>OY759225.1:8216600-11086600 GCA_963662175.1 Aradus depressus | reverse complement strand
CAAGACAACACCCATCGATTATCAGCCAAATCGTCCAAAGGTTTTATGAATGTAAAGATGCGTTATTTTATATGTGGATTCAAAACCTATATAAATTTTTAGCGGAATCGGCAGAAGAGAAGGGGGGGAACGGAGGTGGGGCTCAAAAACGCCAATAACTGCCGATGTAATGAATGTATCGATATGAAATTTCATATTTGAAATGAAAAATCAATAAGGACACAACCTGCCAAATTTTAGCGATATCGGCCGGAGGAAAGAGGGGTTCAGGAGATGGGGTTCAATTCAAAATTTAGAACTCCCGAAGTGGAGCGGGCTTCTTGTTCACCAAAGTGACGAAAGAGCACTCTGGTAGTAGGCGATATGACCTCGTAGGTAAAGCCCGGGCATGAGTCATAATAACTAACTTTATAAAATCACTTCAAGTAAAAATTGTACAGAAAACTAAAAAGCTTTTGTATGAAATTTTTTTCAGCTTCTCGCCCCCCTCCTACTCTCTCAAATTGAAATTGTGGAGGTTCTTTATTGGGGGTACTTGGAAAATTCGTAGTAATAACGAATTGTTGTTTTCGTATATTATATTTTTTTTAAACAAAAGGGAAATATTTTATTTGTTATTGGGCTGTCCTCTTTTTTCCTTCCAAATCTTCCTGTTTATCTTGCGTAGAAGGTGGACGTTCTTCTGATCTTCTATTGCTTCCTTGCTTCTCCTTGGGTCAGAAAATTTTTATTAGGGTCTTTAAGGAGTACCTGACATCGTAAATGCTCGGGACGATCGCTTAACGTCCCATCCGAAGGACGGCATGCTTAAGTTTATTTTACTCCTCAGATAAATGTATCGACACGAAATTTTTGTAGTTTCTGCGGGCTTAATTCAAAAATTCCTATAACTGCCGATGTATCGAATGTATCGACTCAAAATTTAGTATGAGGTGTCGGAAGCCACTATGTAAGACAAATATTGAGCTTTAGCATAAACGATGGATTGGCTTTGGAGGGAGAGCGAAAACGTAATTTAATAACTCTTGTTGGGGAAGTACATAGCCAGTGATTCATCGATGATTTTTTGTTATTATATCAAGCCCGGGCTTTCACTATGAGGTCATAGTTAGCAACCAATCGTTTAGGCTAAAAATCAATAGTTGACTCACATAGGGACTTCTGATTCTTCATACTAAATTGTTTGTCGATACATTCGATACATCGGCAGTTATTGGGGTTGTTGAGTCGTGACCCCCACCATCGATATCTCCTTCCTTTGGACCGATTTCGTGGAAAATTGATAGGTGTCGTTTCTATGAGTTTTGACTCTCACCCTAAACCTCTCCTCCTCTATCCCGAGATTGAGGTGTCAACGGATTTTCGTTTTGACCATTTTTGCGATGATGTCTGTGCATGTGTGATTAGATTTTGGCCGAAAATTGAGACTACTTTACTCCTGAAGGAACATTGAAGTACATATTTTTTATAAAATAACATTTTTTACAGGTGGTCCGAATTTCGAGATATATGCCAAAAACCGTTTTGAAACACATATTTTTAGACGTTTCCTTGATTTACTCGAAAACGGTTGGACCTAACGAAAAATTGATTCTTACCAAAAATGTTTCTTATAACATTTCCAATCGCCATTGTTTCCTTAAATTTGAAATAGGACCAATATGACAAAAGTTATAGCGTCTCTAATAATGAAAAATGAATTTTCGAAGGAAATATTCCAAAATAATGTTTAAATTGTAATACCCATCTTCTCAAAATTATTTCATACTGACATTAATGGGTATAAGAATGTCACTTTCAGAAATACGCCAACTCATTGCTTTCATATACATAGTAATCTGTAAACCTGGTTGGTATAAAAAAAATCTCGTAATAATCACATCACATATTTTTTAATTATTATTTTACATAACTAGTGATATGTCATGCCTGTAATATTAAAACGTTAATAGTTAAAAAGTAGGAAGAGACAGACGTACGGGTGCGCGAGCGAATTCAACAGGGTGCTACATAGAGGTAGTGTATACATTTATTGTGAAAGAGGGAGTCGGAGTTACAAATGTACAAGCCAAGAAAACATAAATTATTCAGTCAATTGAACCGAAGAAAAGAAAAAAAAAATAGTCTGTGTAAGGAGAGAATAGATAGGATGCTGGAAGTGAACTGGTCCAAACAAGGGAGGATCAATGGGGAGGGAATCTAGAGGGGGGGGGGGGGGGGGGGGGGGTGGTTCCAGGATTAGGACAAAGCAGAGCTCTCGGGCTCGTAGGCCAAAGGTGAAACCTTCCAGTGGTTCGAGTCTGGACACAATACATTTTCCAGGACTATATACTATAACAAAAATATATTAAATATACAATCCTGCTCAAAATTAACGCACAACCCAGTATTTCTCCATTTTTTTCTTTATTAATTCACTATTGCAACTTTTGTCCGAATACATTTTTTGCGTTCTGTGTTGATATAGTGAAAATATTAATAAATAAAATAAAATTATGGATAAAACACTTTTTTTGAACACTTATATTGTCTAATTCCACAAACGTGTACTTAAATGTGTACCGGTTTCGGCTTACGCCATCGTCAGCACAAGGTTCAACAATAATTCAGATATTTGCCAGGCATACATATTTATATTAACCTAAGTGTACCTGAGGTGAAAGGGTCCCCTTCCTTGGGTGGAAATCTCTATTCTAACGGTAATAACTAACTGTGCACTTATTTGAAAAACAAAAAAATAAAATTAAAATAAAACCAAAAACTAACATTCCAATAGAGAATAAAGACTTCCACTTCCTGGTTTTACCAGAGGAAGGGGACCCTTTCTCTTCAGGTACTCTTAGGTAAATATAAATATTTATGTCTGGCAAATATCTAAATTATTGTTGAACATTGTGCTGACGATGGTCTAAGCCGAAACCGGTACACATTTAAGTATATGTTATTGGAATTAGAAAATAAAAAATTGTTTTATCTATCATTTTATTTTATTGCAACTTTTATCACTGATTTATTTAAAAACATGTGAAAAATTAGTCATGTTCAAAGGTTAGCCTCGCAAACATCACCGTTATCTTCTTGTTTGTCAATACTAATAATAAGGCCCTCGCAAATACTTCTTTGCTCGTCCACATTGTGAAAGAGTGGTAAACTGACTACCTACAGAAGCCCGGACCTCAACCCAGTAGAGCATGTCTGAGACATGGTAAAAAGAAAGGTTCGAGCCCGGGATCCACCTCAGGATAATCTTGTGGATACGGCTGTAAAGGAGGAATGGGATAATATCTCTCAGGAAGGCCTCCCAATCTGATGAGACGGATGGAAAGAAGGCATCTAACTGTCATATCTGCCAGAGGAAACACCAAGTACTGAAAAATTCAAGAGGTTACAACATCCCAAACTGTTTCTCTTTTTTTTCTAATTTTCTTTTGATTCAATACATTTTATTGCAGCAATATTGTGTTGAAATTGTGTTAATTTTTACTGAATTTTAAATAAACCTTCAATAAAAAAATAAATATAAGTTTAAATTGAAAACAACTGAAAAAAATGAAAAAATACTGGGCTGTGTGTTAATTTTGAGCAGAAGTTTATTTAAAATATGTGATGTGGCTAGTACAGGACTTTCTTATACCAACCATGCTTACAGATCTCTCTCCCATAAGTAATAAGCGGTATATTTCGATTCTTTGTGAAGCATAATTTTGAAAGTGACTTATGTTGGAGGGGAAGAGAGGGTGATCTTTAAGTGTGGCTGGTATAAAAAAAGTCCTGTAATAGCTACATCACATATATTTGTCTTCATTTTTCAAAAAAAACTACCCATACATAAATCATATTTTAAAGTTCTTTGCTATGAGTTACGATTGAAAAATTACTTACATTAGATATATATTGTTTATAGACATTTAGTTTTCATTCTTCGGGGGGATATAACATTTGTCGTATTAATTCTATCACAAATCTGAGGACTTTAAGGGATTGGAAATTTTATAAGGAACATTTCTGGTAAGAATCAATTTTTTGATAGGACTAACCGTTTTTGGGTAAATCAAGGAGACGTCTAAAAATATATGTTTCAAAACTACATTTCAAGATGGTTTTGTGCATGTATCTTGAAGACCGGACGACATGTGAAAAATGTTATTTTATACAAATTATGTATTTTAATATTCTCTACAATTGATTAGAAGCTGTATATTGTAAAATGTAGTTAGGTCCCGGGGGAAAGTAGTCTCAATCTTCGTTTGACATAATATGTCAAACAATATACATAGTATGTATATGTATTTTATTGAGGGTATCAGTATTTAAGAGGTAGCGTGCTAGTCTACTGAGCTCAAGATCGCAGGTTCGAGACCCAGGCGAGGCCCCCCTTATCTGCGAGACGAAAAAACCTTGAGCACGCCGTCCTTCGGATGGGACGTGAAGCGATTGTAGCTACGATGTCAGATACTCGTTAAAGACTTTTACCCTAGGTGAATAAACCTAGATAGGCAAAGTTTAGGCAAAGCACAGTAGACTCGGACTCATGTCCATCAGAGTGACGAAAGAGCGCTCTGGTAGTAAGTTAAAGCCCGGGCATGAATCACAATAATTAACGAATTCTAATTCCTATGACAATTCTCGGATTTATGCAAAAAAAAAAAAAAAACGAATTAATCAATTAACTTTTCGGTCCCTTTCCAAAACCAGTCGACTGTTTGTGCTAATATTCAACAGTTGACTTACATAGGGAATGCTAAATCGTCACACTAAATTTTTTATCGATAAACTCATTACATCGGCAGTTTTTAGGGTCTTTGAATTCAGCCCCCTCACCTGAGTCCCCTTCTCTTCAGCCGATATCGCTGAAGTTTGACAGATAATTTCCTCATCGGGTTTTGACTTTAAATATAAAATTTCATGTCGATACATTCATTACATTGGCAGTTATCAAGGTTTTAGAGTTGAGCCCCCCTTCTGATCACCAATACACATTTACTAAAACGGTAGTTTTTAGAGTTTTAATGTTACGCCTCTCCCCTAATTCCCTCCTCCCCTTTGGTCGATTTGGCTAAAAAACAATAGATGTTGTCGCTAGAGGGTTCTGAACTTACATATAAAATCTCTTGTCAATACATTCATTCTATCATGAGTTATCGTGTTCCCAGACAGACAGAAATTTTCTTTTCATTTATGGAATCTAGAGGTCGCAAAACATCAAATTCCGGTGAAAACTGCGCTTCGAATCTTTCACCGATTACATAACTTTCTCTATACTTCCTATAGCAAGGGAAATCAAATACATTGCAAGGCTCATGAGTTAATATAAAATGACATAGTTTTGAATATATAAAATATATAAAAAATAAATAAAAGTTTTCCTTGTTATTAAATAATAATGTTTAAAGTATTTAATAAAAAAAACTATAATGTCCAAGGGTAGTATATTTTCATAAGACCATATTTCTGGAAGGTAAATCATTAAATATAAATTTTAAGTGTCTGCATATGAGATATCCCTTTTTATCGCTTCGTTTTATTATTTTCTTTTCAAATTTATTTATGTTTATGTCATTTATTTATTTATGTAATATAAAGCTTTAAAGATCTTTACTTATCTTTACTTCATTAAGCGGTAGATTATAAAACCAAACGGTAAAACTGTGTCCATGAAAATATTTTAATGAAGAAAAACAGACTAATTAACAACAAAATGGTCATTATTAAGTAATCATAATTTTTATTTTTTTATACCTATAGTAAGGACATATTGGAATCGTTCAAAAATTCGAAATCGAGTTTTCAAGGTCCTCGGAATATGTTTTGATAATTTTTGCGATGATGTCTGTCTGTACTTTCCTTCGGTCGATTTGGCTGAAAAATAATAGACGTCATCGCTAGAGGCTTCTGAACTCAAATATAAAATCTCGTATTGATTGATACATTCATTGAGTCAGGAGTTATCGTGTTCACAGACAGAGAGACACATAGACAGACAGAAATTAGTTTTTTTCATTTGTGTACATATACATACTGTAAACATATTAAATACAATTGCATTATTTTATCAATTAAATATCAGAAGCTGCATATTAAACAGGGGTAGGGCTAGACTAAGAACTGTATACATATTAAATACAAATAAATATAGCTTTTGCATTAATTTATCAATTAAATATCGAAGCTGCATATTAAACAGGGGTAGGGCTAGACTAAAAATTGTATACATATTAAATACAAATAAATATAGCTTTTTCATTAATTTATCAATTAAATATCAGAAGCTGCATATTAAACCTACCCCTGAAGAACTAAAAACGGAAGCTGCATATTAAACAGGGGGAGAGCTAGAGCTAAGGACTGCATACATATTCAGCGACACTCCGTAGTTAACGTTGGAGCTGTCACAGACACAGGGCACTCCAGAAAAACTCACTTACCTGTAACGTTTAGCAGAGACATTGGTTTTTTCTCCTCAGCAGCTATCTGGAACAGATTGAGATAATATATTACAAGTTGTCGTAATGAGAGAAGTCTTTTGGAGAATCACCTGCTATATTCATCCCCAGCACAAATAAATCAACAAGTATTTAGGTTAGGTTATATGACTCATGCCCGGGCTTTAACTTCGAGGTCATATCGCCTACTACCAAAGCGCTCTTTCGTCACTCTGGTGGACATTAGCCCGATTCTACTGTTTAGTTCTAAATTTTGCCTACCCTAAATTTTTATTCACCTAGGGCAGGGGTCTTTAACGTACAGGCTCGGGACCATCGGCTAACGTCCCATCATCTCCTAGATAAAATAAACTACGAGCCTCGGTTGGGTTTCGAACCCACGATCTTGAGCTCAGAAGACAAGCACGCATACCACTGAGCTACCGGCGCCCTCAACAAGTATTTGCTTACCCCCCAAAGCCAATATACACAGGCTTTTGAATACTCGATATATTCATTACATCGGCAGTTATTGGGATTTTTGAGTAAAGACTCCTTCATCCACCCCTTTTTGGCTCATTATGCTGAAAATTATAAGGTGTCGTCCTTATAGGGCTTTAAATTTATTTATGAAATTTCGTGGCACATTCATTACACAGTTATTAGAGTTTTTCTGTCAAGCCTCCTACCTAATCCCGCACTCCCCTTTGACCTTTGAATCAAAATCGATTGGTGTTGTCTTTGTTATGTTCTGGATACACAGCAAAATTTCGCGTTGATACATCCATTCTATCGGGAATTATTGTGTTCACAAACAAACATACTCAGAAATATTTTTTTCATTTTTGGAATCAGGAGTTCGGAAAACATAAAACAGCTGGGGAAATAAAATATATGACTTTTAAATTTGGTATATGGAATATTAAAGTAATGTTTTGGCGAAAGTAATATTCTTTGTTCCGTAAAGCGTAATTCTGAGAGTGACTTACTTATACCCAGTAATACCAGTATGAAATGAATATGAGCGAAGGGATGATAAGGGAGATGGTCTGTACAAACGTGGTTGGTATAAGAAAGTCCTTTTATCGCCACATCTCACATTCTTTGTTAATAAAAACTACCAATAATAAAAAAATATATCTTAAAATTCGTTGCTAAACGATACAATATAAACATTACTTATAGGGAAATTTAGTGTAAATTCTTTGGGGCACTATAACATTGTTTAAATTGTTCCTACTTCAAATTCAAGGGCATACCTACATCGCAAATTTAATAAGGAACATTTTTTGTAGGATGCAATTTTTCGATAAGAATAAAAGTTTTTGCGCAAATCAAGCAGACTCCTAAAAAAGTAGATTTCAAAGCGACACTAGAACGGTTTTCGGCCAATCTAAAAAAAATGTATTACATATGAAATGTGACTCTTAACATTATCTATCCGACGAAATTTTTGATTATCACATACAGACACATAGACGGGAAATTTCGTTGAAAACTCGTTCTCGAACTTCAGCACGATAATATTTTCTGGTACTGAATAAGAAATTAAAATTATTAATTAAATCGGATCCATAACCGTAATCCGTTTTAAAAAATACACAGAAAAAAATTAAAAAAATTGTTTTGTTGTAATATACAATTTTTTTTAAATTGTTCATTTTATTTTCAAATTAAATATACTTAGTGTCGTGTTTCCTTCCATGTTCTGTAATGCTCTTATGAACTTTATTTATTCACGACAAGCACGAAATGAACTAACACGCCATATTTTAACAGTAGAAATGTAGTCAGTTCTCATACACATTTATAATACAAATATAAATTATCCAAAAAAACAGAATAGGAAAAAAAATTTTTTAAATACACATTTTAGGAAGGGGAGTGCTCTTAGTTCAAAAGGGGGTGGGTGGGGGGTGCGTACGATACTATGTTGCTAAATATAACTCTGAGGTTATAGTCTGGGGTGAATTTCACTGTCTGCCTCCCCATTAGTACTCTATCTATCTGACAATATAACCCATACATTTTTTTAAATAATAAAATATACATTCTTTTTTATTATAGTTCTCAAAAATTGTCCATTAACACATTTTATTTATACAATTATCTTAATTGACTGTTGAATCATAAAATGCTTAAAGTATTCTATCGAAAATATTTTTTTATCAATGAACCATATTACTTATGCCGTATTATTTATATTATAACGAAAAAAAAATTAAAAAAAAAAATTCACAGTCAGGTTTGATGGTAGTAATTATAATTCACGGTCAGATTTGATGGTAGTAATTATAAATCACGGTCAGATTTGATGATAGTAATTATAAATCACGGTCAGATTTGATGGTAGTAATTATAAATCACTGTCAGATATGATGGTAGTAATTATAATTCACGGTGAGATTTGATGGTGGTAATTATAATTCACGGTCAGATTTGATAGTAGTAATTATAATACTCCAATTTTTTCAATGAATTCTTTCCAATTTTTTTATTTCAACCTCATTTCTTAGTTTTCTCAAACTTATTTTCAATTATTTGAATATAAATTATTTTCTCATAGAACTATAAGTTGAAAAGTATAGTCCAATTATGTATAATTTTTTATTATTAATTTTTATTTATTAAATTTTCTTTGTATGCAATTTCATGTTTATGATTTTAACGGAAACCCTGACTTTCTGTTTAATTTATTTAGTTTCACAAGGATTATTGTTTTTGATAATGTTTAAATGTTCAGGAAGTTGAAAATGTATTTTTTCCTGATGATAACAGAATTTTCTTATCAAAGTTGATCAATAGAGGAAGGTTATCATAACCTGAACTCTTAAAGGGCGGCTATTTCTGTCGTGTTTAGAAAATGTATGAGCACTTGCGCAAAAAAAAATTGATAAAATTACAATGAAAAATATTCCTACCTTGAGTGTGTTTGATAGGGGAAAGTCGTTCGACTTTCCACTGATAATGTCATAAAACACTTTTTCACCACGACACTGGTGTCTACGGCCGAACACTGGCCCGGACTGACTTGTCGTATGGGGGGGGGGGGGGGGGGGGGGGGGGGGGGGGACCGAATCACTGGGCCCGTCCGTCGGATGACGTCATCCCCATGGCAACCCCCACTCCTCATCGGCTAGCCGGGCCATCCTCGCTTGGTCGATCAATACCCTGGAGCAACCTGGCTTTTTGGACTCCCACTAGTGCCATCTAGCTGTACAACTAGAAAATAATATCTTACTCCATTGATTTTCTCCAGTAAAGGTAAGTTGGGTTTTGAAAATCGGACCGTTCCTTGACCTACATTAATCATGATGATGATGATGATGATTAATGTAGGTCAAGGAACGGACCGATTTTCAAAAGCTAAATTATATATATATATATATATATATATATATATATATATATATATATATAATTATGTATATGGATATATAACAAATGTATATGGCTATATACATATCCTAGACATTACCTTTCTCAAGCTCAAAAGTATTGTCAAATACGCTTCACTTTTCTTTGATAAATAATTTATTTATGTCACGATTTATATTATAGTGAATATTAATATCGTTATTTTATCTGAGCTAACTTAAAAAAAAATGTTTAACTAGTTAATCTTATATTGATAATTATAAAATTTTGAATTAGTACGATTTAATAGGTAAAAAAAGAAATAAAAAATAGTAGAAAAATCATTCTTTTTGCACGTTCTGAAAGTACATGAGGACGTCATAACAGAGGGATTAACATAGAAAATATAAAAAATAAACATAAACATTAGAACTTTTAGTATATGTATAATTATTTCTCATAACTTCCTTTCGACATGGAAATATGTAGTGGTTGAGTTAAATAGAAAAAAATAAAAAATAAAATCTCCAATGCATTGCTAGTAGATATAAAACGCAGGTTTTAGAACACATTGCTGGTCTTGTCTAATGTGCCCCTTAAAGAGAAAAATTATGTCATCACAAGAAACAAAATTGCATCGGTGAATCATCGGTAATGTGCACTCTCAGCTCTAATTAATCAACTAAGCTCTTGCTCTCCCTCGACCGTTTTAGTCAATAGTTGACTTACACGGGGACCGATCCCCCCCCCCCCCCCACACACATTTGGTTGATTTCGTGGAAAATTCTTAAGGAGTTTTGAATTTGCATAGACGTATCCGTGTCATTACGTTCACTACATCTGCAGTTATTATACATTTTATGATAAGCCTCCATTCTCCCTTTCCTTGACCGATTTGGCTGAAAATTAATATGTGACTCTGGATACACATATACAATTGTGTCGATAAATTCTTTCTTTCAGGAATTATCGTGTGCCGTGTTCAAATAAATACATAAACACATGCACACAGAAATGTCTAATGCCCCACGGTCTACGTAAAACCTTTAAAACGATGTTCAACCCAATGTTCAACTCAAAATTCGAAACCTATATTTGCAGATTCTTTCCTCTCTTTCCCCAATTTATAGATATGTCAAATATCCATATAGTCAAACGTTGGAAATTTGATTTTCAACATTTTTTGTTTTATACGTTAACGTCGAAAAGTCAACAGTTAGAGAGGTATTTTATGCCCCCCTTTCCCCACGATTTCTCTCTCAAACAAAATTTTATCATTCCATTGGACTTACGTTTGAACCAGGCTTATCAAGACGCTGTTTGAGAAATTTCATGAAAATCCGATCAGTCGTTAAAGACCTATTCATTTTATACTTTACCCCCTTCACTCTCCTCTCCTGTTCCAGTATTTGGGTCGATATATAGTATATTATTCAATCGGGCTTATAAGGATGCTACATATAATATTATCAGAACTTTTTGTGACATGTTACAAACACATCGACAGAAAAAACTACAGATTTATACATAGAGAGATAATATCTTTTATTGAAGGCTCTCTTTAATAGATAGGTTAACGCTGTGACGGACGTTTTTGTAGAACATTTTATTGCCAACAATTCCTTCATACATCATTTTGATATATCTTCAACCGTTTAGGAGCCGTGCAACAAATATATAACAAATATATGCAACAAATGGCGCCCGAACGGCCGTTTCTCCTCCGACTTACTTCACTTTTACCATCACTGCTCAGCTCCCTTTTGATAAACCGTAAAGATGAATAGGTTATGTCCACCTGTTTTCGAAATAACCTTAAATAAAAACCAACAAACTTTCTCTCTTATTATATGAATGAGTATATACTATATTTACACATGCACTTACAAGACAGTCGAAGTATACAATACTGACAATGACCAGGAGACAGGGTCATAAAGGGCAAAAATAAATAATGAAAGTTCATACTAAACGAAGAAAATTCCTGTACAATTGTACCAATAAGACAAATCAAAAAATAAATAAAAAAATTAAATAAAGCAAAAAGAATAATAATAAGACAGATAGGCAGAAAATATAAATAGCAATAGCAATTGTAATACAATGAAACAATAATCTATAGGTACTGTAATAAGAACAGTGGTTGGGGGTCTGAAGAAGAAAAATTCGGCATGACAGTATGGCTATAACCCCGTTCGATCTAAAACCTCCAAATTTTCAGGGAATGACGGAATTAAAGATGAAGCAAATAGCAAAGATAACATTGGCAACTTGGTGTTCAACGTTAATGGGGAAAGGCGCTGCAGACATGCAGCCCTAGCGTTTTTTAATGAAATGTTGAGTAGAACATCTTCAAAGGTAATAAATGAATAAAATAATTTTTTTTTTTTTAATTTTGTCTTTTCCACAAAAAATGAATACAAAAACTATAATAACTAACCCCTAAAAAGTATAACTAACCCCTAGGCAATCCCCGTGGCTTACAGTTAGAAAATAATTCCAACCCCTTTCTTATAATATATTAGTATTGATATAATCATTTATTTAGTTGGGATATATTTTTTTCACCTACAAAGAATGTTCACGCACCTCTGTTATATGTGATTTGTTACTTTTGTTATGAACCACTGCAGGGGCGTAGCCACGGGAGGGGGGGGGGGGGGGGGTGCCCTGGCCAAACCATAAGACCAAGATAAAAATTAAATAAACTAAAAAAATAGTTTTTATTAAAAATGGATTGCTTGCAAGTTACCAATAGGACCTTCAAGTTTCCCATGCATCTGATTCCTAAATCAGCAATCTGTTACATAAATGTACATGTACAAAACAAGTCATATTACATTTATTTAAATGTATATGAATTCGATCATTTCATTTCCTCGCTCAAAATCGTCATTTATGTTATACTTTTTACTCTTAAAGTTGATTTTACATGCGCAGTAAAAATGCAAAGCGCATCGGCACCAAATGCACGCTATTGGATGTGAGTAATTTAATTCTAAAAGCACAAGTCAGCTTAATTATTACAGTCAGTGGTTATCTCAGGAGGAGCTTCTAGAGGTCCGAGTCTCCCAAATTAATAACAAAAAGTCTGCAACGCTAACCACGGAAACTGCGGGCTGTGCCCCCGGGAGTCTATACCCCCCACCCTTGTAGCCTAACTTTGCCCCCCTTGCTCAAAATCCTGGCTATGTCCCTGAACCACTTATGTATGTACAAATGTATCTTCTTTACTTCTAGGCCATGCTCAACGAGTGAATGTAATATTTATGAAAGCGTGAAATACAAATGTTTCCAGTTATTGGACTTGTTAAGGAGTTTTGAATAGAAGGGAGTTAAAAGCAGTTTTGAATGAAGATGAGAACGCCCACACTGTGACATTTGAGAATTCACCCTTGCCATTGACTCAAGGGACCAGTGACGAGAAGTGGGTTCAGTAATTAGGCACACTGAGGAATCCCTCTTTCACTCGTCCGTAAAAAAAAAAATTGTCAGTGAATCACCGGAAATACTTTTCTCCAGAAATAATTAACCAATTAACTTTTCGCTCCCATCGAAAACTAGATTTCCGTTTGGGCTAATATTCAATATTTGACTTACATAATAGTTTCTAAATTCTCATACTAAATTTTGTGTGGATAAATACATTACATTCGCAGTTATTAGAGTTGTTGAATTGATCCTTCTCTGACTCGTCTTCTCTTTGGCTTAACAATAGGTTTCGTTGTTGGCTGTAAAATAAAACAAAATTTCAACACAGTGGTCGACTCTATAAATATGAGACAAAAATTGTTAACAATAAAGAATAGCAAATCAATTATAGATAGATAATTAAAATACACAATTTGTCAAACTTCACTATATATTCTCAATTACTCAACTAGTTTCGCCGTGTTAAGGCATTATCAAGAGTCACTTATAAATTACTAGTTTATAAGTGACTCTTGATAATGCCTTAACACGGCGAAACTAGTTGAGTATTTGAGAATATATAGTGAAGTTTGACAAAGAAATTGTGTATTTTAATTATCTATTCCTAGAATGGAGCTTCACAAAGTAAATATGGAAACCATTAATTATAATTAATTATTATTATAATTGCTAGGTTATCAAAACAAAAAAATTAATGGGAGAACTTTAGAGTTATAATAAATATATTGTATATAAATTCAGAGGGCGCCGGTAGCTCAGTGTGCTTGCTTACTAAGCTCAAGATCGTGGGTTCGAAACCCGAGTTTAGTTGATTTTAACTGGGAGGTAAAATAAACTTAAGCACGTCGTCCTTCGGATGGGACGTAAAGCGATGGTCCCGAACCTGTACGATGTCAGGTTCCCTAGGTGAATGAAAATTAAGGGTAGGCAAAATTTAGGACTCCCAGAGTAGAGTCGGGCTAATGTCGCGCTCTGGTAGTAGGCGATATGACCTCGTTGTTAAAGCCCGGGCATGAGTCATAATAACTAACTATAAATTCAAAATTTCCTTGCACAATCCTAATGTGAAAAACAGTTTTTAACAAGGGAGACAACCACTTATATTCGCCTTATATATATATATATATATATATATATAAGAATATATTTATTTACATATAAATTTATATATATATTATATTTTTATTTATTATAAATTTATATATATATAATATTATAATATATATATATATATATATATATATATATATATATATATATATATATATATATATATATATATATATATATATATATATATATATATATATATTAATATATATTTACATATAAATTTATATATATATATATATATAAATAAATTTATATGTAGATAAATATATTTATTTTTTTCAAAATAATTTCTACGTCACAAACCACTTTATACAAAAACTAATGATTTCGACATTACACCATCATCAGGTTTAGTTATTAATAGCTTAGTGTATTTATAACTAATCCATTATTTATAACTAATGATAGTGTAATGCCAAAACCGGTAGTTTTTTAAGCATTATTTTCATTATGACAAGTTCTAACAATAGTTAATTATTGTGCAACATGTCTGGGGCTTTAACTACGAGGTCATATTGCCTACTAGCTGATATCGTACAGGCTCGGGACCATTGCTTAACGTCTCATTCAAAAGACGGCGTGCTCAAAGTTTTTTTACCTCTCAGATCAAAAACCTAAGGGCCTCTATCGAGTTTTGCTACCTCTGAGATACTTGCATTCTCAGTTTCCACAATATGGCCGCGTTTTTCAACTTATATGCATGTTCTTGTAGAACTTGTATGAAAATTTACCATTAGATACGATGGAGTTAATATACAAATGTGAAGAAGTGTAAGAAATAGACTACAATATAATGATCTACATGTGAAAATAAGGCAGGATACATTTGAATATTCATAAAGGATTAAAAAAAACTCTATTATTGCGTGTGAAGTGTAGTTTGCGTGCTTTATATGACGTAGTAGCGATCACGAAAAGTTCTCTTCGATAAGAATATATCTCTTTGTAATGGTGGTTATAACTAGTATAAACGTTCAAACCACCACCAACTTAACCTCAGTAATAACTCATCATATATCTGAATCAAAAGATCAGGATTATGCTAAATAAAAATATACACACTCAAAGGGTTCCTCTATTTGTGAACATGTCGTTAATGCATTATAGTTTGGACTGCGAATCATGTCCCTTGGGCCTAAAGGCCAGTTGGAAGTGGGAAGTAAAGAAACAGGGCGATTAGGACCAATAGCAGTGAAAGCGTCATGTCTTGAACCCCCTTCTTGGTCTATAGTAGCATTGCATTCCGTCTCACTCCTCAATTCAAGGGCGCCGGTAGCTCAGTGGTATGCGTGCTTGACTTCTGAGCTCAAGATGGTGGGTTCGTAACCCGACCGAGGCCTTAGTTTATTTTATCTGGGAGGTAAAATAAACTTAAACACGCCGTCCTTCGGATGGGACGTTAAGCGATGGTCCCGAGCCTGTACGATGTCAGGTACTCGTTAAAGACCCCTACACTAGGTGAATAAAAATTCAGGGTAGGCAAAATTTAGGACTCCCACAGTAGAGTCGGGCTCATGTCCACCAGAGTGACGAAAGAGCGCTCTGGTAGTAGGCGATATGACCTTGTAGTTAAAGCCCGGGCATGAGTCATAAAACCTAACCTAACCTACAAAGAGGGACTAGTCGCATTTTGTTTTAAAACGAAATGTGAACAACCAATAAATAGAGAAATATGATTTTTTACAGATTCTCCGGTTTTTATAGATACACAGAAAATCACCTTGAAATGTTTTGAAACACATATTTCTAGACGTTTCCTTGATTTACCCGAAAACGGTTAGTTCTATCGAAAAATTGACTCTAACCAAAATTGTTTCTTATAAAATTTCCAATCGCATTAAGTCCTCAAATTCGAGATAGGATCAATATGACAAATGTTATAGCGCCCCGAAGAATGTAAACTAACTGTCTATAAGGAATATATCTAATTTTTTTTTTTTATTTTTTTATTATATATTTTTTTTTTTTGCAATCTATATACAATATATACATAATAAGCAAATATGTGGTAAAAGAAAAATATAACATCACTTGATGGGAGAAGCCAGCCAGCGCTGACACTCCCTCGAAAGTTTATTGTCATTATTCACTATCCTCGGAGAGAAGATCGCGAGGCCACCTCCTGTTCAAGCGGCGGGGAGGATTGTCTGGATGGGAATGAGAGGAAAAGTCTTGTGCGAGAGGATTTGAATGGGAAGAAAGGTTTCTGTGGAATGATTGGAATCGGGATTTGATTAATTCATTGACAGTGGGAATACTGAGATCTCTGTGTAGGACTTTATTGGTGACAAAGAAAGGAGCGTTGACAATTCGTCGGAGGAGTTTGGACTGGAATGCTTGGATACGATTGATGTTGGATTGTTTAGCTGTACCCCAAAGTTCGAGTCCATAAGTCCAAATTGGACGTATAATGGTCTTGTAAATCGTAAGTTTGTTGGTAGTCGTCAGTTTCGATTTTGGTCCAAGTAGTCGACGTAACAGTCCGTATCTTCGATTCAGTTCTTGTCGTTTAAGTCGTGTATGTGGGTTCCACGTAAGCCTACTGTCTAGGTAAAACCCGAGATAACGAACTTGGTTTGAAGAGGGAATGAGGATGTTGTTAATGATGACGGGAGGACAGGATTGACGGCGTAGGGTAAATGTGACTTGAACACATTTCTGTTCATTTAATTTAATTCTCCAGAGGTTGCACCACCTCTCTATTTCAGTGAAGTGCTCCTAGAGGATGAGTGAGGCTACAGATTGTAAGTAATTTTTAAATCTTAACACATTGCAACGAACTTTAAAATATGGTTTTTGTTATGGTAGTTTTTTTGAAAAATTATAAAAAATGTGACGTGGCCTTTACAGGATTTTCTTATACCAACAACGCTTACTCACTCTCTCTATAGAGTCTCATTCTAAAATAATTTCATTTTGTCGTAATGTACAGCGTTATCTTGAGAGTAGACATTCTTATACCCAGTAATGCCAGTGCAAAATAATTTTGAGAAGGCCACATCATAATTTTTGGTTAACTATAATCGTATCTGCTTGACCGACATTGCAGCAGTAATAGTCAGTTTAGCTTGATATTTTCTTTCAGATATAGGAGCCGGACCAGAGGCCTTGAGACAACCCCATTTCTCTTCTGTCTCCCCTATAAGCTGAAAGAACAGTTGGGGTGTCTCAATGTTTTCGTCCACTCCTCCATCCCCTAAGATATTTGTTTTTGTTTTTTTTTCGTTTAGCCGCCGCCTCTGGCTAAATCCCATCTGGGTCACCCACCCCTCTGCTAAATCTCCCAGAACATGTTTTATATTCTGACCTGCTTGTCGTTTTTTTCTGTCTGGAGTGTTTGTCGTTCAAATAACCGTTTGGTAGACTATACCTGACCTTAGGACGCCGGGTTATGTAATCTGTCTTTTGAGGTATAATTCTCCCCGGAATTTCAAATTTTCCGACAGTCTGATTCCAAAAATAAATAATGAGGTAGAACTATTTTTATGCTCAGCCTCCCCCGACAGTCCCCCCTCCCGTTAATAATTTTGAGACGTCACACACCCTATTTTTCAATTTGACTTTTAGGAATACTACATGTTAAATTTCATTACAATCCGATTATCCGTTAATGTGTTAGCCCAATTTTCATGCTTAGCCCCCCCCCCCCCCCCCCCATAGCCCCTGTTAAGAATTTGGAACACCCATTTTTCAATTTAGTTTTCAATAATACTACATGTGAAATTTCATAAAAATCGGATCATCCGTCAATGAGCTAGCACTATATTTATGCATAGGGCCCCTCACAACCCCCCCTCCTGTTAAGAATTTTGAGACGTCACACACCCTATTTTTCAATTGGCTTTTAAAAATACTACATGTGAAACATGACAATCCGATTATCTGTTAATGAGTTGAGGGCGCCGGTAGCTCAGTGGTATGCGTGCTTGACTTCTGAGCTCAAGGTTGTGGGTTCGTAACCCGACCGAGGCCCTTAGTTTATTTTATCTGGGAGGTAAAATAAACTTAAGCACGCCGTCCTTCGGATGGGACGTTAAGCGATGGTTCCGAGCCTGTACGATGTCAGGTACTCGTTAAAGACCCCTACCCTAGGTGAATAAAAATTTAGGGTAGGCAAAATTTAGGACTCCCATAGTAGAGTTGGGCTCATGTCCACCAGAGTGACGAAAGAGCGCTCTGGTAGTAGGCGATATGACCTCGTTGTTAAAGCCCGGGCATGAGTCATAAACCCTAACCCTCTGTTAATGAGCTAGAACAATTTTTATGCCTAGCCCCTCTTATAAACCCACCTTCCCGTTCAAAATTTTCAGACGCCATATAGCCTATTTTTCAATCTGGCTCAAAAAGATTATACATGTTTATCAATTGTCACGAGAACAAATTAGATCGGATAAATATTTTTCAAGAATTTCTAAAATCCACTTTTTTGACAGCCTTTTTTGTTTACAATAAAACGGCTGGACCGAATTTGATAAAATTATTATCATAAAATATAGGTGAGAAATTGGAAAGTGCAAGACCGCTAATTTTAAATCAAAATTTCAAATTCGATAGTAGTATAAATGGTTAATGGTTAGTTCGACACCACTAATTCGTACCCCTCACTAAAATTTTGTCTATGCCAACTTGAGGAATGTAAAGCTAGTCTATATCTTTAGATGAATACTCGTATTGTATTAACAACGGGCTATCTACAGACTGCCACCTTGTTCTAAACTGCCAAGTGTGCTAGTGTTGGTGAGGTGAGGCCCCATGGAACTAGGACACCCCCCGTCCCCTCCCCCCCCCCCCCCCCGAAGGGAGCCCCGTATCAGTTGCTACATTTGTTACCGCTAAACCTCCGGAAGGGCTGTAATTTCACCCTCAGATCCACCCTCTCCTTCGCCCATTATCAGTACACGTTTTTCACGACTCCCATCTTTCCAATCGTCTCAGAGCACGGGTCTTCCTCTCTGGTGCCAAAGCATTTGGAGGGGGCTCTCAGGATTAGATTGAATGAAACTATTACTTCTCCAATTATATGGAGTATAGGGGAAGTTATGTAATCGGTTAGAACCTCATAAGATTTTCAGCCAAATAGAATAGGTAAATCAGAGGGGGATATTTCCAAAAATAGTGTAAAAATATTGTAATGACCTTGAAACATAAAAATATGATGAAAATTTTGATTTCGATTTTCGGACCCATTACAATAACTTCTCTATGCAAGTTAATAAAATGCTGTTGGTCGGTGTCTTTGAACACGATAACTACCGATAGAAGGAACCTATCAACATGATATTTTTTATGTATCCAGAACCCTTTAAGGACGACACCTATTGATTGATTAGAGGAGAGGTTTAGCAGAAAAAACTGTAATAACTGCAGTTGTAATAACCCACACGAAATTTCATATCTACATTCAAAGCCCTAAAAGGATGACACCTTTTAGGTTTCAGCGATGTCAATCAAAGGGGAGAAGAGGATTAGTAAAGGTTTAATTTTAAAAAAAAAACAATAAATGCCGATACAATGAATGAATCCACACGCAATTTCATATCTACATTCAAAGCCCTAAAAGGATGACACCTTTTAGGTTTCAGCGATGTCAATCAAAGGGGAGAAGAGGATTAGTAAAGGTTTAATTTAAAAAAAAAAACAATAAATGCCGATACAATGAATGAATCCACACGCAATTTCATATCTACATTCAAAGCCCTAAAAGGTGACTCCTTTTAGGTTTCAGCAATGTCAATCAAAGGGGAGAAGAGGATTAGTAAAGGTTCAATTTAAAAAAAAACAGTAACTGCCGATACAATGAATGAACCCACACGAAATTTCATATCTACATTCAAAGCCCTAAAAGGATGACACCTTTTAGGTTTCAGCGATATCAGTCAAAGGGGAGAAAAGGATTAGTAAGGGTTCAATTTTTAAAAAAACAATAACTGCCGATATAATAAATGTATCGGCACAACATTTAGTACGAGGATTCAGAAGCCATTATGTAAATCAAATATTCATGCGGGGGAATGAACGAACATATGTGATATATACCGAGGGCATTATAATCACATAATATGTAAGAAGTGAGGTCAACGAACATAATATGTCCCTAAAAGAAGCAAAATTCAATTTATGAAGAGAAAGAGGTTAGGTTAGGTTTTATGACACATATCCGGGCTTTAACTACGAGGTCATATCGCCTACTACCAGAGCGCTCTTTCGTCACTCTGTTTGTGGGATTCCTAAATTTTACCTACCCTAAATTTTTATTCACCTAGGGCAAGGGTCTTTAACGAGTACCTGACATCGTACAGGCTCGGGACCATCGCTTAACGTCCCATCCGAAGGGCGGCGTATTTAAGTTTATTTTACCTTCCAGATAAAATAAACTAAGGGCCTCGGTCGGGTTTCGAATTCTGAAGAGAAAGATCAATAACTTTAAAAAATCTGTGATTTTTATATTTCAAAAGTAAAATGTTGACTTTGATTTTGAATAATTTTTCAAGAATATTTAAATCATGTGATTTTATAGATAACCTATGTATTTATTTAGGTTTTATTAGTTCGAAGGAATTTTTATTATTACTATTATTTTTAAGTGAAGAGAAGCCAGAATAAATATATCATCGTCTTGACAAGTATCGAAAAACATAAAACAAAATGGCTAAACTAACAAAGGCTGAAAGAAGAAGACGAAAAGCAGAAAAACAAGCAAGACTGCTGAGGGAACAGGAGGAGAGAAAAATAGAAATAAAGAAGGTATTAATAAATAAAAACAGAAAAATTACTTAACATTTATATATAATAATATTTAATATAATATAATATAATATAATATAATAATATAATATATATATATATATATTATTTTTCATATATTGTTATAGTTACATTGTTTTCTTTCTTTTCTATATCTCGCCACGAGGGCGCCGGTAGCTCAGTGGTATGCGTGCTTGACTTCTGAGCTCAAGGTCGTGGGTTCGTAACCCGACCGAGGCCCTTAGTTTATTTTATCTGGGAGGTAAAATAAACTTAAGCACGACGTCCTTCGGATGGGACGTTAAGCGATGGTCCCGAGCCTGTACGATGTCAGGTACTCGTTAAAGACCCCTACCCTAGATGAATAAAAATTTAGGATAGGCAAAATTTAGGACTCCCACAGTAGAGTCGGGCTCATGTCCACCAGAGTGACGAAAGAGCGCTCTGGTAGTAGGCGATATGACCTCGTTGTTAAAGCCCGGGCATGAGTCATAGAACCTAACCTAACCTAACCTAACCTATTATTTAATTTGCAAAAAAAAATATTACAATTGAGTTTATATAGGACAATCAGGATGAAAATTTGGAGAACGGGTAAAAGAGAATATATCTGAAATAAAGAGACCAATTAGACAAGGATTTGACATGAATAGACAGAGTTAGTTAGTTAATTATTGTGACTCATGCCCAGGCTCTAACTACGAGGTCATATCGCCTACTACCAAAGGTCTCTCTCTTCACTCACGAGGACATGAGCCCGACTCTACTATGGGAGTTCTAAATTCTGCCTAACTAGGTTTATTCACCTACGTAAGGGGTCTTTAACGAGTGTCTGACTGTGCACAGGCTCGAGACCATCGCTTAACCTCCCAATCAGTAGGATGGCGTTCTCACTTTACAGGTAAAAAAGCTTAGGGCCTAGGCCAGGTTACGAAATCGAGATCTTGAGTTTAGAAGCTACCTCTGAGGTACCGGGGCCCCTGTGAATAGACAGGGTTTCTCTACATAGCCTTATAGATTCCTTTAGTCTCATTTAGCTATGATACTTAACATTTTTTACAGAGATATTGTGAAACACAATAACAAATATAAAGAAAAAAGTAATTTTATATATTTTGTGAAATAGACAATATTTTTAAAAAACATACGGTTAGGTTAGGTTTTGTGACTCATGCCCGGGCTTTAACTACGAGGTCATATCGCCTACTACCAGAGCGCTCTATCGTCACTCTGGTGGACATGAGCCCGACTCTACTGTGGGAGTCCTAAATTTTGCCTACCCTAAATTTTTATTCACCTAGGGCAGGGGTCTTTAACGAGTACCTGACATCGTACAGGCTCGGGACCATCGCTTAACGTCCCATCCGAAGGACGGCGTGCTTAAGTTTATTTTACCTCCCAGATAAAATAAACTAAGGGCCTCGGTCGGGCTACGAACCCACAACCTTGAGCTCAGAAGTCAAGCACGCATACCACTGAGCTACCGGCGCCCTCTATATACGTATGTCATCTTTATATAGCTTTTAGATATAATTAAACACCTTTTAATCCTAATTAGTCCTCATTAAACAGAGTTTGTCTACATAGCCTTATTAGATGCATTTAGCCATGTTTAAACACCTTTTAATCCTAATTAGTCCTCATTAAACAGTTTGTCTACATAGCCTTATTAGATGCATTTAGCCATGTTTAAACACCTTTTAATCCTAATTAGTCCTCATTAAACAGAGTTTGTCTACATAGCCTTATTAGATGCATTTAGCCATGTTTAAACACCTTTTAATCCTAATTAGTCCTCATTAGACAGGGTTTGTCTACATAGCCTTATTAGATGCATTTAGCCATGTTTAAACACCTTTAGTCGCATTTAGTCCTGATTAGACAGGGTAGCTACAAGTCTACATAGCTTTATTAGATGCTTTTTGCCGCATTTAGCCATCCATGTTCAGACACCTTTAGCCATGATTAGACAGGGTTTCTTTACAAAATTATACGATAACTCAACGTACATTCGAAACTCTGTACTGCCTCAAACAGGCGGGAGTGGATATGACATTTCAATTTTAGATTAACGGAAATAAAGACCAGAATGACAGAACCTATTTTTTCCTTTATTGGTTTGGGATGAAAAGCTATTTGTAATCGAAATAAATAAATACATGACAAAAGTAAATTGAAGAAGAGAGAGAAATAACCATTATTATTATTCCACTTTTACTAATGAAATATGTGAAGGCCTGAATAATAATTATTATTGTAGAGAAAGATGCCTACAATTGTTGTAGAGAGGAATGCGTAAAATTTTTCTAGAGAAGAATGCATAAAATTATTGTAGATAAGGATGCATATACATAAATATGTAGAGAAGAGTGCATATAATTATGTAGAGAAGGATGCATACAATTGCTGTGGAGAAGGATGCATACAATTGTTGTAGAGTTGGATACAAATAATTATGTAGAGAAGGATGCATACAATTGTTGTAGAGAAAGGATGCATACAATTGTTGTGGAGAAGGATGCATACAATTGTTGGGAGAAGGATGCATACAATTATGTAGAGAAGGATGCTTATTATATCGTTTAATATTATTAGCGGAATATTTTATTATTGTGAAATTTCATTCCAACACCAACTGGTATAGAATCTATTATTTACTAGCAGTAATACCCGGCGTTGCTCGGGGAACTTTGACTTTTCACCTAATATCTCTCATTCGAATCCAATTCAATTCTTCGACAGTACATTCATGATGTTATAATTTTCAATTATTCATATAGAATAAGCCTTATAGTACTTCAACGGCAGACACCACAGCTAGTATCTGCTTAATACCGGTGTACAGAAGAAGAGAAAGCTACATGTGAAATTCCTTCAGCTTAATGCACCCCACCCCTCAGGTTCAAAAAATTGAAACGTCACAACGAATTTTCAAATTTTGTTTTGAAATTACTACATGTGAAATTCCATGACAATCCGACCATTAGTTAATGAGCTACCACTATTTATATACTTAAGTCTACCCCCACTATCCTCCCTTTCGTTCAATATCTTGAGAAGTCACAAACTCTATTTTTCTATTTGGCCTTTAAGAATACTACATGTGAAATTTCATGATAATCCGACCATTAGTTAATGAGCTACCAGCATCTTTATATTTAGGCCTATCCCCACCACCCCCCCTCCCGTTCAAAATTTTGGGACGCCACATAGCCTATTATTCAACTGGGGTGTAAGAATGCTACATGTGAAGTTTCATAAAAACCCGTCGAGCCGTTTGGGCGTCATGCTGGAACAAACAAACAAATAAACCTCGTTTCAGCTTTATTAATATAGATTTCTTCCTTGATAATTTTAGTTGGAGCCAAACGGAAACGTATTTTTTCTTTATATTTGGTGTCTACTGAGCTCAGGATCGCAAGTTGGAAATCTAGACGGGGCTCTTAGTTGTTTTAACTGACTTATATAATTTATTTTTTTAAACATCCTTGAGAACTTCGTCCTTCGGTTGGGACTTTACCGATACATCTGAATTTGTCTTTGGTTGACCATCTTCGTTTCTGGATGCTGCCTATCTACCAACATTGCTGTATTAATTTGTTTTTCAGAAAATATGTCAAAACGGTACCTCAAAGCCCACTTATATTCCACATTTCTTCCTTGATAATTGTAGTTGGAACCAAACGGTAACTTATTTTATCTTACATATGGAGTCTATCGAGCTCAGGATCGCCACTTAGAAATCTAGAAAAGGCATTCAGGTCAAATGTTTTAATCGAGAAGATAAAAATAAATTTGAGCACGTCGTCCTTCGGATTGGACTTTAAGCGTAGATAGAGGGCGTTTGCCTATGTCAGGTACTCGATAATGAGTTGTATGTTACGTATCCAAACCTGGGTAGTTGAAATTTCAATTAGGTTAAAAATAACTTGAGCACGTCGTCCTTCGGATTGGACTTCAAGCTATGATCGAGGGCCTTAACGTATGTCAGGTGCTCGATAATGAGTCGTATGTTATGTAACTAAACCTGGGTAGCTGAAATTTCACTTAGGTTAAAAAAAACCTTGAGCACGTCGTCCTTCGGATGGGACTTTCCCGATATACCTGAATCTGTCTATCAGTTTCAACAAATATTAAATCTATAAACCGTTAAAAAGCAGGAAATTTGATTCTTGTGTAGGATTCAGATACCCCGGTTGTTCATCAGTTTTAACGAATATTAAATCTAAAAACCGTTTAAACGCGAGAAATTTGAAGAATGGAGTCTACCGAACTTTGGATCGCCATTTAGAAATCTAGCCAAGTCACTTAGGTCCGATGTTTTAATCGGGAAGATAAAAATAAATTTGAGCACGTCGTCCTTCGGATTGGACTTTAAGCTATGATCGAGGGCCTATTAGTATGTCATGTACTCGATAATGAGTCGTATGTTATGTATCTAAACCTGGGTAGCTGAAATTTCACTTAGGTTAAAAATAACCTTGAGCACGTCGTCCTTCGGATGGGACTTTCCCGATATATCTGAATCTGTCTATCAGTTTTAACAAATATTAAATCCAAAAACCGTTAAAAAGCGAGAAATTTGAAGAATGGGATTAGCCCGACTTTTTTTGCTAAACATTTTTATTTCGATTTTTGTGTAGGATTCAGATAACCCGGTTGTTCATCAGTTTTAACAAACATTAAATCTAAAAACCGTTTAAAAGCTAGAAATTTGAAGAATGGAGTCTACCGAGCTCAGGATCGCCATTTAGAAATCTAGCCAAGTCACTTAGATGAGATGTTTTATCGGGAAGATAAAAGTAAATATGAGCACGTCGTCCTTCCGGATTGGACTTTAAGCGTTGATAGAGGGCCTTTGCCTATGTCAGGTACTCGATAATGAGTTGTATGTTACGTATCTAAACCTGGGTAGTTGAAATTTCATTTAAGTTAAAAGTAACTTCAGCACGTCGTCCTTCGGATTGGACATCAAGCTATGATCGAGGGCCTTTTTGTATGTCAGGTGCTCGATAATGAGTCGTATGTTATGTAACTAAACCTGGGTAGCTGAAATTTCACTTAGGTTTAAAAAACCTTGAGCACGTCGTCCTTCGGATGGGACTTTCCCCATATATCTGAATCTGTCTATCAGTTTCCACAAATATTAAATCTATAAACCGTTAAAAAGCAGAAAATTTGAAGAATGGTATTTAGTCCTACTTTTTTCGAAAAACTTTATTATTTCGATTCTTGTGTAGGATTCAGATATCCCGGTTGTTCATCAGTTTTAACAAATATTCAATCTAAAAACCGTTTAAAGGCGAGAAATTTGAAGAATGGAGTCTACCGAACTTTGGATCGCCATTTAGAAATCTAGCCAAGTCACTTAGGTCCGATGTTTTGATCGGGAAGATAAAAATAAATTTGAGCACGTCGTCCTTCGGATTGGACCTTGAGCTATGATCGAGGGCCTTTTCGTATGTCAGGTACTCGATAATGAGTCGTATGTTATGTATCTAAACCTGGGTAGCTGAAATTTCATTTAGGTCAAAAAAACCTTGAGCACGTCGTCCTTCGGATGGGACTTTCCCGGTATATCTGAATCTGTCTATCAGTTTTAACTAATATTAAGCCTATAAACCGTTAAAAAGCGAGAAATTTGAAGAATAAGATTTAGCCCGACTTTTTTCGAAAAACATTTTTATTACGATTATTGTGTAGGATTCAGATATCACGGTTGTTATCTATCATTTTTATTTTATCTGGGAGGTAAAATAAACTTAAGCACGCCGTCCTTCGGATGGGACGTTAAGCGATGGTCCCGAGCCTGTACGATGTCAGGTACTCGTTAAAGACCCCTACCCTAGATGAATAAAAATTTAGGGTAGGCAAAATTTAGGACTCCCATAGTAGAGTCGGGCTCATGTCCACCAGAGTGACGAAAGAGCGCTCTGGTAGTAGGCGATATGACCTCGTAGTTAAAGCCCGGGCATGAGTCATAGAACCTAACCAAACCTAAACCTCTATCATTTTTAACAAATATTAAATCTAAAAACCGTTAAAAAGCGAGAAATTAGAAGAATGGAGTTTAGCGAGCTCAGGATCGCCATTTAGAAATCTAACCAAGTCACTTAGGTGAGATGTTTTATCGGGAAGATAAAAATAAATATGAGCACGTCGTCCTTCGGATTGAACTTTAAGCTATGATCGAGGGTCTATTCGTATGTCAGGTACTCGACAATGAGTCGTATGTTATGTATCTAAACCTGGGTTGCTGAAATTTCACTTAGGTTAAAAATAACCTTGAGCACGTCGACCTTCGGATGGGACTTTCCCGATATATCTGAATCTGTCTATCAGTTTTAACAAATATTAAATTTAAAAACCGTTAAAAAGCGAGAAAATTGTAGAATGGGATTAGCCCGACTTTTTTTGCTAAACATTTTTATTTCGATTTTTGTGTAGGATTCAGATAACCCGTTCATCAGTTTTAACAAATATTAAATCTAAAAACCGTTTAAAAGCAAGAAATTTGAAGAATGGAGTTTACCGAGCTCAGGATCGCCATTTAGAAATCTAGCCAAGTCACTTAGGTCAGATGTTTTAATCGGGGAGATAAAAATAAATTTGAGCACGTCGTCCTTCGGATTGGACTTCAGGCTATGATCGAGGGCCTTTTTGTATGTCAGGTGCTCGATAATGAGTCGTATGTTATGTAACTGAACCTGGGTAGCTGAAATTTCACTTAGGTTAAAGAAACCTTGAGCACGTCGTCCTTCGGATGGGACTTTCCCGATATATCTGAATCGGTCTATCAGTTTCAACAAATATTAAATCTATAAACCGTTAAAAAGCAGGAAATTTGAAGAATGGTATTTAGCCTTACTTTTTTCGAAAAACGTTTTTATTTCGATTCTTGTGTAGGATTCAGATACCCCGGTTGTTCATCAGTTTTAACGAATATTAAATCTAAAAACCGTTTAAAAGCGAGAAATTTGAAGAATGGAGTCTACCGAACATTGGATCGCCATTTAGAAATCTAGCCAAGTCACTTAGATCCGATGTTTTAATCGGGAAGATAAAAATAAATTTGAGCACGTCGTCCTTCGGTTTGGACCTTAAGCTATGATCGAGGGCCTTTTCGTATGTCAGGTACTCGATAATGAGTCGTATGTTATGTATCTAAACCTGGGTAGCTGAAATGTCATTTAGGTTAAAAAAAACTTGAGCACGTCGTCCTTCGGATGGGACTTTCCCGATATATCTGAATCTGTCTATCAGTTTCAACAAATATTAAATCTATAAACCGTTAAAAAGCAGGAAATTTGAAGAATGGTATTTAGCCTTACTTTTTTCGAAAAACGTTTTTATTTCGATTCTTGTGTAGGATTCATATACCCCGGTTGTTCATCAGTTTTAACGAATATTAAATCTAAAAACCGTTAAAAAGCGAGAAATTAGAAGAATAGAGTTTAGCGAGCTCAGGATCGCCATTTAGAAATCTAACCAAGTCGCTTAGGTGAGATGTTTTATCGGGAAGATAAAAATAAATATGAGCACGTCGTCCTTCGGATTGGACTTTAAGCTATGATCGAGGGTCTATTCGTATGTCAGGTACTCGATAATGAGTCGTATGTTATGTATCTAAACCTGGGTTGCTGAAATTTCACTTAGGTTAAAAATAACCTTGAGCACGTCGACCTTCGGATGGGACTTTCCCGATATATCTGAATCTGTCTATCAGTTTTAACAAATATTACATTTAAAAACCGTTAAAAAGCGAGAAAATTGTAGAATGGGATTAGCCCGACTTTTTTCGAAAAACGTTTTTATTTCGATTCTTGTGTAGGATTCAGATACCCCGGTTGTTCATCAGTTTTAACGAATATTAAATCTAAAAACCGTTTAAAAGCGAGAAATTTGAAGAATGGAGTCTACCGAACTTTGGATCGCCATTTAGAAATCTAGCCAAGTCACTTAGATCCGATGTTTTAATCGGGAAGATAAAAATAAATTTGAGCACGTCGTCCTTCGGATTGGACCTTGAGCTATGATCGAGGGCCTTTTCGTATGTCAGGTACTCGATAATGAGTCGTATGTTATGTATCTAAACCTGGGTTGCTGAAATTTCACTTAGGTTAAAAATAACCTTGAGCACGTCGACCTTCGGATGGGACTTTCCCGATATATCTGAATCTGTCTATCAGTTTTAACAAATATTAAATTTAAAAACCGTTAAAAAGCGAGAAAATTGTAGAATGGGATTAGCCCGACTTTTTTTGCTAAACATTTTTATTTCGATTTTTGTGTAGGATTCAGATAACCCGTTCATCAGTTTTAACAAATATTAAATCTAAAAACCGTTTAAAAGCAAGAAATTTGAAGAATGGAGTTTACCGAGCTCAGGATCGCCATTTAGAAATCTAGCCAAGTCACTTAGGTCAGATATTTTAATCGGGGAGATAAAAATAAATTTGAGCACGTCGTCCTTCGGATTGGACTTTAGGCTATGATCGAGGGCCTTTGTGTATGTCAGGTGCTCGATAATGAGTCGTATGTTATGTAACTGAACCTGGGTAGCTGAAATTTCACTTAGGTTAAAGAAACCTTGAGCACGCCGTCCTTCGGATGGGACTTTCCGATATATCTGAATCTGTCTATCAGTTTCAACAAATATTAAATCTATAAACCGTTAAAAAGCAGGAAATTTGAAGAATGGTATTTAGCCTTACTTTTTTCGAAAAACGTTTTTATTTCGATTCTTGTGTAGGATTCAGATACCCCGGTTGTTCATCAGTTTTAACGAATATTAAATCTAAAAACCGTTTAAAAGCGAGAAATTTGAAGAATGGAGTCTACCGAACTTTGGATCGCCATTTAGAAATCTAGCCAAGTCACTTAGATCCGATGTTTTAATCGGGAAGATAAAAATAAATTTGAGCACAAGGTCCTTCGGATTGGACCTTGAGCTATGATCGAGGGCCTTTTCGTATGTCAGGTACTCGATAATGAGTCGTATGTTATGTATCTAAACCTGGGTTGCTGAAATTTCACTTAGGTTAAAAATAACCTTGAGCACGTCGACCTTCGGATGGGACTTTCCCGATATATCTGAATCTGTCTATCAGTTTTAACAAATATTAAATTTAAAAACCGTTAAAAAGCGAGAAAATTGTAGAATGGGATTAGCCCGACTTTTTTTGCTAAACATTTTTATTTCGATTTTTGTGTAGGATTCAGATAACCCGTTCATCAGTTTTAACAAATATTAAATCTAAAAACCGTTTAAAAGCAAGAAATTTGAAGAATGGAGTTTACCGAGCTCAGGATCGCCATTTAGAAATCTAGCCAAGTCACTTAGGTCAGATATTTTAATCGGGGAGATAAAAATAAATTTGAGCACGTCGTCCTTCGGATTGGACTTTAGGCTACGATCGAGGGCCTTTTTGTATGTCAGGTGATCGATAATGAGTCGTATGTTATGTAACTGAACCTGGGTAGCTGAAATTTCACTTAGGTTAAAGAAACCTTGAGCACGTCGTCCTTCGGATGGGACTTTCCCGATATATCTGAATCTGTCTATCAGTTTCAACAAATATTAAATCTATAAACCGTTAAAAAGCAGGAAATTTGAAGAATGGTATTTAGCCTTACTTTTTTCGAAAAACGTTTTTATTTCGATTCTTGTGTAGGATTCAGATACCCCGGTTGTTCATCAGTTTTAACGAATATTAAATCTAAAAACCGTTTAAAAGCGAGAAATTTGAAGAATGGAGTCTACCGAACTTTGGATCGCCATTTAGAAATCTAGCCAAGTCACTTAGATCCGATGTTTTAATCGGGAAGATAAAAATAAATTTGAGCACGTCGTCCTTCGGTTTGGACCTTAAGCTATGATCGAGGGCCTTTTCGTATGTCAGGTACTCGATAATGAGTCGTATGTTATGTATCTAAACCTGGGTAGCTGAAATGTCATTTAGGTTAAAGAAACCTTGAGCACGTCGACCTTCGGATGGGACTTGCCCGATATATCTGAATCTGTCTATCAGTTTTAACAAATATTAAATTTAAAAACCGTTAAAAAGCGAGAAAATTGTAGAATGGGATTAGCCCGACTTTTTTTGCTAAACATTTTTATTTCGATTTTTGTGTAGGATTCAGATAACCCGTTCATCAGTTTTAACAAATATTAAATCTAAAAACCGTTTAAAAGCAAGAAATTTGAAGAATGGAGTCTACCGAACTTTGGATCGCCATTTAGAAATCTAGCCAAGTCACTTAGGTCAGATATTTTAATCAAGGAGATAAAAATAAATTTGAGCACGTCGTCCTTCGGATTGGACTTTAGGCTATGATCGAGGGCCTTTTTGTATGTCAGGTGCTCGATAATGAGTCGTATGTTATGTAACTGAACCTGGGTAGCTGAAATGTCATTTAGGTTAAAAAAAACTTGAGCACGTCGTCCTTCGGATGGGACTTTCCCGATATATCTGAATCTGTCTATCAGTTTCAACAAATATTAAATCTATAAACCGTTAAAAAGCAGGAAATTTGAAGAATGGTATTTAGCCTTACTTTTTTCGAAAAACGTTTTTATTTCGATTCTTGTGTAGGATTCAGATACCCCGGTTGTTCATCAGTTTTAACGAATATTAAATCTAAAAACCGTTTAAAAGCGAGAAATTTGAAGAATGGAGTCTACCGAACTTTGGATCGCCATTTAGAAATCTAGCCAAGTCACTTAGATCCGATGTTTTAATAGGAAAGATAAAAATAAATTTGAGCACGTCGTCCTTCGGTTTGGACTTTAAGCTATGATCGAGGGTCTATTCGTATGTCAGGTACTCGATAATGAGTCGTATGTTATTTAACTGAACCTGAGCCATCGTGAGCACGTCGACCTTCGGATGGGACTTTCCCGATATATCTGAATCTGTCCATCAGTTTTAACTAATATTATGCCTATAAACCGTTAAAAAGCAGAAAATTTGAAGAATGGTATTTAGCCCGACTTTTTTCGAAAAACATTTTTATTTCGATTATTGTGTAGGATTCAGATATCACGGTTGTTATCTATCAGTTTTAACAAATATTAAATCTAAAAACCGTTTAAAAGCGAGAAATTTGAAGAATGGAGTCTACCGAACTTTGGATCGCCATTTGGAAATCTAGCCAAGTCACTTAGATCCGATGTTTTAATAGGGAAGATAAAAATAAATTTGAGCACGTCGTCCTTCGGTTTGGACTTTAAGCTATGATCGAGGGTCTATTCGTATGTCAGGTACTCGATAATGAGTCGTATGTTATTTAACTGAACCTGAGCCATCGTGAGCACGTCGTCCTTCGGATGGGACTTTCCCGATATATCTGAATCTGTCCATCAGTTTTAACTAATATTATGCCTATAAACCGTTAAAAAGCAGAAAATTTGAAGAATGGTATTTAGCCCGACTTTTTTCGAAAAACATTTTTATTTCGATTATTGTGTAGGATTCAGATATCACGGTTGTTATCTATCAGTTTTAACAAATATTAAATTTAAAAACCGTTAAAAAGCGAGAAATTTGAAGAGTGGAGTTTACCGAGCTCAGGATCGCCATTTAGAAATCTAACCAAGTCACTTAGGTGAGATGTTTTATCGGGAAGATAAAAATAAATATGAGCACGTCGTCCTTCGGATTGGACTTCAAGCTATGATCGAGGGTCTATTCGTATGTCAGGTACTCGATAATGAGTCGTATGTTATGTATCTAAACCTGGGTTGCTGAAATTTCACTTAGGTTAAAAATAACCGTGAGCACGTTGACCTTCGGATGGGACTTTCCCGATATATCTGAATCTGTCCATCAGTTTTAACTAATATTAAGCCTATAAACCGTTAAAAAGCATAAAATTTGAAGAATGGTATTTAGTCCTACTTTTTTCGAAAAACTTTGTTATTTCGATTCTTGTGTAGGATTCAGATATCCCGGTTGTTCATCAGTTTTAACAAATATTTTTTTTTTTTTTTTTTTTGGCTTTTATTCATAAAGATGCAACTGTTGCTAGGGGGCAACAACCAGCATCTATGTTGGTAGGTATGGAGACGTTGGCGTGAATGGCATGTGAGAGGAAGGCCACCCAGTGGTAGGTCCTCGGGACGAAAATTTATATTAATTATAAGGACAAGGGAAAAAAAAAAATAATAAAAAAATAATAATAATAATAATTAAAAATAAATAAATAAATAAATAAAAAGGAATTGAAAGACAACTTTGATGGAATGGGTAAGAGAGATGGGAAAAGTGAAGGAAAATAATGTAAAAGAATAAAAAAAAATAAAAATATTAAGAACGAATAGGAATTATGGTGGCAGTAAGTCACGGTTCCACCTCCTCTTCAACCTTCGTGGGGGGTTTTGTGGTAAGTGTTGTGAAGATAAAGTACGTATTTCTGGATTTGTATGTGTGTAAAGTTTTCTAAAAAAACGTATGTAAATAGTTTGTATTGTGTCGGGTACTGTGTGTATCATAAGATCGTTATGAAGTGTTCTGTTGTTTATGTATGGGGGGCACTGTGTTATCAGTCTGAGGGTTTTTGACTGAAACGCCTGAATTCGTTTGATGTTGGATGTTTTTGCTGAACCGTATATCTGTGATCCGTATGTCCATAATGGTCTAAGTAAGTAAGTATAACAGTTCCGTTTTTGTGTCATGTCTAATTTTGATCGTCTATTTAGAAGTCCGTAGAGTATTTTGAGTCGACGGTTCAGCGTGTTTCGTGTGAGACGTGTGTGAGGATTCCATGTCAGTCTTCGATCCAATGTCAGTCCTAGGTATCGTACAGTATTAGTTTGAGGGAGGGGCTTGTCGTAGATGAAAACGGGGGGGCATGTTTCTCGTCGAAGTGTAAATGTGATGTGCTGTGATTTTTCTGTATTTAGTTTGATTTTCCATGTGTTGCACCAGTTTTCAATTTGTGTGAGATGGTGTTGTAGTGTAAGTGAGGCGTGTATGTGAAGGTCAGCAGCAGCTAAGATGGCGGTGTCATCGGCGTATGTAGCTGTCATTGTGTGGATGGAGGTGGGCATGTCAGATGTGTATATTGTATATAATAAAGGAGCTAAGACAGAACCCTGCGGTACACCCGCCAATATGGGTCTTATTGAGGAGATAGCAGAGCCCTGACGGACGGCGAAGTATCTGTTTGTTAGATATGAATGAATGATTAAATAATATGTGTGAGGAAGCAACGGTCTCAATTTATAAAGAAGTCCCGCGTGCCAAACTCGGTCAAAAGCCTGACTTACATCAAGGAACGCCCCCGTTGCATAAAACTTTCTTTCTAGGGCAGACACCACGTAATCCACAACCCTGTGTAACTGGTGTATTGTGGAGTGTTCTGAGCGGAAGCCAAACTGATGATGAGGAAGTGTTTGCTGACTGGAAAGAATAGTTATGAGCCTTTTGTATAGTTATTTTTCGAAGAGTTTAGAACATAGTGGAAGAAGACTGATAGGTCGGTAGGAGGAAGGAGAGTGTTCTGGCTTCTTTGATTTTAGTATCATAAGAATGTGTGAGAGTTTCCATTGAATTGGAAAGCGTGTTGTGCGTAGTATGCAGTTAAACAGGGTTGTCAGGAACACGACAGCTTTCCGAGGTAATTCCTTGAGAACTTCAGCCGTAATGAGGTCATACCCTGGGGACTTCTTTTTGGGGAGGTGTTGAATTTCAAATGCGACTTCAGAAGGTGTGAATGATTTGGGAGGGAGTGAAAGGGGTAATGGGATATGTAGTGTTTGTGAGACATGTGTTTCATGTGTTAAATCATGCATGTCTGGATGAGGTGTGAAGGTTTGTGTGAGATGGGAGGCGAAGCGCTCTGCTTTCTCCTCGTCTGTTATGGCCCATGAGTCATTGTCATATCGCAGAGGTACTGACGTTGCTGGTTGACGCAGCACCCGACGAGTTTTTCGCCAGAGACTGCCATTTTCAGCATTCAAGTTGGAGAAGTAAGTATCAAATTTAGCTTTTCGAAATAGTTTAATTTCCGTCTTCAGTTTGTTATTCAGTCGATTGTATATCTGTTTGTCAGTCGGTAGTCTGGAGGATTGCCATATCTGCCGTGCTCTCCGCTTCTCCCTGATCAATCTGCGAATGTACTCTGGGTAAGCCGGTAGATCTTGCCTGGAAGCCAGCTTTGAGGGAAATGATGAAGACCATGCGGCTTCCTGAACACTACATGTGTAGAACTCCACTGCCTGCTCTAGCTCCTCCTCTGTCTTTAGGGAATATGGTACAGAGAGCTTAGCGTTTAAGGTTTCCCTGAATAACTCCCAGTCCATCAGTCCTGGAGTTAGCGTCGGTTTAGTCTCCTTTTGAGACGGCTCCGCCCAGACGTTTAAAAACACCGGTGAATGATCCGAAGAGAGGTCGGTCGTGGTGCTGACAGATGATGGCATACCTCTTAAACCTTTGTGTACAAAAAAGTCAAGTAGGTCTGGTAATTTGCGTCTTGAAGTTGGCCAGTATGTTGGTGTACTCGGTGAAGTGGTTTGTAAGTTGTCATTGTTGATTGTAGTATTGAGACTCCTTCCCCTCGGTGTACAGAGCCGCGAGCCCCATTGCTGGTGTTTAGCATTGTAGTCTCCACCGGCAATGAAACAGGATCCCCATTTCCTGAAAAATGCTGAAAATGTAGCAGGAGCTATGGCGAACCTCGGAGGGCAATAAACGGCAACAAGGTTAATCTTTTTGTGTCGTGTATGTAGAGTGATAGCTGCTGCCTGGATGTGAGGTGTGGTTACGTTCGGAAGTGGGTAGTGTGTGAGTGAGGACTTTATGACAACAGCTGCCCCGCCGTGACTAGTGTCGTCGGGATGATCAGCTCGATGTATAGTATAGTTCCGGAAAGACAATTTTGATTTGGACGTCAGGTGGGTTTCAGAGATTAGGGCAACGTCAATCCGTCTGTCATGTAGAAGTATGTCCAGTTCGTTTTTATGTTGTATAAGTCCGTTCGCATTCCACAGAAGAACTGACAAGGAACCAATGGTGAGTGAATTAGTGTGCATACTGTGTGAAGAGTTGTGTCATTTGTGATAACTGTGAAAGGAGGGTGACAAGGGGCTGGATGATAGTTTGTAGACTTGATAAAAAGTTATTAAAATGTGGAGGGATACCATTATTAGGAGGTGACCACTGGGACCCTTCCTCTCCCATGCCCCCTGACGGAGGATCGGATCTGTCCAGTCCAGAAGTTCTCTGACGTCGAAGGGAATCTGCGTAGCTAGATTTCCTTTCTGTAGCGGGTGGTGGACGGAAGGCACTGACATGTGGCCGCCCAGTCGCTGCAGGATGAGTCGCCGGAGTTGGTTGAGTCCTTTGAGGCATGACGGGAAAAGCTGTTGAATTCTTCGGCGGCGTAAACCTCTTGTTGTCTACTGGAGTAGAAGAAATTGTCCGTCGATTTCGAAGTTCTTGGTAGACAATGCACCCCCTGTAGTTGGCAGGGTGAGAGCCCTTGCAGTTAGCACATGTGGCTGCAGTGGTTCTTGGTTTCTGGCATGTACCAGAGACATGGTCCTGACCGCACCGCACGCACTTATGGCGCAGTCTGCAAAATGATTGGGTGTGTCCGTACGACTGACATCTTTTGCACTGGACTATAGACCTTGTTCTATAGGGTTCCTCTACTGTCACTTTGCAGTACAATAAAGATTTAATATCAAAGATATTTTCGTTAAATGTCTTCGGTTCTATGTCGATAAAAAATAGTGGGAGGGGGACATTGATTGGAGCGGAGTCGGGCACACTGGGGTCTTGTTGGAGCCATGATTTCTTGTAGACATTCATGACTCCTTTCACCTGATAACCCTTCTCACTGAAGGCTGCGATGATCTCCTCCTTGTCGGACGAAGGATGAAGGCCACGAACTACCACCCTCGGCACCTTTTCCGACTTCAGTTGATAAGTGTGATACTCAACTTTATGGTTATCGAGAAGATGGATGAATGCCCTATAGTGTTCGGGCTTCGTGGGATATAAGGTAATCCCTCTTGTCGTGGCTTTCAATATGAAGGAATCGGGCCCAGAAGTTTTAATTAATTCTTCAATGAAGTGCTTGCAACTGGTCACTTCATCTTTAATGAAAATAGGAGGAGGTTTCTCGAAAGTTTCCTTTACTGTCTCCATGTTGTCATCTTTTGTTGCTAATGGAGTGTAAGGGTTACTTACAGGAATGGTGTCTGCAGGACGAGCGATTTTCCTTGGGTCTCTATTTTCTATAGCGGACCTCTTTCTGGAAAATGCTTTTTGCCACGGTGTGATTACTGGCACAGCATTGTTGACTTCTTTCTTTTCCTCAATGGTTGCCATTAAATGAAATAGAAGAAAATAATAATAAAGAAAAAATTAATTTAAAAAAAAAAATAAATAAATAAAAATCACCTAGCTTACGATGTTTTGACTTGCATTATGAAAAAGTTCTTAAACAAAACAAAACAACTCAAACCAAAAGTAAGATAAGATTTTAAACAAATTTAACAGAATATACTTTTTTAACAAAAATATTGAAGAGCACAAAAAAAATGATCTTTACTTTATCAATATCACAGCTGTTTCAAAACTTAATTTTATTTATTGAAAACAAAGAAATCAAAATATACATAAAATAATTATTTTAACTTTTGATAATTGATAACGCCGGAGCATGCGCAGAATGGCTAGTTTGAAGAACTGCTTAACAAATATTAAATCTAAAAACCGTTTAAAGGCAAGAAAGTTGAAGAATGGAGTTTACCGAGCTCAGGATCGCCATTTAGAAATCTAGCCAAGTCACTTAGGTCCGATGTTTTAATCGGGAAGATAAAAATAAATTTGAGCACGTCGTCCTTCGGATTGGACTTTAGGCTATGATCGAGGGTCTTTTTGTATGTCAGGTGCTCGATAATGAGTCGTATGTTATTTAACTGAACCTGGGTAGCTGAAATTTCACTTAGGTTAAAAATAACCGTGAGCACGTCGACCTTCGGATGGGACTTTCCCGATATATCTGAATCTGTCCTTCAGTTTTAACTAATATTATGCCTATAAACCGTTAAAAAGCAGAAAATTTGAAGAATGGTATTTAGTCCTACTTTTTTCGAAAAACTTTTTTATTTCGATTCTTGTGTAGGATTCAGATATCCCGGTTGTTCATCAGTTTTAACAAATATTAAATCTAAAAACCGTTTAAAGGCAAGAAATTTGAAGAATGGAGTTTACCGAGCTCAGGATCGCCATTTAGAAATCTAGCCAAGTCACTTAGGTCCGATGTTTTAATCGGGAAGATAAAAATAAATTTGAGCACGTCGTTCTTTGGATTGGACTTTAGGCTATGATCGAGGGCCTTTTTGTATGTCAGGTGCTCGATAATGAGTCGTATGTTATTTAACTGAACCTGGGTAGCTGAAATTTCACTTAGGTTAAAAATAACCTTGAGCACGTCGACCTTCGGATGGGACTTTCCCGATATATCTGAATCTGTCTATCAGTTTTAACAAATATTAAATTTAAAAACCGTTAAAAAGCGAGAAAATTGTAGAATGGGATTAGCCCGACTTTTTTTGCTAAACATTTTTATTTCGATTTTTGTGTAGGATTCAGATAACCCGTTCATCAGTTTTAACAAATATTAAATCTAAAAACCGTTAAAAAGCGAGAAATTAGAAGAATGGAGTTTACGGAGCTCAGGATCGCCATCTAGAAATCTAGCCAAGTCACTTCGGTCCAATGTTTCAATCGGGAAGATAAAAATAAATTTGAGCACGTCGTCCTTCGGATGGGACTTTCCCGATATATCTGAATCTGTCTATCAGTTTCAACAAATATTAAATCTATAAACCGTTAAAAAGCAGAAAATTTGAAGAATGGTATTTAGTCCTACTTTTTTCGAAAAACTTTTTTATTTCGATTCTTGTGTAGGATTCAGATATCCCGGTTGTTCATCAGTTTTAACAAATATTAAATCTAAAAACCGTTTAAAAGCGAGAAATTTGAAGAATGGAGTCTACCGAACTTTGGATCGCCATTAAGAAATCTAGCCAAGTCACTTAGGTCCGATGTTTTAATCGGGAAGATAAAAATAAATTTGAGCACGTCGTCCTCCGGATTGGACCTTAAGCTATGATCGAGGGCCTTTTCGTATGTCAGGTACTCGATAATGAGTCGTATGTTATGTATCTAAACCTGGGTAGTTTAAATTTCATTCACGTTAAAACTAACTTGAGCACGTCGTCCTTCGGATTGGATTTTAGGCTATGATCGAGGGCCTTTTTGCATGTTAGGTACTGGATAATGACTCGTATGTTATGTATCTAAACCTGGGTAGCTGAAATTTCATTTAGGTTAAAAAAAACTTGAGCACGTCGTCCTTCGGATGGGACTTTCCCGATATATCTGAATCTGTCTATCAGTTTTAACAAATATTAAATCTAAAAACCGTTAAAAAGCGAGAAATTTGAAGAATGGTATTTAGTCCTACTTTTTTCGAAAAACTTTTTTATTTCGATTCTTGTGTAGGATTCAGATATCCCGGTTGTTCATCAGTTTTAACAAATATTAAATCTAAAAACCGTTAAAAAGCGAGATATTTGAAGAATGGAGTCTACCGAACTTTGGATCGCCATTTAGGAGTCTAGCCAAGTCACTTAGGTCCGATGTTTTAATCGGGAAGATAAAAATAAATTTGAGCACGTCGTCCTTCGGATTGGACCTTAAGCTATGATCGAGGGCCTTTTCGTATGTCAGGTACTCGATAATGAGTCGTATGTTATGTTTCTAAACCTGGGTAGTTGAAATTTCATTCACGTTAAAACTAACTTGAGCACGTCGTCCTTCGGATTGGATTTTAGGCTATGATCGAGGGCCTTTTTGTATGTCAGGTGCTCGATAATGAGTCGTATGTTATGTCACTAAACCTGGGTAGCTGAAATTTCACTTAGGTTTAAAAAACCTTGAGCACGTCGTCCTTCGGATGGGACTTTCCCGATATATCTGAATCTGTCTATCAGTTTTAACTAATATTAAGCCTATAAACCGTTAAAAAGCAGAAAATTTGAAGAATGGTATTTAGTCCTACTTTTTTCGAAAAACTTTTTTATTTCGATTCTTGTGTAGGATTCAGATATCCCGGTTGTTCATCTGTTTTAACAAATATTAAATCTAAAAACCGTTTAAAAGCGAGAAATTTGAAGAATGGAGTCTACCGAACTTTGGATCGCCATTTAGAAATCTAGCCAAGTCACTTAGGTCCGATGTTTTTATCGGGAAGATAAAAATAAATTTGAGCACGTCGTCCTTCGGATTGGACCTTAAGGTATGATCGAGGGCCTTTTCGTATGTCAGGTACTCGATAATGAGTCGTATGTTATGTATCTAAACCTGGGTAGTTGAAATTTCATTCACGTTAAAACTAACTTGAGCACGTCGTCCTTCGGATTGGATTTTAGGCTATGATCGAGGGCCTTTTTGTATGTCAGGTACTGGATAATGAGTCGTATGTTATGTATCTAAACCTGGGTAGCTGAAATTTCACTTAGGTTAAAAATAACTTCAGCACGTCGTCCTTCGGATTGGACATCAAGCTATGATCGAGGGCCTTTTTGTATGTCAGGTGCTCGATAATGAGTCGTATGTTATGTAACTAAACCTGGGTAGCTGAAATTTCACTTAGGTTTAAAAAACCTTGAGCACGTCGTCCTTCGGATGGGACTTTCCCCATATATCTGAATCTGTCTATCAGTTTCAACAAATATTAAATCGATAAACCGTTAAAAAGCAGAAAATTTGAAGAATGGTATTTAGTCCTACTTTTTTCGAAAAACTTTTTTATTTCGATTCTTGTGTAGGATTCAGATATCCCGGTTGTTCATCAGTTTTAACAAATATTCAATCTAAAAACCGTTTAAAAGCGAGAAATTTGAAGAATGGAGTCTACCGAACTTTGGATCGCCATTTAGAAATCTAGCCAAGTCACTTAGGTCCGATGTTTTGATCGGGAAGATAAAAATAAATTTGAGCATGTCGTCCTTCGGATTGGACCTTGAGCTATGATCGAGGGCCTTTTCGTATGTCAGGTACTCGATAATGAGTCGTATGTTATGTATCTAAACCTGGGTAGCTGAAATTTCATTTAGGTCAAAAAAACCTTGAGCACGTCGTCCTTCGGATGGGACTTTCCCGGTATATCTGAATCTGTCTGTCAGTTTTAACTAATATTAAGCCTATAAACCGTTAAAAAGCGAGAAATTAGAAGAATGGGATTTAGCCCGACTTTTTTCGAAAAACATTTTTATTACGATTATTGTGTAGGATTCAGATATCACGGTTGTTATATATCATTTTTAACAAATATTAAATCTAAAAACCGTTAAAAAGCGAGAAATTAGAAGAATGGAGTTTAGCGAGCTCAGGATCGCCATTTAGAAATCTAGCCAAGTCACTTAGGTGAGATGTTTTATCGGGAAGATAAAAATAAATATGAGCACGTCGTCCTTCGGATTGGACATCAAGCTATGATCGAGGGCCTTTTTGTATGTCAGGTGCTCGATAATGAGTCGTATGTTATGTAACTAAACCTGGGTAGCTGAAGTTTCACTTAGGTTTAAAAAACCTTGAGCACGTCGTCCTTCGGATGGGACTTTCCCCATATATCTGAATCTGTCTATCAGTTTCAACAAATATTAAATCTATAAACCGTTAAAAAGCAGAAAATTTGAAGAATGGTATTTAGTCCTACTTTTTTCGAAAAACTTTTTTATTTCGATTCTTGTGTAGGATTCAGATATCCCGGTTGTTCATCAGTTTTAACAAATATTCAATCTAAAAACCGTTTAAAAGCGAGAAATTTGAAGAATGGAGTCTACCGAACTTTGGATCGCCATTTAGAAATCTAGCCAAGTCACTTAGGTCCGATGTTTTGATCGGGAAGATAAAAATAAATTTGAGCATGTCGTCCTTCGGATTGGACCTTGAGCTATGATCGAGGGCCTTTTCGTATGTCAGGTACTCGATAATGAGTCGTATGTTATGTATCTAAACCTGGGTAGCTGAAATTTCATTTAGGTCAAAAAAACCTTGAGCACGTCGTCCTTCGGATGGGATTTTCCCGGTATATCTGAATCTGTCTATCAGTTTTAACTAATATTAAGCCTATAAACCGTTAAAAAGCGAGAAATTAGAAGAATGGGATTTAGCCCGACTTTTTTCGAAAAACATTTTTATTACGATTATTGTGTAGGATTCAGATATCACGGTTGTTATCTATCATTTTTAACAAATATTAAATCTAAAAACCGTTAAAAAGCGAGAAATTAGAAGAATGGAGTTTAGCGAGCTCAGGATCGCCATTTAGAAATCTAACCAAGTCACTTAGGTGAGATGTTTTATCGGGAAGATAAAAATAAATATGAGCACGTCGTCCTTCGGATTGGACTTTAAGCTATGATCGAGGGTCTATTCGTATGTCAGGTACTCGATAATGAGTCGTATGTTATGTATCTAAACCTGGGTTGCTGAAATTTCACTTAGGTTGAAAATAACCTTGAGCACGTCGACCATCGGATGGGACTTTCCCGATATATCTGAATCTGTCTATCAGTTTTAACAAATATTAAATTTAAAAACCGTTAAAAAGCGAGAAAATTGTAGAATGGGATTAGCCCGACTTTTTTTGCTAAACATTTTTATTTCGATTTTTGTGTAGGATTCAGATAACCCGTTCATCAGTTTTAACAAATATTAAATCTAAAAACCGTTTAAAAGCAAGAAATTTGAAGAATGGAGTTTACCGAGCTCAGGATCGCCATTTAGAAATCTAGCCAAGTCACTTAGGTCAGATATTTTAATCGGGGAGATAAAAATAAATTTGAGCACGTCGTCCTTCGGATTGGACTTTAGGCTATGATCGAGGGCCTTTTTGTATGTCAGGTGCTCGATAATGAGTCGTATGTTATGTAACTGAACCTGGGTAGCTGAAATTTCACTTAGGTTAAAGAAACCTTGAGCACGTCGTCCTTCGGATGGGACTTTCCCGATATATCTGAATCTGTCTATCAGTTTCAACAAATATTAAATCTATAAACCGTTAAAAAGCAGGAAATTTGAAGAATGGTATTTAGCCTTACTTTTTTCGAAAAACGTTTTTATTTCGATTATTGTGTAGGATTCAGATACCCCGGTTGTTCATCAGTTTTAACGAATATTAAATCAAAAAACCGTTCAAAAGCGAGAAATTTGAAGAAAGGAGTCTACCGAACTTTGGAACGCCATTTAGAAATCTAGCCAAGTCACTTAGATCCGATGTTTTAATCGGGAAGATAAAAATAAATTTGAGCTCGTCGTCCTTCGGATTGGACCTTGAGCTATGATCGAGGGCCTTTTCGTATGTCAGGTACTCGATAATGAGTCGTATGTTATGTATCTAAACCTGGGTTGCTGAAATTTCACTTAGGTTAAAAATAACTTCAGCACGTCGTCCTTCGGATTGGACATCAAGCTATGATCGAGGGCCTTTTTGTATGTCAGGTGCTCGATAATGAGTCGTATGTTATGTAACTAAACCTGGGTAGCTGAAATTTCACTTAGGTTTAAAAAACCTTGAGCACGTCGTCCTTCGGATGGGACTTTCCCCATATATCTGAATCTGTCTATCAGTTTCAACAAATATTAAATCTATAAACCGTTAAAAAGCAGAAAATTTGAAGAATGGTATTTAGTCCTACTTTTTTCGAAAAACTTTTTTATTTCGATTCTTGTGTAGGATTCAGATATCCCGGTTGTTCATCAGTTTTAACAAATATTCAATCTAAAAACCGTTTAAAAGCGAGAAATTTGAAGAATGGAGTCTACCGAACTTTGGATCGCCATTTAGAAATCTAGCCAAGTCACTTAGGTCCGATGTTTTGATCGGGAAGATAAAAATAAATTTGAGCACGTCGTCCTTCGGATTGGACCTTGAGCTATGATCGAGTTCCTTTTCGTATGTCAGGTACTCGATAATGAGTCGTATGTTATGTATCTAAACCTGGGTAGCTGAAATTTCATTTAGGTCAAAAAAACCTTGAGCACGTCGTCCTTCGGATGGGACTTTCCCGGTATATCTGAATCTGTCTATCAGTTTTAACTAATATTAAGCCTATAAACCGTTAAAAAGCGAGAAATTAGAAGAATGGGATTTAGCCCGACTTTTTTCGAAAAACATTTTTATTACGATTGGTGTGTAGGATTCAGATATCACGGTTGTTATCTATCATTTTTAACAAATATTAAATCTAAAAACCGTTAAAAAGCGAGAAATTAGAAGAATGGAGTTTAGCGAGCTCAGGATCGCCATTTAGAAATCTAACCAAGTCACTTAGGTGAGATGTTTTATCGGGAAGATAAAAATAAATATGAGCACGTCGTCCTTCGGATTGGACATCAAGCTATGATCGAGGGCCTTTTTGTATGTCAGGTGCTCGATAATGAGTCGTATGTTATGTAACTAAACCTGGGTAGCTGAAATTTCACTTAGGTTTAAAAAACCTTGAGCACGTCGTCCTTCGGATGGGACTTTCCCCATATATATGAATCTGTCTATCAGTTTCAACAAATATTAAATCTATAAACCGTTAAAAAGCAGAAAATTTGAAGAATGCTATTTAGTCCTACTTTTTTCGAAAAACTTTTTTATTTCGATTCTTGTGTAGGATTCAGATATCCCGGTTGTTCATCAGTTTTAACAAATATTCAATCTAAAAACCGTTTAAAAGCGAGAAATTTGAAGAATGGAGTCTACCGAACTTTGGATCGCCATTTAGAAATCTAGCCAAGTCACTTAGGTCCGATGTTTTGATCGGGAAGATAAAAATAAATTTGAGCACGTCGTCCTTCGGATTGGACCTTGAGCTATGATCGAGGGCCTTTTCGTATGTCAGGTACTCGATAATGAGTCGTATGTTATGTATCCAAACCTGGGTAGCTGAAATTTCATTTAGGTCAAAAAAACCTTGAGCACGTCGTCCTTCGGATGGGACTTTCCCGGTATATCTGAATCTGTCTATCAGTTTTAACTAATATTAAGCCTATAAACCGTTAAAAAGCGAGAAATTAGAAGAATGGGATTTAGCCTTACTTTTTTCGAAAAACGTTTTTATTTCGATTCTTGTGTAGGATTCAGATACCCCGGTTGTTCATCAGTTTTAACGAATATTAAATCTAAAAACCGTTTAAAAGCGAGAAATTTGAAGAATGGAGTCTACCGAACTTTGGATCGCCATTTAGAAATCTAACCAAGTCACTTAGGTGAGATGTTTTATCGGGAAGATAAAAATAAATATGAGCACGTCGTCCTTCGGATTGGACTTTAAGCTATGATCGAGGGTCTATTCGTATGTCAGGTACTCGATAATGAGTCGTATGTTATGTATCTAAACCTGGGTTGCTGAAATTTCACTTAGGTTGAAAATAACCTTGAGCACGTCGACCATCGGATGGGACTTTCCCGATATATCTGAATCTGTCTATCAGTTTTAACAAATATTAAATTTAAAAACCGTTAAAAAGCGAGAAAATTGTAGAATGGGATTAGCCCGACTTTTTTTGCTAAACATTTTTATTTCGATTTTTGTGTAGGATTCAGATAACCCGTTCATCAGTTTTAACAAATATTTAATCTAAAAACCGTTTAAAAGCAAGAAATTTGAAGAATGGAGTTTACCGAGCTCAGGATCGCCATTTAGAAATCTAGCCAAGTCACTTAGGTCAGATATTTTAATCGGGGAGATAAAAATAAATTTGAGCACGTCGTCCTTCGGATTGGACTTTAGGCTATGATCGAGGGCCTTTTTGTATGTCAGGTGCTCGATAATGAGTCGTATGTTATGTAACTGAACCTGGGTAGCTGAAATTTCACTTAGGTTAAAGAAACCTTGAGCACGTCGTCCTTCGGATGGGACTTTCCCGATATATCTGAATCTGTCTATCAGTTTCAACAAATATTAAATCTATAAACCGTTAAAAAGCAGGAAATTTGAAGAATGGTATTTAGCCTTACTTTTTTCGAAAAACGTTTTTATTTCGATTATTGTGTAGGATTCAGATACCCCGGTTGTTCATCAATTTTAACGAATATTAAATCTAAAAACCGTTTAAAAGCGAGAAATTTGAAGAATGGAGTCTACCGAACTTTGGATCGCCATTTAGAAAACTAGCCAAGTCACTTAGATCCGATGTTTTAATCGGGAAGATAAAAATAAATTTGAGCACGTCGTCCTTCGGTTTGGACCTTAAGCTATGATCGAGGGCCTTTTCGTATGTCAGGTACTCGATAATGAGTCGTATGTTATGTATTTAAACCTGGGTAGCTGAAATGTCATTTAGGTTAAAAAAAACTTGAGCACGTCGTCCTTCGGATGGGACTTTCCCGATATATCTGAATCTGTCTATCAGTTTCAACAAATATTAAATCTATAAACCGTTAAAAAGCAGGAAATTTGAAGAATGGTATTTAGCCTTACTTTTTTCGAAAAACGTTTTTATTTCGATTCTTGTGTAGGATTCAGATACCCCGGTTGTTCATCAGTTTTAACGAATATTAAATCTAAAAACCGTTTAAAAGCGAGAAATTTGAAGAAAGGAGTCTACCGAACTTTGGATCGCCATTTAGAAATCTAGCCAAGTCACTTAGATCCGATGTTTTAATCGGGAAGATAAAAATAAATTTGAGCACGTCGTCCTTCGGTTTGGACCTTAAGCTATGATCGAGGGCCTTTTCGTATGTCAGGTACTCGATAATGAGTCGTATGTTATGTATCTAAACCTGGGTAGCTGAAATTTCATTTAGGTTAAAAAAAACTTGAACACGTCGTCCTTCGGATGGGACTTTCCCGATTTATCTAAATCTGTCTATTAGTTTTAACTAATATTAAGCCTATAAACCGTTAAAAAGCGAGAAATTTGAAGAATGGGATTTAGCCCGACTTTTTTCGAAAAACATTTTTATTTCGATTATTGTGTAGGATTCAGATATCACGGTTGTTATCTATCAGTTTTAACAAATATTAAATTTAAAAACCGTTAAAAAGCGAGAAATTTGAAGAGTGGAGTTTACCGAGCTCAGGATCGCCATTTAGAAATCTAACCAAGTCACTTAGGTGAGATGTTTTATCGGGAAGATAAAAATAAATATGAGCACGTCGTCCTTCGGATTGGACTTTAAGCTATGATCGAGGGTCTATTCGTATGTCAGGTACTCGATAATGAGTCGTATGTTATGTATCTAAACCTGGGTTGCTGAAATTTCACTTATGTTAAAAATAACCGTGAGCACGTTGACCTTCGGATGGGACTTTCCCGATATATCTGAATCTGTCCATCAGTTTTAACTAATATTATGCCTATAAACCGTTAAAAAGCAGAAAATTTGAAGAATGGTATTTAGTCCTACTTTTTTCGAAAAACTTTTTTATTTCGATTCTTGTGTAGGATTCAGATATCCCGGTAGTTCATCAGTTTTAACAAATATTAAATCTAAAAACCGTTTAAAGGCAAGAAATTTGAAGAATGGAGTTTACCGAGCTCAGGATCGCCATTTAGAAATCTAGCCAAGTCACTTAGGTCAGATATTTTAATCGGGGAGATAAAAATAAATTTGAGCACGTCGTCCTTCGGATTGGACTTTAGGCTATGATCGAGGGCCTTTTTGTATGTCAGGTGCTCGATAATGAGTCGTATGTTATTTAACTGAACCTGGGTAGCTGAAATTTCACTTAGGTTAAAAAAATCTTGAGCACGTCGACCTTCGGATGGGACTTTCCCGATATATCTGAATCTATCAGTTTTAACTAATATTAAGCCTATAAACCGTTAAAAAGCGAGAAAATTGTAGAATGGGATTAGCCCGACTTTTTTTGCTAAACATTTTTATTTCGATTATTGTGTAGGATTCAGATATCACGGTTGTTATCTATCAGTTTTAACAAATATTAAATCTAAAAACCGTTTAAAAGCAAGAAATTTGAAGAATGGAGTTTACCGAGCTCAGGATCGCCATTTAGAAATCTCGCCAAGTCACTTAGGTCAGATATTTTAATCGGGGAGATAAAAATAAATTTGAGCACGTCGTCCTTCGGATTGGACTTTATTAAATCTAAAAACCGTTTAAAAGCGGGAAATTTGAAGAATGGAGTCTACCGAACTTTGGATCGCCATTAAGAAATCTAGCCAAGTCACTTAGGTCCGATGTTTTAATCGGGAAGATAAAAATAAATTTGAGCACGTCGTCCTTCGGATTGGACCTTGAGCTATGATCGAGTTCCTTTTCGTATGTCAGGTACTCGATAATGAGTCGTATGTTATGTATCTAAACCTGGGTAGCTGAAATTTCATTTAGGTCAAAAAAACCTTGAGCACGTCGTCCTTCGGATGGGACTTTCCCGATAGGGTAGTGGAAATTTCATTCACGTTAAAACTAACTTGAGCACGTCGTCCTTCGGATTGGATTTTAGGCTATGATCGAGGGCCTTTTTGCATGTTAGGTACTGGATAATGACTCGTATGTTATGTATCTAAACCCGGGTAGCTGAAATTTCATTTAGGTTAAAAAAACCTTGAGCACGTCGTCCTTCGGATGGGACTTTCCCGATATATCTGAATCTGTCTATCAGTTCTAACAAATATTAAATCTAAAAACCGTTAAAAAGCGAGAAATTTGAAGAATGGTATTTAGTCCTACTTTTTTCGAAAAACTTTTTTATTTCGATTCTTGTGTAGGATTCAGATATCCCGGTTGTTCATCAGTTTTAACAAATATTAAATCTAAAAACCGTTTAAAAGCGAGAAATTTGAAGACTGGAGTCTACCGAACTTTGGATCGCCATTTAGGAGTCTAGCCAAGTCACTTAGGTCCGATGTTTTAATCGGGAAGATAAAAATAAATTTGAGCACGTCGTCCTTCGGATTGGACCTTAAGCTATGATCGAGGGCCTTTTCGTATGTCAGGTACTCGATAATGAGTCGTATGTTATGTATCTAAACCTGGGTAGTTGAAATTTCATTCACGTTAAAACTAACTTGAGCACGTCGTCCTTCGGATTGGATTTTAGGCTATGATCGAGGGCCTTTTTGTATGTCAGGTACTGGATAATGAGTCGTATGTTATGTATCTAAACCTGGGTAGCTGAAATTTCACTTAGGTTAAAAATAACCTTTAGCACGTCGTCCTTCGGATGGGACTTTCCCGATATATCTGAATCTGTCTATCAGTTTTAACAAATATTAAATTTAAAAACCGTTAAAAAACGAGAAAATTGAAGAATGGGATTAGCCCGACTTTTTTTGCTAAACATTTTTATTTCGATTATTGTGTAGGATCCAGATAACCCGTTCATCAGTTTTAACAAATATTTAATCTAAAAACCGTTTAAAGGCAAGAAATTTGAAGAATGGAGTTTACCGAGCTCAGGATCGCCATTTAGAAATCTAGCCAAGTCACTTAGGTCCGATGTTTTAATCGGGAAGATAAAAATAAATTTGAGCACGTCGTCCTTCGGATTGGACTTTAAGCGTTGATAGAGGGCCTTTGCCTATGTCAGGTACTCGATAATGAGTTGTATGTTACGTATCTAAACCTGGGTAGTTGAAATTTCACTTAGGTTCATTAAACCTTGAGCACGTCGTCCTTCTGATGGGACTTCCCAGATATATCTGAATCTGTCTATCAGTTTTAACAAATATTAAATCTAAATACTGTTAAAAAGCGAGAAATTTGAAGAATGGGATTACATCTGAATCTTTCTTTGGTTGACCATCTTCGTTTCTGGATGCTGCCTAAGAACGCCGGACACCTTAGATAGTTTGCGCCTTGCAACTCCGTGCAACCAGGTATTAATAAGTTCTTAGGAACGCTGGGCAACACAGATAGTATGTATGTAGTTAGGAATGCTGGGCACCGCAACTAGCATGTGCCTTGCAACAGCGGATGCCCTAGGTATTTTGTGCTTAACAACGCTGGTGATAGCTATTATTTACCGTGCAACGGTGGACCTCCTAGGTAATACATGCTTAGGAAACCCACCATATTAAAATTAGGGCTATATCCCATCTTTAAGAAAGCTCCATGTGAGATTCATTCAGCATTAATGCACCCCCGCCCCTTCCGTCCAAAGGGTCACAGCCAATTTTTAAATATTGCTTTTGAAACTACCATTCAGGTATATGCTTGCCCCCGCCATACCGTTGACAATTTTGAGACGTCACATATTCTTTTTTGTTTTTGTCTATTATGAATACTACATGTGAAATTCCATGACATTCCGATCATCCGTTAAAGACCTATCACTACCTTTATATGTAGGCCTACCCCACAACCCCCCTTCCCGTTCAAAATTTTGAAATGTCACGTAGCGTATTTTTCAATTTGGCCTTTAAGCATACTACATGTCAAATTCCATGACTATCCGATCACAGCACTATCTTTATATTTAGGCCTACCCCCACAACTTCCCCTCACGTTCACTATTTATGGACGCCACATAGCCTTTTTTTTTAACTTGGCTTTTAAGAATACTACATGTGAAATTTCATGATAATCCGTCCATCCGTTAATGCGCTAGAGCAATTTTTTTTTTAGAGCCCCCCCCCCCACCCTCCAGTTGACCGCTAGGAACACTCTTCATAAGAACCTTCCTCGGACTTCAAAGAATATTTAAAAAAAAAAATTAGCCGAATTGGTCCAGCCGTTCTCGAGTTTTGCGCTTAGCCAGTCATTTTTATTATATAGATATATATATATAGATATCGATTTTTTTTTTTCTTATTGTCTATATTAGTTTTTTATGTTTTAGCAACATCTTATTGTTGCTAGAAAAATGCTATGATTTGGTGTAAAAAATAAATAAAAAAAAATTTTTGGAAAACCTAAAAAGAAACTCCGAATTTCACTCTGAAACATTTTCCACAATTTCGACGTTTTCAAATCAATATTTTACTAAGTTGTCGTTTTCTATTATTTTGATTTTTTTTTTTTCGTAATTGTTTTCATAATAGAGTGAACTAAGGGGTCATTCATAAATTACGTAAGGCATTTAGGGGGGGGGGGGGGGATAAGCTCAATATTACTAATTCTTACTATAGGGGAGGGGGGTAAAGAATTTGACCTTATGTAATCCGTTAGAAATTGGAAGGTAGTCATTATGTTATGGGTATATAACCTGTAGTCGAACTGAGAAATTATTATATTTTTTATTTACAGGACAAATTGAACTGGGAAATAAATTATGCCAATCAATGTATGCGCTTTGTAAAAGAATCTGTTGACAGATTAGCAACAAAATTGCGTTGGCCTCTGATAAGAGCAAAATTAAGGGTAAGATAATTCAACATCTTCACGAGCTTTTTACAATAGTTGCATTATCATTATTTATAAAAAAAAACGTTTTATTTTATGTCATGAGTCTTCCCAATGTTTTATTTCCAACCAGAAGTGGTTTTCAACCCAATTGCGTCATCATCAGTGGCACATCCCACCCTCACAGTATGGAATCTAATGAAACACAGTGTTTCATAATGAATTCAGTAATGATTATTGCTTCATTTATTAATATTGAATTTTGTTACGTATTTATATTTGATTATATAATCTAAATCTATATTTTTTTAAACCTAAATTTATTCCATAGGATCATACCTTGAAATTATGAAAATTACTGTCCAAATTATTTAAATATCTATTTATTTCTATTAGTTTTAATTGTATAGTTTAACCTGGCTGTAAAAAAACCGGTGTAACCTGTAATAAATAAAACCGACAAAATAATGATAAATATGCTTGTTTTCATTATGGATAGATTTACATTAATACGATTTTTTTTTTTTTTTACAAATCTACATGTAATTTAATTATATTTCCATGATGTAGCTATATTATAAATAGCTATGTTATTTAATCTACCCAAAATAATGGGTAGATTTCTCATATTTTAATTATTTTAGTTTATGGAGTCAGGTTCAGACAATTAAATTAAAGGGTCTCATTAATAATTTACTCATTTATTATGTTGAATTTTATTATATACTAGCAGTAATGCCCGGCGTTGCCCGGGGAACTTTGACTTTTCTCCCAATATCTCCTATAAGGCTATTCAGTTCCTCGACAGTACATTCATGATGTTATAATTTTCAATTATTCATACGGAATAAGGCTTATAGTCCTTCAACTGTAGTAACGCTAGCTTTGGAGCTAAAACTAATTTATTCAAAAAGATTTCTCATTAATCGTTGCAATGGTTTTCGAGTTACAAAGATTGCGTGAGTGGATGCTGGGATGGACCAGGGGTTGATTAAAAAATAGACCTTCTTAACCTATGGTAGATAAAACTTATCTATTCAAAAAGATTCCTCATTAATCATTGCAGTGGTTTTTGAGTTACAAAGATTGCGTGGGTGGATGCTGGGATGGACCAGATATTGAGGTACTAATACGCCTATAACCTTCCACAGCCGATGACGAACGAATTAAAAAAAAAATTAATCAAATCCATCAAGCCGTTCGTGAGTTATAGCGGCACAACGCACAGACATTTTCAGCTTTATATATATGATTTATACTCTTATTTCTGTTTTCCTTCATTATATAATGTAATTATAAACATTTTTAAAACCTAAATATATTCCCTAGGTTATACCTATATATATGAGATTATGAAAATAACTAAAATAACGGTTCTACTAGCGATGTCAATTCATGAGAATATGAAAATAACTGGCCCAGTTGTTTAAATAACTGGATATTTCTATTAGTTATAATTGTACAGGTTAACCTGATTGTAAAATAACTGGTGTAAAGGATAACCGGTTGTTTTAAATAATAATTGACATCCCTAGTTTCTACACTACCAACATTATTGTCTTTAGTTTGAGTTTCTACTACTGTTAGCAGCACTAGTCGACAAACTGTAAGTAGAAATTAAGATGAATAAAATGTATATTTTCTTATCTAGCTATAGCGAATTTATATTATGGTAATAAAATTTAATTCTTATAAATAACAAAAAAAAAATATTAACTTCAGTATATTCATGATAAAATATTATTTTTTATACTATATGTGCCCAATGATGATGACGCAGATGCGTTGAGAACAGTTTCTGGTTGGAAAACGTTTTTTATTTTTATGAATATATGTGTATTATTTTAATTTATTTATATAGTTATTTATTTTCAGCATGCTTGGGGCTATTTTGAACTTACCATTGACTGGAAAAATCAGCTAGTTCAACTGTTGTTGGATGATTTTGAAGAAAGTCAGTTAAGAATGGATATAAACAAACAGATTCATTTTGAAATAGTTGATAGAATTATACGTAAGGTTTTTTTTTTTTTTCCATTTCAATAAAAGTGGATATTGAATGAATAACATTATTGTTCATAAAGAATTATCTTACAACAAGGAGTTGGATATATTATAATAAATACTATTTCTAAATAATAAAGACTAAACTAAAACAAAGCAGATAACATTAACTAACAAAACAATTGGAGGTTCTTCATAATATAATTAAATATAATAATATTATAATCTTTGTTTTTAGAATCAAGTTATTATATTATAATAACTTGATTCTAAAAACAAAGTTTGAAAAACACAAGAAATGCAATACTTAATGTGTATAAAATACAATACTGATATATTAAATATTATACTGATGTATATAAAATACAATACTGATGTATATAAAATATAGTCAAGTGTACGGCGTCAATAATCTAAGACATTGGACGCCGATAAATAAAATTATTCTATTCTATTCTAAGTTGGGTTTTACTAGGGAGGTCAATAAATGACCGGTTAAATCGATTTAAAACGAAACAAAACAAACTTTTTTTCTGCTTTGTTTAAAATAAAATTACATTCAACTAAAACATATCGTGAAAAAATTGATCAAACGTCTGATTCCCAGGGCTAGCGTCCTATGGGGATAGTTCTCGTCTTCCCATGAGTCTCTCAGTCTATAGCTGGACTGATGTTACTCTTCAGTTTCATCATCCCAGTTGGATCACATGTAGGGTCACTATATGTTTGGTCACTACATATTTTATTTTAGAAGTAATCATTCCTTTTTTTCTTTTCACTCATTTCTTTAAATTCCAAGCAGAATAATGTATAGGTGTGTGATATTCTGGATTTTGGATATATATCTGTAATTTAATGTATGTACCAGGCTGTATGACACATATTATATTTATTTATTTTATTATTTTATTTTTCTCTCTCTCTCTCTCTCAGTGACCCTTTCTGTCATTTATATTTACTTTTGCTATTATTTTTTTTACTTTATAATTCTAACACTGTTCCTCATTTATTTTAATATGATCTGTTTATCCTTATTTCTAACTGCTTTTGTTTCTTTAGTTGCTATACTCCCTTATTTGTTATCTTTTATTCAACTTGTTTGATACTGGTATCTCTTTTGTTTATCTCTTATGCTGTTATTCTTAGGGGACGTATGTCCCAGAATAAAAATTGTTTTTTCATTTCATTTCATCATCAGGATATACTTCCTTTTGCAATTGGGCGACTCATAATATTATTATTATTATATTCAAAAACGATGTTGTATTTATAAATTTAAGTGAACTATATCATATAAATCATGTAACACAGTTAATAATAATAATATAACAAAACATTTACAGAAATTCATGAACACAATGTTAAAAAAATGCTTGGCGATTTTATCAAAAGAAGAAATAAAATGATGAAGGCACGATATGGTTTCATGAGATACGTTGAACAGAAAGGTCTTCAGTTGACTGATTATATCAGTGCGGTGGGTCAACTCGTCTATGACGAATATCAGCGAAACATTGACGAACTGAACAGAGACGAGAATGAAAACAGGCTGGCAAGACTCAACGAAGAGGTATCTATATCTAGTGTCTGTACAAAGTTGGGAGGCGCGCTATACTTTCCCCAGGGCAGAACAATCTAGTCATGTAGCCCTTGTAAAATACATATCTTTATGGAATTTCATGTTTTCTGACCCCTTTGAACGTGATTATATATATATATATATATATATTGAGGTAGCTATTGCGTGGGGTATCTATGAATTATTCTAAAATTTGGGTTCGCCAGCTCTAGAAAACTCTATCTCAGGGTTATTTCTGTAGGTTCTTTTAAAGGCACAAATTTCAGTAGGGAGAGGCAAACAGGAAATAAAATATTATAAATAATTGTTCACTAGTTTGAGAAAAAGTAATTACAATTTTATTTTGAATTTAAAATTTATACAAAAGGTTACACAGTGAAAAATACAATAATATCAAAACAATTTAAAACTGTTTAAATATAAAACAACTATTTCAGTATGAACATGAAGAACCAAATCAACTTTCACAGATTACAAAAACTCTTGTTCATTTATTTTAATTTGAGGCATTTAATTTTAATTATTTAAATTTTTATTTTATTTATAATGGTATGCGTGAAAACAAGTTACTCATCCTTGGTTGAAATTCCATGAGCATGGGACAGTCTTCCATTAAAACGGGGTCTCTCCAAATCATCGTGCCTGCAACGTCATGCTTACAATCCATCACATTCCTTGCATCATCGTTCCCTCAGCCAATCATATGGTGTGTTGAAACCATATTTGCTGCTGCGGTCTTAAGGGCTGATATTGGGGTCAATACTGAATGACTGTAACATTAAGAATACACAGTTGAATCTGCTATATAGCAAACTGGATTCCCCAAATCCAGTTGTCGGGCTTGACGTTCCACCATATAACTGCCGACGACTAGTTCGTTTCTTCGTAGAGCAGTCCAACTTTTTTCGACGAACCATACCACTATAAAAATGATTTATATTTATTAATTCTATTATTTTTTATGCCTGTTTTTATTTATTTTTATTATTAATTATTTATTATAATTTAATGAATGATTACATCCTTATTCTAGTCATATTAGGTTCAATTCAACAACCCTAATAAAGTTTGATGTAGGTACTGAATCGAGACAAAATTTAATATGAGGATTTATTCACCCTGTCTAAGTTAACTATTAAATATTAGCGCAAACGTTCATCTGGTTTTGAATTAATTCGTCATGCGGAAGTACATTCTCGAATTTTTCTTGTTTCTAGATATTTTTTCTGTAGAGGGCGCCGGTAGCTCAGTGGTATGCGTGCTTGACTTCTGAGCTCAAGAACGTGGGTTCGCAACCCGACCGAGGCCCTTAGTTTATTTTATCTGGGAAGTAAAATAAACGTAAGCACGCCGTCCTTCGGATGGAACGTTAAGCGATGGTCCCGAGCCTGTACTCTGTCAGGTGCTCGTTAAAGACCCCTACCCTAGGGGAATAAAAATTTAGGGTTGGCAAAATTTAGGATTTAAACAGTAGAATCGGGCTCATGTTCACCAGAGTGACGAAAGAGCGCTCTGGTAATAGGCGATATGACCTCGTAGTTAAAGCCCGGGCATGAGTCATAAAACCTATCCTAACCTTTTTCCTGTATACTGTAAACAATTTATTAATAATGTTTATGTTTTTAGCATGCAAAGAGAACAGCACACGTTGTAAATGAGATGCACAAACTAATATTGAGCTCCTGGGCCGATTTTCATAACACATTTAGAAACCACATGCATAAAACTAAAACGATAAAGCAAGAAATAGTAGCATTTAGAAGAAAAGATATCAGAGACAATAACGTCATAGTGACCTTATTCAAAAGAATGGACTGTATGAAGGTATTTATTTATTTAACATAAACATCATGACGACAAAAATAAAATTGTCATTAATGATTTTTTCTGGTGAGATCACTGCATTGCAGAGGTGCATGGCGACTACATGAAGGTAAGTATAACATTTCTTACTAATTAGTGATATTTTTGCTTACAAAGTTATTATTTTCTTATATCTATAGTATAAAAAATATAATTTAAAATATAAATCTCGGCACTAGACATTTTAGGTTTTTTAAATTCCTTTTAATGCGAGCTTTCCTCTGATTTGCGTTTTCTATTATTCCGCGCATATTTACGATTCATATTTGACGATATTTTCAATTTAATACTGATTTTTACATATATTTCGACGAATATTTGTAATGTTTCACTTTGAGTCCTAGTAGTGCTCCTCAAGCTCTTTACAATGACACCCGAATCAACGTCCTATCTAAACGCGTTATCACGCTACACTAATTTCTAATTTTACACAACGCTAATTCGCAGCAATCATCCGCCGGCGCCCATACTAGCACGATAACGTCACAGGCAAAACAAACACTGCACAACAAACACGTACAGTGATCTTAACCGTTGTTATCGCATTATTAGTCTCGTAGTTATTATCGATTGAAATCTGACGGTATTTTGTAACACAAGAAAGTTTGACCGGCTATCACTGGACTTAACGAGCGAATAGACGTTTTCACGTCAAAAAATTAAGGATTTTCTTATGCCAACCACGCTTACAGATCTCTCTCTCTTCCTGTTCTTAAAATAATTTCATTTTGTCCTTTTGTACAACGTAATCCTAAGATTAGACATTATTTGAGAAGAGGAAGGGGGAGAGAGTGGTTGGTATAATAATTTTTCAAAAAAACTGCCTACCAATAAAAAAAACACATTTTAAAGTTCGTTGCTTCAAAGGACGATTAAAACAATACTTGGATATATTCCTTAGAAACGCTATACCATTTGTTGTATTGATTCTACCTCAAACTTAAAAAAATAATAGCAATTTGAAATTTTATAAGGAACATTTTTGGTAAGAATTAATTTTTCGATAGGACTAATTGTTTTCGGGTAAATCAAGGAAACGTCTAAAAAAATGTGTTTCAAACCTACATTTCAAGACGGTTTTTAGCAAGTATCTCAGAAACCGGACCACCTGCGAAAAATTTTATATCATATAAAACTTGTATTTTAGTGTTCACTAAAACTATTATTCGAAAACATTTTTCATTAGGTCATAAACATAAGCAGTATCTTGTAAATTGTACTTAGGCCCCGGAGGAAAGTGGTCTTAATTTGCGGCTGATTAGGTCTAAGTTAGCACAAGTGACCTCTTCATTCCAAATTTCAAGTTTATAGCTACAATTGTTTCTGCAGTAGAGAGCTCACAACTTTTCAATCACATATACACACAATCATAGACTGACATCTTCGCGAAAATGGTCAAAACGTATTCAGGTGAAATCCCTTGAAATCTTGAACTCGGATTTTTGCACGATTATAATACTTCCTTAAAACTATAGGTATATGAACACGAATATTTCATCAAAAGTTAAGTTTGACAAGTTAAATTAGTCTAAATTCGTTATAGAAATTGATATATATATTTCAGGTTTTTTGAATATGTAGTTAAAAGGAATTGTATCATTCTTTTGACAGTATTAAATGTTTTATTAATAATAATCGATGTCATTAATCGATGTTTAGTTGATCGATACCCATTTCTACATGTGCGTAACTTTCGAATGGAGCGCGTTCTTCATGAAAATATCGCGTAATCATCGAAAAGCGGTTGAATTTCCATTTTTCAATTTTCACTCGCATTTTATTATTTAGCATATAATTGACATTTTGAGCTGCAAAATAGAATTCAAATTGAAAAGAAAAAAAAATTATATGAATTAGATTTTTTATTCCTCAAAAAAATCGAAAAATATTTTTCGCAAATTCGGAAGCCAATTTTGACAGTTTTGACTTGACCAATATAATTTTTGATGAAATATTCGTGTTCAGCAACTTCAAAAATAGTAGTGTACAAATTTTCAGAGATTTACGATAGACAGTTTCATAGTTATAGAACAAAAACCTGAAACATCACTAAACGCCATTTAAAATACACGGAAAATTTGATTCCTCTGTCGGCACTGGTTAAATCATTTATTATGGGCCCGGAATAATGCCAATCGTATTTTTTTATCATGTTGATCGAGATTTTTGAGTGAGAGCGTTAAAATTTGAACCTTGCATTATTAACGACCACCCTAATATATATATAATTATAAACCGTATTGTCAAAAAATAAATAAATAAGATACCGAGCCATATAGTCCAGAGACAAACAAGTCTAGTAAAAAGTAAACAAATCAGTAACTATAAGAGAAAACACGGTGTAATGACGTAATGAGTCGAACACACCTTAATACATCAACCAACCAACATATAGTATAACGAAGTATTGTAATCGTTCGAAAATCCGAGATCGAGGTTTCATTTTCACGTTTCAAGGTCTTCGGATTATGTTTCAACCATTCCCGCGATGATATGCGTTTGTGCGATTGAAAAGTTGTGAGCGCTCTACCGCAAAAACGATTGTAGCTATGAACCTAAACTTGGAAATGAAGACGTCACGCTAACTAAGATCTCATTAGATTTTGCCGGACTTTACTTTAAAGCCTATGACCTAACCAAAAATCTTTTCAATTAAACCTAAAGAAGACCATTACAAAATTAAACTTGGAAAGAACTGGAATTCGAATCGTTTATTAGAGATAGCATTCCATGAATATTTTTAACAAATCTGTCATTTTTTTTTTTTTTTAATTTACGTAAATGTAAGTAATTTAATCGTGAAACAAGATCACATATTCAACGAAATTTTACATATGTATGTTTTTTTTTGTTGTTTTTTAGAAAGAAATAGAAAAGCTAAAAAAATCGACAGGCATTGAAATATACTTTCAGTGTAAAATTGATGACATGGCGGCGGAAAAAAAGAAATTTATAAAGTGTTACAACATTCAGAGAAGAGTCCTGAGAAAGTCAATGGCTGATGACAACGCGAGGTTCTCTCTGCTGGGAACAGCAAGTAACGACACACTTAAGGTAATGTTACTTCCTCAGATATAGGGGAAGTTATGTAATCTGTCTATAATATATATATATAAATAATTATGTATAAATATAATAATATAATAATTATGTATAAAACCATTGTTCACCAAGTTGTGACATACTGGTGAAACTTTGGCGTTGGCAAAAGAAAATGAAGAGACTCTGCTACTCTGGGAACGGAAGATACGCAGAAAGATTTTTCGAACTGTTTTCGAGAACAGCAGATGGCGTATCCGGAAGAACTGAGAATTGAAAGACCTCTAAGATTGGGAGGAGGAAGATCAGGTGGTGCCAAGAGAGGAAGACCTAGACTCCGTTGCCTGGACGACGTTCAGGTGGATCTCCGAGCGTTGGGCGTCAGAGAGTGGAGGGATAAGGCTTTAAATCGAGACGAATGGAGGATTGTGACGGAGGTCTGGGTTCTTTCAGGACCGTAGCGCCGCAAGAAGAAGAAGATGTAGTCGGTCGACAATTTAATGTAGACCTTTCACCAGGATTTTATGTTTTCTGACCTCTTCATCCAAAAAATAAAAAATAAATAGATGATGTGGCCATTACAGGACTTTCTTATACCAACCACGTTTACTGATCACTCTCTCTCCCCTCTCCTTCTCCAAATCATTTCATTTTGTCTCATTGCACAGCGTTATCTTGAGAGTAGACATTCTTATACACAGTAATGTCAGTATAAACTAATTTTGAGAAGGGGTAGAGATAGTGATCTCAAAGCATGGTTGATATAAGAGAGTCCAGTAATGGCCACATCACATATATTTGAAACATTCATTCTATCGGTAGTTATCAGATATATTTCTTATAAACATTTAGTTTACATTCTTCAGGGCGCTATAACATTTGTCATATTGATCCTACCTCAAATTTAAGGGGGCTTATTAGCGATTGGAAATTTTATAAGCAACAATTTTGGTAAGATTTAATTTTTCGATAGGACTAACCGTTTTCGGGTAAATCAAGGAAACGCCTAAAAATATGTGTTTCATAACTACATTCCAAGATGGTTTTCGGCTTGTACCTCGCAAACCGTATGTCTATGGAAGTAACATGAGGTATCACTCAGGTAATTCATAACATTTGTCGCCATTTTGTGGTACTTACCATCAGCTCAAGACCATTTATTTTATTCATAAGTTTTCGCCATCATTGGTATTGAAATGGAATATGTTATATATTCCCTGGCAGCGCCAGCTACCAAGATAATTAGATTTATATAAAATGATATTATTTATCATGGAAAATATATTTTTGCAGGGTTTGGAAGAACACAGGAAAAAAGTGGAAGTGGTACTTCGTTTTAAAGGACTCTGTCGGAAAATGGAAACAGAAGAAGAGAAAATAATTGTACATCCTCAACAATATCTTCCTCCACTCCCTTTCGATATCGTAAGAGTTTTTAAAATTGTAATTAACCATATCGTAGGATTTTCGAGGAGTAAGAACCAATGGCAGGATCTTGGTTTTTAGAAAGATTAATTCAATGATCCCCTCTGACAATAAAGAAGAATATGAAATCACTTGCGACCGAAATTATGTTATTTGCGTTTATATAATTAATTGTCCATCGTACAAGAAATAATTATAATAAATATTGTACTCGGTCAAAAAATCGATGCGGATTTTCAACGGAATTTCAAGTGTTTTATGATTCCAAAAATGAAAAGAAAAATATTGTCTAAGTTTGTCTGTGAATTCCGATGGAATGAATGTTTCAACACACAATTATTAAGTTTCGTACTTTAATAGATTTTGAATTTTTTGTCAATTCATTTATTATATCGGCAGCAATTCGAAAGCCTCCGCCCTAATCCCCCTCTTCCCTTCGGTCGATTTGGCTGTAAAAGAATAATAATAAATAATAAATAATAATAATAATAATAAATTTATTTTCGTTAAACCAATACATGGTGTAAGGATACGTCAAAAGAATTTATACATTAAGATAGCTTATAAATTAGATTTATAACTACCTGAGTCTAACGCACCTATGATAACTAGTAATAACAAAACTATTAAAAAAAAGTAAAATGAAATTAATAAAAACTGAACAAATAAATACTTGAAAATATATGAGTATATATAAAAAATTAATACAAGATACGTTTATTATAAGTAGACACATTTTTCAATTTAATAAAAATTAAGATAACTATTTTTCAAAAAAACTCTTCGGGAGTGTTTTTATCCCAACGATGTTTCGGGACGTTCTTACGTCCCATCATCTGGTCCCAATGTGCGATATAGAAGAAAAAAAACAATGTAACTACAACAATATATGAAAAATAATATATATATATACAAGTATAAATAAATAAAAAATTATAAATAAAACAATAACGTACATTCGACTGACCTTTAAGGTGTGGAGCAACTCTACTGTATAGTTCTGGATAATTTTTTTTTTTTTAACCCTGAAGTTTGAAGCCTTTGTCTGTGTGTGTGTCTGTGGCATCTTAGCTCCAAGACAGGTGAACCGATTTCAAAGCGTTTTTTCGTTTCAAAAGCTGGTAGTTGCGAGATGGTGAAAATAGGGTATGCCGTTTCCAAGATATTCAGGTTTCATCAGAGCCTGTGGATCTCGACCTCTATTACATCTAGAGACTTGGAGTTTGAACTCAAATGTTTATAAGGCCAAGCCCCCCCCCCCCCCCCCCCCCCCCGCTGATCATAATTTCTTTTTTAATTTCTGTTTTTTTATTCTTATTCAGAATCTAGAGGCCGGAAAACATGAAATTCCGTTGAAAACTCTGCATCGAATTTTCGACCGATTACAAAACTTCCCCTATACCTACTACTTTTAGCTAGGGAAGTAAAAATCGTTCTTACTCCTCCACTCTCCTTGATATCTTTAATTAATATACTCTCCTAATATAGACGGTGTTAAAGAAAAATATATTTACTTTCAACATTTACAGAGATTCAATTGTATTGCGACTGTTGACAAATTTATGTATCAATTGTCTAATTTAAGAATGCAAAATGATTACATGGAAATGGCTTATAATAAATTACTTCAAGAAAACAAGAAACTGAGGGACACAGTAAAATATGTTCTGTCAGAACTTCAACCAACAAGAGATATTGATGAAATGATGGCGAAAATATCAGTCTTAAGATTGTCTTAATAACTTATGTGAAGTAAATAATGTTTTACAGTATAAATAATCTTTCCTTCTTAAGAATATTAGAACTATAACTTATATTTTCTCAATAATGCTCTATTTTTTTTTCTTTTCAATTTTTGAAACTAGATTTTTGATTTTAAAAAAAAGTGACAAAAATAATATTTATGGGATAAGTACAGTGGAACCTCGCTTAAAGAGCAAGACCAATTGTAAAAAATGACTCGCTTAACGAGTGACGAAGAGAGAGGAAGTCCCGGATTGTGCGCTTGATACATCAGTCTTTGTTTAGCACTTGTTCCACTAGCATCTACTCGCTTGTGATTACACATTTTTCTAGTATGAGTATTTTTTTCGGCGCATTATCGTATTTTACATTATAATTTATGTATATAGGAAAAAATGTTTCGCTTGACGAATGTTTCGCGTTACGAGTAAGATTCTGTAACGAATTATGTTAAGCGAGGTTCCACTGTATTCCTGGATTTTTTTTTTTTTTAACAAATATAAGAGTCTCCAAACTAATTAAACATTTTTATTTTGACTTTATCTTTTAATGTTTATTGTTTTTAATATTTTCAACTTGTTATATCGTTTGGAAAGAAGTAAGGCACTGGATTTATTGCAAGGAGGTTGAAAATAGAAGGCAAGGTGGACGAAAAATGTGACACATTGCTTGGGTGTGTAGGGCGTAAGGTTTCAATTTTCTCTCTTCAATTGAAGCATGAATATTATTGCTCTCTTTTATATAAATATTAGTTTTTTTTATAAACCTAAACTATTAGTTCTAGCAATTGTTTCGTTATTTACTTTAATTTAATTTTAGTTCATCCTAGTATTATTGTTTGTACATTTAATTTTAGTTTTTACTTTAGAATTTACTTTCATAAGATTTATTTATTTCTTAGTATTTATTATATTTGTGTAAAGTAGTGTTTTTTGTGTGAGTGGTTGTTCAAAACGAAGTGAAAAAAAAGGGGGTAACCCTTTACCAGTAAGTTTCTGTTTGTATAAAAGTTACCAAGAGTTTTGGTATGCATTTTGTTGATAAAATTCACAGAAACCGTAGTTTTTTTCAGTTTGAAGGGAACATTTGATTGTCAATCGTTTATATATGATATGATCGTTTATTTATTTTTTTAAATTTGTATCAACATGATTTGTACAATAATAATTTTGACAATTATGACTGTTTAACGAATTATTAACAGTTCTTTCTTTCCTTTCTCTTTCACTTCAGATTGTCCATTAACTGTATTCTTCAGTGGCTTTTGCTTCTTTATAGATAAGAGGTAGAGTACACGTTTGTTTGGTCATATGGAATATTACATAAATTATAATATTCATTATAATATATCACTATATTATAGTTTTCGTATAATTTCTAGTACAAGAGCCGTATCTATTTTCTATTTTAGGGTTGCTGAAAGTCCAATTCAGGCAGTGACAGTGATTGGCCATAAATGAGTTCGACTAGAGAGTTTCATCACTGGGTGATTTCTCCTCTCTTAACACTTTGACATTGCCATTTTTTTCTCCCTTAGCACACATGCTTATTGTATATTTTCTTTATCCTTTATACAGTTTTATTTTTCCTAATTTATTATTTGTATTGTTTTTTTTTGTTTTTTTAGATATGTTATTAAAGCTAATCTTTACTAGATGTATGTTCTGTGATTTAATTTGGTACTTCCTCAAAACATTTTTCGATAAAATGTATTTATAACATGATTATTAGTAAAAGTGAAATAGTTGGAGTTGGACGTAAAGGCGGGGCTTAAGTTCATCACCATTCTGCCAAGGACGTTAGAAGGCCGTTCCATTATATCTCCTTGATTTTTTTCTTGAAGGTTACATATAGGTTATACGTTCAGGAATCAGTGTAGCGGCTCATCTATTTAGTTGATCGGTAGATTTCGTAGTGTTGTCAGGATGAATTGGACTTTGAGCCGAATACCTCTCCTATTTCGATCTATTTGTGATAATAGTTTCAAATATTCATTTATACAATGTTCAAATTATGTTTCTTTACTTGGTGCAGAACAACTGTCATTAAATGATGCTTATCATAAAACTAAACAAAAATGTGAATGTAAGTAAATAGCTTTTATTTGTTTGAAAGTATATTATAAAACTACTTTCTATGTCGTATGTGTTATTTCAGCCAAAAAATTACCTCATGATGTCAATCATAAGGGAGTTTTTGCTTGCAATGAACTAGATTTAAAAGAAGTTAATGTATATGGATTCGATTATGACTATACATTAGCAGTGTATAAAGCATCAATGGATCTTCTTTTATATAATCTTGGCAAAGAAGCTCTTATTGCCAAATTTAAGGTAATAAGTTTCACTTTTTTTGAGTCAAAACTTTTTTTTTTTTATAAGTGGTACTATTTGCTAACATTTTCTGTACAGTATCCACCTCAAATTTCTGAAATGGAGTACCATCCTCACTTTGCCATTCGTGGACTTCATTATGACATCAGAAATGGTCTTTTGATGAAACTCGACTCTTTTCTTCAAATTCAATTGGGTACTGTTTATCGTGGTTTGACTCCAGTTTCCGATGAAGAAGTCTTGCGATTATACAAAAATAAAACAGTACCAATTGCCTACGTTGAAAATCCTGGGAAAACTTCACAGGTATCTTAGAGTAATTATATTTATTTAGGTTTTGTACATACGTAGTTTTAGATAATTTAATTTTTAAAAAATTTAGAAGAATCATATTAAAATTGTAACTACCTTCATTGAGAGTGTACGTTGTTGTAGAAGCAATTTGATGTTGACCTTGAGACGAATTTATAATCTCCGTATAAGCTAATATTGTAAATTAATTTTGATTTATGTGATTATTATTATTATTTTTTTTTTTCTTAAATTGTTTATTATAGAATACTTATTTGTTGATTTTTACACTCGAAGCTTTAGCTAAGTTATCAAATCACTGCTCAATTCTTCAGTATTTAATTTGAGGCCTTAAGTTTTTTATTTGGAATGTAAAAAAAAACATTGATCATGCTTTCCTTTGGATGGTACGTTAAGCGATGAGTCTGTGCGGTCAAACATTCGATGCGGAGTTTTCAATGGAATTAAATGTTTTCCGACCTTCAGATACCAAACACGATATCTCATGATATAACGAATGTATCGACACGAGATTTTATATGTAAGTTCAGAACCCTCTAACGACGACATCTATTGTTTTTCAGCCAAATCGACCAAAGGGGAGGAGGGAATTAGGGGAGAGGCGTAACATTAAAATTCTAATAACTGTCGTTTTAGTAAATGTATATTGGTGATCAGAAGGATAACGGTGATCAGAAGATAAACCCCAATAACTGCTGATGTAATGGATGTATTGACATGAAATTTCATATTTGAAATCAAAATTCAAAAAGGACATAACCTATCAAATTTCAGCGATATCGGCCTAAGGGAAAGATGGGAATAGATAATTAAAATACACTATTTCTTTGTCAAACTTCACTATATATTCTCAAATACTCAACTAGTTTCGCCGTGTTATGTCATTATCAAGAGTCACTTATAAACTGATTGATAATGCCATTACACGGCGAAACTAGTTGAGTATTTGAGAATATATAGTGAAGTTTGGCAAAGAAATTGTGTATTTTAATTATCTATTCCTAGAATGGAGCTTCACAAAGTAAATCTGGAAACCATAAATTATGGGAAAGATGGGGTTCAGGGGAGGGGTCTCAATTCAAAAAGCCCTAATAACTGCCGATGTAAAGAATGTATCGACATAAAGTTTAGTTTGAGGATTTAGGAGCTCTCGGATAACTTGTCAAACTTCAGCAATATCGACTGAGAGAAAGGGGGCTCAATTCAAAAAACGTCCCATGTAATAAATTTGGCGACATTAAATTTAGTCTGAGAATTTAGGATATATGTAAATCAACTATTGAATATTAGCGCAAACGATTGACTAGTTTTGTTGGCGGAGCGGAACGTTATTTAATTCGTTCTGGGGTAGTACTTTGCCAGTGATTCTTCGACTTCTTTTTTCCGCACTTTTCTCTCCTATACTAAATTGCACTAGTATATGTGGAAAATTTTGCGTATTATCCTGAACTGGTCAGGTATGGAAGAATTTAGCATACGACGGAGGACAACTGAGCTGACATGCGAAATGACGTGAGCTCACTTGAGCCCTCCAAATGAAAGAGACATGCAAGATCTGGGCGCAATAACTGTGATATTTGGTCAAAGCAGCTCCTCATTTTATAGGATTCCCCCTTCTCCAAAAGTTTTTTTTTTTTATTTGAAGTAAGAGATACATTAACTTGGTTCTTTTATTATTTTATGAACCTTTAAAAACAACTTCACACTTCCAAACTGAACTAAACACTTTCCCGTATGAATAATTTTATTATATTACAACAAATATTCATACAAACTAATTTTTACAACTTATTCCTATTTGAGAAATGTTTTTATTAAAAACATATAATGTTTATATCTCTAATATTTAAAAAAATGCAATTTACTTGTTCGTGGGTTCTACTTGAGCGTTTTCTCCTGTCTAGAATCGTGAATGCTTTCTAATTTTTTTTTTTAAAGACAAAAACATATATTTTTTTCAAATTGTTTATAATTATATTGTATTATTTCTACTTTATTGTTATGTTTCTTTTATCGGTATGTCGCGCACGATGGCTGTTCTTTGCTTCAAAAAGAATAAGGTAAAGAATACTGGCTTCGCTTTGCTTTGTTGTTCGTCCCACTTTTTTTTTTGTTTTGCATGTATAATTATCGTTGGTTATTTGAAGACTATAAGGGAAGAAGGTGTCAAGGCAATTTCTAAAAATTTTGAGGAGCCATTTTATAAAGGAGAAACTTTATGAAATATAATTTCCTCATGATCATTGTAGTTATGAAGTAATATTTTATAGTATATATTCATAATATATTTCTGTATATCGGAAGTAAACTACACTATGTAACAACTACCATATTTTTTCAGTAGAGCCTTAAGGTCTGTCTGTCTTACAATTTTCATCTTCATAACGTCTCCTTTGAACGTTATTTCAATATATTTTACTTCCATGTATAGGGAAAGTTATGTAATCGGTATAAATTTCGATGCTAAGGTTTCAAAGGTATTTCATGTTTTCCGACCTCCTGATTCCAAAAATTAAAAAAAAACATTAAGGCGTAGTCAAGGTCCACGCCATAGATTTTCCGTGAAAAAATGGATAAAATCATTTTTCATTTTCTTTTCCATGCTGCTGTAGCTCTTGTATTTGCTCGGCACTAGACTTTTTAGGTTTTTTAAATTCCTTTTGATGCGAGCTTTCCTCTGATTTGCGTTTTCTATAATTCCGCGTATATTTACGATTCAAATGAGACGACATCTTTAATTTTTTTGCAATTTTCAATTTAATACCGATTTTTACATATATTTCGGCGATTATTTTTATTGTTTCACTTTGAGTCCTAGTAGTGCTCCTCAGGTTCTTTACAATGACACCCGAATCAACGTCCTATCTAAACGCGTTATCACGCTACACTAATTTCTAATTGTACACAACGCTAATTTCTAATTCAGAACAATCATTCGCCGGCGCCCACACTAGCCCGATAACGTCACAGGCAAAACAAACACGTACAGACATGCTCTATCCATTGTGACCTCAACCGTTGTTATCGCATTATTAGTCTCGTAGTTATTATCGATTGAAATCTGACGATATTTTATAACACAAGAAAGTTTGACCGGCTATCACTGTGCTTAACGAGCGAATAGACGTTAATATAAGACGTAAATAGCTTAACAAAATAAGATATTATGGAAATGTCTCATTTTCTATAAAAAATTCGACAAAGTGTGGTTTACCTTCGAGGTAACGATATACTCGTACCTTATGAACGGCCTCCTCAAAATATTTTCGAAATATGACTAGACCTGGGAGGAGTGTTTTAATAGTCTTAATCCGTGTTGTGTTTACTAGTTTATGAAGAATGCTAAAAAATATAATAAAATAAAGTGTTTGTTTAATTTATTTTGTTGTTGAGTATTAATATTATATTAACTGTGTAATATACAGGTTGTCCTGTAAAAACGGGCCTTCAGGGAATGTTAGAGACAAATAAAAGCATAGATCCTGTTTAACATTTTTATTGTCTAACTCCACAAAAATATGTACATATAATTGGTTTTGTTATGCGCCATCCTTAGCACATAGTTCAACAGTAACATTTAGTTCTGGAAGGTTGGCATATTTATACAATAATAAACTCCAAAAAATCCTAATGAAATGGTATTCATAGTAAATTACATACATAGTATATACATATAATTAATAAATGAAGTAATAGCAATATAAAATAATATCGAAGTGAATATACAATGAAATGGTATTCATAATAAATTACATACAACATAGTATATACATATAATTAATAAATTAAGTAATAGCAATATAAAATAATATCGAAGTGAATATACAATGAAATGGTATTCATAATAAATTACATACAACATAGTATATACATATAATTAATAAATTAAGTAATAGCAATATAAAATAATATCGAAATAATAAAAGAGTAACTTAAAAGGCAATTTAACGCAAACTATACATATAATATAATTTGAGGGCGCCGGTAGCTCAGTGGTATGCGTGCTTGACTTCTGAGCTCAAGGTCGTGGGTTCGTAGCCCGACCAAGGCCCTTAGTTTATTTTATCTGGGAGGTAAAATAAACTTAAGCCCGCCGTCCTTCGGATGGGACGTTAAGCGATGGTCCCGAGCCTGTACGATGTCAGGTACTCGTTAAAGACCCCTACCCTAGATGAATAAAAATTTAGGGTAGGCAAAATTTAGGACTCCCACAGTAGAGTCGGGCTCATGTCCACCAGAGTGACGAAAGAGCGCTCTGGTAGTAGGCGATATGACCTCGTAGTTAAAGCCCGGACATGAGTCATAAAACCTAACCTAACCTATAATATAATTTAAAGGCATGTCGATTGGGTTTACAATATATATGTATATACCTATATATTTTTTTGATTATAAAATAGAACTAGAAGTACAGTACCCAGACTGTCGATGCGCCCAAAACAAAATTGAAAAAACAAACATGAAAAATATATAAAATTATTGTATAGTAATAATAACAGTAAATAACGAATCCAGTTGCTTTAACAGAGGTTTGGATTTGAAATGAGTTGTTCATCGTTCAAACAATATCTAATAAAAATATACATTCGGACAATGGATATATGAATTCATTCAACAATTTTTGTAACATTTTAAATAATTTTAAATTGCCATCTGTTGAGGCTCATGTCATAACTCGAAATCAATGTTTGAAAAAAATGGATTTCCAGGCTATGGACGCCCACCAGCCAAATTATACATAAATTAGTAATTCCTCTAATTTTTTATTTATTAAACATTGTCCAATAATTATGTAACCATTAATATTTTGGTATATAAATTATTTTAAGGAATATATTATTATTTGGCAATATGGCTTTTGTTCAAATTGTTGTTTTTATTTACAGGTTCTCTCCGACCGCTAACTATTGGCTTTTTTGTAGAATAAAAGGTGATTTTCGTTTATAATTTATATAAAAATGTATCTATTATAATATGAAGATTCTATTGTATTTTTTTTTTTTTTTTTTAATATTTTTCCTATATTTATTCTTGGTATAGCACCTTTTATTTTTTGTTATTTTTTTGAAAATCACCTTTCCAAACTTATATTTTTATTATTTCATTTCTTTGATCGCTTTAGTTTTATATAAGCTTACATTACACTTTATTTTATTATATCTTCCTTACTTATTATAATGAAATTTCTTCAAAATTTGTCTGTAGTTTATGGTTACTCATATAGTTTTTTTAGCTCGATGCGCATGATCATTATGATCTATTAAATTTCGTTTTGTAGATTGACTAACCATTGATTTATTACTAATATTATTATTTATTTTATTTGTTTGCGTAGTACACTCTTCTCCTGATTAACTAGATTACTGATGAGACTGGGCTACTTTGGATAAAACAAAATCACTGTTAACCCAAAGTCTAAAGTAAACATCGATGTTTTTGTTCAAAATTTAGATTAATCTTGTTAAGTTAAGAGAAGAAATAGAACTTTACTCTTACTGGAATTTTACCCCACGCTCTTCCTCCTGATGCAATTTTTTAAATTTAACGTCGGATTGACCTCAGAGTCATTAGCGACTACTATTGTCTAAATGTCCTCATGGAGTTTAGTGTCTTTAAGGAGGCAGATGACTCCGTTGTATTCATTTGGAGTAGTCTTTTCATGTCAGTCGGCAGTTTGTGTTTCTTAATGTGGTGTAGTTTGTGCAGTCAGTCAGTATATGTTGTACTGTGAGCTCTTTGTAGTATTGGTTGCAGGAGCATGTCGGCTGTTCAAGTCCAAGAAGTAGGTAGGAATATGTCAGATTCCTATGTCCAGGTCTTAGTCTTGTGATCATCACCGTGTCTCGTCTGTTCATGGTGCTTGGACGTTTCCACGGCTTATTTTCTTATTTTATTCTTCGGATTTTGTTGTTTTCCATCTGAGTCCAATCATTGTTCCAGTTTTGTTCAATTTTTCGTCTGAAGTAGGTCGAAAGGTGATGTGCTATGTTAACTGTTAGTTGACGCAATAAGAGGGAGAGTGCAGTGTATTTTGCGCCAATGTTTTTTCGTTTCCAGGGATTCAAGTTAGTTTTAATTTTTTCTGTTTTTTTAATTAATTTTGAATCGAGCTAAGAGAATCCGTGAAGATAAGAAATTTGAAATTGCAGCAATGTGAAAAGCTCTCCTGTGAACATGCTGCATTCTCCAAAGTGTCCAGTTCGATTCTGGGGTGACTACTGCACAGATCACGCCCTCCTCTCCATCTTGGCTGCATCTGTGTAGATCCGGGTGTAGTCCACGTGTCTTCTGCATATGTCATTGTGTTTCTGTATGAAGTATTGTGCCGGTGTGTCTATTTTCTTTTGTTTCTTCAGTTCCATGTTTGTCTTCACAGGGCTCCACATCCAAGGGGGGTGTCCGTTCTGCTCTTGGTTTTCCACCTTGTTCCGGTTCGCTATGTTAAAATGTATTAAATATGTTCATACTCTCGAGTAGATAGGCACAAACTTGTTTTTATTGGAGGATGAGCAGCTGTGAAGACATCTTGGACTTAAGACAATGTGAGATACTTACTTGTACTTTCTTCTATCTCTCAGAGAGAGCTCGCCTACTTCACTAAGAATGCTAGTCACTGGGCTGGTATAGAAAGTTTCAATGGCAAGTCCATAATGATGGACAGGGTCTAGCATTTTGAGTGTTCGTTCCCTCGCTGAGTTGTACACAATAGATCCGTATTCTAGTTTGTTCCGGACTAGGGCTTTATAGACATAAAGATAAGTTGTTAGCTATACTTCCCTCCCTGCTACCCAATTTTGGTGGGTTATTACCTTAAGAGTAACCTGTCTTTTAGAGCTCGTAGGTAGGGGTCCATGTTAATTTGTAGTCGAAAACTAAGCAGAGAATCCTGACTTTCTAAAAATGTCATGCATTCTTCCCTTCCTGTGGGAGTTTTTGTTGTAAGCTTTCTTAATTTTCCCTGTTGTTTCCCTTCATCTTATATTGATTTTCAAATTTTTCTTCGGTATGATCATAACCCCATTTATCCGGAACACGGTTGATCTGTCAGCGGAAAATCGGGAGTGGACTATATCTTTATTTTGCACGTTGAATGCTTGATTTCTTATTTTATTTTATTTATTGTCTCTTGTGTTTTTTTTTTTTTTGCTTATACTTGAAGCCTTTCTGTTTGATTTTTTTTTTGCTTTTATTTTGACTTTCCTAACCATTTTTCTTGTATTTCAACTTATTACTATTTTATTTATGTATTTTTCGAATAATCTTTTATTAATTGTCCTTATAATTTTAGTATCTGACAACGAAAATGATCCAATTGGCTGATCTCTTCTCCGTTCCTGAAATGTGTCTCCTCTGCAATGTAGCTGAATATTTTGAAAAAAACAATATAGATTATAATCCCGAGATATTGTTTGAAGATGTAAAGGTTAGTTTTTGTTATAGTTCTCAAAAGACATCTAAGTTGAGAGAGGGCGCCGGTTGTTCAGTGGTATGCGTGCTTGTCTTCTGAGCTCAAGATCGTGGGTTCGAAAGACGACCGAGGCCCTTAGTTTATTTTACCTGGGAGGTAAAATAAACTTAAGCACGCCGTCCTTCGGATTGGACGTTAAGCGATGGTTCCGAGCTTAGATGAATAAGGCTGGGTTGGCAACATTTAGGACGTCCTAGGAGTCGGACTCATGTTCACTAGAGCGACGAAAGATCGCTCTGGTAATAGGCAATATGACTTCGTTGTTAAAGCCCGGGCATGAGTCACAATAACTTTAACTATTTTTTTTAATGTGAAACTTTATTTGTATTATAATTCAGTTTACTCGCACTTTTGCCTTCATTTTATTATGGTATACCAACTTCTATTGGGCAGATTTTAATGAATTTTTGCATGTAGCTCTACGCTAAATAATTTTCAAAAGTAGATAAATTTGCAGTGGTATTTTGGATATTGAGGAAAATATTAGTTAACGATGTGGAAACTTTTCTCTCGAAATAAATATTATTGCATATATTTGAAAAGACAAATATTTCGTGGTTAATGGTTCGAAATATTTTTCGAAAATAAATGTAGATGTTTTCCTTTTCTCGAAATGTGAACCAGCTATCAGTGAAACGAAACTATAGAGAAAAGATACTTCCAAAATTCATCAATTGTTTATTTCGATTGTGGGTAGTGTTTTCAGAGATTTTCTGCTAGTTATTTATTATGACTCACGCCTGGGCTTTAATTAGGCTTTAACTAATGAGATATATATAGTTAACTAGGCTTTAAATTACTGGGTAGCACATAAATATTATTGGATTGTACTGATTTAGTTTATTATACTTTAGTCATTATAATTGTTTTTACTTATGTTAATTTTCAAGTATGTTATTTATTTCCCTTTTTCTTTTATTAATCCCAAGCTAGTCATCTATTTTGTATGTTATCCTCAACCATAGTGTGTATTAACGTATGGACCCCATTTCCATTTCTATTATCTATTTCTATTATTTATACGCATGAAAGATCTTCATTTTCTTCTCCTGAGTCTGTTTTTATGTTCTCAATTATTTACTTTGTTTTTTATTTATTTTGCATTATGTCTATAAGGTCACTTTTTGTATATAAGACTCCAATCTCTTGCAATAAGATGCATGTATCTTCCTATGCAATAAAAATTATTATTATTATTATTAGGCTTTAACTTTAACATATAGGTTAGGCTTTAACTAACACATAGGTTAGGCTTTAACTAACACATAGGTTAGGCTTTAACTAACACATAGGTTAGGCTTTAACATTAACACATAGGTTTGTGTATAGCGTTATATATTAGTGGTTGTGTTCTCAAAAATAATTTTGATCTTTTGTCTAGTAGTCTGAGTAATAGTTTGTATCGTCTGTTCATTTCTTGTCTTTTGAAGACATAATAAAATCGGAAATATGCGGTATCATATTGTCTATCTAAGTAGTATCTGTTGTTTGCATATTGTGAGGATTTCCGGAGTCCTGACAAATGATAGAGAGTCCTATTTTTGTACTAATTGTCGATCCTATTTCAAGTTTGTTATGAGGCGTGAAAATAGGAGTGGTTTTATTTAGAAGAATATTTCAAAATATCTGTGCCAAGGGTACGGATTTTATTTTTGGATTATAATTTATTAGCTGAAAAGTTTTGAAATGTTTAATCTAAGCGTATAAAAATAGGGACAATTTATAATTTTAAAAGTGGAGTTAGTTATGACTCATGCCCGGGCTTTAATTACGAGGTCATATCGCCTACTACCAGAGCGCTCTTTCGTCACTCTGATGTACATGAGGCCGACTCTATTGTGGGCATCGATCCACCGTGTCCCTTGACATCGTACAGGTTCGGGACCCTCATTAACGTCCCATTTTTAAAAGTGGATATTATAGTCAAATGGGGAATTTATGTAATCGGTCATAAATTAGTTGCGGAGTTGTGAATGGAATTTCATTTTTTTTCACCTTCCTGTTCCAAAAATGAAAAAAAAAATCGTGTGTCTGTGGACATGCTAACTCCTTATGGAATGAATATATCGACACACAATTTCGTATGTATATTCAAAACCTTCTAAGAACGAGACCTATTGACTTTCTGCCAAATCGACCAGAGGGAACGGGGGTTAGGGGGGAGGCATAACACAAAATCTCTAATAACTACCGTTGTAATGAATGTATTAATACGAAATTTAATATGTAAATTCAAAAAACCATAACGACAACAGTTATTAATTGTTTAACCTGATTTAATAAATGTATCGACACGAAATTTCATATTTGAAGTCGAAACCTAATGAGGACATAACCTGTAAAATTTCAGGGATATCGGCCGAAGGGCGGAGAGTTCAGGGGATGGGGCTCCATTTAAAAACCCTAATAACTGCCGGTGCAATGAATTTATCGACATAAAATTTAGTATGAGGATACATAGGAGCCCCTATGTAAGTCTACTGTTGAATATTAGCGCAAACGGTCGCTAGGTTTTGAAGGGGGAGCGGAAAGTCAATTCATTAATTTGTTCTGGGGAAGTAGATTGCAGGTGATTCACCGATGACATTTTTTTTTAAAGACCCCCACCCTAGGTGAATAAACCTGGGTCGGTAACATTTAGGTCTCTCACAGCATACTCTGTCTCATGTCCACCAGAGCGACGAAACTAGTACTGTTAGTAGGCGATATGATTTCGTTGTTAAAGCCCGGGCATGAGTCACAATAACTAAATAGTATCGAAAACCTGATAGAAATTGGCATTGTCTAAAATTTTTTAGTTCTCTCATATTTTGCATCTTATTGACTTAATGTTTACATTACAATTGTGCGGAAAATGCGCACAATTGACTTTGCGGAGGGGGCATATCTGTAGCCACCAATCAAAACACAGGGATAAATCAGTAAAAATTAGTGTCGAAACTGGGAATTTCCTGATGGTCTCTACTATAGTAGAAAATTAATGTTGCATTTTTTTTTTTTCAGACTTCAGTAGGTATGAGCCACCCGGTTATGCATAAGGTGCTTCAGGGTGACATCTCGAGGTACCTCAACTCTAACCCAGGTCTGAGGGAATGGTTCGAGCGGCTTGTTGAGGCCGGCAAGAAACTATTCCTCGTCACCAACAGTCCGTACCAGTTTGTGTAAGTACCACTTCATCTATTGACCCAACCATAGAGGTCACCTCTTTGTGTTTGTTCAACATGAAACACTGTTTGCATTTACTGGACATGTCTTAGCAGTTTTGCTCAGAATCTGTATCTGTTTGAAAAAAAGCGCTGAAGAAGGTGGTATGCGTTTTTTTTTTTTTTTTTTTTTTTTTTTTTTTTAAGTAATGTGTGAGTGACGCGGTATTAAACATCTGCTTTAGTTTCAAAAATGTTCTGTCGTGCACCGTTTTTTATTAAAATTTGTTTTATAATGTTACAATAAGAAAAGTAGCATGAGGAATTAAAGTTTCAAATTTATTGTTCTTCAATTTCATTTATACATGAAGTTATAGGCTTGCAGCTAAAATAAGATATATACAACTGTGATTGTAGTGTCTGTGAGAATACAGCGTCGATGGTAATTTTCGAGTTTGTCGTTGAAATGCTTCGATTCGTATTAATTTGTAGATTAAGTTTGTCATTTAAAAATGAAATAAGCTGTTCGGTATCTCCTGAAATGGGTAAAACCATTATATTATTTGTTATGACAATATGACAACAAATATATTATTTATTGATCGATATTTTCAGCAGTTATTACTATAATATATTAATAACAATATTATATAATAATATATTGAAATATAATATTTTTTTTAGATTTTCACTGCTATTTTCTTTTACCGCAAATTTTATTTATTGTTATAAATTTAAGCTATCGAAGCATCTTAACCTAAAAGTTTCTTACCGAAAGATCATTTTATAGTTCCTAACATTGATATTTTAGTTAAATTCACTACAACGGTAAATATGATCAATAATGTTGTAAAAATACAATGTTATATCTTATCATGTTTCTTAGAGTTGCTTTATTGTTCCACTTTCTTATTCCATGAAGGTAGAAATGCTCAAAAACAGCTGACATCACAGATAAAAAGTGTGTAGTTGTGTGTGCGCTGCGCGCGCAACCCTCCGACACACACACATGCGCATCAACGAAACTTACGCTCTGACGGTCTGAGATAGCCCCTACCGAGAACTAAGATGTTTACGCATCAAAAAGTTGCACACCATTTGCCAACAAGAATTATCTTTGTTTCTGGGCCTCCTAACCCAACAGCGCCTCACTTACTTAAAATATGTTACTCTTGAAATACCCTACAATTTCGTGAATATACTTCCAGCTCATTAGGGAAGCGTGCTTGCCTTCTGAGCTCAAGATCGCGGGTTCGAAACCCGGCCGAGGCCCTTAGGTTTTTCATCTGGAAGGTGAAAAAACCTTGAGCATGCCTCCCTGCGGATAGGACCCCCAGATGAATAAACCTGGATTGGCAAAATGTAGGACTCCCACAGTGGGGTCAGTCCCGTAATCACCGAGCGACGAAAGAGTGCTCTGGTAGTAGGCGATATTGCCGTCATCGATTTTTATATATTTGAACAGTTAAATATTATAAATTTTCACGTTATCTTGTTGAGAAAAAATTAATAAAATATAATCTAGTGTAAGAGTACTTCAAGTAATTTTATAATTGATTATATTTCATTTTCAATTATTTTCTTGTCTCAAGTGTCTTGTTAATTACTATTATTATTTTTTTTTTTACTTCTCCAGCTATCGAGGTATAGGGTAAGTTATGTATTCACACAAAAATTCAATGCATAGTTTTCACCGGAATTTTATGTTTTGCGACCTCTAGATTAGTATGATGAAGAAAAAATTAAGAATAGATGTCTTAGCAACTAAGGTAAATTGTGATCCATTTGCCAACATGGAGGACTTGAAGCAGTTGCGAACCTGGTGTTTACATTTAGAGAACTTGGTTGAGATCTCCCATAAAAATAGTATTCTGGTACAATTGAATAAGACTTCCTTTAAATGTATTTATTCGGGGCTGAATTTTGATCTTGGCAATAATAGTTATTTTGAAAATAAAAATCTTCACCTTGTCAGAGTATTTTTTCATGCTAGGGGAGACTTATTTGATTTAAACTATACTTACTTACTTTACTTTCCCTGGCGCTACGGTCCTTGTAGAACCTGGTCCTCCGCAACAATCTTCCACCATTCTGCTCTATCCTCGGCCTCCCGTCTCCATCTTCTCACACCCATCGTTCTGAGGTCGTCCTCCAGCCAACGTAAGCGGGGTCTACCTCTTCTTCTTTGTCCTCCCGGGTGTCCCTCCAATATCCTCCTCGGCAATCGTGTCAGGTTCCACCCTCTGTAAATGCCCCAGCCATCGCAGCCGTCCCTGCTTCACTAAGGCCATCAGGTCCGGGCTCTTGTACAGGTCTCTCAGCTCCCTATTGGTCCGTATCCTCCATCTATCCCCCTCTGGAGGGCCGTATATCTTCCTCAATATCCTCCCACATATTAAGTAAAACTTCGTCCCTCCTAGTCAGGACCCAGGTTTCACTCGCATATGTGACGACCGGTCTCAGGACTGTTTTATAGATTGTTATTTTGGCTAGATTTAAACTATAAACCATGGAAACTTGAGACGACGCAAAAATGTGAGATTGAAAGATTATATCATTTTATTTGTCGTTGTCCAATTCTGGCCAATTATTAACCCCCGACGCAAAAGGAGGGGTGTTATAAGTTTGAAGCCTTTGTCTGTGTGTGTGTGTGTCTGTCTGCCTGTTGCATCGTAGCTCCAAGACGGATGAACCGATTTAAATGCGGTTTTTTGTTTCAAAAGCTGGTATTTGCGAGATGGTATTTATCCATGTTTGGTGGAAATCGGGTATGCCGTTTCCAAGATCTTCAGGTTTCATCAGAACCTGTCTAGGGATCTCGGCCTCTATTACAGCTATAGATTTGGAGTTTGAGCTCAAATGTTAATAAGGCCAAGCCCGCCCCCCCCCTCCCCCCAATAAAAAAAAGCCCTCCTTACCAATGTTTTAGTAAAAATTATGAACAAAAAAAATGTATATTGACTTTCAATCAATACACCCAAGAACGGTATTTTTTTTTTATTATTTAAATAAATAAAATCAGGATTTTTGCAAGGGGTGTGTCTTCGCCGTCCCGCCCCCAAAATTTTATTGAGTCGGCGGTTTTTAAAACTTTTAATTTAACTTTTTTTTAATAAAAAAAATTTGTCGCCTCAAGAATTTATTAATCATTTGAATGGAAAGAATTGGTACTATTTATATAGATATATTATTGATGGACTGAAATACAGACAGCTGTTATGTGCTGAATTTAATTATTATTTTTTGACTGTAATTTTGGAGTCAACTTGACAGTCGGACTTTGTCCATTGGCTATATATTTAGTACTATTCTTCTTATTAAATTAACTCTTTATTATTATAATTAATATTATTAGTTGATCAATTCATTCAGGAAAACACACATTGCCGACTTTTTATCATTATTATTATTTTTTTTTTTCAAAAACCTTGGACTACAGTGTTAACTGATTTCAACATTGGTTCACAAATGGTCCTATTCGTTCCCATGTGGAGGAAGAGGCTGTTTTTAAAACAGACTGTAATAAAGCTACCCTTTATATTCATAGTAATACATTATTGTCTTTTTTAGAAATCGAGGGATGCAGTTGATGGTGGGTCAAGATTGGGAGAATTTCTTCGATGTGATCATCGTGCACGCTAGGAAGCCAAGCTTCTTCACGGACGAAAGTCGACCGATTCGACTCTACGACCGGGACCTGGACACACATCTATGGGACAAAGTTACCTCTCTTCAGAAAGGAGTCATTTATTACGAGGTAAAGTATTGTTATATTTATGAAGTAGAAGTATTTATAGTAGAATCAAGCTCATGTTCACGAGAGAAACGAAAGAGCGCTCTGGTAGTAGGCAATATGACCTAGTTTTTGAAGCCCGGGCATGAGTCACAATAACTATTTCAGAAGAAACAAATTTCTGACTGATCAACCTGATGTATTATGTACTTACCTGATGTTTTAGTTTATTACTAAATCTGACGATGTTGCAATGCGGAAATTGGTAGTTTATGTATACAGATTGAGTATTTAGTGGATTATGACTTTAAATATCAAATTTCATGTCGATATATTCATTACAACGGCAGTTATTGGGGTTTCTGAGTTGAACTCACCCTCTGTTCCCCCTCTTTCATTCAGCCGATTCCACTGAAAATTGATAAGTGTTGTCCTTATGAGGTTTTGAATTCACATATGAAATTTTGAGACGATAAATGCATTCCTTCGGCAGTAATTACAGTTTTAATGTTAAACCTCCTTTCAAATCCCCCCCCCCCTTTCCTTTGTTCGATTTGGCTGAAAAACAATAGATGGATTCGTCAGAGCGTTCTGAATTCAGATATAAAATTTCGTGTCAGTACATTCAAAACAACGGTTTCTAGTCAGGTCATTCTATAATAATAAAAATAATAAAATAACAACAAAATTTATTTGGACCAGCATGAAAAGGAAATTTCTTGTGAACAGACATTATTTTAAAAAAACGAAGTTTTTCTGGTTTTATTATTATAAGTTTGCACAATATGTTCGCGTTTCTCAACTTCGTACTTCTGAATTGATTATAATCAATAATTATCGTTACATGATTTTTATTTTTCATAATTTGGTTACTGTTGATATCATGTGTACTGCTCTTGAATAGGTCCAGGATTCAAATGAAACCTGATAAAGTCGTTCCTTCATTAGGCATCGAATCGATTCGAGAATTCCTACAGTGATTGTCACTTACTTGTAAATCAATTACTGTTTGTTTTTCGTGACTTCACTTTACGAGGTCATAACGCCTACTAGCTGGAGGACTTTTCGTTACTCTTGTAGAAATGAGTCTGACTCTACTGTGGAAGTCAAAGTTAAAGTAGTCAGTTGAATTCAAAATGCCATTAGAACGACACCTATTAAGTTTCAACATAAGGGAATTGGGGCATTTATAGGAAGGGCTCCACTCAACCCAATAACTGCAGATGTAATGAATGCATCGACAGGAAATTTTATAAAAATATTTTGAAAAACTAATGTTTTTTGATGTGTAAACAGGGGCTATCTCAGACCATCAGAGCGTAAGTCCCTGTGAATGCGCGAATGTGTGTGTCGAACTGTTGCGCACGCAGCACATGTTTATTCACATGTTTTTATTTCAATTTTATAGTTATTATTTCAGTAAATTACTTCTATTTTAATTAAAGTAAACGTTTATCTTTGACGAGTATCATAATTGAATGAGAAAAAGTGTTATTTTTGGTCATATTTACCGTTGTCGTGAATTTAACTAAAATATCAATATTACGAACTATAAAATGATCTTTCGGTAAGAAACTTTTAGGTTAAGATGCTTCGATAGCTTAAATTTATAACAATAAATGTAATTTGTGGTAAAAGAAAATAATATAGCGGTGTAAATCAAAAAATATATAATGTATATTTCAATTTAAGATTATATGATATTATATAATATTGTTATTAATATATAATAATAACTGCTGAAAATATCGATCAGTAATAAATATATTTGTTGTCATATTGTTACAAAAAATAATATGTTTTTACCAATTTCAGGAGATACTGAACAGTAGTTTAATTTTTAAATGACAAACTTAATTTACAATTGAATATGAATCCAAGCAAGTATTTAAAAATAATAATTAATTCTTAATTATGATCTTAATTAATTGATATGTGGTTTTGTTCAGGGTACAGTGGCACAGCTGGAAGACCTGACAGGATGGCGCGGCGGCGAGGTGCTCTACTTCGGGGATCACCCCTACAGCGATCTTGCGGATGTGACTCTGGAGCATGGCTGGAGGACTGGAGCCATCATACAGGAACTTTCGGTAAGCAGAATATTCCATAAGTAGTCTAGCTACACGTACTTATACTAAAACCATAAATTATGGATACATGGAGAAAAGCTGGAGTATATCAGGCCGGTTTATATTTTGATAAATTCTCTGGCTTCTCATCAATGATGAAACATCGAATGGTATGGTTATTTTAAACCAGTCTCCTACTTAGAATCGAAGAGGATAAATAACAGTGTTCATACCTCAATTCAGGACATCTTATTCCTCATAATAAATTTAGAATTTAGCCCCTTCCCCTAAACCTCGTCTTCCCTTCAGCCGATTTCGCTGAAATTTGATAGATTATATCCTCATTGGGTTTTGACTTGAAATTTCATGTCGGTACATTCATTAAATCGACAGTTATTGGGATTTTTGAGTTAAGCCTCCTCTGAACCCCCTTCCCTTCTCCCAATTAATAACTGTTGTTATGGCTTTTTGTATTTACATATGAAAGTCATTCATTACAACGACAGTTGTTTGATTTTTTGAGTCTCACCTCTAATCCCCCCCTTTCGTGGTTATTTTGGCTGAAAAACAATGGATGTCGTCGTTTGAGGGTTTTGAAATGAAATGAAAAGACATTTTATTATTCTGGGACCGAGTTCCCCTAAGAATAAATACATACAGAGTAAAGAAAATGAAACAGTGAAATATAGTAACAGTACAAAGAAATAAAAAGATAGGTAAATAAAGATTAGTGCTACATTGGAGAAAAACTAGACAACTAAAAAAATAGATAAACAAAAGATAAATAGGAAATAAAATAACAGTAAAAAACATAATTAACAACTTCAATAGGATGAAAAAAAAATAATAATAATAAAAGTATCTATAAAAATAAAAGAGAATAAGTAAAAAAGAAAACAGAATGACAAGGAGAGAAAGAAAAAAAACAGGGAAAAGTAATTTGAATGATTAGATAATTATGGTTGACGAATTAGAGAATACGGAGGAGAGATCAAAGAGGAGTGGATTGTTTAGTGAAGAGGAATTGGAATAGTGAGGGTTTGAAGGAAGCCACGGAAGAAGAGTGACGGATTGGGGGAGGCAGGGTGTTGTAGAGAGAGGAGGCCTGGGCAAGAAATGAATTGTGGAAAGCTGAGGAGCGATGGGAGGGGATGGTTTTGGATTTACATATAAAATTTTATGTCGATACATTCATTTTATCAGGAGTTATCGTGTTCATAGACACACAACACAGTTGGACAGAAATTTTTTTCTCATATTTTGAATCTAGCGGTCGGAAAACATGAAATTTCTTTGAAAACAGCATCGAATTTTTGACCTATTACATAACTTCCCCCCTACTTCATATAGTTGGGGAAGTAAAAAAAATAATTAACTTAATTGTAAACATGGCCTTACACAAAACTAGTTCAGATATGAAATGGCCTCCCTCCAGGGGCTAGAATAAAATAATTGTCATCATAAGAGAACATAATAGTAGTTGACGTTATGATTTAACGGAAATAAATAGTATTATATTTATCAGCTGGCACAAATATAGGTTAGGTTAGGTTTTATGATTCATGTCCGGGCTTTAACTACGAGGTCATATCGCCTACTACCAGAGCGCACTTTCGTCACTCTGGTGGACATGAGCCCGACTCTGGGAGTTCTAAATTTTGCTTACTCTAAATTTTTATTCACCTAGGGCAGGGGTCTTTAACGAGTACCTGACATCGTACAGGCTCGGGACCACCGCCTAACGTCCCACCCGAAAGACGGCGTGCTTAAGTTTATTTTACCTCCCAGATAAAATAAAAGAGCCTCGGCCGGGTTTTGAACCCACGCTCAGTAGGCAAGCACGCATACCACTGACTGGCGCCCTCGGCACAAATATTTAAGTTATATCCAAGGAGGATCTGGGACATTTATAGTTAACATATACTGGACTTTTAATATATTTTTCTAGACTTTTTTATATAATATTTTTTTATAAAGTAGGATATTGAACGATATTTACTTAAGTCTTTCTACAATGTTTTATATCAAATCTCGTTTTGTTATTGTGACTCATGCCCGGGCTTTAACTCTGATGTCATATCGTCTACTACTAGAGCGTCTTTCGTCGTAAATTGTGCCAATCCAGCTTCAGTATGAGTACTTAACATCGAACAGACTTTGTACCATTGCTTAACATCACACCCGAATGGATCTCCCCGCACGCGGTCTCTCATCTGGAAAAAAAACATGAGTGAAGCATGTTTATGTACGCTATAATTGATATAATGATGATGTAATTATAATGTTTATGTACGCTATAATTGATATAATGATGATGTAATTATAATGTTTATGTTATTGATTTCAGCATGAAATATCGACTTTGAATGAAGAGTCATTCAAGAAGAACTGCAACTGGCTTCAGATGTTAACTCAACTTATTGAAGAGTGTCAGGATGTCCAGGAAATAGGAGCTAAAGAAACTCTGGCCCGGTGGATGGCCGAAAGAGACGAAATAAGGTATACACATATCAATATTACATTTGGTATGTAAGTAAAAAATATTAATTTTTTTTGTTACAAACTCAAGAAATTCGTTGGTGAATCTCTCTAAAAATTGTAAAATATCAAATTTTGAACATTTTCGTCCTACTTTCGATTCTAACTCGATAAGTACTCAACGAATTGTATCGTATTTTTTTTATTATTAATCATGAAATAAAATAAATCGAATTTTAGAAATCTTGGGATTTATGGCATGAGCAATGACGCGTAAACTATAGTTTCGATATTATCGGCGTTAAACTATCGATACTCTCGATAGTTTAAGGACTTTGTATTTCAGGGATTCACTAAATCGAAGGAAGGTTACATTTACTGTTCTTGTAGAGTGTTTCGTTGCTTTGAACTGAAAATTTACTATTCTTGTAGCGTGCTTTGTTGTTTTGAACGGAAAAAAATGAGTCTTAAACGGAAGTCTGATGTGTGGAGTTACTTCGATAAGGATGTGGGTCCAAAAAAACTGGCAAAATGTCGTTTGTGCAGTGCCGTATACAGAACTTCCGGGAACACTTCCAATTTGAAGGATCACTTATTGGTTTTTTGTTATATTTTATTTTGTTGATGTTTCTGATGTTCTAGTGTTTGATTTTAGTTGTTCGTTTTTGATGTGGTATTTTCTGTTAGTACCTAACAATGGAAACTCATCTGGTCAATGTATAATATATATATATATATATATATATCTGTGTTTTGAATTCATATTTTTATGTGCAATTGAAGTTTGTACTTTAGTTCCTGATTGCGCTAACGAACCGATAATATCAGGGATATCGGCTGGGGGGTAGAGAGTTCAGGGGATGTGGCTCAACACAAAAACTCGAATAACTGTCGATGTAATGAATGTATCGATACAAAATTTAGTATGAGTTTTCAAAAGTCCCTATGTAAGTCAACTATTGATAGTCCAAACGATCGAATGGTTTTGGAGGGAGAGCGAAAACCTAGTAGATTAATTCGTGCTGGGGAAGTACAGTCTTGTTTTGTATTTGTAAGTTTTACAATTGTATTATTTTATTTTTTTTTTTTTTGTCCAATAATTGTTAATTTTTATTTGTTATCCAGACAAAATATCAAATTTGTGTTCAACCCCCAGTTCGGCTCTGTGTTTCGCACGTTCCACAATCCGACCTACTTTTCGCGGCGGCTGTTTCGATTCGCTGACATCTACACATCAAATATTACGAATTTATTGCATTTTTCGGTGGACCATGTCTTCTATCCACGACGTGGAGTTATGCCTCATGAGTATTCATCATATTTTGTATAATAATATAATATTTATGTTCAATAAGGTAAGATATTTGTTTAAAAAAAAAAAAAATGTAAATAAATAAATATATGTATACGAATCATACCCTGTCAGGTGGGCCACGTTTTCCAAAAAAAATATTTTCTGTAGCTGAGACTTTGTGGGGTAGCTTTGGTAGGTCTGACATGTCTATTTGCGGGTTCGAAACCCAGCCGAGCCTCTTAGTTTATTTTATCTGGGAGGTAAAATAAACTTAAGCACGCCTATGGATGGGATGTTAAGCGATGGTCTCGAGCCTATTCGATGTCAGGTACTCGTTAAAGACCCCTATCCTAAGTGAATAAAAATTTAGGGTAGGCAAAATTTAGGATTCCATTAGTAGAGTCGGGCTCATGTCCACCAGAGTGAGGAAAGAGCGCTCTGGTAGTAGGCGATATGACCTTGTAGTTAAAGCGCGGGCATGAGTCATAATAACTTACTCTACTTTCATCGCTCAGGTGTACATTATCCTGACTCTTTTGTGGGAATCCTAAATGTTGTCTACCTAGGTTTATTTACCTACTTGAGTCTTTAACGAGTACCTGACATCGCACAGGCTCGGGACCATCGCTTAACGTTCCATCCGAAAGATGACATGCTCACTTCCCAGATAAAAAGTCTAAGGGCCTCGGCCGGGTTTTGTACCCGGGATATTGTAGTGCCCTCAAAGGTGAATTTTGCTCAAGTTTTCCGAAAAAAATGACATTTTCAAAGGAATTTCATTAGAAAATTAGATATAAAAAATATTAAGAAGAAAGAGGTGATTTTTTTTTTTTTTATTGTGAGCCTCCTGTATTTTTAAAATTTGAGATGAAGAAAAAACGTATAGGGTTGTTTTCGTACGTCCATTCCATATTAAGTTTTTTTCAAGATGGTCCATTTGACATGAAGTGATCTATAAAATAAGTCATATTCGTTGAAAAAAAAAAACGCCAGTAATCTGCAGGCGTTTATCGATCAGGCACTTCGCTCTCTATACATATTTAATACATTTTTACGATGTTGTTTTTTTTATTGACATAATATTATTTCTGTAGTCACAGGGAATAAATTGGTGAGTCTAAATTCGTAACTTTCCAGGGCAGCACTTTTCAACTTTCGCATTAATCCTGTAAATTCAGTTTTGGAATAAATAACTTATGTTTGCATCAATATTAATCATATATCTTCTAAATCTATAGGAGTGAATGAAAATGAATATTGTTAATCCTTTCTTGGATTTTCCCTTAATTACCTAATCATTCCCCATCACTTACCTAATTTTAGAGTATCAAGAAACCCACATCTTTATAATTCCGAAAGTATTAGAGTCCTGAGCTCCCAACTTCTTCCCAGTGCGCAGATGGCTTGGGAGATAATTACAGTACACTTAACTCATTTTACGACTTAACAACTTATTCCCTATGACCATAGATTTATTTTCCATTTTTTGTTCTAATTTTTTTTATTGACGTAATTTTATTTATTTTTCATTTTTTTGCTATAAATGTAATGTTTTCTTCAAGTATTCTGTTATATGAAAATGTATTATCAAAATGTTATTTTTATTACGTTATTCACTACTTCAAATTGTGTTATTAGATTGAAAGGCGAATTATATCGCATCCTCAGAGTAAACGAGATAAACAATTTAAAAAATTGGCTATTGAAATTTCAAGTGTATTATCATCAGCTCTAGAAATCTGATTAACATATTCACACTATATTTGATGAAGTATAATAAATATCGTTGTTATTAAAGTTGCTTTATGTTAGTTATTATGACTCATGCCCGGGCTTTAACTACGAGGTCATATCACCTACTACCAGAGCACTCTTTCATCACTCTGGTGGACATGAGCCCAACTCAACTAAAGAGTCGTACATTTTGCCCACCCAGATTTTTATAAACTTAGGGTAGGGGTCTTTAACGAGTAGCTGACATCGCACAGGTTCGGGATCATCGTTTAAAATCTCTTTCCAAAAGTATCGAACCCACGATCTTGAGCATTGTAGTTACGCTCGTTCTCATTAACTGTCATTTTGTGTGATATCAAACAGCGTATAAATAAAAAATTAAAACATTATGTTTTCTGCATTTACGGCTGTTATAATTAGGTGCGATATAATTTGAAGCCTATATATTAAATTTTATTTTTTATACTATTTATTTTATTGTTTAACTTTTTAATATTTTATTTATTGTTCAAAAGTTTTTTATTTTTTAATATTGTTGTTAAATTATATCTTTGTTTGTGTATCATGAAAATGTTTACTATTTTTGATTCTAACTTAATATAATTTATTTCTTGGTTGGTAGGCGGAAGTAGTGGACTTAATTGTTAAATAATTACACAGAGTTATCAGTCCAACAATATAGGGGTATTCATAATGTGTGTTAGGTGTTAAATGTTATCGAAATAAAAATTTACAGGGACAGAAATTCATGAACACCCCCTTTGTTAATTGTTAATTGCTGTTATAACTAGCGCTCCAAGTGGCAATTAAAGGAGGTTACATTTTTGTTGTCATTTATCTTGTTTTATTAGTTTTCTAAAAAAATAAGTTAAAGTTTGTTTGTGTTTTTATTATAAATAAGATGCCTAAAGTAAGTAATAAAAGTAAGTTGCCTAACGAGCTCATTCAAGGAGCTACTCAACTCTTTTTACTGGAAATTCAGATCAAGAGCATGATTTAAGTGATGATGAATTAGACGAAATAATGGACAATATTTTAATAGAATACAGTTTTCGCTATAGTGTAGATATGTGTAAAAATATAAAAGCCAAAACTAAAAAATTGTGTGGGCTGTAGATTGCTACCTAAAGTAACCTTGCATAACCTTACCAATATCGATTTAACAAAGCGATCTAACATACCTTTTCCTCTGTTAGATCGAAGTATGTTAAAGTCATATATTTAACAGACTACTGTCAAAATTTTTATCGAACTAACACAGTTAACATAGTTAACACACACATCATGAATAGCCCTTATATTTTATTTACATCGCAACTAGTTTCGGAAATTAACTGCCATTTTTAGGTAATGAATCTTAGCGTAGAGAAGTGTTAAAGAAATTATAGACGTATCTCAGGGACTAGCTAGATCCTGAGATGAGTTTTGACGTGAAACGTCTTTGATTTCAGTCGGTCCTGGCACCACACAGATACAGTACTGTACTAGTGGGCGTGGAGCTGTATTCTAGTCGTCAGAATGCATTTCTGCAATCTGTGTCAATATAATGGAAAGGTAATAAAAATAAATGAAAACAAAGAACTTGATTAACTGTTATATTGTCTAAAAATGCTTTGTTCAATTAATTAATGCTCAAAAATTACATTTAAGTATGCTATATTGTGATATTTGTACAATTATCTAAGTCTGTGACACTCTGACTTCTAGGGAAGTCCCTAGGTTAGGGAGGAAGACGTCTTACAAGTTGCCAATACAGTCGACTCCTCTTAATTAATACAACGGGGAAATGTATTTTGTCCCAATAATACGGATTTCCCAATAAACCGGAGATCATGAATAAACCCAAAGAAAAACATCTAAATGCACCTATTGACTGGTGTTTATTCACAAATATGTGCATTTATTACTGGTATTTGAATAAAAGAATATGCGAATTTATTATGTAGGTAGACCTTTAATATGTATATGTATGTACATATGTAATTAAGTATGTAAAAGACGAGAAAAACAAAACGTAATAAAAATGTTTAATTGAGTCTCCATTCTCACCTTCGATGTTCTCGGAGTTTTCTTTCACTTGCTCGAATTCGCGCAATCGTATACCTTTAAAATTTCTGAAAAACTCTGATTCGATGTGTTGTTCTTTTATTTTAAAAGTTCCACTTTTTGAGCAACACTTAAATCTTTACGGGGCATTTTGAACAAAGGAGCACGTATTCGGAAGAGCGCGGATTAAAAACTGAGTCTTTTCCCCCTTGGGGTCATTAACTCGTTTACATTTCCTTCTCGGAAAATTAGGGAGTTCCAGAACATTCTGGCCCCATTACCCGATGTTTTGTCCCGTTAAAACGGTGAAAGTTTACTTTATTTTGATTCTGTTTTATCAGAAATGTCCCAATAATGCGGTTGTCCCTATTATGCAGAATTGACTGCAATCTAATAAAATGAAGGAAATAACAAAAAAATATAGTAGAATACATAATATATATATAATATAATAGAGGGCGCCGGTAGCTCATTGGTATGCGTGCTTGACTTCTGAGCTCAAGGTCATGGGTTCGTAACCCGACCGAGGCCCTTAGTTTATTTTATCTGGGAGGTAAAATAAACTTAAGCACGCCGTCCTTCGGATGGGACGTTAAGCGATGGTCCCGAGTCTGTACGATGTCAGGTACTCGTTAAAGACCCCTACCCTAGATGAATAAAAATTTAGGGTAGACAAAATTTAGGACTCCCACAGTAGAGTCGGGCTCATGTCCACCAGAGTGACGAAAGAGCTCTGGTAGTAGGCGATATGACCTCGTAGTTAAAGCCCGGGGCATGAGTCATAAAACCTAACCTAACCTAACCTATAATATAATAACTTCTTTATTCTATTCTCTTAATTCTTTATTGCATAGAATGATACATGGATCTTATTACAAGAGATTGGAGTCTTATATACAACAGTGACCTTATATACATAATGCAAAATAAATAAAACAAAGTAAATAATTGAGAACATAAAAAGCAGACTCAGGAGAAGAAAATGAAAAGCTTTCATGCGTATACATAATAGAAATGAAAATGGGGGCCATACGTTAATACGCGCTATGGTTGAGGATAACATACAAAATAAATTACTAGCTTGGGACTAATAAAAGAAAAAGGAAAGTAAATAACATACTTGAAAATTAACATAAGTAAAAACAATAATAATGACTGAAGTATAATAAACTAAATCAGTACAATCCAATAATATTTATGTGCTACCCAGTATTGTTTTCCTATGTTGGAGAGCCTTAGTTAGGATATATATAATAAGGGCTACATGACATAATATTAATGTACAATAAGGAACTATAATATAAATGCCTACTACTTAATAATGAAAATACACAATATATAATAACTAATCGTTAACAGGGGTGAGAATTGAGTGAGTTTGATCGTACAAACAATTCCCATTTTTTTATAGTTCTATTAACTTCCAGCTGTTTCAGAGAGTCAAGGTACTTCGTTGTTCGCATTTTTATTATATTTTCTTATTTAAAACTTAAATATTTGTAAATGTTACGTTAATGTAAGACTTTCCCCCCACATACCCAGGGACTTTTCAGGAGTCAGGGTGTCACAGTCTTAGATAATTGTACAAATATGACAACCTAGCAAACTTAAATGTCATTTTTGAACTTTGTGCTAAGGAGGGGATATTTTATATATATTTTTGTGAAATTATACAATATAAAAGTTGATCAAGTCCTTGGTTTATATTTATTTTACCCTATTCATTGGGTAGGAAAGTTGAGTGTAATTTTATTTTTAAAAATGTTTTAATTTTTAATTTCTTAACAGTATTTTTATTTATTGTTATGTTTATAATTCTTCAAACTAGAACTAATCAACATGTAACAGAATAAAAATTCAACTTGAGCAAAATCCTACAAAATTGAAAATTGAATGCAAATATTGATTATCTAATTAAAGAAGGTAATTGATCTGTACAACAAGAATATGCAATCAATATTGAAGAAAATCATTACAATTGGATGTCAAAATAAACTGATAATTCGAGCCCTTTTTACATAAAAAAAATATTTGTTGCTTCATAATTATTAAAAATATCAAGACATTTTGAATATGTCAAAACGTGAAATATTACTAACATTATTTACAGACAAAAGAATCCTGTTCGAATGTTCAATATTATGCTGAAAAAAAAAATAAGAATATTAATGTAAGCCATATATGTAACTGATGTGAAGTATTGATGTATTTAAATATAAAAGTATTTTGTATATTCTTGAAGTATTTTTTCTCTTCGATATTATATTGTATTTATTGTATTAAAACAATTTAAAAATGACTGAGATGTATGTTTTTATTTATTAATGGAAAATTAAAATAATATTATTGAGAAGTTGATTTTTATAATAGTCCTTGTTCAATTTTGACTTCCACATCTATTCGGTCACAAATTCAACGAAATTTCATGTTTTTCCACCTCTCGATTCCAAAAATGAAAAAAAAAAAATTAAGGCGTAGTCAAGGCCCACGCCGTAGATTTTCCGTGAAAACGTCGGGTTAAAATCATTTTTCATTTTCTTTTCGATGCTACCTTAGCTCTTGCATTTGCTCGGCACTAAACTTTTTAGGTTTTTTAAATTCCTTTTGATGCGAGCTTTCCTCTGATTTGCGTTTTCTATAATTCCGCGCATATTTACGATTCATATGAGACGACATCTTTAATTTTTTTGCAATTCTCAATTTAATACCAATTTTTACATTTATTTCGGCGAATATTTTTATTGTTCTCAGTAGTGCTCCTCAAGCTCTTTACAATGACACCTAAATCAACGTCCTATCTAAACGCGTTATCACTACACCGCTACACTAATTTCTAATTTTACACAACGCTAATTCGCAACAATCATCCGCCGGCGCCCACACTAGCCCGATAACGTCACAGGCAAAACAAACACTGCACAACAAACACGAACAGACATGCTCTATCCATTGTTACCTCAACCGTTTTTATCGCATTATTAGTCTCGTAGTTATTTCAGTTGAAATCTGACGGTATTTTGTAACACAAGAAAGTTTGACTGGCTTAACGAGCGAATAGACGTTTTCACGCCCCAAAAAAAAAATATGTGTCTGTGAACAAGACAACGACACCTAATGATTCTAAGCCAAATTGGCAGTTATTCGTATACGTGAGTTGAGCCTCCCTCTAATCCTTCGATTTATTTTCTTTGAAAATCGATAGGTGTTGTCCTTATGTGGTTCTGGCCACATATTTGAAATTTCTTGTCGATAGTTTCATTATATCAATTGTTATTAGAACTTTTGTGTTAAGCCTCCCCCCTAATCCTGCCCATCCCCTTGTTCAATTTGGCTGAAAATCAATAGGTTTCGTTAGACGTTCTGGATTTACATATAAAATTTCGTGCCGAAACATTCATTCTGCGAGTTATCCTGTCCACAGACAGACATTTTTTCATATTTGGAAGGGGTCGGAAAACATGAAATTTCGTTGGAAACCTCATCGAATTTTTGTCCGTTTCCATAACTTCCCCTATACTTCGTACATCTCGGGAAGTAAAAACACAAAAAAAATTTTTTTATGAAAATTTACAGAATTAAATGAACCAATTGTATTTATACATCAGAAGACCATACCGCCATATTAAAAGTGCCCAAAAACCTAACAAATGGCGCAATTTGTCTGAAACCTGGTTTACCTAATCCGCTATCCAGTGTATAATAAGAGATGAGTGATTGTTTACCTGAGTGATGACGGTAGTAATAGATGATGAGATAAAAAAGGTCGTTGGTAGTGACCAGATTTTTATGTAGAAGAGGAGCAGAACATACATAAATCATGTATAATTAATTTTAGAAAGTCAACATCGATTTTTTGATCAATTACATAAACTCATCTATTCTGCATTTAAGTCGAAGTAAACGTGAGCAAATGTAATTTTAATCCTAAAAATCGAGGTGAATTTTAAGATTTTCTAACGGCAAACAATCCCTTCAATCCAATATCCTTCGTAAAATAGCCAATGCTCCTTATTGTCTCCAAAAAAACCTTCACACAGACCTCGAAGTTCCTTTCATTACTGGAAGAGTTAGACTTAGATACAAGAAATTCCATGTCTGCCTTATTTTATAATCCTCTAATATCGATTCTTACCAAAAATATTCCTTATTAAATTTCCAACTTACGAAATCAGATTTAAGATAGGAAATTTCCCCACAATTTCTAGCATAGACGAACATACCAAGGACGTTGTTACTATCCGCGCGTGACACCGAGTATTTATGGAACCACACAGAAGGCAATAAGACTATTTTACTTAAATTTAACAGTCTTTGTACCAACTCAAAGAAAAATTTATTACTAACCAATCCTGGAAAAATACAATTATTATTGTTAACTTTTTTAAACGACGGTGGATTGTTTAAAAAGAAAAATGTTAACTAAATTACCCATTTTAAAGTAATAATTTGAGTAATGACACTCATACACATCTCTTGTTGGAAATTCTTTAAATTGTTTACAACTACAACTCGTTTAAAAGATGTCTGCAATCAGGCAATTTGCGATGTATTTTTGGAAACAGGAATTGTATAAGATTAATTATAATAGAAATCTAAAAAAAGTTTCAGTGAATCACTAGCAGTGTGCTTCCCCAATGCGTAAGTACAAGTAGGTTACTGCTCAAAGTAATAGTGTATGATACCTATTGGCCGTAGACTGACAAGGAACCCTCACACATGTAGTTATGAGACAATAGAGAATCGAAGTGAGACATGTCACAAAAACGGAATTGTTACACTATAGACATACGGATTTCAGATATATGGTTCAGCAAAAACTTACAACAAAAAATTAATTGTGGCGTTTCAATTAAAAACCCTCAGAAGTGTCCACCATACCTAGGTAACAGAACACACAACATGCAAACGGACCAACCTACAAAAACAGTATTTCATAATGTACCATTCAGATTTCTCAGTAACCTTTATTTGAAGAAATGTTTTCATTATAGTCATAAACATAATCGGTACCTATTTTGTAAAATGTACTTAGTGCCCGAAGTGAAGTGGTATTATTTTTTGTCTGATTTCGAACAAAGTCTACTGATCAGATCGGCATCATGTTTAGACGTGAAACTGTATCACGTTTAGATATTTAGACTTGGACCAAAATCAAAACTTCTACTGCCAACAAACTGACCATTTACAAGACTATAATACGCCCAATATGGACATACGGCCTCGAACTATGGGGTACAGCCGAACAATCCAATATAAAACGCATCCAAGCTTTCCAGTCCAAAGTCCTTCGTCGAATTGTAAATGCTCCCTTCTACGTCACCAATAAATTACTCCATGAAAACCTAAACATCCCAACCGTCCAAGAACTCGTCCAATCCCGATTCTTAAATTTCCACAATAAACTTTCATCCCATCCTAACCCATTTGCACAAGTCCTTTCCTCTCAATCCCATCCTGACAATCCTCCCCGCCGTCTGAATAGGAGGTGGCCTCGAGATCTTCTAAGGGAAAACTAAACATTGTATTAGTTTCTAGGGAGTGTCAGCGCTGGCTGGCCTCTCCCAACATGTGGCATAGACACTCATGCATATAGTTACCAAATTTGCTTATTATATTAATTGTATATAGATTGCAAATAAATAAATTAAAAAAAAAAAAAAAAAAAGATATTTAGATATCTAATCCAAAATATCTAATTAAAAAATATCATGGTGTATAATATCTAAAACTTAAATATCATATTCTATAATAACTAAAACTTAAATATATTCTGTAATATCGATTTAACAATATTGGTATTATACATGTGATTATTATGACTCACTTAGTCCGAAATGGAATGTTTATGCCTAGTTTAATTCGTATGACTTGTTTTTCTCATTACAATTATATTCAATTCATGGCGTGTATAATGAGAAAGTTTTGCCCCTCGTATATGTTTTAGCTCCTAACAAATTATTTCGTTTGTACACAAAGGTCCTTAAGAAATGAAAAGAGTTGGAGTTGGTTTTCATTCAAAGTGTGTTTTGAGAACCTGGACAGTTTCACTAAAAGGACCGATGGGAGGGTCAACATTTTATTTCTTTGGATACATCAACTGGATTTACTCAGTAAACTGCAATTTTGTACTTTGCATTTTAAATCTTAGTCTTCAAATTTGGGTAATCAAATTTTTTACTGAGTTTTCTGAAATTTCCTACTGCCCCTTATTAACCGTGTTATTGGATTAACTTCTAGGCAATACATTTTTAGTTATTGGGTTAAAATTTTATTTACAGTGTGTTTAGCTCCATTTGATAGGAGATAGAACATATACGAGGGGCAAAACTTTACCATTAAGTATGAATTGAATATAATTGTAAAGAGAAAAAAAATGTATACGAATTAAACTAGGCATAAACATTCCATTTCGAACTTAGTGAGTCATAATAATTACATTTATAATACCAATATTATTAGATTGATATTATAGAATATGATATTTAAGTTTTAGATATTATAGAATATGATATTTTAATTTTATGCAATTGTACCCTAGAGTTGTGCTGATATTAAATTATAATAATGCATTGTCATATTCCTTATTTTAATCATCATATATATAAAGCTGAAAATGTCTGTGCGTTGTACCGCTATAACTCACGAACGGCTTGATGGATTTGATTAATTTTTTTTTTTAATTTGTTCGTCATCGTCTGTGGAAGGTTATAGGCGTATTAGTACCTCAATATCTGATCCATCCCAGCATCCACCCACGCAATCTTTGTAACTCAAAAACCACTGCAATGATTAATGAGGAATCTTTTTGAATAGATAAGTTTTATCTACCGGAAGGTTAAGGTCTATTTTTTAATCAACCCCTGGTCCATCCCAGCATCCACTCACGCAATCTTTGTAACTCGAAAACCATTGCAACGATTAATGAGAAATCTTTTTGAATAAATTAGTTTTAGCTCCAGGATGGTTGAAGTCTATGTTTTAATCAACCTGGTGGTCACAAGCGTTCTCAAGTATGCACTGGCTAGGACGTCCACTAATGCTAAGTATTCACTAGCTGTGGTTTCCGCCGTTGAATGGCGCGTACTAGCCATGGTGCCCAGGGGTCCTAAAAACTTACTAGCTGGGATGTCTGCCGTTGAAGGACTATAAGCGTTATTCCGTATGAATAATTGAAAATTATAACATCATGAATGTACTATTGAAGAATTGAAATGGATTCGAACGAGAGATATTAGGAGAAAAGTCAAAGTTCCCCGGGCAACACCGGGTATTACTGCTAGTTCATTATAAAATCTCATCACATTCACTCATGGTGTATACCGATTGTAAATATTCAAAATAAAGAATTAAAAAAAAAATAATCATTATAAATTTGCCAGTTATAAAAATTATTCGACGTTTGTTTATTTTGTAGTTAGGAGTTTTGTCGTTATTTGGGATTTGATCTGTGGACATGGAGCAGGCCATATTAGTACAGGTTACATCTTCTTTTCAAGCTATAGTCATTTCTAACTGAAAGCTCTCTCAAAGTTCCAATCTCAACATTGATTTTTCCTACGATTACAATATTTTTTTATACTCTAGGTATAAGAAAGTAAACATGGAAAAAGTCTGTTTTGCGTCGTTCCGCTTCAAACGATCTGCTCTTATTAAGATGAGACAGAAGTTGATGAAGTGAAACTGGAAAATCCCCGACTAGGAAGGATACAAGGTCAGTGGAGATATATACGTATATTCCTCTGCTAGACTCCTGGTCAACTTAATAACTGCAGCATTATCAGTACTTAAATCTATGTGTAGGTATATATGCATATATATATTTTTTTTTTGTTATAACTTAATAAAGTAAATATTAAATTATTTAAAGTAGGTAGTATTAATAAAGTAATAAATTAATTTTTATGTAATTTAAAAAAATAATTTCAGTATCAAAATGACTTTTTTTTTGTGTTTAAATTAAAAAAACAAAAATGGAATTTTTTAGTAAATAGCTATAATTTTATGAGTTTTTATATTCACTCTAAAAATGTAGGATCCTATAGATTTTTGAACGAGGAATCCATTTTCATTGTTAAAAAAAAAAAAAAATAGTGGCACCAAGTTTTGCCATTTGAAATGGCTACAAAGGTATCTCAAAGCTCATAAAAGATCAAAATGATTATTTTTTTTAAAATTACAGGAAATTTGCTAAAAAAGGGTATCTTGAGTTTTTTTTTTATTTTTGCTTCCTTTTCGCGCAATTTAGAATTGAAAAACGCGAATGGTTCAGCATGTTACTTGTGTGAGTTCCTTGTCAGTCTTAGCTATCGTACTGTTTTAGTCTGAGAATGGGCCTTTTCCTAAATAAAAAGGACGGGGCATGTTTCCCCTCCAAGTGAGATCCTATGATTTATCTCTATTAAGTTTCCGATTTGTGTGAGATAATTATTATGTCTCATGCATGGGATTTCAAGGTCATATCGCCTACTACCAGAGAGCTCTTTCGTCGCTCTGGTGCCCATGAGTCCGTCTCTATGGGAGTCCTAGATTTTGCACATTCAGGTATAGGTTTCTCTCTTTAATACCTGACATCGTACAGGCTCGTGATTATCGCTTATCATAATTTCCGAAACATACCTCCCAGATAAAAAAAAAACTAAGGGCCGGGTTTCGAACCCGCGAACTTGAGCTGTTGTAGTGTAAATTGAAGCGCTTATGTAAGGTTCAGCAGCAGCCAAAATGGCAGTCAGCTCAACATATAATGAAGTAATTTTTTTTTTAATGGCGGTTGTTTAAAGCTGTCTCAACTAAACAGAAACTATTTAGAAATCCACGAACATGTCAACATCTGGGGGAAACCTGGGAATTTCCACCGGGAAAAATTCATTCTCGGATAAATCAGAATAATTAATAACAAGATTTACAATTGTTTTGCTTTATTTATTTATTTTTCTCCTAACAGTGAATACATTTTAACTGTTGATTAATGGAGAAAAAAATAAAGTATAAATCTTTACTCATTTTCCCATAAATCTTAGCTGTGCTATCTTAAAGCACCAATCAGCATCGTTTTTGTTTGGATTTTTTTTACTTTTCCAGCTTTGAACACAATAACTCCCAATAGAATGAATATATCTATAAAAAATTTTAAATGAGAATCGAGAATTCGACTAAAAAACGATAGATAGATAAACTTTTATTGCAGTAAAAATTACAACCTTTATGGCGATGATTAGGTTTTTTTTTTTAATATAAATATTCTTATAGTTATAGATCTGAGTTCTCCTGTCTAAAAAACATTTAGTTTTGCACATCAAAATAGATTATAAATTACATTCATCAACTGATATTAAATCTTATAATTCAAACACATGGGATGAATGAAAATAATTTAAAAATAAGTAAATAATAGAAAGTTAATTAATTAAAAAAATTCCAACAATATTAAACGCAATTGGTACTGAAATGATTAAATTTTTAATTATTAATATTTTTTTAAGATAAGTCTTCTTTTAATATTTTTTCAAGGTATTTTTGGAGGGTTATGCGCTCCTTCCTCAGGTAACAAAGAGCAGAATATGGAAAGAAAAAAAAATATGAATACATTTATTTGTATACATATTTATAGCATACATAATAAGCAAATATGGTAACTAATTACCTGACAGAGCTGACACTCCTTAGAAAATAGTATAATGTGTAAATTTCAGTTAGAGGACCTCCTTTTCAGACGGCCTGAAGAATTGTCAGGATGGGATTGAGAGAATAGGATTAGTGGAAGATTAAGAACTAGTTCCTGGACGGTTGAGATGTTTAGGTATCCATGGAGTAATTTATTGGTGACGTAGAAGGGAGCATTTTAAATTCGACGAAGGACTTTAGACTGGAAAGCTTGAATGCGGTTTGCAATGAATTGTTTGGCTGAACTCCATAATTCGAGGCCGTTTGTCCATCTTGTAAATTGTCAGTTTGTTGGCAGTAGAAAGTAATGTTTTTGGTCCAGGTAGTCTACGTAGTAGTCCGTAACGTCGTATGGGTTCCATGTCTGTCAGCTGTATAAGTAGAGCCCGAGGTAATGTACCTGGTTGGAGGAAGGAATTAGAACAGTGTGGATGTGACGGAAAGACAGGTTTGGTAGCGAAAACAATAAAATAAAGAGAAATCCGCCTACTTTGAAAAAAATTAACAATAATTGTGTCTTTCCAGAAACCGCCTCGAAACTTTGATTTGCCCTTCAACTAGGTCACCCAACTCAGGTGTTACCTGGCCGTGATCGGGGCTGACCACCTTCTGGACCCTTTATTTCTGATGTGGTGATTTGGTAGCACCCTCTACCGATTGGTTAGTGATTTAGGGTTTCTAGAAAACTATCTTTCAATAAACTGCCATATCGAAAAACTCCTACTGCTAGCACAAATACGACTCCACAGTAGCAATAGTAATTTTACGATATTACTTGGAGGGTTTAGATATGTATTTTGTTCTGAAAGTGTCTGCAGGCTCTGTACCTTAGACGAAAAGGACGACCTCATACACTTTTTGTTCCATTGTCCCTCTTTGTGTATCCCCAGGCAAACATTTCTCCACAATTATCTTACTAATAGACCAAAATTCGACCCAGAACCAAGTGTGTACTTTTTCGATAATGTAAGCGTTGAAAAAGATAACAATTTATTTTTATTTTATACTGTAGGCTTAAAAATTAAGAAAAATATAATTTAATTTATTGCTTATCAGATTTTTTTTAAATTTTTATGCTTTGGTTATTACAATTTTAATATTTTCCCTTACCAAAGGTAATATTTTGTTTTAATTAATTAATTGAATTGTTTTTGTTTTCTAGTTACTTGCACTATTTCCGTTGATGAGCATTTCCATATTTATTATTTGAATATTAATTGTATCTTTTTATTTAGTTTCTATATTACTTATTGGTTACAATTATATATTTCTTTTCTATAAATTTGAATATGTATTATGTAAAAAAAAACCATTCATTGCCACAAAGGTTGTATACATAATGCCATAAAAAGTTTATCTTATCTTATCTTGTGTTTTTCCAGAACCAGTCTGAGTAAAATGTTAAGTTGAAGTAATAGTGACATGGCCTTCCCTATGGGTAAGTTCCAGAAGTACTCTGTTTCATAAGTCGGGCTATCCATGGATAGTAACAATGATGTCCTTGGTATGTTTCTTTATGTTAGACATTGTGTGGAAATTTCCATTATTTATATACGTATGTATATATTGGGACATTTGACCAATGGGGGAAATTTGTAACCACAGTCAACAAATTATATCTTCTTTGATAAGTTATAATGTGGAAAAAAACAAAATGGGTAAATTCCCAGAAGAGCCTCCAAAGAATCATGTTCTTAACATATCCATTTTTGGATGGTTGTGAACTTTTTTTTGGTATTTTTCACATTTAAAAGGATAAAAACATTAAGACTATCTACCATTTTAAACATTGAGTATATCAAAAACATTTATTTTTTTTTTTCACCTTTATTACATAATTTCCAACTATGAAATACATCACAACTAGGAAATATGATCACAACAACGAAAAAACAGAAATACCACTTGAGTCACTTGATGAGACGGCTGGTCAACATATAAAATATGTTATTTAGTAGAAATAGGTTTTGTATAATAATAATAATATTTATTTTCGTTAAAACATAATATAATAATTGGATACTTTATACAATTTCAAACATCAACCTATGTTTTCGTATTTTAAGATTTTTATGATGTGATGTATGATATTCAAGATTAGATTAGGTTAGGTTTTATGACTCATGCCCGGGCTTTAACTAAGAGGTCATATCGCCTACTACCAGAGCGCTCTTTCGTCACTCTGGTGGATATGAGCCCGACCGGGAGTTCTAAATTTTGCTTACCCTAAATTTTTATTCACCTAGGGTACGGGTCTTTAACGAGTACCTGACATCGTACAGGCTTGGGACCATCGCTTAACGTCCCATCAGGACGGCTTGCTTAGGTTTATTTGACCTCCCAGATAAAATAAACTAAGGTCCTCGGTTGGGTTTCGAACCAACGTTCTTGAGCTCAGAAGGCAAGCACGAAGACCATTGAGCTACCGGCGCCCTTATATTCAAGGTGCTATTTTGATGTTTGAAATTGTATAAAGTACCCAATTATTATGTCATTTTTTAACGGAAATAAATGTTATTATTATACATAACATACCTATATACATATCTGGTAGATAAAATAAACTTAAGCACGCCGTTCTTTGGCTGGGACGTTAAGCGATGGTCCCGAGACTGTACGATGTCAGGTACTCGTTAAAGACCCCTCCCCTAGGTGAATAAATATTTAGGGTAGGCAAAATTTAGGACTCCCACAGTAGTGCTGGGCTCATGTCCACCAGAATGACGAAAGAGCGCTCTGGAAGTAGGCGATATGACCTCGTAGTTAGAGCCCGGGCATGAGTCATAATAACTAACTATACCTATATATATATATATATATATATATATATATATATATAAAATTTAGTTTGATAAAGCACTTCTAGGCCTTATTGTCTCCAAAATTGTTTTATTCAATTGTTATAGTGAAGTTTCTCCCAAATCGAGGCATTATACAACTAAAAAAAAACTAATATAATAACAAAAAATTTTCGGTGAATCACCGGCTATGTACTTCCCCAATAATACGTTTTCGCTCTCCCTCCAAAGCCAATCGACAGTTTGGGATAAAAATCCCTTCCTAAAAATTCCTCATACTAAGTTTTGTATTGATACATTCATTACATTGGCAGTTATTGGAATATTAGGGTCTCTTCGACCGATTTCGCGGAAAATTAATTGGTGCCATTCCTATGAGGTTTTGAATCTAAATATAAAATTTCATGTCGAACATTCATTCTATCGGGAGTTATCGTGTTAATAGAAACCCACACAGACAGACATTTTTTTAAAATTTTTGAAATCAAGAGGTTGGATATTATAAATTTCCATTGAAAACTCAGCATCGAACTTTCGAACGATTTCATAATTACTCTTATACTTTGTATAACTGTGGAAGTAAAAATAAATGAGAGACATCCTAAACTATTAGTTGTATGTTAATGTGGAGTGGAGTGTAGTCGGGGGACGACACTGTGAACGACCTTCCAACGACCCTTGGAGAAAGTTTGTCCCAAATAAAACAGGTAGATATTGGCTAACTGACAGAACAGAGTTACTGTAGGCTCTGGCTCGCAGCACATTTCCCTGCTCCTCTTAAAAATGAATCACCGGCAATGTACATCCCCAGAACGAATTAATCTATTAACTTTTCGCTTCTCCTCCAAAACCAGTCGACCGTCTACTTACATAAAGGCTCCTAAATTTTATATCGATAAATTCGTTAAATCGGGGGAAAAAAATGTGATAATTAAAAAATGTTTTTAAATAAAAATGTCCTGACTACATACTAGCTGTGGAGTCCGTCGTTGCAAGGCACATACTAGCTGTGATTCCCAGTGGTCCTAACTACGTACTGTCTGTGGGGTCCGTCGTTGCAAGGCACATACTAGCTGTGATTCCCAGTGGTCCTAACTACGTACTGTCTGTGGGGTCCGTCGTTGCAAGGCACATACTAGCTGTGATTCCCAGTGGTCCTAACTACGTACTGGCTGTGGGGTCGGGCCGCTGCAAGGCACATACTAGCTGTGATTCCCAGTGGTCCTAACTACGTACTGGCTGTGGGGTCGGGCCGCTGCAAGGCACATACTAGATGTTTTGCCCGGTGGTCCTAACTACGTACTGGCCGTGGGGTCAGCCGTTGCAAGGCACATACTAGCTGTGTTGCCCAGTGGTCCTAACTACATACTAGCTGTGGGTTCCACCGTTGCAAGGCACATACTAGCTGGGGTCTGCCGTTGCAAGGCACATACTAGCTGTGATGCCCAGGGATCCTAAAAACTTAATAGGTGTTGTGTCCGCCGCTGCAAAGCAGTCCGCCGTTGAAGGACTATAAGCCTTATTCCATATGAATAATTGAAAATTATAACATCATGAATGTACTGTTGAAGAAGTGAATATGATTCGAATGAGAGATATTAGGAGAAAAGTCTAAGTTCCACGGGCAACGCCGGGTATTATTGCTAGTTAATAATAAATAAACAAATAATAAAATTACCACATTTCCTGTAGAAATTGTAGCTGGTCTTCTACTAAATTTTGATTTCTACAGTAATTTCCGAAAAGGGCCTTAAAAAAATATCGAAAGTTCAAGACGTGCAATTTTGAGGAATGTGTACGTATTTAAAAAATTTCAACTAATAATTATTTCAATTTCTTCTAAAACTAAAGAGATGCCATCTTGTTTTTCTAAATTTGCAAAAATGTTCAATCCAATCCAAAGGTATAAATTATCTTACTGGGTTAACAAGGGAAATGAATAGCATAGAATTAGAGAACAAATATTGGGTTTATTTACCTAAACCTACATTATAAATAAAATAAAAATGTCATTATCAAATAAAAAAATCTAATTACAAGAAAATTCTTACAAACTATATCAGTATTTTTTTTGTTTTATAGTGGTCACTATTTATAATTCTTTTATATTTTGGGCATATAAAAATATAAATAAAAAGTACCTTTGCGCATCTACTTCACTGTTATTTTCACTCCTACATCTTCTCTCACTCAGACTGGTTCACTACACCTTAACCCTAAAAACACTTCTCTCTCTCTAGACTGTCCACTTCCACAACACAACGTTTTTGTATTTAGCCCCCTTCAGACTATATCGCTGAAATTTGACAGGTTGTATCCTCTTTGGGTTTTGATTTTCAATATGAATGTGCATGTCGACACATTCATTACAACGATAGGTGTGAAAATCCTTATATGGTTTTGGTTATCTATATGAAGATCCCTTGTCTATTGTGTACCCGGCAGTGGCTCTTCGATTATTTTATCTGAAAGATAAGAAAAATCTTGAGGACCCCATCCTTTGGACTTGATTTTAAACTATGTTTAGTACTCTTTAAAGAACTCTACCTTTACTAAATATCTGTAATGTGTATATTTAGGACTGGTTCGTGTCATAAAACAAACAACTAAGCAATTAAATAGAGGGCGCCGTTAGCTTGCTTGCCTTCAGAGCTGAAGACACGGCCGAGGGCCTTAGATTGATTTGGGAGGTGAAAAAACCTTAGTACCCCGTCCTTCGGATGGGACGTTAAGCGATGGTCCCGAATCTGTACGATGTAAGGTAATTGTTAAAGGTGTATAAATCTAGGTAGGCAAAATTTAGGGGTGACGAAAGGGCGCTCTGGTAGGAGGCATGAGTCACAATAATTAACTAACTATAATGAAATATTTTAATAATTAGAATCCAACGCTCACAAAAACACATTGAGATCTGACTGATTATGAGAAAGGAAATTCTCCAAAATATTTCAGTTGACCTCTAACTCTCCTTGACCTTCTAGAAAAAAAACCTTTCACTTTCGTTACCACAAATAGCTTTACGTTGTGTAGAAACAATTTATAAGGCTATGATTTACTGCAAATGAATACATAAAATATATAATACTACTGGGCAATATTTTCGTATTAAAGACTTTTTTACTTTGATATATCTGTAGTATAAGGAAGAAAAAAAACAGTAATGAGGGCCGGCCCTACCATAGGGCGAACGGAGGGGACGCTCCAGACGCCAAGTCCCAGTGGTAAAGATAAATAATATTTTTTTCGTTTTTCGATATTTTGATTGCGAGCGTGTGGCTAGTATGGTATGTGAATGACCTTATCCGTTGAGACGCGGGCGGGGCACCCCCCCTCGCCTCGGTTACATCGGCAGTGTTGCAGCCGCCCTTTTAGTTGGCGCTTTGACGAAGCGCCGCCACTGCTGAGCGTGTAAATTTTGTGTTATTAGTTATCAAAATAATACAAATTAAAGATCTTTTTATAGAAGTAATTTTTGTGATAAATAAATGTAGCTACCTTAATTCCTACACATTTTCTTTGTCATTCTACATCAACTGTTCCTATAGGTACTGTCAAGAGTATAGTGCCAACGAGCATGGCTGTTTTCAATCGACAAATTAGACAGACTTACGATGTCGAGACCTTCCAAGTTCCATGCTTGCAAGCACAACTGTTATATATTAGGGGCAAGCAAGGGAGGCGCCATAATTGGATCTCGCTCCATCCTAAAACTTGCCTCGAGCCGGCACTGATTGTAATCGTGCGAAAAGCTGAGATCAATCTTTCAACAGATTTTCACGTTTCAACGTCCCCAGTATAAATTTCGACCATTTTCGCAATGATGTGTTTGGAAAATTGTCAGTGCTCTACCGCACTGTTGTTATGAACTTGAGTGGAGACTCAATTCAAAATTTTATTATGTACTTTCATATAAATAATTGATTGTATATTTGTTAGAGGAGAAATCATCTAATCATAGGATCGCTTTCACAAGAACAATAGTCAGGTCTTCTATAGACAAAGGACACAAGCCACGGTATTTAGATTTATTTATATAAATATTTAATAATTAATTATAACTTATAGATAATGAGGAACCCAGTTCTCAGATCGGAAATTAACCTGATTAATTGATTTAGACTTATATACATAATTATTTGAAATAGTTCAATACTAACCTAGTGGCAGTGGACGAAATTTTCACTTTCGGGACTCACAGGTTCGGTACCCGAAGTAATTTTTTTTTGAGGGAGAGAGGCCAAATTGCACGGAATTTATATATTTAAAAACATTAAAAAATTTGTTATTTAATTGAAAATTTAAAAAAAATTATTTATATATATATAGTTATGATGAACTTAAGAACAAAATCCCGCCCGGAAAATAATACCTGAGATAATACGAATATCTTATTTCGCATAGCTCGGAACCATCGCTTAACGTTCGTCCAGAAGATCGGATGATCACTTTATTTTTGAAATTATTATTATTATTATTGTTATATATATATTTATTTTTTCAGGATTCAGGAGGTCAGAAAACATGGAATTTTGATGGAAACTCTACATTGAATTTTTGACATATCTTTCCAAATAATGAATAAAGCAGAAGGAACGAAAGTTAACATTCTTCGCAGCAGAGTATAGACAAGAGTCTGAAAAAAAGTCTGTGAATCACCGACAAACTTCCCCAGCTCAAACTTATCAAATAAATAAAAACAATGAATCTCTTATTACTTTTATAATGTTTACTTCCATAAAAATCATACATACATGCAAAATATACATAGAATGTACCGGTTTCGTCTTATGCCATCGTCAGAACAAAGTACAAAAATCACTTTTGAACTTTTGGCTGACGATGGCGTAAGCTGAAGCCCGTACACTTTAGATATATATTTTTATCGAATTAGACTATAATATAGGACATACATTGGGGCTCCTAAATCCCGAAATTGAGCCCCCTCCCCTGAATCCTCCCTTCCCTTCTGCCGATATCGCTGAAATTTGATAGGTTTTGATTTCAACTATGAAATTTAATGTCGATACGTTCATTACATCAGCAGTTTTGGTGTTGACCCCCCCCCCGGAACTCTCCTTCCGCTGAAAATTAATGTTCTTATGGGATTTTTAATTCATATATGAAATTTTGTATCGATACATTTATTACATTGCCAATTATTAGAGCTTTTGAGTTAACCCTCGTTTCAAATTTCAACAATTAAAAAAAAATTATATAAATTCATCTAAATCGTTCACCGTTTAATTTCTTACAATTTTCTATTATTTGTTGTTGCAATAAAATACTGAACTCAAATTAGGGTCCACGGACAAATGATATATATATATATCAATGGTGATAACCTCATGTGTGATGTCATCACGCAGTCTGCATGATGCGTCCTTATTTCTTACCTTATTTACATTAAATGGTTTAGATGTTGATTAGCGACTGTAGATTCTAATTGTAGGAATATTGAGGGTCAGTCAAAGATGGAAGAAAACAGGCAACACTATTCAAACGCCAACGTTTCGATATATTTTATATCATCATCAGGGCCTACAAACATGAGGAGAAATCAAGATTAGAATCACAAATAAACAAAAGTGTGTTGATGAACATTACTGAACGTTAAAATAGACATTATAACAAGTTTGAAAGTCAGATTCAATTTTTAACGTGTTATATACGGCGAAAGTCTGGATTTTTTTTTTTTTTTTTTTTTTTTTTTTTTTTTTTTTTTTTTTTTTTTTTTTTTTTTTTTTGGCCTCGGCAGACACCACACTAGCCATTGCTCTTCTTAAAACTACACTATAAAAGATAATTATGCTAAAGACGGGATACTGGAGAGAGGAGCCCAGACAGAGGGCCCAAGCAAGCGGCCCCAGCCAAGCCGGGGGACAGCCGGAGGCACCGCCGGACCACATCACCCAAAACAATATACATAGCGCCGACCAGTGACTGGAGTGGAGGCTCCTGAAGGAAGGTCTGCATGTAGTGCCGGCCGTCCAGACCTTCGGAGCTCCTGGGTCTACAGACCAGTGCCCCGACAGTGCCCCCCACAGACCCCCAGCCAAGCCAGCAACCCCAAGCCCAGGCCCCCCACCGGAACCCGCCCCCCAGTCAGAGCTTACATTGGTTCAATTTATAGCTAAGGAATCTGGGGCTGATTTTGAATTTGCATTATAAATCTGTGAATGGATTGGTAAATAAAAATGTTGCGGGTTATTAAAAGCTGGGGATAGTTAAAGGGGGCTTGGGTTAGCTTATACAGTTCAGTGAACATAAGTTCTCTCTGGGTATGATATTTGGTACATGTAAGTACAATCTGCTCCAGGTTCTCCTCCACCCGACACACCCGGCACAGTGGGCTGTCTGCCTTGCCTATCCTAAAGAGATACGTCCCACAGATCCCGTGGTTCACCCTCAATCTATTGATAACAGTACATACAGACTTGGGGAGACAGGCCTCCCTGTACCAGGGTTCTGAGCCCACTCTCGGGTTCATTCTCTTATACCAACTTCCTTTGTCACTACTGGTATACATCTCTTGCCAAATGGACCGACAGTTCCTTTTAATTTGTCCACTAAGATCCTCTTTGGGTAGCCGGACTGGTAAGGGGGTCCCTTCTGATAACGCTTGTTTAGCAAAACCATCAACCACTTCGTTATATTTTATTCCTATATGAGCCTTTATCCAACAGAACACTACAACTTTGCCTGACTCTTGTATGTTGTTTAAAGTCAATAGGAGGTCCAACTCGAAATTATTTAAGTGAACTCCAATTTTAATATTGCTAAGTTTTCTAATACAACTGTGACTGTCGGAAAAGATAACCACTCTATTGAAAGGTAACTTCTCTAAGTACTTTAAAGCCTCGAGAATGGCAACTAACTCGGCAGAATATATTGTTGTTAGCTCTGGCAACTTAAACAACTCAGATCTATCTAATTGTGGGTCAAAGAAGGCACAACCTACCTTACTGTCTTTTACAGAGCCATCTGTAAAAATATAATGCCACTGTGGCCATAATAGCTGGATATCCATGGAGAAAGCAGAGTTGGTAAATAGCGATGGAATTGACGAATAGTCTCGCAAAAAGGCTGTAGAGATAGCAAGTTTATGCAAGAAGTACTGTGAGTTGTACACCGGTAATTTTGTGTTTACATAAATTTGGGTGTAATAATTGGTTATGGCTGTGAAATTATATGCTAAACTGGGTGACCTTTTTTTCTGCCAGAAGCTACTTGTTAGATCTAATTTTACTAATTGGGATATTTTATTAACTGTTGGAGATTCTACAGAAATGAGTCGCAGCAAAAACCTTTGGGTTAAGATTTGTCGCCGAACTTCTAGCGGCGGTTCATTCGCTTCTGCATGAATAACATCTATCGGGGTGCTTCGTAGATATCCCTGGATTTGCCGCAAACAGCGATTCTGAACTAATTGTACCTTCTGGAGATTGGTTTTCGCTGCGTCGCCATAAAATAATGAGCCGAAGTCTATTATGGATCTTATGTTGGATCTGTAAAAGAGGAGGCCGATATTTGGATCAGAGCCCCACCTAAAATGGCTGAAACAGCGCAAGATGTTGATCCGGGATTCTAACTGACCCAACAGATAGTTAATGTGCGCTTTCCAACTTAAAGTTTTATCTAAGTACAGACCCAAGAATTTAGCTTCCTTATTTACCCTATAGTTATCATTACCAAGAGTGACTACTTCTCCCAAAGGTAACCTTCTCTGCCGAGAGAACGGACACAAAAAGGACTTACTAGAGGATATCGACAATCCGATCTGAAGGAACCATGCCTTGAGACTGGACATTGCAGTGTTAAGCGACTCTAAAGCCTTTTCAACGTTTTTATGTATTACATAAAGACAAATATCGTCAGCATATTGCAGAATTCTCACACCAGGGGGTAAAACAGATTCAATACCAGAAACGTATAAGGCGTACAAAATGGGACTAAGTATATCACCCTGAGGGAGCCCGCTGTTAGCTACCCTAGGACCACACATAGTGTTACCAACTCTGAGATAAATATTTCTATCTGAAGCTAGATTTATAATACTTTTAGCCACTTTCCCTGGGATGCCAATCTCAATCATTTTATTACCCAAAAGAGACAGATCTACGCTATCGTAAGCAGCTGAGATGTCTAAAAATACAGCCAAAGTGGATTTTTGTGTTGAAAATGCAAGGTGGATATCGGTTATCAGTTCAGAATGTGCATGATATATTGATTTGCCCTTTCGAAAACCAAATTGACTGGTTGGGAATTTATTATAATATTCTGCCCACCATTCGAGACGATACTTAATCATTCGTTGGAAGGTTTTTTTAACACAAGAGGAGAGGGAGATGGGACGGTAGGACTTGGCCTGGGATGGATCTTGGTTAGGTTTTAGGATGGGGATAACAAGATGCTCCCTCCAATCGTCCGGGAAGCAGCCTGAGCTCCACATCTCTTTGAAAATGTGAAGTAATGCTATTTTAGCTTTGGGAGGAAGGTTAGAGAGCATAGAATAGTGAATATTGTCCATACCAGGAGCAGAATTGTTTACATTTTTTAATGCGGACTTCATTTCGGCTACTGTGAAGGGTTGTGAAAAGACGCTTTGGTCGGACTCATGGCTATCGAAGGTGTTCATAACAAAAGGAGGAGTAAGGTTTTCCAGGAACTCTTTTGTCCAGTCTCCTGTTTTGATGCAAGTAGGGATTTTTCCATTAATATTTTTTAATGATTTTAGTTTTTTCCAAATAACAGTTAATGGCGTATTTCGATTTAAGGACTCACAAAATTCTGACCAATTTTTCTTTTTACTATCTTTTATGATTCTTTTCGTTTCTAATACTTTCCTTTGATAGTATAGAAAATTGTCTTTCGACGGATTCCTTTTGTATGTTAAGTAAGCCAGATGTCGATCCCGGATATGTCTCTCACACTCCGAATTCCACCATGCTTTAGGTTTTCTCGAGTTGCTGTTAGACGGAAAATTTGACGGAATGGCTTTTTCGCATGCCTCGTTAATGAGATTTATAAATTCATTGTATTTTACGTTTTTACAATTTTGATTGTTCATGTAGGATGAAAATGTAGTCCAGTCGGCTTTTTTAATGTTCCACTTATTTTTATGAGAGACCCAGGGATAATTAAATATTTTAGACGAAAAAATAATTGGCAAGTGGTTGGAGCCCATGGGATCCTGAAGAGTCGCCCATTGAAAACTATGGGCTATGTTCCGGGAAACAAAGGTCAGATCTATGGCAGATAGACGAGTTTGGTAAATATTGTTTACATAAGTGGGTGAGCCATCGTTCAAAAATACAAGTTGGTTATCGTCTATAGCTTCCATTAAAGCTTCCCCTTTACTATTTGTAAAACTGGAACCGAAAGCTTGGTGATGACAGTTAAAATCTCCCCCCAGGACGAGGCCCTGGGAGCTGGGGATAGCCCCAATGAAGGTGTTCCACTGAAGGTGGGAAACGGAACTGTTGGGGTGATTGTACAGCGACACTATAGAGACGGACCTACCTGAGTTCTCTTCCAAGGACACTCCCACAGCCATCAAGCCCTCTAATCCTTCAAATAAACTAATTCTGCTAAATGCTATATTGGACCTAATTAAAATAGCCACTCCTGCTCTTCCATCCTCTCGGTCTTCACGGACCACATTATACCCCCGGAAGTGAACCGGTCTATTGGGTTTAAACCATGTTTCCGATAAAAGAGCAATATCTATGTTTTCTCTAACTAGGCAATATTCTAGAGAACCCTTATTCGAGATAGCAGAACGGGCGTTCCATTGTAAAAATTTAAACTGCATTCTAAGTTACAAATATTGGACACCCTCCCCTATGTATCCATAGGAGGGGGAGCGGTGTTATTGTGTACCTTATAATCAAGTAAAAATTTGTTCAATAGATCTCCTAAACGTACCAAGGCATGGTCACTCTCTGGATTTATTACACTAAAAACGATTCGATCTCAGCGACTTGCATAGTAAAAAAAAAAAGTGAAATATTGTAGGAATACAGTCTCTAGTAGTCTTATATCCACAGTAAAAATTGTATGTTCATTTTCTAAGGCTTTATATTATTTTCAGTATGTTTTTAATAATATAATTTTATCTTATTCGATTTGATTTATTTATTTCTTATGCCCTCTACAACATCTCATTTATACATTTCAAATTTTATTGTTTTTCATTATTATTATAAATGTATATATATTATACATGGTTTAAAATTAATTATAACGAACTACTTGATTCAATCGATACAAGTAGATATTGATACTTTTTATTCGATACTTGAGCAGTATTGAAAGTTTTGATACTTTGTGGTATCGTTTGAACCCTACTCCTACTTCTTCGCGACTCTTATATTAGTTATTTATCAATATGAAAATGTGTTTTGTAAATGTGTGTCGCCTTTGTTTGGTTATAAACAATGCAATTAGAACACAGGATGTCTACTTTAAGAATATTCATTAAGGAAGCATTGTTTGAGGGACACCTTTACACAGCCATCTTTGTTAGTCAAATTTGACTGTTTGTATGGACTCAATTGAAGGCTCATTTTATTTATTTAATCAATTATAAATACAATAACATAATATTATAGTGATTTATGTAATATTCAGTATGTCGACAGAAGAAAGCCGACCCCCCTCGCTTGAGTTCAGTCAAGGCTATTTCTTCTCTAACTATAAGGGAACTTGTACCAAATGCACATTGTATCTTAAGGACATTTCAATTTATTTCAAATTGGGAGAAGGGAAATTTTCTGTTGTTGATGTTGGTAGACGTGTCTCAGGAATCCTACGTAAGATCCACATTCTCGTGCTCTTCAATTCAACCGCTAAATGGTAACATTGTTTTATCAAATGGTTGCTAGGGTTACAAGTTTTAGTAATGCTTTAGTTTGGTTTCCGAGGGCGCCGGTAGCTCAGTGGTATGAGTGCTTGACTTCTGAGCTCAAGATCGTGGGTTCGTAACCCGACCGAGGCCCTTAGTTTATTTTATCTGGGAGGTAAAATAAACTTAAGCACGCCGTCCTTTGGATGGGACGTTAAGCGATGGTCCCGAGCCTGTACGATGTCAGGTACTCGTTAAAGACCCCTAACCTAGATGAATAAAAATTTAGGGTAGGCAAAATTTAGGACTCCCACAGTAGAGTCGGGCTCATGTCCACCAGAGTGACGAAAGAGCGCTCTGGTAGTAGGCGATATGACCTCGTAGTTAAAGCCTGGGCATGAGTCATAATACCTAACCTAACCTTGGTTTCCATAATTTTTATTCCAAGGAATCACCCACCACTGAATTATTATGAAGCCTTAAATTAAAGATGGTGGGGTAATGTAGCAGTGGACGTGTATTGTTTTTATTTATATAAGACTGGCAACACCATGCCACGCGGCAAATCTGAAAAAAATACGACCAAATCCTTCATCATCTGCGTTTTCTGAAGCAGTTTCGGTTCTCAATTTTTTCTGTCTATGTATTCAGTTCATTGTGTTCGTTTTGAATTTTTTTTTTTGTAAATTTTGAATTTGAATCGAATATTATGATTTAATTTTTTTTTACAGTTCTTACATTACTATTAAAGAATAGAAATAAAAGTTTTTTGTTGAAAATGAGCGGTTTTCTTATTTTAATAAAACCTTATTTAAGGTACAACACCGGGTGTCCACAGGTTGTACCTATATACAAACTTTTTTTGCATTCAAACCCGTCCAGCAAAAACCGGTGAAGAAAAATATTTTCATCAACCTTAGATCCCAGGTAACATTATATAAATTTGATTGATGCAAAAAACATTGAACAGAAGCTAGAAAAAATGAAAAAGTATAGTGTAAAAATAAAATAAAAATTAATAATTAATATAAATAAATTATAAAAATACATGAAAATTGAATGCACAGTAGCAAAAAGTTGTGAACAGTAATTTATGTTCAGTAAAAAATATATTTTTCACAGTAACAAAGTTAATTCACATTTACAAGATTAAATTCAGAGTAATAAATTTATGTCACGGTTAAAGAGGTTAACGAAATGTAAAAAGAAGAAACTCACGGTAAGAAGGATATATTCACAAAAAAAAATTAAATATTATTATAAAAATATTTAAAGAATAGTAAAAGAAATAAAGGCAGAGAATAAAGGATATATTCACAGTGAATAAATTAGTATCTTCGCAATTAGATTTTTTTTTTTTATGCTCCTCCATGGGGTTTCTCTATAACAGGAGAAGCTGGACTGTTTCACTAAAAGGACCGACGGGAGGGTCAACATTTTATTTCTTCGGATACATCAACTGGATTTACTTGGTAAACTGCAATTATGTGCTCTGCATTTTAAATCTTAGTCTTTAATTTTTTTTACTGGGCATTCAAATTTTTTTACCGAGTGTTCTGAAATTTCCTACTGCGCCTTATTAATCGTGTTACTAGGCAATACATTTTTAGTTATTGGATTAAATTGTATTTACAGTGTTGCATTTTACTGTGCATTTATCATTTTGTACTGTGTAATTAACCTTTCTTACTCTGTAAGCTGTTTTTTTTTTATTGTGCGTTTAAATCCTAGCCATAAAATTATTGTCACATTTCCTGTAGATATTGTTGTCTGATCTACTAAATTTTGATTTCTACAATAGTTTCTGAAAAGGGTTCTAATAAAAAATATAGAAAGTTGATGACGTCAATTTTGAAGAAAGTCCACGTATATAAAAACAAATCAATTAATAATTATTTCATTTGGATTTCTTCTAAAATATAATTCTGAGATGCTATCAATTTTTTTCTAAATTTTCAAAAATGTTCAATTTAATCCAAAGACATTTTGTTATTTGGTTGACAGGGAAAATGAATAGCATAGAATCGATAACAAAATATTGGGCTTATTAAACTTAACCTACATTATAAAGAAAATAATAAATTTGAAAATTAAAAAATCAATAACAAAAATTATACTATTAATTTTTAACACTATCTTTTTGTGGCCACTCTTTAATGAGAATATATAATTTAATTTAAAAAAGTATTTTCTTTCTGGAGTTCACTTTCAATTATCTGCTCCCGTTTATAACGATTTCCCGGATATAACGCTCATTTTCCTGGGCCCCGGTCCCGGTGGGGAATTTTCCAATGAAAGGTTATTCGTTGTAACGCTCCGACTTTCCGTTTACAACTTTCCGATGGAAGGATTAAACACATTTTTTCTAATGACATTTTCATTTTTTAAACTAGACATTAGATGATATTATGTCAAAATTAAATTAAATTTGTGTATACAAAAAAAAATTAAGTATAAAATTAAAAAATTAAGTATAAAATTAAATTAAAACCAGGAAAGAAACAACACGTGCCATGATTTAATGGATTCTGTGAAAATAATTTCTATGAATTTTCTCTCTCAGGCCGAAACCATGTAACAAGAAATATGTATAATGTATTTAAATAATTTTAGTATATTTAATTTGTATGTACATAATTATATACTCTTTTATTTTTTATTATTTATACATATCTACGTCCTGTTTATATATATTTTAATTCTTCATTTGTCTATCTATTTACGTACTACATACTACATTTTGAAACAAATATTTTCCATTTCTAGCGGTTTTATTTTTTTCCGGCTATAGCGCTGTTTTTCTTCAGTCCCTAGAAGAGCGTTATAACAAAGTTTTACTGTATATATTAGGTTTAAACCTAATGAGACCTAACCTTATGAGAACTTAGGTTAGCTTAACTCCTGTCAAAACCTGAGTTGAGTTAGTTAAGAGGCCAACTCTCTTGGCCTATTAAAGGCTTCACTAAATGAAAAACAAATTAAATTGACACTGAGCAGGCTTCTCTATCTAGTATAACTGTAACAGATCTACTGTTTTCTAACGTTAGAAAATTTTGTGCCTCCAACTTTACTTTCTACATATCTTACTGACTTTTTGAATGGAAAAGGTTGGAGACTATTGGTAAATTAGGAAAAAAAAAATATAATCATTTCCCAAACACAAGATATATATTTAGTGTGAGCGTTATCGGTTGTTACACCATCCTCAGACCCTATAAAAAACAACATAATCAACAATGCAACAAATTATAGGTAAGGTTACGTTTTTTGACTCATGCCCGGGCTTTAACTACGAGGTCATCGCCTACTACCAGAGCGCTCTTTCGTCACTCTGGTGGACATGAGCCCGGCTCTACTTTGGGAGTCCTAAATTTTGCCTACTCTAAATTTTTATTCACTTAGGGCAGGGGTCTTTAACGAGTACCTGACATCGTACAGACTCGAGACCATCGCTTAACGCCCCCCGCCCCCCCCCCCCCCCCCTCTAAAAATCATTTCATTTTGTCTCATTGTACAGCGTAATCCTGAGATGAGACATTCTTATACCCAGTAATGCCAGTATGAAATAATGTTGAGAAGGGGAAGGGGGAGAGAGTGATTTGGAAGTGTGGTTAATATAAGAATGTCCGTTAATGGACACATCAATTATATTTTATTTTTTTCCTTCATTTTTATAATTTTTCAAAAAACTAACAAGCCTAGTTTGCGAAATACATGTCGAAAACGTACCTAAGATGTAATTTTGAAACTAATTTTTTTAAATATTTGCTGGATTTGTGTGAAAATGGTTGATTCTTGCGAGAAAAAAAAACTCGGTACGAGTAATAGATTCTGAGATATTAGCGATAAATTTAAAAAAAAACTTTATATAATTTCCTACACATTTACTATGACCGCTATTTTGCGTTCCACCAGTTCCACAGTGACAGATTCGCGTTTGTAGATCTTCAGGATGGGTATTTTCAAAATGTATTAAAATTTTCTTGAAATGAACCTTGCAATTTGGCCTTGGCTCCAGATATATGTAAGTTAATCAATAATAAACTGTTAGTAATATTTTAGTTGAAGGAAATAAGCCCCTATGTAAGAATAAATACACATTTCTACATAGAATAAAGATATTATGACAATTAAGCTCTAGCATTATCAGCATTTTTTCAAAATATTTCTTATTGGAATGATTTGTGATCATTGTCAATGTTCATCTAAATATTCAGCCAAGACATTCTCAATAAAATGAGCATCGTATAAACAATTTAAATGGTAATTGTGTAAGACCGGTATGGAGTGAATATGAGTTGCCCATTGTCCCGCTAGAAGCGCTGTACATACAGATGGGCTGCTTCACTACCAGACCTTGGGCAGCATTCAGGGACAGTTGCAAATTTTGTGACAATATATAAGCGAATAAATATAATAATAATTTTTATTGAAGGGTTTGAGCCCAATATACAATTTTTTAAAGTTATTTATTATGATTCAAGCCCGGGCTTTAACTACGAGGTCCTATTGACAACTATTTCGTCACTCTGTGGACATAAGCCCGACTCTACTGTGGGAGTCCTAAATTTTTATTCACCTATGGCAGGGGTTTTTAGCAAGTACCTGAGATTGTACAGGCTCGGGACCATCGCATATCCTCCCATCCGAAGGACGGCTAAGTTTATTTTATCTACCAGATATGTATATAGGTATATATAATAATAACATTTATTTCCGTTAAAAAATAACATAATAATTGGGTAAATAAAACATAATAATGTAAGGTACTCTTTAAAGACCCCTTAACGAGTACCTGACATCTTACTTAACACAAAAGCTCTAATAACTGCCGATGAATCTATCGACAGATATAATAGTCTCGAGAATTTAGGAGCCCCAATGTAAATTAACTGTTGAACATTAGACGAACGGTAAACTGGTTTTGGAGTTTTTTTTTTTTTGCTATAATTTAAACGGTCAGCATAATATTATGGTTTTGGTCAGCTCTAAGATGTTTTCTGCCGACAAATATAATGAGTTGAGCCGCCATTTGTGGTCAGCAAGTAGAATTAGATTCAACAGCAAATAGTCATATTAGGCAGCTCTAATGTTATTTATACAGCTAATTTGCAGCAATGTAAGTAATAAAGAGGCAAATCGTAAATCAAATTTAATAAAAATTTGGCAAGCTGTAAAATTTATTTTATTTATATTACCAAAGCTAGCAGGAGCGGGAACGCTATTTCCTCGACTGCGCCAGTTTTTTATTAATTTACTCTCATTCAAAGCACACAATTAAGTAGGGTAAAATAAAAAAAATAAATTAGAACTAAAATTGGAACACAAACTACAAACACATTTTTTTTTGTTTTCAGATATCATTTTATGCATATTATGATAAATCTCTGATGTGCAAAAGGGCTTATGTCAGCAAATCTGAATTTTAGGAGGGAAATTTCTTAAGGTTCGAAAAATTCTTGCAAATTAGGTAAAGCACATTTATGTTACTTAAAATATTATTTCTATAAAAGTATTAAATATAAACAAAGTAAAACATTCCAACATTGAGTTACATTTGGTAAAAATATTTAAATGTACTTGTCCTTTGGATCACAAGACTTATTCTGACTTAGGCCCTTTTGCACAAACACCAGAAATAGAATTGAAGTTGCGGCTAGCTTCGGTAACATTCGTCGAGGGCTCTGTGGCTAACGTCTAGTCAAATGTCACGCCACCGTAGATTAACCAAATAACAGTTTCTTTAAATAAAAATAAAAATTCTATTATTCTATTTCAATGAAATAGAATAATAGAATAATATATATATATATATATTTTTTTTTTGGCCTTATGTACGATGCATATTAGCCATGTCAATGTGTTATCTAGTTATTTACGACATCCATGGCCCCGGGAGGGATTTCTAACTACGAAATAAAACTCATTCCCTGACGGGATTCGAACCCACAACCATGGTGAGACAATGCGACCAAATCCCTACGCTCTAGCCCGCACGGCCACCATGGCTCCCCACATAAATATTATACCTTATGGACATCATTTTCTTGCTGATCAATTTTATAATCTTCCTGAACAAGTAATAACTTAGTTTCATGACTATTTATATTGAATACACATAAATATTAAGCTGACTAAAGATGTATTTACTTGTTGATAAAATTTAGTTTGTTTGCTAACCACATTTTGAGCCTGATATTTTTTCACTGCCGACATATGATGTTTAAATGATTTAATATATGTTTTTTTCTTGTTAATCCAATATTTATCCAATATTTAAATGGCGAATAATTTAATTACTATTTTATTTTTATAGCTAGTGAAGCAACTGTAAGCAAATTGAATGTAATCCCCAAATGGCAGTAATTATTACAGCAAGTCACTAACAGTTTGATAAATAATTAAAATATTTGCAAAAAAAAAAAAGTTGAAAAAAATTATAATTAACTATACAAGCAATGAATGGCTCACCTGATCAGTGTAATTACTGGATTATCTCTTTTGAAATTGATGCTAGGTTGTATCACGAATCCTTAACGTTAAATGTAAGTCAGGGTTTTTTCCGGATTGGTTTTATTTCCGCCTCGTTTTTTCGTCTTCTTTTTTAACCTTCTTTAAGGATAAATAATTTGATCAGATCATTCAAATTTCACTTTACAATCAAACAGTTAGCCACCGAGAATGTACTTCCCCAGAACGAAAATAATCGTCAAAAATCTATCTACCGTTTGGGCTAAAAATTCATAGTTGTCTTACGAATTATCGTATTATTATTATATTTTATATATAATAGAATCTAGAACAGTTTATAATTGTTATTAGGATTAGATCGAAGAAGGCCATCAAGATCTACTTGACTAATAGCTGAGGAATCAAAACATGCAAAAAATAAATAGCTATGGAATCATTCTCGTTTTTTTTTCTACTTAAAAAAGTTTTTCGCCTCGCTAAATTCGCACATTAACATTCCCTAAATTGTTTTTAAATTGCTCCTTGATGATATTTGGAACATTTTTGGATTGTTGGTCATAATGTTATTAATTAAAGGAATAAAAATGATTTTTTTTTTTTCTACGTCTCTTTATTACCACGTCTCACCACGAAGGGCTATCTTTGGTATCCAACCAACCCAAAACAGAAGGCTAAAACCTCGACTTTACCAGGACACTGTACCGAACTATTTATTTTATTTATTTATCTTTTGCTGTGTAGAGTACTTTGTGCACTGGAAACAGAAATACAGATGATTTTTTAAAAATATTTTATTATTATTTATTTTATTTATTAGGTATATATAATATATATATATTATTTTTTCCGTTTTCCATCCAGTAGTATCTTTACTGGAAGGGAATATATTTAACTGCATGCGCCATGTATATTACATGCTTTAACATAACTTAATAACGTTATAGTTCGTCAAAATCAATCTTTTGTACAAAGTTTAAAAATTCTTTATAAAAATGTCGCACTGAAATAATTGTTGACAAAGGCCAACTTTCATTTCACCATTGACCACCACAAATGTCACTAGGGAACTGCTTAGACCCTCCAGTAGTTCACAGTTGTAGATTAAATGATGGACTGAGGCAGAGAGGCGAATCGAGGATCTTGAACCTATGAAGGTAGAGCCTCATCTTGCCGTGTCCATTCAGGAGCAAGGTCATCTTGGCTGAGAACGGTTTGTTGTATATACATATAATATTATCAGGTCACGGAAACTTTAACACCAAACTCTTCTTCTTTAGGAAGAAGAACAACCCAAACTGTTCATGTGGGGGCATCGAGACTGCAGAACATGTAGTCTCTGATTGCTCGCTGTATGACCAGTCCCCAGGGTAGAGTTGATTCGCGGGATTATAGAAAACGCAAATCAGAGGAAAGCTCGCATCAAAAGGAATTTAAAAAACCTAAAAAGTCTAGTGCCGAGCAAATGCAAGAGCTACGGCAGCATCGAAAAGATAATAAAAAATGATTTTATCACGACGTTTTCACGGAAAATCTACGGCGTGGACCTTGACTACGCCTTAATGTTTTTTTTTTTTTTAATTTTTGGAATCAGGTGGGAAAACATGAAATTCTGGTGAAAACTCAACATCGAATTTCTGACTGATTACATAACTTTCCCTATACTTCATGTGGTTAGGAAAGTAAAAAATGAATAATATTTGTCTATTGTATAGTTATTTGTTTGTTTTTGTGACTCATGACCGAGGTTTTAACAACAACGTCATATTGTTTACTACCAAAGCTCTCTTTCGTTGCTCTTGTGACCTGACATCACACATCGATTAACGTCCCATCCCAAGGACGACATGCTCATGGTTTTTGTACCTCCTAAGGGCCTAAGCCAGGTTTCAAACCCACAGAAAACTGACAAACAAATGAAAACTACTTTTGAGGTCCAAGAACATGGTAACATTGTGGAAATACCAGCGAATTCCCTCCTAGATAAAGTCCTTCAGGTAATCCAAACAGCGTGATTAATCACGTGTATATTTTATTTATTTTTCTCCTAACAGTGAATACATTTTAACTCTAATTAAATAAAGAAGAAATGTAGTTTTGCTTTTCTCCATTCTGATATAAATCTGCCTTATCTTACAGCACTATCTTATTTATGAAAACTGACATTATTGCAGAGATATTATGAAATAATTCAAATGAACTTGAAAGAAATAAAACTCAGTCTTATCTCTTATGCTTTTGGCTGAGGATGGTAGAAATACCGAAAGTACACCCATGTAAATATAGTTGGTGAAATTAGACAATATCATAAATAAACAAGTTTTATTTCTTTCAAGTTCACTATCTTATTTGTCTAGAATTTCACTTCTTCCACCATATTTTGCGAATACTTTCCAGTTCTCTTAAATATTATTATTTATTTTTTGAATAAAGAAGAGATCTTATCTAAGTTTTGATCAATTATGGTTAGGCTAGGTTAGGTTTTATGACTCATGCCCGGGCTTTAACTACGAGGTCCTATCGCCTACTACCAGAGCGCTCTTTCGTCACTCTTGTGGACATGAGCCCGACTCTACAATGGCAGTCCTAGATTTTGCACACTCCGGTGTAGGTTTCTCTCTAGAGAAGGTCTTTTTAATACCTGACATCGTACAGGCTCGGGACCATCGCTTAACGTCCCATCCGAAGGACGGCGTGCTTAAGTTTATTTTACCTCCCAGATAAAATAAACTAAGGGCATCGGTCGGGTTTCGAAACCCACGTTCTTGAGCTCAGAAGACAAGCACGCATATCACTGAGCTACCAGCGCCCTCTGATCTCTTGATCAATTATGAATTTTTCGAATTGGGACAAAAAGAAAACAGAATTACGCCTATTGCTATAACATTTTTCGAGATTTTTGAATTTAAACTCAAAACTGAGCTCAAGATCGCGGGTTCAAAAACCGGTCGAGGGCCCCTAGGTTTTTTATATAGGAGGTGAAAACTCCCCTCCCTGGGATGGGACGTTAAGCGATGGTCCCGAGCCGGTTAATTGTCAGGTACTCGTTAATAGTCCTCCCAGAGTAGAGTCGGGCTCATGTCCACCAGAGCGACGAAAGAGCGCTCTGTTATTAGGCGGCATGAGTCATAATGACTTTTTCATGGTAGTTTTCCTGACATTATGGCTTCTCTGTAATATAGAATTTTTCTCGCATTTTAATGAAGTGTGTTGTAATTCTGGTAAGGCAATTAACTTAAAAAAAAAATAGTCTAAAGAAGGATTTTAATTTTTTTTATACATACTTTTTTTTTTCTTAACTTATGGAAGGAATAGATAATCTGGGTTAATTTATTTATTTTCACCTTGATTTGGTCAACCGTGACTTAATTAAAGATATAATTTTTATTGGCGGATAGCACATAAGTTAATGAAAAAAAAAACAAGATTTTTATCAATTCAAAATTTATTATTTTTGGCAAAACATGCATCGCTCTTTATAAAAAAACTATACAGTACAATGGTCTGGTTTCAGAATTGTATTACACAACTTCATTCATTATTTGTTTATAATAAAAAAGATATATATATATATAATTGTAATAAAATAACTAATGATATATGTATATGTATATTGTACTATTATATCATTATTATATTGATTGGAGTATAGTTTGTATAAATTGTATTGGATTTTTTCGGATAGAATATGCCCCTATTTCTAGGAAATGTGAATTCTGTTTCTCATTACTACGAAAAAGGATATACAAAACGTTTCTAACAAAATTCAACGCCTTCGTATAAAGACAAGTTTAATAGGGGTGTGAATATGCCGAAGTTTCAATATGTAAATAATTTTGGATTATTCTTCTGCACTTCGGATATTATCTTCGACATCGGAATAACTAACGTGCCGAAGTTAAAATAATTTTATGGCTCGTTACTTATAGGTATTTGATTTTTTTTAAATTATTATATATAAATATATACAATCATTTATTATATATATTTAATTATATAATATTTTATTTGCATATTTACAATAGGTTACAAATAACCATTAGTAAAGACTGTTTGACTACAATATAAAGTATATATACAAAATAATAAGAAGCAAAAACAAGAACAATAAAAATATAAATTATGTACAAAATAATAAATATATACAAAGTAATAAATGAAGATAAAACTAAATAAATAAAATACAATAAATGGGCATTTATATATTAAAAAATACCTAATAAAAACATTAAAAATGTACAAAATAATATGATAAATCATAATAAAAACAAGTGTTCAGCTATGAGACCCACCGGAACACCCCTGCATGATACCGTCCTCATTCCTACAACTAAATGGAGGTAGTCAAGAGGGCGCTGGTCATCCCACGTACCCTCCGGATCTGTCTTGTCTCTGACTAGCAGTGGAGACAGATCGAGAGGGACAGGAGAGGCGACAATGAGGGAAGAGGCTGGTCACTAGCAGCACTTCCAATGTACTTGCTTTCTTACCATAGAAGGTCTCTCGGCCAACACCGCCTCAGTCTTCGAGGAGGATCGTCTGGGTGGAAATGTGATGACAAGGATCGATCAATGGGCTTCTCATTGAAGGAGGTATTTAATTTAACGTTAGCTCTTTAACATTTCATTGAACTTTCATATATAAATAAAAACAACTGAAAAATTATACTCAAAATGATCTATGTTATAACTTAACGTTGTCTTTCTGCGCCCACCCATTTTATACAAGTAATGCCGATTGTACATCACGTTTTTTATTCAAAATATAACGCATAATCCCCATAGACCATTATAATTATAAAAAAATTAGATTTTTATCTGAGTTGCACCCCTCCTAAGGTCTCTCCCAAGCATCCCTCAGTTTTGTTGCCTCGTGTCGTCGGTTGGAAGGTTGCAGGGTTCTAACCTTAGTCGCCAACTCGGCCATGGCCAGAGGGCCACACCCCTTAGGAGGGATATATTTTGTCGAAATTTTTGGAAAAAGATCCTCATCAAAATGAAGCAGAGAAATTAATGAATAATTTTGAAAAAAAAATTTATTTTGCTTTAGCAATCTTGAACAAATTATGTTACACTTGCAATGTTGATATATGACCGTTTTTTTTTTTTTTTAACAATTTTAATTTTCCTGTAATTTTGATAGAATTATAATAATATCTGGCTTCTAATAAGTTAAAATGAAATGAAATAATCTTTACCATAGTAAGTTCTTACAATAAGATCTTAGAACTCAAATACAAACAAATTAATGAGAAAACATGTCAATATATTTTTTGAAAAGACATACATCAAAATTTTCAAAATCTGAATCAAAAAAATTGAGAATAACTTTATTCCAAAGGTGGATAAAGGTGTCGAACCTGGCGGCCGCCAGAGGCCTCGAGATCGGAGGAGGAATTGAAGAAGACTGGGAACACAAGAACATATACATATTTTCTTTTATTTATTTATTTTATTATATTTTTTACTATTATTGTTATTAAAATGTATTTTATTTTTTACTATTATTGTTATTAAAATCTAATTTATTGTTTACTATTGTTGTTATTAAAATCTAATTTATTTTTTACTATTATTGTTATTAAAATCTAATTTATTGTTTACTATTATTGTTATTAAAATCTAATTTATTTTTTACTATTATTGTTATTAACATCTAATTTATTTTTTACTATTATTGTTATTAAAATCTGATTTATTTTTTACTATTATTGTTATTAAAATCTATTTTAATTTTTAGTTTTTACTATGATTTTTTATTAAAATGTAACTGTTTATATATCTGAATTATAAGCTATCTTCAAAAAGTAGTTACTTATTGTGACTCATGCCCGAGCTTTAAATAAAGTTTATATAAGACGTTGTTTTTATTTTTTAAGTCACAAGTTTTATTTATTTTTTTAAATGTATATTTTAAGTATATAAGTCAAAGTAAACAGTTGTTTGAGTTCATTTGAATTTTCCTTATGGTAAACTACACAAAAATGGATAATTGCGAAAAAAAGATTTAAATTCTGTTCAAAATACATTATTATTATTTATGAGTTATTAATAATAGTATTTTATAAATAGTTGTATTCTGTGCAATAAAAAGTATTGGATTTGTAATGTTTGCAATAATTTTTTAAAGGTAGGGGAGGCGAAATGTCAGTGGCCTATACTTGAAAAATTTATAAATCCGGCACTGTATCTATAGAATATAAAATTTTGAAGAAGACTGATGAGATACCTCAAAATTATTATAACCTTGAGATCGTTACTTCCTTTATTTTTTGACTAAACATTTTTTGTACATGAAGTACCACTTTTTATAAGAGAACTGAGGAGAAAGAAAAAAACTGGATAACCTTATGTATATATTTTTTTTCGCTCTCTCTGCACTGGCCGCGGCGAGAATGTCATTGAAATTTCACAGAAGTAACAAGTATGTTTCTTGGGTATTTTGAACTAATCAACTATATTGAGAAGACTAATGTGTACACCTAGGGACCTAAGTATCCAATAATCTTGAGGGAGTACTAAATTGTTGTTACCTGAGAGGGAGGGCTATTTAATGAGTATCTGACATCACACCGGCTCGGGACCACAGCTCAACGTCTCATCCGAAGGTCGGTGTGCTCAGGGTCTCAGCAAATGGTGCCTTCGTAACTAATAAACTAAGTTTTTGCTCTCCCTCTGAAACTAATTGTGACTGATTCGTTTGAAAATCAATAGGTACCTTTCTCAACTGTTGATACATTAACTACTTCAAAAGTTAATAGGGTTTTTGATTTGGGCCCTCTGTTTTCGATCCCCCCCCCTTGGTCAGTTCGGAAATCAATGTGTGTCGAATCATATAGGGCACTGCAAAGTTCATCTGGACAATTGTATTGAAAATATAAGATTTGTGAATCAAATTGTGAAATAAATTCTATTTTGGCCAGATCGCAAAGTAAAACGTCACGGTTGGGGGGAGTCAATGTAAACATAGTCAGTCCCCGCCCATCACGTTATTCATTTGAGTGTGTGTGTGTATGAGTGTGTGTGTGTAAATAGTGAGAATGTTCGAGACAGAGCTCAGGGTCGACAGCTAAACACCGAACACTCCACACTCATTCAAACAACTTTTCCCAGACAATTCACTCACCGATAACTTTTTTTTTACAAGTAAACCTCAAATTACATCGTTTTTGTTGTCTCCTTAAATACAAATTTCATTTAATGATGACAAATTTGACCCAGAATTATTTTGGTACTTATACTTCTATGGAGAGTGTGTGTGTATGATTGGAAAGTTGTGAGCATTCTACCGCAAAAAGATTGTAGCTTTGAACTTGAAATTTGGAATGAAGGGATCACATGACCACTTTTCTGCGGGATCTTTTTCGGTTTTTCAGGTACATGCCGAAAACCTTCCTCAAATGTAGTTTTGAAAGAAACATTTTTAGACGTTTCATTGATTTCCCCGAAAACGGTTATATCTATAGAAAAATTGGTTCTAACCAAAAATGTTCCTTATTAAATTTCCAGCCGTTAGTAAGTCCTTAGATCTGTGATAAAATGAATAGCGCCAAAGTTATAGTGTCTTTTGAGGCACTACTTTGAAATGTAAAATACACTTTCGGAAGAAATATATCGAAGTAAAGTTGGTATATATGAAAAATTATATAAATAAAATATATGTGATGTTGCCAATACAGGTTATTATACCAACCACGCTTTTACAGATCACTCTGTCTCCCCCTTCCCACTAGTATTAGTGGGTATAAGGATGTCACTCTCAGAATTACTGTGTACAATGAAACAAAAAAATACCGCTAACGGCAACTCATTACTTTCATAAACCCAGTAATGTCAGTATGAAATGATTTTGAGAAGGGGAGGGAGAGAGAGTGATCTGTAAGTGTGTTTGGTATAAGAAAGTCTTGTAATGGGCACATCACATATATTTATATTTTATTTTGATTTGTTCTCATTAAAAACCTTCCATAACTAAAGTAGGCTAGACCATGTTATACACTTGGATCATTTCAGACTCGGTGATGTCCTCATAAAAAATTCACGCCAAAGTTGCACAACTTTATGAATAAGTTTTCGACATGAAGATTACACCAACCTGAAAACAAATACGAGGTTTTATTTATTTTTTTATTAATGAGTACAATGATCATAATAATAAAAAAAATATATGTAATGTGGTCATACCAACCACATTTTTACACATCATTTTTTCATTATTATCATCCATTTTAATAAAAAAAACTAACAATAATAAAAGCATATTTTATAACTCAAAGAAGTAGATTAAGTTGATTTAACAGAGAACATACACAATTTTACGAGATATCACATCTTTATAATTTCGAAAGTATTAGAGTCCTCAGCTCCCAACTTCTTCACAGTGTGCAGATGGCTTGGGAGATCAACACAGTACACTTAAGTCATTTTGGCCATTTTTGACTTAACAACTCACTCCCTCTGACCATAGATATTCAATTCAAATTTATTGCTATAGTCGTTTTTGAGTTAGAGTACTCACAAAGTTCCTATCATAATATACACATACTGAAATTCTACTATATATATTCAGTAATTAATTGTGACTCATGCCCGGGCCTAAACTACTCATATCGCCTACTACCAGAGCTCTCTTTCGTCATTCTGGTGAACAAGAGCCTGACTCTACTCTGGGAGTACCAAATTTTGCCTACCTAGGTTTATTCACCTAGTGTAAGGGTCTTTAACGAGTAACTGACATTGTGAAGGCTCGGGACCATTGCTTAACGTCCCAACCGAAGGACGGCGTGCTCAATGTATTCTCACCTCCCACAATGGCCTCCTTGGCCGGTTTTCGAACCGACAATCTTAAGCTACCAGCGCTCCGATGATAGTGAGACAGAGACGAAAGCTAAACCATTTGTAGGGTCTTTACTTGACCAAAATGCTTTCAAAAATAATGAATTTATAGGCCTCCTTTCTAACTTTATTTATAAAGATTAATAGTAAATAAATAATAATAAATAAAGATAGGCAGATGAAATGAATAAAAGTTTTTCGCTTCGCTCAGAGAAAAGGTTAACGTTCACACGCAGTCTTTCTCAAGGTCTTTTTCCAGTCGATGCGTTTAAACTGAGATAAATTTTAATTTTAATTAATATATAATTGTGGAATCCAATTCGGTACCATCTAATTATCAAAAATAGTGTAAACTATTCAAATCTGCACAAAAAAAAAAGAAGAAAATATTCACATCACAAAAGATTAGCCAGCTATTAAAGTATAAAAAAAAAAATGTTAGAGTTCGTTGGCATCGCAGCAAACCAAAATATTAGATCTAGAAAAAACTGATAGACCTTCAAAAACCGGTTTTTTTAGAATCTATTATAGCAAGAAGTTTTTACCACATGGGAAAAAAAGAAAATTAAAGAGAAAAAAATGCGATTAGCGAAGTTTGGGCTCTGACTAGGTTCAGCTTCTTGGACAGAGAATGAAACAGTAGTAGAATCAGAAAAATATGGAGGAATGGCAAAAATCATATAAATATATATTATTATATATCAAAAAATAAATGTGAGTATATTAATGTAGTAAGACACAGGGGGCAAAAGGAACAAATTTCTGACCAAAATTATGGAAATTATATACTTTATGTTTTTTGGTGTGCTAAACTCGAAAAAAATACTTAAAAAATTCCCCGACTCTTCATTGAGTACTGTATTTTGACAAATACATCAAGAGGAGGTGAACACGTGTTGTAGCTCATACATGAGAAATATACAATTCAAATTAGAAATTGCAATAGCTTCATTTTCTTTGAAAATTCGCTAAAATTAAACGTCTGCGTCTTCTTTGGACGAATTTATAACTTTAAAATTAATTTTCTCCCAAGTTTTCTCAAAAAGGGATTTCATTTTATGGTTTTCTGATGAAAATACTTTAAAAAGATGAGTGGCCGGCAACAACAAAAAAATCGTAATTTACTCATTGCAGTGACGCAAATGATAGTAATTTTAATTCAGTACACTTACCTTGAGAAGAGATCTCCATATTTATGACAATAAAAGAATTGAAAAGGTTGGGTTTTAACACATTATAAATATAGACTGAGGCAATGTAAAGGGTGTTAAAAGGGTGCAATCATCTTGTTTATGTTTGTACATAATTGTTAATAATGTATATATGGTTTTGAGGCCTCTTGCCCCAGTGTGCGCCGGTAGCTAAGTGGTTTGCGTTCTAGTCTACAGATCTTAAGACCGCATGGTTCGATCTAGCCGAGGCCTTTAGGGTTTTTATCTGAGAGGTTAAAAAACATTGAGCACGCCGTCCTTCAAATGGAACGTTAATTGATGGTCCCGAGCCTGAATAAAAATTTAGAGTAGGCAAAATTTAGGACTCCCATTGTAGTCGGGATCATGTCCACTAGAGCAACAAAAGAGCGCTCTGGTAGTAGGCGATATGATCTTGAAGTTAAAAGCCCGGGCATGAGTCACGATAACTAGCTACAAATATATACATGAGAACCTGTGCTCTATTTAACTACAATAACCGACGAAAGTATCAATATTGTACTCCTTTGGATACATGATATAAAAAAAATAAATCATATCATGAATCCAAAAGAATATAAAAAAAAAACAGTGTGTGCAGTTAGTAACACAGTTTGAACTGTAACTTCCGTACCTAAGTCTTCTAGTTTCAGTTTCTCTTTGTGCTAATAAACTATATTTTTATTTTAACTATTTTTATTAACATTGGTACAGGCTCGGAAATAATTTAATTCAGGAAATTTTTTTAATCATATATGTTCTTAACGGTTTATATTTACAGTTAAGATTACGTTAATTTATTAACTTATATAAATTTCCATATAGATATTAATATAAATAGATTAACTTATTGATAAATTAAGTGTTTTGTACATCTGACTCTGGTTAAATTTATTTGACTATATAATACTGAATATTTATTAGATCTATCTGCATTCGGCACTATAAAAACGACATTTAGCCAGTTTTTTTGGACCCACATCCTTATCGAAGTAACTCCACATATCGGACTTCCGTTTACGACTCATTTTTCAGTTCAAAACATCCAAGCACGCTAGAAGAATAGTAAATTTTCAGTTCAAAGCAACGAAACAATTTGCAAGAACAGTAAATGTAACCTTCCTTCGATTCAGTGGATCCCAGAAATACAAAGTCCAAAGTTTAACGCCGATAGTATCGAAACTATCGTTAACGTCAACTATCGATAGTTTTACATCCCGTGCGAGGATTCCAAGTTAGTCGTTTGTCGAGAATGAGGCCTAGATAGCGGACTCCATTTTTTAAAGGGAAGGGATTTTTGTTAACTAGAGGGCAGGTTCTCAAAATATAAATAAATTCTTTACCATAAATTTGTTTTTTTATAAATTTTCAAATATTTTTTTTAATGTTGTTCCTTTTTTTTTTTTTACAAATTAGTTTAGTTAGTTTTAATCAGAGATTAATATTAATCGTTTCTAATATTCCTTAAATTCGTTATATAATTTCTGGATAAGGCCCTTGTCATAGGACAGTGCCTTGACGTGGTTCAGATAGCAACTTCTGACCTTTAAGACACAGGAGATTTTCCACTACATCTACCATATGTTTTATTTTTCTTCCTCAATCTTTTTGCCCCCCAGTTTATCTTCTGCAGTGGAATAAATATTTATGTTATGTTTACAAGATAATTTACAGGAGGGATTGGGTCATTCACACTATTAGTAGATATCGGATAGCTATCTAATGTGTTTTCGTATTGTATTTTAAACTGTTTTATTGTTTTATTTTGTTTTTAGTAAACATTAAAAATGTTCAAGAAATTTTTACATATTCTCTCTTCTTGTTTTCTGTTTCCTGAGGCTGAGAATACTTGAGAGATTGGCTGAGAAGCTGAGATGTAGAGATGTCGAGAGATGGTGCTTTATCTAAAATACAAAAAATTGTTATGTGGCCATTACAGGACTTTCTTATACCAACCACGCTTACAGATCACTCTCTCTCTCCTCCTTCACAAAATTATTTCATACTGGCATTACTGGATATAAGAGTGAGAGGGAGGGAGGGAGGAAGGAAGGGAGAGAGAGTGAGTGTGAGGCAGGGAGGAGAGAGTGAGTGTGTGAGATAGAGAGGGGAGAGTGTGTGAGGTAGAGAGGGGGGATAGAGTGTGAGGCAGGGAGGAGAGAGAGAGAGTGAGGCAGGGAGGGGAGAGAGAGTGTGTGAGGTAGAGAGGGGAGAGTGTGTGAGGTAGAGAGGGGAGAGAGAGTGTGAGGTAGAGAGGGGAGAGAGAGTGTGAGGCAGGGAGGAGAGAGAGATAGAGAGAGAGAGGCAGGGAGGGGAGAGAGAGAGCAGGGAGGGGAGAGAGAGAGCAGGGAGGGGAGAGAGATTGTGAGGTGGGGGGGGAGGGGGGGAGAGTCCTGTAATGGACTTTCTTATACCAACCACGCTTACAGATCACTCTCTCTCTCTCCCTTCACAAAATTATTTCATACTGGCATTACTGGATATAAGAGTGAGAGGGAGGGAGGGAGGAAGGAAGGGAGAGAGAGTGAGTGTGAGGCAGGGAGGAGAGAGAGAGTGTGAGGCAGGGAGGAGAGAGTGTGAGGCAGGGAGGAGAGAGAGTGTGTGAGGCAGGGAGGAGAGAGTGAGTGTGTGAGATAGAGAGGGGAGAGTGTGTGAGGTAGAGAGGGGAGAGAGAGTGTGAGGCAGGGAGGAGAGAGAGAGAGAGAGGCAGGGAGGGGAGAGAGAGTGTGTGAGGTAGAGAGGGGAGATAGAGTGTGAGGTAGAGAAGGGAGAGAGAGTGTGAGGCAGGGAGGAGAGAGAGAGAGAGAGAGGCAGGGAGGGGGGAGAGAGAGAGTGAGAGAGAGGCATGGAGGGGAGAGAGAGAGCAGGGAGGGGAGAGAGAGTGTGAGGTGGGGGGAGGGGGGGGAGAGTCCTGTAATGGCCAAAACACATATATATCTTTCTTAATTTTATAATTTTTCAAAAAAACTACTAATACATAAACCATATTTTAAAGTTCGTTGCTATGAGTAACGAATTAAAAATTACAATTAGATATATTCCTTATGGGCATTTAGTTTACATTCTTCGGGGAGCTATAACCTTTGTCTTATTAATCCTACCTCAAATTTGAGGACTTACAGCGTTTGGAAATTTTATAAGGAACAATTTTGGCAGAAATCAATTTTTCGATAGGACAAACCGTTTTCGGGTAAATCAAGGAAACGTCTAAAAATATGTGTTTCAAAACGATATTTCAAGATGGTTTTCGACATATACCTCGAAAACTGGACGTCCTGAAATAATCATATTTCATATAGATTATGTATTTTAATATTCTCTACAACTATTACTCGAAAAGATTTTTGATTAGGTCATAACCATAAGATGCATCTTGTAAAATGTAGTTAGGTCCCGGGGGAAAGTAATCTCAATTTTCGTTTAATTTCGGCCAAAATCTAATCCAGACCTAAGTTAGAACATGTGACTCCTTCATTCCAAATTTCAAGTTCACAGCTACAATCGCGGTAGAGAGCTCACAACTTTTCAATCACATACACACACAATCATCGCGAAAATTGTCAAAACGTATTCAGGGGACCTTGAAACGTGAAAATCAGTTGAAACCTCGATCTCGGATTTTCGCACGATTACAATACTTCCTTATACTATAGTTATAATAAAGTAACAATTATAAATATTTAACGTACTTTAATAAGATTTTTTCAAGATTCTAGAGACAAAAGATTTAGTATAATGATTCAGAAGTCAGTAAAAGTAAGTTAAAAATTGAGGTTTAGCAGGGGACAGGAAATATGTTATTGATTAAATCGTGCTGGGGAAGTACATTGATGATTCACCGATGACTTTTTAGTATTGATTTTCAATCAAATTGATTGAATCTTTTCTAATGAAAACATACGTCAAACACACGTAAATGATTTATGTGGCCCTCGACGATCCACGGACACCTAAAAAAAAGAAGATCTTGTATGTTTGTATATATATGGTAATATTGGAATTATATATTCAGTAAAATTCCACAGGTCGGACTACTTTCTTCAAATATGTCAGTCTAGAACAATAGGTGTACGAGGATATTAGCAAACTGTACCTCCTTAAGGAGCTATTATTCAAACGTTGTCCTGTGACCCACCTTAATATCAGTTACTATCAATCTTCCGTTTTTTTTTTACTTCCCCAGATATACGATGTATAGGAGAAGTTATGAAATTGGTCAAAAATTCCATGTGGAATTTTATGTTTTCCGACCTCTAAATTCCATATAAAAGAAATGCTGTGCCAGTGTACACGATAACTCCCGATAGAATAAATATATCGACACGAAATTTTATATGTGACCAAAACTCCATGAGGACAACACCTATCGATTTTCAGCCAAATCGGTCAAAGGGGAGAGGGAGATTAGGGGAGAAGCTTAACTCAAAAACTGTAATAACTGCCGTTGTAATGAACGTATCGACACGTAAATTGATATGTAAATTCAAAATTTAATAAAGATGACACTTATTAATTTTCAGCAGAATCGGCAGAAGGGAAGGGGGGATCAGATGGGAACTCAGCTCAAAACCCAATAACTGCCGATATAAATGATTTATCGACACGTAATTTCATAATTAAAGCCAAAACCCAATGAGGACATAACTTTTCAAATTTCAGCGATTGTTTATACATATATATATATATATATATATACAAAATGATAATAATAATTAACAAATTGAAACAATAAATAAATACACAAGAGTTAATGTCCTATAGCTTCAGCTCGAGCCCCCCGTTCCTCTAACGCACTGGAAACAGGAGGCCGCGGAGGCTCCAGCGATCCCTCTCCTTCCTGCTTCGACAATGTACTGTCCAGCAGTGAGGGCAGACGAAGAAGGAGAGGAGAGCTGAAGATGCGAGTTCATGAGGGAAGAAGCTAGTCACCAACGACACTCCTTAAATATTTTTACTAAATTACACTAGCAGGTGACCAGCGCCACCTCAGTCTTCACGGGGTATTATCTAGATGAGAATGGGATGACAAGAGTCGAGCAACTGGAGCTATTGGAGAAGCGGGATTTGATGAAGAATTTGGAGGTCATTATGGAGGGTAAGGTTGGAAATATAAAAGGATGCATCAACAACTGAATGGGTGTCTGGAAAAAGGGCCTAAGTCGAGGTTTTTTGAAAAACCGTTTTTTTTCATGGAAGAAGGACCTAGATGCCATGAACCTTTGATTAATGAAGGCGCGAACGGAGGTCACGTGGAAGAAGGGTCGTTTCAGTTCAAAATTGAGTTCGTAAAATTTTAAAAACCTGACAGGCCCTTCTTCCAGACACCCATTCAATTCTTCTTATGATCTTGAATTGAAAGGACTGGATACGATTGATATTGGAAGGCTTAGCTCAACTCATACTTTAAGTTCGTATATTCATATAGGTCTTATTATTTCAATAGCTTATTATTTCAAATTAGTTTTCAATAGAAAGCCTGAATTGTCTGTTGCCCAGTTGAGCTCTTGTCGTATGGTGAAGAAAGTACCTACTGACATTATTGAGTCTCTTGACACTCAGGTAGTGTTGAGGTGAAAGTTGGATGATAAAGAGAGAGAAGCTCCACATACTGACATATCACCGTCCTTATCCCATGGCAACCATTGTTAATAATAATAATATTTATTTCACTTAAACTATAACATAATAGGATGCATGATAAAAATGTATACATCAAGATAGCTTATATATCAGATAAATAATCAGAAATGAGATCTTAGAATCAGACACATATCTGATTAATAATAACAATAATAGTGAAAAATAAATGTATTGTGGCCATAACAGGACTTTCTTATACAACTTTTGTATCGATTGATATTGGTATCTTCTCAAAATCATTTCATACTGGGATGACTGGGTATATGAGAGTAATGAATTGGTGTCAGCTGTTTTAATTTTGTTTCATTGTACAGTGTAGTTCTGAGAGTGAATTTCTTACAAACAGTTTGAATTTGAGATGTGGGGAGAGACAGTGAGGAGGGGGAGAGAGAGAGTGGGGAGAGGGGAGAGAGTGAGTGAGGAGGCGGGAGAGAGAATGAGTGAGGCGAGAGAGAGAGAGAGTGAGGAGGGGGGGAGAGAGAGTGAGGGGGGGAGAGTGAGAAGGGGGAGAGTGAGAAGGGGGAGAGTGAGAAGGGGGAGAGTGAGAAGGGAGAGAGAGAGAGAGAGATAGAGAGAGAGTGGGGAGGGGGAGAGATAGTGAGGAGGCGGGAGAAAGAATGAGTGAGGAGAGAGAGAGAGTGATGAGGGGGGGGGAGTGAGGGGGGAGAGTGAGAAGGGGGGGGGGAGAGTGAGTGGGGGAGAGTGAGAAGGGGGAGAGAGAGAGAGTGATCTGTACAAAAGTGGTTGATCTAAGAAGATATTTTCATGGCCACGTCATATATATATTTTTTATTATTTTTTTTTATAATTTCTAATAAAAACTACGGATAATCTTGGACCTTAAAATGTGAAAATCCGTTGAAAACTCGATCTCCGATTATCGCACGATTAAAATACTTTCTTTTACTACAGGTAAAAGTAAAAAATAAAATATATCAGCAGGGAATCGGTGTTGGGTGGGAAAATAATAATCATTAAAAAAATAAATTCCGACTCAATGTATTGTGTTGCATGAGACAGTAGTAGACACATTATAGACAACATCATCAATGCAAAATAAAATGCAACACCTTACATTAATCAGAACTTATTTTTCTAATGTCTCTTGTTAATATTCCCTTTCAACGATCGCCTGCGGAAAGAAAAAGTACATTTTCTACTTTTCAGTGTACTATAACTGAAATATAAGGTATATTTTTGAAAAAAAAAATTGTATTATGTTATTTTTTATTAAATTTTTTTACTGTTACCAAAAGAAATTTTCGAAACGCTATAATTCTGTATAAATTGGTCCTACATCAAATTTGACAAAAAAATGCCAGTCAGATATTCCACTTCTTGTAATAGACGATTTTTCCATAGAATGGACACTGTTTGTATGAATTAAGCAAACTTCGGAAAAAAAAAAAATGAAACAGATAGTCGGAGAACCGTTCGACTGATTTGACTGAATTTTTGATATAATGCACTGTCAATGGAATGAGGCATATGTAACTAGTTTCACTCTCCTCTCTATTATAAGTAAAAAATAAAGAAAAACGTGTTTTTTAAAAAAATATTGTCTATTTCATAAGATATATAAAATATATGGGAGTACTTTCGGTATTGCTACTATCTTCAGTATTAGTTAAGTCGTGGCTGAAGATAATAGCATTACCGAAAGTACTCCCATATATTTTATATAGTTATGTTAATAAATTATTGTGTCACAATATCTCTGCAAAGAATGTTTAGTATCATCTATTAGAAGTGAGTAGCGATCAGCATGTTTGACGTAACCAAACCTGGTTAAACCTTAACCAAACTGTTAATATAAGGTATATTACAAAATCGATGAACACGGTAACTACCAGACAAACAATCGTATGAGCGATGCTATACACTTGACCACCGAGGACCTAATTTTCTTGCGTTTGGAACTTTGAACTGAGATAGTCAAACAGAGGCCATATAACGTCTGGGCTATTTAATAGATAACATTGTACCAATTTATAAAAACTGTTATATGATTTTTTTTTTTTAAATCTATGTTTAATTAACTGTCTGGTTCATTATCTACCCGAAAATGTGATAGTTCAATTATTGAAACGTTCAAATTGATAATTGTTATCTAATTATATGTTAATTAGTTCCTGGGGTTAAAACGTCTCTTTATAATTCAGCTTAAAGAGCAGGAACAATTCTTCAACTATTCTCTGTTTCTCTTGTCTTGTATCTCTCCTCAGATCACATTCACCCATCCATTCCCAACTTATGAAAAATACCACATTAAAGTGTGGTACACAAAAAAAAGATGAGATTTTTTTGTGGCCATCATATTAGGGAGCTTGGACACAAATTGTTTCATTTTTCAACATTATTATACCCAGATAATGATATCATTGAATTAGGATAGGTATGAAACTATTTCATAGGTTGACTATATATTTATTTCATAGCTAGAGTTAAGTCTATAATGTTACTGGAAACGTAATGCATTATATTCTTATGTTTAGAATAAGAACAGTAATTGATATCTCTAAGTTTGATTATCTATATTATTTGACATAACTATCTAAGATTAAAATTAATAATTATATTCATTAACTAGGTTTACTACGATTACGATAACTAACCATATTTTATACGTAGGCCTCCGGGCGGATGGGGGATATATAACACTAACTGATCTTTCCTCTAGATGAGAGATCATCTTCGCCTTTTTATTCAATGCACCTCCAACTGCATTGAAGTTCTTATCTCTGAAAATAAGAATAATACAAATAAATAAATAAATAGGCAAAATTTCCTCAATAAAGGCAGACTGCAAAGAGGAAGTAATCATATGCAAGCAAGTTTTGTCTATAAATTGCATGTAATATGTCGGGTTTTCAGACTTTGAAAACGAAGTTCTATCTCCATTCAAACAATGAAAATCAATAAATGTCGTATATATATAATAGGACACATATAAATTTTCATGTCGATACATTCATTCAATGAGGAGTTATTGTGTTAGTCACACACAAAGATGAGACAATTTTTTTATTCAATTTTGGAATGAGGTCAGAATACAATAAACTTCGGTGAAAAATTAACATCGAATTTCTGATTGATTACTTAACTTTCCCTATACTTCATATAGTTGGAGAAGTGCAATGAGGAGAGCTGCATATTCTCCAAGAAACCCTCTTTGATGAGGAATACATTGCTACTTGTATTGTATATATTTACATATATTTTATGGTTACATGATATATTCTTTCGTGTATTATGTAATCACTTGTGAGGTCATATTCGAGGTAACTGGTTCAAACGGGAAGACATTTAATGATGTGTAAATGTCAGCGATAGTATGAAAAAAACAATAAGCTATTCTCAAATCTGTTTGGTTACCTGGTGTAGGTACTTGACATCGAACAAGCTCGGGATCATCGCTTAACGTGCTATATTAAGGATAGCGTGCTCAAGGTTTGTTTTTACTTCCCAGATAAAAAAATCGAAGGGCCTCGGCCAGGTTTCGAACCCACGATCTTGAGCTCATTCGGCACGCTATCTCTGAGCTATCGGCGCTCTATTATTTTTACATATTTTTCATTTAATATATGCATTTTTTGTTTACAATAAAATATATTGTGTATTTATCAATCATACATAATATACACATAAACATTTATTTATTTTATTTTATTCTTCTCTCTCTTATTATTTGAATATTATTTCATTTATTTATTATATACACTATGCACTCTATTATGAATTAATTTATTTTGTTCATTTGAATTTCTTGCTATGATTTTTTCAAGTTTATGATTAAACTTACATTTTTCCGTTAGGAAAGGACTTGCATCTCTGTGAAATTTCCCTTGGGGACGGAGAGTCGCATTCTCAGATAATTTCAGAATCACATAAATATGCTGACGATGTTAAAGACGAAACCGGTACACTTATATGTATATACTTTTTTGTGGAATTCTACAATATACATGTTAAACAACTTATTTGTTTTTATTGTATTCAAATGCTACACTCTGCTGAGGAAATTTTGCAATATAGTACCTACTAGTTACAGGTTGTTCTTTCGTTTTAAAGCAACAATTCCCACAAACATCTGTTTATTTAATTTTTTTTTTTTTGCGTTGCCTGCTTTTGCAAACATGTTCGTGATATGTTTGCCTTTTGGCGCATTAACCTTGTCGGCATTCGCCCCATCACTGAGGATAACAATTTTTACGACGGGTTACCACGAACGTAGAATATAAATGAGACAACGTTGAATCCTATCTCACTAACAGAACGTAGGTAGTCCTACAATAGTTTTTTTTACAATAGCATTATTTTTACTTTTTTCTATAATATATTATTTTTACTTTCCTAGATATATGAAGTATAAGGGAAGTTATGTAATCGGTCAGAAATTCGATGTTGATTTTTCAACGGAATTTCAGGTTTTCCAACCTCTTGATTCCAAAAACTAAAAAACAATCTGTCTGTGTGTGTGTCTGGAAACACGATAACTAAATAATATAACACGTTCATTAAAAGATATTACTGTCCAGACGTTCGCAATTATTAGCATAACTACATATTCAATTCACTGGATCAAAAAATAAGAAAATAATATACAAGTGGACTTACAACCGAAAGGCACTAAGTCATGACATTTTTATCATTATTTTTTTTAATAAAATCTATTTTGAATGAGTAAAACTTGTAAAAACATACTATTCCCAACCATATACTTTTTCACCTAAAGTAATTGGTCACACCAAAATAATTAAATAAAATTAAGAAAGGGTTTTGAATATTAAAATTGTTCATAACTCAAAACCATCTTTTGAGACTTAGTGCCTTTCACTTGTATTCCCACGATATGTTAAAGTGACAAGGGTCTCGCAAAGAGGTCACGAGTCTACTGTCCTTTGTACCTTCTAAGAACCCCTCATTCAGGAATGCTCAACTCACCTTATCCCACAGGGTCTATTTACGTGGACATGAGTCAACAGACTATATCCATGAAATTGTGAATTTACAGAGAATTTCATGCATGTACTTCGGCTATGTTGTATGTTTGGTGATCTCTGAGAGCCCCAGCGCCTCCTGTGATTATTTGAAGACCTATTTTGAATGGTTTGAAATGTGTGGGAGGGCTTAACAGAACCCCAGAGTTGAACATGACATTTTTATCATTATTTTTTTTAATAAAATCTATTTTGAATGAGTAAAACATGTAAAAAACCATATTTTCAGACTTAGTGCCTTTCTCTTATAGGCTCACGAAAAATGTATATCCAGAGGGCGCCGATAGCTCAGTGGTATGCGTGCTTGCTTACTAAAACTTATTGTATCAACAAGAAATTTATATGTGTATCCAGAACCTTCTTTTATTGATTTTCAGCCAAATCGGCACGTAAGGGAAAGGCTTAACAGAAAAACTCTAATAACTGCTGAGCTAATGAATATATCAACACAAAATTTAGTATGAGGATTCAGAAGCCACTATGTAAGTCAAATATTGATTGGTTTTCGTGGAAAAGCGAAAAACTTCGTAATAATTCATCTACAACTTTTTTGAATATAAACAAAAGATACTCCAAAAACATTTGTATGCTTTTTTTTCGCTAATTACATGAAAAGAATAGCCTTAAATTTTTTTTAAATATTCAAATCACAATACATAAATGAGGAGTTTGGAGCCAGAGCAGATCAACCCACAATTTTTCGGAAAATGAGTTATTACCATCCTGATGTTGGCATAGGCTCCCTTTTTTCAAAACCAGTGTGGATCACTTAGTTTCTTCACTTCAGTGATAGATAGCAGCACTTTAAGTTTAGTCCACAAATATTTTGTGCATATATTTTCAAAGTCACAATGGATCATACAGCCTTCAAAAACTTTATAGAACACAAAAAGGGATCACTCATCCAATACGATTCTAAATTTTCAAATATAAATAAATATTTGGGGCCCATTTATGGAGATAAACAAAATGTACTCAATTTTCAATTGCCATTTTCTTCCTGTTCAGTTTAAACCAGTTGGTCCGCTCTGGCTCCAAACTCCTCAATTCATCTATGACTTTTTTGAATATAAACAAAAGATACCCCAAAAACATTTGTATGCTTTTTTTCGCTAATTACATAAAAAGAATAGCCTTAAAATTTTTTAAAATATTCAAATCACAATACATAAATAATGTACACTACATACATGATAAAGAGAAATGTTGTTTTTTTTCCTTTAGAATTTCTGACCAGGAAGGACCTTCACAGAGAAGGAAAATGTATTCAAGCTAATTTATGGTTTCATTTTTTTTTTTTTTTTTTTTATAATTGTAACAGCTGGCCATAAAGTTTATTAACTGTTTAACTGTGAAGAATAAACAAACACCGGTAGCTCAGTGGTATGCGTGCTTGCTTACTGAGCTCAAGATCGAGGGTTCAAAATCTGGCCGAGGCCCTTAGTTTATTTTATCTGGGAGGTGAGAACCATACCCTAGATCATATGTGGGCAACAACCGGCCCGCTGTAAGATTTGGTCCGGCCCGCGAGACATTTTGCAAAACCCAATTAAAAAAAAAAATTATATTAAAAATTATATTATTTAAATAAAAAAAAATAATATGAGTGGAATTAATCCAAACATCAATGGATTAGTTTCCCAAATTCAAGCTCAAGTGTCTCATTGATTTCGGTGTCGCTACTTAACTTTCGTAGTTGTAATAATTCCAAATTTCACGATTCAATCATAATAATGTATCTATTTTTTTCATTTCATTTTGTTATTTTAATAAATTGTATTATAATAACATTGTCTTATTATTTCATGTCTGATATCTATCGCTAAAAATTATGAACACTACTTTAAAGTCCGACGTTATTTTATTTTGAACCATCTACGCGGCCCGCGAACGTATTTGCACACTAAAGTTTGGCCCGCAACATGTCAAAGGTTGCCCATACATGCCCTAGATGAAAAAACCTGGGTAAAAAAAATTTGGTACTCCCATTGTAGAGTGGGGCACACATCCACCAGAGCGACGAAAGAGCGATCTGGTAGTAGGCGATATAACCTCGTAGTTAAAGCCCACAATAAGGAACTAAACACTTGTTTTAGCACTATTTCGCAGTTTGTATTATAAAGATATCAGTGTCCAGACGTTCGCAATTATTAACATAATTACAGATCCAATTCACTTGATCAAAAAATGAAAAAAATATATATGTATGTATCCAGAACCCTCTAAGAACGACAATTAATTGGTAATTAATCGCTCAGAAATTCGATGTTGAGTTTTTACAGGAATTCCATGTTTTCTGACCATCTCACACAAATTGAAAACTGGTGCAACACATGGAAAATAAAACTTAATTCAGAAAAATCACAGCACATCACATTTACACTTCGACGAAACATGCTCCACCGTTTTCATCTACGACAAGCCTCTCCCTCAAACTAATACTGTACGATACCTAGGACAGACATTATATCGAAGACTGTCATGGAACCCTCAGACGAACACGCTGAACCATCGACTCAAAATACTCTACGGACTTCTAAATAGACGATGAAAATTAGACATGACACAAAAACGGAACTGTTACACTTACTTACTGAGACCGTTATGGACATACGGATCACAGATATACGGTTCAGCAAAAACATTCAACATCAAACGAATTCAGGCGTTTCAGTCAAAAAACCTCAGACTGATAGCACAGTGCCCCCCCATACATAAACAATAGAACACTTCATAACGATATTATGATACACACAGTACCCAACACAATTCAAACTACTTACATACGGTTTTTTAGAAAATTTTACACACGTCCATCACTACATACAAACCCAGAAATACGTACTTTATCTTCACAACACTTACCACAAAACCACCCACGAAGGTTGAAGAAAAGATGGAACCGCGACTTACTGCCACTTTGAATCATATTCGTTCATATATATTTTTTTTTATATCATTTTCCTTTACTTTTATCATCTCTCTTACCCATCCATCAAAATTGTCTTTCAATTACTTTTTATTTATTTTTTTTTTTTTTCTGTTCTTGTGCTAATAATTAATATAAATTTTCATCCCGAGGACCTACCACTGGGTGGCCTTCCTCTCACATGCCCTTCACGCCAACATATCAATTCATCATAGATGCTGGATGTTGCACCCTAGCAAAAAAAAGGAAAATTTTAGTAAATTTAATGAGAACCTTCCCTAAGCTTTACTAAAAAGGTAAAAAAAAATTGTCAGTGTACTTCCCCAGGGCGAATTAATCAATTAAGTTTTCGCACTGAAACCAATCTATTGATTTGATTGAAAAGGCATAGAGAACATTCACATGCTATTTCCAATGAAATATTAATTAGATCTAGTTAGAGCGACCCCGTGAGAAAGAGCCTTGTTCACAGTCTTTTGTTCCCATAGAATTGTTTTAAATAGTTATTGTTTAAAAATTGTTCTTATTTGCATCTGTCATAATATCCACAAGTTCAGCCATGAACTTGACAATAGTCCATGGCACAATGTAGGTCAGTATTGACGTTGCTAAATAATTATTTATATTTAGCATTGTTTATTTCCTTTCCAGATATAATAAGTATAGAGGAAGTTATCGGTAAGAAATTAAATGCGGAGTTTTCAAAAAATATTATGTTTTCTGACCCTCTGATTCAAACAATAAAAAAAACTTTAATTTTTGAACAAATCCAAGATTAAGCTTGTGTAAATCATTCCAAGGGTCCTTCTCTGGAATTTTATTTTAATTATTTAAAAAAAAAAAACGTCTACAATACATAAATAGGGGCACGTTGGCAGTATGAACCAGATTATAGGGCTGTTGTATGTGATGTTATATAGGGCTGTATGTACGGACCACCACTACATCACAGTCAAGGGAGGTATCTCTCTCCAGGGTAGAACCGTGGAGACGTCTTCGTCCATCACTACATCACAGTCAAGGGAGGTATCTCTCTCCAGGGTAGAACCGTGGAGACGTCTTCGTCCATCACTACATCACAGTCAAGGGAGGTATCTCCCTCCAGGGCAGAACCGTGAAGACGTCTTCGTCCAGCACTACATCACAGTCAAGGGAGGTATCTCTCTTCAGGGCAGAACCGTGGAAACGTCTTCGTCCATCACTACATCACAGTCAAGGGAGGTATCTCCCTCCAGGGCAGAATCGTGAAGACGTCTTCGTCCATCACTACATCACATATCGGCAGAAAAGCTGCAACTAAAAAAAATAAATAAAATAAAATAAACAAAAATGGAAACATTTGCGAAAATATCTACGTTATTAGATTGCTTATCTCCTAAGGAAATGAAAATTATTATTTACAATAATTCACCTATGAATCAGGGTTATCCTAGTCACTCTTGGCAGATAAACGCTATCTGGAGATCTTTATCATTGATATAATACTTCGATAAGAGAAGCAACCTCGAAGAGGCCCAAAACTAGGACACACGTCATCAATAGATCCTTCTCTGGTTATGCAACTATTCTTTTTTACAGATTTTAGTTTGAAATTTCTACAATGTATAGGAGAAGTTATGACATCGGTCAGAAATTGTATATTGAGCTTTCGCCAGAAATTTCATTCTATCCGACCTCTTCATTCCAAAAATGAAAAAAAAAAAAAAAATTAAAATCCCTATGTCTGTGAACACGATAACTCCGAACAGGATGAATTTATCGACACTTATTTTATATTTAAATCTAGAATAGTAAGACGCCGATCAATTTTCAAATCAAATCGGCCAAAGAGAAAGAGGATTCAACACAATAACCCTAATGCATTGCCGGTGATTCACCGACGACTTATAATTTTCACTATGTTGCTATAATTTTAATTATATTATTATATATTTAGTTATTTCAAAGTTAGGGAATATTGATTAATATTTTATTAACATTCTCTTGTCATTAGTATATTTTGTTAATTGTACAAACATCATTAAGATATATACTTATAATATGGGAGTACTTTCGGTATTTTTACCATCTTGAGCCACGATTCAACAAATACAGTATTTGTTAAGTCGTGGCTGAAAATGGTAGCAATACCGAAAGTACTCCCATATATTTTGTGAAATAGACAATATTTTATAAAAAGCATACGTTTTTTAAGTATTTTTAATTAAATGTTTCACAATATCTGTGCAAAAAATGTTAAGTATCAAATAACTACCGTTGTAGTGAATGTATTAAAACATAAAAAAAAAAAAAAAAAAATCGTGTTTCATATCCAAAAAACATTATTTGATACAAAGCTTTCATTTTTCTTTTTTGTGCAGAGTTCCTCTACACCTTAAAGGTTAGTTAGGGGGTTAGGGTTTATGACTCATGCCCGGGCTTTAACTACGAGGTCATATCGCCTACTACCAGAGCGCTCTTTCGTCACTCTGGTGGACATGAGCCCGACTCTACTGTGGGAGTCCTAAATTTTGCCTACACCTAAATTTTTTATTCACCTAGGGTAGGGGTCTTTAACGAGTACCTGACATCGTACAGGCTCGGGACCATCGCTTAACGTCCCATCCGAAGGACGGCGTGCTGAAGTTTATTTTACCTCCCAGATAAAATAAACTAAGGGCCTCGGTCGGGTTACGAACCCATGTTTTTGAGCTCAGAAGTCAAGCACGCATACCACTGAGCTACCGGCGCCCTTTAAAGGTTAGTTGAATGTACGTTATTGTTCTATTTACATAGACTTTTTTATATATTCATTTATAATTGATTAATCTATGTATTTTTTATTTTTTTTTCATATATTGTTGTAGTTACATTGTTTTCTTCTTGTATATCTCGCACATTGGGACCTGATGATGGGATGTAAGAACTTCCCGAAACATCGTTGGGATAAAGACACTTCCGAAGAGTTTCTTTTGAAAAATGTGTCTACTTATTATAAACCTATCTTGTATTAATTCGTTTATACACTCATATATTTTTAAGTATTTATTTGTTCAGTTTTTATTAATTTCATTTTACTTTTTTTAGTAGTTCTGTTATTACTACTAATCATAGGTGTGTTAGACTCAAGTAGTTATAAATATATATCTTAATGTATAAATTCTTTTGACGTATCCTATTGCCATGTATTGGTTTAACGGAAATAAATGTATTATTATTATTATATAAATTCAAAACTTCATAAGAGGAACATACATTAATGTTCGCGGAATGAGCCGGAGAGAAGGGGAAGATCAGAGGAGGCTTAACTCAAAAACCCTAATAACTTCAGATGTAATGAATGTATCGACACAAAATGTAATATGATGATTCAGAAGCTCCTGTCTAAGTGATTGGTTTTGAAGGATGGGACTGTTGCACACTGACCGGCATCCAGAGCGAAGAGATACTTTGAAAGGAGTTGGGAACATGATGCAAGCCATACACAGACGTATTACTGGATAAACGTAAGGAATGTGGAGCTGGCTGTGATCTTGACCTGTTACTGGAGCGGACAGACTGGAGAAAGCTAACTAACCAGATGACCTGTTACTTCTCAGTCACAGATGAGATCTGGTTTGCATTATAACAGTTATATTGAAAGTGAATCCTCTGTTAAACATTAGTTTCACTCAACCTGGCAACATTAACATTTTTGCAGTGATTATAACCTACAATTATCTGCAAATACATCTGTAAGTTCTGACACGAACAGATAAAATAAATAAAAACAGAGAACATGTTTAACATTATATTATCTAATTCCACTAAAATATATACACAAAAATACACTGTGGAAAAATGAATTATATTGTTAAATAAATTATAAATAATAAACAATAATTGAATTATTAAAATTAAACAAATGAAATAATAATAATTAAATATACAATAAATTACCCCATTTCCTGTAGAAATTGTATCTTTTACTAAATTTTGATTTCTACAGTAATTTCCGAAAAAGGCCCTAAAAAAATATCAAAAGTTCAAGACGTGCAATTTTTAAGAAAGTGCACGTATATTTAAAAAAAATCAATTAACAAACTTCATTTGGATTTCTAAAGAGATGCCATTTTTTTTTTTACAATAATATTAAATCTAATCTAAAGGTTTTCAAATTATTTTACTGGGCCAACAGGGAAGATGAATAGAATAGAATTTAAGAGAACAAATAATTGGGTTTATTTTCTTACATCTACATTATAAAATTAAAAACTAAACATTGAAACAAAAATCAAAATAAAAAAATCGTAAAAACTGAACTCTTAAAACTATTTCAATCTTTTTTCTGTTTTATATTTTGGTCATTCTTCAAATTTAAACAAGTTTGTTTGTTTTTATTTATTTTATTAGCTTTTCACTATATCAACACAGATCGCAGAAATGTATTCTGACAACGACCAGGTAATACAAAACCATGGAAAAGTCATCAACTAAGCTGTATGAGAGAAAGTTGTCCTATTTCAAAAACCTGTTCGCTGCCACAGCAAATTTGCTATAAAATCATAAAAAACGTTAACAATTCCAACCAACCTTTCAATAAACCATGAAAGAGTTTATTTCAAAAAGCAATAACATTGAGACGCCCCAACTGACGGATGATAAATAATAACAATTATAGAATTCAAAGAGAAAAATCTAAGTTTTCGCTCTCCCTCCAAAACTAATCGACCATTTATGCAAAGTCTACTGAGGTCAAGATCGGGGGGTTCGAAACCCGGCCGAGCTCCTTCGGATGGAACGTTAAGTGATGTTCCCGAGCTTGTGCGATGTCAGAACCTCCTTAAAGACCTCAGGTAACAAAATTTAGGACTCCCAAATAGGCGATATGCCCTCTTAGTTGAAGGCCGGGCATGAGACAATAACTAACTAAGAGATGAGAAAAAAATTGGGTCCTAGGTCTACTTAATAAAAATAAATTGAATTCGTTTTATTTTCTGATATATGTTGTCCGTTATCGTTAATTCAAATTTTTTCATTTGCTAAAATTTCATATTTTCAGGTTTTACCTTTAACATTATCAATAGCTGACTGAATTTTCATACTAATTTTGTGTCGATATAATTAATTTTTTGTGTTGAGCCCTCCCCCTCCCCCCCCCCTTTCTCTTTGACAGACTTGGCTGAAAATTAATACATGTTGTCTTTATGGGGTAACAGATACACATAAAACATTTCCTGTCGATACATGCATTATATCGGAAGTTATCGTGTTCACAGACATATATTGTGATGTATAAAAAAAATACACACATTGAAATGATTAAATTATTAATATTAAAAAATGAATTATATTTATTTTTATATAAAAAGCTATTTTCTTTTAAAACAAATTAGTAAAAAAAAAAAAACATGGCCATCAGCTGTTTTTTAGTGGGTGTAGAGACGAGTCGAGGCCTGGTTGATGGAGTCGGTCTGAGTGAAAATGGACAGTGTCCTGTTTAGGCTTAAGTTGTAATGAACTAAATAGGGTACTGTTGTTTGTTTATATGTACAGGATATATGCCCCAAGATAACTCTAAAAGCAGATTGGCCAATATTTATTAGTTTATAAGATTTCTTTAAAAAAAATAATAATAATTTAATATTTTTTTTTTATGTTCTAATCTTAGTTTTTTATTTTAATAATGTAGATTTAAGAAAATAAACCCAATATTTGTTCTCGTAAATTCTATTCTATTCATTTTCACTGTTGGCCCAGTGAGATAATTTGAAAACCTTTGGATTAGATTAAATATTATTGAAAAAAAAAAAAAATTAAAAATGGCATCTCTTTAGAAATCAAATGAAAAGTTTGTTAATTAAATTATTTTTGAATATACGTGCTCTTTCTTAAAAATTGCACGTCTACTTTTGATATTTTTTTGGGATCCATTATTATAATTAAAAAAAAAAAAAAAATTCATCACAATACACACTGGAATTTGTATTCATTTTTGGAATCAGGACTGAAAAACATGAAATTCACCCTCGGCCTCCCGTAGCCTTACTTGGCACTAGCCAGATCCCGAGCTCCCTCGACAAACAGAAACGGGAGATATTGCACAAACGCAAGATGCACCCAACACAATTAAGGTAGGTACTTATATTATAAACAATATTTTCTTTATTTCATTTCAGACGTTTCGACACTCTAGTCATTATCAATTCTAAAAAACAACATTCTTTTGAATAACAATAACCATTATAATTACAATTCCCAAAACTATTATTTCACATATTATTAAAAAGACAGATCAGGACTCACCTAAATACAGACTGATATTGTGTCAATTATTGTCATCAAATTTTCTAATAAATTCACATTTGTCAATTTCACCTTTACATCTTTCAAATTCCAATACTATAATGGTTATAGCGGTTTATTTGTATATCATTCTGTATTTAGGTGAGTCCTGATCCGTATTTTTAATAATATGTGAAATAATAGTTATGGGAATTGTAATTATGTTTATTGTTACTTAAAAGATTTTTTTTTTTAAATTGATAATGACTAAAGAACGTCTGAAATGAAATAAAGAAAATATTGTTTAAAATATAAATACCTTAATTGCCTCAATTACCAATATTGAAAGATTACATAAGTGAGGTATATTAAATTCAACTTGATATTATGCAATAAATAAGGTTTCGTTAAGAATTACCTATGGAAATAAAATGTGAATGATTTGAATGATTGGGAAGATATTTCATAAATAATTAAATTTTTTTAGTATTCGAGGGGACAAATTGTATACAATGGACCTGGTACACGGAAGTCGCATGGAGTATATAAGAAAAGAATGATAAAGTCGACCTTCAAACGGAATTTATAATGGATGAGAAATTCTAAACCGGCATCTTAAAGAAAAATAAATAATAAATTAATAGTAAAATTGTTATTAGTTCAAAAAAGTTAATAGTCAAAATGGCCGCTCCCTATGTAAAATAGGCAATATATTACAGAATATTGTCTGTAATCATTTATTATAGTGTGAAACGTAGGCAAAAACCGGTTTTGTACGTGTTGCTAAGCAAAAATATATATCTTTGGCACTTGATGTAGGTTTCTTATTTCCATGTAGGTAATGTATTCAGCCGGAGTGTAAAACCTTCAGACATTGGCGTTATTCTCTGGGTGGGGGGGCAGCCGGTCAACACGACTGAGATAATAAAACAATAGTTTACATTACACAATGACATTTTTAGTTTAAGTTTAATTAAACCCAATAATTAACAATAAGGTGCCATACACAAAATAATAATTGTTATAACAAAATAATCAACATAAATTTAAATCAATAATTAAATAAGTCTTATACAATAAGTAGTAGTGAGTATCCTCAATTAAATAAGCCTTAATTTTCTATTTTTTCATCAAATCAACACTTTTTCAGATGAAATTGATTTTTTTATATTTCATTCTCGTTCAGCTGATAGCACTAAAATGGACTCTAAAAACAATTATTTCCCCTTTTTACGGCTTTCATTGAATACATTCTAAAATATGCAGTTAGTCTTAATAGTCTTTTTATTTTAGGTAAACATTGCACCGCCGTGCGGAGTTTCTGGGAGAGATTTTAAAATTGCCGCGCGTTTTGTTGTGACAAGCATTCGTTGGAGTCCAAACTTCAAGAAAGCGTAATTTGATTGGGAACTGAAGCTTTCTATATCTTTGTCTTGACTGTAATGTTTGTCTGTGGTGGAGTTGTCGTTATGTATTATAATTTTTTTTAATTAGGTACATTAGATCGCACTTTTCTGGGGACACCGGGCAATCTGAGGGCGTGTCCCCCCCCCCAGCTACGCCAACGAATGCTTCGCCTTACGCTGTCTCCGTTGGATTTTTTGTTCAAAAACATTATTTGATACATAGCTTTCATTTTTTTTGGCAAAGTTCCTCCACAGATTTACAGAATAATGCCCCAGTTTGGACGGATTGGGACGATGCCCAGACTGACAACGGGTTAGGGGCCATGGGAAGGTTGTTTGACAATTGTCATATGGGTACAAACTCCATCATTAACCCTGACCCAATGAGCTAAGTACAGAACTAGGTACCCACCAACCTCCGGGGCATCTCTAGCCAATGATTGATGGAACTCATATCACGACTGGATATCACCTGAGTATAACACTAGTGTCTTTAGGACGATAACGACAGCATTTTTTTTTTTTTTTTTTTTTTTTAATTTTTGGAATGTAAGGTCAAAAAACATGAATTTCCTGTAAAAATACAACATGAAATTTTGGACGGATAATAAAACTTCTCTAATACTTTGCTGGGGAATTAAAACACTCTTAGCACTAGTTCTAAAACTGAATTGAAGACATATTACATGTAAGAGGGCGCCGGTAGCTCAGTGGTATGCGTGCTTGCCTTGTGAGCTCAAGAACGTGGGAGGTAGAATAAACTTAAGCATGCCGTCCTTTGGTTGGGACGTTAAGCGATGGTCCCGAGCCTGTACGTCACTACTCCCATAGTAGAGTCCATCAGAGCAACGGAAAAGCGCTCTGGTAGTAGGCGATATGACCTTGTAGATAAAGCCAGGCCATGACTAATGTAACTAATAACTAACTGATATCAAGAACAACGAAAAACTTCGAACAACTAAACATTGTCATACACTTATCAACAAAAAAAAAGTCCAAAAGTCCTGTAATGACCATATTACATATGTTTAATGTAATATTTAGGCCAATATACATAGAAGATATGTGTACATATCATTAGTCTCGAAACAAAATTAGTTTAATGTTGTCAAGTTTATAATTTCCAATGTTTTGTTAAACAACTATCAAAAATAATCTCAAATTAAAATACTTAGTTAACAGTTTAAAACAAAAATACGTGTCTCAATATGAATTGTCTTTTATTTGGCTAACAAATTTTATAGAACTTATGGAAAAGATAAATTTAAACTGACCTGTAGAATGCTATATCTTCTTTATGTCCAACTGTCCGGTTTTATCAACCGTAACCATTTCTATCAAATGTATACATTTTTAATACTTTCTTAATAAGTAAGTTACCAAACAGAGATGATTCTCTACCTATTTTGTTTAATTTAACAAATAAATAGTTTACTTTTGAAGACTAAAAGCTTAAAACGCATACACCAAAATACACTTATAACCATATGAATAGGTTGCAAATTGACTCCGTCCCTCATCTCAAAGATGGCTTCACATCACTTATTACTACCTCCATGGTTATTTTCATTCTCGTTGGCAACAATGTACAAAATTGTTCAAATAAGGGTCTTAACAGAGAAAAAAACAATTTAAAACAAACAATATAGACTTTACCAACATGAATGATTTATACGAGCAAAATATAATACTAGTTAAAAAATAAAGAAAAACGTATGTTTTTTTTTTTTTAAATATTGTCCATATCACAAAATATATCTTCAGCCAAGACTTAAAAACTTGTTAAATTTCTACTAGTACTGTTAAGACGTCGCTGAAAATGTTAGTCCGAGCTCAAGAACGTGGGTTCGAAACCCGACCGAGGCCCTTAGTTTATTTATTAGGTAAAATTACCTCACATATAAATAAAATATTTCCTAGGTAAAATTACCTCACAGATAAAATAAACTTAAGCACGCCGTCCTTCGGATGGGACGTCAAGCGATGGTCTCGAGCCTGTACGATGTCAGGTACTAGTTAAATAAAGACCCCTGCCCTAGGTGAATAAAAATTTAGGGTAGGAAAAATTTAGGACTCCCACAGAAGAGTCGGGCTCATGTCCACCAGAGTGTTGATACATTCATTCTATCGGGAATTATCATGATAACAAATAGAAGCCGGAAAACATGAAATTCCGGGTAAAATTCAACTTCGAATTTCTAACCGATTTCATAACTTCTCCTATACTTCGTATAGCTGGGAAAGTAAAAATCGAGAACATTCTATGATAGCTCTGTTACTCTCTGCAATATAATTATTAATTATATATTGATTAATACATTAATTATTAATTATTTATTTATTAATACAACGCAATGTTCCTCTACGGAACCCTTCAGCGTGTGATCTGATAACCTTTCTCTGCAATATTAGTTCAGTGGAGATTATTTTTTTATTTTTTTTTTTTCTCAACCAATTTTTCCATCATATTTATTATGTGATATGACGATCGTGGAAAACTTCACATTGACCTATAAATAAAATTATCGTAATTCAATTGAGAATGTGGAAATAACATCGTCGTACAAATAAAATTGATTATTTTGAGCCCCAATTGACAAATGAAATATTGGTTGAGGAAAGCTGTCAAGAAAATAAAAATGAAAGCAAAGTATGAATTAATTGATGCTTTTGTACACAAAACAGGATTTTATATATGATCTTTAAATACATTAACTTCGTAGTAAATGCTTCCATTGGCGTAGCTAGCATTAGTCTCGGTGGGGGAGGGGGGTGTAATAAAACAATAGTTTACATTTCACAATCATATTTTTAGTTTAAGTTTAATTAAACTTAATAATTAACAATCAGGTACCCAAAATATTAGTACCTATGTTATAACAAAATAATTAACACAAATTTAAATCAACAATTAAAATTTTCATTAGTCTAGTTCCGTTCCATGCGGAGTTTTCGGGAGAGATTCAAAAATTGCCACGCGTTTGGTTGTGACACGCACGACGATGCGTTCGGTAAACTCCCATACTTCGCCGATTGGCAACGTTCGTTGGAGTCCAAACTTTAAGAAAGCGTAATTTGAATCTGAATAACGTTTACTTGGAACTGAAGCTTTCTATATCCTTGTCTTGACTGTAATGTTTGTTTCTGGTTGTCGTTACAAATTTTTTTAATTAGGTTAGATCGCACTTTTCTGAGGGGGCACTGGCCATTTTGAGGGGCCGTGCTCACCCCTGCCTCCCAACCCTAGTTACGCCAACGTATGGTATGAAAAATTGTGCCAATTTTAGAACCAAACTGAAGTTGTATAATGTTGTTTATTTCATCCATATTTGTGAATAAAATTTTTTCGGTGATGGTAGAAAGTGTTTGTCACATGAAAGGAAGACGGGGGGAGTTCAAATTGTACCCGGATCTCAAATTTTCTAAGAAGTCTACCTGAAATGCCCAACTATGTAGAGGGCTCGTTAGGCATTTCCTTCTAACCACAATGTACGTCATTGTTACTTACAACCGTCAATGGAGTTGGCAGCCCCCCCACCCAAATGTCAAGGTCAACATTTTTTTCTCTTCCCTCATCCGGGACAAGTGAAGTTTTCCCCCTCCATCTTTCATTAAAAATAAATAAAACTATACTGAATTACATTACTTGCCTACGCGTTATATATTTGACCGCATTGTTTGAAATTATGTACTAGTTATAATCAGGGGTGTAGCCAGGACTTTGAGCAGGGGGGGGGGGGAGGGGGGGGGGGGGGGGGGGGGGGCAAAGTTAGGCTACAGGGTTGGGGAGTATAGACTCCCGGCGACACAGCCCGCAGTATCAGTGGTTAGCGTTGCAGACTTTTTGTTATTAATTTGGGAGACTAAGACCTCTAGAAGCTCCCCCTGAGGTAACCATTGACTGTAATACTTAAGTTGATGTTACATGAGCAGCAAAAATGCAAAGCGCAGCAGCAGCAAATGCACACTGTGGTTTCTGTGCTTTTAAAATTAAATTACTCACAGCCAATAGCATGCTTTTGCTGCTGCTGCGCTTTGCATTTTTACTGCGCATGTAAAATCAGCTTTATGAGTATTAAGTATTCTTTGCCGACCTCCGGACTCCAAATATGAAAGAAAATGTCTGTCTGCGTGATTGTGAACACGATAACCTCCGATAGAATGAATGTATCGACACGAAATGTTATAAGTGACTCCAGAACTTTCTAACGACGACACGTTTTCAGATTTTCAGCCAAATCGACCGAAGAGAAAAAGGGGAGGGACCAAGGGGGAGGCATAACTTGCTTTACTCGACAAAAGGGAAGAGCGGTTGAGAAGAGGAGGCTCAATTGAAAACCGCAACACCAAACTATACTCTTGAACTCAACCGCAGATCTTTACAAAATCAATTCTTAATGAAGGTTTGAATACAAATTTTATTTGAAAATGTATGCGAATATATTTACCCGAAGGTTACGCGGTTTCCCAGGCAAGGAAAAATAAAAAAAGCTTGGAAAGGCCCAAAAACTATTACGCTGAAGCCATTTCCGAACGTATTTCAGAAATGTACGTAACTTCCTGGAAATCTCAATATAATTTTCCTTTTCGATATCAGAATATATATTACTTATTTATTAACTAATGTAATGTACATATGTATCTGGACATGTTCTACATAGAGACTAAATTTTTCTTCGATATAAGAGGTTTTCTAAGTTGAACCCCCTTCTCTTCGGCAGATTTCGCTGAAATAACAGGTGTTGTTCTTTTGGGAATTTGAATTTAAATATAAAACTTCTGTCGATACGTTAATTTCGTTTTTGAGTAGGGTCACCTTCTGACACTCGAAGGTTTAAATGGAGAGCTGAAACTTATGTGTGAGTCGGGGTGTAGCCTTCAATTCAGAGATCAAAATACTCTCAACAGCGCAAGAACAGAATGTTAGGGTCTAACAATCAAAGACTACGAAGATTTAGAGGGAAAAGCAGAAACTTACGTATGAAGCTTCAAAAATAGGTATTAACTAGCAGTAATACCCGGCGTTGCCTGGGGAACTTTGACTTTTCATCCAATATTTCCTATAAGGCTATTCAGTTCCTCGACAGTACATTCATGATGTTATAATTTTCAATTATTCATACGGAAAAAGGCTTATAGTCCTTCAACTGTACTAACGCTAGCTTTGGAGCTAAAACTAATTTATTCAAAAAGATTTCTCATTAATCGTTGCAATGGTTTTCGAGTTACAAAGATTGCGTGAGTGGATGCTGGGATGGACCAGGGGTTGATTAAAAAATAGACCTTAACCTTCCGGTAGATAAAACTTATCTATTCAAAAAGATTCCTCATTAATCATTGCAGTGGTTTTTGAGTTACAAAGATTGCGTGGGTGGATGCTGGGATGGACCAGATATTGAGGTACTAATACGCCTATAACCTTCCATAGACGATGACGAACAAATTAAAAAAAAAATTAATCAAATCCATCAAGCCGTTCGTGAGTTATAGCGATACAACGCACAGACATTTTCAGCTTTATATATGAGGAGTTTGGAGCCAGAGCGGACCAACTGGTTGAAACTGAACAGGAAGAAAATGGCAATTGAAAATTGAGTACATTTTGTTTATCTCCCTCCATAAATGGGCCCCAAATATTTATTTATATTTGACATTTAAGAATAGTATTGGATGAGTGATCCCTTTTTGTGTTCTATAAAGTTTTTGAAGGCCGTATGATCCATTGTGACTTTGAAAATATATGCACAAAATATTTGTGGACTAAACTTAAAGTGCTGCTATCTATCACTGAAGTGAAGAAACTAAGTGATCCACACTGGTTTTGAAAAAAGGGAACCTATGCCAACATCAGGATGGTAATAACTCATTTTCCGAAAAATTGTGGGTTGGTCCGCTCTGGCTCCAAACTCCTCATATATGATGATTGCGGGTCTGGCGCAGGAAGTGACGTCATCCAGTGAGGAGGAAGGGCGGCCGTCCTACGACGCAGCTCTAATCCCAGCCCCTTAACCACTGCGCACCACCTTTCCCCATGGCCCATGGCTCGCGCAGCTCCCTCCGATGTACATCTCCAGACGACTCGACCACTGAGACCTGAGACGTAGTATCCTCTGAAACGTAGCATAGCAACCAAAAAAATCCCCAAAAAACTCCTAGGGCGCTCAACTGAGTTTTTCGAGACGTATCCAGAGAGCCCCCACTCGATCAAAAATGTAAGTTTCCGCGCTCCCCACTCAAGGTCATTTATGACCAGATGCTCATTTCTTCTAATGTTTCATATTTTTTTTAATCTAGTCTTACACACCACTTCAATGGTGTCCTTTAAACCTTTTTTCTCAAGTTGGCGTAGCCAATCGCCCCTCCAAAAACATTTGCATCTCCCAGATCCTCATGACATTACAGCACTCATGTAACCTTGAGTATTTCCGCTAGCCTCTCTGCAGAGCGCCCTCAAGGAATTTTTTGGGAAGGGGGGCATATTACTATACTTTGTCTATGCAAAGGTTGAGTTGGGGAACCACATTGCTATACTACGTTTCAGAGGACCCACATTGGTATATGCCCCGGAGTAGTCCTCCATACCCCACAGTAGGTCTGGGTCCGAAGGAGGGAGTGCTCAGTGGTCGAGCTGGGGATGTACAAAACTACATAAGAGCAAAAAGAGAAACATTCGTGTTAAATCGAGACATAGTCTTAAATCAAAGGACTCTCAGAAGAGCAACAAACATAAGGTAAAGGTCCAACCTAATTTAGAAATCGAAGGTTTACATGGAGAGCTGAAACTTATGTGTGAGTGAGGGTGTGTCCTCAAATTCAATGATCGAAGGAACCTCACAAGAGTAAGGGTCTAAAAATGTAGGAGATAGAAGATTTAGAGGGAGAGTTGAAACTTACGTTTGAGCGCTAACATTTTTTTGGAAAAAACATTAATACAGGAATGTCGGTAGATAGGCTTCAACCAGATACGATGATTGTCTACCAAAAATAAAAGTAAGGTATATATTGTGGTTGGTTCTAACTAAAATAGTCCAAGAAGAAATATAGAATGTCCTTGTGGCACCGATTCTTAATAATTATTAATTTTTGACTTTTTAATAAATTATAATTTTTGAGAAAAACATTAATACAGCAATATCGGTTGATAGGCTTCAAGCAGACACGATGATAGTCAACTATAACTGAAGATAAAATATATATTCTGGTTTGCCCTAACTAAAATCAAATTTGGTTGTATTAAATTTATAAATATACAGTACAACCTCTAAAAAATTCGAGTTATAGAGTTTTCGACTTATGGAGGATTTCGACAGGCGGATTTTGATTCGACTTGTAGAGGTTAAGATTCATTCTAACTAATTTTGAGTTAGAGAGGTGAAATAAATAAAAATTCAAGTTACAGAGGTAACAAACATATTTATATTTATTATAAATCAACATTATTTTAAAACATCCTTAAAAAAAAAAAAAAAATTATTGGATCGGCACAAGTTGGTGCTATACACAAAATTGAAAACATTAAAAGGTAACATTTAAATTAAAACAATAGATAAAATAAAGAGTTCATGGATAGTCAACAAAATGTTGGTAGAGACGAGGTTTGAGCCTCCTATCTGGTGTTGGTTCTCCCAACTAGTAGAACTGGGCTCCAGGCACCAGGGCGAGGTTTGAGCCTCCTATCTGGTGTTGGTTCTCCCAACTTGTAGAACTGGGCTCCAGGCACCAGGGCGAGGTTTGAGCCTCCTATCTGGTGTTGGTTCTCCCAACTTGTAGAACTGGGCTTCAGGCACCAGGGCGAGGTTTGAGCCTCCTATCTGGTGTTGGTTCTCCCAACTTGTAGAACTGGGCTCCAGGCACCAGGGCGAGGTTTGAGCCTCCTATCTGGTTTTGGTTCTCCCAACTTGTAGAACTGGGCTCCAGGCACCAGGGCGAGGTTTGAGCCTCCTATCTGGTGTTGGTTCTACCAACTTGTAGAACTGGGCTCCAGGCACCAGGGCGAGGTTTGAGCCTCCTATCTGGTGTTGGTTCTCCCAACTTGTAGAACTGGGCTCCAGGCACCAGGGCGAGGTTTGAGCCTCCTATCTGGTGTTGGTTCTACCAACTTGTAGAACTGGGCTCCAGGCACCAGGGCGAGGTTTGAGCCTCCTATCTGGTGTTGGTTCTCCCAACTTGTATAACTGGGCTCCAGGCACCAGGGCGAGGTTTTCATGATAGACCCGGGTCACGTTGGCGATAAATGCCTCGATGTCCGGAATGTCCACTTCCCTTCGATTCTGCTGATTCCGGACGAACCAAGGGGCGCCCACTGCCAAACGAAGAACTTTGTTTTCAAACCTTCGAAGTTTGTCTAGATGAGTTTTGCTTGCACCTTGCCAAATGGGTGATGCATAGGTGATGAGCGGTCGTAACAAGGCTGTGTAGAGTAGTGTGCAGCATTTGTGTCTGAGTGGTGTACGTCTGTTCAGTAGTGGGTATAGTTGTGATAGTCGAGTGTATGCTTGTGTTAGTTTTCTATGTATGTGTGTCTTCCATGTCAGTCTAGTGTCGAAATGTACACCAAGGTACTTGATTGTCACATCAGTAGGTGTCCAGGGTATGAGGTCGTTGTTGATTCGAATCTGTGTGAGTGTGTCTAAGTTAGTCCTTCGAAGAGTGAAAACTTTGGCCATCGTTTTAGCAGTGTTTATTCAAAGATTCCACCTATTGAACCAGTCCATCACGACATGAACATCACTTTGTAGAGCTTCCACTGCTGATGACACATCTGGATGCTGAGATACAAGCAGAGTATCATCAGCATAGGTGGCCAACAGTGAGTTGGGGGTATCTGGCATATCGTGACAGTACAAGTTGAAGAGAATGGGACTCAGAATGGCGCCCTGTGGAACTCCGGATTCAATGGGCTTCTTGTTACTAACACTTGAGGCTATTCTCATCTGGAAGGTTCTGTTTGCCAGGAAACTTTCTATAATTTTGCAAAGGTACCAAGGAGCTCCTGTTCTCTGGAATTTGTAAATTAAGCCTTCGTGCCATACCTGTTTTCCTTCGAAACCTCGGATGATTTTTTCAGTCACTCTTTGCTCTTGATGGACCGTAGAGTGCTTAGGGCGAAAACCGAATTGATGGGGCGGAAGGAGGTCGCTATCGTGGAGAAAGGCTAGTATCCTAGTGTATATTACCTTTTCTAGTAATTTAGAGAGACTGTTTAATAAACTAATTGGTCGATAACTTGCTGGGTCGTCCTTCGGTTTACCTGGCTTGTGTGTCACTATCACAACAGCATTCTTCCATTGAGCAGGGAAGTAACCATGACGGAGACAGCTGTTGAAGACGCTGGTGAGGAAAGAAAGCACCCTTATGGAGAGATTCTTAAGAACAATGTTGGGAATGAGATCCTCGCCCGGCGCCTTTCGGGATTGCAATTTTGTAATAAATCCTGAGAGTTCTGTTGGGGTTGTGTACTTTAGAGGTAACTCGGCTGTGTGTATGGGGTTATTCTTGTAATGTGTGATGACAGCGGTATGATAGCTGTTGGTGGGAGTGGTATTGAAAGTGTGTACTGTACATTTGTCTTCGTCCGTCAGAGCTGTCTTTCCGTTGTGTCTAAGAGGTGGGATAGGTACGGTCTGTCGCAGTACACGTCTGGTCTCCTTCCACAGGTTTGGATCGCCTGGGGACATTTCTTCCAAGAACTTCTTATACTTTTCGATCCGAAAATAATCCAGTTCCCACTTGATTTGTCTAGTCAGTCGGTTTACCTGTCTAGAACATACCGCAATAATAAAATATTCTTGTATCTTGTATATCTTCACAACATAAAAAGAAATCTCAGGTCATGTAATGTATGAAAACTCAATTTTTGTGATATGACGTTGGAAGAAAGCTACAGCAGCGCTGACCCTCGGCAGAAACCGTCCCTTCCCCCTACTCTATCCCCTCCACCTTCCCTCTAAAGAAACTACCTAATTTTTCTAATTTAAACGTTTTTTCTCCGATATTTCGACAAATAAATGTTTCCAGATCATGTCCGTTTACTTCCATATAATATATGTATACATATACTATTACTTTACTTTTGTTTACTTCCCTGTACATATAATATATGTATACATAATAATATGTACTTAAAATTTTGTAATCGTATGAACATCAGAGATAAATTGCATGTGTGTGTTTATGTGAGAGCTCAAACGCTTTGACCTGAAATTAGGAATGAAGAAAGAAGCAACTAAATTAGTGAATAATAATATGAATGCATTTTGTTTTAAAACAAACCATGAATAAAAAAACAAAACACGACCATCAGCTGTTTGAGTCTCGTTCCGGCCACCGTAGGGACAACATCACCCCAGACCTGCTCCGTGTTTGTGTCTCCAGTTTGCCCGGTTAAAGTGTTTATTTCGAGGAGCGGACTTGATAATCAGTGAGATCGGCGATTGGTGACACTGTGTAACGGTTTGGAGCGTGAAGGATCGAGCCGTTTGCGCGCGAGGGTGAGTGATAGCGTAAGTTTTTGAATTGAGGAAAGCCGTTGGAAGTCCGTTGAGGAGCTCGGTAGAGGGAAGTGCCCCCACCCCGCTTCGTTCACCCCCCCCCCCTCCCCCTCCCTAGTGATGGAACGTCACAGTGTCCCCCCCACCCACCCTGCCACCCCCTCATCCCCTGCCACTACCAACAAACCCCAAAAGACAATTACACCTGCTCCCATCCCCCGCCGTGGACCCCTCTCCCTGCCTTCCCGCCGAAGTACGCTCCCAGCTCCGATAATTTCCCCCGCCCTTAAGAAGACCACGCCGCCGGAGAGACAGGGCAGCACTGCCCTGTTGAATGGCTGCCCCAATGGAGAGGCGGCAGCCATTCAACACATGATCGCCGAGACTGCACTGGCTTCAAAAATGGGTAAGGCCAGTCAGCGGAAAGTCAACGACGGCGTTCAACGACTCACTGAGCTGCTGGCGGCCTCCTTCATCAGGCAGCTTGAGGCCGAGACGAGAGCCCGGGTTTCTTCGGAGATCCTGGAGACTTTTCGACCCGAAGTAATGGCGGAGGCCATCGCCACTAGGCTTGGTGGACCAAAGGCACCGGCCCCAAAGCTCTGCTCAGTTGGTCGCAGGGCAGAGGCTGAACCATCCCCAACCTCCTCTACTTCTCTTGCCCCCCCCCCCCCCCACGAAGTCCAACATCCAGCCTGCAGCTAAAAATTTACCCCCCCTCAATAACCCCCCAGCTCTCCTGGACCAAACCCTGGCCCCCCCGGAAGAAAAGTGGACCGAGGTGCTGAGAAGGAAGAAGAAGAAGCCGAGGACGGCCTCATCCGCCGCCCCAGCAGCCCAACCAGCAGCCATCAAGAAAAATATCATCTTGAAGGAGCTGGCGAGGACCGCAGCCGCTGGGGGCCCCACCAGACCGAAAACCTATGTGGCGGTGGTAGCTCCCATCCAAGGGACGACCACATGCTCACTGGAGACTGCCCTTGACAAGCTGACCCCGAGAGAGCTTGGGATCAACATCCGGTCCTGCCGACCCGCCAGGAGGGGGGAATCCTCCTGGAGGTCTCCACCGCCGACGAGCTGGAGGTGCTGGCGACCAGCGCGAGGCTCCAGGAAGCGGGCCTGAAAGCGCAGGCACTTCCTAAAAGGATCCCGCGTCTGGTCGTCTACGGCATACCCTCTGGTTGGTCGGAGGGGGATTTCTCCGGGAGGTTCCAGGCTCAGTACCCGGGCTTGGAATCCCCCAGGCTGGTGTACAAGAGGGGCTTGTTCTTGTCCTAATACAGTAGAACCTCTATAAGTCGAACATCAAGGGAGAAAAAATTCGAGTTATAGAGTTTTCGACTTATGGAGGATTTCGACTTAGGCGGATTTTGATTCGACTTCTAGAGGTTAAGATTCATTCTAACTAATTTTGAGTTAGAGAGTTGAAATAAATAAAAATTCAAGTTACAGAGGTAACAAACATATTTATATTTATTATACATCAATATTATTTCAAAACATCCTTATATATGTAGGTATTAAAAAAAATCAGTAATTTTTTTTTGCTTTAGATAATTGGTAATCCTATTTATTGTATACTTGTTTTCTAAGAAACAATGGTGTACATTGTCGGCAAATTCTTAAAGTCGGTGACTTATTTTTCTTCGAGCTATAGAGGTAATAAGTTTCAAATGTAAAGGTATACAGAGGTTCAATTTATATTTTCGAGTTATAGAGGGAAAATATGTACCAAAATGGCTTGTAGGGACTCACTGATTATTTCGACTAATAGAGGGTTGAAATTTCGACTAATGGAGGTTTTGGGGTTTGAAGGGAAAGGAACGAAACTTTTTTCGAGTTTTGGAGGTTTTCGACTTATCGAGGTTCGACTTTAAGAGGTTCTACTGTATGTTGTTTAGAATTAAAGCTTTTATTTCCTGTTCTATTTTTATTATTATTATTTCTTGTATATTTAGGCCTAATTATTGTAACAAATACGCGGCCTTTTATTCCATGTTCCACAGAGCCTACTCAATTCCAATGACCCAACAATCAAAAGATAAAGAACTTAAGATTATTAAGGAAATAGCCAAAAACAATAGCTACCCACAAAAAACAATAAATAAAATTGAAAAGAAGGTCAAAAATCATAATTTTAGGAACAAACTGACCAAATTAGAAACACAAAATAAAGTTTATAATAAATGGGTCAGCTTAACTTACCACGGAAAAATTTCAGAAAAAAAAGAGTTGAAAAAAGAAGGTTTCAATATCGGGTTTAAAACTATCAATCCCATAAGCCAGTGCCTAGAGAGAGGTAGGGACAAAACAGATATTGAAAATAGAAGCGGAGTTTATAGTCTAGAGTGTGCGACGTGCAGTCAATTATACATTGGACAGACAGGACGTCGTTTTAGGGAAAGAATTAAAGAACACACGGCCGAAATAAAGAACCGAGGAAACCGTTCTACATTCGCGACCCACATAATTGACAATATCCACACTTTCGAGCCATCTACAGGCATCAAATATCTCCACTATTGCTCAAAAAGCAGGCTACTTAATAGCTTAGAGCAATTAGAAATAAATAAAGCTACCAAAAGGAACATTTGTATGAATGACCAAATTTATTTCAACTATTCCCCTTTGTTAACACCCTGATCCAGTTCTGTTTCCACATATATGTTTGTATTATCTGTTATTAATATTTGGTTCCACATATATGTTTCAAGTTATCTAAATATTATTATTAATTTTATTTCTATTTTTATTATTTATTTGTATTTGTACTTATATATTTGTTGTTTTGCCACGATTAGTCTAGTAATATTGTTTTATGTAAATTTAGAACTAGGTTTCGTTAGGAAATATTTCATGAGTTAGCTAACGGTACAGCCGGGGGACTCCCAAGTTTTAATAGCACCCTTTCACCCGAGATGTATTAGAAGGGTCGCTCTCTGCAAACTGACTTAGTTCATAACTAGACCTGACGATGGTATAAAGCTGAAACCGGTAGTTGTATATACTTATATATATCTTTAGTGGAATAGACAATATTTCAAAAATAAGTTTGTTTTATTCATTTATTACAAGTTTCCACAATATGTCCGCGTTCCTCAACTTAGAAGTTGTTAATTATTCTTATTCTTCCACAGAGATTATGTAAATATATCTCTATGCATTTATCTTTTCCATTTGAAAATTTGTTTAAATAGGTATACTTAACGAATTGTATATTTTATATTGGGCTCAGTCCAGTAAATAAAGATTATTATTATATTAAACAAATTTTGTTTTCATTCTTTGATTCAGGCAACAGAAAACATGAAATTCCTGTGAAAACACATCGAATTTTGATCTATTTCATAACATTTAGGATTTAAGATTCCTAGCATGAATAAGTGTACAGCATGCGATGGAAATAAAATAAATTTTGAGATCTGATCTGAAAAGAGGTTCCCTATTTATTGTGTACCAAAAAGTTCAAATTGAACGTCCTTGAGCTAGCGTCAACAGTTGTCAGAAAGGTCACACGGCCCACTCAAACAATTTCATTCATTGTTCGTCGGCAGAAATAGAGAACGAAAAAAAGTTGTCAATGTTGGAATTAATTTATTAAATGTTTTCCCTCCCTTCAAAACGAATCAACTGTTTGTGGTAATCATCATGAATCCTCAAAATAAATTTTGTGTCGATATATTCATCATATCGGCAGTTTTTAAATAGAGATTTTGTGTCGAGCGCTCCTATCCTCTGATCCCCCTTTCCCATCGGCTGATTCCGCGGAAATGGGATTCTGTACACTCATATTTTTAGACGTTTCTTTGATTTACCCAAAAACGGTTAATCCTATCGAAAAATTGGTTCTTACCAAAAATGTTCCTTATTAAATTTCCATTAACTGATTTGAGATAGGAATAATACGATAAAAGTTATAGTACCCCACAGAATAGTAATAATTGCCAATTTAATGAAAGAACATGATATTCAGAAGTCTGTATGTAAGTGAACTATTGATTTTTAGATGAAACCCTCGATAAGTTTTGAAGGGAGAGCGAAAACTTAATTGATAAATTAGTGCTGGGGAAGAATATTGTCAGTGATTCAACGACAATTTTTTTTTTTAATTTTTGGAAATAGGGGTTCGGAAAACATAAAATTCTGGTTAGGTTAGATTCTATGACTCATGCTCGGGCTATAACTATGAAGTCATATCGCCTACTACCAGAGTGCTCTTTCGTCAGTCTTGTGGACATGAGCCCGACTCTACTGTAAGAGTCCTAAATTTTGCCTACCCTAAATTTTTATTCACTTAGGGTAGGGGTCTTTAACGAGTACCTGACATCGTTCAAGCTCGGGACCATCGCTTAACGTCCCATCCGATGGACGGCGTGCTTAAGTTTATTTTACGTCCCAGATAAAATAAACTAAGTGCCTCGGTCGGGTTTCGAACCCACGTTCTTGAGCTCAGAAGACAAGCACGCATACCACTGAGCTACCGGCGCCCTCATAAAATTCTGGTAAAAAGCCAACATCCAATTGCCTAACCTAAATTTTTATTCACCTAGGGTCTTAGGGCCTACTGCCAGAGCGCTCGTCCATCACTCTGGTGGACATGACCACCAGGAATTCTAATTTTTCCTTAATCAGGTTTTGTTACATACAATAACAGTAGAGACCCCTTCTAATCTAATGAGCACCGAACATCGCACAGGCTCGGGACCATCAAAGGACGGCGTGCTCAAGGTTCTTCACCTTCTAGATAAAAACCTAATGGATTCGCCCGGGTTTCGAACCCGCGATGTTGAGTTCGGAAGGCAAGCACGCTAATTCTGATCTACCGGTTCCCTCAATTTTCTTATTAAAAAATATATATATATTTTAGTTAGTTACTATGATTCATGCCCGGGCTTTAACTACTGCCAGTACTTGACATCATACAGGCTCGGAACCATAGTTTAACGACCCATCCGAAGGCCGGCATGCTCATAGCAATTTTGCACCCGCGATCATGAGCTCAGTAGGCAATCTGGAAGTCAGTCAATTTTAACTGATTGAGGTTATTAGCCAATTCCTCATGTTATCAAAATATTGATAACAAAAGTGTTTGAAAACATTGACCTGATGCCAACAGAAGATGGTGACGTAGAGCGAAGTTCGTCAGGAGTGGTGTGACCTATGACGTCGCCGTAACTATTGATACAATGAACTAAAAATAGTGTATGTATTTATGTAGTTTCTGACAAGTGGCTCAGTCTAGCGGCCAAATTCTCTAGACCCATGTCTGAACATTGGGAAGTATTTACGTTAACATATCTAAATATATATGTCGGCATCACTCACTTCAGAAAAATATCTACCCACGTACACTTAACTATTATTTACTCAAAATAAAAATAAAATTGGTGTCAGAAGTAGAGGAGTGATTAGCAGTTTCATTTCCACAGCTGTATAAAGAATTTAACATTCCGTTTTTTATTTGTTATATTTACAATCAGTTAAAATAGAAACATAAGTAGGTTAGGTTAGGTTTTATGACTCATGCCCGGGCTTTAACTATGAGGTCATATCGCCTACTACCAGAGCGCTCTTTCGTCACTCTGGTGGACATGAGCCCGACTCTACTGTGGGAGTCCTAAATGTTGCCTACCTTAAATTTTTATTCATCTAGGGTAGGGGTCTTTAACGAGTACCTGACATCGTACAGGCTCGGGACCATCGCTTAACGTCCCATCCGAAGGACGGCGTGCTTAAGTTTATTTTACCTCCCAGATAAAATAAACTAAGGGCCTCGGTCGGGCTACGAACCCACGACCTTGAGCTCAGAAGTCAAGCACGCATACCACTGAGCTACCGGCGCCCTCGAAACATAAGTAAATTTGATGACAGTGAGTATAAAAAATATAAAATAATTAATAACAAAATAAGAAAAAATAAAATAAATAATAATATAAAGTATATATGATACGAGCAATGCCCGAAATTGTGCAATGTCCGACATTGTACAGATTCACCTGTGCAATGTCGACGTTGCACACCCAGACTGTGCAATGTCCGAAATAAAGATATATTTCGGACATTGCACAGCTTTACTCGTACTTACAATGTCAGCATTGCCCAAGCCAATCTGTGCAAAGTACTTAAAATGGATTTAATTTTTAAACAAAAATTCATTTATTAGTGCAACTGGACGAGTTGTGGCATTTTGACGGGAGGGGCAGATATATCGTCCCGTCGGCGGAACGCCGGCAAATACGCCCCCAAATTTTGTAATATTTCGATTTATGTTTGTTCTAGGAATTTATGTACCCAGATGAATGATTATCGCCACAACTCTAAAATGCCACAACTCGTCCAGTTGCACTAATAAATAGATTTTTGTTTAAAAATTAAATTCATTATAAGTACTTTGCACAGATTGGCTTGGGCAATGCTGACATTGTACGAGTAAAGCTGTGCAAAGTCCGAAATATATCTTTATTTCGGACATTGTACAGTCTGGGTGTGCAACGTCGACATTGCACAGGTGAATCTGTTTCGGGCATTGTTCGTAACATATACAAATTATTACATATAAACAAAATAATAATTACAAAATAAAGAATAATAAATAGTAAGACTAAATTAAATAAATGTGAAAAAATTAAAATACATAAAGAAATCATAAAACAAAATAAAGAAAAGTATGTACAAAATAATATGATGGAAATGGAGGTAGAGGAGGCCACGGGGGCGCGGGTGGTCCCCCGTACCCCTTGGATCTGCCTAGCCTCTGACTAGCAGTGGAGGCAGACCGAGAGGGACAGAAGAGCTGAAGAGAGTCGACAATGAGGGAAGAGGCTGGTCACTTCCAGGATGCTATCTTATTGTTGCAGGTCTCTCGGCCAGGACCGCCTCAGTCTTCGGGGAGGATCGTCAGGAAGGGAACGTGATGACTAGGATCGAGCAACAGGATTGTTATGGAAGGAATGATTGGAGTGAAACTTTGAGAAGCGGGACTTAATAAATTATTTTGATGAGGGCAACCTCGAAAGCAGGCTAGCGAAATTTAATATTTAACAAAATATGAGAGAGATCAGACTACACTTTTATTTTGCAACATCTGAAAGACAAAAAAATGGAAGTTATGTAGACTGTCAGACAGCTTTTAACGGGATTTCATGTTTTCTGACCCATTGATTCCAAAAATAAAAAAATCTCTATATGTGCGTCAACACGATAACTCTCGATAAAATGAATATATCGACACGAAATTTTATATGCGACTGCCTGATTCAAAAAAATAAAAAAAATCTGTCTGTCAGTATGTCAAACTCCCTTGAATCAGATCTAAATCAATCCATATGACATTTTCACTTCAAATTTCAAATTGAAGGGGAGGCCGCGGGGGCTCGAGTGATCCCCCCTGCCTTCTCGCCTTGCCAATCACTGTCCAACAGTGGAGGTAGGCCAAAAAGGAAAGGAGAGTTGAAGGTAAGAGGGCCCTCTGGGGACGGGGGGGTGGCGGGGGCGGGGCCTTGTGTGGGGCCCCTGGGGTGTCTCAGTGTGCGGGCGGTGGCTGGGCTGGGGGGCTTGGTCGGCTCCACTGGGATCTCTGGACTGATATAGTCCCGGGCTTGGAGGGTGTGGTCGGTGCCACATACAAGCACACCCTCTCTAACAGGCCTAGCTACACCGGGGCCTAAGCCCAATGCCTAAAGAGAGACGCCCGGTTGTGCCGTTGCTTGTCCCCTGGCCTGGTTGGGACGCTCACTGGGTGCCCCGGGGTCCTGTGCGGGGTCCCCCCTCCGTTCGCCCCCCAGTTTCTCTGTGGGATCTCCTACTTATTTGAACAGCCAGGCATCAATGACCCTCGTGGTTGATATGCCATAAAAAAAAAAAGAAAAAAAAAAAGAGGATTACATGAGGGGAGAAGCTGGTCATCACCGGAGCTAAATATTTTTGCTACAGTAGCAGGTCTCTCGGCCAGCGCCGCCTCAGTCTTCGGGGGGGATTATCTGGATGGGAATGGGATGACACGAGTCAACCAACTGGATTGACATGGGAAGAAAGGTTACTGTGGAATTTAGAGAAGCGGGACTTGATGAGGTCAATAACAAATGGGATTTTGAAGTCCGGTGAAAACTCAACTTCGAATTTTTGACAGATTACATAACTTCCCCTATACTTCGTATCATTGGGTACGTAAAAAAAAAAAAAAGTGGTAGTGAAGCGTTACGTTTTACGTAGTATATGCGAACTAACATGTTATTACGTAAAATTGAACTTCTCAATGATTATTATAATGAATGAAATATCGATATCACTGCGTCATATGCCCGGACTCACGTATAAAAACGGTCCACATTAAATGTTGTAAATACATTTTTTTATTTCTTTTTGTTTCCTGTATTTTTAATGTGTTTGTTGTTTTGTTGATTTTTTGAAACTGGAATTTCCCTCGCAATTACACCGTCATTACCTGGGATACGACGTCAGTGTTATGCACAAATGGTTTTACTCACCTCCGTAATTAGTGCGTCTAGGTTTCCCAAAAAGACATATAGAGATGACAAAAGGAATATTGTTAGAAAATAAAAGTATATTTATTATAATGTTCAATATATTTTTTTTCACCCAAGGCTTTAACTACAAGGTCATATCGCCTACTACCAGAGTGCTCTTTCGTCACTCTGGTGGACATGAGCCCGACTCTACTATGCGAGTCCTAAATTTTGCCTACCCACAATTCTTATTCACCTTGGGTAGGGGTCTTTTACGAGTACCTGACATCGTACAGGCTCGGGACCATCACTTAACGTCCCATCCGAAGGAAGGCGTGCTTAAGTTTATGTTACCCCCCAGATAAAATAAACTAAGGGCCTTGGCCGAGTTTCGAACCCACGACCTTGAGCTCAGAAGGCAAGCACGCATACCACTCAGCTATCGGCGCCCTTAACCATCTGTTATAAACAGGCCCGGATTTAGAAATTTGCCGCCCCTAGGCAGTTGTGGAAATTGCCGCCCCCTCCCCCCCGCCCCTCAAAACTTCCTCAATGGTAGAATAAGTTTGGTACGAAATTCAATCATCAATAAATAATATGCACCGGTCTGAGAGCAAATATTTTATTTTATTATTGTCAGTATCCTTATAATCATGATGTATATGACATCATTCAACAATTACCATTATGTATGCGATTTTTTTTTGTAGAGAAATTATTGCTTATTGGTTGAAATTTTTACGTCTCGATTTTCGGATGGCAAACTCATCGATAATGGAATCAAAATCTAAAGACATAAGCAAATCTGACTCTATAGTTAACAAAGCGAGTGCGTTTAATCGTTCTGCAACCAGTTTTGATCTCAAGTAGTTTTTCACTCGCCGCAGTACGGAAAATGATCGTTCAGCGCTACAATTTGATACGGGTGTGCAAACGAGCATTCGGTACGCTATATCAACGTTCGGAAAAACTGTGTGGAGCTCATTGGTTCTTAGTAATTTGAGCAGATCCATAGGAGAATTGTTTTCCATATTCTTTTTGACGCAATAACTTTTAAATAAAATTATTTCATTTGCGAACGATGCTTCGATATCTTGATCGTAGAAATTTATGAATTGAGCAGATTGTTCACGAATTTCTTTTTCATTCAAACAATGCATATCTGTAATGACTGAAAATTTCTGATAAAGAACTATATGCCGCCCTTCAATTCTTGCCGCCCTAGGCAACTGCCTACTCTGCCTGCATGGTAAATCCGGGCCTGGTTATAAATAAAAGTCTTTAGAGTTATTTAGTTATTATGACTCATGCCCGGGCTTTAACTACGTGTTCATAATCGCCTACTATCAGAGCGCTCTTTCGTCACTCAGGTGGACATGAGCCCAACTCTACTGTGCGAGTCCTAAATTTTTATTCTCCTAGGCCAGGGGAGTACCTGGCATACGGTTCACCGCAAGGTTCACTCACACTACATACAACGTTCATTCGTAAATAATATACACAATAACTCAAATAAATATCTACAATAATAATAAAATTAATGACTCTCTGCAATAGTACAAACATTCAACAAACAGCAAAAAAAGGAATTTTTATCATAAAATAGAAGAACTAAATTAATTTTTAAAAAAGTATGTACTATTACAGAGTTCAAAAATAGAATCCATACAGTAAATGTCTATATAAAACCAGCCAAGTAATTATTTAATGTATCTTTAAATTAAATTAAATTTAAAAAATTATGTACCTACTGTATTTATTTTATAGAAAAACTTCATATGCGAACATAAAATATAAAATAAATAATAATTTTTAAAACATTAAATATGGTTTTCTTATAACAAATAAAACTATTGTTGACCTATAGAGGGAATCTAACAGGATACACAGTAAGAATACATCTATAAATGGATCTTGTTCCGGATCTATCCTGCAGAAGATGTGAAGTAATGGAGGAAACCACGCTACATCCTGGGATAATTCACATCGCCCATAGAGAACTTCAATGAAGCGTCCTTCAATTCATTGTCAGAATGAACCGAAGAAACAGAACTTCGAAAGGATCCTGTGCTTCATTAAACAGGTAGGAGGCAAAGGGCTTTCAGACTTTGGATAACTTGGGTACAAAACCCACCCCTGCAATCAAAATCAAATGACTGTTGCTCCTACAGAATTTCTCTAATAGTACTTTAGCAAATAATAGTTACCATGAATTTCATTCTTGTTGAATTTAATGCGAAATCGACTGAATGATACCTTCAGCCACGACTTAACAAATACTAAATGGAATTTCAATCAGTTTACAATCTAAACAGTTCCCTTTTTTCCGCCCCCATGAGGTTTTTCCCTGTCCCTCCTGTACAGTGAAGTCTGAAAATATGAAAAACATTAAAAATAAAATATCGTCTCAAATTTAAATCTTAATAATAAAAGACAATTTTAGAAATAGTATGTGCTGACTAAAATACAAATATATATGAATATATGAAATAAATCAAAGATAACAATAATAAATATATGAATAAAAATAAAAATATATAAAATAAAGATACACAGTTTTTTTAAGATATATATAAATATATATGAGGAGTTTGGAGCCAGAGCGGACCAACCCACAATTTTTCGGAAAATGAGTTATTACCATCCTGATGTTGGCATAGGTTCACTTTTTCAAAACCAGTGTAGATCACTTAGTTTCTTCACTTCAGTGATAGATAGCAGCACTTTAAGTTTAGTCCACAAATATTTTGTGCATATATTTTCAAAGTCACAATGGATCATATGGCCTTCAAAAACTTTATAGAACACAAAAAGGGATCACTCATCCAATACTATTCTAAAATTTCAAATATAAATAAATATTTGGGGCCCATTTATGGAGATAAACAAAATGTACTCAATTTTCAATTGCCATTTTCTTCCTGTTCAGTTTCAACCAGTTGGTCCGCTCTGGCTCCAAACTCCTCATATATATATATATATTTTTTTTTTTCACTGCTGATATAATGAATTTATCGCCACCATAATTAGTATGAAGATTCAGAAGCCACAATTGTAAATAAATATTGAGTTTCAGACCAGTAATTCTTGCTGGGGAAGTACATAGGCTATTTTTTTTAGAGGTCGAAAAACATGAAATTTCGTTGAAAACTCCATTTTAAATTTCTCACCGATTACATAACTTTCCCTATGCTTTGTATAGGAGGGGGAAAGCAAATATAGCTACAGAACTCTTTATTGCATCTTGCTATGCAACATGCACTTGACTGGTATTTTAAAATATTATGAAACTCATCTTCCAAATTGGGCATTTTTTACCGACATTTTCCTCAGATAAACAAATTATTTTTACACAGGCGGAAAAGAAGGATTTATTCTCTAATCTGCTTTTAATGTCCACTGCATGTTGAAGCTATTATTTTAAAGAGCTACTGACCTCATGGACGGACAAGCGCCTGACCCTGAGCTCACGACCCCTTCACATCAGATCCGGATTCCTCCTTCAGGTGGCTACCGTATTGCTTCTAAAGGAATCTGAATAACTTTCCCCCAAAACGAGTTCTTTCCTCCATTCTTTCCTCCATTCTTCTTGATACTTTAAACTGTAAGTATGTATTATTTCCCAGCTTCACAAAATATATGAGAAGTTTGTTTCTAAACATGAGAACATTTCAAATATTATATTTTCAGTGAAAACGTCGGAATAAAATCATTTTTCATTTTCTTTTCGATGCTGCCGTAGCTCTTGCATTTGCTCGGCACTAGACTTTTTAAATTCCTTTTGATGCGAGCTTTCCTCTGATTTGCGTTTTCTATAATTCCGCGCATATTTACGATTCATATGAGACATCTTTAATTTTTTTGCAATTTTCAATTTAATACAGATTTTTACATATATTTCGGCAAATATTTTTATTGTTTCACTTTGAGTTCTAGTAGTGCTCCTCAAGCTCTTTACAATGACACCCGAATCAACGTCCTATCTAAACGCGTTATCACGCTACACTAATTTCCAATTTTATACAACGCTAATTCGCAACAATCATCCGCCGGCGCCCACACTAGCCCGATAACGTCACAAGCAAAACAAACACGTACAGACATGCTCTATCCATTGTGACCTCAACCGTTGTTATTGCATTATTAGTCTCGTAGTTATTATCGATTGAAATCTGACGGAATTTTGTAACACAAGAAAGTTTGACCGGCTATCACTGTGAGCGAATAGGCGTTTTCACGTCAAAACCTGACCGTAAGACTGTACGTCCACATAGTTTTGAGTACTGCGTTGTATATAAATCGTTTTGTTTTCATAGTTAATTTGGATCTTTTGTCTAATATTCTTAGTAACGTAGTTTATATTATCTGTTCATATCTTGTCTTTTCAGTCTCGTGTGAGGATTCCAAGTTAGTCGTTTGTCGAGTATGAGACCTAGATAGCGTATATTATATATATTTGTAGAAAATCATACTAAAAAAAGATTGAACATCGAATTCCTGAACGATTACGCAACTTCGAAGGGAGTATTCATGAAATACTTGGTTGCTTCAGATCCAGGAAAGGAGGAAGCCCAGAGCTTCCAGGGAAGTGATCAGAGCATTGAATGCTTAGGTCCCTAGATGCATCAATCTATGATAACGAAGAAAAATGCTTATTACAATACTTTGTTCGTCTGATCTCTTATTATTCAAATCCTGTCCAAGGTTAATTGTTCAAGTAGAACTGGTTCAAAGATGGTACAATGAATTAAATAGCAAGTCACTACTCATTGAAATGATATGCCACACAACATCTCATGCATTCATACAGAGGCCATGCTCCTGACCCTGGCTACTTCAATATCCAATAGGATTCTTCCTTAATTTCTGTTAAATATGCGTTTCAGTTGCAAGGCGTGGGAGCGAACTAAGCGAGCTCAGCTTTCCTCTGTATATAATATTGTATAGATAGGTAGTGGTATCCAAAATGAGTAAATAACAAGATGGATGAAGTTTATATATAAAAGAATGTAATGAACAGAAGAAAACCTTGGGAGATGGAGTTGGCCAACTGAAAAATAATAAGAGATAACAAAACATAAGATAAATATAACTAAAACTTAACTTGGAATATAATGTTTAACATAAGAATAAAAGTTCAAAACAATGGTAAAATAATAATGTTCTTAACGTAACGCAAAATTGTCCAAATTTGAATACCACCCCCCCCCCCCCCCCCCCCCCAAATGTAAAAAAACTTACTTTAGACCAAAAATAAATAAGTGTCGATTTCTTTTGTTGACTAATTCTCGTCAGTTCCTGAATTTTGTCGATTTACAAGTTCAACAAAATTTTCTTGTTTTTTTTAAATAGAATTCCACATTTCTACAACATCCTGTTGAACCTTTTGTTTTGTTTTATCGGGATACGCATTTTGATAACACTTGATCCAATTGTTGTACAGCTTTTCTTTGTCAACGACACTTTTTGGATTCATTGTTGTCTTGTAAACTTGGGAACTGATTCGAATGAACTATATGTAAACAAACCAAGTCACGTTTGTCGTTATGGATGTCACCAAAAAAAAAAAAACCTATTCAAAACATACGCGAAATTTGAATGGTTTTATAAATCACCATAAGAAATTTGAGTATTTTATGATCAAGTGAAATGTTTGTGTATTTTTATTTTAAATTTTGTTTTTTTGGTAGTTTAATTTTTTTATCATATCACTTTAATGTGGGAAAATATCAAAAAGTTATAGGTATTATTTCTCGAAAAATTATCTGAAAATGAAACATTTATTTTACCAAAATTTGAATTGAACTAGCGTTATATAACGTCAAAATTGCCCCCCCCCCCCCCCCCCCCCCCCCTCCCCCCTTGTAAGGCTTCATAACGCTGCGATGAAGCCAGGAGGGGGGTGGGGGGGGGGGGGGGGGGGTGCTAACTGTTGAAATGGTGGACGTGATGGGATGCTGAGATGATGTGGTGATGGTTGAACAGGTAGCCAGATGTACGATACATTCTTGGAGGCTCCTAGCAAGGTACTGAGAGCCTTAAGACAGCCTACTTTAGTAAACATTAGACGATGAGTAGGATTAGTGGGGAGGAGACCGTAAACAGACCGACTTCAGTCCAATAAACAATATAATGAATATTGAAACGTTAAAATTTTAAATTAATGCCCAAACAAATATTATAACAAACTTTTTTTTTTTTTCATAATTTATTTGACAATTTTCAACTGTGAGAACACAATAAGAAAATATGAACATACTAGAAGTAATAAATAAATAAGAAACAGAGTGTGTGCAGTTAGTACACACGTTTGAACTTCCGTAACTAACTCTTCTAGTTTCAGTTTCTCTTTATGCTAATAAAACTATATTTTTATTTTAACTATTTTTATTAACATTAGAACAGGATGGATAATAATTTAATTCAGGAAATGTTTTTAATCATATAATATCCCTCATTTGCTGCAACAGCGACATAACTCAAAAATTTGGATTTTTCAGGAGGAGCAATTCAAACTTTTGACGTGTAATAATTTGATGCATTCATTCGAAAATAACTTATCAGCATGTATTATTGAAAGAATCATATATATAAAGCTGAAAATGTCTGTGCGTTGTACCGCTATAACTCACGAACGGCTTCATGGATTTGATTAATTTTTTTTTTAATTTGTTCGTCATCGTCTGTGGAAGGTTATAGGTGTATTAGTACCTCAATATTTGGTCCATCCCAGCATCCACCCACGCAATCTTTGTAACTCAAAAACCACTGCAATGATTAATGAGGAATCTTTTTGAATAGATACGTTTTATCTACCGGAAGGTTAAGATCTATTTTTTAATCAACCCCTGGTCCACTCACGCAATCTTTGTAACTCGAAAACCATTGCAACGATTAATGAGAAATCTTTTTGAATAAATTAGTTTTAGCTCCAAAGCTAGCGTTACTACAGTTGAAGGACTATAAGCCTTTTTCCGTATGAATAATTGAAAATTATAACATCATGAATGTACTGTCGAGGAACTGAATAGCCTTATAGGAGATATTGGGAGAAAAGTCAAAGTTCCCCGGGCAACGCCGGGTATTACTGCTAGTACAATATAAAAGAAGATAAAATGTACAATAACAGCTATAGGCCTTACTGAGGTTTCTCCCTTAACCTCATAACTACCCTCACTTTGAATTATGACATTCTTGCAGCAATAATTGTTTTCTCGGCGAGCAGTTGAAGCTCAGATGTGTCGTTTTACCCGCTAAAAGTATATGTGAGAATGGTTCTTCCTATGCCCATAAATAAAAAACGCCCATTTTTGAGTTATGTCGTTGTTGCAGCAAATAAGCAAAATGTTTATAAAAATTTCTGTTCACAGTTTATTAACTTATAGATATTGCCTTAAAGATATTATTATAAAATGATATTGATTAACTGTATGCGTGCTTAGCTTCTGAGCTCAAGAACGCGGGTTCGAAACCCAACCGAGGCCCTTAGTTTATTTTATCTAGGAGGTAAAATAAACTTAAGCACGCCGTCCTTCGGATGGAACGTTAAGCGATGGTCCCGAGCCTGTACGATGTCAGGTACTAGTTAAAAACCCCTGCCCTAGGTGAATAAAAATTTAGGGTAGGCATAATTTAGGACTGCCACAGTAGCGTCGGGCTCATGTCCACCAGAGTGACGAAAGAGCGCTCTGGTAGTAAGCGATATGACCTCGTAGTTAAAGCCCGGTCATAAGTCATAAAACCTTACCTATAGATTAACTAATTAACAAATTAAAAATTATCTGTTTTGTACATTTGACTCTGGTTAAATTTATTTGACGGTTATAAAAAAAAATCAACTATTTACCATTTTTATCTCCATTTAATTGTATAAAGATTATTTATAATACTCCATTTTATTGTGTTTGCTCTCTCCCTCCAAAGTGTGTAAAGCCTCCCTTCTAATCCCCTCTTCTCTCTAGTCGATTTGGCTGAAATTCAATAGCTGTCGTTCTTATGATGTTCATATTTACGATACATGAAGCGTTGGGTCCTGTGTAGTTCACTGTTAACGACATCTGAGCTGGCATCCTTTCCATTCCTCGCCTCCTAGGATGCTGCAATATAAATGTGAGGATGGACAGACATGGAAAATACTCCAAGTTTCTACTCCGTCCCTGGCGATAACTTCTTAATCTTAAAATTTTTTTTAACAATTATTATTAATTTTTATTTTTATTTTTCAGTAATAAATTCCTGTTTCTCCCAAATACAGACCGTTACAATATCGTGAGTGATATATTATTACTATACATCACTTCAGCGTGATGCAGTCAAGGAGGCTCATGTGATTCACATCTCTAGATTATGAATGAATCATCTTCTTCCGTCTCCTCATTCAATTATTACTGAGTCAGTCAATCATTCAATTGAACAAACATGTTCGAGGTTTCTTCAATTATGATTGAGTAAAAAGATAGAATACGTACTGTTTCATTCGTATTACTAAAAGATTGATTAATGGTTCTTGATTTAAAAATACAATTTGGGATAATTTCATCATTTTTTCCAACAAATTACTACGTTTAAATGAAAAATACCCTATAATGTGAGGAAATGTTAGATTTTTTTTTGTTTTACTTTCATACACCTTCAATATTAGGAAGTGAAAAATCCGAGATCGAGTTTTCGACGGGAATTCAGGTTTTAAGATCCCGTCATGGGTGATTTTGTCCGAAATCAGAAAAAACAATTGAGACCACTTTTGGGGTCTAAGTACATATTAAATGGTACCATTTATAGTTATAGTTTTTTATTTATAGTATAGTATTATGACTCATGCCCATATACATACTCACAGGTTTGAATACGAATATATTCATAACCACAGGAGTTCATATTCACCGCTGTGAATACGAATATATTCATATTCAAAGGTTTGAATATGAATATACGAGTATATTCGTATTCATAGTTAATATTTTTTGTGAATATATTCGTATTCGTATTTCCGATTAGGATTACGCCCATCCCTGGTTGAGAGAATGGCTGCGTTGTCTGGAACTCCCACCTTTGATCTCTAAAAAATGTGATGAAGAAGATCCTTCAGTCATCTTAAAGTTTCTGTTCTTTAGGAATGATTTAAGTATTAAATAATATGTGAGAGAGATAATTTTATATTTAAATTCAAAACCTCATAAGAACATAATTATTAATTTTCCGCGAAATCGGGGAAAGAAAAGGGAGCAGAGGAGGGTGGTTCGACTCAAAAATCTAATAATTGCCGATGTAATGAATGATGATTAATCTCTGGGGAAGTACGTTGCTGCTGATCTACAGATTAATCCTTTGTTTTCCTCAATAAGTCACCCGCCCCCCCCCCCCCCCCCCGCCCCCCCCCTGGATCCGCGCTGGGTATTTGACCAGGAAGTATTGTATGAAGTTTATGTTCTTCACAGAAAATCCTCTTTGATACTTGATGTCGATACTTTTTGTAAACATGAGCACATCGATTAATTTAGATACTTCAAGATGGTATGACGCACATGACGAAAATATGTTTCGATTTCTTGAAAGAAAGATTTTCAAGGACTCATTAGTAGTAGGTAAGTGGGCGCGGCAGCTTAAGAAATTAATACCTACCTATCTTAGGGCAGAGAGAGTCTACAAGTACAGTAGAGGTTAGGTTAGGTTTTATGACTCATGCCCGGGCTTTTACTACGAGGTCATATCGCCTACGCCACTTTGCTGGACATTGCCTACCCTAAATTTTTATTCACCTAGGGCAAGGGTCTTTAACGAGTACCTGACATCGTACAGGCTCGGGACCATCGCTAAACGTCCCATACGAAGGACGGCGTGCTTAAGTTTAATTTACTTCCCAGATAAAATAAACTAAGAGCCTCGGTCGGGGTTTCCGACCCCACGATCTCGGGACCCTTTTAATAGAAAACCCCTGTCCTCTTAATGGAAAATGGTAATTTATTTGTAAGAAAAAAAAGACAATATTATATGTACTACAATTTATTTTTACAAAAACTTTTATAAAAAGAACAAAAACTAGAAAATTGGAAGGATTTTTGAATTGAACCTCTCTTCTCCTACGGCTAATTCGCTGAAAATTAATATGTGTCGTCCTTAGAGGTCTTTTGAATTTACATATGAAATTTCGTGTCGATGCATTCACACCGCAGATATTACAGTTTTTGAGTTAGGCCCCCTAACCCCTCTAATCCCCTCATTGCTTTGGCTGACTTGGCTGAAAATCAAGCTCAATACAAAAACCCTAATAATAATAATAAATTAATTTCCGTTAAACCAATACATGGTAATAGGATACGCCAAAAGAATTTATACATTAAGATAGCTAATAATGAGATTAATAACTACTTGAGTCTAACGCACGTATGATTAGTAGTAATAACAAAACTATTGAAAAAAAAGTAAATAAATTAATAAAAACTGAACAAATAAATACTTAAAAATATATAGCGTATAAACAAATTAATACAAAATACGTTTATAATAAGTAGACACTTTTCAATTTAATAAAAATTAAGATAACTATTTTTCAAAAAAACTCTTCGGAAGTGTCTTTATCCCAACGATGTTTCGGAACGTTCTTACGTCCCATCATCAGGTCCCAATGTGCGAGGTATAGAAAAGCAAGAAAACAATGTAACTATAACAATATATGAAAAATAATATATATACATATATAGATTAATCAATTATAATAATAATTGCCTGTAATATAATAACTGCCGATTTAATAAATGTATCGACACAATATTTAGTATGAGGATTCAGGACTTGCTATGTCAACTATTGAATATTAAACGAACGGTCGACCAGTTCTGGAGAAAGAGCGAAAAATTAGTTGATTAATTCGTTCTGGGGAAGTACATAGCCAGTGATTCACTGACGACTGTGAATATATCGTCTCTCGTGGATATCTAATTGAAGGAGTAGAATGGCTGAGTAGAGTAAATAGACCTGGATGTAGCTACTAGAGCCAGTTGCCATAGTAGGTCAGTAAGTCGGGGTCTGGCTATGAGGTGATACGGCTCCGACCAATCAGAAGGGATGGGACCACCCCAACTCGGCCTCCTATTGGCTCTTCTCTGTAGCACTGTCTGGTTCGATACGTAGACGACATCGACCCTTTTGACACGGTACTCCCCCCCCCCCCCCCCCCCCCCCCCCCCGCTTGGGCTCGGTCAATGCTCCCTTCCTCGTGCTTCCATTCATACTTGTCAGTACATAAGCGCACCTCATATTATACGTTAGGTTTTATGTCTCATGCCTGGGCTTTAACTACAAGGTCATATCGCTTACTGTAGTTACGAGCCCGACTCTACTGTGGGAGTCCTAAATTACTACTTCAAAAACAATTTTATTTACAATCTGAAAATTCGACATTTTTCGTCCAATCTCTACAGTTCTAATTTAGTTCGAGTCGGCGATGCTGTATCCTGTATGCAAATGCAATATTTTTTTAATTTAGAAGTAAATATTATTCCAAATGATAATGTCCGAATACATTTTTTGCGTTCTGTGTTGATATAGTGGAAATACAAATGAATAAAATAAAATGATAGATAAAAAAACTTTTTGAACACTTAGGTATGTCTAATTTCACAAACATATACTTAAATGTGTACCGGTTTCGGCTTACGCCATCGTCAGCACAATGTTCAACAATAATTATTATAAATTATAACAATAATACTGGGAATACCTCCCAGATAAAATAAACTAAGGGCCTCGGTCGGGTTTCGAACCCACTTGAGCTCAGGAGGCAAGCAAGCATACCACTGAGCTACAGGCGCCCTCCCTTATATTATACTGGACTAGTCTGGGTATTACCAAGAAAATAATTACAAATCAATAATATTAAGTACTCCGAGGGCGCCGCTAGCTCAGTAGGCCTGCTACCTCTGAATTTCAGATTGCGGGTTCGAAACCCGGCCGAGCCCCCTTGGTTTTCTATCTGAGAGGTTAAAAAGCCTTGAGCATGCCGTCCTTCGGATGGCACGTTAAGCCATGGTCCCGAGCCTCCTAGATGAATAAAAATTTAGAGTAGTATAAAAATTTAGGACTGCCACAGTAGAGCGCTCTAGTAGTATGACCTCGTAGTTAAAGACCGGGCATGAGTCATAATAACCAACTATAAATGGTATCATTTAATATGTACTTAAACCAGAAATTGCTTTCAATTTATTTTTTTTGATTTCGGACTAAATCACCTGTGACTTGGGAATCTTGAAACAATTCACTTCCTAATATTAAAGATGTATGAAAGTATAAAAAAAAATTTTTTCCTCGCATTATAGGGTATTTTTTTATTTAAACGTTATAATTTGTGGGAAAAAATCATGAAATTATCCCAAATTGTATTTTTAAATCAAGAACCATCAATAAATATTTTAGTAATACGAATGAAACAGTACGATTCGCTTATTCAAGGTCAAGAGCGCTCTTTCGTTGCTCTCGACATGAACCCGACTCTACTTTGGGAGTCCTAATTTTTGTCTACTCTACATTTCAATTCACCTAGGGTAGGGGTCTTTATCGAGTAACTAACTGATTAACATCGCTTAATATCCCACCAATAGGACGGCATGTTTTTTTTTTTTCACCTTCCAGATAAAAACTCCAAGTGCCTCGACTCGAACCCTCGATTTTGAACTCAGTAGAGAAGCACTGAGTCTGAGCTACTCTACCGGCAGAATTTTCTTCTTTTTCCAGTCCCCTGATTCCAAAAATTTTAAAAATGGGCTAATTGTAAAAACCTTTATAATTGCTGATGTAATGACTTTATCGAGCCAAAATATAGGATGAGAATTTAGGAGCCCCGTACCAAAATTACCAAAACGGAACACTTATGGAATTACTTCGGTGTCCGTCCGTCCGTCTATTACAGCCGATTTTCTCTGAAACTAATCCACATAAATAAAATAAAAAAATTCGATGACATTGTGTCAAATGCAAGTGTTTGGTGTCAAATGCAAGCTTATTGAAGCACAAATTCAACAATATATATGATGTATATTGTTATGCATTGCTTTAAACATTTTTTGAAAAAACGCTTGAAAATTGCTGTCCCCCACCCTTATCACCAAAAGAATCGCTCATAAAAATCTGAAAAAATTCATGAACATTGAAAATTAGGGGTAGATTGAGCCAAAATTATTGATTGAAAAATTCTAGCGCCATCAATTGTTATAAACAATTTAATTGTTTATTTTCTTGTAACTGCTGAACCATTGGTTTTAAAGAAAAACTTTTTGGACAAAAAATCTTTCTCACGATGTAAGGAACAACGATTGTCTTAACACATTTTTCAATATTTATTATAAAAATTATTTAAAATTTGTTATCATTTCACCCTATCTACAATGGTCTAAATCAGAAAAATTTGAAGAAAATCAGAAACATTGACTATAATAAATTGCACGAAAAGTTATCCGGAGTGCATTATTATTAATAATTTAAGTGGGGGGCTGATGGTACGGAACACTAATTGTGCAAGTATAGTTAGCACTTGACCGATTTTTTTTTTCAAAATCAGGGAATCAGAAAATCTGAAATTCCGGTGAAAAGTCAAAATCGAATTTGTAACTGATTACATAACTTCCCCTACTCTTGAGATGTAAAATTTCTCTCCTCATTTCATGTGAAGAACTCGATAACAGCTAGTAACGTTAACAAAGGCTGATAATAAGGAAATGACTCACAGGAACCATGTTGAAGTCATGGTTCCTTGGTACCATTTAGGGTTTACGGTCCAAACTGGGTTTCCGCTTTTACTGTTTTCCGTGCTTCTCTCTTGAAGGTCTTTTGACTATGTCATTCATTGCCATGAAATTCTGAACGTATATTTGAGTATACGATAGTGATGTTGACATCAGGGCGTAACCAGGATTTTGAGAAGGGGGGGGGGGGGGGCAAAGTTAGGCTACGAGGGTGGGGGGTGTAGACTTCCGGGGGCACAGCCTGCAGTTTCCGTGGTTAGCTCTGCAGACTTTTTGTTATTAATTTGGGAGACTCGGAACCCTAGAAGCTCCCCTTGAGGTACTGACTGTAATACTTAAGCTGACTTTACATGAGCAGCAAAAATGCAAAGCGCAGCAGCAGCAAATCCACGCTGTGTTTCTGTGCTTTTAGAATTAACAACTTCTAAGTTGAGGAACGCGGACATATTGTGGAAACTAAATCTTAATATTATTATTAATTTTATTTCTATTTTTTATTATTTACTTGTATTTGTTCTTATTTATTTGTTATTTTCCCCGTATTAGTCTAGTGATATTGTTTTATGTAAATTTAGAACTAGGTTTTGTTAAGAAATATTTCATGAGTTAGCTAACGGTAGGTACAGCCGGGGGACTCCCAAGTTTTAATAGCACCCTTTGACCTGAGATGTATTTGAAGGGTCGCTCTCTGCAAACTGACTTAGTTCATAACTAGACCTGACGATGGTATAAAGCCGAAACCGGTAGTTATATGTATATATATCTTTAGTGGAATAGAAAATATTTCAAAAAATAAGTTTGTTTTATTCACTTTTAGAATTAAATGACTCACATCCAATAGCGTACTGCTGCGCTTTGCATTTTTACTGCGCATGTAAAATCAGCTTTAAGAGTATAAAGTATAACATAAATGACGATTTTGAGCAAGGAAATGAGATGATCGAATTCATATATATTTAAATAAATGTAATATGACTTGTTTTGTACATGTACATTTATGTAACAGCTGATTGCTGATTTAGGAATCAGACGCACGGGAAATTTGAAGATCCTATTGGTAACTTGCAAACAATCCATTTTTAATAAAAACTATTTTTTTAGTTTATTTAATTTTTATCTTGGTTTTTTGCTCTGGCTAGGGGGGGGGGGGGGAGGGGACGCGTACCTCCCACCCTGGCTACGCCCCTGGTTGACATCAGTCGTTTTCCTAGTTTCATTGTACAGTGTAATTCTGTGTGTGTCTATATACCCAGTAATATCAGTTTGAATTGAATTTGAGGAGGAGTGAGAACGATCTGCAAAAACGTGGTTGGTATAACATAGTCCTGATATGGCCACATCACATATATCTTAGTTTTTTCTCCAGTTTGAATAATTTTTTTATTTACCCAGCTACGAAGTACAGAAGTTATTCGATGTATCAAAAATCTGATGCGGAATTTCGATCTTCAGATTTCGGACATGAAGAAAAAATCTATCTGTCTGTGCGTCAAAAAAAAAATTGTCAAAACCTATCCATGGGACTTGGAAACGTGAAAATTGATTATTACACCTTATACTACAGTTATCTATAAGAATGTAAAAATACTTAGACTGTCAGGGAATTAGTGTGAATAGTTATAGAAGTGAAAACAGTTCTTGTGATTTGCTCAAGGCTAGCATCCAGCGTGTGACATTCTCCAACCTGTATGGCCCACTTAAGAAAATCAACTCCACTATGAAACGAGTAGAATTACTACTTAAAGCTCAATGTTCTAGGTTTTGCGCCTGCTTATATAATATGTTAATTGTTGCTATAGATCTGAATCACCGCTCATGTACTTCCCCAGAATGAATTAACCAATTAACCAAAGTTTTGATAACCATCATAACCAGTCAACTGTTTGCGCTAATATTCAACAGTTGACTTACATAGAGGCTCCTAAATACTGATACTAAATTTCATGTCGATACATTCAATACATCGGCAGTTATTAGGTTTTTTTTATTGAGCCCTCCTCTGATCCCCCTTCCCATATTCCGATTCCGCTGAAAATCGATAGGTGTTGTCCTTATATACATATAAAATTATTTGTCGATATATTCATTCTAAATTGAAATTTTAAATATAAAGTGTCAAGTGGATACATTCACTACATCAGGAGTTATTGGGATTTTTGTGTTAAGCCTCCCCATAATCCTCTTTTTCTTTTAATCGATTCGGCTGAAAATCAATGGGTGTCATCCTTAGAGGGTTCTACACACACACACACACATAAAATTTCGTGTCTATAAATTTATTCTATGGGGAGTTATCGTGTTCACAGTCACACAGATTTGAAGATCAGAGAGAAGTCAACACAAAAACTCTAATAACTGCCATTTTAATGAATATATTGATACAAAATTTCATATATAAATTCAAAGACCACTAAGAACGACATCTATTGATTGTCAGCCAAATCGGCGGAGAGCAAAAACGGGTTTGTACAGAGCAGCTGTAAAGATTGTTCAAGGTCTAAGACGTAGGTAAACCCAAATGTCACCTTCAGGTACGTCATTATAACAACTACAGTTCCCGTTAGCTGAAATATTGTATAAGAACCAAGGTTGAACGTGAAGATATCATTGGAGTAATCCATTGTTAAACGGGGGAACATTATAGAACTGTTTAAATGGGGGGGACATTATAGGACTGTTTAAACGGGGAGACATTGTAGAGCTGTTTAAACGGGGGGAGATTATAGAGCTGTTTAAACGGGGGGACATTATAGAGCTCTTTAAACGGTAGGAAAGGGGTGGGGGGGGGGGGGGGGGCATTATGGAGCTGTTTAAACGGGGGGAAGGGGGGGGGGGGGGGGGGGCATTATGGAGCTGTTTAAACGGGGGGAAGGGGGGGGGGGGCATTATGGAGCTGTTTAAATCCGCCGGACAGGTTCGTACCTGGAACTGGACCTCCCGGGACTGATGACGGAGGCTGGTTACCTGGCTTTTGGTCGGTTCGTCTCCTCCTGGCTGAGAATCAAGAAAGCCTTCTAGCCCGGCGCCGGGGGCCCCGCCGACCGCCGACAGGCGTTGCGGTGGCTACCCCCAGCTCTGATAAGTAGGCAGAACAGAACCCCCCCCCGAAATCCCGAGCTCACTCGTGTAAACCAAGGACGACTGTGGACCATAGCCATCGAGCCGGTCCACAACCGTCATGTGTAAATAAACTGGAGAAGGTTACCGATATAAAAGGGTGATGTGACCGACCCCCTTCAGGGGATCAGGTGCACCCAAAAAAAAAAAAAAAAAAAAAAAAAAAAGGAGCTGTTTAAATGGGGGGGACATTATAGAGTTGTTTAAACGGGGGGGAAGGGGGGGATCATAGAGCTGTTTAAACGACGGGACATTATAGAACTGTTTAAACGAGGGACATTATAAAACTGTTTAAACGGGGGGACATTATAGAGCTCTTTAAACGGGGGGGAAGGGGGGGGATTATAGAGCTGTTTAAACGACGGGACATTATAGAACTGTTTAAACGAGGGACATTATAAAACTGTTTAAACGGGGGAGAAATATAGAACTGTTTAAAAATATGTTTAAAACCGCAGATTTTCAGACATTTTGATCAGTATCAATTTATTATTTTCCTTCAATTAAGTTTTCGCTCTTCCTCTAGAACCAATTGAGTTACATAGGAGCTACTCAATCCTCATATTGACTTCCCTCTGATATTTTTGTGCTTATTTTGCGGAAAATTCATAAGTACCGTGCTCACTGGGGTTTTCAGAGTTTTTTTTTTTTTTTTAGTTATTAGAGTTTTATGTTAAGCCCTCTTAACTAATTTCCCCTTGCATTTGGCTGATTTAGCTGAAAATAAACAATTTTCGTTCATAATGGATACTGACATTTTTGTGTTAAGCTCCCCCCTAATCCCTTCTTTTTTTTGATCGATTTAGCTGAAAATCAATAGATGTCGTCTTTAGAGAGTTCTGGATTCACATATAAACTTTCGTGTTGATATATTCATTCTATCATTTATAAGCAGACAAACAAAAAGTATTTATTTTTTTCAAATTTTGAAAATTGACTGATTACATTACTTCGTACAGCTGAGGAATTAAAAATTAATTCAGTGTATGACAATAATTCAGAAATAATAAGGGTGCGCACTAGCTTTGCTGCGCATGATATGCATATATTAAACTCATTTGAGTGAATGTATTTTGGAAAGAGAAAGGCGATATCGTGAAGAGAGATGTGGGGTAGCTGACAGCTTCAGGTGGATCCATTGAGAAAGGAACGATTTTCTATGGCGACTTTCCAAAAGATTCGTCGTGGAAAGCCAGGATCAACCCCTTCACCATTTTCCAATCTCTGAAAACTTTCACATTATGTAACTTGAATCTGGGGAAACGGGAAGGTGCGCAAGTCTCAAATTTTGCTTATAAAAATAAATTAATTAAAAATAATAAAAAAAAACCCGACTATGAAAAAAAGTCAAAAATATCATGAAAACAGTAAAAAGTGAAAGTCTGTAGCAGGCCTATAGCCTTAATCCCTCTCTCCCCTTTGACTGATTTAGCTGAAATTTAACAGATATTTTCGTTGTAAAGATTTAAATTTAATTATGAAATTTCATATAGATACGTTAATTACTACACGGAGAAAAATATATTCTTGCGGCAAGAATAATATTCTTGTGGCAAAGCAAATTTCTTCTTGTGGCAAAAAAGTTTTATTCTGTATTTTGCGTCGGTGATAGGGAATAGTAGACACAACTAGGTGATAGGGAATAGTAGACACCAGTAAGTGGTAGGGAATAGTAGACACCAGAAGGTGATAGGTTTAGTGTCAAAGCTGTTTAGTGTCAAAGTCAATTTTTGACCTTAAATTCGTGTTCAGCATCCTCGAAAACCCTAACTTGGTATAAGAATACAATAAATCTACAATGTTATACAATAAAACTAATAAAATGAAAAAATAAAACTGTAAATAAAAAATCAAAAGTATTGGCAACGTTTTTGACAGCTGTTATGTACCAAAATGAGTTTCTAACACCATATTCGTGTTTAGCACCCTCGAAAACCCCTAGAAATCATCCACTTCATTGTTTTTGTTCAGAAATGGTAGTGTATTGCATTAAAATACGATCCCATCTTAAAACCCATGTTAAATTCTATTTAAATTCGAATCCGCTTGGGGCACGGGTTATATGTATTGGTTTTGGACGTTTTTGGTGTCAACATTTTTCATTTGTTGAGGAGAAACGATTTTTCTCTCGGGAGGTAAAAAATTTGGACTGTGGTAAGTATGAATACTGAAAATGAATACAGTATTTGTTAATACGTGGATGTATATGGTAGCAATACCGAAAGTACTCCCATATATTATATATATTTTGTGAAATAGACAATATTTTAAAAAAAAACAGTTTTTTATTTATTTTATATTCAGACAATGGTCAACTGTTCTTAGTTTTAAAATATTTCCAACAGTTAATATCTTTGCTAACAAATACAAAATATTTTAGGATATTTGTAGAAGACACGAAATTCCACATTAGCTGAAGGTGCATTGACCGGAGTTGAGTTGCATTAGCCAACTTGCAATTTATCTTTTTAACTGTTCTCATACTTATTTTTAATCACTGCAGTTACATTTCTCTGCTAACTTTTACAGACATTTGTCTCATAATTACATTGATGACGTTCTACCGTATTTTCTGTAACGACTTATGAAGTTGATTAAGCTGACTCACGTTTACGACTAACGAAATACCTCTCTCACAAATAACCTGAGATTTTTCGTAAGACAATTTTTACTATCTAATGTCTTTAGCATAATGATGCATTCTTATCGAACGAAAATTTGAGATCGAGTTTTTAATGTTTTCACGTTTAAAGATGGCTTAATATTTTTGCGTTGATGTCTCTGTGTATGTGATTGGAACTCTGTGAGGGGTCAAATGAGGAATGAAGGTATCAATCAAATGTGCTAACTTAGAAAATCTGATTAGATTTTTGTCGAAATCAAACAAAAATTAAGACCAATTAATTTCGAGGCCTAAGAAAATTTTACTAGACACCGCTCATTTGTATGACCTAATCAAAAATGTTTTGGGATAAATATTGTAGAGAAAACTCAATAAAACAAACTTATTTTTTGAAATATTGTCTATTCCACTAAAGATATATAAATATATAACTACTTTATACCATCGTCAGGTATTAATAATAATATTTCCTAACAAAACCTAGTTCTAAATTTACATAAAACAATATTACTAGACTAATCATGGCAAAGCAACAATGTATTTGTACTTATTTATTTGTTGTTTTGCCACGATTAGTCTAGTAATATTGTTTTATGTAAATTTAGAACTAGGTTTTGTTAGGAAATATTTCATGAGTTAGCTAACGGTACAGCCGGGGGACTCCCAAGTTTTAATAGCATCCTTTCACCCGAGATGTATTTGATGGGTCGCTCTCTGCAGACTGATCTAGTTCATAACTAGACCTGACGATGGTATAAAGCCGAAACCGGTAGTTATATATATATCTTTAGGGGAATAGACAATATTTCAAAAAATAAGTTTGTTTTATTCATTTATTACAAGTTTCCACAACTTAGAAGTTGAGAAAACTCAAAACAAAATAACTTTCAAATTATTTACACCAAAACAAACTGAAATATTATCTTTTGACGGTTTGTTGATATTATTGCAAATACTTTTATTTTATTATTATTGTAGATATTTATTTTAGTTATTGGAGGTTAGGTTAGGTTTTATGACTCATGCCCGGGCTTTAACTACGAGGTCATATCGCCTACTACCAGAGCGCTCTTTCGTCACTCTGGTCGACATGAGCCCGACTCTACTGTGGAAGTCCTAAATTTTGCCTACCCTAAATTTTTATTCATCTAGGGTAGAGGTCTTTAACGAGTACCTGACATCGTACAGGCTCGGGACCATCGCTTAACGTCCCATCCGAAGGACGGCGGGCCTCGGTCGGGCTACGAACCCACGACCTTGAGCTCAGAAGTCAAGCACGCATACCACTGAGCTACCGGCGCCCTCTTTAGTTATTGGATATAAATACAATATTAAATTCGAAATACAACTCCCTCTACCGATTGGTCAGTGCTTTAGGGACTCAGGAAAGCTATCTTTCATTGAACTGCCATATTGAAAAACTCCGACTTCTAGCTCAAATTCGTCTCCACAATAGCAATAGAAATTTTAGAATATTACTTGGAGAGCTTATGAGTTTGTCCTGAAAGTGTCTGCAGGCTCTGTACCTTAGATGAAAAGGACGACCTCATACACTTTTTGTTATATTGTCCCTCCTTGTGTATCCCCAGACCAGAATATTACTCAGAAACATTTGTGCATATTTTAAATAATTTAGAAGTTAGAAAAATTAACAATTTATTTTTATTTTTTACTGATGCTTTGAAAATAAAGAATAATTTAATTTAATTTGTTGCATGTAAGATGGATATATATATATATATTTTATTATTATTATTTTTTATTTATTTATTCATGTTCATTAGGGTGTCCGCTAATTTGAAAAAGTCCGTTTTCTCAAGGTCCCTTTCCAAAATCGTGTGTAGTTTGGTGAAAAAAAATGTTGTGAATTTTTTCAGATTTTTCAAAATGAATTTAAAGGTGCCTGTGAGAGGTCAAAGTTTTACATGCAGTTTAAATGGGGTTTTGGAGCTGTTTGAGACTTTTCAGCGTAGTTCCCGGTATTTTAATCGGAAAAACCTGAAAATATGTACATTGGGGTTTTGTAGGTCGCTGATTTCAAATTTCATGTCAAAAATGCACGTTGAAAAGTTGTAGTCGTCAAAAAAACGGTATAAAAAACGTAAATTATCATTTTTATGTAAATATCAATCAAATATATCAATTTATATGTTTTCAAGGTCTCTAAACTCAAATTCAATGTTAGATTCAACATTTGACAATTACAGCTGTGAGAAACAGTCATTAATTAGATAAATTAGATTTTTACATCTGTAATTTTGACAAATTAATGACTGTTTCTCACAGCTGTAATTGTCAAATGTTGAATCTGACATTGAATTTGAGTTTAGAGAACTTGAAAACATATAAATTGATATATTTGATTGATATTTCCATAAAAATGATAATTTACGTTTTTTATACCTTTTTTATTGACGACTACAACTTTTCATGACATGAAATTTGAAATCAGCGACCTTCAAAACCCCAATGTACATATTTTCAGGTTTTTTCGATTAAAATACCGGGAACTACGCTGAAAAGTCTCAAACAGCTCCAAAACCCCATTTAAACTGCATGTAAAACTTTGACCTCTCACCTTTAAATTCATTTTGAAAAATCTGAAAAAATTCACAAAATTTTTCTTCACCAAACTACACACGATTTTGGGAAGGGACCTCGAAAAAACGGACTTTTTCAAATTAGCGGACACCCTAATGTTCATGTCATATCTTGTTTTATATCATTTTCGAATTGTTACTTTTATCTTTTAATTATTTATTTTGTGAAAAAAACAAACAAAAAAACCCACTCATTGCCATAGAGATTGTAATCTTTGGTGCAATAACAGATTATCTATCTATTTTAGTTAATGTATATATTATTTTCGAATGAATACTTTTTATATGTAGTATATAGTGAGTGAACGTCGCTATCCCCACCTCATTGAGCTATGCCAATATTTCTTTAGCCTCTACACTGTACGGGTGAGGTAAGCAGTTTTTTAAAAATTATTTTATTCTATTTTTTGTTTGTTGTTTTATTTTATTTGTTGCTGAGTACCCTGATGCTTTAATATTTTGCTAGTTAATTTCCCATATTTATATTTTATATGTAGTCACGCTTCCCCAACGACGGCTTAAGCGTCAATGGCCTAGAGACCTCCTGAGCAGAAGCAGTGACAGTGACTGTGATTAGCTACAAACGAGAAAAAAACAGTGACTAGGGAGTGTCACCACTGGGTGGTTTCTCCCCTCATGACATTTTGACATTGCCATTATCTCTTTATTAGCACATTTGCTTGTTGTATTTTTTTGTATACAGTTGTAAATAGCTATTTGTAAAATAGAAAAATATGTAGTCACAGATGTGCCACTGATGATGACGCTGTACTGTTGAAAATTGGTTCTGGTCTAAAATAAAACATTGAGGAGACAACGTATATTATTTTTATGAGAAATCTCGTCCCATAACATGTTAGTATCATATATGAACATTACACCAGTTATTTACCATAACTTTAAAAAAAAAATGCCAATGTAAGGTTGTCATGACGTGAAGTGTCAACTTGTGTGAGCGAATGTAAATATGACAACATGACTTTAGGACTAGTGCAGAAATATTTACAGAGGGCTATAGTGACAACATAGTGGGGAGGAAACCTTGACCCGGAACTCAGAGCCGTGTCGTTCTTGAAGGACTCTTCAGGACACCTGTAGACGAATAGGGGTCGACAGAGTGCCAATGGCATTGGGACAAACAAGTTGTTTACTGAAGTAATGTGTGATTTAACGTGATCCATTCACTTTCCTATCGTCGACACAACTCCATCATAACATTCCTCAGCTTTTTACATTCTTTACAATTAATGTCACAAAAATAATTTAATCATTCGAAAATCCGAGATCGAGTTATCAATGACGTTTCACGTTCTCCATTGTTTTGACTATTTTTGAGTTAATGAATGAATGAAAAGAAATTTTATTCTGGGACAGAGGTCCCCTAGGAATAAATAGAGAGTCAAAATGAAATAAAGTATGACGTACAGAGGAATAAATAAAAAAGTAAATAAATTAGTGAAGAAAAACTAGAGAATAATAGATATAGATAAGTAAAAAATTACAATTTATTTATGAAGAAATAAACGAAAATAAATGTATCCTATAGTTATTATGACTCATGCTCGGGCTTTAACAATGAGATGTCGCCTATTACCTTTCATCGTTCTGGTGGACATGAGCCCGACTCTGCTGTGGGAGTGCTAAATATTGACTACCTAGGTTTATTCGTCTAGAGTAGGGGTCTTCAACGAGTATCTGACTTCGTACAAACTCGGGACCATCGCTTAACTTAATCCGGACACTTACACGTCCCTTCTTCTGGTCACAACCCTCGTTCAAAGTGACCAGAAGAAGGGACGTGAAAGTGTCCAAAATATTGTCAGAAAAAAGAAAACACTTCTGGAAGAAATGCCGGAGAGAACCATCAATTCAACATCCCAGAGAAGTTTAAGAAACACGTTTTTACAACTTCCAGATAAAAATCCTAAGGACCTCGGCCGGGTTTCGAACTCGCGATCTCATATGTCAATTGTTATTGCTAGTATTGGTTTACGATAAGAGAAATAAGAGATATATCTATGCAAACTGAGATAATCAATGTGTTTAGTGAATATCATGTCAATACAGGATCCTCGTTGAGTACCGACCAATATAATGAGTATAGTTTACGTCATCGTCAGATCCTCCTGTATTAAAATAAATATTTAAAATTAATTAAATAAATACATAATGCATATTTCAAGAGAAGGATGTCTGTCGGTAAAAAGTTTGGTATATTACGAAAAGATGGCGGTTCGCGACTCTTCAACTAACCTTGAGACACACTCATTTGGGATTTCCAACTTTTTTGTTTTTATGCTGCCATATTAAAGGGATGAAAGATGAAGGGTTGAAATTTGTTTTATAATAAATTGCACTACACAAGCTCTCTATCTACGTTTGGTTCATAATTCTACCATTATTATTTTTAGGAGATATAAGCTCATAAAGTGTGACACATTTTATTGACGCACTTTAACCCCCCCTATCGCCGGAAAAGACGTAGTTCTATGTCAATAAAACTACTCTTTATAATCAAATCGAAATTGTTCACAAATATATAAGTAAAATCTTCAAAAGAGCTTCAGAAACTAACGGTCCTGTAAATAGACACCTATACACTCGTATTATAGAAGTCCCAAGTGGGACTGATGTGGAGAAGGCGAGATGGCTCCTCACTTCCTGGGCATATGCTCAGGATATACTCGGAGGAGATTCCATATTTTCGTTAGAGATGTGATTATAGAGGTAGGTTTTAGACCAGGGGAGACTAGAACTTTAAATCCAGATAAGAGCATTGGACGCTTAGGTTCCTAGGTGCATGCATGAAGCTAGGTAAGGCTTCACAAGCTAGCAACATCGGCCCCAGGTTAATCCTAAACAAAGACGCTATGGATCCTCCAACAATCTAAGACGAACTAGGATTGTCCCAGGCTGGGTCAAATCGTGACCAGTGTAGCCTTCAAGGCACTGTTTTGACTACACAATATCAGTCAGACAAATATTTAGACGATGACATCATCTGATTAAAAAAAATTTTCACACCAGAGTAAAAATAATCATTTTATTCCAGAAGAGTATTACACGTTAGTATCGCTATCCCGTGTTCGAATCCCAGGAGGTGTAAAGAATGTTCACTTACTAAGTTAAGAGAAAATAAGTCGTCGAATCACTAACAATGTACTTCCCCAGCACGAAATAATCAATTAATTTTTCGCTCTCCCTCGAAAATCAATCGTTTGGGCTAAATAGGTCAAAGCATTCATTATTCGGTCGAAATTAGGGTTTATTATATTATATTATATGAGCTCCCCCCCTTTTGATCTCTTTTCTCCAGCAGATCACAGTTGAAGATCAAAAATACTCCTGGATACCGCAGAGATAATGAGGCGAATCGAAGATCAGATCCCCCTTCCCATCGTTCGATTTTGCAGAAAATTAGTAAGTGCGTCCTTATGGAGATTTGAATGAAATTGTTTGACAATATTATCATGTTCACAGGCACACACACTCAGTCAGTCAGGAAATCTTTTTTTTTTTTCATTTTTGGAATAACTGGGTTGGAAAACATGATATTCTAGTTAAAACTTCACATCGAATTGCTAATCGATTCTCTTCGATCGACCTCTTATCTTTGATTTCACTAAAAATAATAATAGATATCATCCTTATGGAGTTCTGGATATACATGACACATAAAATTTCATCCAAATCCAAAATTTCATTCAACGTTTTTTTTAAATTATGAAATCGAGGATTCGAAAAACATTAAATTCCGATGAAAACTAGTCAAATTTCTGACTGATTACATAACTTCTCTTATACTTCGTATAGCTGGGAAGTAAAATAGTAAATATAAAATAGATATTAATTATATATATATTTTTTTTTATATTTATTTATTTTTTTATTTTTATTTTTGACTTTAGCATTGAGCCATTAGCCACTTAAAAAAAAAACAATTTTACATATGAATGTTCTCTAAAAGGTGAAATTTAAAAATCTACGCCTATCTCTTGGAAAAATGAATGTAAATTTTCGGAATGGAGATTGGGAAGTCTGAGCAGGTCCACGTAACTTGGGGTATCCTTTGTTATCTTCCGTACCTTCTCTATAAATTTGATCCTTGAATACGAATATTTACTGCACCACATGATGACATGCTCTGGATCCTCGGTCATTCCACAGTCCTCACAGAAAGGAGTCTCACTTCTGCCGATCCTATGCAAATATTTACGGCAAAGTGCATGATTTGATCTGACTCTGCAGGGATTTTTGACAAATCTTCGTGATCTTGAAGATTTCCCGAACCAGGATGGTATTCCTACATGTGGATTGACTGACTTATAAAATAATCCCTTATCGCTCGCATCATATTCTCTTTGCCAAGCGGCTCTGAGATCTTGGTTAAAGTTCGTATATAGGTCAGTCACTGGGACTTTATACCGAGAGCTTACCTCCTGGTACTCAGTAGCTGATTTCGCCAAACAGTCGACCATCTCATTGTTAACAATGCCCGAGTGAGCCCTCACCCAGGCGAGACGTATGCTTCTTCCTTGCTGGGACAAATTTCGGAGACGCTTCAGGATCCCCACTATCAGGTGAGGCCTCCACTCGCACGTTGGACAGTTTGATAATGGAGCTCTGGCTGTCTGTTAGGATAAGCACATTTCTATAGACTGTAGTCATATTAATTATATAAACATATTAATAATTAATTACTTATAATTATTATATTTAATGTTTATTACTGATATGGTTTTATACTGATAATACTGATTTTGAGAGTTCGTCCTGAAACTTTTGTAATTGGTATTTTTTGAGAGGGTAAGAAATATATGGGAGAAACAACTCTGCAATAATATATAATATGTTATTACAGTTTTTATATTAAAGCAGGTAAACAATAATATAATACCATATTCTTAGTTAGTTATTATGACTCATGCCCAGACTTAAACTATGAGGTCATATCGCCTACTACCAGAGCGCTCTTTCGTCACTCTGGTGGTCATGAGCCCGACTCTACTATGGGAGTCCTAAATTTTGTCTACCCTAAATTTTTATTCACCTAGGGCAGGGGTCTTTAACGAGGACCTGACATCGTACAGACTCGGGACCATCGCGACGGCGTGCGTAAGTTTATCTTACCTCCCAGATAAAATAAACTAAGGGCCTCGGTCGGGTTTCGAACCCACGATCTTGAGCTCAGAAGGCAAGCACGCATACCACTGAGCTACCGGCGCCCCCTTATTCATATTATTAGAACTATTAATATAAAAAAATAAAAAATAAAAATTTTAATCTTATAACGCCATACTGCTTTCAAATTTTGTTTCAATTGTTGAAATTCAGTTTATTTACTCAAAATTTAAATTAAAACACATCTCTTGTTTCAAAAAGGGAAGCAACAAATTAAATAATCGATCTTGTTGCACTTAACTGCACAGCTTATGTAGTGAAAACTGACATTATTGCAGAGATATTGTGAAATAATTCAAATGGACTTGAAAAATAAAATAAAACTTGTTTATTTAATATATTGTCTAATTTCACTAACTATATATACATGGGAGTACTTTCGGTATTTCTACCATCCTCAGCCAAAAGCATAAGAGATAAGACTCTTTACTATGCTTTTGGCATAGAGATAAGACTCTACACTATGCTTTTGGCTGAGGATGGTAGAAATACCGAAAGTACTCCCATGTATATATAGTTAGTGAAATTAGACAATATATTAAATAAACAGCTTATGTAGAACAATTTAAAAAAAAAACACCGTTTAGATGTGCAATCAGACACTGGTGTTGCTGCAAAATATTCATATTGTTTTTTTTACATTGTACTTGGTTGCGGGTGCGCACGCCAATGATAATGCCCTTTGTACTATGTGGACTGCAAAAAAGCATCAAAAATCTCACTGTTAAAAGTAAAATTGGCTTTTTTTTTTTTTCAAGAATAATATCGATAATTATGTAAAGTTCTGTAGCAATTACACTTTGTTTCATATATATTATATAAACCTTCTAAATACTTATATTTGTTTTCTATTTTATAATTATTATTTTATTCACCTCATATGTTAGTTATTATGACTCATGCCCGGGCTTTAACTACGAGATCATTTCGCCTAATACCACAGCGCTCCTTCGTCACTCTGGTAAACATGAGTCCGATTCTACTGTGGGAGTCCTAAATGTTGCCTATCTTAAATTTATATTCACCAAGGGTAGGAGGGATCTTTAACGAGTATCTGGCATCGTACAGGCTCTGGACCATAGATTAACGTCCCCTCCGAAGGACGGCGTGCTTATGGGTTTCTATATATGGAGGGCTTAGAGGGTGAGTGGTAACTTGATCCGAGCTTGCAGTCTGCAGCTTGCAAGATTGAAGCCTCTCAAAGCACTATGTTCACGCTTGGGATATTCTTGCATATAGGTTACAGCAATTTGTTATATGGCCGGACTTTCACCAGTAAAAAAAAAACCAATCTAGAATTGTGTAATATAGAATAAAAAGTAGGCATGTTTTTTTTTTTTACGTCTCCAACTGTATCAAGTATAAGGGAAGTTATGTCTCAAGTATAGGGGAAGTTATGTATCAAGTATAGGGGAAGTTATGTATGAAGTATAGGGGAAGTTATGTATCAAGTATAAGAGAAGTTATGTACGAAGTACAGGGGAAGTTATGGATCAAGTATAGGGGAAGTTATGTATCAGTTATAGGGGAAGTTATGTATCAAGTATAGGGGAAGTTATGGATCAAGTATAGGAGAAGTTATGTATCAAGTATAGGGGAAGTTACGTATCAAGTATAGGGGAAGTTATGTACCAAGGATAGGGACTTACACAAAAACTTTAATTGAATTTAAAACCACATAAAGAAGACACATATGAAATTTCAGGATTAGAGGAGACTCTATTAAAAAAAAAAAAAAAAAACTACCGATGTAATTAATGTATCAATATGAAATTTTATATTTAAATTCAAAATTCCATAAGGGACACACCTATCAATTTTCTGCGAAATCGACCGAGGGAATCTAGTAGAGATTTTCAGCCTGGTGAATTTTGAGGAGAGCAGTAGTTGTCTAAATCGCCAGTAATTCACCGATGAAAATTCAACATGGAACTTCTGACAGATTAGATAACTTCCCCTATACTTCGTACAGCTAAAGAAGTAAGAGGACTGTACCCAGGAAATGCTTGGACCGATTTCATCAGAAAAACATTCCGTTCATTCCTCTGATGGTTTTCCCCTTCATGTTTGTTGTTTTTGGCGTGGTCTAATCTTGTTTTTAATGTGCCAAAATGCCCATTTAAGAGTTACCTAATGTGGACCAACAACGGATAGAAAATGTTGCTAATGTCTTTGGAAAAACATTAAATTTCACAAACAACATTGTCTTTACTACTTTGATATTTGGACTCTTTTGAAAATATCCTAAGATGACTCCACAACCCGGATGTTTAGGCACTTAAAAATACTGAAATAGGCAGAGAAAGATATACCTACTAAAGATATGGCTATAATATAATGATAATAATATTTCTTTCCAATAAATCATAACATGGTAATAGGATATGTGGTACGATTTTGAACATCAAAATAACTTATACATTTTATAAACGCAGGGGCGCCGGTAGCTCAGTGGTGTGCGTGCTTGACTTCTGAGCTCTAGGTCGTGGGTTCGAAGCAGAAAATGTATTTCATACAAAATGTGCCTTTTAAAGTTCTCTTTAAAAGTGAGTTTTAAAATATACATACGCGTTGACGTAAAGTCGTCTCAATTTTCATCCTATTTCGGCCAAAATCTAATCTGATAGCACAAGTGACATCGGAATCTCAAATTTCACGTTCAATGACATACACTGAAACACACAGACTAGATATGATCTCAAAAATGAAAAAAAAAATGTTCGAGGAGCCTTACAATTTCAAATTCCATTACAAACTCGCTCTCGGATTTTCGCATGATTCCAATACTTCCTTATACTGTAGGAAGATAGTTGCGTTAAGATGATTAGAAAGAGAACTACGTTTGGTGTTTCGATTGGGATGACTGGCATCTCTGTCCGCTACGAACGTTTTAAATAGCTTCTATAGCAAAATAAAAAAGTACAGCCCGGAAATATTAGCGTAGAGTGACTCAACGGTTCATGGACACAATATAACGACAGTCTTGTACCACTCGTACTAAACACGACTGGCGTACATCGTCGTGTCAGATATCCAAATGAAGGGTTACGGAATCGATTTAGATAGATTAGATAGGGACTTTTGAATCCTCACAATAAATTTCGCATCTTTACATTGATAAATCGGCAGTTATTAGCGTTTTTGAGTTTTTCTTTCTTCTCTTCTATTCCTTTTGAGCTGATGTCCCTCTGAGGGACATTGTGGGTCTACTTCTCTGACATAGCAACATAAGCTACTATTAAATCGACTGGGGACACTTCCAAATCGCTGCAGGAAGCACTTTCACCTTCCAGAGTGTTGGCTGCGTCTGTAAAAGGCAAAAAATTCGATCAAATCGCTTCATTTTACATTCGCCTTGAAGCGTGGTGCTTGAATAATTTTTTTTATTTCGGCTATGGTTGTATGTTTGGTGATCTCTGAGAGCCCCAGCGCCTCCTGTGATTATTTGAAGACTTATTTTGAATGGTTTAAAATGTGTGTGAGGGCTTAGCAGAACCCCAGAGCTGAACATACGTCCACATAGGCCCTTATTTTGAAAAAGTTTAAATTTCTCAGACCTCCACCCGGAATTTTGTTTGGAATGTTGAAAAAATGACCCCTGAATTTTTCCAGATTTTTTGACCATATTAACCCATGCCTGTAAGGTGTTAAAGTTTAACATTGAGTTTAAATGGGGATTTTGCGATTCGAGAGACTTTAGAGCGTAACTTTTGATGCCTCGAATGGATTGTTCTGAAATGTCTTATTCTTACTTTTCGGGGGTCGCTGATTTCAAATTTGATGTAAAAAACTGCCAATAATGCAAAATTAAAAGCTTTATTCTGAATCTATTAATTAGTCTTCCAGTGGTATAATTTGATGTTTGAAATTTGAATTCAGCGACCCCTAAAACTATAAAATCACATCACGGATGGATTTTTTGAGAAAATGATTTATTAGTTAAAATTAATGACAGTTTTTTTGACAAACGTAACTGTCAAAACTTGATTTTTGACATCAAATTTGAAACCAGCGACCCCCGAAACGTAAGAATACGAAATTTCAGAACAATCCATTCGAGGCATCAAAAGTTACGCTCTAAAGTCTCTCGAATCGCAAAATCCCCATTTAAACTCAATGTTAAACTTTAACACCTTACAGGCACGGGTTAATATGGTCAAAAAAATCTGAAAAAATTCAGGGGTCATTTTTTCTACATTCTAAACAAAATTCCGGGTGGAGGTCTGAGAAATTTAAACTTTTCCAAAATAAGGGCCTATGTGGACGATGTTCAGCCTGGGGTTCTGCTAAGCCCTCACACACATTTTAAACGATTCAAAATAAGTCTTCAAATAATCACAGAAGGCGCTGGGGCTCTCAGAGATCACCAAACATACAACCATAGCCGAAATACATGCATGAAATTCTTTGTAAATTCACAATTTCATGGATATAGTCTGTTGACTCATGTCCACGTAAATGGACCCTGGGGGATAAGGTGAGTTGAGCATTCCTGAGTGAGAGGTTCTTAGAAGGTACAAAGGACAGTGGACTCGTGACCTCTTTGCGAGACCCTTGTCACTTTAACATGTCGTGGGAATACATGTGAAAGGCACTAAGTCTCAAAAGATGGTTTTGAGTTATGGACAATTTTAATATTCAAAACCCTTTCTTAATTTTGCCCCAAAAAATATTTTGATGTGACCAATCACTTTAAGTGAGAAGTTTATGCTTGGGAATATTATGTTTTTTATATGTTTTACTGACTCAAAATAGATTTTATTTAAAAAAATAATGATAAAAATATCATGACTTAGTGCATTTCTATGCTCTGTATATAATGATATTCGAGGGCGCCGGTAGCTCAGTGGTATGCGTGCTTATCTTCTGAGCTCAAGAACGTGGGTTCGAAACCCGACCGAGGCCCTTAGTTTATTTTATCTGGGAGGTAAAATAAACTTAAGCTGATGATGATGATGATGATGAAGGTAGGGGTCTTTAACGAGTACCGCCGATCTTGAGCTCAGTAAGCAAGCATGCATACCACTGAGCTAAGAAGAGAATCCTCTTCTGGTTTTTGCAAAGTCAATGGACATCAATAACCTTAGTGATTCTGCCAAAACCATTGTGACCTTTTAGTGTTGAAGAGAATTCTCACATCCATTTGTGGAACGACCATTTGACGAGCATTTCTACGTCCAAAATACGTGAAACTCAATGTTTTTTTTTCTTGTCATAACAATTTAATACTTTCCCAATGCTTGCTGAATGGAAAGTAGGACAGTCTTTAACCCATTCTCGTAACCGTCATATGAACTGAACTTATGTCTTAGGACGATATTACACTGTAGAAGATCTTGTGCAGCGACGATCAGTGTAATAACTGTATGTGTAATGATGAAATAGAAGAGAAAAAAGTCGTCAGTGAATCACCGGCTATGTACTTCTCCAGAATCAATTAATTTTTCGCTCCCCCTCCAAAACTAGTCGACTGTTTACGCTAATATTATATAGTTGACACATAGGGGCTAGTTTTGTAGTTATGTCTTTCTCTGAGCCCACCTCCCTTCTACCGATTTCGCTGAAAATTAATATGTTGTCCTTACGGGGTTTAAATTCAAAGATGAAATTTCATGTTTCGTTAGTTATCGTGTTCACAGCCACACACACAGACAGACTTTTTTTTTAATTTTTTTTGGATCAGGAGGTCCACAAACATAAATTTCCGTTGAAAACTTCGCTACATATTAAATTTTAATTGGGTTGAAGGGAGAGCGAAAACTTAATTGATGAACAGGTTGTCAAATAAAATGTAGTATGACCTCTCACAGATTTTTATTAGAAGTAACTAGCCGGCTTTTGAGGTTTCTCTCATCATCAGGCAGTCTATAAAAAATTAAAAAGTTTTAAAAATTTTTTAAATAAAAACTAAATAATTAATTATTTAGTTTTCATTCAAAAAATTTTTTTAATTTTTCATCAGACTGCCCTGATGATGAGGGAAACCTCGAAAGCCGGCTAGCTACTTCTAATAAAAATCTGTGAGAGGTCATACTACATTTTATTTGACAACCTGTGAAATAATCACCTCTCACTACATCAGCCATCTTCATATTAATTGATAATTTAAGGGCGCCGGTAGCTCAGTGGTATGCGTGCTTGACTTCTGAGCTCAAGAACGTGGGTTCGAAACCCGACCGAGGCCCTTAGTTTATTTTATCTGGGAGGTAAAATAAACTTAAGCACGCCGTCCTTCGGATGGGACGTTAAGCGATGGTCCCGAGCCTGTACGATGTCAGGTACTCGTTAAAGACCCCTACCCTAGGTGAATAAAAATTTAGGGTAGGCAAAATTTAGGGTAGGCAAAATTTAGGACTCCCACAGTAGAGTCGGGCTCATGTCCACCAGAGTGACGAAAGAGCGCTCTGGTAATAGGCGATATGACCTCGTAGTTAAAGCCCGGGCATGAGTCATAAAACCTAACCTATTAATTGATTAAATTGTTCAGGGGAAGTATTTTGCCGATGATTCACTGACCATTTTTTTGTTGGGAATATTTTTAGAAAAAAAAAAAAAAATGAATAAACAAGAAAATGCACTCTAGAAAGGATGAGTCACATGAATGTTGAGCCTGGGTCTTCAAAGATAGCACTGGTGATAAGTAGGAGATAACGACACTTAAGTGATGTGAATTGCATCACACCTTGAGATATACCTGATCAAATATAGCAAACGTAATGCATCCATTTCATAATGATACACCACTCAAAACCATTATTAGTCTGTACTAATATCCTAGAGATTACTAAATGAAAAATAGGTCAACTAGTATAGAGAATGTGGCCAGGTAGCACATCATTCGAAAGCTTCTTCAAAGGTTCTGAACGAGTGACTATTTGTGCCGTTAGAGCCTGGAACAGAAGGCAACAAAAAGACGGCCGTGGAAGAGATCTGGCCGCGAATAGCAATGAAAAAAGGCCCTATCAGCATATAGGGAAATTATTGTAATGGGTCCGAAAATCTAAATCAAAATTTTCAACATATTTTTATGTTTCAAGGTCACTACAGTATTTTTACACTATTTTTGAAAAGAAGTAAGTGTTAGCAATAATTGCTTATACAATTATTGTAAGAGCAATTTTCCTGCACGAAATCTCGCGAATAAAAAATGATATCGACTCCATTTTGATCCCTTCCCTGGAAGCGCTGGGCTTCCCCCTTATTATATTACCTGTATGTTTATACTATCTAAACCAAGCCCTTCATGAAGTGCTCAGTCTCCCAGTTTCCTTAATGAACCTGAGAATGCTCTCATAGTCCAATCTTCTAAATTCCTCCTCTGTGATTACATCTCCACCAAAGATGCGGAATCTTATTCCCGCATATCCCGAGCAGATGCCCAGGAAGTGTGCCGCCGTTTCGTCTTCTTCCCCACATCTATCGCAGGTAGGACTGTCCTTGACTCCCACAGTGTATCAACGTAAATATGATCTGAAAGAAATTTTATCAAATTCGGTTATGCCGTTTTTTTGTTTAAACAAAAATACTGTAAAAAAAGTGGATTTTAGGATTTCTTGAAAAAGATTTATCCGATCTAATTTGTTCTAGTGGCAATCGGTGTAGCATCCTTTTGAGCCAGATTTGAAAATAGCCTATATGGCGTCTGCAAATTTTGAACAGGCGGGGGGTTGTGAGGGGCTAAGCATAAAATTTATTCTAGCTCATTAACGGATGGTCGGATCGTGATGAAATTTCACATCTGTAATTGTTATTTTTATTATTGATATTGATATCATGCTCGGAAGTTTGCTGTGTGGACCTCAAGGGCCGCACTTAGTTACAAATGTCACATTTGTAGAGTCCTAAGACACGGCTCAGAAATTTCTTCTGATTTAGGATGCAGAGAGATGAAACACACACATCCGAGAACCAGCTTGTTATTCTAATATCATAGTGTGAATTTTTGGCTCCGAAATGGAAGTAGTGAAGAAGAAGGCGTCGAGTAACAGGAGTGGCGTAGTAGCCGTCACAGCAGAGGACGAGATGTTGAAGGACCTTCATAACAAGAATGAGGAGGACGATCTGAAGAAGATGCATATCCGAGGTAAGGCCAGTTATTGTCACCAATCAGATGATGCTATCATTGCAGAGGACAGATATTTTTGTTTGCAGCCCACAAGGACTACAAAATGCCAATCATCTACTTGCATTCTACTTCCGGTCTCTGGGAAGTAGAACGAGCTGCCTCTAACGTCTGAGCAAAGAAGTAGCAAATCCCCCAACTGCATCGTAAGGTTCCTAACGATCGCCTAGGTTAGTTAGTTAGTTAGGCTTTAACGAGGTCTTATCGCCTACTACCAGAGCGCTCTTTCATCACTCTGGTATACATGAGCCCGACTCTACTATGGGAGTCCTAAATTTTGCCTACCCTAAATTTATTCACCTAGGGCAGAGGTCTTTAACGAGTAACTGACATCGTACAGGCTCAGGACCATCGCTTAACGCCCCAAGCGAAGGACGGCGTGCTCAATGTTTTTTCAACTCCCACAAGGGCCTTCTCGGCCGGTTTTCGATCCCACAATCTTAAGCTACCAGCGCTCCCATGATACTGAGACAAACAGACTCGAAAGCTAAACCATTTGTAGGGTCTTTACTTGACCAAAATGTTTTCAAAAAAAATCAATTGATAGGCCTTGTGTTAAACCCCACTTTGGCTGATTCGGCTGAAAGACATTAGATGTTGTCCTTATGGAATTCTGAATTTTATTATTAAAATTCGTGTCGATATATTCATTGTTATGATTGAGTTATCATGTTCACGGACACATACAGAGACAGAAAATAATTTTTGCTATTCACAAAATCAGAAATTGTGAAAATGGTCAAAACATGTTCAGAGGCCCTTAAAATTCGAAATTTCCTTGAAAACTCGATCTCAGATTTTTACATGATTATTTTTTTATACTATTTTTCGAATATCGGAAGTCAGTTTAGACACGACCAAATGGGCCACACTGACCTCCAAAAAATCGTTTCTGGTTTTTTTTTCTCTAATGGAAGATACATAACAATGATTCGGCACTCTCATGTTTGTTTGTGGAACATATTCAAATGTACAGGAACAATTGACGGAAAAATAACAAATCCTTCATAAAATCATTGAGTTTTAAAAGTGAGAACATTTTTTTTTTTTTCTCATCGTAGCATAATTACTGATGTTATCTAAAATATAATATCGGAAATGACACGGAATTTAGATATTGGATATGTCGTCAATATGTTAATTTGTAGTCGTTAATACGATTTCAGAATTAAATCTGACAAAATATTCAAATTGTTAGCTATTGTAACCAAATTTGCTGCTGAGGTTCCAACTCAGTCAGGATGGCCGAGTGGTCTAAGGCGCTGCGTTCAGGTCGCAGTCCACTCTGTGGGCGTGGGTTCGAATCCCACTTCTGACAAATTTTTTTTTTAATGTATAGACAATGAACGATGGAAATTCATATTCGAATTTTAAAAATAATCGAATTTATTTCCAAAAATGAAACTTTTATAGTATTGTAATTTTATAGTATCGGCTTTTCATTTTAATCTTTGAAATGTTCTGCTAGTTTCATGTTATCTTTGCAACTTACACTGAATGGCCGATTGGTTTAAGACTTCGTTTACTCTGAGGTCGTGGGTTCGAATCCCAGAATACTCTGTATATTATAAATATATATTTTTTATTATTTAATGTACTTATTTATATGGCAGATAGGGCTCCAAGTCACCAGACAAAGGTTCGTCCAATTTGGATATAACTTCAAGCGACAATGTTTCGACATTTCGTTTGAACTAAATAGATGACCTTTTTTAAAATAATATATGTACAAAAGATTGTAAAAAATATATACATATGATGCCATTACAGAACCACGCTTACAGATCACTCCCCCCCCCCCCCCCCCCCCAACACCCCCCCCCCCCCCCCCCCCCCCCCCCAATTTCAAAATTATTTCATACTGACGTATTCAGAGAGTGGATTTGTTATATTCAGTAATCCCAGTAGGAAATTATTTTGGGAAGGGGGAGGGGGAAAAAAGTGATGTAAGCGTGGTTGGTATAAGAAAGTACTGTAATGGCCACATCACATATATTCCCTTATCAAATCAAACCTACAGGCGCATGGAACTCTACAATAGGTTACCAAAAATATACCTTTATTATTGCTCTTTATTGTGTCGGGTGCACCTTGCTATGCAACATCACCCGTCGTGTCTATAGAGGGAGCTCGGGGTCTGACTGGTGCTTAAAGTGAGTTGAGGCGGGCCCGGGGCGACCACAGGTCGAACAACATCTGGTGATCGGTGGAGCCGACAAACCGGCTGAACACTGGGTAGCAGGTCTCCGTCACCAGCTGCCGCAGATCCAGTCCCAGGTATGATCCGGTCCTGCGAATCAACTCCACCCTGGGGACTAGTCTACATGTTCTGCAGTCTCGATGCCCCCACAGTTTGGGTTGTTCTTTCTCCTAAAGAAGAAGAGTTTGGTGTTAAAGTCTCCGTGACCTGATAATATCTGGGACCTAGTCAGGCCCCTTGCATCGCAATATACAATCTTTTCCATTCAAATAATAACTTCTGAGACGGACATCTCTTTCTTGAACCTCCTGATCCGAAACTCCTTCAAGATCGAACAGCAACCTATCAAATACTAGGTATCCCCATCGTTTGATCTATTCTAGTTTCTAATAGACTTTTTGGTAATTATAAAATTCGGCAAATGATGCATTTATTTAAATAAATATATATTTGATTCTTTAAATCCTGCAACTGTTATCTTTACTAATTATTGTAAAGTGATGACAATTTTGAGTAATTTCACTTCAAAATGTTGATATTTCACTTGAAAATGAATTAAAAGTAAAATGAATGATTCAAAACGATTCTCTCCTCTCTCGGCTAATTTGATAAGAATACTTATGTGATCATTTTTGAATGGCCTTTAATATCAAGAAGTTTGGGTCATGTTCATGGGTATCTTAGGCATTTTTTCGTACATCCTTCGCAATTATATTATTAGCTAACATGCAAAGTTCAAGAAAGTAGTATGGGCAATATCTCTTCAGCGTGATTCGCACGCAAATTCATACCTTCGTATCCTGTAGGCAATTCGGCTGCAGATCAATCAGGGCTCGGTCCTAGGACCGATTTTGGACGGACCTATTCTATGATCTCGTGGTCACGTCGCACAATGTGAAATTTATGTTTTGATTTTCAAAATTCGAGCCCCCGCTCAATTTTTGATAAATTTGGATGAAACTAGGTGCAAAATATTTGTGAAAGCTGGCTTTTTATCAGGTAACTGCGGGTTTCACAATCAAGGTATTATATGACAATTGACAACTGCCAAAAACCCGCGAAAATTTTAAAAATATTAAATTTTTTTGACTAAGTTTTTGTTAACGGATTTTTACAACTTAAATGAATGTTTTTTTGGGTCGCTGATTATGAATTCAATATTTATTTTAGCTAAAAGTGGTCCTAATGTTGTCATTTTGGCCTAAAGTGGTCCAAATTTAATATATTGGCTATTTTTGCCACTGGCATATAATACCTTGATTGTGAAACCCGCAGTTATCTGATAAAAAATTCACAAATATTTTGCATCTAGTTTCATCCAAATTTATCAAAAATTGAGCGGGGGCTCGAATTTTGAAAATCAAAACTCATAAATTTCACAATGTGCGCCGGGCCGAAGAATATCAATACATAGTTATTGTGAGTCATGCCCGGGCTTTAACTACAAGTTCATATCACCCACTACCAGAGCGCTCTTTCGTCACTCTGGTGGACATGAGCCCGACTCTACTATGGAAGTCCTACATTTTGCCTACCCTAAATTTTTATTCATCTAGGGCAGAGGTCTTTAAGAGTACCTGACATCGTAGAGGCTTGGGATCACCGCTTAAAGTCACATCCAAAGGACGGCGTGCTCAAAGTTTGTACTATTTGAAAATAGTGAATATAAAGTTACTGATTGGTGTGTGGATTATTTATTATTTAATGACAATATTGATACTGAAGAGTGGCCTAATCTTATGAATTATGTACTTGAGAATTGAGTGGAGATAAAGCTAAATTATAGTTCAGTATATATTCATATATCCGTTTTACTTCTCCGGGTACGCGAAGTATAGGGGAAGTTATGAAATCGGTCAAATATTCGATGTTGTGTTTTCAACGGAATTTTATGTTTTACGACGTCTAGATTCCAAACATAAAAAAACAAATTTCTGTCTGTCTGTGTGTCTGTGAACACGATAATTCCCGAAAGAATGAATGTAAAGACACGAAATTTTATATATGAACCCAGAACCCTATACCAAAGACACCTATTGTTTTTCAGCCTAATCGACCAAAATGAAGGGGGTGATTGGGGGGGAAGCTTAACATAAAAACTTTAATAACTGTCAAAAGAATGAATGTATCGACACGAAATTTTATATGTGTGACCAAAACCCCCTAAGGCAACATTTATAAGATTTTCAGTCAAATCGACCATAGGGAGAGTGGGGGATTAGGGAAGAGGCATATTCAAAAACCCTGATAACTGCCGAAAAAATGCGAAAAGATAATTGATTAATTCGGTCTGGGGAAGTGTACACTGCCGGTGATTCACCTACTTTTATTTTTACTGTTTCAGTTAAATATTAGTTAGGGTCTAAGACAGAACCGGTAGTCGGTGACGTAACAGTATAGGTCCGAGAGGGGGGGAACTTACGGCCTTGACGACATTTCGTACCGCTACGTCCTTCAGCCACCTAATCAGTCGTCACGCACCATACACTGATTGGGACATCAGCTTCTCAGTCAGTAGTTGGATAAATGTTGTCGAATCACCCATAATGTAATTCTCCAGTCCGAATTCCGAGCCCGACTCCAAAAATGTAATTAAAAAAAAAAGTCTGGGTGCCATCCTTATGGTGTAATGAATTTAAATATAAAATTTCATGTCGATACATCGGCAAATATTGAAATTGTTGAGTTAAACTCTTCTCTGATTCCGCTGAAAGTTGATAGGTTTTGTCCTCATAGAGCTTTGAAGTTGCATATGAAATTTTGTGTCAATACAATCATTAAAACGGCAGTTATTAGAATTTTTGTGATAAGCCTCCCCCCTAATCCCTCTCCCCCCCCCCCCCCTCAAATAAAATTTCGTCTCAATTTGAGAACTTAATAATAAAAGAAAATTTGAGAACTTAATAAAAAAAAAAAATTGAAATAGTATCAATGCTGATTAAAATACATATAAAAGCTATTGACCACAATTACCTAATTATTGACCACAATTACCTAATTTTTATACACACTTACCTAATTATTGACCACAATTACCTAATTTTTATACACACCTAATTATTGACCACAATTACCTAATTTTTATTCACATTTACCTAATTATTTACCACAATTACGTAATTTTTATACACACTTATCTAATTATTGACCACAATTACCTAATTTTTATAGACACTTACCTAATTATTTACCACAATTACCTAATTTTTATACACACTTATCTAATTATTGACCACAATTACCTAATTTTTATGTACACTTACCTAATTATTGACCACAATTACCTAATTTTTATACACACCTAATTATTGACCACAATTACCTAATTTTTATACACACTTACCTAATTATTAACCATACTTTTTGAAATACTCGTGAATGATGCCTCTCTAAAGTTGATTTAATCGAAAACACCCTCTTCACTTGGAATAGTCTGCCGTAGTGAATAAATGGTTAAATGCAGTTATCTCATGGATGATTCCTCAAAGAAGTAGATTAAGTTGATTTAACCGAGAACATACACAATTTTACGACATACCAAGAAACCCACATTTTTATAATTCCGTAAGTATTAGAGTCCTGAGCTCCCAACTCCTTCACAGCGTTATATACAGTAGAACCTCTTTAAGTCGAACCTCGAAAAGTCGAAAACCTCCAAAACTCGAAAAAAAGTTTTGTTCCTTTCCCTTCAAGCCCCAAAACCTCCATTACTCGAAATCTCAACCCTCTTAGTCGAAATAATCAACGAGTCCCTACAAGCCATTTTGGTACATATTTTTCCTCTATAACTCGAAAAAATAAATTGGACCTCTGTATCTCGAACAAAGCAATGTTTTATTTTACAACCTTTACAACTCGAAAATTTGAAACTTATTACCTCTATAGCTCGAAGAAAAATAATTTATCGACTTTAAGAATTTGCCGACAATGTACACCATTGTTTCTTTGAAAACAATTTAGGAGTATACAATAAATAGGATTACCTACCAATTATCTAAAGCAAAAAAAAATTACTGACTTTTTTTTAATACCTACATACACTACGTATTTTTTATTTAAGGATGTTTTGAAATAATGTTGATTTATAATAAATGTAAATTTGTTTGTTACCTCTGTAACTTGAATTTTTATTTATTTCACCTCTCTAACTCAAAATTAGTTAGAATGAACTCTACAAGTCGAATCAAAATCCGCCTAAGTCGAAATCCTCCATAAGTCGAAAACTCTATAACTCGAATTTTTTGGTGTCTCCCTTGATGTTCGACTTATAGAGGTTCTACTGTATATGGCTTGGGAGATGATCACAGTGCACTTAACTCATTTTGGCCATTTTACGACTTAACAACTTATACCCTGTGACCATTGATATTTTCATGTAATTTTCATTGTTGATTGCATTCTTCCGTATGTTCCCATTACCTCTGCGGGGTTAATATCATTTCATGCAAGGAGCCACACCTCTATGGGTCTATATTCCCACCATTACCATTTTCAATCGTCTTCACTCTTCTAGTTGTTTGTCACGGTTTTCAAATTTGACATAAATAGGTAGCATTCTAAATAGCTTTATTTTACTTCTCCAGATAGTATAGGGGAAGTTAATGTAATTAGTCGAAAATTCGAAGCTGAGTTTTTAACAGAATTACATTGGATTCAGAAGTTTGGAACACATAAAATCCAGTTAAAAACACCTTATCGAATTTTGGACCGATTACATAACTCTCCCTATACTGGTGTGTACAGTTGGGGAACCAACAAAGCGCTTTTACCGTAAGCCGAAACACGGTACACTATATATTTCTGTGTTGAAACACACATTTTTAGATGTTTCCTTGATTTACACAAAAACGATTAGTTCTATCGAAAAAATTATTCTTACCAAAAATGTTTCTTGTAAAATTTGCAATCGCTAATGCTCCTTAGATGTGAGATAGGGCTAATGCGACCAATTTTATAGTGCCCCGAATAATCTAAAATATATTTCAGTATACTCTTATTTCAAGGTAATGTTTAAAATGTCACAAACAATTTAAAATATCATTATTATTGGTAGTTCTTTCAAATTAAAATGTATAATGTTACTCCCCCCCTTTCAAATTCCTTTCATTCTGTCCTTACTAGGTATAAGAAAGGCTCTCAAAATTGTACCATAAAACAAAGAACACACATTATTATTAAGAAAACAATCATAAAATAATAGTTAAATAATCTATAATACAGAACTAATGAAGCGAATTAAAGTTTAGATAACCTCTTATACATATTAAAATTAATGAAGCATACTGATTTCAATTTTAAATGATTAAAATGCATTATTATTAGTTGTGTAGCGGTTTTATTGCAATATATGTAGAAGTATTCGATGCAGTTCTGACGTAGATGGAGAGCCTTAATCAAATATAACATTTTGATCATTTACCAGTTTGTGTTTTCTTCCTCATTCAAAAAGGAAGTACTGATAAAACCTTTGAAAAATTGTTAATAATTAAATCCAATTTTCTTTTCGACTGAAATTACTTTCCCATAATTATTATGCATCTTGAAATACTAAAAACAAAATTAAAACAAATTAAACAGAAGGAGCTTGATATCAATTAGGTCTAACTATGTTGTTATCTAGTCCGTTTTAATCTATGAGAAGATTTTATTTTAAACAATTCCTAGATTGTTTATGAATTTCGAGGGCAGTGCTCTGAGCTATGGAGGAACGGAAATATCGAATTGTCTGCATCCTGGCTGGGTAGGGATCCAACATGAGTCCACGCCAACAGTCTAGCTCGGTCTTATCATGAGCATATAGACGCACCATCCAACCTAGCTGGGCCCTAACCTAGCTCAGCCGTACATGAGCATAGGCTTGAAGAAGCGCACCATCCAACCTAGCTGGGCCCTCACCTAGCTCAGCCATACATGGGCATAGGCTTATAGAAGCGCACCATCCAACCTAGCTGGGCCCTAACCTAGCTCAGCCATACATGAGCCTAGGCTTATAGAAGCGCACCATCCAGCCTAGCTGGGCCCTAACCTAGCTCAGCCGTACATGAGCATAGGCTTATAGAAGCGCACCATCCAGCCTAGCTGGGCCCCAACAGTCCGGACAACCTAGCTCAGCCATACATGAGCCTATAGACGCACCATCCAACCTAACTCAGCCATACATGAGCCTATAAGCGCACCAAACTACCTAGCTGGGCCCCAACAGTCAGGACTACCTAGCTGAGCCGTACATGAGCCTATAGGCGCATAATCCAACCTATCTGGCCCCAACAGTCCGTATAACCTAGCTCAGCCATACATGAACCTATAAAAGCACCCTGGCTGGCTTCTAATATGAGTCTACTGAGCTTGGAGAACCAAGTTCGCTACTAACATGGACCGGCTAGTTGCTGCTATTAGTGAGAAATATCACATATTATTTCCTCAGCTATACGAAGTATAAGGAAAGTTATGGATTCAATGCAGAATTTCATATTTTCCAACCTCCATATTCCAAAAATAAAAAAATAAAAAATACTGTCTGTCTGCGTGTCAACTCCCAATAGAATGAGTATATCGACACGATATTTCACTTATCCATAGCCGTCTAAATACGATATTTATAAACTCTAAGCGCAATTTGCCAAAGAGGAGGAGGGATGAGAGTGCTCAACTTAAAAATTTCAATAACTGCCGATGTAACGAATATATCGACATCTTTAGTAAAAGGATTCAGAAGCTACTATGAAACTCATACATTGTATTTTAGCCCAAACGGTCGATTAACTTTGGAGGTAGAGCAAAAATATAATTCGTGCTGGGGAAGTACATAGCCGATGTATATTAGGTTAGGTTTTATGACTCATGCCCGGGCTCTAACTACATATCGCCTACTACCAGACCGCTCTTTCGTCACTCTGGTCGACATGAGCCCGACTCTACTGTGGGAGTCCTAAATTTTGCCTACCCTAAATTTTTATTCACCTAGGCAGGGGTCATTAACGAGTACCTGACATCGTACAGGCTCGGGACCAGCGCTTAACGTCCCATCCGAAGGACGGCGAGCTTATATTTTTTTAACTAATTTTAGAATATTTTTTACACTTTATCCTCTCTTCCCAGACTTTCGGGAGATGCTCTATCTACGCCACTAGATTTTCATGCTATGCACTTATGAAAGAATAGAAAGACAATAAAAACACCGCTGATAATAATTATCATTGTCTCAGCTTAATAAGGAAATGGGTAATTATAAATTAACATAGAGGTCATTATGACCAATTGTTAATTGGAGTTATTATCAAATCAAAGATGATTATCTTTCGTTCAGATTACGGTCCCTACTTCTTTTCATAATTCTGAAAGTGACTTTCTTATACCCTTGTGAGGGGGAGAGAGAGTGATGTACAAAAATGGTTAGTATAATAAAGATTTATATAGGCCAGATCATTGTTATATAATAAAAATAATTAGGAAAATTAGTCATGTCTCTATAACGTTGTTACTTGCACATTACACAATATCTATGGCCCGGGAGAGAGATATATGATATAAAATTCTTTTCCGGACGAGATTTGAACCCACAACCATGGTAGGATCATGCGACTAAAGCTCTAAGGCTCTAGTTCGGTGCGGTGCGCCACCACTTCTCAATTATGAAAACCTTCTGGGTAGTTTTTGCTCATTGTCTGTGATCTATACAAAAGTAATATGGTATAGGTAATCCTGATATTGCCAAATCACTACAAGGTCATATGGCCTACTACCAGAACGGTCTTTCGTCACAAAATCTAGTCAGATCTAAGTTAGTTAAATTTTAGTTACATTTTATATTTTAGTTAAATTTTATATTTTAGTTAAATTTTATAGTTTAGTTAAATTTTTTATTTTAGTTAAATTTAAATTTTACATACGGTTTTTTAGAAAACTTTACACACATACAAACCCAGAAATACGTACTTTATCTTCACAACACTTACCACAAAACCCCCCACGAAGATTGAAGAGAATATGGAACCGCGACTTACAACCACCTTGAATCAGGCCCGTGCGCAGAAATCAATTAAGGGGGGGGGGGGTTTTGAAATAAAAGTTTTTTTTTCAATAATATGTAAAAACACACAAACTGTTATTTTATTTTTTAAAGACGTTTGCATGTAAAAACTTCATATTTATTTCTCATTACTTAACAGATTAATTCTTCGAGGTAACGAAAAAAATTCTTCCAGAATTTTTTGCACATTTATCTCCATTTCACGGTGTATATTGAGGGAGGCTAAGCCGTTGAGCCGATCTTCAGACATTGTCGATCTAATGTACGTTTTCAGACGACGCAATGTTGAAAAGGAGCGTTCATTTTTCGCTGTCGTCACGGGTAAAATGGCCATAATGCGAAGCATTTGGTGTACGTTCGGGAACGCGTCTGCATTGCATGTAAAAATTCACGTTCAAACAAATAAACGTTAGAAATAACTGTCAACAACCGTTAATTAATGAACAAAGTCGAGCAAACAACAAGGAATAAAATGCACTTTCCTCATGTCATTGTCATATGAAGATTGACGATGATACAGCGACAATTGACGATCACCCACAATCGATAGAGGTCGATAGCGCGGAAATTGAAATGAAAAGTGTGTTATACTTTTCCAATCCAGTAAATTTAAGAATCCAAAATATAACTTTTGAAAATACATGAAATTTTCGTGGAAAAAAACTTTAATGATGATAGTCATAAAGTACAAGAGAGTCCTAATGGGGGGGGTTCGAACCCCCAAAACCCCCCCCCCCCCCCTTGCGCACGGGCCTGCCTTGAATCATATTCATTCTTAATATATATATATATATTTTTTACATTATTTTCCTTCACTTTTATCATCTCTCTTACCCATCCATCAAAATTGTCTTTCAATTCCTTTTTATTTTTTTTAATTTCTTTATTTATTTATTTATTTTATTTATTTTTTTTCTGTTCTTGTTCTAATAATTAAGATAAATTTTCATTCCGAGGACCTACCACTGGGTGGCCTTCCTCTCACATGCCCTTCACGCCAACATATCAATACTATCATAGATGCAGGTTGTTGCACCCTATCAACAGTTGTATCTTTATAAATAAAAGACAATATTTTGTTATCATTCACTTTGTTAATTATGTTATTTTCTATCACCAACATCACATTTGTGGTGATTTACCGATTGTAAAATAAAGACACTTAAATGAAAAAAAAAAAAAAAAAAAAAAAAATCTAAGTTCGCACATGTGACAGTTTGATGTCAAACAAGTTCATTGCTACAATTGTTTCACAAAAAAAAAAAAAAATATCGCGAAAATGGTCAAAAAGTCAGTAGACCCTGAAACGTGAAATTTCGATGAAATCTTGGTCTGGCTTAAGTTATCTTCTAACGGAAAACAATCTGTCATATAAAAAAAGTAGTGAATAATAATATTATTCTCAGTTGAATAACAATTAGACTGAAAGCAGAGGAGCTATTAGGTAGACGGAACTCAAATTTTGTAACATAAAAATTTTGGTAGTCACATGTAATGACCGGTTCGTGTCTAATTGGTGACGTTAAACTGTACCCAACTCCATAATCAGCTAATCAAGGCGAAATTATCGACCTTCATGGCTTTTTTCGAACACAAAAGAACCACATTTTCGTTTTTGTCACACTATTCAGTTAGCTCAGGTCTGCGTACGTTAGACAAACATTAAATACGCACCATGAAAAAAAAAAAAGAAAAAAAAAAAGCGAATTCTTCTAAAACCAAACCTGTGAATCATCATTTTAAATTTCATGCAGATACATTCGTTACAGTGAAGCCTCCCCCTAATCACCCCTTCTTTTTGGCCAATTTGGCTGAAAATCAGTGTTCTTATTGGCTTCTCGATCGGTTCATTCTATTGGGTATTATAGTGTTCACAGACCAATAGACAGAAAAGATTTTTTTTTTTTTTCATTTTTGGAATAAGGGGGTTGAAAACATGAAATTCAGGTGAAAACTCAATATCGAATTTCTGACGGATTATATAACTTCCTCTATACTTTTAATAGATGGGGAAGGTTAGAGGGAGAGCGAAACCAAATCGGCCAAGGAGGGGGGAGAAACTCCAATAAATGCATAAGTAATAAATGTATCGACACCAAATTTTATATGTGTATCTAGAATTGCTTTGCTTCAGGACTAGGGATTGCCTCACAGCCAGCAAAGCTGCATTCAATGGAGATGAAGTTCGTCGAAGAACGTCCACTTTCTGCCGTCTCTTCTGCTGGTTCCAGAAGCTCACCTCGTCACTTGGACATCAAAGAGAAAGCTGTCACAACTACTTTCTGCAAGTAGGAAGTTCAAGAAGCCTTATTTCAAAGCCCAAGAATCAAAACGGACGTATCCTCCCCTAGCGTCTTTTTTTTTTTTATCTCGTCGCGAGACGAGTTAATGCTTCTTCATCCGTGTGTCCAACCGCAGTGGTGCTCATGAACATCATTTGCTCGAAGATTAATCCGGAAAGACGGTGATCTAAGACAAATGGCGTGCAAAGGCTTCATCGACGATGGAAAGGACGTGTCGCTCAGCGAAAGAAGGGAATGAGTTTGGTACGGAATGCAATGGAATTCCTCATCAGTAAATGAACAGGTAAGGACTTGTTCCAAGGCCATCTTTGTAGTATTTGTCTGTTATGGTGAATTGTATGAATTATATAAAAATTTTTAAAAAATGGCTCCGATACTCTGGAAGTACCTACCTCAGAACCTCATAAAGATGACACGTATCGATTGTGTATCGGCCAGATGATGCGAGTTCTACTAAAAAACCATAATAACTGTCGATCTAGAGATGTTCACATCTCGCCCTGATACTGGGAGTTGAAATGGCTCAAATCCTCCTACCGTCGAGATTAACTCATAGGTTCCTTCCTCTTCCAAATGTTAAAATCCAAAGAACCCTGCTACCTTTACCAAACGTTCCAATTCCAGTCCGTCCTCCAGAGACACACCAGATCCCGTCCTTCGGAACTCTTCATCCCCTCCCATCGCTCCTCTGCCTTCCACAACTCTTTCCTTGTCCAGGCCTCCTCCCTCTGGAACTCCCTGCCTCCCCTCATCCGTCACTCTCCTTCCGTGGCCTCCTTCAAATCCTCGCTATTCCAATTCCTCCTCAATAAACAATCTTCTCCCTCTGATTAGCCTTTTATTCCCCTTCCTCCATACTTTCCTTCTCCTTAACATCAATTTTTTTTCTTTCTTTATTTTATTCATTTTTTCATCAGTTTTTCTTAAATTAATTTTATTGCAAGCCTGGTCTAGATTTCCTTTTCTTAGAACTCTTTATAAAGAAGCTGTTAATTTTAATTATTTTTGTATTATTATTTTATTTTCTTATTTAGTTATATTCATTTCGTTCTTGTTTCTATCCACTTTAGCACTTTTATCTCATTACTGATAATTTATTTTATTTCTATTTGTTGCTCTATTCAGTGACTTTCATGTATTTATTCTTATAGGGGACCTCGGTCCCAGAATAAAATTTATTTTCATTATCATTTTTTTTTTTAGAACCCCAAAAAGATGACACCTACTGATTATCAGTGAATTATACCGAAAGAAAAAATAGGACAAGACGAAGTTATCAACTCAACAACCCTAAAAACTGTCGATATAATGAATATATCAACACGAAATTTTAAATGAAGTTTCGGAAATCCCCGAGAAAGACATCTATTAATTTTCAACCAAGTCGGTCGATTTGTTTCAATGGGAGAGCGAAAACAGTATAGGTGGTTCACTGACGATTTTTTTTTTTTTTTTTTTTTTGTAATTTGCGTCAAGTAGTTTCGAATATTAGTAAGAAATGTTCATATATTTTTACTTATGGTATATTCTAGGGAAGGAAGGTCAGGTCGATTAGGCAATGAATGATTGCGATGTATCGATCTGAGATGCATGGACAATCAGCTCTGTCTGTCCTTCTATTGTTCTATCGATCTGGACACATCTCGATGTGAAATGTAGGGCTTGATGGAGGCTGTTTCAAGGCGAGACTCCCCTCAAACATCCATTAGATATGCCCTCTCTCCCATCTCCAACCATGGCAATTCCCTCAAAATTCGATTTGGAACAATTTCGGAAGGGCCTTCCCCTAGAAAAAAAAGGGTGTCGGTGAATCATTGGCAATGTAGTTGCCCAGAAATAATCAATTAACCTTCGCTCCCCCTCCAAAACCAGTCAACCGTTAGTGCTAATATTACAGTTGAATTATGTTACATAGGGCAGAGTAGGGCTTAGTCATTAATATTTTCAATCGATTGAAGAATCAAACTAAAAAGTTAGTGATTATTTTAGTTATGACTAAATCAATCACGATTGATAATTTAGTTTTAGTCACTACTAAAATTGAGTAATCATTAGTTATTAGGTAGTTTTAGTTTGGATTAATCTGTTTACTAAAAAGATATTTTTCGTATTTGAAAACGAGGCAATAAAATATTATCCTGAAAATGAACCGACCTTGTACCTTCTGACACAACGCAATAAAATTTTAAACTCTTAAAAATTACTCAAGTTCTTTCAATTCAAAATAAGCCTTATCTTATAGGTAACTAGCAGTAATACCCGGCGTTGCCCGGGGAACTTTGACTTTTCTCCCAACATCTCCTATAAGGCTATTCAGTTCCTCGACAGTACATTCATGATGTTATAATTTTCAATTATTCATACGGAATAAGGCTTATAGTCCTTCAACTGTAGTAACGCTAGCTTTGGAGCTAAAACTAATTTATTCAAAAAGATTTCTCATTAATCGTTGCAATGGTTTTCGAGTTACAAAGATTGCGTGAGTGGATGCTGGGATGGACCAGATATTGAGGTACTAATACGCCTATAACCTTCCACAGACGATGACGAACAAATTTAAAAAAAAATTAATCAAATCCATGAAGCCGTTCGTGAGTTATAGCGGTACAACGCACAGACATTTTCAGCTTTATATATATATATATGATTAGGTACTTTTCTGTTTATCAGTATGTTCTATCGCTGTTTGTGTCACTACCTGGAAAGGGTCTACTGTGTATCAACAAAGCATTGTTAGCTACAGAGCCTATGCCGTCATCGGGACCAGTTCAAAGAATGTTTTCCTATGCTACTATGACCAACTCACCGAAATCACACAAACTATCTGATGAGATGTTTGAGAAAAGAGTCGTCATGAAAAGCAATTTAAATATAATGAATAGAAAACATTGACGGTTTGATTATATGTAGTAGAGGGCGCCGGTAGCTCAGTGGTATGCGTGCTTGACTTCTCAGCTCAAGGTTGTGGGTTCGTAGCCTGACCGAGGCCCTTAGTTTATTTTATCTGGGAGGTAAAATTGTGCCATTTATTTATTTTGATTTAATAATACAATTAAAAAAAAAAAAATAATAATGATAATAATTATAAAAATAATAATACGAAATCCTGAAAAGATGGGAACGAAAACATTCAGGTTTCGATCACTGACCTATGAAACCTTGAAAAAACTCGCAGTTTCATTGAAAGAAAATTGCATTGAACAACCGAAAAACAATTTACATTTCACCAAGCTAATTATAACAAAAGGCCACAAACTAATTGAATTCAATTAATTCATACTTTTTTTTTTTTACTTAATATTTTAAGAATATATTAGCAATAAATTAACAATATTTTCTGTAATTAGTGTTTTAAATTTTTCTACCTTCGCAATCGCCAAGGTTTACAGTATGCAACCTTCTTAATTATTTATGAACAAAATTGCATATGTAACGAATGTTGTAAATAGGTTGTTATGTACCTAATTTACAACTAAATGAAAATAAGTAATCTGGCCATTAGATCACTCTTCTTCCCCCCTCTCAAATTAATTTCAGACTGGTATTACTGGGTATAAGAAAGTAACAATAATAATAATAATAGTGTGATGTATAAAATTACACACTTTGTAATTATTAAAATATTATAAAAATAATTATATTTATTTGTATAAAACCAGTGAGGTATCTTAAAACGTAACAATGAATGAAGGACAAAAGACGACGATCAGCTGTTTTTAATAGAGTGGACGAAGGTGGGTTGTGGAGGTGGTCTGGGAGAGATGTGAAGGTGGACAGTCAAACAGTGAGAAAAGTGTTTAGGCTTAAGGTGTGCTGAACCAAGTAGGTGTGAAATAACATTGAAATAGATGTGCAAAGGAGGTACTTTTATTTGTATGTACATAATATGAGGAGTTTGGAGCCAGAGCGGACCAACCCACAATTTTTCGGAAAATGAGTTATTACCATCCTGATGTTGGCATAGGTTCCCTTTTTTCAAAACCAGTGTGGATCACTTAGTTTCTTCACTTCAGTGATAGATAGCAGCACTTTAAGTTTAGTCCACAAGTATTTTGTGCATATATTTTCAAAGTCACAATGGATCATACGGCCTTCAAAAACTTTATAGAACACAAAAAGGGATCACTCATCCAATATATTCTAAAATTTCAAATATAAATAAATATTTGGGGCCCATTTATGGAGATAAACAAAATGTACTCAATTTTCAATTTCTTCCTGTTCAGTTTCAACCAGTTGGTCCGCTCTGGCTCCAAACTCCTCATATATATGCCCAAAATATCAAAGAATTATAAATTAGTTTGTAAGATTTCTTTAAAAAAAATTTTTTTTTCAATATTTAGTTTAATAAATTTATAATGTAGGTTTAAGTAAAATAAACCCAAATATTTGTTCTCTTATTCTATGCTATTCATTTCCCTGTTAACCCAGTAAGATAATTTATACCTTTGGATTGGATTGAACATTTTTGCAAATTTAGAAATACAAAATGGCATCTCTTTAGTAAATTTATAAGAAATCCAAATGAAATAATTATTAATTGAAATTTTTTTAAAAATACTTTCCATTATTTTTCACATATTTTTGCCAACGACTAACTAAGTTTTCTATATCAATTTTTTAAAAATTTGAGTCACGAGATAAGACAAAATCAGAAAAAGCTTTGTTGATTTTCAAATCATTTGCAAAAATTTTTCCACGAAGAATGTTGTCCAAGCATCGAAAAAAAATGGTAGTCTGTAGGGGACAGATGGGAATAGGCGGGATGTGGTAGGCTTTCATAGCCAGGGTCCTTTATTTTGTTCACTGTCTGAATTGAAGTGAGGTCTGGCGTTGTCGTGCAACAGGATAGCACCTTTCCTATTCTCCAGGGCCGGCTGTTTTTGACGTGAAAACGTCTATTCGCTCGTTAAGCACAATGATAGCCGGTCAAACTTTCTTGTGTTACAAAATACCGTCAGATTTCAATCGATAATAACTTCGAGACTAATAATGCGATAACAACGATTGAGGTCACAATGGATAGAGCATGTCTGTACGTGTTTGTTTTGTCTGTGACGTTATCGAGTTAGTTGTGGGCGCCAGCGGATGATTGTTGCGAATTAGCGTTGTCTAAAATTAGAATTTAGTGTAGCGTGATAACGCGTTTAGATATGACGTTGATTCGGGTGTCATTGTAAAGAGCTTGAGGAGCACTACTAGGACTTAAAGTGAAACAATAAAAATATATGAAAAAATCTGTATTTAATTGAAAATTGCAAAAAAAAATAAAGATATCTCATATGAATCGTAAATATGCGCGGAATTGTAGAAAACGCAGATTAGAGGAAAGCTCGCATCAAAAGGAATTTAAAAAACCTAAAAAGTCTAGTGCCGAGCAAATGCAAGAGCTACGGCAGCATGGAGAAGAAAAATGAAAAATGATTTTATCCCGACGTTTTCACGGAAAATCTACGGCGTGGACCTTGACTACGCCTTAATGTTTTTTTTCTTTTTCATCAAATTTTAATGTATTATGATGTATTTACAGCGGAATGTGTAGCTTCAGAGGTGGTCTCAACACAAAAACCCCAATAACTGTATAATGTTTCGACACAAATTTAATAAGAGGCCCTATATAAATCAAGTGTTGATTTTCTGCCCAAACATTAGATAGATTTTGAGAGGAAGTGATTCTCCGTTTTTTTTTTTTTTTTTTTTTTTTTTTTTTGTTAAAATAAATGTTGAGACTAAAATACATTTGAATTACATTAATTAAATACATACTCCATTCTAATTTGTCAGACAGAACACCATTTTGTCATTTAACGAACAAGAATAAATGGCTTCCTCTTCTATAAATGTCGATCAAAAAATTCATTAAAATCACTAATAGCTTCAAATATTAGTCTCCTAAAAATATTTTTGAAATTTAAATATTTTTTCAAAAAAATTATGAAATTCCGCATTCTTGAGAGAGCAAGGTCATGGATAAAAGAAAAAAAACACTACAAAGGCCATGTGGGTTCGTTCTAGGCGTAGTTCGTTCATTTCATTCGTTCTTTATTTTATATTTTTTATTATATTTATTTTAAATATATTTTCGGTTCAATACCAAAATTTATTTATATTGTCTACTTGTGACTTATATTAATAATAATAAATTTAACTTACATTAAATAATCTACACTGCAGTAAGAAACTCGGTATTCACTATTTTCAAAGAGTACACACTTGACTTTATATATCTAATAAAAATCACTCTAGTCCAAAAGATATTACATTTTAAAAACTTCATTCACAACCAAATACTGGAAACTATACACTAAACAATCCATAAAACAGCTGACTTGATTTTCCCAACTTCTCTTACCATATATAATTAGTTTAGTTAGTTATTGAGGGCGCCGGTAGCTCAGTGGTATGCGTGCTTGACTTCTGAGCTCAAGGTTGTGGGTTCGTAGCCCGACCGAGGCCCTTAGTTTATTTTATCTGGGAGGAAATATAAACTTAAGCATGCCGTCCTTCGGAAGCTAAGCAATGGTCTCGAGCCTGTACGATGTCAGTTAACTCGTTAAAGACCCCTGCCCTAGGTGAATAAAAATTTAAGGCAGGCAAAATTTAGGACTCCCACGGTAGAGTCGGGCTCATGTCCACCAGAGCGCTCTGGTAGTAGACGATATGACCTCGTAGTAAAAGCCCGGGCATGAGTCATAAAACCTAACCTAGTTAGTTATTATAACTCAAAACATTTAAAGAAATAAAACATAACTACATACATTATTTCTTTCATCATACATCTAGAAGAGACGTTATCGATCAAAGCGCCTCGTCGGTCGATAAGAAGGTTAGTTAGTTATTATGACAACAACTATTTTGCTTACTTTAATGAATACCTGACATCGTACAGGCTCGGGACCATCGCTTAACGTCCCAACCGAAGGACGGCGTGCTTAAGTTTATTTTACCTCCCAGATAAAATAAACTAAGGGCCTCGGCCAGGTTTCGAACCCACGTTCTTCAGCTCAGAAGACAAGCATAAGCACACCACTGAGCTACCGGCGCCCTCTCATATATACATATATATTTCTGAAGCCTAGAAAGTCTACAAGTGATTACTTCATCTAAGACAATTTTTTAGATGAATAACATTATTCAAATATCTTGAAAAAGAAGAACACTGATTTTAAGCACAAAACGACTTAAATAGATTAAATGAAAGAAAATATATAGATTTCTATCAAAACTTCATTAAAAAAATGCAATATGAAAGGAAAAATGGTGTTCAATTATGAAGGGAAAATATGCAACTGGTCCCGGGGCATTTTTTTATTTATTATTAATTTTTTTAGGTGCACCTTGCACTTGGAAAACGACTGTGATTCATGGAATGAAGTGAGGCTATGACGAGCTGGGGAAGACCATAAATTTAACTTACTTTAAATAATCCACAATGAAGTGAGGAACTGTGTATTCATTATTTTCAAACAGTACACACTTAATGACAGGGAGGTACAAAAGAAAACTTGAAAAACTCAAAATGGGAACAGAAAACACAAAAATGTCTTTATATAACAAATAAAAATCACTCTAAACCGAAAGATTAAAATTTTAAAAACTTCATTCACAACCAAATACTGGAAACTATACATTAAAACAATCCGAGGGTGCCGGTAGCTCAGTGGTATGCGTGCTTGACTTCTGAGCTCAAAAACGTGGGTTCGAAACCCGACCGAGGCCCTTAGTTTATTTTATCTGGGAGGAAATATAAACTTAAGCATGCCATCCTTCGGAAGCTAAGCGATGGTCTCGAGCCTGTACAATGTCAGGTAGCTCGTTAAAGAGCCCTAGGTGAATAAAAATTTAGGGCAGGCAAAATTTAGGACACCCACAGTAGAGTCGGGGTCATGTCCACCAGAGTGACGAAAGAACGCTCTGGAAGTAGGCGATAGTAGTTAAAGCCCGGGCACGATGGTCGTCCCTGGCCTGTCATACTGCTTTCTTCTGCTCCCACAAACAATATTTGTAAATAATAAAACTATTTTTACTTCCATGGAATAATTTATTTACATAAAACATTTTCCTACTAGAGGTCGTGCGGATCCTGTTGAAGCTTCACCTTGGGCAGAGAAAGCTGTTCGAAAATATTTTATTTCAAGCCTAAAACAATGTGACAAGAACATTTTTGCAACAATTCACAGGTTTTTGAAACTGCTACACTTCCAGTTTCTGTAGCAACAAGTGAACGGTCTTTCTCGACCCTTAGATGTATGAAAAGCTATATCAAAAATAGTATTGGCCAAGACAGATTGAATGGATTAGCTCTGATGTCCATACACAGAGACATTCATCTAGACCCTGAAACAGTTTTAAACAAACTAGAAGACTTGAATTAATTTTGTAATCACCCTAAAACAATTAACTATGTATACGAAATAAAATCCTCGAAATAAAGTCCTGGGCATGCGTCTAACCACAAGGAGACGACAGATCAGCTACTGGGTAGCTGGTCTCCTCAGATCCAGCCTCAGATATGATCCGGTCCCGCATATCAACTCCATCCAAGGACTACATGTTCTGCAGTCTCGATGCCCCCACATGAGCAATTCGGGTTGTTTTCCTTCTTAAAGAAAATCCTTGAACTGTTAATATTAATGTCTGGGACGTCCAATCGTCAAGCTGTACCCACGTACAGAGCCATATCCGGACGTCCGGAAGCATTCTTACATTTTTCGGCCATAATTTCCATTATCAATTCCTGGACACCTTGCAATGCTCTGGTCTGGACTGTCCGCGGATCTCTTCTTCCAGGGCTAGGCGTAAGGGCTCCTAAAGACATACAGTAGAGTAGAGGACACCGATTATCCGGACATTTGGTTAATCCGGACGGAATTGAAAAAAAACTAATCAAAATTTAGTAAACTAAAAATTAAATTTAGCGAGCGGTAAGTACGAAAATAGTTCAAACAGAGGGTTGACTTGACTTATTCAGTTGGCTAAGATGAATAGCGCGCACCCTATTTTTCAAGGAAATGACTTTTTTCAGTGAGTCTAAAAATATTATTCTTGTTTTCATTACGTACTGTACATTGTTTTATTTTATAGTCCTGTTCAGAATTTAACGTTTACATATTTCGTTTTTAAAATTCTTAATTTTTACATTATAACATTAATGTACCGTGGTTTTTTTGTACTGTAGTACTGTACTATACAATAAATAAATTTTGAGTTTTAATCACAAAGATGTTTTGTTTTGTTAACCCTATCTCAGTTCGTAGGTCGAAAACTTAGATAAAATTAAGCTGAACGAAAAGATGTATTTATGAGATAAAAAAATCGCTAAAATATTTATAATGTGCATTTTGCAGCAAATTCCGTTTAATCCGGACTTTCAGTGTTCCGGACGGGGTCCGGTCCCATCTAGTCCTGATTATCTGGACTCCACTGTATTACGTATACAGAAGTACGAGGGAACGACCAAGTCTATGGGTGAAGCTCCTGCTGGCAACTGTAGCGCAGCCGTTGAGACAGTTTTATAGGCCCTTGTAGTCCTTAAAAGGGCTGCTCTCCGTGCACATAATAATGTGTGACAGCCACGAATACTTGGGTGTAGATTCTCTTACAAGCAGAATTCCCGAGGCCTCACGTCTGGCAGGCGAGGCCCAGGGCGTTGCAAGTGACTATTGTCCTTTCGTTAATGGCAAAAACGTGAGGCGACACTTTCACGCACGGCGTAATCCCCACCCTAGGTTCGTGATCACAGCGGTGGATCTTCCTAGTCGTTCTAGATCAACAATAAATACATGACATGACCCACTGACATACAAAAATTATTCAGTTCGTAACAATATAATAACAATGATAGTGTACTCCAATTTAATACAAAAAAAAAATTATTTTAAAATAAATAATTACAGGCTACCATGGTCAGATAGCACATTGAAAGGTTCCGTCGAAGACCATTTTTGCCCTAACAACAAAACCATTGATCATAGTGAAAGAATGAAGAGGACACAAACCGTAGACAATTTTATGACCACCTCTGTCCACACCCATTTTGAATGGCAATTTTTTTTTTTTTTTTTTTTTTTTTTACAAAATAAATATTCTTATAGTTAAGTATATAAAATAAAATAAAATAAAATATATCTATATAAAGAATTGTACATAATAAGCAAGATGACAACTAAATAAAAAGATACCAATAATATCGAAATAGTAAAAATAGACAATGCTCTTTAATATAAATAGTGCGAGGGCGCCGGTAGCTCAGTGCTATGCGTGCTTGACTTCTGAGCTCAAGAACGTGGGTTCGTAACCCGACCGAGGCCCTTAGTTTATTTTATCTGGGAGGTAAAATAAAGTTAAGCACGCCGTCCTTCGGATGGGACGTTAAGCGATGGTCCCGAGCCTGTACGATGTCAGGTACTCGTTAAAGACACCTACCCTAGGTGAATAAAAAATTTAGGGTAGGCAAAATTTAGGACTCCCACAGTAGAGTCGGGCTCATGTCCACCAGAGTGACGAAAGAGCGCTCTGGTAGTAGGCGACCTGAAGTCCGGGCATGAGTCATAAAACCTAACCTATAAATAGTGCAAGTAACCAGGATAAAAGAAACAATTCAAAAATTATAAAAACAAGATATGACATAAACATGAATAAATAAATATATATATTTTTTTGTATTCATTTATTGTAAGCCACAACTATGTAAAAAATGCACAACCAGCGCCTGGGCTGACATTTACTATCCAAAAATAATAAAAATAAAATAAAATAATAAAAATAAATATGACATGAAAGGCTTGAGAGAGGAAAAACAGCCAGCGGTGAACCCTCATGACATCACTTCATAAATAATACAAAAAAAATAATAAAAAATATATATATCTTTTGAAGCAATAGCCTAAACTAATCTCTTTATAGTCTATAAACAGTTCCATTTTGTTAATATTATCTCAGCCATTGATCTCCTACAAGCTTACAAATTATACTATAGAAGTATATCACAATTAAATTATTCATTTCACACATAAAATACGTCTATAATTACTAAAATTCATTCATTCGCGAGGATGCCGGTAGTTCAGTGGTATTCGTGCTTTACTAGAGGCTCTTAGATATCTTATCTAAGACGTGAAAAAATCTTGAGCACGCCGTCCTTCGGATGGGACCTTAAACGATAGTTCCGAGCCTGTGCGATGTCAGGTACTCGTTGACCCCATCCTAGGTAAAAAAACTATTTAGGACTGTAGAGTACACCAGAACGACGAAAGAGCGCCCTGGTAGTAGACGATATGACCTTGTAGTTAAAGCCCGGGCATGATTCACAATAACTAAATAAGATTCAAGTAAAAATCTTACTCCTAGATGGATTTTCATTCATTAATGCCAGGTGAAATATGTATGACAATTTAATTAAAATTGATTTAATTTACGAGATAAGATTGTAAATATATGTATTTATATGAATAGAAGAATATATGAATAAAAGGCGTAGTAAATGTAGTGAAGAGATGTATAATCACTATACATCTCTCATAGGATCGCGGTTTGGAATTCCCCGATCTGAGTAGTGGTTAGAAAGAACAATCTCGCTTAGTACGTCATCAGTGGGGGCCTGGCCAGACGAGACGATGGGGAAGTCCATTGGCAAATTGGTATACTTATCTTGAAGTTATAGGTTATATGAGGTCAACAAGAAGAAAAAAAGATAGATGAAAGTGCGGTCAGAAGGATCTGATGAAGCAGGGAGAAAATGGTGGGAGGAAGCTTTCTGGAGACTGTGTCAACGACTATGGGTGCTGAGAGCCCTTAGGTCTAGCCAAGACGGTCAAGAGCAGAACGTAGCAAGGAATGGACGACAGTGAGAAAATGGCAATGTTGTTCACGAAGTAACCGGACGTACGCCTCAACTGGGGTGCAGTACTATTGGACGTCCCAAATATTGTCAGCTCACGGAGATTCGAATGCCAAACTCTTCTTCTTTAAGAACCGTACATTTCGGCTGTGGCCTCCAATCCGCCATAATCTCATTTAGTTTCTACCCCAGAGCTGCCTCAACCGATGGGTGAAATTGCACGTGTGCAAGGTGCAGCCAAAAAGTTAATGAATGATAAGGATTAAGTGTTGCATATCACACTTGGGGTAATGATGAGTGAAATCAGCAAATAGGAGGGAATATCAGTGTAAAAGTTGTGCAATTAAATAGCGCAAACAACTTTCATGATATCACTAGTGACATGATATCACTAACCGACGAATGCGTTCTAAGGGTGTTTAACACCTGTAGTAGTATACTTCAGTTGGGCCGGACAAAGATAGACCTCTCTAGCACTAAGCCGGCTTAGTGCCCAGCACAAATCACCGGCTTTGTACCCAGCACAAATCACCAGCTTTGTACTTCCCCAGCAAAAATCTCCGGCTTTGTACTTCCTCAGCACAAATCACCGGCTTTGTACTGGAGAGGCTGTCTATGTCTCTCTGGCCCAACTGCCGCCTTTTCTACTCTTGCCCAGCTATACAAAGTATAGGGAAGTTATGTAACCGATCAAAAAGTGGATGTGTTTTCCATTAATTTCATGTTTTTCGACTTCCTGATTTCAAAAATGGGGAAATGATGTCTGTATGTAACACGATAACTCTCTATAGAATGAATGTATCGACATTTTATATGTGTATTTAGGAACCCTTTAAAGACGACACCTATTGATTTTCAGCCAAATCGGCCCAAGGGAAGGGGGGTGTTAGGGGAGAGGCTCAAAACAAAATTTCTAAAAATCGCCGTAATCAATGTATTAACACAAAATTTCATATGTAAATTCAAAGCCCTCCAAAGACGACACCTATTCTTTCTCACCGGAATGGATGATGGCGACCTGTAAGCAGCGCTTGGCACGACGTAAAAGCACAATTACCAGATACAACTCATGGTTGGCTGAACATAGTTCCACTCATTTCTTTATTTTCCGTTCCATAAATAAAACGTTGTTGTGTGTTAATGAACTTATTATTTATGAATAATTCATTGCTAAAAATAAAAAAAAAAGGCATCTCTGAGTCACTGTGTACTTCCCCAACGCGAATTAATCAAAATGTATTCGGTCCCCGAAATCAATTTGGTTGAAAATTAATAGATGTCTTTCCTGGGGACTTTTGGAGGCCATGGTGCGGGCTAGAGCGTAGGGCTTTAGTAACATGGTCTCATCATGGTTTGCGGGTTCGAATCCCGTCCGGGAGTGAGTTTTATTTCTTAGATGAAACTCCCTTCCGGGGCCATGGATGTCGTAAATAACTAGATGATAACACAGTGACATGGCTAATATGCATCGCACATATTATGCACCTTAACCTTACCATGTGAATATCAAGAAAGTCGTGTATGTATCACATATAAAAAATATATTTACATTTTTTTTGTTTTGGAAAAAAAATGTCGTTTCAGCAGTATTAAACATTTTTTTTTCGTAATGTCTGTTTTTTAAAATTTACATTCTACAAGTAATAACTTTACTGTAGCCTGTTCACGTACCTATTGGAAAACCATCAGATTTACATGTATATGCACCAGATGGAACAACTAAAAATATTGTGTATCCAAAAGCATTAGAATAATGTCATTAGATAAATAATGTTTTTTACTATCAATAAAGTAAAAATAAAAACAAAATTGAATTTTTATTTACAAACCTCTCTCTCTCTCTATATATATATATATAAATGAATGTCCGTCTGTGTGAGGCTTATTCAAACTTATGGGTTATGTTAGACACATCACTGAACGGTTTAAAAAGTGGTTTGACAACTTTTAATTTTAATATTTTTTTTGCATTGTGCATATTATAATCTCATAAGGCCAAAAATAAATAAAATAGGGACTTCCGAATCATCATACTCAATTTCATGATGTTACATTCTTCATATAATCACTTATTGTAGTTTTTGAGCCCCCTTATCTGATCCACCACTTTCTTTTGACCGATTTAGCTGAAAATCAATAGATGTCGTCCTTATGGGGTTGTAGATCCACATATAAAATTTCGTGTCGATATGTTCATTTTATCGAGTAGTCTTATTCACAAATGAATTTATTTTCTTAATTTTTGGAATCAGGAGGTTGGGAACTCAAAATCGAATTTCAGGTCGATTACATAACTTCGCCTATACATTGTGTAGCTAGAGAATTAAACCATGCTTGAATGAACACTGTAGTCAGGACAATAATTGTTAATTGTTATCGTTTTATGTATGTTTATGTATATATTAATGTATCAATAGATGACCTTAACACATAAAAAAAAACAATAGAAATAATAAGTGTAAGTAATTAGGTATTATAATTTTTTCTCTTCTCAAAATATATTGTTAATTAATTTCAGAATATATTATATTTGTATTATATTAATTTGATATTTTCTCGCTTTCTAATATATATATATATATATATATATATATATATATAAAAATATGCGAGCATACATATATAAATAAATATATATATATATGTATGCTCGCACTCACTACACTGGACACAAACTCACAACACCATCACCACACACATCCACTCAAGTCATTACAAGGCCTTGAAGAAGAAAATAAATAGTTTTCGAAACGTTGGCCAAATTATGCATTTTCTTTTACATGACAGAATCTCGATTTCCTTTTGGCAAGGTTATCAAAAAATATTATCTTAATTTAATTTAATTTTTAATTTCAATCTACTGTATAATATTATTTTGTTTGTACTCGTATTTTCAAGTATTTATTTATTCATTTATTTTCACTTTTTAGTAGTTTTATTAACTCTAAGGCGGGTATTACACTATTGACAAAGATGAAAATGTCTGTGCGTTATACCGCTATAACTCACGAACGGCTTGATGGATTTGATTAATTTTTTTTTTTAATTTGTTCGTCATCGTCTGTGGAAGGTTATAGGCGTATTAGTACCTCAATATCTGGTCCATCCCAGCATCAACCCACGCAATCTTTGTAACTCAAAAACCACTGCAATGATTAATGAGGAATCTTTTTGAATAGATAAGTTTTATCTACCGGAAGGTTAAGGTCTATTTTTAATCAACCCCTGGTCCATCCCAGCATCCACTCACGCAATCTTTGTAACTCGAAAACCATTGCAACGATTAATGAGAAATCTTTTTGAATAAATTAGTTTTAGCTCCAAAGCTAGCGTTACTACAGTTGAAGGACTATAAGCCTTATTCCGTATGAATAATTGAAAATTATAACATCATGAATGTACTGTCGAGGAACTGAATAGCCTTATAGGAGATATTGGGAGAAAAGTCAAAGTTCCCCGGGCAACGCCGGGTATTACTGCTAGTAAGAATATAAAGAAACGTTTGTAGGTAAGACCTTGGGTTGTGCGGCGCGAGTTTATGAGCATCCATCAGAATTTACTGAAAGAACTGTCCATGGAAGATACAAAAAGTTACTTGAACTATTTGAGGATGAATAAAAAAACCTTCGATTACTTGCTTCTGAAGGTGGGACCAATAATATCTCGGGAAATGACACATTTGCGTAACCCAATACCCCCTGAGGAACGACTTATGGTTACTCTGCGATTTCTTGCCACAGGCGAGAGCTACTCAAGCTTTCAATACAGTAGTCGCATACCTCGGGAGGGAGATATGCGCACGCATACAACGTGAAGAAAGGAAACAGCAGGAGTGGGAGAGACAACATTTATCAAATATTGGATGAAAATGCAAACTATGATAAAAGAACTTATATAAAAGACAAATTTTATAAGACTTGAGCTATTATACTACATATCACATTTATCGTAAAAGTTCTTTTATAAAAGATCTTTGTAAAAGAACTTTTATAGTGTATAATACCCGCCTAATCCATGTGTAGGAATAGATAATTAAAATACACAATTCCTTTGTCAAACTTCACTATATATTCTCAAATACTCAACTAGTTTCACCGTGTTAAGGCATTATCAAGAGTCACTTATATAAGTGACTCTTGATAATGGAGTCACTTATATAAGTGACTCTTGATAATGGAGTCACTTATATAAGTGACTCTTGATAATGCCATAACACGGCGAAACTAGTTGAATGTATATATAGTGTGTATGTATATATATGTATATATAGAATATATAGTGAAGTTTGACAAAGAAATTGTGTATTTTAGTTATCTATTCCTAGAATGGAGCTTCACAAAGTAAATCTGGAAACCATAAATTATTTTAATCCATGTGTGTCAGACTCAAAGAGTTAATATCTGTTCAAGTATCAAAATTATAAGCTATCTTAATGTAAACATCCTTGTGACGTATCCTATTTCCATGTTATGGTTTAACGGAAATAAATATTATTATTATTATATAAATTCAAATCCTCAAAAAGACGACACCTATTAATTTGCGGTGAAATTAGTTGATGGAGATAAAGGGAGGGAGAAAAGGGCGCAGAAGAGGGGTATAATAAACCCAAAATTTAGTATTCAAAAACCCAAAAACTTAATTTTGATTAATTTGTGTTGAGGAAGTACATTGTCAGTGGTGTACCGACTTTTTTTTTTGTAGGGACAAAAAAAAAAACGTGCGGACGCCCCTGGGCTGAATAGTTCAAGTAGACTGTCCATATTGACCATCAGAAAATTTCAGTCATTTCCGGCTTTCACTCAACAAAAATCCATGATAACATCCCGTCAAGGGAATATACTGTAAAGGTCGACTTTGAAACCGTTTTTTTTTGTAACGTTTTTTTTTTTCTTGTTGTTCTTTCTGTAGTGTAGTAAGTTCTTGTAGAAATATTTCATTACTAAAAAAAAAAACCCTTGACACTCACCTATAAAGTAACTAGTAACACATGAAACACTAACTCAGGGATATCCACTCACTTTATAATCTTCATGGACGATGATACTTCCGTTTGACCCAAAAACCTTGCAGTACTGCATCGAGGTTGTGCACTTTGATGTAATTATAGGTTTGCGGTTTCGATGCACTTAGTAGCATGTATCATTCAGATGTTAAACGTGTGAATACTCAAGATACAATAAACAAAAGGGCTGATGTCAGATTATCGTTTTAAAGGTTTTTACAATTCTCTAAACCCCTTATTTCCCTTACGAATTAATCAATTAACTTTTCGCTCCCCTTCAAACCAGTCGACCGTTTGCGCTAATATTCAATAGTTGACTTACATTGGGGCTCATAAATCCTTATACTGAATTTTGTGTCGATAAATTCAATATATCGGCAATTGATCACCTCTGAACCCCCCTTTCACTTTAGCCGATATAGCTGAAATTTGACAACTTATGTCCTCATTTGGGCTTTGACTTTAAATATGATATTTCATTTCAATACATTATTACATCGGCGGTTATTGAAGTCTCTGCGTTGAGCCCACCTCCCCTCACCCCTTTCCTTCTGGCAATTCCGCTGAAAATTAATAAGTGTCATCCTCAATGGGTTCTAAGTGCAAAAAAGAAATGTTGTTAGTTATTATGACTCATGCTCGGGCTTTAACCACGAGGTCATATCGCCTACTTCCAGAGCGCTCTTTTCTCACTCTGGTGGACATGAGCCCGACTCTACTGTGGGTGTACTAAATTTTGCCTATCTAGCATTATTCACCTAGTGAGGGTTCTTTAAAGAGTATCTGACATCCTACAGTCTATCTAAAGGACGGCGTGCTCAAGGTTATTTTCACCACCCAGTTAAAAAACCTAAGGGCCTCAGCCGGGTTTCGAACCTACGATATTGAGTACAGTAGAATAGGAGGCTATCGCTGAGAAAGAAGTTATGCTATTGGTCAGAAATTCGTTAATTACTAATTCGTTAACTAATTCTCGATAGAATGAATGAATCGACACGATAATTTGAATGTGTACCAAGGAATCCGTAAGGACGACACCGATTATCATCCAAATCTGCCGAAAAAAAAAGTGGGGGGGGGGGGGGAAGGGGATTAGGGGGAAGGGGAGCTGTAAGTCCCCATGTAAGTGAACTATAGGTTAGGTTAGGTTTTATGACTCATGCCCGGGCTTTCACTACGAGGTCATATCGCCTACTACCAGAGCGCTCTTTCCTCACTCTGGTGGACATGAGCCCGACTCTAAATTTTTATTCACCTAGCGCAGGGGTCTTTAACGAGTACCTGACATCGGGACCATCGCTTAACGTCCCATCCGTAGGACGGCGTGCTCAAGTTTATTTTACCTCCCAGATAAAATAAACTAAGGACCTCGACCGAGTTTCGAACTGTTGTGTTGATATATTCATTAGAACGGCAGTTATAAGAGTTTTTGAGTTAAATCTCTCCCCTAATTCCTTCTCCCCTTTGGCAGATTGGGCTGAAAATCGATATGTCCGGGGTTGACATCACATATATAAAATTTCGTGTCGATACCTTTAGTCTATCGGCATATTGGAGTTTTTATGTTAAACCTCCCCTCAAAATCCCCTTCCCTTCAACCAATCTCCCTGAAATTTGACAGGATACATAATACATAATTAATATAAATAAATCTAAATACCTTAGCTTGTGTCCTTTGTCTATAGAAGACCTGACTATTGTTCTTGAGAAAGCGATCCTATGATTAGATGATTTCCCCTCTAACAAATATACAATCGATTATTTATATGAAAGTAGATTTAAAAAAAATCGACGGTGAATCACCGGCAATGTACTTCCCCAGAGCGAATTAATCAATTAACTTTTCGCTCCCTCTCCAAACAAGTTGACCGTTTGCGCTAATATTCAACAGTTGACTTATATAACGGCTCCTAAAGCCTCATACTAAATTGACAGTTATTAAGGTTTTCAAATTGAATCCTCATTTTCCTCAGACATATTATGTCCTCATTGGGTTTTAACTTTGAATATGAAGTTTCATTTCGATACAATCATTACATCGGCAGTTATTGATACCGTTTCTTTACTATTTTCACTGTTAAGTATAACGATTTTGTGCTATGTGCTATAAATAATAACTATAGTGTATACAACAACTTTCGGAATTGAAGATTAGAGATCATTCAAATTTCTAATTAATTCGAAATCTTCGTTTTGAAATGTTTCGAAAATTAGAAGCCGCTCCCAACGCATCGAATTACATCCTTCTCAAATGACCTCAATACCATTCCATTGACGTCTTTGAAATCCGTTAGTTAAAAAACAACAACAAAAAAAACCTCAAATTTCTTTTAAATTATGATGCTTACACAGCTCAACGATAAGCAAGTTGAACGGTCTTATCTCTGTAATAAATAGGATGTCGTCGGGCTAATCTACTTCTTGCGGGTAAAAGACACTGGTTCTGGTACCATAAGGAATCAAAAATCAATTTATATTTCCCTAGATGATTGAAGTATAGGGGAAGTTATGTAATCGGTCAGAAATTTTAGTTTTTACTGGAATTTCAAGTTTTCCCACCTCTAGATTTCTGCTTGTGTGTGTGTGTGTGTGTGTGTGTGTGTGTGTGTGTGTGTGCGTGCGCGCGCGTGTGTGTGTGTGTGTGTGTGTGTGTGTGTGTGTGTGTAAATACGCAATAAATCCCATATCGGCACGAAAAACGTTATGTGTGACCAAAAAACCCCATAAGGACAACACCTATCGATTTTCAGCCAAATCTCCCAAAGGTGCTGTTCGAAACCCGACCGAGGCCGTTAGTTTATTTTATCTGGGATGTAAAATAAACTTAAGCACGACGTCCTTCGGATGGGACGTTAAGCGATGGTCCCGAGCCTGTACGATGTCAGGTACTCTTTAAAGACCCCTAGGTGAATAAAAATTTAGGTTAAGCAAAATTTAGGATTCCCACAGTAGAGTCGGGCTCATGTCCACCAGAGTGATGAAAGAGCGCTGGTAGTAGGCGATATGACCTCGTAGTTAAAGCCCAGGCATGAGTTATAATAACTAACTAACATTTCATTTTCGAACTTAGAACCCATTAAGGACGACACATATTAATTTTCAGCGGAATTGGCAGAAGGGAAGGGGTGGATGAGAAGGGGACTCAACTCAGAAAAATCCCCAATAACTGCCGATGTAATGAATGTATCGACATTAAATTTCATATTTAAAGTCAAAGCCAAATTAAGACATAACCTGTCAAATTTCAGCGATATTGGCAGAAGGGAAAGAGGGATTCAGGGGGATCTATTAAAAAATCCTAATAACTGCCGATGTAATTAATGTATCTACACAAAATTTCATTTTTGAACTTAGAACCCCTTAAGGACGACACTTATTAATTTTCAGCGGAATCGCCAGAAGAGAAGGGGGTGATCAACTCAGGAACCCCAATAACTACCGATGTAAGAGCATCTATGTAAGTCTAATCGACTGGATTTGGACGGTGAGCCAAAAGTTAATTGATTAATTCGTTGTGGGGAAGTACATAGCCGGTGATTTTGAATCTTGTTAATAGGACTGAGATTGGTAGCAGTGGGAGATGTGTGACCTTCAGAATGGGGGCTGGGTTGTCTGAATGCCGCCTTAAACTCGAGTCTCAAGGAAGAGGAAGTCTCAAGCGAGGCAGGCGGTCGGCCTCCGCAACACCGCACCACAAACTCAACTAGGTTTCCGTATAATGATACATTCAGAACACAGCACACTCAAAAAAAAACAGGAGTTTTGCGGTTATCTCATCCACTGGCGTCACTTATCCGAACCATACATATCTCCGTTTACAATGTCAATATATGGGTGATTCTCTGAAACTAAGGAAATCGCTGTCCCAAGCACTTTGTGACTGGTGTGATAATATTTTTGGTTTTTTTCTTTTTAGGGGACTTTTTCAATCATTTATTATCATTCTAACTCTTGTTCTTGTATCAATAAATTTCTTTCAAAATGGTGGATTCTCAGTTAATTCCAATTGTTTGAAAAACTGTTTATTATTAGCGGCCAAAGGCTGTTTGAAGTTAGTCCTTTTTTGTAAAACTGTTTCCGAGATATTATCTAAGTCCCTCCTCCGCCCATTTTTTCAGTCCCTCACGCTACTTTTCAGTCCCTCACATGGACAATTTAATTAAATATTCTCTTTCTGATGAATTGTCAAAAAATTGTTTTACTTTTATTTAACCTGCCCTTCAGTGTACCTTAACAAAAACCCCATCCCTTTAAAAAACGAAGTCCGCTATCTAGGCCTCATACTCGACAAACGACTAACTTGGAATCTTCACACGAGACTGAAAAGACAAGAAATGAACAGACGTTATAAACTTCTACTAAGACTACTAGACAAAAGATCCAAACTAACTTTGACAACAAAACGACTTATATACAACGCAATACTCAAACCTATGTGGACTTACGGACTTGAACTCTGGGGTTCTGCCAAGGCTTCCAATCTCCAGCGCATCCAATCCCTTCAATCCAAAATCCTTCGTACAATAGCCAATGCTCCTTACTACGTCTCCAACAAAACCCTTCACACTGACCTTAATGTACCTTTCATTACTGAAGTCGCTAAATGCAAATATAAAAAATTATTTTCCCTTCTTGGTTCCCACAATAATCCTCTGGTCCGTGCCCTCAATTCTGCCGTACTTCCCCAACGACGGCTTAAGCGTCAATGGCCTAGAGATCTCCTGATCAGAAGCAGTGACAGTGACAGTGATTAGCTGAAAACAAGAGAAAAACAGTGACTAGGGAGTGTCAACACTGGGTGATTTCTCCCCTCATGACATTTTGACATTGCCATTATCTCTGTATTAGCATATTTGCTTGTAGTATATATTTTTATACAGTTGTAAATATCTCTTTGTAAAATAAAATTAAAAAAAAAAAAAAAAAAAAAAATTATTCCCAGATTTTCTTAATTTCAGAGAATAACCCATATATGAAGGAACCTAGTTTGAAAAACGGGTCATGTCCAATTTTTTCCAAATCGATGTTAGAATCGATTCTCATAGACTTTTTGAAATATATTGTTTTCAAATCAAACCAGAATCACCTTAAAAATAAGCTCAAAGTTTGGTGTTGCGATCAAAAATCCGACAAGTCCAGTTTGTGCTGGTTTCAAAAATAGGACAAGTCCACTACCAGCCAATCAGATGTCGGCATTCATCTTCGTCGTAGCCATAATGCAATACCAAGTTGAGTCACTTTGTTATCAGTGCTGTTTTGAACTTGGTACTTGCTTCCACGTAGTTTTTCCAATTTCACTAATTTATATATTTTAAAATGGAAGTTGCAGTTTCCCCAATAAAAAAAAATGATGGTACTTTTTCCCTGTGTAATGTTGAGAGGAAAACAGTTTTCAATATTCAGGTTTCAAAAGCTGCCAAGACCAATGTTTGATTTTTAAAAAAAGTCCATTTTTTTTTAGAGCAAATTTCTACAAAACCATTTATTTTTCTTTCATAATGATTGCTTCAATTCAGTCGTAAGGGTTTACTGAACTTCTGAAAAAAAATTCAAAATACTAAGATACACTAAGATCAGCAGTTTTTTGGAATAGTCTGACGTAGTGAATAAATGGTTAAATGCAGTTATCTCATGGATGATTCCTCAAAGAAGTAGATTAAGTTGATTTAACCGAGAACATACACAATTTTACGAGATACCAAGAAACCCACATCTTTATAATTCCGAAAGTATCCTGAACTCCCAACTTCTTCACAGTGCGCAGATGGCTTGGGAGATGATCACAGTACACTTAACTCAGTTTGGCCATTTTACGACTTAACAACTTTCGCAACATAAATGCCGAATACTGTCTCAAAATTACATCTCAAAACCCTTCTTTTTTTTTATGTGTTCATTTATATGTCCGTTATTCGGAATCAAATTTGGTATATTATACCAAGGAGTAAAACCTTTCCAGCAATTTCGAATACAAAAATTTTAAATTTCACAATTTGCGGGTTCTCCAACCACACCGTTGGCATTAATATGAATTATAATTAACATTTCAGAAAACTAATGAAATTTTATAACATACTAATATATTGAGTTTGATCAATTGTATACACCTAGGGACCTAAGCATCCAATGCTCTTATCCCTGTTCAGCTCTATTGTGGCAGTTCTAAATTATGTCTACCCAGTTACACGTATTATTATCCAAACGTTTTTGATAATGTTTGCCCTCACGAAGCCCCCAATTATTTAACAGTGATTGAATAATGCTCACTAAATTGTTATTCATGGACGCCGATTTTTCAATTGAATATAAATTTATCCACTACATCCTCATGCGTTAAAAATTATCGCTATATATAAAACGTTGTGACCAGTGGCGTAACCTACCACGAGGTTACCCACTGACGTTTACTATATTAACTTTTAATTGTAACTCTATTTCACTGTATAATTATTTTTATGTTTATTATTTTTTTTAAATGTTATAAAATTTGGGATATCCAGCCTTTTTTTTAAGATAAACTTTCCTTCTTATCGACCCAATAATCGATCGAGGCGCTTGGATCGATAACGTCTCTACTAGATGCAAGATACATATACTGTGACCCGAAGAATGGACGTGGAATGTCTCAAAATATTGTCAAACCAAGATGAATACACATCTGAAATAAATACTGGATAAACGTAACCAACAATCAACCCAGAGCAGACAAGAAACACGGATTTTTATTTATTTATTTTTGTATGTTTTATTTATTTTAATGTTTTTTTGTATTTATAATAATTGATTTATTTAAACATATACAACTGATATGAAATTTTTTCCTCTAGTATACCATCAAATCAATTACACAGTTTCTTCTTATTCTATGATTGTATAAATAAATCAATTATTACCTTATTGTCTTTATAGGAAGTACAAAAAAAATTATAAATATATATTTGGATAATTATTTAATATATACTTTATATCATAACTAACTTTATAAAAATTATGGTAAGTTTATAGACTACAAAATCAATCCAAAAAATTTCTCAATAATATTGTTACTCTACTAAATAACGGTTAAGAAAATTAAATAATAATGTAATAATATGCTTTATCTTTTCAATAATGGCTAAAAAAATGTATATTAGAAATAATATATTTTTTTTATTGTGTAATATTGTTTAATTTTACACGTATTATTATTGCCACTGTATTTATTATTATTTTTATTTATTATTTATTTATTTATTTTATTTGTTTTTTCTGTAATTTTTTTTTTTTTCTCATACTCACTGTTATCAAATTTACTTATAGTTATATTATAACTGATTGTAAATATACCAAATAAACAATAAATAATAATAGAAAAAAAAATATATATAAAAAAAAAATAAATGTATTATTATTAATACAAGTATTATTGACGAAATGTATGAATTTCAGATTGATTATATAGTCTAAATTGACCATAATTTTTATAAGTTTAGTTATGACATGTATATATTTAATTTTTTTCTATATAGGTACTTTATGTATTTGCCAATTTTTCTTATTGCAAATTTATTTTTAATGTAAATGATTTTAATGTGTGGCTTCTTAATTTCGTTTTTTGTTAGATAATGTCCGAAAAGGGCTAAACGTAATTTATAACAGATGTTTAATAAAAAAAAAGCTTTCTGGAAACCATAAGGCCGAATAGTGTGTTTTTTAAACCACCATATTATCCAATAAGGGTCGCAGTGGCCATGTGGGCTTAAAGTAGGGCTATAGGGCTTTGGTTGCATGGACTTAACACTGGTGCGGGTTCGAATCCCGTTAAATAACCCCGGTAATCTAGCCAACCCCTATGATACCAAAATAAAAATGGGCTACACTCCCCCGCCCTCTAACAACCCCTAAGAAGAGAATTTACATAAGGGTGGGCGTTATCAAAAAAATATATATATTATCAAAAATAGAACTGATCTGAAATAAGAAATATTCCATTTCAAGATAAATATATAATATTTATTAAATTCTTGTCCTTCCCCTACAAACCTTATCCAAAATTTTCTCAACAAATTGGTGGAGGGGGTCTCCTTCAAATAAAAAACCTCGGGCCCCCAAAACTGTAAATCCGCCACTGGATATGACACATTACATCAATAAATTCTACATAAGTTACTGGTTAGGAATTTAAATTTAAACTAACGAATTTATATTTTGACAAAAAAAAGACGCAATGCCGAAGAGATATTGATTGCGAACCTCTCCCACCCACACTGTTCTGTGAGTTATCTGACTGAACTCGTAGATACAGGGCGGAAAAAAAAAAACCTTCAGGTGAGAAACAGGGAGTGGGGGAGAGAAGAGGAGGGGACGGTTCTTTGGCCCGATCTCAGGATGGGGGCCTCGGGGGCAGAGCTCCTTTATCGGGTATGCTGTTTCCAAGATCTTCAGGTTTCATCAGAGCCTGTGCAGGGATCTCGGCCTCTATTACAGCTAGAGACTTGGAGTTTGAGCTTAAATGTTTATAAGACCAAGCCCCTCCCATTAAAACACATTATTGAATAAAATATTTTCAATGATGGGATATCCTAAAACTGAATCGTTTCAAATTAAGTGAGATGAGTTGTCAAGTGGAAATTTGGTCGGCTATTAGTAAATAAAAATTTAATTGTTCATGAAGTACTGATATGTGAAGTTCACGTGAACGTGTAATGGTAGTTACTTAAGTACTTCAGATATTGGTACATTTGAAGAGTTTTTGCTTTCTGTGCAAAAATTTGCAGGATGGAAAATTATATTATATTAAATAAAGAAAATTATATATTAATTATGAGATAAATATTGCATTATTTCGATTTATGGAGCGTCTTTTTTTGTTTTAATTTCCCTGCTGCAATTCAGTATCGAGTTTTGACATCATCTTATTGAATGAGCATCATCATAAATGGACATTAAACTTTACGTGTACAACCTTAAAATTTCTTTTTCTGACTTCTCCAAGTCCTGTTTTCATGTAATCATCGCTTTACTCTTTACTTTATTGTAACTTTACAAAATAAAGAATATTAAATTAAGAAAAAAAAAAAAAGGTTTTACATGTGGATTTAGATCTCATATGACATATCAATTTTCAGCCGAATTGACCATGAAGGTGTACTCTTAACATCGAAAGTATAATAACTCCCGATGAGTGAATATATCGACTATAATCTTTAGGATAAAGTCCAGAACTCTGCAAATGAAGATTCATATCAGCAAATGATGATTCAATCTCAGGAATTGAACACTCAGTATCAGCAAATGATGATTCAGTATCAGTAAATGAAGACTCAGTATCAACAGATGAATATTCTTTATCAGTAAATGAACACTCAGTATCAGCAAATGATGATTCAGTATCAGTAAATGAACACTCAGTATCAACAGATGAAGATTCTTTATCAGTAAATGAACACTCAGTATCAGGAATTGAACACTCAGTATCAGCAAATGATGATTTAGTATCAACCAAATGAACACTTAGTATCAGCAAATAAAGATTTATTATCAGTAAATGAACACATTCTAGTATCTGCAAATGATCGTCTATTCTCAGCAAATAAACACAATCTTACCAAATGTACACTACATAAAATACTTTGAAATGAGGGGTTAGACAATTATATAATATATTTATATATTATAAAAAAGATTATAATCTTTAAATTTCAAAATTCTGAAAGCCAATGGTGTTAGTTAGGTGCCTGTAGCCCGTCTACCTTCGCGTTGCGAATAGACAACCATACATTCAAACAGTTCATTGTTCTAGCCTTGAAAGTGAGCTGTACCAAAAAAACGGTACTGCGTAAGGACGCAAAATTGAAGGAAATAAAAAAAAAGATCATTGAACTGCAATGGCGAGGCCGCCCTGACCTCATCCATAATTCGGAAGATAAGGCCAACGTAGAAAGTACATAGTTCACTTCAATATTAGTCATAAAGACCGGTTTTCGAATACGGTAGACGGTATGAAACCTTTCAATAACGGACAATGAAATGAGCACGCCATCTTTTGGTTGAATGACTGACCTGGGTCTCATGACCACCAGAGTCATGAAAGGGTGCTCTGGTAGTAGGCGATGAGTCATAAAAAATGGTCGGTGAATCACCGGCAATGTACTTCCCCAGCATGAACTAATTAAGTAAGTTTTTGCTCTCCCTCCAAAACTAATCTTTTGTTTAGACTGAAAATCTATATAATCTAAGGGGTAAGTTCCGCAAGTAAAAGTCTATAGTACACTTGAGGGCGCCGGTAGCTCAATGGTATGCGTGCTTCTGAGCTCAAGAACGTGGGTTCGAAACCCGACCAATGTCCCTTAGTTTATTTTATCTGGGAGGTAAAATAAACTTAAGCACGCTGTTCTTTGGATGGGACGTTAAGCGATGATCCCGAGCCTGTACGATGTCAGGTACTCGTTAAAGACCCCTGCCCTAGATGAATAAAAATTTAGAATAGGCAAAATTTAATACACCCACAGTAGAGTCGTGCTCATGTCCACCAGACTGAGAAAAGAGCGCTCTGGTAGTAGGCGATATGACCTTGTAGTTGGGCATGAGTCATTATAACTTTCTAACTACTACAACAACAAAAGTAGTATGAGGAATTAAACTTTCTTTATTGTTCTTCAATTTCTTTTATACATTAAATTATAGATTTGTGATAGCTAAAATAAGATATACACAACTGTGATTGTAGTGTCTCTAAATACCGCGAGAATACAGCGTCGGTGGTAGTTTTCGAATTTGTTGTTGAAATGCTTCGATTCATATTCATTTGTAGATTAGGTTTGTCGTTTAAAAATGAAATAAGCTGTTCGGTATCTCCTTAAATAGGTAAAAACATTGTGTTATTCATTTAACATGACAACAAATACATTATTTATTGATCGACATTTTCAGCAATTATTACTATTATTATATAATATCATATAATAATATATTGAAATATTATATTTTTATTACATTTTTTTTAGATTTACGCTGCTAAATTATTTTCTTTTACCACAAATTTTATTTATTGTTACAAATTTAAACTCGTAATATTGATATTTTATTTAAATTCTCTAAAACGGTAGTTGATTTATAATGTAAAAATACAATAGAAATGACCAAAAACAGCTGACAATACAGATAAAAAAGTGTATAGTGTGTGCACTGCGCGCGCTACCGTCCGACACACACACTTGGAGGGCTCATGTCCCCCAGAGCGACGAAAGAGCGAATAAAAAATAACAGAATGCCAATATATAAGTCAAGCGGTATTCTTACATAACAGTGTTACGGACATGATATATAAAAAAAACTGTTCACGGGACGTTATAAACCGTTAATAAAAGTTTTTTTGTTAACTATTTTTTTGATATACCTTGTATTAATAGGCATTGGTGACGTCAAAACTGCAGATATCTTTTTCAATCACTTTGTATAGAGACAGAAGGCTGAAATTTGCCACATATGACAAAACTGCAGATCGCTTTTTTAATAACTTCTTATAGAGACAGAAGGCCGAAATTTGCCACATATGACAAAACTGCAGATCGCTTTTTCAATCACTTCTCATAGAGACAGAAGGCTGAAATTTGGCAGATATGACTTTTGGTAACTATTTATTATATCAAAATTTTAGTGGTTCACTGTTCATCCATTTCATGCCATTCATCATATCATTTTTTTAGACGTTTGTTTAATTTATGCGGAAACAATTGTTTGTATAAAAAATTATTAAGTTAATATTTGACTTACACGGTGGCTTCTGAATCCATACTAAATGTTTTGTCAATACATTCATTACATCGGCAGTTATTATATGGTATTGCAGTCACCTCATGCCCGGGCTTTAACTACGAGATCATATCTCCTACAACCACAGCGCTGTTTCGTCACTCTGATGGATATGAACCCGAATATACTCTGAGAGTCCTAAATGTTGTCTACCTAGATTTATTCACTTAGAGTACGGGTCTTTAATGAGTACTTGACATCGCATAGACTCGGGACCCATCCGAAGGACGGCATGCTCAAGGTTTTTTCACCTCCAAAATAAAAACATTCATTACATAAACAGTTATTGGGATTTATAGCCCCTTCTTATCCCCCTCTACTTCGGTGGATTCCTCTGAAAACTGATAGGTTAGGTTAGGTTTTATGACTCATGCCCGGGCTTTAACTACGAGGTCATATCGCCTACTTCCAGAGCGCTCTTTCGTCACTCTGCTGGACATGAGCCCGACTCTACTGTGGGAGTCCTAAATTTTGCGTATCCTAAATTTTTATTCACCTAGGGTAGGGGTCTTTAATGAGTACCTGACATCGTACAGGCTCGGGACCATCGCTTAACGTCCCCTCCGAAGGACGGCTTAAATTTATTTTACCTCCTAGATAAAATAAACTAAGAGCCTCGGTCGGGTTTCGAATCCACGATCTTGAGCTCAGAAGGCAAGCACGCATACCACTGAGCTACCGGTGCCCTTGAAAATTGATAGGTGTCGCCCTTACAGGCATAACTTCCCTTATACATTGTACAGCGATCATAAAAAAAAACATTTTCTTTATTTCAAACACAACGTTGAAAAGTGCAAAAACAACAAACAAAGATTTTTTATTTGTTAGTAAAAAGAAACAATTATACAGGTTAACGCTCTTATAAAAGGTTTGCATGATAGTTTCTAACATTATTAATGTTCAGATTGTATCTAAAGATGCTTTGAGAAATAAATAAATAAAATGAAATAGGATGTTTTAATTTAGAAAATTAATTACCATTTTATTTTTGGTTCGTCAACCTCCGGTCTGACCTTCGCGCAACAAGCGCGATTATAAATATTCACGTTAACGCATTCTGCATAATTTAACAATCCAACTGGAAAAACAAAAATGTCGTCAGTTAATCACTGGAAATGTACTTCACCAGTACGAATTAATAAAATAATTTTTCGCTTTACCTCTGAACACATTTTACAGACTTTCGTATTAATAGATTCGTTACTTAATTATTAAAATTTGTGAGTTGGGCATCCTCCTCTGGTATTTATCTTTAGTCGATTTGACTGAAAATTTCTATTTGTTGTTCTTATGAGTTTTTGGATTTAAATATGAAATTGTGTGTCGATACATTCATTACTTCAGCAGTTATTGGAGTTTTTGGGTTAAACATCTAGCGTAATCAGTAATTCACTATTATGGGCTTCTAGAATTCTGTAATTATTCCGAATCGGTTCTCCACCCCGAATTGTGCCCAATTTTTCTTTATAAAGTAGAATTGACTGTAGAAGAAGTTCTATAATAATATTAGCGTGGGGGAAAAAATGTTTTCCTATTTTTTTTTATATTTTTTACATATTTTAAAAAGAGAATGACAAATTTCAGAAATCCAGTTGATGTATCCGAAGAAATAAAATGTTGACCCTCCCGTCGGTTCTTTCAGTGAAACAGTCTAGGTTCTCCAAATATGGAGAAACCCCATGAGGGAGCATAAAAAAAAAATGTATTTCTCAATATAAACGATATAATATAGACAATTTTTTATGCTTCCCCATATATTGAATTAGTAAATAAATAATATGAACGCATTTTCTTTTAAAACAAATGAGTAGAAAACAAAACACGGGCATCAGCTGTTTTTGAATTAGTGTAGAGGAATCAATGGAGTGAGGTCTGGGTTGAGATGTGAAGGTGGACAGAGAGTTGTTGTTTAGGGTTAACATGTGATGAACTAAGTAGGTGTGAATTAACAGTAAAATTGATGCGCAAAGAAGGTACTGTTATTTATTTATATGTACAAAATATATATATCCAAAAATATATAACTTTGATTTGAAGAATGGCCAAAATATAAAACAAAAAAAAAAAAAAAAAGGATTGAAAGAGTTTTAAGAATTTAGTTTTTTACGATTTTTCTTTTGATTTTTGTTTCAATGTTTAGTTTTTAATTTTATAATGTAGATGTAAGAAAATAAAGCCAATTTTTTGTTCTCTAATTCTATACTGTTCATTTTCCCTATTAACCCAGTAAGATAATTTGAAAACCTTTGGATTAGATTTAATATTTTTGCAAAATCTAGAAAAACAATATGGCACGTCTTTAGAAATCCAAATGATAAGTTGGTTAATTGAATTTTTTTTTTTAAATACGTGCACTTTCTTAACAATTGCACGTCTCGAACTTTTGATATTTTGAGGGCCCATTTCGAAAACTACTATAGAAATAAAAATTTAGTAAAAGACCAGTTATAAAATTTCTATAGGAAATGTGGTAATTTATTGTTTATTTATTTATTTTTATATTTATTATTTGAATTATATATTTATTAAATTATTTTAATTTTACATAATTTTCATTATCACAATATATAGTCATAACAGACGAGACACGGTAGTCATCACAAGACTAAGACTTGGACATACGAAACTGACACATTCCTACTTACTTCTTGGACTTGAACAGCCGACATGCTCCTGCAACCAAGACTACACAGAGCTCACAGTACAACATATACTGACTAACTGCACAAACTACACCGCATTAAGAAACAAATACAAACTACCGACTGACATGAAAAAACTACTTCAAACACCCACCGACGAATACAACGGACTCATCCAGTTCCTTAAAGACACAAAATTCTACGAAGACATATAGAAGCAATAGTCGTCGCTAATGGCCCTGCAGTCGATGCGACGTTAAATAAAAACTAAGAAAAAAAAAAAAAAAAAAAAATTATAACAGAACTTTCTAATACCAACCACTTTTGTACAGATTGTTCCCTATATATATATATAAACTTAAGCACGCCGTCCTTCGGATGGGACGTTAAGCGATGGTCCCGAGCCTGTACGATGTCAGGTACTCGTTAAAGATCCCTACCCTAGATGAATAAAAATTTAGGGTAGGCAAAATTTAGGACTCCCACAGTAGAGTCGGGCTCATGTCCACCAGAGTGACGAAAGAGCGCTCTGGTAGTAGGCGATATGACCTCGTAGTTAAAGCCCGGGCATGAGTCATAAAACCTAACCTAACCTAACCTATATATATATTTTGATCACGTTTCACAACAAAAATATTAATTTTATTATTGACGTCTTTTATCTTTAATATTTACAGTGTTGCCCACCATAAAGGGAACATTTAGAGGTCAGAGCAATCGACCTTCAATTCAGTGAATAGTTAAATATTTGTTCAAGCCAAAATCAACGATATGACGCAGGTAAAACTACAAGAGAAGTGAGTACTAATGGCTAAGATGTGTGTTATGGGAGGAGAATGTTGAAAGAGAAGTTGTGGCACCTCGAACAGAACTGTGAACTTGATCCTGGATAATGTTACCGTTATCAGACACAGACATAAACAAAAATTAATAGTTACAAAAATGTTCACCAAATATTGATCTGTATGGAAGGGGAAGGAAATAATAAATATATCGATATGAAATTTAGTATGAGAACTCAGAAGTCCCTGTGTAATTTTTTTTTTTTTTATGGTAAATACCATAAGTAAATGTGATGTTGGTGATAAAAGAGAACAGTACAAAAATATGTGATGTGGTCATTACATTATTTCTTATACCAACCACACTTACAGATTACACTCTCTCTCCCCCTTTTTAAAATTATTTCATAACGCTGTAGAGAGACAAAATGAAATGATTTTGAGAAGGAGAAGGGGAGAGAGAGTAATCTGTAAGCTTTGTTGGTATAAGAAAGTCACATCACAAATATTTTTCTTAATTTATATAATTTTTCATAAAAAAAAAAAACTACCAGTACATAAACAAACATCTGAAAAAAAGGGATTACAAAACATTTTATTTAAACATTAGAATACAAAATTGACACAAATTATTTCATATTTGTTTAAATCCTGGCAATCTTCACACAATTATCAGGAGATTTATTACCTATATTATAGCTACAGCATTCCAGATTTAATATATATGTATTATAGCTACACCATTCCAGTAGATTTAATATCTATATTATGGTTACACCATTCCAGATTTAATATATATGTATTATAGCTACACCATTCCAGTAGATTTAATATCTATATTATGGTTACACCATTCCAGATTTAATATATATGTATTATAGCTACACCATTCCAGTAGATTTAATATCTATATTATGGTTACACCATTCCAGATTTAATATCTATATTATAGCTACACCATTCCAGTAGATTTAATATCTATATTATGGTTACACCATTCCAGATTTAATATATATGTATTATAGCTACACCATTCCAGTAGATTTAATATCTATATTATGGTTACACCATTCCAGATTTAATATATATGTATTATAGCTACACCATTCCAGTAGATTTAATATCTATATTATGGTTACACCATTCCAGATTTAATATCTATATTATAGCTACACCATTCCAGTAGATTTAATATCTATATTATGGTTACACCATTCCAGATTTAATATATATGTATTATAGCTACACCATTCCAGTAGATTTAATATCTATATTATGGTTACACCATTCCAGATTTAATATCTATATTATAGCTACACCATTCCAGTAGATTTAATATCTATATTATGGTTACACCATTCCAGATTTAATATCTATATTATAGCTACACCATTCCAGTAGATTTAATATCTATATTATGGTTACACCATTCCAGATTTAATATCTATAGTATAGCTACACCATTCCAGTAGATTTAATATCTATATTATGGTTACACCATTCCAGATTTAATATCTATATTATAGCTACACCATTCCAGTAGATTTAATATCTATATTATGGTTACACCATTCCAGATTTAATATCTATATTATAGCTACACCATTCCAGTAGATTTAATATCTATATTATGGTTACACCATTCCAGATTTAATATCTATATTATAGCTACACCATTCCAGTAGATTTAATATCTATATTATGGTTACACCATTCCAGATTTAATATCTATATTATAGCTACACCATTCCAGTAGATTTAATATCTATATTATGGTTACACCATTCCAGATTTAATATCTATAGTATAGCTACACCATTCCAGTAGATTTAATATCTATATTATGGTTACACCATTCCAGATTTAATATCTATATTATAGCTACACCATTCCAGTAGATTTAATATCTATATTATGGTTACACCATTCCAGATTTAATATCTATATTATAGCTACACCATTCCAGTAGATTTAATATCTATATTATGGTTACACCATTCCAGATTTAATATCTATATTATAGCTACACCATTCCAGTAGATTTAATATCTATATTATGGTTACACCATTCCAGATTTAATATCTATATTATAGCTACACCATTCCAGTAGATTTAATATCTATATTATGGTTACACCATTCCAGATTTAATATCTATATTATAGCTACACCATTCCAGTAGATTTAATATCTATATTATGGTTACACCATTCCAGATTTAATATCTATATTATAGCTACACCATTCCAGTAGATTTAATATCTATATTATGGTTACACCATTCCAGATTTAATATCTATATTATAGCTACACCATTCCAGTAGATTTAATATCTATATTATGGTTACACCATTCCAGATTTAATATCTATATTATAGCTACACCATTCCAGTAGATTTAATATCTATATTATGGTTACACCATTCCAGATTTAATATCTATAGTATAGCTACACCATTCCAGTAGATTTAATATCTATATTATGGTTACACCATTCCAGATTTAATATCTATATTATAGCTACACCATTCCAGTAGATTTAATATCTATATTATGGTTACACCATTCCAGATTTAATATCTATATTATAGCTACACCATTCCAGTAGATTTAATATCTATATTATGGTTACACCATTCCAGATTTAATATCTATATTATAGCTACACAATTCCAGGAGATTGAATATCTATATTATAGCTACACCATTGTAGTATATTTAATATATATATATATTTTAGCTACATCATTCCAGTAGATTTAATATCTATATTATAGCTACAACATTCCAGTAGATTTAATATCTATATTATAGCTACAACATTCCAGGAGATTTAATATCTATATTATAGCTACAACATTCCAGTAGATTTAATATCTATATTATAGCTACAACATTCCAGTAGATTTAATATCTATATTATAGCTACAACATTCCAGGAGATTGAATATCTATATTATAGCTACACCATTGTATTATATTTAATATATATATATATTTTAGCTACATCATTCCAGTAGATTTAATATCTATATTATAGCTACAACATTCCAGTAGATTTAATATCTATATTATAGCTACAACATTCCAGGAGATTTATTATCTAAATTATAGCTACACAATTCCAGGAGATTGAATATCTATATTATGGTTACACCATTCCAGATTTAATATCTATAGTATAGCTACAACATTCCAGTAGATTTAATATCTATATTATAGCTACACCATTGTAGTAGATTTAATATATATATATTTTAGCTACATCATTCCAGGAGATTGAATATCTATATTATAGCTACACCATTGTAGTATATTTAATATATATATATATTTTAGCTACATCATTCCAGTAGATTTAATATCTATATTATAGCTACAACATTCCAGTAGATTTAATATCTATATTATAGCTACAACATTCCAGGAGATTGAATATCTATATTATAGCTACACCATTGTAGTATATTTAATATATATATATATTTTAGCTACATCATTCCAGTAGATTTAATATCTATATTATAGCTACAACATTCCAGTAGATTTAATATCTATATTATAGCTACAACATTCCAGGAGATTGAATATCTATATTATAGCTACACCATTGTAGTATATTTAATATATATATATATATTTTAGCTACATCATTCCAGTAGATGTAATATCTATAGTATAGCTACAACATTCCAGTAGATTTAATATCTATATTATAGCTACACCATTGTAGTAGATTTAATATATATATATTTTAGCTACATCATTCCAGTAGATTTAATATCTATATTATAGCTACAACATTCCAGGAGATTTATTATCTAAATTATAGCTACACAATTCCAGGAGATTGAATATCTATATTATAGCTACACCATTGTAGTATATTTAATATATATATATATTTTAGCTACATCATTCCAGTAGATTTAATATCTATAGTATAGCTACAACATTCCAGTAGATTTAATATCTATATTATAGCTACAACATTCCAGTAGATTTAATATCTATATTATAGCTACACCATTGTAGTAGATTTAATATATATATATTTTAGCTACATCATTCCAGTAGATTTAATATATATATATTATAGCTACAACATTCCAGTAGATTTATTATCTAAATTATAGCTACACAATTCCAGGAGATTGAATATCTATATTACAGCTACACCATTCCAGATTTAATATCTATATTATAGCTACACCATTCCAGGAGATTTAATATCTATATTATAGCTACACCGTTCCAGAAGATTTAATATCTATATTATAGCTACACAAATCCAGGAGATTGAATATCTATATTATAGCTACACCATTGTAGTATATTTAATATATATATATATTTTAGCTACATCATTCCAGTAGATTTAATATCTATATTATAGCTACACCATTGTAGTAGATTTAATATCTATATTATAGCTACGACATTCCAGGAGATTGAATATCTATATTATAGCTACACCATTGTAGTATATTTAATATATATATATATTTTAGCTACATCATTCCAGTAGATTTAATATCTATATTATAGCTACAACATTCCAGTAGATTTAATATCTATATTATAGCTACAACATTCCAGGAGATTGAATATCTATATTATAGCTACACCATTGTAGTATATTTAATATATATATATATTTTAGCTACATCATTCCAGTAGATTTAATATCTATATTATAGCTACAACATTCCAGTAGATTTAATATCTATATTATAGCTACAACATTCCAGGAGATTGAATATCTATATTATAGCTACACCATTGTAGTATATTTAATATATATATATATTTTAGCTACATCATTCCAGTAGATTTAATATCTATATTATAGCTACAACATTCCAGTAGATTTAATATCTATATTATAGCTACAACATTCCAGGAGATTGAATATCTATATTATAGCTACACCATTGTAGTATATTTAATATATATATATATTTTAGCTACATCATTCCAGTAGATTTAATATCTATATTATAGCTACAACATTCCAGTAGATTTAATATCTATATTATAGCTACAACATTCCAGGAGATTGAATATCTATATTATAGCTACACCATTGTAGTATATTTAATATATATATATATTTTAGCTACATCATTCCAGTAGATTTAATATCTATATTATAGCTACAACATTCCAGTAGATTTAATATCTATATTATAGCTACAACATTCCAGGAGATTGAATATCTATATTATAGCTACACCATTGTAGTATATTTAATATATATATATATTTTAGCTACATCATTCCAGTAGATTTAATATCTATAGTATAGCTACCACATTCCAGTAGATTTAATATCTATATTATAGCTACAACATTCCAGGAGATTGAATATCTATATTATAGCTACAACATTCCAGGAGATTGAATATCTATATTATAGCTACACCATTCCAGTAGATTTAATATCTATATTATGGTTACACCATTCCAGATTTAATATCTATATTATAGCTACACAATTCCAGGAGATTGAATATCTATATTATAGCTACACCATTGTAGTATATTTAATATATATATATATATATTTTAGCTACATCATTCCAGTAGATTTAATATCTATAGTATAGCTACAACATTCCAGTAGATTTAATATCTATATTATAGCTACATCATTCCAGTAGATTTAATATCTATATTATAGCTACAACATTCCAGTAGATTTAATATCTATATTATAGCTACACCATTGTAGTAGATTTAATATATATATATTTTAGCTACATCATTCCAGTAGATTTAATATATATATTATAGCTACAACATTCCAGGAGATTTATTATCTAAATTATAGCTACACAATTCCAGGAGATTGAATATCTATATTACAGCTACACCATTCCAGATTTAATATCTATATTATAGCTACACCATTCCAGGAGATTTAATATCTATATTATAGCTACACCGTTCCAGAAGATTTAATATCTATATTATAGCTACACAAATCCAGGAGATTTATTATCTATATTATAGCTATACCGTTCCAGAAGATTTAATATCTATATTATAGCTACACAAATCCAGGAGATTTAATATCTATATTATAGCTACACCATTCCAGGAGATTTAATATTTATATTATAGCTACACCATTCCAGGAGATTTAATATCTACACCATACCAGGAGATTTAATATCTATATTATATCTACACCATACCAGGAGATTTAATATCTAAATAATTGTAGGGCCCGAATTTCTATGATTATGTTCTTATCCGTATAGCAGAACAGAATCAGAAGTCATTGATCCACTCGTGTGCATTTTTACAGAGAAATGAACCTTTCACCTAGTTCACTCAGTAATTAAATTATTGTCTATTGTATTTAAAAATTGTATCTTATTTACATATGGAATTCATCCATTGTACTCTCGGTTGTATTGAATGTATACAATCAAATTATATTTATTGTAATCCAGAGGCCATCTAACCCCAAACATTTTTACCAGGCTCGTATACGTGTGTACGTCAGTCCTCATTTGCTTGGTTTTTATCTCCCCAGTCGAAATTTCTTCTTTTCCGAAATTCTGATTCTAAAAATTGAAAACAAAATTGCAATCTGTCAGTTATTGTGACTCATGTCCAGGCTTCAACTGCGAGGTCATATCGCCTCAGAGCGCTCTTTCGTCACTCTGGTGAACATGAGCCCGACTCTACAGTGGGAGTCCTAAATTTAATCTACCTAGGTTTATTCACATAGGACAGGGTTTTTAAGAGTATCTGAAATCGGACAGGATCAGGACCATCGCTTAACGTCCCATCCGAGGGACGGCATAGACGAGGTTCTTTGTCCACACACTTCGGCTGATTGTGTGCGGCTGCAAACGCGATACCTCTCGATAGAATGGATGTATCGTCATGAAATTGTATATGTGTGTCCAGAACCGCCATTAAAACGCTACTTTTTGTTTTTCCGCCAAAACGGCCAAAGGGAATGAAAGGATTGGAGGGACCTAGCACAAAAACTCTAAGAAATCCCATTGTAATGAACACCTCAGAGGGCGCCGGTAGCTCAGTGGTATGCGTGCTTGTCTTTTGAGTTCAAGGTCGTGGGTTCGAAACCCGACAGAGACATTCAGTTTATTTTATCTGGGAGGTCAAATAAACTTAATCACGCCGTCCTCCGGATGGGACGTTAAGCAATGGTCCCGAGCCTGTACGATGTCAGGTAATTAAAGACCCCTACCCCAGGTGAATAAAAATTTAGGGTAGGCAAAATTTATGACTCACACATTAGAGTCTCGCTCATGTCCATCAGAGTGACGAAAGAGCGCTCTCGTAGTAGGCGATATGACCTCGTAGTTAAAGCCCGGGCATGAGTCATAAAACCTAACCTAACCTATAAACCCGCACAGAGGTGACACTTATCAATTTTCAGCGAAATCGACAGTAGGAAAATGTGAAAAACTTAAAAACCTTCAATAACTGCAAATATAATGAATATTTCGACACAAAATTTCGTTTGAGAATCCATGTAAGTCGATTATTTTAACCGATCGAATCGGTTTCGGAGGCAGAAAAACTTATTCGATTAATTCCATCTGGGGAAGTATGCTGACTGTGATTCACTTAATTTTTATAATGAGGCTATAGGGAAATTCCACTAAACCCCTGTTGTAACTATAACCCCAAGTTGTACATTTACAATCTAGACAATATAACATGTTTAGTCCATAAATTACGTAACGCTGGGACTTAATGTTACGTAACGCAATAAAACTATAGGTTTCCTTTGAGTCTTGCGAATAATATCTAGTTAGCATTTGCTTTTACCATTTAATATTAGCAAAATCAATATTTTACTCGAGGAAATTTTTTATTTAAAACATTTACTAAAACTAAATGGACAATTAATATTAATTTAAAAAACTACTGGAAAAACTTAATAATTGATGGCCTGAATAGTATTAAGGTTATGTCTATGGTCATAGGGAATAAGTTGGTAAGTCGAAAAATGGCCAAAATGAGTTAAGTGTACTGTGATGACCTCCCATGCTATCTGCGCACTGTGAAGAATTGGGGAGCTCAGGACTCTAATACTTTCGGAATTATAAAGATGTGGGTTTCTTGATATCCCGTAAAATTGTATATGTTCTCGGTTAAATCAAATTAATTTACTTTTTGGGGAATCATTCACGAGATAACTGCATTTAACTATTTATTCACTACGGCAGACTATTCCAAGTGAAGAAGGTGTTTTCAGTTAAATCAACTTTAGAGAGGCATCATTCACGAGTAAAAAGTATGGTTAATAATTAGGTAAGTGATGGGGAATGATTAGGTAACTAAGAGAAAATCCAAGAAAGGATTAACAATATTCATTTTCATTCACTCCTATAGATTTAGAAGGTATATGATTAATAATGATGCAAACATAATTTATTTATTCCAAAAACAGGATTTACACAATTAATGCAAAAGTAAAAAAGTGCTGCCCTGAAAAGTTACGAATTTAGACTTACCAATTTATTCTATGTGACCACAGAAGTGTGATTGTCTTTTCTGATACTCGTCGGTTGTGGAATGGTGAGTTATTGTGACTCATGCCTGGGCCTTAGCTAACAGGTCATATCGCCTACTACCTGAGCGCTCTTTCATCTCTCTGGTCGACATGAGCCCGATTTTCTGGAGTTTTCAACGGAATTTTATTTTTACCGACCTCTTGATTTAAAAAAATGGGGCCATTACAGAACTTTCTTATACCAACCACACTTACAAATCACTCTTTTTCCCCCTTCTCAAAATTATTTCATACTGGCATTATGGGCGTTAAGTATTTTCTGAATCACTCCTCGGACACGTCTGACAGTGATTCAGAAAATACCGTCAGGTAAACAAAAAAAAAAAAAAAAAAGGGGGAATTATTTAGAATTTGGCAAAAGAAACAAGAATTTTTGTTTCCGAAAGAAGCGGAAGATTTCGTGCAATCTCTACCACAGTGGAAAAATTCTACTTCTTACAAAGGATTCGAAAGGAGTTAAGTCTTACAAATGTACACTTGTTTATCGTTAACAAGAATGTACCTTGAGGCTTGCAAAACTAAACTTAAAACTAATCATTTTAAAGTGCGAACTATCCATTATAAAAATTAATTGAGGGCGCCGGTAGCTCAGTGGTGTGCGTGCTTGCCTTCTGAGCTAAAGAACATGGGTTCGATACCCGACCGAGGCCCTTAGTTTATTTTATCTGGGAGGTAAAATAAACTTAAACCGTCCTTCGGATGGGACGTTAAGCAATGTTCCCGAGTCTGTACCATGTCAGGTACTCGTTAAAGACCCCAACCCTAGGTGAATAAAAATTTAGGGTAGGCAAAATTTAGGACTCCCACAGTAGAGTCAGGCTCATGTAAACCAGACGAAAGAGCACTCTAGTAGTAGGCGATATGACCTCGTAGTTAAAGCCCGGGCATGAGTCATAAAATCTAACCTAAAAATTAATTTATCTAAAGTTATCGTGACAAAGTTGAAATAATCTTTTTTAAAGGGCAGTTTTATATTCGTCGAAGCTAACATTGGTGCTTACAGGCTGCTCTCAAATTATACATTAATTATAAAAATAAATAAACTGTAAACAATTAGTCAAGGTTACCTAGTTTAAAAAAAAATTACAATTTTTTTATGTGTTTGACCTAAAGGAATATTTTTTGGATAATCTTGTTTACTCCTGTTTGTAACTGACATTTATCAATTCTCTTGTCAAAAAATGATGTTATCCTTAAACATAAAAAAATGAATAATCAACAAAATAAAATCTCTTTGTGTCATTTTATTACATTCACAGCTATACGAAGTATTGGGGAAGTTGTGTAATCGGTCAAAATTTCAACGGAATTTTATATTTTGTGTATTTTTGTGTGTACCTGTGAACACGTACTCCCGATAGAATGAATGTATCAACACAAAATATTATATGTGTAACTAGAGCACTCTAACGACAACACAGGCAAATTTACCAAAGGGAAAAGTGGGCTTAGTTGGACAAAAATTCAAATAGCTGCCAATAGAATGATGTAACGACACAAAATTTTTATATGTAAATTCAAAACTTCAGGGAACCTTAAATCGTGAAAATCCATTGAAAACTTGATCTCAGATTTTCGCACGATTACAATGATTCTTTATACTATAGGTAAGAAAGTTGAAAGTAAAATATATTTATATTGTGGGTTCGAAACCCGGCCGAGGCCCTTAAGTTTTTTTTATCTAGGAGAAAAAACCTTGAGCAGACCATCCTTCGGATGGAACGTTAATGGTCCCGAGCCTTTACTATGTCAGGTATTCGTTAAAGACTCTTACCCTAGATGTATAAAAATTTAGGGTAGGCAAAATTTAGAACTCCAATAGTAGAGTAAGGCTCATGTCCACCAGAGTAATGAAAGAGCTCTCTGGTAGTAAGCGATATGACCTTGTAGTTAAAGCCCGGGCATGAGTCATAATAACTAACTATGCGAGGTATAAGGAAAGTTATGTATGTGAATAAATGTATAAATAATAAATTTAGGATAGGCTAAATAGTAGAGTCGGGCTCATGTCCAACAGAGCGACGGAAGAGCTCGTAGTTAAAGCCCGGGCATGAATAATTATAACTAACTGTTATCTACTGAATAGGGAAGTTTCCAACGGAATTTCATGTTTTCCGACGTCCTGATTTTAAAAATTAAAAAGAAAATGTCTGTGTGTCTGTGACCACGATAACTTTTGACATAAAATTTTATAAGCGTACCTAAAATCCTCTAAAAAAAACACGTTTTGATATTCAGCCTAATCAGCTAAAGGGAAGGGTGAGCCTTATCACAAAAACTATTAACTGTTATTGTAATGAATGTATTGACACGAAATTTTATATGTAAATTGAATTACTCTATAAGGTGGATGGGTCCGGGGTTTTAATTCCTAAATTCGAATAATGGCCGATGTAATTTTATATTTAAATTGAAAACCCTATTAATTTCGCGTGAAATCGGTTGAAGGTACCAAAGAAATACAATTAAATACTCTAATAACTGCCGATGTAATGAATGTGTCGACATGAAATTAAATATTGAGGGCGCCGGTAGCTCAGTGGTATGCGTGCTTGCATTCTGAGCTCAAGAACGTGGGTTCGAAACCCGACCGAGGCCCTTAGTTTATTTTATCTGGGAGGAAAAATAAACTTAAGCACGCCGTCCTTCGGATGGGACTTTAAGCGATGGTCCCGAGCCTGTACGATGTCAGGTACTCGTTAAAGACCCCTTCCCAAGGTGAATAAAAATTTAGGGTAGGCAAAATTTAGGACTCCCACAGTACAGTCGGGCTCATGTCCACCAGAGTGACGAAAGAGCGCTCTGGTAGTAGGCGATATGACCTCGTAGTTAAAGCCCGGGCATGAGTCATAAAACATAACCTAACCTGAAATTAAATATGAGGAATCAGAAGACATAGAAGATATTCTCCTTATAAAGGATCTAAGTTAGCACATGTGACTTCTTCATTCCGAATTTCAAATTCATAACTACTATTATTCCGTACTTCAAATTCATATCTACTATCATTCCTACACTGACAATAATAAATGTAAAATTTCATTGAAAACTCAATCTCGGATTTCTGCGCGATTACAATAGTATAATATACATATATTATAATAAAAATATAGTAATATTTTCTAAAGTTATAATAATTTATTATTGAGGTTCCGATATTAGAAATATAGAACTGGGTAATATCTAAAAATGTCATTCAGATAAAAGGAAAAAATGCTTGGTCAAGAATTTTACTGACCTCGTTATTGGAATGTTGGGTTTAAATGGTTGGAGGTCGCTAAGAAGTAAACAGTAAATAATTTTCAGGTTATCTAGAATGAATATTTTCAACAGATCCGTAGTAAACAATTGAGAGAAAACTGACTGGAACATCTTATATTTCTAGTCTTAGGGAGCGAGAGTGATATATAGGTTAGCTTTTATGACTCATGCCCGGGCTTTAACTACGAGGTCATATCGCCTACTACCAGAGCGCTCTTTCGTCACTCTGGTGGACATGAGCCCGACTCTACTATGGGAGTCCTAAATTTTGCCTACACTAAATTTTTATTCACCTAGGGCAGAGGTCTTTAACGAGTACCTGACATTGTACAGGCTCGGGACCATCGCTTAACGTCCCATCCGAAGGACGGCGTGCTTAAGTTTATTTTACCTCCCAGATAAAATAAACTAAGGGCCTCGGTCGGGTTTCGAACCCACGATCTTGAGCTCAGAAGGCAAGCACGCATACCACTGAGCTACCGGCGCCCTCTCTTAATGTATATATTCTTATGATCTATCTTATTACCATGTATTTGTTTAACGGAAATAAATATTATTATTATTATATTCGCTTTTTGAAACTGAACCCCTGTTGTTTGCTTTCTATAATATTTTCAAACGAATAACCTAAAAATTTAAATTTTTCAATATTTTGACTAATTGAATAAAGTGAATCATTGGGTAACTGATTGATTTATATAGTTAGCTACTTGATTCAACTAGTTAGTTATTTGGTTTATGTACTTAGCTACTTGATTTATGTAGGTAGCTACTTGATTCATGTAGTTAGTTATTTGGTTTATGTACTTAGCTACTTGATTTATGTAGGTAGCTACTTGATTCATGTAGTTAGCTACCTACTTCATTTATGATACTTAACATTGTCTACAGAGATATTGTGAAACACTTAATAAAAAATAAAGAAAACCTGTATATATTATAATAGTATTTGTTAAGTCGTGGCTAAAGATGGTAGCAATACTGAAAGTACTCCCATATATTATATATATATTTTGTGAAATATACAATATATTAAAAAACAAACATACTTTACTCGTATTTCTTACTAGATTTATGTAAATTTATGTAGTTACCTACTTGATTTATGTAGTGAGCTACTTGATTCATGTAGTGAGCTACTTGATTCATGTAGTTACCTACTTGATTTATGTAGTGAGCTACTTGATTCATGTAGTTACCTACTTGATTTATGTAGTGAGCTACTTGATTCATGTAGTTACCTACTTGATTTATGTAGTGAGCTACTTGATTCATGTAGTTACCTACTTGATTTATGTAGTGAGCTACTTGATTCATGTAGTTACCTACTTGATTCATGTAGTGAGCTACTTGATTCATGTAGTTACCTACTTGATTTATGTAGTGAGCTACTTGATTCATGTAGTTACCTACTTGATTTATGTAGTGAGCTACTTGATTCATGTAGTTACCTACTTGATTCATGTAGTGAGCTACTTGATTCATGTAGTTACCTACTTGATTCATGTAGTGAGCTACTTGATTCATGTAGTTACCTACTTGATTCATGTAGTGAGCTACTTGATTCATGTAGTTACCTACTTGATTTATGTAGTGAGCTACTTGATTCATGTAGTGAGCTACTTGATTCATGTAGTTACCTACTTGATTTATGTAGTGAGCTACTTGATTTATGTAACTAACTACTTGATTTATGAAGCTAATTTACAGAATAGACTAACTATAGTATAGATGTGTCTCTTTTTTGAGATTTACTTTAGTATTGACGAGAAAGATACACAGCCTACAAAAACAAAGTTTATCTTAACGTGACAGAGAAGTATTTGTTGTAAAGAAGAGAAGAATGCCAATCTGTACATAGAAGAGTGGCTACGACTAGTTTATTTTTTGTCAGGGCAACCAACTTCTTCACGACCATGAATTGATCACAAAAAACATGTATCCTTGATATTTGGATGACATGGTGACATTATTTCGATCACCATGTGGTCCAGTTAACAATAAAAATCAGATAAATAATTATATTTAATACAATTTTTCTCTGAAGAATGTATCATGTAAGGTTACTATTATAACATTTTGAAAACTAGAAGTTATAAACGTTTCATAAATCGTTTTTTTTTTTAATGATTGAAGTGAATCGAAGACAATGTTTTTCCACAGAAGGAATTAATCGGTTACGTTTTCGTCCTCACTTCAAAACCAATTGACCGTTAGGGCTGAAAATCTACGTAATAATATTATTACGTAGATTATTATATTATATAAATCTAATCGTTATTAGTGTTTCTTAGTTGAGCCCCCTCCTCTGATCTCCCCCCTCCCTTCTGCCGATTTCAAGAAATATTAGTGCCGACCCTATAGGGTTTTGAATTTAAATACAAATTTCGTGTTAATATATTCATTACGTCGGCAGTTATTGGGGGGTTTTGAGTTGAGCCCTTCTCTGATCCCCCTCTCCCTTTCGGCCGATAAGGGTGAAAATCAATAGATGTTGTCCTTATGCGCTTCCGAATACATATATGAAGTTATGTGTCGATACATTAATTCTATCTGAAGTTTATCATGTTCACAGATAGACAGACAGGACTTTAATTTTCATTTTTGAAACAGAAGTTCGGAAATTTTGACTGTTATGCTTGTCTGGCAATGGACTGAGACAGGGAGACCCAATCTCACCTGTTCTCTTCAACCTGGCTCAAGAAAGAGCTGTTAGGGCCATCCGGACAAATCCGGGAGGAACTATTTATAACCGCCTGATGCAGCATATGGGGTATGCTGATGATATGGTGGTCACAGCACGCACAATAGCAGCATTGGCCGGGGCTCTACAGGAATTCGGAGGAGAAGCAGAGAAACGGGGTCTTCATTTGAATGTAGATAAGACCGTGTACATGAAGACCTCACGGAACCCTCTGCAAGACGCTCCTGAGGTGATTTCTATCAATGAGCACCAATTTCCAGTAGTCAAGGAATTCAAATATCTCGGGGCTCTGATCACAGAAGATAATGACGTTAGCCATGAAATAAGAGCACGCATTGCTGCATGGAACAGTTGTCTATTTGCGGTCCAAAGAATACTCAAATTCCGCACATTAACGTGGAGGGCCAAGCTAATAGTCTATAAAACCACTGTCCGTCCAATTGTAACTTACACTGGTGAAACTTGGGCGTTGACAAAAGAAAATGAAGAGACTCTGCTACTGTGGGAACGCAAAGTACTCAGAAAGATTTATGGACCTGTTTCCGAGAACGGCAGATGGCGTATTCGGAAGAACAGAGAATTGAGAGACCTCTACGGGGATCCCGACCTGGTATCCGTGATGAAGCAGGCGAGATTACGTTGGTTGGGCCACTTAGAGAGAATGGAAGGAGGAAGATTCCCTAAACAAGCCCTCTACGGTAAGCCAGGCGGTGCCAGGAGAAGAGGAAGACCGAGACTCCGTTGGCTGGACGACGTCGAGGCGGACCTCCGAGTGTTGGGCATCAGAGGATGGAGGTAGAAGGTTTTGGATCCAGATGAATAGAGGAGGATTGTGACGGAGGCCCAGGTTCTTTCAGGACCGTAGCGCCGCAGGAAGAACAGGAAGATGCTTGTCTGACTGTTTTATAAATAATGTTACGAACTGAATCATTTTTTATCTGTAGGCCATTTCATGTATTCATTATTGGTCTAGAATGACCCGGCATTTCTATTATGTAACATTGATATTTGAACTGACCGTACATTGTTAATCGATTTATTGAGTTTACTCACGTTCATCTGTTTTATTTTTATTGAAATAACCTGTTCTGTTCGTTTTGTGTTTAAAAGTAGTTTGCTTTACATAAGAAAAAATAAACACTATGTACTTCCCCAGCACGAATCAATCAATAATGTTTCTGCTCTCCCTCTAGAAGCCAATCGACCTTTCGGACTAAAACTCAATATTTGACTTACATTGTGGCTTCTGAATCTTCATACATATAATAAACTATGTGTCGATACATTCATTATATCGACAGTTATTGGGTTTTTGAGTTGAGATCCCTCTTATCCCCCTCCCCTTCGACTGATTTTGTTGAAATTTAATAGATGTCGTCGTTATAGGGCTTAGAATTTACATATGAAATTTCATATCAATACATTCATTATAACAGCAGTTATTAGACTTTTTATGTTAAACCTCCCCCTAATCCCGGCTTCCACTTTGATCGATATAGCTTTAACTACGAAATCATATCGCCTACTACCAGAGTGGTCTTTCGTCGCTATGGTGGACGTGCGTCTGACTCAATAGTGGAAGTCCTAAATTTTTATTCATCTAGGGTCTTAAAGTCCCATCCGAAGGACGGCATGCTCAATATTTTGTCAGATGAAAAACCCACGATCTTGAGCTCAGTAAGCAAGCACGCTACGTCTGAGCCATCAGCGCCTTCACGATTTTTACTCTCGCTTGACTTAAATAAATAATAAATACCCTTTCACATCTGGGTTGTGCAAGGAGATTCTAAATTTATAATAATATATTTTCCCCCCACTTTCTCCCAATTTATTTTTTGCTCTTTACAACCAAACAAATAGACGTCATCAATTTCTAAAAATATTACAATAAATAAAAATAACATCGTACGATGTTTGTCAATAATTCATTACACAAATATCATTTATTAATCAAATAATTGTTTTTATAAATGTTTGCTATGTTATAAAGACCGAAATATAAATTGGAAGAAGAATATAGCTGTGGAAAAAATATATATTATTATAACAAATATCCTATAAATTCTATCATAATTACTTTTTTTTCTATACTTTTATTATTAATAAAAACAACTAGGCCACCGGTAGCTCAGTGGTACGCGTGCTTGTCTTCTGAGCTCAAGAACGTGGGTTCGAAACCCGACCAAGGCCCTTAGTTTATTTTATCTGGGAGGTAAAATAAACTTAAGCACGCTGTCCTTCGGATGGGACGTTAAGCGATGGTCCCGAGCCTGTACGATGTCAGGTACTCGTTAAAGACCCCTACCCTAGGTGAATAAAAATTTAGGGTAGGCAAAATTTTGGACTCCCATACTAGAGTCGGGCTCATGTCCACCAGAGTGACGAAAGAGCGCTCTGGTAGTAGGCGATATGACCTCATAGTTAAAGCCCGGGCATGAGTCATAAAACCTAACCTACATAATATTTTATGAAGAGAAGAAATTTTTAAATGAATATTTGCTTGGATTATAAACAATAATCCCTATTCTTAATCCTAACTAGGATACTTTTTCTGTTTGTTTTTCTCTTTTGTTGTCTCACTTTTAATCAGAATGCTTTCAAACCATAGAAACACATCTTTCGTTGAAAAAAAAAAAATTAGTCGTGCGGCTATATACTCGTGGGTTTTCTCAGACCAATGTAGCGGGAATGATTGGAGTTTCCCAAAGTGTGGTTTCTCGTACTTAAAGTCGTCACAGGGAGACTGGAAATGCATCCCAAAGGATAACAACACCTAGACAAGATCGAATTCTTGTTGTTCTGTCCATTTTTGACAGCTCGGCATGTTGGTCAACTAATTCAGGGTGTAACTGAGCGTCCAATATCCGATCAAACGATTCGTAATCGTCTCTGTGGAGCTGGATTAACTTCATATGCTCCCCTAAGGCGTCCGGCAATAACAGAATGTCATTGGCAGCAAAGATTAGTTTGGTGCACCAAGAGAGTTTCTGAGGATACAAACTAGTCAGCTTTAATATTTGTAGATGAATTCAGATTTTGCCTCACTAATGATAGCCGACGTCAAAGGGTGTACAGGGAAGCAAATCAACGTACCAATCCTCGATATATTGCCCCAATCATAGCCTACGGTGAAGCCTGATGATAGACACGGATTTACTTAGGCGGCCATACAATCCTCCACGTTATTGAAGGAACCCTTACAGCTCAGCGATATTTGGATGAAATTATCCGCGAATACATTCCAACTACCAGTTGATTGCTCAACATTTTCGATTCTTGGATGACAACGCACGCCCACATAGAGGAAGAATTGTTTTGGTCACCATTGCTGATTTGAGAATAAGACATATACCCTTGCCTCCACTTTGTCCAGATCTCAACCCAATCAAGCATATGTGGGGTGCAGAGGGCGCCGGTAGCTCAGTGGTATGCGTGCTTGCCTTAGTTTATATACAGTAGTTCAGAAGTGGAACATCTCAGAATTATTGTTTTTTGAGAAAACGCATTACCAAGTTTCGTTCGCTTCTTAAAAAAGTATCTTTTGAACTTCTTGTTTTCGTTTCATATCATTGGAATGCAACTACATTTATGTAACATCCAATTCATCATAGATCAGTATTAAGACATTTCAAATTATCATGTTTCTGAAACTAAACATTTGGGAAAAAATTAAAATTCTATAACAGGTAGATTTTAAGCCCCCAATTTTGTATTTTCAGTTATCCGAGTTCAGAATATGGAAGAGGGTGAAAACTAGTAAAAAAAAATTATCTCAAAAATGAGTTTTTTTGAGTTGTCCCACTTCTGAACTACTGTATCGATTATATTTAATATTTATTCATTTTAAATGGAGTTAAGTGAAATAAGTAAATTTTGCGAATCAGTCTGTTCATGAATTCATATCGCAAAACGTTTTAATTTTCTTAACTTAATTTTTGCGAACTAAACCATATTGATGCTTAATGATTTTACAAGATGACTGACTGCATTGCAAAACTCAAAATCCGGTTTTTTGTGGGTTAACACAAAGCAGAACACCATCGATATATAGTAATGGTTTATTGTACGTCGATATATAAATGTTTTAGGTAAAAAAAATAAGAACAGAATTATTATATACAAAATATCATTTATTTGGCTTTTACAACATGGGGGTAAACTGTTTTTTTTTTTTTTTATTTATAAAACAAAGAAATAATAAAAAAATACAAACAATAAATCGATGTAACCTGATTTTTTTTTTTTTTTTTTTCATTTTATACAACATACCAGCCACCGTAATTAAAAGTAACAAATAAATACACTAATTTTAAACATAAAAAAAAAAAAAATACATATGTTTATGATAAACTAAATTCAACACTATCCTCAACTATGCAATTATCTATCAGGAATTATATATCTATAATATATAACAATAAATAGATCGTAACCATTATAATTACATGGTATAAGAATATTGCACTATTTTTTATTATTATTTTTCAAATCTAGTATAATCACAGTATACACAAAATTTTTTTTATTGTTCCAAATAATTTCTTTTTTTTTTCATATGATGGTGGCGTAAAAAGTCACCACAGTCAAGGTGGCAGAGAGAAAAAAAAAATTTACAGTTTACCTATATGTTCGTTTGCCTTAATATTATAAATTTTTTAATAATTATTTTAATATATAATTTAAAGCAACATAATTAAAAAGAATATAAAAGAATGTAATGAAAATAAAACAAAAAAATTATTTATTTTTTTTACTATTGTTCACTATGACTAGGTTACTGAAGATAGGAATATTTTAAAAATGATCTTTAATCATTTAATTAATAACACTAATCGGACAAAATAAAAAATAATAATAAAAATAAAAACAAAATATATATATAAATATATGAGCATTCTTCAATAAAATTTTGTACTTAGAAGTAGTATAAATACAAAAAAAAAAATTTTATAAAATATTTTTTCCTTTTTTAAAAAAAAATGTGATTGCACTCATAGTGCCTCGAACAATTTTCTTTAAAATAAAAAGGAAAAAAGAAAATATATAGCTATCATGTTATTTGAATGAGGCATTAAAAAAGTTATGAAAAATAATAATTTATGTATAATAAAATATTATAAATAGTGGTGAGAGACAAAAATATGATACTCGTAATTATATAATTCAACTTATGAGTAATTTTAAAAAAAGCTGTCTATGCATTGACGAATTTAATCATATTTTATTCAAAATTAAATCACACACAAAAAAAAAAAAAAAATCGTGATCGAATCCAGAATACGTTTATCATAGAATACGCTAGTACAAATATAGGAATGTCACCAGAATTATGAAATACAAGCAATTTTTATTTTATGTAAGATGTAGTTTTGCTGATGTAAAAATTGTAGAGAACCTTTGTCTTTATAACGAATAAATAATAAGATAATTATATCAAAATATTGGCGTTGAACTGAAAATGTAGATCAATGAAAAAAAAAAAAAGATAATAAACATGTAATAAATTAGGTCAACACAAAAGATAAATATGTTTTGTAGCGAAAATGCTATTGTAAGGACCAAAATATTTTTATATTTATTATTTTGGTCCATACAATAATATTTTCGACGAAATGTTGACTAAAAAAAACATATTTACCACTTGTAGTGGCCTAGTTAATACATTTTTATTACAGAGTAAACCAACCTAAAATTTTCCAAAAATGTAGATCAACAAAAAAAAAATAATAATAAAAAATAAATTAGGTTAGAGATAAATATGTTTTTTTAGTCAATGTTTCGACAAAAATGCTAATGTAAGGACCAAAATATTTGCATACTATTTTGGTCCTTATGACATTTTCGCCGAAATATTGACTAAATAAAATAAATTTATCTCTTGTGGCCTAGTTCATACGTTTTTATTACAGTAAGCAACAAACCAACCTAGGATTTCCAAAAATGTAGAATCACTAGAAAAAAGGATAATAAAAACGTAACAATTAGGTCACCACAAGAGATAGGTCTATATCGAGGGTGTGAAGACCACAGGTCGTATCTAAAAAAATCAATATAAATAATTTTTTTTTTTATTGGCTCATTCGATAGAAGATCCGATTCCGAATGTAATGAAACCAGGGGTTTATCGATATCTCAACTCGATAGTGCCTAAAATCGATGGTACGTAATAAGGTCTAATCACTATTATTGCCTGGAATCAGTTTTTTCTCTCTCCTGAAAAGTTGGCAAAAATTAGATAAGACCTGTGGTCTTGACACCCTCGATATGCGTATATGGTCTATAACCAATAGGGGGAGACGTTCCCATGGCGATCGGGTCGTTTTCAGGGGTTCCTATTGGCTATGCCCTCCCGTTTCCCCCCTCCAAGCGAACTGGCCACACCCACCCGAAGGGCCAAGATATACCGACGCTACTATATATGACATTTTTGCCGAAATATTGACTAAATAAAACATATTTTTCTCTTGTGATGGCCTAATTTGTACATTTTTATTGAAATAGGTATATTGTTAGTTTGTCTACTAATTCATACAAAGGTAAGCTGAATTTTTCACAACTATTGGAAAACTACGTTTTTATATTTTGTTAAAGCTGAGTTTAATGCCTCAATTAAATAACTGGCTGCCTTGTATTTATTTTTACTTCTATATAAGAAATTAATGAAGAAAATTAGCAACATGGTGCCATATCACAATGAATTTTTATAATAACGAAATATATTAATGTATATTTATAAATATTCACTCAATGAAGCTTGTGCAATTTTTCTCTTTATTTTCAATTTTATATATATAAAAAAAAAAAAAAATCTAACAAAAACGAAACGGACCCGACGCTGAATGTCACTTTTCACACGAGCTTTCAGAGTGAATACGAGAAAGAAATAATTTATACTGATATAAAAAAGGAGATTTGGGAAGTGGGAAATAGGGGAGAGGTTTGTTATCAGACGGCCTCGATGTCGCTCTGATATCGCTTGGTAAGGTAGTGAGCCGCGGCGGACATCTGAGTGAGAGAGCGATGCAGACCAGTAAGATGTCTTCGAAAGTTCTCCTCCATCCTGTCAGTGAGGTCAGGCTTGGCCTCTGATTCCCCTTCGATCCCGGAGTCGTTCTCATTACCCGTCTCACTGTCCGTATCGCTGAGTGACTGTGATGAAGCGAGCGAAGTGACTGATGGCCGCCTCGTATGACCTCCCTTCACACTAACACTACTGCTACTACAGTCTTCCATACCCTCATCCACACCCCCACTTAGTACAACACCCTCTGTTGCTCCCCACAATAGTTCATTTTTGACACAATTGACCATACTGTACAATCGGTACAGATCCGTCGAACTTAAAGAACTGTCTCTTTCAGTGGTTCTTTTCCCGGGGATGGTTCCTCGTGTGGTCTCTTTCAGGCCAAGGCTGTCTTCAGAGTCTCCCACCTGAAGGTCCATGAGCCTTGAGGGCACCAGGATGGTTTCGTCCATTTCTTGAACCGCTTGTACAAACTTCTCCATCGCTTTCATGATACTCTGTGATGAAAACTCGGCTTCCTTGTGTGGCATCATGTTCCGTCTAAAGTTCCTGCAACAAAGAAAAAAAAAAAACATATTAACTATCTATATTGATTTTATATATTCTTGTAAGATGTGAGCTTAAAGCACTACAAGGTTCTAAAATCATCAGAAAAAAAAGAAATGTATATAATATATGGGAGTACTTTTGGTATTGCTATCATGTTTAGCCACGACTTAACAAATATCGAAGTTCTTCAAGTTTACATTCCGAAGTGTCCCTTTCTCCTGTACAGTAAAGTCTTAAAAACATGAAAAACATCAAATTAAACATAAAAATACAAATATATATGTACATATGAAATAAATCAAAGATGACAATAATAAATACATGAATATATACTGAGGCTGTAGAAGGGACGGTTCGAAATGTAAACTTATTGAACTTCCATTTAGTATTTGTTAAGTCGTGCCTGAAGATGGTAGCAATACAGAAAGTACTATGATACGAGTATATATTTATATACGAGACCTCGTAAGACCGGACTTTTTTAAATTTTAATCAAATATTTGGTTGTGTCTTTATTTTTTTTAATGTAAGAATTTATTTAGGGTAGCTCTACAACCAACTGACGAGTCTTGGCTTCCTCCAATATCAATCGCCATGTGTCCCTGTTTTGAGCTGCTGTCATCCAGTTACGGATCCGGATGCTCCTGGCGTCTTTTGCCATGCAGTCAGACCACCGAAGCCTCGGTCTTCCCACTCTTCGACGTCCATATAAGGGCTCAGATAGAAGTTTCTTCGGGATCATATCCTCAAACATTCTAGCGACATGTCCGCCCCATCTAAGTCTGCCCAGTTTTACCACAGTAGCAATGTCTGGTTCGTTGTACACCTCGTACACCTCCTTACTGCTTCTGCGCCTCCATTCTCCTCCGTCGCAAACGGGACCAAAAACTCGACGGAGGACTTTTCTTTCAAATATCTGGAGGTCCCGGGTCTCGGCTTTAGTTGTGGTTCATTTGGTGAGTACAGGGCGTATTAGCGTTTTAACAAAGTTGACAGGTGAGACACAAAATGAAAGAAATGTTGTTTATTATGGACTGGCCGTGTAATTAGGTGTACACAAATGGAAGTCAGTCAATAAAGACTTATTGCAGTGTGGATTATTTATTTAAGTCATAAGGAGACTCAGAAGTGCGAAGTGAGTCAATGTGATGAATTTATCAATGTACGAAATTGAAATTTCATTTATTGCTTCGGCTTTCCACTGTTTTAAGTTCAGGCGCTTCGTAAACTCATGAAGGAAGATAAAAATGAAAATATATACTGGGAGTATAACACTAGAGGACTTATCGTAACTTCGCAGCGATAGTAACATAACAGTGAAGTAATTTGAAATGAGAAGTGACATTCTTATAGCCAAAATCAGGTTCTGAAGAGAACAGCTATCATCCTCAGCGGTACTTAAATTATGGAGTGCGGGGGTTTTAACTAAGAGTTGAAAACCTGTTTTGTGGGAAATATAGACCACAAGGAAAACAATTTATCATTCTTATCTGATATTTTTTTTTTACTTCCCCAGTTGTAAGTAAACGGGAAAGTATGTAATCGGTCAGAAATTCGATGTTCAGTTTTCACCAGAATTTCATTTTCTCCAACCACCAGATTCCAAATATGAAAAAAAAAAAAAACATGTCTGTATGTCTGTGTGTATGATAACTCCCGATAGAATGAATGTATCAACACGAAATTTTATATGTGAATCCAGAACCCTTTAAGGACGAAACCTACTGATTTTCAGCCAAATCGACCAAAGGAAAGGGAAGGAGTAGGAGGAGGCTTTACAGAAAAACTCGTAATAACTGCCGACACAATGAATTTATCATAATTTTATATGCACTTTTTCAGCAGAAGTTTGATGTGTATCCATAACCCTAAGGACGACCTATATTAACCTTCAGTCAAATCGGCCGAAGTAATGTTTCGACACAAAATTTAGTATGAGGGACTCAGAAGCCACTATCGGTTGTGAATACTTGTGAATAGAGGGCGCCAGTAGCTCAGTGGTATGACTTCTGAGCTCAAGAACGTGGATTCGTAACCCAACCGAGGCCCTTAGTTTATTATATCTGGGAGGTAAAATAAACTTAAGCACGCCGTCCTTCGGATGGGACGTTAAGCAATGGTCCCGAGCCTGTACGATGTCAGGTACTCGTTAAAGACCCCTACCCTAAGTGAATAAAAATTTAGGGTAGGCAAAATTTAGGACTCCCACAGTAGAGTCGGGCTCATGTCCACCAGAGTGACGAAAGAGCGCTCTGGTAGTAGGCGATATGACCTCGTAGTTAAGGCCCGGGCATGAGTTATAAAACCTAACCTATTTGTAAATAACATTTTTGAAAAATAGTAAAATTTTCTACATATCACCAATAAAGTTCCCAAAAAATTTTTTTAAAAAGTACTCTTTTTAAAAGTATGTATTCTTAATGATTTCGACATTTTCTGCAGAGATATTGTGAAACACTTAATAAAAAAATAAAGATTTTTTTTTTTAAAGAATATTGTCAATTTTACAAAATATATAAAATATATGGTATCATATATTTTGTGAAATAGACAATATTAAAAAAAAAAAAAAAAAGTGTTCTATATTTTGTATAAGTGTTTCACAATATTTTGTAGAATTTTTTTTCATTTTATTTTATTTGCAATCTATATACATAATAAGCAAATATGTGATTCTAAAATCCCGTAATTCAACTATTAATTTTTAGCCCGAACGATAAATACGTCTTAGAGGAAGAGCTTAAGCTTATAACTTAATCGATTAATGAGAAAATATGTTGCTGGCGTTTCCGAAATCCTGATTTTTGAAAAAAATCCTAAAAAACACGATAATAGAATGAATTGTAGATGTATGTGATATGTGAGGGCACCGTGCTTGCTTAATAAGCTCAAGATTGCGGGTTCGAAACCCGGTCGAGGACCTTACGTTTTTTTTTTATCAGGGAAGTAAAAGAACCTTGAGTACGCCGTCCTTCAGATGCCTAAAGTCAGCTACTCGTTAGGATCTCTATCCTAAAAATTTGGGGTAGGCAAAATTTAGAACTCTAGTAGAGTCGGGCTCATGTCCACCAGAGCGACGAAAGAGCCCTCTGTTGCTGTGTAGAAAGCCACAAGTACAACTCAGAGCCAATTTTGGAGGGAGAGTGAAAACTTATTCGTGGTGGGGAAGTACATAGCCAGTGATGAGTTAGTTTTACTATGTTGAAACTCTAGATTCTATTCAACTTTTAAAAGATCCCGCTTTCAACGATATAACCTCATTTGGCCTTTCGAAGCTTTAAACTCAAGGATTTCTAGACTTTTTTCTTTAAAAAATTAATTACTTCCTTCAACTTTTTCTTTTTCTAACGAGATTTTATAACGCCTCTTACCGAGTTTTTTTTGATGTGCAAACATGTTAGCTCTCGGTAGGGGCTATGTCAGACCGTAAGTCTCGTTGATGTGCGCAGCGCACACACAACTATACACTTCTTTATCTGTGATGTCAGCTGTTTTTGGGCATTTCTGTTGTATTTTTACAACACTATAGATCATAGTTACCGTTGTAGTGAATTTAACTAAAATATCAATTTTACGAGCTTTTTGTAACAATAAATAAAATTTGTGGTAAAAGAAAATAATTTAGAAGTGTAAATCTAAAAAAAAATGTAATATATAACATTTCAATATATTATATGATATTATATAATAATAGTAATAAATTCCATTTTCAAATGACAATCTTAAACTACAAATGAATACGAATCGAAGCATTTTAACAACAAATTCGAAAACGACCAACGACGCTGTATTCTCGCGGTATTTAGAGACACTACAATCACATGTATATATCTTATTTTAGCTATCAAACACCTACAATTTAATGTATAAAAGAAATTGAAGAACACTAAATTTTAAAGTTTAATTCCTCATACTACTTTTGTTGTTGTAGTAGTTAGAAAGTTATAATGACTCATGCCCAACTACAAGGTCATATCGCCTACTACCAGAGCGCTCTTTCGTCACTCTGGTGGACATGAGACCGACTCTACTATGGGAGTCATAAATTTTGCCTACCCTAAATTTTTAAACACCTAGGGCAGAGTACCAGACACCGTACAGGCTCGGGAACATCGCTTAACGTCCTATCCGAAGGACGGCCTCCTAGATAAAATAAACTAAGAGCCTCGTCCGGGTTTCGAACCCATGACCTTGAGCTCAGAAGGCAAGCATACCACTGAGCTACCGGCGCCCCTTGTTATTGTAGTATCATTATAAAACAAATTTTAATTAAAATCATTGCATGACAGCAAGTTTTTGAAACTCAGATGTTTACACATCAATTCTCGTGAGTACTGCGTCACTCACACACTTGCTTTTTTTTATATATATATTTTTCTTGTTCAGAACTTTCAGATCTTATTGCTAGAGTTGTGAAGGTTTGATTCCAGATAACAGATACCGGTAACAGTAATCATTAGATACCTGTATCAGTTATCAACTTTAGTCCCCAGTTATAGTTATCACTAACCGATACCAGCTATAAATTGTTTTCTAAATGTTACCACAACTAACACGCTGGGTCCACTCCAGCAACCCCTATCATGACGCTGAGCGAGGTAACCTCCTTTTTGTAGTGAAAACGTCTATTCGCTCGTTAAGCACAGTGATAGCCGGTCAAACTTTCTTGTGTTACAAAATACCCTCAGATTTCAATCGATAATAACTACGAGACTAATAATGCGATAACAACTGTTGAGGTCACAATGGATAGATCATGTCTGTACGTGTTTGTTTTGCCTGTGACGTTATCGGGCTAGTGTGGGCGCCGGCGGATGATTGTTGCAAATTAGCGTTGTGTAAAATTAGAAATTAGTGTAGCGTGATAACGCGTTTAGATAGGACGTTGATTCAGGTGTCATTGTTAAGAGCTTAAGGAGCACTACTGGGACTCAAAGTGAAACAATAAAAATATTCTCCGAAATATATGTAAAAATCGGTATTAAATTGAAAATTGCAAAAAAATTAAAGATGTCTCATATGAATCGTAAATATACGCGGAATTATATAAAACGCAAATCAGAGGAAAGCTCGCATCAAAAGGAATTTAAAAAACCTAAAAAGTCGAGCAAATGCAAGAGCTACGGCAGCATCGAAAAGAAAATGAAAAATGATTTTATCCCGACGTTTTCACGGAAAATCTACGGCGTGGACCTTGACTACGCCTTATGTTTTTTTTTTGTTTTCCCATCCAGAAAATCGAGGTAGGGTTTTCAATGAAATTTCTTAATTCCCAACTCCCTGAATCAAAAAAAAACTGTACAAAACGAAGTAATCAATTGATTTTTCGCTCCCCTTCGAACCAGTCGACTGTTTGGCTAATATCAAACAGTTGTTTTAGATAGGGGCTCCTAAATCCTTATACTAAATATTAATTGAGTCCCCTCCCCTGAACTCCCCCTTCCCTTCAACCGATATGGCTGAAATTTAATAGGTTATGCCCTCATTGGGGTTTTTGAGTTGAGATCCTTTTGTATGAGTTTCTGTTTGAGTTTGTGTCGATACATTCATGAGATTCATGGAGTTACCATGTTCAGACACAAAATGCTTTTTTTTTTTATTTGTCATATTTTCACATGAAATTCAGAAGAAAACAAAACATAAAATTTCTGACCGATTACATAACTATAATTGGTACAGTTGTGGAAGTTCTAAGAAGTGCAAATAGTGCAAACAACTAACAGTTGCAACACCACTTTGCGAAATGTGTTGTACACATGGCCTCATATATTTCACACTATGCGGTAAAAATCAGAGAGGGTTAGTAGCTCACGGGCAACGTTCTTGCATACTGAGCTAGAAATCGCGGGTTTAAATCCAGCTGAGGGCCTATAGGTTTTAAATCTGAGAACAAAACATTGAGTACGTTGTCCTTCAGAGGGGATGTTAAATGGTACGTCAGGTGCACGTTCTGAAAATCTGGGAACATTGGATATTTAGGTCCTTAGGTGTGTATATATCTCATTCTTAATAGAGTTTTCACTATTAATACCCCAGCTGAAACATACCTAAGAGATTTCATCGTCAAATTGTAATACAGTGGAATCCCGATTATTCGTATTTCCGGCTAATTCGTACAGATTTGCCGGTCCCCAGAGAAAATCCCGATAAGTGGTATAAAAACAATGCATTTCCGACCCCTCGGTAATTCGTATTATTTTTATGCTCGAGGTAACTTAAAACCTCTTATACTTCGTATTTCCAGCTTAAAAACCTCGTTAATTCGTACTGTTTTCAAGAGGGGGAGAGAGGACCAACATTAAATTTAAGAAGCTTAGTGGGGAAAGTGCAAGTGTGTCAGATAACGTTTGTTCTGAGTGGAAGGATGAATTGGGAATAATAATTGAACCTTATGAGCCTAAGAACAGATTCAATGCTGACGAAACGGGCCTGTTCTATAGCAAAATCAGATGTTGGTGATGAGGTATTGCTCTGAACACTCTTGACAAAGCAATTGACAATACCCGTCTGCAAAAAATTACGGATTTTTTTCGAACAAATGTTAGATAGGTGTTTATTTAATCTAGAACATAAGTATATACATATTTTTTATTGCATGTTATGTTTATTGTATAGTTTAGTATAAAGCAGTGTTTATTGTATAGTTTTTATTCTTACCACACTGTAAATACTTCTTAATACATTCATATTTGCATTAATGCGTTTTTTAATTTTTATTTATTTCGCACTCCCGATAATTCGTACCAAAGTCAGTCCCTTGACCGTACGAATTATCGGGATTCTACTGTACTGAGCTTTCACAGAATTTCATGTTTTCCGATAAAAAATATATAATACAGTAAAAAATCCTTATAACGCTTTCCCGGCTATAAAACTTCTTTTTTTTATTATCCCAGAACCTTTTGTATGATTTTCTGTGTATTGTTACCTAGATATAACGCTTCGATTACTGTTACAATGCTGTTTTTTTTTTCAGTGAGAAAAAAAAAAAACGTCGCGGTGAATCACCGGTTATGTACTTGAAAGTCCCCGTATCGTCAATAGACAATCAATTGGGAATTAAATGGGAGAGCGAAAAACTTAGTCGAGTAATTCGTACTTGAGAAGAACATTGTGGGTGACATAGCTCGAGGACTATAGTATTGAAAAAAGTCTTCTTATGGTAAACTGTCTCAATTTAACAATTAAAATTAATTTTTACAATAAAATATACTGAATTTAATATAAAAAAAAATATAAATATACAAATAAAAGAGGGCGCCGGTAGCTCAGTGGTATGCGTGCTTGACTTCTGAGCTCAAAAACGTGGGTTCGAAACCCGACCGAGGCCCTTAGTTTATTTTATCTGGGAGGTAAAATAAACCTTTAAGCACGCCGTCCTTCGGATGGGACGTTAAGTGATGATCCCGATCCTGTACGATGTCAGGTACTCGTTAAAGACCCCAACCCTAGGTGAATAAAAAATTTAGGGTAGGCAAAATTTAGGACCCCCTCAGTAGAGTCGGGCTCATGTCCACCAGAGTGACGAAAGAGCGCTCTGGTAGTAGGCGTTATGACCTCGTAGTTAAAGCCCGGGCATGAGTCATAAAACCTAACCTAAATAAAAGAGTAAAAAGTTAATATTTTTCAACTAAGGGTCACATGATCATTAATATTTATTCTAAATATAGTTTTGAGGTCGCATATTTTTGTACAAACAGTTTGGCTACTCTCAAATCTACTTTTAAACATAGATCCTTCTAGGAAATGCCCTCAAGAAATTATTACCGACCTTTTCATAATTTTTTCACTTGGAAATTTTATAAGGAACATTTTTGGTAAGAATCAAGTTTTCAATAGGACGTTTTGGGGGAAATCAAGGAAACGTCTAAAAATATCTATTTCAAAACTACATTTCAGGACGGTTTTCATACCGTATCTGGAAAAGTGGACGATCTACAAAAAATTGTGTTGCTATAAAATATACACTCCAGTATTTTTTACAACTCTTACTTTTGCACAATTTTTGATTAGATCCTAAACATAAGCGGTATAAAGTGATTACAATTTCCGTACGATTTTGTCCAAAATCTAATCAGATCTAAGTTAACACATATGACCCTTTCATTCCAAATTTCAAGTTCATAACTACAATCGTTTTTGTGGTAGAGCGCTCACAATTTTCCAATCACGTATAGACATCATTGAGAAAGTTGTCAAAACGTATTCAAGGGACCTTGACATGAGAAAATCCATTGAAAACTCGATCTCGGATTTTCGCACGATTACAATACTATAGGTATCTATAAGAAACAATACTTATAATAAATAGTGGGAAAATTTGAAATGAGTATTACATTATTGAATTTAGGATGTGGTGTCTAAAGTAACGAAACAACAAAAATTGGGAAAAGCCGGGTGAACAATTCAATGCAATGATGTGTTCAAAAATAATAAAGGAAAATTGGCAAAAACCGTGATCCGTCTACACATAAAGATGAAAAATGTAATACAAATAGGCAATAAAAACGTTGAAAGAAGCCATTTTAGATATGAAATCTGAACTTAATCAAACAACTTCATGTCCACTTTGTTATCTACTGCTCAAATATAAAGTAAAAAGATAAATAATAAAGTTACAATAAACAAAAAAAGAAAATGATTCAACAGTTGGCAGATAATGTTATCTTTGTAATATTAAATTTTAAAGATAAAATCTCAATGATACATAAGTCCTTATGAGTATAGTTAGGTTTTATGACTCATGCCCGGGCTTTACCTACGAGGTCATATCGCCTACTACCAGAGCGCTCTTTCGTCACTCTGGGGGACATGAGCCCGACTCTACTATGGGAGTTCTAAATTTTTATTCACCTAGAATAAGAGTAACGAGTACCTGACATCGTACAGGCTCGGGACCATCGCTTAATGTCCCATCCGAAGGACGGCGTGCTTAATTTTATTTTACCTCCCAGATAAAATAAACTAAGGGACTGGGTCGGGTTTCGAACCCACGATCTTGAGCTCAGAAGGAAAGCACTCAGCTACCGGTGCTCTTATGAGTATATATTATTTTTGTAAAATGATTATAAATTAATATATATTAAACCAAAAAAAAAAGTTTTCAATGAATTTATGGGAGTGGAAAAATTTCATCAACTGTACGAAGTGTAAAGCAAGTTATAATTAGTCAAAAATTCGTTGCTGGGTTCTCACCAAGATTTCTTTCTGATCCCTTATAACAAAAATTTTAAAAAAATGGAAAAACCTATCTGTGAACCCAATTTCAGAATGAATGTATGGACATGAAATTTTATGTGAATTCAGAATCTCATAAAAACAACAGCTATTGATTTTCATAGCATATATTGTCAGACAATTCTAAGAGCACGAATAGATTTTATTTATTGTAAATTATTTAACAAGATACCAAGTTCAGTTATTTATTATTTAATCAAAATTAAATTTTTTCTAATAGAAAATGCTTTTTATTCAGTTGACGAATACCTTGTCGCGGATTAAATGTGTATATTTTGGTTTATTATGTAATATTGTATGGATTATTATGTACGATGTGTAATAAATGAAGTAATGAATATATTCGTACTAAATTTAGTGAGAATTCCAGTTCGCATTAGAAATCAACTATTGATTTTTAACTTAAACGATTGACTTTTAAGGGAGAGCGAAAACTTATTGTGTTGAGGAAATATATTGCCCTTTTTTTTTTCACAATTTTTGTGTTATAAAGACTACACTTTTTGAACGCGATATTTTTGGAACCATTCGGTTCAAGACAGAAAATAGTCCTGAATAGTCTCAAGGGAGTAAACTACAAACAAAGAAAATAGGTGCAAGGTGCATTCCTGAATTCGAAAAGCAAAATTAAAAAAAAATGGTTTAAAAATTAATTTCGAGTTTACTTTAATAGGATAAAAAATCGTTTTATCACTCCCGTATACGATTTAAGACACAAACTTAACAAAAACTTTCTATAAGATGCACTAAAGAAAGAAAAAGAAATTTGTACATATGTCTATTTTACTAGGTGTAACGAACCGAAAATAATTACTTCTTCTTTTATGAAAAATAATAAACACAAAGAATGGCTAGATTTCATTCCAATGTAGAAATATCCAAGGAGAATGTCAACACAAAGTTATGTAAGAAAAATATGGGTGGAAACGAAGCGCGAAAAAAAATGAAGGAATTCGTTTCAAGTTAACGGTATTTGGTCATTATCCAACAAGTTATGAATAAAAATATGACTCAAATGACAAATTTTCTTACTATTTTACCATTTCTAAATTATTTTATGGTTTCAACACAAATGCAGTAGTTCTACACTATGGTAAAGAAAAAAAAAATGGAGGGCAAGGTTTGAAAAAAAATTAAAATTAATAAAAATCCCGAGAATATGAAAAATATCAATGAATAAGGGTTAAAATAAAAAGTAAAAGTGATATTTTCATTAGTAGAACACCGAGCAAACTTTCTCTGTTTTACTAATGACAAAATAATTGTTATACCGCTAAATAAGAAATAGTTTCTAAAAATTGTTGATTAATGAGAATAAGATATTAAATAAATAATAATATTAGAATTTCAATGAAACGATATGTTGAAAAATAAGTATTTATTGCATAACCTCCCATGAGGCAAGGAAGTTCCGAAGGCTCACTTGGCCTATAAAAAAACTCAAGCTCCAGAATATAAACATAAGTTCTCAAGATTGGGGTTACTAAAGAAAAAAATACATAAAATATTTATGTTTAAATTTTACCACGCCCTAACAATAAAAAAAAATGTTTAAAAATAATGTAACTGTAAATTTACCTGTTTGAATCCATATTCACTGGAAATGGTGTATCACAAACAAACGTATTTGATAATTGATAGTCGTGAGTCAACATTCCAAACAAAAGGACATGCTCTACTTGTACACACTGATTGAAAATTATATTTATAAAAATAAAAATGACAAACAGGAACAGAACGGATCGACTGCCAAGCCTCGACTGCCAACTGAAGATACAGCTGAACAGATAACTACTCTTGCACCGCTTCCCCCACTTCTCACAGACACGCGCCCAATACCATTAGACAACCTTGATTTTTAAATCATTTTTTTAATATAATTTACCACAATTTAAATTGATCTTATTTTAATGTGTTTGTACATTAAGTGTTTAAAGTTCTAATTTTTTCTTTCAAAATGAAAGCAACAATGGCTGATGGAAGTGAACAATTTTGAAAGTGCATCACGCCACCCGGCAAAGGACGCTGATTGGTGGACCATTTAGTACAATCTGGAACACTTTCCCGTTCTTTACTCTGCAGGGTACGTTCCAATATTAACTTGTTAGGCTTAACTCTCAGATAACCTTCCACTTTTTCTTCTCTATTCAATTAAATTAAATCCAGATTTAAAACTCTTATTTTGCACTTTTTATTTTTGTTGGTGAACGCAGTGTTTTGTACGCAAACAGATCTTTATAAAACTCAAGATGAGTTAGAAAGTTTGTGAAAGAAAGTTTGAACACATAACTGAGGTCAGCGTTAAATTCTGGAACATACCTTAAGTAAGCATCATATGATGAACTTAAATAATAAAAATTACTCACCACATTATATTTCAATTAGATTCCTTTTTGCACATACTATTATTTATTTATTTTATTTTTTTTCTTACAAGATATAAATACAAAAATATAATAATTATTGCTTAAAATAAAAATTAATTTTGATAAAATACTCTTTTGCATGTGGTTAAATGATATATTTCATTTAGTTTCCTTGGACACAGACTTAGAAAGAAATGCGAAATAACTTCATATAAAACTGATTCCCAATTTTTTGGTCAAAAGTGTTTTAGTTCCAGGGTTTGATTGATCTAAACAGGACAAATAACACATCTTACGGTATATAGATAAAGGCTCGTTAACATAGATCATTAAATTCTTCAGGGTCAACGCTTTAAATGAGAATTTACGTAAAGAGCTAATTAGCCTACTTTCCATCGGCACCAGTAATGGGTAACAGAAAGTTGTCTTACGAAATTTATGGACATCCCCTAAGTATTATAGAAAATAAAGAATGCGCTTCTTAATTTGTTGTTGTTTAATATTGAGATAATCAAATAAAAACAGAATATCATATACTTATAGTTAATTAGTTATTATGACTCATGTCCGGGCTTTAACTATAAGTTCATGCCTACTACCAGAGCGCTCTTTCGTCACTCTGGAAGTCCTCAATTTTACCTAGCCTACATTTTTATTTACCTAGAGTAGAAGTTTTTTAGCAATTATATGCTTTTGTGCAAGCTCGGGACCATCGCTTAACGTCCCATCCGAAGTACGGCGTGTTCAAGGTTTTTTCACCTTCCAGATAAAAAAGCTAAGGGCGTGGGCCGGGTTTCGAAGCCGCAATCTTGAGCTCAATAAGAAAACAGTCTAAGCTACTAGCGCCCTCCTTTCGTATATTAACCCATATATTTCAATACTTTCCTTAAATTTTTATTCTCTGCAAAGAGGTCTTCCATTAATAATGTAAAATACTATGTATTTTTTTTGTTTTATATTTTTATTAGTTATTTACTATTTACTGTTATTTATTATGATATTTTGTTTATTTATTTATGTATATATTTTGTTTTCACTCTATATTATTTCGCTTTTTAACACCTTTGGAAGAGGCTTGTATTCCCCTCAAAATATCATCATGAAACAAGACTTGTCTTAAAGAAATATAAACATGAAATATTTATAATAAAAAATGTAATCAAAATACTATCCGTTGTATTTATTAACAATAAGATTTTTTTTTTCATTTATTTTCTATTATTTATTTATTTTTACTCATCTAATACCTACGTGAACAATAAAGAAAACTTTTTTTTTTTTAAATATTGTCTCTTTCACAAAATATATATAAAATATGGGTGTACTTTCAGTATTGCTACCATCTTTAGCCTAATTCTATTTGTTGAGTTGTGGCTGAAGATGGTAGCAATACCGAAAGTACTTCCATATTTTTTAAATATATTTTGTGAAATAGACAATATTTAAAAAAATCGTACGTTTTTATTTATTTTTTATTAAGTGTTCACAATATCTCTGAAGAAAATGTTAAGTAACATGTAATATGTGTTTGCATTTTAAGATTTGATATTGATGTAAGTACTTATATAATTTATAAGAAATTTTGATTACAAAATTGTATTATTTATTTATTTAAATGTGCTAATAAAAACAATTAATTAAAATACACACAAGTTCTTTGTTTCTGTTGGTGTGTTTTTATTTTCCATTAGATTGACACAAAACGCAAAAATGTATTCATGCTTACTTTGGGATTTAGTTAAGGATAATAATATATATTTTCCATAGATTTATTTTTTGGTCTTTACAATTTAAGAAATGGACGTTTCGGTAAGAACTCACATTATCAGTATCTCTAATTGAATTGCTTATCTTTATTGTAAACTATTTTTTAATTCAATATAAAAAAAATTGTCTAGACTAAAGACATTAACACAGAGGTCGACTCTTTAAACTATGTTCTGCATAAAGAATATTTTATTTTTTTTATTTACTAAGAGATATTTACAACTGTATAAAAAAAATGTATACAACAAGCGAATGTACTAAAGCAGAAAAAAAATGTCATGAGAGGAGAAATCACCCACTGGTGACACTCCCTAGGCACATTGTTGCACTCATTTATGACTGATCGCTGTCACTGCTGCCACTGAGGAGGTCTCTAGGCCATTGGCGCTTAAGGCGTCGTTCGGGAAGTGTGGCAGAATCGACTAGAGGATACTAAAGGAGGAAAATAATTTTTGTACCTGGATTTAGTTAATTCGATGACAGAAGGGAATATTGAGATCAGTGTGAAGGGAGTTGGACATTGGCTATTGTACAAAGGATTTTGGATTGCAAGGATTGAATGCACTATGATGTACAATATAAGGAAAAAAATAGTTATCAATTATAGGTATTGATGATGGTCATGCTTCCCGAAACATTTATTTGATAGATAAAGACCAAAAAATATATTGGGGGAAGAATAAAGCTTTGAAAAATATATATATTTTTCACAGCTTTATTCTTCGATTATAGAATATATTTTATAATCAGTTCAGAATCTGCTCGCACAACCAAATGAGTTATGGATGTTAAATTGATTTGATAAAAATAGTTAATAAGATATAACTTAAGTCATTGTTACAGTCTTTTTAACCCTCAGATTTTTTAACTGGGAGGTAAAAAAACATTGAGCATGCCGTCCTTCGAATGGGACGTTAATCTATGGCCCCGTGGCTGTATGTCAGGTTAAAGTATAAATAAATAATAATAAACCTGGTTAGGCAAAATTTAGGTCTTTCACAGTAGTGATGGATACGCTCTGGTAGTAGGCGATATAACCTCATAGTCAAAGCCCGGGCATGAGTCACAATAACTATTTTCAAACGACAAAGGTAAACTAGAGAGCCAGACCTTCATTTCTTTGCTGAAGGTTTTTCAACCATTATTTTTTTATTTTTCATCATGTCACCATATTTTCACTTTTATAATTACATTTGATATTTTTCAATATTTATTTAAAAAATAATAATTGAGCATTAAATAATTAAATTACTTTAAGTTATTTATTTTTAATTAAATATCATGAGTCTTTTAACTGCGAAATTACCAGTCAAATATATTTGAAAAATTAATTTTTGTTTATATTTTCTATTGTTTTTCCAAGGTCAAAAAGAATCAACGATGATGCTAGTCTTAAACTAAGAGGGCTTTTGTGACATATTTATTTCTACTGAACATTATTTTTATGAATAACAAAAATTTGTATAGTATCAGTCAACATGCGTTTCAAATAATCTTAAAAAATTTATTTTTTATGGGATAAGAACAATATACGTTGTGAAACTAAAATATAAATGTTATGATATAACTGCCAAAAAAATATTATTGTGAATTCAAATCTTTTTACACGATCCGGAATATTCTCCAAACAATTTGGATCACTAACTATATATGAGGAGTTTGGAGCCAGAGCGGACCAACCCACAATTTTTCGGAAAATGAGTTATTACCATCCTGATGTTGGCATAGGTTCCCTTTTTCAAAACCAGTGTGGATCACTTAGTTTCTTCACTTCAGTGATAGATAGCAGCACTTTAAGTTTAGTCCACAAGTATTTTGTGCATATATTTTCAAAGTCACAATGGATCATACGGCCTTCAAAAACTTTATAGAACACAAAAAGGGATCACTCATCCAATACTATTCTAAAATTTCAAATATAAATAAATATTTGGGGCCCATTTATGGAGATAAACAAAATGTACTCAATTCTCAATTGCCATTTTCTACCTGTTCAGTATCAACCAGTTGGTCCGCTCTGACTCCAAACTCCTCATATATAAGAGGGATTTTTACTTTTTTATAACTCTAGTATAGGTTTCAACGGATTTTCGCGATGATGTCCCTCTGTGTGTATATGAGTGGAAAGTTGTGAGCGCTCTACCACAAAAAAGAATCTATGAACTTGAAATTCGGAATGAAGGAGTCACATGTGCTAATTTAGATCTGATTAGATGTTGTCCGAAATCAGACGTGAGGTGAGACGACTTTACTCCGGGGCTTAAGTACATTGTAAAAGATACCGCTTATGTTAATAACCTAATAAAAAATCTTTTCAAGTACCGGGGGGCGCCGGTAGCTCAGTGGTATGCGTGCTTGCCTTCTGAGCTAAAGATCGTGGGTTCGAAACCCGACCGAGGCTTTTAGTTTATTTTATTTGGGAGGTAAAATAAACTTAAGCACGCCGTCCTTCGGATGGGACATCAAGCGATGGTCCCGAGCCTGTACGATGTCAGGTACTCGTTAAAGACCCCTACCCTAGGTGAATAAAAATTTAGGGAAGGCAAAATTTAGGACTCCCACAGTAGAGTCGGGCTCATGTTCACCAGAGTGACGAAAGAGCGCTCTGGTAGTAGGCGATATGACCTCGTAGTTAAAGCCCGGGCATGAGTCATAAAACCTAACCTAACCTTTTCAAGTACCTAATAGTTTTAGAGAAAACTAAAATACAAATTTTATATAAAATTTGATTATTTTCAGGACGTCCAGTTTTAGAGATTCCTGCCGAAAACTATCTTGAAATGTAGTTTTGAAACATATACTCCTATTTTTAGACGTTTCCTTTATTTACCAGAAAACGATTAGTCCTATTAAAACATTAATATCACTAAAAATGTTCTCTATAAAATTTCCAATCGCTATAAGTTCTCAAATTTGAGATAGGATCAATACGAAAAAAGTTATAGCGCCCCGAAGAACGTAAACGTTTAAATCATAACGCATAGCAACTAACTTTAAAATACATTTTTAGGTTAGGTTAGGTTTTATGATTCATGCTCGGATTTTAACTACGAGGTCATATCGCCTACTTCCAGAGCGCTCTTCCGTCACTCTGGTGGACATGAGCCCGACTTTACTATGGGAGTACCAAATTTTTATTCACCTAGGGCAGAGGTCTTTAAAGAGTACCTGATATCGTACAGGCTGGGGACCATCGCTTAACGAAGGACGGCGTGCTTAAGTTTATTTTACCTCCCAGATAAAATAAACTAAAGAACCTCGGTCGGGTTACGAATACATTTTTATTATTAGTAGTTTTTGAAAATTTATTAAATGTTTTTTTAATTTTTTTAAATTGTTTTGCAATCTATATACAATATATACATTACAAGCAAATATGTGGTCAAAAAAAGAAAAAATATAACGTCACTTGATGGGAGAAGCCACACTCCCTCGAAAGTTAATTATCATTATTCACTATCCGCAGAGAGAAGGTCGCGAGGCCACTTCCTGTTCGATCGGCGGGGAGGATTGTCATCGCGGGAATGCGAGTAAAGGTCTTGTGCGAGAGGATTTGAATGGGAAGAAAGGTTTCTCAAGAATGATTGGAATCGGAAAGTGATTAATTCATTGACAGTGGGAATACCGAGATCTCTGTGTAGGAATTTATCACAATTTATCGTAGGAACACAAAAATTTTAAAAATGAAGAAAAAATAAAATATATGTGACGTAACCATTACAGGGCTTTCTTATACCAAGCCCGCCTGCAGTTCACACTCTCTCCCCGTCCCTCTTCTCAGAATTATATCATACTGGCATTACTGTGTATAAGAATGTCACTCTTACTTTCATATACCTAGTAATGCCAATATGAAATGATTTTCAGGAGGGGGAAAAGAGAGTGATCTGTAAGCGTGGTTGATATAAAAAAGTACTGTTATGGCCGCATCACATTTTTTGTTTTCTTCAAAATTGTGTTATTTTTTTTGATTATTGTTATTTACACTCAAAGCTACTCGGAAAATAGAAAAAAAATAAGTGAAAACTCCAACTTAATCCTTTGATATTATCTAGTTGAACTGTGCGAGACGAAGTAAAACCAACGTTATCCACCAGTAAGTCTGGAGCAAGATCAGCTTTCTCCGTGTAGACACATCAAACGTACAACCGAACACTGTGAAGAGTACTATACGCTGTAATCAGACTGAACTCAAGAAATTTTTATTCACCTATTTATTTTATATATATTTAATCTTATTCGTAGTACGTGATACAGCTTAATTTAAAATAATTTTTTTCGAATAAGTACACAAAATGATTTGTGTTATACAGTTTTTTCGCGCTGTACCTTCTCATATATTGAGTTTATTATTTCAGTTTCCTATTCAGGCGCCTGTTTGTACTTGTATAATAATATACAATACTTGTCTGTCTTCGTGATGAATTACTTACGGATCTGAGTTACATAAATGTATATTCTGTAGATCTCTGTTTTCTTGTTTAAGTAAGTGACTCAAAGCTTCATTTTGGACTCAACAGAGAGCAGCACCAGTTTCTACATTGAACACAACGCAATGTACTTGGTAGGTTATTTTATTATAATTGTGATTCCGTCTCTTTGTTTTTCTATTACCACTCCACGTTTTCATTAACCCATAAATATTATTAAATAAATTATGACATCTTGTTGATAATTATGAATAATTACAATTGAATAATGTCACTTAAAATGTGGATTATGATGAAGACCAAGGTACATTTCAATTATTTGAATAGTGCTTGCAAGTTATTATTATAAAAAGTAAAAAATTAAAAAAATTACCTGAAATTAAAAAAAAAAATCTTCATTTACATACTTGTACATTTATAGAATTAAAATAATATAATGTGGTTTTTTTTTATATTTTCAGAATTATTATATACATATAATGATATATAAATAGTGCCATTATAGTAATACCATATTTATAAGTATTAAATTTATATTTATTAGTATTTTATGTGCCACCACTGTTTATAAATAGTTGCTAATATTTGTAGTATATAGATAGTTTCTTAAGTCTCACAGAATTGAAAGTAGAATTTTATTGAATGGATAAAACCTCTCTCCCTCGTCTTCTAACTGTCCAAAAAAAGAAACTTTCACAAGGGTTATAAAAAAAAAAAAAAAAATTATAGCTATTTATACAAGGTAATTAATGCATCAGGGTAGCCACTCTATGTATGATTATATTGTATTATATTCAAAAGCCTAAACCTATAATATTATATAAGTATCTATGATGGTTATAGAAATTTGTTGATTTTGCATATTTTCTCAACGATTATTTATAGCTTCTAATAACAGCATAAATAACAATATATGTTTGTATTATCTGTTATTAATATTTGGTTCCATATATGTTTCAAGTTATCTAAATCTCAACATTATTATTAATTTTATTTCTATTTTTTATTATTTACTTGTATTTGTACTTATTTATTTGTTATTTTTCCATGTATTAGTCTAGTGACATTGTTTTATGTAAATTTAGAACTAGGTTTTGTTAAGAAATATTTCATGAGTTAGCTAACGGTACAGCCGGGGGACTCCCAAGTTCTAATAGCCCCCTTTGTCCTGAGATGTATTTGAAGGGTCGCTCTCTGCAAACTGACTTAGTTCATAACTAGACCTGACGATGGTATAAAGCCGAAACCGGTAGTTATATATGTATATATATCTTTAGTGGAATAGACAATATTTCAAAAATAAGTTTGTTTTATTTATTGATTATTTATAGTATAAGATGTCGCAGGTTATACACAACATCCGCAATAAAACATAAAATGTAGCACCTTATATTATGTTGGAATATATTCCTAAAATGTATATTATTCATATTCTCATCCAAAATGCATGTTGAAAGGAAATGTTTATCTTCTACTTTTCAGTGTTCTATAATAGAAATATAAGGTATATATTTGAAAAACTTGTTTTTTATATTATTTTGTTTTTTGAGTTAATATGAACAGGTAAGTTATGAGTCAAACCTAAATGTACGAGTATATACATATTCTTGTCTCTGGTTTGTGTTTCAATGAGGTTGGTCAAAGTTTCATTTTTGACTCAACAGATGGCAGCACTAGTTTCTTCATTGATACGTCACTATCTATGTAGAAGGAAATCCAGATTCTGTCGTGTAAAAGAAAATTCAAAATTTGGCCAACGTTTCGAAAACTATTTATTTTCTTCTTCAGGGCCTACAGAATATAAACGAACAAATTAGACATTATGGACAATGATATAAACAGATACTTTATAATAATTTGAAAAAGAGACGGAAACAATTTTTTTTTTAAACATACATGAAATAGAGAAAAATAATAATAATAAATAAATAATAAACATTTTGAAAGTAGTAATAAAATAACTAAATAACCTTTTACACGACAGAACCTCGATTTCCTTCTACATTGAAAAGATACTGTCAACTCATTATTCACTATCATTTTTTCCCTTCATATAATATTTATATATTATATATACTCATATATTACAACAGGGAAAAAAAGGTGAATCACCGGCAATCTACTTCCCCAGAACAAATTACTCAATTAATTTTCGCTCTCCCTCCAAGACAGTCGACCGTTTGCGCTAATATTCAACAGTTGACTTATATAGGAGCTCCGAAATTCTCATTCTAAATTTTGTGTATCCAGAACCTTCTAAGGACTATTGTTTTTCAGCCAAATTGGTCATCGGGCAGAGAAGAGGCTAACACAAAAACATATTAAACTGCAGTTTTAATGACTGTACCTTTTAAGTTTCAGCGGAATCAAACAAAGAGGACGGAGGATTAGAGAGAGGTACTTCCACGCTTTTTGTAATAAAAATAATTTTTTTTAACATTAATATATAAATATTCAAATTATTATTATTTCATTCATAAAAAACACGGATTAATGAGGCTTTTCTTTATACAGAAAACAAAAAAACAAATTGAAATTATAGAATTTTACATGACTAAGAAGAGAGACAACAAAAAATATTTATCGGATCAATAAATAAAATAAAAGTTTAGTTTAGAGTAATTTAATTTAATTATTTATATATTAATAATTATTATCATTAAATTTTGGATTATGTGAGGAATTTTTCAATGTAGGTAGTAATTTTTATGCAATTATATATCATAATTTATTTTCAAGTTATCGATTTAAATCATAATAACGTTTAACTGAAGGATACTTTAATTTAATTGAGGGATATAGCTGCATAAAAATTACTACCGTTTAAATTTTTTATCTACAGTCCGAATTTATGAGGATTTTTAGGAATGTGATAGATTCATGTTGACAAATAAAGAAAAACGTTAGTTTTTTTTGAAAAAATTGTCTATTTCACAAAATATATATAATGTTTGGGAGTACTTTCGATATTGCTACCATCTTCAGGCACGATTTAACAAATTCTATATGGAAGTTCAACAAGTTTACATTCCGAACTGTCCCTTCTTCAGACTCCATGAGGTTTTTCCAGTTCTCTTTCTCCTCTAGAGTATATATTCATATATTTATTTGTCATATTATCATATACATATATATTTGTATTTTAATCAGTACTGATACTATTTCAATTTTTTTTTTTTTTATTATTAGGTAAATCTTGAATTCAGCACCTTAGAACCCAACGTAATTCATTTTTGATGAAAAGTAGATAAGAATCTATCTTTACTAATTGTAGGACGCTCTTTCCGGTGGATGGAATCATATCTAAACCAATCAGAAATCTTTATCTTAAAATAAAGAAATTTAATGTTCCCAATTGCTTAGATCCAAACTATCTTACAGACAAGAGTTGCTCATACGATCGATCGAATTAAAAATTAAATTAAATTTGGATATATCGTATGTCCAGTTAAGATTGTTTAGGCTCTCAAAAGAAATGGTTTCACGTAGCCTATGTCACATTGTAACTACATTACAACCTTCTCTCATGCAATTGTATGTCCCTATGACATGTAGTGTTGAACTTTGATTAATGACCCAAACTATCGTATGTCCAGACTTCATCAAAAAGTCCAATTAAAAGTAAAACAATTTTTTTTTAAATGCTAAATCACATCAATTTAATTATTGATATAGTAAATTTAATTCATTACATAAGGCGTTCAGGGAAAAAATATTGAAGGCAGGAATACAATAATTCAGTTCAATTCATTTGAAACAATTTTAAAAAAAGTGTATTTTGCGTTTCTCCAAAACACAAGAAAATGAACATACGATAGTTTAGTTCTAAGGTACTGAATTTGAGACGAAATTTAATTTTTAATGTTTTCCATGTTTTTAAGATTTTACTGTACAAATACTGTATTTGTTAAGTCGTAGTTTAAAATGGTAGCAATACGAAAAGTACTTTCATATATTTTGTAGACAATATTAAAAAAAACATACTTTTATTCTTTATTTTTTATTAAGTGTACTATATCTCTGCAGAAAATGTTAAGTATCCGTTTCATGTAGTTTCTAGAGGAGAACTGGTTCTTATAGCTCTCTGCTATTATTAAATCAGTAGTGAAGATCAGTAGTGACTGAAATCTGGCTCTGCCAACTCTGTGTTCTTTTATTAAATACACATTTCTGTTTAAAATATATAATGAAAAATGGGATTGAAATTATATTTATTAATTTTATTTTTTATTCAAAATAACAATAGATATCAGTTAAAGAATATTGAATATAAATTTTAGTTTTAGCAGTGTCATTTCTCAGTTTCATCAGTTTCATTGACGGGTGTCACTCCAGGAGACTCATGCTGTTTCTGTTCACAGCCACCCGGGACCCAGTCCTCACATCGTGTCCTATCTGGGATATAATACAGACCTCGAGGACAGAAGGTAAGCACCATTCGACCATGATTACATGTATAATAATTGGAACAGTCTTCAGGATCTTGGAAGTACTGTGTATGAAGAGGCCCACTCATTGAACAGGGAGCATTCGGCGTTGGACGATCATTCTCATCATTATCGTTATCATTACTATTATTGTTTTCTTCATTGTCATTGTTATTTTCATTATCTCTGTTTCCATTTTCATTACTTGTATTATCCATGTTTCCATTGTCATTGTTATTTGTATTATCCATATTTCCATTGTCATTGTTATTTGTATTATCCATATTTCCATTGCCATAATTGGCCATATTGTTATTCCCATTGTCGAAAGGTCTATCATTGAAGTTTCCATTGGGATTATTAGGCCTATCAAAGTTTCCATAACCGTTATTATTTGGTCTTTGATTGCTGGGACCACCTGCAGAATTTGGACGAAAAATATTAAAATTTCCATTATTGATTGGTCGACGATTTCCTTGTCGATTATTACTAACTGGTCGATTTCCTTGTCGATTATTACTAACTGGTCTGTTGCCTAATGGAAATCTATTATTGCCAGGATTTTGTCTTGTAGTAATATTAGTCAATTTGAAGCTTTTATCATCCGCAATAATATCGCCTCCTATGTGATTAGATGTAATCTCTGAAATTTCATAGTCTAGATGTTTCTTCTGAAGATCGTTATCATTCAGAAAATAAGTTGTATTTCCGTTCTGTAATCCAGACATTTCATCAAGAGCTCTTCTCACTATTTTATGAGATCTAATATCAATGTCGTATTCTCCAATTTGAGAATTTTCAACATCATCTCCTGTAAACAAAACTCAGACGCATGATATACGAGAAATTATTTACATTTATGATCTCCGGCACCAACGAACGCATTTTCTTCTACTCTACATCAAATAAACTTCCACCATTTGCTAACTAAAGCTTGCCATCACCAGTCTAACAGATAAACAGTTTCACTGGTGGTCAAGAGGGAAAAAATATCTTATATATCAGATATTATATATTGTATCAGCCTACCAAGTGTTCCGGAGGATAAAAAAACAACATTGAGTTCGCTGTTCTTTGGAAGGGACGTTAAGCAATGGCCCCGAGCCTGTACGATGTCAGATGCTTATTAAAGACGCCTACTCTGATGAATAAATATATAGGGTAAGCGAAATTTAGGACACCCATAGAAGAGTCGTGTTCACCATAGTGACAAAAGAGCACTCTGATAGTGGGCGATATGACTTTGTAGTTAAAGCCCGGGCATGAGTAATAATAACTAACTATAATAAATTTTAGGAAAACATAAAATTTATTTCTACTTATCAGGTTTTGTTACAAATTAACTGCTCAACTATGCGTGAATAAACCTGGAGAAGCAAAATTTTGGTCTCTCACAGTATAGGTACTAGGGGGCACGCGCCCCCCCCTGGGCAGAGCAAAAAACCAAGATAAAAATTAAATAAACTAAAAAATAGTTTTGATTGAAAATGGATTGCTTGCAAGTTACCAATCTTCAAATTTCCCGTGCGTCTGATTCCTAAATCAGTTGTTACATAAATGTACATGTACAAAACAAGTCATATTACATTTATTTAAATATATATGAATTCGATTATTTAATTTCCTTGCTCAAAATCGTCATTTATGTTATACTTTATACTCTTAAAGCTGATTTTAAATGCGCAGTAAAAATGCAAAGCGCAGCAAGTAAATGCACGCTGTTGGATGTGAATCATTTAATTCTAAAAGCATAGAAAGCACAGCGTGCATTTGCAACGCTAACCACGGAAACTGCGTGCGGGCTGTGCTCTCGGAAGTCTATACCCCCCACCCTCGTAGCCTAACTTTGCCCCCCCCCCCCTGCTCAAAATCCTGGCTACGCCCCTGGATTAGAGCATTAAATGCTTAGGTCCTTAGTTGTCCAAACCAGTCCAATCAGTTGGAGCTTGCAGTCTACCCACATCAACTCTAATATCTCCCAATGTAATGAATATATCATCATGAAATTTTATATTTGAATTCAAATACTCATAAGAACGTCACCTATTAATTTTCAGCGAAATAAGCCAAATGGAAAAAAGAGACTAGAGAAGAGCTAAACTCAAGAAGCATAATGAACCTCGGACCTTCTTAAAAAGACGATTAGGAGGCCTTAAGATACAAAAAAAAACACAGATTCTGCTTTTCGAATTGGACAATACGTACAACTATCGACTAGAACCAACAAATGTACACAATTTCACACTAAAGTTGCTGTCGGAAACGGAGACTTTCTGCACTCTACCGACCAGTAACAAAAACAGCCGAGAGAGAGAGACACTTTGTTAAAATCGTGTCTTACACCACAACCAATCACAATTAGCAATTTACTAATTTTGTTATGGAAAATATATAAATAAATAACGTCTTGCAGTAGAAATCTGAAACTGAATGTTAGTTAGTAAATACATAATCATATTATTTTATTAGTACTAATAAAAACTACTGTTATTTATACAAAATTCAGCAATAATAGTATAAACTACTAAACTACAAGCATTCTTATAGTTATAATTTTTAACTACTAATACTATACACATAATGATTCGAGGGTTTAGACAGAATCACAATCATACATCTACAGTACAATTTTTCTGAAAACTCAAACATATCACATTTGTGAAAATGTATGTATAAATAATGCGTTTGTGGTTCAAAACCCTCGAATTATTACAACAACAAAAATAACTGTTTTTTTAGAAAAATAAATGTTTTAATAAATTTTATTTTCAGAATAAAAATTGTATTATTTTTAAAATTTTCTGTTCCTATACCATTTCGGAACATCAATAAAAAGACCTAACCTTAAAAGTATGAAATATATTCTATTAAATGGAACAATAAAATAAATTATTATTTTATTTATGAAGATTATTACCTGTGATATTATTGAAGTATAATAATTTGATAACAAATTAATCTCATTGAATTAAGTCATTTTATTTTATAATATAATTATTAATTTATTTTATTTATCATTTTTTTTAATTAATAAAAATAGTATTTTTTTTTCCAAAATAATATTAATTGCAAAGCAACAAAGTGCACTCTACTTTATTAATAGAAGGCGCCGGTAGGTCAGTGGTATGCGTGCTTGCCTTCTGAGCTCAAGGTAGTGGGTTCGAAACCCGACCGAGGCCCTTACTTTATTTTATCAAGGAGGTAAAATAAACTTAAGGACGCCGTCCTTCGGATGGGACGTTAAGCGATGGTCCCGAGCCTGTACGATGTCAGGTACTCGTTAAAAACCCCTGCCCTAAGTGAATAAAAATTTAGGGTAGGCAAAATTTAGGACGTCCAAATACATTTTTTGCGTTCTGTGTTGATATAGTGGAAATACTAATGAATAAAATAAAATGATAGATAAAACACTTTTTTGAACACTTATATTGTCTAATTCCACAAACATATACTTAAATGTGTACCGGTTTCGGCTTACGCCATCGTCAGCACAATGTGTTTGTTATTGTTGAACATTGTGCTAATAAGTGTTCAAAAAAGTGTTTTATCTTACATTTTATTTTATTTAAAATTTAGGACTCCCACAGTAGAGTCGGGCTCATGTCCACCAGAGTGACGAAAGAGCGCTCTGGTAGTAGGCGATATGACCTCGTAGTTAAAGCCCGGGCATGAGTCATAATATCTACTTGTATTAATAGGTTAGGTTTAATGACTCATGCCCGGGCTTTAACTTTTTTAGGTCATATCGCCTACTACCAGCGCTCTTTCGTCACTCTGGTGGACATGAGCCCGACTCTCTTGTGGGAGTCCTAAATTTTTATTCACCTAGGACAGGGGTCTTTAATGAGTAGCTGACATGGCACAGGCTCAGGACCATCGCTTCTCATCCGAAGGACGGCGTGCTTAAGTTAATTTTACCTGCCAGATAAAATAAACTCAGGGCCTCGGTCGGGTTTCGAATCCACGATCTTGAGCTCAGAAGACAAGCACGCATACCACTGAGCTACCGGCGCCCTCACTTGTATTAATATAACATATAAACTATAGTTGAAAAACCATACCTCCATAAGTACCACCAGAGGTGCCTCCCATGTTCCCTCCTAGAGATCCATATCCACCTCCGTTGCTAAAACCTGAATAATACCATCATAATGTATGTTATTATTATCTTAATAGCAAATGCGCAAATTGCGGGTATAATAATGTCCTGTTATGGCCACAGAGAAGGCGGCATTTGGAGGAACTTAATAATCATATTTTTTTTTTCTCAGTAAAAATTGATAAAGGCTCTTATATATTTTAAGCTCACTCATCTTTTTGTTTCGAGGGCCATGGTGACCATACGGGCTAGAGCCTAGGGCTTTGGTCGCTTGGTCTCCCCATGGTTTTCGGGTTCGAATCCCGTCGTGGTGTGAGTTTTTTTTATAGATAGAACTCCCTCCCGGGGCCATGGATGTCGTAAATATAACTAAACACATTGACATTTCTAATATGCACCGTACATAAGACCAAAAAATAAATAAATAAAAACTTTTTGTTAAGTGAATGCTCAATAAAATAAAACAAACTTATTTTTTGAAATATATTTATAAAACTACCGGTTTCGGCCTCACACCATCGTCAGGTCTAGTTATGAACTAAGACTTAGTTCATAACTAGACCTGACGATGGTATAAAGCCGAAACCGGTAGTTATATATGTATATATATCTTTAGTGGAATAGACAATATTTCAAAAAATAAGTTTGTTTTATTCATTTATTACAAGTTTCCACAATATGTCCGCGTTCCTCAACTTAGAAGTTAATGCTCTACATTTTTTTTTTCTCAATACACTTTTGTTCGCCCTCTATAAATTCACAAAATATGATTTTCGCATTTTGGAGTGTGCTCGTGAACATATTATAATAATGGAGAGCTTTAGGATGAAACCAGACATTCTTCAGAAATGTTAATTTTTCAAAAGAGCAGAAAAACTGTTACGATATTTATGAATATTTCTATAAAAATTAACTTTTTACTAACAATAAGTACAGTCCAAAAGGAGATAAATTTAATCTAAACTAGTTTGTGCACGGCACTCTTAAAATTTAGATATATGTACATATATCTTTCAGTTTTGGTCTGAACATTTTTAGGTTTTATGACTCATGCCCGGGCTTTAACTACGAGGTCATATCGCCTACTACCAGAGCGCTCTTTCGTCACTCTGGTGGACATGAGCCCGACTCTACTGTGGGAGTCCTAAATTTTACCAACCCTAAATTTTTTATTCATCTAGGGTAGGGGTCTGTAACGAGTACCTGACATCGTACAGGCTCGGGACCATCGCTTAACGTCCCATCCGAAGGACGGCGTGCTTAAGTTTATTTTACCTCCCAGATAAAATAAACTAAGGGCCTTGGTCGGGCTACGAACCCACAACCTTGAGCTCAGAAGTCAAGCACGCTTACCACTGAGCTACCGGCGCCCTCTACGGTCTGAACATGTTGGTACAGATATCTTTGATCGGAATTTAATATATTAAAGCGGTTAATTTCCGTTTTTTTTTTCTATGATAACTTAATATTTTGTATAATATTCTTCACTGATCATATCAGGTTATTCTATCTAGAAGAAATAAAGCTTTATTTTAAAATAATTATTTCTTGATGAAGATGGTTTGAAACAAACAACAAATTGGCTTCCGTCTCCACAAAATATATTTATAATATTTTTATTGATCGCCATAATTCAAGTATTATCAAAACTTTTGTGACAAAGATACCTTATGTATCACACCACCGCATGAGTGCACTGGGCCTAAAGAGAACCTAAGAATGTACCTTCACCTTACAGACTATACATATATATAAAATGATACCTCCAGATAGCCCCTGTCCTCCATGATCTCCTTCGTCGTCTTCTATTGTCCCTTCATAACTGTCAGGATAAACTCCATAATCTGGTCCTCGAATTCCGTTCCCAATTGCATCACCTTCAACAAGAATATTTTTTAATCTTTTCTTGGTAGTTACACTAAAGTTTAATACAAATATTTATTTAGCTTTAGAGTAAAGTCTCGGAATTTAAGGATCTCTTGGAAGCCTCAAGTCACAGGTTCGAATTTTACATTGTGTTGACAAAAGCCCCACACTAGATGAGTTTGAGAAACTAGAAGTACTAACTACATATATATATTTTATATATACATAGTACTAATTATGTATATATATACTTTATATATATATATATATATATATATATATATATATATATATATATATATGTATAAATTACTATGACAAATGCTTGAATAGAGGAGCTTCATTTGATATCCTCCCTTCTTGACCTTTGTTTTACGCAACAAAATTTATCGATTTAAGTTCATTTTGCAAAATATTTGCTTAAGTGAAGACTTAAGTTAAGGCCCATTAATGTTAGTGCCAATTTCATCAGCTTTGGAAGTATGCGTATGCATAATTCTCCTTTAATTATGTATCAATATTTTTATTAAATAATAAAAATAGAGGGCGCCGGTAGCTCGATGGTATGCGTGCTTGCTTACTGGGCTCAAGATCGCGAGTTTGAAACCCGGCCGAGGCCCTTACGTTTTTTATCTGGGAGGTGAAAAAAAACCTCGAGCACGCCTTCCTTTGGATGTGACGTTAAGCGATGGCCCCGAGCCTGTACGATGTCAGATTCTTCTTAAAGACCTCTACTTTAGGTGAATAAAAATTTAGGTTAACAGCTCAACCATATTTAAAATGTTTTGATCAGACTCATATGAAAGATATTTTGAAAATTATAATAAAAACATAACGGTTTTTAGCAATAACGTTTCTAGATTTTATTTTGGCTTTGAAGTTAGAAATATACATCTCGTATAAGTGTGAAATAAACCTACCTTCATTGCCAAACTGTCCTCCACTGCTAACTTGTCCACCATTTCCCTTTCCTCCACTGCTTTGTCCAGTGTAACCATTTCCTCCACTGCTACCATTTCCCTTTCCTCCACCGCTACCATTTCCTCCATTTCCTTTTCCTCCTTTGCTACTTTGTCCACCTTTTTGTTTTCCTCCATCATTGCCAAGTCCATCAATTGGGTAGTCACGTTCCCAAACGCAAACTTCTAGCTTTGGATGAAACCTCAATAATATTGCAAAGATAAATCATTAAATTCCAAATAACTATTTAATAAGAAAAATGAAATGAAAAATAATGTTTAATCTGAGACATTCGTGTCCTAAGAATAACAGCAGAATAAAGAAACGAGGCCTCTAAGAATTGATGAAAGAAATATTAAATGTTAATGACAGACAATGATTAAAACAATATAATAATGTAAATAATAATAAGAATAATGAGTGAATGAATAATAATTTTACACAAACAGAAGGTGAGTGCGTACATCTTTATACATTCTGAAATCGTTGATCAGATCGGGATGAAACTTTACACCACTTTTGATCATACACTTAGGCAGGTTTTGAAATTGCCAATAAGATGATGAAAAATAAATAAATAAATTGTCGTGAAAAACTAATTGGGATTTTGTTTTGTTCGGCACTTATTGGGATTTTTGAGTTTTGCCCCCTCTCATCCCCCCTCCCCTTCTTCTGATTCCGTTTAAAATTAATAGGTGTCGTCCTTATAGAACTTTGAATTTACATATTATATATATATATATATATAGGGCAGAAATTCGATATTGAGTTTTCACAGGAATTTCATATTTCTCGCCCTTTTAATTCCAAAAATGAAAATAAATCTTCTATCTGGCTGTATATATATATATATTATTTTACACAAAACAAAGGTATTTTATAAAAAAATTCGGTATATAACATAATTACCATGTTTCTGGAGGGCAATTAAAGACAATTGGTTTGCCCGCTGCATTACATTTGATGAAAGAGTAAGGATCGGAAGGATTCACTTGCTGCGTTTTTCCTGTATCGCACTTTACCGTTGTCCTACCATATTTTGCAGCTTCACCATAACCTAGAATCTACAAAAAAAAAATATATATATATATATATAAAAAATTGTTCTTTAGAATAAGTTTTTTCAAATAATTTAAATAAAAATCATACATATTCAAATTTTTACCTCAATCATTAATTCATAGTCATGTACCCTTCAATATACCAAATTTTGTATGCAGCTCAAGTACAAAAAAAGTTTTATTTTTATTCTAAAAACTAAAAGTTTTTAAAAATTTTCCTTAACAAAAAAGGGTATTTTGTGCTAAGTATCTGTACAAATTTTTAACGTCCAAAAAAACCTAGTTCAAAAAGTTAAACTTCTTAGAATTTTTATTATTATTATTATTATTTTAACTAAAAAAGATACAAAAATAAGGAAGGATACAAATAGGGAGAGACCATTCAAAATGTATGAAGGTGCATTACAATGCAGAAAATGTCATTCGGTCACAAGACATCAGTAAATTACTTTATTTTATTGCAAACATTAATACCAAATGATGGTTTTACGTATACTTGTTTTCTGACAAATGTCACCGGTTGTAGTGAAGACATTCTGATGATGCCTGAATTGGCGAAATATTAATGATGGTAATAAAATAAAGTAATTTACTAACGTCTGGTGACCGAATTGCCTTTTCTGCATTGTAATGCACCTTGGTACATTTAAATATTTTTTTAGTACAACTTTGTAAAAACGTTTTTATAACTATCTGATATAAGAACAAAATTTGGTCTTTAGAATATAAAAATATGATAGCATCAAACAAAAATGTATAAAAATATTCACTATTCAAGCATAAAATATTCACTATTCAAGCATAAAATATTCACTATTCAAGCATAAAATCAAAGAAGAAATGAAAACTCAAATGAGTATCAAATCTGGTAGATTGGACAATACGAACGGTAAGGACATACCTAATATAATAAATAACAAATTAAATGGTAAACAATAGTTTATGAAACAACAATTAAATGGTAAACAATAGTTTATGAAACAACAATTAAATGGTAAACAATAGTTTATGAAACAACAATTAAATGGTAAACAATAGTTTATGAAACAACAATTAATTGGCGTTACGGTCTCCAAAATATATTTATTTTGTACACATCGATTAACGTCTCACCCATTCAGGAATTTTCAAAATTTAATTTTTATTTGATTAAATAGTTATTATTATATGTCAGTCATAATTTATTTGTACGTTTTCATAATTTATTTGTACGTTTTCATAATTTATTTGTACGTTTTCATAATTTATTTGTACGTTTTCATAATTTATTTGTACGTTTTCATAATTTATTTGTACGTTTTCATAATTTATTTGTACGTTTTCATAATTTATTTGTACGTTTTCATAATTTATTTGTACGTTTTCATAATTTATTTGTACGTTTTCATAATTTATTTGTACGTTTTCATAATTTAATTTATGTTTAAAAAGCATTCATTATGTGACCATTGAACTTTTTTTTTTGATTACATTAAATCATTATCCTTGATTTTCAGATAGTTTTTGCTAAACATATAACTGGTCTAAAATCAAATTCTTCTTCCATAATTAAATTAACTATATATGACATATACTGCCGTAACTTCTGATATTGTGATTTTTGAATGTTTAACTTCCTGATTGAACTTTCCTGAAAATTCAATTATTAACAATTATGTAATAATTGTTTAAAGAATCTGATAATAAACTCGGAATTTTCATAGCCTTGAAAACTTCGCAGCTAACATACTTAAATAAAAATAAAAATGTTGTAACAATTTTTTTAACTATTAAAATTTGGTCATTACTGTTGCCGCTCGTAACAAAAAGCCACCAAGATGTCGTATAGTGAGCGAAAGCCCACCCTAGTCAAGGTGAAATTTAATTTGTGATATATAGGAGTTTCTAAGTTGAGGAACGCGGACATATTGTGGAAGCTTGTAATAAATGAATAAAACAAACTTATTTTTTGAAATATTGTCTATTCCACTAAATATATATATACATATAACCATATATATACCATCGTCAGGTCTAGTTCATAACTAGACCTGACGATGGTATAAAGCCGAAACCGATAGTTATATGTATATATATCTTTAGTGGAATAGACAATATTTCAAAAAATAAGTTTGTTTTATTCATATATAGGAGTTTCTGGGTATATTTAGATAGTTTAAAAAAATTAAGGGTTGTAATTTAGGATTATATATTTGCTTTTTGTTTGGGATTTGGGAATCTAATTACACAAAATTCATTTTTTTCGTTCTGACTGTGTTTATATTCTCTATTAGTCCGGTAGTCGAAGTCCTGTGATATATTATAGAAATGTGCGATATCGAGCTAAAGCAAATCGATACATAATTGACATATTATGTCTTTTATATTGAGAAATTGTATTTTTATGACCTAGATACTTTTTTTTATGAATTATATGTTTCTCTATGTCAGGAGAACCTGGACTGTTTCATTAAAAGGACCGACGGGAGGGTCAAAATGTTCGAATACATCAACTAGATTTACAAAGAGTAAGTGGTTTCTATGCCACACTTTTGTAGTGATTCCTAATACATTCTTGTAATTTATACAAACTTTGTCACTTAAGGGTAATATACAATATGTACGTAGGCAGGTTTAATAAAATGTGTTTTGGCGGAGTTCAATATTTTTCAATTTATACCTATTTTCAAATGTGCGCAGTTCAATACAAGGATTTTTTTTGGAGATTTGGCGCAATTCAATAACGGCCTTTGTCGGGCACATGTCCACCAGAGAGACGAAAGAGCGCTTTGGTAGTAGGCAGTTCGACCTACTAGTTAAAGCCTGGACTAACTATGCAGAAAGCATTCCCCATACAATGAATGAACTCAAAAATCATCATGATATTAAAACCAGACAAACCAACACACTGTCCATCTCTTTACCGACCTATCAGTCTTCTTCCTCATCACTCAAACATTTTCGAAAAGTAACTATACAAAAATTAAACTAAGAATAAAATGCAAAGTGAATTTTTTTTTTATTATTAAAGAATTTTCCTTAAAGCTATAGTATTCTCTAAATGAAACTCACCAATGTGAACAGAATGTGAAAAAGGAAGTTGAAAAACTGAGGACTACTGGCCATATTGCTAATCGTTGTCAAGTCACTGGCGGTAATGAGCGAGCCAAGTGATCTGTCAGAGGTTCAACTATAATTCCCACTTCATTTGACTAACAATACACTATTTGACCTTGAGAACGATATCCGTCAGTTTGCGTACATATATTGTAACTGAAAAACAATTGTTCTATATAAATATATTTATTCTAAATACATATTAGTCTAACAAGGATGAAAGCTAGCTGTGATATCACAATAAAAATATGTAAAAAAAAATAAAACAAGAAATATATTATAATATGTAAAGTATTTTAATATGGATAATATATAAAGTATATCTATATAATAAAAATGAATGGCTAAATGTTGCTAAGCGCAAAACTCGAGAACGGCTGGACCAATTTGGCTAATTTTTTTTCAAATATTCGTTGAAGTCCGAGGAAGGTTCTTATGAAGAGAGTTCCTAGCTGTCTACTGGGGGGGGGGGAGGGGGGTTGTAAGGGGGGCCTAAGCATAAAAATTGTTTTAGAGCAAAATTGTGAACGGAAGGGAGGTTGTGGGAGTAGGCCTAAATACGAAGATAGTGATCGGTCATTAACTGATGGTCGGATTGTCATGGAATTTCACATGTAGTATTTTTAAAGGCGAAATAAAAAAAAATACACTATGTGACATCTCAAAAATTTGAACGGGAGGGGGATAGGGGGCTAAACATAAAAATAATACTGACTCATTAAAGGTAATCGGATTCTCACGTGTAGTAGTAGTAGTAACTACGTACTAGCTGTGGTGCCCAGCGTTCCTAACTATGTACTAGCTGTGGGGTCCGCCGCTGCAAAGCACGTACTAGCTGTGGTCACAAGCGTTCTTAAGTACGCACTGGCTAGGACGTCCAGTGATGCTACTATATATTTAATCACAAAGATGTTTTGTTTTGTTGACCCTATCTCAGTTCGTAGGTCGAAAACTTAGATCTACATACATATACATTATGTAGTATTGAAAATAAAATTAAGCTGAAAGAAAAGGTGTATTTATTAGAAAAAAAAATCGCCAAAATATTTATCATGTGCATTTTACAGCAAACTCCGTTTAATCCGGACTTTCGGTGATCCGGACGGGGTTCGGTCCCATCTAGTCCGGATTAGCGGGACTCTACTGTATGTGAAGTTTGGTTAAAGTTTCAACTACCAATAATCGCACCTCAGGGGGTTTTCATTGGTTACGATATTTGCGCTTCTGCGCAAGGTCGAGACTATTTTTATCCGGAAAGTCAAAAAAATCTTGAGTACGCCGTCCTTCAGATGAGACGTGGAGCAATGGTCCCGAGCCTGTACGATGTCAGGTACTCGTTAAAGACTCTTACCCTAGGTGAATAAACCTGGGCAGGCAAAAATTAGGATTCCCATAGTAGAGTCGGGCTCATGTCCACCAGAGTGACGAGCGAGCGCTCTGTTAGTAGGCGGTATGACCTTCTAGTTAAAGCCCGGGCATGAGTCATAATAACTAACTAATATGTAAAGTTATGTGAATATTTTTATAAGTTCAGAACAGGATGGCAAAGCTGGTTATTATGCCCTAAAAGAAATGAAGACTACAACAAAAACTCCTTCATTCCAAGAATAGGCAATATTATTTCTCAATCTCATTTACAAATACTTTTAATAATTTTAATTCAGGGTGATAAATCCCAACAAGTGTCTATTATTGTATTATTATTTTCTTCTTCTCTTTGTTGTTGTTTGTTTGGTTCATCTTTCTTACGTTCTGCTCTTTTCTAGCTCTGTAATTCAATGCAACGGTAGTTTATCCTTAACTTCTTCTTATCCCATTTACTGAACATTATAAATACCTCTAACAAAACTTGATAGGTATATAAAAAATCAACACGTAACATTCGCTCTCCGCCGTGGTGACTGCCCCCCAGTATTCCTTGAAAACCAGCCATTACCTCATACCTCTTCCGTAAAATATTTAGGATTAACCCTCGATAGAAGGCTGACTTGGAACCCTCACACTCGGACGACACGAGTCACACTAGACCGGCGACTTAGACTATTGTACAGTATTTTGAATAGGCGTTCTAAATTATCTACTCGACAAAAACTAAATTGTTATACCTATCTCCTCCGACCTCTCTGGACCTATGGCTTACAACAAAAATATGGTACAGCCAAGACTTCGAACATCAAAAGAATACAGGTATTTCAATCCAAGACTCTCCGACTGATCACGCAATGCCCAAAATACGTTAGCAACAAGACTTTACACCGCGACTTGAACATCACACCCATAGACACAAGCATTAAACATTTATACCAACGTTTCTACACCAAAATTTACTTACACACCAATCCGGAAGTTCGCAAAATCCTAAGTACTTTACCCCACAATCCCCCAAGAAGATTAAAGAGAGTTTGGCATAGAGATCTCCTGGTATGAAGTGATGTCATGAGGGTTCACCGCTGGGTGTTTTTCCTCTCTCAAGCCTTTCATGTCATATTTATTTTTTATTATTTTATTTTATTTCTATTATTTTTGTATAGTACCTACATGTCAGCCCAGCCGCTGGTTGTGCATTTTTTTACATAGTTGTGGCTTAAAATAAATGAATACAAAAAAATAAAATAAATCTAACAAAACTTGATATAAAAAAATCAAAACTTGATATATAAAAATATATACATTTATAATGATTATAGAGTCGACAGTATCTATTCAATTTAGAAGGAATTCGAGGTTCTGTCGTGTAAATGAAAAATTCAATATTTGGCCAACGTTTCGAAAACTATTTATTTCCTTCTTCAGGGCCTTATAATGACTTGAGTGGTTGTATGTGGTGAAGGTTTTGTGTGCTTGTGTCTAGTATGATGATAGATACTGTACACAAACTCACAACTTCACCACAAACATCCACTCAAGTCATTATAAGGCCCTGAAGAAGGAAATAAATAGTTTTCGAAACGTTGGCCAAATTTTGAATTTTTCATTTACACGACAGAACTTCGAATTCCTTCTAACTATACATTTATTTTTAATCGTACAAATTAAAGTAAAAATAACCGGGATCTCCGGAAACACAATATATATATATATATATAAAGAAACTGTCTCGATATATTGAAAAAAAACATTTAAAAAAACAAAGAACTTGTTTAACATTCCATTCTTATTCCATAAAGAATATATACATATTGTGTATTGGCTTCGGCTTTATGTCATCGTCAGCACAAAGTTAAACAGTAGTATTTATAGAATTCTGCGATTACCTGAGGCTGTGACTCTCCGACCACAAAGGAAACACCACAGAGGAGGAAGTTCTTCTTAATTATTAATACACACACATTCCTATTGGTCTTTCAACTTTTATATTTAAACTCAAATATATTCTCAGTTTGATTGTTGAGAAAATATTTAAGTTTAAAAATGAAGTTTTTTTTTTTTTTTTTTTTTTTTTTGGCTTTTATTCATAAAGATGCAACTTTTGCTAGGGGGCAACAACCAGCATCTATGTTGGTAGGTATGGAGACGTTGGCGTGAATGGCATGTGAGAGGAAGGCCACCCAGTGGTAGGTCCTCGGGACGAAAATTTATATTAATTATAAGGACAAGGGGAAAAAAAAAATAAAAAAATAATAATAATAATTAAAAAAAATAAATAAATAAATAAAAAGGAATTGAAAGGCAACTTTGATGGAATGGGTAAGAGAGATGATAAAAGTGAAGGAAAATAATGTAAAAGAATAAAAAATAAATAAAAATATTAAGAACGAATAGGAATTATGGTGGCAGTAAGTCACGGTTCCACCTCCTCTTCAACCTTCGTGGGGGGTTTTGTGGTAAGTGTTGTGAAGATAAAGTACGTATTTCTGGATTTGTATGTGTGTAAAGTTTTCTAAAAAAACGTATGTAAATAGTTTGTATTGTGTCGGGTACTGTGTGTATCATAAGATCGTTATGAAGTGTTCTGTTGTTTATGTATGGGGGGCATTGTGTTATCAGTCTGAGGGTTTTTGAAATGCCTGAATTCGTTTGATGTTGGATGTTTTTGCTGAACCGTATATCTGTGATCCGTATGTCCATAATGGTCTAAGTAAGTAAGTATAACAGTTCCGTTTTTGTGTCATGTCTAATTTTGATCGTCTATTTAGAAGTCCGTAGAGTATTTTGAGTCGACGGTTCAGCGTGTTTCGTGTGAGACGTGTGTGAGGATTCCATGTCAGTCTTCGATCCAATGTCAGTCCTAGGTATCGTACAGTATTAGTTTGAGGGAGGGGCTTGTCGTAGATGAAAACGGGGGGGCATGTTTCTCGTCGAAGTGTAAATGTGATGTGCTGTGATTTTTCTGTATTTAGTTTGATTTTCCATGTGTTGCACCAGTTTTCAATTTGTGTGAGATGGTGTTGTAGTGTAAATGAGGCGTGTATGTGAAGGTCAGCAGCAGCTAAGATGGCGGTGTCATCGGCGTATGTAGCTGTCATTGTGTGGATGGAGGTGGGCATGTCAGATGTGTATATTGTATATAATAAAGGAGCTAAGACAGAACCCTGCGGTACACCCGCCAATATGGGTCTTATTGAGGAGATAGCAGAGCCCTGACGGACGGCGAAGTATCTGTTTGTTAGATATGAATGAATGATTAAATAATATGTGTGAGGAAGCAACGGTCTCAATTTATAAAGAAGTATAAATGAATATAAAAATGAAGTTGAAAAAAAAAACAAGACTTTTTAAACGAAGTATGGGGGAAGTTATGAAATCTGTCAAAAATTCGACATGAAATTTCATATTTAAAATCAATATCCAATGAGGACATAAACTGTATAATTTCAGCGATAGGCTGAAGGGAATACCCGACCGAATCCCTTAAGTTTTTTATTACAGGAAACAGTCGTGTAAGAGACAAAAGTTTTATTCTGTAATATAACTGCTCGAAATTTAACGTATTTCAGGTTATTTTAATAATCTGTGTTTAGAATGAACATTAACAATTATCATTAAAAACTAGCAGTAATACCCGGCGTTGCCCGGGGAACTTTGACTTTTCTCCCAATATCTCCTATAAGACTATTTAGTTCCTATACAGTACATTCATGATGTTATAATTTTCAATTATTCATACGGAAATGAGGCTTATAGTCCTTCAACTGGAGTAACGCTAGCTTTGGAGCTAAAACTAATTTATTCAAAAAGATTTCTCATTAATCGTTGCAATGGTTTTCGAGTTACAAAGATTGCGTGAGTGAATGCTGGGATGGACCAGGGGTTGATTAAAAAATAGACCTTAACCTTCCGGTAGATAAAACTTATCTATTCAAAAAGATTCCTCATTAATTATTACAGTGGATTTTGAGTTACAAAGATTGCGTGGGTGGATGTTGGGATGGACCAGATATTGAGGTACTAATACGCCTATAACCTTCCAAAGACGATGACGAACAAATTTAAAAAAAATTTAATCAAATCCATCAAGCCGTTCGTGAGTTATAGCGGTACAACGCACAGACATTTTCAGCTTTATATATATGATTTTTAAAAAAAACTGTTTGTCTGTTAACACGATGACTACCGATAGAATTAATATAACGACACAAAATTGTATTTGTGAACCCAGAACCCTCTATGGACGACACCTATTGTTGTAACCAAATCGTCCAAAGGGAATAGGGTGGTTTTGTGAGAGGCCTAACAAAAAAAACTCTAATAACTGCCCATAGAATAAATGCATCGACACTAAATTTTATATGTATGACCAAAACCCCATACCTATCCATTTTCAGCCAAATCGGTCGAAGGGAAGGGAAGGGTTTGAGGCTTAACTCAAAACCTCTATTATCTGCCATTGTAATGAATTTATCGACACAAAATTTAGTATGAGAATTTAGGAGCCGCTATATAAGTCAACTATTCCTTATTAGCGCAAACGGTCGACTGGTTTTGGAGAGGGAGAGAACATTTAATTGATTAATTCGTTCTGAGGAAATACATTGTAGGTGAATCACCGATGGCTTTTTTTCTTTTTTTTTTAAATAAAATAAAATAAGAAATAAACTTTGAAATATATTTATTGCTCAACTTTCTATTATTTTCTCAAATAGTAGGGTCTATTTCTTTATTTTTCTTCAGGGAGAACTTGAACTATTGTTAAAATAACTTTTTGGGTACATTTTTAATGAAAATATGTAAATAATTAATTGTCCTTTTTCTTTTTTGTGATTTTTTTTTTTTTTTCATCTTAATGAAGAAGATAATTCATTAAGTTTTGTAAAGGATTTTTTCGAACGCTGTTTTCCATGTTTACGGAAGTTTTCATCATCTTGTTGACATTCATGTGGGGTTTTTGATCCAATCATATCCTGAATGTGACCAGTTGTTTCCGACCAAAAAGAAGTAAAATCTGCATACAATTGATAATAGAAAAATGATGGATTATAGGACACAACGGCTTGAACGGGTGGATTGACAATACACGATAAAATACTCTGATAAGTGGGTACAACAAAAACTAAAGAATTTTGATGATATTTTGTAAAGATATACTCCTTTTTTGAGTATCCGACAATTTTCCCAGTTATTGGACTTACGAAAATTCGTTTTTCCCAAGGAAATGACAAACAAAACATTGAATTTGTTGAAGTTCTATTTTCTATTGAACTTAAATCAGAATTTTCCGATGTTACGGAAAACGCATCGTCAACTGGCGTTACCAGCCATTTCCCATCACCAATTTCATTTTCAAATAAATTATCAGTTTTATTATCAACAATTCTAACTTTTTTTTTTATTTCATCTTCATAATTTTTTTCATCATTTTTTTTTAATATTGATAAACATTCATTAGTCACTTTATTGACAATTCTTTGATTTCTGCTCTCAATAGGAACTTTTATATGTCCAGTGCTAGTCACTTCTTCAGAAATACTTTTGACAACATTTTTCAATTTATGAAAATTTGTCATTACGTCGTCAATGTAACTTTGGGTTCTACCAACTTGTGGAGTAACTTTGAGCATGAATGATGAATTACTTTCATCTAATTTCCATTCAGCTCTATAGTAAATGTCTTTCTCAAATGAAGGAGTCAGACTAACGTACGATGAACAAGAACTAACTTCCACAATTTCAGTTGATGGCTCTCTGCTAAAATTTTCTTGAGACAAAGAACCACTTCTAGATATTGGAGTTGAGCCATTTAAATATTTATTGTTAATATTATCAAAATTTTTGTTCGGAGTTGATTCATATTTTGTATAAACATCATTTAATATCTGATGGCTTGACGCTACATCATCTTTCCTTATATCCGGAAGAAAATTTCTAACATCAAGTCCTTCACCATTTTTATAAACAATATGTAATTGAGATTTTTTTCTTGTGAGTTTCCTTCTTGATGTGTCTTCGTCAACACGCTCACACCCTTGGAACATCTGTAATTCTTTTTTGATAGCATGTGTATATTCGTCTGAAGAATCATCTCCAGAAGAGTACAAAAGAGTTTTTGGAGTTACACTTCTTCTACGTTGTTTTTTACACGCTTTATTAATCTCTCTTAATTGAGTTTCAACATTTTTGTATTTTTTCCTGCTACCATTTGACTTGTTTGTTTTATTACCTGTTTTGACTGGGTTGCAGGGCTGTGTTGAGTAAAGTAAAACACGATCCATAACTTTAATGAAATTTTCAACAAGATTTTTAGTTTTAGTTGAAGTTTTGTCCTGACCCAAAGCAGATTCCATTTCTCTCATGAGATTAATAAATGAATAGGCTGATGTTAGAACCTTCCTGCTTCTCGCTGGTTGCAGTCCTATGCTTGTGATTGTATTTGCCACTCCTATAATAAACAAAAAATATATATTATTCACAGCTATAATAAGGATAATAATATACTGCTCACATCCAGGGGCGTAGCCAGTATTTTGAGCAGGGGGGAGGGGGGGGGGGGGTTAAAAAGTAAATTCATTTTTTTTTAGCTAATTTCAAAAATTCATTTAACATATCAATTAATACTTTTTTTCTAGTCTGGCGGGGGTAAAATGTTTTCTTACATGTTTTCAAAGCATTTTCACCTTTAAAATTTGAGATGTTTGATGGGATACCTTCTTTTTGTGCTATGGGAGCTTGGACTATTAGGTTATCTGTCTGAATCTCTAGGCTCTTCAATTCAATTATAAAATAATTCAAGATACTTACTAAAAAAACTTCCTAATATCCATGCTAATTTTAATAATTTTATGAAAATATGGAAAACAGTCAAAACGGAACGGAACTGTTAGACGAAAACTTCGTCAAAACCTCAAAACAAACTGTCACGTAAACACAAACACAGTGAACAGTTACAGCGCATGGCCTGCGGCCTGCACTTACAACAGCTGATTGCTGATTTAGGAGTCAGAAGAACGGGAAATTTGATGATCCTATGGTAACTTGCAAGCAATGCATTTTTAATAAAAACTATTTTTTTAGTTTATTTAATTTTTATATTTTTATTTCTCTGGCCAAGGGGGGGGGGGGGGGGGGGGGGGCACGTGCCCCCCCCCTGCCGACCCCCCTGGCTACGCCCATGCTCACATCTATATACCATATAATATGGATAATAATATACTGTTCTCTTCGTTTTTAATATATTATATTATTTGCATATAGACCATTATTATTTTATTATATATGTATATATTTTCTTTTACCTATTATTTTGTACATAACCAAATGTTAACCATGTATATATATATTTTATTTATTTTTTGTTTTATTAATATTATTTTATATGTATTGAGACAGCTAATTATTCATTGAATTGATTAGTTTCCTTCTTTGATTTATAAATCTAAAAACAGGGTGGCATCCTTGTCCTTATTTAGAGTGCTTTGGTGAAAATAAAGGAAAATGATAACTACATTTTTAAATCACAATGTTTTATAAGTTATATATTTTTATTTTCTTTTTTTTGTAAATGATTAAAAAAAAGGTTAATGACAAAATAATAAACAAAATAATTTTTTTACAATAGATTAAATCAACCTCCTATAAGTTAACTTAGACAAAAAAAATGTACTCTTGGCAAATGACAACAAACTATATGGTTATAAATATGGATTATAAAATTTCTGGCAACTCACGGCATCCTATATCATCCTCTTTTTTATCTTTCCTTCCTCGTCACTTTCTTCTCAGCCTTTTCTTCCTTCCATATATAAAATTTAACCTTCTCGGGATTTTTCTTTCTTCTTCTTCCACGACACTCCTTCATATAAGTATGCTATCTTCCATCTTCTCGGGGATACTCTCCGCAGGACCTTCTTCCTCGCTCTTCTTAAACATACACCCTCCTTCTACGCTCTTCCAAAACACACAAAACCTCCTCCAAGTTCCTCCAAAAACAGACTACACCTCCTCCAAGATCCTCTAAATCACACCACACCTCCTCCAAGATCCTACAAAACCCTACTACCACGAGTCGGCTTCTTCTGCCCTTCTCGCCATCTTTTCCCCCACCAAATGACATCAGGTTTGTCTTTTCTTATTTAGTTAATCAATTTTTTTTTTTTTTACTTTTAATATCTTTTGCCAAGATGTACATTTTTATTTATTTGTACTTACTATTTTTTTCTACTATTTTTTATAAAGAATAACAATTTCTTTTATTCTTTGTGACCCCCCCCATTCTACACGTCACAATATATAGGTATATATATTTACATTTTATTTATCATTCTTTTCTTCTTTTTATTTTTATTTTTTTTTTATCATTCATCAAATTTACTTATGGTTTATACCGATTGTAAATATTCAAAATGAAAATTTAAAAAAAAAGAAAAAAAAACCTATATAATATAATTAGCTAACTAATAATACATTACTTACAGCTATATAATATAGCTAATGATACACTACTCAAAGCAATATATAATATACTATAATATGAATAATCATATACTTTTCACAGCTACATAATATAATTAGCTGATAATAAACTATTCACTGTGGTAAAAAAAAATAAGGTTTAAGTGTTAATCTTAAATAAATGATAAATAAATATAAGTAAAATTAATAGTAATGAAATAATAATTAAATGAACAATAAATTACCACATTTCCTGTAGAAATTTGATCTCTTTTCTTTTACTAAATTTTAATTTCTACAGATTTTTCCGAAAATGGCCCTAAAAAGATATCAAAAGTTCAAGACGTGCAATTTTGAAGAAAGTGCACGTAATTTTTTTTTTTAATTTCAATTAACAAACATTTCATTTGGATTTCTTATTATAAATGAATACATTTTTTTATATATTCATTATTAAGTATTTATTTATTCAATTTTTATTAATTTCATTTTACTTTTTTTAATGGTTTTGTTATTACTACTAATCATACATGCGTTAGACTCAAGTAGTTATTAATCTCATTATTAGCTATCTTAATGTATAAATTCTTTTGACGTATCCTATTACCATGTATTGGTTTAACGGAAATAAATGTATTATTATTATGAGGTTTTAAATTCAAATATAAAAGTTGACGTCCATACATTCACTACTTCGGCAGTTATTGGGATTTTTGAGTTGAGTCCCACTCTGATTCCCGCTGAAAATCAGTAAGTGTCGTCCTCAGATGGCTTAGAATTTCCGTAAGAAATTTCGTGTCAATACATTCACAACAACGGCAGTTATTACAGTTTTTGTATTAAGCCCCTACTTCCTTTTGGCCGATATGACTGAAAATCAGTAAGTGTCGTTCTTGGAGAATTCTGGATACACATATAATATTGTGTCAATGCATGTATTCTATAGGTATAATAGATTTACATAAACTGACAGAAATGTATTTTCATATTTCCAAATTCTGTTGAGAACGCTGTATTTTCTGATCGATTACATAATTTACCGTATACTTTATATAGATGGGGAAGTAAAATAAATAATATAAATAATAAATAAATAAATTACTTGGAACAGGATTGAAGGCTGCTGGTTTTCTATTTGACGCTTTTTTAAGTACAAATGTAGTCGCAACTCGAATTCCATTTTTATTGAAAACTTGATCACCTCTTCCTACTAAACTTGTTGTTCCATGTTTTCTCAACATAATAATCACCAATAAATATTTTAATTTTTTTATTGTTTTTTTTTTAAATTAGGATAGAGGTGCAAAAAATTTAATAGTTACATTTGTAAAAAAATTGTTGTATCCCCCTTTTCAATAAAATTTTTTTTTTCATAAAACTTAACCTTTTTTTTTACACATAATGAATTTGAATGTCTCCATACAAAAAAATTATTTGGTTCACATTTTATGGACAGTAATTACTTATGGACCAATAAGTTCCATACTTATTTTCAGTTAACACAAGATAACATTTCACTATTTGTTTATATACACTCCTGGATCATAAACTTAATATGCGTAAGTAACTATATGTTTTATTTAATTGCACATATGACGAAAAATATTTGTAGTAACTAAATATAAAATATTTGCAATTATTTAAAAAAAAAAGGATAATTTAAAATAGTTTCTAATTTAAAGTTTTAAATTAAAATTTTGTGAACAGGATGTTTACAATAATACAAACAGTATAATAAAATAAACGTTCACTATAATCACTGTGAAAACAACATTTGTTTATTCAGAGAAGTATACTGGCATAATAACAGAGTACGGAAAATTATATTACTCAAGGAAAATAAAATGATAATAATAATAATAATAATAATAATAATAATAATAATAATTGATTTTTCGTTATGAATGTACTTCTGGACACTATTTTCAACACACCATCTGTTTTTAAATTTATTTCATTCATCTGTTGACTGCCACATCACTTCCCCCCAATGACTGAGTCACAGAAGCACACAGGAAGTTGGATGTTGCATCCTCGCCGGGTCCGTGTCATCTGGGGTGGTTCGGCTTCTGTGGCTGAGTCGTTGGTAGATGTGACTGGTCAAGTGTCCGCTGTGCCGGTTGTGCTGTTGGTCGGGTGGTTAAAGTTTGTTCTGCTGAATCCCGGAGGATATACGCTGGCTTCAGTCGGTCGGTGGAGACGGTCTTCGGTCCGGAGGGAAATTGGATGTTAAAGGTCGTCTGTTGTCGGTCCAGTACGAGATGAGGTCTTGAGTAGGGTGGTGTTAAGGGTTTCCTGCCCAGGTCCTCCCACTTTTGTAATCAGGATGTTTACAATAATATAATAAAATAAACGTTCACTATAATCACTGTGAAAACAACATTTGTTTATTCAAAGAAGTATACTGGCATAATAACAGAGTACGATAAATTATATTACTCAAGAAAAAAAAAATGATAATAATAATTGATTATTCATTATGAATGTACTTGTGGGCACTATTTTCAACACACCATCTGTTTTTAAATGTATTTCATTCATCTGTTGATTGCCACAATAATGTTTAAATTTAATTATTTTTATATACTTAGGTAGAGGGCGCCGGTAGCTCAGTGGTATGCGTGCTTGACTTCTGAGCTCAAGGTCGTGGGTTTGTAGCCCGACCGAGGCCCTTAGTTTATTTTATCTGGGAGGTAAAATAAACTTAAGCACGCCGTCCTTCGGATGGGACGTTAAGCGATGGTCCCGAGCCTGTACGATGTCAGGTACTCGTTAAAGACCCCTATCCTAGATGAATAAAAATTTAGGGTAGGCAAAATTTAGGACTCCCACAGTAGAGTCGGGCTCATGTCCACCAGAGTGACGAAAGAGCGCTCTGGTAGTAGGCGATATGACCTCGTTGTTAAAGCCCGGGCATGAGTCATAAAACCTAACCTAACCTAACCTAACCTATACTTAGGTATATTTTTACTTCCCTACACACATAAACTATATAAAAGTGTATACTTATACTAATGCCCGGGGACTCATGCCCGGGCTTTATCTATGAGGTCATACGCCAACTACCAGAGCGCTCTTTCTTCGCTCTGGTGGACATGAGCCCGACTCTACTGTGGGAGTTCTTAATATTGCCTACCCAAGTTTAGTTACCTAAAGGGGTCTTTAGTCCATCCGAAGGAGGGCGTGCTTCAGTTTTTTTTACCTCCCAGATAAAATAAACTAGTACGCTACCGCAGAGCTACCGGCGCCCCTACAGGACTTTCATTTCACCACATGAAGTATACGGGACGTTATGTTATTGGTCTAAAATTCGTTGCGAAGTTTTCAACGTTTCATGTTTTCCAAACGCCACATTCCAGACGTAAAAAAAAAATTGTGTCCATTTGTGTGTGTTTGTGTACACGATAACTCCCGATAGAATGAATTTATCGGCACGAAATTTTATATGTGAATCTAGGACCCTCTAACGACGCCACTTACTCATTTTCAGCCAAATCGGCCAAATGGAAGGGGGGATTAGGGATGAGGTTTAACTCAAAAACTCTAATAACTGCAATTGTAATGAACATGTTATTCATAAATCAAGCAAAATTAAATTTCGAAAAATCAAAATTTGGACTTCAAGATCAATAAAATAGTATATTTTTGTGATTTTCGTATTCAAAATAATACAATTTGGATCCTATCGTAGGTCTTTTTAGTGGAGCAGCACGCGTTGGCCAGTTTTTTGAAAAGGAACTTCACATAAACAAATACCCTTACAATTTTTTTTTTTTCAGCACGCCGTCCTTCGGATGGGAGGTTAAGCTGGATGGTCTCGGGTCTCATGTCCACTAAAGCTATGAAAGAGCGCTCTGGTAACAGGCGATATGACCCTAGTTAGAACCCGGGCATGATTCACAATAACTAATTTCCTATAGGGACCGACGGAAAGGTTGATTGACGGGTATTCTTTTGGATAAATTTCTCATAGAAAAATTACGTTAGAAAAGTACCTATTAAAAAAATTACCAATAAATATACATAAATAATAATTAAATTGTATTTTTACTTTATTATAGTTATTGTAACTCATCTCCGGGCTTTAACAATGAGTTCAAATCGCCTACAACTAGAGCGTTCTTTCGTCGCTCTGGTGGACATGAGTCTGACTCTACTATGGAAGTCCTGAATCTTGCCTGCCCAGGTTTAGATTTGGGTAGTGGTCTTAAACGAGTGCCTAAACACAGGTTTTGAACGTCCGCAGGACCGCGTACTCAAGGTTTTTTTAACTTACAAATAAAAACCCTAAGAGCTTAGGCCGTGTTTCAGATTCCCTTTGGTTATTCCGAATTATCTGTTACAAATATCAACCTGCACAGACAGACAAGAGAAAATGTAGTAATTAATTATTTGCTTATAATATAAAAAAAAAAAAATAATAATAATAATAATAAAGATAAAAAATAATTATTATTGTAAATTATCTCTGCAGTTAATCACAGACAGTTTTACATTCAGGTATATTGAATAATGACATATAATTGTGCAATTAATTTGACAGTAATTGCTACCCGCAATTACTTCTTCAATTAGTTTCAATTAATTTTAAAGATTGTCATTTTACTGTACGTTATGCCAATGAGTTTTTTTTTGAGCAAGGGCTATATTTGTGGTAAATGTTTTTGCGTTTTGATGGGCGAGCGAATACCAATTCATATGAAACCAGCGAGTTTGGGGCGCTAAGCGCACACATGGGGTCCAAATCTCACATGAATGAGGGTATAGTTAGATAACCGGGCTTTAACTACAAGGTCATATCGCCTACTACCAGAGCGATCTTTCGTCACTGAGCCCGATTCTACTATGGGAGTAATAAATTTCATCTACCCTAAATTTGTTATTACCTAGGGTGTTCTTTAACGAGTTCCTGACATCGTACAGGCTCGGGACCATCGCTTAACGTCCCATCCGAAGGATGGCGTGCTTAAGTTTATTTTACCTCCCAGATAAAATAAACTAAGGGCCACAACGGCAGTTATTACAGTTTTTTTATTAAGACTCCACCTAATTCCCCCTTCTTTTTGGTCGCTTTGGCTGAAAATGAATAATTGTCGTTCTTAGAGAGCTCTGGTTATTCATATAAAATTTCATGTCGATACATTCATTCTATCGGGAGTTATCGTGTCCACAAACACACACAGACTTTTTTTTAGAGAAATTATCTCAAAAATTTCTTGAAAACACATTAACAATGATAAGAAAAAGGTGATAAGTCAATATTCTTGGACTTAATAGTGAATTGTTTTTATATTGTTAATAATGATTAAGATGTGTTGATATGAGGGTATAGTTATTTATTATGACTCATGCTCGGGCTTTAACTACAAGGTCATATCGCCTACTACAAAAGCGCTCCTTCGTCAATGGTGGACACGAGCCCGATTATACTATTTTGACTGCCCTAAATTTTTCATTACCTAGGGTAGTGATCTTTAACGAGTACTTGATATCGTACAGGCTCGGGATCATCGCTTAACGTCCCACCCGAAGGACGTGTTTAAGTATATTTTACTTCCTAGATAAAAATTTGCTGAAAATTAATAGGTGTCGTTCTTAGAGAGAGAGAGTTCTCCTCTTCTAAGCGATCCCGCCCACTAGGCAGCCAGGATGCCGCAGCCTGGCTGCCCCAGCCAATCCGACATGTGATAGCTTATAAGAATCCACGCACTAGGCAGCCAAGAAGTTCTGGCTCCGGCGGCCACTACATCCTGCACACCTGCACAGGCAGCCACGCTCATAGTTCACAACATAACATTGTGAACTATGAGCCTGCCTCAGTACCCGCTCACTTGTTGCAGCAACCACATCTATTGTCAGCCCATGGCTGCTGACAACTGGCTGCTCAACATTTTGGCTGCGGCAGCCGGGCTGCGGCGGCCTGGCTGCCTAGTGGGCGGGGACACTATATGAGATATATTGAGGGCGTCGGTAGCTCAGTGGTATGCGTGCTTGTCTCCTGAGCTCAAGATCGTGGGTTCGAAAACCCGACCGAGTCCCTTAGTTTATTATATCTGGGAGATAGAATAAACTTAAGCACGCCGTCCTTCGGATGGGACGTTAAGCGATGGTACGATGTCAGGTACTCGTTAAAGACCCCTACCCTAGGTGAATAAAAATTTAGGGTAGGCAAAATTTAGGACTCCCACAGTAGAGTCGGGCTCATGTCCACCAGAGTGACGAAAGTAGTAAGTAGGCGATATGACCTCGTAGTTAAAGCCCGGGCATGAGTCATTAAACTTAACCTAATATGAGATATTCATAAAAAATTTCATGTTGATATATTCATTCTATCAGAAGTTATTGTGTTCTCAGACTCACATATTGACATTTTTTTTTTTACATTTTTGAAATTAGGAGGTGGGAAGACATAAAATTCGGTTGAAAACTCCGCATATAATTTCTGAGCGATTACATAACTTCTCCTATACAACGTATGACAGGTATATCATTTGATTCTAGAAATGTCCTCAGCCAGGATGAGGCGAATAGCAGAGGTATTTGGAATTTTCTGAAAGCCAGACGGGAAATCCAATTATCCAGACACGCCCTCCCAGGAATCAATAGCTGCACTGGCCGCCAGACGAGAACTCTGGGGCTAAACTTTCTTGTTCCAATATTTACAGATTTTCTTGAAGGGAAAAAATGTATGATGACTTTTTTTTTATTACTTGATTTTTGAGAAAGGAGTGACTCAGGAAAAAAAAAAGAAATGTTAAAAAATAACAGAGAATTCAGGCGGTTTTTTTTTTCCAATGTCCATCCCGATTGCCAACAAATATTTCAAAAAATAAGGGTTACAAGCAAAGATTGACAGAAAAAATGACATTAACAGAACGATATCGTTCAAAAAATTTAAATGTTTACTTTTTTTGCTTTTAGTATAAGAAAATATTAAATAATTTATGGTTTCCAGATTTACTTTGTGAAGCTCCATTCTAGGAATACAAAAAAATACACAATTTCTTTGTCAAACTTCACTATATATTCTCAAATACTCATCTAGTTTCGCTATACGAATTGAGTATTTGAGAATATATAGTGTAGTTTGACAAAGAAATTGTGTATTTTAATTATCTATTTCTAAGAAAATATTGTAATCGTGAGAAAATTCAATATCAAGTTTTCAACGAAATTTCACGAACTTCTAGGCTCCCTGGACACGTTTTGACCAAGAGAAGAGAAGGAGTATCACGGGAGACTCAACTCAAAAACCATAATAACTGCTCATGTGAACAATATATGCATGAACATGCGTGAACAATATAGCATGAAATTTAGAGAAAGCAACAATTTAGTTATTGAACTGATTCCGGGTCTACTTGTGAAAATTCATAATGAACAGGATAAAGGAATATACACACACTAAGGAATATAAACTCCACACACTACTTGTCAATATTTTCACTATATTGGTCAAAATTACACGACTATAGTTTCGCCTGTTACGGCATCATCAAGTGAACTAAACAGAGATTACTACTGAACTAACACAAGGCAGGACAAACAATGTCATAAATTAGACATGTGACAAGAAAGTAACTGTAAACAATAATGTACAAAATTGAGACATTACAACATTCAAGTTTCAACAGAAATATGAAACAAAAATTGAATAGTTAACAATATAATATTAATCTATTGATGTATGTATAAAACATTCTTATATGTAAAAATCTCTCTTTAAATAAAGTTTGACTATTTGTACTAAAGGTTTAAATGTATTAATATTCAAAATTGTCTTAAATATTTAGGTTTTTAACAACGGCGACGGATTAAGTTCTATTTGTTCATTGAGCATAATAAAGTTTTTGTTTTTGTTGAGTTTATTAATTTCTAGTGCTTCTAATAGGTTAAGGGACTGGCCTTTATGGCATATGTGTAGAATTTTCATACTGTCCTCTGAGAAAGGTAGGTGATTGGATTCAGTCCCATGTCTAAAGACAGCAGATTTCAGAGTGGAGTGTTCCTTCAAGTTCCTTCCTGTTTGACCTACGTATGCGGCTGGACAATTGGAGCAATCAATTCTATAAACCCCACATTTTTGCTTGATATCCGTTTTTTCTTTTGCATTAAATAGGATTTTACCTAGGTTTGGGCTTGATTTGTATGTTACATTGACGTTGTTTTTTCTCAACATACTTATAACTTTATCTGAAAGAGAGCTCACATATGGTATAGATGTGAAACTATTCGTCTCCTTGTTGATTTAGTTGATTAATTCCTGCAGTGGAAGTATATTATCGGTGATTCACAGGTAATTTCTAGGTAATGTTTGATGAGTGGGGAAGTGAGATGAAGTGTCATCACAGACTGGCCTTGTACCAAGATATCTATCTGTCATTAATAACTAGGTATTACCCGGTCTCATTATTATATGGGTTGCTCATACGAGAATTCATCGGTGAATCAACGGTAACGTACTTCCCCAGCAATTGACACATCCTCTAAAGCCAATCGATCGTTTGTGCTAACAATCGATAGATGACGATAGGGCTTCTGAATGCTCATTACATTTTGTATCGATATATTTATTACATTGGCAGTTAGAACCAACTTCCTCTCATCCCCTTTAGGGGCCATTCATAAATTACGTAAGGCTTTTTTAAAGCTAATTTGACCCCCCCCCCCCCCCACACCCGTGGAAAAGCTTGTACCCAAGCTTTAAATAATAGTGGATGTAAATATGCAGACATGTCAGGTATAATAAATAAATGATACTAAAATGACAATTATTTTTCAAAATTCAAGCATTAGGGAAATCCCTAGTCAGCGAGACAATAGAATAAAAAAATGTCTAGAAGTACTGAGACCATATGATTTTTGTAGGATTCAATACTGAATTTGAGAACTAAGTACAGATGGCGCTATCCAATAGCGGCATTTCTTAGCGCGAAAGTAGTAGATTTTAAATTCAAAAACTTACATAAGATCAAATTATTTACCCCCCTCCCCTATAGTAAGAATTAGTAATATTGAGCTTATACCCCCCCCCCCCCCCCCCTAAATATCTTACGTAATTTATGAATGACCCCTTATGTGATTTCGGATAATGAAAAGTTTATAAAAATATGTTATTCATTATTAACTTACATTCATTTAATTTTTATTAAATTTAAACCTTTTTATTTTTTTAAAATTAAAAATAAACCTTTCATTTGGCATATCCGTTGCGTGGAAAAATGAATTCATTATAATTTTATTAACTATAAATATTCCATTTGGCATCCCTTGTGGGGATGAATAAATTAATTTAATTTAATTTTAATATGCCTATCTTCTATTTATAAACCTTTGAATACATATATAATAAAAAACCCTCTTTAAGGACACTCCTCTCCGACGGACACATATCCTAAGTATAGGAAGCACGCATTTTGATATTACCTTTTTTAGGATCTACTCATGTAAATTACATAATTGGGTAGTTTTTGGATATTCAGCGCTGTCAACATTCGTTTTAGCACATTTTTTATGTTTTGTTAAATAAAAGCTTCTTTAAAAAAATTTATTTATTTATTTTATCTTTTTCTTTTTAGTGACTATCATATTCGTCAAACCCTTTCATTTGACACCCAACATCAAGGGTGTTGTGAAGAAAAATGTACTCCGCCATCTTGGGGCGTCTGGCATATTGGATTTAGAACGATATTAGATGTACTATATTGCACTTTCAGAATTCTATACATGTGCAAAATTTCAAAGCTCTAGCTTAATTAGAACTAATCAAAACTTTTGATTGCAAGATTTGACCTAAACTAACAAGTGAAATTAAATAGAAGCTTGTAAAAACATTTGTATTTATTTTAAATGTCCATATTGAATGTATCTCAAATATCAAATAACAAAATATTACTATATTATGGTGTACTTCTTTAAACAAATGGCTACTTTATATTGTTATTATCCCCCATTGAAATGCCCCCCTGGAAAAAAATGTCTGAATTCAACACTGTTTGTATGTCTTTCGGCTGAATGTTCAGGTTTGATCTCCATGTATCCATTTAAAGACTGGATACTTCTTCGTTGCTCCCCAGTAGACACTGACGTGACTATGTAGAAGTTAACAGGCAATTGACCGAGTGGGTGAGTCTCTCTGAGACCTTTCTGACCTCAGCTGATTCAATCTAAACTGGAGACTTCCTGAGACATTCAATGTCTCTGACCAGTCGAGCCACCTACAAAGTGTTTCATATCAGGTCTTCAGTGTAACCATGGTCTCTGAGAGTCTGAACACCAGTTGGAAACTTACCAAACTAAAAGGCAAACCATCCAACAGTACAAATCAGCAAATATTCAAACGAAATTTTAGCAGTAACATTTTAATTTCAGTTCCTCAGAGAGCACTATATGAACAGAAACTTACTGATAAATAAGAAAAAAAAGTCGGCGGTGAATCATATGCAGATATTACTCAATTACTTTTCCGCTCTCCCTCCAAAGCCAATCGACTGTTTGAACTGAACAGACACATTTTATTTTTTTTATTTTTGGAATCAGGAATTCGGGAAACATGAAATTTCTGCGAAAACTCAACTTCGAATTTCTGACCAATTAGATAACTCCCCTTATACCTACTTCGTGTAGCTGCGGAAATAAAATGTGGCCTTTCGTAATGAGTTATTTCACAGTTTCTTTACGACAGTACCTAGAATACTTCTGCCTGGGTGTACTTCGGCCCTTCTGAGTTAATCGTTACTACCTACTGTGAAAAACTGTCTGTTACCTAGATTGCCTATATATATCGCCTGTTACCTAGATTGCCTATATATATCGCCTGTTACCTAGATTGCCTATATATATCGCCTGTTACCTACATTGCCTATATATATCGCCTGTTACCTACATTGCCTATATATATCGCCTGTTACCTACATTGCCTATATATATCGCCTGTTACCTACTTTGCCTATATATATCGCCTGTTACCTACATTGCCTATATATATCGCCTGTTACCTACATTGCCTATATATATCGCCTGTTACATACATTGCCTGTATATACCGTATTTATACGGTATAAATAATTATACATTGCCTACACTGCCTATTTATATCGCCTGTTACCTACATTGCCTATAATATACTTCCTGTTACCTACATTGCCTATATATACCGCCTATTACCTACATTGCCTATATATACTTCTTGTTACATACATTGTCTATGTATACCTCCTGTTACATACATTGCCTATGTATACCTCCTGTTACCTAAATTGCCTATATATACTGCCTGTTACCTACATTGCCTATATATACCGCCTGTTACATACATTGCCTATAATATACTTACTGTTACCTACATTGCCTATAATATACTTCCTGTTACCTACATTGCCTATATATACCTCCTGTTACCTACAATGCCTATATATACTTCCTGTTACATACATTGCCTATATATACCTCCTGTTACTTACAATGCCTATATATAACTCCTGTTACCTACATCGTCTATATATACTTCCTGTCACATACATTGCCTATAATATACTTCCTCTTACCTACATTGCCTATTTATACTTCCTGTTACCTGCATTGCCTTTATATACCTCCTGTTACGTACATTGCCTATATATACCTCCTGTTACCTACATTGCCTATACATATATACCGCCTGTTACGTACATTGCCTATATATACCTCCTGTTACGTACATTGCCTATATATACCGCCTGTTACCTACATTGCCTATATATACCTCCTGTTACCTACATTGCCTATAAATAACAGGTGAGGAATGCCAAAACTAATAATAGTTTTTCTATTTATTTTGGTAAGTTCAATTGTGTTACTGTGCACTCTCAAAGACCCCATTGATTCTTTGCCAAAAACATTATTTCAACAGTATTGAGGAATATTTCTCGAAAAAGAACAAATTAGGTATTTTATTTATTTATCTGGCCAGGTCCCCTCCCTACTAAATATATTATACAAATTTAACTAGGAACGTTTTTATTATGAGTGAACTTTCTTCCGTCATTTTTTGTAGCATGAGGCCGATGTAAGGAATGTATCTACACAAATCATAGTATGAGTTGTTTTAGCTCCAAAGGCTCCATTGGCATTGGAGGGAGAGCAAAAACGTAATTGAATAATCTTTGCTGGGGAAGTACATAGTCCGTTGATTCACCGACCACTTTTTAGTGTTCCGTGCTAAAATAAGCTAAACGGAACACTTACGGAATCACTTCGTTGTCCGTCCGTCTGTCACAGGCGATTTTCTCAAAAACTATTCGACGTAAAAATTTGAAATTTAACACCGAGATAGAGTGTGGTGCGGCCCAATTATAAACATGATGTATAAAAGGTTGAATTGTGATTCTGGGGGTAAATTGGGAAATGGAAAAAAAAAACTTTTTGAAGGGCATCGTGTTTGGTGTCAAATGAAAGCTTATTGAAGCACGCATTCAACAATATACATGATGTATTTTTTTATGCATTTTTAAAAACATTTTGCGGGAAAAACGCTCAAAAATTGCTGTTCCTCGACCCTTATGACAAAAGGATCGCTCAGAAAAATATGAAAAAAATCATGAACATTTATTAGGTGTAGATTGAGCCAAAATTGTCAAGATGGAAAAATTCTATAACAACGAGGGCGCCGGTAGCTCAGTCGTATGCGTGCTTGTCTTCTGAGCTCAAGATGGTGGGTTCGAAACCCGACCGAGGCCCTGCGGGAGGTAAAATAAACTTAAGCACGCCGTCCTTCGGATGGCACGTTAAGCGATGGTCCCGAGCCTGTACGATGTCAGGTATTCGTTAGAAACCCCCTACGCTCAAGAGAGCGCTCTGGTAGTAGGCGATATGACCTCGTAGTTAAAGCCCCGGCATGAGTCATTAAACCTAATCAAACCTTACTTCTAACGCGATCAATAGTTATAAACAAATTAATTGTCCAAGTATAGTTTGCACTTGACCAATTTTTTTATATTATTTTTTTTTTTAGGAAATGATTAGGTGAGTCGACGAGTTGGGCGAGAAAAGCGAGTAGTTAATATTATAATTTTCATGTAAAAATTATTTCTATAAAGACGTTTTTGTATATTTCCATTGAATGAACACCTTCAATGTGTGATCAACGTTGAGAATGAGTGTACAAAGTGCCTATTAAAATCCCACATCCTATACTTCCAGTCAACTACTTAAACAGAGATTAGTCTACAAAGATCCGTCTTTCTGAGTCGAGCAGACATCCTGGTCTCATTGTTGTCCAGTTGAGTTGATCCTAGACTTTTTCTCATACTACACTTATCTATGAATAGAGTGTATAATGGTACTCTATTGGGATCATTCAGCTTAAATACATTACATACAGTAGTTTGTACACAAATCATATCATGCCCACTCTATGTATAATGGAACAATTTATTTATTCAATCATAGTGAGTCCAGTCGTCCATCTTATAATTTAAAAATCCTTCCCATATCACATATATTATTTATTTATTAATTTTTTTCATATTTTTCAAAATAAAAAAGTACCAATAATAAAGATATTTTAATGTGCGATGCTGTGAGCTTTAATTTAAACATTACCTTGAAATATTTCCAAAGGACCTTTATTTTATATAATTTGGGGCCCTATAACATTGGTCGTAATGCTTCTATTTCAAATATTCAATCAATTAACGATTGAAAATGTGTTAAGGAACATTTTTTATAAGAACTAATTTTTGGATAAGATTAACCGTTTTCGAGTTAATCGAGCAAACGTCTAAACAAATATATTTCAAATCGACATTTCTGGACGGTTTTTGGTATGTATCTCGCAAACCGGGACACATGCAAAAAATTTTATTTGAAGAAGAAGAAGAGTTTATTATAACAGTCGCATTTACAGAGGTACAATTATACAATAAGGTTCCTTAACCATTACCCTTATACACTAAATACAAACCAAAAATAATCAGTTAAATTAAAGACAATGCTAGGTTCTAATTAAGAGTAAATTTTAAAAAAACTAGAAAAAAAACTTATTTTAAAGAAAAGTAAAAAAAAAAGTAACTGAAATTAATAGAAAATAAATTAATAAACATTCAAAAACTGACATAATTTAAAATCGTGAACGGATATTTTTGTGTTTCCCTCTCTGAATTTTCCCTATTTTCTTTACCACAACGTTTTGATTTGTGTCAAACTTAACTAAAAAGTTTTTATCTAAAGTTTATTATGTAGTCCAGTAGGAGCTCAACATTTAGGTCTTCATGGATTTGGAGGATGGAGGTGTTCCTCGAGTAGCTACCAACCAATCTAAGGCATTTTTTTTGGGCCACTTGAAGAGTTCTCAAGTTGGTATTGCTTGCAAGACCGGCCCACACTCGTTATCACTGGCCGCAACAGAAGCTTGTATATGAGGAGCAATGTTCGGAACCGTACAATAATTATCGTACATATGCGATAATTTCATGCCTACGTACGATGTACGATATCACATTATTATCGTACGCAGATTGTACGATAATTTGCATTATGATGTATTGAAACTTTATTTTATTCCTGCCCTCATAGACAATAGCGCGAAGATTTTTTCTTTCTTTTTGCTCATAACACTATCTTTTTTATATTAACGAGTAAGTATGCCGATAAATACTTTAATTCATTAGCTGTAAACTATATATAACCTAAGTAAGAATAGAAATGATCTCAAGTGAATACCAATGATAGGTTTAAGATTCTAAGATTTTGTTATTTTATTACTTGAAGATTATATGTTAAATGTTATTAAGTAGTTCTCGAGAATATAGAATATATTGAGATAAAATGAAAAAGTCTTTGATTATATTCGTCACTAACCTACTATCCCTTTATATTTTTTTTTGTTATAAATTCGAAATATTAGTCCGCTGGATCTTAAAAACAGTGCAGTTTTTCCAATCGAATTTAAAATTTTGGCGCCATTATTGATCTTCAAGTTAAGGGGGGAGTAGTTCAGGCCTGTCCCATATGTAAAAAATATAGTTTTTTTTTTTTTTTTTTTTGGCTTCATGTACGATGCATATTAGCCATGTCAATGTGTTACATATAATTATTTAAGACATCCATGGCCCCGGGAGGGAGTTCTATCTACGAAATAAAACTCACGCCCGGACGGGATTCGAACCCGCAAACCATGGTGAGACCATGCGACCAAAGCCCTACGCTCTAGCCCGCACGGCCACCATGGCCCCCAAAGAATATAGTTAAAAAAGGTTATTTTAATTTCGGAGCAATAGTTTACAAGTAATTAACTAGAAGGCATTCGCAAAAATATTGATATTACGTTTTATCTACAATTTTTATTTAAAGATTTTCTTGATTAGGTCATAAATATAATCAAAAATTCGATGCAGTGTTTAAAACGGAATTTCATGTTTTCCTTCCTCCAGATTCCAAATATGAAAAAAAAAAAAAAAATGTTTGTCAGTCTGGGTGTCTGTAGACACGATAACTCCCCGATAGAATAAATGTATCGACACGAAATTTTTTATGTTTTACGAAATTCAAAGGTCAATAAAGACGACAATTTTTAATTTTCAGCGGAATCGGCAATAGGGAAGGAAGGATCAGAGGGGATCTCAAATAAAAGAAAAACTGCTGATGTGTAGAATATATCGACATGAAATTTCATAGGTTACGTTAGGTTAGGTTTTATGACGCATGCCCAGGCTTTAACTACGAGGTCATATCGCCTAGTACCAGAGCGCTCTTTCGTCACTCTGGTAGACATGAGCCTGACTCTACTGTGGGAGTCCTATTAATTAATTTTTATTCACCTAGGGTAGGGGTCTTTAACGAGTACCTGACATCGTACAAGCTCGGGACCATCGCTTAACGTCCCATCCGAAGGACGGCGTGCTTAAGTTTATTTTACCTCTCAGATAAAATAAACTAAGGGCCTCGGTCGGGTTTCGAATCCACGTTCTTGAGCTCTAAAGTCAAGCACGCAAACCACTGAGCTACCAGGCGCCCTGAAATTTCATATTTGTAGTTAAAACCTAATGAGAAAATAACCTTCCAAATTTCAGGAATGTATGCAGAAGGAAAAGGGGATTAGATGGGGGCTCAACTCAAAAAGCCTAATAACTATCGATGTAATGCATTTATCGACACAAAATTTAGTATGAGAATTTAGGAGCCCCTATGTGAGTCAACTATTGAATATTGGCGCAAACGGTCGACTGGTTTTGGAGCGGGAGCGAAAAGTTAATTGATTAAATTTTTTTTTTTCACGTGTTCGGAAACATGAAATTCCGGTGAAAACTCAACATCGAATTTCTGATTGATTACATAACTGCCCCTATACTTTGGGGGAAGCAACAAAAACGAGCTACAGTTATATATGCAAATGGCCGTGCTCCGCGTCTTGGATCGACAACGGTATTTATTTTAGGATCTACCTTGTACTCATACGTCACTCCGGTCCCTCACAAATTAATGTAAAATTGAAGATTCAGAGGCTTCCTGGTCAATAATAATAATAACAATAATTAATTTATGACTCATGCCCGGGCTTTAACTACGAGGTCATATCGCCTACTATCAGAGCTTTTTTTAAAGTTAAGCACACCGTCCTTCGGATGGGACGTTAAGCGATGGTCCCGAGCCTGTACGATGTCAGGTACTCGTTAAAGACCCTTGCCCTAGCTGAATAAAAATTTAGGGTAGGCAAAATTTAGAAATCCTACAGTAGAGTCGGGCTCATGTCCACCAGAGTGACGAAAGAGCGATTTGGTAGTAGGCGATATGACCTCATAGTTAAAGCCCGGGAGTGAGTCATAAAACTTAACCTAACCTAACCTACAGTAGATGAAGTACATGATAAACACAGTAGATAAATAAAAAAATAATGATTAAAACGTAGATTTGACAGACCTTAAAGGATGATATCTGTGGAGGAACTGTGCCAAAAAAATAAAATAAATTAATAAGAAAGAAAGCTATGTATCAAATAATGTTCTTGAATATAAAACACAATTTTTTTATTATGGTTATTTCACTATTTTTGAACAATGAGAAAAAAAATTCCTTTTCCGAATAGAAGGTTTCGTCTATTAAGTAACTACTGATGTAATGGATATTTCGACACAAAATTTAGTATGACTCAGAAGTCCTTGCTTGTCAAATATTAATTTTTAATCCAAACGGTTGATTGATTTTGGAATAAGAACGAAAAATTAATTGAGTAATTCGTGCTGGGGAAGTAAATTGTCAGTGATTCGCCGAAGACTTTTTTTCCAATAAAATACGTTACTAGAAGCTCCCCCTGTAATAAAATGCGTTACTATGAGCTCCCCCTGTAATAAAATACGTTACTAGGAGCTCCCCCTGTAATAGAAATTCGTCGGTGAATCACGGCCAATGTACTTCCCCATTGAATTATAACAAATTAAACTTCGGTCGATTTTCGGCTTACTTAGGGACCATAATAATGTATGGTAAATGTTGTGAAGAAAGTCGACCCTGGAGACGACGACGTTCCAGTCAGAACCGGTTCTGGGCTGCTCCTGCGTTCTCTTCAGCTCATCTCTCCTTCCTTTTTTAAATTCAACTTTACCCTGAGGTCAATGTTCCAACAAGTCACCAATTTATCAAAAAAAATTGGGTTGTTTTGAAAAAAATAAAGTAATTATTTTAGTTTGCCTCATTTAGAAGCACAAATTAAACACTTCTTGACGTATAATTATCCAGAATCCTCTAAGAACAACACCTAGTTCATTAAAATCAAATCCCTGACTTGTTTTGTGAAATCAATAACGTTACACAAAAAGTTTTGTTTTTGACTTTAGCTTTGAGCCATACGCCACTTCAAAAAATTGTTTATATATGAATGATCTCAAAAAAGTGAAACTTAAAAATCCACGGCTATCTCCTGGAAAAATGAATATAAATTATCGGAATGGAGATTGGGAAGTCTGAGCAGGTCCATGTAACTAGGCGTATCCTTTGTGATCTTATCTATAAATCCTGTACCTTATCTATAAATGTGGTCCTTGCATACGAATACTTACTGCAACACATGATAATATGCTCTGGATCCTCTGTCATTGCACAGTCCTCACAGAAAGGAGTCTCACTTTTGCTGATCCTATTCAAAAACCCTAATAACTGCCGCTGTAATGAATGTATCGACATGAAATTTGGTCTGAGGATTCAGGAGCGAATAATTGATTAATTCGTTCTGTGATTCACCGAAGACTTTTCAAGTTAATCATCTAAGTTTCACACCGCTCTATATACATATCTTCAATGTGCATTTCACAGAATAACCTGCAGTTGCAACTTCTTGTCACAGTTATTAAACATTGTTATCTCTGAGAGTTTATGATAAGTTAGAAAGGAGGAAAAAAAAGTGGTTATATAATTTTAATGAATTTGAAAATTGAACTCATTAAAGAGGTTGCCCTCAAGATATCAAGTTCAAGTTTATCACACCCTCTTATCAATAGCCTTCTTATCATTTCATCCACTGTATTTGTACATAGATTGACTATAAGTGTATTTTAGAGGTGTGGTGCATGAGATCAGTATCGTTAGGTATACAAACAACACGATACTATACAAATAAAAGTTTAATAATAATATATAACAGTTTATACGTTAGTTATTATGACTCATGCCCGGTTTTAACTATGAGATCAAATATCATACCCAGAGAGAACTTATGTTCACTGAACTGTATAAGCTAACCCAAGCCCCCTTTAACTATCCCCAGCTTTTAGTAACCCGCAACATTTTTATTTACCAATCCATTTACAGATTTATAATGCAAATTCAAAATCAGCCCCAGATTCCTTAGCTATAAATTGAACCAATGTAAGCTCTGACTGGGGGGCGGGTTCCGGTGGGGGGCCTGGGCTTGGGGTTGCTGGCTTGGCTGGGGGTCTGTGGGGGGCACTGTCGGGGCACTGGTCTATAGACCTAGGAGCTCCGAAGGTCTGGACGGCCGGCACTACCTATGTATATTTATTCTATCGGAAGTTATCATGTTCACTGAAAAACAGGAAACTTTTTTTTTTTTTTTTTTTTTTTTTTAATTCCGCGGGTCGGTAAACATGAAATTTTAGTGAAATTTCAATATTGAATATCTGAAAAATTACATAACTTCTCTTATACTTCGTATATCTGTGAAAATAAAGTAGCAACTACGCTATGTTGCTGAATTCGTCATTTTTGTCCTTCAGTCTGAGCCATAAAAGATACGTTCACTTGGAGTAGTTGCTAACCTTCAAAATGCATTATAAAGTTGAAAAAAAAAGTCGTCGGTGAATCACTGGCAATCTACTTCCCCAGAACAAATTAATCAATTAAGTTTCCGCTCTCCCTCCATAACTGTTGGGACATTGATGTTTATTAAAACATCTGTTATTATTATTATGTTGGACTTGTATATTATACATGTGTTATAAAATCAGTCTTAGTTTAGAAATGTAAAATAAAGTGAAAATATGTTGTGCAATTTTGTCGTACTAATTTCTTAACAATTGGCGAACGAGGAAAAGTTTAAAATGTTTGCCGGGAAATTAGAAACGTTTAATAAAAATACTGACGATATTGAGGAGTATTTAGAAATCGTAGAAAACATTTTTGTTGGGAACGATGTTCGGAAAGAAAAAATGGTTCCAATTCTGCTGGGAAGCATTGGGAAAGAAACTTATTCGTGGCTGCGGGCAGCATGTGAGCCTGTCAAACCTGCCAGTATGGACTACAGCACGTTGGTGAGGCTATTAATAAATCAATTTCGTCCTAAAACTGTGGAAATTGCGGAGCGTTTCAGACTGCATCAGTGTAAGCAGGATGTAGGTGAGTCCGTTAATACCTTTTATTACAGACTCAAAAGTAAAGCACGTTACTGCAACTACGGGGACTATTTGGATGTGACACTGAGGGACCTTCTGGTAATAGGGTTAAATTCGCTGAACATTCAGTCCAGGCTGTTGACCGAACCCGATTTAACCTTGCAGAAAGCTCTGGACATAGCCACGTCCTTAGAGTCCGCCCTGGAGGAAGCTTCGGTGTTGAAGAACAATGAGGTGAGTGGACTACATGCATTACGCAAAGGTACTCTAGATAAGAAAGGTAGCGGATATAAGGACAACAAAGCTAATTTAGTTTGTTATTGTTGCGGAAAAAAGGGACATATCAAAATGGATTGTCAATATAAAAATAGTAAATGCAGTAAGTGTGGGCGTAAGGGACATCTTCGCAAAGTTTGTAGAGCCAAAATTAGAGTGAATGAGGTAAGTGAGGAGTCAAGTGACAGTGACCACACGGATAGTGAGGTGTGTTATCAAGAGGTAAACCGTGGCCGGCTGAATAAGATATCGCAAAGCAAGCCTATGTTGTTGCCAGTTACAATCAACGGGAAGCGTGTCGATATAGAGGTGGACACCGGGGCGGCTTTGAGTGTGATGAGTGTAGGCGAGGCCAAGAAGCTGATGAAAGTAGACAGGCTGTCACTGAAGCCAACCTCGGTTACTTTAAGGACCTACACTGGGGAAACTATAGTACCAGAAGGCAAACTTAAGGTAGATCTGGTCTATAAGGGGCTATCTTATAGTGGATATTTTTATGTTTGCCCACACAAGAGTAAAGCACTCTTAGGAAGGGACTTTATTCGTAAGCTCCCTATACAATGGAACGAAATCAACACAATTGATTTCAGGGACTATTTAAGTATCAAGAAATTTTCAAAGGTTTTTGATGTTTCTTTGGGTATGGTTGTTGGCCTGAAAGAAAAACCATCGTTAAAAGAAGGAGCTGTGAAAACATGCGACGGGTGCCAGCTGGATCAAAGAGAGCCGGATAAAGTCACAGTTCATCCATGGGAGTGGCCGCAGGGACCGTGGTAGCGGCTACATATAGATTATTCTGGGCCGTTTATGGGAACATCATTCTTAGTGGTAATAGATGCCTACTCAAAGTGGCCAGAAGTTTTCAAGATGAGTTCCTCAAGCTCCGACTCCACGATAAGTGTACTAAGGTCTCTTTTTGCAAGGTTCGGAATACCTGAACAAGTTGTCACGGACAACGGGCCACAGTTTGCAGGGGCCGAATTTGAACAATTCATGAGGAGAAATAATATCTTGCACCTCAAATCCGCTTCATATCATCCGGCGACGAACGGACAAGTGGAGCAATTTATGTGGATTCTTAAACGAAGCCTGCGGGCCATGAAGAACCAGGGAGGCACGTTGCAAAAGAAAATAGATATATTTTTGCTGAGCTATCGCGATGCCCCTCACAGTACTACCGGACAGGCTCCTAGCGAGTTGCTGATGGGGCGACTGGTTCGCACTCGGCTGGATACCATGCGGGAGAGTGTGAGGTCTAAAGTCGGTAAGAAGCAAGAGGCCATGGGACTAGCTGTGAAGAAAGAAACGGGATTCAAAGAAGGGGACACGGTATTGGTCCGGTCATACAACGACTCGGTCAAGTGGAAACGAGGAGTTGTAAAAAGGAAGTTGGGACAAACACATTATGAAGTGGAGGTGGATGGTGCCATTTGGAAGAGGCACACTGACCAGCTCCAGTCGGATCGAGGCAGGGCTGACTCTCTGAGCAGACCTCCTGAGATGTTGATGGAGTCGAGCACTTCAAGGACTGGATCTCTGGGGCTGCCAGCAGCTCAGGAAGACGTGGCTTCTGAAGCCTGCAGAGAGGAGCGGACTGAGGTGCCGCAAGCTACCAGGTGCAGCACCAGAGTCCGGCATCCGCCTAGCAGACTGACTTACGTCAGGCCTGGAGTACAAATAGGACGGCTGTCATCAGCGCTGCTGGGGAAGAGTTGTTGGGACATTGATGTTTATTAAAACATCTGTTATTATTATTATGTTGGACTTGTATATTATACATGTGTTATAAAATCAGTCTTAGTTTAGAAATGTAAAATAAAGTGAAAATATGTTGTGCAATTTTGTCGTACTAATTTCTTAACAATAACCAGTGGACCATTTGAGCTAATATTCAACAGTTGACTTACTCACTGCCTTTTGAATCCTCAACTAAATTTTGTGTCGATAAATTCATTACATCGATAGTTATTACAATTTTTAAGTTAAGCCCCCTTCTAATCTTTTTTCCTTCTGCCGATTCTGCTGAAAATTAACCCTAACGGGATAATTAGTCCTAACAGGATTTTGAATTCACATATTTAATTTTGTGTCGTTATAGGTTAGGTTTTATGACTCATGTCCGGGCTTTAACTACGAGGTCATATCGCCTACTACTAGAGCGCTCTTTCGTCACTCTGGTGAACACCTGACATCGTACAGGCTCGGGACCATCGCTTAACGTCCCATAAGGACGGCGTGCTTAAGTTTATTTTACCTCCCAAATAAAATAAACTAAGGGCTTAAGAACCCACTATCTCGAGCCTAGAAGGCAAGCACGCATACCACTGAGCTACCGGCTCGTTATATATATTCTTTACAGAGTATTTTAGTTAAATCTCTACCCTAAACGGGTAGGTTGTGGGTAGTGTGTTCGAAACCCTGCCGAAGCCCTTAGTTTCTCTTTTATCGCCGTTAAACGATGATCCCAAGCCTGTACGATGTCAGGTACTCGTTGCTCTAGGTGAATAAAAATTTAGGATAGGCAAAATTTAAGACTCCCACAGTAGACTCTGGCTAATGTCCACCAGAGTAAAGAAAGAGCGATCTGGTAGTGGGCGATATGACCTTGTAGTTAAAGCCCGAGCATGAGTCATAATAACTAATCCTCCCTCCTCTTTGATCGGTTTGGCTGAAAATTGATAGATGTTGATCTTATGGCTTCTGGTCACACATATAAATGTCATGTCGACACATTCATTCCATCGTTAGCTATTAGAATTTTTATGCTAAGACTCCCCCACTAATTCCCCACTTTCCCTTTGGTCGATTCGGCTGAAAAATGATACGTGTCGTCAATAGAGGGTTTTAGGTTCTCATATAATATTTCGTGTCGATACATTGAATCTATCGATAGTTATCGTATTCACAGGCACATAGACAGTCAGAAATGTTTTTTCATATTTTGAAACTAGAGGTAGGAAAACATAAAATTTCATATCGAATTTTTGAGCGATTACATAACTACCCCTATACTTCGTATCGGAAGTAAAAAAATAAAATTAAAATAAGAGAAAAAAAATTATAATTTATTTAAAAAAGTTGACATCTGAAATTATGATAACTTTCACTTAATTATATATATAACATTTTTCAAGGCCCCTTTTTTTTTTTTTTTTTTTTTTTAAGGTTGCTCCTGACCCCTTAGGGGGGTCGGTCACATCACCCTATGTTCTCCCGGCTCCTTACGCCGAGTGATCTCGGGATCTTCTCGGGGGTTCTGTTCTGCCTGTGTCCCGGAGCCGGGGGCGGGGCAGCCGCCGCACGCCTCTCGGTGGTCGGCGGGGCCCCCGGCACCGGGTTAGTAGGCTTTCTTGATTCTCCGCCAGGAGGAGACGAACCGACCAAAAGCCAGGTAGCCAAAAGCCTCTGTCAACAGTCCCGGCAGGTCTTTCAAGGCCCCTCTGTCCCCCTATGACAAAATTCAACCCCCCCCCCCCCCCCCCTGCACCCCTCTTGAGATGTTACATAACTTATGGACAGCCCTAAGTACCAAGTCAATAGAAACATGTTTAAACAGTACCTTATCAATACGGTGGATGTCTAAATATACCTACATTATCAAATTGATAGCATGTCGATAGAACCTATAATAAATTAACTTTCTTTTTTCAATTCACTCAACCTTGAATCAACAATTATTTAAATTAATTTTATGATTATTGTATTCAGTTATTAAAGTTATTTTGTTATTATAACTCATGCTTGGGCTTTAACTACGAGGTCATATCGCCTACTACCAGAGCGCTCTTTCGTCACTCTGGTGGACATGAGCCCGACTCTACTATGAAAGTCCTAAATTTGTTTATAGTTAAATCTTGTTTTATAATTATCAATTTGTGGGAAAATTTTGTAATAATTTACACAAAAAATGTTTAGAAATATAAATTGTCAAGTGTTGTATGAAAAGCTCTTTGAATTGAAGCATTAAAAAAATCTCATCCTGGTGAATCGGTTGAAACTATACAAAACAATCTTAATGAGCTGTGGAGAAATAAATCAATAATTTAAAAATTTCTTCGGGTCAAAAAATAAGGTTTGATTTTGTCTTATTTTAGCAAAAAGTCTCTTTGGAACTCTCTGCCTCCCCCAATCCGTCACTCTCCTTCCGTAGCTTCCTTCAAATCCTCTTTATTCCAATTCCTCTTCACTAAACAATCCACTCCCCTTTGATCTTTCCTCCGTATTCTCTAATTCGTCAAACCTCAATTATCTATCATTTACTTATCCCATTTTTTTTTCTCTTTTTTTGACATTCTCTATTTTTATTATATTTCTTTTATCATATTTCCTAAATAATTCGATCATAATCAATATTATTCCTTTTTTGTTCATTTCAAACATTTATAAATTTTTATCATGCATTTATTTATTTTATTTTGTTTTGTATTTTTATTTTTCTTCTTTCTCCTCCCACTTTTCTATCTAGCCCCTTCTGTCTAAAATTAATTTTATTTCAACCCTGATGGATAACGTGGATGACGTGGCCAACTACCGTATGGTGAACAACACGTTTTTGTGCTCCTCAATATTCGTTTTCTTTGAAGGCTATTTAAACTTATTGTTTAAAATATTTTCGATTCTTTTTTTTAAAAGAAAACTGGTTAATTTCTGTTTGAATTTTATGTTATGTGTTCATTTATAATACCCGGCGTTGCCCTGGCAACTTTGACTTTTCTCCTAATATCTCTCATTCGAATCCTATTCAATTCTTCTGTTAAATCTTCATCTTGTGAAATAGACAATATTTTTTTTTTTTTTTTCATACGTTTTTCTTTATTTTCTATTAAGTGTTTCAAAATATCTCGGCTAAAAATTCCCTTAGAAAGTTAAAGTATTGAGTTTAACTGGGGAAGTATAAAAGTAGGTACATAATTGGTTCAATATGAAAAGATACATGTGAAATTGACAGGGGCGTAGCCAGGATTTTGAGCAGGGGGGGGGGGGGAGTCGCCCCCACTCATCGCCCGGTTTGCGGGCTGAGATCTCTATGAATCCACTCCCAAATGATTTTAAATAAAACGCAACCTTCAAAGACCAATATCTCGAAAACTATTGCTCGTACAAGAAAACTAAAAATACCGGAAAACCTAGTTGTTTTTTTTGTGAAGAATATGAAAATCCTAATTAAAAATTTGTAAAAATTAAATTTTTTTACGATTTGATTTCACTGAGGTGTGTTGTGTCAATGTTTAAGCCTATTTCTGATTCGTGTTCTTATACCCTGTTTTTAAATTGTCCCCCAGTTTGATTTACATAACCAAATTACATATTAAATCTAAAAACCGTTTAGAAGCGAGAAATTTGAAGAATGAGATTTAGCCCGACTTTTTTCGAAAAACATTTTTATTTCGATTTTTGTGTAGGATTCAGATATCCCGGTTGTTCTCTATCAGTTTTAACAAACATTAAATCTAAAAACCGTTAAAAAGCGAGAAATTTGAAGAATGGAGTCTAATGAGCTCAGGATCGCCATTTAGAAATCTAGCCAAGGCACTCGGTCAGATGTTTTAATCAAGAAGTTAAAAATACATTTGAGCACGTCGTCCTTCGGATTGGACTTTAAGCGTTGATCGAGGGCCTTTTCGAATATCAGGTACTGGATAACGAGTCGTATGTTATGTATCTGAACCTGGGTAGGTGAAATTTAACTTAGGCTAAAAATAACTTTGAGCACGTCATCCTTCGGATGGGACTTTCCCGATACATCTGAATCTTTCTTTGGTTGACCATCTTCATTTCTGGATGCTACCTATCTACCAACATTGCTGTATTACTTTGTTTTTCAGAAAATATGTCAAAACGGTACCTACCTCAAAGCCCATTTATATTCCACATTTCTTCCTTGATAATTTTAGTTGGAACCAAACGGTAACTTATTTTATCTTACATATGGAGTCTATCGAGCTCAGGATCGCCACTTAGAAATCTAGCCAAGGCACTTAGGTCAGATGTTTTAATCGAGAAGCTAAAAATAAATTTGAGCACGTCGTCCTTCGGATTGGACTTTGAGCGTTTATCGAGTGCCTTTTCGTATGTCAGGTACTCGATAATAAGTCGTATGTTATGTATCTAAACCTGGGTAGCTGAAATTTCACTTAGGTTTAAAAAAACTTTGAGAACGTCGTCCTTCGGATGGGACTTTCCCGAATTATCTGAATCTGTCTATCAGTTTTAACTAATATTAAGCCTATAAACCGTTAAAAAGCGAGAAATTTCAATAATGGGATTTAGCCCAACTTTTTTCGAAAAACAATCTTATTTCGATTTTTGTGTAGGATTCAGATATCCCGGTTGTTCTCTATCAGTTTTAACAAATATTAAATCTAAAAACCGTTAAAAAGCGAGAAATTTGAAGAATGGAGTCTACCGAGCTCAGGATCGCCATTTAGAAATCTAGCCAAGTCACTTAAGTCAGATGTTTTAATCGAGAAGATAAAAATAAATTTGAGCACGTCGTCCTTCGGATTGGACTTTAAGCGTTGATCGAGGGCCTTTTCGTATGTCAGGTACTCGATAATAAGTCGTATGTTATGTATCCAAACCTGGGTAGCCGAAATTTCACTTAGGTTAAATATAACCTTGAGCACGTCGTCCTTCCGATGGGACTTTCCCGATATATCTGAATCTGTCTATCAGTTTTAACTAATATTAAGCCTATAAACCGTTAAAAAGCGAGAAATTCGAAGAAGGAGATTTAGCCCGACTTATTTCGAATAAAATTGTTATTTCGATTTTTGTGTAGGATTCAGATATCCCCGTTGTTCTCTATCAGTTTTAACAAATATTAAATCTAAAAACCGTTAAAAAGCGAGAAATTTGAAGAATGGAGTCTAATGAGCTCAGGATCGCCATTTAGAAATCTAGCCAAGGCACTCGGTCAGATGTTTTAATCAAGAAGTTAAAAATACATTTGAGCACGTCGTCCTTCGGATTGGACTTTAAGCGTTGATCGAGGGCCTTTTCGAATATCAGGTACTGGATAACGAGTCGTATGTTATGTATCTGAACCTGGGTAGGTGAAATTTAACTTAGGCTAAAAATAACTTTGAGCACGTCATCCTTCGGATGGGACTTTCCCGATACATCTGAATCTTTCTTTGGTTGACCATCTTCATTTCTGGATGCTACCTATCTACCAACATTGCTGTATTACTTTGTTTTTCAGAAACAATGTCAAAACGGTACCTCAAAGCCCACTCACTTATATTCCACATTTCTTCCTTGATAATTTTAGTTGGAACCAAACGGTAACCTATTTTATCTTACATATGGGGTCTATCGAGCTCAGGATCGCCTCTTAGAAATCTAGCCAAGGCACTTAGGTCAGATGTTTTAATCGAGAAGCTAAAAATAAATTTGAGCACGTCGTCCTTCGGATTGGACTTTGAGCGTTTATCGAGTGCCTTTTCGTATGTCAGGTACTCGATAATAAGTCGTATGTTATGTATCTAAACCTGGGTAGCTGAAATTTCACTTAGGTTTAAAAAAACTTTGAGAACGTCGTCCTTCGGATGGGACTTTCCCGAATTATCTGAATCTGTCTATCAGTTTTAACTAATATTAAGCCTATAAACCGTTAAAAAGCGAGAAATTTCAATAATGGGATTTAGCCCAACTTTTTTCGAAAAACAATCTTATTTCGATTTTTGTGTAGGATTCAGATATCCCGGTTGTTCTCTATCAGTTTTAACAAATATTAAATCTAAAAACCGTTAAAAAGCGAGAAATTTGAAGAATGGAGTCTACCGAGCTCAGGATCGCCATTTAGAAATCTAGCCAAGTCACTTAAGTCAGATGTTTTAATCGAGAAGATAAAAATAAATTTGAGCACGTCGTCCTTCGGATTGGAATTTAAGCCATGATCGAGGGCCTTTTCGTATGTCAGGTACTCGATAATAAGTCGTATGTTATGTATCCAAACCTGGGTAGCCGAAATTTCACTTAGGTTAAATATAACCTTGAGCACGTCGTCCTTCCGATGGGACTTTCCCGATATATCTGAATCTGTCTATCAGTTTTAACTAATATTAAGCCTATAAACCGTTAAAAAGCGAGAAATTCGAAGAAAGAGATTTAGCCCGACTTATTTCGAATAAAATTGTTATTTCGATTTTTGTGTAGGATTCAGATATCCCCGTTGTTCTCTATCAGTTTTAACAAATATTAAATCTAAAAACCGTTAAAAAGCGAGAAATTTGAAGAATGGAGTCTACCGAGCTCAGGATCGCCATTTAGAAATCTAGCCAAGTCACTTAAGTCAGATGTTTTAATCGAGAAGATAAAAATAAATTTGAGCACGTCGTCCTTCGGATTGGACTTTAAGCGTTGATCGAGGGCTTTTTCGAATGTCAGGTACTGGATAATGAGTCGTATGTTATGTATCTGAACCTGGGAAGGTGAAATTTAACTTAGGCTAAAAATAACTTTGAGCACGTCGTCCTTCGGATTGGAATTTAAGCCATGATCGAGGGCCTTTTCGTATGTCAGGTACTCGATAATAAGTCGTATGTTATGTATCCAATCCTGGGTAGCCGAAATTTCACTTAGGTTAAATATAACCTTGAGCACGTCGTCCTTCCGATGGGACTTTCCCGATACATCTGAATTTTTCTTTGGTGGACCATCTTCGTTTCTGGATGCTGCCTATCTACCAACATTGCTGTATTAATTTGTTTTTCAGAAACAATGTCAAAACGGTACCTCAAAGCCCACTCACTTATATTCCACATTTCTTCCTTGATAATTTTAGTTGGAACCAAACGGTAACCTATTTTATCTTACATATGGAGTCTATCGAGCTCAGAATCGCCTCTTAGAAATCTAGCCAAGGCACTTAGGTCAGATGTTTTAATCGAGAAGCTAAAAATAAATTTGAGCACGTCGTCCTTCGGATTGGACTTTGAGCGTTGATCGAGTGCCTTTTCGTATGTCAGGTACTCGATAATAAGTCGTATGTTATGTATCTAAACCTGGGTAGCTGAAATTTCACTTAGGTTTAAAAAAACTTTGAGAACGTCGTCCTTCGGATGGGACTTTCCCGAATTATCTGAATCTGTCTATCAGTTTTAACTAATATTAAGCCTATAAACCGTTAAAAAGAGAGAAATTTGAAGAATGGGATTTAGCCCATGGATTTATTTCGAATAACATTCTTATTTCGATTTTTGTGTAGGATTCAGATATCACCGTTGTTCTCCATCAGTTTTAACAAATATTAAATCTAAAAACCGTTAAAAAGCGAGAAATTTGAAGAATGGAGTCTACCGAGCTCAGGATCGCCATTTAGAAATCTAGCCAAGGCACTTAGGTCAGATGTTTTAATCGAGAAGATAAAATAAATTTGAGCACGTCGTCCTTCGGATTGGACTTTAAGCGATGATCGAGGGCCTTTTTGTATGTCGTATGTTATGTATCCAATCCTGGGTAGCCGAAATTTCACTTAGGTTAAAAATAACCTTGAGCACGGCGTCCGTCCGATGGGACTTTCCCGATATATCTGAATCTGTCTATCAGTTTCAACTAATATTAAATCTAAAAACCGTTTAAAAGCGAGAAATTTGAAAAATGGGATTTAGCCCGACTTTTTTCGAAAAACATTCTTATTTCGATTTTTGTGTAGGATTCAGATATCCCGGTTGTTCATCAGTTTTAACAAATATTAAATCTAAAAACCGTTAAAAAGCGTGAAATTTTTAGAATGGAGTCTACCGAGCTCAGGATCGCCATTTAGAAATCTAGCCAAGTCACTTAGGTCAGATGTTTTAATCGAGAAGATAAAATAAATTTGAGCACGTCGTCCTTCGGATTGGACTTTAGGCGTTGATCGAGGGCCTTTGCGTATGTCAGGTACTCGATAATGAGTCGTATGTTATGTATCTAAACCTGGATAGGTGAAATTTAACTTAGGTTAAAAATAACCTTGAGCACGTCGTCCTTCGGATGGGACTTTCCCGATACATCTGAATCTTTCTTTGGTTGACCATCTTCGTTTCTGGATGCTGCATATCTACCAACATTGCTGTATTAATTTGTTTTCAGAAAATATGTCAAAACGGTCCCTCAAACCCCATTTATATTCCACATAGCAGTAATACCCGGCGTTGCCCGGGGAACTTTGACTTTTCTCCTAATATCTCTCGTTCGAATCCTATTCAATTCTTCAACAGTACATTCATGATGTTATAATTTTCAATTATTCATACGGAATAACGCTTATAGTCCTTCAACGGCAGACATTCCAGCTAGTAAGTTTTTAGGACCCCTGGGTACCATAGCTAGTACGCGCCATTCAAAGGCGGAAACCACACCTAGTTAATACTTCACTGGACGTCCTAGCCAGTGCGTACTTAAGAACGCTTGTGACCACAGCTAGTATGTGCTTAGCAACGGCGGACCCCACAGCTAGTACGTAGTTAGAAACGCTGTGCACCACAGCAACCCCACCTCCCGTTCAAATTTTTGAGATGTCACATAGTGTATTTTTCTATTTCGCCTTTAAAAATACTACATGTGAAATTCCATGACAATCGGATCATCCGTTAATGACAGTACTATCTTTATAATTAGACCTACCCCCACAACCCACCCTCACGTTCACTATTTTGTGACGTCACACACCCTATTTTTTTTTATTTGGCCTTTAAGAATACTACATATGAAATTCCATGACAATCCGATCATTCGTTAATAACTTAGCACTATCTTTATATTATGCCTACCCCCACAACCCCCCCCCCTCCTCCCGTTCAAAATTTTGAAATATCACTCAGCGTATTTTTCAATTTGGTCTTTAAGAAAACTACATATAAACTTCCATGACAATCCGAGATCCGTTAATGACAGAACTATCTTTATATTTAGGCCCCCCTTACAACCCTCCCCCCCCCCCCTCCCGTTCAAAATTTAGGAACACCACATAGCCTATTTTTTTCCTATACTTTTGAGAATACTACATGTGAAATTTCATGATAATCCGACCATCCGTTAATGAGCTAGAACAATTTTTATGGTTAGGCCCCCCTTACAACCACCCTCCCGTTCAAAATTTATGGACGCCACATAGCCTATTTTTCAAATTGGCTTTTAAGAATACTATATGTGAAATTTCATGATAATCCGTTCATCCGTTAATGCGCTAGAGCAATTTTTATGCTTAGGCTCCCCTTACAACTCCCCCCCCCCCCCCCCCCTGCAGTTGACAGCTAGGAACTCTCTTCGTAAGAACCTTCCTCGGACTTCAACAAATATTTGAAAAACAAAATTAGCCAAATTGGTCCAGCTGTTCTCGAGTTTTGTGCTTAGCAAATTTAGCCAGTCATTTTTATTATATAGATAATATTATATACTTTCATTGAGGGCGCTGGTAGCTCAGTGGTATGCATGCTTGTCTTCTGAGCTCAAGAACGTGGGTTCGAATCCCGACCGAGGTCCTTAGTTTATTTTATCTGGGAGGTAAAATAAACATAAGCACGCCGTCCTTCGGATGGGACGTTAAGCGATGGTCCCGAGCCTGTACGATGTCAGGTACTCGATAAAGACCCCTACCCTAGGTGAATAAAAATTTAGGGTAGGCAAAATTTAGGACTCCCACAGTAGAGTCGGGCTCATGTCGACCAGAGTGACGAAAGAGCGGTCTGGTAGTAGGCGATATGTAGTTAGAGCCCGGGCATGAGTCATAAAACCTAACCTAATATACATCGGCTATGTACTTCCCCATTTATTTGTAGTCATACTGATACTATATTTCATTGTTCCTGTCTCTATTTGTATTTGTTCTTAGGGGACCTCGGTCCCAGAATAATAAAATTTCTTTTCATTTTCATTTTTTCAAAAAGTAACATAATCATTGAATAATATTATAATTCAAAACATGTTTTTACAATTAAATTTTATCTTTATAATAATCATATTTTCTTTTACAATTAGTGTCGGGGGGAAGGGGCGACAAATTTAGCATCTGCCCATGGCAGGAGAAACCTACGCTACGCCACTGTGAGTAGGCCCCCTTAGATTAATAGCTGAGGACGCTACACCTCATCCTTTTTGAGTCTCATGTTTACAATAGATGGTATCAAAGGTTCATCTAAGGCTACAAGATTGATAGACTGAAGAAGATCATCTTACCTTGAACATTCCTCTTTCAATGACCTCTTTGTGTGTCTGTTTACATGGTAATTACCTTTGGGAGACTGGACACTGCGGGACGCCTCCCTAGTCTGTCTTCTGTCGCAAGAGAGTATATTCAAAGTAGATTGGGGACCAACCTGAGATATAGTCAAATCCGTCGACTCTGTTTAATTTGAACCTCGATAATTCGAACTAAACGTTCGGTCCCTTGAAAACTTTTTTTTGATACACTCGTTAATTCGAAATGTTTTGGGCTACCAGCTCTCTATAATTCAAAGGTTCGCTCGAATTAGAAGTGTTTCATGTTTGATTTTTTAAGTCGCCATTCCGACTCACTAGTCTTTCTAAAGAAGTTTCACTTCAAAAATCCGTTGAAAGCACTCTCTAATCCCCACTTATTTTTGACCAATTTAACAAAAATCATTCTACTGGGGTTATTGTGTACTATGTACATAGAGACACAGTTATAAACGTTTTTTTATTGGACCCTGAAATACTTATTGAAATGAAAATAAATTTTATTTTGGGACCGAGGTCCCTTAAGAATAAATACATGAAAGTCACTGAACAGAGCAACAAATACAAATAAAATAAATTATCAGTAATGACATAAAAGTGCTACAGTGGATAGAAACAAGAACGAATGAATATAACTAAATAAGAAAATAAAAGGACGACCTGGAACGGTAAACAACCAAATTAACCTTTCCTTATTTTCACAAAATTTTAAGTTTTATGACTCATGCCCGGGCTTTAACTACGAGGTCATATCGCCTACTACCAGAGCGCTCTTTCGTCACTCTGGTGGACATGAGCCCGACTCTACTGTGGGAGTCCTCAATTTTGCCTAACCTAAATTTTTATTCATCTAGGGTAGGGGTCTTTAACGAGTACCTGACATCGTACAGACTCGGGACCATCGCTTAACGTCCCATCCGAAGGAAGGCGTGCTTAAGTTTTATTTTACCTCCCAGATAAAATAAACTAAGGGCCTCGGTCGGGCTACGAACCCACAACCTTTAGCTCAGAAGTCAAGCACGCATACCACTGAGCTACTGGCGCCCTATTAAAATTTTAAAGAACGTTTTACTCTTGTTAATTTATTATTTTGTTTTTCTTTTCGTTTATTTGTGTTATGTGTTTCGTTTTTGTTCTAAAGTGTATTTTTTTTCCATCTCTTTTTTTGCATGTCAATGTACATAAAATGTTCTAAAACGTGAATAAAGTGAGTTTTATTGCTTTGTTTCACCAATGTGCAAAGACAAAATAGTAAGTGAACTTTCACAAACAATTTCATATAACTAAGTGAACTTTCACAAACAATTTCATATAACTAAGTGAACTTTCACAAACAATTTCATATATAATTTTTTATATTACTTTTTTTTTTTTTTTTTTTTTCTTAAAGAAAACGTCTATTCGCTCATTAAGCACAGTGATAGCCGGTCAAACTTTCTTGTGATACAAAATACCCTCAGATTTCAATCGATAATAACTACGAGACTAATAGTGCGATAACAACGGCTGAGGTCACAATGGATAGAGCATGTCTGTACGTGTTTGTTTTGCCTGTGACGTTATCGTGCTAGTGTGGGCGCCGGCGGATGATTTATAAAAATTAGTGTAGCGTGATAACGCGTTTAGATAGGACGTTGATTCGGGTGTCATTGTAAAGAGCGTGAGGACTCAAAATGAAACAATAAAAATATTCGCCGAAATATATGGAAAAATCGGTATTAAATTGAAAATTGCAAAAAAATTAGAGATGTCGTCTCATATGAATCGTAAATATGCGCGGAATTATAGAAAACGCAAATCAGAGGAAAGCTCGCATCAAAAGGAATTTAAAAAACCTAAAAAGTCTAGTGCCGAGCAAATGCAAGAGCTACGGCAGCATCGAAAAGAAAATGAAAAATGATTTTATCCCAATGTTTTCACGGAAAATCTACGGCGTGGACCTTGACTACGTCTTAATGTTTTTTTTTTTTTTTTTTTTTTTTTTTTTATCATTATTATTTTTTTTTTCCCAACACACCAGGCGGTGTAGTATCTAGGGGTGCTCCTAGACACCAAACTGACCTGGGGCCAACACATTAACTTTAAATTGACACATGCCTACACTAGACTCTCCTCACTCTACCCACTTCTCAACAAGAACACTACACTCTGACATGAATGTGCCACACTACTCTACACCGCACTCACACGGCCACTCATCACATTCGCCTGTCCTGTTTGGCTCGGCACAAGCCAGACCAACATTAAGAAACTGGTCAGGTTCGAAAACAAAGTTCTCCGCCTTGCCGTAAACGCGCCTTGGATGGTAAGGAATTCTCAGATACGCAGGGAGCTGGGCGTTTCCGACGTTCGAGACTTCATATTTGAGTTAGCGACAAGATTCAGGACTGGGCTGCAGAGTGTTTCTAGAGCCGCTACCTTTGGCATTGGGGAACCTCTGCTACACCGTCGTCTGAAGCCCCGGCTTCTACAAGACATTATATTTTAACCATATGCAATATGTATATATATATATTTTTTTTTAATTGTGTATAGCGCCCCTTGCGCTGAACCGAATAAAGTTTTTTTTTTTTTTTTTTTTCTCTCTTTCTTTTTTATTTATTTATTCATAATTAGTTCTTTATAATAGGGAAGAGTAATAATACAAATATAAGAGCAATATCAGCTCCTAACTCCCCTGAGAAAATAAAATAAAATAAATAATGATGAAATAAGTAAAAGAATAAATAAATAAAATAAGAATACAAAAGTAATTAAATTGACAGCTTCATTATGAAGAAATCATACGAAAATAAATGTATCTCAATAAATATATAGAAGTTAAAATAAATTTTAAAAAAATATAAAAATCAAGATTATGAAGGAGGAAATCTAGACCAGGCTTGTGATAAAATTAATTTAAGAAAAACTGTTGAAAAAATAAATAAAATAAAAGGATGAAGATGAAAAAATGAATAAAATAAATAAATAGTATGAAGGATGGGGAATAAAAGGATGATGTCAAGAGGGGAAGGTCGAGAAGGAGCGAAGAAAGGGATGAAGCCCTTATTAGTTATTCCCAGAGACTAATTGTAAGACAGAGTGTTTATTGCGTGACTTACTGTACATTAGTAACTGGTGTTCCAATTAATCTAATTGTCGTCTAATTAGTCAGCAGCTACAGCATGGAAAGAAACATGCATAGAATATAACATTTGGAAAAATCATCAGTGAATCACAGATAATGTACATCCCCACATCGAATTATTTACCTTCATTAAAAATTTCCTGTTTCTCTGTGATGCTTGGTATTTTATATTTTACTAGCAGTAATACCCGGCGTTGCCCGAGGAACTTTGACTTTTCTCCCAATATCTCCTATAAGGCTATTCAGTTCCTCGACAGTACATTCATGATGTTATAATTTTCAATTATTCATACGGAAATGAGGCTTATAGTCCTTCAACTGGAGTAACGCTAGCTTTGGAGCTAAAACTAATTTATTCAAAAAGATTTCTCATTAATCGTTGCAATGGTTTTCGAGTTACAAAGATTGCTTGAGTGGATGCTGGGATGGACCAGATGTTGATTAAAAAATAGACCTTAACCTTCCGGTAGATAAAACTTATCTATTCAAAAAGATTTCTCATTAATCGTTGAAATGGTTTTCGAGTTACAAAGATTGCTTGAGTGGATGCTGGGATGGACCAGATGTTGATTAAAAAATAGACCTTAACCTTCCGGTAGATAAAACTTATCTATTCAAAAAGATTTCTCATTAATCGTTGAAATGGTTTTCGAGTTACAAAGATTGCTTGAGTGGATGCTGGGATGGACCAGATGTTGATTAAAAAATAGACCTTAACCTTCCGGTAGATAAAACTTATCTATTCAAAAAGATTCCTCATTAATCATTGCAGTGGTTTTTGAGTTACAAAGATTGCGTGGGTGGATGCTGGGATGGACCAGATATTGAGGTACTAATACGCCTATAACCTTCCACAGACGATGACGAACAAATTAAAAAAAAAGTTAATCAAATCCATCAAGCCGTTCGTGAGTTATAGCGGTACAACGCACAGACATTTTCAGCTTTATATATATGATTTAAATTTTTTAGAGGTTTCCACTTTCAAAATTATAAAAAGTTTGGAGGGAAAGCGAAAATATAATTGATTAATTATTGATTGGGGAAGCACATAACCAGTGATTCACCGACTTTTTTCTTATCACTTACGTAAATTATTTAACTATTTATGTTTTTTCCATCTTATTCAGCCTTTTATTTGTAATTTGTTGTAAATGTCAGTCAACTGACTCACATTCAATAAGTTTAAAAAAAATATTTTTTAATTTGAATTTGAGTTTATATATAATAAATAACGAGAGAACACAAAAACATATTTTTCAAATTTGGAACGCTCTCTGGATGTTCTATGTGTCACCTGTTTGATGATGGCTGCAGCCTGTACAAATATGTCCATCAGCCATCTTCTATTATCTCAACAGTACGTTGAATCTATTTGAACAAGTGGTTTTCCAAAGAGTTCAACCCATTTTTCTGAAGCGCATTTCAACCACCCATCACCTTACACAGCCACCAGGAGCGCTGATCTCGTCTATTATTATTATTTTACTTCATATGCTTAATGAAGCATAGAGGAAGTTATGAAATCGTTCAAAAAATTAATATTAACTTTTCACTGAAATTCATGTTAAATATATATAGATATACAGTAGAACCTTAGTTATCCGGAGTAATGGGGGGGGGGGGGGGGAGGTCGCATGGATAAATGAAAACCACGGTTAATCAAGACACTTTTTAAGTTAGGTTTAGGTTTTATGACTCATGCCCGGGCTTTAACTACGAGGTCATATTGCCTACTACCAGAGCGCTCTGTCGTCACTCTAGTGAACCCAACTCTACTGTGGGAGTCCTAAATTTTTATTCACCTAGGGTAGGGGACCTTAACGAGTATCTGACATCGTACAGGCTTGGGACCATCGCTTAACGTCCCATCCGAAGGACGGCGTGCTTAAGTTTATTTTACCTCCCAGATAAAATAAACTAAGGGCCTCGGCCAGGTCACGAACCCACGACCTTGAGTTCGGAAGGCAAGCACGCATACCACTGAGCTATTGGCGCCCTCTGAGACAAATTTTATTTAACGAATTACATATGTGTACATTGTCATGATAACGTTATCAGGACTTGAAATATGAAGTAATTCTTTGTTTTTTTGCGGTTTGAAATTTGATTTTCCTTACTTCGATTCTAATTTTTCTGAAATTCATGACGTCATGGAAGTCAACATTTTCGTGTTCGCGGAAGTTGAGAAGGACATGAACCGCTTCCATTGCTTGACTTGTCTGAATGTTTTCTTCTTTAGCGCCAAAACTGTCATCATTGTCACTCTCATCGTCCTCTGTCAATCAGCCTCGCAAGTTTCTAGGAACCTATACTTACTACTTACACACCACGGTTAATAGCGAACACGGATAATCGAGACACGGTTAATCGAGGTTCTACTGTATATGTGATGTGGCCATTTCAACTGTCATCATTGTCACTCTCATCGTCCTCTGAATCAACCTCGGAAATTTCTAGGAACCTATACTTACTGCTTACACACTACGGTTAATCGCAAACACGGATAATCGAGATACGGTTAATCGAGGTTCTACAGTATCTGTGATGTGACCAGGGACTTTCTTATACCAACCACGTTTATAGATCCCGCTCTTCCCCCTTCTCATACTGGCATTACTGTGTATATGAATGTCATGAGTTGGAATCAGTGGTATTTTTTTGTTACATTGTACTACACAGGATATAAGATAGTCCTGTAATGGCCATATCACATATATTTTATTTGAGGGCGCCGATAGATCAGTGGTATGCGTGCTTGCTTACTGAGCTCAAGTTCGTGGGTTCGAAACCCGGCCGAGGCTCTTAGTTTATTTTATCTGGGAGATAAAATAAATTCAAGTGCCGTCCTTCTGTAGGGACGTTAATCGATGGTCCCGAGTCTGTACGATGTCAGATACTCGTTAAAGACACCTACCTATCCTAGGTGTATAAAAATTTAGGTTAGGCAAAATTTAGGACTCCCATAGTAGAATAAGGCTCATGTTCACCAGAGTGACGAAAGAGCGGCTCTGGTAGTAGGCGATATGACCTTGTACTTAAAGCCCGGGCATGAGTCACAAGAACTAACTAACGAACTATATTTTATTTTTTTTCTCATTTTACTTCCACAGCTGTACGAAGTATAGGGGAAGTTATGCAATAAGTCAAAAATTCGATGCGGAGTTTCAACGGAATTTAATGTTTCAGCGGAATCAATGGATGGGGAGGGGGCTCAACTCAAAAATCTCAATAACTGCAGATGTATGAATATATCGACATGAAATTTTATATTTAAATTCAAAACCTCATAATTTAACCTATTAATTTTCCGAGAAATCGGTTGAAGAGATGGAGGGCTCAACTCACATAACTCACAATGTAATTATTATTATGTATGTTTATGTATATATTAATGTATCAATAGATGGCCTTAACATATAAAAAAAACAATATAAATAATAAGTATAAGTAATTAGGTGTTATAATTTTTTTCACTGCTAAAAATACACACAAGACAGCATGTTTATTTCCCCATACGAAGTATAGGGGTAGTTATGTAATCGGTCAGAAAATTCGATGTGGAGTTTTCAACGGAATTTCATGTTTTCCGACCTCCTGATTTCAAAATGATCAGAAAAAAACATTAAGGCGTAGTCAAGGTCCACGCCGTAGATTTTCCGTGAAAACGTTGGGATAAAATCATTTTTCATTTTCTTTTCGATGCTGCCGTAGCTCTTGCATTTGCTCGGCACTAGACTTTTTAGGTTTTTTAAATTCCTTTTGATGCGAGCTTTCCTCTGATTTGCGTTTTCTGTAATTCTGCGCATATTTACGATTCATAAGAGACGACATATTTAATTTTTTTGCAATTTTCAATTTAATACAAATTTTTACACATATTTCGGCGAATATTTTTATTGTTTCACTTTGAGTCCTCAAGCTCTTTACAATGACACCCGAATCAACGTCCTATCTAAACGCGTTATCACGCTAAATTAATTTCTAATTTTACACAACGCTATTTCGCAACAATCATCCGCCGGCGCCCACACTAGCCCGACAACGTCACAAGCAAAACAAACACGTACAGACTTGCTCTATCCATTGTGACCTCAACCGTTGTTATCGCATTATTAGTCTCGTAGTTATTATCGATTGAAATCTGACGGTATTTTGTAACACAAGAAAGTTTGACCGGCTATCACTGTGCTTAACGAGCGAATAGACGTTTTCACGTCAAAGTGATGTCTGCGTGTTTTTCTATGAACACAATGACTCCCGTTGTAATGAATTTATTGACACAGAATTTCATATGTAAATTCTAAATCCTCCAAGGACGATATCTATTGATTTTCAGGCAAATCTGGCAAAAGGAATGGAGGATGATACATATTTATTTCCTATTCACTTCTACCTATTGTAAATTTTATACAGATTGTAGAATAAAAAAAAGTAATAATAATAAAAAAATAAAATAAAATTTAAAAAAACTATTTTTCATCAATTTTCAGTAAAATTGATACTGCTAAAGGGTAGGGATAGATAGCCCAAACGATTGATTGGCTTTGGAGGGAGAGCGAAAACGTTATTGATTAATTGGTGTTGAGGAAGTACATTGCTAGTGATTCACCGTATCTCGAAGTTAGGTATATTGTTATGTTAACAATGAGGAAAAACTGCCTAACTGGGAGTGTTTGAAACCATTGTTATGTAGGATACATTGTGTACAATTTGTAAAAAGTGATCAGGTTTATAAATATTTGTACCAGTTATTCAAAACAGTGATTCTTGTCAATAACAATGTTGTTCTTGTGGTAGGTTAGTTGAGGAAGAGTCGTGATCTGCAGACGTTATTACGTTATTTTGCGTTCGGTGACCCCAACTCTCTGATCCTCTCCAACATTCACAATCAACACTATTTCTAACCTATTATACTCATTCCCGGGTTATTACTATAAAGTCATATCGCCTACTACCAGAGCGTTCTTTCGTCGCCCTAGTCAACATACGGGAGTCTATCCTAAATTTTATTCACCCAGGTTAGGGGCATTTAACAAGTACCTGACATCGTACAGGCTCGGGACCATAGCTTAACGTCACATCCGAAGGACGGCCTGCTCAATATTTTTTGTATATTCTGAATGAAATCAAATAAATTAATTTGTGTTTTTCAGCCAGGGACGCCCAAAAACTCAATACGGAAAAATACTGGTATGTTCGTTAAAGAAAATAATAAAAACATTTTTTTTTTTTTTTTTTTTTTTTTTTTTTTTTTTTTTTTATTTGTTTATTTGGTATATTTACAATCAGTTAAAATATAACTATAAGTAAATTTGATGACGGTGAGTATAAAAATAAAAAAATAAAAAAAAATTTAAAAATAAATAAATAAAATAAATAATAATAATAATAAATGGTGGATTATACACAAAATAAGATAAAATAAAATAATCTACAAAATAATACAATCTGTACAAAAACAATAAGTAGAAGTGCTGACTATAAGAATACATGTATACAAAGAAAATAGTATGGCCATTTCATGCATTCACTATTGATCTAGAATGCCCCTGACTAGTTCCGTTTGTCTTATCATAATCGATTATTACTTTCTTATACCTATAGTATAAAATATTATAATCGTATGAAAACCCGAAATCGAGTTTTCAACGGATTTGGACGTTTCAAAATTCCCTAAATAGGTTTCAAGCCATTTTCAAACGATGTCTGTGCATCTGAATGAATAAATTTGGTTGAACTCGGACAAAAATGTTCATATATAAATTCAAAACGCCCTAAGGACGACACCTATTGATTTTCAGTCAAATCAACCAAAGGGAAGAGAGGATTAACACAAAAACTCTAATAACTTCCGTTGTAATTAATATATTGACGCGAAATTCTATTCGTACCTAGTTAGTTATTGTGATTCATATCCGGACTTCAAATACAAGATGGACAAGAGCCTGAGTCTACTGTAGTTGTCTTTTTCGGTTTATTCATATAGGATAGAGTTCTTTAACGAGTATCTGAACATCCCAACCGAAGAACGGCGTCCTCAAAATCCCATATGAATAGCATCTAATAATTTTCCGCAAAATAGACCCAACGTGGGAAGGTGGGAGCTTGACTCAAAAACCCTCATACTGGCCGATGTAATAAATATATCCATATGTGATAGTAAGATGTTGTGGGACGAGATTTCTAATAGAAATAAAAGACGTTGTCTTCCCACTGTTTTATTTTACACCAGAACCGGTTTTCGAAGCAACAGCGTCATCATCAGTGGTTCATCCCACCCACACAGCATAGCGGTTGGAAGATAACTGCTCGGTTATAACTCAGTTATCTTCCAACCGCTGTGCTGTGTGGGTGAGATGAACCACTGATGATGACGCTGTTGAGTCGAAAACCGGTTCTGGTGTAAAATAAAACAGTGGGAAGACAAAGTCTTTTATTTCTATTATTAATAAATATATCGACACAAAATTTAATATAAGAGTTCAGAAGCCCCTATTTAAGTCAACTATTGATGAATGGTGTTGATTGATTTTGGATGGAGAGTGACTTTAAATGATTTAATTTAAAAGTTAATCTCCTCGCGAGTCGAAAGAAAGCATGACGCGTCAGTGAGGTTTGTATGCGCCCCATGGACTCCGGGTTGCGGTCCCTATGCTCTGAGCTACATAGTATAGATCAGCTGATAGTATAGTATAGTGATTCATACTGATAAGAAGAGTGATTCATTAAGATATAAAAAGTATGATTCACTCTAATATATAAAATCAATATCAACTTACGGTAATTATCATATCGACTGGCCTCAATAATTTATTTGCGTGTATATGTTCCATGTGAAGGAAGAGTCCAATCAGGATTCACAAATACAATTCTTCTTTTACTTTGAAATTATGATTTCGAATTTTCCAATGTTAGGGGTTGGGGAGGGTGGACAAATGGGGAGGTTTCCTCCAGGCCCTCGATCACGAGAGTCCCGCCCGTCTCATATTTACTATAATAATAATTTTATTATAATAAACCAATACATGCTAATAGAATACGTCAAAAGAATTTATACATTAAGATATTAATAAATTAGATTTATAACTATTCGAGTCTAACACACGTCTGATTAGTAATGACAAAACTAATAAATAAAGTAAAGAGAAAAGAATAAATAGGTACTTAAAAATACATGATTATAAAAAATATTAATACATTTATAATAAATAGATACATTTTTTAATTTAATAAAAATTAAGATAACTATTTTTTAAAACTCTTCCGGAAGTGCCTTATCACAAAGATGTTTCGGGACGTTCTTACGGTCCCTATGTGCGAGATATAGAAAAGAAAAAGAAAACAATGTAACAATAACAAATATATTTAAAAAAATAAAAATAAAAAATGTAAATTAATAAATGAAAAATTATAAATAAATGAATAGATCCACAAAATAATAATAAAAATGAAAAATAAACAAAAAAATTATAATATATCTGTGGTCACAGGAAATAAATTTTCAGGGCAGCACTTTTTTACTTTTGCATTAATCGTGTAAATCCAGTTTTTGGAATAAATAAATTATGTTTGCATCATTATTAATCATATACCTTCTAAATCTATAGGAGTGAATGAAAATGAATATTGTTAATCCTTTCTTGGATTTTCCCTTAGTTACCTAATCATTCCCTATCACTTAACTAATTATTAACCATACTTTTTGAAATACTCGTGAATGACGCCTCTCTAAAGTTGATTTAACTCCACCGTCAATGTACTACAATATCATTATTTTTTGTTAGTTATTTTCTCATATATTTTATTTCCTTTATTTGTTTATTTATTTATTTTATTTGTATTGGTATTCTAATTAACCAGAATAAATACGTAAAGAGGAACAACAAACATTGAGTTATTGAAAGATATACAATGCATATTCAAGAGGATAAACCAATAGAAAAAATTATTTATTGTCTGTCGAAGCTAACAATCTGTTCTGTATTGCATAAGAATTTTGTCTAAATCTAGCAATAACAACAGATCTCTTTGTAAATGTGACGTAAGTTGAAGAAAATAGCTAATAGAGAATAACCGAAGAAAAATTTGTCGATGAATCAACGACTATGGAATTCCCCAGCGCGAATTAATCAATTATGTTGCCAACTCAATAACCAATCGACTGTTTCATCTTAAACAAGATACAGTAGAGTCCCGCTAATCCGGACACCGATTATCCAGACATCCGGTTAATGCGGACGATATTTTAAAAATTTAGTAAACTAAAAATTTAATTTAGCGAGAGGTAAGTACTAAAAAAATTCAAACAGAGGGTTTGATTTGACTTATTCAGTTGGCTAAGATGAAAAAGTGCCGACAAAGAAGACGGCGCGGGTACCCTATTTTCCAGGAAATGACTTTTTTCAGGGAGTCTAAAAATGGCCATCTACGGCCAGAGCGCGGATAATAAAATTTAATCCCATTTTTATACGTCGAGAGCGCGAAGCCTCTATACGGCGAGAGCGCAATGGTTTTAATTAAGTTTTTAATTTATTTTAAAGTTGCCCGTCTCGCCCGCCCACTCACATTTCCACTCACATTTCAACAAAAATTTCTGCAGTGCACACCCTAACTTATACAAGTTTGTCGCTGTATTAAAGGAGCTTTTCATCGAATCACAAATAAATATGAGGAGTGCAAATATACTCAATCCTATAGTGAATAGGTCCAGTATTCGAAAAAAAGAAAGAATCAGCGAGTATCAACGCGAATACAGAGCAGGAAGACGTCATTTATTCGACTATATTTTCAATGCTTCAGAATATTATAAAAAATAAAATTATAATAAAAATAAAAAACAAAAAAGCAAATACAGTAGAGCGTCGGAAATCCGGATCGGCTCGGCGGTGAGAGCAGGTGGGATGTGGGAGGTGTGTGGTTAGAGAGGAAACCTGAGGGGACGGCGACACAACTCGCACTTCTTAAAAGACTGAGAGACATGGCTGCAAAGAAACGTACGTCCACTCGTACAAAAACAATTAAGGACTTTTTAACCCAGTAATTTTCCATTAATTACTGTAGATTCTTGTTTTTTTTTCTAAAAGTATTGTAGAGTTACTGATCTAAATTACATAATGTATATGTTCTTATTCAATATACTTCATGAAAATATTTTGTGTACTGTAATTTTCGAGCCCTTCAGCCTCTATTTTGGCACATTTGAAAATCCAGACAATTCAGTAATCCGGATGGGTCCCGGTCCCGATCGATCCGGATTAACGACGCTCCACTGTACCTGATATATAAAAACATTGTGATATATAAAATCTCGTCGTATAGTGACCCTTATAATTAAAATTTTAAATCAGCTTTGCACTCTCGCCGGCCAGCGGCTTTGTTTGAAGTACTGTCATAAATATTTAATTAATTTGCGCTCTCGTCGTATAGTGACTCTCATAATAAAAATCAGCTTTGCGCTCTCGCCGGCCAACCCCCTAAAAATATTAGGGAGACCCATGGTTGCTCTCCGACCTCCACGATTCCTCTATGTGCAGTTTTGATTGCGTTTAGCCCATGGCAGGTTTCCTCTCACCTATCATCTTGTTTACTTTCCGTCACCACCCCTTCCTCAACATTCACGCATCCGTCTGGAAATCATCCGTTGCTCAGTGTCCCAGTGTCAAGGTCAGTGTTCACATTATTATTTATATAATAAAATTATTTAACCTGAATTGTCCTCATAGCTTAGACACTAAGGAGAGGGGCAGATATATCGTCCCGCCGCGGAACGCCGGCTATTACGCCCCTACAATTTATATTAAGTATGTGATCTGAACTTTATTATTTACTTATTCCCTATACAACTGAGAGGAATTCTGCCATTGGTTGAGAGCACTCAACTTCGTCCGAGAGGAATCGTGATGTGGGGATTAGACTGTTCCCCCCACTGCTCTTAATTGGAGAGGAATCCGGCGACGCCCAAATATTCTTGTTTTAATTAGGTACTGTACATTGTTTTATTTTATAGTCCTGTTCAGAATTTAACGTTTACATATTTCGTTTTTAAAATTCTTAATTTTTACATTATAACATTGATGGTTTGTTTTGTACTGTGCAATAAATACATTTTGAGTTTTAATCACAAAGATGTTTGGTTTTGTTAACCCTATCTCAGTTCGTAGGTCGAAAACTTAGATCCTAGTCACATATCGTCTCTTAAGCAGCAACACTGCATATCTCAATTTTGAGAGGTTTACAGGAAAGAGGAAAAACTTATTTTAAATTATTATTGTAGTAATTTTACTTTATCAACGAGTGATCCAATGTTTATTTGTTCAAATATTTATTATTTGTTTAAACCAAAAGTAATTTAATTAAAAAGGCTGGTATTTATGGTGTTGAGTTATGCGCTGTTTGCAGGTAGGGTTGAGATGTGTGGTGTTGTCTTTTTTACGTTTTTCACGCTCCTAGTGGCCGGTAGAGTGAAACTAGTAATCTGAGCTTGTTTCCCGCGAAAATACGAATCCAACGATATGCATAACTCAATTTGGGCCAAAATTGCTTAAGCGACAATATACATTGTTGTATTGAAAATAAAATTAAGCTGAAGGAAAGGTGTATTTATGAGAAAAAAAAATCGCTAAAATATTTATCATGTGCATTTTACAGCAAATTCCGTTTAATGTTGACTTTCGGTAATCCGGACGGGGTCCGGTTCCATCTAGTCCGGATTAGCGGGACTCTACTGTATTTGATTTACAATGGCTTCTGAATCTTCATACTAATTTTTGTCGATACATTCATTAAATCGGCAGTTATTATTTTATTTACGGCGCCACCTCCCCTTCATCCGATTTTGTCTTTGTGTTTGTCTGTAGTAACGATAACTCCCATTAGAATAAATGTATTGACATGTAATTTTATATGATTATCCAGAACACTTTAAGGATTCATTTTCAGCCAAATCGAACAAAGGAAAGGATTTGATATTCCCTTCGACCGATTTCACTGAAAAATAATATGTGTCGTCCTTATAGGGCTTTGAATATACATATGAAATTCCATGCCAGTATATTCATTACAACGGCAGTTATCAGTTTTTGTGTTGTCTCTCTCATTATCTCCCTCTTCCCTTTGACCGATTTGGCTGTAAATCAATAATTATCGTCCTTAGGGGTTTTTGGATGAACATATAAAATTTGGTATCGATTCATTCATTCTTCATACTTTTACTTTCCCGGCAATACTGAGTGTAAAGGAAGTTGTGTAATCGGTTAAAATAAATAAATGAATAAAAAAAAAAAAGTGTGTTAGTCATCTATTTATTCTATCGGGAGTTATCACTAACACAGAAATACAGATAGACATGAAATGTTTCCGGGTATTTTTATTTATTTATTTTTTTTTTTTTTGTCTTAATGTATATTAGTCATGTCTCTTATAAAGGTGTTATCTAGTTATTTACTACATACACGGCCCCGGGAGGAAAAATCTACGAAATAAAACTCACTCACGGACGTGATTCGAACCCGCAAACCATGATGAGACCATGCGATCAAAGCCCTAAGCTCTAGTCCGCACGGCCATCATTGCCTCCTTGTTTCCGGGTATCGGATAATATGAAATTCCTTCAAAAACTCAACAAGAAATTTCTGACCGATTAAAAAACCAAAATTCCTCTACTCACTCTCACTCTCTCTCTCTCCCTCTCTCCTCCCTCGCCCTCTCTCCTCTCTCTCTCTCCTCTCTCTCTCCTCCCTCTCTCTTTCTCCCTCCCTCGCCCTCTCTCCTCTCTCTCTCTTTCTCCCTCTCTCCTCCCTCTCTCTTTCTCCCTCTCCCTGTCTCCTCTCTCTCTCCTCCCTCTCTCTTTCTCCCTCTCCCTGTCTCCTCTCTCTCTCCTCCCTCTCTCTTTCTCCCTCTCTCCTCCCTCGCTCTCTCTCTCTCCCCCCTCACCCCCTCTCTTTCTCTCTTTCTCTCTCCCTCTCCCCCCCCTTTTCAAAATCTTTTCATACTAGCCTTAAAATAAAATATTTTAGGTTAGGTTGACTCTTGGCTTTAACTACCCCCCTGAGCCTGACTCTACTGTGGGAGTCCTAAATTTTTATTCACCTAGGGCAAGGGTCTTTAACGAGCCCCTGACATCGCACAGGCTCGGGACCATTGCTTAACGTCCCATCCGAAGGACGGCGTGCTTTAAGTTTATTTTACCTCCCAGATAAAATAAACTAAGGGCCTCGGTCGGGTTTCGAACTCACGACCTTGAGCTCAGAAGGCAAGCACGCATACCACTGAGCTAACGGCGCTCTAAAAATATTTTATAATTCTTTGCTACTCGATACAATTTAAACATTATTTTGAAATAATTTCTACAGATATTTATATTTTATTGTTTGTCAAATCTGAGGACTTATTAGCGATTAGAAATTTAATAAGGAACAATTTTGGTAAGAACCTTTTTTAAAGTAAAGTCTAGATATGTGTGACAAAACAACATTTCAGGATAGTTTTTGGCCTGTATCTCAAAAACCAGACGAACTGCGAAAATCATTTAAAATATGTATTTTAGTTTTTTTACCTGTATATATTTTTGATTAGGTCATAAAACATAAACGGTATCTTGTAAATTGTACTTAGGCCCCGGAGTAAAGGGATCTCAATTTTCGACCGATTTTGACCAAAATATAATCAGATTTAAGTTAGCACATGTGATTTCTTAATTCCAAAATTCAAATCCATAGCTACAATCGTTTTTGTAGTAGAGCGCTCACAACTTTCCATCACATGCACAGACAAACATGAAATTTGTTGAAACCTCGATCTCGGATTTTCGCATCTTATACTATAGATAAATAATGTACTGTTGATACATAATAATCAATAGATACTTAAGAAATTACATTTCATAATCATTTGTCAAGATAAAAACATATGTCAAGTCGCCGTTTCCTTAACAGCGGCGCCGTTGTTTGAAGGTCATGTCTGTTTCTAGGTGAGGTCTTGTCTATATCTAGGCTAGTATGACAGAGCGGGAGTATTTGCAACTAGCAGAGCCTGACGTTCATCAGAGCAAAGAATAGAGACCCGGATCTCTGTACTTGAATATGGGCTAGACATGGGCACTAGACCGTTTCCATAACTCCTCAGTCTGTCAGAATACCCTCCCTTTAGGGTGAAAGTAAGGATAGGAGATAGAGTGGGATAGGAAGACATCTTGGGTACAATGGATGATCATCTTAGTTACTGTACCTCATGCCCGGACTTCAATACGAGGTCATATTGTCACTGGATGTCCCAGATACTATCAGCTCGCGGAGATTTCAAGAGGAAGAACAACCCGAACTGTTCGTGCGGCCGAGTCGAGACCGCATGACATGTGGTGAGGGAAACCGGCTACCCAGTGTTCAGCCGATTGGTCGCCTTTTGGCGGAGAAAGACGAAAGCCCTGTGGGACGACTGCCCCCGGCGCCCCACCGCACTACACCCAGCGAGCGCCCCCCTTTTATCCCGAAGTCTATCGGAGAGCCAAGGAAATTAAGGTGGGCTGGGAGTGACCACCGATCGTCGCAGATCGTCGCCGATGATCGCTCCTAGCTGACCACATCAGCATAAAATAATTATTTATGTTTTTATTTTTAGCTAATAAATTGTTGGGCCCTCTTTTCCCCGATTCGGCGAATGGGTGTCGTGGCCTCCATCGGAGGTCGGCAACCCAAAAAAAAAGTTTATATCATCGTGTTCACTGTAAAGTAAAGAATGTGAAAATCACTACTTTTCAGGTGACTCAATTAACTGTTTCAAAGCTATCTATGAGATCAGCGTTTTAACCTTCTAAAATTTTCCCACTGATTTAATGTGTAATTGCTTGTACTTTTAAAGACTGCTAATAGTATTTATCAATAATTGTTATTATTTAACAAAAAAGCACATTCGATAATTTGCTCCATACAAGTGATCCACTTTTATCCAAAATTTTAGCCATAAACTATCGAACATGCGATAACCCATTTTTTTGAAGGCGCCGGTAGCTCAGAGCTGATTTCAAAACCCGACAGAGGCCCTTAGTTTATTTTATCTGGGAGGTAAAATAAACTTAAGCACGCCATCCTTCGGATGGGACGTTAAGCGATGGTCCCGAGCCGGTACGATGTCAGGTACTCGTTAAAGACCCCTGCCCTAGATGAATAAAAATTTAGGGTAGGACTCCCACAGTAGAGTCGGGCACATGTCCACCACAGTGACGAAAGAGCGCTCTGGTAGTAGGCGATATGACCTCGTAGTTAAAGCCCGGTTTTAACCTTCTAAAATTTTCCCACTGATTTAATGTGTAATTGCTTGTACTTTTAAAGACTGCTAATAGTATTTATCAATAATTGTTATTATTTAACAAAAAAGCACATTCGATAATTTGCTCCATACAAGTGATCCACTTTTATCCAAAATTTTAGCCATAAACTATCGAACATGCAATAACCCATTTTTTTGAAGGCGCCGGTAGCTCAGAGCTGATTTCAAAACCCGACAGAGGCCCTTAGTTTATTTTATCTGGGAGGTAAAATAAACTTAAGCACGCCATCCTTCGGATGGGACGTTAAGCGATGGTCCCGAGCCGGTACGATGTCAGGTACTCGTTAAAGACCCCTGCCCTAGATGAATAAAAATTTAGGGTAGGACTCCCACAGTAGAGTCGGGCACATGTCCACCACAGTGACGAAAGAGCGCTCTGGTAGTAGGCGATATGACCTCGTAGTTAAAGCCCGGTCATGAGTCATAATAACTAACTACTAACCCATTTCGGTTTTTCTTTTGAAATAGGTTAAAATAAACCAATTGACTTTGAAAAACATTTTATTTTCATTATAATTATTACAAAACTTATTATAAATGCAAAAAAATCAACCTTTTTTCAGTTAACTGATTCAAACTATCAAACGTTATCCTTCAAACTTTTAAGAAATTCAACGCGACGCATCGCGACGCTTCATGATCAAGGAATCATGTAAACGCCATGCAAAAGAAGTCTGTTCGATAAGAAAGCAATGATGACTAATATAAAAAGTTTGGTCGGTAAAAAGTTTGGGTTAGGTTAGGTTAGGTTTTATGACTCATGCCCGGGCTTTAACTACGAGGTCATATCGCCTACTACCAGAGCGCTCTATCGTCACTCTGGTGGACATGAGCCCGACTCTACTGTGGGAGTCCTAAATTTTGCCTACCCTAAATTTTTATTCATCTAGGGCAGGGGTCTTTAACGAGTACCTGACATCGTACAGGCTCGGGACCATCGCTTAACGTCCCATCCGAAGGACGGCGTGCTTAAGTTTATTTTACCTCCCAGATAAAATAAACTAAGGGCCTCGGTCGGGCTACGAACCCACAACCTTGAGCTCAGAAGTCAAGCACGCATACCACTGAGCTACCGGCGCCCTCAAAAAGTTTGGTATATTATGGATAGATGGCCGTTGACGCTTCTACTAACTTTGAGACACAATCATTCAGCATTTCGCTTCGTTATTATTGAGATGACAGTGCTGAGTTGCCCCAGTCTAACATTCAATGACTGGACAGTTCTAGGCATCATTCTCTAGGTCCCTTACCTCGTTCCTAGGTCATTAGGTCAAACATAAAACAGAACTAATAATCACTATAGAGGCTCACTATTATAAAACTGTACACAATGTCAACGAAACTACAATACATCAGGGCCCAGCAAGCTAATTTATATTTATTTTATTTACTATTCATTTTATTGTTATTCGTTTATTTATATATAAATTATTAAATTAACTATATTTATTAGTATAATATAAAATCCAAGAAGCAACTAAATTAGTGAATAATAATATGAATGCATTTTGTTTTAAAACAACCCATGAATAAAAAACAAAACACGACCATCAGCTGTTTTTAATTAGTGTAGAAGAGTCGAGCTCTGAGTTGAGATGGAGTGAGAGTTTAGGCTTAAGGTGTGGAGAACTAAGTTGTAGTGAATTGATTGTGAATAATTGGAGTTTTAATTGAAATAGATGCACAAAGAAGTAATTTTTAATTTAATTATATGATTTATATGCCCTAAAATAACTTAAATTTGAAGAATGGCCAGTATTTAGAAAGAAAAGAGACTAAAACATAAATGGAAAAATTAGCTTGTGAGATTTCTTTTTGTAGATATTTTGATTTTTTTTTTATCTCTTAGTTATTAATTAGTTTAAGTAAATAAACCCAATTATTTGTTCTCTAAATTCTATTCTATTCATTTTCCCTGTTGGGCCAGTAAGATAATTTAAAAACCTTTGAATTAGATTGAATATTTTTCCAAAATTTAGAAAACAATATAAGAAATACAAATGAAAAGTTTTTTAATTGAAATTTTTCTAAATTACGTGCACTTTCTTCAAAATTGCACGTCTTGAACTTTAGATATTTTTTTAGGTCCCTTTTCGAGAACTACTGTAGAAATCAAAATGTAGTAAACCAGGTAATTTTTATTAGTTTATTTCATTATTATTACCTATTTCATTTGTTTAATTTTTTTAAATTCAATTATTAATTATTATTTATTTTTATTTAACAATAACTTTTTATCACAATGTATATATGTATTGGCATAAATCTAAGTCGAGCCACCATAGTGGTATGCGTGCTAGCTTGAGATCGCGGGTTCGAAGCCAGGCCCCCGGTTTCTCTGGTGTTCCTTCTCTTCAAATTGATAGGTGTCGTCCTTAGAGGGTTCTGAATACACGTATAAAATTTCGTGTTGTGCTTAGGTTAGGTTTTATAACTCATGCCCGGGGTTTAACTACGACCTCATATCGCCTACTACCAGAGCGCTCTTTCATCACTCTGGTGGACATTAGCCCGACTCTACTGTGGGAGTCCTAAATTTTGCCTACCCTAAATTTTTATTCACCTAGGATAGGGTTTTTTAACGAGTACCTGACATCGTACAGGCGAAGGATGGCGTGCTTTGAGTTATCGTGATTTTTCATTTTAGGAATCAGGAAAACATGAAATTCCGTTGAAAACTCACCTTCAAATTTTTGGTCGCTTACATAACGTCCCTTATACTTCGTGTGTTTGTGGAAGTAAAATATAGAAATTACTTTTCTTTTAATGACTTTCTCTGATTAGACTGAACATATTTATTACAGCGTCGGCCCTGTTGAATACAAAATATTTCTTGTACAACAGATAAAATTATCTTTATTATATTCCTACGTATGTTGTTTTCAAGGTCAAGTCTATCCTGACATAACTTAATGTTTATCAATGTTCATTGTTTATAGTCGGAATGGAGAGGTCAGACATATTGGAAGAGGGAGGGAGAAGTTCAATGACACACTTACTTCCCCAGCTGCACTTGGTATGGGGGCAGTTATGTAATCGAACATGTTTTCTGATACCCTAAAACTAAAAATAACAGAAAAGAAAGTCGGACGAATTAATCAATTATTTTTTCAAAACTAGTCGACCATTTGCGCTAAAAGTCAAGTGTTGACTTTCATTCGAGACGGTTAAGGGGTTTGTCTACCTGGTCTCATATATAGACCGGGCCAACGATGTGGACGCAGAGGTGAACCGGCGGATACTGGTGGCCAGCCGGAGTTACTATGGCCTCCAGTCACAATTTAAATCCCGGCTGCTTCCCAGGGACGCGAAGGTGCTGCTTTACAAAACGCTTGTGAGGCCAGTGCTGACATACGGATCGGAGATGTGGACCCTCACCGTGACGGAAGATAGGCGTCTTGACATCTTCAAGAGGAGAATACTCCCCAGGATCTTCGGCCCCTACCCAGGAGGAGGGCGTCTGGCGCATCCGATACAACCAGGAGTTGTACACACTCTATACAAAGCCAAAATTGTAGCACTGGATTAGAGTTGCCAGACTCCGTTGGGCTGGACACGAGGACCTTGTACCCAGGAAACTCTTGAATGTGACACCGGAGGGTAGGAGAAGAGTGGGACGACCCAGAAGAAGATGGCTGGTGACTGGAAGTGAACAGAGACGCAAGACGGATTGGTGGAGACTGGCCCATTTCTTGGAGGAGGCCAAGGCTCTTGACGGGCTGTAGCACCTCTGATGATGATGATGATGACTTACATAGGGGCTCCTAACTCCTCAAACTAAGCCATGGTGGCCGTGCGGGCTAGAGTGTAGGGCTTTCTTTTGCCTCATGGTCTCACCATGGTCTGCAGGTTCGAATCCCGTCCGGGAGTGTGTTTTATTTCGTAAATAGATGGATGTTGGATGTTGTAAATAACTAGGTAAACACCATTATTTATATAGAGACATTGCTAATATGCATCCTACATAAGGCCAAAAAAAATAATAATAAATAAAAAAAAATACAATAAGCAAATGTGCTAGTAGATAGAAAATTGAAATGTCAAAATGTCAAGAGAGGAGAAATCACGCAGTGGTGACTCCATAATTCAAAATATATGCAGTTTTTTTCGTTTTACTTATATAAAATGCATTGATTTGAATGTTTCTTTGTGACAAATATTTGTTTCTGAACTTGCAATTCCAGTGGAAAATCAACATCGAATTTTTGCCAGATAACAAAACTTTCGCTATATCTCATACACTTAGAAAAGTAAACATTTACAATTTTTGAAAAAGTGACACACCCCTCCCATGAAGTAGTCAAGCACTGACGTCAATGACAGTTGGCAAAGTCTGAACAACAGATGCAAGTTGTTCAAAAGACTGTAAGTTACATAAAAGACGGTATCAGTTTCATGAGGGTATTGTTTGCAGTTCTATTGTTGCATCCTGCCCTTGATGAAAATCATATTATTATTGTCGAAAGACATAAACCATCTCAGCACATGTGCAAACTGTCTAAATTGTTTACAAACCTTTGGTCAGGGGCCATCATCGTTAAGGATCACACTTATTAACTTCCAGCCAATTTGGGCAAAGGGTGGGCAAACTCAACACAAAAAGCCTATAACAAAATTTAGTTTGAGAATTCAAAAATCTAAATAAAGATTAATAGAGTCGACAGTATCTTTTCAGTCTAGAAGGAATTCGAGGTTCTGCCATGTAAATGAAAACTAAATATTTGGCAAATTATTATTATTATTTCTCAATCTCATTTCCAAATACTTTTAATAATTTTAATTCAGGGTGATAAATCCCAACAAGTGTCTATTATTTTCTTCTCCTTCTTGTTTGTTTGGTTCATCTTTCTGCTCTTTTCTAGCTCTGTTATTCAATGCAACGGTAGTTTATCCTTAACTTCTTCTTATCCCACTTACTGAAGATTATAAATAACTTTAAAAAAACTTGATAGGTACACATAAAAAATCAAAACTTAACATTTTTTTTTTTTTTTTTTTCGAGGGCTGATTTGTGTCACCGCGGCCAGAGTAGGCCTATTGTGTGCCCTTTGTGTGTTGGTCCCTACAGCAGCCCTGTATCTTTGATATAGTCCAGGATTCTTCTGCAGGTTCCTTCCATTACCTGCTTCGGTTCTGTTATGGCAGACCCGAAGCAGTGGAAACGTCTGCTTTCTAGTGCCCCGCACCGGCTTAGTATATGAACAGGAGTCTCATTTTCCTCGCCACATTTCCTGCACGGAGGGCTTCTAGCGATGCCCATATTGTATAGGTGTTTGTTCATATGACAGTGTCCTGTAATCAGCCCTGTCATAGCTCTTAGATCCATAAAACTTGACATATACCTACATATATTTTTTATATGCTTAACCAAACTTGATATATTTTTTAATATGCCTAACAAAACTTGATATATATATATGCCTAACGAAACTTGATGTATGTATATATTTTTTTATATGCCTAACGAAACTTGATGTATGTATATATTTTTTTATATGCCTAACAAAACTTGATATAAAAAAAATCAAAACCTGATGTATAAAAATATATACATTTATAATGATAAATAGAGTCGACAGTAGCTTTAAAATGTATAAGGAATTCCAGGTTCTGTCGTGTAAATGAAAACTCAATATTTTGCCAACGTTTCGGAAACTATTTATTTCCTTTTTCAGGGCCTTATAATGACTTGAGAGGATGTATAAAGTAAAGGTAAGTATCAAACACTCAACACCTTCGCCACTCACATCCACTCAAGTCATTATAAGGCCCTCAAGAAGGAAATAAATAGTTTCCGAAACTTTGGCCAAATATTGAGTTTTCATTTACACGACAGAACCTCGAATTCCTTCTACATTGCAAGTATATATCTATTATATGTAAACTACAGATTTTTAGCCAAAATGATTAATTGATAATGGGAAAGTACATTGCAAGTGACTTGATAAATAATTGCATTAGTATGGTTCAGAATAAAGCTGTATACATTTATATTCTAGAGGGCGCCAGTAGCTCAGTGGTATGCGTGCTTGCCTTCCGAGCTCAAGAACGTGGGTTCGAAACCCGACCGAGGCCCTTAGTTTATTTTATCTGCGAGGTAAAATAAACTTAAGCACGCCGTCCTTCGTATGGGACGTTAAGCGATGGTCCCGAGCCTGTACGATGTCAGGTACTCGTTAAAGACCCCTCCCTAAGTGAATAAAAATTTAAGGTAGGCAAAATTTAGGACTCCCACAGTGGAGTCGGGCTCATATCCACCAGAGTGATGAAAGAGCGCTCTGGTAGTAGGCGATATGACCTCGTAGTTATAGCCCGGGCATGAGTCCTAAAATCTAACCCATATATATTTTTTTTATATAAATAAATATATCAGATTGCTAAAATCAGGATTAACATTTAGAAAACAATTTGGAAAGAAAGAGTCAGTGTTGTAGCATATAACAGAAAAAAAAAATGAAAAATCCCATTTCAAAAAATGAATACCATCATTAAAGTATGTTTTTTGTGACTTCTCACTCAAGGACAGAGGTTACCACTGTTTGTACATGTTTCTATTTTTGCACTGTACAAACATGATTGAAGAATTATACTTTATAACTTTTCATCATATAAAAAACAAATAAATCATTTAATAATCTATTTCGTTCACGCTCTATTAAAATTGTTATTTATTTCCAACCATTATTTATTAGTTTCTAGTTAACATAGAAAAAAAAAATATATATATACCAATTAATTGTGTACATAACAATGTATACGACTGACGCCGTTGACGTATGTATGTATAAGAAAGTCGTCGGTGAATCACCGGTAACGTACTTCCCCAGAAGGAATTAACTTTTCGCTTCATCCCCAAAACCAGTCGACTGTTTGCGCTAATATTAAACAGTTGACTTACATAGATACTAAATCCTCATAAAAAATGTTTTGTCGATAAATTCATTACATCGGCAGTTATTGGGGTTCCTGAGTTGAGCCTCCCTCTGATCTCACCTTCCCTTATGCAGATTCCAATGAAAAATTGATGTCTCCTTATGAAGTTTTGGTCGATTACATAACTTCTCCTATACTTCGAATAGCTGGGGAAATAAAATAATATATACAGTAGAACCTCTTTAAGCCGAACCTCGATAAGTCGAAAACCTCCAAAACTCGAAAAAACGTTTTGTTCCTTTCCCTTGAAGCCGCAAAATCTTCATTACTCGAAATCTCAATCCTCTATTAGTCGAAATAATCAGTGAGTCCCTACAAGCCATTTTGGTACATAATTTCCCTCTATAACTCGAAAAAATAAATTGGACCTCTGTATCTCGAACATAGCAATGTTTTATTTTACAACCTTTACAACTCGATTATTTGAAACTTATTACCTCTATAGCTCGAAGAAAAATAAGTTACCGACTTTAAGAATTTGCCGACAATGTACACCAATTTAGGAGTATACAATAAATAGGATTACCAATTGTCTAAAGCAAAAAAAAAATTACTGACTTTTTTTAATACCTACATATACTACGTATTTTTTATTTTAAGGATGTTTTGAAATAATGTTGATTTATAATAAATATAAATATGTTTGTTACCTCTGTAATTTGAATTTTTATTTATTTCACCTCTCTAACTCAAAATTAGTTAGGTTAGGTTTTATGATTCATGCCCGGGCTTTAACTACGAGGTCATATCGCCTACTACCAGAGTGCTCTTTCGTCACTCTCAAAATTAGTTAGAATGAATCTTAACCTCTACAAGTCGAATCAAAATCCGCCTGTCGAAATCCTCCATAAGTCGAAAACTCTATAATTCGAATTTTTTGGCGTCTCCCTTGATGTTCGACTTATAGAGGTTCTACTGTATATGTATATATATATATATATATATATATACATACAGGGGCGTAGTCAGGCGTGCCCCCCCCCCTCGCCAGAACAAAAACCAAGATAAAAATTAAATAAACTAAAAAAATAGTTTTTATTAAAAATTGATTGCTTCAAGTTACCAGTAGGATCTTCAAATTACTCGTGCGTCTCATTCCTAAATCAGCAATCAGCTGTTACATAAATGTACATGTACAAAACAAGTCATATTACATTTATTTAAATGTACATGAAATCGATCATTTCCTCGCTCAAAATCGTCATTTATGTTATACTTTATACTCTTAAAGCTGATTTTACATGCGCAGTAAAAATGCAAAGCGCAGCAGCAGCAAATGCATTCTATTGGATGTGAGTCATTTAATTCTAAAAGCACAGAAACCACAGCAATTGCATTTGCTGCTCCGAGGACCGAGTCTCCGTAATACAAAAAGTCTGCAACGCTAACCACGGAAATTGCGGGCTGTGCCGCCGAGAGTCTATACCCCCCACCCTCTTAGCCTAACTTTGCCCCCCCCCCCCCCCTCGCTCAAAATCCTGGCTACGCCCCTATATATATATATATATATATACGAATTAATTGTGTATGTTACTATGTACATGAATGAGGATGTTGTGTATAAAAATATCAGATACTTACCTATATTTCAGTTATTTAATTAACTGGTACGCCGAATCAAACTGGAATAAATATTATACTAATTAAATTATGCTATTATTATAAGTAATTCTGAAAATTCCTGGACTTTGAAAAGTTTTAAAGCTACAAAAAACAAATAACTGAATTTTTTTTTAACAGAAAAGCACTAAGTCATGACATTTTTATCATTATTTTTATAAATAAAATCTATTTTGAATGAGTAAAACATGTAAAAAAACATTCTATTCCCAAGTAAATACTTTACACTTTAAGTGATTGGTCACTCCAAAATAATTTGTAGCAAAATTAAGAAAGACGTTTGAATATTAAAATTGTCAATAACTCAAAACCATCTTTTCTGACTTAGTGCCCTTTCGCTTGTAAGCCCATGATTTATAACACAATGTTATGTGCATTGTTCACTATAAGTGCAGTAAGAGTATAATATTTGAACCTTCCTAATTATGATTCAAACCGGCGACACTAGTAACAGAAATACATTTAAAAAAATTACAATAAACTATTATTAAAGAAATTTATTAATAAAAAAATAAGCCTTAAGCTTTTTTAAAACTTTTTAGAAGTTCAATTTTGGCAACCAAGCAAAAGCCCAAAAATACCTCCATAATAGTATTTTTCATTCAAAATGATTTTATTGTATTGAAACTCTATTTTTATTACACCTACATAAAATGGTTATATTCCTTGCTTAAAAAAAAAAAAAAAAAATATTGCCTTATATCACGAAAATTACAATAAAAAGATAATATTTCTTCCAAAAAATAAATTAATAAAATAATATATTATTACTTACCAAATTCATCCTAACATTACCTATTTTTGTATGCCAAGATTTAACAATAAAAAAAAAAATTAAGGAGAGTGAAATATTTATTGGGCAAAGAAGAGATTGTCTGCGAGTTGGATTACTTATCAAAGGTCAAGCTAAATAAAAGGTATTACACTGATCCATAACAAAAGACATGTTAAAGCACGAACTTACCTTACAAAGATCTTCACAATTCAAAGATGAATAAAGAAACAAAAAAAAATTAAAGGATAAATAGGCGTAAATAAAAAAAGCCCCTTTTTAGTCCGTACAAACGTTTCTAAAATGTATAATTTTTAAGATATCGAAAAGAGCGATGAAACAATACAAGGGCTTTTTTTAAAAAAAAAAAAGGCTTTTTCCTTTACACCTATAAGTAAAGGTATTTTTAAATGAAGTAAAAAAAAGTCTAGTACAATAAGTATATTAAAAGTATTAAATTACAGTAATATAATTGGATTATATTATAATAGGAAAATGATATCTTATATTAAAGTTACTCTACAGCCTTGTAGACTCGGAGACATTGGATGTCTCCAACGGTTAGGGTCATGGAGCACTGGTCCTTGGAGAACTCCCGGATGATCTTCGACTCCTTCTCGCCTTTTTGAACATGGACCAACTTGTTGTCTCCATCAAGGGTGATCACCGACTTGACCTGTCGACCATCTGGGGTTTCTTCATCAAATTCTTCACCCAATTTGAATTTAATTGCTGTATTTTTAAATGTAGAACTTGACTTGAGGGTATACTCGCCACCGTCTTCAGTCAATTCAACGACGGGAGAAACTGCATTGCCCATCTTCCGTGTCACAAGTCCCACACCAAGTGCCTTCATAAATTCATCGAAATTTTCACTTTTGTCAAGTTTGTACTTGATTCCAATAAAATCGGTCAGACCCATGATGAGAAATAACTTGAAAAGGAAATTCGCTTTTTAAAAAAAACGAACCGGTACAACTTCTTAATGAACTACTAAAGTGGCAGACTAGAACTGAACGCTCCCAGTGCCGGCTTTAGATAACCCCTGCCAAGCAGGTTGGCCACTAGAAAAGTCCCCGTACCAAATTCCCTCTCCCGAAAGATATCAAACTCTATTAATTATATTAACAGAATTTAAACAAGTTTATACAATTGTAACTAGAAAAAAAAATTACTCATATTATTTTTGCCGAGAGAGAACATTTTGTTTATCTGTAAAGCGGCCGGTAAAACATTTTGGCTATATCTGAGCATTCGATGCCATGATGAGTATGTTAGTTCTTCCCCGCCAAGAACATGAAATTTAAGTTTTGAAACGAAATGAACTGTCTTGAAAAGAAGCCATCATGCATCTACAGGGATAACCAAATTAGAACAGATGTTTTAAAACAAAAATAATAATTTTGAATAATATTAATTAAGCTATATTTAATTATTTATCAAGAATTATATATCATCTAATTAGTCAAGAATAAATTAACCCCGATATAACCACGTTGAATAAATGTCTTCAATTGTAGTTAGGGACAGTTTTTTCAATATTGGAACAAAGATATATTAATCTATAACACTAACATAAATCTGTGAAACTTGAAATATCAAAGGAATAGCAGTTAAATAAAGAATCCAATACAAATGATCACCATTAACTGTATTTTTTCAAAGAGAGAGAAGTCATTCTTCACTAAATTGCACATCAGAGAGGTAGATGGAAAATGACATTTGAAAGAGGATAGACATTCCTATTATCAATTACAAATTTAAAAAAAATAACCAACTTAATGTGAATTTGCTCTTCTAGGCAAATCAAATATAACTAAAGTGAAGAAACTTTTATTTAAAAAGTATACACTTTATTCCCTAATATAAAAAACAAGTCATTTATGAAATTCCAAAAATGAATGTATTTGAATTTCAATTTATATCATAACAAATATAAAAATTATGTTCATTTAATCTAACTTCCAAATAATTTTAATCTCAATTTTTTTTAATGTGACAGATTGGTTGAAAAAAAAAAATTACTGATATCACCAGCGCGCCTGTCTCAACTTTTGATAAGCGGCTCAAAACAAAAATGGCTGCAGTGGGGTTGGGTGTATTTTTGTTTTTTAATGTTATTTTAATATTATTAAGTTCATGTAGCTCTGAAAAGACAGACATTGAATTAGATGTTAAGGCACAACAATTACATAGAATAGACAGTTTAAATATTTTAGTGTACACATTATTGATAACATTAGCTGTTTTAACAATATGGCTTTTCAAGCATCGACGTTTAAGATTTCTTCACGAAACAGGTCTTGCTGTTATATATGGTAAGTTTTATATTGAATATTAATAGTCATAAAGTATACGTTTCCTTCTTTATCTTGTTTTTCTGACTTTCAAGTTATCTTAGACCTTGAGTGGTTGCATTTTTTATGTTAAGAAATCTTTTCATCTCTTACATTTCTTTGGGTGTATTTGATAACAATTAATTAATGTATTTGTTTATATTTTCTATTGAAAAGTTCAACATGCTTTGTATTATTTTTTTTTTCTGAAGGTCTGATTGTTGGATGCTTTATTCGATACGCTACCAACCAAAGTCCAGTATCTCATATGACAGTTGTTCAAGAACCTCCAGGTGCCTACAACAATTCTGTTCCTCCTGACAGTTTGTGGCTCATTTTTCCACCAAATAATGGCTCATCTAAGTCATTACCAAATAAGACATACGCTTATTCATTTCGAGGTGGTTTGGAAAAAGTCACTGGGAACGCTATTGACATTAAGGTAAAACTTATTATCTGTTTACTATTCTTAAAATATATTAAGAATAGAGGAAGATTTGTCATAGTTTTTGAGAGCCAACATTTTTTTTTTTTTTTTTTCAAAACTTTCTTAAGATCTTTGAGTCTTGCGATCAGCTAACCAAAACACTTTTTCTTCCGTATATCCCTCTTTATCCTTGCCAAGGCATAACTCAAGAACCACTGAACAGATTTTTATGAAACTTGTAAGTTTGGAAGTATTGGGAAATAATGAATAGTTGACTAATTTTTTTCGATGAAGATTTGCAATGAAAAAAAAATGTTTCTTCTCAACATAATACTGAGAATGGTAATAATAGAGGCGCGTTGATGCCACGTAGTATCGTTCTTGATAAATACGTAGTTACTGTCGACTCTTTACTTCTCCAAGTATAAGTGGTATAGGACAAGTAATATAATCGGCCAGAAAATCGATGCTGAGTTTCCAACGGAACTTAATGTTTTACGATTCCAAAATTAAAAATAAATATATCTGTCTGTGTGTGTGAACACGATAACTCGCGATATAATGAATGTTTCGACACGAAATTGTATATGTGTATTCAGAACTCCATTAAAATGACATCTATTGATTTTCAGCCATATTGGCCAAAGGGAAGATGTGTGGACATATGTAAATTCAGAAACCTATAAGGGCAGCATCTATTAATTTTCCACGAAATCGGCAGAAGGCCAGGGGAGGGGCGCTCGACTTAAAAAACTGAATAACTGTCGATGTAATGAATTAACACAACATTTCGTATGAGGATTCAGAAGCCCATATTTAAGTAAACTATAGATTTTTAGTTCAAATGGTCGATTAATTTTGGAAGAAGAGCGAAAATTTAATTGACTAATTCGTCCTTAGGGAAGTACATTGCCGTTGATTATCCAACTTTATTTTCTCTTATTTATTAGTTTAGCGAATTGGAAAACTTGGAAGTAATTGGCAAAACACGTTATTATTCAATGTGAGATTCAAGTTAACAATTTTATACTTTTCAACATCGATGTTTATCTTAAGCAATAGTTATTGTGACTCATGTCCGAACTTTAATTACGAGGTCATATCGCCTACTACCCGATTCTGCAATGGGAGTTCTAAATTATGTCTACCCTCATGTAGATTAGGGGTCTTTAACGAGTATCATGCCAAATATTTGCACAATTTTGGTACCGAATCTATTTTCTAATTTTCACGTTAATCGCCTCTATTTATTTATCTCTATGTTATATACATTTATCATATTTTTTTTTTTTTTATTTTATCGCAATTCTCAGTTACTAAATTTAGTTAAACAGTTATCTGGCATTAATGTTATTTCAAACCACAGTTTTTTACAACTTGTTAGTTATGAAGAACTTTGCATCACTGTTTCATACTGCTGTACATAAAACAAGTACAAGCACTTTAGAAGGTTACTTGTTGATTTTAAATAAACCTTTATCTTTTTTTTTGTGCATAAGAATCTATTTTATTTTAGATATACAGTTCGTATATGTAAATAATTTTTAGAAAGTAAAACTGTTTCACTCTCCAAAACCGAATGACCGTTTAGGATAACAATTATGAATCTTTATACTAAATTTTGTGTCGATACATTAATTGAGCTGAGTTTACGAAGCTCTTTCTTAGGCGACTCATGTATTTCGTTGTACTCGTACTCCTCCTAAACCCCTTTACCGATTACATTGAAATTGGCCACGATGGTAGTGGACACAGTGACAATGGTTTACTACTAAAAAAAATCTGAAATCGAACATAACAGGGAGGAATAATCACCGAAAAACGAAATCTCCATTGAAATCAATTGAGAGACTTATGAACCGGTAGGCAAAACCGTGTTAGATGAGGAATCTCATTGACTCTAAAATACAATGTATCATGGACGGGTACAAGGAGAACATAGGGGCCCTTACATCTCCCTAGGGTTATCCCATATCCCATTTCAAGTATTCAACGAAATTGTGTCGTTTGGTCGAACAGATGTTCACGTTAAACACGGAGAAAAAGATTCGGTAAAAGTGTGCAAACTTGAAAACCCTACGGTTCCATCCAGTGATCACAAACCGGTTCATATGCCCCATTTCAAATGCACTACTTGTATGTTAACCGACCACACTAACAGTATGATTCAATAAATTTAGACTGACTCAGCTCAGTTTTTGCAAACAGCAGAATGCATTGCACATCTAGTTAAATTGGCAGTTATTTAGGTTTTTGAGCTGAGCCCACTCTTTTCCTCCCTTCCCTTCGGCCGATTTCACTGAAAATTAAAAGGTGTCGTCCTTATAGGATTTTGAATATACATATGAAATTTCGTGTCAATACATTCATTACAACGGCAGGTATTAGAGTTTTTATGTTAATCCTCCCTCCACTTTGGTCGATATGGCTTCAACTACGAAGTCATATCGCCTACTACCAGAGTGGTCTTTTGTTGCTCTGATGGACATGACCCTTTTTTGTGTTTAGCTCCCTCCATCCTCTTTGGCTGATTTCGCTCAAACTCAATAGGTGTTGCCCTTGAGGGATTCTGGATACACATCTAAAATTTCGTGTAGTATTCATCCATTCTATCGGGAGTTATCGTGTATACAGAAACACAGAGAAGTTTTAATTCTCCAGCTTTACGATGTATAGTGGAACTTATTTAATCGGTTTTCCGACTTCAATATTCTGAAAATGTGTGTGTATGTGAATAACTTCAGATAGAGGAAGTTGTATAAGAGTGTCCAGAACCCTGGAGGTGTAACGACGACACCTCATTTTTAGCCAAATTGTTCAATTTGTTTTGGGGAAGTACATTGCCGGTGATCCACCGAAAATTTTTTAAAAATAATTTTCCTATCAGTGGATCGAAAAACGTGAAATTCCAGTGAGAGTCAACATCGAATTTCTGACCGAATACATAACTTTCCCTATACCTCGTATAGTTAGTTATTCGACTCATGCCAGAGCTTTAACTACGAGGTCATATCGCCTACTACCAGAGGGCTCTTTCGTCACTCTGGTGGGCATGAGCCCGACTCTACTGCTCTTGTTCCTATTCAGTGACTATAATAAACTTGTGATTTTCATAGCATCTGATTCCTGAGTCCACTCCTTTAATGTAGGAGCCCTAAATTTGTATTTGTCTTAGGGTCTCTTAACGAGTACCCGACACCGCATAGGTTAAAAAAAACATAAAGGCCTCAGTAGGGTTTCGAACCCGCGATCTTGAACTCAGTAGCCAAGCTCATTACCTCTCAGCTATCGTTTTGTCTACAAAAAATAGTTTTCTCTATGGTTATAAGTTATTTTTAATGTGGTTATTCACCTAAAAGATTGTTAAAGTTATAATAATTCAATTAAATGAAAAATAGAGAAAATAGGTTAGGTTTTATGACTCATGCCCGGACTTTAACTACGAGGTCATATCGCCTACTACCAGAGCACTCTTTCGTCACTCTGATGGACATGAGCCCTACTCTACTATGGGAGTCCTAAATTTTTATTCACCTAGGGCAAGGGTCTTGAACGAGTACCTGACATTTACAGACTCGGGACCATCGCTTTACGTCCCATCCGAAGGACGACATGCTTAAGTTTATTTTACCTTCCAGATTAAATATTTCAATATACCTATATATTACGTATTTTTATTTTTATTCTCTCTCTTTTCAGGCCACGTTTGACCCAGAAATATTTTTTAACATTATTCTACCTCCGATAATTTTTCATGCTGGATATTCTCTTAAAAGGGTAAATATATAAAGAAATTATAATCCAATGCAAGATTATATTCGCAATGCTATAAAATTTATGATTTTTTTTTTCAGAAATATTTTTTTCGAAATCTTGGAGCAATCCTGACGTACGCTGTCATTGGGACCACTATATCCGCTTTTGTCTTTGGGTAAGAAAGAGTTTTTTTTTTAAATTTTATCTCCAATTGCCACAACTTTCTCGATTAGGATTTACACATTTTATGAGCCATACAAATTCGATTATGGAAATCGGTAGTCAATGTAGATCTGTCACTGGCAACCTGTGCAAATGACTCATAGGGCATCTTCATAGGGCTGTGCCTCTTCAGGATGGCCTGGATGTCTTGGCAAATTGGTTCAATAGGTAGAAGCTGATACTAAATTCGAATAAGACTGAAAATAAGATTTTCGCACCAATTCACTATACACTGAAACAGCTGAACATCAATCACGAGTACATCCCCTGGACACTAAGACACCAGGCGGTGAGGTATCTAGGAGTGCTCCTGGACACCAATACACCAGGGGGTGAGGTATCTAGGAGTGCTCACAGTAGGCTCATGTCCACCAGAGTGACGAAAGAGCACTCTGGTAGTAGGCGATATGACCTCATAGTTAAAACCCGGGCATGAGTAATAATAACTAAATTTTTTTTATGAACTAGATATAAATATATATATATCTATTTTTTTCCTTGCCCCCAACCCTATATTAATGTTTTCATGTTGCTGTTGGTTATGCGAATTACTAAAAACAAATTGGGAGCGATTTGGATATGGAGGCCCGATTCGGAATAATTACCGTATTTTCTTTCATTTTAACTTCAACTGTCACATCTGTTCACATTTTATGAACTCTTCGTCTCACTTAGGCCATCCTGTATAAAATGTAATCTATATAATGTATATATATATATATGTATTATAGATTCTTATTAAAATGTTGTTGTCTTGCAGAGTGCTGATTTACGGTTGTCTTCAGTTTATTCCTCATCTGAAGACCAACTTTACATTCTTGGACACCCTCTTCTTCGGCGCTGTCATCTCTCCCACAGATCCTGTCACTATCCTGGCTATATTTAACGATTTGCGAGTGGATGTGACCCTCTACTCTCTTGTTTTTGGAGAGAGTGTTTTAAACGATGCTGTTGCGATTGTGCTCAGTGGGTAAGTGGCCATATCTCATGCATATAAGAAAATATTATATATATATATATATATATATATATATATATATATATATATATATATATTATACAATTTATCACTTTTGGGTTGTGTAAGGATATTCTAAATTTATATTGTTCGTTTTTTTTTTTTGTGACTCATGCCCGGGCTTAGATTTTTATCTCGAAGGTGAAAAGATGTTGGGAACGCCATCCTTCGGATGGGACGTTAAGCGAAGGTCTCGAGTCTGTACGATGCCAGGTACTCGTTAACGACATCCTATCATACGTGAATAAACCTGGGTTGATAAAATGTAGGACTCCCACTATAGGGTCGGGCTCTTATCCACTAGAGCGATGAAAGAGTGCTCTGGTATATACAGCTTTATTCTTGTCCTAATGTATTTATTGGTCTTTACAACCTAGCTAATAATGTAGAGCAAAGGTCGGGGGCCCGCTGAAAGATCTGTAAGATTATTCTTTTTCCGCTCTTGAAAACATTTATGAATATGTCCATGCACTCAGCTGAAAAACCACCCTGGTCTAGAGAATGAAATCATTTGCGTTTGTTGAGGGAACTCGGAATGCTGTCCGCTACGGAAGGCGACTAATGTCGTTACATTCATTACATCGGCAGTTATTTAAATTTTTGAGTTGAGCCTCTCTCTGATTTCCCCCTCCCTTCGTATGATTCCACTGAAAATTAATGGGTGTCGTTCTTATAGGGCTTTGAATTTATATATGCAATTTTATGTCATACATTCATTCTATTGGGAGTTACCGTGTTCACTGACACACGGATAGGAAATGTTTTTCATTTTTGAAATCAGGTGGTCGGAAAACATGAAATTCCTGTGAAAACTCAATATCGACTTTCCAACCGGTAACGTCCCTTATATTTCGTATATCTGGGGAAATAAAATAACTAGGTGTGCAATGCATTCTGCTGTTTGCAAAAACTGAGCTGAGTCAGTCTAAATTTATTGAATCATACTGTTAATGTGGTCGGTTAACATACAAGTAGTGCATTTGAAATGGGGCATATGAACCGGTTTGTGGATGGAACCGTAGGGTTTTCAAGTTTGCGCACTTTTACCGGAACGTTTTCTCGGTGTTTAACGTGAACATCTGTTCGACCAAACGACACAATTTCTAAATCACCAATGATAGTTTTCTTAGGTTTGAAGTCAGTTGACATAGGCGTTATTACGTAATCTAGGCATATATGTATAAAAAACTCAGTTAATGTTTTAATAATTATCAGTAACTTCTCACCTTGTATGTTCTTTATGAATATATTAATACTTTAAATAGATTTCAATTGAATTCAATGGATTTTTTCTAGCCTTTTTGTAGACAACAACCGCTGTTTTTGCACAAAATTATTTTTACTATGTGTTCTTTGTATATTGAAGAATATTTTTATCGAAAAAAAAGTCGAAGTTTGTAGGTTAGAACACTGAAAAAAAGGCTCAAAAAAAGTGGTGTCCGGTGGTAAACCGAAATGAGATTCTATTTTGCGCGAGAATTTTGCCTCTCAAGTGATTTCAATGGGGATTTCGTTTTTCGGTGATTATTCCTCCGGGGTATGTTCAATTTCAGATTTTTTTAGTAGTAAACCATCGTCACCGTGTCCACTACCATCGTGGCAAATTTCAAAGTGATCGGTAAAGGGGTTTAGGAGGAGTACGAGTACAACGAAATACATGAATCGCCTAAGAAAGAGCTTCGTAAACTCAGCTCAAAAAGTATATTAAATCTTGAGGTAGGTCAGTTAAGGGTGGCGAGCGAGGGGGAAGTTTTCAGAACATCTGTTGCTTCGTTGATAGAATCGAGAGTATCTTTAGAATGTTGAGGTCTTAAGAAAATTCAGTATTTGTCCAAAGTTTCGGAAACTATATTTTCTTTTTTTTTTTTTTTTTTTTTCAGAGCCTTATAGTGACTAAAATGGATGTGTGTAGTGAAGACGGGGCGGGGTGGTATGTATCTGTTTGTGTCTGTTCACTATCAGATGGTCAGAAACACTTAACACTTTCACATCCACTCAAGTCATTGTAAGGCCTTGAAAAAGGAAATAAATAGTTTCCGAAATTTTGGACAAATTCTGAGTTTTGTTCTTTACTCGACAGAACTTCGACTTTCCTTAGACACTGCCGATTCGGTCTATCACAATACTTTGCAGTACTTCGATATTTTTAGATATCTTAAGTACTTTAGAGTCCTATTTCGTTATCGTCGTCCATGGCCTGTTTCAGCTATCTTTTAACAAGTTTACGTTCTTTTTTTCTATTTAAATGAACATTCAGGATAGTAACTTCTCTCACTAGAAAAAAAAATAAATAAAAATACTTCTCACCATGAGTTATTTAAATGAGTTTTTACTCTTCGTTTGAAACTAATTTACAGATATGAATGTCAATAGTTACGTATTAAGTTCGGAACCCGGCCTTAGGTTTTTTATGTAGGGTGTAAGCCGTCTTTCGGTTGGGACGTTAAGCGATGGTCTTGAGCCTGTAGGATGTCAGGTTCTCTTTAAAGACCCCTACCCTAGGTAAAGAAACCCAATTAGGCAAAATTTAGGACTCATTTACAATCAGAGCGACGAAAGAGCGTGAATCTAGGCGATATGACCTCATAGTTCGGGCTAAGTCACAATAATAATAATAATAATAATAATAATTTTATTATCAAAGAAATTCTACAGAATTTATAGGTAACGTTAATTTTTTCCATTTTTACTTAAATTTAAAATTAATAAAATTATATATATTATAAAAACACTTTTTTTTAAAAGTTCCTTTATATTTTTATTAAAGTCTTAATTTATTAATTACTCAAGAGTCTTACTTGCTGTGACAAGTTGAACAGGTTGAGTCCCAGAAGTTAGTAGCTTCTCTTGGTCTTCTCCAGCCTGCATCTGGGGATGACCAGATTGTATTGAGATCTCAACTAGTACTGGCTTACCAGTAGTTATTAGTATTATAGTTATAATACTAATATCTAACATACTAGAAAGTTATTAGGATTTTCAAATCGTAATTCCCGTTTCCTTTGGCTGTTTTGACTGAAAATTATTATCGTCTTCACGATGTTCTGGTTACACATCCCGAAATTTCTTATATATAATCTATTCTATCGGAATTTATCGTGTTTACAGACAGACACCCTGATTCCAAAAATGAAAAAAGAATCCATTTTTCAGTGGGTATTCTGTGAATCCACTTACATATTTCTGGTCCCATTTAACTCGAATTAGCAAGGGTTTACATACTTTTGAACTATTAATAATGTTGTTATATGGCCGGTATTGAATTGCGCCAAATCGTATACCTTCACATAATCTTTGTATTGAACTGCACTCATTTGAAAATAGATATAAATTGAGAAACATTGAACTCCGCCAAAACACATTTTTATTAACACTGCCTACATACATATTATATATTACCTACCTTGCAAAGTGAAAAAGTTTGTATAAATTACAAGAATGTATTAGGTATCACTACAAAATTGTGACATATAAACCACTTACTCTTTGTAAATCCAGTTGATGTATCTGAAGAAATAAAATGTTGATCCTCCCGTCGGTCCTTTTAGTGAAACAGTCCAGGTTATCCAGATATAGAGAAACCCCATGGGAGAGCATATAAAAAATATCTAGTTCATAAAAAAAATGTATTTCTCAATATAAATTATATAGTATGTCAATTATATTTCCATTTACTTTCAGCTCGATATTGCACATTTCTATAATATATCACAGGACTTCGACTATCGGATTAATAGAGAATATAAACACAGTCAGAACGAAAAAACTGAATTTTACGAATTAGATTCATCCCAATCCCAAACAGATAGCAAATAGAGTTCAAATCATATAAACACTAATAAAATTGAAAATTTAAAACCCCCTCGACACAAAAAATAAACCTTTAAAAATGAGGAGGGGGGGGGTTGGCCTTATAAACATTTGAGCTCAAACTCCAAGTCTCTGGCTGTAATAGAGGCCGAGATCCCTACACAGCTCTCATGAAACCTGAAGATCTTGGAAACGGCATACCAAATTTCCACCAAACATGGTTAAGAACCATCTCGCAAATACCAGCTTTTGAAACAAAAAAACCTCTTTGAAATCGGTTCAGCCGTCTTGGAGCTACGATGCCATAGACACACACACAGACCAAGGCTTCAAACTTAAAACACTTCTCCTCTTGCTTTGGGGGTTAAAAATGTATATTTTTGTTTAGTTGTGTTGCCAGAGTAATAAATAAATATGATTTATTATATATTATTATTGTTATTATTATGTGTTTCAATTTCAACCATTTCACAATATATCAAATTTCAGAGTTGAAGAGTCCTTTTGCGTCGGGTTTAAAAAAGATACAATTGGCGGAATTCAACGTGAGTTAGAAAGGATGTTTGGCGCAGTTCAGTAGATTTAAATATCATAAACAAGGGTAACTTAAAATAACAGGTATCCCATTGGCGCAATTCGATTTCATCCGGTTATATGGTATAACTTGTTGTTTCAGTTCGATCCAGAACTACGGGGAACATTACCAGAGCGGCTCTGGGAGCTTTGAACCAGATGCTTTCCTGAAAGCTTTGAGCGACTTTATCACAATATTTTCCCTTTCACTTCTGATTGGAGCTTCAATGGGATGTTGTACAGCATTGATATCCTTTTTTTGCTTGCGTAAATACATTGTGCAGATTTATGTATTAAAATGAATGTAAACAAATAACGTGTTTAGCTGTTATATTGTTAATATGAAGATGGCTGATGTAGTGAGAAGTTATGTCAAAGGTTGTAAAATTCATTTATATCAATTCATAGCTTTTGCACTACGATAATGCACATGCTTTCACTTCATTGCTTGTTCGTGAATTTTTGGCCAAAAACAACATTGTAATGATGCTTCAGCCTTCATATTCTCTAGACATGGCTCCGTATGACTTTTTTCTGTTCCCAACAATAAAGAGAACTTTAAAGGGACGTCGTTTTACAAGCATAGATGAGATTAAAAGCCCATCGCTGAGAGAGCTACATGCTAAAGATCGAGTTCCAGAAGTGTTTCGGGGATTGGAAGAGACGCTGGCATAAGTGTATAATATGGGAGACTATTTTGAAGGGGATAACATTGAAGTAGACGAATAAATAAAATTCTACCGAAAATTCCCGTTATTTTTTTACTATTTACTCGTACTCACCCAATTCCTTCATTTATCAATCGGTAATAGAAGGACAAAGAGGTGGGCAGATGCAGGGATCAATGAGGAATTCATCGTTATTATATCTAGGTTTTTTATCTGAGAGGTGAAAATTCTTTGTGCTCACCGTCCTTCAAAAGTAATGCGATGGTCCCGAGCCTGTATGATGTCGTGCTCATGTCCACCAGAGCGACAATAGATCGATCTGGTAGTAGGCGATATGAGCCAGTTTTCTAATAGTTGGTTGTGAATTGACTAAATAGTAATTATCGTGCTAGCCAACTGGAGCTCAAGATCGCGGTTTCGAAAACCGGCCGAGGTCTTTGGATTTTTTATTTGAGGGCTAAAACCTTTGAGCACGCGTCTTTCGGTTAGGACGTTAAGGTCCCGAAACTGTGCAATGTCAGGTAATTATTAAAGATCTGTGGAAAAAACAAAACACGGCCATCAGCTGTTTTTTTAGTGTGTGTACAGTCGGGTCGAGGCCTGGGTTCAATGGAGACGGTCTTAGTGTGTGGAGTGGTGTTTAGGCTTAAGTTGTAATGAACTAAATAGAAGTGAATTGACGGTGAAATTTATCCGCAAAGAAGGTACTGTTGTTTGTTTATATGTACAGGATATATGCCCAGAAAGATATAACTTAAATTTAAAGAATGACCAAAAAGAAAAAAATATCAAAATAATAGTTTTAAAAATTTAGTTTTTATGAGTTTTTCTTTTGATTTTTGTTTGTTTCAATGTTTTGTTTTTTTATTTAATAATGTAGATTTTAGAAAATGAACCCAAACTGTTTGTTCTCGTAAATTATGTTCTATTAATTTTCCCTGTTTGCCCTGTAAAGATAATTTAGAAAACCTTTGGATTAGATTTAATATTATTTAAAATGGCATCTCTTTAGAAATCCAAATGAAAAGTTGGTTAATTGAATTTTTAAAAAAATATGTGCACTTTCTTAAAATTTGCACGTCTTGAACTATTGATATTTATTTAGGACCTTTTCGGAAATTACTATAGAAATCAAAATTTAGTAAAAGAAAAGAGATACAATTTTTACAGGAAATGTGGTAATTTATTGTTTAAATTGTTTGTTTATTTAATTATTGTTATTAATTATATATTTTTATTTATTTATCATTTATTTAAGATTAACCATTAAAAAATTCCTCTTTTATAAGAGCATTGGATGCTTAGGTCCCTGGGCGTGCACACCAGCCTTCTCAATGTATCTTAACAGTTTTGTTTGTTTTGAACTAGAGTGATTTTTATTTATAAGTTTTCTCCTCACAATAAGCTTTCTGCTAGTTTTGGACTGGTTCGGTCAAAATATTTATATTTATATATTATTCACCATAGTTTGTATTATTTATTAAGTCCCAACTACACTCAATAGTTTAAAAAATATATTATTATTTATTTTTCTTAACTGCTTTGAACTTGACGAAGTTTACTCGAATCCGAGACTTCCCTCTTTTCGAGTCGGCACTATTTGTACTCATGTCTTACGCCACATTTCTTATTGCCGAAGCTACTGATCTCACTGGTAAGTTTTATAATTAAATATAATAATAATTTTTATTTTATTGTGATATATATATACATATATACTAAATTGGTTTATTTTTGTACTTTTTTAGGTGTTGTATCAGTTCTATTTTGTGGAATATTTCAAGCTCACTATACATACAACAATTTATCAAGAGATTCTAGAAAAAGAACTAAATATTTATTTGAGCTTTTGAATTTTTTGGCTGAGAATTTTATATTTTCTTACATTGGAGTGTCCATGTTTACCTTTCCGAAGCACAAATTTGAAGTTGGTTTCATCGTCGCAGGATTTGTATCCTTTCAGTTAAAATTATTTATAAGTAAAGTAACAAAGAGGTAAGTCATAAAAAAATAATGATTCTTCTGAAAAAAAAAAAAATTTGTGAAAAGAGGTAAAGATGAAATCTTCATGATCGAATGGAAGAAAACAAAAAAGTATAGGAGGGACAGTAAGGGTTATAATGGTTCCTGTTTACACAAATACAAACCTTGAAATATATATGTGTCTTTCAATTCCTTTTATTTATTTTATTCTTATTTTATTTTTTAAAATTAATTATCATTTTTTATTTATTTTTTGTCCCAATAATTAAAATAAATTTTGTCCCGAAGACCTACCTTCCTCTCACACGCCATTCAGGCTGTGCATCATAGACATAGATAGTTGTTGCATACCAGCAACACTTGTATCTTTATAAATAGAAGACAAAAAAATATATATTTATATTATTTATATAAAGGCAGTTGTATGTTTTCTGCTTACGTTTTGAGTTTGTCATGTTTTCTATTGAACTAACCGTGTCATTACCACGGCTATTTGTAGTATTTTCACTGAAAACAAAGAGGAAGGAATAATAATTTCAGTAGCAAAATGTTTAATGTACCAATATTTTATTTGTTCTATTAATTTTTTTGGTAAACTTGATTCGATCAACTTATAATAACTAAATAAGATACATATATATTTCACATATCTATAATCTGATAATATAACGTTTCCAAATCGAGGATTTATTCCTTTATAATTCATTTGTTATAATAATTTGTTTAGCTATATTTATGATAGTTGTGTAATTACAATATAATCACAATTAGAAAATTCGTAATAATATTGAAAATATTAAATTATTTTACGGCTTACTTATTAATTAAAAATTGTTGACGTTGAGTTGTCCGGGAAATCGGTTGATGGAATGGGGGGACCAGAGAAGAGGGGTTCGATTTAAATACCGTGATAACTCCCGAATGAATGTATCGATACAAAATTTAGTATGAGGATTCAGAAGCCACTATTTAAGTCAAATATTGAGTTTTAGTCCAAATAGCGAAAACGTAGTTGATTAATTCTTGCTGGGGATTACATAGCCGGTGTTTCACCTTTTTTTGTGTAATTTTCCAAGAGTTTCCAATGGAGTGTTTATAGTTTTTTTTATTATGGCCTCTCGTGTGATCCTGAAATTTGTCCCATACGAGCCACTATATAAGTATTTCGTAAATTAATTTTTTGTTGAGTTGTCACATGTTTCTCCCTTAACCATCTACTAAGGTTTGTGCCTCGATCAGCCGTGCAGCGAATATCTACCCTTTGTCATTTCTTCTCAACCTAGGAAGGAAGCCTCAAATCAGCTCTAATTTTCAACATATGTTATTTTTCGCTGGTAAATTTTTTTTTTATGTATACTTATATTTGTGTATATTTATTATTGTATTTTTGTCGCTTATCGTTCCGTCTGAAGGTCGGCGTGCTCATGGTCTTATCTCTCAGATAACAATGTCTCCTCGTCTAGGCACTGTCTGTATCTGGCATGGCTCTGCCTCGGAAATACTCCCACTGCAATTTTGCCTGGTTTAGGTTGTTACGATACAGAGTTTTTCTTATCATATCGGTTATGGGAACCGTATGGGGATTTTATAGTAGTTTTTAACTCTAAGAGAATTCAACATCAAAAATTCCCAATTTTTTTTCCCCATGCGTTTAATATGAAAGGCACCACTTACATTCAAATTTTCAGATTTATATTTATTTATGTCTGAAAACAGATAAAATCGTTTTCTTCCACGTTGGTTTCACAAAACAAGACCGAGATACCGTGTCTTAGATTGAAAAACTATATCGTCTTATCGGCGGCGAAAAATGGGAACCATATCGACATTTGAAAAAGCATTAAGTACAATTCAATAACTCATTATTATTTTTTACGATACGTTTGCAAAAACCCGGTAGGAATGCTCAGGTCATGGAGTTGAAAGTTACGAACTGCAAGCTTCTTCGTAGCATTTGTTTCCCCTATGTCCAAGGACCCATAGTAGTTATTGTGACTCATGCCCGGGCTTTAACTACGAGGTCATATCGCCTACTACCAGAGCGCTCTGTCGTCACTCTGTTGGATATGAGCCCGACTGAACTGTTGGAGTCCTACCTAAGGTTCATTCACTTAGGGTTGGGTTTTTTAACGAGTACCTGACATCGCCACATCCCTTTCAGATAAAAAACCCTACCTGAGCTACTGGCGCCCTCCCCAGAACAGTGTTAGTTATTTTGTTTTTGCACAGTTTTCAGGACTTTGAGGAAGTCTAGAACCAGCTTTGGGCAGCCCTGACTATCAGAGACTAGACTACTTCTAATATATGCTCTCGCATGAACACGTTTCTATGACAAGAACTTCCAACTTAAAATTGGTCTCTTGTTTGCCAAGACTGAAAAATCCGTTCAGGGATTAACGCCGTACCTATCAGCAGGATGCTGATGATGTATTGTAGGCATCTGAGTACCAGATAAGGTCCTCAATCGTAGGTTGTTCTCTCTGGCCTATCGTTTGAGAAACCTTATCTTGAAGGGGTTTCAGTGTTGGACACTGGCGTTATTTCGTCGCCCGGCATTCAAGAATTGTCTTACCTTTACAAAGAGAAAGCTATATTCTTGCTGCAAGAAGATTAATCTTCTTGCGATTAAAAGGTTTACCTTCTTGCTGTAAGAAGATATCTCCTTTTAACCGCAAGAAGATTAATCTTCTTGCAGCAAGAAATATTCACTCTTGCCGCAAGAAAATGCATTGTTGCTGCAAATAGACGTTTTTCTAGAGTATATATATATATTTTTATATTTTGTAATCAATACAATTAACTCTAATTTTTTTATTAGCAGATTATAATGGAGAAAATATAAGTTGAACTATAGTTTTCGAGGTCAACGCTATTTAGAAACAGTTGCAACTATAAATTAAAAAAAAAAAACAATTGAAATGTACATGTAATATTTTACTAAATTAGGTGTCATTGAAATGAAGAAATATGTTATTTCAGAAATATTTTGAATATTATCAAAAGGCATAAGTAAATAAAGTAGTTTTTTCGCACATAACTTTAGCAATTTATTATTCTTACTGATATTATTCTCACTATAGGAATAGGTTGATTCGTATAAATATATTCAGTCGATTATTAAAATAATTAAAATATCTTTATTCGGAAGACATTAATTCTTGGTATACAAAACTACCAAGAGTCAACGTGTTTTATATATGTTTATACATTACACATTTTTACTGATCTGAACAATATTTTATTCTCTCCCAGTTTATACATTATTCATTAAGAAAATAATACAAATTTTATAAAAATTAAAATAATATACCTATGTTTAAGGTGGTTAATTATTCAACATATGTGTAATAATATAATTTAACATAAATTGCTCTATAACCATCATTTTACTGTAAAAAAAACTCTTGCACAGAAGAAGATCTTTCTTCTTGCGGAAAGAATAAGTCTTTTTGCGGTGAAAAGAAACTCTTCTTGCGGCAAATCCATTTGCTTCTTGCCGTAAGAAGAAATTTGCTTTGTCACAAGAACTTTTTTTCTTGCCGCACGAATATATTTTTCTCTGTGTAGAAATGTCCCATCTTAAAGTAATAGCATGTTGACTAATTGGCTCTTCTGTTCTAGGTTTGAGAGGAGCAATGTCGTTCGCCCTGGCTATAAGGAACACAGTGTCGGAGGCACGTCAAGCTATGTTGACCACCACTTCACTTATTGTCATCTTCACCGTCATCATCCAGGGAGGCGCCACCATGCAACTGTTGTCCATCTTCAAGATACCGTGAGTTCAATCTCGATACTTTAATACTTGTGATGAAATACACTACAGATGAGGAAGGAATATCCGGGAGAAAAATGTCTAAATCACACTACTCACACAAAAGAAATTTCTACAGAAAAACGTTACCTAGGAACAAAATCACTATAATAACAATTGACGGGATTAGAATCAAAATGGTCCAAGTGACATTTTTGAAAATGTTTCGTTAAGTGCATAATCGGGTACAAAAATGATAGTTCTGTTCAGGAAAAAAGTTGTACAAGTGAAATCCTAGCCAGTGCTGAGATCTAGTGGAAAATCACTTATTCCATTTTGGTGACATGAACAAGTAACTTGAACATATCGATTGTGATCTTGAAATTAAGATTTTTATTAAATTTTGTGGTTGACTAACGGGAACTTTCACCATAAAAGCAGAAGACAAAATATTTCCGGTTTCGATAAATTATACATTTTTTATCTGTTAAGAAATTAATGCACAGTTTCTTCATAGTTTTAAAAATGTCACTTAGACCACTATGAGTCTAACCCCGTCAATTGATACTGAAAAAAAAAAAAAAAAAAATCAACACTGTCTTAACTGATAGATTGAACATGATCTCCCATGTATAAACAATATTTCGATAATTCCCAGTATGAATGCATGTATTGACACGAAATTTTATATGTGTGTCAAGAACCCTCTAAGGACGACACCTATTGATTTTCAGCCAAATTGGCCGAAGGGAATGGGGGGGATTAGGGGGAGGCATAACACAAAAACTCTGTAATGAATGTATTTACACGAAATTTCATTTGTGAATTCAAAGCCATATAAGGACGTCACCTATTAATTTTTTGAGAGATGAGTGGAAGGTAATGGGGTGGGGACTCGTCTCTAATACCCAAATACTGCCGATGTAATGAATGTCACGACACAAAATGTAGTGTGAGGATTCAGAAGCCACTATGTAAATCAAATATTTAGTTATAGTCCAAACGGTCGACTGGCTCTGGAGGGAGAGCGAAAAAGTAATTCATTAATTTGTACTGTTGAAGTACATGGCCGGTGACCCATTTTTTTTCTCATTTTTGGAGTTGGAAAACGTGAAATTTCGCTCAAAACTCAGATTCGAATTTTCAAAGTATCGTTAATTTAATTTATTCTTATTTAATTTTACTTTATAGGGTTGGAGTGGATGAAGAAGTCGAAATACTCCCGTATGCAGCTGGAAGTCGAGTAAGTCTCACATAATTTATACTAAGTTATTACTTATTCAAATACACATAAATTTTGAAAGCATGTTTAACACAGTACATTTGCATGAATATAATTATTTCAAATTTGAATATTTTTCAAAAATAGTTATTCAAATAAGTTTATTGTATATAATTTTTAAAGCATTTATGCAAATTGTTTAAGTTAAAAAACTTGAGTTCTTGCAAATTGTTTGGAAAACTATATTATTATAATCAGAATCGGTGATTTCTCTCTTTTAAAGAAAGAAATACACAAAAAATCTCAACAAATCCATAATTTTTTGCTAAATGGCGAGCCAGATTTGTAGAAAAGGTTATATGATTCTGGGATGTCATCTACAAAAGCCAATATAAATTAGGTGTGCAATTGCATTCTGCAGTTCGCAAAAAAGTCTAAATTTATTGAATCATACTGTTAATGTGGTCGGTTAACATACACGTTTGCGCACTTTTACCGAAACTTTTTCTCGGTGTTAAATGTGAACATCTGTTCGACCAAACGACACAATTTCTAAATCCCCAATGATAGTTGATAGCTGTTTTTGCACAAAATTCTTTTTACTATGTGTTCTTTGTATGTTGAAGAATATTTTTATCGAAAAAAAGTCGAAGTTTGTACGTTAGAACACTGAAAAAAAATGGCTCAAAAAAGTGGTGTCCGATGGTAAACCGAAAAGGGCTTCGCCCGGATTTTTACATTTGAAATCGAAAAATTCTATTTTGCGCGAGAATTTTGTCTCAATTGATTTCAATGGGGGTTTCGTTTTTCGGTGATTATTCCTCCGTGGTATGTTCGATTTCAGATTTTTTTATTAGTAAACCATCGTCACCATGTCCACTACCATCGTGGCAAATTTCAATGTGATCGGTAAAGGGGTTTAGGAGGAGTACGAGTACAACGAAATACATGAGTCGCCTAAGAAAGAGCTTCGTAAACTCAGCTCAATTAACTTATGTCTATCATTCGCTTAAAGATTGTTTTCGCAAAAACACTCCCCAATTATGATGTCAGTTTCAAATTGTAGAAACAAATATTTAGAGCCACTTTTTGCTTTCCTTGGTTTGAACAAGAAACCTCCTCATTTAGAAAATAAATGTTACATTTTTTTTTTACAAAATTTGAGTCGAAAGAGGGTTATATGCAAACTATTTTGACAGGAATCTGCAGACGAAGGATGTTTCTTTGGTCTATAATTTTAAGCAGATATATCAAAAATAAGTTCTTTGCGTTTTTTACACTGTAGTTTTTAGTTAATTTTAAATAAATGGATAATACCATATCAAATCATTGAAAATACCTCACCATCTCAAAACCTCTTCAAAATGGTAATATATATATAAGTAGAAGTTAATATATTTGGGAGGCCATAAGGTCAATTAAGTAGAAATCAATTTTGATACAGTTGAGGTGGTATTATCCATACACTTTTATTACACGCTAATATTCTCTACACAATACCTGTTCATTTAGTTATTTGCACTAATGTAACACATTTAATGGTAGTTTGTTGGTATTTTTCTTTAATATACACATAGCTTAATAATTGTATCTATAATTGTATCTATAATTTTTTTTTTTTTTATGTTTTTCGGTTTGATGGTTTCTTTAGTTTTTTTTATGTTTTTAGTTTTTCTATTATAGTTTTGAGTTCGTTTCATACGCTAAGTTGCTTATAATCGGTTACACCATTTATAATTATTAATTTATAATTTCTGTTTACTTATAGTGGTACATTATCTGTGCACGGTTAATTTATTCTACACAATATGCACATTACTCCCAATTTTCTAGGGGAGTATCAACCGGGATACAGCTTAATCAGGGTTTGTTCATATCGATTTAAAATTTGAAAATCTAAAAGACGGAAAGAACCCACCTCCTGCAAACAATGAAATCCCTCCGCAGAAACTTGAAAATTAAAATGTATACATTAAAAAGAAATGAAATAATGAATGGCATAATTTTACGATGAAGGTTAGCGATATTTTCCGTCTCATAAGGAAGAGAAGAATGTTGAGGAGACAAAAGTAGATAAGATTGTTTGATTCACAGTCATGAGCGGATATACTTAGCACATATCACAGAGTTAGAGTACTTGCCTATTAAGCTCAAGATCGCGGGTTCGAAACAGAGGAGGGTTTTGTTTTTGTTGTGAGAAGTAGGAATACCTTGAGCCCGCCATCCTTCGGATGGGATGTTAAGTGATGGTTCCGAGCCATTGCGATGTCAGTTACTCGTTAAAGACCCCTACAAAATATAAGACTATTTAATTTAATAAGCAATTTAGGATTCCCACAGTAGAGTCGGGCACATGTCCACTAGAGTGACGAAAAAGCGCTCTGGTGGTAGGCGATATGACCTCGTAGTTAAAGCCCGGGCATGAGTCACAAAAATGAAGTCTAACCTAATTGTCTAATGAAGAGTGTGTGGTATTATAACTACCTGTTTCAATTGAAACATACATGAAAGTGATAAATAACAGTGATTTTCTGTTGTCCGTGATAAATGCCTTCTAATTATATATTATATAATGTACCCCGGTATCATATTGCAGACCACTTACAGTTCTACCGGAAACATCAATGGGGTAAGTCATTCCATTCATGAAAACAAAATATCTGTTATTAATCAATGTGTTTTTATATTTGGGATTATTTGTTTGTTTTGGTTGCGGCTTCTTTCCCAAGGTTTATTTAATCATGGACGCAATTTTTAAAACTTTTTCAGAGTTGCGCATAAAAGCTATTCTTCAACATTGTTTTTTATTTCTATATTTAATTATTTAATATCCTCAGTTAATTGGGAGTGGAGAGTGAAACCTTTTTAACCTTCGGGCGCTCGCATGTAGTGATGTTACACCAGCGCTCGCGTGGCAGCATTTTCACCGCCCTTCACAAATCACTGGTATTTCAATGAAAAACCACACGTACACAAATTTCAACACGTTTAAAACCTTTATTAAGGCCTTGAATACCCGTTTGTTCCAAGCAATGATATCATTCATCTTAGTCATTAACACGTGGGAAATACATCAAATAAATCATTGAATTTTAACATAAAATTGTATTTATCAAAACGCAAATAGAATAACATCAAATTTTACTCATCAAAATACAAATAGAAATTTCTTATAAGCACAGGTCCTCTTCATCAGCACTTTCCATTTCCTCTTCTGGTTCACTGTCATGATCATCTTTTTCAATTACTTCTGGCTTGAAATCAATCTCGTCCTCAAAATCACCGGGATCCTCCTTTCCCAATTCGTCTGTTGTACCGTTCCATAAAACACAAATATTAAAGAAATGCTAGCGGGCAAGTCTGTGGCTGGGTCGGCATAGCAGACAGATTTGAAAAAATATAGTTGAAGGTAAACAGCAAAAAAATAAAAATGAAACATATAATAATCATACAAACAATGAATAAATAAAAAGAAAGTGTTCAGTAAAAACTATAGAACGTACATAAGACAAAAATACGGGAAAAATATACCTACATTTTTTTCACTAAGGCGACAAGACTAATCGCAAGGCGGTACTTGCATCGCCGTGATCAACGTTGCCGGAGATGGTAAACTTTGCAACTGACTTGTGACCAATACACGATTGCTAAAAAAACGGGACCAGCGCTATCTGTTGTGTTAATAGTTCCGGTCCCGCCAATCTAACCATGCGCATTGGGGTAGGGTGCGAAATTTTCTGATAAGGCGGTGTAAATGCCTCCCATGCGAGCGCCCGAAGGTTAAGCAGCATTTTAATTATTATTTTTTTCTTTTGTTTACACACGATTTAACTATTTCCGGTTTTTATATCTTTAGTAGTTTGCCTTGATATCGATGGGGGGACAGACAAACAAATGTCATTGACTCGTTACAAGGGTAACATTTTTTTGATTTCCACAAAAATATTAATGAAAACGTTATTATAAAGTGTTGATGCATGTGTTTTGTTGTTTGTCCTCTCCTGTTACCTATCCATATTGCAGACCACTTACAATTCTACCGGAAACATCAATGGGGTAAGTTATTCCATTCAAGAAAACAAAAAAAAAATTTATTAATGAATCTATTTTTTTTAATGTTTGGGATTATTTGTTTATTTTGATTGTGGCTTGTTTGGAAGCGATGGTCCAAGACCTTTGCGATGTCCGGTACTCGTTAAAGCTACCTTAGGTAACTAGGATAGGCAAAATTTAAGGACTCCCAGAGTAGATCTAACAGGGAGGGGAATAGAGGATTATAAGGATTTCAAAAATATATCCTCCTGTTTAATTTTATCCTTAAAAAAAAAAAACATGACTTTCTTATAATAATTTTTATGGAACACCCGCCCCCCACCTTCCTGAATTAATTTATCCCTCATTTCAAACTGGCATTAATGGGTTCAAGAAAGTCATATGAATATTATAGCGTTCTTTTTGACTTTATGTCCATATTAGCCACGTCTCTTCTTATAAAGGTGTTTAGTTATATTTACGACATCCATGGCCCCGGGAGGGAGTTCTATCTAAGAAATAAAACTCACTGCCGGTCGGGATTCGAATCCGCAAACTATGTTGAGACCATGCAACCAAAGCATTACGCTCTAGATCGCACGGACACCATGGCCCCCTTAAGGAAGACATAATATGGTCGGTCATATCAGATTTATTTATTTTATTTTTTTTAATTTTGAAATTCACTCTAAGGAAAATGACTTAGAGGAAATTGACTGGGAATAAGTAAGTCCTATGTTGGGCACAAAATATATATTTGTGAAAATTGAAAATATTGCAGAGATATTGTGAAATAATTCAAATGAACTTGAATGAAATAAAACTCGTTTATTTGTGGTATTGTCTAATTTCACAGAATAAATATACATGGGAGTACTTTCGGTATTTCTACCATCCTCAGGCAAAAGTCTTGTCTCTTACACTTTTGACTGAGGATGGTAGAAATATCGAAAGTACTCCCATGTATATAAATTCTGTGAAATTAGACAATACCACAAATAAACGAGTTTTATTTCATTCAAGTTCATATATATTTTTTATTTAACAAATACAATTTATTTTTATGTAACAGACACAATACAAAGTACATTCTACTCCCGACTAACCGATTATGACGGTGACGTATATCATGGTAAAAGCAACATTACGGTTAATCGAAAGGCTAAAATGTTTTTTTCTTTAGAGATTTAGGTTAATGAGGTTAAATTATGAGAAGAACTCTTAGAATCCAAGGCAGAGAAATATTCATATAATATAACCTTGCTCTCACTGGAATCTTACTCCAGTTTTTGTCCCACGCATTCTTCTCTCCTCTGAGATGGAAAGTATGGTCTTGGTAATTAATCTTCATCGGATAATTAAACCATTAATTAATTAATTTTTTCGTAATGAAACATTACGAATAATTCCTTATACGGTTTAACTTCACTCAGAGGTTTTTTTTTATTCACATGAGATTGTATCCCTTCATCTATGAATGTATTGATTTAAAAAACAATTCAAAATACCCCGATTTAAACCGTAACTCGGTTGATCTGCCCCGGTAAATCGGAAGTAGAGTGTACATCATAAAACTTTTAAGATGATTTTTTAACAAATACACTTATCTTCGTAACTCATGGTTCTTAGCCCCCTTAAAGAGAAAATGGATCATATTTGCTTGTTGAACGAACTGCCAAACCTGAAAGAAGGAAGTATACATGATGTTTTAGTCGAAGTGTCGGTAACTTCAGGAGTAGGTTTGTTGAGCCGAAAATAAGAAAAACTGTTTTTGTTGTTTTTTTCAAACTTTTTATTGGATAACTCATAAAATTCATATTATCCAAATTCACATGGAAATCAGCATTTTAGGGAGGTGCTGAATCAGAAACGACCCACAGATTATTCTTTTGATTAAAAAAAGTTCTTATGTACAAAAATATCAGTAAATATTATATATATAAAAGAATTGAATCGTTATTGTTGTTGAGTAAACAAAAAAACGTCAATGATTATTTGAGGGCGCCGGTTGTCCAGATGCTTGTTTTCTGAGCTCAAGATTGCGGGTTCGAAACTCTTAGTTTTTTTTATATGGGGAGTGAAAAAACCTTCGGATGGGACGTTAAGCGTTAGTCCAGCAGAGCCAGTGGCGGATACAAGGAGGGGGTAAAAGTCTCCCCCAGCTTAGAGGCTCATAAGTCAGTTTCGTTAAGGATAAAGAAATATGTACGTTAAATTTGGAAAGACGTCCTAGTGATGCGCGAAGGACCATTTGCGGTCTTGTGCACAGACTCAGACTGTTACTCAACCAGTTACTATTTTAATAATATTTCAGTCTTGATTATTAATTAATGTGCTTCGTCAAACCAGCAAAAATATTAGCCCCCTTGTCCTTCATCCTTCCAAATTTTGTGAATAGGGTATAACATGCAAATCTTGAACCAACGAAATTTTGCCAAGGGATCCTCCCTTGAGCAGAGCGACGAAAACTCGCTGTGGTAATAGGTGATATGAACTCGTAGTTAAAGCCCAGTGTTGACTTACAATGACGTAACTGTAATTTAATGTATTATTTTGTGTTGACACAGGAGGGGGGTGACACTCCTGGGAGCCCCAACGTTGGAGAGAAGGCCTGGCTTGCCAAAATATGGGGCAACTTTGATAGTAACTATATGAAGCCGCTACTGACTCACTCTCGACCAACTCTTCTGGAGACTCTCCCAGTCTGCTGTAATCCGATGGCTCGGATCCTTACCACTACTCAGCAGCTAACACAGGTGACGTTTTCATTTCATATTCGCTGGGCTTATATTTGAAATACACTTCGGAACGCAAGTCTTAAAAAAAAAAGTCAGGTGTGGGTCTCGGGACCCCCGGCAGAAGCTATGCTTCTAAAGAGAAAGAAAAAATTATCAGCTAATATGTTTATATATGTTTTTATTATTTGTATTGTGTTATAAATAATAAAATGATAAAGAAGGAAGGAAAACGTATGTTTTTTTAAAATATTTCACAAAATATATGGGAATAAGGTATTGCCGTATTGCTACGATCTGTATATTTTGAGAAATAAACGATAATTAATAAAACTTACTTTTCTTTTTCTTATTGTTTCACAATATCTCAGCAGAAATGATAGATTTAAAATATTGGCGATTCTCTGTAAACTCGTAAACGGCTGTCCGTTTTAAACAAATAATATAGCATAGAAATATAATTATGCCTCTTAATTTAAATTAAACGCTGAACTTTATAGTGCTATTATATTTATAACGATAACAATTTTTCTTTTTTTTTTCTAAAAAATATTGAAGCCCTAAAAACACAGTCCCCTGGCTGTCCCATTTCACGGATTCCCACTTTAGGATAATTATTTTACCATAATAGAACGCAAGCTAAATCAACAGCATCATTATTACAAGAATTCAAAAGACTCTCGTTAAATACGTACAATAATACGTCTAAAAACCAGGTGTGGGTCTCGGGACCCGCCTAATGAGCCTATCAATATAGATTTAGTATACATAATGTGTAGCAAATGTTTTTAAATTAAAACACGTGCATGCATACTTTTCGTAGGATCAGCTTTTTCAAAAATTTTAAGTATTATGCTTGTTCAAATTTTATTTTTCTGACCCCGAAAAAAAAAAGCGGGCTGCCGTTGACTCTGTATTCGAGCTGGGGAAGTACAAAAATTTTGGGTATATATATATATGCCCTCAGTTTAAGTGTTGACTTAGCTTAGAAGAGATAGTCATTCAGGATGTTTGACGAAGATTGATCTGTTATTTTCAGGAACCGTGCAGATCTGAGTCAGACTCGGATATATGTCTTCAAGAGCCTGGCATGGAACACCCGACAAGAACATCCAGGGACCAAGATCCTATCCATAGGGTGAGTACTCTTCTAAGCAAGTTTTGAATAGATTTTTTTAGAAAATATAGTATATAATAGATAATATATATGCTTCGAAAATAATTTGGCACAGGAATGTGTTTTTATTTTATTTTTTTATTAGCTTGCACATTTTTTTTTCTATTGCTTGAGCTAATTATAGATAGATGCGTTTTTTTTTTGTTTTTTTCGATTATTGGGTTGTGTGAGAAGATTTTCAGATAATGTAAGTTGATAATGCAACTATATATCTCCCAATTTCGAGGCCCTAGAGGTAGCGCGCTAGCATACTAAGTTCAAGATCGCGGGTTCGCATCCTAGCCGAAACCCTTAGGTTTTTATCTGGCAAATAAAAAACATTTTGTATGCCATCTTTTGGATGGGACGATGGCAGATACTATAAAGATGCTAGTCCATTTGATGAGTCCAATTGTGACGATGGAAGTTGTCTCCCAAAACGTTTAACGATATTATGTACATACTAAGTCTATGATTTAATATAAATAGGGAGATATATAACTGCATTACAAAATTACTATTTTAATGTTTATATATTTAAGACTTTTGAAACTGATATTCTAAATGAAGTCATTTGTGACTTTATCAGGGATTAAACTGTAAAGCCTATGTAAACACTGCAATAAATCGGCTACATCGGGCCTTGGGCCAATAAAAAAAAATCGGCAATGTACTTCCCCAGCCCAAATTAATCAATTAAGTTTTCGCCCTTCCTCCAAAATCAATTGACCACTTCGGCTAAATATCAATATTTGACTTACATGAAGAACTTCTGGAACCTCATTCTAAATTTTGTGTTATATTAGTTATTGGCACTTTTGAGTTGATCTCTCCCCTTCGATTTGGCTGAAAATTGATAGGTGACGTTCTTATGGGGTTCTGGATACATACGCTGAAAGGATCTATCGATATATTCATTACATTGGCAGTTATTAGGGTTTTTGTGTTATCCTCCCTTTCATCCTGTACTTCCCTTCGGCCGATTTGGCTGAAAATTAATAGGTGTCGTCCTTATGAGGTTCTAGATACACATAAAGAATATCGTGTCGGATATATGCATTCTGTCGGGAGTTATCGTGTTACACAGAAACAAGGAAATTTTTTGTTTTTGGAATCAGAAAATATGAAATTCGAGTGAAAATTCAACATCGAATTTCTGACTGATTACATAATTGCCCCTATACTTTGTATAGATTAGGAAATAAAAAACATTATGGGCCAATATAATTAAACTTCTTCCTTACAACTGTTAAGTTAACTTTTTTCTTCAGTGCTTGAATATCTGCTACAAGCTGTACAGCGGTAAACACACTAACAAAAAAAACATTAAGGCGTAGTCAAGGTCCACGCTGTAGATTTTCCGTGAAAACGTCGGGATAAAATCATTTTTCATTTTATTTTCAATGCTGCCGTAGCTCTTGCATTTGCTCAGCACTAGACTTTTTAGGTTTTTTAAATTCCTTTTGATTCGAGCGTTTTCTATAATTCCGCGCATAATTACGATTCATATGAGACAATTTTTTTGCAATTTTCAATTTAATACCGATTTTTACATATATTTCGGCGAATATTTTTATTGTTTCACTTTGAGTCCTAGTATTGCTCCTCAAGCTCTTTACAATGACATCCGAATCAACGTCCTATCTAAACGCGTTATCACGCTACACTAATTTATATTTTTACACAACGCTAATTCGCAACAAACATCCGCCGGCGCCCACACTAGCCCGATAACGTCACAGGCAAAACAAACACGTACAGACATGCTCTATCCGTTGTGACATCAACCGTTGTTATCGCATTATTAATCTTGTAGTTATTATCGATTGAAATCTGACGGTATTTTGTAACACAAGAAAGTTTGACCGGCTATCACTGTGCTTAACGAGCGAATAGATGTTTTCACGTCAAAATGTGCACTATTTCCTGTACTGATGGAATTTAATTAATTAATCTTTCCGTAACTGCTTCTTTTTTCGAAAAAAATAATATATTCTTGTCGGAGTAAAATGTATTAAAGCTGCAGAATCTTATTTAATTTATTTTGATACCTTGAATGATCATTTTTTTAATTCTTCAATGTCTAATCGCTTTAATGTCTAATATTGCAAGAATACATATACAGAAAAGAAGAAATATATATATATGTATATTGTTTGCTTTGTTTTTGAACCTCTTCGTTTTTCCTGCTTTATTGAAAATTGTATTTTCTGTCAGTATCTGTGCTTTTGCTGTCTATTTCTTATGTTTATGTAAAAAAAAAAAAATTCTCGTTTCTTCCCACATTTCCATAATTTTTTTAACAAGATCTTATTTTGTTTTTTCGTGTTAACGGTGATACTGACTAGGAAAATACAAAATCTCGTCGAAAGTGATAAAATTTGTGGAAGAGACGAGATTTTTTTTTTTTTACCAAAACACAGATGGCTTGACAGACCAAAACCTCTGTATAGAAAAAATAAAATTTGATAAAGTGGGAGAAAAAAAGAGGTGTAACGAAGGAAATCAAAAATTACTAATTAAATATACTAATTAAATATTATTGGAATAGTTTCTCAATTTGTTTATATTAATTATTTATCTAGTACTACTATTATTTATTTTCAACTATTTTCCTATTTAGTTTAGAGTTTAACATCACTGAAAATAAGTTATTGAAGCCAACTATCCTACATAAAATATCACAGATACTGTAATATCAAATACAAATAAGAAGACACCTCTGAAAAAAATGCCGGAAAAAAGTCAACATCCCTTAGTAGAGTCGGGCTCATATCCACCGGAGGGACGAAAGAGGCTCTGCTAGTAGGCTTTATGACCTTGTAGTTGACAGCCCGGGTATGTAAATGTTATGTTAAGGAAGGACCGGACCTCCCATGGGACTGTGTGTCACAGTTTTAGTCCGGGCTTGAACTACTAAGTAGAACGACTACTGAATAAACTAAGGGCCTCGGCTTGGTTTCGAACCCGCGAGCTCAGTAAGCAAGCACACATACCACTGAGCTACCGGCGCCCTCAGTTTTAGGTAATCTGAGGTAACCTCAGAATTTTATAAATATGACACCTTAACAAACTTAAATGTGACATTTGAATCTTGTGCAGAGGATGGCGTGAGTCGAAATCGACTTTTATTTATGCATATATTTGAACACAATAACTCCCGAACGAATGACTATGTCAACTTGAAATTTTATGTGTTTCCTTTATTATTGCTCTTTATTTTTCGGGTTCATAATTGTTAGCCATTTTCGGAATTATCTTTTACATTCATCTTTTATTTTTATCTTTTAGTTCATTTCTATAAGTAGTCCTATGTTGTTCTCATGATGAGACGATGCCAATCTATTATTTATTTTATGTCTATATTTATACCTACTAGCATAGCATGTAATATGCTGAACTAGTAAAATTTTGGGTGCACCTTGCGTTTGTGCAAGATCACCCGTCTATGTTTGTAGAGGGAGCTCGGGATCTGGTTAGTGATCAAGTGAAGTTATGGCGGGCCAGTGGCGACCACCGGTCGATCAACGTGTGGCGATCGGTGCTCGCCCCAGTACGTCACACCGTTTTCTTCTGCTCTCGCCAAGAGCTGACAAACCGGCTGCCGCAGATCCAGTCCTGATCCAGTCCCGCAAATGTGTCCAAAATCCCATAAGTAGAACACCTATTGATTTTCAGTTAAATAGGCCAAAAGGAAAGGTGACTCAAAACAAAATTTAGTATGAGAAATAAGTCCCTATGTTGAGCAACTATTGATCTTATTTGATTAATTCGTGGTGGGGAAGTGCAATGTTTGATTCACCGACAACTTTACTCCCTATTTCTCTCTTCTTCTATTATATTTTCCCGTGTTCTTTGTTGTTATGCATGCTTGGTCATCTCGACAGGACGATCCTGACGCAGTGAGCCCAGAACACCACCACTTCATGTAGACTCATTAAACTACACTCACTGGTCAGTTTGATCTCTTTCTTTACCAATATTGCACGTCCCATTTTTATACACTTCTGTTTGTCCCTTTTCTCTATCAGATTGATGTAAACTCACCGGTATTATTGCATTCTATCCAGAATTAGAATGTTTTTTCATCTTATTCCTCTTTGTGATTGCATTTTACATATGTTTGTTGTTGTTTCTAATCCCTTCATGCATTCCTGCATTCCTCCACTTTCCTCTGAATAGACTATGGCAAATTCTAGGTTGAGAAAGGCAGACATATTGTGAAAACTTATAATAAATAAATAAAACATTATTATATTATATTAAATTATAAATTATAACAAAATAAAAAAAAAAGTATAAAAATAGCTGTCCCCACCTTTATCATCGCTCAGAAAATCTGAAAAAAATCATGAACATTGAGAATTAGATGTAGATTGAGCCAAGATTATCAGGATTGAAAAATTTGTTATAAACAATTTAATTGTTTATTTCCTTATTTCTTATTTATAACGGGTGAACTATTTGTTTCAGAGAAAAGTTTTTCTACAAAAAATATTTTTCACGATGTAAGGAACCTTTGTCCTTACACGTTTAATTTAAATGATGGGCTGATAGCACGGAACACTAATTGTGTAAATATAGTTTGCACTTGACCGATTTTTTTGGAATATAGACTAAACAATTTGAGTTGTCAAAAGTATAGAAGCCAAAAAAAAACAATTTTCGATAGTTATTGAGTACATTTATTAGTAAAAATTTAGTAGGCAAAATCGATTTTATTTTTAAAGACTAAGGCAGAAAAATGCTTTCTAAATTTTTTTCTTTGGACTTCCAATTAAGTCAGTGGCAGAGTTTAGAGAGATGAAGAACATGTAGCCCTCTGACCCACTACCATTCAAATATTTCAAATTATTGCGTGAGCTGGGGAAGTACGTTTGTGATGATTCAATGACCCATTTAAAGTGTACACTTCTCCCAGCACTTTACAAAGAAATATTAATTTTTCTATAATTTTAATTAGATATTTGTTAATATCTGTTTATTTTTTCTCTCTTCCTTTCAGAGTCCTATAACTATCACGCCTGGTCTTATAACTCCCATAAATCGACTGGACGCATGACTGAGCCCCATGAATTTCTTGCTTGCAGAAAATCTTGAGTCATTTAATTTTTAATTTTTTTTTTTTTTCTAAATTTTATTAAATTTATAATTTGTTAATTTTAGATTCAAAACTTTTATTGTACATATATATTTTTTTATTTCTTAATTTTATTATATATATATATATATATTGTGTACTATTGTTGATTAGTACTATGGTTTTTTCACTGTTCGTATGATGAAAGTACGTCCTTAATAGGCTAGTGGATGAAGTACTAACCACTGTCGAAACATTGGTCTCTAAACTGAACGGCTTATGAGAAAGCGATGTTTTTAGAATAGACTGAAAATGCCGCCCTCTCGCTCAAGGACGTCCTTTCACCTTACAGACTATACCTCTATTAATTTAGAACAACTGAAGTATTTCATGTGATAAGTCACTAGTAAATTATTATTATTATATATTATTACTACCTGTGATCTGTTATAGTGATTATTTATTACGTTTTTTTAAAAATGTGATCTATGTTTGAGCACTTAATTTTCTGTTTTATGTGCATGTTTTAAAGTACTTAATATGAAAATAGCACTTCGAAATTAGAAAAATAGTTAATCTAAAAAAAAAATTATATAATTAAATTTTTTTTTAATCACTCATTTTTAAGTTTCCTCTGTTACATCGGTTGGATTTACCGAAAAATATAATAATATGGATAATTCCATTTTGATAATACTCCCTTAAAATTTTTTTGGATTCAGAAAAAAACTATAAATGTTTAAAAAAAGAAACATAAAATAAAAATAACATAGTAGGCGAGAGGATTGCAAGATCCTACAGTGTTACCGCTCTCCCCCTATATTTGGGAAAAATAAACATTGACAACATCTCTGGTGGGTCGGTTAAGAGAATCTCTGTCTTATATAACTCCTCTGAAATAAATTTAATAGGCGAATAAATTATTTTGAAAGAAATATAAGAAAGATATTTAGTTTGTTATTCAATTTTGTTAAAACATATATTATTTGTATTTTCTACCTCTGGAAGTTTGTATTTATAATATTTATTTGTAGCATATGTTTAGCAATTTTGTGATGCTCTGGGATGGTAGCATTTGTATTTTTATTTTGTGTATTTGCTGGGCTGCACCATTTTTTTTTTTAGCTTCTAATTACTTTATTTATTTTTTTTTTGCTAAAAAATTTGCAAAAATGGCGTTGCGCATCTCTTATTTTGGCTTTATGTTTTTTAGTATGAATTTCTGAATCCATCATTTTTTGAATCTGTCTAAAAATTATTATTAGTTCTTAAGCTAAAATACATGACGAAAAAATATATATATTTTTAGAATATTTCCCCTATTTTGACCAGATCTCTCAAAGTTACAAGTTTTTTTTATATAATTTCAAGAAGTATATACAGGAAGTAACAAGTCGAGAGGGCGATACTTAGGGATCTTATAGTAATCGTAATTCTGAACAAAAAAAGTTCCTATAAACATAGGTCCGCAAATGCTTTTGTTTAAATGTTATAATAAAAAAACGCTAATACAACACTAATCACTTGAAAGTAAAGAGTAACTACAATAATTGTTTAAAATGTCTTCCCTGTTGTCGTACACATAATTGACACCTCCGGGCAACTGAATTTATGGCTATTAGTACCTCTTGTTCCTGTCCTCTCATTTCGTCACAAGCGCTCTGAATCCGTTCAACCAGTTCTTCCCTAGTGTTTACAGATTGCGAATAAACGTTAGTTTTTAACGCCTCCCCAAACGTAAAAATCCATGGGCGTTAAGTCGGGACTTCTTGCAGGCCATCTTACTGGTCCAAAGCGTCCAATCTATCTCCTTGAATAATTTCTGTCCATTTATGTGCTGGGCATCCATCCATTTGAAACCAACTATGTACTCGCAGGTTCAATAGGATATCCTCGAGGATGTCCACTAGATCATTTTCCAATAGATTTAGCATTGCATCTGAATTGAATCGGGCAGGAAGAAATATTGGCGAAAGGAGATAGCGGTGAATATTCGCTGCATTTAATGCAAAACTGATTCACAATAAATGAGATTAGTTGCATTGAAATAGAACCCAACATTCATAAACATGAATGGTATTGAACCTTGAACCCTATTCAGATCCTAATCCCTTATACCAATTGCAGGTATTTCTTTCTTTGCCCTGCAGTTTTTTTATTATAACTTTTAAACAAAGCATTTGCGGACCTATGTTTATAGGTACTTTTTTGTTCAGAATTAAGTTTACTATAAGATCCCTAAGTATCGCCCTCTCGACTTGTTACACCCTGTACAAAAATATTACAATAAAGATGGCAAAATACACACACTTTTAAAGGGTTTTTATATAAAATTTGCAAGCTTACATCAATTGATAAAATAAGGCTCTTTTATTATCTTGTCTTATTGACCCATAAATTCCTAAAAACTGTGACACTCTTTTCAATCTTGATGGAAATCGAGGTTCTGTCTTGTAAAAGAAAATGCAAAATTTGGCCAACGTTTCGAAACGGAGTTGTGAGTTTGTGTCTAGTGTAGTGAGTGCCACACACACATCCACTCAAGTCATTATAAGGCCCTGAAGAAGAAAATAAATATTTTTCGAAATGTTGGCCAAATTTTGCATTTTCTTTTACACGACAGAACCTCGATTTCCATCAACATTGAAAAGATACTGTCGACTCTATTAATCATTTTGACCCTCTTGTTAAATGTTTTTTTCTTCACTTTAAATGAAGCATCCTGTAACATCGCTACCAACAGAAAATTTTTTTAATTGTGAGAATTAATTGTCCCAATTATTTGTTGAACGTTTGTAATATATTTACTTCGAAAATAAGTATTAAATTTTTTTTTAAATAATTAGATTTATAAAGTTTCAGTTGAGTTACTTTAAGAGTCCATTCTACTTCGAAAAAAAGATACATATATGATTTAAGACCCAATGGATACAATAATAGGTGAAAAATAGTTTGAATTGTATTTTTTTGTTTTTTTATTGTTGTTTTTGGATATAGTATTTTGTTTTGCCAATAAATATTTATAAATTTACTTGTTTTTATTTGTTGATTTTTGTAATATTTTGTTTTCCTGAATGGTATTTCTAATCTGTCTGAAGCTTTTTTATCTTTCATCTTATATTTTCTAATTATTAAATATATACAGTGGAATCCGCTTATTAGCAATTCGCTTAATAGGAATATCCGCACATTAGCATCAAAACACGCCGGAACGGACCGGATCGGCAAAATACAGTGAGTTGTGTCCACTTATTAGCAATGAATGTCCGGTTTAAGGATTCAATTATGAACGCAGAATGAGGTTTCGAGATAGGAAAATAGAATGTTTCTCGGAAGGTCGGTATTCGGGGAATAATAACACTTGCGTAAACAGTTTTAGTTTCTGACTATTCTCTAAAAAACGGAAAGGAGTAAAGCCATAATTACATAATTCTCAGAAGACTTTAATTTTTGAACCGAAGCCCTGCTGAAGCAATGGGATCCAACGCAACTGACGACCATACTGATGCTGATGATGAGGCAGAGGGATCTTCTGAAACGCCCGACCCTCCTCCCCCTAGCCACTGGGAAATGATGGTAGCCCTGGCTTTGCTAAGAAGTGGCGTCCAACATTATGGTCAGACCTTTGCTGATCATTATAGATACGAGGGGTACATTCGAAACATGCTTTCGAACGATCTAAGGCAAAGTAAAATCGACAAATATTTTTCAAAACCTTAACTTTTTGCTGTAAAACATAATACATATTATGTTTCTTTATTGACGATTTTTTGACCTACTTTGTTCGTATTATGTACCTCGATTTTTTAAATACATTTCATGGGAAAATTTTCATGCCTACCTAATTTTTATATTTTTCTTTCCGTTTATTAGGTTCAAAGTACGGTGGTCCCGATGTGATTCTAATAAGCGGATTCCACTGTATAAATAAATATTTTTAAATCGTATTTTTTATGATTTTAAAAAATTTTTGTTTTCAGCTTAATAATAAAAGAGATAGTGAAGTGAGCATGATCCAAACTCGAATAAGTATCCCTGGACAAGGAGGAAAACATCTATAACTTATTATGTGTACTAAATATATTTTATTTTATATTTTTAATGCTTGCCCCTCCATGAAACTATGGAAAAAAAAAGCTTATGGAATATTTTTTAGCAATTTTATATTGAATTTTTATTCCTTGGAAATCACTACTTTTTTATTTTATTTTTTTTCCATATATTGTAATACTTAATTGTGGAGGTCCGATGCGTCCCTCTGTTATGATCAGAACCTTATCAGAACTTTGTTCTAGCCAACAATTGACATAACTTATTGTTACACATAGAAATTAATTGAATATTATGCACATGCAATTCTTAATATTCAACGTTCCTTATTTTAGAAAGAATAATGATCAAGAATACAACTTCGAATAATTTTATTTATTTTTATATAGTTTAGAGGAATCTTGTATTTTTATCTCATACTGTATAAAGAGGTCAAACATATTCCCTAGCTTTTTTCGATTATCTTTCTTTCAATGGAAGTGAAAAATATTAGTTATTTGAGAATGTGATGTGAGCGTAACATATTTCTTTATATCAGTCACGTTTTTACTGGCCACTCCCCTCTCAAATTCATTTCTCTCTTATTTCAAATTGGCATTAATGGTTATAAGTCGTAACAATATTTTGAAACGCACTGGTTGTTTTATTGTAGGTTCAGGTGATTCTGAGAGTGACTTTCTTGTACCTAGTGTAGTGATGCCAATTTGAAAAGTTGGAGAAATATTTTGAGAGAGAGGAGGGGGGGCGTAATCCGTGAAATTTTCGGAAGACATTTTACGATTAGTTTTTTTTTTTAAGGAAATTTTTGAAAAAATTGATTTTGAGTATAAAATAAAGTACTGTTGTAGGTAAAGTACACAACATATATATATATATCGATGCGTTCCAGGCAAAAGGCCCTAACCCACATAAGGTTAACTTTACAGGAGAAAGAAAAAACTGTTTCATTACCTAATTAAAATTAATTTTTAAGAATCTTTTCTGTTACATAGAACAATTATTATTCATCAATACTTGCGCCTCTTTACAGGAAATAACAGTAAAGTGAACCACTTTGTTCATTAAGGCCTTTGTCACCTTGTAGCAACGGGCTCTGTCTCATAATGTAAACTGCCAAAAGCCCTAACCCACTTCTATCATTGCTAAAATAAAAAATTACCTTTTATTAAATTTTTTAATTTATTTATATTTAACAAAAAACCGATTAGGGCGCTAGATTTAAATGAAACGGATCAATCAACATCATCAAACTAGTGGGATAGGGCACTTGGACTGGGGGATAGGTCTTTTGGTCTCTCAAATGATTTAAAGTTTTGTGAGAGTATGTGGGTTAGGGCCTTCAAATTGAGGGTTAGGGCCTTTTTTCTAGACCACATTTTGCAATGCCAAAGGCCCTTTAATTTCTAATTTCCTATTTTTATCACTTTTGTTAAAAATTATTACAAAATGGAGTTAACAGAAATGTGCGGGATAGGGCCAAAACATGAAAATCTCAAAAATTGAGGGATAGGGCCTTTTGCCAGGAAAGCATCGATATTTTTCTCTGCTAGGGGGTATCCTAGTGAAGAAATCCTATAGTTCCCAGAAATCCTGGCGTTGTAGAAGGAATCAGTAGCGATATGCGGTTTCTAGCGCTGGACGGTCCCTCTGAAGCCAATCTATCAAGTTGTACATCAGCAGATCAGTAGATGCCTCAGGGATTTCATACCGATATATTCGTTACATCGGCAGTTATCCCGTGTTTTGGAGGGAGAGCCAACATTTATAACCCAATTTTTGTATTCAGGTTCGAAAAAACATGAAATTCAATGATAATTCAACATCTAATTTTTGACAGATACATATCTCCCCCCTCCCTCCCTACTACGTGGTGAATTAAAAATAATCGAATAATATATTGTTTAACATATCGTCGGCCTAAACGTGATACCTCGTGAGCGACATTTCGCCGAAAATAGTTTTTTTTTTTTAACAAAAAAAAAAAAAAGAACTATTGATCTAGTGGGACCTCGTGTGCGATATAAAACGAAAAAAACATGAAATACGGTTTGAAGAACCGTACCTTGCAAAAGAAATGGGAATGAAATTCTTGTGAAACCTGGTAACTCCGTCAAGTACGATAATTCTTTACTTGGATTTGCAAACTAGCTTAAAAATATTTCATGGCATGCATATACATCTCACTTAATACAAATGTCGAAAAAATTGAGGTTTTCTATAAAGAATATGTCTTTAATCAGTTTTTAGTCGCTCTTCTAAAGTTGGCTTTTTGCACATATGAGGTATCACGTTTAGACCGGCGATGTATAATATTACTAAAACCAGCTCCTACTCTCCTTTCCAATAAGGGTTATAAAACCTGCGATGGGGGAATCTAAACTGTTTTCAAGTTACTAACGAAACATTTATTAAATATACTTAACCTTTACTGCAGAAATATTGTGAAATACTTAATATAAAATAAAGAAAAAGATGTTTCTAAAAATATTGTCTATTTTACAAAATATATATAAAAAAAACATTAAGGCGTAGTCAAGCTTCACGCCGTAGATTTTCGTGAAAACATCGGGATAAAATCATTTTTCATTTTCTTTTCGATGCTGTCGTAGCTCTTGCATTTGCTCGGCACTAGACTTTTTAGGTTTTTTAAATTCCTTTTGATGCGAGCTTTCCTCTGATTTGCGTTTTCTATAATTTCGCGCATATTTACGATTCATATGAGACATCTTTAATTTTTTTACAATTTTCAATTTAATACCGATTTTTACATATATTTTGAATATTTTTATTGTTTCACTTTGAGTTCTAGTAATGCTCCTCAAGCTTTTTACAATGACACCCGAATCAACGTCCTATCTAAACGCGATATCACGCTACACTAATTTCTAATTTTACACAACGCTAATTTCCAACAATCATCCGCCGGCGCCCACACTAGCCCAATAACGACACAGGCAAAACAAACACGTACAGACACGCTCTATCTATTGTGACCTCAACTGTTGTTATCGCATTATTAGTCTCGTAGTTATTATCGATTGAAATCTGACGGTATTTTGTAACACAAGAAAGTTTGACCGGCTATCACTGTGCTTAACGTGCGAATAGACATTTTCACGTCAATATGGGAGTACATCATTTGATACAGTACATTTGACTGAAGATGGTAGCAATACCAAAAGTACTCCCATAATTTTGTGAAATATACAGTATTTTAAAAAAACATACGTTTTCTTTCTTTTTTATTTTTTAAATAGTTCCCATTTACAACATTGTACGGAAAGATCCCAGCGCAATTTATGCATATATTCAAATAAATTTAATTTGCTATGCTTTTAAAAGCAAATATTAAGACTGACCAGTGTTATTATAAAATAAGTTAAAACAATTAAGATCAGTACTTAAATTGAATGTTTTGCAAAAAAACATATTGCTGTTCTGAGTAATATGTTTTAAATTATTATTTTTTATTTATGCTCCTGCGAATTTCTCTTGCTTCCCACTTATCTATAATTACTTGAATTATTCTGTAAATACCTTTTTTTTTTGGTGTACTTTAAATGTGGTATTTATTATTATCTTTTGGAATGAAAATTATTATCTTTTTCATTGAAAGTTTTTCAATAGTTGAAGTGTGTTCTATTTATTTTAGTTATTTAACTCAGTGTTGCGTTTACATGTTATTAACAGAAATTGATGAAAACACTGTTTCATTTTGACACCAAATTCAAGTTTATTATAAATTTAATTATACTCTAGTCTGAGTATAGTTTTAGTGAAAATAGTAATATACATATACTGTTTGTATTTTTGCAAAATTTATATCATTTGTATTTTGGTTCAATTCACCCAACTGTGAAACCTATTTATTATTACATCGAGCATAATCCTGTTTTTATTTTTAAAATTCTCAATATACTATATAAAAAAAAAAAAAAAAAAAAAAAAAAAAAAAAAAAAAAAAAAAAAGCGTGGAAAAAAATATTACTTACAACATTTTGTTTTTTATTGCTTGGATATTAACAATAAACTAGTAACAAAATATATACACTATATATAAATATCGATGGAGTGTAGGCCAATTAGTTTTTTCTATAGCTATTCATTACTTTTTTTGTGCTTTATAATAAAAAAAAAAGATTTCATATAAAGTGATGAAAGAAATCAATTTTTATTTGTACTAATATAAAAAAAGTGATAAGTTTGAGCCACCGAATATAATATGACATACACAATTATATATATAAAAATATATAAATAAATGTATTTATTAGAGTATTCGAGAGTTGATAGTCGACGTTTTCATGTGCGACACATAGGAGAGAATATTTCTCAACTCTCGAAAATAGCTCTCTAAAAAATATTTAAATATAATGCTGTTGGTATCTTTCATTTATGTGCTTTTCTTATTTTTTCAATATTTTTTTCCAATTTAGAGCATATTTTAATATTTTTATGTTATTATTTATATTTCTTTATGTTTTGGGCTGTGAGAAAATAATAAAATAAAAAAATATATAGAGAATAATAATAAAAAAAATTATTTCATTTTTTGTTCAATGTTTTATCTATATGTTAATTTATTATTTTAAAAATAAAAAATATTAAAAATTTTCTTGAGTTTTTTTTAACCTTTTTTATGGCGTATTCTACGGCGCAATAATGCCAAAGATGGATGATATCGATGTTCTTGGATAGCCTTTTTTATTACAAAGTTTACGTTTGAATGAAAAAAATACTACATAAACGAAATGTTCTTAGAAACAAATGGAGAATACATCATCCTATTTCAAGAATTTTTCAGGCGAATACTTTTTTTTTTGTGCCTTATGTAAACCATGGTGAGATCATGCGACCAATGCCGTAGGCCCAAAATTCCATGAGAACATCTATAGATTTTCAGTCAAATCGGCCAAAGGGGAGGGGGATTACAGGAGAGGTCACGTGAAGGTTGTTAAAAAATAATTTCGAAAATCGGACATACCACGGAGGAATAATCACCGAAAATATGTTCATCCATAGACTTCAATGCGAAACGTTCAAATTCTTCTCAATCGACAATGGCAGGAAGCGCGCGCATGAAATTGAGGTCATAGGTCGAGGTCAAGAGTAAGATTTGTTTAAAAAAATAATATATAATATAATAATAAAAAAATAATCAATGAGGAAATAATTATATAAAATCGAAGTAGCATCGAGGAATAATCACTGAAGAAAACAATGGAACTGAGACCATTGTTGGAAGACATTGTTGCGGTGCTGCGCGTGAATTAAAAGTTCTCGGCGAAGCCCTTGACAAATTTTTCGGGAGAAAAAATTATTTTGGACCATATTTTTTCGTAAATAAAGTATATTCCTTGACGATAACCACGTTTTGTCGCATGGAGGGAGCTCTGGCGAGTGACCGCTAATGAATTTAAAGTTCAAGGTATAGGCAATTTGAGTCACGGCTCCGCTCAATATTTGCAATTAGCAGAATGCATTGCATACCTAGTATTTAAAGTCCAAACCCAATGAGGACATAACCTGTCAAATTTCAGCGATATCGGCTGAAGGGAAGGAAGGGGGTTTAACTCAAAAACCCTAATAACTGCCGATGTAATGAATTTATCGATACAAAATTAAATATGAAGATTTAGGAAAGTCAAATGTTGAATATTAGCGCAAATGGTTGACTAGTTTTGGAGGGGAAGCAAAAAGTTAATAACCGAGGTCTTTTTTTTCTACAATGTTGGTTAATGTGGTTAAATTATGAGAACTGTTAGAATCCAGGGCTGAGAAATATTTATATATTAATAGAACCTTACTCTTAGTGGAATTTCCCTACATTTTTGTCTCCCCCCGATGTTCTGAAGTGTTCGTGCGTCGTCCGAAGAACAATATGCAGGCACTCTCATAACGTTTATTTTGTTTAATTATTCTGATCAAGCCGTCAGAAATATTTTTCGTCCGCATACTCATCCACTATATATCTTTTTTTGTTCTATATATTTAAGTTTTCTCCAGCAATATTTCATGTACTTCAGGTCTCAGTGAACATAAATCATCTTATGCGCACTGAAATATAGTTTAATAAATTAAAGAAAATATTTCAGTTACAAAAGAATGGAACTTAAAGCTAGCTCCTTTTTGCTCTAGTTGGAGTACATGAGAACAACAATAGATTTCCAAAATATTAAGGTATGACAAACAGCCAAGTTATTTCAATATAATCAAATAAAAATACAATTTTTCCTCATTTCTTCGGTAACTTTAAACATTTTTCCATGGCCGGGTACTATCCAGTCGACCTGTTTCAAGATGAGCTGTCTGTGATACCGCTGGAGTGAAGGCGATTCGCTCCCTGCACTCAACCAAATATATTCATTCTGCAGATCTTCCATTTTTTCAAATAAATCTCCTGAAACAAAAGTTATTTTATTCACATAATTCTTCTAATATTACGATTATTAAACTCGAAGGATTTTTATTAATGACACTTAGGTCTAAATATTTTCATACGTTTACACTAACATAAATGACGGTCCCATCTCAAGCCATAGCTAGAGACCATCCCGTAACGTTGCACCCAAAAGAAGACATGCTCACAGTTTTTTCACCTCCCAGATAAAAACCTATGGCCTTTGGCCGGGTTTCGAACCCGCGATCTTGAATTCAATAGGCTAGCACTGAGCTATCGGCGCTCTCATACATAAATATATTTTGTGTTATGTACAACGTTACTTCCCGAAATTTATCATATTTTTATTATATATTATTGACATATCTTCTAATAAATAAATATAGGAAGTAACACTGTATGTAACGCAATCTCATTTATGTCTTATTGTCTTTTTTGAAATATATACTTATATAGTAAAACCCTTCTTAAAATTTTAAGAGTAAAACCCCTCTTTAATTTTTAAAAACTTAAAATCCATTTACTATTATTATGTGTATTTTATCTAATTATCTATTGTCCGTTACCTATTTAGTTGTATTAAACTAAAAACAAATTAAACGTTTTGTATATGTACCTACGTACATATAATGGAGTTTTTTTGTTTTTTTTTTAAACCCTCCTCAACTGACAGTCCCGGGACCAAAAAAATTGTCAGTTGCAAAAGGGTAATCGTTAATCTGGGGTTCCCTCAAATCTCCGAGCAACGCTGGATAACATTGCTAGTAATAAAACCTTAGTACTCACCTACAACAGCTATAAGTCCCACGTTAGTCCGTACCAAAACGCTGACATCTGACAAAGTGTGGCCTGGAGTTGGTATAACTCTAACAGCTTCTCCATCTATTGAATAACATTTCCCTGAAAATTAAATAATTATTCAACAATCCGTCAATGCAGGCGATTCCAGTGAACCAAAATTCCCGGGGTAAAACTACAAATGTTATTTTACCTGAACTAAATTGTGTATCAAAGTAAATGTTTCCTTTTGAAACGCTCTGTCCAACAATATGAGTCGCATTCAAAAATAAATGATTATTTCCAAGATGATCAGAATGGCCATGGGTGCTGATCACATAGTTTATTTCATCTGGTTCAATGGAATGTTTCTTCAAACCTAAAGCATATATAGTTCCAATATTATGTACGATCAAAAACTAAATTTTTAAATATTTCTCATATATTTAGATCTACCTTCAACTATGAGTTTGGAGTCCCATGGTGTCATAGTATCAATAATTACATTATATTTTCCTTTCAGAAGAGTACATGTACAATTTGCTCTCATTCCCTCTTCAACGGCTTCAGAGTAACCGTCGTGAAGTACGTATAATTCATAGACCATGGTGTTACCTTAGGAAGAAAAAAAAAAAAATTAAACAAACAGGTAATATTTTGAGTGCTTGTGTTATATACTACACAAGGAATGAATCACTGTGCAAAAACAAATAAATAATTGAACAAAATAATAAATAACAATAATTTCTTAGCCTAAACTCAATCAGCTTGGAATCACTTATTTAAACTTCTTAATGTTAAAAAATAAACTCAATACTTAATAAATCACAAATTAATAAATTCTATCAAAAATGTAACCTGCTCAAAGCTTACCTTTCTTAAGTTCGTAATATTGACACTGCACGGCGATACTAGTATTGCGGGAATTTCAATTTAGTTATGACTCAGCCGGGCTTTTAACTACGAGGTCATATCGCCTACTACCAGAGGACTCTTTCTTCAGATAATAATGAGAGCCTGTACGATGTCAATTACTCGTTAAAGATCACTTACCCTAATGCATAAGTCTGAGTGAGCAAAATTTCTGACTCCCAATGTAGTATCCACCAGAGCGAGAAAAGCAATATGACCTCGTAGTTAAACAGATAATATATATAACAGATAGCCTTCAATAAGACTTCTTATCTCTGTATATAAATCAGTAATTTTGTCTGTCGTGTTTCTAACAAGTTGGCACAAAATTCCATGTATAGAATCCTTTTAAGCTCGATTGAATTGAGTTTATAGTTACTTACCTGCTTACAGTTACTCCGGGCGAAGCCGGGTAACCTGCTAGTAACTCGTAAATATACACTGAAAGTTTGTACATTCTCCAAATGTCTGTTACCTTGTTATTATGACTCATGCCGAGGCATATCGCCTACTACCAGAGACTAGAAGATATATCAGAAGTATAATATATATCTAGAGACTTAAGCATCCAGTGCTTTAATTCTTTCCCTGTTAGCTCTCCTTTGGGAGCCTTAAATGTCGCCTACCCAGGTTTTGTTACCAAGAATAGGGGACTTGTCTCGGGACCATCGCTTATCGAAGGTCGGCGTGCTCTAGGTTGGGACGTTAATCGATGGTCTCGAGCTACAGGTACTCGTTACACATATATAATTTATGACTTCCATAGTAGAGTCGGTCTGGTCTCATGTCCACTAAAATGACGAAAGAGCGTTCTAGTAGTAGGCGATATGACCTCATAGTTAAAGCCCGGGCATGAGTCATAATAACAATTTAACAGAGGAGGATGTACAAACGTTCAGTCTGTGTATAATTACACGGCTGTTCCGTTGTGATCGCCCAGCCTACCTCGAGGAGTCATACAGCGAGGCAGTAATTTGTTAAATTTGGAAAAGTGGGTAAAAACTACAAGAACAAAGTATACATTTTAAAATATTTCTGTATTTATCATATAAAATTGTAAAAAAAGAATAAGGAGAACACATTTGTATACAGCATCAACTATATGCCATCTTTTCATTTGCACTAGTAGTACATTAGATTATATTTTCCTCAAATGTATTAACAAAATAAATAAATAAATAAGAGAAAACAGACTATTTTATAGCTGGTTTGTATGAAAAAAATTAAAATAATGAATCTAGCGCCACTTTATAAACATTATGGGGACCTTAAAAATAGTAACATAAATAACTTATTGTTTAGAAACATAAACACTAAGGCTGCCCGAAGCTAAAACAATATGTTCGTATTTTTACCATATTGTACAGAAGCAGTTTTGTCCGAATACATTTCTGCGATCTGAGTCGATATAGTGGAAAGCTAATAAAATAAATAAAAACAAAGACTAACTTATATATTGTCTAATACCACAAAAATATATACAAAGAGTACCGTTTTCGGCTTACACCATCGTCAGCACAAAGTTCAAAGTGACATTTAAGTTTTTATAAATATGTGGTGGGCTGGTGTTTTACACCTAGGGACCTAAGCATCCATTGCTCTTATCCCTTTCCTGGAAGCGCTGGGCTTCCCCCTTATTATATTACCTGTATGTTTATACTACCTGAACCAAGCCCTTCATGAAGTGCTCAGTCTCCCAGTTTCCTTAATGAACCTGAGAATGCTCCCGTGGTCCAATCTTCTAAAATCCTCTGCGATTACATCTCCACCAAAGATGTGGAATCTAATCTGACATTTAAGTTTGCTAAGTTGTCATATTTATACTATGGTGTTGGGAAGTCCTGCCTTGATATAATAAATATTGAAATAATTGAGTAGTCAATAATATAGAAAAATACAATAACAAAATCAAGGAAATATAATATAATACATAGTATATTCGTGAGGGCGCCGGTAGCTCTGTGGTATGCGTGCTTGCCTTCTGAGCTCAAGATCGTGGGCTCGAAACCCGGCCGAGGCCCTTAGTTTATTTTATCATGGAGGTAAAATAAACTTAAGCACGCCGTCCTAGGTGAATAAAAATTTAGGGTAGGCAAAATTTAGGACTCCCACAGTAGAGTCGGGCTCATGTCCACCAGAGTGACGAAAGAGGGCTCTGGTAGTAGGCGATATGACCTCGTAGTTAAAGCCCGGGCATGAGTCATAAAACCTAACCCAACCTAGTATATTCGTATATAGGAAATACATTCAGGAAGAAGACAAAAATGTGAACATACAGTTTATAATGAAAATACGCATTATATTATATTAACTTAGTGGTGTTAATGGGATGAGAATTTGAAGTGAATTTGGTCTCTCAAACAATTCACATTTTTTATAGATCTATTAATTTGCAGCTGTTCTAAAGAGTCAAGCTGTCGACCTTTGCTTTAGTTTTGTTGAGTCTGTGACTTACGTTTATATGTATAAGACAACATATGTCACATTTAACGATGGCGTAAGCCTCAACCGATACACGTTATGTATTCATTTTTATGGAATTAGACAATTAAAAGTTAAAAAAAGAACTTAGTTTTTATTTATTTATGTTCTTAAAAACATCTCAAATACTGAAAACTGACATTATTGCAGAGATATTGTGAAATAATTCAAATGGACTTGAAAAATAAAATAAAACTTGTTTATTTGATATATTGTCTAATTTCACTAACTATATATACATGGAAGTACTTTCGGTATTTCTACCATCCTCAGCCAAAAGCATAAGAGATAAGACTAAGTTTTTCTGAAAATTAACTTAGTCTTATCTCTTATGCTTTTGGCTGAGGATGGTAGAAATACCGAAAGTACTCCCATGTATATATAGTTAGTGAAATTAGACAATATATTAAATAAACAAGTTTTATTTTATTTTTCAAGTCCATCTCAAATACTGTACAGCTACAATGAAGCGCACTTCTTCAACTGAATTCTTCATTTAAAGTTTCTAAAGTAGATACTTGTTTTCTCGCCATTAAAGTTCATAGAAATTTAATTAGTGTTCCATATAAAAATTATATTTGGCGCAGAAAAAATAAAACCAAGTTTTTTGAAAAAAATCAGGTACTGGGATTTTGCCTCTAGTAGTCAACTACAGTCACTGTATGTATAGATGCATAATAATAAATATATACAATGCTTCACATTAAAATTATGATATGTATTAAATGACAATTTTGTTATTTATTCAAAACATAATACATTTTAAATAAAAACTATCAAGAAGCTAACGTCCAACAAGTACCATACACATTTATAGATATTTTGAAAATAAGTTCCTCAATAAATATAAAAACAGTCCTTTTATTTATTTAAAAAAAAAAAAATAGCTATCAAAATTCTTTACTATTATAAAAATTATGCATTAAGTATGTACGAATTATCCAAAATTCTAACAGAGAGCACTGTGTCATGAAGAAATAACTTAATAATAATAAATAATTGAAAATATTATATTCAACTATACACTTAACAATAAAAATTATTCGTATGGGATAGTAAGGATGTTATGAGTGGTGGAGAATTAATGTAAATAAATCCATAGGTTTTCTCAAAATAATAATTTCAAAAAATGGTTAAAAAATTGAATTTTCGTCGGGGAGACTCAATTTTTTTTTGTTTAAAATGCTATTTCTGTCTATATGAATATCATCAAAGAAATCAAACTCGATATATCCGACTTAAGATTCGATTTTACTGCGTTACATACAAATTGTCTTTTTAACTATAAGTTTAACTATAACTGAAATAAAAATAAATAATAAGTTCTTTCCTTTTTGGGTTGTGAGATTTTTAATTCATATATAATAAATTATTACAGTATCACTTCACTTTTTTTTTTTTTGCTTATCAAAAAATGGCAATTTCAAACGTTTTGGGGAAAAACTCCCATTATCAGTATTTATATTTCAGTGCGTCGGTAGCTCAGAGTAGCGTGCTAGCCTACTGTACTCAAGATCTCGGGTTCATAACCCGGCCGTGGCCCTTAGCTTTTTTATCTCAGACCTTTCGGACGCGACGTTAAGCGATGGTCCCGAGCCTGTGCGAAGACTACTTTAAGTAACTAAATCTGGAAAAAAGGCAACATTTAGGATTCCCACAGTAGAGCTAATAGAGAAGGGATAAAAGCATTGGATGCTTAGGTCCCTAGGTGTACACTAGCTCTACCAATATAAATATATAATACGTGTGTTCTTTAGTTTAATTATTCCTTCTGTCAATCAGAATCTTCATTTTATACAACATATTTATTTAGTCGACTTCTATATTTAAACACCAAGTCAAAACTAGAAATATAGAAGTCGATTCAATAAATATGTTCTATAAAATGAAGATTCTGATTGACAGAAGGAATAATTTAACTAAAGAACACACGTATTATCGATACTGAAGATGGGAGTGTTTCCCAAAACGTTTGTAATTAATATTTTTTGAAAAGGCACAAAATAAATAGAGTGATACTGTGATAATATATTACATATATGGTCGTCCGATTGTAGAATTGCGCAGATCATGATCTGCCACCATCTAGCTGTCATATCATGATATGCCCAATGAAACGTCGGTCGGATCGATGTGAGCAATACGTTTGTCGATATTACAAACTAAACGCTTCGCCCCATCATGATATGGCGGGCATATCCTGAAATAGTTGCATTTTGCGCCGTTAGTAGCGATGTCTCCGCACTCACCGCTTTGTTTACGTGTGCGCGAGATGGCTGCGTCAAAACAAAACGTTACGTGAATTAGCTTTCGCAAAAAAATTTTTTCTTTTGTATAATTTCCACCCTTTTCAAATGGAAACGATTTGCTTTGAACGATATGGCGGATATTAGTTGGTTAATTCTACGATCGAACAACGACATATATAAGTTTTTTTGCAATAAGGAATACTCCCGAAAGCATTGTTGATAATTGCATTAGTGTACAGCGTGAGTATAAATATGTACGTTCCTATAACCTATAAATATAATATCATTACCAACTTGACGAACAAACTTCGTACTTGATAAATTAATAGAGAAACGACTTCTTTGGGTTTATCAATATTTAGAGACATAAGATTAATCTAATTAATAATTATTACCAGTTATCCAAAAAGTCAAAACCAGTCTTTGGGATATTATCATCAAGGGACTCGTCCAAAAGTCCTTTTTCTTCGACAGGAACTAACTTGGAGGGTGGAGGAGGAGGCGGCGTTTTTGGTTTTGCAACATTTTTTTGTACAATTTGTTTATCCTCTTTTACAACCTTATTTTTGAATTTTGAAAATATACTTGTATTTTCAGTCTGTTTAATGGATTCATTGACGGCTTTCGAGGTTCTCTTAAATGGGCTCAGAACATCAGTCTTCTTCGGTGGAGTTTTAAATTTATTGTTGTCATTTTTCACTTTTATATGTGTATAAAGATTTAATTGACTTTTTGAAAACCATGAAAAATTTGATGAAAATGTTAAACCAGACTGCATCTGTAAAATAATAAACAAAGATTAAAGATATGGTAACAAATGCAGAGCGAAATAAATAAAAACAAAGAACGTCTATCTTGTCTAATTCCACATACAATATACAGTATAGTCCCGCTAATCCGGACATTCGGTTTATCCGGACGGGATTTAAAAACAACTAATTAAAATTTAGTAAACTAAAAATTAATGTAGCGAGCGGTAAGTACGAAAATAATTCAAAGAGAGGGTTTGACTTGACTTACTCAGTTGGCTACGCGCACCCTATTTTCCAGGAAATGACTTTTTTCAGTGAGTCTAAAAATATTATTCTTGTTTTAATTACGTACTGTACATTGTTTTATATTATAATCCTGTTCAGAATTTAACGTTTACATATTTCGTTTTAAAATTCTTATTTTTTCACATTATAACACTGTTTGTTTTGTACAGTAGTATTGTACTGTACAACAAATAAATTTTGAGTTTTAATCACTTAGATGTTTAGTTTTGTTAACCCTATTTCAGTTCGTAGGTCGAAAACTTAGATCTACGTATACATTATTAAATTCCGTTTAATCCGGAATTTCGGTGATCGGGACGGGGTCCGGTCCCATCTAGTCCGGATTAGCGGGACTCTACTGTATACATAAAGTGTACTGGACTGAGGGTTGTTTAGAGGAGGGGACTTAACATAATAACTCTGATAACTACCATTATTAGAAATTTCGTACATAAACTCAAAGTCGTATAATGTATATGCGGAATCAGCCAAATTGAGGAGGGGATCAGAGGGTGTTCTCATTAAAAATTTCAATAACTGCCAATGTAATGTAAAATTTATTAAGAGGATTGAGGAGCACTTGCAGAGGTCAACTATAGATTTTTAGCCCAAACCGTCGATAGATTTTGGAGGGAGAGCAAAAATGTCAATGATTAATCCGTGCTGGGGAAGTACATAGCCGGTGAATCAACGATGACTTTTTTTTTTAGAATCAGGTCGGAAAAGAAGAAGTTCCGGTAAACATCAAAGTCACTGAGGTTCTAACAGATACACATGTGTTCATGTCTTGGAAATTTATTGAAAACTAATGAGTTGTTACAAGGAATCCTCCATAAAGGACAACATGCTCACATCGTCATCCTCCTCATACTTGTCCACTAGGTTAGGATCTATCAATTTTTCATCTAGAAGTTGATCTCTCTTCTTAAGATCAAGGCGGTCCCAGTCTTTGTGAGTCTCTCGTATCAGATCTATTTCCTCAGCGATCCTTTGAGCAATGGGATTCACTGATCTCATATAGTCAAAACTACGTTTTTCAACAGCCATTCCTCTGTAAAAAAAAATAAAAATAAAATAAACAGAATTATATTATAGTTAATTATTCTTGTAGGTCTGTAGACTGAGTACTTCATGAAGAATGTGGTTTAGGTAATATAAACATACAGGTAACAAAATAAGGGGGAAGCCCAGCGCTTCCAGGGAAGAGATAAAGGCATTGGATGCTTAGGTCCCTAGGAGTAAAACACCAGCCCACCACATATATATATATACTTATACATAGTTATTGTGACTCATGAAGTCATATCGCCTACTACCAGAGCGCTCATTCGTCGCTCTGGCGGACATGAGTCCGACTCTACTATGGGAGTCCTAAATTTTGCCTAACCTAAATTTTTATTCACCTAGGATAGGGGTCTTGAACGAGTATCTGACATCGTACAGGCTCGATCAACGTCCCATCCGAAGGACGGCGTGCTCATGTTTTTTTGACCTCCCAGATGAGAAAAACCTAAGGGCCTCGGCCGGGTTTCGAACCCGCCATCTTGAGCTCAGTAAGCAAGCAAGCGTACCACTGAGCTACCGGCGCCCTCAAATTATATTGTATACATGCACCCGGGCTTGAGTCAAAATAACTAACTACATGCACCCATTTTATTATATTACAACTCTTTTCAATAAATTACCAAAAGAAATAAAATCAGAAATAGAAAAAAAATCCAGTTCTTTGAGAAAGTTTATGTCTAAGCGACAATATTCAACGAGTAACTGACATCATAAAGGTTCGGGACCATCGCTGAACGTTCCATCCGAAGGACGGCGTGCTCAGGGTTTTTTCAACTCCCAGATAAAAAACTTATTTGTATTATTGAAAATCATTGTTCATCTAGAACCCTTCTTTGTGTGAACTGAGCACATGTTTTTGGAATATTTTTTTAATAACTAACATTGCGATATTGATAAACAAGAGAGCTTCAGGGTGCGATTAAGTTTCAACTCTCCCTCTGACATATCCCATCCCTGATTTGTGTGATGTGAAAAATAAATAAGCATCTTACCCACGTACTTCTGAATAGACATATGAACTTGAGACGATATATTCATTCCATTAGTTAAAGTTTTCGAATTACGATTCTCCTTAATGTTTAGGGAGTTACATGAAAATCAATCCGGATCCATATGAAATTTGATATCGGTTTGTTTATTAGTTAGTCGGCGTCTTCATAAAACTAATAAAATAATCACAGAATTATTTATGGTACAAAATCCGACACGATCGCTATACGCCCATGAACCAAACTAAACTCTAGAATAGAGAAAACGAATAATGTTGTTTACTGGAAACTGAATAGAATACAAATAGAACCTTATTAGAACATGATATAACATAACACAATGGGGAAAGTCGATTTTTTGTTACTTCCCTTACCTAACGTTAAGTAAGACTATGTCCAATCACATTAGATTTTTTTTTTATTTTCAATGCGGAACAATAAGTTATACCAATTTTAGGATAATAAAATATAAACAAGAAAATATATATTAAAAACAATTATGATTAAAGGAAATTAAATAGAAGGCTGAATTCAATACCCCGTCAATATTAACATTGTCACTGAATATTATCTATCTTAATGAATAAAAGATTGGTTATTCATTCTACTGTAATAAGACAATTGATAAGAATTTAGGACGATTAATCTAATATGATAAGGCTGAATCACTGATAAAGCTTACCTTCCATTAATAAATCATTATGTTGTTTGACAAACAGATAGTAAAACATTATTGTAAAGAATCAAAAAAGATTCAGTTCAAAACGAACAAAAATAATAATACAATATAATTTAAAAAATAAAACATTTATTTCAATCAAATACTTACACAAATAAAATTATATCCAATCACTCAAAACAATACTAAATAGGTAATTTTGAATATCTCATGATGAAGGGAATATTTAAATAATAGAAAAATAAATAAAAACTACTTTAAATCAAAAATAAAAGAAGGACCACAACCTTCGTTAGGTGTAACCAAAAGACAATGTTACCAAATTTGTGATAAATTGTTTTGAAGTAACTTTTTTATTTGAGCGATTTTGTTCTCTAGAAGCTTTAATTTTGGAACTGAATAAAAAATTACTTATCACATATTCAGAAAATACAATTTTTCATTTAATTAATCCAGTGGTTTTATTTAAGACAAGCTATTGACAAGTATGGAAAATGTCGATAGTTTCGACACTATTCAACTTAGTTATATATATATATATATATATAGAGGGCGCCGGTAGCTCAGTGGTATGCGTGCTTGACTTCTGAGCTCAAGGTTGTGGGTTCGTAGCCCGACGAAGGCCCTTAGTTTATTTTATCTGGGAGGTAAAATAAATTTAAGCACGCCGTCCTTCGGATGGAACGTTAAGCGATGGTCCCGAGCCTGTACCATGTCAGGTACTCGTTAAAGATCCCTACCCTAGGTGAATAAAAATTTAGGGTAGGCAAAATTTAGGACTCCCACAGTAGAGTCGGGCTCATGTCCACCAGAGTGACGATAGAGCGCTCTGGTAGTAGGCGATATGACCTCGTAGTTAAAGCCCGGGCATGAGTCATAAAACCTAACCTATATATATATATATATATATATATATATATAAGTTGAATAGTGTCGAAACTATCGACATTTTCCATACTTGTCAAGTTATATTTATATATATATATATATATATATATATATATATATATATATATATATATAATTATATATCCATACTTAGTTATATTTTAATATCAATTTGTTAATATTCAAAAAAACTATTTTATTTACAAGGGCATATTTCCATTATCATAGGATTAGGACAAAATAATTACAATAAGAATTATACTGGCTTGGAATTTAGTAAAGCATTATTTTCAGAAGATACATTCCCCGCCGACAGGCGCTGCGGCGGCTACCCCCGGTTCCGGGAAGCAGACAGAAAAGAAACCCCCCGAGGAATCTCGATCTCACTCGGCGCAAAGAGGCGCCCCCCAAAAACCAAATTGGCAAAAAGTTTGCACAAAAATTGGAAGATGTCGGTTTTGTGCAAAAATATTGAGAGTGTGAGGACAAATATTGTGCAAAAAAAGGGGTATTCAATATTTTGTAGGGCGTTCAAAAGTTTTCTGAAAGTTTGATGAGAGTGCAGTGTGAGGAAATTTTGATAAAGTGTAGGTTCCAAGCTCAGTTCGCGAAGTAGGTTACGATGACCATGGCGTCTTCAAATAATTCCTGACCCACACTTTTTTCTTCTTATTATTTAAAGACTCCTTCAACACTGCGCACAATACAACTACGCTACTTTCAACCTCCGGGTTTGTCCTGGGCAAAGAAACGTATGCGGCTATGGCTGAGTACAAGGCGATGCGCCGTGCTTCCATCACGAATGTTTAGTCGACACTCAAATTTTGTGCAATATTTTTGTGTAGTGTGAGGGGTCCACGACCATTCAATATTTTGTACAAAAATAAGCTCAATATTTGTGCTCAAAATTTTGAGCGAAATTTTTGCCAGTGTGAGGGCCCCTTTAAGCTCAGGGGTGCCACTATCTAGACACTCGATATTGCACTATCGATTTGATCTATCGATGGGTTTCATACTTTAATCGATAGAAACCTTCTTGTAAGGTTACGAAGCGGTGTTTTATCTGTATCTTGTTATGAATTATTCTGGTACACATTAATTTCTATTCTATGTTTTTCTATTATTTAATTAATAGAAACATAGTAAAGTCAAATACTTAAATAATGCTAGTGGGAGACAACACAACTTACATTCTAAAATAATTGTGTCATTGTATTTTTGTATTGGAACATCATGAAATTGGTAAGTTTACAAAAAGTGATGGATGTCTGACAGAGAAACAAGGGTATGTGGTCATAATACCCATCATCTGCTACTCTATCTGTTAATATTAACGTAGGAGTTTAGAATTTTTTCTGGAAGTATGCCTCATGATATTAATGAGGACATTATGTTTTGTTCAAGTACTGTTTGAGTAGTCATCCAAACAAGCCATGCTACATTCTACGCTTCAAAGAAATAGTTATGATGCTTGATTGTGGCCTTTCTGCTCAGTCTGCGCTCAACTTCCTTCCATTACCTTTGGTTCCCAGTTCTCGACTTGCCAATCTACCTGGATGGATGCCTCGCGATTCTGTCGATATCCAATTGGAAGGGGTTAGTATTCTGATATTCATTTAATATACATATTTCCTTGTCTATTTGTAGATATTATTATTATTTCAAATATAGGAATTGAAGGAATGTTGCGGGCGAGTGTTTGTGGACTCTGCCCCAGAATTTTGTCCACCTCTTACAAATATGATAGATTTTTCCGAAATTGATGTCATCCTAATCTCAAATTATTCTTCAATGCTTGCTCTGCCCTTCATTACTGAGAATACTGGCTTTAAGGGTGTCGTCTATGCTACAGAACCAACTCTGCAAATAGGAAGGTAATGTTTATTCTAATTAATTTATTAATAGGTAGGTATTTGTTTGAATATGGAGTTATACAGACGATTAATTGACCTGTCAAACAGTAGCCCTAATTTTACGAATATTTAGGCATTATTGGAATATTAGTTAATTGAGCACATGAAAGCAAAAGCCAGATGAATTTGATTTGAACAAAACATATATCTACTTAATATAAATGTATCTATGTATTAATTTTTTTTTTTTTTGTATTCATGTATTTTAAAGTATTTATTCAGTTTTTATTAATTTCATTTTACTTTTTTTTAATAGTTTTGTTATTACTACTAACCATAGGTGTGTTAGACTCAAGTAGTTATAAATCTAATTTATAAGCTATCTTAATGTATAAATTCTTCGAAAATGGTCAAAATATATTCTGGGAACCTTGAAAAATGAAAATCCGTTGAAACCTCGATCTCAGATTTCTGCACGATTACTAAAGTATTATTACATCTCAATGTAAATTAAAATCTTTCGTCTTTCATTTCCTGCCATCGAAGTTAATGATGGTTCAGGATACTATTCTTAAAACATAATATGAAAAAAATGTGTGTCAATACTATAGTATTTTTTAGTGTTAAAAAAAAAAAAGTATTCTGCTAATAACAAATCAAAATTATTTAATGATTAAATGTTACAGTTAAGTAATGATTGATAGAGTCGACAGTATTTTTACAATTTTGGGAGAAGTCGAGGTTCTATGTAAATAAAAAACTGTATTTTTTGGTCAACGTTTCAGAAACTGTTTATTTCCTTCTTTGATTTTAGGTTTCTCAGAGATGAGTTGCCGAAAATCAAATATAAGAAAAGTACATTAATCAAACAATATATTATATTTCAGATTGTTTTTAGAAGAATTAGTTGAGTATATAGAACAAACCCCGAAAAGAAATCAAGCAAAATATTGGAAAGAAGTAATTCATCTTCTTCCCAGTCCGTTGTGTGATAGCTTCAAACCAAAAACATGGAAACTTCTGTATAATTTAACTGAAGTTCAATCTAGTTTGTCCAGGATTAAAGTGGTTGGATATGATGAAAAATTGGTAGGTTATTCTTTACAAATTATTATTTTTCTATTAATATTTATTAATTATTCTTTACACTTTGTTGTTTCATATATTTTGTGAATAATTAGGGTGTGAATTCTAAAACTGTTTACAATTGAAGTAGAACATCTCAAAAGAATAAAAGATGCTTGGGGGGGCGTCTCCGGGCTCTCTGGACTGAAACAACTGCAGGCTTGGAGGGTGTGGATGGCGTGGTACACATGCACACCCTCTTTGCCAGGCCTTCTCTAATGCCAACGCTATGATCATGTATGTCTGCAGAGAGCGGCCCGAGGGTGCGGTTTCTTGTCCTCTGGTCCGGCCTCTCCGCTGGTTCGGTGTCCCGGGGTTCTCTTCTCGGTTTTCGTCTTTAATTTTGATACATTAAGCATAGGCATCAACCATGGCTAATATGCATCGACCATAAGACCAAAAATAAAATAAAAGTTGAGTTGATAGTCTACAGAGAGGGACGTGCGTGTAATTGCATATTGGACTGACTGGCCGAAGTTCTTAAGATAGAATTAAAGAAGATTCGACTGAAGTAAGGTGCCGAGGCAACCGGACCACCTTCGCGACCCACATTATCAACAATAAACGCACTTTTGACCCTACTCAAGGCATCAAATTGTCCATTTTAGCTCAACAAGCAGATAAATAAATGAAGTCGCTAAAAATAATATTTTTATGTATGAACAAATTTATTTTAGTTACTGCCTTTTGTTAACATCTTAGAACCATTTCTGTTTCCACTCATATATATGTAATGGTTACTTGTATTTCATATATATCATATAGTTAGTCAATATTTATTATCAGTATATGGTATTTTTTATTTTAATATGTAAAGAGAAAACTTATGTTTATTAAGTGTTTCACAATATCTTGCAAAAAATGTTAAGTATCATTTTTTATTTTGTTATACTTTCAATTTATATATTCAGGATGGGACGTTAAGCGATGGTCCCGAGTTTGCACAATGTCAAGTACTCGTTTAAGACCCGTACCCTAGGCGAATAAAAAATTATGGCGGTAGAATTTAGGACTCCAATTGTAGAGTCGGGCTCATGTTCACAAGAGTGACGAAAGAGCTTGTAGTAGGCGATATGACCTTGTAGTTAAAACCCGGGCATGTTATAATAACTAACTAATCCTGATGATGCTGTAACACTGCAATCAATAATAAATGTATACCATTTTTGTGGTCCGACAATATTTCGAAAAAGTTTGTTTTATTTATTATAAGTTTCCAGGTTCGCGTTTTTCAACTTACAACTTATCAAAAGAATACAATAAAGAGGGCGCTAGTTGAGACGCAGTTCGGTGAAGTGAAGCAGGTTCTGAATGAAGGGGGGACGCAGGGGAGAGCGAAAGTTGAATGCGCAGTTCTATCACGACTGCGTGTCCATGACGTTATTTCGACCATGTATGCGATGAGTGCAACATTTGCAAATTGTATATTAAGTTCAGAATCTGAATCTGAAGATATCGACGACGAAGTAATTGCAACTTTATATTATCATAAGAAGCTTCCGAAAAGCAGTTGTTTGAAAAACATAAAGACCCACGGAGAATTCATCCTTAAGGAATGTGAATGGAATACTGAAAAATACAAGAATTATTACCGGATTTCTCCCCAATCTCTGTCGCAACTTCTTCCCATATCTCTGATTTAAATATACTTCTCATGTAGTTTCCATGACTAGTGTGGTACAACATCTTTCTCCCACGAACTGCCTCTAGAAGTTTTTCTTCCATGTTGGAAATAAAAGAAAAAAATAACACTAGGGCTGTCGTAACTCAGACCGTTAAAACTGTGAACGAACACAGACCTTCGCAGACTCACAGCAGGCAGAAACTGAGTCACTTCACGCTGCGTATGAACATTGGCGGTTGTATTCATTTCCGTGTTTCACACAAATCATCCTGCATCACCTCACCGAAGTGTGTCTCAACTTGCGCCCTGCCTAAGTGATTATTTTTCTCTAGAAAACGAAAGAAATAATTGTATGTCATCTAATATTTATAATTGTTAAACCTATTTTCAGGACGTATACGGTGCTCTGAAGGTAACTGCAGTAAGCTCGGGTTACTGTCTGGGTAGCAGTAACTGGGTCATCAGCTCCGACTATGAGAAAGTAGCCTACGTGAGTGGTTCATCAACATTGACCACACATCCGAGGTAACAGCTTAACATATTTTTCTTCATTTAAGTTGAAAAACGGCGAAATTTGTGTAAATTATCACTAACTTTTATTATTTTCAGACCCATGGATCAAAGTGTTCTGAGAAACTCAAATGTCCTAATATTGACTGGACTCACACAAACACCCACCGCAAATCCAGATACAATGTTGGGTGAACTATGTATGGCTGTAGGTGCGTTTTTATTATTTTATTATTATTTTTTTTTTTTTCTAAACAGTAATAAGAAAGGGAAGAGGTGAGGCTTGTGTTCGATAAAAAGAAATAACAATTTTTTGCGAATCACTTTTTTGTAACCTAATTTTGATGAAAATATTTTCTTGTAATTATTTGTCAATTAATTTTTGGTAACTAATCGTTTTTAATTTCGCTCAAAATAATAGGTAGGTTAGGTTTTATGAATCATTCCCGGGCTTTAACTACGAGGTCATATCGCCTACTATCAGAGAGCTCTTTCGTCACTCTGGTGGACATGAGCCAGACTCTACTGTGGGAGTCCTAAATTTTGCCTACCCTAAATTTTATTCACCTAGGGCAGGGTCTTTAACGAGTTGCTGACATCGTACAGGCTCGGGACCATCGCTTAACGTCCCATCCGAAGGACGGCGTGCTTTAAGTTTATTTTACCTCCCAGATAAAATTAACTAAGGGCCTCTAATATTTTTTTTATTCTTTCATTCTAACTTTTTCAATAAATATTTTGGTACAAACTATTATTTAAAATATTATGAAATATAACTATTTTCAAAGCTAGTTTGCATCGTAGTTTAACTACCTTTTTATTTAAAACATCCCAACTCTTCGACAGGGTGATATTGCATGGTGTCTTGTCTCTCTTAAATTCATTTTTCCAATTTATGGTATATTTTCCTGGATTCCATTTCATTTTATAATACTTCTCAATGTTTTAGCTATGACCCTGAGAGGCAATGGGAACGTCCTGATACCCTGCTACCCTTCCGGCGTGGTTTACGATCTATTTGAATGTTTATCCTCACACCTTGACAACTCAAGCCTTTCAACGATACCTATGTTTTTTATTTCGCCAGTAGCTGATATGTCTTTAGGATATTCAAATATTCTTGCGGAATGGTAAATTAACATTTTACTTTATGTTTGTACCTAAAATTTCATTCTAACAGTTAATTTTTTCTAGCCTACTTTCCGAGTAAAAAAATTATTAATTTAAATTTAGCTTGCTGTCGTCCATGATAAAATCCGCTCCTGGTGAATACATTTTCACTTTTTTTTTTTTTACAATAATATATTTGGTAGCTATACCACATACATTCTGTAAATACATCATCAGTGTCTCAAAACAAAGTGTGTACCTACATTTGATCAGTAATCATAAGTTAGTTATTATGAATCATGCTCGGGCTTTAACTACAAGTCGATATAATTTTCCATTCGCGAGATATCGTGCAGAAAAAATTGACCACGCACGAGCGTACGTACATACACACACATACTTCAGACCTCCCCAACCCCTGAGCACCCCCACCTTCGGACCCACCAGACATTAATTACAATAATTTTTTCTACAAAGTGTATGTAGAAAATATAGTACATGACGTCACACCGACATGTCCAGCCCTGCTTTCCTATGAGGTATGGAGTAAGTATTGACACTGGTTCCTCTGAGGTATGTAAAGTTCACAGCCAGTACGTCTTAACTATAAAGTACAAGAGAGAGGGACTCATTAAACTTACGAACTTATCGAGCGATGTATTCATAAAATAGAGTTGATCAATTTATATCATACAAATATAGTAACATTTGTGGTAACATACAATTTAATTTCTGTAACATTATAACATATATTTCTGTCCATGTTTTTCGGAAGTATTTAGTACCGATAGAAAGCTAATAAAATAACCAATGCAAATATCGAAACGAGACGTTTCTAGCCCTCATAGATCCACAGGTGATATACGGCCGTGGATGGGGGAGAGATACATAACAAGGAAAGTGGACGCGATAAACAGGCCCCACCCCCCCTCTCCAAGGTGGTTCAGGAAACTACGCACAGTCCACCGGTTCGAATCCAGCCTCGATCATCCTTCATCGCTGTTGTCTTATACAGATCAATCATGTAAGTTAAATTTAATTCTATTTTTTTATATAATATCATTTATATTACTGGTTTACTTCAGACCTTCCCGGCAAATATTTTTATTTTTCCAGTCAGTTTATTAATTAATACAGAACTTCATAACGTTCTTGTTGGGACTTTTTATATATATTTATAGATAGTATGTAGCAATTAATTTATCTTTTTTGTATACGCTTTCCGTATTAAAATGTTTCAACAGTTTACATAAAAAAATTCTGACATTAATAGGACGAAATTTCAATTTTCTTTAAAAAGTGGGCGCCGGTAGCTCAGTGGCGTGCTTGACTTCTGAGCTCAAGGTCGTGGGTTCGTAGCCCGACCGAGGCCCTTAGTTTATTTTATCTGGGAGGTAAAATAAACTTAAGCACGCCGCCCTTCGGATGGGACGTTAAGCGATGGTCCCGAGCCTGTACGATGTCAGGTACTCGTTAAAGACCCCTACCCTAGATGAATAAAAATTTAGGGTAGGCAAAATTTAGGACTCCCACAGTAGAGTCGGGCTCATGTCCACCAGAGTGACGAAAGAGCGCTCTGGTAGTAGGCGATATGACCTCGTAGTTAAAGCCCGGGCATGAGTCATAAAACCTAAACCTAAACCTCTTTAAAAAGTTTTATTGGGTATGTTACACTACACTTAAAAAAGGTTTAATGATTTTGATAGTGTTTTTAGTAATAATATGAAATATAAATCAGAATTGTGAGGCAGAAGTCTTGACTGAACGGAGCGCCATATCTACCGGATGCACGTCCTGTTACACGAAATATCAATTCTAGAGTTTATTTAAATGTAGTAAGTATACCCAGCCAGCCTCCCTTGATATGGGACAGTGAACGATGCAGCAGGATTTGGATTGCAATGGTGGATTGGTTCTAAAATACATTCAAAATCATAATATATTACAAATGGGGTTCGGATACCACGTTCAACGTGTTCAAATTTAACAAACGGTCTCTTTGTGGGCATTTCAACTCTAACCGGAGCTTTCTTTTCACATAATTGCTTATGTACCTCCATCCTATCAACCCCCTGATTAATAATGGTGTAGTGCTGAAAGCAGCGTTTACAAATTATAATTTTTTTTTCATGTTTATTAATTTGTGACCCTACAAGTTTTTCGAAATTTTTAATGTAAACATAATGCTGCTTAACACCATTATCCAACAGCAACAGATCAAAATGATTAGGTTGTTCTGTTTCAGCTATTTTTAGAGGATAGACATTTCCATACTCATCCAGACCAAAAACATTTACGGAAATATTATTTGATTTTTCAAATATTTTAATGTCATTGAGCGGAGTCGGGAAAAATATGCAAGAGAAGTCATACTTGTGCTCAAAATTTTTATATTTACTAACGCGCTGGGGGTCTTTTCCTACAAATTTTGCTAAGATGGCATACATGAAACAGTATTGGTCCGCGTTTTCAACATTAATGCACGCTTTCCGGGCTTCAATCTTTTTAGGGAGCTGGATAAACGTACTTTCGCGAAGCGGTTTATACTTACTAAGGCGAAGCCTAAGCCCCTGAACGGTATGAAGCGTCCAGCCCGATTTCTTTAACTGAGTCTCAGACAGTTCTTTTAATACTTTTTGAAATGCTTTATCTAGTAATGTATGTAAGTCAGTCTCAGCTACAACTACTGAATTTTTAGTCATTACTGCATCTACAAATATATTGAAAATATAGGGATCAGTTCTTTCGAATTCTGTTTTTATTAGATTGTATAATTTATCTCTAATTGACTCCAAAAATATATTCATGTCAAGATTCTCATCTGAACGTATAAAATATGATCTAAGGCGGTTCTGAAAAGCAGACTCGTATTGATTAATATGTATTTGCCCCTGCGGTAAAGCCAATAATGTTTGCTTATTTGGTTCCCCCCTAATACGTTTTACCGGTGGCTCGTCACACACACTTTCATGTGCGTGTAAATTAAAGGGATTAGTAAACACTGTATTGCAGTGTTTACAATATCCAACAAAAAGAACGCCGCATATCTCTTCATGCATTAATTATTAGTTTTGGCAAAAACTACTCCACATTTACTACACACCTTTGAACGCCCAGCAGGCGGAAAGTGACACATAGTAACATGTTGAGTGCACTCAGCAGATGTTTGAAATGATGTAGCGTAGTGAGGACAGATCCTAGAGGCCAACTGTAAAAAGGTTTCAGAGCATTTAACCTCATGACGATGTTTACTGTCGGGGCGTGAGAAGGGTCGTTCGCAGTAGCTGCATAGGTGAGTAACACCACAGTTTCGCACGTGTCTTCTGACAGATCTCAGATTATTGTAGGATCGGTTGCACTTTGAACAGTTCCTGAAATTATAACATAATATATAATTGCTATAATTTTATAGAAACCCGTTAACAAAAAATGATGGCGATAATATAGTTGTTTTTTGTTTTTTATTAAACTATGAAACCGATACTACAATTCCTTGTTAGACCATCAGTCATAAAACAACTGGTTCCTACAGAACTATGAATATTCAAAAAACCTATACGTTTTAATGTCTTCTATTTTCAGACCATCAGTCATAAAACAACTGGTTCCTACAGAACTATGAATATTCAAAAAACCTATACGTTTTAATGTCTTCTATTTTCAGACCATGAGTCATAAAACAACTGGTTCCTACAGAACTATGGATATCCAAAACCGGAAGGTTCCCCACTTTTCGGGGTGGGGAGAATATATATAGTAGAAGTTGTTGTCGTACAGCAGTTAGAAAACAACATGCCTACCAACCTAGTAAGTTTAGTCTTCATTATTCCTGATCACATTAGTATTAAATTTCATTAATATAGTTTCATTATATTTCAGCGAGGAATAGCTCTGGCTATACAACGGTTACAACTTCTCCTAACTGGTGTGATAATTCATCACCAACGATCAGGGGTCCTAAACGTAATATCAGTTGTGGGTGTAAGGAGGTGTGTGGTTCATCTCTATAGTGGTCGGAGAGTGCTGATATGCACCCTCCTATTACGGGGTATCCCACCACCAGAGATCATTAACGTACCAGGTTTGCGTTAAAAAATATATATACATATGATCCTTATGTGGTACAATATAATGTGTGGTATTAATACATTATTCTGATTATAGGATATGTAGGCGTTCGGTTGTCTGCGAGGAGCAGAGGGTTTTGCGGGCTACAGTTCCGTATTCGTGATTTTTATAGAGGTATGTATTTAGGAAAAAAATATTATCTAATAAGTTTTAAATATTCAAATATAGTACTTACATGTTTGTGTTCTGAAGAAGCGAGTGGAGTTCTAGTGAGGGGAGTGTTAGCTAAGGTTCAGACACTGCAGATAGAGTGAAGTGTCCTCAGTTTATGGCCCTGTTTATATACCTCAGCTTAGTAAAATAGCTAACCAATAGGCGTTGAGCAGCCGCATTTAAAAAAGGGAGATAAGCTATTAACCCACTTGCATGAATCAACATGTCATGATTCAGCCACTGGTTCTATCTCTTCAGGGTTACCCCAATACATCCGATATGATCTCACTACATATCCAACCATATACAGATAAAGGATTGCTAACACAAGGAAAGATAAATACAAAAACAATACTTCGAATCAAACTACCCCCCCTCTTAGGAAATAGCTCTTCAATAATATGCTTGTACTTCATTGACCTAGCGCGTCGGTTTATGGCTCCCAGGCGGTCATATCCAATTCTGTGACTGTTTGTGCTCTCGACAATACTTTTGTAATTTTCCAAATCTTCCTTAGAATACATTTGAGGTCGTTTTAGGAATAGTAGGGAAATAAGCCCCGGAGTTGTATAGTATTGAGTGCCCCCTACCTGAAGTGTATCCTCATTTATATCTGTGGGGGAATCTCCAATTTCAAATATGTCTTTGAACTCGTTGTACCATACCCCATATACTATATCAAGCTTGGTTTTTTCACCTCTTTTTAATAATTCGGTATAATATTCTAGGTCTGACTGAGGCGGCTCCTTCTTAATCTCTATTTTGGTAGGAGCGCTTACAATTGGTGGTTCAACTTTCTTTGTTTCTTTTATTGTATCGGTTATGGGTCTAAATGTTTTTGTAAGAAATGTTTCTTGCTCTTCAATCTCACGTTTGTACCCTGTGTATTTTTTTCTCAAGTCATCGCCTAACTTAACCAGTTCACGTTTTACATTCACTGCTTCCTGTGTCAAGGCCATCATGCGTAATGACGTATAACATAGTTAGACATGGTTTATATCAACTTGCTAAGCTTATTGATTACTCTTTCAATTGTAGCTTACATATACCACTTATCTCTCAAGTGGTACTTTTACATTGTATGTATATAGGGAGGGGGGTACATGATACAATAAATGATTCATTATTTTGAAAAATTGTTATCATGAGAAAAAAATACACAGGGTACAAACGTGAAACATTACATGGCTCTGAAACAAGCGTTAAGTCATGGTCTGAAAATAGAAAAAATAAATAGAGTGTTACGTTTTAAACAATCACGGTGGTTAGAACCATATATAAACTTAAATACCCGTCTAAGAACAGCCGCCACTAATGCCTTTGAGAAGGACTTATATAAACTGTTTAACAATTCAATATATGGTAAAACTATGGAGAACATAAGAAATAGAAAACGGTTACGTTTAGAAACACAAACAAAATTTATTGAAAAATTAATTGCCCGTCCCGACTTTATGGACAGAACAATTTATACCGAAAACATGGCAGCAATTCATTTAAGAAAAGATCGCTTAACATTTGATAAACTGATTTACGTAGGGCAGGGAATTTTGGATTTGTCTAAAGTCGTCATGTATAACTTTCATTACAATGTTATGCTGCCTAAATACGGACCTGACCGACTGCTGTTATGTTATATGGATACTGACAGCTTTATATATAGAATACTTACAGAGGACATATATTCTGACATGCTAGAAATGATGGAATTTTTTGATACTTCTGACTTTCCACAGGATCATCCGTGCTATTCTGTAGTAAATAAAAAAGTTATAGGGAAGTTCAAAGATGAGGCTTTAGGTAAAATTATAACAGACTTTATTGCGTTAAGGGCAAAAATGTATGCTATGTTAATTGCTGGCGAGGAAAAAAAGCGTGCGAAGGGTATACAGACGGCTGCCTTAAATAAATATATAACATTTCAAGATTATTTAACATCCTCTTCGACAATGTTTACCGAGGTGCATAGAATTAAATCATCAAAACACTTAATGTATTCAGTAAAAACAAATAAGTTGTCCATATCTCCACATGATAATAAACGTATTATTTTGGCCGATGGTGTGTCAACACTTTCAATAGGACATAAAGATGTCATTTTATAATTCTATGTTAAGGTAATGCTAAGTATATGTATTTAAATGTTGATGTGTGATATAACCACATAGTTTTTAAGCATTAATAGTTTTGTGAAGTGTATCCTTGTTTTTTTAAGACTTAGTATTTATGTTAACTATCCCATTATTTTTTAGGTTAACGATACCATTATTTTTTATGATGAAACTCAACTGTTGACATAGAAAGTTGAACTGTTTTTTTAAAAATTTATTCACGTTCTGACGGATTGGAGCTGTTAACTGTATATAATTGCTTTTTATGTTCAGACAGACCTATACGTATAAAATGTTGTTGTAAAACTGCTTTATTATTCTAGTTCTGGCTAGGGGAGTGTGTGAACTATAAATGTATATTATTGTTTTAAGATAATACTAATCTGTTCAAACAAATTGTTTATTATAGAAATTAAAGTTATTATATTTAAGTATTTTTTGTATTTTTATTTTGATTTAACCCTTCACAATAAATAAGTAATGTAAGACTACATTGAAAAAGTATAAAATATTAGAAGAAATGTTCCTAAGAAGTGACTGTTGTTGTGTTGGGGAGAGCTGAAACTTCTTGAGGTTAAGAGGGATGAAAAAATTTGGTCGAGTAGGGGCTCTCTGGTTAGGTCTCCTTCACCTCAGTTGAGCGCCCTCAAATACTTTTTCTGTTTCTGATCGGTCTTTCCTACCAACAGCAATTGTATTGCTATATCTTGTCTATGCAAAAGTGGTGTAGCTATAGAAGTACATTAATTTATTGCAAAGGAGGCTGGCTGAGTGTACTTACTACATTTAAATAAACTCTAGAATTGATATTTCGTGTAACAGGACGTGCATCCGGTAGATATGGCGCTCCGTTCAGTCAAGACTTCTGCCTCACAATTCTGATTTATATTTCATATTATTACTAAAAACACTATCAAAATCATTAAACCTTTTTTAAGTGTAGTGTAACATACCCAATAAAACTTTTTAAAGAAAATTGAAATTTCGTCCTATTAATGTCAGAATTTTTTTATGTAAACTGTTGAAACATTTTAATACGGAAAGCGTATTCAAAAAAGATAAATTAATTGCTACATACTATCTATAAATATATATAAAAAGTCCTAACAAGAACGTTATGAAGTTCTGTATTAATTAATAAACTGACTGGAAAAATAAAAATATTTGCCGGGAAGGTCTGAAGTAAACCGGTAATATAAATGATATTATATAAAAAAATAGAATTAAATTTAACTTACATGATTGATCTGTATAAGACAACAGCGTTAAAGGATGATCGAGGCTGGAGTCGAACCGGTGGACTGTGCGTAGTCTCCTGAACCGCCTTGGAGAGGGGGGTGGGGCCTGTTTATCGCGTCCACTTTCCTTGTTGTGTATCTCTCCCCCATCCACGGCCGTATATCACCTGTGGATCTACGAGGGCTAGAAACGTCTCGTTTCGATATTTGCATTGGTTATTTTATTAGCTTTCTATCGGTACTAAATACTTCCGAAAAACATGGACAGAAATATATGTTATAATGTTACAGAAATTAAATTGTATGTTACCACAAATGTTACTATATTTGTATGTTATAAATTGATCAACTCTATTATATGAATACATCGCTCGATAAGTTCGTAAGTTTAATGAGTCCCTCTCTCTTGTACTTTATTGTTAAAACGTACTGGCGATTGCAGTCCATCTAACTGTGAACTTTACATACCTCAGAAGAACCACATTGTATGGAACCACAGTGTTAATACTTACTCCATACCTTATAGGAAAGCAGGGCTGGACATGTCGGTGTGACGTCATGGACTATATTTTCTCCATACACTTTGTAGAAAAAAAAATAATGTCTGGTGGGTCCGAAGGTGGGGGTGCTCAGGGGTTGGGGAGGTACATCATAGGTTGTAGGTTGAGCTGTGCGAGCCATGGGGAACGATGGTGCGCAGTGGAGCCTCAGGGGAACCACAAGGGGGTGGGGGAGTCAAGGTGCCACAAATGAGTGGCCACAAGGGAGCCACACTGGTGCCAGGACCGGCTATTCTACCCTACTTACTTCTTTCCAAAAATTGTGTGAAAATACTGTAATGACCTCGAAACATAAAAATATAACGAAAATTTTGATTTCAATATTCGGACCCATTACAATAACTTCCCTATATGTTGGGAAGTTAAAAAATTGGTATTTGTGAACTCAATAACATCAAGGAAGGGGCGATTAGGGGAGGCCTAACTCAAAAAATTTTAATAACTGCCATTATAACGACACAAAATTCATTTGTAAATTCAAAAATCTATAAGGGTGACACACATTTTTAACAAAATTTAGTACGAGGATTCAAAAGCCCTTGCGGAAGTCAACTATAGATTTTTAGCCCAAACGGTCGATTGGTATTAGAACGAAAGTTCAAATTCACCAACTTTTTTTTTTAAACATTTTATCCTGTTAATAAAAAAACTATTTTTTTCTTTACTGACGGAAAGTAGGCTAATCCGTTCTTCCCCTAAATTTTTGTTGAATTGATTAATTTTCCAGGTTGTCTAATACGAAACAGAGTAAAGTGTATCTGCCCGAAGAGCCTTTCCCTCATGGCTATCTGGTGAAAACAGGACGACTTAAACACTACAAGAGAATTTATTCAGACGGTTTTAGCACAGACTTCAGACAGGTATTTAAAGAAAATTTTCTCTAACTGTAAGGAGTAATGGCTAGCCCACTTGAACTAACACTAAAGCACTATGAGAATGCCTCCAGCCAATGAGAACAGCTCAATGTTCTCTACCATAACACAAGCTATCAACCTTCTAAAATAGGAGTATGGTCCATTTTGACTCGGGGAAATTATTAATTTATTTTTGACTCATGCCCGGGCTTTAACTATGAGGTCATATCGCCTACTACTAGAGCGCTCTTTCGTCACTCTGGTGGACATGAGTCCGATTCTATAGTGGGAGTCTACCCAAGTATTATAGGTTAAAATGCATTCAAATCATATCTATTTTGCCGGGGCTATACCAAAGTTGTCCGTTGCGAGAGGTTTCACTGTATAAAGGTAGCCATACCCGTACAGGAAATCCTCAAGGAAAAAGCCTCCAAGATTTCCTTGGGGACTTCCTGTACCGAACCCTCGCCCACACATGAAGAGGATTTTCCTCAAGGAAATCCACAAGAAAAAGGCCTTTGCGTCCACTTCTTTCAATTTTCGCGTACGCGGCCTCCTTTCTATTTCTATCATGGTAGTGTTTTGAACTCACTTGCCACAAGCAAAGTTCAATCTCGTACATATGTGTAAATTCTGTTCTGAGACAGGTAAAATCCGGCCTCAAGGCGGAAAAAGAATTGATTTTTGTTCGGGATTTTTGGCCTTTCCCATCCATCACGGCCTCAAGGGACGACACCATACGTTGGGGAATTCCTCAAGGCTTGGACTGTTCAAGCCGAACCTTGAGGAAATCCCTCTCGTCTATCGGGTTTATCATTTATCGTCCCATCTGAAGAATGAAATAAAATATCTAACAGCCTCGACCGGGTTTCGAACCCGCAATCTTGAGCTCACTAAGCTAGCACATTATCTTTGAGCTACCAGCCTATTAATTTATATATATTTTGTACTTTTTAGCCATGTGTTGTGTTCTGCGGTCATCCAAGTCTGAGATTTGGTGATGCTGTTCATTTTATTGAACAGTGGGGCTCTAACCCGTTACATACTGTCATTTTTACAGGTAAGTTTCTATCTTCTTATTCAGATAAAATAAACGAATTTGAAAAGTCTGTTGTATTGAGGAAAAAAATATATATAATATCTCAATTAAGATCTTAATTGTGTATAAAATAAGGGAAGGAGTGGGGTTTTTTGCTAAAGAAAATTTATAAATGGAATTTTTATTATCCAAAACTGTTTATGGTTCATATTTTGTATATATTATATATTTATTGCTATGTATGTGTTTGTCTAGAGCCAGACTTCCCGTACATCGATGCACTGGCTCCTTACCAGCCGCTGGCCATGAAGGCTGTCCACTGTCCCATAGACACCAGTCTCAACTTCACCCAGGCCAACAAGCTAATCCGGGAACTTAAGCCGAGTACCCTCGTCGTACCGCAGCTCTATACCATTCCTCCGTCCACACATGCACACAGGAGTGAACTTGTCATAGATCAGGTTGGCATGCCTGTTGTTCTTTTGTAATGTATTCAACAAACTATGGAAAGTCAATGAACTTACAATGTTCTCTATCGCTTGTAACATTAAATGGCCACTGTTTTACTCGCTAAGCTGTACGAAGTATAAGAGAAGTTATGTAATCGGTCAGAAATTCGATGTTGAGTTTTCTTCGAAAATTGGGGAGGGAAGGCGGGATCAAAGAGGGACCTCAACTCAGGACAGCCCGAACTGCTCGTGCGGCGGCGTCGAGACTGCAGCACACGTAGTTCTCGAATGCCCGCTGTACGACGGGCCTAGGGTAGAGTTGATACGCTGGACAGGATCGTACCTGGGTTTGAACCTGCGGAAGCTGATAGCCCAGAATTCGGTCGATTCGTCGCCTCCTGGTGGAGGGTATAGAAATCACTATAAGTATAACGTAGCTCAGGGGATGACCCCTGGGTGCTTTAACACAGCGCATCCATAAAGATAGATGCCCTGATCCTGAGCTCTCTCGGGAAACGCCAATAAAGTGGGTTGGGGGACCCAAGCGATCCTTTCGGCAAACGGCTGGATCCTACAACTGGCCTTAGCAACTATAAAAATGAATTTCAGCTCAATAAAATGGATTTCTACTATAACCTTCCCGTGTGGTTATACCACACGGGGAGGTTACAATGGTGGGGATAATTGAGAGTAACATAACCTGACATGAATAACCACACGGGAAGGTTATAGTAGTGGGGGTTAAGGATGTGTGGGGGGAGGGTCAAAGGTTGTCACAGATCCCTCCACCACCTCCCTCCTCCTTTTGCCCCAGAACCGGCCTTTATACACTACTTACGTTGACGTACGAAACACTTTTTAATCAAAATTGTTTGTAATATTTTGGAGACAGAATGGTATATGAGTCTAGTTGATCTTGTTTATGAATTTTTTCAGGAGAGCAGGTACGTGATCTCCATCCAAAGAGGTGAGGTGGTGAGCCTGGCGGTGAAGAGACACTCGACCAAGGTGGAGCTGTGCCCTTCTCTGGCCGACAGGACCGTCTGTTCAGAGGTCCGTCCTGGACTATGTCTGGCCACAATCACCGCCGGTCTTCATGTCAAGGACAACCAACACAAAATTGTGGTATACTCATAGTACTTATATTAACTTGAAAGATTAATATTTACAAAGTCAAAATGTAAGAACCGTTTGGGCGAACCTATGAGTCCAAATTGTTCTCAACTTGTAAATGTTCATAAAACAAATACAATATCAGTAGATGTGCAAAGAGGGGGGGGGGATAGCATTCTGTAAAGTAAGAAATTAGGAAATGGAAGAGTTTAGACAGGCTGACAACTCTATTTTCCATCTCATATAATAATAATAATATTTATTTCCGTTAAACCATAACATGGTACAATGGTACATACATGGTCCTAACAATGAACACATTAAGACAGCTTATAAATTAGATACATAAAGAGATATTAACTCATATACCTAGTTCGCACTATGCTAGTAATTTAGTCGAGTGGCGAGTAATTTAGTAACTAAACATTTGTGGACCACGAAAATTTAGTCGAGTTGTTTAGTAAGTGATTTAGTCGAGTTGTTTAGTAAGTGATTTAGTCGAGTTGTTTAGTAAGTGATTTAGTCGAGTCAATTCATTTATTTTTATTTTTATTTTTTTTCTTTAAGGCATTTGAACCACGAGGGTCATGGACGCCTGATGGATGCAAGTCTGTGGGGCTCCTAGCAGGCTAAGTTGGATAGGCGCAGGTTAATAATAATAAAGGAGATTGCCGTATACGAAATAGAAAGGCTACGTGATGAAGACAATTTTGTTTTATAATTTAGACAAGAGGTTTGTTAAATGCAAGATGAATAAAATAGTTGGGTAATTTGGGAGCTATTATTGGATAGAATTTCGGAAATATCCACCGCAAGGTTGAAGTTCTCACGTTGGGGACTATATGCCGTGCATTCAGTTAGAATGTATCTGACAGACAGTCCGACCCCGCAGGACTGACAGAGGAGGGGGTTCCTGAGCCATCAGATATCCATGAGCCTCGTGTGCCCTATTCGCAACCGAATTAAAATTACTTCTTCTTTCCTTTCTTCTCTTATTGAACTCTTCCAAACTCGAATGGAGCTTTTGATGATCCTTATTTTTATCGGTCGTACCGAGCCACCGAATCTGCCATTCGATCCAGGCAACGAAGTCACTTACAGGGATTAATAATAAATAATCCATTTATTTATATGTTTTCTTATTATTATAAGTAGTTTTAAATAATATATTATTTATTTTTAAAAAAATACACTGCTCCAAAAAAAACCGGCGCACACCGGTCATGATGCATGGAACGTACCGTAGTCCAGACCTATAGACATAGAGTCGACCATCTGGTCTGTGGAGAGCAAAACGTGACTCGTCTGAGAAAAGGATGCTGCTCCAATCTTCTTACGTCCAATTACGGTGCTCTCTAGCAAATTCCATATGCGCTCTTCGGTGGTCTGCGGTCAAGAGAGGTCCTAGGCTGGCTTCCTGGATCTTAAGTTCATCTCCTGTAGCCTTCTTCTTATTGTCTCGGTACTCACTTGCACTCCACGGACAGTATGGAGTCTCTGGGAAGCCTTGAACCCTGCCTCCTTGTGTACTGCCCTGTCTCCCTATATCGTCGGATGGCTCTATGGATTGTTGTTTCCAGCAGACCTAAAGCACGCGCCGCGTAACGCTGGCTACGCTCATCTTCCACCAGAGCGACAGCACGGGCCACTTGTTCAGGTGTCACCACTAATTTAACAAGAACAGATCTTTCTCGGACAAAATCGCAAAAGAAACTGGAGAATACGAAATACACGAGGATAAACGACCATTGTCTTGTTAACGAAACTTTGACTTTTTAGGATCAGGAGATTCAAAAGCCTCGATAGTAAATACAAAGAGATTAATTTCTCTCCCTAACTGTTTATACATGCTAAACAATATTTGATCCAAACAAAAAAGAATTACAACAAAAAAGAGGAAAGTTTGTGGAAGCCCCAGGACACCTGTCCTTGTCTCCCTCCTCTGTATCTGACCCTGAATTTTGTCCACCTAAAATGGTAGATCGGACCTTTGTCCGTAATTTTATAATTATATATATAATATATATTTTTTTTTATGTTTAGGAGTTGACAGAGGATTCAGTGATAGTTGCCAAAAAGCGGCGGTTGTCTCGTTCTGAGGACAATGGTCGCACCCTACGATACGAATGGGGCAGTCTGGACATGGAGGCCTTCATACGCAAACTGAAACTGGAGGGTATCACGGACGCCAAAGTGGAACACAATACCAATGGATATATTATACATCTGGTGAGTTATTTTTAAAAATTTTGGTTTCCATGGAGCGAAAATGGTAAACGCAACCTCTTTGATGTCGGTCGATCCCTTTGTAATATTTTAGAAACTACTTAAGGCATTTAACTTAAAGAATGCTGTATTACACTAGCGACAAATATTTAAATCCAAAGAAGCAACATACGATGAGTAATAATACTTAACATTTTCTGCAGAGATATTCTGTAACACTTGAAAAAAATAAAGAAGAAACCTACTGTTTTAAAAATATTGTCTATTTCTCTCAATATATATGATATATGGAAGTATTTTCGGTATTGCTATCAATAAACAGTCAATGAATCAATCAATCATGGCGCTACAACCCGGTGGCCTCCTCCACCAACAGCCGCCAATTGTCTCGATCCTGTGCGGCTGCCATCCAGTTCCTGATGCGGAACATGTTTCGGGCATCTTCTGCCACACCATCTGCCCATCTCAGCTTAGGTCTCCCTTGCCGTCTTACTCCATGAATGGGCTCCATTAGCAGCTTCTTCGGCATTTCCTTAGCTTCCATCCTGGCGACATGTCCTGCCCATGTTAACCGCCCAATCTTCATGACTTTCAGGACATCTGGTTCTCTATATAGTTCGTAGAGATCCTGGTTGTTGCGTCTGCGCCATGCATGGCCTACCTACACTATTCCAAATATTCTCAACAAACAGTATTTTGACATAATTACAGGCATACACTATCTACATTTTTATGACAAATTATTTTATCATTTCTCAACTCACTGAATCAACTGGAAATGAACTGAGCACTACAAAAATGAAATGGTATGAACGATGAGACCAATCTCAAATATTCACCCCTTTTTATCGCCAATAATATAATCCTCCAGTCTCTATGTATACATATTTACTTTCTCAAAACTATGTATTTTTATTCATATAGTTATTATTTTCATCTTTGATTTATTTATGTGCACTCCCCAGGTCTCACGTACTAGGCAATTAGCTATACTTCTGCTGAATTATTTATATTAAACTAAGTTTTTGCTCTCCCTGTAAACCGTCCTTTTTTTCCCTATTCGCCTATATATATTTTCTGAATCCACATATAAAAACAGGAAGAACATTACAAAAAAGTAAACAATTCTTGTGAAAACAAGGTTTTTTATTGTTTCCTTTTCTTTATTTATTTCTAATGTGGAATTCTGTTGGTTCTAGCAAGAAGAGGACACACTAATCCAGGTAGAAGACAAATCGACCCACATCTACTGTGAAGCTACGGATCATCAGTTGCGATTGAAACTGCGAAATATTCTAATGCAATGTCTTAACTCTTTTTAAGTTTTTTTTTTTTTTTTTTTTTTTAATTTTTGATTTGTAAATATTGGCAATATATGTTGTTTTTTATTCTTTTGTATGCGTGTACATATTTAGTTAATAAAAATAACTTGTGAAATCGGAATCTGTTTTTGTATATTTTTATTATTTATATATTTTTATTATTATATATATATATATATATAATTCATTAAAAAAATGTATTTCTCAATATAAACGATATAATATGTCAATTAGATATTTTTTGTATGCTCCTCCATGGGATTTCTCTATATCAGGAGAACCTGGACTGTTTCACTAAAAGGACAAACTGAAGGGTCAAAATTTTATTTCTTCGGATACATCAACTGTATTATTGAAATTCTTACATTTTTATGCTCTAATCCTAGATTATTTCATTCAATATTAACTAAAATATGACGAATAGTTGACATGTTATATCGTTTGTATTGAGAAATAAATTTTATGAACTAGATTTATATTTTTTTTTTTCTTCCCCTGACTTAATATTAATATTTTCATGTTCCTAATCTTTATGCGAATTACTAAAAAAAAAAAAAAAGGGAGCGATTTGGGGTGGAGGCCCGATTCGGAATAAATACCTAAACTAGCGTCCACATAATATACCTTAAATGTAGTCGAATGTTCGTTGAAAATAAACTTTTATGACCTGCACTTTGTAATGCCAAGAGGCGTCAAACGATGTACATTGAACGATATGGCGGATATTAGTTGATTATTTCACGAAATGCCCTGGCACATCATGATCTACCTAATTCTACGATATATATATGTATAAATATAATTTTTCTGAGGGCGCTGGTAGCTCAGTGGTATGCGTGTTTGCCTTCTGAGCTCAGGTTCGTGGGTTCGAAACCCGACTAAGGCCCTTAGTTTATTTTATCTGAGAGGTAAAATAAACTTGAGCACGCCATCCTTCGGATGGGACGTTAAGCGATGGTCCCGAGCCTTTACGATGTCAGCTACTAGTTAAAGACCCCTGCCCTAGGTGAATAAAAATTTAGGGTAGGCAAAATTTAGGACTCCCACAGTAGAGTCGGGCTCATGTCCACCCTGAGTGACGAAAGAGCCCTCTGGTAGTAGGCGATATGAGGTAGTTAAAGCCCGGGCGTGAGTCATAAAACCTAACCTAATCTATAATTTTTCTACACATATATGTGTATAATTAAAACATATGTCTGTTGTAGGTTTTTTTTAAATATATTTGGTGGCTATTTAAGAAGTTTTAACATTTATAACAACTTCTTTTGCAAACGAAAATTGTCAGTTGCTTCAGTGTGTGGTGAAGCGCAGGTGACGAAAAAACATTGTCACTTCTTAGCTACAGAACATGACGTATTGATGGCACTTGAAAAACTGTAAGGATTTGAGCATATAACCTAATTTCTTGATTATTTTATAGTAAATTTTACAGTTTGTCAAGTATTTAATAGTTATACTACACTTATAAGAAAGTAATAATGTATTTTCGCGATGATGTCTGTCTGTGTGTGATTGAAAATTGTGAGCTCTCTACCGCGAAAACGATTGTAGCTAAGAACTTGAAATTTGGAATGAAGATGTCACATGTTCTGACTTAGGTCTGATTAGATTTTGGCTGAAATCAGACGTAAATTGAGACCACTTTCCTCCGGGCCCTAATTACGTTTTACAAGATACAGCTTCTGTTTATGACCTAATCAAAATTCTTTCCAAATAATAGTTGTAGAGAATACTAAAATAGAAAATTTATATGAAATACGATTTTTCACAGGTCGTCCAGTTTTCGAGATACATGTCGAAAACCATCTTGAAATGTAGTTTTGAAACACATATTTTTAGACGTTTCCTTGATTTACCCGGAAACGGTTAGTCCTATCGAAAAATTGATTTCTATCAAAATTGTTCCTTATAAAATTTCCAATCGCTATAAGTCCTAAGATTTGTGGTAAGGTTAATACGGCAAAAGTTATAGCCCCCCGAAGAATGTAAACTAAATGTCTATAAGGAATATATCTAGGTATAAGTTATGTATTGGTAGTTTTTTTGAAAAAAAAAATATATATATATATGTGATGTAGCCATTATAGGATTTTCTTATAACAACGCTTACGGCGTTATCTTGAGAGTTGAGCGTGGTTGGTATAAGAAAGTCCTGTAATGGCCGCATAACAATTTTTTTTCTGTTGTTGAAGAAGTTTTATTTTTGGAACATAATTAATGTATACATTTTTTTTCAGCTGATAATGAGTAATCGTGAACCAACACACAGAATGATACAAAAAAATATAAAAAATAGAACAAAAAATGATAAAGTTAAGTCACTTGTCAAAGTTAAACAAAAAGGTGATGACGTCAAACAATGTAAAGTATCTGTGGAAAATATCAACAAAGTTGGCAAAAAAACTGGCGAAAATTTTAAAAAGAAAGTTTTAGTTACATCACATAATCATCCCCCTCGCGGAACGAGGCCGGAATCAAAAACACCAGAATCAAAAGCGAAAACTAACAAATCTTTAAATCAAGCATTAAATTCAGAAAATGAAGGTAACTTTCATATATAAAATATTTCAAAACTATTACAGTTTGTCCACAAGCACTTTTTTTTTTAGCATTTTGAAACTTTTTCTGTTTATTTTTGCTTATTGGTTTTTATGGCTCATGCCCGGGCTTTAACTTCGAGGTCATATCGCCTACTGCCATAGCGCTCTTTCGTCACTCTGGTGGTCATTCATTTAATTTTACCTTGACGTCCTCCATAAAAAAATCCGCTTCTGGTGTACATTTTCAATTTTTTTTTACAATAATATATTGGTCCGATAAAAAACCTAAGGGCCTCGGGCGTGTTTCGAATCCGCGATCTTGAGTTCAGTAAGCAAGCATGCATACCACTGAGCTGCAGGTGGTCTCATTTTTTGCTTGTTGCCTATGATTAGGCATATAAAACACTCTGGAAATTATATAACATATTTTCGTCCTACATGTCCTAGACAGTATTCAAAAGCATTTTTTACACCTAAAAGCTCATCTATAAATATATTGGCGTCTTTCAACTTGATGATAATAGACGTTTTTAAAACTTTGAAGAGACAGTGCATTAAGTAGTGCTTAACTGATTTAAAAAATCTATAATTTATCGAAACCAAAAATATGTTGTCTTCTGCCTTTATGGTGAAAGTTGCTGTTAGCAAACCATAAATTGAATAAAAATCTTAATTTCAAGGTCACTATTGATATGTTTAAGTTACTTGTTCATGTCACCAAAATGGAATAAGTGATTTGCCACTAGATCTCAGCACTGGCTAGGATTTCACTTGTACAACTGTTTTCCTGAACCTAAGTATCATTTTTGTACCCGATTGTGCACTTAACGAAAATTTTTGAAAAATGTCACTGGGAGCATTTTGATTCTAACCCCTTCAATTACAATATAGGCCTATTATTGCATAAAGTTCGGAACAATTAAAATTAAAAAAAAATTAAGAGGGACTACAGTAATGTTTCAACTTATTTATGATTAATTACGTGAGTTGTGAGTAAATAAAATTACAAAACATTAAATTTTAATTTTTAGATTCTGAAGTTATACTGGAAGGTTGGAAGAAGACGGACATCAGGGCGCTGCTGTCAAGAATAGATCAGCTGCTTCCAGCTGAAGACAAACTGAGATACGATTCACGAGTTGAAACGTTAGACTGGGAAAGGGTATGTGTGTAATATTCGTATGTCCCAATACAGTTTTACAACGTGCTTCGATACAATAGAAAAACTAATAAAAGTATAGAACATATTTAACATTTACATTGTCTAATTTCACAAAAATAAAAAGTGGTCGGGAAGGGATAAGAGCAATGGATGCTTAGGTTCTTAAGTGTATACCATCCCTCCCAAGGTGTGCTCAAAAAGTAACGGAAATTTTGTAATTTCGCGGGTTGTATTAGTCCGATTCGTGCGATGTTTTCATTGTTGTGTTGGTAAACTTGTCTGGAAAGTATGTATCTGTACATAGTTAGCCAAACCGGATGTTTAGTTTGCTGTCAGCTGTCAAAGAGGTTACATGGTTGTAGGTACGATCGGTATTGTTTACAAAATGGATCACAGAATTTGCATTAAATTTTGCTATAAGAATGGAATGAAGTGCAGCAAACATTTAGAAATGTTAAATATTGCTTTTGGTGAGTCTGCTATGAGTAAAACTAGGGTTTACGAGTGGTATAAAAGCTCGACAAGTGCGGTCATGCTCACTTTGTTTTTCGATTTTAACGACATAGTGCACGATGAGTTCTTGCCGCAAGGTCAAACGATCAATAAGGAGTACTATTTACAAGTACAACGCCGTTTGCGTGAAGCAATTTGGAAAAATCGCCCGGATTTGTGGCGAAACAATTCATGGCTTTTGCACCATGATAATGCACCTGCTCACACTTCATTACTTGTTCGTGAATTTTTGGTCAAAACTACACTATAATGATGTCCCAGTCTCCATGTTCGCCAGACATGGCTTCGTGCGACTTTTTTCTGTTCCCAGCAATAAAGAGAACCTTAAAGGGTCGTCGTTTCACATGCATAGATGAGATTAAAAGCGCATCACTGAGAGAGCTAAATGCTATCCCAAAGATCGAGTTCCAGAAGTGTTTCGGGGATTGAAAGAAGGGCTGGCACAAATATATAATATCTATTTTGAAATAAAATAAAAATCTTCTCAAAAACCGAAAATTCCCGTTATTTTTTTGAACACACCTCATATTTGAGGCTTTGTGACCATGGAGTAAACTGAAAACGGTTTACTATCTGTACATATTTTTGTGGAATTACATAATTGTAAATGGGATAATTGGACACTGAGTATTTTGACATGTTATGTGAGACCTGATACGAAAAGAGTCTAATCCTGTGTAAAAAAAACTATATCAGTTGAATAATATATTTTAGATAAAATTCTGTACCTATACGGCTCAAGAATGTAAGGATAAATGGAAAGTAATTCAGAGAAAACTTCGTCGACATAGGTCGCTGAAGGAACTTCTTGTGGATGCGAAATGTTGGTTGGATCAACCCTGGATATACCTCAATCAACCGAACAGTAAAGAGGTAAGACAAGATGTCTGTATATTATAATATTATTTATTATCATTTTAAAATGTTGAGGATTATAAGCATCTATCGCATATCCGATAGTTAGATGATATAAACTCATCCAAAATAATCTGATTAGGAATTCCCTTGACAAACTCTTCCAGTATGAGGTGTCATCGTTACAAATTCATATATACTAGCTCTCTTCCAAGTACCAAAAAATATAATAATATGCTTATTTTTATTTTATTATTTACAAACAGATATTTACAACTATAAATAAATACAAGCAAATGTGCGTATAATGATAATGGCAATGTCAAAATGTCAAGAGGGGAGAAATTACCCAGTGGTGACACTCCCTAGTCACTGATTTCCTCTCATTTGTAACTAATCACTGTCACTGCTGCTGCTAAGGAGGTCTCTAGGCCATTGACGCTTAAGCCGTCGTTGGGGAAGTGTGGCAGAATGGAGGGCACGGACTAGAGGATTATTGTGAGAACTAAGAAGGGAAAATAATTTTTTATACTTGCGACATCGGTGACAAAAGGTACGTTAAGGTCAGTGTGAAAGAGTTTTGTTGGAGACGTAATAAGGAGCAGTTTATGAAGGATTTTGGATTGAAAGGATTGGATGCGCTGGAGATTGTAAACCTAGGCAGAACCCCAGAGTTCAAGACCGTAAGTCCATACAGGGTACTGCGTTGTATAAAAGTCGTTTTGTTTTCAAAGTTAGTTTGGATCTTTTGTTTAAATTAATGAGTCTTTTCATTTAAGGAGACACACAACTGCAGACTTTTACGGAATCTAATTATTTGCACTTGTGGTCGTGTTTAAACTGCTTAACGTTATAATTAACCTTAAATAAATAATCAACTAATTACATTATAATAATAAATAATTAATTAATTAATACGGGTGTGAGGTGTGGGGTGCAGCTTCCAATTCAAAAATGAAGAAAATAGGGTGACGAGGATGGCAGTGGACGCCCCCTGGTTCGTTCGAAACTCCCAGTTACACAGGGAGCTACAACTTAAGACCATAGAAGACTTCATCAGGAGGAAATTCAGGAAATATCACGATAACTTACCATCAGTTAAAGGTGCTAGAAGGTTTAAGTTAGGGGTTCGTTCCGGCGTCTCATTCAGGCCATTATATTATGAACATTTACCGTTTCCCCCCTTAAATTTTTGATTATGTTACTGCTATTCCAGTCATCTTTATGTTCTAAATATCTGTACATTTTCTGTTCTATTGATTAATTGCTTAAACAAACTTTAAGGGGTAAATGTATCCCAAAAGTAACTTTTCATTTGCCAAATGTTACTAACGCATAGATTTTCATTATGTAATTATACCATGCAATTCATGTTGATCTCGTAAATAAAGAATTTTATAAAAATAAAAAAATTAACTAATTATAAATATTTAACCAGGTTGAACAAGGCACTGCTGCGCACATGTCTTCTTTCACACTTTACTTTTTAGAAAGAAAAGAAAAATTGACGAAAAAATATCCAGAAATGCCACTGGTAATGTATTCAAATTATAATTTTTTAACGAAACATTAAAAAGAAAGATATTTTGTTTTGCTTTTTAAACAATTTATTTTAATTTTTAGCAAGAAATGACGAGAAGACTAGCAAAGAAATACAAACACTTACCTTTTGAAAGAAAAGAAAAATACAAAAAACTTGCAGCAGCCTTGAGGGAAGTACTGGCCAAAAATTGAGGAAAACCTCCCCACAAGTAAATTGTAAACAAAAAATATAATGTTGTCTTCAATTTGTCTTGGAGTAGGAAATTTCTTATTTTCGATATGCAATATTAACGTAAGTAATGGAGGGACAGGTAGGTATATTTCTGATTCTTGAGTATACGAGGTGTTTCATAAGCTTTACCATGATCATAATAAACAGGTAATTTACACTACTGGACACAATTAACAAATCACTTTTAAAAAATTGTGTAATTCCCCGTGGATGTCAGGTACTCGTTAAAGACTGTCTACCCTAGATGAATAAACCTGAATAGGTAACATTTAGAATTCCCACAGTAGAGTCAAGCACATGTCCGACAAAAGAGCGCTCTGGTAGTAGGCGATATATCGTAGAACCGCGTTTCACACAGACTGAATTGATACGTTGCTATGCCATCATTGAGTCAACTCATATTGAAAAGGTTTATAGCCCTCTCTCATTTTCTCCAGACTCATTCTCAACATCCTTACTATCACATAAGTTGAATAATCGTTTAAACCAAATTTTTTATTGTTTATTGTGCAAAATAACGATATTACAACACAAGGACAATATAGTTCCTCAATAGTCTCTTAAACTAGGAGTCAAACATGCACATATATATGAATAAAACAAACTTATTTTTTGAAATATTGTCTATTCCACTAAAGATATACATATAACTACCGGTTTCGGCTGTCTAGTTATGAACTCTAGTTCATAGCTAGACCTGACGATGGTATACAGCCGAAACCGGTAGTTATATGTATATCTTTAGTGGAATAGACAATATTTCAAAAAATAAGTTTGTTTTATTCATTTATTACAAGTTTCCACAATATGTCCGCGTTCCTCAACTTAGAAGATGCACATATATCTCTAGTGTTTGGGCAAAAGGGCTTGTCAGAATAAGTATTGTGATACAAAGGCAAGTGCATACTATTTTTACCAAATGCAACTCAATGTTGCAATATTTTACTTTGTTTATATTTAATAATTTTATTGAAATAATATTTCAAGTAACATAAATGGTTAGGTTAGGTTTTATGACTCATGCCCGGGCTTTAACTACGAGGTCATATCGCCTACTACCAGAGCGCTCTTTCGTCACTCTGGTGGACATGAGCCCGACTCTACTGTGGGAGTCCTAAATTTTGCCTACCCTAAATTTTTATTCATCTAGGGTAGGGATCTTTAACGAGTACCTGACATCGTACAGGCTCGGGACCATCGCTTAACGTCCCATCCGAAGGACGGCGTGCTTAAGTTTATTTTACCTCCCAGATAAAATAAACTAAGGGCCTCGGTCGGGTTACGAACCCACGACCTTGAGCTCGTAACATAAATGTGTTTTACCTGATTTGCTGGAATTTTTCAAACCTTCAGAAATTCCCCTCCTAAAATTCAGATTTGCTGACTTAAGCCCTTTTGCCCAAACACCCGAAATATTATTGAGGGTACTTACAACGTTTTTAATCTGGGAAATAGTCACATCGAGATATGGAACACACAGTTATCAAATATACGGAATAGTTTAAAAGAGCATTATCGCAATCAGTTCAGGGAGGAAATTAAAAACTCAGACCGGTACTTGCTAGGTAGGGAACTGGAGTTCCACGATTCAGTTAATAGTTACTAACAGAGTGACCTACCATTGTCAAGTATTAGATTACTGTTGCATCTAAGCTATACACCTATCAATCAATATACCTCCGAAGATATGGACTTTGTCCAATGTGTTACAGCCCCTGTAAAGAAGATCTATATCACTTCCTCATTATCTGCCCCAAATATGATTTAAAAAATAAAATATTTAAAAACATAATAGATACTTCGTTTATGTTGGAATTATTAAATGGTAAAGATGGGCAACTACTGGTAAATTATTGCAAACAGGCTTACGATTTCAGAAACTATGAATTAAATAAATGAATAAATAGGAACAAAAATATATTTATTATTTTATTTTCATTTGTATTTTAGAAAGAAAAAAATTAAGATAATATTATTTATGTAAATCTATACTCCTCAAGTAGGCTTAGGCCAATGAGTTTGTCTTCATAAAAGGTCACATTATTGTATATATGTTTTGTATGTAATTCTCTATTATGTTAATTGAATAAACACTTTACTACTACTACAACGTTTTTAATGAGTGATGTGTTAATTTTGTCCTGTAGTTTATATAAGCAACGAATTTCTTAAATTTAATATATTATCAATAGTACATTTCTAAATAATAAATTTTATTTTTAATCACATTCCCTAAAGTTAGAATATATCCTAATTTAATTACATTTAAAGCTTATTAATACAAACTAACATTATTATAATGGAAATCTTAATGATCATTAATGGAGGTGACAAATAAATATAAAATACAAACAAGCATAAAAACAATTTTTTTTTTTAGAAAAAACGACCAAATGCAATACCGAGTGCCACTCCTGCCATAAAAGAAGCCATAAAAACATGGATTTCCTCAAACATAAAATAACCTTCATCGTTTAACACTTTTTTGTGATACCATTTTTTGGCCTTTTGTTCTTTCTTCTTGAGTACTGTCTCCACTTTGTCCAATTTTCGATCAACAAAACGTTCCACCTGAATAATTCAAAGTCAAATTCAAAAAAGATAAAAAAAAAAAAGGCAGATTTTGTTTTTTTTTCATAATTTATTATTATTTTTCATAAATTATTATTATTTTACTTACAATGACAAAAGAACCCACTTATATAGCCTTGGACAAGAGAGATTCATAAGACTAGTTCAAACTAAGCGTTCTACAAATCACTTTATTTTATTTAAATTAAAAAAAAAAAAAAATCTAAAAAACAAATAATTAAAAAGTATTTTATTTTTGAAGACAAAATTTTCAGTTCTTCTAAAATACATAAGAATATAAGAATATTGTTTTCTTTTTATGTGGAAGCAATACCAATAAGAAAACCACCAGCGTATCCAGCGGCCATGTAAGTGTTTTCTTGTGCAAAACGTCTCACCTGAAAATAAAATGTAATTAACTATAAATAAAAATATATTAATTACTAATTAAGACATTACTTTGAGAGACCTAAATGAGACAAGTAATGAGAGTGGCATTATCAATGATATGATGTATGTTATAAAAATTATGTTTTTTAATCAGAGTAATTTGTAATTTAAAGTGTGTAGAATATATTAATATAATCCTTCACCAGATATACGAAGTATAGAAGAAATTATGTAATCGGTCATAAATAAATCCAAAGGACGGCCTACTTAATTTTTTTTTTTTCTCCCAAAAAAAATAAATTAAGGGCCTCGACCGGGTTTCGAACCCGCGATCTTCAGCTCGTCAACAATAAATTATTATTATTGGCTATGAATTGATTGTAGTTAATGTAAATAATAGAGAATTGGTTTCTTGGTTAAAATATGATGGGAAGTATAAATTTTAGTTGAAGTGTATCGATATTGTGTTACGTTTAGTTACATGTATCCAAAAAGTTGTTTATGTACTTAAGTTAAAGATAATAGTTTAAAATAAAATTACTTAATTATAGAAACCATGAAATTACAAAATGTACGAAATTTGTAGATACGAGAGTTTAATAACAATAATTGTGTGTTTTATGATGAATTTATGAAGAAAAAAAAAGTAAGAGCAAAGGAAACACAAAGTTTAAATTTAATATGCAAACAATGTGGTCATCAAAATACAAATAAAATAATAAATTGAGATAATACACATAAACCTTTTTATATTTCCTACTCCTTCACACTAAAAAAAAAAGTATATATTAAAAATTTAGTTAACTAAATTTTTCTTATAGAAATAAAAGACGTTGTCTTCCCACTGTTTTATTTATACCAGAACCGGTTTTCGACGCAACAGCGTCATCATCAGTGGTTCATCTACCATAGAATAACAAAAATATACAAATAATAAAAAGTATAAATACTACTCCTTACCTAGGGCCTGTGTCCGAGAGGATGGGTCGTACTATTACTAGAGACGGAGTCAGGGTGGCCTACAGAAATGACAACACTTTAAGGAATTGTTTCCCCAGTCTGAAGGACAGAGTACCTTTCAGGGACAAATCCGGTGTTTACAAACTGACATGTGGTGATTGTAATGCAACATATATTGGACAGACAGGAAGGAAATTACACATACGGACTAAGGAACATCTACGAAGAAGGGATTCCGAGTTCTTTATTCATTGTCAAAATGAGGGCCATACTGGTACCCATAGAGTGGCGCTGTTGCACGAGGGTACCAAGGGAAGACGTACAGATATCCTAGAAGGCTTGGAGATCCGACTTTCTTTATATGAGGATTCAAAAAGTCTTAACAAAAAAATAGAGGTTAAGAACTCCCTTCTGCTGCCTGACCTAACTGGTGTGAGAGATTGGTCCAAAACTAAGGGAAGTAGCTATCCTGTGAAAGATGTATTGTAAATATGGTTTTTATAATGATATTTATTGTGATTTCAAGTCTGTAATAATTTTTAACAATGTATTTATTTATGTATTTATTTTTTATATATTTTATGACAACAAATAATTTCTTTGGCTGTATGATGGAAAATGTTTATATTATGTACAGACTTAATGTATTTATTAGAATGAATGGTTTTTGCATGTTGAGAGAGTGAGTGAATCTGGCTTCCCCCACCCCTTAGAGCTATGCCAGTTATCTTCCAACCGCTGTGCTGTGTGGGTGGGTAAGTTTATTTTATAATTTTACTCTGTACCCTGATGCTTTAAGAATTATTTATACTTTTTATTATTTGTATATTTTTGTTATTCTATGGTAGATGAACCACTGATGATGACGCTGTTGCGTCGAAAACCGGTTCTGGTATAAATAAAACAGTGGGAAGACAACGTCTTTTATTTCTATTAGAAATCTCGTCCCACAACATCTTACTATCACATATAAATTTTTCTTCTCTAAAATCTCAACAGTAAATATGTGATGTGATAACATGACTTTCGAGGGTTGCATGCTTACTGAGCTAAAGATCGCGGGTTCGAAAGTCGGCCGCAGGAATTGGATGTCCAGTTTTCACAGGAATTTTCACTGATTCCAAAAATGGGATGTGTTTGGGATAAAAATAAAAATTTTGTGTCGTTACATTTAATACATCTGAAGTTATTATGGTTTTTTGAGTCGAGCCCTTCTCCGATCTCCACCTTCCCATTGGCTGATTTCGTAGAAAATGAGGAGAATTTAATTTAAATATAAAATTTCAAGTCGATACATCCATTATATCGCCAGTTATTATAGTTTTTGTGTTAAGCTCCCACCTACCTGGCCACACATATAAAATTTCGTGTCGAAACATTCATTCTTTCGAGAGTTATCATTAGAACCCGGATTTCATGCAGTAAAAAAATTAAAAAACAAGCAATAAAAATGCCAAAATATGCAACAAACATAAAATCCTGCCATTAAGTGTTTTTCTGCGAAAAAAAAAAAAAAAATTGAATCTAATTTGTAAATTAAATAAATCTTTTTTTCCGCCTGTTACTAAGTATGTGTTTTAGCTGGGAAAACGATCTCTCGACGCTGACGCTTGTGATGGGGCATTTTTTATAGCTGCTTATAATGTCAGGTTGTAGAACTAATCTTATATAGTCACCATTTATGGCCGCATTGTACTTTTTGAGTTGGTCATATCGTCGATACAAATGCAAAGTATCGAATGTGAAAAAACGCATTTTTCGTTTTCGGTCTAAAGCGATAGCTATAGGATGAATGTTAGCGAACTCTCGAATCTGAATTCACGTTGTAAAGGGGAGGAATAACCCTGGCAAAGGTTCGAATATCCAAACTATGTGATGATGTCCAAAATCAAAATGACCAATAAAAAATTCGTTATTGTAAACAAATTTTTTGAACTGGGAGTCAAAGTCTCGAATGTACCACATTCGCGTTTTTGATCTGGTTCGAATAGGAACAAAATCAAATTCCCTGCATGGCAAAGTATTGAATATGTCATGTTCGTGTGTTTGCTGTTGCAATTTTTTGTAAAAACAATGAGCTGTTTTAAAGCAGACTATCGATTGTGACATATTCAATAGTTTGCAATGTAAATATTTAAATATTATACAATGCAAACTAACGAAAATGCCACATTCGATAGTTTGCGTTGTAAATTATAGAAAAATAATCATCAATTATAGATATAATCAAACTAACGAATGTGCGTTGTGACTACTTAAGATAGATAATTCGATAAAATTCTTATAGAGTCATCTATGAGGCATAACACCACGTATAATGACATAGGTAAAAAATGTTTGACAATAAGCACTGATTTTGAATGAACCATGAAACAGTTTATTCACTCTCCTGAGAAGTGGTGTTTTTCACATTCGATATTTAGCATTTGTATCGATGATATGTGGGATTTTTTTCTCAAAATTGTTGTAAAGTTGTCAAATAACAAATGTATACATTTTCAAACTAACTTACAAACGAGCAATTTCACCCAAAAAAGTTAAAATTCATGTATATAAATCAGGATGCCCTAATTCGTGAAAATATATAGTTATTTAATGATTTCAAGAAAGCGAGAAAAAAAATTCAATTGCACGGGAGTCCTGGCTCTAGTTATCATGTTCACAGACAGACACAAATGGACAGACAGCAACTTTTTTTAAAATATTTTTGAATTCAAGTGTTTTTAGAAAACCAGAGGGCGCCGGTAGCTCAGTGCTATGCGTGCTTGTCTTCTGAGCTCAAGATCGTGGGTTCGAAACCCGACCGAGGCCCTTTGTTTATTATATCTTTGTGGGAGGTAAATTAAACTTAAGCACGCCGTCCTTTGGATGGGACGTTAAGCGATGGCCCCGAGGGTCAGGTACTCGGTTAAGGACCCCTACCCTAGGTGAATAAAAATTTAGGGTAGACTCCCACAGTAGAGTCGGACTCATGTCCACCAGAGTGACGAAAGAGCGCTCAGGTAGTAGGCGATGACCTCGTAGTTAAAGCCCGGGCATGACTCATAAAACCTAACCTAACCTAGAAAACCCAACCTGGATTTTCTGACCGATTACATATCTTCCTCTATACCTATGTAAATGGAGAAGTAAGATCCAAGATGGTGTCTATATATCTCTATCTGGATACTCCGTTATTTCACAAATATGTGTTGACCTTGCTTGAATTCTACATAAAAAATAAAAGAAATTAATGTATTCGAGATATTATTTTTCTATCTATAGTTTTCGAGAAATACCCCTGCTCATATATTAGTAAGTTACATCCTTCAATTTAGAAAATTAAACTGTATTTCATTGTATGTACGTAACCCATGATATCATCAACTAAAATAAACTCACTACACTTGAAAAAACTTGAAAATTGAAGACAAAGAGAAAAGTCAATATATGACTGTATATAAGCAAAAATAAAATCAAATGATAAAAGTGTAATGTATTACAAATAATGGCTGACAATCAAATAGGGAATTTTGTTGGAGAGTGGTGGCAACACTGAAGGTCACAATCGATAACCTTCCAACAAGGCGTTAATTCCATTATTCATTTCATCTCTGAATGTTTACTATTTATTTGTTATTTTATTGTTTAGTTTATATATTTATTTAAAAAAATAATTTTTAGTGTATTTTATATGCTTCACGGTATTATTAGACTAAGTACAAATTTCTTTTCAAAAATGAACAAACCAGTGAAACCAAGAGTTGTTTTCGTACTTGGCGGACCCGGAGCAGGAAAAGGAACCCAATGTGCCAATATTGTCAAAGAATTTGGTTTTGTTCACTTGTCAGCAGGAGATTTACTACGTGAAGAGAGAAGTAAACCAGGTACAAAATATGGTGAACTTATTGAAACTCATATTAAAAATGGTACAATTGTACCAGTTGAAATTACATGTAAACTTATAGAAAGAGCAATGTTAAATGCGCAAACAAATAAATTTTTAATTGATGGTTTCCCAAGGAATAAGGACAATTTAGATGGATGGAAAAAAGAAATGGAGGATAAAGTTCAACTACTTTTTGTATTGTTTTTGGAATGTAATGAGAACGTATGTATTGAACGGTGTTTGAGTAGAGGCGCTGCTGGAAGTGGACGATCCGATGATAATGAAGAATCATTACAAAAAAGAATTCAAACCTTTATTAATGATTCATTGCCTATTGTCGAATGTTATCGTTCAATTAATCTTGTTAAAACAGTTGATGCGGGGAAAACTAAAGAGGAAGTTTTTGATGATATTAAAAATATATTTGATCAAATTAATTAATTTATTATTTAAGAAAATTGTTATTAAGCACATCAATTGTACATACATAGATGCTTCGTTGGGCTGATTCAATTTTTTTTTATCAAGTAAACTTATTTCAAGACGATAATGAATTGTGCAAGATTTTTGAAGGGGATTTATAATCTTAATCTTATTTTTGGGTTATGTAAGGAGATTCTGAATTTATATAATACATTCATCAAGCATTATTTTTCCCAATTATTTTTTTTAAATTAGCAATTACAAACGTAAAGGGAAGCCCTCCCATATGTGTCCTTTACGTTAACTATTCCTTCTATCAATCAAAATCTTCCTTTTATAGAACATCTCATTATATATCAGTTACGATTTATATATATAATAATAATAAATATCATAATATATTGAGGTCGACTCAATAAATATGTTCTATAAAAGGGAAGATTCTGATTGACGGAAGGAATAGATAACATAAAGAACACATTTATTATAAATACTGATGGGAGTGCTTCTCGAAACATATATTTATTATAACTCATACCCGGGCTTTAACTACTACCAGAGGGAGTCTTAAATTTTGCAACCAAATTGTTAAGTTACCTTAAGTTGGGTATCTGACATCGTATAGGCTCGAAACCATCGTTTAACGTTCCATCCGAAGGACGGCGTACTTAAGTTTTTTTTTACCTCCCAAATAAAATAAACTAAGGGCCTCGGTCGGGTTTCGGACCCGCAATCTTGAGCTCAGTAAGCTAGCGCGCATACCACCGAAACACCTATTATTAATACCAATAGTAATGCTGTGATGAATGTATTATTCTTATATTTGTTTCTAATATAAGAAACATCAACAAAAAATTATTATAATTGGCTATGAATTGATCGTATTTATGTAAATAATAGAGAACTGGCTTCTTGGTTAAAAATTTTAGTTGAAGTGTATCGATATTGTGTTACGTTTAGTTACATGTATCCAAAAAGTTGTTTATGTACTTAAGTTAAAGATAATAGTTTAAAATAAAGTTATTTAATTATAGACACCATGAAATTACAAAATGTACGAAATTTGTAGATACGAGAGAGTAATAACAATAATTGTATGTCTTTTGTAGAATATGAATTTTAAGACTATTGCAAATAAAGCCTGCGATATTAGTGTACACATGAATGAAATTAATTTGAGAAAACATATTTTTTAATGTTTAGTAAAGGAAACACAAAATTTAAATATATATGCGATATGGTCATTAAAATACAAATAAAATAATAAATTGAGATAATACACATAACACTTTTATATTTCCTACTCCCTCTCACTAAAAAAAATAAAAAATTTAATTAACTAAATTTTTCTTCTTTAAAATCTCAACAGTTAGACAAGATTTGATGTGATAACATGACTTTCGAGGGCTTCATGCTTACTGAGCTAAAGATCGCGGGTTCGAAAGTCGGCCGAGGCTCTTAGGTTTTTTATCTGAGATTTTAAAAAAACCTTGAGCATGGCAACCTTCGAATGGGAACTGATTTCAGGTACTCTTTAAAGATACCTCCTTATTCTAAGTAAATAAACCGGTATAGCCAAAAACTCCCATAGTACAGTCGGAATCACGACCACCACGTCTGTTAGTAGGCGATCACTCTCTCTCCCCATTTTATATTAATTTCATACTGCCATCACTGGGTAATGTGTTGGCATCAGCTGTTTTCTTTGTTTAATTGTAAAGAGTAATTCTGATAGTGACTTATCCAGTAATGCCAGAATGAGATGAATTTGAGAGGAGGAAGGGGGAGTGATTTGTACAGAAGTGGTTGGTATAAGAAAGTCATGTTATGACATATTATAACACAGGTGTGTTCAAAAAGTAACGGGCATTTTGTAATTTCGCGGGTTGTATTAGTCCGATTCGCGTGATTTTTTCGTTTTTGTGTTGGTAAACAATTCGGAAAAGTATCTGTACATTGTTAGCCAAACCGGATGTTCAGTCTGCTGTCAGCTGTCGAAGAGGTTACATGTGTTTTATGTTCGATCTGCGATTATTTATTTGTTTACAAAATGGATCAGAGAATTTGCATTAAATGTTTCTATAAGAATGGGATGGGATAAAGTGCAGCAAAGTTTTAGAAATGTTAAATATTGCTTTTGGCGAGTCTGCTATGAGTAAAACTAGGGTTTACGAGTGGTATAAAAGCTCGACAAGTGCGGTCATGCTCACTTTGTTTTTCAATTTTAACGGCATAGTGCACCATGAGTTTTTGCCACAAGGTCAAACGATCAATAAGGAGTAATATCTACAAGTGCAACGCCGTTTGCGTGAATCAATCCGAAAAAAACGCACGGATTTGTGGCGAAACAATTGGCTTTTGCACCACGATAATACACCTGCTTACACTTCGAATTTTTGGTCAAAAACCACACTGTAATGATGCCCCAGCCTCCATATTCGCCAGACATGGCTCCGTGTGACATTTTTCTGTTCCCAACAATAAAGAGAACCTTAAAGGGCCGTCGTTTCTCAAGCAAAGATGAGATTAAAAGCGCATCGCAGAGAAAGCTAAATGCTATCACAAAGATCGAGTTCCAGAAGTGTTTCGGGGATTGGAAAAAGCGCTGGCATAAGTCTATAATATCTAATGGGGACTATTTTGAAGGGGATAACATTGATGTAGACAAATAAATAAAATTCTTTTCAAAAACCGAAAATCCCCGTTATTTTTTTAACACACCTTGTACAGTAAAACCTCGTTACAACGAACTGCTCATTAAAGCGAACCAAAATAGAATTCGGTTAATACGAACTACATCTGGATTCCCAAGTGAGAAAAAACTCGGTTACAACAAATTCAAAAGGCTACATATGTACAAACACTTGGAAATAGTTGATTCTCCCTCCCCCTTCTGTCGGTTTTCCGCAAAAATTAATTAAGTTGTTCCCCCTTTTTGCAATATTTACTTATCAGAAATTCCAGTTCAGTTTGTGCGCAGCAGGTTGTGTGTCAGGTTTTATTTTTTACTCGGGTGATATACTAAACCATAATATGTATAATACAGGTATGTATGTACATAGATACAAATTATGAGTTTTTTTTTTTTGTTTTGTTTTGCTATTTCTTCTTTTTTTATTGTATTTTTTTAATACATATTCTTTTCATATGTGATATTTTTTTTATTTACATGATTGATTCAATGTAGTCTTTCTGTAACTAGGTCCTCTAATGTTTTAATATAATATATTGCGTTGTTTTAAAAATTTGTTTTTACGTACATATTAACCTATTATGAGACACTTAAGTCGCCCTCTCGAGTTTTTACTTCCACAACTATACGAAGTATAGGGGAAGTTATGTAATCGACCAAAATTCGATGCCGAATTTCCAACGGAGTTTCATGTTTCCGACCTTTAGATTCCAAATATGAAAAAAACATTGCTGTCTGTTTGTTAACCGATAACTCCGGATGTGAAGGATGTACCGACACGAAATTCTATATGTGAATCCAGAACCTCATAACGACAACAACTATCAATTTTCAGCCCACTCGGCCAAAAAGGGGGAATTAGGGGACCTTAAGAACTGCCGTTGTAATGAATGCGTCAACACAAAATTGAATCGGCAGGAGGGAAGGGAGAGAACAGAGGGGGCTCAACTAAAAAACTCCAATAACTGCCGCTGTAATGAATATATTGACATGAAATTTCATATTTGAAGTCAAAACCTAATGAGGGCATAACCTGTCAAATTTCAGCGATGTCGGTCGAAGGGAAAGGGGGGTTTAGGGGAAAGGGCTCAATTCAAAAACCCTAATAACTGCCGATGTGATAAATTTATCGACACAAAATTTAGTATGGAAATTTAGGAGTCCCTATTGAAGTCTACTATTGATTATCAGCGCAAACAACTGGAGGGGGAGCGCGAAGTACATTGTTTATTTATATATTTTTTATGTCAAAGCCTCATTATACTGCTTACCTTATCCATAAGTTTGGGCCCTTTAGAAGAGCCGCAAGCCTTATCGCCAACCTCATCCACTTTCTTGTAGAGACGATCCCAGTTCACATTGATATATCCGTTGTGGTTGGCCACCTGAAGTAGGATTATTCCACCTCCGAGGGCTACTGCAGCCACCTTACCCACTTTCATCATAAGGTAACCTGTCATCCTGTAACAGTAAAAATAAACAATTACTAAACATGTCAAATATATAATATATCAGGGTTGAAAAAAATCACGATTTTTTTAAAACCACCACAAAAATAGATTTTTTAAATTTAAATCGGATTTTTTTGATTTAAATAATTTTTTTTTTTTAACATTAATAAGCAATTATTATTTATTGACTTGATCGAATATATACCTAAAACTCAAAAAACAAAAACAAAATAATAACAAAACGTACAAAACTCGCTCATTTTTTTCTTTACAATTTATTTAATTTATAAATAACAATAAAAAACAGTCGTGCTTGTTATGAATTTGTAATGCATATGAAATTTTCATTCATGAATACCAACCCACGACTGATCGCAGGAAGTTTCATTATGGTGGAGGTTTCTTGGTAAAAGCTTCCAGGAATGGTTTCAAGTTACGTTTTTTGCTTGGCCAGCCTGAGCGATTCCCAGAACTTAAAATCAACGTTTCTGATCATTTACAACTTAGTGTCCCACCAACAAGGATCAAAATAGTTAACCTTTTTTTGCAATGTCAGGACGAAAAAAGGATCCTGTTTGGAATAACAGCATCGAACGCATTTTTTCAACGTATGGATTAGTGCATTCTAAAATAAGAAATTGTCTTGGAAACGAAAAAGCAGCGAAATTAGTTTCTCTGTATAAGCAGTTGAACTCGCAGTAGCAACATTTGATCTTAGATTTTGTTTCTGATTATTTTATTGTTTCAAAAGATGTTATGAAATTCAAACAATCTATTACACGATACATGGAATTATTATAATTTGTAATTTTTACTTTGATTAATAAACTGATCTTGTTCGTCCAATTGATGTTTCCTGCATTTCTATCGATGAAAATTGAGTCGGTTTTGTACGTTTTGTTATTTTTTGTTTTCGTTTTTTAAACATTTGGAAAAAATTAATCTTTTGATTAAAATCAATGATTTTTTTCAAAAATTGGAAAAATTTAAATCATTTGATTTAATTTAATTTTTTTGAATTTTTTCAGATTTTTTTGAATGAATTAACCTGGCCCTGTGGGCGGTCAAAGTTTAACACGTGTTTTAAATGGGTTTTTGAACATTTACATATTTTTAAGTGGAGGTCTTAGTATTTTTAATATAAAAATCTAAAAATACATGGATTATGGGTTTTCGGGGTCGCTGAAAACGAATTTCATATTAAAAAATTAATAATTCATTAAAATGGATCATCGATTCGAAAAATTTTATCATTTTCGTCAATTTTTGTACGAGTTTTTTGGGAAATGTGACTGTCAAAAAAATTTTTTAATATGAAATTCGTTTTCAGCGACCCCGAAAACCCATAATCCATGTATTTTTAGATTTTTATATTAAAAATACTAAGACCTCCACTTAAAAATATGTAAATGTTCAAAAACCCCATTTAAAACACGTGTTAAACTTTGACCGCCCACAGGGCCAGGTTAATTCATTCAAAAAAATCTGAAAAAATTCACAAAATTTTTTTTCGTTAAACTACACAAGAATTTGGATGGGGACTTTGAAAAATCGAACTTTTTACTTTTTACGACCACCCTAATATATACTTATGAGAGTTCTGAATACACCCATACATTTATTCTATCGGGAGTAGTCGTGTTCACAAACACACACACACTTTTGATAACTCAGCATCGAATTTCTTACCGATTACATAACTTAACCTATACTCTCTACAGCTGGGGAAGTAACACATCTATTAAAAAGTGTAAAAAATAAATAGCATTCTATCTATTTTTTTTTTTAGAGGGCGCCGGTAGCTCAGTGGTATGCGTGCTTGACTTCTGAGCTCAAGGTTGTGGGTTCGTAGCCCGACCGAGGCCCTTAGTTTATTTTATCTGGGAGGTAAAATAAACTTAAGCACGCCGTCCTTCGGATGGGACGTTAAGCGATGGTCCCGAGCCTGTACGATGTCAGGTACTCGTTAAAGACCCCTACCCTAGATGAATAAAAAAATTTAGGGTAGGCAAAATTTAGGACTCCCACAGTAGAGTCGGGCTCATGTCCACCAGAGTGACGAAAGAGCGCTCTGGTAGTAGGCGATATGACCTCGTAGTTAAAGCCCGGGCATGAGTCATAAAACCTAACCTAACCTCTATTTTTTTTTTTGTAATTTAATTTATTTCTTGAAGTACAAAACACCAGGATTACTTTTTTTTTCAATAAAATGCAAAATAATTAAAGTATGAATAAAGCAAAATGGTTACTATTAATGCCATTCACTGTTTGACTTGGTTTTGTTTTCCTAGAAAAGAACACTGCGTTGATCAACATAATATACTCTTATTGTCTATGTATACTAATTTATGAGGAGATACGTAATATTTGAGAGGGTTCCCTCACAAGCACAAGCATATATGAGGAGGTGAGATTCAAAAACAGGTTTCTCACATTTCTTTTGGAATATCATCTTGATATGACGTTTTTTTCGTCTCATTGAGAGCTATCGGTATTTGTAACTGTAATGATTCAAAAAGAGTTTTATCTCATCGTAAAACTACTTCAAAAAATTTGAGTAGGTTTCTCCAACAACATTTGTGCATCAAAGGCAGGATGTGTCTCGTGTTTGGTGAAAACTGACGAATGTTGAAGAATCTAGTCTGAAGTATTACCGAAGAGTTCTCTCAATGGATGATGGACACCAGAAAGAAGAATGTGATTGCCTCGAGCATGAGGTGGCTGTCCGAGTTTATCTGCTTTTTTGTTGATTTATTTTAATGATTTTAGGTTTTTTTTTTAAACAATAACAGACATTTTTCACTTGCACGTTTTTGTTTATTTCCTATTCCATATCAGTCGACTAACTGAATTGTCTATCTGCTGCCCATTAAAAATAATTTAAAGGACAAATGAAAATTTTTATATGCAGATATGGAGTGTTTGGATCATAACCAGGTTTCTCCTAAACATTTCTCTGTTTATTTAAAAAAATACTAAAAACATTTTTGAAACCTATTGGCACTGGAAAGACAATACCAAAGTACACCTCTGGAAAAAAAAAATTAAGGTCACAACCTGAAAGAAAAAAATAAATGAATGAATGTATCAAAGTGAAATTTTATATTTAAATTTAAATTCCCATAAAAGCCCTACCTATTAATTTTCAGCGAATTTGGGGAGGGACTCAACTCAAAAAGCCTAATAACTGCAGATGTAATAAATGTATCGACAAAATTTAGTATGATTCAGAAGCCTCTGGGTAAGTCAACTATTTCTTGCCTAAACAGTCAACTCCTCGATCTTTGCAGGGGGAGCGAAACGATTATTAATACCGGTGATTCATCGACATTTCTTATTATGACCTCACTCAAGTTCATCTATTGAATGGCGCACTTGTGTGACATTTCCTGGCAAGACGAGAGGTACTTCACAGGTCTGTCTGGTGAATACTAAGGGTGTGTAAACACTGTATATTATAGAGATCCGAGTCAACAGTAATACGTTAGATTTGAATCTACTAATGTTAATAAAGACAGACGTGTCATCAATAACTGATACTAAAATTACTATTCACAATTTTTTTAAATTTATTTACACATTGTGGGTTACCTATTATCATGCGACACCATAAGCAGATAAGAAATTTGGAAAAAAGAGCAGATACTTCGCTTGAAAGTAAAGATTTTGAATGAAATATATAAAGTAAAATCAATAATACATCCAGGCAAATGTTATTTTCTAGATATCTAAAGTATACATTTCCATTTATAACTATAATTTTTAGTTTAGGTTCTCTATTCTGCACCGGAATAAACAATTACACAATCGAAAGCATGACACATCTCTAATAATACATTTTGAAAATGTGTAAATTGAATTTCTATTACACAAATCTGTAAAATAGGTAAAACCAAATGGAATTTTAATTGTATTTCTTATAGCTTCTTATGTTCACTCAAGTTAAATAAATTCAAATGTGTACAACTTACCATCCTGAAGCGCAGCCGAAAAGTAACTGCTTAGTAGCTGAGGCTTTTCCAACATCTTTGATAACTTTATCAACGATATTTTTTGCTTCTTTTGATACATCATCAATTGTGATTGCATCTGGATCATAATCCCCTCGGTTGGAGACCGTAGGCATGTTTAATCAGTGGAACTAAAACTGAATAAAATGTATCAAAGTATGAAGAAAAAGAAATAAGAAAAAAAGGAACACTTTCATCGATCAGAAACATCAATAAACTAACTAAAAACTTACAAAAATAGAATTTAATTAAATACGAACATAATAAAAGTAAATCACAAAATTACCACAATATATGTAGTTCACAATGTCAATAGGCTTGTCTAGTATCTTATCTCTCAGCTGCCGGTTTGGCTATGGCAAATTGCTAATACAAAAAACAAATAGTACAAATGTTATCTAAAGAAAAACACTAACTTCGACCTGAGACGTTTCCCTCTCCGCCGATAGGTTGCGCAGTATTGCACTACTTCGTTTCATATGAGTTTTTAGAACATATAAATATATTTTTTTTAAATAACTCAATATTATATATTAATATTAAAATACGGAGTTTATTGTAAATTTCGATATTTTATAATGTTAAATTTTTATATCTTTTTGTTATATTCACATTTGTTAATTATGTTGGCAATGAACAGAGCCCCAAGCAAGTTGCCTCCATTTTAAACAAAGTTCAAGTTTTTATTCAGTTTGTAGGAATTTTAATTTTTACTGAACTGAAAATTAATAAGTTAATTTATAATTATAATTTTCAATATCACTAGAATCTATAATTAAACATTTCACACATAATATTATAATATTAAGTTATATTTACCTGGTATAAGAGATTATAGCCCTTCATGTTCGTGCTTGTTTCATAGTAATGACTTTGGAGAGGAATGTAAAAATGTCCATACAATAATTTATTTTTAAAAAGTCAGAAAATGTATTTATTTTAAAATTTAACGAATAGTTTTTAATATCCAACAATAGGTTGACGGCCATTTTACGAATCACTTGACAACTGCAATAAGATAAGGCACTGTATTTAAAAATTGATGTTAAATATACTTTAAAAAAAAAAAAATATATCGATTAATGAGCACAATAAACATTTCAGTAGTCCAAACAGTCTTCTGGTTTTGGAGGGGGAGCACAAAGTTAATTGATTAATTCGTTATGGAGAAGTACATTGATTCACCGACGCCATTTTTCATTTATGTTATACATTTCTTTTTGTGAACATTTTTATGTTTTACAAACATTATAATAATCATAGTACATTAGCGTCTCTACAATAACTGGAAGTAGGAGGGGAGGGCTGTACCGTTGGCCATATGTTATTTACTAATTTTTACGTAAGCGAAGACTCCTGGGCACTCCCGTTACCTCTGAAAGAACAGGTTTGAGAAAACCTTCCACCCTCTTTGGCCTTTGATAATCTCCACTCCATGTTTCCCCAAGTAACAGGTTCAGCCAAATGGTTAACTGTTTCTTACGTCGAATTTTGCGACCGTCTTACTATTATTCATTCTAACTCCGAATCCCATTAACCTGTTTTTATAAAATATTTGTTTATTTATTTAAATTTTTTTAGAATATATCTGTGGTCACAGGGAATAAATTGGTAAGTATAAATTCGTAACTTTTCAGGGCAGCACTTTTTTACTTTTGCACTAATCTTGTAAATCCAGTTTTTGGAATAAATAAATTATGTTTGCATCATTATTAATATTATACTTTCTAAATTTATAGGAGTGAATGAAAATGAATATTGTTAATCCTTTCTTGGATTTTCCCTTAGCTACCTAATCATTCCCCATCACTTACCTAATTATTAACCATACTTTTTGAAGTCAACAAGCTGATGATGAAGTTGGATAGACACGAAAAACCTGACTAGTTTTAGTTGATATAATTGAGGAAGAACTACAGAATATTGGTCGTCCTCATGGCACGACCTGCATTTTCTAAAACACAACAATCTAATACAATAATACTTCTGCATACCATAATTGAGGAAGAATTATTTTATATTTATATTTTCTAAAAATAACACTAATACAATAATATTTCTGCATACCATACCATAATTGAGGTAGAATTATTTTATATTTAGGTATATATTCTAAAAATAACACTAATACAATAATATTTCTACATAACATAATTGAGGTAGAATTATTTAATATTTATATATTCTAAAAATAACACTAATACAATAATATTTCTACATAACATAATTGAGGTAGAATTATTTTATATTTATATTTTCTGAAAATAACACTAAATCAGTAATGTTTCTTCATTGATGTCAACTAGATATAATGAAAGTCTACTTTGGCAGACATGACAATTTTTTTTATAATGAGCTCTAGCTAAAAAAAAAAAATTGCGGAAGAACTAAAGAATATAGGTGGTTCTTTTCGCTACAAATCCGAATATTTTCTGAAAAACAATCAAATACGTTTCTACATAAACTTCAACCAGATATTATGATAGGTTACTTTAAGACCCAGAAAATATATTCTGATTAGGTCTAGTTAAAATAATTGAGGTAAAACTGATAGTAAAACACTGTTGGCGTGTATTTTATTTGTAGGCATGGGCCTAGGGCTGAAATTGAAGGTCGCAGATATAGATCACATTCACCGACTCAAACCTCGGCTATCATTGTCAGATTTTCAGCAGACTAGAGATGAAGTCATTCGCCTCCGAAAAATTATCAGCGACTTTTCCACGCGACACATGGGATGGCTGGACAATGACCTTCATCGTATGTTCATAAGTGAAGATCTCACCCAATACAATAAAAAAATGTACTTCCTGGCCAGAGAAAAAAAAAAAAAAAAGGAAGGCAAACTAAAGTTTGTTTGAATTTCGGGGAATCTTCCTATAAGTCTCTCTCTCCACTGGACCGATTGTTACTCTTCTGTTTCATCAGTCCACTTTTTACAATTCATTCATATACAAGTCATTATTGTTATCATGTTTCACATTATTATTCATACTTGTTTTTCTATTTTTATTTCTTTATTTCTCTTTATTATTTTTTTTTATTTTTTTCAACTGTTTGATTCATGTATACTCTTGTTTATTTTTTATTTTATTATTCTTAGGGGACGTATGTCCCAGAATAAAAATTATTTTTCATTTCATTTCATTATTTTCTGAAAAAACAAAACAAAAAAAAAACACTGCTTAAGTCAGTAATGATTCTTCATTGACATCAATTAGATACGTTGAAAGTCTACAGAAATGTCAAATATTTTCTGATTAGGTTTAGCTAAAATAATTCAAGTAAAACTATACAGGTGGTCCTTGCAGTAATCTGGAAGGCGGTAGAACTGTAAACCTGACTATGAAAGTTCTTGTCTGTTATACTGTACTTACTGTCTGAATACTGCTCACTATCGCACTTTTATTTTTAAATTTAAATTAATAAAAACACAGATGGTGCATTTAGCTAAATGACCAAAATCCGGCCTGCGCATTTCGCCTTTATGAATATTTATATATACTTTAGTTAGTAACTAACTAACCAATTATTCTTTATTTATACGTGCATTTACAAAACATTTTAATATCGAGTATACAATAGACAATGGCCAGGGCCGTCTGTCAGGAGAGAGGGTCTTAAAAATCAAAAATAAATAATGAAAGTTCATACTAAACAAGAAAATGTCTTTACAATTGTACCAATAAGACATATAACAATAAAATAAAGAAAGTAAACAGAAAAATAATAATAATAAAACAGACATGCAGAAAATGTAAATAGCAATAACAATTGTAATAAAATGGAACAATAAACTATAGGTACTGTAATAAGAAAAACAACATAGACGTAACTGTAAAGGGTTTTTTATATATATTATTTTATAATTAAATTGTTGAACAAGAAATTTTCTGTATTCGGTAGCATCCTGTATGAATAGACAGAGTGAGTGCCATTGAGTATCTGGATGGTCTCCTCCAGAGAGAAGCTGGCCCTGCCCAGGTACCTCAGCGCATTTCGCGATATGACCACAATCTAAATTAAGCATTTCTCACAATAACCAAAATGCAGATTGAGCATTTTGCGAAATGACCAAAATCTGGCCTGGGCGTTTTGACATATGACCAAAATCCAGCTTGAAAAATGAAAAACAAATTTCATGTCTTTCTGTAAGTCTGATAAATTAGCACGTAACTCCCGATAGAATGTATATACTGACTTGAAGTTTTATATGTGTATCCAGAATCATGTAAGGACAACACCTATTGATTTTCAGCCAAATCGACCAAAATGAACGTGGGTATTGGGAGAATTGGTTTAACACAAAAACTCTAATAACTGCCAATGTAATGAATGTATCGTCACAAAATTTAGGATGACCATTTCGAAGCACCTATGCTTTAGCCCAGACGGTCGATTGGTTCTTGCGGAAGAGGGACAACAGTACAACGCCAATGATTCACCGACGTCCCTTTTTGGACTCTGGATAACGGAGATGGCGGGGGGGGGGGGGTGAGTGGGTGGCCTTTACGTGATGGGTTATGCAGATCTGGCCGAGGTACCGTCAGGACAAAGAGAGGAAGGAGTACGTGGATGTTGCCTCACCGCAGGTTGGGTGGCAGGCAAAACGGAACCTCCGAATTGTCTGTGAGGTCTTCTCATGGCGTTAGAGTCTACCTTAGTTTTCATTTTAAATTATTTGTTTTCTACAATCTATACCAGTACTATTTTCGGATGTTAAGCGATGGTCTCGATGTCAGGTACTCGTTAAAGACCCCTACCCTAGGTGAATAAAAATTTAGGTTAGGCAAAATTTAGGATTCCCACAGTAGAGGCTCATGTCCAGAATGACGAAAGAGCGCGATGGTAGTAGGCGATATGAACTCGTAGTTAAAGCCCTAGCATGAGACATAATAACTAACTACGTCAAAGACAAAAAAATGTTATTCTGATACTTAACATTTTTGCAGAGATATTGTGAAACACTTAATAAAAATATAAAGAAAAACGAATGTTTTTTAAAAATATTGTCTATTTCACAAGATATATAAATTATATTGGAGTACTTTCGGTATTGCTACCATGTTCAGCCATGACTTAACAAATACTAAATGGAAGTTCAACCAGTTTACAATCCAAACGGTACCCTTCCATCAGTCCATACTATTTCAACATTTTAATTTTATTATTAAGATTTCAATTTGAGAATATATCGATAGTAATATCGACTATCGCCCATCCCTAATAAGTAGGCGGTATATTGATAATAAATAAAAACCAAAGTGCCATGGAGTCAATACTTTCAATATTTTGTCGAATAGGATGAACAGTGAGTCAAAACATCGCGTTAAAATTACCCCTATCTTCGTAGAGTGACGGCATTGATGATCTCAGGAGAAGAATGTTAAAGACGGAGGATTATGTAATCCTGCATAAGGTAAGGATCATTAGTCACTAAAGGAGGGGAAAATTACTGAAGCCGCAGGGGTCTGGTGAGATCTTATATGTAGCCAGAATCTACCAACCTGCTGTCCAGCAGCGGAGAGAGATCGAGGACGACCGGAAGCTAACACTCTAACTGGAGGAAGACAGATACTATCAGCATACCGGCCAGCTTCGCCATTGTTGTTGGGGAGGGTAGTAAGGATGCAGAATGAACAAGAGGATTGTCATGGAGTACTGGGGGACTCTTAGACTGGGCTCGGCTGCAGAGCACATTGGACAATAAATTGGGTGGATGCATGTGTGTTAGGTTAGATTAGGTTCTATGACTCATGCCCGGGCTTTAACAACGAGGTCATATCGCCTACTACCAGAGCGCTCTTTCGTCACTCTGGTGGACATGAGCCCGACTCTACTGTGGGAGTCCTAAATTTTGCCTACCCTAAATTTTTATTCATCTAGGGTAGGGGTCTTTAACGAGTACCTGACATCGTACAGGCTCGGGACCATCGCTTAACGTCACATCCGAAGGACGGCGTGCTTAAGTTTATTTTACCTCCCAGATAAAATAAACTAAGGGCCTCGGTCGGGTTACGAACCCACGACCTTGAGCTCAGAAGTCAAGCACGCATACCACTGAGCTACCGGCGCCCTCAAGGCATGTGTGTGTAATTGAATTTGAACTATGACAAAACAATTTTGAGATATTATTGATTTTATGAAAAAAAGTAGAAAAATTGAAAATTTTACGAAATCAAGAATAACTTTTGAAGGTGAAGGAATCGGACTATGGTGTATTAGAACGTTTTTGTTCCAAATGAAGTGAAGAATCATATCTCGAAGTATTGCCAGAGGTTGCTGACACTGTATACTTGAAATACTGCATTTTCAAAACTTATTTTTTAACGTTCGGACGTACTTTCATGAAACTATCAAAAATAAACACTTTTCGTTCTTGCAAATTTTTCCCAATCTGTCGATATATGCGCGTTACAAGGCTTTGAATATCAGGAAAACGAAATTTTTTTGAATACTCCGTACATCAAAACGGAGCCGCTCTGAAAAAATTTGCAAGAAACCAAATTTGTGTATTTTTTCGCTAAAAATGCGACTCCATCCTGAAAAGAATTGAAAATGACGATTATATCACTTAAAATGATGATTTAGTGATTTTACAAAGTGCAGTTGTCGGCTTCGGAGGCGTATAGCTCAGCGGATGACGATAAAATCGCTATGGGGGCATATGACAATAAAAAGTAGAGGTTTCAAGCTTTCATTTGAGACCAAGCAGACCCCTGAAGACAGCTGCAAAAAGTGGACACGGAGGGTGACAGGTTTCACGAATAATTACCCATATCTATATTTTTTTTTACCTCTACAGCTACACGAAGTATAGGGGAAGTTATTTAACTGGTAATAAAAGTATACTGCGGAGTTTTCAACAGAATTTCATGTTTTCCGACCTCTAGTTTCCGAATATGAAAAATAAAATTCTGTCTGTGTGCCTATGAACACGATAACTTCCAATAGTATGAATGTACCGACATGAAATTTTATATGTGCATCCAGAACCCCAAAAGGACGACACTTGTTAATGTTCAACCGAATCGGCAGAAGGGAGGCTCAATTCTAAAACCCTGATAACTATCGATGTAATGCATTTATAAACATAACATTTAATGTGATTCACCGACATTTTTTTTTTTTTTATTTGCCACGGTACAATTTTCAACAAATTATGTCATTGTTACATTGTTAGTTGTGAGTATTATGAAAAGATCAAAGGTGTAGTGGATATAATACGAAGTGATGTTTATCCAGAGAAATCAGCCATACTAAAGAGCATTACGGAGGTGCCTTACTGGTTCTTAGTCTAGCCAGCTGTCAGTTGCCAAACACACGAAATATTGGCAAATTGGGAAAGGTTCCGTAACCATAGAGACACAGTAAGTTTTCATCGTTGATATACATCTAGTGTAGTCTTGGACACGATTAAATTGTGACAAAGATTATGTAAATAAAATAAAAAATATATAAAAAAAATACAACGTGCATGTATTAAGTGTGATGTAAAACATTTACACACATTAAGATTATTAATATATTATAAAATCAATTATAATTATTTGTATAAAAACAGTTGTTAGGAGTGAAGTAACTTAATTAGTGAATAAATATACAAATATGGACTAGTCGCATTTTGTTTTAAAACAAAAGCTATTTTAAATAGTCAAGAGACAGTCCAAGGTAGGCAATATTTCGGACTCCCATAGTAGAGTCAGGTTCATGTCCACTAGAGTAACGAAAGAGCGCTCTGGTAGTAGGCGATATGACCTTGTAGTTAAAGCCCGGGCATGAGTCATAATAACTAACATATGAGAGCTCATATCGCCTACTACTAAACTGCTCTTTCGACACTCTGGTGGACATTAGCCTGACTCTACTTTGGGAGTCCTAAATGTTGAGAAACACAAGTTTTTTCACCTAGAGTAGGTGTCTTTATCGATTAACTGATATGGCACAGACTCGAGACCATCGCTTAACGTCCCGTCCAAATGAAAAACTTCTCTCTGCTGTTGCCACCGTCACCGGGATCGTCAAAAACAAAACCAATAGCGAACAAACCTCGGGATAGTTACTTGTCATATCGTAGAACTTGACTATTGCCAGTTCAGCCAATTCTCTGATGGTGCTGTTCTTCAAAATTTCGGGCCTTAAAGTTTTCACGAAAAGCAGTAACTCGTGAAATAAGGATTCGGATAAATCCTTAGAGTACCTACTGAATTGGAAAGGGCCCCCCAAAGGCAAGGGCCCCAATGCGACCGCATTGTTTGCATTGGCATCGCTACGCCACTGGACAGAACCTCGAATTCATTCTACATTGAAAAGATACTGTCGACTTTATTAATCATTATAATCATAAACTTTTTTGTAATATGTCGTGTTATTTTCAAAAATAAACTTATTGTCCGGCTTATAGTTTGAATTTTTCTATCTGGGTTGTCCCTAAAAACGTTTGGCCAACCCTACCCTAGTGACTGGTCTAGTTAAACACCGGATCCAATGCGAGTTGGCCGTCACATTATCCAAATCGGCCATTGGCATTGACTTGTTGAGAGATGCCTTCTATCATCGAACAATGGGCAGAACGGGTGTGTCGGGGGTGGACCCATGTCTTCCATACAGATCAGGACAGAGGACCGTTAGTGTACGGGCGGCGGGGACAATTTGGTTTGACTTCTTCCGCTTGTCAACATCAGGGTCATCCGGACCTCTGAAAGTTTACCCTTGTATCGTCAGTACGCATTTTCTGACCTCCTTGAAAGACATCGTACCATCGCTTCGTCCTAGTGGTTTTATATAAAACGTGACCTCAAACGAATTGACAAAACTTTAGCAAAACAGGAAGTTGAATGCATTTTTAATATTCTTAAATAGTTTATGATTTAATATTGTCACAGACTTGTGAACTTGATAAATAATCCACACCACAGCGAGTAACTCTTTAAAAAACACACAACTGTCCAAAAGAAACAACAAAACAAATAATAAAAAAGTTAAAATAAACAAATAATAAAATTACTACATTTCCTGTAGAAATTGTAGCTGATTTTCTACTAAATTTTGATTTCTACAGTAATTTCCGAAAAGGGCCCTGAAAAAGATCAAAAGTTCAAGTCGTGCAATTTTGAAGAAAGTGCATGTATTTAAAAAAAATTCAATTAACAAATTTTTCATTTGGATTCTTCTAAATATAATAATGAGATGCCATATTGTTTCTTTTCGCAGGGAAAATGAATAGTATAGAATAAGAGAACAAATATTGGCTTTATTTACCTAAACCTACATTATAAAAAAAAATCAAATTATTTACAATTATTCAAATTATTCTTACAAACTAATTTCTACATCTACTTTAGTCTTCTTTCTTTTTTATTATTGTGGCCATTCCTTATTTCAATGTTATTTTGGGCATATAAACATATAAATAAATAAAAGTACCTTTGCGCATCTACTTCACTGTTATTTTACTCCTATATGGTTCACTACTACCTTAACCCTAAAAACACTTCTCTCTCTAGACTGTCCACTTCCACAACACAACTTAGACTGTTTTTCTCACTCTGTCTCTTTTCTTCTTAAATATTGTGGCCATTATTTAATTCAATTGTACATTGGGCTTATATACATTTAAATAAATAAAAATTACCTTTCCGCATCTACGTACTTTTCACTCCTACTTGGTTCACTTCTCTCACTCAGACTCCTTAACCCTAAAACATCTCTCTAGACTTCTCACCTTAGACTGTCTCTTGACTATTTAAAACAGCTGATCGTCGTCTTTTGTCCTTCATTCATTGTTTGTTTTCATTTCGTTCCAAAACACTATTCCGATGCGACCAGTCCATCTTTGTATATTTATTCACTAATTAAGTTACTTCACTCCTAACAGCTGTTTTTATACAAATAATAATAATTGATTTTTTAATATTTTAATAATCTTAATGTGTGTAAATTTTTTACATCACAATCTACTGTATTTATTAATATTATTGTTTTTATTCTCATATATTCTATATTATTTATTTATTTATTCATATTTACTTTCTTATACCTAAAATATAAGGAGTATGGTAATTGTACGAAAAACTAAGATCGAGTTTTCTATGGATTATCAGATGAATGTGATTGGAACTTCGTAAGCGCTCTAACATAGACACTATTATAGCTATGAACTTCAAATTTGAAATAAAGTCACATGTTTTAACTTAAATTCGATTAGTTTTTGCCTGAAATCGAAATACTTTACTTTAAGGGCCTAAGTACAAGATACCACTTATTTGGTATAGGTACTTGTAGAGAATACGACGAAAATCTTCTTGAAATGTCGTTTTGAAACTCATTTTTTTAGATGTTTGCCCATTTTCCTTGAAAACTATTTGCCCTATCGAAAAGTTAGTTCTTACCAAACATGTTTATTATTAAATTTACAATCACTGTTGTGACTTTAAATTTGAGATAGGTTCAATATGATTAAAGTTATAGAGCCCCAAAGAATGAAAAATAAATTTCCCTAAAAAAATATTTTGGTAAGTGGATGTATTGGGATGATTTCCCAATATACAGGGTGGCCCAGATAAGCGGGCCACAAGTGAAATAACTCCTAAACGGTTAGAGATATCAAAATTGTGCATAGGACTAAAGTTGTATCACTCACCGAGAGCTATAGTATCGCGTCCTCGAAAAGACAAAAATGACCCTTTGAATGGCTCGAACAGCCCTTCGAAGGGCGGGGTTACCTTTTGACCCTTAAGTTTCATTACATTTTATTAAAGTGCTAAAGAAACAAGGAAAAACTGTGCAAACAGATTTTTGATACGTCAAGTAGTTCTATAAAAAAAAACCTTTAAAGTTGCACGTTTTTCTTTGTTTGTTGAAATTTAATAACTTCAGAATAAGAAAAACGTGCAACTTTAAACGTTTTTTTTCCGAGAACTACTTGACGTATCAAAAATCTGTTTGCACAGTTATTCTTCAATTCTTTAGTAATTTAATAAAATGTAATGAAACCTAAGGGTCAAAGGGTAATCCCGCCCATCGAAGGGCTATTTGAGCCATTGAAAGGGTCATTTTTGTCTTTTCGAGGACGCCATACTATAGCTCTCGGCGAGTGCTACAACTTTAGTTCTATGCACAATTTTGATATCTCAAACCGTTTAGGAGTTATTTCACTTGTGGCCCGCTTATCTGGGCCACCCTGTATGTATGACTTCCTATATATGTATGAAGAAACTATATGCTCGTATATTATACTCAAAACTTGTCTTCGACAGAAAAGGCATACCGTTACGAAATTTCTCTCACCTATCATCCGAAAAAAATATAGTTGTGCAACTGGTGATCAACGCCTTCTATGTTTTGAGATGTTTTCTATTCTCCTGCCTCTAGATTAAATTTAACTTATGAAATTGGTACAACATTTAAAAAAGAGGTCATAAGATTTAGTGCCGTCAGGGGGTTATAGTCATAAGATCCATGCTTCAGACAATTTGTTTTTTCCCCATTTGGAATTTTAATTAGTTATTTTTTATGACTGTCATAAACTGGTATGATGCATGAAACATCGTGCTTCAGCCGACTGACGCTGTTCAGGAATTTACAGCGCACAGTAATTGGACTAGTCGTTAACTTTTAGCATAAAATCTAGGCTAAGTTAAAATTTTTTTTTATTTTGTTGTTATTTTTTTTGTATATTCCTAATTCTATCTGACTTTAAATAATTAAGTCATATCGCCTACTACCAGAGGGCTCTTTCGTCGCTCTACTGGACATGAGCCCGATTCTTCAGTGTCCTAAATTTTGCCCACCCAGGATTATTCACCTTTAACTTGATATCGCATAGGCTTGGGACCATCGCTAACGTACCCTCCGAAGGACGGCATGCTCGCCAGCAGCTTTGGCTGGGTTTCAAACCCACGATTTTGAACACAGTAGGCAAGCATGCTGATTTACTGATGCTCTCACACTGATGATAAAATATATTTATTATTGTTACCATCATTGCTAATATTTATTTAATGTGTCAGGAATACTATTTATTTTCCTTGTCTATTTATTAATAATAATATTATTATTATTGTCATAATTTATTTATTATATCCCAACATTATTACCAATACAGTCTTTCCGACCTCTTCATCCCCTCCCATCGCTCCTCGGCCTTCCACAATTCATTTCTTGTCCAGGCCTCCTCTCTCTATAACTCCCCGCCTCCCCCAATCCGCCACTCTCCTTCCGTGGCTTCCTTCAATCCTCACTATTCCAATTCCTCTTCACTAAACAATCCACTCCCCTTTGATTAGGTCTTCACCTCTCTCCCCCCGTATTCTCTAATTCGTCAACCTCATTATTCCAATCGTTAAATTATTTACTTATCCCGTTATTATTATTTTTTTTTATTACCTACTTTATTATATATTCATATATTTTTCTCATGCATTTATTTATTTTTTATTTAATCTTATTTTATTATGTATTTATATTTTTCTTCTCTCTCCTCACACTTTTCTATCTAGCCCCTTCTGTCTAAAATTAATCTTATTTCAAACCTTGTCTGGCCATCCTCCCTTCTCTTTTATAATCAACCATCACAGTATTATGCTCTATCGACTTTATTAATCTATTTATTTTTTTCTTATTTATTTACTTTTTTTTTTCCTTTTTTTTACATATTCTCTTTTATTAATATAGTAGATACTTTTTTTTTTTTTTCTTCCATAATTATACTGTTAATTTTATGTTTTTTCATGTTAATCTTTTGAATACTATATATTATTAATTTCTAGTTTTCTCCAATGTAGCGCTAGTTTATTTATTTCTTTGTACGACATACTGATTCTATATTTCATTGTTTACTTTTCTTTACTCTGTATGTATTTATTCTAAAGGGACCTTGGTCCCAGAATAATAAAATGTCTTTTAATTTCATTTTCATCTTCATTTTAATATTATTATTGTCATTATTACCTTCGTTATTGTCATTATAATTAATAATTTTTTAATTTTACTTTGTGAAAAATTATGATTATCAATTTTTCTTTTTATGCTATTTTATGTATTTTACTTCTGCAGATATACATATTAATTTTTCGAGAAATCGGTCGAAGGCCGACTCAAATATTCTAATAACTATCGATGTAATGAATGTATCGACACACAATTTGGTATGAGGACTCAGAAGCTGCTACGTCAGTCAAATATTGATTTTTAGATCAAACGTTCAATTGGCTTTGGAGGGAGAGCGAAAACTTATTTGATTAATGGCAAGTGCATTGCAGGTGATTCACCGACGACATTTATGCCCATTTTACAATAATGTCAAAGTATTTTGGTTGCATAAATTTTTTAGTGAAGTTAAAATGAAATGTTACAAAATTATTTTTAAGCCCCGATGCAAATGGAGGAATGTTATAAGTTTGAAGCCTTTGTCTGTGTGTGTCTGTCTGTGGCATTGAAGCTCCAAGACGGCTGAACCGATTTCAAAGCGGTTTTTTAGTTTCAAAAGCTGGTAATTGCGAGATGGTTCGGGTATGCCGTTTCCAAGATTTTCACATTTCATCAAATCCTGTATAGGGATCTCAGCCTCTATTACAGCTAGAGACTTGGGTTTTGAGCTCAAATGTTTATAAGGCTAAGCTCCTCCCCCCTAAGCCCTTCAAGTCCCCCCCCCCCCCCCACTATTTAAAAATGTAGTGTTTTATGTAAAGTTAAAGATGAATAGTTTTTGGGAGATACGATCCTACTTGATAGTTATTTAATCCTTTCCCAGACTGGATTATAGATGAATAAAAAAGGTAGTCTCCCTATGTCAACACAATACACATTCTTCGTTATCAGAATTTTTTCTTCCAGTTCAAAGTATATTTTTGAGTTACTGCAGGTAGACCGATCTCAGACGATTAGGGTGCATTCTTTAAAATTTTTTTACGTTGGGGCCCATTCATATTATGCATTAATTTATTTCCGTTAAACTATAACACTGTAATAAATAACATTATTGTAAATCAAAATAAATTATTATATATACATATATTACAAATCAACCAATATTACATCTTAAAATACAAATACATATAAGATAAATAATAATAATTATGAAATTGAAATAAATAAACAAATAAATATTTATTAGTTATTCTCTTGGCATTACATCCCTATTTACAGAAACATTTAAAAATAATTTTTGGCGAGCTTTATATAAAACTCAGGTTTGAGATTTGACTTTAATAATATTAATACTATTTATTTCCGTTAAACCAATACATGGTAATACGATACGTCATAAGAATGTTTACATTAAGATACATAAACAAATATTAACTCTTAGAGTCTGACATAATAATAGTAAAAAACTAACCAATAGATACAAAATAAATGAGTAAGTAACTAATAGAAAAGTGATTTTAGTTTGTTACTATGACTCATGGCTGGGCTTTTAACTTCAAGGTCATATCGCCTACTACCAGAGAGGTTTTTCGACTCTCTGGTGGACATGAGCTCGACTCGAATAGGAGCCTATTAAGGATTATTGTAGCGAGTTGGGGTACAATCCGAATATAATTCCGATATAATAATAAAGTACGAATATTACAGCTCAATAAATTTCTAAGTATCTTAATATTATAATAATTAATAATAATAAATGCGCACATTTACTTGTATACATACAGCCAAGAGAAATGCAAAACAGAGAAAATATATAGGTACTTTTATAGGTTAGGTTAGGTTTTATGACTCATGCCCGGGCTTTAACTACGAGGTCATATCGCCTACTACCAGAGCGCTCTATCGTCACTCTGCCATGAGCCCGACTCTACTGTGGGAGTCCTAAATTTTGCCTACCCTAAATTTTTATTCACCTAGGGCAGGGATCTTTAACGAGTACCTGACATCGTACAGGCTCGGGACCTTCGCTTAACGTCCCATCCAAAGGACGGCGTGCCTAAGTTTATTTTACTTCTCAGATAAAATAAACTAAGGGCCTCGGTCGGGTTTTGAACCCATAATCTTGAGCTCAGAAGGCAAGCACGCATACCACTGAGCTACCGGTGCTCATGTTCTATAATAGTTATTATTATTTTGTTTTCTTTCTCTTTTCTATATTCCGCTCCCTATGACCTGAGTTATAAAAGATTATTATTTTAATTTGGATTAAATAAAAAAAAAATTACTGTAATTATTAATATTATTATTTATATACTCATATTTTCACAATTTTTTAGTAGTAAAGTTAATTCTAATCCATGTGTTTCAGGCTCTAAGAGTTAATTTAGTTTATGAATTTAATTTCTATGGTCACAGGGAATAAGTTGTTAAGTCGAAAAATGGCCAAAATGAGTGAAGTGTACTGTGATCATCTCCCAAGCCATCTGCGCACTGTGAAGAAGTTGGGAGCTCAGAACTCTAATACTTTCGGTAATTATAAAGATGTGGGTTTCTTGGTATCTCGTAAAATTGTGTATGTTCTCGGTTAAATCAACTTAATCTACTTCTTTGAGGAATCGTTCACGAGATAACTGCATTTAACCATTTATTCAACTATTCCAAGTGAAGAGGGTGTTGTCTGTTATATCAACTTGCTCAACTTTAGATCATCGCATTTCAAAAAAGTATGGTTAATAATAAGGTAAGTGATGGGGAGTGATTAGTTAACTAAGGGGAAATCCAAGAAAAGGATTAACAATATTCATTTCCATTCACTCCTATAGATTTAGAAGGCATATGATTAATAATGATGAAAACATAATTTATTTATTCGAAAAACTGGATTTACACGATTAATGCAAAAGTAAAAAAGTACTGCCCTGAAAAGTTACCAATTTATTGCCTGTGACCACAGATGTATAGTAGTATGATATAGTTATGTATCTAATTAAATATCTTAATATGACGTATCCTATTATCATGTAATGGTTTAATGGAAAAAAATAGTATTATTATATGACCACAAGTCCTTAGTCACAATAATTAACTATATTTTTTTAAATAGTTTTTTTTTTTGTCTTATTATGATTTATATATTGTTAAACTGATTGATCTGTTCTAATAATTGTGATTTATTATAGTAGGTCTCTTTGGTGGGGTGGTGGACCCGAGGCATGTTGGGATGCCACCACGTCCTGATGAATGGGTTCCTCCAGGCCACTGACCCTTCCTCCTTCATCCTTAGGGAATGCTAATACAGGATATCTCCTTACTGACATTGTATTTAGGGGGGGGGGGGGGGGGGGGGGAGGGGGAATAATAATAATATTTATTTCCGTTGAACCATAATATGGTAAAAGGATACGTCATAAGAATGTTTACCTACATTAAGATAGCTTATAATTTAGATACTTAAACAGATATTAACTCTTAGAGTCTGACACACATGGATTAGAATGAACAATAGTACTAAAAAATAAAAATAAATGTATAAACAAATAATTACTTGATAATATTAGTATTTACAAAAATAATAATTTTATTCAGTAGTTAAGTATATAATAAATACTAATAGTAGATAATTTTTAAGTTTAATTAAAATTAAGATAATATTTTTTGATAACTTTTCCGGAAGTGTATTTTTCACGACGACATTTCGGAACGTTCAAACGTCCCTTCCTCAGGCCACAATCTGCGAAATATAAAAAAAAAAGAAAGAAAACAAAATAACAATTATAAAATATAAATATATATAAATAAATGAACCCGGCCGAAGCCCTTAGTTTATTTTAACTGGGAAGTAAAATAAACTTAAGCATGCCTTTTTTCGGATGGGACTTCAGGTACTCGTTAAAGACCCCTGCCCTAGGTGAATAAAAATTTTAGGATAGACAAAATTTAGGACTCCCACAGTAGAGTCGGGCTCATGTCCACCAGACTAACGAAAGAGCGCTCTGATAGTAGGCGATATGACCACGTAGTTAAAGCCCGGGCATGAGTCATAATAACTAACTATAAATAAATAAAATGTTAATAAAAATACATAAAAGGGAAAAACAAGAAAAATTATCATTATCAGAATAATGGAGCCCCGTTTACGAAGCATGGTCGTATTTATTGTATTAATATTTTTAAGTTTATTTAAAAAAAAAATATGAAATATTAAGGTCATTATGCGATGAGAGAATGTAAGATTGGAAACGTAAAAAGGCGCATCGGCAATGTGACGTAGTATAATGGGCTCTAGAGACTGAAGGCGTTGTATATTTGATAATTTGGGCGATCCCCATATCTTGATACCATAAGCCCAAATAAGTTTTAGTATAGTTTGTTCTCAAGGGACAATGTCGATCGTCATCCGAGGATTGATTTCAGTCGTTAAAATCGTCTTTTGAGTTCTGTGCGATTCTATCTGATTTAGGTTGTCCATGTTAAACGTCTGTCTAAATGAAGTCCTAAATATCGGACAGTGTCGGATGTAGGAATGAGTTGTTAATGTAAACTGGTGGACAAGTGTTGTGTCTGAGTGTGTTGAGAGAATAGCTGTGTCGTCTGCGTATGTAGCAAGTAGTTTGTTGTGCTGTGAAATGTGTGATGTGTAGAGAGAGAAGAATAAGGGACTGAGAGAGCTTTCTTGGGGAACTCCAGCTTTGATCTCTAAAAAATCCATTGAAGAAGATTCCTCGGACACCTTTAAGTTTCAGTTCTCTAGAAAGGATTTAAATATTAAATAATACTTATGAGGAAAGTGTGTTTTAAGAGTGTATAATAATAATTTTATTTCCGTTAAACCAATACATGGTAATAGGATACGTCAAAAGAATTTATACATGAAGATATTAATAAATTAGATTTATAACTACTTGAGTCTAACACACATATGATTAGTAATATAGCAGATCTAGTCTTGGTAATTATTCCGCATTGGGCCTCCACTCCAAATCGCGCAAAATTTTTTTTTACTAATTCGCATAACCAACAGCAACATGAAAACATTAATATTAAATCGGGAGAAGAAAAAAATAAAATAAATAAATATCTAATTCATAAAAAAAATTATTTCTCAATATAAAACGATATAATATATCAATTAGATATATTTTTTTATGCTCCCCCATGGGGTTTCTCTATATCAGAAGAATCTGCGCTGTTTCACTAATAGGACCGATGGAGATCAACTGGATTTCTGAAATTCTTCGTGGTTTATATTATATCGTTTATATTGAGAAATACTTTATTTTAGAAACTAGATATAGGTTTTATATATCTCCCATATCCCATGGGATTCTTAAGAACCAGTCTTCAATTCAGTTACAATACTCACTCTTTTCAAAGGTTTAACACGTCAAACACTGAGGTCAGATTTTGAACCAACATATCTCCTGTAGTTTTACAGGTACAAAAAGATTTCTTTTGCGGGGTTCTTCCTAACTTTTTAAGTACATTTAAATTGTGTTAATTGTTAATGGGCTTAAAAGGAAACCCTTTCCTTCCGTTGGCCATTTAAGCACTATTACATTAAATTTTTCATTTTTTTTTTCACACCACTGCATATCACTCGTTGAGACCTACAACTTTTATTCTTTATAAAATTTTACTAGTACTAATTATTTGGATTGTGGCTCGTTTATCTGGGATCTTATGGGATATATATTTTTTTTTTCCGAATATTTACCAAAACCTGTTTCAACATCCAGAACTACTCCAGTAAAAAACTATTTTCTTTCAAAACTGGTGGCGATATAATCGACTAAACGATGGCATTGATGTATTGTCGAAAGCCGAATTGTCATGACCGAAATGATCTTGAAGAAGGTTGGTTGTCTTGTATAAGTACTCAACTTTCTTCAATATAAACAGAAAACCGCCACGTATTAAACTTTTTGGTAGTATATTTTTTCAATAAAAGATTTGGCTAAATCAAATTTAAGTTGATGGACGTCTTCTGGAGGGCTGTGAGGGGGTGGGGATGAGGAGGGGGCTTTGAGAAAGTTGGTGGAGGTATGTGGGCCAGGTGGGAGAACCTCCAGAGTCAGTCCTCTTAGTCTTGGCAGTAGTGGCGTGTTCAGTGGGCAGAATTAGTATAGTTCCATCTCTTCTCACACCATCCACATATGCTTCATCATAGATCGGATTTTCACTGAGAACTCACCATTAAAGGTACCATTTTTTTTTACAACATTTGTATAACATATTGTATAAACATCCTCAATATATACTATTAAGAACACTTCCTTTGGTTCGAGAAAGCAACAATTGTATACCTCCATGCTTGAAATAAGTTAGTGTGTTCTTCCAAGAAGATGGGGTAACGAATTGCTTATCACAACTAAAATTAGTTGATTATAATTGAAAAAATGTGGTCAACAGATCCAAAATATGGCCAAAATGACGAACAAAGCTTGTATATATTTATAGTTTATTTATTTTGGACTAAAATGGCTTCTGAATCTTCATACTAAATTTCATGTCGATACATTCATTACCTCGGCAGTTTTTGGGAAGGGCATATATTTCGTGTGAACCCCTCTCATCCACCCTTACATCCATTTCGGCTGAGTACGCTGAAAATTGATACATGTCTTCCTTAGAGGGTTTTGGATACACATATACAATTTTGTGTCTATACATTTATTCTATCAAGAGTTATCGTGTTTACAGTTTTTATTTATTTTTTCTTAATTTTTGGAATCAGGAAGTTGGAAAAACATGAAATTTCGTTGAAAAACTTCACATTAAATTTTTGACCGATTACATAACTTCTGCTATACTTCGTATATCTGGGGAAGTAAAAAAAAACGACTGCAATGATCAAATGCGAAGGGAATTGACCGCATAAATGATTGTGTGGGTGTAACACCCTTTGTTTATTATTCCAGACGCTATAGCATAAAATCATGGTAGCATAAAATTGTTCAGTATAAGGTTCTGTTTTCCATGCTGCAGACTTTTAACCTTTACGATGAGGTCAAACTTCAGGGCCAGACAACCTGTAGAACAAAATGTAAAAAAAAAAGTCTTTTTTCCGTGAGCACACAAAACAAATCTACATTCCGTGAATATGGACAAAAATATTATAATAATATTTTTTCTTAATATTTATAATATACTATACAATATTTTGGGGACTTAAATGTCCTTTTATACTCATACTAGGGCAGAAAATATCTCTCAGTTTTCGATCTAATGTAACACAACGGCAATTTTATGTAATTTTGAATGTATATTTCTTGTAATTTGTTAACAGTTATGATAAAAGAACCGTCTACTTTCTTAGAGCGTTAAAGTCTCCGTTATTTGAACCCACACTTCCTCCTCAGCTGAAAGAAAAGAAAAATTACTATATTTTTTCTTTCAAAATTATTACCACAATAGTATTTAATAATTAACCATAAGATGGATGAGGAGCGTTATTATAGTTAATATTTCAAATAAGTTGTGAAAAATCAGAACGTTAATTTCTCGTGTGCTCTTATACAAAAAAAAAATAATTTTCCCCAAAAAAGCTTCCGATTGAAACAAGTTAATTATTGTGACTCATGCCCGGGCTTTAACTTTGAGGTCATATCACCTTCTACCAGAGCGCTCTTTTGTCGCTTTGGTGAACATGAGCCCGATTCTACAGAGTCCTATATTTTGCCTATCCATTTTTCACCTAAGTTAGGGGTTTTCAAGGAGTACCTGACATCGTACAGGCCGGGACCTAAGGAACTCGACCGGGTATAAATAATTTATATATATATATATATATATATATAGTTTTTTATATTAAGGAGTCTCTGTCTAGTCTCTGAGCGGTTTGTTCTACTTGGATTTAGAGTAGGTCAGATCTCAATTAATCGATTTCTCATGAGTACTATACTTCCTGTAAAAGTCTTGTTCTTTATATTACGTATTGATAGCTCCTTCGGAGAGAACAGTTATATTAATTTTAAAGTTTTAAACAATTTATACTTCTTAATACGAAGTATAAGGGAGTTATGTAATTCGATGTGTGTTTTCATAGAAATTTCAGTTTTCACAGAGTTGGTCTGTGTCTGTGAACATGATAATAAAAACGATTGTTCAACATGAAATTTTATATGTATATCCAGAACCCTCTTGATGACATTTGTTGATTTTCAGTCAAATCGGCCAAAGGAAATGGGGTGATTAGAGGGGAGACTTAATCCAACAGCTATCAACGAAATCAAGTTTTCCGAAGCCCTGATTTCAAGAAATACGAAAATTGAGACCATTTTACTTCGGGACCTAAGTACTTTTCACAAGATACCGCTTTATGAAGTAATCACAAATTTTATATAAAATAATTTTCCCTCCCCGTTATGTTAGGGGAGACATTTTTGAAATGAATCCTCATCCTAAGTATTGTGTCGATACATTAATTACATTGGCCGTTATTAGGGTTTTTGATTCGAGCCCCCTCCTCTCATTCCCTCCTTTTCCTCGTCTGATTTTGCGGAAACTTAGTATGTGTCGTCCATATGGTGTTTTGAATTTAAATATAAAATTTCAAGTCAATACATTTAATACATTGGCAGCTAACTGTAATAATTGTTGTAATGAAGGTATCTACACAAAGTTTCATATATTAATTTAAAAATTTATAAGGAGGACACATATTAATTTTCTGCGGAATCAGACGAATGGAAGAAGCGGGATAGGAGGAAGGGCGCATGACTGAAAACTTTAATAACTGCCGATAAGCATTCAGAAGTCCCTATTAATAAGCCAAGTATTGATTTTTAGCTTATTATTCAAACTGTCAATTGGTTTTGGAGGGAGCGCGAATACTTAATTTCTGCTGGAGAAGTACTTCATTCATCGAATTTTTTTTTTTTTTTTTTATAGCTTTTTGCAATAATTTTTCTTAAATCTTCTATTAATTGCGTCAAAATCCGGAAGTAGTTTTGCAAAGCTCTTTGCATATGACGAGTATACTTTTTTTTTGCATATTTTTACCCATATTAACACTCTGTGCTGTATTCAAGATTTTTCGCATTCTTCAGGGACATTTTTGTCATACCAATGATCCTTCGGCACAAGTTTGTCTTGATATGTATAAAGGTCGCTTTGACTCATTCTCTGACTTCATCCGTCAGATCGTTCAACGGTGTTACTTCCCCAGAAAGACTATGTATAGGGAAAGTTATATAATTGGTCAGAAGTTGAATTTTCACCGAAATTTCAGGTTTTCCAACCCTCTGATTTCAAAACTGAAAAACAAATTTCAATTCCATATGTGATTTTACAATAAATGACGTTATAATGAATGTATCGACATGAAATTTTATATATAAATTCAAAACTTCACAAGAACGACATCTATTAATTTTACGTACGGCCAAAGGAAAGGGGGTTTTAAAAAGGGGCTTGACTCATAAAATCTAATAACTGAAAAACAAAATCCAATTCCATATGTGATTTCACAATAAATGACGTTATAATGAATGTATCGACGTGAAATTTTATATATAAATTCAAAACTTCACAAGGACGACATCTATTAATTTTACGCGAAATCGGCCAAAGGAAAGGGGGTTTTAAAAAGGGGCTTGACTCATAAAATCTAATAACTGAAAAACAAAATCCAATTCCATATGTGATTTCGAAATAAATACCGTTATAATGAATGTATCGACATGAAATTTTATATATAAATTCAAAACTTCACAAGGACGACATCTGTTAATTTTACGCGAAATCGGCCAAAGGAAAGGGGGTTTTAAAAAGGGGCTTGACTCATAAAATCTAATAACTGCCGATGTAATAAATGTATAGACACAAAATCAATGTGAGGTTTCAGTAAGACAACTTTTGATTTGAACCCAAACGATCGTTTGGTTTTGGAAGAAATACTAAAACTTCATTGATTAATTCTTTTTGTGGAAGTAGGTGGACCAGCGATTCACCAACAACTTGTTTTTCCTATTCATATATATGCTATAGTTTTTGTGTAAAATTCTCCCCCTCCCACCTCCTTATCCTCCCCTCCTTCCCTTTGACCATTTGGCTGAAAATCAATAGATGTCTTACTTATGGGACTTTGCATACAAATATAAAAGTGTCCTTACATTCATACAATCAGGAGTTATGTTCACAGACACCCAATTTTTTTTTTTTTCATTTTATGATTCAGGATTTTGAAACATGAAAATCTGTGAAAATTCAACATGAACTTTCTGACCCATAACAGCTCCAGGAGGAGAAAGCCTAAAATTTTAGTGACAATTATCAGATATAAATAAAAAGCAGCGGGCATGAATCATATCTCATAGAATATTTTATGAGGGCGATGTCATTAAAAGAAAGTTAGATACAGAATGGAGGTCTGCTGAAACGAAAGTAGATCTCGCGCTTTGGGTGCTTATCCTAAAGTTCCTGCAGCCCCAGCATGTTCCATCATTTCTGAAAGATGGATTTGTATAATTATTTGTAGAGATGTTGAAGGAAGGGAAGCCATCTTGGAGGAATCCAGATTTTAGTAATTGATTATCTATGGGAACATTTAGAGCCTACGCTCATCATCAGGCCATTCTCAATGCTGCTATAATTGGTTAATATATCAATATGAATAGGAAAAACAAGTTTTTCCAACAACAAACTTTCACAGAAAGAATTAATCAATTAAGTTTTAGTTTTTCTTCTAATACCAAACGATCGTTTGGGTTCAAATCAATAGTTGTCTTACTGAAACCTCACATTGATTTTGTGTCTATACATTTATTTATGAGTCAAGCCCCTCTTTAAAACCCCTTTCCTTTGGTCGTACGTAAAATTAATAGATGTCGCCCTTGTGGAGTTTTGAATTTATATTTAAAATTTCATGTCGATACATTCATTATAACGTCATTTATTAGAGTTTTTGGGATAAGCCCTCCTCTCCACCCTAATCCTCACTTTCCTTTTGGCCGATTTTGTTGAAAATCAGTTGATGTTTTGAAGTTCTGGATACACATATACATTTTTTTTTTTTTTTCAATTTTGGATTTAGGGGGTTGAAATTTGTGATATTCCGGCGAAAACTCAACTTAAAAATTCCAAGTGACTACAAATATGTATACATATCTTCCCTTAAACTCTGTCTAACTGTGGAAGTGACAAAAAAAAAAATACATATATATAAATATATACATATATTTATATATTAAATACATGACGTATTCTTAGAGTGAATTTTTTGTTTACTCTTAGAGAGTTTTTTATAAATGGCTTTCTTCGGAAGGAACGTGTTTAACGGGGATATTCCGGCAGTTATACAACTTGAGTATTATCGTATTATCAATGCCAACTTTCTTGATATTCAATGTATATTTTCATCCCATTGATGGATTACATAAAATGTAATTCAAAATACTGAGTATAGAAAAAATAGAAGAAAACAGAAGTAATAGGCGAATCAATGAGCTTCTACTTCTAAAACAATCAACAGAGCTGGTTAAAAATTAATAGGTCTTACTTAGAGGTTTCTCAATTTTTGATTTTTCGGCCGATGTCTCTGAAAATGGACGGTTGTCAACCTAATCCCCCCCACACGTTTGCCAATTCGGCTAAAAATGTTTAGATATATTCCTTATAAGGTTTTGGAATTCCATATAAAATTTGTTGTTGGTCCATTCATTACTTTTTTATGGGAGTTTTTGTGAAAAAACCCTTCCTTGTGACCGATTTGACTGAAAATAAATAGGTGTCGTTTTTGGGGGGTTGATATATTCATTCTTCACGGTTATCGTGTTCACAGACACACACAGACAAAGAGGAATATATTTTTTTTTTCATTCTTCGATTCTGAAGACCAAAATTGATGATCTCATGAGCGAATTTCTTTTTATGAATTATAAGCAAGTGAACAACATTTACATTATCATAACTATTATTTATCATTATGAACTGTCGAGCTTAGATCAATTATAATTATTAGTTTATTATATTTCATTATTATAATTATTATTAGACATTTTTTTACGCATCTATTTATCTCTCAATTTATATTTTATTTAGTCATCGACTTACATCTTACTTATCATATATTTTGGAAGATATCTCCCATCCTCAATCAAACGGGTCAGAAAGTTCGAACTCATCAAATATCCGCTATTTCATTTTTGAATCGACATATTGTAAATTCTGTCCAGTCTGTGTTTTGGCTGTTTTGTGTTTGAAGGTAGTTATCTTTGTTTTTAAGTTGTTTTAATGTTGTTATTTACCTTAAAGATTGTCTTGATCAAGTTATTACTTTTAGAAGTTCTGGTTAGATTACAGAAAATTGAGAATGTAACCATTAGAGATTTATGGAAACTGTCCCTCACTATTTTTATTTATTTTTTTATAAAGCCCACCCTTATGGAATTTGTTTGTTAGAGGGCGGGGGAGTGTAGCCCATTTTTATTTTGACACCGTAAAGGCTATGTTATTTTATTCTCTACACAACGGAATTTAAAATAAGTTCTTAAACTATTTAAATTAATCGTGTAAATCCAGTTTTTGGAATAAAAAAATTATTTTTGCATCATTATTAATCATATTCCTTCTAAATCTATAGGAGTGAATGAAAATGAATATTGTTAATCCTTTCTTGGATTTTCCCTTAGTTACCTAACCATTCCCCATCACTTACCTAATTATTGACCATACTTTTTGAAATACTTGGGAATGATGCCTCTCTAAAGTTGATTTAACCGAAAACGCCCTCTTCACTTGGAATAGTCTGCCGTAGTGAATAAATGGTTAAATGCAGTTATCTCGTGAATGATTCCTCAAAGAACTAGATTAAGTTGACAACCGAGAACATACACAATTTTACGAGATACCAAGAAACCCACATCTTTATAATTCCGAAAGTATTAGAGTCCTGAGCTCCCAACTTCTTCACAGTGCGCAGATGGCTTGGGAGATGATCATAGTACACTTGTCTCATTTTGGCCATTTTACGACATAACAACTTATTCCCTGTGACCATAGATATATCAAAGTGGGCAGAATTGGAACCCCCAGACCTTCTGGTTGGTGGACAGACGTGCCTAGTCTCTATAGTCCGAAGGAGTGTTCCGGGGACTTGGCCCACTGGAAGAGAGGTAATTTCATTGTCAGGTGTGGATACGGCCGCAGTGTTGCCGGCTCTTCTCTTAGCTCTGGTTGACCAACCCTCCTCCAAGACTCTCAACAGAAGACCAGCCAATAGCTTGAGTCGGCGAGCATTTGGTAGTCCTGGGGTGCAAGAATTCCAACATGTAACATTCTTCATGAGCAGGGCTGTGGCCCTTGAAGGATGGTAGGGATAAATAACTAATTTCTCTGTTCCTATTTTAAAAACAGTCGGTGAATCATTGGCTATTAATCAAATAGTTTTTCGCTCTCCCTTCGTTTGCGCTAAAACTCAATATTTGACTTACATAGTGGCTTCTGATTCGCACTAAATTTTGTGTCGATACATTCATTACAACGGCATTTATTACACTTTTTGTGCTAAGCCTCCCCTCAAATCCTCCCTTTCGGCTGATTTGTCTGGAAAATAATCGGTGAGGTTCCGGATACTCATATAAAATTTCGTGTCGATACATTTATTCTATCGGGACCCAGGTGGAAATTTACAGGTTTCGCCGATCATTATAAATGGCCCAAGCTTGGGCCAGTACTAGCAATCAAAGGTCGCCATCCAGTGTAGTCCCCCGATATTGGTTAATTTTGTCGACCGATGAAATGCCGATGCCTATTCAAAAATGGAAAACAACGTAAACGGCTCGACTCTGGCCCAAATGTCATCATAAATTTTGTCATTGTAGCTGCCAGGCTCTACATCGACGAAGAATAATGGTAATGGCACTTTGTACCTCGACCACACATTGGCGATTCGGGTGGCGACGAACCCTTTCTCCTGCAGAGCTTTGTGGATGGTGTTCACATTCGTGGAGGGGTGAAGACCTCGGATGACCACTCGAGGCACTTTGTCGTTTGAGTTTTGGTAAGTGTGGAAATTCGCATTATTTCCTTCTAGTAGGTGAACAAAGGCCCTGTATGCCGTCGGCGTTTTGGCATAAATTGTTATGCCCTGTGTGGTAGTCCGCAGGGAGAATGATTCCAATCCTCCTTCTTTTAATAAAATTTCTATGAGGCTGTCATAATTTTCGACGCCTTTTAGAAAAATGGGTGGAGGATTTTCAGCTTTTGTAACATTATCTATTTTTGCTGGCTCTTTAATGTCTGATGTCTCCATGTTGGTCAGAACATTAAAGCTATTTGCTACGGTGGTAGGGGTGAGGTGCTCACCTGACTGTTTGGCCACCTTGCGTGGGTCTCTTCCGGCCCACCACTGACTCCCAGGTCGCTCCCAAGTTGGATGGGGCTTGTTCCATGGCTACTGTAGTGCTGGTGCTAGGACTAGCAAGGGCCCCAACTGGGGCTTCCTTACTTCCCGCCACCATTTAGTCCGCACAAAATCACAATAATAGTGAAATAATAATAGTATTTGTAAAGGTTAGGTGTAACAATTTAAAGATAAAGAAAACATAACGAAATAAAGACGCACTTAACGAAACGAAACTTATGTCTAGAAAAAACGAAACAAGAACTATATACAATAACTATTTACACACTTTGTTTTTGTCATTAAGCACTGAAAATAATAAAAAATCTAACGGAACAAAATATTTAAGGTTTCTCAAGTTGTTTGCCACGTCATCTCTCCCCATTCCTAATTAGAAGCCACTTCCTGCCTCAGAGTATCAGTATAGACCGATCCAACTTTCATATGTTAGGTTAGGTTAGGTTTTATGACTGATGCCCGGGCTTTAACAACGAGGTCATATCGCCTACTACCAGAGCGCTCTTTCGTCACTCTGGTGGACATGAGCCCGTCACTACTGTGGGAGTCCTAAATTTTGCCTACTCTAAATTTTTATTCATCTAGGGTAGGGGTCTTTAACGAGTACCTGACATCGTACAGGCTCGGGACCATCGCTTAACGTCCCATCCGAAGGACGGCGTGCTTAAGTTTATTTTACCTCCCAGATAAAATAAACTAAGGGCCTCGGTCGGGTTACGAACCCACGAACTTGAGCTCAGAAGTCAAGCACGCATACCACTGAGCTACCGGCGCCCTCGTTTCATACGTTACTCCTGGTCCTCTAATAAGAATGATATCTCAAACATTTTCTATTATTTGATCAGCGCTCTGAAACTTAGATCATTCATTGTTAACGAATAATGTATTCAACTTCCATATTATATTGATATTCAATACCTACATCCCCACTCCATATTTACTGTCTATGTTACATTATTATTATTAATTTGTATACAGGGTGTCCTTTTTAGATGGGCTGAATTTCTCTTGAACCGATAACGTTATAAAAAAAATAAAAAATACGTATTTAATATTTTTCAATCTAGTTTAATATTTCGAGTTGTTTTTGAAAAAAAAAATTGTACGGGGTACCCCAGGACCAATACAACTTTAAAATTTCAAATAGGACCCTATACCTTCCGATACATCATTTTAAAGGATTTTTTACGCTGAAATCAATGGTGCAACCCGATTTTAAATTGGTCAAAAAATTATAAAGTTATGGTTAAAAATTAAAAGACAAAAAAAAAAACAATACATTTTGTTAGCTATTTTTAATAATTATTTATGCTTTTTTTATTTATTTATGTTATTTATTTATTTTTTTAAAGATTCGTTGATGTCATTATTGTACAGCTGAAATCTAGTAAATGTAATGATCACTGACTCAATTGTATAGGAGTGATGCATTTAAACAATAAAAATTATTATTAACTTGTAAATGTTAAAAAAAAAAAGAAAAAAATTAAAGCTCACTTATCCCTCTTTAAGAGATTAGGCTGAAAATTGATAGATGTCGTTCTTATGGGTTACTGGATACACATATAATTTCATGTCGATATCCTATCGAAAGTTATCGTGTAACTGACAATTTTTGTAACCTGGGCATTCACAGATCACATACGTTTTCAACAGTTGAAAACTTTGAACACACGTGAAGAGTTTCAATTCATTTACAAATAAAACATTAACAGAGAGAAAATGTTTTTTTAATTTTCTTAGTAGTGAGATAAATAATTTATCTTAGATTAGTTTGAAACAGTTATCGAGGAGGCCATCTATCGTAGAAGGAACAGTTCATATTGTGTGATTATCAAAACAGGTTTGAAACATTCCATTAGAATACCTGAGATTTACGTAACTGTTGAGATTCCTGACTGTGGAGACATGAATATATGATGAAAAATATATTTATGTATTCCATCGTCCTTGAAAACATTAAAAAAAAAAAATCACTAACGTTTTCCGTAACATGTGTTTCTTGTACTGTAAATATATCGATCTAAGATTTTCGATTTTCCTTTTCAACAATTCTTAATCAAATAATTTTATTTTATCGATAAACCTTGCACTGTTATTGTTATTTACTTATTCAGATACATTATTAAAAAAGTTATCGATGACTCAGTGAATCACCATCAATGTACTTCTCCAGTACAAATTAACCAAATAAATTTTCGCGCTCCCAAAATGAATCGACCAATTGGGCTAAAAACAATAGTTAAACTAAATTTAGGCTTCTGAATACTTATACTGAATGTTGTTTCGATTGTTCTACATCGATAGTTATTATGGTTTTTGAGTTGAGCTGAAAAATTAATGTATCGAAATTATATATGAAATCAGTTTATTTTACCTGGGAGGTAAAATAAATTTAAGCACGACGTCCTTCGGATTGGACGTTAAGTTATGGTCCCGAGCCTATATGATGTCTGGTACTCTTTAAAGACCCCTGCCCTAGTTGAATAAAAATTTAGGGAAAGTAAAATTTAGAACTCCCACAGTAGAGTCGGGCTTATGTCCACCAGAGGGACGAAAGAGTGCTCTGGTAGTAGACGATATGACCTCGTAGTTAAAGCCCGGGCATGAGTCATGATAACTAACCATATATGCAATTTTGTATCGTATACATTACAATGTCAATTATTATAGTATGTGTTAAGCCCACCTTCCTTTTGGTCGATTTGGCTGAAAATCAATAGACATAGTCCTTAGAGTGTTCTGGATATACATATAAAATTTCATGTTGATACATTCATCCTTTCATAAAATTCCCCTGTTTCTATTCTGCCATTTCTGCAGAAAATTAATAGTGTCTTCCTTTTGTGGTTTTGAATCGAGCCCCCTCCTCTTCCTCCAATTCCGCTAAAAATTAATAGGTTTCGTTCGGTGTTTTGAATTTATAAATGTAATTTTGTGTCGATACATTTTGTTTTATTTATTTTTTATTTTTTTATTTATTACTAGATTGAAGCCTATTAAAGATTATTGTAGCGAGTTGGGGTACAATTTGAATATAATTCCGATATAATAATAAAGTACGAATATTACAGCTCAATAAATTTCTAAGTATCTTAATATTATAATAATAAATAATAATAAATGCGCACATTTACTTGCATACATACAGCCAAGAGAAATGCAAAACAGAGAAAATATATAGGTACTTTTATAGGTTAGGTTAGGTTTTATGACTCATGCCCGGGCTTTAACTACGAGGTCATATCGCCTACTACCAGAGCGCTCTATCGTCACTCTGCCATGAGCCCGACTCTACTGTGGGAGTCCTAAATTTTGCCTACCCTAAATTTTTATTCACCTAGGGCAGGGGTCTTTAACGAGTACCTGACATCGTACAGGCTCGGGACCATCGCTTAACGTCCCATCCGAAGGACGGCGTGCTTAAGTTTATTTTACCTCCCAGATAAAATAAACTAAGGGCCTCGGTCGGGCTACGAACCCACAACCTTGAGCTCAGAAGTCAAGCACGCATACCACTGAGCTACCGGCGCCCTCTGGGTACTTTTATATACACATATACATATTATAATGACTTTAAATAAATCCAAAGTAATAAACATTAAGTCAAACCACTTTCTACTTAACTGTATAAATAACAAGTATTTAACAAAAACTTAATACGAAAATCTCAACATTAATTCATTTTTCATTATCTTTATTATTTTTTGTCCTCTATTCTTAATTTCAATTTTTTTTTTTTTTAAATTTTTATTGTAAGTTGGTTTTTTTTTTATGTTTGCTTTTTTAAATTAATAGAATTTAGAATATAGTAATAGACATCATTAATTTTCTCCATAGAAACAATCTCTAATATTCTAATAATATTGCTTTCATCTTCATTAGTTTTTAATAGATTTAGATAAATATCGATACATTTAGGTGTTTCAGTCTCCTTCTGCTGTCTACCCTTCTTCTTATGGCTCTAGCGCTATTGATAACGGATAAAAAAAAAAATGAATATCGATAGCAGACAGCTAGAAGAAAAAAAAAAACGATAGAAAGAAAAATAGTTCTATTGTGCTAAACTTTCAAGAGCAACAACCCAAGGTCCGGGGTCAGTAGGCGAAACTAATACATAGTGATTTTCTGGTCAGTTACTTTAGTAGCAGTTATTGTCTAGCTGTTATCCGCTCCATACTGGACTGTTACCTTTATAGAAATGTTGAAGATCGCGGATTAAAGACCCGGCTGAGGCACTAATAAACCTTGAGCATGCCATCCTTTGGATGGGACGTTGAGCAATGGTCTCGAGACAGAGACAGGTTCTCTCTAAAAAACCCTACCCTAGCATAACTTAACATGCGTAGGCAATTTATAATTATATTATTCTTTATTTACTAGTATATAATAATAATATTTATTTCAGTTAAATCATAACCTGGTAATAGGATATGTCGTAAGAATATATATATTAAAATAGCTTATAAATTAGATACATAAACAGCTAAATAATTTATGGTTTCCAGATTTACTTTGTGAAGCTCCATTCTAGGAATAGATAATTAAAATACACAATTTCTTTGTCAAACTTCACTATATATTCTCAAATACTCAACTAGTTTCGCCGTGTTAAGGCATTATCAAGAGTCACTTACAAACTGATACTACCTTGATACGGACAAAGGGGAGTAACTAGCTTCCCGATAGTGTGGGAACTGCCTCCACTAAAAACACCACCCCTGCTCCTGGGTGCTTTCATCCCTGGTGTGGGACCATAACACCCTCGTTTATATTTATGATCTAATAAAAAATTGTTACAAATAAAACTTGTAGAAAAATCTAAAAAAAAAACATTTTATTTGAAGCACGATTTTTTGCAGGTCGTCCGGTTTGCGAGATACGTACCAAAAACCGTTCTGAAATGTTTTGAAAAACATTTTTTTTAGACATTTGTTCGATTTACTATTGTTACATATGAACTTAATATATTTGAGATGAAGATGTCACATGCGCTAACATACATTTGATTAAATTTTGGCCAAAATCGGACGAAAATTGAGACATTACTTCAGGGCTTTAGAACAGTTTACAAGACATTAAGATATAAAAATAATTTTCCATTTTCGCTGTCCCCAAAATCGGCTGCTTATTTCGGCGAACTTCTCGACTGCTTATTTCGGTGAGCTTTTCGTCTGCTTGGCAATTTGGTTACAGGAAAAACAAACAATAAAGCCAAACAAAATTAAATGAATTTTTCAAATGGGCAACACTGGCTACCAAATATGTACACAATCATTATTACTATTTCACATATGTCACTATGTTTTCCTAAATTGTCAAGAGAAAGTGTACATAAAATAGTGACTATTATCGATTTTCTACTTGATGCCCAATTGACCGATTTCAGTACATTTCTAAATTTGTCTGTCACAAGTGAAAAGAGGAAATTTGGGTTCTATAGCTTAGTTATTTGGCTTGTTGAGACCGATAAGGAGTTCCCGAATGAAAGGACAAAGCGTTAGAAAAAGAAAGAGAAATCTAACGAAAAAATCGACAATAATTTCTGTTATACCATAAATTGGTAATAAAATACGCCATAAAAATGTATACATCAAATTAACTTATAAATTAGATACATAAACTGTTATTAAATCTTACGAGTAGGATAAATAAATAAAAAAAATTAATATAAAATAAACGAGTATACACATAATTAATGATACTAATAATAAGTACAGTAGATACAGCTTTAATTATATATTTAAATATGATTAGTATTTTTATAATTCTTACAGGGGGGCTGAAACCCGGAGAGGCATTTAGTTTTTTTTTTTTTTTTTTTTTTTTTTTTTTTTTTTTTTTTTTTTTTTTTGGGAGATGAAAAAACCTTGAGCATGTCGTCCTTCGGATGGGGCGTTAAGCGATGGTCCCGAGCCTGTACGATGTTTATAGCTCACAAAGTAAGGTTGGACTCATGTCCACCAGAGCTCTGGTAATAGGCAATATGACGTCGTAGATAAAGCACGGGCATGAATCAATAACTTATTTTTTCAAAAGTGTTCTTTTCATGACGATGTTACTTACGTCCCATTTTGTTTTGAACAATGTGAGAAAAGTTTCTTTTCCGTGTAGAGGCATTCCTTTAACATAAACATTTTAAATTATTTTATTCCTTCAGTAATAACATTAATAGGAATAAATAAAAGTGAATAAATAAATAATAGAAGATTAGTTAGTATAAAAATAAAAATATTAATAAATACAATAAACAGTTTCACCCAATGTTTCTAGTGCTGATGATGACCAAATTGTCTCCTCATACCTCTCAGTCCTTTCTATGCTTTTCCTTCTGGTCATCCACCACTGCTGAACAGTTGTTGATAAGGAAGAGAGCTGGTCTCCTATTGCCTGCACCCTCTCCACTTGGAGAGTGGTAGATAGCGGTGTGTGGAAGTCTTGCTTGTCCTAGTCATGTCAGTTTCTTGTGTTTTAGTTTTTTTTTTGTATTATTTATTTATTTATTTATTTTTTTAATTATTTATTTATTTTTATATATCTACCATTATTATTTTTTACTTTGTATATATATATTTTTTTTTTTATTTCAAATTATGTTAAATACTTTTTATAATTCTTCCGAAAGTTTTTTTTTTTTTACGTGCGAAATATACAACATTACAAAAAGCGAATGTTCCAAGTTCATTGTTATTACGTGAAAATTCTATGTTGCGGTAACTGTACACAATTAACCCCGGTTCACAAGATGGCAGTGGTGTAGTGACACTTGATACCACGATAGAGCTCATTGTTTCGGGGCTAGTTGTTCACAAGGAACAGTGTCGCGACATTGAACAAAAAAATGACAGCTTGTATAGGCGGTTGCAAATGTTGTGTAGATGGTTAGATGGTTCTAGACATTATAACACCCGAAAAATGTCGGTAAATCATTAGCTATGCACTTACACTCAATCGACCGTTTCACTTATATAGTGTCTTCTGAATCATCATATATAAATTTTGTGTCGATACATTCATTACATCTGCAGTTATTAGAGTTTTTGTGTTAAGCCCCTGTTTTTGTCCCCCCCCCCCCCCCCCCCTCTAATGCCCCTTTTTCCTTTGGCCGATTTGACTGAAAATCGATAGATATATAATATATATAATTTAATATATTATATTAAATGCATTGTTGATACGTCCATTCTATTAGGAGGTATCGTGATCACAGATACAAAAACTGGAATTTAATTTTTTTAATTTTTAGAATCAGTGGTCGAAAAACTTAAATTCTATTGAAAATTCAACATCGAATTTCGGGAGATTTATATTGCTGGGGAAGTAACATATCATTAGTGATAGACCCTCATGAGTCTCGGAACTATGAAAACCAAAGTTGCTAATATCTTTTTAAATTTTGGTGGATTTTTACTACCGAAGTATAAGGGAAGTTATGTAATCGTTCAGAAATTCGATACAAATTTATAAGTGAAATTTCTTGTTTTCCGACCTCCTGATTCCAAAAATGGAAAAAAAAACATAAATTAAGGCGTAGTCAAGGTCCATGCCGTAGATTCTTTTCGATGCTGCCGTAGCTCTTGCATTTGCTCAGCACTAGACTTTTTAGGTTTTTTAAATTCCTTTTGATGCGAGCTTTCCTCTGATTTGCGTTTTCTATAATTCCGCGCATATTTACGATTCACATGAGACATCTTTAATTTCTTTGCAATTTTCAATTTAATACCGATTTTTACATATATTTCGGCGAATATTTTGATTGTTTCACTTTGAGTCCTCAAGCTCTTTACAATGACACCCGAATCAACGTCCTATCTGAAGTTAGTTGGAATTTAATAACTTCAGAATAAGAAAAACGTGCAACTTTAAACGTTTTTTTCCCGAGAAGTATTTGACGTATGAAAAATCTGTTTGCACAGTTCTTCCTTGTTTCTTTAGTACTTTAATAAAATGTAATGAAACCTAAGGGTCAAAAGGGAACCCCGCCTTTCGAAGGGCTGTTTGAGCCATTAAAAGGGTCATTTATGTCTTTTCGAGGAAACCATACTGTAGCTCTCGGCTAGTGCTACAACCTTAGTTCTATGCACAATTTTGATATCTCTAACCGTTTAGGAGTTATTTCACTTGTGGCCCGCTTATCTGGGCCACCCTGTGTATTAGAATAGTTAACAAAAATCAGGATGGGAAAAATTCGAATGGAACGTTAAGGGATAGAACCCTTAGCTCACTAAACCTCCCAATGTGGAGTCGGGCTCATATCCACCAGCGCTCTGGTAGTAGGTGATACAACGGCAATTGACGTCATTGTTAAAACGTCCGGGCATCACTCCATATGAGGATTCAGAAGCTCCTATTCAACTCAACTATCGATTTGTAGTCCAAACAATTGATTCGAAAAAAATAGATTAATTCCTGGTGGGGAAGTACATAAGTGATCGATCGGACTCCTCCCGTTTTCTAATGAAACATTTTTCGAAAGAAAAGTGCTATGTCGCAGTCCTAGAAAACCTGGACTTTAATCCCCATTGTAACTATGAGACAAAGGAAGTACCTTTTGCCGAAAGGATAATGAGTGACTCTTTTTCTTGCCTAAAAAAAGATTTCTCTAATAGAAATTTAAAAGGTGAAAGTACACTTTTCTATTAGGTCAACCCTATTTTCTTTTTTATTTTTAAATTTTTGTTTAAACACAAAAGATTTTTACATAATAAAATTCTTTGTTGTTCCGCGACATTGTTTGGAGTTCGTAGAAAAAAATAAGTTCATTGAAATAACACCTAAGAAAAATGTCTTTTTATGCTGAAAACATAAAATATTCAATTATTTTTACGTTTCTTATATCCCAGGTCATGTACCTGTATATATATTCTACTAGCAGTAATACCCGGCGTTGCCCGGGGAACTTTGACTTTTCTCCCAATATCTCCTATAAGGCTATTCAGTTCTAAGGCTTATAGTCCTTCAACTGTAGTAACGCTAGCTTTGGAGCTAAAACTAATTTATTCAAAAAGATTTCTCATTAATCGTTGCATGGTTTTCGAGTTACAAAGATTGCGTGAGTGGATGCTGGGATGGACCAGGGGTTGATTAAAAAATAGACCTTAACCTTCCGGTAGATAAAACTTATCTATTCAAAAAGATTCCTCATTAATCATTGCAGTGGTTTTTGAGTTACAAAGATTGCGTGGGTGGATGCAGGGATGGACCAGATATTGAGGTACTAATACACCTATAACCTTCCACAGACGATGACGAACAAATTAAAAAAAAAATTAATCAAATCCATCAAGCCGTTCGTGAGTTATAGCGGTACAACGCACAGACATTTTCAGCTTTATTAATATAGATTATAGTTAGTTATTGTGACTCGTGCCCGGGCTTTAACTACAAGGTCATATCGCCTACTACTAGAGCGCTCTTTCGTCACTCTGGTGGACATGAGCCCGACTCTACCACAGGAGTCCTAAATTTTGCCTATCCTAAATTTTTATTCAACTAGACTAGTATATCGAATAGTACTATCGATTAATCGCTAGAATCTGAATCTCTAATATTATCTACAGTTATATTTAATATAGATTAATTTGAAATTGTGATATCAAATTAGCGGTTTTGCACTTTCCAATTTCTCACCTATATTCCCTATATTTTATGATAAGTTTACTGAATTTTCGAAAACATTGATAGAACTAAAGTAAAGTTGGCATTGTCGAGACTGATCTAAATGTGTGAGTGCATCGTTTCCGTCGTCATCAGTAGTATTGAACTAAATTAACGGATGTTTTCGTTCGAGGTGATCCTTGATATTCGACGTGTTACCTTCAGTTCTGTATTCCTTTTTGCATTCTTTACATCCCTCTAACTTCTTAAGCCTAACATCGCTATCGAAATTCTCCCATATATCCGAATGATTTTTCCTTTTCACACCTCTTGGTTACGGACAGAATAGCCAAACGTACGGAAACCGAACTCTTTTCCCGATAGCGGCAATTGCTTTTCTTGTTCGTAATTCATGTTTCAGAATTTCAATAGAACTATCGATTAATCGATATAGTTTTACTAAGAACTATAGATATTATCGGTTTGTCCGATTATCGATAGTTTGACACCACTACTGACATCGTAAAGGCTCGAGACCATCGCTTAACTTCCCATCAAAGGACGGTGTGCTTAAGTTTATTTTACCTCCCAGATAAAATAAATTAAGGACCTCGGTCGGGTTTCGAACCCATGATCTCTAGCTCAGTAAGCAAGCATGCATACCACTGAGCTACTCTCTACCCTCTTTTCAATTATATATTTTTTCTCTACACATAGACATTCTATTTCTCTCTGACCTTTGTTAGTAGTGTTTAGTGTGGGAATTTTTTTCTCCTTTGTATTTACTGTCCTTCACATACATACATGTATTATACTCAAAATCTCATATCCTATTTTTGATATATTTACTATATTCTGATAGATTTTCTTTCTTCATCAGATATACAAGATATAGGGAAAGTTATGTAATCAGATAGAAATTTGATGTTGAGTTTTGAATTTCCAGAATTTAATGTTTTCCGTCCCCCTAATTTCCCAAAGAGGAAAAAAAATTTAATCATTGTTAATCACTATCAATGTACTTCCCCAGAACGAATAAATCAATCAAGTTTTCGCTCTCCCTACAACAATCATACTAAATTTTGTGACGGTACATTTATTACGATAGTTATGTGGTTAATTCCAGACTCCCTATCCATTTTGAATAGGGAAATCCTCAAGTAAATTTAATTTTACTGGAGCTTCCGAATTATTGGACAAGCACATGATAGGGAAACGGAGAACAAAAATATAGGGGACCAAAATAATAATAATACTAAGAGAAGAAAAAAAATATATATAAGTATGTATATTCAATGACGCAAAAAAAAAAAAATCTTGTTAATCAAAATAAAATTAAAAACTAACTTGAGTTTAAAAAAAAAAACTTATCATAATATGTCAAAAATATTGGGTAAATAATTATTATATATTATCGGACATATCGGATCTATAATAAAAACAAACAGAATATCAATTCTTAAAACAAAATGAAAGATAACTATATATAAATATATATTGGAAAAAAATAATCACTGAAAGTAATATAATAAAAAATATAATCGACTATGGACTACGTACAACGAAAGTAGTTCGTAAGAAACAATGTTTGAGTACACCATATGTAATTAAAACTGAAAATATTAACTTGAGCTCACGATGAAAATAAAAATACAATGATAAATATCTTTATGTTGACAACAACAGTGTGGTGAAAAAAGTGAAATTAAAATACAAACAAAAATGATGATCGAAGGATGATGGAACCCGAAGAACGGTGAGATCAGAAGAACGAAGCTCATAGGACGAACGAAGACAAGGATGAACGGGGACACTGGCAGATCGCAAGTCCAAATAGAAGTTGAAGAAAACCAAAAAAGGAAGGAGGGCCTTAATAAAATACGGCAATAAATCAAAACTTAAAATAGGTCCACTCTCTGGCAACTATAGCATGGGACTGACCGGGGCTGTATCAGACTCAGAGAGGGGTTAGCCGTGTGTTTACATTATGAACGTTGTAGACTAAACAATAAGAAAAAAAAAAGTTTTGAGTTTTGTGTGAGTCGTCTTCCCTAGGGGCTTCTAAATCCTATTACTGAATTTTGTGTCGATAAATTCACTACATTGACAGTTTTTATTTTTGAGTTGAGCCCCTTCCGGTCTGCCACTTCCGCTGAAAAATAATAGGTGTCTTCGGTTCTAGATCCAAATATGAGTTATCGTGTTCACAGACACAAATACTTTTTTTTTTCTTTAGGAATCTAGTCCACGAAATAAGAGCACGCATTGCTGCAGGGAACAGATGTCTATTTGCTGTTCAAAGAATACTCAAGTTCCGCACATTAACGTGGAGGGCCAAGCTAATTGTATATAAAACCATTGTCCGTCCAATTGGGCGTTGACACGTTTAGGTTAGGTTAGGTTTTATGACTCATGCCCGGGCTTTAACTACGAGGTCATATCGCCTACTACCAGAGCGCTCTTTCATCACTCTGGTGGACATGAGCCCGACTCTACTGTGGGAGTCCTAAATTTTGACTACCCTTAATTTTTATTCACCTAGGGTAGGGGTCTTTAACGATTACCTGGAATCGTACAGGCTCGGGACCATCGCTTAACGTCTCATCGGAAGGAGGGCGTGCTTAAGTTTATTTAACCTCCCAGATAAAATAAACTAAGGGCCTCGGTCGGGTTTAGAACCCACGATCTTGAGCTCAGACAAGCACGAATACCACTGAACTACCGGCGCCCTCAAGGGGCGTTGACAAAAGAACATGAAGAGACTCCGCTACTGTGGGAACGGAAAGTACTTATAAAGATTTATGGATCTGTTTCCGAGAACGGCAGAACAGAGAATTGAGAGACGTTACGGGGAGACCGACCTGGTGACCGTGATCAAGCAGGCAAGATGACGTTGGTTGGGCCACGTAGAGAGAATGGAAGGAGGAAGACTCCCTAAACAAGCCCTCAAGGCCAGACGGTGCCAGGAGAAGAGGAAGACAGACTCGGTTGGCTGGACGACGTTGAGGCGGACCTCCGAGTGTTGGGCATCAGAGGATGGAGGGAGAAGGTTTTGGATCCAGATGAATAGAGGAGGATTGTGACGGAGGCACCGGTTCTTTCAGGACCGTAGCGCCGCAGGAAGAACAAGAAGAAGGAATCTAGAAGTCTGAAATCATGAAATTCCGTTGAAGACTTCGGAACGAATAACTTCCCGATTACTTTGTAAAAAAGTGTATCGGTGCCAAAATGTTGATACAGTAAAATATATGGATATATTGATATACACATCACTATGGAATGACTGGCAATGATAATTCTGGATTAGAACTCCATACATAAATGTGATCCGGGTAGCTATCTAAATAGCGAGTTGTCTTGTTGGAAAGTGGCAAGTCCCGTTGTTTGGTAACTCATTAGCTGAACTTGTTCCAGTAACTTAACCGACCGTAGCATCCTTCAACTCCTGGCCTAATTCGAACCTTTCTGCTTCTGTCTCCTGTTAGACCCACCTGATCCGCACGAGTATAGAGTATATATGGAGGACATGGATAGCTCAGTGGTATGGAGTGCTTCTTTACTGAGGTCACGGGTTCGAAACCCGGCTGAAACCATCAGATTTTTTAACTGGAAGGTGAAAAAAAATATATGAAAAAACCCAATGTGGTGATTGTTGAGATTTACCGATGGATATCGACGTACACCAAGTATGTTTGTGAGAGTCCGAAAAATTATTTATATTTCATTCTATTCAGACATTCGCTGGAGATAATAATAATAATAATATTTATTTTCGATAATAAATAATGGTTATAGGAGGATAACTTATAAATCAAATATAGCTATGGTCGGATAAGAGAATTGAGCGTGTTTGCCTTCTGAGCTCAAGATCACCGATTCGAAAATAGCCGAGACCCTTACTTTTTTTTTATCTAGTAGGTGAAAAAAACCATCAGCACGCCGTCCTTCGGATGGGACGTTAAACGATTGTCCCGAGTCTTTACGATGTCAAGTATTCATATGTGATAGTAAGATGTTGTGGGACGAAATTTTCTCATAGAAATAAAAGACGTTGTCTTCCCACTTTTTTATTTTAGACCAGAATCGGTTCTCGACGCAACAGCGTCATCATCAGTGGTTCATCCCACCCACACAGCTCAGCGGTTAAAGGACAGCTGGCCTTTTGTGGGTGGGATGAACCACTGATGATGACGCTGTTGCGTTGAAAACCGGTTCTGGTCTAAAATAAAAAAAAAGGGAAGACAATCTTTTTTTATTTCTGTCAGATATTCGTTAGAAACCCCTACTACCCTTGGGTAAGCAAAATTTAGGACCTCCACCAGAGTAACGAAACAGCGCTCTGGTAGTAGGTGATTTGACCTCATAGTTAAAGCCAGGGCATGAGTAATAATAACTAAGTAACTAATGAATACAGAGATACAGTTTTTAATTTAATTTAAATTTTGATAAATATTTTTTATAATTCTTCTAGAAGTGTCTTTTTCACAATATTTCAGTATGTACCTTCCTCGTGTCACAATTTTCAAAATATAGAAAATAAAGAAAAAAAAAAAATCCTATTTGAAAGACAGCGTGATGCCTCCCAAATAAAAAATCTTGGCTGGTTTCGAACCCGCGATCTTAAGCTCAGAGATAGTTTAAAAAGGGGATATTCAAATGAGGATTGGACCAATGCCTGCTGTGAAAACTCCAAAGAGATATCGAAAATTCGTGACCTTTATCGAAAGAGAAATCCAATTCCGATGTACGTGACATCACTCGCGAACAGAAGACTTCTATGGAAGAGTGATTCTCGAATCTACCTTACTGGGATCACAATTCGACAATCAATATTCTTGTAGTTAGATATCATCCGGAAATATAACGACTTGTATTATGAGAACCTGAACCATTTATATGAGATTGTCTTCTATAATAATAATAATAATAACATTTATTTCCGTTAAACCATAACATGATAGTATAATACTTCATAAGAATGTATAGATTAAGATAACTTATAAATTAGATACATAAAATGCTTTATTCCTAATCAGAAAAAAAAAAAATTATAGAGAGAAGATGTATGAGAGGGCGCCGGTAGCTCAGTGGTATGCGTGCTTGCCTTCTGAGCTCAAGTTCGTGGGTTCGAAACCCGACCGAGGTCCTTAGTTTATTTTATCTGGAAGGTAAAATAAACTTAAGCACGCCGTCCTTCGGATGGGACGTTAAGCGATGGTCCCGAGCCTGTACGATGTCAGGTACTCGTTAAAGACCCCTACCCTAGATGAATAAAAATTTAGAGTAGGCAAAATTTAGGACTCCCACAGTAGAGTCGGGCTCATGTCCACCAGAGTGACGAAAGAGCGCTCTGGTAGTAGGCGATATGACCTCGTTGTTAAAGCCCGGGCATCAGTCATAAAACCTAACCTAACCTAACATATGAAAGTTGGATCGGTCTATACTGATACTCTGAGGCAGGAAGTGGCTTCTAATTAGGAATGGGGAGAGATGACGTGGCAAACAACTTGAGAAACCTTAAATATTTTGTTCCGTTAGATTTTTTTATTATTTCAGTGCTTAATGACAAAAACAAAGTGTGCAAATAGTTATTGTATATAGTTCTTGTTTCGTTTTTTCTAGACATAAGTTTCGTTTCGTTAAGTGCGTCTTTATTTCGTTATGTTTTCTTTATCTTTAAATTGTTAAAATTAACCTTTACAAATACTATTATTATTTAACTACTAGCAGTAATACCCGGCGTTGCCCGGGGAACTTTGACTTTTCTACTATTATCTCCTATAAGTCTTTTAAATTGTTCAACAGTACATTCATGATGTTATAATTTTCAATTATTCATACGGAATAAGGCTTATAGTCCATCAACGTCAAACACCCCAGCTAGTAAGTTTTTAGGACCCCTGGGCATCACAGCTAGTATGCGTCTTTCAACGGCGGAAACCACAGATAGTGAATACTTAGCATCGCTGGACATCCTAGCCAGTGCGTACTTAAGAACGCTATTGACCGCAGCTAGTAAATGCCTTGCAACAGCGGACCCCACAGCGAATACATAGTTACTACTACTACATGTGAAATTCATGCCAATCCGCTTACCCTTTAACAGTACATTCATGATGTTATAATTTTCATTTATTCATGCGGAATAAGGCTTATAGTCCTTCAACTATAGCAACGCTAGTAAGTTTTTAGGACCCCTGGGCACCACAGCTAGTATGCGCCTTTCAACGGCGGAAACCACAGCTAGTGAATACTTAGCTTCGCTGGACGTCCTAGCCAGTGCGAACTTAAGAACGTTTGTGACCACAGCTAATATATGCCTTGCAACGCTGGGCACCACAGCTAGTACGTAGTTAGGAACGCTGGGCACCAGAGGTAGTATATGCCTTGCAACGGCGGATCCCACAGCTAGTACGTAGTTAGAACGCTGGTCACCGCAGCTAGTATGTGCCTCGCAAGAGCGGACCCCACAGCTAGTACGAAGTTAGGAACGCTGGGCATCACAGCTAGTAAGTGCCTTGCAACAGCGGACCCCACAGCTAGTACGTAGTTAGAACCACTGGGCATCACAGCTAGTATGTGTTTTGCAACGGCGGACCCCACAGCTAGTACGTAGTTAGAAACGCTGAGCATCACAGCTAGTATGCTTTTGCAACGACGGACCCCACAGCTAGTATGTTTTTAGGAACGCTGGGCCCTACAGGTAGTAGGTGCCTTGCAACTGCGGACCCCACAGATAGTAAGTAGTTAGAACCACAGGGCATCATAGCTAGTATGAGTTTTGCAACGGCGGACCCCACAGCTAGTACCTACGTAGTTAAATACGCTGGGCCACACTGCTAGCGCCTTGTAACAGCAGACCCCACAGCTAGTACGTAATTAGGAACGCTGGGCATCACAGCTAGTAAATGTCCCCTAAATTTAGGGTAGGCAACATTTAGGACTTCCACGGTAGGAGTCGGGCTCATGTCCACCAGAGTGACGAAAGTGCGCTCTAGTAGTAGGCGATATGACCTCGCAGTTAAAGCCGGGGCATGAGTCTTGTAATGGTTAGTTATTGTGTTTCATACCCGGGCTTTAACTACGAGGTCATATCGCCTACTACAAGAGACCACGGGTAGACATGAGTCTGACTCTACCATGGGAGTCCTAAATTTTGCCTACCTAGGTTTATTCACCTACAGGGATCTTTAATGAGTACGGCATAGTACAGGTTCAGGACCATTGCTTAATGTCCCATCCGAAGGACGGCATACTCAAGGTTCTTTCACCTCCCAGGTAAAAACAGCTCAGTAGGCTAGCACGCAACCGGCGCCCTCTATATTGATGTTAGATAATTTGAAGCTGTGATTAGTGACCCTTGTCCAATCAGAATGATCTGGCTTTTATCTAGCTTTTTGATTGGACATCGTGCAACCAATGGCTGTGGTTCTATCTAACCTAACCTAAGTTTCGGGTTAGCAGCAATGGAACCGTGTTACATAAGCCTCTAAGCCACAGGACAATACTCTTTAACAAAAAATAAAAACAAATAACTTAAGCATTATATTGTCTAATTCGAGGGCGTGTATGCGTGCTGGACTTCTGAGCTCAAGAACGTGGGTTCGAAACCCGACCGAAGCTGTTAGTTTATTTTATCTGGGAGGTAAAATAAACTTAAGCATGCCGTTCTTCGGATGGGACGTTAAGCGATGGTCCCGAGCCTGTACGATGTCAGGTACTCGTTAAAGACCCCTACCCTAGGTGAACAAAAATTTAGGGTAGGCAAAATTTAGGACTCCCACAGTAGAGTCGGGCTCATGTCCACCAGAGTGATGAAAGAGCGCTCTGGTAGTAGGCGATATGACCTAGTAAAGCCCGGGCATGAGACATAAAACCTAACCTAACCAAACCTATCGGCTAATTCCACAAAAATATATATATATACATGTAAAATTAATCGGTTTTGACTAAGGATTGCAATCCCGGGATCCCGAAATCCCGGCATTTAAAATTGTTTGAAGCTCAGGATTGAAATTTTTCAATCCCGGGATTTTCGGGATTTATTTTATTTTAAGTTTTTTATTAATTTTTTTAATTAAAAAAAGTATATATGTATTTTGAGATGTTGATGTAAATATAATCGCTAAAAGTGGAATTGATGGGTCTTCCTCAAACTTAAGCTCAACAGAAGAACTTCTCGGACCAGGTAATGGCGAAAAATCAGTGAGAAATGCACATAAACGAGAAATAAAAAAATTTATAACCGAAAGTTGACCGAAGAAAACGAAATAATATTTGGAGAACAATTCCACCGACCAGTGTAGCGGCCGAAAGAGCCTTACTGGGTACTTTTGTACCAAGCTGAGGTCAAGATTAGGCTCTTCGGAAACATTATGCTTTTTAAGGGCATATTTTTCAGCATAAATATGTAAATATGTCAACTGTAAAATTGAGTTGTATTTTTTTTGTTTCATAATTTTTTCATAAGTTAGTTATTATTGCCCGGGCTTTAACTACGAGGTCATATCGCCTACTACCAGAGCGCTCTTCTCTGGTGGACATGCGCCCGACTCTACTGTGGGAGTCCTAAATTTTGCCCACCCTAAATTTTTATTCACCTAGGGTAGGGGTCTTTAACGAGTACCTGACATCGTACAGGCTCGGGACCATCGCTTAACGTCCCATCCGAATGACGGCGTGCTTAAGTTTATTTTACCTCCCAGATAAAATAAACTAAGGGCCTCGGTCGGGTTTAGAACCCACGATCTTGAGCTCAGAAGGCCAAGCACGCATACCACTGAACTACCGGCGCTCTCAATTTTTTTTAAAACTTACCTATTTAGATGTTATTTTAATCAATCCCGAAAATTCCGTTAATACCGGGAGTTGAATCCCGAAATTTACGCCATCGGCAGCACAAAGTTCAAAAGTGACTTATATTCTTCCGAAATTTGTGTATCCATTCCAGAATATCTCTCATTAAAGTATCACAAATACATGAATGGAATCTGGACATATGAGGATCATTTGGACATCTTCATTCCGCCAGTGTTCTGAAGCTTTCTTGATGGCAATTAGCTTGGCTTTAAAGCTTGCATTTTTAGAAAGAGAAGAAAGTAGAGAGAGAAAGAGAGTAAAAAGAGTAATTAAGAGTAATTATTATAGTAAATTAATCACAAATGAATTTAAAGAGAAACAAATAATCGAATCCTTGCCAAGATTTACTGTCGTTAAACTGACAAAATATTTATAAATTAATACATTTCTAATTGCTTAAATTATTAATTTTTTTTCAATTAAAGTAGAACATGGATATCACGGTTGATATGATACTAGGTACTCGTTAGTGACGGTAATTGGGCCAACTATAGCACATGTTCTTCACAGTGAACGATCATAGGAACACTTAACTCAATTCACTATTTCACGGTTCTTGGCCTTCAAAACCATCAAGAGTACTGTTAGTTTTCGTTTATGAAAGTCCAAATATGATAATAATTACAGAGATCATTAAACGATAGTTGAAGGCGAATGGGGGAATTTAGCCCATTGTATGTCAGACAGATTAAATAGAACATATAAAAATATTTTAAGAGTTAACTTTTCAGTATTAAATTGTAAGCCAATGAATGAAGATAGAAAGAATGTCTCGTTATACTAAAGCTCTCAGATTCGGATCGGTCAATCACTGGCAAAGTACTTCTCCAGCATGATTCAATCAAATAAGTTTCCCGAACATTTACACAGGGACATTTAAATCATTGTAAATTTCATATCGATTAATTATATATCGGCATTTTTGAGTTAAGCTCTCTTCTTCTGATTCCCTCTTTCCTTTGGTCGTGTCTATGCACAACATTCGTAAACATGGCACACACTGAGGACTGTATTCGATAGGTGCTAGTTCATGGAGAAACTAACTTTAACAAAAAATAATGAAAACTGTGTTTCTATTAATATTTCTTAAACACTATTATGTACTCATGGATAGGTGTAACTCTTGATAAGGAAGTAGAATATTTAAACAATATGCTAGAAATCGTATATTCCCAGGAAAAAATATATCAAATAGAAACTAGTTTTCCTTCCGACTAGTGACTGATTCCAATCAATCAATGTTCTATGGAGGAAAATTTTTCACAGTTTTCTTTAACTTTCTTCGTTATGCTTCCTGTATTTTTTTTCTATTCTATTTTTTTTTTGGAAAATTTTCTTGTCAAAAGAAATCGGAGAAGAGTATCGAAAAAAGAAAAAATTAGTAAAAAAAAATTGTTACACCTTGTTATATTTAATTGAAGTTAGTGTATAGCGGCGCTGTCTGGGATATGAGTGGTGGGGACTGGAGAGTGAAAGCTGTACCTTGAGGCACTATGAAAGGTTGTTGTGGTTTTAGTCACATCATTGGGGAAAAATTGTTGGTGAATCATTGGCAATGTTCTTCCCCAGTAGGAATTAATCAATTGAATTTTGGCTCTTTCTCCAAAACCAATCGTTGACTTATATAAGTCAACCGCTCCTTCAGAATCCTCTATTTCCTCAAACGCCTTCGTCATCTTCGGTATTCTCCCTTGTTTTCCCCTATTTTGATTATACTCGCCTCGCGTATGGAGGACTCTGGTGAGCTCGACATGAAATTAAGCGAGTCATGAATTCCTTCCGAAGATTTTTCTAAGATTCAAATAATTTATGGTTTCCAGATTTACTTTGTGAAGCTCCATTCTAGGAATAGATAATTAAAATACACAATTTCTTTGTTAAACTTCACTATATATATTTTCAAATACTCAACTAGTTTCACTTACAAACTGACAGAATTGGTTGACAGGGTAGAAGGTACAGTTATGGAGGGGGTTTTTAGGTACCTAGTGACGGGAAATCCCTTGTTTTTGTTACTCTATCTATACATTCCAATAAACAGATATTTACAAGATAATAATAAATATAAAATAAAAAAGAAAATATATATATATATAAATATTTATAAAATCTAATAAAGTGAAGCTAACAGTAAAGTGTTGGTATTTATATAGGTATGACTCATGAATTATATAAATGTAAAATATAATAATAATAAAGTGAATAAAAACAAATACATAGAATACGTTAAATTCGCTTTATTAAATTATATATATATATTTTTTTTCTTTTTTATTTTATATTTATTATTATCTTGTAAATATCTGTTTATTGGAATGTATAGAGTAACAAAAACAAGGGATTCCCCGTCACTACCTAAAAACCCCCTCCATAACTGTACCTTCTACCCTGTCAACCAATTCTGTCAGTTTGTAAGTGACTCTTGATAATGCCTTAACACGGCGAAACTAGTTGAGTATTTGAAAATATATATAGTGAAGTTTGACAAAGAAATTGTGTATTTTAATTATCTATTCCTTTCTAAGATTCATTTTCAGGCTCCCCAGACACTCCTCTATTACCAGTTCCTATACCGACCTAAAATGGCTCTTCCCATCCTCTCGTCGACAATATTTCCTAGGCTCCTTCCTCTATCAAACTATATCTTCCCAAAAGCCCTCCTACATCTTCCAAATGCTCCAATTTAAATCCAATATCCACCAGAAAGTCACTAGATCCCGTCCCTCTGATCTTTATCTCCCTTCCTACAGGACAACTCCTTACTTATCCAGGCTAATTTCCTCATTTAAGTCCCTACTTTTCCATTATCTCCTAACTCAGCAAACCTCTGATTCCTAAGGCTGGCTCCTATAAGATAGTTCTCGTCTTCCTATAAGTCTCTCTCTCCACTGGACAGATTGTTACTCTTCTGTTTCATCAATCCAGTTTTTTACAATTCATATATAAGTCATTATTGTTATCATGTTTATTATTTACTAGTTTATTATATTGTTTTACTCATTCCCTGTTTTTAATATTTATTCCTAGAGACCTCTTTTATTTTTTTTTACTCTTTGTCAACTGTTTGATACTTGTATACTCTTGTTTATTTTCTATGTTATTATTCTTAGGGGACGTATGTCCCAGAATAAAGATTATTTTTCATTTCATTCCATCCTCATACTAAATTTTGTGTCGGTATACTCATGACTCCCGATTGAATGAATGTAATTGTTCGACACAAAATTGTATATGTAAATTCAAAGTCCTATAAGGACGACGATTGATTGATTTTGGAGCGAAAACGTAATCAATTAAAGCTGGAAATGTACATTGCTGATGATTTTTATAAATATTTCTATTCTTTATATACAACTATTCTTTTTATAAATATTTCTGGCTTTTTTTTTTTTTTTTTTTTTTTTTTCTTTTTTTTTCTCTCTTTTGGCTTTATGTACGGTGCATATTAGCCATGTCAATGTGTTATATATAATTATTTAAGACATCCATGGCCCCGGGAGGGAGTTCTATCTACGAAATAAAACTCACTCCCGGACGGGATTCGAACCCGCAAACCATCTTTCTGGCTTAAGAGGCATGCTTGCAATTTTAAAGCATTTCGATTTTATATTTCAGCATTTTTACTACATATCGTTGGTATATTTTGGCTTATGAGAGCACCGGTAGCTCAGAGGTAGCGATTCTAATGAAGAGTTCCAGATCGCGGGTTAGAAACGAGGTAAAAAAACCTTGAGCACACCATCCTTCGGATGTTCCCAAGCCTGTGCGATGTCAGATAGGTAGACAAAGTTGAGCACACCCAATGTAGAGTCAGGCTCATCTCCAACAGATCGACAAAAGAGCGCTCCGGTAGTAGACGATATATTAAATAATAGAGACATTGTCTTGACGTTAGTGTCCAGGAGTCCAAGAAGTCAGATGGGTGTTGACGGCCACTAGAGAAAGCTGACCCTCTGAAGACAGACTGGACACCTGCCAGACGTGACGGCTGCTGGGACAACTAACCAAAGATCCCACTTTCTTAGCTGACCAGTTTTCCTTCCGAACTGTCAGGAACTAACTGTCCTGTACTCTACAGGAGGTTGTGGCGTGTACAGAACTTGTTTCCGGAAGGATGAGGAGTTCCGGATGAACGTCATTGGTGAATCACTGGCAGTTCGAATGAATCAACTAGGTTTTCGCTCTCTCTCTGGAACCAATTTACCGAGTGGTGTCTGACATAGCGACTGGATCATTATACTTAATTTCTGTTAATACATTCATTACTGCTATTGCTTTTTTTGAGTTGAGCCCTCCCCTATCTCCCCCCCCCCCCCCCCCCCCTTTTCTTTGGCCCATTAGACTGTAATTCGATAGGTGTCGTCCTTACGAGATCTTGGAATTACATGTATATTTTCGTATCTATACATTCATTTTTACTGGAAGTTATCGTGTTCACAGACGTACACTCATGGACAAACAGGTAATTTTTAGCAGGACATGAGTCACAATAACTAGGATATACTCCTGAAAGGCCCTTACGCTAAGTAAATAATCGGGTAGGCAACATTTAAGACTGTAGAGTCGGGCTCATGTCCACCAGAGGGACGAAAGAGCGCTCTGCTAGTAGACGATATATCCTCTTAGTTAAAGCCCGGGCATTGCTGTAACTGGATGTACATATATAATATATTGCTTCAGGATGCCAGAAGAAAAAAATATATATAAACAATTAAAAATAGATAACAATAGATAAGTAGTAATAATAAATGAAAAGAAACTAAAATAGTACTAATAACAATAATAATTGTAATTATTTTATTTATTTACATATTCACAACGACAACATTAGTCACTAGTGATTGTGATGATGTGCGGTGGCAAGTGTGTCGCTGTACTACTGAGGTACGTGACCGAAGAGGAGTCCAGGCTAGTCCTGGAGCAGGTCCCTCTGCCATGCCCGCTTTGTTTGTGGGGAGAGTGTTCGTGGATAGTTGCAGAATAATTGGATTGGCTTGATGATGGAGTTTGTCGTGAAAATTTTGATATCGTGTCTTGATAATATAATTGTAATTGAAAAAAAAAAAAAAAAATTATAATATAATAAATTATATTATTTTTTCAAGAGAATATTTAAGGGGTAACGAGATATGTATCTTAAGGCCTCGAACATATATCGTAAAATAACAAGTACTTTGCATATTTTATCTGGGAGGTGATCAAACCATGAGCACCTCATCCTTCGGATTGGAAGTTAAGCATGGATCCCGGGTCTATACGATGTCAAGCACTCCCCTAGTTGAATAAACATTGAGGGTAGGCCAAATTTAGAACTCTCATAGTAGAATCCACCAGAGGGACCAAAGAGCGCTCTGCTAGTAAACGATATGTCCTCTTAGTTAAGCCCGGTCATGGCTGTAACTGGATGTACATATATAACATATTCCTTCAGAACTCGGAAGGGGACACATCGACAACCTCAAAGTTTTGTAAATCGGCTTCGAGCAACAGTCGGAATTAACCGAACGTATAAACTCACTTTTTGTTTATTAACAAATTTTGGGATATATAAAACATTTGTTAAGGATTATATTCGTTCGAAATCTTTTGAGGAACAGTGAAACTTCAGTCCCTATGACGCTGTCAGTGCGGTTAACGCCGTTCCGTTGTCACTTTCTCAGTTATTCCAGTTGGATAACCACCCGTATTTCTCTCCTCAAGTCTCCCCGCCAAACTCACTTACGTAAGCTACTCACGATGTTAACGATACTTAACGCTTTCTTATTCATCATATCTTCTGACCATCTTTCTCCCTCTTGTTCCAACGTAAATGAGTCTTAAATGACTTTACGTTCATTTAACTTCCTGGTTTCTTTGCTATTGAATTAGACTGTTACAACCTGAAGGAATCTAGTTCTTACATGCAGACGCAAGGAAACATGCCGCTCTAGGCGAACCAGTGTGACGCCACGCCTACCACCATGAAAACTGACACATCTTCACATTTCAAGTACAATCCAAGTAGGGAAGGATTGACCAATGATGTAATACGAAGGAGGAGAAATGAGGCTTGTGGTCGATAAAAACAAAATTCTAGAATTTCTGCCAAGCTTTCGGCACTAGTGAGCCTTCTTCAGTGTCTATATTGACATATAAACATTATCAGTAAGGTTATATAAGGTACGATTACATAAATATATAAACATATAGATATAAAAATGTATTTGTAGGAATATTGAGGGTCAGTCAAAGATGGAAGAAAACAGGCAACACTATTCAAACGCCAACGTTTCGATATATTTTATATCATCATCAGGGCCTACAAACATGGGGGGGAATCAAGATTAGAATCACAATTAAACAAAATTAGTGTGTTGATAAACATTACTGAACGTTAAAATAGACATTGTAACAAGTTAAAAATTGAACCTGACTTACTATGAATACATTACTAAACATAAACATTATGATTATTAATGTTTATGTTTAGTAATGTATTAATAGTTAATTTTAATTTATATTAGTGTACGTTCATGTTTATGGTTAACAATGTTACTATATTTAATTTTAATGTTAGGTAATGTATTCATAGTAAGTCAGGTTCAATTTTTAACTTGTTACAATGTCTATTTTAACGTTCAGTAATGTTTATCAACACACTAATTTTGTTTAATTGTGATTCTAATCTTGATTCCCCCCCATGTTTGTAGGCCCTGATGATGATATAAAATATATCGAAACGTTGGCGTTTGAATAGTGTTGCCTGTTTTCTTCCACCTTTGACTGACCCTCAATATTCCTACAATTAGAATCTACAGTCGCTAAACAACATCTATATAAAAATGTTTATAAATAAAAATAAAATAATAACAATAATAAACAAATAATAAAATTAATGGAAATAATAAAATGATCATATTTCTTGTAGAAATTGTTGCTAGTCTTCTACAAAATTTTGCTTTCTACAGTAGTTTCCGAAAAGGGGCCTAATAAAAATATCGAAAGTTCAAGACGTGCAATTATGAAGAAAGTGCACACATTTAAAAAAATTTCAATTAATAATTATTTCTCTTGGATTTCTTCTAAAATATATACCTATTAGGGTGGTCCTTAAACATACATTTTTTTTTTGTAAGGCTGAATTTCGGTTTTTTGAGATAAAAAAACAAGAAAAACATGTTTTTTATCTCAAAAAACCGAAATTCAGTCTTACAAAAAAAATGTATGTTTAAGGACCACCCTAATACCTATATACTCTGAGATGCCATTGAATATTTCTAAATTTTCAAAAATATTCAATCTAATCCAAATGAATTATATTACTTGGTTGACAGAGAAAATGAATAGCATAGAATCGAGAACTAAAATTGGGTTTATTTAAACTTAACCTAGATTATGAAGAAAAGAATATCCGGCTAACTCCGGATAGAATGAAGGTATCGACAAAGTTTATATGTGTGATCAGAACCCTATAAGGACAATACCTTTCCATTTTCAGTCAAATCGGCCCAAGGAAAAGGAGTGATCAGGGGCTTAACAGAAAACCTCAAATAACTGTCGATAGAATGAATGTATCGACACGAAATTTTATATGTGTAACCTGAACCCGATAAGAACACATCGATTTTCAGTCGAGTCAACTGTTGAATATTAGCACAAACAGTAGACTGATTTTGGATGGGGGAGCAAAAATTAATTGATTAATTTTTAGAGTTTTTTAAAATTTACTAAACATTTTTTTTTCCTTTTTAAATGGGTCATTTTGTGGCGACCACTCCATTTATTTTCATAACGAAATGCCCGTTAGCCATTGAGATCGCCGCGGTCATTAACTGTTTGATTGCACTTTTAGACTTTCTATAACGGTAAAACGGAGCCCGTACTGTTCTTTTGTTGCTATCCTACTGGTGTTATGTTGTTATAGTATGAATTTATTGTTGCTATTAATAGCACAAAGTTATAAAATATGGTCTTTATATACCTATAACACTTATACTCACACTTATGTTCTCATCATTAACAAGTTTTTAATGTAATTCTAAAAACTGCCATATCCCAGTTTAATTTTTTTTAAAACTTCCCCAGCTCAACAACGTACAAGGGAAGTTATTTAATTAGAAATTTGATGTTGGGTTGTTGTATGAGAGGGCGCCGGTAGCTCAGTGGTATGCGTGCTTGCCTTTAAGTTCGTGGGTTCGTTAGTTTATTTTATCTGGGAGGTAAAATAAACTTAAGCACGCCGTCCTTCGGATGGGACTTTAAGTCCCGAGCCTGTACGATGTCAGGTACTCGTTAAAGACCCCTGCCCTAGGTAAATAAAAATTTAGGGTAGGCAACATTTAGGACTCCCACAGTAGAGTTGGGCTCATGTCACCAGAGTGACGAAAAGATCGCTCTGGTAGTAGGCGATATGACCTCGTAGTTAAAGCCTGGGCATGAGTCATAAAACCTAACCTAACCTATATATATATATATTTTTTTAAATTTTATTTATATGTATGTATATGATTTAAAATAGATGGTAATAGACAAATAGTAATAATAAATAGAGAGACAATTTTGCACCTTTTTGTGGTTTCAAAAACATATAATTACAATTTATTTTATAAAACTTGAGAATATTTCTACCTCCTGGTCCGAAGTTCAAGTTAGAAGTTACCGGTGAGGTTAACAGTTCAGGTGCGTGAAAAAAAAAAATATATATATATATATATAGGGATATATAAACAATTAAAAATAGGTAATAATAGATAAGTAGTAGTAATAAATAAAAAGAAACTAAAATAGTACTAATAACAATAATAATTGTAATTAAAAAAATTATAATATAATAAACTATATTATTTTTTCAAGAGAATATTTAAGGGGTAACGAGATATGTATCTTAAGACCTCGAACATATAGCGTAAATCAAGTACTTTGCATATTTTATTTGAACAAACCGTGAGCACCTCGTCCTTCGGATGGGAAATTAAGCATGGATTCCGGGTCTATGCTATGTCAAGCACTCCCTACCCTAGGTGAATAAACATTGAGTATAGGTAAAATTTAGGATCCACCAGAGGGACCAAAGAGCGCTCTGGTAGTAGGCGATATGATCTCATAGTATAACAATAATTATGAGTTGGGTCATGAGTCACAATAACTAAGTACTTTTGAACTGACATATTGTTTAGTCTGTCTGCCAGGAAAAGTGACATAAAAAACATTATAACAATAGCAACTGTTATTTGAAAGTAGCAGTAACAGGTGAATAGATATAGAACTTTTCATTACCAACCGATATTATCGAACTATAGATATCGATATATCGGCCATCCAGACCTTGAAATCGTTGCCATCCCCTAATGTAGAGTATTCTAGTCAAGTTACTAAAGGTCGGGAGATGGTCTCAGGTAGAATGAGGCTAACCTTCTTGGGCCTTATCATTTTTTTTGCTCACCCTCCGTGTGTCTGCGCATTCCTTTACCATCGCATTCAACGTGAAACCTCACAAATTAAGTTTTCTCTCTCTCTCAAAAACCAATCTACGGTTTGGGATAAAACTCATAAACTCTCATATTAAATTGACTTTTATAGAGAGAAATTTTCAGACCTTTTTGTTGTTTCAAAAACATATACGTTACAATTCGTTTTATAAAATTTGAGAATGTCTCTACCTCCTGGTCCGAAGAAGTTATAGTTGGAAGTAACCTGTGAGGTTGACAGATTGGGTGCCTGAAGAAAAAAAATATATATAAACAATTAAAAATAGATAAGTTGTAACAATAAATAAAAATAAACTAATATAGTACTTATAATAATATAATATATTATATTATTGTTTCAAGACAATATTTATGGGGGTGACGAGATATGTATCTTAAGGCCTCGAACATATATCGTAAAATAACAAGTAGGTACTTTGCATATTTTATATGGGAGGAGAACAACCCGTGAGCACGTTGTCTTTTGGATCTTTCGGATGGGAAATTAAGCATGGGTCCCGGGTCTGTACTAGGGATGGGTATCGACCAACAAAACATCGATTAATGACATAGATTATTATTTTCTACTAGTTAATCAATACACATATTAATCGTTGGTTAAATAATCGATTAATCGATTAAACGAAAGCACAAACAAAAGTTAATACAATCAGTCAATCACAACTCACAAATGACAAAACACGATTAGAAATTAGAATTAGAAGTAGAACTATTAGAAGGTTACTTTTTACTTATCACCAGTTCACCACTGACGATAGTCGATACGATAGTCTCCTCCCACTTTTTTAGACGAGTTGCACGTCGGATGAATAATAATTAATTCATTTTTCTTTTTTTCTCCTGTTTTTCGGATGAGTTGTAATTTCAATTAAAAATTTAATAATCGTTAAATAATCATCGATCATCCGATTAATCAAACCTAGATGACATCGATTAAAAAACCACCGATTATTTTGATTAATCGGTTAATCGATACCCATCCCTAGTCTGTACTCTGAGGCTCCCCTTCCCTTCGGCGGATTTCGAGGAAAATGATTACGTGCCGTCCTTATGGTGTTTTGAATTTAAATATAAAATTTCATGTCGATACATTCTGCAGTTATTAGAGTTTTTGAGTTGAGTCCCCTGAAAATTATTAGATGTTGTTTTCGAATTTATATATTGATTTTCGAGTATACATTCATGACTACGCCAACTATTAGAGTTTTTGTGTTAAGCCTCTGCCCTAGTCCCCCTTTTTACTTTAGCAGATTTGGCTGAAAATCATAAGGTGTTCTGGACACACATATAAAATTTCGCATTGATACATTCATTCTATCAGGAGTTATCATGTTCACAGATTTATAAACAGACATTATTTAAATTTTTTTTTAAATCGGGGAGTCGGAAAATATGAAATTTCTGTGAAAACTCATTGATTGTAATTATGACTCATGCCCGGGCTTTAATTACAAGGTCATATCGCCTACTACTAGAGCGCTCTCTACTGTGGGAGTCCTAAATTTTGCATACCCTAAATTTTTATTTACCTAGGGCAAGGGGTCTTTAACGAGTACCTGACATCGTACAGGCTCGGTATCATCGCTTAACGTCCCATCCGAAGGACGGCGTGCTTAAGTTTATTTTACCTCCCAGATAAAATAAACTAAGGGCGTCGGCCGGGTTTCGAAACCTCGATCTTGAGCTCAGAAGGCAAGCACGCAAACCACTGAGCTACCGGTGCCCTTATACATACCTATATATATTCTGATTGATTGTAAATTGATTCACAAGATGGAAGTAATTTTAAGAAGGCTATGAAATGTTCCTTTCTGTAAATGTTGTTCGAGTGCAGAACTGTTCAGCACTATTTCATCCCACTTCTTTTTCTTTTTACAATTTTATTATCTTAACTATCATAAAACTTTATTACCCACCATTTCCAGCTGACTAATACTGAAACGATATCTGATAAGAGTTATCAAAATTCATTTGAAATCGTAAAATAACTTTTAGCATCATGAAATCATGCCTCATTATAGTTTCTTTAATGAATAGATAAATAATCTAATGAGAGTCGATTAAATGGTGTTATAATACTAACTATAACATATTACTTTCATAGCTACACGAAGTATAGGCAAAGTTATGTAATCGGTCAGAATTTCAGTTTCCGACCGCTTGAATCCATAAAATTCAGGGATTCGATGACATAACTGAGAGGTTTACAAAAGAAATAGATATAAAGTTCTGTTTGATATAACAACGTCAGTTGATGGGAGAAGCCAGCCAGCGCTGACACTCCCTCGAAAGTTAATTGTCATTATTCACTATTCTCCGAGAGAAGATCGCGAGGCCACCTCTTGTTCAAGCGGCGGGGAGGATTGTCTGGATGGGAATGAGAGGAAAGATCTTTTGTGAGAGGATTTGAATGGGAAGAAAAGTTAATGTGGAATGATTGGAATCGGGATTTGATTAATTCATTGACAGTTCCATACTTCCATCTTATAAATTAATCTACAATCAATCAGAATATATATTGCAACGGTCCTTACTACTTATATTATTTCTACTACTATGTAATTATAAATTGGATAAAATCAATAAAAAATCATATTTAGAAAAAGGTGTTACATTTTATATTTTTATAGATTTGTTTTAAAATATATTTTATAAAAAAATTACTTGGGTTAGTGACAATTTCTTTACACACATAAAATTTTTACAACATTTAACAAAACCTGAGTGACATCTCTTCTTTTTTTTTTATTGTTCCTGATGATGATAGATGTGAACATCTTAGCACGTTGAGGATGGGTAGCAGACATTAAGGCCACGTCTTCTTCTCTCTTCTGGATTCGGAGCTTGAGCTGATCATAGTCGTGTTCTCATATTTTGAATTGGAGTTATCCGGGGCACTTCCCCTCGATGCTTTTCTTCCTTCTCACCACCGTTGTTTTATTATTTTTTTTTAGAATCACTCACATTTTTATACTTTTCACTGCACCGACCTTCTCACTGAACCATCTTTGAACAGAACTCACACCAGACAACCTGTACTTCTCCAGGGGACAAGTTGAGGTATCCATTTTGCACTCACACTTATTACTGATTGGCCAAAATTTGCACAGCCATAAAAAAAAAAAACACAGATGTTTTTTTTTGTTTTTTTTCTATAATTTTTACATTAGTTTTTTATTCTACTTACATTCTTATTTCCAAAATTATTATGTTTCATAATTCTATTCCTACATAAAATATCAATAATAATCGAATACATGATTTAACTTTTTAATAGGACTCGATCATTGTACATAATCGCTGTGTGATAGCCTCGTATAACCTCCGAGATATCTAGACTTTGCGTAATTATACCATTTTATTTGCATTTTCTTATTTTCTATTGTAGAGGTCAATATGGACCACTACAATATATAGGTGTATACATGTAAGGGCGCCGGTAGCTCAGTGGTATGCGCGCTTGCCTTCTGAGCTCAAGATCGTGGTTTCGAAACCCGGCCAAGGCCCTTAGTTTATTTTATCTGGGAGGTAAAATAAACTAAAGCACGCCGTCGTTCGGATGGGACGTTAAACGATGGTACCGAGTCTGTACGATGTCAATTACTCCTTAAAGACCCCTGCCCTAGGTGAATAAAAATTTAGGGTATGCAAAATTTAAGACTCCAACTATAGAGTCGGGCTCATGTCTACCAGAGTGACGAAGGAGCGCTCTGGTAGTAGCCGATATGATCTCGTAGTTAAAGCCCGGGCATTAGTCATAATAACTATCAATGAGTTTTCACCGAAATTTCATATTTTCCGATTCCCTGAAATAAAAAAAATTAAAAAAATGTCGGTCTATAAATCTGTGAACATGATAACTCCTGATAGAATGAATGTATCAACGCGAAATTTTATATGTGTGTCCAGAACACCTATTGATTTTCAGCCAAATCTGCCAAAGTAGAAAGGGGGATGGGGGGGGGGGGGGGGGGGGGGGGGGTCATAACACGGCGGCTGTTCTCTTTAAGTGGGTATTACTTCTTGAGACTGTGTTCCTCTGGGGGTGGGAGAGTGTCCATTGTATTCGGGACATGTGCCCCCGTCTCTGAACGTGGCCCCGCTAAGATCCGGCCAAGAGACTCCCTATGTCTCTTCATTTACATTGGCTCTGCCCGCCTGCTCGGAGACAGGCCGATGACCTGTCTCCGAGCACAGCGGCGATCACAGTCCCAAATACAGTTATCCTTCTCTGACCAAGGGTTCATCCATATTCAAATATAGTTGAAAATGTAAATGACTAAAATATTTTAATAAAACGGTGTTTGCACATCAAAACAACATTTTGATTTCGATAATGTCAAAATTCTAACTGGTGAAAATACAAATATATCCAAGAACACATAACCAAAAACAACCAAAATACAATGAAATTTATTATGTTGACATAATTAATAATATTAAAATATCGGATAGGAACTTTTCACGATCTACGTGGTACTGCTTTCCTCTCTCCTGATGCTGATCCAGTCCTTTCATAAATATTATAATCCTTTTATAAATATTATAATAAAATACTTGTGAACCTGAGTTCTGCTGTATCTTCCATGTCTCCACTAAATGACGGCGTTCCTTAAGCATGTATCTTTGGTCCTATCCTTTTCACTATCTACATGGTACTGGTTACCTCTCTCCTGTTCCTGATCCAGTCCTTTCATCTCGCAACCTCCAAGAGCACATTACATTTTTTAAATTTAGAATTAAGATGAACGACAAGAATTCCTTTCAAATAGTACTCACCCTTTGACGAAAATATATATGACGGGAGATCTTCCATTCTTTAAAAAAAATGAAGTTCGCTTCCTAGGCCTCCTACGATCCGATCACCTAGTTTGTTTTTATGGATAATCAATAGCCACATTTATTTTATCAAAAGTAATTAATTGTATTAATAGTTAATCAAAAAAGCTAAAATCAACAAGTGAACTGTGAAAATAATAAAAACCGTGTAGGAGGTTATTCTCAGCACAACTAGCGGCGCGTTTGGATATATCGGAGTTTGTATCGAACGAATGCTTCTAGCATTATGTTCTAGTAAACTAAGACTCTGAAATTATTAAATAAAAATAAGATCCTGAAAAAGAGAATTTATCTGGTTTTGCCGTGACACGCCTCATATATTATGGTAACAAAAAAGAAAGAGACTTAAATAAATGATAAATAAATAAAAATATAAATAATAATTGAATTAATAATAATGAAATAATAATAATACAATAAACAATGAAAACAATAAATTACCATATTTCCTGTAAAAATTTTATCTTTTTTCTTCAACTAAATTTCGATTTCTACAGTAGTTTTTCGAAAAGGGGCCCTAAAAAAAGACATAGAATTCTTAAGAAAGTGCACGTATTAAAAAAAATGCAATTTACAAATTTTTCATTTTAATATGTGTGTATTATTTTTATACATCACAATATTTTATTCAAATATTAATGAGATCTTCAACTTTGCTGACATTATTAAAAATAAACTCCAAATCCTTGTTAGTAAGAATGCCACTTTTATAACCATTATGATTTCTTTGTCAAGGTTTGTGCTTTTTCAAAAAAAAAAAAAAAAAAAAAAAAATACTCTTTTGACCTAACACAACGGGAAAGTAGCGGCAAGTAACTGGAAAATTGTGGTCAGTCAAAGGTTTTTTTTATAAGAAAATATAAGAAATGTCAGCTTCTTTATTCCAGCGTGGCTTGGAATAAAAAAATATAATAAAAATCAACATAACTTGTCGATATATTTAATATTCATTTAAAATTAGAGCAATATTCATTTATAGAAAAAATATTTTAATAATTTCAAATTCGTCTTTGACTATAATTTTTCTTTTGAATTAACTTAGTAACGAATGTTTTGGCAAATCCCATCCCCCAGAAGTGTTTAGGGAGGGCCTAACTTTAAAATTCCCACTAACTTTCGATGGATTGAACATTTTTCTGCAATATTTTATGTATGTATTAAAACTTTTATAAGTAAGAAAATTTAAAAAATTTGTGCGGGAAATTTAAACTAAAAATTTGAGCTGAGGCAGGAAAATTTCTCGGTGGGGGGGGGGGGGAGGTCAGAGAAAACTCAGTGTCAGATGTAGAGAACTAATGAATTTAATAGTAGGATGGTCATTCACCTTGTTTCTGTCTGTTTCTGCTCTCATTCACAGATCGGAGATTCCGTGCTTACTGCCTGGTTCATACGAGTACACAACTCTTCAAACATTTATTCACATCTTCACTTCCCCATCTGCTTCTCAGCATGAGAAACGTTACATATGGCAGAAATTCGATATAGATCAACTATGAACCCAGTATCAAAAGTCGTCGGTGAATCACTGACTAATTCGGTTGATTGTTTTTGGAGGGGGAGCGAAAAGTTAATTGATTAATTCACCCTAAAGAAATTCATTTTTTGATCCACCGAAGCCTCTTACATATTTATAATATATTTTTTATAAATAAACTAAAAGTTACAGTCAACATTTAGAAGAGTGAAATAGCCGTCTGTGTGAAATGACCGCGCTTCGTAAGCGGGGCCCAATTCGCTTTAATCAATTGATTAATTCGTTCAGGGAAGTAAATTGCGGGCGATTCACCGATTTTTTAACGTGAAACATCTTTCATTTCGGTCAGAAGGTAGGGGGTCGAAAACCTAACGAAAACATGTAACACTAATATTGCTTATATCTTTGCAAAGGTACTACCCGCGTGTCTTACTTTGGTATCGTCGTAGAGGAAATAAGTCAATACTCGATCACGCATATGTCGCGTGCGCAGATGGTGCCGTGTTCGCGCTACGCATGACGCAATTGGAGCTAAATTTAGTCACGCGCGCGGCATTTATAAAGGCGTAGCTCGGCATTACGGTCGATCTGAGCGGGAGACCTCTCTCTGCTGTACGTATAATCCATCGAACTCAAACCGATGCTCTTCAGGAGTTATAAGGCTTACAAGTGTGTAATTTATTGCAGAAATTTGACGGTTGCTTGGCTTTAGCGCCCCCGCGTTCACCCATACACCCACTGCAGCACGCACAAGACTGCAGCTGCGTCCCAGATACAGTCTGTGTTTTTTTTATTGTTAACACTGATTGGCCAATAATTGGAGATGTGCTATATTAACACAGTAACCTAATTATGTGAATGTCTAGTACCGGATGTGGTTATTGTACTGTAGAGCACACTGACCCACATCTTAGCTCTATGTCTATGATGTTGGGCATTCTTAGAGATTATCTCTATGAAAGCGTAGCCGGCCTTCACTCATCTACAGCTTCCCATGGGTTCATCTGCTGAAGAAGGTATCCTTTGTGCCTGAAACTCCAGGGATCAGGAATATACCCCAATTCCTCCCCTTCCCTTCGGCCGATTCCGCTAAAAATTAATAATTGTCGTTCTTATAGAGATTGAAATTTACATATGAAACTTTGTGACAAGTTAGTTATTATGACTCATGCCCGGGCTGTAACTAGAAGGTCATATCGCCTACTACCAAAGCGCTCTTTCGTCACTCTGGACATGAGCCCGACTCTACTATGGGAGTCTTAAATTTGCCTACCCTAGAGTTTTATTCACCTAGGCTAGGGGTCTTTAAGGAGTATCTCACATCGTACAGGCTCGGGACCATCGCATAACCACGGGACCAGCGCCCTCAAGAAAGCCTCTCCCCTAACTCCCCCCCCCCCCCCCCCCCCCCTTCCCCTTTGTCGATTTAGCAGTAAATCTATAGGTGTTGTCCTTAGAGGGCTCTGGATACATGATATATTTATTCTATCGGGAGTTATTGTGTTCATAGACACACAATATATTTTTTTAATTTTTATAATTTTGAGTTCAGAAAACATGAAATTTTTGTTAAAAATAAATATTGAATTATTGACCGATTACATACATAACTTGCGGTATACTTCGTAAAGCTGTGGATATAAAAACAATTACTGTTTCTATATGTCTGTAAACATGATAACTACCGCTGGAATGATATATCGACATGAAACCTTAATTATGTACACGTAAGAAAGACATAAGTAGGGGAGAAAAGCGGGTTTTGGCGCAAGGGCAAGTGAGCAAGATGGTGGCCGTCCCCCTTCCCCCACCTCTTCACCTACCTCCCTCATCACCCCCACGTTTTTATTTGTAAACCCCCTCCCCTCTATGACGTCAACGCTCCCCTCCTTTTCCCCACCCCACTTTAATTTTTTTTAATTTAAAATCTACAATTTTTCTTATTCACCCACTAGTGCTCCCAAGCTCCTAGAAGTCGAACTAATAATTATTCTTGGGTAATTTTGGGGGTTTAAGAAAAAAAATATAGAATCTCTGACGGGATTCGAACTGAGGTGCATTGACACCTATTATGAACGTATCTTGTTTTATTATTATTTTTTTTTTATATACTCATATATTTTTATGTATTTATTTGTACAGTTTTTATTAATTTAATTTTACTTTTTTTAAATGGTTTTTTTGTTACTACTAATCATAGATGTGTTAGACTCAAGTAATCTAATTTATAAGCTATCTTAATGTATAAATTCATTTGACGTATCCTATTACCATGTATTGGTTTAAAGGAAATAAATTATTATTATTGTTATTATTTTCATCCAAACTGGACAAAAAGATTCAACAATTTCCGAGCATCTAACGATTTTGAACCATCAATTTTGTTATTTGGTTTCAGAGGTAGTGCGAAAAAGTAGGTGATTAATTCACACTGTGAAAGTAGATTGCCAGTGATTTTTTTTTATAATGGGCCATAGTCGACCCCAGTAATAAACAGCCGCCCACAGACTTGAAGGAACGGTATATATGAGTCATTCTCAGTCTTCTTCATGTTTAGTTCATTTCCTCTCATATTTTACCGCTATCTGACATAATGCAGTTTGCATTCTAAGTGACGTCTTCCGTGTTACTTCAAATGCACTTCACAGAAGCTAATCCAACCCTAGGATCTAGCTTTTCTAAATACATTTTTTAATACCCCATTCTTTCTAATTAGGTAGGTATAGGAAAAGTTAGTTAATTGGTTAGAAAAAAAAAGTCGTCAGTGATCTCCGATGATTCCCTTCCTAAGCACAAATTAATCAAGTAAACGCTCTCCCTCCAAAACCAGTAGGCTCAATAGTTGATTTACAATCAGCTTCTAAATCCTGATTATTCTTTATTGAAAAAAAAACAGTAATACAGGAATGTCGGTTGATAAGCTTCAATCAGGTTCGATGATAGTCAAACATAAGTAAAAATAAAAATATTCTGGTCGGTGTGGTATTAGCGTATCAAAGTAAATATGATCTGTAAGAAGTTTTATTAAACTAGATCCAGCCGTTTTTTTATTTAAGCAAAAATACTGCTAAAAAGTGGATTTTAGGAATTTTTGAAAAAGATTTATCCGACCTAATTTGTTCTGGTGGCAATGTTGCATTCTTTAGAGCCAGATTGAAAAATAGGCTATATGGCATCTGAAACTTTTGGTGAGTTATGTGAGGGGCTAAGCATAAAAATTGTTCTAGCTCATTAACGGATGGTCGGATTGTCATGAAATTTCACATATATAGTATTATTAATAGCCAATTGAAAAATAGGGTGTGTGAGGTCTCAAAATACTTATCGGGAGGGGGGGTTGTGGGGGGGCCCTATGCATAAATATAGTGCTAGATCATAAACGGAATGTCGGATCGTGATGAAATTTAACATGTAGTATCCTTAAAAGCAAAATTTTAAAAATAGGCTATGTGACGTATGTGCATTTGCATATCAATTAAAAATCTATATATAGATTAAATTCAATTAAATGAATAAACAATTCTGTAGTGAATAAAATGCATAGTTTTGTGATATTATTATTAATGATATGGATATCATGCTGGGAAGTTTGCCGTGTGGACCTCAAGGGCCGCACTTAGTTAGAAATGATAGCTTTGCAAAGTCATAATACACGACCCAGTAATTTCCTCTGATTTAGGGTGCAATGAGGCGAAACAAACACGAGAACCTGCTTGTTTTTATTATCTATCCACTCTTTTGAAACAGATTCGGACATTTTCAACCAAATTGTTAAGTTGTTTGTTATGGGAGAGCGGAACCTTAATTTTTTCGTTTTTTCCCAAATGTTTTCTCAGTGATACCAGTTATATATCAGTTATCCTAGCAGAGCCAGATGTCCAAGTGACGAGAGACTGCTCTGGTGGGATTTCTCTCCAACTAGCCTAGATGTGACATAAGAAAGAGGTTTTGCGGTTAACAGGGGGGGAGAACTGGAGGCCGGAAGAGAAAGATGTAGATAAAAACGTTGTGGAATAAGAAAAAAAAAACATTACCTTACACATATTTTCTTTGAGAGCGTCTGTAGCTCAGAGATAGTGTGCTTACTTAGTGAGCTCAAGATCGCCTCCTTTATCTGGGAAGCGAAAAAAAACTTGAGCACACCGTCCTAAACCGGTAGGAACCCCTAGGGGCAGGGGCGTAGCCAGGGGGGGTGCGTGCCCCCCCCTGGTCAGAGCAATAAACCAAGATAAAAATTAAATATACTAAAAAAATAGTTTTTATTAAAAATGGATTGCTTCCAAGTTACCAATAGGATCATCAAATTACCCGTGCGTCTGATTCCTAAATCAGCAATCAGCTGTTACATAAATGTACATGTACAAAACCAGTCATATTACATTTATTTAAATATATATGAATTCGATCATTTCATTTCCTCGCTCAAAATCGTCATTTATGTTATACTTTATACTCTTAAAGCTGATTTTACATGCGCAGTAAAAATGCAAAGCGCAGCAACATCAAATGCACGCTATTCGATGTGAGTCATTTAATTCTAAAAGCACAGAAACCACAGCGAGCATTTGCTATTCATGTAAAGTCATCTTAAGTATTACAGTCAGTGGTTACCTCAGGGGAAGCTTCTAGAGGTCCGAGTCTCCCAAATTAATAACAAAAAGTCTGCAACGCTAACCACGGAAACTGCAGGTTGTGCCTCTGGGAGTCTATACCCCCCACCCTCGAAGCCTAACTTTGCCCCCCCCCCCCCCCCCCCCGGTCAAAATCCTGGCTACGTTCCTGCCTAGTGTAATACAAATTTAGGGTAGGCAATATTTAGAATTCCGATAAATGAGTTGGGCCTAATGTCCAACTATTGCGATGAAACAGCGCTCTGGTAGTAGGCGATATTACCCGGCCTTGAGTCACTATAACTAACATATTTTCTGTTGAACCCAAATTAGTATTCTGCTGAGTTATTCGTGATTGTAACGAGAACAGTATATATGTGTTAAAGTGACTTTCCAAAAAACGTTTACCTATATGAAATTAATGCATTTTTCAAATCGACTGAGAGGATTCGAGTTTAGAGGGATTGTGAAAACTTAGTTCATAACAAATATTTCAAGAAAAAAAAAGAGCTTGAGCCCTCCTTTGGATGGGATGTTAAACGATGGTCCCAAGCCTGTAAAATGTACTTATATCCATTAAATGTTTTTTTAAATTAATAAATTATTTATATTTATTATATATATATATATATATATATATATATATATAATAAATATATTATTATATTCATATAGGTACTTTCTTTTGCTTTCAGGTATGTCCATAGAACAGTTGGAGCTACTGAAGATTCTATGGGAACATCTATCAAGTAACAGGTTTTATTTTTAAGTTCTTATATCATTGATGTCAAAAAGCACAAAAAAATAATTGAAGATTATATTTAAAAGGTAAAAAAATTAAGTGACGAGTAAATTGTGAAAAAATAACGTATTCGAAATAAGAATTGTGCTCTCTGTTGTTCTCAAAAGATGTTTTCGAACACGTTGTTGCTATTAAAAGAAAAATGTTATCAGAAAATGAAAGTGGTTGACTTTCTACATAAATAACATTGAATGTCTGTCTGTCATTCTGTTTGTTGGGACATCGTGTGAAACTGACTGAACGTATATTCATGAAATTCCCAGCTTATTTTAAGGATGAATAACTTAATTAGAAAAGTGTCAATCTTCATTTTACATCACTGTGTGGTATATAGTCAGCTATTGTGACTCATATCGCCTACTACCAGAGCGCTCTTTCGACGCCGTGGTGGACATAAACCCGACTTTGCTATGGGTACCCGACATTTTGCCTACCCAGGTTTATTCACCTAGGGTAGAGAGTATTTAACAAGTACATTACGTCGCACAAGCTCGGGACTATCCGAAGGACTGCGTGCTCAATCTAAAGTAGAGCTCAATCTAAATCTGAGTAAACAACAGGAACAATGAAATATAGTATCAGTACGTCGTACAAAGAAATAAATAGATAGATAAATAAATTAGTGCTACATTGAAAAAAAAGTAGGCAATTATAAATATAGATAAACAAAAGATTAACATGAAAAAATATAAAATTAACAGCTTCATTATGATGGAAAATAAATAAATAAAAAACTATATAACAAATAAAAAAATTAAATAGATTAATAAAAATCGACAGAGCATAATAGTACTATGATGGTTGATTATAAAAGAGAAGGGAGGATGCCCAGACAAGGGTTGAAATAAAATTAATTTTAGACAGTAGGGACCTAGGTAGAGAAGTGTGAGGAGAGAGAAGAAAAATAAAAATACATAATAAAATAAAATAAAATAGAAAATAAAATAAATGCATGATAAAAATATATAAATGTGTAAAATGAACAAAAAAAGAATACTATTGATAATGATCGAATAATTTAGGAAATATGATTTAAAAAAAATATATAATAAAAATAGAGAATAACAAAAAAAACAAAAAAAAAAAAAAAATGGAATAAGTAAATAATTTAAATGATTAGAGGTTAGGTTTTATGTCTCATGCCCGGGCTTTAACTACGAGGTCATATCGCCTACTACCAGAGCTCTCTTTTGTCACTCTGGTGGACATGAGCCCGATTCTACTTTTGTCTACCCTAAATTTTTATTCTTCTAGACTAGGTCTACTTCTAGGGGTCATTAACGAGTACCTGACATCGTACAGGCTCGGGACCATCGCTTAACGTCCCATCCGAAGGACGGCATGCTTAAGTTTAAACTAAGGGTCTCGGTCGGGTTTCGAACCCACGATCTTGAACTCAAAAGACAAGCAAGCATACCATGAGTAAGTGGGACTCACTCGAACGAATGTATCAACTCGAAACTTAATATGAGAATTCACAAGTTTCTGATTAAAACGGAGTTTGGAGAGAGAGAGTGAATAATGCAACGTTACTTCCAACGCCGGGGTCTCCTGCTAGTATCCGTACAAGCTATATGAAACACGTAAAGTGCACTATTGTCTTGTCTGCCTAGTACGTGACTTCTTGCTAGATGCATTCCCTCCCCCCCTTCCTGGTGGGGAACCCTGGAACGTTACGTGTGTTACGTACTGGACACTCTAAACTACGTGTCGGACCATCAGATTCCCACAGTTGCTAGCGGTTCTTTGCTCTTTGCATGGGAACTCTAATCTACAAGAGGATAATGCCCAAACGCGGCCCAGCTGATAACCGTGAAAAGGAGGAGGACCTCATCCCGCATCCCGCTTCGTTACACCCCCACTCCACCCCTCCACCATCACTTCCCAGATAAACATGGATATCCAACTATTTTTATTTATTATTCTTCTTTTTAATAAATAATACATTTTTATTCAATCTAAGATATAAATACATTTTATTGGAGCCTTCATAAATAAAATAGAAACAATAAAAAGTCGTCGAGGGCGCCGGTGGCTTAGAGATAGCGTGCTCGCCTACTGAGCTCAACATCATGGGTTCGAAATCCAGCAGAGACCCTTAGGTTTGTTATCTGAGAGATAACAAAACCTTGAGCATGCCGTCCTTCGGATGGGATGATTAGCGATGTTCCCGAGCTCTGATAGTAGGTGATATGACTTCGTAGTTAAAGTGTGCCGGAAGCTCAGTGGTATGCGTGCTTGCCTTCTGAACTCAAGATCGTGAGTTCGAAACCCGACCGAGGCCCTTATTTTATTTTATCTAAAAGGTAAAATAAACTTAAGTACGCCATTCTTTGCATGGGACGTTAAGTGATGGTCCCGAGCCTGTACGATGTCAGGTACTCGTTAAAGACCCCTACCCTAGGTGAATAAAAATTTAGAGTAGGCAAAATCTAGGACTCCCACAGTAGAGTCGGGCTCATGTTCACCAGAATGACGAAAGAGCGCTGTGGTAGTAGGCGATATGACCTCATACTTAAAGCCCGGGCATGAGTCATAATAACCCTCTGAAACAAATTTACTCTTTGGTTGAAAGTTTTACTTAATTACTCAGGGACTTCTGAATCATCATCCTAACTTTGGTGTAAGTAGTTCCCCTCGGCTGATTTGACTAAAAATTGCTGGGCATCCTTATAGGTTCTGGGCATCCTTATAGGTTCTGAATACACATATAAAATTTCGTGTTGATGCATTCGATCTATCGACAGTTCCGCTTTCACTGACACACACATAGATATTTTTACTTCCCTAGGTTTTCCAAGTACAGGGGAAGTTATATAATTGGTCAAAAATTTGGAAAATTAAAAAAAAAATGCATGCAATTACGTTGTATAATGTAGAATTCCCGTATACCGGGGAGGAGCCAGCCTCTCGCCACATTACATAAACTTATACATACGCCACTTGATTTTCAAACAATAAATAATAACTACACTATATATTAGGAAATTTAAAATGTCAACTACACATTTTTTAATGTCTCTGAACTATCACAATTATTTTTCTTTGTCAAAATGTTTATTGTTATTTTTTAGAAAGTGAAAATTATTAAAAACCAATCTGAAGTTGGCAACCCGTAAATAATTGTAGTTAAGATTCTTCGATAGCTTAAATTTGTCACAATAAATAAACTTTGTGGAAAGAGAAAATAATATAGTAGTGTAAAACTCAAAAAAATATAATATACAATATTTCAATATAATATTGTTATTAATATATAATAATAATATGATATTTTTACCCATTTCAGGAGATACCTTTTTTAATTTATGAAAAACTTTATCTACAAATGATTGTAGATCGACGAATCGAAGCATTTCAACAACGAATTCTATAACTACCGTAGATTGTATTCTCGCGGTATTTAGAGACACTGCAATCACAGTTTTACTTATATTTATATCTCATTTTAGCTATCACAAACCTATAAGTTCATGTATAAAAGAAATTGAAGAACAATAAATTTGAAAGATTAATTCCTCATATTAATTTTTTATTGTAACATTCTAAAATATATTTTTGCAAATGACAATCTGAAGTTGGCAACCCGTAAATAATTGTAGTTAACTCAATTCAAAAATACTACTATGCGATGCAGAATTTGTTCTCCGAAATTGCAATTCCAAAAATGAAAAAAAAAAGTATGTCTCTATGTGTTTGTGTATATGTGTGTACCCGTAAACACGATAACTCACGACAGAATGAATCTATCGACTTGAAATTTTATATGTTCAACCAAAACTCTCTGAGGACACCATTTACTAATTTTCAGTCATATCGGTCAAAGGGAAGTGGGGGATTAGGGGGTGGCTAAATACAAAAACTATAATAACTGCCGTTGTAATGAATGTTTCGACTTGAAACATATGTAAATTTAAAGCCCTTTGAGGACAATATTTACTGATTTTCAGCCATATCGGTCAAAAGGAAGTGGGGGATTAGGGGGAGTCTTAATACAAAAACTGAAATTTCATATGTAAATTTAAAGCTTTCTGAGGACAACACTTACTGATATGAAAGTGGGGGATTAGGGGGAGACTTAATTCAAAAACTGTAACAACTGCCGTTGTAATGAATGTTTTGACTATAAATTTCATATGTAAATTTAGAGCTTTCTGAGGATGATGTTTACTGATTTTCAGTCATATCGGCCAAAGGAAAGTGGGGGATTAGGGGGAGTCTTAATACAAAAACTATAATAACTGCCGTTGTAATGAATGTTTCGACTTGAAATTTCATATGTAAATTTAAAGTCCTCTGAGGACGACATTTATTAATTTTCAGCGGAATTAGTCGAAAGGGAAAGAGGATCAGAGGGTCTCAATTCGAAGTTTCCAATAACTACCGATGTAAGGATGGCATTTTAATCTGAATTTCGTCAAAGCGAAAGGGGGGGGGGGACCAAAAAACATATAATGCTTGCTGGGGAAGTAAATAGCCAGAGATTCACCCTCAAATTTTTTATTTTTATTTTCCTTAAACAATCAGAATTATATTTCTTTATCATATTGATTATAGTTATTTTTTTAGAAAGTGAAAATTATTAAAAATGACATGACAATCTGAGGTTGGCTACCCGTAAATAATTGTAGTTAGTTCACTTCATGGTGATAGGTTTTTTTTATTATTATCATTTTTTACTTGTTATAATTATTATTTTACACCAAGACGACTGTTATGTCAACTTTATATTGTAAAAAAAAAACCTCTGTACAGAAGTTAACAACAGTCATAAAATTATGATTTGAAGAGGGCTGTTAGGCAGTAATGTTTTTTTTATACATAATCTTTTCGCTTCTCATTGGATAATTGTGAAACAATGAAACATAGTGTTTTTACTTTCGTATAACTATAGTATAAGGAAGTATTGTCATTGTGGGGAAAATTCGAAGTCAAGGTTTCAACGGATTTTCACGTTTGAAGGTCTTTCCTGAATTTGTTGTTGACTCATTTTCGCGATGATGTCTTTCTGTGTGTGTGATTGTGAAATTTGTGAGCACTCAATTGCGAAAACGATTGTTACAATGTATTTGAAATTTAGAATGAAGGGGTCACATTTGTTAACTTAGATCTGATTAGATTCGGAAACGAAAATTGTGACTACTTTACTCAAGAACATAAGGACAATTTACAAGACACCCCTTCTGTTTATAATAAGTAAATCTATTCAAGTAATAGTTGTAGAGAAAATTAAAGTACATATTTTAAATGAAATACGATGTTTTGCAGATCTTTCGATTTCGAGATACAAAATGTTGTTTTGAAACATATTTTTTGCTTTACCCGAAAACGGTTAGACCTATCGAAAAAACCCGGCTGAGGCTCTTAGGTTTTTTTATCTGGGAGGTGAAAAAACCCTCCCGATGTCAGGTGCTCGTAGGGTAGGCAAAAGTTGGGAGTCACATGACGGGAGCGAGGGTAGGAGCGCTTTGCTCACCTGATCAATCTAACCTCCTCTTTTCAAATAAAATTTCTTCGTCACCAATGAAAGGTTAGTTTGTTATTATCGCCTACTATCAGAGCGCTCTTTCGTCACTCTAGTGGACATCACCCGACTCTATTGTGAGAGTCCTAAATTTTGCCTACTCTAAATTTTTATTCAACTAGGACAGAGTTAAAGACTCCTTAACAAGTACCTGACATCGTACAGGCTCGGGACCATCGCTTAACGTCCCATCCGAAGGACAGCATGCTTAAGTTTATTTTACCTCCCAAATAAAAAAAAACACTGAGCTACCGGCGCCCTCACCGATGAAAGGTGACATTGACATATACACCTTGTATGTTATCTGCCCAAAATGTTTCAAATGAGGAACATCGCCAGGTTTAGGTTAGGCCTGTCTTTCTGTGACTTTCACCTATCTCTCGATAATTATTGGCGGACGTTTCTCTTCCGGAAGAAAGTTACCAGACTTACTGGGAAGGGTGAGACCTCTCAAAAAGATTTCTTGTCTGATCCCAAAGAATGTTCAGGAGAAATTGTTAGATCACCAGCCTGAATGTCTTGTTTGGGCACATTCTCAACCGTGAACCTGTCCTCCAAATTTATTTATTTTTACTTCCCCAGTTATAAAAATCATAGGGGAAGTTATGCAATCTGTCAAAAATTCGATGCCATGTTTTCAACAGAATTACATGTTTTCCGACTTTCAGATTCCAAATATGAAAAAAAAAAAAGTTTGTCTGTATGTGTATTTGTTAACACGATAACACTTGATATAATAAAAGTATGGACACGAATTTGTATACGTGAATCCAAGACCCTCTAATGATGTCACCTAGAGATTTTCAGCCAAATCGACCAATGGAGGAGAGGGGATTAGGGGGGAGGCTTAACACAAAAATCGTTATAACTGTTCTTGTAATGAATATATCGACACAAAAGCTGAAAATTAATGGATATTGTCCTTCTGGGGTTTGAATTTACATATAACATTTTGTGGCAATATAATCATTTTATCGGGAGTAATCGTGTTTACAGACTCAGCTATAGTCCCCGACCCTGTACGATGTCAGGAAGTCGTATACGACGTATTCGGTCAGAAATGCGGTGTTTTTACTGAAACCGTGACTTTAATAAAAGAAAAATTACTGGCCTTACTACTAGGGATGGTCGATAGTACTGTTGATATATCGATAGTTCTATCGATAGTCCAAGTAACTATCGATATGAGTTTCCTTCAAAAAAGGGGATACGTTTTGAAGATAGTTATTTTAGAACTTTTACTTTAAATTTAACTATAAAAAAAAAGTTTATCGAAATTTTCATATATATTTTTTAAAAAGTTGAGTAACTTTCAATTTTGATTGCGCCTTTTTGGGGGCGCCTGTAGCTAAGTGGTATGAGCGCTTGCCTTCTGAGCTCAAGATCGAGGTTTCGAAACCCGGTCGAGGCCCTTAGTTTATTCTATCTTCGAGGTAAAATAAACTTAAGCACACCCTCCTTCGGATGGGACGTTAGGCGATGGTCCCGAGCCTGTACGATGTCAGGTACTCGTTAAAGACCCCTACCCTGGGGGAATAAAAATTTAGATTAGGCAAAATTTAGGACTCCCACAGTAAATTCGGGCTCATGTCCACCAGAGTGACGAAAGAGCGCTCTGGTAGTAGGCGATATGACCTCGTAGTTAAAGCTCGGGCCTGAGTCATAAAACCTAACCTAACTTTGATCGGAAACAGATTGTTTCCTTAGAAATATTCGAATATTTTGAATAAAGTTTTACAAAAGTATTTTTCGTCAATTTGGTTATTCATTTTTTGATATTGTTTTATAAAAGTTTGTGATTGAAATAAAAATTGTTCAATCTAATGCCATTATATCTACTACACTACATTATTACAAGTTTCCACAATATGTCCGCGTTCCTCAACTTAGAACTACATTATCTACAATAAGTGTTTTTGAACTTTAATTGTTGGGTTTGGGTACAGGTTAATGAGAACTTAGAGTAGAGCAACAGATATATTTATTTGGTCAACACCCTTATTACAAAACCGCGTGGTAACGAACACAAAGTCAGTTGTTCAATAATAAGTCCCATACCGCGTGGGAACTACACAAGTCACTCACTTACTGTGCTTGGTAACAGACGACTCACTTTATACCCGCGTGGTAATAAGCAACTCACTTCCGCATGGTAACTAACGACTCACCTTATACCCGCGTGGTAATAAGGACGAATCCATTCCGCACACCGCGTGCTGGCTCGACCCAGACTCTCAGTCCACCCCGCGTGGCGACCAACTGTTCCTTCTCGTTGTTAAGAGACGACTGAATCCTGTAGTTCAAAGAATCAACAAGTCACTCACCACAGGTCGTTCAAGGAACACACCGTAGGTATCGATTCTCGGCGTGTTCCCGAATTCACTCGCACTCAACTCGCGACTTAACATTAATTAATGTGTTAATATTCTTGCCAAGTATTATACTTAATGCGATTATTTTCGACACAAAATTTTATTTCTATAAAATAAAAGTTTGATTTGAAAGAACAATTACTTATTCGATTGTTATTTTTATTCCCCCTTCATCCTCCATAACCTCATAATTTACATTAGGTAGATGTACATGAAAAAATAAAAATAAAATAATCTATCGCCAATCCTTACTTACTAACAGGAAAAATTCTAGACAGAATTTCATACATACAACGGTTTATATATAACCTTATCGTTAGTATCATGGCAAAATCATGTTACATATAATCAAATTTCTGATTCGCAAATATTTTGGAATTTGACTTACAATAAATGTTTTACTTAATCATCCAAAACAAAAATACTTTACAAGATACGTTATGAAGAATATTGAAACATTTTTATTTATTATCACGGTTTAAGGAATGTTATGATAATGTCATTGATTGCTGATACATGATCCTCAATTATTATTTTTTGTCTGTGATAGATAATTTATTATCTAATTCTGTATTAAACAAATATGTATCTATATTCAATATCTCAGTTCAATATGCATATTTTTTTCACCCAGACGGTTGCAGTTACAAATTTGAAACAAAAACTACTTTTCAATTTTACTTCTCCGGCTATAGGAAGTTATGTCGGTCAAAAACTCGATGTTTAGTTTTGAACGGAATTTCATGTTTTCATCCAGGTTCCAAATATGAAAAAAAAAATCGATAAATAAATAAATTTATTTATCGACACTAAATTTTATTTGTAAATCCAGAACCCTCTAACGACGACTCCTACTCTCCAGCCAAATTGACCTAAATTGCAGTTGTAATGAATGTATTGACACAACATTTCATATGTGTGACCTGAACCCTATAAGGACGTCACCTATCAATTTTCAGCCAAATCGGCCGAAAGGAAGGGAGGGATTAGAGGTGAGGCTTAACTCAAAAAAGAATGTATCGACACAAAATTTCATATGTAAATTCAAAACACCGTAAAAACGATACTTAATAATTTTCAGCGGAATCGGCTGCCGAGAAGGAGGGATCCAGAGGGGGCTCAATTCAAAAACCTTAATAACTGCTGATGTAATGAATGTATCGACACAAAATATAGTATGAAGTTTTAGGAGCCCGGTCGACTGGTTTTGGCAGGGGAGCGAAAAGTTAATTGATTAATTCGTTCTGGGGAAGTACATTGTCGGTGAATCACACGCCGGATGTCGGAAAATATGAAATTCCGTTGAAAACTCCGCATCGAATTTCTGACCGATTTCATAACCTCCTATACATCGTATAACCGTGGAAGTAAAAGTTTGGGTCCAGGACGAGGAGAATTCGTTTTGAAGGATGGCACTCTCGTTAGGTAACTTTGCCACCTGCCGCCGTATACCTGGATAATGATAACCTTTGTCAGACCCCATCTCTTCGGCATATGTCTGTTCTATCTCTCGTCTGGGACCATCCCGTTTTACCTAGCGAGAAGTGCAAGATAGATAAACACATTCTTATGATGGAGGACATGGAGAGACCGACTGGGCTACTAGGAACGGACTGACACTGATCGCTGACAAAACTAAAGTCATTTATATACTACTTAACTCCCTTACTGACTTACCTCCATTAAGACTACATGGACACCGATATTGAATACTGCACCAGTGTAAAAATCTTGGACTGATCCTTGACCAAACGCTCTCCTGGAAAGACCATGTCTCCCACATCTCCAACCGCTGCTTCAGAACCCTCTACTTCTTCAAACGTCTTCGTCACCTCCTCCCCACTAAAACCCGTCAGCTGTTGGTATCCACTCTTGTTTTCCCCTACTTTGATTATGCTTGCCTCGCATATGGAGGACACTCTGGTGAGCTCGACATGAAACTAAAGCGAGACCATGAATTCCTTTCTAAGATTCATTTCTGGGCTCCCCAGACACTCTTTTATAACTAGTTCTTATACCGACCTAAAATGGATCTTCCCATCCTCTCGTCGACAATATTTCCTAGGCTCCTTCCTCCATCAAACCATATCTTCCCAAAAGCCCTCCTACATCTTTCAAATGCTCCAATTTAAATCCCATATCCACCAGAAAGTCACTAGATCCCGTCCCTCTGATCTTTACCTCCCTTCCCACAGGACAACAACCTACCACAACTCCTTCCTTATCCAGGCTAACTCCCTCTGGAACTCTCTCCCTCTCCAGATTCGCCATGTTCCTACTCTCCTTTCATTTAAGTCCCTACTTTTCCATTATCTCCTAACTCTTCTGTTTCATCAGTCCAGTTTTTTACAATTCATTCACATACAAGTCATTACTGTTATCATGTTTCACATTATTATTCATACTTGTTTTTCTAATTTTTATTTATTTTATTTTATTTCTCTTTATCATTTTTCACTAGTTTATTTTATTGTTTTACTCATTGCCTGTTTTTAACATTTAATATTTATTCCTGGAGACCTATTTTATTTTATTTGTATTCTTCTCAACTGATTGATACTTGTATACTCTTGTTTATTCTTTATGTTATTATTCTTAGGGGAGGTATGTCCCAGAATAAAGATTATTTTTCATTTCATTCTTATAGTTATATAAAATAAAATAAAATAAAAAATATTTATATATAGAATTATACAAAATAAGCAATAAAGCAACTAAATAAAAATATACCAATAATACGATATTAAAATAATAAAGATGGACATGGTCTTTAATATAAATAGTGCAAGCAACCAGAACAAAAGAAACAATTCAAAAATTATATAAAACAAGATATGACCCCTGATAAGGGAAAATAGTAAAATTGTAACCATAACACAAAAATGAAGAATGTATAAAAAAAAAATAAATAGATAAAAAATGTATATATCCATGTTACATGCAACAAATTAAATTATATTATTCTTTATTTTCAAGCCAACAGTAACAAATAAAAATAAATTATTAATTTTTCTAACATCTAAGTTATTTAAAAAAAGCACCAATGGTTCTGAGTCGTATTTTGGTCTATTTGGGAGATAATTGTGGAGAAATGTTTGCCTTGGGATTCACAAAGAGGGACAATGGAACAAAAAGTGTATGAGGTCGTCCTTTTCGTCTAAGGTACAGAGCCTGCAGGCACTTTCAGGACATAACTCGTATCTAAACCCAAGTAATATCCTAAAATTTCCAATGCTATTGTGAAGACGAATTTGAGCATGTAGTCAAAGTTTTTCGATATGGCAGTTACCTAGCGAGGAGTGGAAACGAAACAAAAAAAATTCATCGGTGAATCACCGGCTATTAATAATAATTATTATTATTGGCAGTTATTAGGGATTTTGAGTAAAGCTCCCACCTCTGAACCAACCTTTCCCTTGGCTTCATTTCACGAAAAATTAATATGAGGTTCTTCTCTTTCTTATGAGGTTTTGAAATTTGGAAAAATATTGGTACAGTAGAACCTCTTTAAGTCGAACCTCGATAAGTCGAAAGCCTCCAAAACTCGAAAAAAAGTTTTGTTCCTTTCCCTTCAAGCCCCAAAACCTCCATTACTCGAAATCTCAACCCTCTATTAGTCGAAATAATCAGTGAGTCCCTACAAGCCATTTTGGTACATATTTTCCCTCTATAACTCGAAAAAATAAATTGGACCTCTGTATCTCGAACATAGCAATGTTTTATTTTACAACCTTTACAACTCGATTATTTGAAACTCATTACCTCTACAGCTCGAAGAAAAATAAGTTACCGACTTCAAGAATTTGCCGACAATGTACACCATTGTTTCTTAGAAGACAATTTAGGAGTACATATATTTACAATAAATAGGATTACCAATTATCTAAAGCAAAAAAAATTACTGACTTTTTTTAATACCTACATATATGTACATAATACGTATTTTTTATTTTAAGGATGTTTTGAAATAATGTTGATTTATAATAAATATAAATATGTTTGTTACTTCTGTAACTTGAATTTTTATTTATTTCACCTCTCTAACTCAAAATTAGTTAGAATGAATCTTAACCTCTACAAGTCGAATCAAAATCCGCCTAATTCGAAATCCTCCATAAGTCGAAAACTCTATAACTCAAATTTTTTGGCGTCTCCCTTGATGTTTGACTTATAGAGGTTCTACTGTATATCCTAATAACTGCTGTTTTGGAGAGTGAGCAAAAATTCAATTAGTCTATAATAAGAAACAATAAAAAAAAAATTTATTTTTTATTGTTTCTTATTATAGACTAATTTGGTGGTTTGGTTATAGGTTATGACCGGAACAGGTGCCTATATAGGGGGTAGGGGGGAGGAGGATGGAATGTCGTCATGAACCGTTCTTTGTGACCCACTTCTAAGTGGGCGGGAGGGTCCTGACTCGTTCAAGCTTGACCCTACCTCTCGGCTTCTATTCATCATCACAGGATCATCCTGAGAACTGCATTATCCAGACGTCAAGGGAAAGTTACTATTCCGTTTCTTCAGCTTTCCTTCTTCTGCTCTGAAGATTTCCTTGTTTTAATTCCTTCAAGTCTTCTCTATTGTCTTCGCTGATTATATTTGAAACGGTTATTATAAAAAATAAAAATATTTTCCTTCTTAACAATACTCGTCATGATTACCAGGAAGAAAGTAAATCTTGAAATTAGTACCTACATATAAACATTATATACATCTTCCTTCAAGTATATTTTAAAATTAGTAAATATAAACAATAAATTGTGATAATTAAAAATATGATATAATACAAATAAAATAATAATAATTATAATAATAAAAATAATAAATATTATCACATTTTCTGTAGAAATTGTTGCTGGTCTTCTAATAAATTTTAGTTTCTTCAGTAGTTTCTGAAAAGGGCCCTAATAAAAAGTACTTAAAAACGTTTCACTTAATAATTATTTCATTTGAATTTCTTCTAAAATATATACAGGGTGTTTCAGGGTTAAGTAGCCAAACTGAAAATTTGAACTAAGGACCTAAAAACAAGAAAAAAAATTCCTATGGAGGTATGTCCGCAAACGCTTTGTTTAAGAGATATTCACACCTAAAGATTTTCATTGTTATGAATTATTTAGGCATAGTAAATAAATAAAACTTATTTTATTTGTTGCAACTACTTTATTCATTAAATTTAAACACTAACATTCATATTAAATGTTGTCCAAAGTGATTTCTTTGAGCACTAAGACAGGATCGGCATCTTTCTTCAACAGCAGCAGTGGCCAAACCGAAAATATGAACTAAGGACCTCAAAACAAGAAAAAAATATTTCCTACCTAATGGGTGACATTAAACAAAAAGTCTATGCAAGGCCGGTCAATGACCTTAATTCTTTACGAAGAAGGATAATTGAATCTTGTGAAACAATAACACATATCCAGTGCCGTTCTGCCACTGCTGCTTGAAGAAAGACCATGGGATGCTGTTGATCCTGTCTTAATGCTCAAGCAAATCACTTTGGACAACACTTAATATGAATGTTAATGTTTACATTTAATGAATAAAGTAGTTGCAACAAATAAAATATGTTTTATTTATTTACTATGCCTAAATAATTCATAACAATGAAAATCTTTAGGTGTGAATATCTCTTAAACAAAGCGTTTGCGGACATACCTCCATAGGACATTTTTTTCTTGTTTTTAGGTCCTTAGTTCAAATTTTCAGTTTGGCTACTTAACCCTGAAACACTATACATATATATAATTCTGAGATATCAAAATTTTCAAAAATATTCAATTTAATCCAATGGTATTTTCTTATTTGGTTGACAGACAAAATGAATAGCATAGAGTCGAGAACAAAACATTGGGTTTATTAATATTTAACCTATATAATAAAAATCAAAAAAATAAATATGGAAATAAAAAAAATTAAATTATATACAAAAATTCTCACTAACTAATTTCTAAAACCACTTCAATCTTTTTTCTGTTCCCACTCTTTAATTTTTTGTACTTATTATTATTATTTAGATGTTGATTAGCGACTGTAGATTCTAATTGTAGGAATATTGAGGGTCAGTCAAAGATGGAAAAAAAAAACACTATTCAGATGCCAACGTTTCGATATATTTTATATCATCATCAGGGCCTACAAACATGGGGGGGAAATCAAGATTAGAATCAAAAATAAACAAAAAAAAAAAAAAAAAAAAAAAATTCCTGCTTATTCATAGTAAGTCATTTTAATGTTTACTCTTTATTATGTTCCACCTATTTGTCTATTTCCATTATTAATGTTTATGTTTAGTAATGTAATCATATTTAATTTTAATGTTTAGTAATTATTCATAGTAAATCAGTTTCAATTTTTAACTTGTTATAATGTATTTTTAACGTTCATTAATGTTTATCAACAAAATTTTTTTTTTTTTCTGTTTATTTTTGATTCTAATCTTGATTCTCCCCCATGTTTGTAGGCCCTGATGATGCTATAAAATATATCGAAACGTTGGCATCTGAATAGTGTTTTTTTTTTCATCTTTGACTGACCCTCAATATTCCTACAATTATTATTATTATTTTATATAGATATTTTTTTTTACTTTATTAATTTTTCACTATATCGACACATCGGTTCATCATCTATTTTAATTTTATTTTTCTTCTATATTACGAGAATATTTCTTATTTTAGTCACTTTTTCTTTTTACTAAAGATTCTATTTATATTTATTTAATTACTATTTATATATAGTATTCTTACTCTTTATTACCATTATCATCTTCTCTAATGGATTTATTATTTTTTTATTACTATTATTGTTTTATTATTTATTTATTTTTTTGTATTGTTTCTCTTCATTAGTTTCCTTTATTCTTAGGGATTCTTCTATCTGATATGTACTTTATTAATTTATCAAGTTATTGTCGTGTCCACTCTTATTATTATTCTCATTATTATTGTTGATTATATCTAAGTGTATATATATTTACTTTTTCTTATTATTGATATATGTCAAATATATAATGAATATATTTATTTATTAACAGTGATTGTACAGTCCTAGCTGACTGCTCCCCTCCCACACTCAGACTCCATCTTCTGGGAGGAGGTAGCCTATTTATCATGTGTCTTATTTTGTAATGATTTATTGACATTGAAAAAAATAATGATTATCTTTTAAATTATATCAACACAATTAGCATTTTAGTCAATTCTTAATTTACTATTCGACGGAATATTGAGATTGAAGGATCCATTAACTATCAAACTCAGTTAACTATTAACCTTATGTTATATGGTCGGAAGTTAACCAGCCGAGTCCGTGGGAGCAGGTTAACATTCTGTTCTGTCAACTCATGTTAACCTACTTACATGACTCGAGTGGAGAATAACATTACCGGGTTATGATCCTAGTATATATCTCTCATATACATGTGAATCATCGACGATGTACTTCCCCAGAACGAATTAATCAATTAAGTTTTTCCTCAATCTCCAAAACCAGTCGAACATTTCCTCTAATAATCAACAATTGACTTACATAAGGTTTTTTAAATTCTCATAATAAATTTTGTTTCGATAAATTCATTACATCGGCAGTTATTAGGGTTTTTGAATTGAGTCCCCTCTCCTGAAACAGCCCTTCCCTTCAGCCAATATTGACAAGTTATGCCCTCATTGAGTTCTAACTTTAAATATGAAATTTCATGTCGATTTTATTACATCGGCAGTTATTGTGCTTTTTGAGTTGAGCCCCCTCTGATCTCCCTTCCTTTTTGTCGATTCCACTGAAAATTAATAAGTGTCGTCCTTATGGAGATTTGAATTCACATATGAAATTTTGTGTCGATATATTCATTACTATGGCAGTTATTAGAGTTTTTTAGTTAAGCCACCCCCCTAATCGCCCCCTCCCTTATGGTCAATTTGGCTAAAAATAGATGGGTGAGGTCTTTATGGGGTTTTGATCACACATACACAATGTCGTGTTGATACATTCATTATTACGACAGTTATTAGAGTTTTTATGTTAAGTCCATAGTCCATAGTTCATAACTAGACCTGACGATGGTGTGAGGCCGAAACATGTAGTTTTATTTTTATAAATATCTTTAGTGGAATAGACAATATTTCAAAAAAATAAGTTTGTTTTAATTAAAAAACTGATAATCAAGTTAATCAAGTCACCTCATATCTATCCACTTATCAGAGTGTTAAAATCGGCATAGTGGTGGTATGGACACTTTCTACAGACAGTAGTTCCTCAGTTAGGCGAGCTCTACAGAAAGTTGAACGGTATGTACGTATATATTTCTAGTGTGAGTGAAGAATGCGGGTTGAGACGAGGAAACGATGCCAGACCGTTACTCAACCAACCCACTTCTTCAACGTCCAAGGGCGTCCAATAGACTTTTTATCAAATTCTAGTCTCTGCGGCACCTTTTCCATAAAACTTACTGTTAACTTCTTGTTTTGCTGAAAACTTATTTATTTTGCCGTCTATATAGATAAATACATCTATCTTTGTCATGTCTAGTGCTGGCAATATTTCAACACGTATCGATATATCGAACAACTGATATAACGCTACAAATAAATCGTATCGACCGATATATCGGTCAGAATACATCAATATATCGGTAGTTGACGTCGATGGTCTTGTTGGATCTGTTGTTTCTTTTTTTAACTTTCCAGCATATAGGGAAGTTATTGTAATGGGTCCGAAAAACGAAATCAAAATTTTAACTTATTTTTATGTTTCACTAAGTATTTTTACACTATTTTTGAAATGAAGTATGTGTGTACGTGGTAGCGTACGTACATCGTCAATTTTTCATGCACGAAATCTCACGAATTAAAAATTATATCGACTCCACTTTGGTGCCAATCGAAGCGTATCAACATAAATATGATCTGAAAGAAATTTGATCAAATTCTTGAAAGCCAGATTGAAAAATGGGCTAAGCATACAAATTGTTCTAGCTCATTAACGGATAGTCGGATTGTCGTGAAATTTCATATATAGTATTCTTAAGGGGAGGGGGTTTTTGGGGGACTCTATGCATATGAGGTTTTTAAAATTTTTTCCTAAGTTTTACAGAATGCACTTTTTGGTGGGCTACTATGGGAGTCCTAAATTTTGCCTACCCAGGTTTATTCACCTAGGGTAGAAGTTTTTAACTTGTGCAGACTCGGAATCATTGTTTAACGTCTCATCCGAAGGATGGCGTGCTCAAGGTCATTGACCTCATTGTAGCATATAGGTAAAACGTTGCATATGATTGAAGTACCGGATGTCTGTCGGAATAAAAATGGTATTCGAAAGTTAAGAAGATTCTTGTTTGTTTGGTTTTATGTGCATGTTATATCGTACTCCATACTTGGGCAGAAAGGAGGAGGTTGCTCGCCTCATTCAGTGCTTAAATCGACTCTTCCAACGGCTATATTTACTTCCCCCCAGCTACCTATACAAGGTATAGCAGAAGTTATGTAATCGGTCAGAAATTTCATGTTCAGTAGAATTTTCCTTTTGATTCTCATCCAAATCGACAATCAAAGTGTCCGCTCATCAGAATTTCGTTATTTCCGAGCTTCAAATTCCAAACATTTCGATCTATATGTGTGAGAGGATGCAATATCGGCCGATAGAAAGAATATATCGACAAAAAGTTTATATGTGTAACCCCATAAATATGATGACATATTGATTTTTAGCCAAATAAAGCATTGGGAATGGAGCTAAACACAAAAACCCTAATTGCTAATTTACATATCGCTCATTTGATGCAACGTCATAACTCGAAAATGGGCATTCTCACATATACCTTTAGCGGGTAGAAGGACACATCTGAGCTTCAACTGCTCGCCGAGAAAACAATTATTGCTGCAAGAATGTCATAATTCAAAGTGAGAGTAGTTATGAGGTTCAGGGAGAAACCTCAGTAATTGCATTCTTTCAATAAAACATGCTAAGTTATTTTCGAATGAATGCATAAAGTTATTACATGTCAAAAGTTTGAATTCCTTCTCCTGAAAAATCACAGTTTTTGAGTTATGTTAATGTTGCAGCAAATGAGCGATATCTATCCAGCATTCCATGAGATGTTTTTTGAGACAACAACCTAAGTGTTTCAGCCGGAACCACTACCACTAGCTTCTACTAAAAAACTTGGGCCACGCTTTTAGTGTTGAGTTTCACACCCTTGAGAGAGACAAAATAGCTTTCTGGTAGTAGGCGATATGACCTCATAGTTAAAGCCCTGGCATGAACAATAATACTCAACTGAAATAAAAGTGTTAAAAGTTTACAGTAAATGCACGGATAGGAATAACAGTTAATGTTAAGGGCAATAGTTTGAATTTCCTGCCGAATCTGTGCCAACTTAGTTCAATGTTTTGTCCAGAGATAGAGTTGATTATTTTCTATTAACCATAGTACAGTAAAACATCGTTATAACGCTCCTCCTAGGGACCAAAGAAAAAAAGCGCTATAGCCGGGGAAGCGCTATTACCAGGAAAAAATAAAACGGCTAAAAATGGAAAATATTTATTTCAAAATGTAGTATGTAGTACGTAAATAGATAGACAAATAAAGAATTAACAAAAAAAAAAAAAAGATATATATAAACGGGACCTACGTATGTATAAAGAATAAAAAAATAAATTATCTAATTATGTACATACAAATTGAATAATTAAAATTTAAATACATTATACATATTACTTGTTACATGGCCCCGGCTTAAAATATTCATCTATTATTTTTTGTTTAACACAAACTAAGCTTTTTTTAAAAACATCGTTTTCTAATTGATTTATATTTTTGAAAGTTTCGTCTTCTACTTCCGTATTGCACACATAGACAAATTGTACGAATAGACTTTAAAGCATCCAAAACATCGATTATTTTCAGCTGTGTTATTATGGAAGATTCTGTTTTGTAGATCGATCAAACTCTTTTATCAATTATTTTTTTTTTTATTGAAAATGATTTTCGGGATATTTTATACGATGTTAACTGGACCGAAGAAGATGAAATACTGAAAGGAAAATTAGATTCGTGTTGTAAACGCACAAGTTAATTGAATTCATGGTAATTTATTTTTGTGTACACAAATTTAATTTAATTTTGACATAATGCCTACTTTAAAAAATGAAAATGTCTTTTAAAAAAATGTCTTTAATTCTTCCATGGGAGCGTTATAAACGGGAAGTCGGAGCGTTACAACGAATAAACTTTCATTGGAAAATTCCCCACTGGGACCGGGGCCCAGAAAAATGAGAGTTATATCCGGGAAATCGTTATAAACGGGAGTGTTATATCGAAGTTTTACTGTATATGGTATACAGTTAATATAGACTGAAGAACTCCATATCATGGCGTGACTAACATAAGATGGTGTTCTCAGCTCTCAGTGTGCCTTATCTCTCTTTTTATTCTCTTACCTACCTTGAAAAGTTACTTTACTCCATTTTACCACGTTTTTTTTATTATATATTATTTTCCATTTTAATTTTATTATTCCAAGTTCTTTGTTTATTTTACTCTCTAGCTTTACGAAAAATGCGGGAAATTATGTAATCTATCAATAATTCTATGTGGAGTTTACAACAGAATTTTATGTTATCCGAACTACAAAAATATATATAAAAAAAAAAAAGTGTGTTTGTGAACACGATAACCCCCGATAAAATCAATTTATCAACACGAAATTTTATATGTGTAACCAGAACCCACTAAGGACGACAAGTATCGATTATCAACCACATCGCCCAAAGGAAAGGGGGGATTTGGGGTGGCTTAACACAAAATCTCTCTCTCTATATATTTTTTTTTGCCAAGAGCTCCTGAATATAGGTTAGTTTAGGTTAGGTTTTATGACTCATGCCCGGGCTTTAACTACGAGGTCATATCACCTACTACCAGAGCGCTCTTTCGTCACTCTGGTGGACATGAGCCCGACTCTACTGTGGGAGTCCTAAATTTTGTCTACCCTAAATTTGTATTCACCTTGGGTAGGGGCATTTAACAAGAACCTGACATCGTACAGGCTCGGGACCATCGCTTAACGTCCCATCCGAAGGACGGCATGATTAAGTTTATTTTACTTCCCAGATAAAATAAACTAAGGGCCTCGGTCGGGTTTCGAACCCACGTTCTTGAGCTCAGAAGTCAAGCACGCATACCACTGAGCTACCGGCCCCCTCTATTAATAATAATATTATATAAATAATATTATATAATAATAATATATAAACAGGAAGATGTTTTTTATTTTTATTTAAAAAAAATAAAATTATACTTTTTTTTTTTTTTTTTTTTTTTAAAAGGTCATTTATATTAATTTTGTAAATTACTGCATTTGTATTTGAATTATTTTATTTTTATTTTTTCACTTTTATACATGTGTATTATCGAGTAGAAATAGAAGAGATAACCCCTCAGACGGTCAATTTGACCATGAGTATTGTCTGTCAATATTATTATTATTATTAATGTACATCTGTAAAAATAAAAAGAAATAAAGACGTTTATTATTATTATTATGATTACTATTATTATTCGAATTATTTTATTTTTATTTTGTCACTTTTATTCATGCGTATTAGGGATGGGAATCGACCAACAAAACATCGATTAATGACATAGATTATTATATTTTACTAGTTAATCGATACACTTATTAATAGTTGGTTAAATAATCGATTAATCGATTAAACGAACGCACAAACAAAAGTTATTACAATCAGTCAATCACAACTCACAAATGACAAAACACAAATGATTAGAAATTAGAATTAGAAGTAGAACTATTAGAAGGTTACTTTTTACTTATCACCAGTTCACCACAGAGGCACTGTGTTGTATCGATAGTCTCCTCCCACTTTTTCAGACGAGTTGCACTTCGGATGAATAATAATGAATTCATTTTTCTTTTTTTTCTTCTGTTTTTCGGATGAGTTGTAATTTTAATTAAACATGTAATAATCGTTAAATAATCATCGATTATCCGATTAATCAAACCTAGATGACATCGATTAAAAAAACACAGATTATTTTACCAGAACATCGATTATATCGGTTAATCGATACCCATCCCTAATGCGTATTATCGAGTAGAAATAGAAGAGATAACTCCTCAGACGGTTAATTTGACCATCAGTATTGTCTGTCAATATTATTATATAGATTAATGTACATCTGTAAAATTTAAAAAAAATAAAGACTATTATTATTATTAATGCACATCTGTAAAAATAAAAATAAATAAATTTTTTTTTTTTTTTTTTGCCTTTATGTACGGTGCATATTATCCATGTCAATGTGTCCTATATAATTATTTAAGACATCCATGGCCCCGGGAGGGAGTTCTATCTACGAAATAAAACTCACTCCCGGACGGGATTCGAACCCGCAAACCATGGTGAGGCCATGCGACCAAAGCCCTACGCTCTAGCCCGCACGGCCACCATGGCTCCCAAAAATATATATATATATAATAATATATCATATATCGTAAATATGTATATTTATGTCAACACACTATTTCAAAACAAGAAGATATTTCAAAAAAGAGGTTTGTCTTGTGTATTAAAAGTTTACTCATTATGTCAGCGTTTCTCCACTTAGAATTTGCTTATTTGAAGGGATTTTAGAATGAAGAGAAGTGAGACTAAATACCGAACGAATTGAGAGATATTGAAGCGTGTTTCTAATAGAAGTGTTTATTATTATTATTATTATCATTATTATTATTATTATTATTATTATTATCATTATCATTATCATTATCATTATCATTATCATTATCATTATCATTATCATTATCATTATCATTATCATTATCATTATCATTATCATTATCATTATCATTATCATTATCATTATCATTATCATTATCATTATCATTATCATTATCATTATCATTATCATTATCATTATCATTATCATTATCATTATCATTATCATTATCATTATCATTATCATTATCATTATCATTATCATTATCATTATCATTATCATTATCATTATCATTATCATTATCATTATCATTATCATTATCATTATCATTATCATTATCATTATCATTATCATTATCATTATCATTATCATTATCATTATCATTATTATTATTATTATTATTATTATTATTATTATTATTATTATTATTATTATTATTATTATTATTATTATTATTATTATTATTATTATTATTATTATTATTATTATTATTATTATTATTATTATTATTATTATTATTATTATTATTATTATTATTATTATTATTATTATTATTATTATTATTATTATTATTATTATTATTATTATTATTATTATATAGAAGAATCCCTAAGAATAAAGAAAACTAACGAAGAGAAGCAAAACAAAAAAAAATTAATAAATAATATATGGACACCTAGAGAGTGAAAAGCATGGGCCACTTCACATATTTTTATTTATTTTTTTTGACTGAACTTTCCCTCTTAGAATGTTTCCACTTTCAAAATTATGGCAACCTAAAAAAAAAATGAGATCGTTAATATAGACTATTGAAGTGATGGACAAGTGTATGGAGTAAGTTAAGGGGTGTTGGACTGACAATGAAATGGGAGGTTGACTTGTGAAGGTGGCGTGACTTGGCAGCAGGAACGTGTCGGGTGTGTCTGGGTTGCGGACCCAGTGCCCCGGATCCGTCCTCAGGTTGGCCTCTTTAACAGAGCAGGCCAGCAAGTACCTCTCAGGAATTCGGTGAATCACTGGTAATGTTTCCTCAGTATGAATTATTTAAGTTTCCGCTCATCCTCTAATGAAATCGAGTGTTTTGACTAAAAATCAATAATTGACTTACATGGGGATTTATGAATCCTCATATTAAATTTTCTGTCGATACATTCATTACATCGGCAGTTATTATGGTGTTAATTAAAATCGAGCACTTCTTCTCTGAACCCCCTCTTCCATTCTGCCGTTTTTACATACAGGTTAATAGACTCAACATTCGCAACCAAAATTTGGAACGGAACCCTGGAGATATTTGAAGGTTTACTGTATAAGAATGTTAACTAACCCATAATTTATTTGCTGATGTTTACTGCGAACAATTCTATGGTCACAGGCAATAAGTTAAGTCGTAAAATGGACAGAATGAGTTAAATGTACTATGATCATCTCCCAAGCCATCTGCGCACTGTAAAGAAGTTGGGAGCTCAGGACTCTAATACTTTCGGAAGTATAAAGATCTGAGTTTCTTGGTATCTCGTAAAATTGTGTATGTTATCGGTTAAATTAACTCAATCTTTTTCTTTGAGGAATCATTCACGAGATAACTGCATTTAACTATTTATTCACTACGGCAGACTATTCCAAGTGAAGAGGGTGTTTTCGTTTGAATCAACTTTAGAGCGGCATCATTCACGAGTATTTCAAAAAGTATGGTTAATAATTAAAAACCATTAAAAACTGGATTTACACGATTAATCCAAAAGTATAAAAGTGCTGCCCTGAAAAGTTAAGAATTTAGACTTTTTATTAAATTTAATTTATTCCCAGTGACCACAGAATTCTTCTCTCATATTAATAATAATAAGAAAGAAACATTGTCCAAAAAATATTGCTACATTGGAGAAAAACTAGACAATTGAGGAGTTTGGAGCCAGAGCGGACCAACCCACAATTTTTCGGAAAATGAGTTATTACCATCCTGATGTTGGCATAGGTTCCCTTTTTTCACAACAGGATCACTTAGTTTCTTCACTTCAGTGATAGATAGCAGCACTTTAAGTTTAGTCCACAAATATTTTGTGCATATATTTTCAAAGTCACAATGGATCATACGGCCTTCAAAAACTTTATAGAACACAAAAAGGGATCACTCATCCAATACTATTCTAAAATTTCAAATATAAATAAATATTTGGGGCCCATTTATGGAGATAAACAAAATGTACTCAATTTTCAATTGCCATTTTCTTCCTGTTCAGTTTAAACCAGTTGGTCCGCTCTGGCTCCAAACTCCTCAATTATATATAGATAAACAAATGATTAACAGGAAAAAACATAAAATTAACAGCTTCAATATGGTGAAAAATTAATAAATAAATGTATCCATATAAATGAAAGAGAATATATATATATAAAAAAAAAAGAAAATCTATATAAATAAGAAAAATTATATTAAATAGATTATAAAAATCGACAGAGCATAATACTATGATGGTTGATTATAAAAGAGAAGGGAGGATGCCTAGACAAGGGTTGAAATAAAATTAATTTTAGACAGTAGAGGGTAGATAGAGAAGTGGGAGGAGAGAGAAGAAAAATATAGATACATAATAAAATAAGATAAAATAAAATAAATGCATGATAAAAATATATAAATGTGTAAAATGAACAAAAAAGGAATAATATTGATTATGATAGAATAATTTAGGAAATTGATATGACCTGATAGTTTAAGCCCGGGCATGATCCTATCCACCTTTCATACGATAATTTCCAAATTTTTCTTGAAATTATATTGAGTGATATGAAACACTGGATATGTGGAGGATAGACGGTCATGGACCCTGGTGTAACGTTGCTAATGACAAAGGTTTCTCTGAAGTAACACTGGTAATGACATGACTACGTTACCACTGATGATGCGTCCCGTCATCATGATTACAAAAAATGATCACGTTCCTCCCACCAGTTTCCTATAATTATGTACAGTGCATTATCTGTGATCTCACTGTTACAGACGTCTTACACTATAGGGATAGGCAACAGTGATAATTATTGATCATATACCTATAATATAAGGTAGTAAATATTGTACTAACTCAGGAAATATTGTAACATTTTGAAGTTTTCTAGATTCCAAATATTAAAAAAACACGAAATTTTTTATGTGAATCCAGAACCCTTTAACAATGACACCTATTGTTTTTTCAGCCAAATCGACTAATTGGAAGGGGGGATTAGTTGAGAGGCTTATCATATATATAAAGCTGAAAATGTCTGTGCGTTGAACCGCTATAACTCACGAACGGCTTGATGGATTCGATTAATTTTTTTAAAAATTTGTTCGTCATCGTCTGTGGAAGGTTATAGGCGTATTAGTACCTCAATATCTGGTCCATCCCAGCATCCACCCACGCAATCTTTGTAACTCAAAAACCACTGCAATGATTAATGAGGAATCTTTTTGAATAAATTAGTTTTAGCTCCAAAGCTAGCGTTACTACAGTTGAAGGACTATAAGCCTTATTCCGTATGAATAATTGAAAATTATAACATCATGAATGTATTGTCGAGGAACTGAATAGCCTTATAGGAGATATTGGGAGAAAAGTCAAAGTTCCCCGGGCAACGCCGGGTATTACTGCTATAAAAACTCTAATATCTGCCAAAATAATGAATGTATCGACATGAAATTTCATATTTAAAGTCAAAACTCAATGAGGATGAAACCTGTCTTATTTCAGCGATATCGGCAGAAGGGAAGGGGGGTTCAGGGGAGGGGGCTCAACTCAAAAACCCTAATAGCTGCCGATTAATAAATTTATCGACACAAAATTTAGTATGAGGATTTAGGAGCCCCTATGTATGTAAGTCAATTATTGGGTATTTGCACAAACGGTTGTCTTTGCGGGTGATTTACCGATGACTATTTTTAACCCCCGACGCAAAAGGAGGGGTGTTATAAGTTTGAAGCCTGTCTGTGTGTGTGTCTGTTTGTGGCATCGTAACTCCGAAACGGCTGAACCGATTTCAAAGCAGTTTTTTTCGTTTCAAAAGCTTGTATTTGCGAGATGATTCTTAGCCATGTTTGGTGGATATCGGGTGTCCGTTTCCAAGATCTTCAGCTTTCATCAGAGCCTGTGTAGGTAGGTTTCAATCGATACCACAGAGTATCGATACTTTTAGTCATGAGTAGTATCGAATAGAACTTACGATACTACTCAAGTATCGATAGTTACTCGCATCGATTGAATCGAGTAGTTCGATATAATTAATTTTGAAAAATGTATAAATCTACATAGATATTAATAAAAGTAGTATCGATTCAATCGAGTACTTCGTTATAAATAATTTTAGACCATGTATAATATATATATATACTTATATAATAATAATAATAAAAAACACAATAACATTTGAAAGGTATAAATGAGATATTGTAGTGGGCATAAGAAAAAAATAAATCAAATCGAATACGATAAGATTATATTATTAAAAACATACCGAAAATAATAAAAAGCCTTATAAAATAAACATACAATTTAATTTTACTAAGTATACAAAACTACTGGAGACTATTCGTGTTCCCACAATATTTCACTTTTTTAAAACACTTTTTGCAAGTCGCTGAGATCGAAACGTTCTTATTGTAATAAATCCACACATTCGCCACAGGCATGGTGAAATCGTAATCCTATACACGGTTCTGTTCAAAATTGAACTAAACGTATGCCTTCATAAACGATAAACCATTTAATGTAAATAAGGTAAGAAATAAGAACGCATCATGCAGACTGCGTGATGACATCACACATGAGGTTATTACCATCGATATATATCATTTGTCCGTGGACCGTAATTTGAGTTCAGTATTTTATTGCACCAACAAATAAAAGAAAATTGTAAGAAGTTAAACGGTGAACGATTTTGATGAATTAAAAAATTTATATCTATCTATCTCTCTGGCGCTACAACCCTAGTGGGTCCTGGCCTCCTCAATGAGCCTCCGCCATTCGGCTCTGTCCTGTGCAGCTGCTTTCCAATTTCGCTGACCAAGAAGCTCTCTCGTGTCAGCTGCCACACCATCCACCCATCTTAGCCTCGGTCTGCCAGCTCTTCTTGATCGGTACAAAGGCTCCTCAAGGACTGTTCTTGGCACTTCACCCTCTTCCGTTCGGGCTACATGGCCTGCCCAACTCAACCTTCCCAACTTCACCACCCTCACTACATCAGCCTCACCAAAAAGCTCGTAGATTTCCCTATTCTTGCGAATTCTCCAAACCAGTCCGTCCTTCACAGGGCCGAAAACCCTTCGAAGAATTTTCCTTTCAAATATCAACAGGTCCTTCTCGTCAGACTTGGATAGGGTCCATGTTTGACTGGCGTAGATAAGGACTGGACGGATCAGGGTCTTATAGAGCCGGAGTTTGGTATGCCTGCTCAGTAGAGAGCTTCGCATATGCCTCAGCAATCAAAAATAGCATCGATTCGCTGCCGTAAGCCTTTTCTTAATTTCGGCTGATGTCTCGTTCCTGGTGGTGATTTGAGAGCCCAAGTACGTAAATTCTTTGACCCTCTCGAAGGAATATGGGCCAATCGATATACTTCGGCTATGGGGGTTCGCGTCTACACCTGTGTACATATATTTAGTCTTGGACTCATTTATTCGGAGACCCATTGCAGCTGCCGCTTCCTGCAATCCCAGAAAGGCACTCTCAAGAGCTGGGTAAGACCATGCAACAATATCCAAGTCATCGGCGTAGCCGAGCAGTTGGACTGATTTGTATATAATTTTTTTAATTGTTGAACTTTGAAACGAGTACTTTGAATCGATACAAGTACTATCTATTCGATACCTACTTGGTATCGAAAGAAAAATATCGATACATAAGTACTCGTATCTGATAAAAGTATCGATACTTTACTTGTATCGATAGATCCCTATGTGTAGGGATCTCGGTCTCTATTATAGCTAGAGACTTGGACTCCCCCCTAACACTTCAAGCCCCCCCTCCCCCCCTAAAAAATAGCCCTCCCCATCAAGGATTCAGTAAAAAAATGAATGAGCAAAAAAAAAATTTTTATTGTGTCGGAGGTTTTTAAAATTAATAATTTTATGTTTTTTTATTTATTAATATATTATTTTTAGTAGAGCCCGCATTATGTCAGCTTCTTGCATATAAGATTGATTCCATGGGAGGGTGTTGTAACAGATAATTAAAAAGATTCTCAGGGGTGTATACAAGTGGGTGGATTTTTATTCATGCAGTGTTACCCAAGTCAGTGGGTAATGTAACTCTCCCAAGAAAATGTTTCTATCGGATTAGATGTAAACAATGACCAGAAGGTATATTGTGTAAGCCACTCTGTTTACAGACTGAAGACTTTCTCCTAACGTTGTTCAGTCTGTTGTTTGTCTTTTGTGAAGGAAACCTGCCCCACTGTAAGGATCAATGCTAATCATAGAACCAACAATCTGAAGGATAATGTTAACAACAATTGTCAACAGTCTGTCAAATTATGTTGCTAACAACTGACACTCAATGTAGGTTGCGACACCTAATTGTTCTCGTTTCACTCAAATTAGGCCCCTGTTTGAGATGTTATAGTTGTAGGTTCTCAACCTATGAGAATAAAATTTGAACTCTCATCTCTCTAATAATGCAGTAAAAATATATTTTTTATTTATTTATAGTTTTAAACATTTTTTAAATTGTCGGGGCCTTCCTTAGCGCAGTCCTGAGCCCTGAGTCTTTTTAATTCTCAAGTCCCAAGTACAGTAAAACACCTCTTTACGGACACACCTCTCCGACGGATCATCATCAAGAGATAAATTTACAATAATCATTCCCCATCACTTACCTTATTATTGACCACACTTACCTAATTATAAATCAAAGGTACTTTTTGAAATACTCATGAATGATGCCTCTCTAAAGTTGATTTAACAGAAAACACCCTATTCACTTGGAATAGTCTGCCGTAGTGAATAAATAGTTAAATGCAGTTATCTAGTGAATGATTCCTCAAAGAAGTAGATTAAGTTGATTTAACTGAGAATATACACAATTTTACGAGATACCAAGACACATCTTTATAATTCCGAAAGTATTAGAGTCCTGAGCTGCCAACTTCTTCACAGTGTGCAGATGGCTTGGGAGATGATCACGGTGCACTTAACACAGTTTGGCCATTTTACTATTTAACAACTTTTTCCCTGTGACCATAGATATATCAGTCACCATATGCCAAGGGATCTAAGCAATCAATGCAATTTTCCCTTTTCTTGGAATCCTAAATATTGCCTACCCAGATTTAATTAGAATAGGGGTCTTTAACGAATGCCTACGCTATGGCTACGGAACGCCATTTATCGCCCCCTCCGAAGGACGGCTTATTTCATGTTTTGTTACCTCCGTCATAAAAAAAACAGGTAAAGGCCTCATTCGGGCTTGAACCCGCAATTTTGAGCACAGTCGTTAATTTCATTAAATAATCATTAATTAAGTTTAACTTTATATTTAATGAAATTCTCGTCATTTATAATTAATTAATAAAACATTTAATCTTTGTTTTCAGAAGATGCGGACCCGGGATTTCCTGGTTCTGTCCGCCCTAGTCGTCACTGCCTTATCACAAGTAAGTTTTCCATTTAATTATTAATTTTTGTTTATTAATTAGACTGAAATATCATAAAATTAAAATATCGGACATAATCGACATTTTGTTCGATGAGCAAAAATAATGATAGAAGATGAAATAGGGAGATCAACTATTAACGGCAGATTCTCAGAAAGAGTAGTTAACCTAAAGAACACGTATCTATTATAGGTTAGAAGATTTTTTTTTTGTCTTTAACGAGTACCTGACATCGTACTGACTCGGGACAATCGCTTAACGTCCCATCCGAAGGACGGCGTGCTTAAGTTTATTTTACCTTCCAATTAAAATGGGAGCCTCGGTCGGGTTTCGAACCCACGATCTTGAACTCAGAAGACAAGCACGCATACCACTGAGCTACTGGCGCCCTCTTTATTAAGTTTATATTCATTTTCATTTTACTTTTCGTTAATAGTTTTATTACTACTAATCATACGTGCACTGCACAAACGACATTTAGCCAGTTTTTTTGGACCCACATCCTTATCAAAGTAACTCCACACATTGGACTTCCGTTTAAGACTCATTTTTCAGTTCAAAGCAACGAAACACTCTAAAAGAACAGTAAATGTAACCTTCCTTCGATTCATGGATCCCAGAGTCCTTAAACTATCGATAGTATAACAGCGATAGTATAGAAACTATCGGTAACGTTAACTATTGATAGTTTTACATCCCTATCATATCACCTACTACCAGAGCGCTGTTTCGTCACTCTGTTGGACAAGAGTTTATTCACCTAGAATAGGGATCTTTAATGAATACCTGAAAGGAAGTGAAGAGAAGAATTGAATCCATGCTTCGCCACTGGTTTCCACAATATGTCCGCGTTTCTCAACAAAGCTTTGTTGATTTGATCTGGAAAATTGTTGACCGATAGCATACTTTGGGGCGGAAATAAAGATTTATAGAAAAAGAAGTTCTTGTCTAGTTCTGTTAAACTTATTGTTGTTCCCGTTGAAGGAAATGAAGGTGTTATTGTCGTGAATCAGTCATTGATCTATCGGATGGAAAGTGTGACGAGGAAAATTGGATTTCTATTCTTTATTGATAATAGTAAAGGGGAAAAGGTGATCAATTCTGTTTGCTTCGAATCACCGGCAATTTACTTCCCCACAACGAATTAATCAATTAACTTTTGGCTCCACCTCCAAAACCAGTCGACCGTTTGCGATATTAATCTATAGTTGACTTACATAGAGACTCCTAAATCCTCATAATAAATTGAGTGTCAATAAATTCATTACATCGGCAGTTATTATAGTTTTTGATTTGAGATCCCTCCCCTCAACCCCCCTTCCCTTCGGCCGATATAGCTGAAATGTGACAGGTTATGTCCTAATTGGATTTTGATTTCAAATATGAAATTTCATTTCTATACATTTTATGTCGATACCCCATCTGACCCCCCTTTCCTTCTGCCGATTCTGCTGAAAATTAATAAGTGTCGTCCTTATAAGGTTTTGAATACACATATGAAGTTTTGTATCGATACATTCACTACAACTGCAGTTATTAAAAATTTTCAGTTAAGCCTCTCCTCTAATCTCCCCCTTCTCTTTGATCGATTTGACTGAAAATCTATAGTTGTTGTCCTTATGTAGTTTTATGTCACACATATCAAATTTCGTATCGATACATTCATTTTATTCCCAGTTATTAGAGATTTTGTGTTACCGCTACCCCCGTTTCCTTTGGTCAATTTAGCTGAAAATAGGTATTGTCATAAGAGGATTTTGGGTATACACATACAATTTTATGTCAATACATTCATTCTATCGGGAGTTATCGAGTTAACAGAAGGACAGACACACAGACATACATTTTTTTCATATTTAGTGATTTTAGAGGTCGGAAATTCCTTGGGAAACCGTATCAAATTTTTCATCGATTACATAACTTCCCGTATATTTCGTATAGTGAGGAAGAAAAAATAATGTTTGAGCGAGGAGTACTTCAGTGGTCAGATAGATAGCACCACCAGAGAGTTGTTTTAAACTTACATTTTGAACACATTTTGATTACAATATTTTAATAACTATAATTTGTTCAACAATAAATTCAAGTTATTAACATGATGTAGAGACAGATAGAATTAAAATTAATATAAGATACAACTGCTATGAACTGGTCCTTCCAGAATCCTGCTTCCTCTGCAATAACAGGTTCTAGTCTTCCGAAAAAAACAAAACAAAAAATACCGTTCATTCCCCACGCATATTTTATTAAGAAATTAATTTAATTTTATGGTTAGGTGCTTTTCGGTTGTACGATGATACATTCGCTTGTGAAATGTTATTCAATTCAATTTCTTTATTAGTACTTAGAAAATTCATCTTTTAGACAAGAGGTTCGGCCTGATGTATATATTTTTGAACATCAAAAAAAATAATAGTGTAATAAAAGAAAATAATAATAATAAAATACAAATAAATAAAAACATAGCTCCTAATTAACTAATAAACATAATTCTTGTAGTGAGGGCGCCGGTGGCTCAGTGGTATGCGTGCTTGACTTCTGAGCTCAAGGTCGTGGGTTCGTAACCCGACCGAGGCCCTTAGTTTATTTTATCTGGGAGGTAAAATAAACTTAAGCACGCCGTCCTTCGGATGGGACGTTAAGCGATGGTCCCGAGCCTGTACGATGTCAGCTACTCGTTAAAGACCCCTACCCTAGATGAATAAAAATTTAGGACTCCCACAGTAGAGTCGGGCTCATGTCCACCAGAGTGACGAAAGAGCGCTCTGGTAGTAGGCGATATGACCTCGTAGTTAAAGCCCGGGCATGAGTCATAAAACCTAACCTAACCTAATTCTTGTAGTAAAATTGTAGTCTATTTAACGTTCTCTAATTTTTAACGCCATTACTAGGTATTATTTGCATGATATTATTGAGAAGAAGAAGAAGAGTTTATTATAACAGTCGCATTTACAGAGGTACACTTATACAATACGGTTCCTTAACCATTACCCTTATACACTAAATACAAATCAAAAATAATCAGTTAAATTAAAAACAATGCTACTGCTTAACAGTAAATTTTAAAAAACTCTTAAAGAAATATTATTGAGATTATTATTGTTATCAAGGTTAGGTTTTATGACTCATGCCCGGGCTTTAACTACGAGGTCATATCGCCTACTACCAGAGCGCTCTTTCGTCACTCAAGTGAGCTGATGAGCCCGACTCTACTATGGGAATCCTAAATTTTTCCTACCCTAAATTTTTATTCACCTAGGGTAGGGGTCTTTAACGAGTAGCTGACATCGTACAGGCTCGGGACCATCGCTTAACGTCCCATCCGAAGGACGGCGTGCTTAAGTTTATTTTATCTGGGGGATAAAATAAACTAAGGGCCTCGATTGGGTTTCGAACCCACGATCTTGAGCTCAGAAGGCAAGCATGCATACCACTGGGCTACCGGCGTCCAGAAAACCTCATACGTAGGACAGGTTTTGAGTTAAGCCTCTCCCTTAATCACCCTTTCCCCTTTGACCGATTTGGCTGAAATCAATAGGTTTTGTCCTTATAGGGTTTTAGTCACACATATAAAGTTTCGTGACGATAAATTCTTTCTATCGCGAGTTATCGTGTTCACAGACAGCTAGAAGACCTTTCTTATTTATTTGTAATCTATAGATAGGAAAACATGAAAGTACAGAAGAAGTCAGAATCGGATATCGGAACACTCCTCTTGAAATGGTATAAATAGTTTTTTTTTTAAATATGGTGGATCTTTTCAATCAATAGTTGACTTAACCCGTTCCGCGACATGTGTCTCCGAGACTCACATGGGATATTCATTTAGTTGTATTCGCAATACCGATTCTATGACGAACTTCTCTAATGTAAATTCGCTCTTATAAGTTGTCAAGGTCGGGTCTTCCTCCTGATTTCTATCTTCTTATACTTTTTCTATGGCAGTCTAATCTACTCACATGGCACAGCCGCTCATTCCTATTTGTAAGTCTGCTGGCTTACATGACATAGTGGTGGATTTTTGGGTATGTTTCACATACACCCGCCTTTTTTCAACATTCTGCTTTACCATATCACCAGCATTGCCATAGTCAGCCAGTTTACGCTTTATTTTACTTTTCAGAATGAATCCAAATTCATCTGAAGCCAGTTCCTCCCTACAACGGCGTAAACAATTGTAGTTCAGGACAAATGAACCTAACTTTGCCGACAAGTTTTTCTTTTGTAAAATAATTTATCTTGTGAAATAAAATTAAAAAGTTCATTACCATTGTAATACTAATTTTTGTTGAATAAAACGTTTCCATGTTAGTTATGACATTTTCTTATCCATATATGTTAGTTCCATAAAATAATTATAATTCGCAATCATTACTGCATACAATTTTCGCACCTAAAATGCTTTAGGAGTCTGTGAGACTCACATGGCACCCGAGGGTTATAGGATGTCGCGTAACGGGTTAAATTAACTTCTGTGGATTTTCATGTCGATACATTCATTCTATCGGGTGTTACCGAAAAAATATGAAATTCTGTTGAAAACTTTGCTTCTTTATGGCGGATTACATAACTTCCTCTATACTTTGTAGAGCTGAGGAAGTATAATTTCCGGGATTGGATCGTGGAACCTTCAAAGTGTGTTTAAGTTTGTCAGGAAGTAAAGGCTACATCCAGACGGATCTCCCTCTTTCTCTGTATTCCTGGAGATGCTTGGCTCCTCTCTTCATAGACTCTTCTTCTTTGGAATTGCCTAAATCGACTTTGAAGGGAGAGGGGGTGTCGAACAAAGAACTGGAACGGATCCAACGATGAGGCATGGATCTTTTAATTTGTGCGTGGGAGCCTTTGTCAAGGGGTGGAGAGGGGGGTTCTCCAGAACCTCCTCGGGACCAGGGTCCCCAAAACCTCTTCGGAGACAGGGCAAAGCCCTCCCTCAGTACTATGGACAAGGGACTGGAGGACAGTACAATAGCTCCAGTGTCCATTGTGTTCCAAGTTCACAACCACATTTCATCACTTTGATTCTTTCTGCAACAATCCACCCAGTCACCTGAGTTCAAACGCACTTTTCTTAGAATGTACCTATAGTGTACGCAAGTTTCTAACAGAACTGCGTCGAATTTAGATACGGAGAGGCCGGGAAAGTATTATTTCTTACATCATGACATCAACTCTGCTTTTACATGTTTTTTTCACTTAGAAAATTATAAATATACAAATAAATATATTTTATTTATATATTATACTTAATAATTGACGGGGTTAGAATCAAAGTGGTCTAAGTGACATTTTTATATATATATAATATATAAATAAAAATGTCACTTAGACCACTTTGATTCTCACTCTGATATATTATATCGTCTCAGACACCCCAATAGGGTTGAGTGTAATATATACCACATTTGTGTGTAATACATATCACCGATTATATTCAAATGTGGTATATATTACACACAAATGTGGTATACAGGGTGGCCCAGATAAGCGGGCAACAAGTGAAATAACTCCTAAATGGTTAGAGATATCAAAATTGTGCATATAATTAAAGTTGTAGTACTCGCCGAGAGCTATAGTATGGCGTCCTCGAAAAGACCTAAATGACCCTCAAGTAGTTCTCGGAAAAAAGAGGTTTAAAGTTGCACGTTTTTCTTATTCTGAAGTTAGTTGGAATTTAATAACTTCAGAATAAGAAAACGTGCATCTTTAAACGTCTTTTTTCGGAGAACTACTTGACGTATCAAAAATCTGTTTGCACAGTTCTTCCTTGTTTCTTTAGTATTTTAATAAAATGTAATGAAACTTAAGTGTCAAAAGGGAACCCCGCCCTTCGAAGGGCTGTTTGAGCCATTAATAGGGTCAGTTTTGTCTTTTTGAGGCCGCCATATTATAGCTCTCGGCAAATGCTACAACTTTAGCCCTATGCACAATTTTGATATCTCTAACCATTTATGAGTTATTTCACTTGTGACCCGCTTATCTGGGCCACCCTGAATATCACACTGAACCCTATTGGAGTGTTTGAGACGAGCCCCCCTCCTCTGGAAAATTAATTGGTGCGCCCCTCACAGAGTATTGAATTTAAATATAAAATTTCATATTGATATATTCACTACATCGGCAGTTATTGAGATTTTGGATTTGAGCTCCCCCTCCGTTTACTATCCTTCCCTTCTTTTGATTCCTCCGAAAATTAATAGGTGTTGTTCTTATGGGGTTTATATAATATTTCAATACTACAGTCTGACCTCTCACAGATTTTATTTTTTCTTGCTAGCCGGCTTTTGAGGTTGTGACTCAGTTGATTAATTTTGGAGTTGCACAGACATTACATTATTCTCTTCACTTATGCGTGTTCATTTTGACTGATGAAAACTAGTTAGCATATAACTCGCGGAACAAATCAATCTGTTGAGGTGTGCCAGGTGAATTGATTTCTTTACCTTTTTATTTTCGAGCCGTTGAGTATACACTTGTCAACTCCGGCGAACAATAAGCATTAAATTGTAAAAGAACTCTATTAAATACGAGATATGGCCATTACAGGGTCTTTCTTATACCAACCACTTGTATACAGATCACTCTCCACACTCTTATTTATTTAATACTAGCAGTAATGCCCGACGTTGCCCGGGGAACTTTGACTTTTCTCCCAATATCTCCTATAAGGCTATTCAGTTCCTCGACAGTACATTCATGATGTTATAATTTTCAATTATTCATACGGAATAAGGCTTATAGTCCTTCAACTGTAGTAACGCTAGCTTTGGAGCTAAAACTAATTTATTCAAAAAGATTTCTCATTAATCGTTGCAATGGTTTTCGAGTTACAAAGATTGCGTGAGTGGATGCTGGGATGGACCAGGGGTTGATTAAAAAATAGACCTTAACCTTCCGGTAGATAAAACTTATCTATTCAAAAAGATTCCTCATTAATCATTGCAGTGGTTTTTGAGTTACAAAGATTGCGTGGGTGGATGCTGGGATGGACCAGATATTGAGGTACTAATACGCCTATAACCTTCCACAGACGATGACGAACAAATTAAAAAAAAAATTAATTAAATCCATCAAGCCGTTCGTGAGTTATAGCGGTACAACGCACAGACATTTTCAGCTTTATATATATGATTGGGCTGCAGAGAGCTCTTCTCTTTTTGAAAAAAGTATAACTCATAAAGGAATTAATTCTTTTAATGCCCTTCCCCACTTCTTGAAGTCAATAGATACAATAAAAAAATTTAAACTTCAACTAAAAATGAATTTGAATGAAATAAACGAGTTTTATTTCATTCAAGTTCATTTGAATTATTTCAAAATATCTCTGCAATAATGTCAGTTTTCATCAACTAAAAATGTTTATGTTAGAGGAAACACTTTACGCGGAAACGGAATTTTATTCTCACAGTTCAAAAAGAATAATATAATCACAATAATGAATCGTGTTTCATATCCAAAAACATTATTTGATACAAAACTTTCATTTTTATTTTTTGGGCAGAGTTCCTCCACAACTTAAAGGTCAGTGAAATGTACGTTATTGTTTTATTTATTCATTAATATTTTTTTATTTATTCTTTTATATATTTTTTATTTATTAATTTATAATTTATTAATATATTTTATTTTATTTATATATTATTACAGTTACAAAGTTTTCTTTTTCTTTTCTATATCTCGCCACATTGGGACCTGATGAAGGGTCGTAAGAACGTCCCGAAACATCGTTGGGATGAAGACTCTTACGAAGACTTTTTTTGAAAAATTTATATCATAATTTTTATTAAATTGAAAAATGTGTCTACTAATTATAAATGTATCTGTGTATTATTTTTTTATACTCATATATTTTTAAGTATTTATTTATTCAGTATTTATTAATTTCATTTTACTTTTTTTAATAGTTTTGTTATTACTACTAATCTTACATGTGATAGACTCATATAGTTATCAATCTAATTTATAAGCTATCTTGATGTATAAATTCTTTTGAAGTATCCTATTACCATGTTTTGGTTTAACGGAAATAAATTTATTATTATTGTTCTTTTCCCATTGTAGCACTATTTTCTTTTTTATTCTTACTTAGAGCTTACTGATATTTTATATATTGTTTCAGTGTGTTAACGATGTAACGAACCCTAGGTAACTGAACGTGAGTTACCAACATTTAGAAGTCTCACTGTAGCGTCGAGCTCATGCGGTAGTAGGCGATATGACCTCATTGTTAAAAGCCCGGCCATGATGTCCTTGCTAGTGTGACCCCTGGAGCTTCAGACTCTGTAGGATGGAGTACACTGCCCTGGGAATAATGGTGCCCTCACGAACATACCTGTCTTTAAAGAGATCCCTGGAGCGCAACGCTAGTTGTCTGCTTCAATTATGAAAAACGAACAAAAAATAAAAAATAATGAAAAAAATATATGATGTTTCCATTGGTCATAAAGAATTATCTTACAGCAAGGAGTTCGACACATAAACATAAATACAACAATTTCTGAATAATAAGGAATAAAATAAAATAAAACAAAGCAGATAATATTAACTAGCATAACAATAACTTCTTTATACTAAAATAAAATATAGTTATATATTAATAAAAAGGTTAAATTAAAATAAAGTCACAGATAACATTAGTAACTAAGATATATAAACTGTGATTGTAGTGTCTCTAAATACCACGAGAATACAGCAGATGGTAGTTTTAGAAGTTGTTGAAATGCTTCGATTCGTATTAATTTGTAGATTAAGTTTGTCATTTAACAATGAAATAAGCTGTTTGGTATCTCCTGAAATGGATAACAACATTATATTATTAGTTGTGACAATATGACAACAAATACGTTATTTATAGATCGATATTTTTAGCAATTAATATTATATATTAATAACAGGAGGGCGCTGGTAGCTCAGTGGTATGCGTGCTTGTCTTCCGAGCTCAATAACGTGGTTTCAAAACCCGACCGAGGCCCTTAGTTTATTTTATCTGGGAGGTAAAATAAACTTAAGCACGCCGTCCTTCGGTGGGACGTTAAGCGATGGTCCTCAGCCTGTACGATGTCAGGTACTCGTTAAAGACCCTTGCCCTAGGTGAATAAAAATTTAGTGTAGGCAAAATTTAGGACTCCCACAGAAGAGTAGGGCTCATATCCACCCGAGTGACGAAAGATCACTCTAGTAGTAGGCGATATGACCTCGTAGTTAAAGCCCGGTCATGAGTCATAAAACCTAACCTAACCTATTAATAAGAGTATTATATATCATATAAAAATATTTTATAACTCGTTTCTACGCGATACAATTTATATCGCTCACATATTTTCAATCAGATACACACGTGTACATACAGACACACACACTCACAGAGAGACATCATCGCGAAAATGGTCAAAACGTATTCAGAGAGATCTCGGATTTTCCCACGATTACTATACTTCCTTGTACTATATGTATAATAAAGTACTATAGGCGATGTTACAGAACTTTTTTATACCAACCACTTCTGTACACATCTCTTTCTTTCCCCTTCCCTCTCTCAAATTTTTTTCATTCTATCATTACTGTGTATATGAACGTAATGTGTTGGCATGAGCTTTGTTTCATATTACTGCGTGATTATGAAAGTGACTCTGATTTGTACAAAAGTGGTTGGTATAAAAAAGCATATAAGAAAGTCCTATAATGGCCACATCACATATATATATATTTTTTTTTTTAAATTTAAGAATCCTAATACTAACACACAATCGTGATGTGTGTAAATGTTTTACATCACACCCTATGTATGCCAACTAATTTTTTCCTATGGTCGTTGGGTTTTGTTGCGAGAGTGAAAAAGTAATTGATTAATTCGTTCTGGTGAAGTATGTAGCCGATGATATACCGACGATTTTTTTTGTTGTTTCTCCTTTGGTCTTAAAAATTGTTTGTGATGTTTGAAGCTTACATCCTGCGACACCCCGTATAACATTTTTTTTTTTGTGGATCTGACAAAAATTCTGAGTGTGCTTCTTCTCTTGTCTGATGGCAGTACTTGTACAGGACGATGCACCGCCAGCATACTAAAACTACAGAATATGTATATCTGTTTTTTCTAGTCGGTAGAAAGTTGTGGTTCGAAAACGAACCAGGTCTGTTACGTGACTTGGACCAAAGACCACATTGGTCAGTGTTTTGAATCTTAAAAAGACGTTCCCAATATTGCTGGGGGAAAAGGATCTTGTTTCGACTTTCTTGTACACTTTAGTTATTATGACTGACGCCAGGGCATTAATTACAAGGTCATATCGCCTACTACCAGAAGGCTCTTTCGTTTCTCTGATGGACATAAGAGAGTTCTAAATTTGTGGTCACAGGGAATAAATTGGTAAATCTAAATTCGTAACTTTTCAGGGCAGCACTTTTTTACTTTTGCATTAATCGTGTAAATCTAGTTTTTGGAATAAATAAATTATGTTTGCATCATTATTATTCATATACCTTCTAAATCTATAGGAGTGAATGAAAAAGAATATTGTTAATCCTTTCTTGGATTTTCCCTTAGTTACCTAATCATTCCCCATCACTTATCTAACTATTAACCATACTTTTTGAAATACTCGTGAATGATGCCTCTCTACAGTTGATTTAACTGAAAACGCCCTCTTCACTTGGAGTAGTCTGCTGTAGTGAATAAATGGTTAAATGCAGTTATTTCGTGAATTATTCCTCAAAGAAGTAGATTAAGTTGATTTAACCGAGAACATACACAATTTTACGAGATACCGAGAAACCCACATCTTTATAATTCCGAAAGTATTAGAGTCCTGAGCTCCCAACGTCTTCACAGTGCGCAGATGGCTTGGGAGATGATCACAGTACACTTAACTCATTTTGGCCATATTACGGCTTAACAACTTATTCCCTGTGACCATAGAAATTTTGCCTACAATAAATGTTTTATCCTAGACTCCGAACCATCGCTTTATGTCCTTCAGTAGAACGGCGAACTCAAGGTTTTTTCCCCTTCCAGATAAAAAAAACCTAAGGTCCTCGGCCGGGTTCCGAACCCGCAATCTTGAGCACAAAAGGCAAGTACGGCGCCCTCTTCAAGAGACTCAGCAAATACTAGTTTTCTTCTCTGAAAACAAGTTTGCGTAAGTCGTGCGGTTTTCGAGATAATTAGAAAAAGATACATGATCCGAATACTCTCAATAATTGCGTAATGACTTTCATAACTTTATTTTGTAATCATTTTTAATTGAAAGTTAATTATTTATTTATTTTAGGTATGTTTTTTCTGTTGTACGTTATGTCACTTTTCTATAATTCGTTTTGTTATGCACTCATTGCACTCGGTTGAGGTTCTATTGAAGGTTCATTGAATCTTTTTCTAAGTCACAAGACTCAAAAAAAAAATAATAATAATAATTAATTCGCGAATCAATGAGAATGTTCTTCCCCAGAGCGAATTTATTTTGGTTAATTACCTAGTCTAAAACTAATTAGCTGATTTTAGATGTCTTATTCAAGGACAACATTTATCGATTTTCAGCCGAAACGGTCATAGGGGAGAGGCATAATTCAAAAACTCGAATAACTGCCGTTGTATGGAAATAAAATTTCATATATTATTTCAAAACCCCATAAGTATGACACCTATTAATTTTCTGCGGAATAAGCAGAAGTGAAAAGACAGATCAAAGAGTATTTAAATACACATAGAATTTACCTCTTGCCAATAGATATATATACAATTTACAGTATAACAATTTTAATTAGGTTGTAATTGGAACCAATTATTTTTGATTTTTTTTTATTATTTTATTCGCCTGTTCATTGTTAATACATTATATATTACCTAGATCTTAGAAGGGGTCACACATTTGAAATATGGGCACCGCCTTGTCATAAAATATCTCACAGCTTGACAATTTAGCTTTGTTAGGAATTTCCAAGTTGAGGAACGCGGACATATTGTGGAAACTTGTAATGAATAAATAAAACAAACAAAAATTTTTTGAAATATTGTCTATTCCACTAAAGATATAAATATATATATAACTACCGGTTTCGGCCTTACACCATCGTCAGGTCTAGTTATGAACTAAGTTAGTTTGCAGAGTGCGACCCTTCTAATACATCTCAGGTGATCCTTAGAAGGGTCGCACTCTGCAAACTGACTTAGTTCATAACTAGACCTGACGATGGTATAAGGCCGAAACCGGTAGTTATATATTTATATCTTTAGTGGAATAGACAATATTTCAAAAATTAAGTTTGTTTTATTTATTAGTTAGGAATGTCTAACGTCATGGGGAATACCAGGAGGGAGGGTGAGGGGTTCCTCGAGAGGCTGACATTCTGAAAATTAACTTAGTCTTATCTCTTATGCTTTTGGCTGAGGATGGTAGAAATACAGAAAGTACTCCCATGTAAATATAGTTGGTGAAATTAGACAATACCATAAATAAACAAGTTTTATTTCTTTCAAGTTCAAATCAAAGAGGGGCTCAACTCAAAACCCCTTTTATAAGTGATACTTTTTACTATATTTTTTGGAGAAATATTGTGAAACACTTAATAAAAAATAAAGAAAAACGTATGTTTTTAAAAAAAATATTATCTATTTCACTACTGTCTATATATAATAGGGAAGAGGGCGCCGGTAGCTCAGTGGTATGCATGCTTACCTTCTGAGCTCAAGAACGTGTGTTCGAAACCCGACCGAGGCCCTTAGTTTATTTTATCTGGGAGGTATAGTAGTTTTTTTGTAAATTATTAGTTTGTTGTCAGTGGAATGTTTAATATGTAGTAGAGATGTAAAACTATCGATAGTTTAAGGACTTTGTATTTCTGGGATCCACTGAATTTAAGGAAGGTTACTTTTACTGTTCTTGTAGAGGGTTTCGTTGCTTTGAACTGAAAATTTACTATTCTCGTAGCGTGCTTTGTTGTTTTGTACTGAAAATGAATCGTAAACGTTAGTCCGATGTGTGAAGTTACTTCGATAAAGAAGTGGGTCCAAAAAACTGGCTAAATGTCGTTTTTGCAGTGCCGAATACAGAACACTTCCAATTTGAAGGATCACTTGTTGGTTTTTTGTTTTATTTTATTTTGTTGAGCTTTCTGATGTTCTAGTGTTTGATTTTGGCTGTTCCTTTTTGATGTGATATTTTCTGTTAGTATCTAACAATGGAAATTCATCTGGTCAATATATAATATATATATATGTGTTTTGAATTCATATTTTTATGTGCAATTGAAGTTTGTAGTTTAGTTCCTGATTGCGTTAACGAACCGATCTTATCAGTTGAAGTACGTATTGTTGAACTTTTTTGCTACTAAAATAAATATAGGTACTTACACTGTACGACATGTTGTTTATTTGTCTTCCTTAAATACTTACATGGTACATGTGTGCATATACATGAGCATAGAGTGACTGCATGTCACTTCTGCTTGAAAAAATATTTCGATAGTAATATCGATAGTTTTTAAAACTAGCGATATCCTCGATATCACAATCGATAGTTTTACACCCCTAGTATGTAGTATGGTCCAAGTATGTAGTAGTCCTTAACGTCGATTCAGTTCCTATTCAGTTAGTCTACTTTGCAGGCAGAACCCGATATAGCGGACATGGTTGGAGGAAGATATTATTGTCATAATTTATATTTATATTAATGTCATAATTTAAGATCTCTTGTGTTTTTTAACATTTTTTTGGATAGCCTTGCGGTCATATGGTTTGCACAATTCTCTGTCTCAATACCAGTTTTCCTCATTTTGCAATCCTCTCTGTCGGATTTTTCTTTTAAAAAATATATCTCATGAAAGCATCGAATGAATGATCAGGAGATACGTAAAAGAGGACATGTGTTACATCAGGGAATTAACTTTCATGAAGATAACATCGAGAGTTAACGGAACCTTGCACTTGCAAATATAATATAATAATATAATTATTTTTAAAAAGGAAATTTAAACCACTGAAAAAAAAAAAAATATATATATATATATTTATTGAAGGTATTATATCAAATAATATTAAAAGCCTTTTTAGTCATAAATTATTTCATCTTTTTCTATCCTTTTTATTAATAATAAATGAATTATATTAAATTAATAATGTATGTTTTTGGATTATGGTTGATAATGAGTATTTTTAGAAGATGCATAGATCTAATTTTTCTAGGAAAACTGTTTTGAATTTATGAAAACATTTTTTAAGAATGATGTATCGTACTTTACCAACTAAAGTAAATTTTTTTTTTATAACAATGATGATATATATGTAAGGTGAGGAGATATTAATGTATCTAATTATAATAGTATATAACATTAATTGAGGAGTTTGGAGCCAGAGCGGACCAACTGGTTTAAACTGAACAGGAAGAAAATGGCAATTGAAAATTGAGTACATTTTGTTTATCTCCATTAATGGGCCCCAAATATTTATTTATATTTGAAATTTTAGAATAGTATTGGATGAGTGATCCATTTTTGTGTTCTATAAAGTTTTTGAAGGCCGTATGATCCATTGTGACTTTGAAAACATATGCACAAAATATTTGTGGACTAAACTTAAAGTGCTGCTATCTATCACTAAAGTGAAGAAACTAAGTGATCCACACTGGTTTTGAAAAAAGGGAACCTATGCCAACATCAGGATGGTAATAACTCATTTTCCGAAAAATTGTGGGTCCGCTCTGGCTCCAAACTCCTCAATTATGAATTGATTTTAATGATAATAATAAAGGGAAGGATGATCAGTAAAGTTGTATCATAATATAATTTTCAGATGTATGTGAACTTGATAATGTCTGTAATGGACGAAATATTGTTCTACAATTGGTGAAAATAAAAATGAAAGAAAGAAATAATTTGAGACTAAAAAGGCTTTTAATATTATTTGATATAATACCTTCAATAATTTGAAAATACATGTCTCTTGTAATCGAAAACCTATTTGCAATTTTTATCTATTATATATTTAACAATAATATGATTAACGACCGAGATTTCTCAGTATTTGATAAGTGGTGGCTGAAGATGGTAGCCATACCGAAAGTACTCCCATATATTTTGTGAAATACATAGACAATATATTATTTAAAACATAGGTTTTTTTTTTTTTTTTAGTTTTTGTCAAGTGTTTCACAATATCATTACAAAAAAGGTTAAGTATCATGTAGTTAGTTATTACTCATGCCTGCTCATATTACCTATTACCAGAGCGCTCTTTCGTCACTCTGTTGGACATGAGCCCGTCTCTATAAATTTTGCCATCAATTCTTGAAGATAACATCGATAGTTAGCGGAACCTTGCAATTTGTAGAAAGGAAAGGCAAGAAATATCGAAGGAAAACCGGAAAACGAATAATTATCAAAATTACCATTTCAAATTTGTAGACATTTTCTAATTAACATCACATTAAATTTGAAATTGGTTTTAATTACCCTATAGGAGTAGTTATGTAATGGGAGAGAATTTCTATGCGATGTTTTCAAAGGAAATTCATGTTTTTCAACTTCCTGATTCCAAAAAATAAAAAAATTTCGCTCCTCCTAAATCAGTCGACCGTTTGCGCTAATATTCACCAGTTGACTTACATAGGGGCTCCTAAATTCTCGATACTAAATTCATTATCGATAAATTGATTACATTGACAGTTATTAGGGTTTTTGAATTGAGCACTCTCCCCTGAACCACTCTTTCTCTTCAGCCGATATTGCTGGAATTTCACAGGGTATGTCCTCATTGGTCTTTTGAGGGTTCTGTATTTACATATAAAATTTCGCGTACAGGTGCACAAAAACACATTTTTTTTTTCATATTTGAAAACTGGAAAACATGAAATTCCGTTGACTCTCCATTACATAACTTCTCTTATACATCGAATAGCTGAGGAAGCAAAAATGTATTTGCCTATGAACTCGATTACTCCCGAAAAAATGAATATATCGATAGAAAACCTAATAACTGCCGTTGTAATGAATATATCGACACGAAATTTTACATGTGAATCCTGAATCATCTAAGGACAACACATATTGATTTTCAGAGAAATCGGTCAAAGGGAAGCAAGAGATTACGGGGGAGGCTTGACATAAAAAACGTAATAAATGCCGTTGTAATGAATATATCGACACGAAATTTTACATGTGAATCCTGAATCATCTAAGGACAACACTTATTGATTTTCAGACAAATCGGTCAAAGGAAAGCGAGGGATTACGGGGGAGGCTTGACATAAAAAACCTAATAACTGCCGAGGTAATGAATGTATCGACATGAAATTTCATATATAAAATCAAAGTTCTATAAGGACGACATCTAATAATTTTCAGCGCAATCATGAATAATGAATGTATGTATGAGTGTGACAAAAGAATGGACGGCTTTGAAGGACTCCCTGAAGGAAGCTGAACTTCCTCTTCACAACCTTGGAGAGACCCCAAGATCTCTACACAAAGACAGTTCCACCTCAGGAAACACCAGCCTACATTTCTTGAATATCCAACAACATTCGGAAAGTGGGACTTAACACACACAACTACCCAGGACGGGGTTCCAGCCCTGAAGCCCCCAAAAGGTAAAATAAAAAATATGTTGGTTAATCACTGACAATGTACTTCACCAGCACGAATTAATCAATTAAAGTTTACTCTCCCTCTAAAATCTGTTGAACGTTTGGGCTAAAAAATATTAGTGGACATTTCCTGATAATCGATACATAAATTCGTTACATCGGCAGTTATCGTGTTCACAGACACACAGCCAATTTTTTTTTTTTTTTTTTTATCGATTAAAACTAAGTGATAGTATATAAAAGTCGACCCAACAAATATTTTCTACAAAAGGAAGGTTCTTATTGACAGAAGTAATAGTTAACATAATGAACAGATGTATTATAGATACGTTTGTTATTACTATCTTCGAGAAGGAAAATAGAATGAAAATAAATAAAACGTATGTTTTTTTAGACAAAATATTGTCTATTTCACAAATAATATATAATATGAGAGTACTTTCGGTATTGCTACCATCTTCAGCCACGACTTAACAAATATGACATTCATTATTTGTCAAGTCGTGGCTGAAGATGGTAGCAATACCGAAAGTACTCCCATATTATATATTATTTGTGAGGGCGCCGGTAGCTCAGTGGTATGCGTGCTTGACTTCTGAGCTCAAGGTTGTGGGTTCGTAGCCCGACCGAGGCCCTTAGTTTATTTTATCTGGGAGGTAAAATAAACTTAAGCACGCCGTCCTTCGGATGGGACGTTAAGCGATGGTCCCGAGCCTGTACGATGTCAGGTACTCGTTAAAGACCCCTACCCTAGATGAATAAAAATTTAGGGTAGGCAAAATTTAGGACTCCCACGGTTGAGTCGGGCTCATGTCCACCAGAGTGACGAAAGAGCGCTCTGGCAGTAGGCGATATGACCTCGTAGTTAAAGCCCGGGCATGAGTCATAAAACCTAACCTAACCTATTATTTGTGATATAGACAATATTTTTTAAAAAACATACGTTTTATTTATTTGTATCAAGTGTTTCACAATATCGGATTGCTTCACGCAAACGGCATTGCACTTGTACTCCTTATTGATCTTTTGACCTTGTGGCAAGAATTCATGGTGCACTATGCCATTAAAATCGAAAAACACAGTGAGCATGACCTTCAAATTCGAGTTTTTATAACACTCGTAAACCCTAGTTTTACTCATAGCAGACTCACCAAAAGCAATATTTAACATTTCTAAAACTTTGCTGCACTTTATTCCATTCTTATAGCAAACTTTAATGAAAATTCTCTGATTCATTTTATATTCATAATATAGCTCAGTGGTATGCGTGCTTGACTTCTGAGCTAAAGAACGTACCCCGACCGAGGCCCTTAGTTTATTTTATCTGGGAGTTAAAATAAACTTAAGCACGCCGACCTTCGGATGGGACGTTAAGCGATGGTCCCGAGCCTGTACGATGTCAGGTACTCGTTAAAGACCCCTGCCCTAGGTGAATAAAAATTTAGGGTAGGCAAAATTTAGGACTCCCACAGTAGAGTCGGGCTCATGTCCACCAGAGAATGAGCGCTCTGGTAGTAGGCGATATGACCTCGTAGTTAAAGCCCGGACATGAGTCATAAAACCTAACCTAACCTATTCATAATATAAATAATCGCCGATCGTTCCAAAACACATGTAACCTCTTTGACAGCTGACAGCAGACTAAACATCCGGTTTGGCTAACAATGTACAGATACTTTTCAGACATTTTTACCAACACAACAACGAAAAAATCGAGCAAATCGGATTAATACAACGCACGAAATTACAAAATTCCCGTTACTTTTTGAACACGCCTCATATATCAAAAAACACAATTTGGTATGAAAATTCAGAAGCCCTTGTATATGTCAATTATGAATTCTTGGAGAGAGAGCAAAAACGTAATTGATTAATTCGTTGTGGGGGTATACATTGTCAGTGATTATCCAATATTTTTTTGTTTCATTTTTTTGGCTTTTTACAAAAACGATTCTGAAGTTTGAATACATCCTGCATCACCCTGTACATCTTAGATAAGGTAACAATACTAGGTCACAGATATTGAGAGATTACCTGGAACTATCTGGTGTGATTTATTTTATTGTAGATATTTATTGTATATATTTATTGTAGATATTTATTTGACTTATTGTGTATATTATGTACTGAATGTTGTTTGTATGTGGATAGTGTGAATAAAATAAAACCTTACTATACTCTTCTCTTTGAGCTATGCCAGTATTCCCTTAGCCTCTATACTGTACGGGTAGGGTAATCAAAGTTTTTTGTTTCATTTCCTGATCTTGTTACATACACTGTACCTTGTTTCTTTAATATTTTACTAGGTACATTACCTTTCATTATTTATATTTTCTATATATTCGTTCATAGATGTGCCACTGATGATGATGCTGGTTCTGGTCGCAAATAAAACAGTGGAATGATAACATCTTTTGTTTCTATGAGAATATTGAGAGAAACTGTTAATGAGGTGTGAAGAGATCCGTTACCGGTCTGAACCTGGTGAGCCCCAGTGTTGACCATCAAAACGGTGACTAGACAACGGTGAATATACACCGGTGACTAGACACCGTTAGTGCCTGACCATGCCCTGTCCTCTTTAGAGTACCCACTAATTTAATTCCGAAGGTTGCTATTAATTTCACGGGTTAGTTCACTTCAACTTCTGCTACCTAGATTTTAAATTGTTCTTGACGTGTAGCTGCAAATATTTAAATATTATATTTATATTTTCTGTCTATATTTTTGTTAGTTAGTTATTGGGACTCATGCCCGGGCTTTAACTACGAAATCATATCGCCTACTACCAGAACCCTCTTTTGTCACTCTGGTGGACATGAGCTCGACTCTTCCAAGGGAGTTCTAAATAAGAGACCATGCCTTAATGACGGCGGCCGGGTTTCGAATGTGTATCCAGAACCATATAGGGGCAACAAATATAAATGTTTAGCTAAATCGGCCAAAGGGAAGGATGGGCATAATGCAAAAATCCTAATAACTATATATATAATAAAGAATTTATCGGCACAAAAATAAGAATGACGATTCAGAAGTCTATAGTCTCTAGATTGGTTTTAGAGGGAGAGCGAAAATATAATTGATTAATTTGTGGAAGTCTTTTGTTTACCTTTTTAATAATTTTCACTAAAATCGAGCGAAGAGAAGGCAGGAGAACTTGATAATATAGTATATTTATATTATATATTATATAGTATATATTATATAGTATATATAGTATATATTATATAGTATATATAGTATATATTATATAGTATATATTATATAGTATATATAGTATATATTATATAGTATATTTATATTATATATTATATAGTATATATTATATAGTATATATAGTATATATTATATAGTATATTTATATTATATATTATATAGTATATATTATATAGTATATATAGTATATATTATATAGTATATTTATATTATATATTATATAGTATATATTATATAGTATATTTATATTATATAGTATATATTATATAGTATATATAGTATATATTATATAGTATATTTATATTATATATTATATAGTATATATTATATAGTATATATAGTATATATTATATAGTATATATTATATAGTATATATAGTATATATTATATAGTATATATTATATAGTATATATAGTATATATTATATAGTATATTTATATTATATATTATATTTACTATAAAGAAATTTCTGTTATTGTAGAATGTTGATTAATATCTTAAATTGGGAATGGGGGGGGGGGGGGGGGGGGGGTGGAAATTAGTCCTATGTTTACAGAATTAACAATTAATAAAGTAGGACATCAGAATGTTTGGTTAAACATTTTAATGTTTACAATTAAATTTTTTTTATAAACAGTTATTTTAATAATAAATTAATTATAACAAAGTGGATAAATAATTGAGAAAGCCTGTGGTCTTATTCCGGAACTGTGTAACACTTTTTCTTATGTATTTTGTTTAAATTGACATTAATTGTAAAATAATTTAATGCAAACAGTTCGATAGGTAATGAAAATTTCATTAATATTCTTTTTTTCTTAAATCTTGCTTTTCATATCATTGTTTTTATGCAACTTTCAAAAGAAAAAGAGATTAAAATCACTTTGCTTTCTTTGTTCCACCTTCTGATAATTACGCTCCTTCAGAACGGATTTTTACAAAATGTTATTATTAATATATGTATAATAATATATCAATATTTAAGGATCTATTTACAATTTAGCTTGACATCCAGTGGCGGATACAAGGGGGGTAAAAGCAGAGTTACCCCCTTCCTAGCCCAGAGGCTCATAAGTCAGTTTCGTTAAGGATAAAGAAATATGCACGTAAATTGGGAAAGAAGTCCTATTGATGCATGTATGAAGGACCTCTTGTGGTCTTGCGCACACACCACAGACTTTAACGAAGTCACAGACTCAGACTGTTACTCAACCTGTCTAAATTTTACACCCCCCCCCCGCCCCCCCCCCCCCCCCCCCCCCTGGATCCGCCCTTGTTGACATCCCAAATTGTATTTCCTACTTAATTCTTTTCGAAATACCTTTTCTTTCAAACTCGCTCAGTTTGAAACTTATTTAAAACAAAATGACAAATGATTATACTCACTGCATTTTCACTAATGACTTCCTCCCGAAATTTAATAAAAAATTAGAAAAATACTGTAGTTATTTCGCTTTCTTTATTTTTTATTATTTTTTTTTTTTTTTTGAAAAAGTTGCATTTTAGTACTTTCTACAACTTTTACTTAAAGAGATTTTTGATTAGGCTGAAAAAATATAAGCTGTATCTTATAAAATGTTAATTTTCGTCTGATTTCAGCCGAAATCTATTCTTCCAATTTATCTTACATCATTTCAAATTTCAAATCCTGTGCAACGTCGTTTAATTTTCAGCGGAATCGGCCGAAGGGAAGGAGGAATCAGGTCAACTCAAAAATCCCAATAACTGCCGATGTAATGAATTTATCGACATAAAATTTCATATGTGAATTCAAATCTCCATAAGGTCGACACTTATTAATTTTCAGCGGAATGTATTATGAAGATTCAAAAGTCTATATAAGTCATTAATTGACTTTTTGCCCAATCGTAACGAATTAATACGTTTTGCGTTGTAGTGTAACCAAAGTGGGATAAATATAATTTATTTTTTTAATAATAATAAATGACTAGAGGGCGCCGGTAGCTCAGTGGTATGCGTGCTTGACTTCTGAGCTCAAGGTCGTGGGTTCGTAGCCCGACCGAGGCCCTTAGTTTTATTTTATCTGGGAGGTAAAATAAACTTAAGCACGCCGTCCTTCGGATGGGACGTTAAGCGATGGTCCCGAGCCTGTACGATGTCAGGTACTCGTTAAAGACCCCTACCCTAGATGAATAAAAATTTAGGGTAGGCAAAATTTAGGACTCCTACAGTAGAGTCGGGCTCATGTCCCACCAGAGTGACGAAAGAGCGCTCTAGTAGTAGGCGATATGACCTCGTAGTTAAAGCCCGGGCATGAGTCATAAAACCTAACCTAACCTAACCTAATAAATAACTATGATAGATAAACAATAAATGTAAATTAAATGTCAAAGAAAATTCTTAGAAAGTATAAAAAACGCGAGTACAGTAAACGTCACAGGGTACCCCGACGACTTTTCTGATGACTAGTTCTGAAGTAGCCTGACGATCAGTAGCTCCGCAGAATCCCGCTTTTCATGTCTACAGTAAATTGCTGTATTTTCCTCTCTACCTGATGACACAGCTATAGTAACGAAAACACTTCAACAGTTTTTTTTCATGGTCTATCGCTCTAGGTCCAAATTAACCTAACTCAACGTAAATCAAAACCAAATTACTTTTGCCTTGAAAAAAAAAAAAAAAAAAAGATCCAATCCGTTGTTTTTTTATAGAAGTTAATTAACCTTCTTCGAAGCACAAATCCGCCATTTTGAATCGCTGTAAAAAGACAATATTTACCATCCAATGAAATGTAGGTATTTTTTTATTTTTGTTTTAAAGGGTCTCTGTTTAACAAATGTAGTCTTATCAATAGCGTCTGATAACAAAAATATATGTTAAGTATTGTGACTCATGCCCTGTATTCAACTACGAGGTCATATAGCCTACTAACATAGCGCTCTTTCGTCACTCTGGTAGACATGGCTCTACTGTGGGAGTCCTAAACTTTGCTTATTTTGGTCTTTAACGAGTACCTGACAACGTACAGGCTCGGGACCATCCCTTAACGTCCCATCTCAAGGATGGCGTATTTAAGTTTATTTTATCTCCCAGATAAAAAATAAACTAAGGGTCTCGGCCCGGTTTCGAACCCGCGATCTTGAGTTTGGTAAGTAAGCACACATACCACTGAGCTACTGACGCCCTCCAGGAGTTATTAGGGTATTTGAGTTGACTTGTTTCTCTGTGCCATCCTTTATTATGGGGTTTTAAATTTAAATATAAAATTGTATGCCTGTACATTGTTTACATCGGCATTGGGATGCTTGAGTTGAGGCACCTGTTTCCCCCCCTTTCCTTCGGCCGATTTAGCTGAAAAGTGTCGTCCACATAATGTATTGTTTACACAAATTTATTCTATCGGGAGTTAGGTTAGGTTAGTTATTATGACTCATGCCCGGGCTTTAACTACAAGGTCATATCACCTATTACCAGAGCGGTCTTTCGTCGCTCTGGTGGACATGAGCCCGTCAATACTGTGGGACTCCTAAATTTTGCCTACCCTAAATTTTTATTCACCTAGGGTAGGGGTCTTTAACGAGTACCTGACATCGTACAGGCTCGAGACCATCGCTTAACGTCCCATCCGAAGGACGGCGTGCTTAAGTTTATTGTACCCCCCAGATAAACAGGATTTGAATAAAACATCAATTATGAAAGAAAAACAATGGTAAGTTCCAATAATAAGGTTCAAAATGGAACTTGTCTTTAGCCATTCTAGATCAACAATGAGTACACGAAATGTCCTACTGACAAGCATAAATTATTCAGTTGATAACAAAACAAATATGCTAATTTTAATAGTTAACCAAAATTGCACATATGCTAAAATATTTTTTGTCTGTTACAGAGTACAAACCAAGGAGGCCTGTTCACATGTCCAAATGGTAAGTTAAAATTTTTTTAAATTCCGCGAAATAATTAGAGATTACGGGAGTACATTTGTTATGAGAATTACAGATGCACATTTGGAGAGGTGCATTTCTGTTGATGGATAGACGCGAAGATATGCTTTCCATCGTGGGAAGTCGAGGTTGTCACAATCATAGATAATCTCAGGTACATTGAGGATTGTACAGGGGAGTAGCCAGGGAAGGGGGGGGGGGGGGGGGGGGGGCAAGCCAGAGCAAAAAACCAAGATAAAAATTAAATAAACTAAAAAAATTGTTTTTATTAAAAATAGATTGCTTGGATCTTCAAATTTCCCGTGCGTCTGATTCCTAAATCAGCAATCAGCTGTTATATAAATGTACATGTACAAAACAAGTCATATTACATTTATTTAAATATATATGAATTCGATCATTTCATTTCCTCGCTCGAAATCTTCATTTATGTTATACTTTATACTCTTAAAGCTGATTTTACATACGCAGTAAAAATGCAAAGCGCAGCAGCAGCAAATGCACGCTATTGGATGTGAGTAATTTAATTCTAAAAGCACAGAAACCACAGCGTACATTTGCTGCTGCTGCGCATTGCATTTTTGCTGCTCATGTAAAGTCAACTTAAGTATTACAGTCAGTGGTTACCTCAGGGGGAGCTTCTAGAGGTCAGAGTCTCCCAAATTAATAACAAAAAGTCTGCAAACTGCGGGATGTGCCTCCGGGAGTCTATACCCTCCACCCTCGTAGCATAACTTTGCCTCCCCTCCCCCTTGCTCAAAATCCTGGCTACGCCCCTGGGATTGCATAAAGACCGTTTGAGCTAAAACTCAATATATCTTCTTAAGTAGAGGCTTCTGAATCATACTAAATTTTCTGTCGATATATTCATATATATTTGAGTCGAACCCCCTTCTCTGCCCCCCCCCCCCCCTTCTCTTCGACCGATTTCACGGCAAATTATTAAGTATCATCCTTATGAAGTTTTGAATTTAACTAAAAAAATGCATGTCGATCTATAAAAAAAACTTAAAACCTTTAGAGAAGAGACGCGGAAATGTCCCAAAATATTGTCAAAAAAAAGACACTTCTGGAAAAAAAAAAATGTCGGAAAAAATCAACATATTAACATCCCAGAGAAGTTTAAGAAACACATTAATGAAATGAAATGAAATATAATCTTTATTCTGGGACATACGTCCCTTAAGAATAATAACATAAAGAATAAACAAGAGTATACAAGTATCAACCAGTTGAGAAGAATAAATATAGAATAAAAGAGGTCTCTAGGAATAAATACTAAATGTTAAAAACAGGCAATGAGTAAAACAATATGATACACTAGTGAAAAATAATAAAGAGAAATAAAATTTAGAAAAACAAGTATGAATAATAATGTGAAACAATAATTACTTATATATGAATTGTAAAAAACTGGACTGATGAAACAGAAGAGTAACAATCTGTCCAGTGGAGAGAGAGACTTATAGGAAGACGAGAACTATCTCATAGGAGCCAGCCTTAGGAATTAGAGGTTTGCTGAGGTACATAGTGGCATCTGAATCATGCTAAATTTTGTGTCCATACATTCATTACATCGGCTTTTGTGATTTTGAATTTTATAAAAATTCATTACATCCTCAGTTATTAGGATTTTGGTGTTCAGCCTCCTCCCTAACCCCCCCCCCCCCCCCCCCGTCCCTTTCTTTTAGTCGATTTGGCTGAAAATCAATAGGTGATGTCCTTTAAGGGGTATTAGATACACATATACAATTTCGTGTCGATACATTTATTCTAACGGGAATTATCGTGTTCAGGAGGTCGGAGAATATGAAATTCCGTTGAAAATTCTGCATCGAATTTTTGACTGGTTTCATAACATCCCCTATACTTGGTAAAGCTGGGGAAGTAAAAAAGAATTAAATATCTTTACCAATATAGAAATTAAACTTCATCTATTTTGTATTCTTAACCCTGGAATCACAACGTGGGGTCACCCCTGACCCTGGGGAGTTCTGAAAATATTGTTTACTTCCATTGCACTCCTGCAGTTAGACATGTCCGATCTTGTACCTTCCTGTCCTGACAAGATGATCACAACAGAGTGTCAGTCTGCTTTCAGCCCTCTCTTAGGAAACATTTACAGTGCCTTTGGGTCACGGGCGACCCCACGTTGTGGTGTATGAGGTATTTTTATGGGATGTTAGGATGCAATTGGCATAAATTCCTACGTCATTTTTCGGCACAATGGGATGAAATTATGGAGAACAAACTTTTTGAAAGAACTGGGAGAAGGTTTGGTTGAAGCCCACATGAAAAGAAGATTAGACAATCCACAACCTCTAAAGGATCTAAGACTAATAAGGGAGGTTCTAGGGAGCCCGCCACCTCAACCAATCCCAACTCCAACGGGTAAACGTCCCGGAAGATGCAGTGATTGTGATCGAAGCAAGGACAGGAAAGGTGTATCACAATCTATAAAGTGTTTTAAGAGTGTATGTGCTGAACACAGACAAAGTATGTGTGTAAATTGTTCAAATGAATAAATTTTTTTTTCAGTTCATTTATCTATCTGTCCACGTTTTCAATATGCTATATTTTTTTTTAATTCATTTTTTCATATCAATTACTTTATGTTTTTTTGATTCTAGCATTATTAGGAAAATATAATGAATGAGAAAACTTTTTATATAATGTTGCTATTCAAGGAACAAATACATATATTAACATATACCTTAGTTTATAGTATTAAGATGATTTATTCCTTAATCCGCCATCTTACATTTAATTTTTTATTTTTCATTATACATAGTTAGATTATGACTGTTAGTCATCAAAAATGGCAAAAATAGCGGATTAAATAGAAAATTAAAAAAATATGACTAAACATTGTATGGGGTCATATATCATATATGACCCACGTTGTTAAATTGCCAATAACTATGTCACGTTGTGGTTCCAGGGTTAATATGTCACTCAAATGTAAATATTTTGGGAGTGTGCCCCCTCCTCTGGTAAAGAGAGTACGTACCATAAATTGTACCTTCTCTTCAGAAAAGTGAAATATCACAAAATTGTAAAATAATCATATAGTATTGGGTTAGATCGATGAGTATGTTTGAAACAAAGAGAGTCGAGGAGAGAGACAGAGACGCGAAGCTGACGTCCTTGCGTGCCAATCCGATGACTCGTCGAGCGAATAACCCAAGAGAAACTTTCACTAACACTTCTACCAATTGCACAGTGGGACAATTCACTAACTTAGCAAGAAAAAATTCAAATTATGAAACTCTCACTAGAAAGATGGGAACAATTGGTATTGAAGAAGACTAGTTGTAGACATTGAACCCAAGAGGCCTCCGTTGTTTACATTAAGTGGGCAAGCCCGGCATGTAAACACAGGAACGACACGTCATTATCTTTTCACATTAGTTACATTCTGGTAGAGTGCAGTTCATTTATTTATTTCAAACCTTAGCTAATATGTCTGATTCAGGAGAAGCTAAGTGAATAAACTATATTGTTTATTTTGCCAAAATAGTGCATAAATTAATTAAATTCAATGCATAAAGTTGTTTATGGGAAATTTTACATTCAGAAAGCCGCCGAAAAACTGCATGCCTTCTATTTAGCATTTTTCACTTGATAATTTAGTATTATAATTGTAAAAGAAGCAGAACCTTAGCTTTTCTTGATAAGCCACAGTATTTTTTTTCCTTTTACAGGAAGTTCTAATGTAGTGAAGAACTCTTACATGTTTTCACTATAGTTGACATTCAAGAGTCTTAAACGAAACGTAGCGGTTCGGGGAATGGCGGTTGCATTTCAACAAAATCTATGAGGAAGCTCTTCCAAGAGAATAGAATAATTTCATAAAAAGTGCGGAATTGCGAAAGTATCGTTCTACAAGAAAATATTTTCCGACGGATGTATTATCGCTGCTAAGAGAACCCAACCAACTAATCGGATGATTCATCGTATTATTTTGTTTGAAACTCAGCTTCAAATTTCAGGCAGTTTGCCTAACTTACAGGCGAGGAAGTAAAAAAGCAAAAATAGCAAGCATAAGAAATATGCCAGAGGGCTTTATTAGGGCACACGCTTCAATTAACTGGTCATTGTCCGAAACAATGACATTGGGCCAAGTCAGTATCATTGTTAAGTTCCATTGACCGCTTTTTTTTTTTGTCATTCTTACTATTGTCAATTTACAATTACTGTTCTGTCAATTGACAGCTTCATGGTCATTGTGGTAAACATTCCATAACTTCCAGGCGTAGAAGTTCGTCTAATGGGACTTGTGTACGTCATCCAACACATCATCATCATATGTATAAAGCTGAAAATGTCTGTGCGTTGTACCGCTATAACTCACGAACGGCTTGATGGATTTGATTAATTTTTTTTTAAATTTGTTCGTCATCGTCTGTGGAAGGTTATGGGCGTATTAGTACCTCAATATCTGGTCCATCCCAGCATCCACCCACGCAATCTTTGTAACTCAAAAACCACTGCAATGATTAATGAGGAATCTTTTTGAATAGATAAGTTGTATCTACCGGAAGGTTAAGGTCTATTTTTTAATCAACCCCTGGTCCATCCCAGCATCCACTCACGCAATCTTTGTAACTCGAAAACCATTGCAACGATTAATGAGAAATCTTTTTGAATAAATTAGTTTTAGCTCCAGGATGGTTGAAGTCTATGTTTTAATCAACCTCACTAGCTGTGGTTTCCGCCGTTGAATGGCGCGTACTAGCCATGGTGCCCAGGGGTCCTAAGAACGAGAGATATTAGGAGAAAAGTCAAGGTTCCCCGGGCAACGCCGGGTATTACTGCTAGTTCATTATATTTTACGAATCTGTTAAGTTAAATTTTATTTATCATTCTTTTCTCCTTTTTTATTTGTATTTAATTTTAAAAAATTATTTTAAAAAAAAGGCCGGTCATGTTTCCTCCAAAAACCATCCAGGAACGTCTCAAACCTACAAAATGTACCGTACTTACAGTCATTTCATTGGCAGTTATCAAGAATCTTACTTCCCCAGAATATGTCAAAAATATTTTTGTGAATGTGTCTGTGAACACGATAACTCATGATAGAATGGAATGTATCGGCATGAAATTTTATATGTGTGCCCCAGAAAGACGATGTCTATTGATTTACAGTCAAATTTTACAAGCGGAAGACGGGGCTTATCACACAAACAGAGGATTCAGAAGCCGACTCACTGTTGGAGTCCTAAATTTTGCCTACCCTAAATTTTTATTCACCTAGGGCAGGGGTATTTAACAAGTACCTGACATTGTTTAGACGTGTCCAAAATATACCCGAAAACGGCTAGTCCTATCGAAAAATTGATTCTTACCAAAATTGTTTCTTATAAAATTTCCAATCGCTTAAAGTCTTTGGATTTGAGATAGGGTCAATACGACAAACGTTATAGCCTCCGAAGAATGTAAACTAAACGTCTATAAGGAATATATCTAAGTAATTATTAAATCGTAACTCATAGCAACCAACTTCAACATTTGGGTTATGTATTGGTAGTTTTTTTTGAAAAATCATAAAAATTAAGAAAAATATACAGTAGAACCTCTATAAGTCGAACATCAAGGGAGACGCCAAAAAATTCGAATTATAGAGTTTTCGACTTTGGAGGATTTCGATTTAGGCGGATTTTGATGCGACCTGTAGAAGTTAAGACTCATTCTAACTAATTTTGAGTTAGAGAGGTGAAATAAATAAAAATTCAAGTTACAGAGGTAACAAACATATTTATATTTATTATAAATCAACATTATTTCAAAACATCCTTAAAATAAAAAATACGTAGTATATGTAGGTATTAAAAAAAGTCAGTAATGTTTTTTGCTTTAGATAATTGGTAATCCTATTTATTGTTTACTCCTAAATTGTTTTCTAAGAAACAATGGTGTACATTGTCGGCAAATTCTTAAAGTCGGTACCTAACTTATTTTTCTTCGAGCTATAGAGGTAATAAGTTTCAAATAATCGAGTTGTAAAGGTTGTAAAATAAAACATTGCTATGTTCGAGATACAGAGGTCCAATTTATTTTCTCGAGTTATAGAGGGAAAATATGTACCAAAATGCCTTGTAGGGACTCACTGATAACTTCGACTAATAGAGGGTTGAGATTTGAGTAATGGAGGTTTTGGGGCTTGAATTGAAAGGAACAAAACCTTTTTTCGAGTTTTGGAGGTTTTTGACTTATCGAGGTTCGACTTAAAGATGTTCTATTGTGTGTGAGGTGGCCATTATAGGACTTTCTTATACCAACAACGCTTACAGATCACTCTCCCCCTCCCCTTCTCAAAATCATTTCATTTTTTCTCTTTGTACAGCGCGCGTTATCTTGAGAGTAGACATTCTTATACCCAGTAATGCCAGAGCATATGTAAGCGTGGTTGGTATAAGAATGTCCTGTTGAATTGAATCCTGTCAATTTTTCAATTAAGTTTAAACTAAAATTGAGATATTTTACTTATGAGGCTTACTTTTGCCTAAAATTTTTATTCACCCAGGATAGGGGTCTTTAACGAGTACCTGACATCGTACAGGCTCGGGATCATCGCTTAACGTCCCATTCGAAGGATGGTGTGCTTAAGTTTATTTTACCTCCCAGATCAAACAAACTAAAAGCCTCGGCCGGGTTTTGAACTCACGACCTTGAGCTCAGAAGGCAAGCATGCTTACCACTGAGCTACCGGCGCGTGCTCTCTAGAAAAAATTATCTATTCCGACCCCTGATTTCAAAAATTAAATACGATCTATCGATTTCTACGTTGATGCAAAACTATATCGAATTTGGGGATCAGAGGAGGGATGTTTCAACTCAAAGACCTTTATAACTGTAATAGGAGTGAATGTATGGACATGAAACTGTATAAGAGGATTCAGAGATTCCCTCCGGAGGATTCCCTGTGTTATACACCGATTAATTCGTTGCCTTGGTTTCAGAGGGAGCGCGGAAACTTAGTTAGTTAACTCACACTGAAATATATTGCAGGTAATACACCGACGACTTTTTTGTATTCAGTTCGGAAAGTATAGATAACCGGTGAAAATACTTCTTTTTTTTTTTTTTCCTTACAAATAGTTATTTACAATTGTATACAAATAAATACAACAAGCAAATGTGCTAATAAAGAGAGATAATGGCAATGTCAGAATGTCTTGAGGGGAGAAATCACCCAGTGGTGACATTCCCTAGTCACTGATTTTCTCTCATTTATAACTAATCACTGTCACTGTTGCTGCTTAGGAGGTCTCTAGGCCATTGACGCTTAAGCCATCGTTGGGGGAAGTATGGCAGAGTAGAGGGCACGGACTAGAGGATTATTGTGGGAACTAAGAAAGGAAAATATATTTTTTCATTTGGATTTAGCGACTTCAGTGACAAAAGGTACGTTAAGGTCAGTGTGAAGAGTTTTGTTGGAGACGTAATAAGGAGCATTGGCTATTGTACGAAGGATTTTGGATTGAAAGGATTAAATGCGTTGGAGATTGGAAGATTTAGCAGAACCCCAGAGTTCAAGTCCGTCACGAAAATATAACATTGAATTTTAGACCGATTATCTAACTTTCTTTATACTTCGTATAAATGAAGAAGTAAAACTATTCTGAGAAGAACTCTCGTCTCATGTAGGTACAGGTGGAGACCAGGACGTCACAATAGGACAAGATCCAGGTCGCCACGTCACTGTAGGATGTTGTATCCAGGTCGGAGTAGATTGCTACGTCACTGTAGGACAGGATCCAGGTCGGATGATTCACTTGTCCATCTCAAAGCAGAAGAGGCCTCTTTTCTTGTGGTTTCCTAGAATCACTATCGGGCCTTTCTTCATTCGAATAGAAAGTTGCATTAATTGGAAACTTGAATGATTCATTTGGTCAGGAGCTAAACGATCGTTTGGTCAAGAAAAAGGGGGAAAAAATCGTAGATGAATCAACGGCGATGTACTTCCCCAAGTTCACTCTCTCTCTTAAACCAGTAGCTCAGTGGCATGGGTGCTTGCGTACATGAGCTATGTAGAATTAAGAAATGTAGTTCTAAAACACATATTTTTAGACGTTTCCTAAATTTACCCGAAAACGGCTAGTCCTATCGAAAAATTGATTATTACCAAAATTGTTTATTATAAAATTTCCAATCGCTTAAAGTTTTTGGATTTGAGATAGAATCAATACGACAAACGTTATAGTGCCCCGAAGAATGAAAACTAAATGTCTGTAAAGGTTAGGTTAGGTTTAATGACTCATGCCCGGGCTTTAACTACGAGGTCATATCGCCTACTACCAGAGCGCTCTTTCGTCACTCTGGTGGACATGAGCCCGACTCTACTGTGGGAGTCCTAAATTTTGCCTACCCTAAATTGTTATTCACCTAGGGCAGGGGTCTTTAACGAGTACCTGACATCGTACAGACTCGGGACTATCGCTTAACGTCCCATCCGAAGGACGGCGTGCTTAAGTTCATTTTACCTCCCAGATAACTAAGGGCCTTGGTCGGGTATCGAACCCACGAACTTACGCTCAGTAAGCAAGCACGCATACCACTTCCTCCCCTTCTCAAAATCATTTCATTTTGTCTTTTTGTACAGCGCGTTATCTTGAGAGTAGACATTCTTATACCCAATAATGCCAGAGAGTGATCTGTAAGCGTGGTTGGTATAAGAAAGTCCTGTTGAATTGAATCCCGTCAATTTTTCAATTAAATTTAAACTAAAATTGAAATATTTACTTATGAGGCATACTTTTGCCTACCCTAAATTTTTATACCCAGGTTAGGGGTCTTTAACGAGTACCTGACGTCGTACGGGCTTGAGATCATCGCTTAAAGACTTATCCGACGTACGGTGGGCTTAAGTTTTATTTTACCTCCTAGATAAAATAGGTTTTCAACCCACGAACTTACGCTCAGTAAGCAAGCACGCATACCACTGAGCTAACGATCCCTCAGGGTCTCAGGCCAAGAACCGCTGTTCTTGTGCACTTTTCATGTGACATACTTAGAGAAGCAGAATACGCTTTCAACTTTATAATAGTTTGGTAGAGTAGGTATACTCGTAACGCTCATCCCGTTATTCGCAGCAACCATTTAAAAGTGAAACTACCCACAGAATCGTTTTGAGCGATATAGTAGCTAAATGAAGATACGTGTCGGGTCACAAAAAGTGTCATCTGTATAGAATTGTGACTGGAGTTGGTCTCTAATGGAGGTGTGGGGATAGAGGTGGTCACGACCCGGGATGTGACATTTTCAAAATGAGGTCAGTAAGACAAGTGACACATTCAATTAGAAATCCATGACCGTCTTTTAAAATAGACAACATATAGATGTACTAGAGGGCTACGCCCCTCTGGACACCCTGTTCTTTGTTCAATCGTCGGCCTTCCATGTCTTCTAGACTTTTGCCCTACGGAAATGTATTTTACATTTGTGGATCGTATTGTATATACACATTAGTCATTGAGAAATTTAATTTAATTTTATACATATAATATATGAAAAAATGAGAGAACATATTATGTTTTCTCATTTTTTCATATGTGATAGTAAAACTTTTTTTTTTGGGCTTTATGTACGATTCATATTAGCCATGTCAATGTGTTATCTAGTTATTTACGACATCCATGGCCCTAGGAGGGAGTTCTATCTACGAAATAAAACTCCCTCCCGGACGGGATTGAACCCGCAAACCATTGGTGAGACCATGCGACCAAAGCCCTACGCTCTAGCCCGCTCGGCCACCAAAAAACCTTACTTTATTCCTGTATTGATATAATGTCAAGTTCATTTTATAATCGTTGCTTTTTAGAGGGTTTCTAATTACAATATCCTTAGAAATTCTACCAGGGAGGCTGCCCTACTTAATGGCGAGATATGCAGCCGCAAGCGCTAAGTCGGAGGGGCGCCAAAATCCATCATTAGGAAAAAAATTTATTTTTTTTCAGACAAAACATTTTTACTAGATGACTATTCATATTTTCAATCTTAAGTCAATAGATGCCTCGATTATAAATCATTTCATATTGTGTTAAATTTTTATTTATTGATTATAAGTCAAATTGCTCATTTTTCATTTTTGATTATATATTAAAAACATTTACAAAAAAAAATTTTTTTTGTTTTTTTCACATGCTTCTCCAGTCTAGTTTATATTTAAGGTTGGGAGAAGGGCGCCAAATTCAGATCTCGCCCTACCCTGGAAATAGACTCGGGACGGCACTGAAACTACAACTTAATTAACAGTGTTACTAGCGTGTTTATTGCTAGTATCCAAGTAGCGAGTGATTTCGATTGAATTCTATCTTACACAATATTTTAAATCATTTTATTCATTGTGAAAAATTAATAAAATGTTGTGGGACAAGATGTTTCATAGAAATAAAATACATTGTCTTCTCATTGTTTTATGTTTACTGTTGCCAGTTGTCCTTTAACCTCTATGCTGTGTGGGTGGGATGTGCCACTAATGATGACGCTGTTGCATTGAAAACCGGTTCATTGTCAAAAATAAAACAGTTGGAAGACAACGTCTTTTATTCCTATTGTGATTGATGTGTAAACATCTTAGCGCTCGGGGCTATGTCACACCGTCAGAGCGTAAGTCTCGTTGATGTGAATGTGTGTGTGTGTGTATGTGTCGGATGGTTGCGCACGCAGCGCACACACGCAACTACACACTTTTTATCTGTGATGTCAGCTGTTTTTGAGCATTTCGTTCATGGAATAAGAAAGAAATATATTTCGACTGTATTATCGAGTAATATATTTCGTCACATATGGACGAATGTAAAGGTAAATAAATAATAAAGCCAATAACAATTAAACAACTCTAAAAAATATTATTAGATATAACATTGTATTTTTACAACATTATTGATCATATTTACCGTTGTAATGAATTTAACTAAAATATCAATATTATGAGGGCGCCGGTAGCTCAGTGGTATGCGTGCTTGACTTCTGAGCTCAAGGTCGTGGGTTCGTAACCCGACCGAGGCCCTTAGTTTATTTTATCTGGGAGGTAAAATAAACTTAAGCACGCCGTCCTTCGGATGGGACGTTAAGCGATGGTCCCGAGCCTGTACGATGTCAGGTACTCGTTAAAGACCCCTAACCTAGATGAATAAAAATTTAGGGTAGGCAAAATTTAGGACTCCCACAGTAGAGTCGCGCTCATGTCCACTAGAGTGACGAAAGAGCGCTCTGGTAGTAGGCGATATGACCTCATGTTGAAGCCCGGGCATGCTATATGTGTAACTTCGGTTACTATGCTCCTTAGAAACATGGTTATTCTTTGGTAGTAGGCGATATGACCTCGTAGTTGAAGCTTGGGCGTGCTATAGTTGTAACTTCAGTTACTATGCTCCTTAGAAACATGGGTTATTCTTTGGTATTAGGCGATATGACCTCGTAGTTGAAGCCCGGGCATGCTAACTTCGGTTACTATGCTCCTTAGAAACATGGGTTATTCTTTGACTGACTACCATATAATTTCAATGCTAACAACTTTTTCAATTCTTTTTTTCTCATGATTATGCATTCCTAAGTTCTTTTTATTTTTCTTAAATTAATTATTAACTGTTTCTTTAATTGAAATAATGAATAGTACCTAATACTTTATTATAATTGATATGACTGAAGGAATGCAAAGCTCACTTTATTTCTAGTAATAATAGTTATTCTCAGCGTAAAACAGGGTTGGGTATAATTAACTAACCTAGAAAAGCACAGAAGCTACATAAGGGCGATGACGATCTTCATGGCAGCGGCACTCGCTTCCTGGTGTTTTTGTGAAACTTTAATTTCTGAAAGGCATTCCTTTATTTATTATTAATAATTTTTAAGAATTCATCTTTTTTATATTTAGTTATGGCATGACTTATGCCCGGGCTTTAACTACGAGTTCATATTGCCTACTGGAGGTCGCTCTGGAGGTTTATTCACTTAGGGAAGGGTTTTTTACTGTATAGGGTCGGGACCATCGCTTAACTTCCCGCCCTGCTCATGGTTTTTTCAACAGAACGTGGGTTCGAAACCTGGCTAAGGTTTTTTTTATCTGGGAGGTGAAAAAACCTTGAGTACGCCGTCCTTCGTACGGGACGTTAATCATTCGTTCCTGTGCGGAATCAGATACTCGTTAAAGACCCCCTGCTCTAGGTGAATAAACATAGATAGGCAAAATTTTCCAAAGATCGCTCTTTCGTCGCTCTGGTAGTAGGCGATATGACCCTGTAGTTAAAGCGCGGGCATGAGTCACAATAACTAACTAGAGGCTTCTCAGTGTGCATCTCTTGGTAGATCCGCTACTGGTCTTCAAGTATACCTCATTCTTTCTGTTTATATTGAACATCCAGTTCTGGAGAGGGGTCCCAAAGCAAAGACATTCAAAACACTGGGCATCGCTAGAAGTCCTCTGTGCAGGAAATGTGGCGAGGAAAATGAGACTCCGGTTCATATTCTAAGCCGGTGCGGGGCACTAGAAAGCAGACGTTTTTACTGCTTCGGGTCTGCCATAACGGAACCGAAGCAGGTAATGAAAGGAACCTGCAGAAGAATCCTGGACTTCATTAAAGATACAGGGCTGCTGTAGGGACCAACCCACACAGGGCACACAATAGGCCTACTCTGGCCGCGCTGACACAAATCAGCCCTTGGGGAAAAAAAAAAAAAAAAAAAAAAAAAAACTCATTCTTTCTGTTTATATTGAACAAATTGGTTATAGCCTTGGTTGCCAGGGAGGAAGAAGGGTCGTTGACACAATCCCTGATAAAATTTCAGTCTCGTACAGACTGGCCAATCAGCATGAACAAACAGGAGATCCATCTGACATATGTTTGCATATTCTATGTCTGAGACAAGGGGAAAGATTCTCTAACCGTTGCATCTCTAATACCAAAAGACTGTACCCGATTTTCTAGTCTTTACCATCCAACTGTTAACATTTGAAAGGACTTTCTCGAGAATTTATTTTAATGGTTAGTCTGTTTAATTGTCTCTGTTGGTTCAGCTTATAAGATGATCCTCTCATGTAGTTAGTGAACGAAATTGTAAGTCTAAGGATTATCAATGACGTATAATGCAATAACCACAAATTTGTCGGTGAATCACCCGTTATGTACTTGCCCAACACAAATTAATCAATCGATCTGCCTCCAATGACCATTTGAGCTAAAACTCAATATTTGACATACATACTTCTGAATCCTCATACTATATTTTGTGTCGATACATTTATTACATCGGCAGTTAGTTAATTATTATGACTTATGTTCTGACTATGAGGTCTTCTACCAGAGCGCTCCTGGTGGTCATGAGCCAGACTCTAATATGAGAGTTCTAAACTTTGACTATAAATGTTTATTCACCTAGAATAGTGGGTCTTTAAAGAGTACCTGACAGGCTCGGGACCATCGCTTAGCGTTCCATCTCCCAGATAAAATAAACTAAGGGCACGAATACCACTGAGCTACCGGCGCCCTTTAGCAGTTATTAAGGTATTTGAATCGACCCCTTTATCTGTGCCATCCCAATGGTTTTTTTTATTTAAATACCCTAGCCACTGCGGGATCCCAGGCAACGAAAAGGCTGATAGATTGGCTAAAGAAGGATCCCAGATGAAACAAAGAAGCAGATTGACCAGATCTATAGAGATCTGCTGAGGGAACACCAGATAAGCGCAGCTGCTGGCAAGAGATGAGGAGTCCTGCTGGAGGAAAAACATCGGAGAGCTGAGGACATGGCTAGGAGGGTGGCGGTGGCCAACATCATGGCTCCTCTACACTATGGCTCATTGTGGGCCATCATGATGGTCACCATTATCATGGCCCATTATGATGGCCTGAATGGACGCATCCACACAGTGGTCCATCTAGATGGACCATTCTAGATATGCATGAATGAGCCATAGTGAATTTATAATTTCTCAATAAGAAGTTGCCTAGTAACTAGTATGGAGGTCGAGGAAATCGCGGCGGTGGCTTTGTGTTTGGCCAACACGTATAATTAGCTATTTCTTGTTATAGAAAACTAATATTTCAATAAACTAATATTTCAATAAACTAAATATTTCGTTATAATTAAATAATAATAATTACTAAAATCAGTGTTATCATGACAACAAGCAGCAGGCATTGATAAGCGTGCGAAATTAGTATTTCGTAGCCCGACCGAGGCCCTTAGTTTATTTTATCTGGGAGGTAAAATAAACTTAAGCACGCCGTCCTTCGGATGGGACGTTAAGCGATGGTCCCGAGCCTGTACGATGTCAGGTACTCGTTAAAGACCCCTACCCTAGATGAATAAAAATTTAGGATAGGCAAAATTTAGGACTCCCACAGTAGAGTCGGGCTCATGTTCACCAGAGTGACGAAAGAGCGCTCTGGTAGTAGGCGATATGACCTCGTAGTTAAAGCCCGGGCATGAGTCATAAAACCTAACCGATAAGCGTGCGATAAAGGAAATAATGATGGCCCATGGTGTGGACATGCCACTTTAGCCACTGAGTCGGACCGCTCCCAACGCCATCCATGGCCATCACCATCTCCATCATCCACTACTTAGGCCACTACAGGCCATCTACCCCTCTACACAATGGTGATGGCTCACAGTGGCTCGAGATGGGCCATAGTGTAGAGGAGCCATCAGGATGCTCACAGGACACGATTGCCTCCAGGAACATCTGAAGAGGATAGGAGTGGCCGACTCACTGATATGCCAGCTCTGCAACGATGGGGAAATGACAGGGGACCATCTTCCGACCTGCTCTACGCTGGTTGATATTGTCCAAGCCTGCAAGACATCGGATGGCTGAAATGCCAAAGATGGGCATAGAATAAAAAATAAATAAATAGCAAAAAAAAATTTTAAAAAAAACCTGTTCCCCCCTTGTCTTTGGCTGATTCCGCTGAAAATTAATACTATCTTCTTAATAGGACTTTGAATTTACATTTGAAATTTCGTGTCATTACAACACCAGTTATTAGCGATTTTGATTTAAGCCTCCCCTCATTCCCCCCTTTCCTTTGACCGATTTAGCTGAAAATCAATAGATGTTGTCCACATAAATTATTGTGTAGATACATTTCTGTGGTGTTGGAGTAAAGGGGTATATGTCAGTTTTTCTGTTTTCAGTTTTCAGAGAACTTCCAAGTCTCTCAGTTGTCCCCCTTTTCACTTCCTTTTTTTTCAATGATGTCATAAGATTCTGACTTATTTCTCTTTACCCCAACATAGAGATCACCTATCTAAAGCAAGTTATGACTTGCTTTAGATAGGTGTTACCCATTTTCACAAAAAATTGACATATACCCCTTTACCCAAACAGCACAGATTTATTCTATCGTGAGTAATTGTGTTCAAAGACAAATACATTTTTTTTTTTTCATTCTTGGAACCAGGAGATCAAAAAATATGAAATTTCGTTGAAAACTCGGCATCGAATTTCTAACCTATTGCATAACTTCCCCTATACTTTTTACAAACTGGTGAAGCAAAATAAATACTTTTGAACAGCTTATTATACTGCTAGCCCGGAAAAGTTTCTGATATCAGTTTAACTAATCGTTATTTAAAAGTAGCTGTTATAGGTGGTAGCAGCTACTTTTCTCCATCACTCTTAATTAGGTAAATGGTGTAAAAAAATTAAATTTGACTGTAACAGTTAGGTCAGTGGGTAGAGCAAGGTTTGTCTGACCTTTAGCAGGTCACGACTAGGGGGCCACATTGATTTCTTGTTTGCAGGTCAGTTATTTTTAGGTTTAACATATTATTGTTGCTAATTTTTATTAATTAACCTGTTTACCGTAACCTACCCTTACTGTTATTATAATTATATATTCTTTATAATATTTAAACGTTATTCAATACAAATTATATCGATTTTTACCCAACTGCAAAATGCCAAAGGAGGGTATCTTTTTTCACAATTTTGTTTGTGTTATATATATGCCGGGAGGTGAAAAAAACCATGAGCACGCCGTCCTCGTTACACGAGGTACTCGTTACAGACCCCTACCCTAGATGAATAAACATTTAGAGTAGGCAAAATTTAGAACTCCCATAGTAGATTCGAGCTCATGTCCACCAGATGAAAGAGCGCTCTGGTAGTAGGCGATAAGACCTTGTAGTTAATGCCTGACAGGACCTGACAATCGTGTCATGTCTGAACAGAGAACATGACCAGACCCCATGAAAGTAAAAGTTCTCCGTCCTAGAAGCCTGCTCCAGGAGACATCCTGTGCCAGATGTGGGTGTAGGAAGGATGCTGTTCATCATAACCTTTCTCTGGATTGAGTCACTCACCAGACCTCGTCACTGTTACTAACTGTTACTGGATCACATCTCAAACCACCCAACTTTCAGTCACCGTCTCCCCGTCTACATCATTGTACCTACTTATTAACAGACACGTCTTATACCAAGTAATGCCATAATGGCATGATTTTGTGAAGGAGGGGGAGAGTGATCTGTAAGCGTGGTTGATATAAGAAATATATCTGTTGTGGCCACATATATTTTATTTTTTCTTATTTATATAATTCATTTAAGAGGGCGCCGGTAGCTCAGTGTATGCGTGCTTGACTTCTGAGCTCAAGGTCGTGGGTTCGTAACCCGACCGAGGCCCTTAGTTTATTTTATCTGGGAGGTAAAATAAACTTAAGCACACCGTCCTTCGGATGGGACGTTAAGCGATGGTCCCGAGCCTGTACGATGTCAGGTACTCGTTAAAGACCCCCTACCCTAGGTGAATAAAAATTTAGGACTCCCACAGTAGAGTCGGGCTCATGTCCACCACAGTGATGAAAGAGCGCTTTGGTAGTAGGCGATATGACCTCGTTGTTAAAGCCCGGGCATGGGGTCACATGTGCTAACTTAGATTTTGTCGAAATCGGACAAAAATTGAGATCACTTCACTTCGGGGCCTAAGTACATTTCTAAGTACACAGTTACCGCTAATTTTTATGAAATAATCAAAGATATTTTCAAGAAATAGTTGTAGGAAAAATGAAAATACTTATTTTATATCTGTAGTCACAGGGAATAAATTAGTAAGTCTACATTCGTAACTTTTCAGGGCAGCACTTTTTTACTGTTGCATTAATAGTGTAAATCCAGTTTTTGGAATAAATTAATTATGTTTGCATCATTATTAATCATATAACTCCTAAATCTATAGGAGTGAATGAAAATGAATATTGTTAATCCTTTCTTAGATTTTCCCTTAGTTACCTAATCATTCCCCAACACTTACCTAATTATTGACCATACTTTTCGAAATACGCGTGAATGATGCCTCTCTAAAGTTGAGCAACTTGAAGTAACAGAAAACACCCTCTTCACTTGGAATAGTCTGCCGTAGTGAATAAATGGCTAAATGCAGTTATCTCGTGAATGATTCCTCAAAGAAGTAGATTAAGTTGATTTAACCGAGAACATACACAATTTTACAAGATACCAAGAAACTCACATCTTTTTAATTCCGAATATATTAGAGTCCTGAGCTCCCAACTTCTTCACAGTGCGCATAATATCAAGTCATATTATGACTTGGGAGATGATCACAATGCACTTAATTCATTTTGGCCATTTTACGACTTAAAAACTTATTCCCTGTGACCATAGATAAGTACGATTTTTTGTAGGTCGTCCGGTTTTTGAGGTATATGCCGAAAACCGTCCTGAAATGTAGTTTTCCATGTAGTTTTCTTTTTCACTGTCTACATTCACCGAGTTTATTTATAGATTAATTTCATTATGTGTATATTTATTTTTTATTATGTATTATTTCATTTTTGGTTAGTGTCACTTCTGTCGAAAATTCTTCATTTAATTAATAAGTTAAATTGTGTTACTATTTATATAATTATTGAGTTACTATTTATATAATTATTGAGTTTTTTTTGTTTTTTTCTCAACATAGTAAAATATCTGTTAGCCAGTAAGTAGTTCTCTTCAAATTTAAGTGCCGTTAACTGGGGTTTTCCCCGGATTTATTATCTGTTACCCTCGACCCTTCTATACCCTTAGTTGAACGTAAGACTTCACAGTCTTCATGCCTTCTTCTCAACCATCTATATTCATAGTAAGTTTTCTTGTTGTTCATCAATACTCATTTTGAAGAAATACTGGAGATAGTTGATCTAAAATGGCCCAGGACCAAACTCCATTGTCTAACATTAATATTCAAATTTACTTAATTTTGTTTTTCATAATCGATTTAGTTTTAATTGATTTTTGATTGAATACTATGTCAGGTACGATTGGAACTCCGTTGATAACTCGATCTTGCATTTTCGATTAACTACTTAACGTAGAAATTTAATTCAATTCATAAAAGATCGAAATTTAAAAAAAAAAAATTATTTTGACACCATAAAGGCGGGATAGATTCGATTAATTGATACAAATCAAACGAGGAAATTTAGTTTTCACAACTATGGGTATTGTTGGAATGTTTGAAATGAGCAAGCAGATCAAAATATAGTTATTATCACTCACATCAATCTTACTATCAGAGACTCATCAAAAAAAAAAAGAAAAAACTGAGATGCAACTATCTACTTGATGATGTAATTAACATACTTTTTGCCGACTTTGAACTCATCAAATTCATCACATCCAAAGGTAAGATTGAGCCAGAAGAGTGCGTGTCTAACGGAGTGCCCTGGTTCGTAGTATGATTGATGTTATCACAGTTTGTCTGGTCGACCAGAAGTGTTCCTTCTCGCTGATGTTGCCAATTCCTCGTTGTTTATAAATTAAGGGTGGTGGCCAAAATTGCGGGAGGTGAAAAAACCTTGAGCACGCCGTCCTTCGGATGGGACGTTTAGCGATGGTCCCGAGCCTCTACGATGTCAGATACTTGTTAAAGGCCCCTAACATAGGTGAATAAACGTGGTTAGACAAAAACACCCCGAGTGGAGTTGGGCTCATGTTCTCCAGAGCCACGAAAGAGCGCTCTGGTAGCCCAGGCATAAGTCTAATAATAATTAACTTCAATATTCTGTCTTATTCTGCATTTTAGAATCAAAGTCACAACTCGAATACAGTAAAAGAACTAGTTTAACAAGTCGTACAGGCTCCGGGACTTCGTTTAACGCCTCATCCGAAGGACAGCGTGCTCTATTGTTTTTCACCTCCAAAACTAAAAACAATTTTTTTATTTTTATTATATAGGTTATGTTAGGTTACGTTTTATGACTCATGCCCGGGCTTTAACTACGAAGTCATATCGCCTACTACCAGAGCGCTCTTTCGTCACTCAGGTGGACATGAGCCCGACTCTACTGTTTGATTCTAAATGTTTTATTCACCTAGGGTAGGAGTCTTTAACGAGGTCGGGTTTCGAACCCACGTTCTTGAGCTCAGAAGACAAGTATAATAATAATAATAATATTATATTATATTATTATTATTATAAATAAAAAATTATAAATATTACATTGCATAAATTTGTAAGCATTGACCTTTTCGATAGTTTTGTAGCGCTACTGTTATACAATAAACTCGAATTGAAACAATAAAGACAGAGAGAACGAGAGAGGTAAACATAATGGCGGTTGTGTTACATTCACAGAGATAGATTGTTTAATGACAACCAGAGCCTGTAGGCCTTGAGCGGTTTATAGCAGGAGAGACTGTAAATATCAGATTGCATGATGCAGCTAACTGCATCAGGTACAAAGAAATCCTTGACTACAGTAATCATAACATAATCTTGATTAGTATATCATTAAGGTGTATATCCGAATATATTATTGTCATCTGTCCATAGTGGAAATATAATATAAATAATTTAAAAAAATATATAGAAAAAGCACGAATGTTATAATTGTATATGTACTGTGATGTATAAAAAAAATACATACATTAAAATTATTAATATTAATTATATTTATTTTTCTATAAAAAGAAACTGAATTAGTAAATAAATAATAGGAATGCAGTTTCTTTTAAAACAAATGAGTAAAAAACAAAACACGGCCATCAGCTGTTTTTTAATGAGTGTAGAGACGAGTCGAGGTCTGGGTTGAGTTGAGACGGTCTGAGTGAAGATGGAGAGTTGTGTTTAGGCTTAAGATGTGATGAACTAAGTAGGAGTGAATTGACGGAGAAATTGATCCGCGAAGAAGGTACCTACCTACTGTAATTTATTTATATGTACAAAATATATATGCCCAAAAATATATAAGTTAAATTTGAAAAAAGGCCAAAATATAAAACCAAAAAAAAAAAGAGTTTTAAGAATTTAGTTTCTACGATTTTTCTTTTAATTTTTGTTTCAATGTTTTTAATTTTATAATGTAGATGTAAGAAAATAAACCTAATTATTTGTTCTCGTAAATTCTATTCTATTCATTTTCCCTGTTGGCCCAGTAAGATAATTTGAAAACCTTTGGATTAGATACAAATAATTTTGCAAAATTTAGAAAACATATGGCATCTCTTTAGAAATCCAAATAAAAAGTTTCTTAATGAAATTTTTTAAAATTACGTACACTTTCTTAAAAAAAATTGCACGTCTTGAACTTTTGATATTTTTTTAGGGCCTTTTTCGGAAATTACTGTAGAAATCAAAATTTAGTAAAAAATACCAGTTATAAAATTTCTACAGGAAATGTGGTAATTTATTGTTTATTTAATTATTATTAATTTTACTTATATTTTTTGATTATTATTATTATACATAATTTTAAATATCACAGTACATAGTTTTCGCTCTCCCTCCAAAACTAATCGACCGTTTGATGTAAAAATTAATATTTGACTACTGATTACTAATTTTTGTTTCAATACATTCATTACACCGGCAGTTATTACGTTATTTACGTCAAGCTTCTCTGCCCCGTTCCTTACCGTCCACTTCGACCGATTTCTCGAGAAATAAATAGGTGTCATCCTTAGAGGGTTTCAAATTTAAATACAAAAATTTATTTCAATACATTCTTTACAGTTATTGGTATTTTTGTGTTAAGGCTCTGTTAAGGTGAATAAAAATTTAGGGACTACCGTAGTAGAGTCGGGTCCATCAGAGTGAAGAAAGAGCGCTCTGGTAGTAGGCGATATGATCTTGTACTTAAAGCCCGGGCATGAGTTATAATTAACTATAATTTTTTTAAATAAAGGGTTCAACGAAACATTTTGTGACACACCCAAATAATGTTTCGCAAACACGTACGCTAGATATGTTATGGACCTATTGTCCTTGACATTTTGAAGTACATGAGTTGCGTGGGGTTGTGTCCCTCCGTTGCCTAATCCTTGAGGTGATAAATCGATATGATTTCTTCTGTCATGGAGAACATTAATTGTATATATATATTTTTTTTCACTTACGATATTGTCTTGTTCCGTGCCAATATGTATGACATCACAAACTAATCAATTAAGTTTTTGTTCTCCCTTCTAAGCCAATCGACCGTCTGGGCTAGAACTCAAAATTTGACAGCTTCTGATCCTCTGTGATAATTTTTAAAAAATGTAAAAAAAATTATAATACCTAATTATAATAAAAATAATAAACAAATTAAAAACAATCTCTTCTAGAAATTGTTGCTGGTCTACTAAATTTTGATTTTTACAATAGTTTCCGAAAAGGGGCCTAATAAAAATATGGAAAGTTGAAGAAGTTCAATTTTGAAGAAAGGCACGTATCCAAAAAAATTTCAATTAATAATTATTTCATTTGGATTTCTTCTAAAATATAATATATTTTATATATAAATATATTTTATATAATTTTATATATATTTATATAATTTTATATATAAATATATATTATATATTTATATATATTCTGAGATGCCATCAAATTTTTCTAAATTTGCAAAAATGTTCAACCTAGTCCAAAGATATTATATTACTTGGTTAACAGGGAAAATGAATAGCATAGAATCGAGAACAAAAATTGGGTTTATTTAAACTTAAACCACATTTAAAAAAAATAATAATAACCTTGGAAAATAAATAAATCAATTATTTACAAAAAATCTTACGAACTAATACTCTTTAATTTTTTATATTATAAATAATAATATAATTATAAATTATATATATAGTGATGTATAAAAAAATAACTATATTTGTTAGTATAAAATAAAATCCAAGAAGCAAATAAATTAGTGAATAATAATATGAATGCATTTTGTTTCAAAACAGTCCATGAATAAAAAAACAAAACAAGACCATCAGCTGTTTTTAATTAGTGTGTGGAGAGGAGTGGTCTTAGTTGAGATGGAGAGAGAGAGTTGTTTAGGCTTAAGATGTGATGACCTAAGTTGGTGTGAATTAACAGTAAAATTGATGCGTTATTTATTTATAAGTACAAAATATGTATGCCCAAAAAGTATATAACTTTCATATGAAGAATTGGAGACATTATGCTTTTGAAGTGCATATTTTTCAGCATAAATATGTTAATTGTATTTTTTTTTTTTTAATAATTTTTTCAAACGTACATATTTAGATGTTATTTTAATCAATGCCGAAATTCCAGTATCAATCCCGGGATTGCAATCTCTGTCCTCTATACTTCGTGGTAAAGCCTCTTCTTGCGTTTTTAACGTTTTCTAAATGCTCAACTCTATCGTGTCTTCTGTCATACTATATAAAAGACTGGATTGCCCTTTCACAAAAATAAGCAAAAGAACTGTTACAATTGAGGTTTTTTTTTGCAATATAATGAAGTTGGAAGCACAGTATTACAAACTTGATGACATACTCGTAAACTGTGATTTGTCGTGACCAGGACGATTAGCACAGCGGTGAAGAGATGAGAACAATGAGGACCCCTCTGTTTCCTTTTGTGCAGGACCAGTCTTTTGAATGGGTATGTAGGTACAAAAGATTGTCCATGTCGTAAGACCCTCCTACACAAAAGACCCAGCAAATATAATTCAATTTATTTTTATTCTTATTTTTTTCTTTCTAAGCCCTTACGTATTCAGATGTACTAACCCAATTGTCTTCTAAAAGAAGAGATGCATTATATTGTGTTAAAAAAAAAAGTTATCATATTACCTCGATAAATGATTTTAAGCTGGTCTATATGATTTTACTTAAGTGTGTCACAAATCAAAATGTTTTGGTAAAGAAAATAGGGAAAACTCAGGGAGAGAAACACAAAAATATCCGTTCACGATTTTAAATTATATTCTCTGTTTTTGAATATTTATTAATTTATTTTCTATTCATTTCAGTTACTTCTGGTCTTATATGAAAATTTGATTTCTACAGTAGTTTCCGAAAAGGGTCTTAATTAATAATAAAATAAAGTCGTCTGTGAATCACCAGCAAATTAATCAATTAACTTTTCGCTCCCCCCCAAAACCAGTCGTTTGAGCTAATATTCAACAGTTGACTTACATAGGGGCTCCTAGATCCTCATTTTAAGCTTTGTGTCGAAAAAATCATTACATCGGCAGTTGTTAGGGTTTTTGAGTTAAGCCCCCTCCCCTTTTTTCGATATTGCTGAAATTTGACAGGTCTTGTCATCATTGGGTATTGAATTTAAATATATAATTTCATGTCGATATATTCATTACATCGGCAGTTTTTGAGTTAAGCTGTCTCTGATCCCCCCTCCCTTCTGCCGATTATGCTAAAAAACAATAGGTATCGTCGTTATCGCGAATTTCTGACCGGTTACATAACTTCCCCTATACTTCGTATATCTGGAGAAACAAAATATAAACTTGTGCAATTTTGAGAAAAGTGAACGTATAAAAAAAATAAAACAATTTGTGATTATTTCACTTGGATTCTCCATTAAAAACGTAATTAGATATGCCCTAAATTTTCTAGAATAGACAATAACCTCATGTTCGGAATAATGTTACACGACAACGAAGTAAAGACGCCGTCAGTGCTAGAGCTAGCCACTATCACTTTACAGAGAAACTCACCTATTCCCTACACTTAGCTTGGAATGCGCACTGGCTTTGATCCATGTGATTTATATTCGTTCGCTTTCTCGTTTTCATTGAAATCCGCTAACTTTACGTAGTTTCTGCGTACATAATGAGTTTTTAAACGTTTTTTTCATACTTTTGAAATATCTCTACGGAAGGATTATTCAGTATATTTAAAGGAAGTGGTATAGTGAAGGCATTGGCTTCCTGTAGCAAGGAAGTTTTCTAATTCACTTAAATTTACTTATCATAAATGTAATTTTAATAATCTATATCCTCCATTTTGTTGAGGTAACTGTTGTTCTTGTTATTTGAATTCTGTGGTTATTAATATATCTAATTAAAGGTTTCAAATAACGTTATTCTTAAGTAGCTGTGATTGAGGAAAATAATTTCAGATACCGTTAAACTGTGAACCAGTTTCTAATAATGGCGTGTGCTCTGTTTTTTTTTTTCTCTCTTTTTTTTCTTATGGTATGGTTAATAGTCGTCATAAATAATGTTGATATCATCAAGGCAATCTGGTCGATGGACAATAATAAAATTGTATTACTAATGATGATTTGCCACTCAATTCAACCAAGTAACTGTAGTCTTCTTTGGATTAATTATTTCGGTTAATCACTTATTCGCCACTTTATTTATGACCATAGGCGCTGAATTCGCGGAGGGACAAAACGGATTTTCATCTTTCAATTTCTCCTGAATACATTTTGACCATTTTCACGATGATGACTGAGGTATCACATGTGCTAACATAAATCAAATTAGATTTTGGCCGAAATCGAACACTTTACTCCGGGGCCTAAGTACTGTGGTTAATAAATTATTGTAATTATAAAATTAATTAAAATAATTGAATAAATATATAATTCAAATAATAAATATAAAAAATAATAAATTACATTTCATATAGAAATTTTATCTCTGGTCTTTTACTAAATTTTGATTTCTACAGTAATCTCCGAAATGGGCTCTACAAAATTCTCAAAAGTTCAAGACGTACAATTTTTAATGAAGTGAATCGATAGTACTATCGATTAATCTGTTGGATTTTACCATCTACTATCAATAGTTATAGGTAATATCGATTGTACTATATATATACTACTGTACGATTGTACTATACAGTTTACTGAATTTTTACACTTCTTTGACTATTTTATTCTGGGATGACAAAAACATGACACGCACCAGACTTGTAAGGAAGAACTGTAAATTCTTTTGTGAGTAAGGTAGGCACCTAATTTATTCATTTTCCATCTTACCTTGCTTGTGCAGATGATTCTGGAGCCACAAAATAAAACAGCACATATGATGCTAAATTTTATTAAAATATAGATATTTTTAACATAACCTTTTCTTCAGTCTAGATATTTGGTTCACGTACTTGTTCATTTTACATGAACTGGTAACTGAAGTGTATATTTAAAAAAAAAAAATAGTTTTTCTCAATAAAAACATAATATTAGATAACTATTTAATAAAAAAAAATATTACTATTAACTATTTAATAAAAAAAAATTAATAAAAAAAAAATTTAATAAAAATATATTTACTAGTAGGTTAAAGGAACTGATAATACTGATTTAGACGAAACCTCTTTTCTTGGTTTCTGACAAATATATAGCCAACCGTAAGGAAACCGAACTCTTTTCCCAATAGCGGCGATTGCTTTGCTTGTTCGAAAGTTTTGCTAAAAACTATCGATACTATCGGTTTGGCCGACTATCGATAGTTTGACTCCACTAGTCCGTGCAGTCATGTTGTCTTCGAAACCACGTAAGTCCATCAAAAGTTCGTAATGACTCAGTAAACATTTTAAATATATTTTTTTTCTTTCACTTTCCCTGCTATACAAAGTATTGGGTAATTTATGTAATTGGTCAGAATTTGATGCGAATTTTTCAACGAAATTCTCGGTCTGATTGTATGTGTATGTCTGTGAACATGATAACTCCTGATAGAATGAATGTATCGACACGAAATTTTATATATGTATCCAGAACCCTCTAAGACATCTATTCATATTCAGCTAAATTGGTCAAAGGGAATGGTGGTTAGCGAGGAGACTTAACACACAAATTCTAATAAATGCCGATTGGCTTTGGGGAAGTACAAAGCCGTTGAATCACCGTTGACCTTTTTTTTATTTTGCCCCCACTCCCAGAATTTTGTATCGGCGTCTATGTTGACGACGTATTAACTATACTTCTGATTAGAATTAAACCATGACCTTGACACCCTGCCTCTCAACCTTTGTTCAGCTATAATTAATTTCGAGTATATTGTATGTTCGTATTAAAGCGTGCTCTAGGGCAGATACCGTTGTTGGAAGCCTTGTTTCCATTGTTGCCTTTGGTTGGGCATCGATACAAAAAATAATCTCTTGTTTTCTGACAAAAAGCCAATGTGAAAGTCTGTACTAGGGATCCTGTTAGAGCCAAGGACATGGTACTTCTCTCTTTATTACTTCTCCAGATATATGAAGTATCCTTTAGATATATTTTCAATGGTACTATCGATTAATCGGTTGAATTTAACATGGCATATTATCGATAGTTATATCTAATATCGATTGTAATATCTAATTAGAAATTGTGATTTAAAATTAGCGGTCTTGCACTTTCCAATTTAATCTACATTCTCTATATACTATACATTTTTAAAAAAACTTGTTCTCTCAAGAAATACATTTTTTTCTATATTATAAAAAGAGTATAAATAAAGATGTATAAATAAAGATACGTGTCGTCCTTAGATGGTTCCCGATACAGATTATTTTTTCATTTTTGGTATCAGGAAGTGTAATGTAAACAACAAGGTCGTGGGTTCGAAACCCGGGCGAGGCCCTTAGTTTATTTTATCTGGGAGGTAAAATAAACTTAACCCCCCTTCCTTCGGATGGGACGTTAAGAGATGATCCCGAGCCTGTACGATGTCAGGTACTCGTTAAAGACCCCTGTCCTAGGTGAATAAAAATTTGGGGTAGGCTAAATTTAGGACGCCCACAGTAGTCGGGCTCATGTCCACCAGAGTGACGAAAGAGCGCTCTGGTAGTAGCCGATATGACCTCGTTGTTAAAGGGCATGAGTCATAAAACCTAACCTATTTTAATATACTAACTATTTAATTAAAATATTCTAACTAGTAGGTTTAAGGAACTGATAATACTGATTAGTACGAAACCACTTTCTTGGTTAGACAGAATAGTAAACCGTACGGAAACCGTACTCTTTTGTTTCTGTATTTTGATAGTACTATCGATTAATCGGGTGAGAACTATCGATATTATCAGTTTGCCCGACTATCGTTAGTTTGACACCACCAATATGAAGTATATGGGGAAGTTATGTATGTCAGAAATTCCATTAAGTTTTCAACGGAATTCCATATTTTCCGACCACTTTAATAATATTAATAATTATAGTAAAATATAATTTAAGTTAATATTAAATAAATTGATAATATAAAAAAAAAAATTACGTTTCGCGCGATTTTACTTCTAATCAAGGCGAGGAAATCCGCTGAATTCACAAGTTTCGACAATGAGACGGTTTGTTGGTATTTAGGAAGACAATAAAAAAAAATCAAATCATCTTAAAATTTTATAAAAATTATATTAAACAAAAAAATAATGAATATTAATTTCAAAAGTGAACATAAATTCCTCATACCACTTATAACGTCATATCCAAATATTTTCTTAAACTAGTAACAAATTTTCTTTAATTCCATCTCTCATATTTCCTTCATCACTTTGTACGTCTTGTTATGCTCCCACTGAATTCATGGAAAAAAAAAAAAAAAAAAAAAAAAAAAATACAGCACGCACACTGGGCAAGGTCTCAACAAAGACTAAACATGGCCGAATCCTCGTTTTAACATTAAATTTGGTCAGATTGAGTCACATGGCTAAAAATGTTTACATAGTTTTTAACCTTTTTTGTCGTTTTCATGTTTCTCCTTGTCTTTATAAATTATATTACAAATTTCTATGTCGTTTGTGTTTATCTAATAACTGTTTATTTACTTAAATTTAATTAAATGATCTTTCCCTTACTTCAATCTGCATCGATTTTCCTTTTCAAATCTCGATTACTATTATCATCTTTTCTTATGCTTTTAAATCCCTTATTCTTCGTTGAATTTTCTTCATCACAACTTATTAAACAATTTATTGTAGGTACACATTTTCAGGAAAATCCATCCAGCCGATTTTCCTATTTCGTATCTTCTTGGACTTTTTTGATTTTCCAATTTCCTTTATTAAATATCTTGTTTTGTTGCTTCTAAACTATTCTTCGATGTATTTTTTACCTTATTATTTCATTACAGTTTCAATTTGATGCATAACTTTCAAGAATAATTCTTGTATGAAAAACCCATGTTGAGACGTCATGCCTTTTGCGTTTTTTATCAATAAATGACGTTAAAATGTTTTTATTTGGATTTCTTTACTATATTCTTGAACTTATGTGAATTTTCTTTCTTCCTTATGTATTTTCTTCCAAATGTCTTTATGATTTGGGTTGTTAATCAATGTTGCTTCTTGTTCTTTGGTAAGCCTTTTTAAAGGTTATGTTAAATTTCTGTATTTTGTTTAACTGTTTTTATTCTTTTATTCTGTTTGCACTTCTCAATGGAGAAATGTTGTTGTTTACATTAAACTTCCTGATACCAAAAATGAAAAAAAGAATCTCTCTGTGTATGTCTGTAAACACATATGGATACATAATTATTAGAATAGAATGACACTAAATTTTATTTTTTAGAATGACACGTACCAATTGTCAGTCAATTTGATTAGGGGCGGACCAACACAAATACTTTTATAACTGCCATTGTAATGAATGGACTGAAACGAAATTCAAAGTTCTGTAAGGGCGAAACATATTAATTTTCAGCGGGATCAACCGAAGGGGAGGGGATGACCAGAGAGGGGCTCAAAAACTGACCATGTAATAAATTTATCAACTAGAAATTGGATATTTAAATTTTAAAAAATGCATGGCTTTAATTACGACGTCATAACGCCTACTACCAGAGCGCTCTTTCGTGACTCTGGTGGACATGACTCTACAGTGGGAGTCCTACATTTTTCCTACCTTGGTTTATTCATATAGGTGTTATTATAATATTTACAACATCCATGGTCTCAGGAGGGAGTTCTATCTACGAAATAAAACTCTCTCCTGGACGGGATTTGAACCCACAACCATGGTGAGACGATGTGACACCTGCAAAATAAATCTGGCTGGCTGCTTAAAAGAATATTAAAGTTGTGGAGAATGTCCTCAGCCCTCAAAATTAGCTGACATACTATATTAAACTTCCAACTATTTTGAATTATATTTTTTAAGTGAACATTTTTTAGGTTTTATTAGGTCCATTATTTAATAACTATAACCACATTGAATTAACCAATAATTTTTTTTCTGTTTCAGGATGGGAACTGAAAGGGCTTCATTGTTACAAATTCTTCAGTATCCGACACTCATGGGAAAGTGCAGCACAATTATGCAACAGGTAAAACAAATTCTTAGTTGAGAAACATATTGTGGAAGCTTGTAATAATCAAAGTAAACATAATTATAGGGGAAGTTATATAATCGGTCAAAAATTCGATTCAGAGTTTTCAACGGAATTTCATATTTTCGAACCTCTAGATTGCAAATATGAAAAAAAAAAAAAATGTTCGTCTTTGTGAACACGATAACTCCCGTTAGAAGAAATGTATCGAAACAAAACTTTATATGTGAATTCAGAACCCTCTAATGACGACACCTATTGCGATTCAGCCAAATCGACCGAAGGAAAAGGGGGGATTAGGGGGAGGCTCAACATAAAAACTCTAAAAACTGCCAACAGAATTAATGTATCGACACAAAATTTCAATATTTGAAGTTTATACACATGAGGACATAACCTGTCGAATTTCTGCGATATCAGAAGAACGGAGGGGTTTCAGGGGGGATCAATAATTTTCGAATGTATCGACATGAAATTTTGAATGGGGATTTAGGAGCCTCCATTTTTTCTTTACATTTCATTATGAAGTCAGTTGTGTCTAAGTTCAAAAACTGTAGGAGAGTAGACGCTCCCAGTGACATTGTACGTGTAAAGGAACCCACCACCCATCTTTTGTATCTAATATTAAACATTGGTGACAATAGACAGAAGGCGTTATTATAGTGGAAACTATCAAGGTGGCAGTGAAATGACATGCCTTCCTCAATATGTGGGACGCAGTTCGCCCACTCGCCTACTAACAGTTGTTTTAGATGACAAGTCATATGTAAATAAGCAACGTTAACGAACCTAATGGAATCAGTATTCAATTTCGTAAATTTTTCAGCACACCTAGTTAACCCACTAACTAACTAGCCATGTTGTAATTTCGCTTCACTATATCATAATAGCACTATAGTCTATACAGGGGCGTAGCCAGAATTTTGAGCAGGGGGGGGGGGGGGAGCAAAGTTAGGCTACGAGAGTGGGGGGTATAGGCTCCCGGGGGCACAGCCCGCAGTTTCCGTGGTTAGCGTTGCAGACTTTTTGTTATTAATTTGTGAGACTCGGACCTCTAGAAGCTCCCCCTGAGGTAACCACTGACTATAATACTTAAGTTGACTTTACATGAGCAGCAAAAATGCAAAGCGAAGCAGCAGCAAATGCACGCTGTGGTTTCTGTGCTTTTAGAATAAAATGACTCACATCCTATAGCGTGCATTTCCTGCTGCTGTGCTTTGCATTTTTACTGCGCATGTAAAATCAGCTTTAAGATTATAAAGTATAACATAAATGACGATTTCGAGCGAGGAAATGAAATGATCGAATTCATGTATATTTAAATAAATGTAATATGACTTGTTTTGTACATGTACATTTAAGTAACAGCTGATTGCTGATTTAGGAATCAGACGCACGGGAAATTTGAAGATGCAAGCAATCCATTTTTAATAAAAACTATTTTTTTAGTTTATTTAATTTTTAAATTGGTTTTTTGCTCTGGCCAGGGGGGGCACGCGCCCCCCCCCCCCCCCCCCCCGCTGGCTACGCCCCTGGCTATAGATAATCTTAGGTGAGGGCGCCAGTAGCTCTGAGATAGCGTGCTAGCATACTGAGCTACAGATTGCGGGTTCGAAACCCGGCGGAGGTCCTTAGTTTTTTTTAAGCTGGGAGATATCACTTCTTCGGATGGAACTATAGCGCCTGTACGATGTCAGGTACTAATATGAAGATGGGTGATGTTGTGAGAAGTAATTATTTCACAGGTTGTCAAATAAAATATAGTCTGACCTCTCACAGATTTTTATTAGTATAATCTAACCGGCTTTCGAGGTTGCCGTCATCATCAAATAAAAAAAATTGAAATTTGAATGAAAATTTTCATTTTATCAGACTGCCTGATGATGAGGGCAACCTCGAAAGCCGGCTAGCTTATACATATAAAAATCTGTGAGAGGTCAGACATTTTATTTGACAACCTGTGAAAAAAATGTCAGGTACTTGTTAAAGACTCCTATCCAAAGTGAATAAAAATTTAGGGTAGGCAAAATTTAGGACAGTCGGGCTCATGTCCACCAGAGTGACGAAAGAGCGCTCTGGTAGTAGGCGATATGAAATTGTAGTTAAAGCCCGGGCATGAGTCATAATAACTAACTATAGTTTTTTCGTTTGTTGTTTTGGACACATTATTGTCCACATTATATGGTCGTTCCGGGGAATATGCGTAGATCGTTCGGCTATCCGACGATCGTGACCACCGCTGTTGCCATTACTCTACAGCCCATTCCAGGACAATGTCCTTGCAAAGCGCTGGTCAGGATTGTCCACGCATCTTCTCCTGGGCTAGAGTCATGAAAATAGCTAATGGTTACGCTTACGCTCAGTCCTTCTGTAAAAAACGTCTTCTTTTTGGGTTTAACATACCGTAAAATGTTCCTGAATAAATTGTTCGTTTTAGTTCCGTTTGTGGGTATGAACAAACTGAATTTGTTGCGAGAGGATTTGTTCCGTCATATCATTTCATGCATGTTTGATTAGTTACCCTATTACCTGTGTACCTTGTCATAGCTTCGTGGTTAAGTGGACTATAGGACTGCTGTCAGGCAGCCAGTTGTACAGAATGGGTTACTGGGGTAATGGGTAGTATGGGTACTACAGTAGTCATGAGCAGAGACTGACGAGCTAGGAACAACTTTGTTTCCCAAAGATTGGTCGGTTGATGATTGCCCACAGTCCATCATCGTCCTACCCTGATTCTGAGCTCAAGATCGCTGGTTCGAAACTCGGCTTTAAGTTTTTCTTTCTGGGAGGTTGAAAAATCTTGATCCTTCGGATTGGCCCAAGCGTGTACGATGTCAGGTACGCGTTCAAAACTCCTACCCTACATGAATAAACCATTAAGATTCCCACAGGTCTCGGACTCATGTCCACCAGAGCAACGAGAGAGCACTCTGGTAGTAGGCGATATGACCTCGTTGTTAGAGCCCGGGCATGAGTCATAAAACCTAACCTAAACTTAACCTATAGGTAAGTCAACTATTGATTTTTAGTTCAAAAAGTCAATTGGTTGTTTGACTAATTTTTTATCCGACCCGCTCCTAAAGGAGTACCTAACACTTCTATAATGGATAATACATGTCTATCGTATATGTTTCAGGTATGGAAGTGATTTGGTTCTAGTCGAATCCTACGGCGAGAACAACTTCACAGCCTCACTGGCTCTGAAGCAGTTGAACCCAGTCGACAGAAGACCGCAGCACTATTGGCTCGGATTGGCATCTTTGGATGATCTTCGAACCAACACGTTAGAGTCAGCGGCTGGACTTCTCGTCTCACAGTATGCTGGTGAGTAGATCCTAACTAAGTTGCCACACTGTTCAGCAGAGGTGAAGCACACCGTCCTTCGGGTGGTTCCAAGTCTGTTCAATGTCAAGTACACTCGTTAAAGTCGGGCTCATATCCATCAGAGCGCTCTTTCGTCACTCTGATATGACCAAAAGTGAGAAGTGGTATTGACATAAAATCATTTCATAGAATAGTGGATTTTTTCATTCATATCATGCTATTAAAAAATTTTATTTTACTCTCCAGGGGGCGCCTCAGTGATAAAGAAAAATAAAGGAAACACATTTTTTTTTTCTCGATATTTTGATTGCGAGAGTGTGGCTAGTATGGTGTTAGACGCACACGGGTAAGGGCACCACCGGTATAGGTACTGTGACGAGTACAGTGCCAACGAGCATGGCTGTTTTCAATCGACAAATTAGACAGACTTAAGCTGTCGAGATCTTCCAAGTTCCATGCTTGCACGCGCAACTTATATATATTAGGGGCAAGCAAGGGTGGCGCCATAATTGGATCTCGCTCCATCCTAAATGGGATCCACCCGCGGCTTCGGGCCGGCACTGTCGGAAAATTCTATGAATATTTCAGTTTAAACTTACATCAGCAGAATACAATACGAAAAATTAAAAAAAAAAAATAATTTTGTAAAATTTGTTTAATTTTTTTTTGTAAAAATGTTATACATCATTTTGTGAAATTAGACAATATAAAAGTGGAACAACCACTTTATTTATATTTATTTTCACTAGCTTTTCTCTATATCGATACAGGTCGAAAAAAGGTATTCAGACAGATTATTATCATTACATTATTATTATTATTAATTAACACTGTAATTGCATCAAAATCATTATTATATTGATGTTACTATAAATTATAGAAACCAAGGGTAGGCCTGCAGCCCGAAATGTATGTATAGAAATAACTTATCAACTGAGCTCATGATCACGAGTTAAACTGGAACGAGACTCATAGGTTTTTATGTGGGAAGTGAATAAAACTTGAGCACGTCATCCTTCGGATTAAGCTATTCGGACATTAAGCTATTGTCCAGAGCCTGTACGATGTCAGGTACTTGTTAAAGACGCCTAATCTAGGTGAATAAATAATTTAGAGTAGACAAAACTTAGGACTCTAATAGAAGAGTCAGGCTCATGTCCACCAGACTGATGAATGAGCGCTCTGGTAGTAGGCGATATGACCTTGCAGCAACAAAAACTCGGAGTGAAAGTAAATTTATTAAATAAGAAATATTAACCGATTTGAAAATTTTCAGGTTTCTGGTCGATGGAACAACCAGACTCCAGCTTTGGCGAATGTGTTGATGTGTCACTAACGGATGAAAATCAGTCCTGGGAACTACAAACTTGTGAAACCCTTCTGCCATTTTTGTGTCGAGCCAACGCTTGCCCAGCAGGTAAGAACTGGAAATATGTTTTGGGTTTTAAAAGTGAGTGATGTGTAATGAAATTAGCAATATTTCATGAGAACTTTAATTTGATCATTGTTTTTTGTTGTTGTTGTCCAGGATCATTTCATTGTTCGAACGGACAATGTGTGAACGGTGCATTCAAGTGCGACAAACAGAACGACTGCGGTGACTGGTCCGATGAGATAGACTGTCCTTCCAACTGTAACTTCTATATGGCGAGTAGTGGAGATGTTGTGGAGAGTCCAAACTATCCCCATAAGTACGAGGCTCTCTCCAACTGTAAGTGGACTCTGGAGGGACCCCATGGACACAACATCCTATTACAGGTCAGTGGCGGATACAAGGCCAGGGGGGGTAAAAGCAGAATCTAGCGCAGAAGCTCACAAGTCAGTTTCATTAAGGATAAAGAAATATGCACGTTAAATTGGGAAATACGTCCTAGTGATTTTCTTTTTTTTCTCTTGATGGGTGCTCTTGCCCACTGAGGGGGATCGGTCACATTACCCCTATTTCGTTGGGGAAAGGATAACCTTCTCCGGTTTATTTACATAATGCTGTGGAGGGCTGTGGACCGGCTCGATGGCTACGGTCCACAGTCGTCCTTGGTTTGCGGCACTTTACGCCGAGTAAGCTCGGGATCTGTCTGGGGGTTCTACTCTCCCTGCGTCCCGGAGCCGGGCTAGAAGCCTTTCTTGATTCTCCGCCAGGGAGAGACGAACCGACATCAAAAGCCAGGTAGGCGAATCAGCGCCATATAGCGGGCATTCGAGAACTACGTGTTCCGCAGTCTCGACGCCGCCACACGAGCAGGCAGGGCTGTTCTGCCTATTAAAGAAGAAGAACTTGGCGTTGAAGTCGCCGTGACCTGATAGCACCTGTCGGAATTAGACGAAGGTTGTTCGACCATCTGCCCTTGCAATTAAAATTTTCATAAAACAATATATAAATATAATTATTTGTTTTTCTCTATTCATCTATTTTCCTGAATCGTCAACATTTTGAAAATTCATGCTTAAACATGTGAGTGTATCCATGGCGTAGTGGAGTAGAAGTCATATTTTACAATATTATTTCCTGTAACACCAAAGAATAATTCTATTTGATTTATTTCTGTACTAATTTATTTGTATTTTTTTTTTTTTTTAGTTTCAAGAATTTGATACTGAAAAATCTTTTGATACTGTTCAAATCCTTGTCGGCGGAAGAACGGAAGAGAAATCTGTAAACCTGGCGACTCTTTCCGGCAAACCAGACATAGCCAATACTTCATTTGTTTCCGCCTCTAATTTTATGATTATCAAATTTAGTACAGATGCATCCGTCGAAAGAAAAGGATTTAGGTTGGTATATACTTTTTAGGTTTGTTTTCATAATTTTTTTAGATTTTGATGCGGCTGCCAGAAGAATCAAGTATATTTGATACGGGCTTCTTGTCTGAAACCATTATTTAAAACGTTTGATAACACTCATAGTATTTTTTGGAGATTGACGTTTTTTTTGTTATCTATATTTTCGCTGATGACTCAGCCATCCTTGCTCCAAATCCAGATCGCAATAACGCATTTCTAAGCCTACAAGAGCATTTAGATGAGATCTCCAAATGGTGTGAGCTATGGAGAATTAAGATCAACAATGGTGAAAGTGTTCAAGTTACCTTCACTCTTCGAAGGCAAAACTGTCCACCTGTATCTATGAACAATGCTCTCATTCCAAACTCCAACGTTCGGTACCTTGGGTTTTACTTAGACAGCAGACTAACGTGGAATCCCCACACAAGAACTCAACAGACGATATGGTCTTTTAAGACGACTATTCGGATCAAAGTCAAAACTATCTGTTGAGAACAAACTTACAATTTACAGGTCAATCATAAGACCAATATGGACATAGGGACTAGATCTATGGAGCTCAGACAAGAGTCCCATTAACAGAATACAATGTTTTAGTCAACGTCAATGCAAACAAATTGTCAATGCTTCCTTTTATGTCACCAACGAAGTCCTACACAAAGACCTCAACATTCCTTATGTCCAAGACCTAATTCAATCCTATTCCAGAAATGCCATTCTAAACTGAATACCCATCCCAATCCTGTCACTCATATCCTCCCCCGACAACCCTCCACGCTGCCTGAGAAGACACTGGCCTCGCGATCTTCTGTGGATAATGATACTATCTATGAGAGTGTCAGTACTGGCTTCTCTCACCAATTCCTCATTTTATTTTATCTCATGTTCACTATTACCCATTTTAAATTTTGTACACATTGTAGAATAAAAAAAATTAAAATGAAATAAAAAAACTATCAATATCTACTAAATGTATTTAATTTATTTTATTATTTGACAGAGCTTCTTGGAAAACAGAACCTCAACTGTGTGGAGGAAACTTAAGAGCGACAACACAACCACAGACCATCACATCTCCAGGCTACCCGAGGAAGTATCCTGGAGGTCTGGAGTGTTTGTACATAGTCACTGCACAACCTGGCAGAATTGTCACACTTGAGGTAAGGGACGCTCACCTGATCAGCCTTTCTCGCGTTCCCCCAATTCACGTTCTGAGAAAAAGTTTAGGATACATATGATTACAAAATCACTGAATAGAGGAAAAAAGAATATTTTTTTAAAATGTATTCTCTCTTTTAGTATTGATCTTACGTAAAAAAATGTATAGAATTAATATTTAAAAAAAATTGTATTTTAAACATGTTTTGTTCTATATATTATTTCACCAAAATTGAGAATATTTTTTTTAAAACATTCGTTTTTCTTTATATTTCTTATTAAGTGTTTCACACTACCTCTGCGAAAATGTTAAGTATCATACATACCTACCTACTGTTTGGTTTATTCACTTAAAATCCATAATAACTATTATTATGTGTGTTTTATCTAATAATATATTATTCATATTACCTAGACATATAATACTAAACATAAAAGCAAATTAAACGTACATACATATAATGAAGTTTTTTTTTTTACTGAACGGATACCCTTCTGGAAAGGACACTTTTTTTGGACCCGTGACTCCGTTGCAGTATGGTTTTACTGTATATGAATACAATGTTTTTGGAATTTTTAAAAGTTTGTTTTATTTAATTATTACAAGTTTTCTCAATATGTCCGCGTTTCTCAACTTAGAAGTTGTTTATACTAATATTTATATTTTATCATAATTGTTAGAAAATGCGCAGGTAAAAGCGACAGGAGGTGGGAACCCGGGTGGTGGTAGAAGCGGAGTCCCACTTAACGACCTAGATTTCATTATTCTATCTTTTCATATCCTAACAAATTAATTTGTTCCGATTTTCAGATCGAAGACCTGGACCTGGAACTAGGAAGGGACTACATGTTGGTACGGGATGGTGATTCTCCCAAGAGTCGGCCAGTGGCTCGTCTGACGGGGAACAGGGAGGCCAACCCCCGTCTCATCATGTCCACCAGCCACCAGCTTTATCTCTACTTCAAGACCAGTCTTGGTGACTCGAGGAAGGGCTTCAAGATTAGATACTCACAAGGTGAACACTTTCAGTCAGCTATGCTTTAAAGTTAGTTGCGATGGTCCCGAGCCTGTGCGATGTCAGATATTCGTTGAGACCCCTCTCTCGTAGTTGGACAAAATTTAGGACTCCCACAGTAGAGTCGAGCACATATCCACCATAGCCACGAATGAGCCCTCTGGTAGTAGGCGATATGACCTCGTAGTCAGAGTCACAATAATTAACTGCTTTAAATAAGATGCATGCAGAGGAAGCCCCGAGTCCACATTTTGCCTACCCTAGGATGGGGTGTTATATTTATTATAACATAACTGACACCACACAGGCTCGGGTCCATCGCTTAACGTCCCATCCAGGGCGGAATGCTATTTTTTGACATCAAAACGTTTATTCGCTCGTTGAGTACAGTGATAGACGGTCAAACTTTCTTGTGTTACAAAATACCGTCAGATTTCAATCGATAATAACTACGAGACTAATAATGCGATAACAACGGTTGAGGTCACAATGGATAGAGCATGTCTGTACGTGTTTGTTTTGCCTGTGATGTTATCGGGCTAGTGTGGGCGCCGGCGGATGATTGTTGCGAATTAGCGTTGTGTAAAATTAGAAATTAGTGTAGCGTGATAACGCGTTTAGATAGGACGTTGATTCGGGTGTCATTGTAAAGGGCTTGAAGAGCACTACTAGGATTCAAAGTGAAACAATAAAATGTAAAACTCGGTATTAAATTGAAAATTGTAAAAAAAATTGAAGATGTCGTCTCATATGAATCGTAAATATGCGCGGAATTATAGAAAACGCAAATCAGAAGAAAGCTCGCATTAAAAGGAATTTAAAACACCTAAAAAGTCTAGTGCCGAGCAAATGCAAGAGCTACGGCAGCATCGAAAAGAAAGTGAAAAATGATTTTATCCCGACGTTTTCACGGAAAATGTACGGCATGGACCTGGACTACGCCTTAATTTTTTTTAAACTCCCAGATTAAAAACCAAAAATGCAAGTGAATTTAATGAAAAAGACAAAACTAAACAAAAATTTTAACTTAATCGGTTTGCTATGTCTAGCCTACCTTAGATAAACGGATGTGACACATTGTAAATATTGTGTAGTATTCTCTAAACACTATTTGGGAGAAAATGGACACCAAGTAATCGGATCATTGGTGAGGTCACCTTTTTAAAAATATGGAAAGATGCAATTGACAAATTTGGAGTATATTTCGAATGCTGAAATTTTTTTAAAAATTGAAATTGATTGATAAAGAAAAAAAAATGGAAAAATCGAATCGGCTTAAAGCCGATAATTGAAATTATTGTGTTTTGCGGTAACAACGAGCAACACTGGCGAATCTTGTAAATTTAGGGTACAACTAAAATATCGTAAGTTCTTATGGAAAGACTTAAAAAAAAAATGTTGCACCTCATTTCGAAAAGAATAATTATTGTTAAATAATTACTAATAAATGTTGAGTGTGTATTGTTCTCATGCAGGTGCCGAATATTTAAACAAATGAAAAATTACAAGAAAATGCTGTATATCGATCGGGCTATTTGTTTATCGTAAAACATTTTTTTCCTGTTCCCGGGAAACCAAGAGTGTCTGGTTTACAAGGTTTTTTATTCAAATAAAAATAAATAAAAATGAAAACGGACCTTTAGTATATGGATGTGCCACTGAAGATGACACAGTAGTGCCGAAAACTGTTTTGGTTGTAAAATAAGATTTCTCCCGGGTACTGTTCATCTATGTAATGATATAGGTAAACTTCTAAGTTGTGTATTATGATCTATTTCAGGTTGCCGGGCCACTATCGTCGTCAGCAATGGGTCGCTCACATCTCCAGCCTTCGGCCTCTCCAACTATCCCAGTAACCAGGACTGTCTCCTTCGTCTTCGGAGCCCATCACGAGCTCCAATCTCTCTCCGGTTCGACTCTATGCTCGTCCATCCCTCGGACAGTGTTCAGGTGTGTTCCACATCTATACAAAGTATAGGGAAAGTTATGTAATCAGTCAGAAACTCGATGCTAAGTTTTCAACGGAATTTCATTATTTCCAATCTCTTAATTTCAAAAATACATTTCTTTCTGCGTGTTTCTGTGAACACAATAACTCCAGATATAATGAATATATCGCCATGAAATTTTGTCAAATATTTACTCACTATTTGAATCCATTCTTTCTTTATTATTCCTTTTCCGAGTCTAGTTAATCTAGGATTGTTTTCTGTAGGTTAGGTTATGTCACTCTCAGGGTTTCTACTTTGCTATAAATTCATTTACCTTATTTCACATATTCTTCTTACTCAATTAACACAATTTTGACCACTTTTGTCTAATTGCTTCTATTTTCCTTTTTCTTGTCCTAATAGATGTCGTCTGCACGTCTTTCTTGCGTTCGAGTATAAACTCAGTGTAACCTCCCTTTTTGTTTATCACAAGTGTGGTTTCCATCCCTTAGGTACAGTGTTCTATTCCTTCTGTTCCTAATAATTCTTGTGCACCTCTGTCTAACTCTAAAGTATTACCTCAGTATAGCCTCTCTTTTTGTTTACCATCAGTTTGTTTGCATCCCTTATGTGCAGTTTTCTATGCCTTTTGTTCCTAATGGATACCTATGGATTTTCAGTCAAATATATACAGCCAGTAACAAAAATGTTCGGACGGTTTGATTTTTCAATAAAAAATTATAATAATTAAATGCACAAGTAATAAAAAATAATTTAAAAAAATAATTAAAGCCATTTTTCAATCAAGAATAAGAATTCAAATGTGGGCTAGGATAAAGGAAAAACAGCTTTGATTAGAACAAATAAATATTTTAATTTAATAAATTTTATAACAAGTAATGTAGGTAACAAAAATTTTCGGACAAAAATGTAAACAACTATAAATAAATTCAATGTTTTTTTTACGATTTCACAAATTCAAAAACCATAATGTTAATTAATATTTGGTTGGGTACCCTTTTTGTGTAATAACATCTTTCATTCGATTCGGCATTGATGATGAAACTAATTTTTTGGTGAAATTTGGAGATATTTTACCCCACTCTTCTAATAACTTTTGTTTCAATTCGTTTTTTGAAGCAATGGGTGTTAATCGATTTTTCCTGTCGAGCTCACCCCATACGTGTTCAATTGGGTTGAGATCGGGCGATTGGGGGGGGGGGTTTCATAACTTTAGGGCAGTTATACAAAAGCCAAGTACGTACCAATTCACAGGTGTGTTTCGGATCGTTGTCTTGGTAAAAATGAAAAGTCCGTAAAATCCCAAGTTTTTCAGCATTCTTTTTCAAATTGCTCCTTAGTAATTCGGCATAAACTTTTCCAGTCATGGTGGTTTCAATGAAAACCAGTTCACCAATTCCACTAGACGCCATACACCCCCACACCATCACTGAGCCACCCCCATGTTTTACTATTGGTTTTAAATTTTTTGGATTCAACTTCTCATTACGCCTTCTCCAAATTTTGTCGCGACTGTCGAGACTAAATATATTAAACTTACATTCAAAAGTATTTGCTTGCAATAGAACAAACCGCAATAATAAAATATTCTTGTATCTGGTAACTCTTCACAACATAAAAAGAAATCTCAGGTCATGTAATGTCAGAAAACTAGATTTTTGTGATATGACGTTGGAAGAGAGCGACAGCAGCGCTGACCCTCGGCAGAAACCGTCCCTTCCCCCTACTCTATCCCCTCCACCTTCCCTCTAAAGAAACTAAGTACCCAATTTTTCTAATTTAAACGTTTTTTCTCCGATATTTCGACAAATAAATGTTTCCCGATCATGTCCGTTTACTTCCATGTAATATATGTATACATATACTATTACTTTACTTTTGTTTACTTCCCTATACATATAATATATGTATACATAATAATATGTACTAAAAATTTTGTAATCGTGTGAACATCAGAGATCAATTGCATGCGTGTGTTTATGTGAGAGCTCAAACGCTTTGACCTGACATCGTACAGGCTCATGACCATCGCTTAACATCCCATCCGAAGGACGGAGTGCTTAAGTCTATTTTACCTCGCAGATTAATGACATTACTCCAAAAAATTTCTGAATGATTCTGGAACTCTTTTGCGAAGCTCAATCTTTTTTTTATATTTTTTTCACTCACAAACGGTTTTTGGTACTCTCCCATTATATCCTGCTTCTTTTAGAATTCTTCGAACATTTTGTGGGTGAACTTTCTTTCCCGTTTCTCTGTATACCTCGGCGACGATCTGAGGTGCACTCCTCGAGGGCTTGTTTTTAATTTTCCGGACAACGCTACACCTTTCTCGGTCGTTTAATACTCTTGGACGGCCAGAGGAAGATTTCAAATCTATCCGATCCTCGTGCTTATACCTTCGAATTACATCGGCTACGGTGCTTTTATTTCGGCCTACCATACCACCGATTTTGCGGACACTTAATCCTTTTTCATAATTAAAAATTATTATCTGTTGAACTTCAAAAGATGTTCGACCCATCTTGACAGCAGGAAATACAAATAACTACTGAATGCAGTAATAGAAGGATATAAACACATTTCATTTGTTCGGTATTAGCGGTTGGTTGAGAAGGGATTAAAGATCATGATCAGAGTCGCATTTGTTTACAAAACAAACAACAGGTGTCCAGAAAATTTTGTTACGTGAATTTCTTGTCTTCAATTATTAATGCAAAAGTTCCTATTAGCTGTAAATGTTTAATTAATTGTTTTACGGAGTTTTGAAATGATTGATGATCTCGAAATTTAAAACTTTGCTTGAATTAAATATTTTGCCATATAACTATGTGTAACTGCAAAAGAAAAACAAAATTATAAATTGTCCGAAAATTTTTGTTACTGATTGTAGTCCAAAGTAAAGGGTCGAAGGATGATTGCTTAATACAAAACTTCTAATTACTGCCGTTGTAATAAATGTATCGACACAAAATTTAGTATGACGATTTAGAAGGCACTATGTAAGTTAAATATTGAGTTTTATCCTAAATGGTTGATTGGGTTTAGAGGGAGAGCGAAAATGTATTTGAATAATTCGTGCTACGAGTATGAAAGTAGATATTTATTCTTATTTTACTTTATAATTTTTTGCTTTTGTCATGAGGAAAAATTGACTTTCTAGATACCATACTGATTTCTGGATGCAGATGTCCATAATTCAGATAATGCTGGATTAGAATATGGAATAGAGGGAGAGTGTAAGCATTCGAACTGGGAAAATACTTTACAGGACTTAAAAGTACTTTCGAAGTCCTTATTTCTAGAGGAGTATTATAGTAAAATGAAAATTATGAGATGACAGCCCTTTAGATGAACTAGCTGCCTCCACTAGACTAAATGGGGACATAGGCCTTTAGATGCACTAGCTGCCTGCGACGGCTGGACAAGACGACTACATGGAGACACAGGCCTTTAGATACACTAGCTGCCTGCGACGAGTGGACAAGACGACTACATGGAGACACAGGCCTTTAGATGCACTAGCTGCCTGCGACGAGTGGACAAGACGACTACATGGAGACACAGGCCTTTAGATGCACTACCTGCCTGCGACGACTGGACAAGACTAGACTACATGGAGACACAGCCCTTTAGACGCACTAGCTGCCTTGACGACTAGACCACATAAAGACACATCCCTTTAGATGCACTAGCTGCCCCGATGAATAGATAGACTACATAGAGACACAAGCAGTACAGACAGAACTCCGCACTCCGCCTTGCTCGATCAGTCAGACTGTCTATTTAAATAATACAATTGACTTAATTTCAGGTGTACGATGGAGTGAGCACGTCTGGACTTCGTCTTCATCCTGGCAATGGCTTCTCAGGCAACTCCGTTCCCAGGATCACACTCACCGCCTCCAGTGGTGACATGTTGGTCCGATTTACCACGGATGCTCTACACAACTCCAAAGGATGGCATGCCACTTTTTCTGCTGGTAATATTTCATATTACAGTTACAGTAGAATGCTCGTTATTGTCTACTTCCGAAACTCAGATAATCCACAGTTTAAAAAAAAATATTTTGTTGTTCGACAGTTTTGCGATCTGTTTTGATACAGGTAACGGTAGGATCAAAAAAGTGGGAAGGCAACATCTTTTATTTCTTTGTGAACATTTTTAGTTGAAGTTTAATTTTTTTTATTGTATCTATTGACTTCAAGAAGTGGGGAAGGGCATTTAAGTGGTTATATATAAGTGGTGTATTTATTTTACTGATTTTTTTTGTATATTTTGCTTTCAGATTGTCCTGTATTGCGGCCTGGTGAAGGAGCGCTAGCCTCAAGTCGTGAGACAGCCTTTGGTACTAAAGTTACATTCACATGTCCCATCGGCCAGGAATTTGCAACGGGAAAGACAAAATTTACTACCGAGTGTCTTCCTGGAGGAAACTGGTCTATCTCCTATATTCCTAGATGCCAAGGTATAATTCATTATGCATATGTTTTATGATAAGCTATTATTGGTTGTTAGATATGTGTAGAGGGCGCCAGTAGAAAACAACGAAAAAGTGAATCAATTTCAATGATTTTTTTTCAATTTAAGAGGGCAGTGGTCCTTAATTTCAAAAAGTCCAAATTTTTTACCTCCCGAGGGAAAAATCGTTTCTCCTCAAAAATGAAAAATTTCGACACCAAAAACGTCCAAAACCCGTGCCCCAAGCGGATTCAAATTTAAATGGGATTTAACATGGGTTTTAAGATGGGATCGTATTTTAATGCAATACACTACCATTTCTGAACAAAAAAATTGAAGTGGTTGTTTTCTAGGGGTTTTCGAGGGTGCTAAACACGAATATGGTGTTAGAAACTCATTTTTGGTACAAAACAGCTGTCAAAAACGCTGCCAATACTTTTGATTTTTTATTTACAGTTTTATTTTTTCATTTTATTAGTTTTATTGTATAACATTGTAGATTTATTGTATTCTTATACCAAGTTAGGGTTTTCGAGGATGCTGAACACGAATTTAAGGTCAAAAATCGACTTTGACACTAAACAGCTGTCAATATAGTTAACTTTTTCAAAATTCAATTGTTTGAAACAATTTATCACTCACTGGAGGGTTTTTGAGGTCGAAAATTAATTTTGTACATACAAACTGTAAAAAGTATATTAACATTCATTTATTATAAGAATATTGCAATTTTCATAATAAACATTGGTAAAAAATTGTATTGCATTAAAATACGATCGATTGTCCGAAACCCATGTTAAATTCCATTTAAATTAGAATCCGCTTGGGGCACGGGTTTGATGTATTGGTTTTGGACGTTTTTAGTGTCAACATTTTTCAATTTTTGAGTAGAAACGATTTTTCCCTTGGGAGGTCAAATCTACAATGTTATACAATAAAACTAATACAATGAAAAAATAAAACTGTAAATAAAAAATCAAAAGTATTGGCAGAGTTTTTGACAGGTGTTATGTACCAAAATGAGTTTCTAACACCATATTCGTGTTTAGCACCCTCGAAAACCCCTAGAAAACATCCATTTCAATTTTTTTGTTCAGAAATGGTAGTGTATTGCTTCAAAATACGATCCCATCTTAAAACCCATGTTAAATTCTATTTAAATTTGAATCCGCTTGGGGCACGGGTTAGATGTATTGGTTTTGGACGTTTTTGGTGTCAAAATTTTTCATTTGTTGAGGAGAAACGATTTTTCCCTCGGGAGGTAAAAAATTTGAACTTTTTGATATTAAGGACCACCCTAATGAGGATAAATATTGAGTTTTAACCCAAACAGTCGATTGGCTTTGGCGGGAGAGCAACAACTTCCTTGGTCAATTCAAGTTGAGGAAGTACATAGTCGGGGATTCACCGACTGTCTTTACATCACTAATTTATGTCTATTTTGTATTATAGAAGTGTACTGCGGACCCGTACCACAAATTGACAATGGTTTCTCAGTTGGATCAACAAACGTTACATTCCGGGGCGAGGCAATGTACCAGTGTTATGCAGGATTCGCTTTTCCTTCTGGGAAACCCATTGAAAAGATATCTTGTCTGTCTGACGGTCGTTGGGAAAAACTTCCATCATGTTTGGGTAAGTTTTATTTACTAAATTAAAAAATTGTTACTTTTTTTTTTATGGACATACGGATCACAGATATACTTTCGGTTCAGCAAAAACAAACGAGTTTCAGTGAAAAACCCTCAGACTGATAAGTTTTGTTGTTTTGTTTTTCTAATGTGTTTAACTTACAATAATTTTAAGTTTAGTTTGTTAAACTAATTATTACTTTCATACATGACTTATAATTGTTATCTCTGACGTGTTTGCAATAAGTTTTTCTTACGTGTTTTGCATTTAGTTCTCACGTGTTTACAAGTGTTTTTTTCTTGCGTGTTTACTTAGTTTCATTCATTATGGATACGAAAACGACGAGAGTGTACAACAACTTAAAGCTCAAAAATGATACTATAGTTCAAAATATTGTGCAAATTCATTCATTCATTGATAACGTTAAACTTGATCACAATTTGAAATCCATGAGTACTTAATAGTGTTTAAGAAATATTATTAGAAACACAGTTTTCATTATTTTATGTTAAGTTAGCTTCTTCATGAACTAGCACCCATCGAATACAGTCTACTCAGTAACTGCCATGCTTACTAATGTTGTGCGTAGACATATTCTGCTCCTCCGGGCCGGATTAAGATGTTTTGGTCCAGATTTGGTTCACAGTGTCCACCATACATAAACAATAGAACACTTCATAACAATCTTATGATACACACAGCACCCGAAACAATACAATCTACTTACATACGTTTTTTTAGAAAACTTTACACAAATACAAACCCAGAAGTACGTACTTTATCTTCACAACACTTACCGCAAAACCCCCCACGAAGGTTGAAGAGAAGATGGAACCGCCACTTATTGCCACCTTGAATCATATTTCTTATTAATATTTTTTTTTTACATTATTCTCCTTTACTTTTATCATCTCTCTTACCCATCCATCAAAATTCTCTTTAAATTCCTTTTTATTTATTTATTTTTATTTCTTGTTTTTGTCCTAATAATTGAGATAAATTTTCGTCCCGAGGACCTACCACTTGGTAGCCTTCCTCTCACATGCTCTTCACGCCAACATATCAATACCATCATAGATGCTGGTTGTTGCACCCTAGCAACAGTTGTATCTTTATAAATAAAAGACAAAAAAAAAAAAAAAATTGTGTTAACATTTATATGATGTATTTTTACAGCGTCACAATGTGCTCCGTTACCTGAAACGCCTCATGCCAACGCTACCATTCTGAACGGTGGAGGTAGAAGCTACGGTACAATAGTTAGGTTTGAATGTGATCCTGGCTATACAAGATCTGGCCATCCTGTCATTCTCTGCATGAGCAACGGAACCTGGTCCAGTGATGTTCCAACCTGTACTCGTAAGTATTATTATTTCATTTATTTTTCTCATTGGAAAAATAACTTCTTAGTTAATACATTTTTTGAGTTTTGTGTCGATATTTTGGAAATACTATTATTAGTATTTATATAAAATTAAAAAGATGATAAAAAAAAGCACTGTCTAATTCCACGTACATATACATAAATGTGTACCGGTTTTGTCTCTCGCCATATCTCGTAAAAATGGGAATTGTTTGAACGACCAAACACACTTCAAATTATCTCCCCAGTTAATATCATTATATATTAAATATAAATACTATCAAGTATTTACGTCAATATTCACCTAGATTAAATTTTTTCTTTCTGTAATAGCTATAATATAGCTATAATATATTATACTATAATATTATCGTAGATCAAATATTCTTCTACTCAGACATATCATATTGATTTCATAGAACTTTTTATAATTTTGTATTTTATAAAAATTTACAAAATTACCGGTTTCGGCAGGTACTGTTACACCATCGTCAGGTCTAGTTATGAACTAAGTCAGTTTGCAGAGTGCGACCCTTCTAAGGATCACCTGAGATGTATTAAAAGGGTCGCACTCTGCAAACTGACTTAGTTCATAACTAGATCTGACGATGGTATAAGGCCGAAACCGGTAGTTTTGTAAATATCTTTGGTAGAATAGACAATATTTCAAAAATAAGTTTGTTTTATTTATTTATTACAAGTTCCATTATATGTCCGAGTTCCTCAACTTAGAAGTTGTTACTACATATTTTTTACAATATATTTTTCAATTAAACGTTTATTTATTTATTTTATTTTATATTCTTCTTATTCATTAATTTTGTCTTAATACTTCAATATTATTTCATATTGCCATTATTCAATTTACAATTTATTTGAATTTCTTGCTATTATTTTTAGAAGCTTATGTTAAACCTAATTATTTTCATAGTTGGCATTTTCCGTTAAGACCGTAGTAATTCCCTCCTTCGTGTGGCTTCCCTAAATATGTATATATTGAAACAATTAATTGTTCTTTGAATTGATTATTTGTTCATTTTTTTTAGCAAATGCCCCACGTTGGGCGCCAATGAAACAATTACTAGGTCTATGAATTTAATTTTTATTTTTCTGTTCAATTTTTTTATCAAATGCCCCACGTTGGGCGCCAATGAAACAACTAATTTTTCTTTGAATTTATATTTTAAATTGCCCCACGTTGGGCGCCAATGAAACAATTACTAGTTCCTCTTTATTTCTTATTTATCTTGTTAAAAAAAACTAGTTATGGGAAATGAATTCTTTTAATAAAAAAAATTGATAAATAGAGTTTTTATTTTTTTTTTTGTTTTGTTTTTTAAAACTTTACATAAATTGGAGACATGATCATATAACATTTATTTGTTTTATTTTTTTATAATTATTTTTTTTTTTTTCACTCACTTGGTCACCATCTGTCCTTCAATCCTGCTCCACTGCTCTTCTTAGTTCATCATACGGCTCTCCGATCCTTCCTTTATTTTCCCATCAATCTGCCTTTTTTCCTGACTTCCTCCAGACTTCCAACTCAAAAAAAAACTCTTCACTACTCCAGCGAACTCTCTCATAAAAAACGAACCGTCCACTTCCACTCTCTCTCTCTCTTCAACCACACCCTTCCTCCTTCACTCTCTATCTCCAACCACAACTTCCCACAACCTTCCTCCTTCACTATCTATCTCCAACCACAACTTCCCACAACCTTCCTCCTTCACTATCTATCTCCAACCACAACTTCCCACAACCTTCCTCCTTCACTATCTATCTCCAACCACAACTTCCCACAACCTTCCTCCTTCACTATCTATCTCCAACCACAACTTCCCACAACCTTCCTCCTTCACTATCTATCTCCAACAACCGACATACTCGTTTCCCCCTCCTTCCACTGTTCTCTCTCTCTTCCCCCACCCTGCTTAAGTCCTCAGTACTGACATCCCGTTAATGGCTTTATTATATTTCTTTATTTATTAACATACCCCCCCTTATTTCTACATGTTACATATCCTTTCCCTTAATGAAAAAAAAAATGAAACGAAGAAAATAAATATTTTTTTTTTTTTTTTATAAATACCCCATCACAAACACCATAATATTTTTCTTAAAATACTACATTCAATAAACCATCTAACCAATATTTTAAACAATATAACATATAAACTTTCATGTAAACATTCTTTTTTTTTTTTTTTTTTATAATAATCAGGTAACTAGAAAACAGTTTCTTTTCTTTTTTTTTTTTTTTATATAATACAGGTACAGTACAGGTAAACAATAGTACAGGTACTTAGCAAACATTTTTTTTTTTTTTTTTTTTTTTTTTAAATCTCTCTCTCTCTTCAATAATACAATATTTTTTTTCTAACATTTTTAAATACTTATGCAATCAATCCTCTAACCAATATTATAATTATAACATGTACAATTTCATATAAACCATATTTTTTTTTTTTTTTTTTATATAAAGGTAACTAGCAAACAATATTTTTTTTTTTTTTTTTTTTTTTTTTTTTTCTTTCTTTCAAAATATAATATAATTTCAATAAATAATTTTGTTTTTTTTTATCATAAAAAAAACATTAAAATATCCAAATTTTGTTCAGAGTGAAGAAGGCACTAAACATTTTTTTTTTTTTTTTTTTGTTTAACAATATCACATATAACCATAAAATTTAAGAACATGTATACCCAAAAAAACAAATTCAGTTTCATAAACTAAGAAAGAAAACACATATAATTAAGCGAGGCTTATATGACCCAGACAAGCCGATCCACACACACATGGAGCAAGGTCTCTCATGATTTGAAGATATAAGAGGTCATACTTGATCAAAACAAAATTGCCATAGCAAAGACCGACAAGTCACATAATGCTAATTATTATGTTATTATTATTATTTTTACAACATGACACAAGATTTCAATAAATTCTTTCTACATCACAGATTCACAAAATATCAAGAATCGAATTATATAACAATTTTTTTTTAGCTAGATATCGGTCATTAGGTCAGACCTACATGCATTGTTTATATGGGTCAAACTATCATAATCCTATTTGACGTGTGTACTACCTCTCTGTACCACAGGATCCCGTTAGTTGCAGTCCGTCTCTCCACCAGAATCTATCTTCCATCAACTTGTTGGTTTAGTGATATCAGTTTTACAAGTGATATTAGTTCGTTACCAAACTACCAATGCGGATTTTATTATATTTTGATTTATTTATTATTTTATTATCGATTTCAATAGTTTCGACTTCTCAATTTAAGATTTTTTTTTTTTTTAAATCTTTATTTCCAAGGTAAAAAACACACAACAAAGCTATTATTTGATACTTCATAATAAAACAATTTATTCATTAGCTGATTACTTTTAATTTATAATTTAGTTTTATTTTTAATTATTATGATTTAAGAAAAATATATTTAAAAAACACAAAACCATCGCCATAAGTTCATTTAAAAATCCAATTACGAGTTCCTTGTTATCAAAAATAATCCATCGGTTTATCTGAAGGAAACTTTTTTTTTTTTTAAATTTCTTGTGATTTTTAATTTTCTTTAATTTAGTGTGATTTTTAATTAAGCTTATTAGTTTTGGGATTTTAAAGTAAGCACTTTGTTTCTGTTTATTTTCATATTTGTACAACTTTATCTTCCGAGATCTAATTCTCCTAGAATTTGGCTGGAACATTACTTTAGCTTTTCTTTTATTAGTTTTCTTTAATTTTTTCTTATCACAACTTTCTTGGCAAATATGGCCCAAATTCCCTTTACAAATTTTCTTACAATTTATTTCTTTTAATTTTACTTTCAAAATAACGATATTTTTGTTTTTTATTTTATCTTTGGATATTTTTGAAAATGTATAACTTTTTCTAATAAACCCTAGCCGACATAATGCATTAAACGGAATATAATCTTTATTTATTTCTTTGTTCAATTTTATTTTTCTATTTTCCTTTCTATTTGATTTGCTTTTACTTATTTCTAATTCATTTTTCTGAGCATTACCTATTTCATTTAATTTCTTTTTCTCATCTGTTATTAATTTATTTTCACATTTATTTTCAACTTCATTAAGATCTGTTTTTGTCTCCACTATTATTTCATTCGGGTTATTATTTTGTTGTTCCCCCCTTAGTTGCTCTATATTTTTATTTATTGTTTCATTTATTGTTTCTATATTTTTACTTATTTGTATTTCAGAAAACCTAAACCTTTGCTCAACCGACTCGATTATTTCTTTTTTATTAGTTTCTATCTTACAACTTAACTGTTCCATACGATCCATCATTTGCTCAAATTGGCTCGGATTAAACGGATTATCGTCTTTATTTTTATTTTCATCCTCATCCCCCGAATTCGACCTTCCTATAAGCGGACTCGTGACTGTCATAGAATTTTCTCCCGTTCCTTCTACAAATCCAGATTCCCGAACATCGCTATCTACGTCCCGGAGTCCTAATCCGCCGAGGCCACTCCCGATTCCGTCCATTCCTGCAACTAATTCTCCCGCCTCCCCATCGTAAACAAACTCCGGACCTTGCTCTCCCGCCATGCTATGGGTCGACTCACCTGTGTCCTCGTCCGCCATCTTGCTTCACAAATCTATCCTCTATAATAAATATAATACATAAAATATATTACAGCAATTTCTAAACTATAAACTGGACAAATCAAAAAAAAATTTTTTTTTTTCTCTATTCCATCATTTTTATTGCCAAAACGTTGGGCGCCAATGAAACATTTACTTATTCTATGATTTTAATTTTTATTTTTTTTATCAAATGCCCCACGTTGGGCGCCAATGAAACAATTAATTGTTCTTTGAATTGATTATTTGTTCATTTTTTTTAGCAAATGCCCCACGTTGGGCGCCAATGAAACAATTACTAGGTCTATGAATTTAATTTTTATTTTTCTGTTCAATTTTTTTATCAAATGCCCCACGTTGGGCGCCAATGAAACAACTAATTTTTCTTTGAATTTATATTTTAAATTGCCCCACGTTGGGCGCCAATGAAACAATTACTAGTTCCTCTTTATTTCTTATTTATCTTGTTAAAAAAAACTAGTTATGGGAAATGAATTCTTTTAATAAAAAAAATTGATAAATAGAGTTTTTATTTTTTTTTTTGTTTTGTTTTTTAAAACTTTACATAAATTGGAGACATGATCATATAACATTTATTTGTTTTATTTTTTTATAATTATTTTTTTTTTTTTCACTCACTTGGTCACCATCTGTCCTTCAATCCTGCTCCACTGCTCTTCTTAGTTCATCATACGGCTCTCCGATCCTTCCTTTATTTTCCCATCAATCTGCCTTTTTTCCTGACTTCCTCCAGACTTCCAACTCAAAAAAAAACTCTTCACTACTCCAGCGAACTCTCTCATAAAAAACGAACCGTCCACTTCCACTCTCTCTCTCTCTTCAACCACACCCTTCCTCCTTCACTCTCTATCTCCAACCACAACTTCCCACAACCTTCCTCCTTCACTATCTATCTCCAACCACAACTTCCCACAACCTTCCTCCTTCACTATCTATCTCCAACCACAACTTCCCACAACCTTCCTCCTTCACTATCTATCTCCAACCACAACTTCCCACAACCTTCCTCCTTCACTATCTATCTCCAACCACAACTTCCCACAACCTTCCTCCTTCACTATCTATCTCCAACAACCGACATACTCGTTTCCCCCTCCTTCCACTGTTCTCTCTCTCTTCCCCCACCCTGCTTAAGTCCTCAGTACTGACATCCCGTTAATGGCTTTATTATATTTCTTTATTTATTAACATACCCCCCCTTATTTCTACATGTTACAATATATATATTTTTAAATTAGACAATATAAAGGTTATGCAAGTCTTTGTTTGTATTAGTTTTCCCCACTATATCGACACAGATAAATATTGAACAAAAGAATTCTTTCTGAAAACTACTTCACAGCTAACTATCTATATATTTTCTAGGTTCCCAGTGTCCTATCATACCGCAACTTGCCAATGGTTTTGTTCTCGACCCTTCAAAGATCTACTTCTACGGTGATGAAGGACGGGTACAGTGTCACAGGGGCTTTAAGTTGATCGGATCCAGCACTATCAAATGTGGACCTTTCCAGGACTTCATCAACCTTCCTAAGTGTGAAGGTATGTATATATCACTAATATAATATACTACAGGTATATGTATGTATTTATCACATTTCAGGCGTTGCCCTGCAGAAGTTATGTGTAGAGATAAAATTGTGGTTTAAAATTAAAAAAAAAAAAACTAAACCTTTTGTGTGTCTTTTATTCAAGTTTTATATCATCTTATAGGATTTATTGAAATGAAATACATTGGAGGGGCGTAGCCAGGATTTTGTGCAGGGGGGAGCAAAGTTAGGCTACAGGGGCGGGGGGTATAGACTCCCGGGGGCGCATCCCGAATTTCCGTGGTTAGCGTTGCAGACTTTTTGTTATTAATTTGGGAGACTCGGACCTCTAGAAGCTCCCCCTGAGGTAACCACTGACTGTAATACTTAAGTTGTACATGAGCAGCAAACATGCAAAGCGCAGCAGCAGCAAATGCACGCTGTGGTTTCTGTGCTGTTAGAATTAAATGACTCACATCCAATAGCGTGCATTTGCTGCTGCTGTGCTTTGCATTTTTATTGCGCATTTAAAATCAGCTTTAAGAGTATAAAGTATAACATAAATTTTGAGCGAGGAAATGAAATGATCGAATTCATATATATTTAAATAAATGTAATATGACTTCTTTTGTACGTGTACATTTATGTAACAGCTGATTGCTGATTTAGGAATCAGACGCACGGGAAAATTGAAGATCTTATTGGTAACTTGCAAGCAATCCATTTTTAATAAAAACTATTTTTTTAGTTTATATTATTTTTATCTTGGTTTTTTGCTCTGGCCAGGGGGGGCGCGCCCCCCCCCCCCCCCCCCCCCTAGCTACGCCCCTGATATATTATATATATAACATAATATATAAAAGTTTATATATCAATACTACTTATTTTTCTGTTATGCTGCTTAATTATAGGTACCATTTATTTATTGTAACTAGTATAACAAAATACAAATGAGAGGAACAGTATTGGCGGAGTATGGTAGTGGAAATAAGGGGAGTACGATGGTAGAAGTAGTTCGGGCTACTGCGCATTCTTCCCCCACTTCAACTCGTTTCCTTTTCTTAGTTTTACTCTGCACTAATTAATTTTAAATGCCTTCTGAAAGTAGTTTTGGGTCTTTTTTTGCCAATTCACCATCAATATATATATTTTTTTTTTGCAGACATCAACGAGTGCGCGAGCAGCCTGTGTGACCAGTCTTCAACTGAATGTGTGAACACGGCGGGGAGCTTCCACTGTAAATGCCAGTCTGGCTTTGTTGGCAGTATGGAGTGTCGGCCGGTCGGGGATCTTGGACTGACAACCGGCGGGATCCCTGACGAGGCTATAACGGTCTCTGACCTCGAGGACGGATATACCAAAGATGTAAGTATTCCTCTCTGTCCTCTTTTAAAGTCATTTTTACAAGAGATTTATTGGAAAGAATTCCCATTGTTCCTTTTAGTAAGCAAAGGTTCTCTTGGTATATGTGAAAACACTGAGACCTGCTTCACTAAAAGATCCTTTTTGTTTATTTAGTTTTCAAGGAGGGTGTGGCTTTATAAAGCAACATCGTGATCTCCAGCTCATCTTACAGTGCCCTCTTCTGATCGCGTCAGAAGCCGACGAATCGGTTGAACATCGGGTAGTCTGTTTCCGTCGTCAGCTGTCCGTAGACCACTCCCAAATTCCCGTTCATGTTCTGCCGTCTCGAATAGTTCGGGTTGTTCTTACTCTTAAAGAAGAACTTAGAGCTAAAGTCACAGTGACCTGCTAATATTTAAAACATACCGCAATCAGGCTGTATCTATGTAGCGTCGATGTGTAAAAAAAAATTTCTATAAAAGAATTTAAGTGGCTCGTAAATTCTGGAAAAGTACCCACTTCTCATTCTGAATCAAAATGTTTGTGTTCGAAATCAATACTGTTTATTGATAGTGGAAAAATTGGTAACTCACGTGGAAATGTGACTTCGTGTCTTTAGTTTTTGATACCATTTTAAAGGGCATTAATAGAAAACAGAAACTGTAAGCAAGTATTGTTTTTTAACTTGAAAAAAGGTCAACTTGGAATTTTTTTTTTCTATACTGGAATAGCTTATATATAGTTTTTTCCGTATATTTACCATTTATCTGTATAATTAACATGTTTCTTTTTCCTACATCTGTCATGTTTTCTGTTTAACCTACTTTGTATTTGGGGACAGATGGTTCGTCTGAACACCCGCCAAGGATGGTGCGGCACCAGCCTGGAGCCAGGCGGTAACTGGGTCCTTCTTGACCTAAGAGCTCCCACAGTGATCCGAGGCTTCAGAACTCAAAGTACACCGCGGCCTGACGGAACATTGGCATTCTCTTCGGCCATCAGGATTCAGGTAAGACAAATTTATTTAAACATTCAAGAAAATATATATATTTCTGAAACCAGCACATGAAGTGTTTCACAAAGAGGATAATTTAATAAAGGAAGGGGAGAATTTGGGTGTGAGAGGAGCTTACTTAAAAAACTCTAATAACTGTCAATTTAATAAGTATAGCGACAGGAAATTTCATATTTAAATTCAAATTTCCACTAGCAAGACACCTAATAATTTTCAGTAGAATTAGCCAAAGGGACGTGGGAAATCAGAGAAGGGGGGCTCGACTCTAAATACCCTAATAACTGCCGATGTAATGAATATATCGACACAAAATTTAATATGAGGAATCAGAAGCTCCTATGTCAACTATTGATTATTACCCCAAACAGACGATTAGTTTTAGAGGGAAAGCGGAAACTTAATTGATTATTTCGTACTGAGGAAGTACATAGCTGTTGATGATTAGTTTGTTATCTAGCTCAAATCATAGTAGCTTTTCATAGATTTAATGCTCTTATTTATGTTAATTATTTCAATTTTATAAAATATTTGTTTTTATTATGTTTTATTGTTTTTGTTACAGTACACCAATAATCTAACTGATATAATGAAAGACTACACTAACCCCGATGGAACTCCTGTTGAATTTAGGATCATCGGACCTAATCTCTCTGTCCTCAATCTCCCTGTTCCAATCGAAGCCCAATATATCAAATTTAAAATACAGGTATTTTATTATTATTATATATATGTACTACATATTATATTTAATATTCTATTACTTTGTATCGTAAAATATCGAATTATTGTATTCACTTTTGTTAGGTTGTGTGAGGACATTTTGAATCTATAACAATATACTTTGACTTAAGTCCGAAACCCCGCCTTTTGCCAATTTTATCTTGTAGGTAAAAAACATTAAGGCGTAGTCAAGGTCCACGCCATAGATTTTCCGTGAAAACGTCGGGATAAAATCATTTTTCATTTTCTTTTCGATGCTGCCGTAGCTCTTGCATTTGCTCGGCACTAGACTTTTTAAATTCCTTTTGATGCGAGCTTTCCTCTGATTTGCGTTTTCTATAATTCCGCGCATATTTACGATTCATATGAGACATCTTTAATTTTTTTTTCAATTTTCAATTTAATACAGATTTTTACATATATTTCGGCGAATATGTTTATTGTTTCACTTTGAGTCCTAGTAGTGCTCCTCAAGCTCTTTACAATGAGACCCGAATCGCGTTATCACGCTACACTAATTTCTAATTTTACACAACACTAATTCGCAACAATCATCCGTCGGCGCCCACACTAGCCCGATAACGTCACAGGTAAAACAAACACTGCACAACAAACACGTACAGACATGCTCTATACATTGTGACCTCAACCGTTGTTATCGCATTATTAGTCTCGTAGTTATTATAGATTGAAATCTGACGGCATTTTGTAACACAAGAAAATTTGACCTGCTATCACTGTGCTTAACGAGCGAATAGACGTTTTCACGTCAAAAAAATCTTGAGCACACCGTCCTTCGGATGGTACGTTAAGCGAACTTAGGTTATGCAAAATTTAGGACTCAGAATATTAATGGGAGAATAATGTCAAATATATTAGTATCTATTCTCTTTGTTTTACTAACTAGTGTTTGCAATTTTCATTATTTTCGACTTATATTAATAAAATTGTTTTTCAGGACTATGTGGTTGCTCCCTGTCTACGATTAGAAGTAATGGGATGTACAAGGCTGGAGTGTGTCGATATCAATGAATGCTCTGTGAACAATGGTGGGTGTGATCAGAAATGTATCAACAGGTAAGAAAAAAAAATAAAAATAAAAAAATAAATATATATATATATATATATATATATATATATAGATAGAGAGAGAGAGAGAGAGAGAGATTGTCCCCAGCTATATGAAGTATGGGGGATGTTATGTAATCGGTCGGAATTTCGTTGTGGAGTTTTAGCGGAATCTTATGTTTCTCGACCTCCTGATTCTATATGTGAAAACAAAAATCTGTATGTCTATGAACACGATAACTCCCGATAGAATGACTGTGTCGACACGAAATTTCATATATGTATCCAGAACTTTCAAAGAACAACATCTATTAATTTGCGCCAAATCGGACATAGGGAAGGGGGATTAGGGGAGAGGCTTTACATAAAAAAAACTCTAATAATTGCCGTTATATATTATTGCCGAATATGTTAGCACAAAATTAAATATGTAAATTGAAAGTCCTTCATGGACGACACCTATTAATTTTCAGCGGAATCAATCGGAAGGGAGCGAGTTTCAGAGCAGGTTCAACTCAAAATTCCCAATATAAAAAATCCCAATAATGGATGTATCACCGTGAAATGTTATAATTAAATACAAAACTCCATGAGGATGACACCTATTAATTTTCCGCGAAATCGGTCGAAAGGAAGGGGGGCCAGAGAAGAAGGCACTCAAATAACTTAATAACTGCCGATTTAATTAATGTATCGATACCAAATTTAGTATGTGTCAACTGTTGATTTTTAGTCAAAATGGTCGATTGGTTTTGAAGAGTCAGTGAAAACATAACTCGGGGAAGTAGATAGTCGGTGATTCACCGACGACCTTTTTTTATTAATTTTTATATTTTGACTCGAACTTTCTTACTGGTAAATACACAGTGTTTTTGTATCCGAAAAATAACAGATTTTTTCAGGATTTATGGCTTTTTGCTATGCCTCTATCAGCCATCTGTTCTTTTGCCAAAAATCAGACTATGGGATATTTTTTCAAAATTTTTTTTCGTTATCTGTTATTTTTTGACAATCCTTATTGTGTTTCTTAACCTTCTCTGGGATGTTCCATTGTTGGTTAATCCCGGAATTTCTTCTAGAGGTGTCTTCTTATTTTTTCCGACAATATTTCGGTACTCTTACAAATCCCTTCTTCCAGTCACTATGAACGAATAGTGATCCGTTCACAGTGACCGGAAGAAGGGACTTGTAAGAGTCCCGAAATATTGGAAAAAATAAGAAGACACCTCTGGAAGAAATGCCGGAATTAACCAACAATTAAACCGTCTTATTGGTGAGTGCAATCTCTGGAAAATAACAGATTTTTACTGGATTTATGGCACTTTGCTCTTTGGCCAACACTAATTTTAAAAAGAGTTTTTTTTTTTTTTTTTTTGTTTTTTTTTTCAGTCCTGGAAATTATTCATGTGTTTGCAACGTTGGTTACGAATTGTACACTAAAAATGGCACTGGTGGTTTCCTGGTCGACGGTTCAGAGTCTGGTGAAAGAGATGGTGACATCTTTCAAAGAAATAAGACCTGTGTTCCTGTCATGTGTTCTTCCCTCGATCAGCCAGAAAATGGAATGATCCTATCAACTAAAGTATGTTTTTGATTAGTGTTTTTATTTTTAATCTTGAAATAAATGTTACTAAATTGAAAGAAATACGTCCTTCATTTGAGACCAGTTCTAAATTAACTATGAAAACTGACATTATTGCAGAGATATTGTGAAATAATTCAAATGAACTTGAAAGAAATAAAACTTGTTTATTTATGGTATTGTCTAATTTCACCAACTATATTTACATGGGAGTACTTTCGGTATTTCTGCCATCCTCAGCCAAAAGCATAAGCGATAAGACTCAGAGGATGGTAGAAATGGTAAATATAGTTGGTGAAATTAGACAATACCATAAATAAACAAGTTTTATTTCTTTCAAGTTCAACTAAATTAACTAGATAAAGTTGCTTGAAATACAACACTTATTAAGCCTTTTGTTCACACAAATATATATATTTTTAATCAGGTAATTTTTTGCCTATTTGGGCATTTTCAAAACTATAAAAACAAGAATAAGTAGTTATTTCGAATCAATTTCGGAATTTAAATTGCGCCCAATTTTTTTTTATTCATTCACATAACCAACAGCAACATCAAAACATTAATATTAAGTAGAGAAAAGGAAAAAAAAAATATTTATATATGTATATATAAGTATATATTTGAGAGACCGAAAGGCCAAATAAGTGTTTGTACATGAAACATCTTTATCTAATAAATTGTTTTAAATAATCATGAATTTGTTTTTTAAAATTTTTTTTTTTTTTTTGAAATAGGAACAGTACAATTTTGGAGATTTGGTCAGTTTTCAATGTCAATTTGGATATGTGATGGTAGGTTCTGCCTCACTTTTGTGTACCTCTGGTGGAGCTTGGAACGGAACTGTACCTGAATGTCAATGTAAGTTATCAATTTTATCAGTTAACTTTGCATAATATACAGAATGAATTCAAGGTTCTGTCGTGTAAATAAAAACTCAGTATTTGGCTAACCTTTCTGGTCACCACACACAAACACATCTTCACCACACACATATACTCAAGTGTTGTTTCGATAAATTCATTACATCAGCAGTTATTAGCGTTTTTGAATTGAGCACCCTCTCCTGAACCTCCTCCTTCCCTTCTGCTGATTCCGCAGAAAATTAAGAATTTCGTTTTTATGTAGTTTCGAAATCACGTATAAAATTGCGTATCGATACATTCATTCTATCGGCAGTTATTAGAAGTTATTAATGTTAAACCTCCACACTAATCCCCTCCTTCCGTTTGGCAAATTTGGCTGAAAATCAATAGATGACGTCGTTGGAGGGTACTGGATACATGTATAAAATTTCGTGATGTTTTCCCGATGAAAACTGCGCACTGAAAGTTCGATTACACAACTTCCTCTATACTTATGAGACAACTTGAATTGTTCCATTGTTAAGGCTGTTAAGAATTTCCATCGATACCTCTTTGAGAAAGTTTCGTGCAGCTTTTCAGTGTTAATATGTGTTTTTATAATGAAAAAAATGTATATTTTACAGATGCTCAGTGTGTATCTTTGGGAGAAAATAAAAATGAAGGTTTAACAGTAGTCAGACTGAACAAAGAATCTAAGCTTGTTCCATTTAAAGAGAACGTAACTATCCAGTGTAACAATCAAGGTAGACATTTACGAAGAACTGCCAGCTCCAGCTTCAGGCAGTGTGTTTACGATCCTAAACCCGTAAGTTTATTTATTTTTTTTCAATTTTTACATTTCTGTACATATTAATTACAATAATTTACAAATCAAAAATATATATAATTCTTAAACATTGCAATAAAAAGACAGAATTACCCACGAAGATTCAAAATTAAGCGGTCAAAGCACTGACTAAAAGAAACAACCAAATTAAATCAAAAAATTAATTGAAAATAATTTAGAGATATGGAATAAGAACAAATATAAAGTATAATAAAAATGAGATACAATTTTATTTTTATTTTTATTCATTTGCTAAATCAACTGTAATATTTATAGTTGCGCGTCGCGGTTTTAATATATAAAATGTGGTATTTTGAATTTACTTTAATCGAAATTGCGGAGATTTTCTATAAAACTGCTGTGTCTTTACTAATTTAAAATGTCCATAGGATGCCAGATCGCTTAGGTAATAGACGATCATTTAAATTTACTGATTTGAATATACGAATTGGATTTCTATAACCAAAGGCGAAAGGATTCGTTCAGCGAAAAGAGTTTTGAAAAACCAAATTCTTAAATCAATATTGACTTGTGATGGCATGGGAAACAAACTACTGAAAAATTAGAAACTCATATTTAAAAGAGTATAATTACAAATCAAATCAAAAAAATTAATAATTAAGAATAAAAAAAAATATAACATAAAATATTAACCTTATTACTACTGAAAACTGTAGAGAGACGGGGCTGGAGACGATAACTGATGATTGGAGGCCAGGGAGGTCTGCGATGGCCAGAGGGTAGAAAGAGGGCTGTCGGCTGGCTGAGTTCCTCCTCAAGGTCTAGGCATCAACGGCTCATCTCGACTGGAGCTGAAGGCTTCCACTGGTCCAGGAAAGTGAAGTGTCCACTTCCACTGGTGGATCTCGACTGTAACTGACACTGGTGGGTCTCGACTGGAACTGACACTGGTGGATCTCGACTGTAACTGACACTGGTGGGTCTCGACTGGAACTGACCAGAACTTGAGCCCTCACTTTGAACTCGGACTGCCATCTTCCCCCACTTTCTACCAGTTTCCCCTACTCTTCTCCTTCTTTCTTCTCCTTTCTTCTCTGTCATTCAGGGGAACTTCGCGGTGTCTCCTTTAATTTGTCCTTGTGAGCTTTACTTTGGCAGTCCAGATAGCTTTATGGGCCACTAACAACGGGCTTGGAGCTCCAATCTGGTACCTGACTGTAGCCAGATTGTAAAATCCTGGTTGTAAAAGCTATATAAATATTCCTCCAGGTGACTGTTGGTGCCTTCTTTTATTGCATCCTGTCAGCTTCTTTCTTGACGGAGGCAAAATGGGATAAGCTCCTTCTACCTGATCCGGGTCTCCCTAGCCCGCCTATAGAATTAAGGGTTTCTTTCACCATTACTGTTTTTATGTATTACTGACTTTACACATTTGAAATTATAACACATTTGGCCTATGCAACTATTGACTATATTACATTTAAAAATACATTCTACAATATATTTGACCTAGTCGCAAATCCATTACACTACATTTACCCTCTTCTGGTTTTACCAAAATTGTACGTAGGACAATTTTACTCCTACATACAACAATTATACAAAGAAATTGTATACAAAAAAAACTAGTATTTAAACAACTTATCTCTAAAATCTCTAATTAACAAAAAAAAATCATCTCCTTTATTCTTAAACTGTCCACAAATTTCAAAAAAAAAACAGAACTTACTAACTAGGGTTTGAATAATATATATTTACAAGAAATTTATAATTAATATAAAAAAACAAGTTATTAATTTTTTCTATGGGTACAAAAACTTCAATATTTATTTTACATAATTTTCGTCCTTTCTTCTTATTTTACAGTAATTGAATTATTCTATGCCAAAAAAAAAACATAACTAATCTTCTCTACAATATGGATAACCAATTCACTTAATAACACTTTAATACTTAAATTTCTCAAAAAAATCTAGGTCGACTTGAAAATGTTTTCTTTGTTTCTTATCAATGACACAAAACAAAACGGGTTGCCTTCTAAATTCAAAACTTTCGTTCTATGGTCTCATTTTATAAATATTTCACCCTATCATCTACATTTGAGCAATCAAAAATCCATCTTATTTTCTTATTTATTCAATATATCCCCCCTTTTTAATTACATGTTTCTTATTATACATATGTGACGCTACTCAGGTCTTCACCCATTCCCTACCTATTCTTTATTTCTCTTAACATCAAAAAATAATCTCATATACTCAAAAAAAAATATCTCATTTTCTAACACATATTATTACTTTATATCGTCGTAGATTTCATGGATCCTCCCTTCCTTGGGTAGGCCATCTCATAATTATATCGTCGTAGTACAGATAGATTCCTCCTTTCTCTGGGTAGGCAATCTCATAATAAATAAAATTCTCATCTATATACTCTTATACAAATAACCCATTTTCACATAATAACTTTTCTCCATATTAATTCTCCGCGAAGTTTTACTAACGTCACATACAAACAAAAAAAAAACATCCCTATTTACTTTTCTAATTATTCTTTATTATTATTTTCTGCTCTTTTATGAATCGATCTTGGATGAAATTATTTATAACATCTTTTATACTGCGCATTTTATTCCTTTCTTTCATACCTTACCCTATTTAAACTTGTCATTTTCTATCTTAAAATGATTTTACCAAAAAAAAACGACCAGAATCATCTTCCTATCAAAAAAACAAAATTTATAGTTATCCAAAAAAATTCTAAATATAATTTCCCATCGTAAAATTTTCAAATTCCTTTCTTCCCCTTTAAATTCTTAAACAATATTGTGTCTCAACCAATAATACTTCTTAATTATTTTCTCCTTTTATCATTTAAAAAAAATCTTCTTATTTTAACTCTTAACTTTTCTCAATTACTTCTTATTTAAAAATTTACCCATATAAAAAATCAAATATATCAATCACTTATTAAAAAAAAACTTTCTTACTTCTTCAAAATCTGTATAAATAATTCAAACTGGTCCATAAACAAAATTAAACGAACTTCATAAATATTTCTTTTCAAACTCTTAATAATACTAACTAATCAAAGAACCACCACCATATAATTAAAAAAAAAAACGCATAAATATTATATATCAAAATTCAATTAACTCTTCTCATCCGTTCAAAATGTTATCAATAAACCTCATTCATACAAATATATTCTCAAAACAAAAAAAAAACTTCCGTAATAAATCAATTCTATATCCAAAAATACTAAAAAATTAACTGGCTATTTAGTTTACTTCCAAAGTCTCAATCAATCTATAATTAAATTCAATACATAAAATTTCAAATAATTCCAATTGTTCAAAAATATTATCAATTAATCTAACGCATAAAAATTCTTCTCAAAAAAAATCAACCAACCAAAAAGAAAAACTTCCCAAATCTAAAATGAATCACGTTTATATTTCTAAAATTACTAAAAAAAATTAACTCACTTCCAAAGCCTCAATCAACACAAACTTCCATGCAACTTATAAAATTCAAACTAACTCCAATAAAAAAATTACATATAATTTTCAAATAAATCCAGTTTTCAAAAATAACATTTATAAATTTCACTCTCACCAAAAATAATTCTCACTTTCATTCAACTATTTACTCCACATATTCATTTATTCAAAGTCTTCTGTTGTTTTCTGTCTAAATCTTTGTCTCTTAATTCTCTTTTTAAATTTTGTTTTGTAAGTCTGTCTGTCGTGTTTATAACTCATTCGAGTTTCATAAAAGGATATTTACTATAAAATTTGGCTAATACAACTTCTGGTTGCAAAGCCTAAAATTAATTATTTCCTTTTTGCGGATACCCCGACGTACAATGTCTTTGAAAATCCCCTTTCCCTTTAGAAGTATAATCTGTTGTTGTCTTTCTGTCATTGTTTCTTCTAATTGTCCATTCCCTTTTCTTTTAAAATTTTTCAGTCCCGTTTGTCCGTTTGCTACTATCAATATTTCCTCTAAATTATAAATTGTCTTTTGTAACATATCAGTATTGTCATTTTTCCAAACATTCATTAAAACATTTACACACGCACATTCACTTATTTCTAAATTAACTTTTCTTAAATGCTTATTCATAATTATTTCCTCCATTGATAACAATTTCCTCACCATTTTCGTTTGATTCGGAACTTTCTTTCCTATTTCTAAATCGGCCTTATGACCTTCTAAATTAATTCTAGAATCTATTTCAGAAACAACTTTATTCTCCTTCACGTCTATATCTAAATCCCTGATTACTTTAACTTCCTCAACTAAGATTTCCAAGGTTGTTTCTGTTTCTAATTTTAAAATTTGAACCTGTTCCTTTTTATTATTATTTTCAACAGTTTCTACATTACTTAGGACCTCTATCTGCTCTATCCCATTGTCACTTCTAAATATATTTTTTCTCATATCAACCAATTCCCTACTTCTATTATCCATTCGCTCGCCGAATTTATCTATTTTACTTCCTAAATTAGCATAGTGTGACTCTATTTTACTTTCTAAATTTTTTTCTAAATTTCCCATATCACTTCTTAAATCAGCTATTTGTGACCCTAAATGTGCACTTTGTGTTTTCATTTCCTTTAATAATTTCTCGAACATTCTTTCCATATCAGAATCTTTGGTTTCTTGTCCCTCGTTTATAACATTTATTTTGTGTGACCTTGTCCCTGCCGACACCGGAATATTTAAACTTTCTACCCCACTTTCGACACTTGCTTCCTCAGATTGGTCAATATCCTCAAAAACTAATTGTTTATCCATATTTAAAAACTATATAAAATTTCAGAAAAAAATATCTAACTATATAAAATGTAAATTAAATTTAAAAAATTAATAAATGTAAAATATCAAATCAAATTTGTTCCCAGCTCCCCAAGTCAATTTTGGTTTAAAAATTTCGCCTTTCCTCTCTTGCTGATATAATGATTTTACCAAAATCTCCACAAGGGGTTGCCAATTTGTAATATTGGTTGTTGCGCGTCTCGGTTTTAATATATAAAATGTGGTATTTTGAATTTACTTTAATCGAAATTGCGGAGATTTTCTATAAAACTGCTGTGTCTTTACTAATTTAAAATGTCCATAGGATGCCAGATCGCTTAGGTAATAGACGATCATTTAAATTTACTGATTTGAATATACGAATTGGATTTCTATAACCAAAGGCGAAAGGATTCGTTCAGCGAAAAGAGTTTTGAAAAACCAAATTCTTAAATCAATATTGACTTGTGATGGCATGGGAAACAAACTACTGAAAAATTAGAAACTCATATTTAAAAGAGTATAATTACAAATCAAATCAAAAAAATTAATAATTAAGAATAAAAAAAAATATAACATAAAATATTAACCTTATTACTACTGAAAACTGTAGAGAGACGGGGCTGGAGACGATAACTGATGATTGGAGGCCAGGGAGGTCTGCGATGGCCAGAGGGTAGAAAGAGGGCTGTCGGCTGGCTGAGTTCCTCCTCAAGGTCTAGGCATCAACGGCTCATCTCGACTGGAGCTGAAGGCTTCCACTGGTCCAGGAAAGTGAAGTGTCCACTTCCACTGGTGGATCTCGACTGTAACTGACACTGGTGGGTCTCGACTGGAACTGACACTGGTGGATCTCGACTGTAACTGACACTGGTGGGTCTCGACTGGAACTGACCAGAACTTGAGCCCTCACTTTGAACTCGGACTGCCATCTTCCCCCACTTTCTACCAGTTTCCCCTACTCTTCTCCTTCTTTCTTCTCCTTTCTTCTCTGTCATTCAGGGGAACTTCGCGGTGTCTCCTTTAATTTGTCCTTGTGAGATTTACTTTGGCAGTCCAGATAGCTTTATGGGCCACTAACAACGGGCTTGGAGCTCCAATCTGGTACCTGACTGTAGCCAGATTGTAAAATCCTGGTTGTAAAAGCTATATAAATATTCCTCCAGGTGACTGTTGGTGCCTTCTTTTATTGCATCCTGTCAGCTTCTTTCTTGACGGAGGCAAAATGGGATAAGCTCCTTCTACCTGATCCGGGTCTCCCTAGCCCGCCTATAGAATTAAGGGTTTCTTTCACCATTACTGTTTTTATGTATTACTGACTTTACACATTTGAAATTATAACACATTTGGCCTATGCAACTATTGACTATATTACATTTAAAAATACATTCTACAATATATTTGACCTAGTCGCAAATCCATTACACTACACAACATAATTTTCGTTGATAGGAACATCAGAAACAGTAAATTTGATTCCAAAGTAGAGACAATAGGTCTACGATAGGAGAAATAAGAAATGTAGGTTTTTGAACGCGAGAGAATAGAGAATGAGAATTGAGAAAGAAAATAGAGACGCTGTTTATGACGCAGCAACGCTAAGCGAACGTACACTCACCTTTGTGATTCATTATCAGTAGATTGGGTATATGAAAAATGTTGTTTCTCCGAACATGATGCAACACTTGTAATTTCTGAACTTCTGAGATGAGCAGCTCCGGGAGGCGGGGTGGGGAGCGCTCCCCTCTATTAGCCCGCTCAACGATCCCCAACTGGCACTCTCAGAATTCAAAAAAATGAAATGCTTTCACTCACCGCTGTGCGCAAACCACTCGTTCTCAAATTTGGAATTTAGGGGGGGGGGGGGGGGGGGACGAACTAAAACACTGGTGCGGAGCGGGTCTGGGAGGTGTTCAGAGCGTCACATAATTTCGTAACTCATCAGCTTAGTCCCCAAGTTGCCCAGTGCGCGTAAAGAAGTTTCACTTCAATAAAAAGTAAAAACAAAATGTTATTGAACTACACATTATGGCCCTTGATACTGCAAGAAAAAAATATATCACAAAGAAAATGTTTCTTCTTTTTTTTCAGGGTTTCCCGGACTATTGGCTATCAGGTGCGACACCCTCCTGCCCCCGGATCGACTGCGGAAAGCCGGTATCCACCCCTGGTGCCGAGTATGGCAATTACTTGGACACACGATTCCAATCGTCCTTCTTCTTCGGCTGTCAGGACACCTTCAAACTGGCCGGACAGACGGACCGTCATGACAACGTTGTCCGATGTCAACCTAATGGGATCTGGGACTTTGGTGATCTTCGTTGTGAAGGACCTGTCTGTTCTGATCCTGGAAGGCCAATTGATGGCTACCAGATTGCTTCCAGCTATGAACAGGTATTAACACTTTAATATTGAAATTTGTTTGAATTTTCCTAGATGTATATTAATTATAATTTATTAAATAAAAATGGACTGAGCCTCATGCTCTTGGACAAGAGGGAAAAAATGGGAGATGAACGATGTATGTTTTTTTCTCGAGAATGTTAGGAGATTGTTCCGATGCAGCAGCGCTATGGATTTCATCTCTCCTAGACCGCGAGGAGAAACCTTCATTTTTTGCGCTATTTTTTGGGATACTAGAAGAATAGCAGGTATAGGTTGTTAGGAAGACCAGCATGGGTCTGAAATATTATAATATAGAGAGAGGTAAAATAAACTTATGCACGCTGTCCTTCGGATGGAACGTTAAGGTCTCCTACTCTAGGTGAATAAAAATGTAGGACTCCCACAGTAGAGTCGGGCTCATGTCCACCAAAGTGACGAAAGAACGCTCTGGTAGTAGGCGATTTGGCCTTGTAGTTAAAGCCCGGGCATGAGTCATAATAACTAATATAAGTACTATTCGTATATTTGTATTATTTATTAAAATTAATTTTATTTATTCAGGGTTCAGAGGTTCAGTTTGGGTGTACCAAGCCTGGATATATCCTTATCAATCCTCGGCCTATCACCTGTATACGTGAACCTGAGTGTACTGTTGTCAAACCATTGGGTATTACTTCTGGTAAAATACCTGACTCCGCCATCAACTCTACTTCTGAAAGGTATCTTACATAATGTATTCTATTTAGTTTATATTCCAAATTGTCTAATGTTGTAGACTATGATATTCTTGTAATAATAACTAAATACAAGCCCTGGAGAAGCCAATATATGTAAGTTCAATGATGGATTTGAAATCAAAATAAAAATTAATAAGAAGTGGTGTTTGTTTCATGTTTCTAACTGGAATCTTCTGAGTAAAAATGTTTCATCTCTTATCCTAATTTTAAATCGGCTATTTAAGTTTCCCCTTCTTTTTAGCGAATGAGGGAGGATGGGGGGCACCTTATTGAAATTCGTACTCTCCTGAAAATCTTCAGAAATACTTACCCTATCAATATAGTTTTTGTGTCATTTCTCTTAACAAAAAATTTAGTTTTAGAATTTTAAAAGAAAAACATAGCGTTCCATTGAAAAAAAAAAAAAAAAAAAAAAAATTGGGTCGGGGAATCGCCCTCCAGGGGGTAGGAGGAGGTTCAATGATTGATTTTACCCAAACGCTTGTGATGTATAAAAAGAATACACACATTAAATTATTAATTTAAAAAAAAAATGATTAGATTTATTTTTCAATTAAAAGAAACTGAATTAGTAAATAAATAATAAGAAACCATTTCTTTTAAAAATAAATTCATGTAGAAAACAAAATACGGCCATCAGCTGTTTTTAGTGTGTGTAGAGAGACGGGTCGAGGCCTGGGTGGAATGGAGATGGTCTGAGTGTGTGGAGAGTGGTGTTTAGGCCTAAAAATGTAATGAACTAAATAGGAGTAAATTGACGGTGAAATTGATCCGCAAAGAAGGTACTGTTGTTAGTTTATATGTACAGGATATATGCCCAGAAATATATAACTTAAATTTAAAAAATAACCAAAAAGAAAAAAAAACGAAAAAAGTTTGAAATAATAGTGTTAAGAATTTGGTTTTTAGGAGTTTTTCTTTTGATTTTTGTTTGTTTCAATGTTTAGTTTTATAATTTTATAATGTAGATGGTTTAAAAAAATAAACCCAAACTATTTGTTCTAGTAAATTCTATTCATTTTCCCTGTTGGACTAGTAAGATAATTTGAAAACCTTTGGATTAGATTTATATTTTTGCAAAATTTAGGAAATAAAATGGCATCTCTTTAGAAATCCAAATGAAAATTTGGTTAATTGATTTTTTTTTTAAAATACGTGCACTTTCTTAAAAATTGCACGTCTTGAACTTTTGATATTTTAAGGGCCCTTTTCGAAAAATTACTGTAGAAATCAAAATTTAGTAAAATACTAGAGATAACATTTCTACAGGAAATGTGGTAATTTATTGTTTATTTAATTATTCTTGTTTGTAACTATTATTATTTCATTTGTTTATTTATTTATTTATTTATTATTTATTTTTATTTGACAATAATTAATTAGTTACAACACGCTTCTTTCACCCAATTCCAATTTATTTTTTTTATTTTTTTTTCATTGTTTGTTTTACGTATTAAAATGTTATTAATTATATTTTTCTAGGCCAAATTATGAAGCAAAAAATATTCGGCTGAATTCAGTTACTGGATGGTGTGGAAAACAAGAAGCTTTCACATATGTTAGTGTTGACTTAGGACAAGTCTACAGAGTTAAGGTAGTCATCATTATAATTTATCTAGATACATATATAGTGGGCTTACAAGCGAAAGGCACTAGCAAGGAGACCTTACAGTGTGTTTCTACATCGAAAAATAGAAGTTACATGTCCGAGCGTTTGTGCCAATGGGCCTTCTGAGCAAAGAAAAAAAAAATGTAGGTGGAAAAATGGCCAAAAATTGCGTTCGCAAATCTGCCACTGCTCCTAGCTCCCTTAATCAATTTCAACGAAACACGACTTTTATACGAATATTATTTTATTTTATTTTAGCATTATATTTTTTATTGTAACTAAGACTTTCAAGAAGTGGGAAACAAAATAAAACTAATATATATTAGTTAAAACCAAAAAAAATTAATTAGACTAACAATTATGTATAATATAATAAATATATATAATATATAATAACGTTATGTATAACATTGTTGGTCCAATAAAGTAATTAAGAAATAAACAACAAATATAATTAAGAGGTGTGTATGATTTGAGACTATCGGTTAGAACCGAAACCGGTCTCTGGCGACTGCTGAACCGTTTATTGAAATTTTGGGTACCCGGTTCTCGGTTCCAGAAGGGAACCGGCTCCCAGACTCGGACCAATGTCTAATTTCAAAAAAATTAAAATAAAAACTAATGAAAATAATTGTCTAATTTAAAAAATAATGATTACAAGAGTGTTTTCTTTTCAGGCAATTCTAGTCAAAGGAGTTGTAACAAATGACGTTGTTGGTCGTCCAACTGAAATTCGTTTCTTCTACAAACAAGCTGAAAATGATAACTATGTTGTCTATTTCCCAAATTTCAATTTAACAATGCGAGATCCTGGCAACTATGGTGAATTGGCCATGATCACACTGCCTAAATTTGTACCTGCAAGATTTGTCATTTTAGGTAAGTTTACAATATTTCAATATTAAATTTGTTTATTAAAATCATTAAAGTAAAAAAAAAAATGAACCGTATGTTTTATACTTTTCTTATAAGAAGTAAAATGAAAAATGAATACATAAATTTATTAAATTTTTAGGCATTGTAAGCTACATGGAGAATGCTTGCATGAAATTTGAACTTATGGGATGTGAAGAACCCAAAAGACAACCCTTGCTAGGATTCGATTATGGCTATTCGCCATGCGTTGGTAAGATTGTCTTCCAAATAATTATAATATTAATTTTATCTTTATTTTACCGACTTTAGCGCAATTTGATATAAAGAATCTTTATAATGTTTTTATGGAGATTTGTTAAGATATATCTCAGGGGTTTGCGCAAAATCGCTTAAATCAGCAAATCTGAATTTTAGGAGGGGATTTTCTGAAGGTTTGAAAAATTCCTGCAAATGAGTTAAAACACATTTTTGTTACTCGAAATATTATTTCAATAAAAGAATTAAATATAAACAAAGTAAAGCATTCCAACAATCAGTTTCATTTGGTAAAAATATTTAAATGCACTTGTCCTTTGGATCACAAGACTTATTGTGACTTAAGCCCTCTTGCCCAAACACCAGAGATATAATCAAATAAACTTAGGTTCATCAAAACAAATATTGATGAGTGGAAAAGCTCGGAAAGACGGAATAGGCAGGAAGAGGTGTTTCTGATGCGGTAGGTCAAACTCGGCTAACACATGGTGGCCACCTCAAGAACAGGGTGGCAGCCCCGGACTATGGCAGGTATGGGGCCTGGCCTTTCACAGTAAGCCACATCCTGGAGGAGTGCCCTGGATATGAGGAAATACTAAAGGCCATGGGTTTGCGAACAAGAAACCTACATGAGGTGCTAGGAGATGACAATTCGTCTATAGAAGCCGTCCTATCCACAATGAAATGAAGTCACCTCATCGAAATAATTTAATCATTTGTACGGCGTCAAAAATCTAGGCTATTGAACGCCGACAAATAAAATTATTCTATTCTATTTTCGTTAAGAGCAATTTTTGTTTTTATTTAATTCTTTATTTCGAATGCGATAACAAAATGAATGATATATGTACAAAACAAACATATATTTAACAATTAAGTGAAAATGATAAAAATAAAGAACGTCACTTAATTTCTTAACTCATTTACCAGTATAGTCCCAAAGTTGCCCAGTGCGCGTAAAGAAGTTTCAATTCAATAAAATTGCATTTATATTGCATTGTATTAAAGTTGATAATGTTTTTCAGGATCTCATAGAAATATAGGAAGCAGCGCCTGGATAACCCCCTGAAAATTCACCTCTAACTTAGCATCACAAGTTATCTGTAAATTTTCTTCTTTTTTTGTTTAGACAATGAGCCTCCAGTTTTCCAAAACTGCCCCTCACATCCGATCATAGTTCGCCGAGGCGCTCATGGGATTGAACCGATCAATCTGACTGAACCAGTTGCAGTGGACAACAGTGGCTCTATCGCAAGGCTGGAAATTAAACCTCCTGGTTTCAAGACCCCCATCACCACATTCCAGGATATGGCTGTTAAATATATTGCGTATGATTTTGATGGAAATGTTGCCATTTGTGAAATCAATATTACTGTCACAGGTATGTTTATTTATTTATGTAATATACCAGCTTAAATTTATATAAGTTTTGTATATGTCCCCTAAATCCTTGTTCTGTGCCTAATTGAAGATCCACTGAACGGATTTTTATGATACTTGGTGTATAAGTTCCATTTGACATTTAGATTTAGTCACATTTTAAATTTTACGAAATCGGGTAATAATTAAAGTTAGTTTTAACTGCAACATTTATTTGAAAAAATCATTTTTTGTCATAAGGATACATTTTTTTCTTAAAATTTGTAACAAAAATGTTTCCTCTCAGAAAAACAAAAATAATTTTATCAAAATCGTGCGAAGAATTTTGTGCAATTAGTTGGTAGACATTTTTAAATATATATTTCGATACAGTAGTTCAGAAGTGAGACATTTCAGAATTATTGATTTTTGAGAAAACGCATTTGAAAGTTTCGTTCGCTTCTTAAAAAGTAGCTTCTGAACTTCCTGTTTTCGTTCCATATTATCTGAATGCAACTACATTTATGAAACAACATCGAATTCATAGATCAGTACTAAGACAGTTCAAATTTTCATGTTTTGAAACTAAACGTTTAGGGGAAAAAAAAATCTATAACAGGTTATCTACATTTTAAGCCCTCAATTTTGTATTTTCAGTTATCCGAGTTCAGAATATGAAAGAGGGTGAAAACTTATATAAGAAAATGATATCAAAAAATGAGTTTTTTTGAGTTGTCCCACTTCTGAACTACTGTATCGATAAAACATATTTTTTTATAATGTACCAAACTTTATGTACAATTTTGTTTTCAGATGAGACGCCTCCTCTGCTAAGTTGTCCTCAGAGTTACGTGATTGAGTTGGTGGATCGGCTGGAAAGTTACGTGGTCAACTTTAACGAGACCCGACGTCGTGTCAACGTGTCTGACGCCTCAGGAGAGGTGACTGTCGTGTTTGTTCCGGACCGAGCCACTATCCCGATTGGGTCTTTTGAAAATGTCACCGTTGTTGCGACGGACAAGTTCGGGAATCGAGCTTCTTGTCACTTCCAGGTTGGTTTTTTGATGAATTATGAGAAAAGAGAAAGCGTAACTTTATGTTAAGTGAGGTTTACATTTTGCCACCTGGGAAAATAGAATATTTTTTTGGGAAATTAAAACATTTCTTGGTAAAAAAATATATATATATTTACTATCCATTTATTGATCCTATATGGATATATAATTTGAATAGCCCAGAAGAAGGGTGCTACCCTACTGAGCTCAAGAACGCTGGTAAGAAACCCGGCCGAGCCCTTTAGGTGAAAAAACCTTGATCACGGCATCCTTCGGATGGGGCGTTAAGTGATGGTCCCGAACATGTGCGATGTCAGGTACTCATTATAGACCTTTACCCTGGGTGAATAATCCTTGGTAGGCAAAATTTAGGAACCCCAAAGTTGAGTCGGGCTCATGTCCCCCAGAGCGACAAAAGAGCGCTCTGGTAGTAGGCGATATGACCTTATAGTTAAAGTCCGGGCATGAATCACAATAACTAACTATGATTTGATTGACTCTTGTTTTTTTTCGATAAAGCAAATATCTATGGACACAGAGAATAAATTGATAAGTCTAAATTCGTAACTTTTCAGGGCAGCACTTTTTTACTTTGCATTAATCGTGTAAATCCAGTTTTTGGAATAAATAAATTATGTTTGCATCATTATTAATCATATACCATCTAAATCAATAGGAGTGAATGAAAATGAATATTGTTAATCCTTTCTTGGATTTTCTCTTAATTACCTAATAATTCCCCATCACTTACCTAATTATTAACCATACTTTTTGAAATACTCGTGAATGATGCCTCTCTAAAGTTGATTTAACAGAAAACACTCTCTTCACTTGGAATAGTCTGCCATAGTGGATAAATGGTTAAATGCAGTTATCTCGTGAATGATTCCTCAAAGAAGTAGATTAAGTTGATTTAACCGAGAACATACACAATTTTACGAGATACCGAGAAACCCACATCTTTATAATTCCGAAAGTATTAGAGTTCTGAGCTCCCAACTTCTTCACAGTGCGCAGATGGCTTGGGAGATGATCACAGTACACTTAACTCATTTTGGCCATTTTATGACTTAACAACATGTTCCCTGTGAACATAGATATCACTTTAAAATTTTAACTTATTATAAAAAAAACAGTTATTTTTTTTATCGAAAGTAGTGAATTGATGTCTTCATTCTGCCATTTTATTCCTTTTTACTTTCTGATACCTTTATTATAAGGAAATATTGTAATCGCGATATTGAGTTTTAGCTCAAACGGTCAATTGGCTTTGGAGGTAGGGCGAAAACATAATTGATTAATTTGTGTTGGGTAAGTACATAGCCGGTGATTCACCGACAACTTTTTTGCTGTTAGGTTGCTGTCCAGGCGACATCTTGCGTTGACTGGGAACTCAAACCGCCAGCACATGGAGCTCTCAACTGTCTTCCTGGAGAGAGAGACAGAGGTCTTCAGTGTATCGCCACCTGCAACCGTGGATTTAGGTCATCATTTTTAATATATATTAAACAGTTCTTTTATATTATCATTCATATATTACAGCATTAATTTTCCCATTTATATATTTACCTTCTCAAAAAATAGTAATAACTAACGTTTCGGAAAGCACTCCCATTTTTAGTGTCTATAATACATTTGTTCATTATGTTAACTATTCCTTCAGTCAATCAGGATCTTTCTTTTATAAATTATATTTATTGAAAATAATATGAAGATGGCTGATGTAGTGAGAAGTGATTATTTCACAGGTGGTCAAATAAGATGTAGTCTGACCTCTCAAAGATTTTTTATTTGTATTAGCTAGCCGGCTTTCGAGGTTGACCTCATCATCAGGCAGTCTACAAAAGAAACCATCCTTAAGCAAAAAAACAAAATTGGCAACAATCATAAAATATAAAGGCAACAAAGATTTAAATAAATGTAAATATATTAAATTATAAAAAGTTACAGGTTGAGTTTGAAATAACCTTACGATTCTCTTTCTACTTTTTTTTAATATGATGTAGCAATGAGACTGAACCGGCCACATGTCCTCTATTGGAGGTGTTGGAAAAATTCAGAGTCGCCCCTCACTCTAGTCCTCAGCTTCCGGCCTGTCTGCTCAAGATAAAAACAATCACAATTTACAATTAATCCTATACACGCCGGATTTGTCAGGGAAATCCACAGGATCTTTGGTTTTTGAGAGCATCCCCTTTTATATATATTTATTGAGGCGAGTTCCATATTTAAGATGAAGAATACCATCTCATGATGTAGTTTTGTCATATTCAGTTTTTGTTTAGATATCATAGTATATTTTGGTTTTAGTTTATATTTTTATTTTATTTTACATCACATACACGTTTCATTTAGCTATAATTGTTTGTGTTTATTTCGTTATAGTGAAAATAAATTTAAAGTTATATTCATAAAATATATAAAGTTATATTCATATAGTCATGCTCATGATATGGATTGTTGTTTAGTCACGTTTTATTGTTATATCTTTACGTTATTGTAGCTTATATAACCGAGAAATGTAAATTTGCAGTGGAGTGAATATAACTTTGAATAGGCAACACATTGAGTTTAAATTTATAATAATGAACCAGGAATAAGGGTGTACTTTCGCGTCTAGAGGATAGGTGCAGGCGTCCAGATCCAGACTCATATTAACATTTCGGAACTGCATTTAACACAGCAGAGTCCGATTTGGCTCGTAGCTGCATTGCGCGTGCGCTATAAACAGTTTAGGGTTATCTTATACCTTACAGACTGGTACAAATCCTGATTGTTGTGCCTCAACATATATTTTCTATAAAAGGAAGATTCTGATTGACAAAATTAATAATGTACCAAAGAACAAATGTATTATAGAAATGATAATAGTGTTTCCTGAAACGTTTGTAATGAGATAAGTGATGCTGTTATAATATATTATATATGGATTAAGTATCTCCTTACCTATATAAGGATTAAGTATCTCCTTACATAACCCTAAAGTATTATTAATTATATAAATTATTACAATAATATAAATGTCATTTATACTATGGCAATAATTATTTTCTCAGTTAAACTGCAATATTGATTTTTTAGGTTTACGGATGGAGAACCAGTTAAAACGTTCAGTTGTCTGAACAAAGGTTCCTGGTCGCCCACTTCCGTTGTGCCAGACTGCGTATCTGAAGGTAAGAGTCTATATTTGTATATACCTTATATTAATAATTTATTAATGTTAAACACCCCTATCCTTGGTGAATAAAAATTCAGGGTAGGCAAAATTTAGGATTCCCATAATAGGGTCGGGTTCATGTCCACCAGAGTGACGAAAGAGCGCTCTCGTAGTAGGATATTTGACCTAATAGTTGAAGCCCGGGCATGAGTAATAATAACCATAACAATCAAAAACACGTTTTTCAAAACTATGGACAGTAGTTTGGTGATATGAATTAACATTTGAAGTAACTCGGAAATAGTTTAATTTCATTTTAGTTGTCCTGCATTCATGGATTTCCCAACGTTTTTTTTTTAATTTGACAAAATTATATTAATTTTTTATGTGTTATTTCAGATACCCAACAGGCTGACTACAATGTGATTGCGACGATGACTTACCGTGCGAACGGAGCCGTGACCACTGGTTGCCTGCCGCAGTACACAGATCTCATGTCCCAGTACTATGGACAGATCAACAGCATCCTAAGTCAGCGCTGTTCTGCTGTTAATGTCAACTTTAATGTGTCCTTTATCACTGCCACAGCCTCCTTAATTGATGACAATGTTGTTAAGGTAGTGTAAAAAATTTATTTCTCAAAATTGTATTAATCATAGAAATTTGTGCGTTTTGGAACCATTTTAAAATAGATATGGTGGTCCTGAGAAACCATAATTTATAGGCGTAACCAGTACATTAATAAGATTAAGTATTCTCTTGAAACCCAAAATTTCCAAAAATATATAAGACCAGTGTACATTTCGCATTTTGGATCTCTCATTTTTAAATTTTACACGTATTTCACCAATGAATATGATTACCTCTTGACAAACTATATGAGAAACTCGCCTAGCTCCTGGCCTATACATATATTATGGTGTCGGACTGTTGCGCGCGCAGCGCACACACACAACTACACACTTCTTTATCAGTGATGTCAGCTGTTTTTGAGCATTTCTACGTTTATGGAATAAGAAAGTGTAATATATTTCGACTGCAAAAGCGAAGCTAATATTTTCTTTTATGCTAAAAACTTTTTCCCGCAGAAAAACTAAATAGTGTCGCCAATCAAAAAGTTAAATACATAATAAAACCAATAACAATAAAATAACTCTGAAAAACATGATTGTATATTAACAACATTGATGATCATATTTACCGTTGTAGTGAATAGTATCAATATTACGAACCATAAAATGATCTTTCGTTATGTTGTTAAGATGCTTCGATAGCTTAAATTTGTCACAATAAATAAAATTTGTGGTAAAAGAAAATAATATAGCAGTATAAATCTAAAAACATATAATATATTATAATATAAGTATATTATAATTATAGTACCTTATTATAGTATATTATAGTATAGTACCTTATTTCATTTTTAAATGACTAACTTAATTTACAAATGAATACGAATCGAAGTTTCAACAACAAATTCGAAAACTACCACCGACGCTGTATTCTCGCGGTATTTAGAGACACTACAATCACAGTTGTATATATCTTATTTTAACTATCACAAACCTATAACTGCATATATAAAAGAAATTTAAGAACAATAAATTTGAAAGTTTATTTCCTCATTTTCTTATTGTAACATTATAAAAACAATTTTAATCAAAATCAGTGCACAACAGCAAAATTTTGAAACTAAAGCAGATGTTTACACATCAATTCTCTTGAGTACCGCATCACTCACACATTAATTTTTTTTAAATTTTTTAAACGAAGAAATAGTTAATAAACTTTAGATAAATTGAATAATTTGAAGTAATATTAAATTATCTGTTGCAGACTGACTTTACTTTGGTGATCATCCCAGCGGTGAAACAACCCCAACTCTACGATCTCTGCGGATCCACGTTGAACCTCATATTCGATCTGTCGGTGCCCTACGCGAGCGCTGTCATAGACCCTCTTCTCAACATCTCCGCAATCGGCAACCAATGTCCTCCCCTCAAGGCACTCCAGTCTTCCATAACCAGAGGGTTCACCTGCAACATTGGCGAAGTGTTGAACATGGATCCCAACCAAGTACCTAGATGCTGTAAGTTTACAGACTTTGTATCACCGGCAGTGTATTTTCCCAGCGTGAATTAATCAGATTTTCCCAGCGTGTCTTAGTCACGGACTTCCGAACCTTCATACTTAATCGATTAAAGAAGGGTTCACCATCGATGTAATAGGAAGGAGGAGAGATCAGGATCGTGATCGAATAAAACAAACTTATGGAATTTCTGCCAAGCTTTCGGCACTGACTGTGACTGTATTGACATATTTACATTATCAGTAACGTTATATAAGCTACAATTGAAGCTAATTTATAAAAGAAAGATTCTGATTAATAGAAGGAATAGTTAATATAAAGTAAATAAATAAAATATATTATTAATGAGTTGATGTATGCTAGATTTGAGTAAAATATATGAACATTAAAACTGTCAAATCAACCATAACCTTTAAATTATTTACACCAAAACAAACTAAAATATTATATTATAAAACTAAATACAAACACATACAATGGTATATCATGTGTATTTTTAATTTTCACACGTATTTAGTTTTGTTTAGATACAATATTTTAATTCGTTTAGGTGTAAATAATTTAAGGATTATAGTTGGTTGAGTCACAGTTTTAATGGACATATCTTGTACTCGAATCTAGCATACATCAACTCTATTAATAATGTATATACGTCATTACAGGCCCTGAAGAAGGTACACTCAGTGCCGAAAGCTTGCCAGAAATTCCATAAGTTTGTTTTATTCGACCGCAAGCCTCATCTCTCCTCCATACTCAATGTCATGTTGATACATTCATTACATCGGCAGTTATGGGGGTTTTTGAGTTGAGCCCTTCCGCTCTTTCCTTCTCTTTGGTCGATTCCGCTGAAAATTATCAGGTGTCATCCTTATGGGGTTCTGAATTGACGTACGAAATATCGTATCAATACATTCATTACAACGGCAGTTATTACAGTTTTTGTGTTAAGCCACCCCCCAATCCCCCACTTTACTCTGGTCGATTAGGCTGAAAATCAATAAGTGTTGTTCTTATAGGGTTCTGGATACACATATAAAATTTCGTGCCGATACATTCATTTTGTCGGGAGTTATCGTGTTCACAAACACGTAGACAGACCTTGTTATGTTTAGAACATTTTTTTTTTGTTTGAATTTTTTTCCGATTACAAAACTTAGCATATACAGTGAAACCTCTCATAACGAGTAATTCGCATAACGAGCAAAACAAATTTTAAAAATAATGACTCGCTTAACGAGCGACGTTTCGCATAACGAGTGACGAGGAGAGAGGAAGTCCCGGATTGTGCGCTTGCTACATCACTTGTTCCTCTAGCATCTTAGTGTCGCTTGTCATCACACATTTTTTGAGTATGAGTATTTTTCGCGGCATGGAACGCATTATCTAGTAGTAGTATATGAGAAAAATTGTTTCGCTCAACGAATGTTTCGCGTTACGAGTAAGATTCTGGAACGAATTATGCTCGTTAAGCGAAGTTCCACTGTACTTCGTATAGCAGGGAAGGAAAATGAAGGGAAGGAACACATTGCTGACGTATAAACAATCAAAAGGAATTTTAAAGGATAGGCTCGAATCCTTCAAAAATGTATGAATAATACGATAATTTTGTAGATATTTGCCAGAATAAACAGAATAAATATTATACGTTATTAAGGACTAGTTACGGTATTTTCTTAAATATCCAGAAATGTCACTAAAATGTTGATTTGTTGCCTGAACTAAGTAGTAATTGTAGCTACTGCCAAACTAATTTTTTGTATAAAAAATTGTTTTTTTTTTCTAGTACATTGCCCAGCTGGTACATTTGCAGCTGTCAAACAGAAAACTTGCACCCCCTGTCCTAAAGGTTACTACCAGGACAGGGACCGCCAGGGGGCATGTCTTCGGTGCCCTTTGGGAACCTACACAAGGGAAGAAGGTATTATTTATTAATTATTATTGTTTTTATGTTGTTACTAACTGAATTATTGTTAAAGGAAGTCGAGATGTTGTGTAAATGACATTTCTTCAGGGTCTTATAATTGACTGGTTCACCTTCACCACATCTACTCAAGTCATTATAAGGCCGTGATGAAGGAAATAAATAGTTTCTGAAACGTTGCCCAAATACTAAATTTTTTATTTACATGACAGAACTCGAATTCCTTCTATATTTAAAAGATACTGTCAACTTTTTCAATATTTATGAATTAATTTCGTTTGCTAGTAGTTCATTTCATGAATTTATTTTTCATCCAGAATGGCTCGAGTCAAGTTTCATTTTGTTAGATTAATATGCCAACTTATCGATTTATTGAATTTACACATATCTTCATCTGTTTATTTTCATTCAAATAACAGAGTTATTATGACTCATGCCCGGGCTTTAACTATGAGGTCATATCGCCTACTACCAGAGCACACTTTCGTCACACTGGTGGACATGAGCCCGACTCTACTGTGGGAGTCCTAAATTTTGACTACCCTAAATTTTTATTCACCTAGGGCAGGGGTCTTTAACGAGTACCTGACATCGTACAGGCTCGGGACCATCGCTTAACGTCCCATCCGAAGGACGGCGTGCTTATGTTTATTTTAATTCCCAGATAAAATAAACTAAGGGCCTCGGTTGGGTTTCGAGCTCACGATCATGAACACAGAAGGCAAGCACGCATACCACTGAGCTACGAGCGCCCTCTCATTCAATAAAATATTTCGGTTGTTTTGTGTTTGAAAGTAGTTTTCTTTATTTTTTAGGTTATGTTATTATTCATCTAAAAGATTGTTTTAGATCAAGTTATCATATACAGTTCGAGTTATATATTATATTTGACCTATGATTTTACAGAATGTTCTAAATGTTAGTGAATTATATATGTACCTATATCAGATAAGAGAGGCTGAGAGTTATCAGTTGCTTTATAGGTTAAGTTAGCATACAGTGACCAGTTAGTCAGTTACGATGTAAATAGTTGCTATCAATCTTTATTTTAGCCAGTTTTCTTCATATTCGGTTGTGAATTAACTTTTAAATGTAATAATTTATTTTGAACAAGAGTGATTTTTATTATTTATATAAAGACAGTTTTCCTTGCATTCTGTCAAGATTTCTTTCAGACTGAATAGATTATTAATTGTGGACAATTGGAAAATATAAGTGAGGGCGCCGCTAGCTCAAAGGTAGCTTGCTCGCCTTCTGAGCTCAAGATTGCGGATTCGAAACATGACGGTTAGGTTTTTTTTTTATCTGAGAGGTGAAAAAGCCTAGAGCATGCCGTCCTTTGGATGGGACGTTAAGCGATGATCCCGAGTCTGTACGATGTTATATACTCTAAATGTACTCTATTAAAGACCCCTACCCTGGATTTCCCATAGTAGAGTCGGGCGCATGTCCACCAGAGCAACGTGTGAGAGAGAGGGAGAAGATATGGCCTCGTAGTTAAAGCCCGGGCATGACTTTCAATAACTAATATATGAGAGAATAAAATAATATATTATTTTCAAGAGTCGATAGATGGGGAGGAAGGCAACTGACAGCCAATGAGAAAGCCTATGTCTTCCCAGTGTTATCCCATCTATTTCTAGCTTTCATGTCTGGAAACTAAGGAGTAGGGTATAAAGTCATGTTCTGGGACAAAATAAACAAGGGCTGATCCTGTCTCAGAAAATGACGCATTTAAAGGGCCTAGGGTCAATGTCCGATGGGCCCCTGGTGGTATCAACTTGGTTTAAATATATCATTCCGGTCTCTATTATATGTATAGCATGTAATTTTAATTCTATATTACGGAATTCGGGGTTTTCTCTATAACAGAAAAAAGAAGACTAAATACGAAAACATTAAATTAGAGTTATGTGCTAATCATATAAAAATATGACATACTTGAATATTATTTTTTCTTGTCCTCGTATTGTCCCCTCAAAGGGCAAGAAGAATCCATTGTCGGGCGACTCCCAATTTAAATCGTCGTCGATGACATTATTATATTTATTCGGGAGTTTCACTTCCCATTATTCTCCTTTGACCTGGAGGACAACTGTAGTCTCTTTTTTCCTCGTCCCAAATCTTTCCATTGGGAAATCTTCCCCTAGTGCGAGTTCCTTGAGTTCCCGAGCATGGGGTACGGGAACCGATTGGAGCCTTGGAGTTCATTTTGTCCCAGAACATGACTTTATACCCTACTCTAAGGGTATATAATATGAATATATAACCTTATTAATCTATATTTTTGTTTGTCAGGATCAAAGAGTGTGAACGATTGCGTGCCTGTATGCGGGTATGGTACGTACTCTCCAACAGGGTTGGTACCTTGTCTGGAGTGTCCTCGGAACAGCTATACCTCAGAGCCGCCCACCGGAGGCTACAAGGACTGTCAAGCTTGCCCTGCCAATACCTACACGTATCAGCCTGCAGCTCCCAGTAAAGGCTATTGTCGCTGTAAGTCCTGCATTCATCAAGTTCCATAACTGCATGTTCAATTTGTCATCCAGATGCAAAACTCGGTAACTTAATTAGGACAAAGTTTCCAGGAATTGGAAAAAAGTTTAGTAAATTTCATATACCTACATTTTTTTTTCTTAGTTTTTTGTAGATTTTAACAATTAATAGAAATATTTTCTGGAAATTAGAACAATATTGTCATAATAATAATAATTTTTTTTTAACTTAACCTATAGCTTCCTATGTGATATTTTCAGCCAAATGCCCGCCTGGTCAGTACTCGGACACAGGTCTGGCCCCATGTGCTCTTTGTCCTACCAACTTCTACCAGACCCGAAGTGGGATGACCTCTTGTACTGAGTGCGGTACCAATCTGATCACGAAGGGGTCCGGATCTTCAGCCAGGGAGGACTGCCATCCCATTCAGTGTTCGGAGACCTCCTGTCTTCATGGCGGTCTGTGTGTTCCTCTAGGTAATTATACTATATATTTCCTACTTTATTTTTTATTTATTTTCCAATTTTTTATTTATTTTTTTGCTCCTTCCAATACCTATATATCAAATTGTTTTCAATTTATTTGCAAACCTATAAGAATTACTAATAATAACAAAATTTATCGGTGTATATAATGCTCCAGCACTAAAATTCTTTAATATTCTGAAGGCGTTTTTTTTTTTTTTTGGGGGGGGGGGGATGTAAAACTACTATCAACTATCAATAGTTTACTTTATCGATTGTTTCGATAATATCGACGTTAAACTAGCGATACTATCGTTAATTTAAGTACTTTGTATTTCCTCTGAATCGATGGAATTTACTGATCTTGTAAAGTGTTTCGTTGCTTTGAACTGAAAATTTACTGAGTCGTAAACGGAAGTACGATGTGTGGATAAGGATGTGGGTCCCAAAAACTGGGTAAATGTCGTTTGTGCAGTGCCGTTACAGCACTTCCGGGGACACTTCCAATTTTAAGGATCTCTTGTTGAGAAAACATCACAGCGATTACAACGGTAACGCCTTGTGCACTACAGATACAGAAGAGAATAGAGGTAGTGGAATTTAGTACAGGATTCTATTAAATCGCATTGTTTCATACGAATTGTTGAGCTTTTTTGCTAGTAAAAGAAATATAGGTACTAACACTATACGACATCTTATTCGCCTTCCTTAAATTACTTACATGTCATGTGTGCATATACATGAGCATAGTGTGACTTGATGTCACTTCTGCTTAAAAAAATATTCCAATAATATTATCGCTATTGTCATCGATTGTTTTACACCCTTAGTTTTTGAATTACGATAGTTTTTATAATTGGAGAGAGGGATGAAGGCTTCTACTCTCCCTTTCTATTGATTTGCTTCGAACACAATTTGAAGCTGACCGGAAAATAGTATTGTATTATTTCCTACTTATTTAGATATTTATAAATAATTTATAGAAATAATGATAAGTTTTCGTCATCTAAATAAGTTAGAATCATTATATTTTCATAATTTTTTTAGTAGTTTTAAGTTTTACTTATATCATTACCTATAATAAAGAACTAGAACTAAGGATTGTTGTTTGTTCAAAGGTCACAGTGTCCAGTGCTTCTGCCCTGCTGGCTTCTCAGGTCGAAGATGTGAGATCGACATTGATGAGTGTGCATCACAGCCTTGTTACAACGGCGGAAATTGTAAAGACCTCCCCCAGGGCTACAGATGTCAATGTAAACCTGGTATGTTTTCATTGGCTCATCACAAATAGAACATATTATTTTATGTTTGCGCTGTTTAAAAAAGACGGAATAATATGATTTTTTTTTTAGGATTTACTGGTATCAACTGTCAAGAGGAAAGATCGGATTGTCGTAACGATACCTGTCCTGAGAGAGCTATGTGCAAAGATGAGCCTGGTCTGAGTAACTACACTTGTCTTTGTAGATCAGGTTATACTGGACCCAACTGTGATGTCACTGTGAGTATAGTTTGAGAGCGTTATTAACTCAGGGGCTACTGAGCTCAAGATCGGGGGTTCAAACTCGGATGAGGCCCTGTGAGTTTTTTTTTTTAATCTGTGAAAACATATTAATTGTATTTATTTGTTTATCTGCTACTTGTTTGAGATAAGTTCAAAAAACTACTTTTCCAAATGCGGTTTCAAACCCGCGATAATGAGCTCAGTAAGCAAGCAAGCTACCTTTGAACTATCTTCGCCCTCTTTTATAGCTTAATTAGACACCTTTAGTTGTATTTCGACACATTAAGTCACGATTATACAGGACTCGAGGGCGCCGGTAGCTCAGTGGTATGCGTGCTTGACTTCTGAGTTCAAGAACGTGGGTTCGTAACCCGACCGAGGCCCTTAGTTGATCTGGGAGGTAAAATAAACTCACGCACGCCATCCTTCGGATGAGACATTAGGCGATGGTCCCGAGCATGTACGATGTCAGGTACTCGTTAAAGACCTCTACCCTAGGTGATTAAAAATTTAGGGTAGGTAAAATTTAGGATTCCCACAGTAAAGTCGGGCTCATGTCCACCGGAGTGAGCGCTCTGGTAGTAGGCGATATGACCTCGTAGTTAAAGCCCGGGCATGAGTCATAAAACCTAACCTAACCCCTACAGGACTCTGCAACCTTATTAGCCTGTAACCTACAATTGTTTTCAATTTCATTGCAAGCCTATAAGAATTTCTTATAATAACAAAATTTGTCGGTGTATGTACTTCCTCAGCTTTGAAATTTTTTGATATTAGGCGAATTTTTGAATTGCGATAAAAGAGTTTGTAATGGGAGAGAAGGATGAAAACTTGTACTTGGTTTGCGCTCTTTCGATCGCTTTGCCTAGAAGCAACTAGTGTGGCGCCGGTAGCATGCTTGCCTATTCAGCTCAAGATCGCGGGTTCAATCTCGGCTGAGGTCCTTGATTTTTTTTTTTATCGTCAAATGGTTATGAATGTTATTCATCGTATTTCCTGAAGTTCAGATTATAATCGCTGGCGAGCTGTGTTCGCGGATTATATTTATAATTTTAACATATTTAAATGATATTTAACATTTTTGCAGAGAGATTGTGAAACACTTAATAAATTATAAAGAAAACACGAATGTTTTTTAAATATATATAACACAAGATATATAAAATATATGAGAGTACTTTCGGTATTGCTATTATAATCCTCCAGTCTCTGTGTATACGTACTTACTTTCTCAAGAACCTTTATATTATATTTTATATTTTGATTTTCATTTGTATAATTTGAGTTTTCGATTTATTTCATGTATGCATACATAATATGTATTCTTCAAATGTGTGGAGCGTTGGAGATGAGATTTCGTCTCGGGGTGAGGTCTTAATGGTGGAGGCTTTGGGATGGTGTGGGTTGATTAAAATACACATATGATGTATACCATACTGCTTCGGAGTTTTTGTTATTGGGATTTCGATTTGGGACGGAAGTTCGTTTTTGATGTTTCACATATTTGAAGAATTAACGGTACAGGAGGGATATGAAACCCCCATGGGGGGCTGAGTAAGGGTACCCTACCGGTTAGGTTGTAAAAATAGTTGAACTTCCATTTAGTATTTGTTAAGTCGTGACTGAAGATGGTAGCATTACCGAAAGTACTCCCATATATTTTATATATCTTGTGAAATAGACAATATTTTTAAAACATTCGTGTTTTCTTTATAATTTATATTTAAATGTATTCATAATATAACAACTTATCTCTGTTACAGATTAATCCGTGCACTGCCAATGGAAACCCGTGTAAAAACGACGCCACGTGTACCTCGCTACTTCAAGGAAGGTACAAATGTGATTGTCTGCCTGGCTGGGAAGGGCAGCACTGTGAACTTAACATAAGTGAGTTTGTGTCAATATTTTCTTATACCACAGAATTTCATACTATCCATGCAATCCCCCAATTTTTTTCTGGGAAAAGTTCGTATTATTTTACATTATTACATAAATCTAAATACACAGTAGCCATTAGAAATTTAATAGTAAACATTTTTGGTTAGAACAAATTTTTGTATAGGACTAACCGTTTTCGTGAAAATCACGTCGTAAAAATGGGCTTCAAAATGAGGTTTTCGGCTAATATCTCCAATTATTTAGTTATTATGACTCAAGCCCGGACTTTTACTACGAGGTCATATCGCCTACTACTGTGACTTTGGTGGACATGAGCCCGACTCTACTGTGGGAGTCCTAAATTTTGCTTTACCTAGGTTTATTCATCTAGGGTAGGGGTCTTATTTGACATCGCACAGTCTTGGGACCATCGCTTATCGTCCCATCCGAAGGACGGCGTGCTCAAAGTATTTTCCCGGCCGAGGCCCTTAGGTTTTTTATCTGGTAGGTGAAAAAAAAACCTTAAGAACGCCGTCCTTCTGATGGGACGTTAAGCGGTGGTCTCAAGCAACCTACATAGGCAAAATTTCAATAAGTGAACCTCATGTCCATAAGTGCGTAGTAGGCGATATGACCTCATAAGTAAAGGCCAAGCAAGAGCCCATCTTTCCTCTTCTTATCCTTCTGCTTTCTGTTCACTAATTTCGTTTTGTATAATCCTTATACTAAAGATACAAAAAAGTTAACTTTTCCAGTTAATAAATTAAAATTTATTTCAATGTATAAAAGATCCTTTTATTTAATTTTATTATAGTATTAACAGTTTTGGTGTATTCCAGGATCTTGTAAAAATGCAAGACATGGCCTTTCTTTTGGCTATGTTCTGAGAAGGAAGATTGAATGAATAACTTGTACTTTTTGTGTTTTTATATATACATAATACATAAGCACACTTGAAAAATATATATAAGCAATCAATTGTACAATATTTCCTCGCATGGAAACCGACATTTAATTGATGTTCGGGTCTTAAGAGTTAGAGATATAAAAACAGGAGCCAACAGTATGGTAAACTTATATCTTTGTCCATTTGTGATAGTAAAATGTTGTGGAACGAGATTTCTCATATAAATAAAAGACGTTGTCTTCCCACTGTTTTATTTTAGACGAGAACTGGTTTTCGACGCAACAGCGTCATCATCAGTGGTTCATCCCACCTACACAGTACAGCGGTTAAAAGTTAAAAAAGCGAGTTGTCCTTTAACCACTGTGCTGTGTGGGTGGATGAACCATTGATGATGATGCTGTTGCGTCGAAATCCGGTTCTGGTGTAAAATAAAACAGTTGGAAGACAACGTCTTTTATTTTTATGTTCTATCTTTGTGTTCGACGATACCACGTGGCTTCGAAAATACACAGCGTTGTTGTGAGAAAACCTTTTTGTCTTTAGAAATTCTGTAATAAAACTTAGAAAAAATAGATTTTCAGTAGTCGCTTCAGGTAACTTTAATTATGCGTTGATTTTGCAAAATTTTAAATTGGACCATTTACATACGACACAGAACTTTTATAGTAACTTACTTAAAAATCGGCTTAGTGGCTGAGATAGGGATGTGACAAGGATTTAGGAGACAAACACAAAAACTATCCCAGAGCCTTCTCTATTTTTCGTATATACCCGGAAGCAAAATTTACCTATTGGCAAAAAAAAATATATATATATATGTATAATTATTATTTTGAAACGTTAGATGACTGTGCGGAGAAACCATGTCTGCTCAATGCCAACTGTACCGACCTGATTGACGACTTCAAGTGTGACTGTCCCTCGGGCTTCACCGGCAAGCGCTGTCAAGAGAAGGTTGATCTCTGCGCCCCAGCTCCTTGTCAGAACGGAGTCTGTGTCGACAAGCTCTTCAGACATCAGTGTGTCTGCTTCCCAGGATGGACCGGTAAAAAATTCTCTCTTTAGCTCTTTTTGACAATTTAAATTTAACTATAAATAATTTAATTTCATTTAACTATAAAAAAATAACAATATTATCCTTTTTGTTACTCAAAATATTTTACTAGGTAGCGTACTTCCTTACTGAGCTCAAGATTTTTTCGTTCCTGGCCGTGGCCCTAAGATTTTTTATCTTGAAAATATCTAAAGCACGCCGTCCTTCGGATGGGACGGTAAGCGATCAGGAACTTGTTAAAGACCCCTATCCTAGGTGAATAAAAGTTAGGGTAGGCAACATAGTGGAGTCGGGCTTTTGAGTTGTGTCACTATTCTTGTGCACCAACGATATGAAGAACATTTACATTTTCTGAAAGCCCTTTTTTTAATTTACATGTCGGTATTCACAACTGTATAAGTAATGTATACAATAAGATTTGCTAAAAGTGTAAAATATGACATTTCCAAAATGTCAAGAGGGGAGAAATCGCCCAGTGGTGACACTCTCTAGGCATTGAGTTGTAACTCATAACTCACTGTCACTCCTGCCACTGAGAAGATCTCGAGGCCATTGGCGCTTAATTAAGTCGTCTGTGGAATATGGCCTTCTAAATCTAAAAGAAAATCAACCAAATTTAATTATTAATAGTACATATGTGTAATCCGTAGGAAATAATAATACATACATAATACTGTATCTGTATTGTATCTATGCAATATACATGACTGATTTATAGTATGTATGTAATATATGTGTATATGTATTGAGTATCGTATATAATACATGATGTAATGTATTGTATCTATATAGAAATTAAACACTGTTTTTTATGTCCTGAAAATGAACGAAAATAGATTCATCATTATTATTGACTGGGGATTATTTAACTCTCAATCCCAGATTATTATTATTACATTTTTTTTTTTTATAACGCCCACCCTTATGGAAATTCCTTCATTAGGGTTGTTAGAGGGTGGGGGTGTGTAGCCCATTTTTATTTTGGCACCATAGGGATGGGCTAGATTAGCGGGGTTATTTACAACAATCCATGGCCTCGGGAGAGATGTTTTATCTATAGAATAAAATTCTCTCTTTGACGGGATTCGAACCCGCGCCTGTGGTGAGTCCATGTAACCGAAGCCCTACGCTCTAGCCCATACGGCCACCACGGCCCCAGATTATGTTAGATAGGACTAATTAATTTATTATTATTTTTCGGCATGTCAACAATAGGTATAGAGAGTTTGAGGATAATATGTGATTATTATTTTTATTTTTTATTTTTCAGGTGACTCATGTGAAGTAAATATAAACGATTGCGCCAATTCACCTTGCGAAAATGACGGCCTCTGTACGGACTTGGTGAATGGATTCAGTTGTTCCTGCGAGGCTGGCTACACCGGAAAGAAATGTCAACATCTCATTGATGACTGTTCTTCCAACCCTTGTCAGAATGGCGGCTCCTGTATCGACATGTTGGATACCTTCATGTGCAAATGTCGACCTGGATATTTGGGTGAGTAAACGTTAAACCAATATATGGTAATAGGATAGGCCATAAGAATATATACTTAAAGAGGTATATAGATATACTATAACAATAATCATATATATAAATACTCTTACAGGTCACTCTCTTTCCCTCTTCTCAAATTTATTTCCTACTGGCATTACTGGGTATAAGAATGTCTACTCTCAAGATAACGCTGTAAAAGATTCAAAATTAAATGTTTTTGTGAAGTGGAGGGGGAGAGCGTTATCTGTAAGCGTTGTTGGTATAAGAAAATTCTATAATGGCCACATCACATATATTTTTCTTAATTTCTATTGTTTAAAAGGGAGCCATGGTGGCCGTGCGAGCTAGAGCAAAGGGCTTTGGTCGCATGGTCTCACCATGGTTTGTGGGTTCGAATCCCGTCCGGGAGTGAGTTTTATTTCGTAGATAGAACTCCCTCCCGGGATCATGGATGTCGTAAATAATTATATAACACAGTGACATGGCTAATATGCATCAAACATAAGGCCAATAAAACAAAAAAAAAGTTAAAAAAAAAAAAATTCTAATTTATAAAGCATATTGTAAAGTTCATTGATATGAGTACGATGTAATAATTACAATCAGATATATTCCTTATAGACATTTAGTTAACATTCTTCGGGGGCTATAACTTTTGTCCTATTGATTCTATCTCAAATCAAAGGACTTATTAGCGATTAGTAATTTTATAAGGAACATTTTTGATGATAGGTAATTTTTGGATAGGACTAACAGTTTTCGTGTAAATCAAGGAAACTTCTAAAAATATGTGTTTCAAAAATACTTGTAAAAATCATATTTCATATAAATTATGTATTTTCATATTTTCTATAACTATTACTCGAAAAGATTTTTGATTACATTAAGTTTAAACCTAAAAAGTTCTCGCAGATAGATTATGTATATATTGGGACAGTAAAATACTTCCCTCCTCTGTGGGGTTGGAGAGTTACAGCCTCAGGTAATCCCAGAATTGTATAAATATGCCAACCTAGCCAACTTAAATGTTATTGTTCTTCTTGCTGACGGTAATGTGAGGTGAAACTGGTACACTTTATGTATGTATTTTTTCTAGAATATAAATGTTTTTTTATAGTAAACAATTTTTTTTTTTGCTTTTATTTGTCTTCAAAGATTAGCTGCTCTGCATTTTGCTTAGACTTATTCTCTGTATGTATTTTCTCAGGTCTCCTATGTGAAGCTGAAATTGATGAGTGTCAAATCGATCCGTGCAGCTCTGAGGGAACTGAAAAATGCATTGATCTCGATAACAAATTCCAGTGTAAATGCCATCCTGGCTACACGGGCGAACTCTGCGAGGTAATATTAAAAAATTTTTTTTTTAATTTTTGAGTTATCTTGTCATTGTCTGGATGAATTTTTATTTATCTGAATTTAACATGTTTACCAACTCCAATCCCTGTGTGTTGTCTTGTCCCAGACGAACATGGATGACTGTTCCTCTTCACCCTGCCTGAACGGAGGCGTCTGTCGGGATGGAGTGGCTGGGTTCACATGTGAATGTCCCCCCGGCTGGACAGGACACCGGTGTGAGGCGGACATTGGCTCATGTACCAACAGGCCTTGTCAGAATGATGCCACTTGTATCGATCTCTTCCAAGACTTCTTCTGTGTGTAAGTTTACGAGGGCTCTTCTCTCCCCTTGGTAAGACGCCCACACTTTTGACTACCAGAAGAGCTCTTTCGTAGCTCTGGTGGACATGAGCCCGACCCTACAGTGGGAGTCCTAAATTTTGCCTACCTAGGTTTATTCATCTTGAGTAGGGGTCTTTATAGAGTAACTGACATTCAAATATAATGATAAAAACCCTAAGGGCCTCGGACAGGTTGTGAACCTGCGATCTTGAGCTCAGTTCACTATCTCTGAGCTACCGGCGCCCTCAGGTCATGGCTATTAGTTCGATAACTTACTAGTTTAATTTAATAACTTACTAAGTTTTCTGTAATTACACTACTAGGAAACTTGAATGTAATATTTTTAGACTTTCCTTGTTTTCTCCAAAACTTTTTTAGGGTTTAACCAGTTTAATCTAAAGCCATTACGATGTCAGGTACTCGTTAACGACCCTAGGTGAAAAAAAATTTAGGGTAGACAAAATGTCTAGGACTCTCATGGTAGAGGGGGCTCATTTTCACGAGAGGGACGAAAGACCGCTCTGATAGTAGGTATTATGATCTCAACCCTTACAACGTGCATCTTGTTCAGTAATCATGTTTTAGTTAAATTGTATGTTCATGGAAGAAAAAAAAACTTTTATTATTAAATTTTCGTTGGAAATATAATATATTAAAGAAAAATGCAAAATCAAATAATGTAAAGTTTCCACTTTTACTTGTGAGACTGGGGTTTGTGGTCCTCGACTTGGGCGTGTGCTAACATATGGTTTCTTTGTTCCAATAGATGTCCCTCCGGAACAGACGGTAAGCAGTGTGAGACGGCCCCAGAGCGATGTGTGGGAAGCCCCTGTATGCATGGTGGCAAGTGTCAGGACTTCGGCTCTGGTCTCAACTGTACCTGCCCTCCGGACTATCGTGGGGTCGGCTGTCAGTACGAACTTGACGCTTGTGAGGCTAATGTCTGCGCCAATGGAGCCACCTGTGTCGACACCGGACCTGGATACATGTGTGTCTGCCCTCCAGGATATACTGGTAAATAGTTATTATGTTTTTTCAATTAAGGAAATTTTGAATTCACAATAATGTATTTTCGGCACTTATATTTTTTAGTTTCACAATATCAGACGTTTCGGAAAGTACTCTTATCATCAGTATATAATTTTTGATGTGTAAACATCTTAGATCTCGGTAGGGGCTATGTCAGACCATCAGAGCCTAAGTCTCGTTGATGTGCATTAGTAAGTGTGTGTCGGACTTCGCGCGCGCAGCGCACACACTACACACTTCTTTATCTGTGATGTCAGCTGTTTTTGAGAATTTCTACGTTCATGGAATGAGAAAGTGAAATAATAAAGCAACTCTAAAACATGATTAGATATACCATTGTATTTTTACAACATTATTGATCATATTTACCGTTATAGTGAATTTAACTAAAATATCAATATTACGAACTATAAAATGATCTATTGGTAAGAAACCTACGATGCAATATCTTAAATTTGTCACAATAAATAAAATTTGTAGTAAAAAAAATAATATAGCAGTGTAAATCTAAAAAAATTGAATATATAATATTTCAATATATTATTATATAATATTGTTATTAATATATAAAAACAATACTAACTGCTGAAAATATCGATCAATAAATAATATATTTGTTGTGATATTGTTACAACATATCATATCTTATTTTAGCTATCACAAACCTATAATTGTATGTATAAAAGAAATTGAAGAACAATAAATTTGAAAGTTTAATTCCTCATACTACTTTTCTTATTGTATCATTATAAAACAAATTTTAATCACAATCAGGGCAGGACAGCAAGTTTTTGAAACTAAAGCTGATTTTTACACATTAATTCTCGTAATTTTTTTTTGTTTATTTCAATCAGTAACCACCATTATTACGTCATTAATCTAATATAAAATAACATTTCAAATCATTTATTTTAATTTTTTTTAAATGCTAACCTTATGGTTCATTATTGTTTCTGCGGAGACTTGTGGACATTTTTATTTTTTTAATATTAATCTAAATGTATTTAACTTACATATTGTCTAATTCCACAATAATATATATGTACATAAAGTGTACCGGTTTCGGATTACGTCATCATCAGCTCAATTTTCAAAAATGACATTTTAGTCTTTAAGGAATAAAGTATCTTCATCTTTGTGAAAACATTAGACAGATTGACTTGTGTAATAGTCAACTTAAATGTCACTTTTTCACTTTGTGCTGACGATGACATAAGCCGAAACCGGTACACTTTTTGTATATATTTTTGTAGAATTAGCCAATTCTTTGTTTTTATTAATTTTATTAGCTTTCCACTACATCGACACAGATCCCAGAAATGTATTCTTATATGAAATAAGAAACCAACAGCATTTTACATGCAAACACAAATTATATTTTATGGTGATTCACTGACGATTTTTTTAAATTGTTATAATTGTTATTTTTTCTTAATATTTATTTTTATATTTTCTTCCCCTAGGTAAAAATTGTGATGAAGACATAGTGGACTGTAAGGAAAATTCGTGTCCTCCGACAGCCACCTGTGTCGACTTGACCAACAAGTTCTACTGCCAGTGTCCCTTCAATCTGACTGGCGATGACTGCAGAAAGAGTAAGTGCAATTAAATTTAGGAAGTAAATCAATAATTAAATTGTCCAAATATATATATAATATTATTATATTGTCGATACAAGTTTTTCATAGTCTATACCTTCTGATTACTTTGTGAGAGATGCGTGTTGTGGCAAATCGTTGAATCTATATTCCCCGTAAAAGACCTTGTAGTCCATGGCACAAAAAGGTACCCCATCGAACACCTCAAATTTGAAAGGTGGAAATTCTTAAAAAACATGTTACGGCCGCAAGACTAGTAAACATTTCTTAATTGATATTTTTAATGTTTTTTTTTTTTAAATTAGCTAAACAGTGAATTTATTTTTTGAAACACCTGCTTGAAATTCACACAATCTATGGGAAATAATGTATCGTTTTTGATAAAATTTGTCTGGATGATAATTATTGTTAATTAACATGTAACAGTCTTTTCTAATAAATTATTTTTTTCATGAAAGTACACTTCACAACAGCTCTTTTGTTTTTGTTTTAAAATTAAGTTTGAGATCTCCTATTTAAACTTGTTTGCCTGAAAATTTTTGTTAAGTACCTTGTCCGAGTTAATTTTGAATGCACTGCATCTATGCATGAGATAGATGTCATCTCAACAGCTGACATCTCATAACACCTCCCTTTTTTTAAAAAAAGAAGTTTAAAATTTCTTCTATGAATAAAAATTGGTCTGTCATTAAAAAAATATTTTTTATTAGTTCAGACTTTTTAGCGCCATGCCAACGTTTTTTTTTAAACAAATAAGCTTCTATGGCAGCCGCATTAAAACACCATCTTAATTTTTTTCTGGCAGTGTTTTTGATCTGGCCATTATGCACTTGAAAATGTTTTCTCTGCATTCCAAAGTCACTTTCACTACATTGACGCAAATCGCATAAATGTATTCGGACATTTAATAGATGTTATATTATTGTTTATTTATGTTCTTTATTTATTTATCTTTATTAATTTTTTTTACAGCAATTCAAGTGGACTACGATCTTTCGTTCCCTGAATCTTCGGATAGCAGTGCTGCTCTGACAGTCCCCTTCCCGTTGTCCGGTAAAACAAGCCTTACCATTGGCATGTGGGTACAGTTTGCACATCGCGACGAATCTGGGATATTTTTCACTCTCTACAGTGTTGAGTGAGTATTCATTCATCTTCTATTTACCTAGTTTCGCCATAAATACTGACATAAATTAAATAGTCTATAAAAAAAATATTTCTTGAATAATGAAAAAATATTCTTGTTTAAGACTAGAAGAAAATTCAATTGAAAAAGTGTTAATACAACACACTATCGAGGCCTTTCAGTCTCCCAAATATGTTTATTTTTCAAGTATGTTCATATTCCGGCCATGTGGGCATTATCAAAACATTTTTAAATGTTACATTTAAATAGTTACCAGATTATATAAATGACAAATTGTTTAACAAACGCACCCACCTTACATAACCCAGTTTATATATATTACTATAGTTAGTTATTGTGATTCATGCCCGGGCTTTACCTACTGCCAGAGCGGTTTTTTTTTCAATCTGGTGGACATGTCCCTGCTATGGGAATCCTAAATTTTGCCTATCCTAAATTTTTATTCACCTCTGGTAGGGGTCTTTAACGAGTACCTGATATCGTACTGACTCGGGAAGTGGAAATGTAAATTTTGACCCATAGTAGTTCTCTTTTGTTGAGTTTGAATGATAAAACTATTCGATATGTATATATATAAACTCTTTTTTGCATGTTTTGCAGGTCTGGATACCAGGCGAACGGACGTCGTGTCCTGATCCAGGCTCATTCGAGTGGAGTTCTAGTCTCCATCTTCCCCGAACTTCAGGATGTGTTTCTGGCGTTCCATGAGTATGCCACTATTAACGATGGACAGTGGCACCATGTAGCTATCGTCTGGTCGGAAGGCACCCTCACCCTGGTCACTGAAGGACTTATTGCAAGCAAGGTGGAGGGCTATGGTGCTGGCAAAAACCTTCCTCAATTGTAAGTTATTTTCCTTTTAACTTTTAAAAAGTGTCCTTTTCCAAAAAAACGAAAAACACATTGCTTCCCATTGATATAAATATCAAATATTTTTTAGTTATGACTTTAAAGACAAAGTCATGTTACTTCTTCTTCTTCTTCTTGTTCCTGATTCGTCTCGATCGAAGACCTTCTCCCTCCATCCTCTGTTGTCCAACACTCGGAGATCCGCCAACTGAGTCCAGGTCTTCCTCTTCTCCTGGCACCGCCTGTCCTACCGTTGAGGGCCTGTTTAGGGAGTCTTCCATTCCATTCTCTCTACGTGACCCAACCAACGCAATTTCGCCTGCTTGATCACGGTCACCAGGTCGGTCTCCCCGTAGAGGTCTCTCAATTCCCTGTTCTTCCGGATGCTCCATCTGCCATCATAAAACAGTTCCAAATACCTTCCGTTTCTACTTGCAGAGTCTCTTCATTTTGTCAACGCCCAAGTTTGAAGTGCAACAGTATAGGTTGTCTAATACTAATTTGATGAATGATTAGTACAATCCAACTGTAATTTGGTTTGATAGTATGATTATATAATTATTTAATTTTTCAGTGGTTGGGTGGTTCTGGGTAAACCAAGGCCTGATACAGTTAAAGCTTACACTGAAGCTGGCTTCCAAGGACATCTAAGCAAAGTTCAGGTCTGGGGTAGAGCACTTGACGTCACCAATGAAATTCAGAAACAAGTGAGTAGTTTTCAGATTTTTTTCTCATTGATTTGAAAAAAATATACTATTAATTCGACCATTTCAAGCGTACATGGAAAAACATTCCCACATAGTTTGGAGATTTTTTTTTTCCATGTACGAAATGGACGAACCCATATACATGTTTTTAAAAATAATTATGATAATGTGTGATTTAGGTGCGAGACTGCAGAACAGAGCCTGTCCTTTACCAGGGGCTGGTCCTTACCTGGTCTGGCTATGACGACATCACAGGAGGTGTGGAGCGAAGAGTACCTTCTCAGTGTAACCAACACTCCTGTCCTTCTGGCTACACTGGATCCAACTGTGATCAGCTACAAGTGGACAAGGTATTCTGACAATAATAATATATAATTTGAAACATAGTTTGGGTTAACTAATGCAGATAGTTCCAAGTTCCTGGATGAGGATTCCAACTTGTTGGGAGATAGGATTCTGAACCTCAAAAGAAGCGAGATTCGGCAACTAACAGGACTCATCACATGATACGGTCCATTCTATAGACATCAGGAGTCAAGGACAGACCTACCTGTGACAGATGTTGAGAAGAAGACGAGACATCAGTTCACTTCCTGGGGAGAAGTCATCATGAAGGACTTGGTATCTTCAAATCCATGTAAGACAAAGCGACAAAATAAGAAAGGAGTCCTGTACTTCCAGGGAAGGGAGATGAGCATTGCATGCTTAGGTCCTTAGGTGCACACTAGCCCTTCCAGTATATATATATATGGGTTAACGTTATTGTAATTCATTTAAATTATAGAAAAATGTAATGATATTGGAGGCAACCTGCCAAACTTCGTGCTAAACGTTAAAGTTCAATAAATACGGAATTGTGTTTGCTTTCACATTATATTTATTTGACTTTCTGCTGGAAAATGAAGTTTCCTTAAAATATTTTTAAAATGCACTCAAAATAGAAAAATTAACTACTTTCGACTTCGAAATATCCTGTGTTTTGTAATTACACTATCTTATTTTTAATTATAAATTTCCCTAGTTTCGTTCTCCTGAAAAAATGTTTTTTTTTTGGTTTTTTTAAATTTACTGATTACTTTTTGAACAATCCATGTACATAAAGTAAGATATTTAACGTTAACGACACACCAAATCGGGTCAGGGGAGCATCTTTGATGCAAAAATGGAGGAATAAACTGATTATTCTCTAGATATTTGCTTCAACAAACTATTATTATAATTATTATTATTATTACCCCTCTTTTTGCCATGTGGCCTCAAGGCGTTATTGTTTATTGTGAAAAAATGATATTGTAAATACTTCAACCCTTGTGAATAAGAGGAATTGTAACTACACTTGAATTTTAGTCTGTCGCTTCACTCGCCACCCCGGGATCTTCACTTTAATTATGAGAACTTCAATTACTTAGGTTAACAAAAGGGGAGTTTTAATTATAATACAAATTAGGCTGTTAATATAACTACTCTGAGAATTTATTCAAATATCAGAACTCAAAAATAGATAATAAGAAATGACAAGAACAGTTTAACACATGGAAACATAAACTATAGGAATTCGATTTACGTCCAGCAGCAGAGAGAGTGAGGTGAGGTGCCAAGCGTCACAGGTTCCAGAATCTGATGCCCCTGCATCTCTTTCTTGGTATTTAACCCCAGTTTATCCGTTGTCAATGTCAAATATCCTGTTTACAGGACAACACTCTCGATGTCATAACCGCAGTTCCTAGCCTAGCCAGTCTTAATGAATAATGGTGAACAAGGATTCGCTTTATCTTAACTCTTTTCGAGTTTTCCGCCAAGATTACCTTCGCTGCCCTCTCATAATATATATAACTATATGTATATGCATATATTGTAATATTCGCCTACAAGTCGTATTTTGTGTTGGTCTAGGTTCCTCCAAAGGTGGAACATTGCCCCGGGGATCTATGGGTGATCGCCAAGAACGGTACTGCAGTGGTGACCTGGGATGAGCCGCGGTTCTCTGACAATGTGGGTGTGGTGAGAATGGAAGAGAAGTCAGGACATCGGCCCGGACAGAGCCTTCTCTGGGGCACCTACCAGATAGCCTACGTGGCCTTCGATCAGGCGGGCAACTCTGCCACTTGCTCTTTCAGAGTCTACATCTTGTGTAAGTCTACATTGTACCTCCTCAGATACAGCACTAGAAATAATATAAACCCTCAAAAATATGCCACCACAAATGATAAATATGTTTTATTTAGTGGATTTTTCGGCGATAATATCATCGTAAAGACCAAAGTAGCATGAAAAGTCACAAAGACTTCTCGAACATTGCAAATTCGAAATCAAAATTTTATGATTTTGTGCTAGAAATTGTTCGTAACTTCATAAATAAAACAATTACGTTGAAGACAAAAGATACAAAATAAAATAAAATATAAAAAATAACAATTATAATAATTAATTTCAATTTCTTTCATAGCCCTTAAGAATTACATCTTTTAGGCAAGAGATTTGACCTGATATATACCTTCTTGAACATTAAACAGAAGGAAAACATAATAAAATGATAGAATAATAAAAGAAAATAATAATTATAAAATCCAAGAAAATGACAGTATACAGCTCATAATAAACAAATATAATTCTTCTAGTAAAATTGTATTCTGTTTAATGTCCTCTAGTTTAATTATAATAAAATAAATAATGTTATAATAATCAATTATTGTTGTTTAATTACAATAAACAAGAAATTAGAGTACAATACATAATGCAGCTAACAATTAATTATCTGGATTGTTAAAGTTAGACATTAATAATTAACGAACATACTAATATAGCGCTTTGCAGGTGATTATAGGTTAGGTTAGGTTTAATGACTCATACCCGGGCTTTAACTACTAGGTCATATCGCCTACTACACAAGCGCTCTTTCGTCACTCTGGTGGACATGAGCCCGACTCTACTGTGGGAGTCCTAAATGTTGCCTACCCTAAATTTTTATTCACCTAGGGTAGGGGTCTTTAACGAGTACCTGACATCGTACAGGCTCGGGACCATCGCTTAACGTCCCATCCGAAGGACGGCGTGCTTAAGTTTATTTTACCTCCCAGATAAAATAAACTAAGGGCCTCGGTCGGGTTACGAACCCACGACCTTGAGCTCAGAAGTCAATATAAAGAAGATTATATAAATTATTATTATTATTATTATTTTCTGAACCATTCAACATATGTATTATGAAATTTACTATTTTTATCAGCAAAATAAAAAAATGTAGAACAAACATAAATGATCTCATCAAATGAATAGAAAGTACAGAGAGTACATAATTGTATAGGATCTATATTATATACAACATTTTTTATAATAAATTATCATGATTGTTGTTACCGGAAGTTCTAATTAGACTTAATTAAATATAATTGAGGGGAATTTTCGTCAAATGGAACTAAATGTCTGTAATATGTACTGTATCCCGAAATGGAGAATTTTTCTTTATCTGGGTGCTGAAGGCGTGAACTAAAGGTGTCTAAAATATTTTTTAAAATGAGATGAGCATCCTGATTGAGCCCAAGTTTCCAATTGTGCTTAAACTAAGCGGATATTTCAGCTAATGTATTATATTTATGTATTCAGCTGAGTTCTGCCCATTACTGGCTGATCCGGTGGGTGGCAGTCAGCAATGCAAAGACTGGGGCTCTGGAGGTCAGTTCAAGGTGTGTGAGATCTCCTGTAACCAGGGACTCTCCTTCTCAGAACCAGTTCCTAAGTTCTACACTTGTGGTGCGGAGGGCTTCTGGCGGCCCACGGACAATCCTGCACTACCCCTCATCTATCCAGCCTGCTCTCGTAAGTAGCGCACTGCCATATATGAAAATTCAAAACATTTTGCTCATCCAGAACTGGGGAAAATATGGGATTAAAAAAAAAAAAAAAAGTTCTTGGAGGTAAGTTAAGTCGAGGTAACTGGTTCAAGTTTTTTACAAGTTGCCTTGGTGACTCTGACTTTCGAATTGTCAAAAAGCCTACATGTTCTCGTTGCAATGGCTTTTGGATTTTTATAGTTGAGTTAAGTGTTACAAACGGCCTTCATATATATATATAAGGCAGGAGGAGGTATGTCTGATGCGGCTCCGTGTAGGCCACACTCGGCTAACACATGGCCACCCCATTAACAGAGTGGCTGTGGCAAGTGTAGAGTCTATCTAGCCTCTCACAGTAAGCCACATCATTGACAAGAAACTTACATGAGATGCTAAGAGATGACAACTCGTCTATTGAAGCCGTCCTATCCACAATGAAGACTAGTCACCTCATCGATCTAATTTAAACCCTTGTACGGCGTCAAAAAATCTAGGCCATTGAACGCCGACAAATAAAACTATTCTATTCTATACATATATTTTTTTAACTCCATTTATTGATATTTTTTGGGGTAACTGACAACTGCCTCCACAACTGGATATCAACATTCAAGGGACAGCCTACATAGAGGCGAACTGGGAAGAAAAATTTGGAAAGCGACATTGCTGCAAATGAAGTTGCTTAAATTATGTTTTTATTTATTATAAATATAAAAAACATGATTATTGAACCGATTCTTGCATATGTTGATTGAGATAAACTATGCAACAAATAAATGGAACTGAATAGATTGTTATTTTTTATTAGCAAGAGATAAACGCTAATCTTGTATCGCTCATTTTTGTCAATGAGCTGCAGTCAAAATCGACACTGTTTTCACCCGTTACCGCATGAGAACAAGTCTGTCATATATTTCGAATATAAAATACAGAAATAAACAAAAGCAAAGAAATTGTCTAATTTTAGGAAAGTATATATGTATAGTGCATCGGCTTAGGCTTGCGACCAAATTCAAATTATCGAGTTACTGAGATAACGACCTTAATTGAGCCGAGGGAATGTTTATTATTGTTTATTTTATTGTACTTGAATTAATTTCAATAATTAAAATATATTTTAAGATTGGTAGCTCTAATTACAGCTCATGATTGTTTTTTCAGCATCTAAGCCAGCTCAAAGAGTCTTTAAAGTCAATATGCTGTTCCCCACGTCAGTTCTGTGCAATGAAGCTGGTCAGGGCGTCCTCAGACAGAAAGTACGAACTGCCATCAATCTGGTCAATAGGGACTGGAACTTCTGCTCCTATTCTGTTGAAGGTAATCAATCATTTGATATATTTATTAATTTATTTTTACTTTTTTATAATATATTATTATAAGAAGAAAGTATTGCAATCGTGCAAAAATCTGAGATTGATTTCACGTTTCAAAGTTCATTGAAGAATATTTTACAAGATATCGCTTAATATATATATGATCTAATCAAAAATATTTTCAAATGAAAATTGTAGAAAAAACTAAAAGTAAATTTGATATGAAATAAGATTTTCCGCAGATCGCCCGGTTTGCGAGATATGTACCGAAAACCGTTCTGAAATGTCGTCTTGAAACCCATTTTTTAAAAAAGATATTAGCTTGATCTACGCGAAAACGATTAGTCCTATCGAAAGATAGTTTTTTTAATTATCCCATCGTAAATGTGTCTCATCCTCTGTTGTTTGTATATATGTGATATATACCAGGGCTTTCTTATACCAATCACATTTGTACTGATTATCCCGTTCCCTTCTCTCAATTCATCAAATCCGCCGAGTAGTGTAAAAACTGAGAGCTAGAAATCTTGATCTTAAGCTATGTCTACTCCTGAAGTAAAATGTTTGAAAATTTTAACATTTTATTTATTTTTTTAAATTATTTATTTATGTTTTATATTCAATTCAAATACTTAATAGATTTCCTAACATAAGTTTACAACTAAATTTGATAATATATTTTTTTTTTAGGAACTCGGGAGTGTAAAGATCTTCTGATTGACGTCAAGTGTGACCATCGCAACTCGAGAATTTCTAGAGAGGCTGAACTCAGTCGGTTGGTATCCTTAAATATATTGTTGTTTATTTTTGTAAGTAAGTCATTTCATTAATTCATTGTTCCATTCTATAAGTTGAATATTCGAACTTACCAAATCTGTTTATTTTCATCCAAATAATCTGTTTCGATCGTTTTGTGTTCATACTACTGAATAAAAACACTTAGAACAAGTCAAAAAATTCCACTATATTTATATAAAATACATAACCAGCGAAATATATTGTGTATTTTATATAAATATAGTGGAATTTTTTGACTTGTTCTAAGTGTTTTTGTTCAGTAGTATTTACAATGAACTTCCACAAGATCTCTGGCGAAAACATCTCTAGTTTTGTGTTCAGAAATAATTTTCTTGATGTTTTTTAATTGTAAACATTTAAAAAAAATTATATTTTTTAAAATATTGTCTATTTCACAAAATATACATATATAAAATATGGGTGTACTTTCGGCATTGCTACCATCTTTAGTCATATTCTATTTGTTAAGTCGGCTGAAGTTAGTAGCAATACCGAAAGTACTCCCATATGTTATGTATATTTTGTGAAATAGACAATATTTTAGAAAGCATACGTTTTTCTTTATTTTTATTAAGTGTTTCACAATATCTCTGCAAAAAATGTTAAGTATCAACTACAAGATTGTTTTAGATCAAGTTATAACTGGTAGACCATCCAGATAGTTTTAGTTTAATTAAATTTGTAAGAATTCATAAATTTTTTTTGATATTACTAAATGATATGTATACCAGAGATTGAAGATAGTCAACTGTTTTATGGATTGTATATTGTATAAAGTGACCAGTTAGTAATTTAAGGTGTAAATAGTTTATATGATTGATTATTTGATCTAGGTTTTTAATATTTGGATATGAGTTGACTTTTTAAAGTATAAATAATCTTGATTCTTTTGGACTAGATTTTTGTTAGTTAGGGCACCGGTAGCTCAGTGGTATGCGTGCTTGCTTTCTGAGCTCAATATCGTGGATTCGAAACCTGGCCGAGGTCCTTAGTTTATTTTATCTGGGAGGTAAAATAAACTTAAGCACGCCGTCCTTCGGATGGGACGTTAAGCCCGAGCCTGTACGATGTCAGGTACTCGTTAAAGACCCCTGCCCTAGGTGAATAAAAATTTAGAGTAGGCAAAATTTATGACTCCCACAATAGAGTCGGGTTCATGTCCACCACAATGACGAAAGAGCGCTCTGGTAGTAGGCGATATGACTTCGTAGTTAAAGCCCGGGCATGAGTCATAATAACTAAATAACTAGAGACTGTGATAAAGTGTTTTCTTCTCACATTTTGAATTTTTGAAGGCTCGTTAAGTGTGTACAATTTGGAAATAGTGAATAAACTGTTACTATAGTGTGGATTATTTATTCAGTAACAAGTAGACTTAGAAGAAGGAACTTTGTTATAATAAATTTATTTTTTTAAATATAAGAAACTATTATTAATTTTTTTCTATTTATTTTTCGCAGGACAAGTCGCCAGACTAGTGATACTTACAACGTGCATATTTCATTCCCAGCTGTCAAGTAAGTTTAACTAAGTACAACAAAATGATATTGTGTACTATTGAAATTGCAAAAAACCTACTATTGAAAGTGCAAAAAAATACTTGTTTAATTCCCCAGCTATACTATGTATAAAGGAAGATATGTTATCTGTCAAAAATTCGATGTTGATTTTTCAACGGAATTTTATGTTTTTCGACCTCCTGATTCCAAAAACTAAAAAAAAAAGGTGTCTGCGTCTGTGAACACAATAACTTCTGATAGAATGAATGTATCTACATGAAATTTCATATGTGAATCCGGAACCTTCTAGGAATGACATCTATCGATTTTCTAGCCAAATCGACCAAAAGGAAGAGGGGATTATGAAGGAAGCTTAACACAAAAACTCAAATAACTGTTATTGTAATGAAAGTATATTGACGAAATTTTTTATGTAAATTCAAAGGCTTATAAGGGCGACATCTATTAATTTTCAGCGGAATCAGTCGAAGAAGAGAGGGCAATCCGAGGGAAGCTCAAATCAAAAATCTCAATAACTGCACATGTAATGAATGTATCGAAATGAAATTTTATTTTTAAATTTAAAATTCCATAAGGATGGCAACTATTAACTTTCCGCGAAATCGGTCGAAGGGAAGGGGAACCAGAGAAGAGGGTCTCCACTGAAATACCTCGGATTCAGAAGCCGTTTTGGCACAAACTATCGATTTGCTTTCTAGGTTGAGCGAAAATTAATTAATTGGAAAGTGGTCATTCACCGACTTTTTTTTTTTTCTTAACATTATTATTTATTGTTGCATTTGTGTGTTTTAGTGATCCAGTTGAAAATTTGAATTCGAACCAGAGGGCGACAGTGCAAAGACTGCTGGAGAAACTGATCCTGGAAGAGGACCAGTTGGACGTTCATGACATTCTTCCTAATACAGTACCTGATCCAGCATCTCTCACTCTCACCTCAGACTATGCCTGTCCTATGGGGCAGGTTGTCATGGCACCTAAATGCGGTAACTAAAACTATATTTACACTACATCACCTCAAAATTTCAGACAGATCAGTCGTGCTGTTCAACATCTATCCGTTGCACACCATTTTTCAGTCGTTTATTTGATTTATGCGACAACAGTTGGTTCTATGAAGAATCGTCTATTACAAAAATGTTCTTTATGAAATTTCTGACTTAACAATTTTGTCAAATTTGAAGTAGGAGCAACGCGCATCGATTTATAGCGTCTCGCGCAAAACATTATAGATAATAGTCAACAACTGTTGCTCTATGTTCCTCTATTTTCAGCCTTTTATCGGAAAAATAAAGTACCACATTTTCTAGTAATTATTCGTTTTCTCTCTTAAATCTATTTGATTCTATTAAAATATGAACAATTGTAATTTCAGTTGCCTGTTCTGTGGGTACTTATTTCGACAAGAACTCAGACTCGTGCAGACCGTGTGCTCCAGGAACATACCAGAGTGAGGCTGGACAACTCCAGTGTTCTGTCTGCCCTGCCATCGCTGGACGTCAGGGGGTCACCATCGCCCCCGGAGCCAGGTCGGCTGCAGACTGCAAAGGTACCACATCCTCTCACTTCTCTTTGGTATTGTAAAAACGAAAATCATCCCAGATAAATTGCCGTTTTCAAGATCTTCAGGTTTCATCAGGGCCTGTGTAGGGATCTCGGCCTCTATTACACACTTGGAGAAGCTCAAATGTTTATAAAGCTAAGCCCCTCCCCCCTAAGCCCTTCAAGCCCCCCTCCTTCTTAAATGTTTATTTTTTGTGTCGAGGGTTTTTTTAATTTTCAACAAATTTAACATATGTTTTTGTGTACGATTTCAGAGAGATGTCCCGCTGGTAAATATTACGACGATGAAGCTGGTCTCTGTCGTAGTTGCGGACATGGATTCTTCCAACCGAACGAGGGCAGTTTTAAGTGTCTACTTTGCGGTCTTGGGAAGACAACAAGAACTACAGAGGCAGTTTCACAAGAGGTTCCTATAACATTTCTCATGTTTTATATATTATCGGCCGAGGCCCTTAGTTTATTTTATCTGGGAGGTAAAATAAATGTAAGCACATTGTCCTTCGGATAGGATGTTAAGTGATGGTCCCGAGCCTGTACGATGTCAGGTACTCGTTAAAAACCCCTACCCTAGGTGAATAAAAACTTAGGGTAATCAAAATTTAGGACTCCCATAGTGGAGTTGGGCTCATGTCCACCAGAGTGACGAAAGAGCGCTCTGGTAGTAGGTGATATGACCTCGCAGTTAAAGCCCGGGCATGAGTCATAATAACTAACTAATATTAATATTTAAGAGTTCGTCTATTTAAAAATCACAGTTATGAAATATTGTAGGATGTTGGGTGTTATTTGTCTACTCTCCATATTTCTTCCAAACTGTGGAATTGATCTAAATTGTTTAATATAGTTTTTTCTAAATCTGAATACGACTATTGTAATTGTGAAGTGATGTGGTGCCAGGTGCTAGATGGTATTGAGATGAGTGTGTCTCCCTGTTGTAGGAGTGTCGGGACGAGTGTGGCTCAGGGATGCAGCTGGGTCTGGAGGGACAGTGTGACCCTTGTCCTCGAGGTACCTACAGGAGTCAGGGAGTGGAGGCCGCCTGTCAGACCTGTCCAGCTGGACGAACCACCGCCAGGACGGGGGCTGCGACTGTCGAGGAGTGCTCACTTCCCATCTGTCAGTCAGGTAACGTTCAAGTCTCACTTTACAATCTTCCTTCATTTCTGTTATACATTGTGGACTGGTATGTGAACAATTTTAAGAAGTGGTTGAACTCAACTTTGGGGGAACAAAAAAGTTCCTTAAAGCTCTGTCCGATTCTCAGCCGTTTCAGAGATTAGAGATATAATAGTTTTAAGCTTTTTGAAGTGGAAATTCTGTATGCGCATTGGGCAACTTGGGGACTAAGCAGATAAATGAGATGAATGATACGAAACTATATGTGCGCTGAACACCTCCCAGACCCGCTCCGCACCAGTGCCCCACCTTTTAGTTCGTCCCCCCAAAAAGTGGTTTAAAGTGTCCTTTTTTGAAAACAAAGTGTATAATCTGTGAGGTGAGGGATTAAAGACCATACATTCCAAATTTGGACGAAGTCGAATGAGTGGTTTGTGAACAGGGGTGAGTGAAAGCATTGCATTTTTTTAAATTCTGAGAATGGGAGTTGGGGATGGTTGAGCGGGCTAGTAGAGGGGAGCGCTCCCCACCCCGCCTCTCTCCTCACGTCACTCTCCCGCTTCACTCACCCCGTTGGTGGACCCTAAAATCATGACAGGCAGTGTACAGACTCTGAATATGAGAATATTGGTCCAGGACCGTCTTCCAAAAAGAGGAAATTAAGTTCAGAAATTACAAGTGTTGCATCATGTTCGGAGGAACAACATTTTCATATTAATACCTAATCGACTGATTAAGAATCACAAAGGTGAGTGTACGCCTGCTTATCGTTGGCGTCATAAACAGCGTCTCTTCTTCTTTCTCAATTCTCATTCCTCGCGTTCAAAAACCTACATTTCTTATTTCTCTTATCATAGACCTATTGTCTCTACTTTGGAATCAAATGTAGTGATTTCTGAAGATCCTAACAACGAAAATAATGTTAATTTAACAAATGAATAAAAATAAAATAAGGCAATAAATGAAACTGTTTGGACCTAAAATGTTGAGTTAATTGAGGAATCCAATACAACATAAAAATGATATTTATGTAACAAAAAACAAAAACATTAAAAATTCTCGAATGAAGTTTCACTTGTGGTGTGTGTTCCTAGCACAGACTATTTTTGCCTAAATTCTTACCAAAATTTGGATATATAATGGGAACCTTTAATGCAACTTCAGATCTGATGCCACTAATCTACATCTATGTAAAATTACCTGTTAAAAAACCAATTCCAATAGCGAAATATATAAATTTCAAGTTTGCTCAAGATATTCTTTAGAGTAGTTACCAAATGTACCGTTATTTCTCTACATCAAGGATATAAAATGTCTATAGTTCCTTAGCGCCTGATTTGTCCAGATTCGGCAACCTCATTTCTTTTGAGCAGTTTTAGACACTTTCCTCAAAGTTTTTCCTCAGTATATTCCCCTCCATATGCCATTCATATCTTAATATATTCCCCGTACGTCCACAATATCCTAGTATATCCCCTCCATTTTTTCTCCATATCCTAATATAATACATTAGAGTATATTATATTCCCCCAGGATATATTATATTCCTCCAGGATAAATCCTATTTTCCTTGAATATATTATATTCCCCCTTGCATCCTCCATATCCTAATATAATACATTAGAGTATATTATATTCCCCCCGGATATATTATATTCCTCCAGGATAAATCATATTTTCCTTGAATATATTATATTCCCCCTTGCATCCTCCATATCCTAATATAATACATTAGAGTATATTATATTCCCCCCGGATATATTATATTCCTCCAGGATAAATCATATTTTCCTTGAATATATTATATTCCCCCTTGCATCCTCCATATCCTAATATAATACATTAGAGTATATTATATTCCCCCAGGATATATTATATTCCTCCAGGATAAATCCTATTTTCCTTGAATATATTATATTCCCCCTTGCATCCTCCATATCCTAATATAATACATTAGAGTATATTATATTCCCCCAGGATATATTATATTCCTCCAGGATAAATCATATTTTCCTTGAATATATTATATTCCCCCTTGCATCCTCCATATCCTAATATAATACATTAGAGTATATTATATTCCCCCAGGATATATTATATTCCTCCAGGATAAATCATATTTTCCTTGAATATATTATATTCCTCCTTGCATCCTCCATATCCTAATATAATACATTAGAGTATATTATATTCCCCCAGGATATATTATATTCCTCCAGGATAAATCATATTTTCCTTGAATATATTATATTCCTCCTTGCATCCTCCATATCCTAATATAATACATTAGAGTATATTATATTCCCCCAGGATATATTATATTCCTCCAGGATAAATCATATTTTCCTTGAATATATTATATTCCTCCTTGCATCCTCCATATCCTAATATAATACATTAGAGTATATTATATTCCCCCAGGATATATTATATTCCTCCAGGATAAATCATATTTTCCTTGAATATATTATATTCCTCCTTGCATCCTCCATATCCTAATATAATACATTAGAGTATATTATATTCCCCCAGGATATATTATATTCCTCCAGGATAAATCATATTTTCCTTGAATATATTATATTCCCCCTTGCATCCTCCATATCCTAATGGAGTATGTTTCTAATAGTCTGGGGTATAAAATAAATATTAAAATGAAGCATCCGCTTTTCAAAGAGAGTTCCCAATATTGAAAATTGTTGTACACAATTTTGTAATTCATATTAAAATTTCCATTTTCAGGTACATTCTTAAACAGCAGCTTAAACTCATGTGTCACCTGTAAGAAAGGAACATACCAGCCAGCCTCTCAGCAGACTTCATGCCTTCCTTGTCCTCCAAACACCAGCACCAAAGGAATAGGATCTGTTAGTATTATTTAGTAGTATTTAATGAATCTATTAATAATTATAGTTATATACACTATTCAATTTCAAGTTCTAAATTGAGAAACGTGGACATATTGTGGAAACTTTGATAAATAAATATAGAAATATTGTCTATTCCACGAAAATATTATACTACCGTTTTCTCGATAACACATCGCCAGGTTTAAAGGTTCCGCGCACTAGCTACTTTCCTTAGGGGCGATTAAAAAGTTTAGTCAATTAAAAAAGGTTTCTTCTTTTCCCAAATGTTTAGTTTCAGAAACATGATAATTTGAAATGTCTTAATACTGATCTATGAATTTGATGTTGTTTCATAAATGTAGTTGCATTCCAATAATATGAAACGAAAACAAGATGTTCAGAAGCTACTTTTCAAGAAGCGAACGAAACTTTCAAATGCGTTTTCTCAAAAATCAATAATTCTGAGATATCCCACTTCTGAACTAGTATCGATATATGTTATCAATATTTGGTCATTTCCTATATATGTTTGTTATAATTTCAATTTATATATTTTTTGTTATACATTTAGTCATTTTAAACATAGGAAAATCCTCTGATTTTAATTTTTTCTTTAATTTTTACTACTGTTATTGCGAATTGACAATATTTCAAAAATAGGTTTACTGTTGAATTTATTGAATGATATATGTTAACATGTTTTTTTTTTCACTTCTTCAGACAAGTAAATCAGAATGTTGGAATCCATGCGAACAAAATGGTGCAGAAATGTTGTGTGATCCGAACGCCTACTGTCTACTGATCCCAGAAACTAATGACTTCAAGTGTGACTGCAAGCCTGGCTACAATGGAACTGGAAAAGTTTGTACAGGTAAATATTAACAACTCTTGTTAATATTTAGTTAAATGGCTAAATTTTGTGTCGAAACTATGATTGCAATTGCAGTAATTGAGATTTTGTAGTTGTGCTTCCTTTTTTTTCGTCTGATACTGGCTAAAAATTGATAGGGGTTATCTTTATAGAGCTTCAATTTACTTATGAAATTTGTTATCGTTACATTCATTACAACGGCAGATATTAGAGTTTGGGGGGGTAGCTAAAACCAAAAACTCTAATAACAGGGTGGCCACTTTCTGGAAAAACGGGAAATGTCAGGGAATTTTCCTTGAAATGTTTTTTTAACCATAATATTCAAATTATATTCTCATGAAAATCCCAGCTAACTCAGTCAAAATGCGTTTAAATTCTCGACCTCTTCGAAAGTTCTTGAGTTAGAAACCGATTTTAATTATTTTTATTTTAAATACTCAGATCGATGAGCTGCTGAAATATGCAAATCTTTATTTGTTGAAATAAATGTTTATTTTAAGAAAGTGCTATTTTTTCATCCCTTTTAGTCAAATATCTCGAAAAATACGCTTTGTTTATCGAGATAAATATCAAATTGCTTTGCAGAATCGTTAGAAGAAGAAAATTCCCTATATAATTATTAATAATGAAATAAAGAAACTGAATACTAGAAACATTAGAAGAGTAAATAAAAGAACTCGCTTAAGTAAAATTTATGAGTACTCTCTTGAAGTATTACTTGCAATAATAAATAATTACAATTATAATTTGTTTTCTAGTTTCAAGTCATTAAAATTAAGATACATTAAATGAATTTGGTTTTTTCAACTTTTTAAAAATAGTTTCATGATATAACAAGTCAAGGAAAAAACTCAATTACCTGGAAAACCGGGAAAAGTCGGGGAAATTGGGTCTTGAGAAAAAGAGGCCACCGAACTGACCGATGTAATGAATGTGTCGACATGAAATTTTATATTTAAATTCAAAACCGCGTAAGGGCGGCACTTAATAATGTTCCGCGAAATCGGCCAAACGGAAGTGGGGATCTGAGGGCTCGACTCAAGAAACCTATAACTTAAAGAATGTATCGACATGAAATTTAGTACGAGGATTCAGAAGTCAACTATTGATTTTCAGCTCAAACGATCCATTGGTTTTGGTGGGAGAGCGAAAACTTAATTGATTAATTCGTTCTGGGGAAGTATATTTCCAGTGATTCACCGATGAATTTTTAATATATACTGGATGAGCTGGCATCTTGGGACCTAAGCATCTATTATTCTTATCTCTTCCCTGGAAGCGCTGGGCTTCCACCTTATCTTGTTATCTAGTCCTGCGAATCTAAGAATACATTCGAATCTCGTCCGAACTTGGGGGCATCTAACCAGAAAGTGAGTTGCCATTTCGTCTTCTTCTCAAGTTGGGCTGGCCTTGACTCTTAAGCCGGCTTCACACTCTCGGCAAGACTACCCGACAGTGTGGAGGGCGTTCTCGGTCATTCTCGCCTCGCCTGTTTTCCCCTCTGTGTCGGTATTTCCGACCCGAGTCCAAGGGCTCTCGTGGTGTCTCGTTTTCACTGCGAGACCCCTCTCCACATTCTCGCCATCAGTTGCATGGCTGTTCCCCTAGCGGTCTGGTGTGTCTTGATACCGTATTGTTTGCATACCGTATTGTTTTATGAACTTTTTTTTTTAATTAAAGTTAAATTTTGTTTCTTTCTATTGGAGCAACGAACGGGGGTTGGAATTTTTAGAGATTTACCAAAGCGAGCCAGTGCTGTGGGATCCAAAACATCCGAACCACAAAGTCCATGATGCTTGGAGCCGCTCAAGTGAAGTGCTAAACACACCGGTTGTTGATTTAGTAGTATTAACTTATTTAGTATCTCATGAAAGCATATAATTGTAATGAGCAAGTGCACAGCAAACAGCAGCAAGTAGTAGGTCGACGAGGTCCATCCGACTTCACAACTGAAAGGGCGAGAATATAGAGTGTTCCTCTCGTTCTCGTGCATAATCGCCTAGAGTGTGGAGCCGGCTTTACAGTGTTTGTCTATAGAACGGATCGTGCCTTGTGAAGTCTCCTGTCGGTTGCCGAAACTTACTCAAGTATTGCGGAAAACCTTAAAACAAACAATATTGGTGATGGTTTTTATAATATACATCTGTTTTTCACTTGAAAATGAAATTGTCATTTAAACGATATACTGTAGTTTACTGACTGTCATCTTGTATTTCAGATGTTTGCCATGGCTACTGTCAGAATAAGGGCACTTGCGTGAAAGACTCCCGAGGTGCGCCTTCATGTCGGTGTGTTGGCTCCTTCATTGGACCCCATTGTCAGGACAAATCCGAGTTCGCCTACATCGCTGGAGGCATCGCAGCCACCATCATCTTCCTCATTGTCATCGCTCTCTTCGTATGGATGATATGTGCAAGGTAAAATATTGAATATAGTTTGACCTATCTTGATCTTGACCAATCTTCCAGGAAATGTTCTGTAACTGTATAAATAATTTTCACTGAAAAGTAGCCTTCACAGGGAAATGAAAATTGAAGAAAATTAAGCTTGATTTTCTTTAGCTGTTTGTTCTATTTCGGGACTCGTAAATTGTAGAAACTCGACAGTACTCGTAGCTTCGTTATCTCGAAAACAGCCAACTCTCAATTTTCCTTGAGTTAGCAATTAGACAAAAATCATGAAAAGTGCTCAGTGGCGTTTCTATGAGTAACGTTTTTGTGCTGTTTTTTTTTTCAGATATTGCTTCTACGTAAAAATTGAATAGAGCATTTGATGCCAATTTTATACATTTTAACAAGAGTTTTTGCGGAGGTCTTTCTATATTTGTGTGAATTTGTTTCCCTTCCCCTTTACTTTACTTTACTTTCCATGGCGCTACGGTCCTTGTAGAACCTGGGCCTCCGCAACGATCTTCCAACATTCTTCCCCGGGCCTCCCGTCTCCATCTTCTCACACCCATCGTTCTGAGGTCGCCCTCCACGTCCTCTAGCCAACGTAAGCGGGGTCTCTATCCCCCTCTGGAGTAAGGCCGTGTATCTTCCTCAATACCTTCCTCTCCCACGTATTGAGCAAGACTTCGTCCCTCCTAGTCAGGACCCAGGTTCGCATATGTGACGACCGGTCTCAGGACTGTTTTATAAATTGCTATTTTGGCGTCTCGGGACACAGTCCTCGATCCAAGCATCTTCTACAGTGACCGGTAGCATCTATTCCCGGCCGTTATCCTCGCTTTGATGTCATCTTTAACATCATTCCTTTCCGTGATAACGGCCCCCAGGTATCTGAAGCTATCCACGATCTTTCCCTTCATCTGTCTTATTGGTTTTAAAATTTTTTCACTGACACTAAAATACCCTGGTTGATACTCCCCAAGAAAATCTGCAATAAAATGTATATATAAACATATTATATTCAATTTCAGAGCTGAAAGAAGAAAGGAACCTAAGAAACTGATAGCTCAGACCAATCCGGACCATACAGGGTCCCAGGTGAACTTCTACTACGGAGCTGCGCCATATGCAGAGTCCATAGCGCCCTCCCATCACTCCACGTATGCTCATTACTACGACGATGAAGAGGATGGCTGGGAAATGCCAAACTTTTATAATGAAACTTACATGAAAGGTAAGATACAGTTTTTTATTAGATATATTATGTATTAATTTATTTTCTCAGCAACAAATAGTTATAGTTTTTGCATAAGAGATGTTCAGTCGAAGGGCCTTTAACCAAGAATATAAGTTTTGAAGTAAACGTTGTTTAGTATTCTAGATATTACATTGTAATTTGTGTTTGCTAATTTGAGTTTCCTTTTTTTTTTAGTAAAATACTATTGTAGTGCTTCCCCCATAGTAGCATTTCTGTAATAAATTACAAAATTCTGTGTTGAATGTTTGCTTTCCGAAACTCTGGACCTAAAACGGAAAAGAAAAATTAATATCTACTGTGTTTATATGAAATGAAATGAAAAAATAATCTTTATTTTGGGACATACATCCCCTAAGAATAATAACATAAAAAATAAACAAGAGTATACAAGTATCAATCAGTTGATAAGAATAAAAATAAAATAAAATAGGTCTCTAGGAATAAATATTAAATGTTAAAAACAGGCAATGAGTAAAACAATATAATAAACTAGTGAAAAAATTAGAAAAACAAGTATGAATAATAATGTGAAACATGATAACAATAATGACTTATATATTAATTGTAAAAAACTGGACTGATGAAACAGAAGAGTAACAATCTGTCCAGTGGAGTGAGAGACTTATAGGAAGACGAGAACTATCTCATAGGAGCCAGCCTTAGGAATCAGAGGTTTGCTGAGTTAGGAGATAATGGAAAAGTAGGGACTTAAATGAGGAGCTTATATGAAGATAATGACTCCAGCTGGAATGAACGCACCGACGTAATTTTTTTGGATTCAGGGGGGTTAACTCTTTCTTCACCCTCAGTCATGTCTTATTCAAAACCGCCACTTTGTCGAGATGGCGCCTCGCCTGACCAGGGCTTTTCTGTTGACCGGTAGAGTAACAGGGGTTGTGGAGGTCGAGATGAAATGAGGAGCTCTATGAAGAGACGGGATATATTTTCCCTTATCAAACGAGTGTCTGAGAATGTTTTGTTGTTCTTCTTCGTTCTCCTGAGGACTGTACCGGTCAGACCATGAAAGAGCTGGGACAGTATGCGCTTAGACCTCCGACAAACCGGGATTTCTCCTCTGGGTAGTGCAGGGCAGTGTCCAGTAGGAGAAGACAGGTCAGCTTTCAGCGTCTGTAGGGGGGAGGTTCCTTAACCTTTTCGTATGAATAAATTCACTCGAAATGTAGAATTTGAAACTAGCAATCAAGTAAATTTTCAGCAGAAAAGTAAGGTAACAATAACTTAATGCTTATAGGTCTCTCGCCCACTACCTATCACAAACTAATCATTCAAAAATCATCAAATGTTTGTGAAGAATATAATTGCATATAATAAGAATAGAATATTGTATTTGTATATTGAAATACTCGTGTTTCTGTTAGGTATGCACAACGGTAAAATGAACAGTTTAGCGAGGTCCAATGCAAGTATATACGGCAACAAAGAAGATCTCTACGACAGGCTAAAGAGGCACGCCTATCCAGGCAAAAAAGGTAATTCATTTATAGTTATTTATAATTTGTTATATGTTATTTATAAATATAATTTATATTAAACAGAAATATTTTTAAATAAATTGATACACTGAAGTTGAATCTAAAATATGATTGATAGAATCGACAGTATCTTTTGAATATAGAAGGAATTCGAGGTTCTGTCAGTATTTGGCCAACGTTTCGAAAACTATTTATTTTCTTCTTCAGAGCCTTATAATGACTTGAGTGGATGTGAGTGGCGAAGGTTTTGAGTGTTTGATACATACCTTCACCACACACATCCTCTCAAGACATTATAAGGCCCTCAAGAAGGAAATAAATAGTTTCCGAAACATTGACCAAATACTGAGTATATTATTTATATTTACCCGACAGAACCTCGAATTCCTAATATATTAAATATAAAATATATATAAAAAAATTTGAATCATCTCTGATATTTCTTGAAGAGACTTACCTGTCACGGGTATCGTTTGGTTACTTATTGCACGAAGTAAACTGCACTATGTCACAACTTATATATTTTTCAGGATAGCCTTGAATCTTATGAGTTTTCTTCATAGCTTCTCCTTAGAACATTATTTCAATATAATTTTTTAATAATATTAGTCTAAATAACTGAAAAAATAAATGTCTGTGGTAATTCATTCATTCAAAACTCTACATAAATCATTGTTTAGCTTATATTATACTTTTAAACTGTATTATCTTCCTGTAATGAGATTCAACATAGCTGAGTCTACCTCTGTAAATAACTTTAAAAAGATAATAGGTTAGGTTAGATTTTATGACTCATGCCCGGCATTTAACTACTAGATCATATCGCCTACTACCAGAGCGTTCTTTCGTCACTATAGTGGTCATGAGCCCGACTCTACTGTGGGAGTCCTAAATTTTGCCTACCCTAAATTTTTATTCACCTAGGGCAGGAGTCTTTAACGAGTACCTGACATCGTCCAGGCTCGGGATCATCGCTTAACGTCCCATCCGAAGGACGGCATGCTTAAGTTTATTCTACCTCCCAGATAAAATAAACTAAGAGCCTCGGTCGGGTTTCAATCCACGATTTTGAGCTCAGAAGGCAAGCACGCATACCACTGAGCTACCGGCACCCTCAAAAATATAATATAAACTGTTTAATATATTATTACAGCATCACTTATTTCATTTGTCTTCTCAAAAAATAAACAACTACAAAAGTTTTGGGAAGCACTCTCATCATCAGTATCTATAACACATGTCTTCTTTATGTTAACTATTCCTTCTGTCAATCAGAATCTTTCTTTTATAGAACATATTTATTTAAGCGACTATATTTAAACAAGTTGACTGAAAAAATGTTAACAAAAGAACAAAAAAACAATGGATAATGATGATGGGAGTGCTTCCCGAAACGTTTGTAATTGTTATTTTTTAAGAAAACAAAGCATAAATTGGAGAAATGATGTTGAAACAATATATTGTATATGAATTACGAATTTTCTTACCCAACCCAAAAAGTAGTATAGACTATGTAAATATATTATTTTTGTTAAAAATTAAACATAGTGTAGTTTACCTCCGAGGTACAGATTTAACAATTAAGTCCATTTCATTTGATAAATAAAAACAAAGAACTTGTTCAACCTTTATTCTAATTACACATAAATATAATATATTTATTTATATAGATGTTTGCTAGCGACTGTAGAATTCAAAATTCTGGGGGTATTGAGGGTCAGTCAATGAAGAAAACACTATTCAAATGCCAACGTTTCGATATATTTCATATCATCATCAGGGCCGAACAAACATGGGGGTATCAAGATTAGAAAAATATAATGGGTGATCGATTAAAATTATATATAGGTACATAAATATACATTCACTCATACAACTCCACATAAATACATATATACATCCTAATACATTCACATACATATACACATTGATGAACAACAAGGAAACTTACTATGAATATAGATGGTTGAGGAGAAGGCATGAAGACTGTGAGGTCTTACGTTCAACTAAGGGTACAGAAGGGTCGAGGGTAACAGATAATAAATCCGGGGAAAACCCCAGTTAACGGGACTTAAATTTGAAGAGAACTACTTACTGGCTAACAGATATTTTACTATATTGAGAAAAAATATAAAATAAAATAAAAACTCTATAATTATATAAATAGTAACATAATTTAACTTATTAATTAAATGAAGAATTTTAGACAGAAGTGACACTAACCAAAAATGAAATAATACATAATAAAGAATAAATAGACACACAATGAAATTAATCTAAATTTTAAATATTAAATATAATTGGAGACAGAACTATGGATTCAGTATTATTTCATTTTTGGTTAGTGTCACTTCTGTCTAAAATTCTTCATTTAATTAATAAGTTAAATTATGTTACTATTTATATAATTATAGAGTTTTTATTTTATTTTATATTTTTTCTCAACATAGTAAAATATCTGTTAGCCAGTAAGTAGTTCTCTTCAAATTTAAGTCCCGTTAACTGGGGTTTTCCCCGGATTTATTATCTGTTACCCTCGACCCTTCTGTACCCTTAGTTGAACGTAAGACCTCACAGTCTTCATGCCTTCTCCTCAACCATCTATATTCATAGTAAGTTTCCTTGTTGTTCATCAATGTGTATATGTATGTGAATGTATTAGGATGTATATATGTATTTATGTGGAGGTGTATGAGTGAATGTATATTTATGTACCTATATATAGTTTTAATCGATCACCCATTATATTTTTCTAATCTTGATACCCCCATGTTTGTTCGGCTCTGATGATGATATGAAATATATCGAAACGTTGGCATTTGAATAGTGTTTTCTTCATTGACTGACCCTCAATACCCCCATAATTTTAAATATTTATTTATATTATATATAAACATATAAATAAATATTACAACATAGTTTATATCAATTTCTGGGTTGGGTAAGCAAATTCGTAATTCATATATAATATATTGTTTCAACATCATTTCTCCAATGTATTTATTTTTTTAATTTATATTATACATAAAGGTATCGGCTAACGCCATCAGCACAAAGTTCAAACGGGACTAAGTTCAGATTTAAGGAAATGTGTTCGTACATTCAATATATTCGCCTAACAATAAAAGCTAGTATTATTTTGTCTCACTGAGCCGACATTAAAAAAAAAAATGATAAGAGATATCAAAAAAATTATTTTATAAAAGATTTATTTAATTTTGTAAAAACTTTAAAATTAGGCAAAAATAAATCCACTTAATTAACTATTTTAATATTTACATGTATCTCTCTGGTGGAGGAGAACACGACTTCTTGCCAATGTTAGTCACAACATCGAGATTGATATAATTATTTTATGTGTATTTTATTTTTATTTTTTTTTTTTAGACAAAAGTGACACCGAAAGTGAAGGACAGTAACAGAAGAAAGGTTTAATTTGATCCAGGGAAAAAATTAAAGTATAATACTCCCAGTTTTATTGAATAATTTAATTGACAACGTTTACAATTTGAACTAGGGATGTGAATTTTTTTTAGTACCATCGTATTAGCATAATTGCTTTAAAAATATACTATATATATTTTTTTTACATTTTTATAAACGAGTACCATATTTATATATAATATACATATATAGACTATTTAATTAAATGTAAATTACTTCATACATTTTTCATTATTTTTATATATAACAATTTTTTTTTTTTAAATTAAATGTATATATATATATAAATACAAAGGTATATTGGAAGCGTATTGTATGATAGTGCCACTAACTTTTCTACCACTTGTAAATGCTCAACAAAAACGACATACATACATAGTCAACTTTCGGTGTGAGGGAAGAAGAAATACTAAAGTGTTTATTTCTTTCATTTTGTGTGTGTATGTTTGTGAAGAGTGAATGAGTGTGTATTTTAATATGGGCGATTGGCAATACAAAACAATTAATTCTTTCTTTTGTTTTGCCAATCACAAAATTATTTATTTTATAGAGAGTACAAGGTAATTTTAACTTTTTAAAAAGAAAAAAAAATGACCATTTTGACAAAGTTGAAAAGTCTCCAAAGAGAATGGGTTGCCTGACATTACCACTCATTGTCAATTCTCCAGGTTTTACGAAAACATCTGGTTTTGCGGTATGTATAGATTTTGCAGGGGCATTTTGTCCCTCCAAAATTTAAAAAGTAACAGGAAAAAATATGCTGCTATATATGTTATTCTGCCAATCGACATGAAAGTGGCAAACCCATGCTCTTTCTAGACATGCCGTCGAGTATATAGGATATTTTGAACTTTAAATTGTAAAAAAAAGACTATTTCAGTGTCATAGTTTTCCGTCCTTTTAAACTATAATTAAATTAGTTTTTAAAATCGTATTTTGAACGTGAAATTCAGGGTTCGTAAAAATGCTAAGCTATTTTTTTCAATGTATGTACAAAAATTCTGTTGGAACCGTTTTGAAAGACAGTCTCAATGATGAGGTTCAACCCTTTCAGTTCTCTGCTTCTGCAGAACTTGATTTAAAAATTCAAAAACAATTCCTTTTCTTCAAGTTTCTAGTTTCTATTGTCTTAGTTACAATGCAGTAAAAAAAAAACCATGGCTTGCTTAAGTTTCCCAGATAAAACAGCCATCAATAAGAAACCCTTATTTTTATTATTATTATTATTATTGCAAATTTCCTATTTTTAACTATAAATTTCACTATTTCTATTCTACAGATTTTTTTTCTACCTACATGGATTAGCCGCAACTTGCATAAAATATTTATAAGTTAACAAAAAATGTTTTACTTTATTGATTTATGTATTGCAAAACTTTCTTTCAAAAATATTTTTATAATTATAATATTGTGGTTTAATTTTTTTTAAATATATATATTCGATTTTGGAATCAAAATAAACCAAGTCCTTTTTCATATAAATGAAATATGTAAACCAAAGATTCCTGGAAAATTATGTTTCATTGTTTGCCTACTTTTGTCTGTATGTTTATTTAGTTTATCAGTTTATATTCTGATGCATATTCATAATATGTTATGTATAATATGTAATTAATATATACTATGTACTTCAATTCCCCCCCCCCCCCCCCCCTTCGCCCCCTAACTCAACACATTTTTGAAAAATTTTAAAATTAAAGCTCACATGAAGGACTTGCTTTGTTTTAACTCATTTTCTTTATATATATATATATATATATATATATATATATATATATATATATATTTTATATAAAAATCTATATATATATTTTTATATAAATGTATATATATATTTTTTTTTTTTATTTTTTTTTTAACTTTGACTGGATTAATAATTATATAATTATGTTATATTCGTTTTATATATGTAATATGAAATAAATGATTTTTTTTTTTTTTTTTAATGTGACCGTATAGGAAGAAAGGCTACTTATAAATAATATTTATAATTTGATATTTCCATGATTTTTAGAGCAAATATTCCTCTTTTCAAATAATTTATAAACCATTATCTCTTGAATTCAATATGAAAACTCCAATTAAAATAACTATATTTCCAATTTTTATTCGTCAAAATGTTAATCCATGATTTACAAGTAAAATGTGTATGTGGATATTATTTGTTGACTATAAAAAGAATAACTTAAATAATAATTTGTTATTTATTTTTAAAAAAAATAAATAAAAAATTAAAATTTTATTAAAATAACAGAATTAAAATAAATAAAAAATAATTTTTAAAATGTTTCTTAATTTAAAATTGTATTTTTTTATATACTTCCTAATGTTTTTTGTTGTTTACAACGAATATTAATCACAAAGAAAAGAACAATTCTAGAACTAAAAAGATATATTTCAAGAGAATGTGATGTTTGTTTGTTATTCATGCCCGGGCTTTAACTACGGGGTAATATTGTCTCTTTAGTCGTTCTGGTGGACATGAGTCGGACTTTGGATGAATTTAGGACTCCCGGTGTGGAGTAAGAGTCCTAAATTCTGCCTACTTTAGTTTTATTTACCATGGAAATTTCTAAATCAAAACTTTTATCGTAAGAAGCCTTTCTTCATATTGTATCACAAATATATAAATGTATTGATAATATTGTAAATGTAAATATATAATTAAGTATATAGTTATTTATGTAAGATATTGTATTTTGCGAGAGTTATTAATTTTTTCTGGCCAATAAAAAAATTACCAAAATATTTAACAACATTTTAGTAGAATTATTGAAACTAAATAATTATTCTATTATAAAAGTAATTTTGCATTGTTATTTACTCTGTTAGGGTTACTGTCAGAGAAAAAAATTGTTTTAACGCCATTAAAATGTTCACAATGGAAATAAACAAAAAAAAATCGTATATAAAAGCATAATAATGAACGACACAAAAAACAGAGAAAAATTCTTTAATTTAAGTTTATTATGAAAATTCTTTTATTGAATACTAAATTATTTATTTAGTTCGGGAAATTCTTATTATTAGTCTACAGAAAGTTTGCTTTTGTAACATGAAGAAAATTTTGCATTTTTGACTTATAAATTGTGGGGAAAATTTTAATTAACAAAAAGTTAACGTTTTCTAAAAAATTAATATTTTTAATGTGAATGCATATAAAAATAATTGAACGAAGGGGAAAAAAAAAAAATTATGCTATAGGGAAGTTAATTTTTATTTAATTTAACCAATTTGCAAATCACTTGTGGTCCATTCAAAATTAGGTTCGTCAAAATTGTATTATTTTTTTTTTAAATTTAAGTGGATAGGTTTTGCAAATAGGCCACCCTGTTGTTAGTTATATATAATGGCTACCACGACCATTATTTGCAATACTTATTGTAATATGTTTTAAATGTTCTTATTTTTTAAGACTTCTGTTGTACATTCGATAAAAATATGTAAACAATGTTTTTAATAAATATATATTTCCTATTTGTGTTGTTCTTTTTTTCCATCTTCTTTATATCTCTCTTAGTGGATTTATTTCTGTGGTTTTTGAAAAAAAGATAGTCGGTGAATGACCGGCAGCGTACTTCCCCAGAACGAGTTAATCAACTAATTTTTCGCTCCCTCTCCAAAAGATATCGACTGTTTGCGCTAATATTCAACAGTTGACATAGGAGCTCCTAAATCCTCATAATAAATTTTGTGTCGATACATTTTTTGGGTTGAGTCCCCTCCCATTCTGCGGATATCACTGAAATTTGACAAAACTCATTGTGTTTTGACTTTAGGTTCGAAATTCCATGTCGATTCATTCGTTACATCGGCAGTTATTGGAATTAATTAGTTAATAGAGTTCCCTCTGATCCCTCTTCTTTCGATTCCGCTGAAAACTAATAAGTGTCGTCCTTATAAGGTTTTGAATTCACATATGAAATTTTAGATCGATACATTCTTTATAACGGAAGTGATTTGAGTTTTTTTATTTGTCTAAAAAACAATTGGTGTCGTCTAGAGGGTTCTGGATTCACATATAAGATTTCGTGTTGATTCATTTATTCTATCGGTGATTATCGTGTTCACAGACGAAAAACATGGAATTCCATTGAAAACCGCATCGAATTTTCGGCCGATTACATAACTTCCCCTGTACTTTGTATTGTTGGGGAAGTAGAAACAAATGAGTGGTTTTTGATTAAAGAAACGTGAACAGTACCTGCATAATAATGATATTATGATATGCATTTGATATGCGTTAAACCATAAGATGGTAGGTAATAGGACACATCATAAATATGTATACATCAAGATAAATTATAAATACTGCTCTTTCGTCATTCTAGTGGACATGAGCCCAACTCTACTTGTAGTAAAGTCTTTATTCAATTTACATAATAGAAAATTACATACAAAACATATATACAATAATGTGACCTTTTATGAAGACGAACTCAATGGCCTAAACCGTCTTGAGAAGTCTAGATTTACATAAATAATATTATCTTATAAACTTATTTCTTATAAGCTTATTAACAACAATTTTTTCTTTCTAAAATACAAATAAAAATAAAATAATATATATATATATATCTTTGTTCCTATTTATTTACTTAATTCACAGTTTCTGAAATCGTAAGCCTTTTTGCAATAATTTACCCCAACTCTACTGTGGGAGTCTTAAATTTTGCCTACCCTAAATTTTTATTTACCTAGGGTAGGGGTCATTAACAAGTACCTGACATCGTACAGGCTCTGGACCATCGCTTAACGTCCCATCCGAAGGACGGCGTGTTTAAGTTTATTTTACCTCCCAGAAACATTTATTAACTCTTAGGGACGGACACAAATGTCACTAGTAATAGCAATAATAATTGTAAAAAATAAATAAATATTGGTAATAAATGAGTACAAAAATAATAATATACTGTAGATAAAGTTTTCAATTATAAGTATTTAAGAAAAAGCGTCATTTTCAACCTCTAAGGTAGCGTGCTTGTTTACTGAGCTCAAGATCGCGGGTTCGAAACCCACCTGAGGCTCTTAGGTTTTAGAGGACTACCATCATCATATCCACTAGAGCGACGAAAGAGCGCTCTGGTTGTGGGCAATATAAACTCGTAGTTAAATCCCGGGCAAGAGTCACAATTAACCAATTTAAAATATTTCAAAAATTGATCGGCATAACTGGCAAAGATGACTGACTTAAACAAAGTGGTACGGTAAGCTCCAAACAAAACGTTCGTTTGAATGCTGTCCACAAATCAACTTTATGGACCAGTGCGTCTTAAGGAGAGGCAAATATAGCCATTTTGTTATAAATAGTAACACTGGTGTGTTACATGGCAGAGTGCCATACTAGAAGACTCAGTGGGATCGTTGTTGCCGCCCTGGGATGAGCAAGTGTCCAGTCTGCCATAATGATGGCACTCACACCTGCACTGGCTGCAGACAGGTACACAACTCAATCCATTATTTATTTACAATAAAATATGACAAATAAAATATATAAATAAATAAAAATACATAAGGTCGTGGGTTCGTAGCCCGACCGAGGCCCTTAGTTTATTTTATCTGGGAGATAAAATAAACTTAAGCACGCCGTCCTTCGGATGGGACGTTAAGCGATGGTCCCGAGCTTGTACGATGTCAGGTACTCGTTAAAGACCCCTACCCTAGATGAATAAAAATTTAGGGTAGGCAAAATTTAGGACTCCCACAGTAGAGTCGGGCTCATGTCCACCAGAGTGACGAAAGAGCGCTCTGGTAGTAGGCGATATGACCTCGTAGTTAAAGCCCGGGCATGAGTCACAAAACCTAACCTAACCTATATATATATATATATATAAATAAATAATATAGATAGATAAAAACTTTATTGCACAAAAGATTACAACCTCTATGGCAATGAGTGTTGTTTTTTTTTTTTTTTTACAAAATAAATATTGTTATAGTTAAGTATATAAAATAAAATAAAAGAAAATATATCTATATAAAGAATTGTACATAATAAGCAATATAACAACTAAATAAAAAGATACCAATAATAGTGAAATAGTAAAAATGGACATGCTCTTTAAATATGAATAGTGAAGCAGGATAAAATAAACAATTCAAAAGTTATATAAAACAAGATATGACATGAACATGAATAAATAAAAAATAATAATAATAAAAAAAAATATACAAACAAATTACATTATGTTATTCTTTAATTTCAAGGCAACAGTAAAAAATAAAAATAAATTGTTAATTTTTGTAACTTCTAAATTATTTTAAATTTGCACAATTGTTTCTGAGTAATATTCTGCTTTATTGGTGAGATAATTGTAGAGAAATGCTTGCCTGGGGATACACAAGGAGGGACAATGGAACAAAAAGTGTATGAGGTCGTCCATAATTAATTATATATATGTATAATATATAAATAAAATATTAAGAAAGTCGTCAGTGAATCTCGAATTAATATATTACTTTTTCGTTCCTCCAAAACCAAATTTCACTTCTGAATCATACTATAAATGATGATTCGATTCATTCATTACAACGGCAGTTATTGGAATGAATCGAGCCCCCCTTCTCTGGCGAAAAATTAATAAGTGCCATCCTTATGGGGTTTTGAATTCAATAATAAAATTTAATTTCCGGCCGATTTGGCTGAAAATTAATAGTTGTCGTCCTTGGAAGGTTATGGATACACATATAAAATTTCGTGTCGAAACATTCTATAAGGGAATAAACGTGTTCACGGGTACACGTACAGATTTGTTTTTATTTTATTTTTTTGGAATCAGGACGGAAACATGAAATTCCGTAGAAAATCAGTATCGAATTTTTGACCGATAACATAACTTCCCTTATTCTTTGTGTAGTTGGGGAAACAATATAGAGTAAAAATGAAAAATAAAAATACAAAACTTGCAGATACGACTTTTCGACCTTTCCCTACTCAGCTATGCGTGTTGTGTGTGTCAGAAGCCACAACTGGAACCTGATCTTCCACTACAAGACACTGACTAAACTTGTCAACACTTCCATCGTCTGATTACAGGTGGATTACTGCTGCAAGGAGCATCAGAGGGACCACTGGAAACAGCACAAGATCCACTGTCGCCCCTTCCAGGTGTGTACCAAATCTTTTCTACAGCGAAGTTGGAAACCTTTGGACCGTATTGTGCTTTTCATATTCAAGTGCGACCTGCATAACCAAATGAAATATGTTAAATTGACACAAAGATATGTATAATAGTCAAGAAAAAATTATTTATACCATATCCGTTATTTTATACTAAACACTACAGTTGTATGCGCGCTTGCTTACTGAGCTCTAGATGGCAAGTTCGAAGTTATCTGAGGGATAAAATAAACTTAAATACGTCGTCCTTCGGATGGGACGTTAAGTGATAGTCCCGAGACCCTACGATGTCAGGTTCTCTTTAAAGATCTCTACCCTAAGTAAATAAAAATTTAGAACTCCCACAGTAGAGTCGGGCTCATGTCCACTGGAGCATTGATCTCCAATGTTTTTTGATCACGTACCCCTAAGAAGAAAATAATTATAAGTTATACACCCTATAATATAATATTATATAGTATAATATTATATATAGGCCATAATATAATACCAACACCAGAAGTAGACGCACTATCAGAATAACCTTCAACCCGCGGTTTCTTTGCGGGCAATTTTTTTTAAGCATTTATCCATTTTATGAGGGGTTTAAAAACAATAGCATTTAAGAGTCAACTAATTATAATACACACCGCTATCTATATAAGTTCCGTACAGTTCATAAAATTGATTGAAGATTCACAACCAACCAGCCACTTGCACAATGGCGCACTGAGCGGCCGGGACGTGAAACCAGACATAGCGACCAATGAGAGAACCTCGCACTCACGTTATACACGTTCATACACTCGCAAGTGATCGTGAGCCTACTTCTTTGGCGTACCCCCAAGACCACTGCACTAGAGTGACGAAAGAGCGCTCTAGTAGTACGCGAAATGACGTTGTAGTTAAAGCCCATGCATTAGTCAAAATAACTATACAATTTGTCTCTCCTTCACTGTATATCCTTGTTATAATTTTTTTTAAAGATTAAATTAAATATTTTTCTGATGTGGGTCGCGTGTTGTCTCCCTACCTTAGGTACTCGTAACTAAACAAGAATAGGTTAAGTTTAGGACCTTTACAGTGTACATGAAAATATGTTAGAATGGCAATTATAAATAGTGAGCAGTCCAAACATTAAACAGGCAGACAATAAGAAAGAATACCTTGAGCTCGCCGTCCTTCGGAAGAGCCGTTAAGTGATGGTACCGAGCCTGTACAATTTCTCAGGTACTCGTTAAAGAACCCTACCCAAGGTGAATAAACATTGATAGGCAAGATTTAGGACTTCCAAAGTCGAGTAAGGCCCATGCGGTCTTTCGTCGCTCTGATAGTAGGCGTTATGACCTCATAGTTAAGCCCGGGCATGAGTCATGTCTAACTCTATTGTTCCTGTTCTATTGGCTGCAGGTAGAGAAGAACGCGGAACTAGGGCGACATCTAGTGGCTAAAAGGAACATCCCAGAAGGTTTCTGTATTATCTCAGAATTGCCCATCGTTCTAGGACCGAAAATAGACTCTCAACCGCTTTGTCTCGGCTGCTACAGACCTCTAGATCCTGAGACATCGTCTAGGTAAGTATATAGCTCTCTGAGCTGACAATCTATATATAAGACCTGACCTCTAGCGGCAATATATGACAATTTTTTTTGCGGGGCGACAACAATCTCCCATAGCCCATTATATTATACCTATTACACTGATTCAGGTTTTGAGGAAACTTAACCCCGCGCCAGTGACCTTCACTCATACACTGATTCAGGTTTTAAGGAAACTTAACCCCGCGCCAGTGACCTTCACTCATACACTGATTCAGGTTTTGAGGAAACTTAACCCCGCGCCAGTGACCTTCACTCATACACTGATTCAGGTTTTGAGGGAACTTAACCCCGCGCCAGTGACCTTCACTCATACACTGATTCAGGTTTTGAGGAAACTTAACCCCGCGCCAATGACCTTCACTCATACACTGATTCAGGTTTTGAGGGAACTTAACCCCGCGCCAGTGACCTTCACTCATACACTGATTCAGGTTTTGAGGAAACTTAACCCCGCGCCAGTGACCTTCACTCATACACTGATTCAGGTTTTGAGGGAACTTAATCCCGCGCCAGTGATCATCACTCATACACTAGTTCAGGTTTTGAGGGAACTTAATCCCGCGCCAATGATCATCACTCATACACTGATTTATGTTTTGAGGGAACTTAATCCCGCGCCAGTGACCATCACTCATACACTGATTCAGGTTTTGAGGGAACTTAATCCCGTGCCAGTGACCATCACTCATACACTGATTCAGGTTTTGAGGGAACTTAATCCCGCGCCAGTGACCATCACTCATACACTGATTCGTTTTGAGGGAACTTAATCCCGCGCCAGTGACCATCACTCATACACTGATTCAGGTTTTGAGGGAACAATCCCGCGCCAGTGCATCACTCATTCCGTTGTTACCAATACAACACACCGTTCTCCATGTCTGCCCAACCGACCCGAAACACTTTTCTCACATATATTAGCTATTTGAAATTATTGTAATTTTTTTGTCAACTAATTTTGTTCAATTGAATCCTACAGGTGTGAAGGTTGCGAATGGCCCTGCTGCGATCCTAATTGTCCTGGTCTCACATCACAAGAACATCATCTTCCAGAATGCATTGTTTTAAGTAAGAACCTTCAACCTGCTCGTGTTGGACAATTCAAGTAAGCACAACCCTGTTTTATACAGGTTTTCCCGATCAAATAACCTTAACTACAAAGAAAATTCTATGTGACGTGGCCAATACAGGACTTTCTTATACCAACCATGATTACAGATCACTCTCTCCCCCTTCTCAAAACCATTTCATACTGATCTTACTGGGTATAGAAAAGTAATGAATTGGCGTCGGCGGTTTTTTTGTTTCATTGTAAAGCGCAGTTCTGAGAGTGACTTTCTTAAACACAGTAATGCCAGTATGAAATGTATATAAGAAAAGAGATGTGGAGGGAGAGTGGTCTGTACAAACGTGGTTGGTATAAGAAAGTCCAATAATGGCCAAGTATATTCTATTTTTTAATTAGATTTTAGGTTTGGTTTGGTTATTACGACTCAGTCAACTACTAACTCTATATACCGTATTTAATTATTATTATTTATTTTTTGGCCTTATATTCGATGCATATTAGCCACATGTCACTGTGTTATCTAGTTATTTACATCCATGGCCCCGGGAGGGGTTCTATCTACGAAATAAAACTCATTCCCAGACGGGACTCGAACCTGCAAACCAGGGTGAGACCATGCGACCAAAGCCCTACGCTCTAGCCCGCACGGCCAACATTGCCCCCGATTTTAAATCTTAGAATACAAAGAGATCTGAGATAACTAATAATATTATTATTCTAAAGACGACTATTAATATTCCTCAAAATCGGCCAAAGGGCAGGGGGGATCATATAGTTAGTTATTATGACTCATGCCAGGGCTTTAACTACGAGGTCATATCGCCTACTATCAGAGCGCTCTTTCGTCAATCTGGTGGACATGAGCCCGACTCTGCTGTGGGAGTTCTAAATGTTGCCTACCTTAAATTTTTATTCACCTAGGATAGGGTTCTTTAACGAGTACCTGACATCGTACAGGCTCGGGACCATCGCTTAACGTCCCATCCGAAGGACGGCATGCTGAAGTTTATTTTACCTCCCAGATAAAATAAACTAAGGGCCTCGGCCGGGTTTCGAATCCACAACCTTGAGCTCAGTAAGCAAGCACGCATACCACTGAGCTACCGACGCCCTTAGTCACTAGTAATTACAATAATTGTAAAAAATAAATAAATATTAGTAATAGATGAGTCACACGGAGCCATGTCTGGCGAATATGGAGGCTGGGGCGTCATTACAGTGTTGTTTTTGGCCAAAAATTAACGAACAAGCAATGAAGTGTGAGCAGGTGCATTATCGTGGTACAAAAGCCATGAATAATTCATGGCTAACAATGTACAGACACTTTTCAGAGATGTTTACCAACACAACAACGAAGAAATTCCCGTTATTTTTTGAACACATCTCGTAGATCATACCTAGTCTCTACTGAGCACAGATCAGACATGACTTTTTTTTCTGTTCTCGTTGACAAAATAACTATTTTTATTATTTTCAGCTACGACGCCATCTTGCCTCTTAGATGCCTTATTCTACAAAAGAAAAGTCCCAAAAAGTGGAAACAGTTGATTTCAATGGATTCACATATTACTGAAAGAAATGAGACAACTGAAATTTATAAGTACGTATACAATAATATTATATCATTGTTTATCTATAATAATATTATAATATATTATTATAATGCGGAGCTACATTTATGACTAAATTTGCTTCTTGGCTTTTTTTCTCGAATTTTTACTTTTTTTTATTGACATTCAAAACTTGGATTAGAATTAATACTAGTTTTGAGTGCCAAAAACATTACAATAGAAAGAACGGTCCTGGGGTCTGATAGACGCCTCACCGCGACATGATGACTAAGGAATGGAGAGTGCACTACAGGGCTAAACTTTTGGGGTCATCTTGAAATATCTTTCCCTACTTCTCGTATCACCATTCTCTGACTACGCTCAGCAAAATTGAGTCGCTCTTATGTGATTTTGGGTGAACAGATGGCCATTTGTTGGTGTTTGAGTGACGGTTGTATGACCCATTTCGTCTCCAGCTAAAATTGTCGCATTTTTTTGATATAAAACGCTAGCCTATATTATATCTAGCAGTGAAATATCAGCCCGGACTTTAACTACGAAGTCATATCGCTCTGGTGAAGCCAAACTCTACTGTGAGAGTTCTAAATTTTGCCTATACTCGGGACCATCATTTAACGTCCCATCCGAAGGAAGGCTCAAGGTTTTTCTATCTCCCAGTAAAAAAAAACAAAAAACTGGGTTTCGAATCCGCGATTTTGAGCTCAATAGGCAAGCACGCTACATTTTTGGGCTTTACAGAATAAAATATCAGAGCAAATTCTGAATTTATAATATGTATTTATTCACAGCTTTATTATTCTTCCAACTCATTTTTGGTCTTTACAATGTCACAAAAATATTCTTCATGCATAAAATAATATGATTAATATAAAGACAAATTATTCACAATAAAGATCAGCAAATAAATTGAAGATATTGATGATTGGAGTTTTTTTCCCGAAACGTCTTTTGCTTGGTTGTAAAGATCAAGAATAAATTGTGAGAATAATAAACCTATGCATAAATATATATACAGTCGACTCTCGATATGACGAAACTCATGGGCCATAAGAAAAAAATCGTATTATAGAGTAAAAGAACAGTAAAAAAATTTCGTAATATAGAGAGGGATTAAAAAATGTAAAGAAGAATTACATAAGAATTCTATTATACATTTTATTATGTATGTATTATACATTTAATAAATTCTGAGCAAAAATAGAATTACGTATATGCTTGCATGTACATATGTATTTCCAAAAAGTTAAAAAAAAAAAAAAAAATTCTGTAATTTTCTGCTGATGTGAACTGGCTAAGCGTGCTCGATCAATCGATTCAATTGTAATGAAGCCGGAAATGATGTCAACTTGTTGTCAAAGTAGATACTGGTGAAGTATTTTGAGAGACTCGGAGGCAGCTCTCGACGTAGATGGCACTACTTCCGAGTCTGAGACCTCTTCTTCACAATCTTCGTTGTCTTCTTTGTAAAGGGAATGATGTACGTAAAGGACACGTTTATGTTCATATAGCGTGTTTATACGTTCGATTCGTTATACTGAGTGTACAGACATGCATTGTTTCTTTCGCTATTTCGAGTTTTTGTCAAAGGACCAAGGCTTCATTTTGTAATATCGAGTGACGTTATATCGAGAGTCGACTGTATTAGAATAAAATATATTTTTCAAAGAAAAGTGATAATTTAACGAGATTTGAATGTTAAGGAATTAAATACATTTACAGGGAAATAGAAGAGAAAATATCGAAGTATCTACTGGATAATTACCTATCACAGTTACAGATTGGAGTTCTTCAAAATATATCATCAGTGATAATACACGTTATATGCGGAATTATTGAAGTAAACAGTGTCGAAATAACAATTGGTAACTAGTCAATTTTTTAATAATATACAATTATTATTGTGTGGTATTATCCTGGGTCCTATTCTCTACACAATATACACAGCTGATATCCCCACCCATCCATCAACACAACTCCACCTTTGCAGAATATACTGATGTCCTCTCTCATCCCGACCCAGTCCTACCATCCAGACACCAACAAGAACACCTGATATTCCTTCTGTCCTGGTACAAAACGTGAAGGTGAAAGACAAGAAGTCAGTTCACTTCGTCTTCATCCTTCGTCGAAAATATACCAGCCCTTCAGTGTACCTTAACCAAAGTCCCATTCCTTTAAAAATCGAAGTCCGCTATCTAGGCCTCATACTCGACGAACGACTAACTTGGAATCCTCACACGAGACTGAAAAGACAAGAAATGAACAGACGATATAAAGTACTCAAACCTATGTGGACTTACGGACTTGAACTCTGGGGTTCTGCCAAGGCTTCCAACCTCCAGCGCATCCAATCCCTCCAATCCAAAATTCTTTGTAAAATAGCCAATGCTCCTTATTACGTCTCCAACAAAACTCTTCACACTGACCTTAACGTACCTTTTGTTACCAAAGTCGCTAAATCAAAGTATAAAAAATTATTTTCCCTTCTTAGTTCCCACAATAATCCTCTAGTCCGTGCCCTCCATTCTGCCATACTCCCCAAAACGACGGCTTAAGCGTCAATGGCCTAGAGACCTCCTTAGCAGAAGTATTGACAGTCATTAGTTACAAATGAGAAATCAATGACTAGGGAGTATCAACACTGGGTGATTTCTCCCCTCTTGACATTTTGACATTATCATTATCTCTCTAATAGCACATTTGCTTGTTGTATTTATTTTTATACAGTTGTAAATATCTGTTTGTAAATGAATAAAAAAATATTGTTTGTTGCCTTAATTACGTTTTATTTTCTACAGACGAAGAAGAAATAACAGCTTTGTATCCAACAGCATGTCTTATGGAACATAATTGTATGCCAAACGTCAAATACTCTTTTAGTTTGGAAGATTTCAAAATAAATGTGTACACGGTAGATGATCTGAAGCAGTAAGTAGATAATTCCATTAAATCTCTCCAATAACCATTCTTACTGTAGCAACATTTCAGTTAATTTTAGTGGGATTTGATCTTTAGCAAACTTTTGTAGTTAGGAAATCATTTATAGCACAAATTAATCAATTACGTTTTTGCTCTCCCTCCAGAGCTAATCAACCGTCTGGGCTAGAACTCAATATTTCACTTACATAGTGGCTGACTCTACTGGGTTCCCGGACACTCGTGGATTCAGGAAAACTAGGAGGTAGGCCGACTAGCCAAGGAAGGTTCAAGTAAGCCCTTTATGGGGCCAGAGCCAGTACTAGGAATATCTCGGGAGGCATACCGAACCCGGATTAAAGAGTGGACTAAAGATCTTTTGGAGTTTACATGAAGAGAAAAAACTACATGCAGACAGTCGAAGATGTTCCTTGGAGGGGAGTCGGTACACGGTCTGTTCAATAGACACCTACACACTGTAGGAGTCAAGGACAGTCCCACCTGTGACAGATATGGAGTAGAAAATGAGACGGCGGCACACTTCCTGGGCATTCGCTCGGGATACGCGCGAGCGAGATTACACATCTTTGGTAAAGATGTAATCGCAGAGGAGGACTTTAGAAGATTGGACCACGGGAGCATTCTCAGGTTCATTAAGGAAACTGGGAGACTGACTACTTCATGAAGGGCTTGGTTTAGGTAGTATAAACATACAGGTAACAAAATAAGGTGGAACCCCAGCTTCCAGGGAAGTGATAAGAACACTGGATGCTTAGGTCCCTAGGTGTAAAACACCAGCCAATACAACATATATAATGGGTTCTGAATACTCATACTAAATTTTGTGTCGATACCTCTATGTATCGGCAGTTATTAGTATTTGAGTCGAGCCATCTTCTCTAGTCCCGCTTCCCTTCGGCTGAATTCGCTGAAAATTAATAGATGTCGTTCTTATTTGGATTTAAATGTACATATTGAATGTTGTGTTATTCATTACATAGGCAGTTATTAGGGTTTTTGAGTTGAGCCCCCCTCCCTTTTGGCTGGTTCCACAGAAAATTAATAAATGATGTCATTATAGGGCTTTAAATCTACATATCAAATTTCATTTTAAGTAGTTATTCAAATATTTGTTATTTATAAAGAGAGACACCTACTTAACCAATTTGAATAATTATTTCACCTTTAGCAAGCTTATTTCTTTACACAGGCTATAAATCTTCACGCTTTATCAAAAGGGAGCTAAGCAGTGATGGTAGAAGTGAAGCAATTCGGAGGAGAAACAGCCGTTCGGGCGCCATTTGTTGCATACGCTGCCTAAACCTTTTACGTTACATCAAAATTATGTATAAAGGAATTGTTGTAAATGAAAAGTTCTACGAAAAAGTCTGCGATAACACATATCTCTCTAAACATATAATAAATACTTTTGTTTGTCCATAAGTTTGTAAGTTGGTGCCATAACGCAGAATTTAAAAAAAAAAATATTACCATAAAACATTTATTTTAGCAGCAATTTTCCGCAATTGCACCCTTTGAACCAAAGTAGCCATTGCAAAAATTGTTGGTTAATGTATTAATTGTTGTATTCTAGAGGAGCCCACATCTGTACTATGTACACACACACATTGTGGGGTACTGCAGCCCGAAGGGAACATCTCAACAGAACTAAATACTTTATCTGCAAATGTGCAAGATGCAATGACCCCACTGAACTTGGCACCAATTTCAGCACTCTCAAGTGTTTAGGGAATTCAGTAACTGATGTGGTAAGTACATTGTCAACTAAATGTATCCATAAATGTTTTTTTTTTGAACATCTTAATAAACCAACTTTTACTACGAGGTCATGACGCCTACTATCAGAGAGCTCTTTCGTCCCTCTTTCGACTCTACTGTGGGAGTCCTAATTTTTGCCTCTTTAGTACCTGACATCGCACAGGCTCGGGACCATCGAAAGACATCGTACCCAAGGTTTTTTCACCTTTCATATTTAAAAAAAAAACTCTAAGGGCTATTTTTGTCCCTAAAATTGTTCGAATTCAAAGGGAGGGGAGAGACAACATTTAACCACAACTTTTCTCCTCTTCTAAACTATAAAATAAGCAAAATTATACTCAATTGTAATTTTATTATATATTTTAAATATTTATTTTTTAAATTTTTACATTTCTGTACATATTAATTACATACATACATTAAAAATAACAAACTTATATGCTCTTTCAATTTCCGTTTATTTTTTACGTTAGTTCACGTTTCGCCCATACGGGCATTGTCGGGCTCATGTCCATCAGAGCGATGAAAGAGCGCTCTAGTAAACAATATGACTTCCTAGTTAGAGCCCTGCATGAGTCACTTATAAGTTAGTTATTAACTAACTTATAAGTTGCAACTGATCTCAATCAAGGATATTTTAGCTCGCTCAGTGGTAAGCGTGTTTTCTGAGCTCAAGATCGTGGGTTCGAAACCCGACCGAGGCTCTTAGTTTATTTTATCTGGGTGGTAAAATAAACTTAAGCACGCCGTCCTTCGGATGGAACGTTAAGCGATGGTCCCGAGCCTGTAGAATGTCAGGTACTCGTTAAAGACCCCTTCTCTAGGTGAATAAAACTTTAGGGTAGGCAAAATTTAGGACTCCCACAGTAGAGTCGGGCTCATGTCCACCAGAGTGACGAAAGAGCGCTCTGGTAGTAGGCGATATGACCTCGTAGTTAAAGCCCTGGCATGAGTCATAAAACCTAACCTAACCTTTATCACTACATGTCCTATTTAAATGTATACCTGTTGGCGCCAGACAGAACGCTGTGGAGGGGACATCCTGGCGATAAATGGTGATGAGGACCCCGACTGGAAGTGTACCAGATGTCCACTCATCCTGTCCTCGGTACATGTCACAGATCTGGTCTCCAGGCTGGGGGCTCAAGTGGACGCTGTTATGGAGGTAATGTAACAAAAACCCAATCATACTGTAGTAATCCCATGAAAGTAGAACTTGAAGACGAACGGATATCATGCCAGTGTGCACCCGAGCTAAATTGTGGAGCGGGTAGGTGAGTTTCTCCGTGAGTTTGATCGTGACTGGCTCTAGCACTGAAGGCATCTTTACTTCGTTGTCGTGTTAACATGTGTATACATTTCCGAGCTGACCGTTCCCGAGTTCTCATGATTGGGACGGGGTTTGGAGCGCCGAATGAACTGCTTGTAAACCACTCGTGACGATCCACCTCCTATCGGTTTTTCTGACGAACACAAAGGCGTTCTCAAAAGCTAGAATTCTATCAGGACTTAAATTATCCCTATTCTCAAAGAATGACCCTTATGATAGTCAGATGCTTTAAAAAATAATTTATTTGTAAGTTTATTGAATTTTTTTTTTTTTTTTGCCTAGGCACCTTCGGTGAAGAAATTGGAGACACTGTTAGAAAATTTGGAAAAAGTACTTCACAAGAACCATTATCACTGTTTTACAGTAGCTCACTCATTGGTGCAACTCTGGGGACGAGAAGTGGACTACAGACAGCTTACTGAAGGTGTACTACAGAGGAAAATTGGTAAGGGTTTGATTGTTAGTAGGGATCTATCGATACAAGTAAAGTATCGATACTTTTGGTGTACTAAGTTGATATCGAATAGATATTATTCAAAGTACTCGATTCAAATTTCAACAATTAAAAAGAAATTATATCAAATTTTCAATTCATCATAATCGTTTACCGTTTAATTGACTACAATTTTCTTTCATTTGTTGTTGCAATAAAATACTGAGCTCAAATTACGGTCCACGGACAAATGATATATATCGATGGTGATAACCTCATGTGTGATGTGATCACGCAGTCTGCATGATGCGTCCTTATTTCTTACCTTATTTACATTAAATCGTTTTTTGTTTATGAAGGTATACGTTTGTTTGATTTTGAACAGAACCGTGAACGTGATTACGATTTCAGCATTTTATTTCATTTTTACATTCCATTTTGTCAATTACAAATTATAATGCCTCATCGTATGGCAAAAATGTGGATTTATTACACTGAGAACGATTTGATCTCAGCGACTTGCAAAAAGTGTTTTAAAACAGTGAAATATTACGGGAATACAAATAGTCTCCAGTCGTTTTATATCCTTAGTAAAAATAAATTGTATGTTTATTTTATTAGGCTTTTTATTATTTTCAGTATGTTTTTAATAAAATAATTTTATCTTATTCGATTTGATTTGTTTGTTTCTAATGCCCACTACAATATCTCATTTATATCTTTCAAATTTTATTGTTTTTTTTATTATTATATACTATGAGGCTACGGGATTTAACTATGAGGCTACCTACAACCAGAGTGCTCTTCCATCACTCTGGTGGTCATAAGCCTGATTCTACCTACGAGAATCCTAAATTTTATCTAGGGTAGGAGTATCTGACATCGCTTACTGTTTCATCCGAAGGACGGCGTACTCAATCGCATGCTACACCTAAGCTACCGGCGCCCAGCTGAGAAGAGTGGGTCTGTGAATAATTTTAGGGGGTGTCACTTGGCGACAATGATCCCTTTAGTATAATACATTATTGTAATCGTCCATAAGCCTGAAATCGAGTTTTCAACATATTTCCAAGTTTTATGGTCCCCTAAATATGTTTTGACGATTTTGGAATGATGTTTGTGTGTTTATGATTAGAACTTTGTGAACGCTCCAGGTCAAAAACAAACAAGACATTTCAGATGATGTCACTTGTGCTAACTCAAATCTGATGACATTTTGACCGAAATCTGATAAAAAATGAGACCAATTTTGCTTGGCGGCCTAAGGACATTGTGCAAGATACCTCTTATATTTATGACCTATTACCCGGTTTAGCGAGACACATGCCAAAAACCGTACTGAAATGTCGTTTTGAAACTCATATTTTAAAACGTTAAATTATTTACCCAAAAACAGTAACCGTGAGGCGGATTTGGTAAGAACAGACACAATATTAGATTCTGTGTCATCTCATCATTGTTTGACTGACTAACTATTTCTTGTCTGATGACGTCGGACGGTCGAATCATCCGACCACATCAGGTTCTACCATGTATTTTCATTCAAGGTGAAGTTTTAAGATGTCCACAGTATGAAGATACTTGAAAAAAAAACTTTCAATATTTGTGGGGGTAGAACCGAGACCGGATCAAGCCCATAGAATGTTTGTTTTTTTAGGGCTGGTGGTATCACAGCGGACGTTTCCGCTCTCTTATAACGAAGTACTCGATACAATCGATACGAGTGGGTATCGACACTTTTTATTCGATAGAAAGTTTTATACAATACTACTCGTAAGTTAAAGTATCGGTACTTGGTATCGATTGAACCCTAATCGTTAGTACATACTTCCCCAGTACGAATTAATCAACTATGTTTTCCTCTCCCTCTAACACCAATCGACTGTTTTGGCTAAAAATCATTAGTTGACTATCACAGGAACTTCTGAATCTACAGCACAATGTTGTAATCAGCGACGGATTTAGTCCTATATCGTAGTCTTGTTAGCCAAAAAAATATATTCAACATTGAAAACATATATTTATTCTAATCAAGGTTCCATATATTATGTGTTGAAAAATAAAATAGGGTGTTTTTAGAGTTGTGCCGCCGACTGACTGGACTAGCCCGGATGGTAGACCCCACTTCGACGAGGACAGGTCTATACACGAGTGTAGCTCTCCTGGAAGAACACTCCGCCTTGGTGGAGGAGGCCCGCAGAGCTTCCAAGGACATACAAAAAGACCAGCTCCTTACAGAGGCCAACAATTGTCTTCAGGAGGCCCGTCGCATTGTTGACACTATAGGTAACAAAAAAATAAAATAATTCTATACTATAATAAATACTTTAAAAAAATATATATATTATTCTTTATATGTTATAAAAATTGGTGGTCATTACAAGACTTTCTTATACCAACTACGCTTACAGATCACTCTTTTTTCCTCCTTCCCCTTCTCAAAATCATGTCAGACTTTCAAATAATTTATGGTTTCCAGATTTACTTTGTGAAGCTCCATTCTAGGAATAGATAATTAAAATACACAATTTCTTTGTCAAACTTCACTATATATTCTCAAATACTCAACTAGTTTCGCCGTGTTAAGGCATTATCAAGAGTCACTTACAAACTGACAGAATTGGTTGACAGGGTAGAAGGTACAGTTATGGAGGGGGTTTTTAGTTAATGATACATGCCTCAACCAAAATTATTTCCAATTTAACAAAAAAACGTACCTTCAAAAATCTGGACTTCCAATGGGCTCCCCCCTCAGCCCACTCTTAGCAGATATATTTATGGACGACTTAGAAAATAAAATACTAAAAACAAAATTAGCAAAAAAACATATTTTATTTTGGTTTAGATATGTCGATGACGTCTTAACTGGTTTCACAGGCACAGACAGACAGTTGGACCAATTTAATAACAGGGAACACACAAGAAATACTAACTCCAACACTTCCTCATTTCACCAACATCTCACAGAAACAGGACATACCATAGACACACAACACAAACCAACTATAATACATATCTGCCAAAAAGATCCACTTTTGAATTTACTGGAAGCGGTAGAAATAAATAAACTGAACAAAAATAACGATATTGTAATGCTAAATGAACAAATAGAACTGAACCATTCCCCCCTTCTTAATTTAAATATCAAGTAGCTAAGAGTCTGATGATTGTGGAAATGTTTTGCCAACTGACATTCAGAGAATACTATATTTTTCATTTGATGTTTTAATTTGTCTTTAAATTCTATGTATTTGTTTTTATTCACTTTAATATTTATTATATGTTACATTTATATAATTCATGAGTCATACCTATATAAATACCAACACTTTACTGTTAGATTATCTTTATTACATTTTATATATATATATATATTTTCTTTCTTTTTTATTTTATATTTATTATTATCTTGTAAATATCTGTTTATTGGAATGTATGGAGTAGCAAAAACAAGGGATTCCCCGTCACTACCTAAAAAACCCCTCCATAACTGTACCTTCTACCCTGTCAACCGATTCTGTCGGTTTGTAAGTGACTCTTGATAATGCCTTAACACGGCGAAACTAGTTGAGTATTTGAGAATATATAGTGAAGTTTGACAAAGAAATTGTGTATTTTAATTATCTATTCCTATGTCATACTTTTTTTTTTTTTTTGATTGGCCTCGGCAGACACCACACTAGCCATCAGTGTGTTATTTTAGTTATATTTACGACATCCATGTCCCCAGAAGAGATTTCTATCTACGAAATAAAACTCACTCCCGGACGTGATTCGAACCCGCAAACCATGGTGAGACCAGGCAACCAAAGCCCTACGCTCTAGCCTGCACGGCCATGGCTCCCCATTTCATACTTACATTACTGGGTATATGAAAGTAATGAGTTGAATTACAAAAGTTTAATTAACTATTGCAAAGCCGTCTGGAATTATAGATTTGAGCTAGTTTCAGAATTTAATTATTATTAATATATAAACAGGAAGATGTTTTTTATTTTTATTTTTTGTTAGTTTTTTTTAAAGGATCATTTAAGTTAATTTTGTAAATTACTGCATTTGTATTTGAATTATTTTATTTTTATTTTGTCACTTTTATATATGTGTATTATCGAGTAGAAATAGAAGAGATAACCCCTCAGACGGTCAATTTGACCATGAGTATTGTCGTTCATTATTATTATTATTATTAATGTACATCTGTAAAAATAAAAAGAAATAAAGACGTTTATTATTAAAGTAATGAGTTGGTGTCAGCGGTATATTTTTGTTTTATTGTAAAGCGTAATTTGGATAAGAAATACACGTGTTGTAGTAAAGCATCACAAGTGAAAGGTTTATATATATATATTTATTATATCCGAGGGCTTCGGTTGCCTACTGAGCTCAAGATCGCGGGTTCGAAACACGACCGAGGCCCTTTTTATCTGGGAGATGGAAAAACCTTGAGCACGCCGTCCTTCGGTCCCAGACCCCATCTTAGTGAATAAACCTGGTTAGACAAAATTTAGGACTCCCATAGTAGAGTTGGGCTCATGTCGACCTGAGTAACGAAAGAGCACTCTGGTAGTAGGCGATATGACCTCGTTAAAGCTAGGGAATGAATCACAACTACTATATTCTTACAATTGATATTAAAACCTAATTTCTTTACGTTTTCAGGGCCTGGAACAAAACTATTGTCAGTCATAAACTCAGCTAGCAGAACTGTGGAGAGAGAACTGGACAAATTCAAGATAATAGAAATTACTTGAAAAATCATGAATTATCATTATAATATTGACAACTTATGTTTAAGTTTCATTTTTATACCTTTTCTCCCATTATTTTACTTCCATAGCTATACAAAGTGTGAGGAAGTTGTGTCAGTTTTCCACGAAATTTAATGTTTTCCGACAACCTGAGTCCAAAAATGAAAAAAAAAAAAAGTTTCTGCCTGTATTAACATGAGAACTCCCTTAGAATAAATGTATCGACATGAAATTTTTTATGTGTATACATAATCCTCTAAGGCATCTATTGATTTTCAGCCAAAGGGATACTCAAAATCTCTGCAATGAATATAACAACACATTTCAAAACTAATTTAAAAACCGCATAAGGACGACAGTTATGAATTTTCAGCGGAATTGGTCGAAGTGAAGAGGGGAATAGAGAACAGCTTAATTCAAAAACCCCATAACTGCTGATGTAAGGGCTCGTTCAGACGCTCAAGCCATTTGGACAAACTGGCTTGCGCAAGTAAATCGTTGCGCATGAACGCAGGCATGAAGTTCGCGCAAGCCAAAAAGTTTGACTTGAGTAAAATCTGTCTTGAGGTTGGTGTATTGGCATGAGCGTCTAAACGATGCTGAAGCCTCAGCTTCAACCTTGGGCATGCGCATCGCATTTTATTTAGACTTTTTATTAACATTCAATAAACTTACCTTTAGAAATGTGTTTTTTAATGCCGTGTAAATTGCGTCGCATGTTTCTGAAGTTATAGCACTTGGAGCTGGTTTAGAAATACATGTGGAAAATTTTAAACCTTCATAGCTGTTGCTAAAAATCTTAGAGTAGCTAATAGCCGTTAATGGGGGGTAATTGCACGTCTCATAACTCTTGAAATTATTGGTGTAATTAAATTTAGCAAATGCTGGTATGTGGCTTCGTCTATACGCAAATAGTTGCGAAAATCGTCAGGCTCATTGCGTAATTCAGCTATTAAAAATTGGTATGAGAAAACAAATCCCTTTCTTTTTAGCAACCATGGTTTCTAAACCTATGGTCTACCATTTCTTTTTATTAGCCTACAATTTGATATTTTTTTTATAATGCAATTTCATAACGCAGCCGTTGCAAGAATTAGTTCTTCGTAAAATTTTCAATTTTGAACTCAGGAAACTACAATTTTCAGGGTTCCTCACTTCACAATTGTGCAAATCAAACTGAACATGTGAACGGCAACATTTCATTCAGTTCAGTTGCACAAACTGGCATGCGCAAGCAAATGGCTTGAGCGTGTAAACGGGCCCTAATGAATATATCAACAAAAAAAAATTTCATAATTAAAGTGTAATTTAAACTCCATGAGAACAATATCTGTTAATTTTCGAAATCGGCCACAGTGAAGGGGGAGGGGACACGAAAATCCTAATAAAATTTATCGGCACATAATTCAATATGAGGATTTAGAAGCCCCTATGTATTGATTATTTATTATTATCCCAAACGATGGTTATTATCACAAACGGTAAACTGGTTTTGGACGGAGAGGGTAATGTTACTAGATGAATTCGTTCTAAGGAAACTTGACAGCGATTTACCAACTATTTTCTTAAACATATAGGAACATAAGAAATTTATGGTAAAATTTAGTAAACGCACTATCATCCACATATTTTATTATAAAATACGACAGTAAAAAATAAAATACAAAAAGCACATATAAAATTATTACAAGGACTATCACACATCAAATTTTGCAGATTAAATGTTATAAATTGTTTTTCTAATACATACATTTTTTATATAAATATTTTTTTAAATATAAAGATAGTAAAAAAGTTTAATATTTTTATAATAATTATCACACATATCTTTGCACATTAAATCTTACAACTTTTAGTTTTTACAACGAACATTTTTTCAAATATAACATAGCACAATATAAATATAAAAAATCAGTCCTTAAAATTCACAAAACATTAAGTGAGGATTCTAATAATTATTATAAATTATGAAATATAAAATCAATAAATTAATTTAACATTTCGGTTTTTTGAGATGTATAACTATTGGAAAAAGTTTCACAAACAGCAACAATATTTAGAACTTTAGAAAGGTTTGTTTTTCTTTATTTTTTTAGGATTTCAAAAAGAAGTTTGCTCAATTTATTATAAATTTCCACAATTGTCCGCGCTTCTCAACTTAGAAGTTTTTTTAAGCTTGAAGTTTTACATCAGTATGATTCTCGATACAATAAGAAGTGAAACGGACGGAAACATTTGAAGACTTATTTCAGCTTATCCAACTGGAGGGAATTATATATTCAGCTGAGCCTTATCTTACATTTTTAATTATATTTATTTTTTTGGCAGGTATACTATTCTCCCATGATTTGATATTTTGTAAAATCAAAAAATAAACAGAAGAATAATTAATATATCTGCCTGAAAAATATATTGTGATTTCAAAATCTTCTTAAACCCAGCAATTTGTATATTCTTAGGGGACGTATGTCCCAGAATATTTTTAATGTTCAATCAATTTCACTTATAAAAGTCACAAAAAGCTACTTCAGAATATAAACATTAAACATAAGATTGTTACTACTGTATCCACTAATTTATTTAGAGTGGGTTTACACGATAATAATTTTACTATCATGATGAAGTGGCTCTAACCATAGTAACTATTATATGTGTTTACATACACAGATTTTGACATAGAACTATCTTTCCCCACGTTAGTTAGGGAATAACATCGTGAACATGGAGGCAGCGATGTTTAGAACTACTAATTGTAAAGTGATAAATAATCATATATATAAAGCTGAAAATGTCTGTGCGTTGTACCGCTATAACTCACGAACGGCTTGATGGATTAATTTTTTTTAAAATTTGTTCGTCATCGTTTGTGGAAGGTTATAGGCGTCTTAGTACCTCAATATCTGGTCCATCCCAGCATCCACCCACGCAATCTTTGTAACTCAAAAACCACTGCAATGATTAATGAGGAATCTTTTTAAATAGATAAGTTTTATCTACCGGAAGGTTAAGGTCTATTTTTTAATCAACCCCTGGTCCATCCCAGCATCCACTCACGCAATCTTTGTAACTCGAAAACCATTGCAACGATTAATGAGAAATCTTTTTGAATAAATTAGTTTTAGCTCCAAAGCTAGCGTTACTACAGTTGAAGGACTATAAGCCTTATTCCGTATGAATAATTCAAAATTATAACATCATGAATGTACTGTCGAGGAACTGAATAGCCTTATAGGAGATATTGGGAGAAAAGTCAAAGTTCCCCGGGCAACGCCGGGTATTACTGCTAGTACATTGATAAAAAATAGCTTACAGAGTTATAATACAAATATATTATATTTATTAAAGAAAATTAAATGCACAGTAGCAAAAAGTTGTGCACAGTAATTTAAGTTCAGTAGAAAACATATTATTCACAGTAAAAAAATTAATTCACATATACAACATTAAATTCAGAGTAATAAATTTATAACACGGTTAAAAAGGTAAACAAAAGGTAAAAAAAAAAAAAAAAAAAAAAACTCATGGTAAGAATACATTTACTGGATTTACTCGGTAAACTGCAATTTTGTACTGTGCATTTTAAATCTTAGTCTTCCATTTTTTTTTATGTGACATTCAATTTTTTTACCTAGTGTTTTGAAATTTCCTACTGCGCCTTATTAACCGTGTTATTGGATTAACATAGTAGGCAATACATTTTTACTTATTGTGTTAAAATGTTTTTACAGTGTTGCATTTTACTGTGCATTTATCATTTTGTACTGTGTAATTAACCTTTCTTACTCTGTAAGCTGGTTTTTTTTACTGTGCGTTTAAATCCTAGCTTATATTTATGACAAAACAAGTTTCAATCCTCCAGTCCCTAACCCTCCGATACAATAGCATTAGAAAGTTAATCTAAAATTACAATTACCTTCCATGATAGAGATTTTTCACTTTAAGAGTAAAACTATTATAGTGTACACTCACCCATAATTATATCACTTATATTTTCACAATGTTTTGTCTAACCTACTACAAACAACAATACTTACAATATCTAAAGCAGCCCTAAAATCTATAAGGTGACACAGGGAGTATGTGCCAGACGACAGGAAAACATTTGGGAGATAAACAGAAGAAATAAAAAAATCCTATATACATGGACTCGGAAACACTTATTTAAAATATATTAAATTATCATTACAGGCTAAATTCTGGCGGAAAAAGTATTCAGTATATGGCCAAGTTTTTAGGCCAGAAATTATTCTTATAAATAGAAAGAAAGCTTAAAATAGTATGTAAGAATCAACCTCTTTCTAAATGACCGATTGTGTTCACAATTTTGATGTACAGAGTCGTATAAATCACCCAGGCTGTCGTAGTTATTAACTTGAAACTAACAACAGTTTTCATTACTTTTATCTGACTTTAAATCCATCATTGAACCCCCTCTGAAACTGCTATCCTGGAAACTACAAGAATGTTGGACTCTACTGGGTTTCTGGACACTTGGAGATTCAGGGAAACGAGGAGGCAGACCAACTAGCCAAGGAAGGTTCAAATAAGCCCTTCATGGGGCCAGAGCCAGTACTAGGAATATCTCGGGAGACATACCGAACCCGGACTAAAGATCTTTTGGAGCAGTCAAGGAGAGTAAAAACTACATGCAGACAGTTGAAGATGTTCCTGGGAGGGGAGTCGGGACACGGTCTGTTCAATAGACACCTACACACTGTAGGAGTCAAGGACAGTCCCACCTGTGACAGATATGGAGTAGAAAACGAGACGACGGCACACTTCCTGGGTATATGCTCGGGATACCTGCGGACGAGATTCCACATCTTTGGCAAAGATGTTATCACAGAGGTGGACTTTAGAAGATTGGACTATGAGAGCATTCTCAGGTTCATTAAGGAAACTGGGAGACTGAGTACTTTATGAAGGGCTTGGTTTAGGTAGTAAACATACAGGTAATATAATAAGGGGGAAGCCCAGCGCTTCCAGGGAAGGGATAAGAGCACTGGATGCTTAGGTCCCTAGGTGTAAAAAACCAGCCCACCACCATATATTTTAGTGATAAATATTCTTAGAGATATTCATGGGGGCACATATTTCAATATGATATCGTATCGATTGTATAAATCGAAAAGAATAAAACTATTATATTGTACACTCACCCATAATTATGTATCGCTTATATTTTCACAAAGGTCAGGGGGGGGGGGAGGGGGAGGGAGGGGGGGGGGGACAAATTTCAATATAATATTCATTTTTCTCCCAGATCTTACACTTAAAGACTTGTAACAAATAACCATTTTTTAAACAAATATTGTTGAGACGCAATTTAAAATTGGCCATTGAACCTCGCCCATATAAAGGTACCCGTCCTTATTTAAGTCACCCTGAATATCTTCTGAAATTTATCTGATCAATATGATTTTTGTGTCATTTCTCATTTTAAAAATCTAGTTTCACAACTTGGAAAGAAAATCATAATTTGGAGAGAAAAACAGTTAAGCTCGGGATTTAAAATCAGGATAAAAAATGGGCAAAAGGGGTGTATTTTCATGTTTGTATGTATATACATATATATATATATTTATTTTTTTCTTCTCATTATTTAACGTCCCAAAACTTATATTTTAATGCTTTGTTTGGAATTACCATTAATTATATTTTCTTACAAAATATGAATTACATGTTTAATATTTAATATATGTTATATAATTTTGACTATCCTAAATATTTTTCGGAAACCCAAATATATTCCTGAATTTTGACTCATATCCTGGGTCACCTTGAAAAGTAGGTGATCCAATATAAGTTTGCGGAGCGATATTTAATGAACGATCAAGGCATAAACATAATATTTTACAGTGAATTTTGCATAACAATGTATTTTGGGTTTCCATAAATTACATATTTATTCTGGTCCATATTCAAAAACGAACCTATTACCTTTATTTTTATGTCGTTTCTAATAAATTGACTAATCTGACCTATTCCGGGAGAATTTCAGACAAATTAGGAAAATGTTGAGAAAAGAAGAACATAAACTCGGTTTTAAAACTCTATTTTAAGAGCCACTCTTTGGATAGAGGTAAAATCAAAAACTAAAATTGAAAACACAAGTTGAGAATATAGTCTACAGAGCGCGACGTGCAACCAACTGTATATTGGCTGACGTTTTATAGACAGAATTAAAGAACATTTGACTGAAATGAAGAACTAAGACTTTCGCGACCAACGATAATGTACCGCTGAAACTGGATGTATATACAGGGTGTCCCAGCATGGAGGTAAAAAACTTTGAGGTCTTAAAGGAAATTCAATTTTGAACAAAAAATTTCCTATAAACATAGGTCCGATTCGGAACCGTTTCAGAAATATTCAACATCTTCCAATTTTTGTACTTAGCACTATTTTTTTGGCATAAAATCTCTTATTCCTCCTTAAGTATAAGAGCAAACACAAAGTTAATTATACCATCATAAAGAGCGGTAAATTACCTTTAAAATAAGTTCACTTTATTATTACAATTACAAGAATTTGACAGTTTATAGGCAGCATAAACCGATGGACTATGTAATTCGGAAATTCCCTGGCAAACTGTAGCTCATGTTTTTCCAAAAAAATTTCCTTATTGTATATCTTAATTTTTATTTAGAAAATTTGTGCATTTAATAAGCTTTCAGACGATAAAAAATTATATTACATGACCCTTATACTTGTGTAGCAATATTATGGTTTTAGTGAAAAAAGAAGGTAAAAGTAAATTACAAGGAATTTTTTTTGGAAAAACATGAGCTACAGTTTGCCAAGGAATTTCCGAATTACACAGTCCTTCGGTTTATGCTGCCTGTAAACAGTCAAATTCTTGTAATTGTAATAATAAAGTGAACTTATTTTAAAGGTAATTTATCGCTCTTTGTGATGGTATAATTAACTTTGTGATAGCTCTTATACTTAAGGAGGAATAAGAGATTTTATGCAATTATACAAAAATTGAAAGATATTGAATATTTCTGAAACGGCTCCGAATCGGACCTATGTTTATAGGAAATTTTTTGTACAAAATTAAATTTCCTTTAAGACCTCAAAGTTTTTTGCCTCCATGCTGGGACACCCTGTATATAAAAGTTTTGGTGGAATAGAAAATATTGTTTAAAAGAAGTTTGTTTTATTTAACTTTTTTTTGTTGTTGTTGTAACCGTTCATAAAATAGCGCTCAGTAACATACACTTTGGATCAACCTCTATAATACTTATTATCAATAATATGAACCAATATAAGTAATACTGTTTTTTGTAGAACCTGAAATTGGATGACTTTTTCCACGCCAGTACCACCAGTTGAACCACACTAAACAGACAAAATTATAAGTAATAAAATATGTAGAATTGATAAATATTCAAATTAAATTATTATATAAAAATTAAAATTTGTTATAGTTATTAAAAAATTAATGATTGAAAAGTCTAATGAAAAATCACAAAATGCAAGGTCTTATTTTGAAAATGAAACAGAACTATCCGTTAGCAATAATTTTTTTGGCTGTTTAAGGCATTAAAAAATATAATAATTAGTAGGTTACCTCGACGCATTTGCAAACAACACTTGAAACACATTTCGAAGATATAGATACATAGTTTAAAAATATTGTGCAAATATATTTTATTATTATAGGCGAATTTATTACAGATCCATTTATATCAAATTTTTAACTTTCATGCTGGAATGTCCTCTAGATTTAATTTTCTTAGGAAATCATTTTATGAAACAAGAATTCTCTTCTTTCTAATTTTTGAAAATTCTTCAAAAAAATTCATAGATAATAGTTTTTTAAAAATATAATTCGTGTAATAATGATAATTTTCAAAACAAATTCCAATAAACTTTCAAGTGATTTTTTGAAAAAAAAAAAAAATAAATAACAGCGTATTTGTAATCAGCGACCCCAAAAACCCCTACAATATTTTTTTTTCGACGAAAATGCGAATTCATCTATGAAATGTATGCATTATTCAAAGCATAAATAAAAAAATCACAATTTTCAAAATTAGAAGTCAACAATTTTATAACGCTGGTCGGAATGTTTCTGATTTTAAGTAATATAGTATAAGAAATATTTGTAAAATAGTTTCATTATAATTGCTACTGTTCCTGAGAATTCTGAAGTTTCGGCGATTTTGTAGGCTTCAATGAAGCCTCGATTAGTCGGTCTTCGTTTGACATGAAACGGATGATAAAAACGAAATAGTTCAAAAATATCCAATGTACCAACAGGCGTCCTTCTTATCCCTCGGTCACCCGCGCCTCTCTTGTGAAACTAATTACCCGCGGGCGGTACTCTGTGCCGCCCTCACGGAATTTACACCTAAATTGTTAATAACTATGTCTATTCATTGTTTTCTGGTCAAAGATATTATACCACGCAATTCAGCATTTAAAATGTTTAAAATGACAAGTTTGGCATTATTTTTGGTTGTAAGTGCCGCGAAAATGCACAAAACAAAAAGTAAGTCTAGAGCCAAGGGATAACAACTGTAGAAGTTATCGGTCGTCAAATTTCGGTTTGAGCTTTTATGGGTTCAACAAGTCGCATGACAATATCGTGTGGCTTGTTTGAGGTCGAAAAAGACCCTACTTCCTGAGTGCCGCAATATACCTCAAAATTATGCACATAAAAAGTTCTGGCGTTGCATTACGCATACATTTTGAGACCATATCTTGCAGGCTTTGCTGGCATGTACACCGCCCTCTAAATCCGTGTAACATTTCATCAACAATTACAAATTCAGGAGAATAATTATTTTACAATTATCATTGAAATTGGTGTAAATCTCTGTTATGGCAGCAAGCTTATCAGTTTCTCTCCTTTCAGCCCTAGTGGTTGAATCATCAAATCGATGAGCTTGTAATAAGAAGAAAAATCTATTATAGCTAAACTTTGCGCGAAATATCACAATTCCAATAGCGTCGCTCATATGCTATTGAATAAAATGAGTCAAAAGAAATATATTACCGACTAGAAGAAATAACCAGCGGGCGGTATGGAGTACCGCTTGGGTGACCTTTCGACTTGATGTGACCCAAACCAACTGATAGGAGAGAGATAAAAATCAACGTGTTCCGGTACACATGATCAGGAAGTTGCTTGACACATACCTAGGAGCTATTTAGCGGGAACGTTACGCGTTAATGATTTTTTAATATCTTTAGAAAGTAGCGGCATGGAGTACCGCCCCGAGGGTTATAATAGGACTATCATATCTTTAAGATTAAAAAAAAAAAAATGCTTACATATGTGTTTGGGTGGAAGAAGGAGTGAGACAGTATGACAGGACGGAAGACAGTGTTGGACTGGCTCGAGAGATATGAGTCGGGAACCAGAACCCTGGATCACAAAAACAGTCGAACCCTCAGTCCATGGCTGGAACAGACAGTCAGTTATCAGTTGTGGAATTAAGTATAGTCTATGGCATCAAACTAAAAGCTACTTCTATAACTCAGCACCTGGCTGATGAGCTAGTCCCACATAAGCACGCTGTCCTTCGGACGGGATGTTAAGCAATGGTCCCAGCCCTGTACAATTTCAGATACTCGTTAAAGACCTTTATCCTAGGAGAATAAAAATTTAGGGTAGGCAAAATTAAGGATTCTCATAGTAAAGTCCGGCTCATTTTTACCAGAGTGATGAAGAAGCGCTCTGGTAGAAGGAGATATGACCTTGTAGTTAAAGCATGAGTCACAATAACTAACTCAACAAGAGAACCTGTACTGTTTCAAATCAAGGCTCGACTTTTTTTTCGGATTAATTGTAGGAAAAGTACGTTAAAAAATAGTTGAATGGGTAAAGTTATCTTACGAGTTGATACGAAGGTGAAGAAGGCTGGTCAATGGATATCCACTTCTCGACAGTGACTCCAGATACATAGGAAGGTACATTTCCTGGAGATCCGAACAGCTGACGAACCTCTCTCACAGGCTCCAGGCGGTTCAATTTCCTGTTCAACACATCAGTCACATTTTAATTGTAACATCACAAGAATATAACATTAATTTCCGTCAAACCATAATGTGGTAATTGGATAGTTATACAAATTAGTATAGCAAAATAGCTTATAAATTATATACCACGACCACACACTAGTCGCTAAGTAAGGTGACGGGATAGACATTCTCTCAACACAGTCATACCCAACAGAAGCAAGCTCACACTTACAGGGACATTTACACCAGCTAACAGATTGGGCCAACAAATAGAGAAAAAAAACAGGCTGTATCGGGGACGCAGACGGGTACCGAAATAACGTAACCAAATACACAACGTGTCGAACGCGGAAGCGCCACAGCCGAGTAACCGACAAATTTCTGCAGCATATTACACACTTTTAAGCCTTATAACTCCTGAAGAGCACCAGTTTGAGTTTGATGGATTATACCTACTACGGCAGAAGATCTCTCAAACGCGACTCCTCCAGCTCTGATCGACAAAAGTACTGTCAAGCTAGGCCTCTGTGAACGCCGCGCGCGAAGATTGCGTCATGCGTGGCGCGACAATGACATCATTTGCGCAACCGGCACAAGCGTGATCGAGTAACCTACACAACGATATCAAAGTAAGGCGCGCGGGTAGTACGGTTGCAAAGATATAAGCGATATTAGTGTTACATGTTTTCGTTACATGCTGTTTTAGCAATCGACCTCCTAATGACCGAAATGAAAGACGTCAAAATTAATTGAGACAAATCTCTGCAAACCACATTCTCTCTCAGACACAACACTTGTCCACAAGTTTATATTAATAACCAGCCCATTCCTACATCCGACTGTACAATATTTAGGATTTCATTTAGACAAAACTTGGACAACTTTCATCAGACATTTTTTTTTTTATATTTGTTTTCAAAAGAGGGCGCGCCTTGCATTGCAGCAACATCACCCAATCTATGTTTAGTAAACTTACATCAGACTGAAACGCACATACCTCAAAAGACGATTTGGACGACTGAAATCAATCATCGGACGACGATCGACATTTATCTCTTGAGAACAAAATTCACATATACACTATACTAAAACCATCCGGAATTACGGCATCGGAAACACTCTCCTCACAAATCCGACACGACGTCTCAAGCGGGCATGGCAGAGGGACCTGCTCCAGGACTAGCCTGGACTCCTCTTCGGTCACGTACCTCAGTAGTACAGCCACACACTTGCCACTGCTCAACATCACAATTGCTAATGACAAACGGTATGTCGTTGTAAATACGTAAATAAATAAATGATATACGACAACGCGTGTAAAATCTTAGAATACAAAGACATATGAGATGAATAATAGAAAATAAATGAATATATAAAATGCCAAATACTAATAAATGAAACCGATACTACTTTCATAAAATAATGTATATTTTTTTAAGTGAAGTATTCTTTCACGACGATATTTCGAGGCAAATGCACGCCCCTTCTTCAGGCCACATTTAATAACGAAGTATCGAAAAAAAACAATAAAATGGTTGTTTTCGTAATTCATGTCCGAGCATTAACTAACAGGTCATATCGCCTACTACCCCACAATGCTCATTCGTCTTTAAAGAGTACCTGACATCGCACAGTCTGGAAACCATCGCTTGACGCTTCATCCGCTAGAGCTGCACGCTCAAGATTTTTTATACCGCCAAAATAAAAAACCCAAGAGCATCAGCTGGGTTTCGAACCCGGGATCCTAAGCTCAATATTTACCTCTAAACTAAATAGTGAATAATTAATAAATTGAATAATAATAAAAATATCAAACAGAAATAATTACGATCGAACCTATAAGATATTGGTGGAGAACGTGTGACAATAAAATAAAAATAAAAAAAGCAAAGTACAAAACATTTATTTATATACGAAACACGACATTCATATGATGGTTATTTTTATCCTTTTCGAAAAATGAGAAAAAACGCCATTTCCGAATAAAGGATTCCCACTAAAATATATACTTATTGATTTTTAATGTTTTTTATTGCATCTATTGCTTTCAAAATAACGAATACAGGAAGATTTTTTAGTTTTGCTTGATGAACAGTTGATTGCATTTTTTTTTTAAATTTCAAATGTAGTAATCTTATAAGCCCTGTTAAAAAATATACTTAAAATAGGTTGTGCAAGGGACGAAACATTAAATTATATTACTTTGTAGGGAGGGCGGATAATACGGTTTCTATTATTTACTTCAACTTTTTATATAATAGAAAACAATTGTAACTGACAAGTATCAACATTTCTACCTTACCTTTTTTTCCAGTACCAATACTCGAAATTTCTATTCAACCTGAATAACTTATTTCAGAGAAATCTGTATTCAAACTTTGATCACACTAGGTTACACACTTTTCTTCACTCTCCAAAATTTGGTATGAATTAAAAAGGTTGAACTTAATTATTATAAGTGTCAACTCTCCGAAATATTAACACAATGCAATGAGACCATACTCTCTCATAGGTGTATTGATGCTAAGCCTAAACTTCCATACCGGCCTTTTCTTTATTTTATTTTACTAAATAAAAATTATTGTAATTCTAAATAATTGTGAAAATATAAATTTCAAACCCTCCTGAACAAATTGGTATAATTTTTGTCCTTAAAAAAAAAAAAGTATTTAGAGGAAACGAAGTATCGATTTGAAATTACGGGCCCAATACAGAAGTACAACCAAATTCTAATTATGAAAAAAAAATGTACACTTATAACAAAACAAAATATTATGTGTAATAATTTTATAATAATAAAAATGGAATAATTACCATAAAATGTGGCTATTATTGTTGGAAGATAAATTTTCATTGAATATATTATCTGAACTTATCCATCCTTTCATGGAATCACGAGCTTTACCAGCATCTCTGGTAAATATTTCTTTTTTAGCTGCATACACTTCCATTAAATTAGAATAATCAACTTTTCTTATACCTTCATCCTAAATAATTAATAATAAAAAGGAAAAAAAAATAAAGGCAATATTATAATGAAAATCAACTGTTTATAAATGATCAAAGATAAGAGAGATTAACAAAACATACGCGTAGAATGAATGGAATCCCAGAATGGTATTCATCATTGTTCAAATTGGCAATAGTTAAATTTAGAATACTTTTTACACTTTCACAGGGCCAGCAGTCAATATCGGTTACTTGAAAGTATGGATTTCCCACAAGACATGCTTCATCATACCATTCTATATAAAAATTATAACATATAAAACAAGGATATAACATATAAACAATCATATTATTGTTAAATGAGAATGCATACCTGTCAATGAAGGGAACTTCTTAATAACAGGCAGCATCAATTTTCGAAGTAGTTTCATACATGGATAGAATAATACTTGAAAATTTCTCTCAAAATAACCGTAAACAGTCCTTCGATGACTAGAAAATATAACTAGTATTGCTATTAAAGCAACAATAGCTGATAATAACCAAATAAGTGTTTTTTTAAGTTGAAAGTTGGTTCCAGATTCTTTACTAACAGCTACATCCGTTTCTAAGAACTTGAAGGAATCGTCTATAATTTTATCAATCTCTTCTTCACTTAAATTCAAGTCTCTACCTAAGTTTCTAAGTCTTTCAGATTCCTGTCTATAGTAATCGTACATCACAAAATAAAAATAGAAAACTAAACCCTTATAACCAAATCGAATATAACCTAAAAATAACCTTTACCATATATCCAGTGTTTCCACAAACTTAAAAACAAAAATTTCTCTCATCATACCAAAGTACATTTTATCTTTTCGATTAATTTTATTTTTAAATTTACATCGAACGTTAAATTGTATATTGTTTCTTAGAAGAATATTATTGTGTTTATCTGTGAATATATAGGGTGTACTTGACATAAGTTACGTAACTTAATTGCTGTATAGGTATTGTTTTGGAAAAATATGACAAATCGGTGCCACAAGGTTCACCTATATTCTATATTTCTCCTTCGACTATTTTATTTAGAACCAACCAAAATATATTTTTTGTCTTTACTTATGGTTGACTATCATCGTATCTGGTTCAAGCCTACCTACCGACATTGCTGTATTAGTATTTCTCAAAGAATATCGCAAATCGGTGCCATGAGGACGAAATACATTCTTTATTTCTGGTTTGACTATTTTAGTTAGAACAACCAAAATATTTTTTTTTTCTTAACTTAGTACTAGTTAGTACTACAACTGGGACTGTTAAACGGATGAGGGTGGAACTGGAATCGCTTCCTGACGACTGCAGAACCGGATACGCGGGTTTCGATTCCAGACTCGGAACCGAGTGCACGATTCCAGAGCCGGATCCGGGTTTTTCAGATTCCAGATTTCATGAATTTCCCCACAAAATAAAAGAGCATGAGAGTTTTTTAGCGCTCAAACTCAAGTTTCCGCTCTCCCTCGGAATTGTTGATTTCTTATTTTGTTGACCCTTCATTCTGTTTTTGCACTTATGAGATTCCTCCGATCTCTGAATTTGAAGCTACATTCTGTTGATTTATAGCCCAAACTTTATATTTATTGGTAAACTAAATAAAAATACACATGTTGTTTTTATCACCTAAAAAAAAATTATATAATCTTTTTTTTTTCTTCTTAATAAATTCCTAGAAATGGTCTGAAATTTATCACGAAGAGATGCGGAATTAATTAGAACAATATAATGAAACCGAATGATAAAAATGCGAGGGCTAGATTGTCTAATATGGTCTGATAACATCCACAGAAAGATAAGATATATCAGAGTTTGTGAAGAGGGGAGGTAGTGGGGGTAGCTCATAGATCCAGAGTGAACTGGATGCTAATATTTTAGGGTGGCTACCATATGACATGCCCTTCCTTTATTTGTTGACAAAAGGCTATTCGGTCATACACTTCCCCAGTACAATTGAATGAACTGACTTTTTTTGCCCTGCCTTTAACACCAATCGACCATTTTTTTTATCAATAGTTGACTTAAGTGCCCTCGAGACGATCAATAAAATTGACGATTGCGATTGTCAATGACATCATTGATGGGACTAATTGATCGTCTAGGAGGCAATTGACGCGATTGTCAATTAAATGAAGGCGATTGATAGAAATTTTGATTGTGTCGTTTCTGATGAGATGGTTTCGTTCGAGGAAAAAGACATTGTTTTGCTGTTAATATCTGAGAAAATTTTTGTAATCCTCGGGTTCAGTAGCTCGAAGGAGACGTAATAAATTTTCGTGGGTAAAATGACTTCTCAGTTTATACCATTCTTTGAACCAACGTCTCTTTCTCTTTTCTTTCTTCCGAATGCAGAGGGCTAGAGTTAATGCAAGAAATCCCATGTCTGTGTTCGAGACCATTTTAAAATAAAAAAAAATATGTAATTTTAATAATCAACAAATTAAGATATCAGCGAGAACACTACGTCAAAACAGAACAATTGAAGGTGAACACAGAAACTATAATTGATGTGATGATTGAAGCTCGATCAATCGCGCCTTCAATTGAAACTGTCAATTGCAATTATTTTAGTATAGCGATACTTACCAGTACGGAGCCCTTCATCTTTGTGTATGTTGACCGATTTTATATTTTAATCTTTTTTGATAGATAATAATCTTTTTTTTTTAAAGAAATTTTTGTTTTTAGTTTTTAACTTTTAATTTATACCAGAAGTCTAGCATAAAAAAAAAATTAAATTAGTGTTTTTTGATTTGTATCGAACCATGATAACAGTTGAATCAAAAGATGATCAACAAAAACATGTTTTGTTATGAGTATTTCTAATGAGGAGTGATTTCATGCAGACAGCCTTTCTAATGAAGGCTATCAGATCTACTGATAGTCTACAGAAGGGCCATCTACAGAAGTCCGACACTGATAGCTAAAGGCATAGTCAAAGATGAGGCGCCAATTTAAAAATGATCGCTATTAAATTGTCTCGGAATTCATTGTTTTTCAACTCAATGGTAAAATATTTCCCGTCAGCACGAATTAATCAAAGTTTCCGTTCTCCCTCCATAACCAATTTTGTACCGATATATTCATTAAGTTGGTAATTTTTGAAGTGCTTGTGTTAATCCCCTCTAATCCCTTCTTCCTCTTTGTCCGATTTGGCTGAAAATCAATAGGTGTCATCCTTTTGGGATTCTGGATACACATATAAAATTTCGTATCGATACGTTCATTCTATCGATAGTTATCGTGTTCACAGACATACATAAACTTACACAGATAGGTTTCTCATTTTTTAGATTGGGTGCTATGATGATAAAAAAAAGGAATTAAAAAAAAAAAAATAATCATAAAAATTAATAAATAAACAAATAAATTTATCACACTTTCTGTAGAAATTATTTGCTTATCTTCTACTAAATTTTGTTTTCTACAGTAGTTTCCGAAAAGGGCCCTAATAAAAATATATAGAAAGTTTATGACGTGCAATTTTGAAGAAAGTACACTTTCGTGTGTAAGGGGAGGGGGGGGGGGGGGGGGGGCTAAGCACTAAAATAATGCTGACTGATTAAAGGGTAATCGGATTATCATGAATTTCACATGTAGTAGTAGTAACTATGTATTCGCTGTGGGGTTCGCTGTTGCAAGGCACTTACTAGCTGTAATGCCCAGCGTGCCTAACTACGTACTAGCTGTGGGGTTCGCTGTTGCAAGGCACATACTATCTGTGATGCCCAGCGTGCCTAACTACGTACTAGCTGTGAGGTCCGCTGTTGTAAGGCACTTACTAGCTGTAGTGCCCAGCGTTCCTAACTACGTACTAGCTGTGGGGTCGGCCGTTGCAAGACACTTACTAGCTGTAGTGCCCAGCGTTCTTAATTACGTACTAGCTGTGGGGTCCGCCGTTGCAAGACACTTACTAGCTGTGATGCAAAAAGGTCATAACTACGTACCAGCTGAAGGGTCCTCCGTTGCAAGGCACTTACTAGATGTGATGCCCAACGTACCTAATTATGTACCAGGCCGTTGCAAGGCACTTACTAGCTGTAGTGCCCAGCGTCCCTAACTACGTACTAGCAGTGAAGTCCGCCGTTGAAGAACTATAAGCCATATTCCATATGAATAATTAGAAATTATAACATCATGAACGTACTGTCGAAGAATTGAATAGGATTGGTTAGGAAGGGTTAATAAAGATAAAGTTGCGTTTTATATAAATTCAATTGGGAGTGGATTCATAAAGACCTCAGCCAGCAAACCGGGCGAAGAGTGGGGGCGAACCTCCCCCCTCCTCAAAATCCTGGCTACGCCTGTCAATTTCACATGTATCTTTTCATATTGAACCAATTATGTACTTTTATACTTCCCCAGTTATACTCAATACTTTAACTTTCTAAGGGAACTTAACATTATTAGCCGAGATATTTAGAAACACTTAAAAAAAATAAAACAAAAACGTATGTTTTTTTTTTTAATATTGTCTATTTTACAAAATATATATAATATGAGAATACTTTCGATATTGCTACCATCTTCAGAGGCGACGTCCTTAAAAAAGAGGACGGTTGGGTAGGTTCCAGAACAAATAATACATTATACAAACATCTCAACAGCACTAAAGAAATAAGAAAAACAGAAGAAAAAAGTGGAAGTTACTATCTAAAATGTATTTTTTGTAATTTTGTTTATGTAAGTCAAACTGGGAGACAATTTAATAATGTGGTAAAAGAACACGTTTCAGAAATAGGCTTAAACATTGACACAACACACCTCAGTGAGATTAAATCGTAAAAAAATTTATTTTTTACAAATTATTAACTAGAATTTTCAGATTCTTCACAAAACTCAAGGTTTTCCGGTAGTTTTAGTTTTCTTGTACGAGCAATAGTTTTCGAGATATTGGTCTTTGAAAGTTGCGTTTTATATAAAATCAATTGGGAGTGGATTCATAAAGACCTCAGCCCGCACACCGGGCGAAGAGTGGGGGCGACCCCCTCCACTGCTCAAAATCCTGGCTACGCCCCTGTCAATGTCACATGTATCTTTTCATATTGAACCAATTATGTACTTTTATACTTCCCCAGTTATACTCAATACTTTAACTTTCTAAGGGAACTTAACATTTTTAGAGTTTAATATAAACCAATGGTATTTTTTTTATTTGGTTCACAGGGAAATTGAATAGCATAAAATCGAGAACAAAAATTGGGTTTATTTAAACTTAACCTAGGTACATTATAAAAGAATAACTTAAGAAAAATAAAAAATTAAATTCTTTACAAAAATTCTTACTATTTTCTAAAACTTTTCTTTGGCGACTCTTCATTTTTTTATATATAGATATATATATTAATAAATAAAAAGTCCCTTCTTTTGTAGCTCACTGGTTTATTTGTCCTTGGTTCATCTCCGTACTTCAACTGTGTTAACCCTAACTTGACTGTTAACACTTGAACTGCTCGCTTCATCTAAGACTGTCTTAACCAATACACAACTCTCCTTCGACAGTGCTTCTCTATATAAAACAGGTGATGACCGGCATTTGTTTCGATCGTTGGTTGTTCTCCATTCATTCTTCAAACAAAAGCGAATGGTCCAATCTTTGTACATACAGGGTGTCCAAAAAGTATGGAAACGGTCGAATTACACGAAAATTTCAGGTCCGAATGCAAAAGCAAAAAACATGTGTCCAATATTTTTTCAAAAGCTATTTAACGACACCAATATCGACCCCCCCCACCCCACCCCCTGTGGGTGGGACAGGGGGCAACTTTAAAAAGTTAAACGGGAACCCCTATTTTTTATTGCAGATTCGGGTTTCTTGCATCAAAATACGTAAGTTTTGTTCGAAACATTTCTCTCGATTTGCATCAGATCATGTCGTAATCGTAATGATAAGGTTTTTTCCCGATTTCAAGAGGAAAAACCTCTTAAGATGAGGCCCCTTGCCTCTCACCGTCGGGGTGCTTGTTTAAGATGAGGCCCCTTGCCTCTCACCGTCGGGGTGCTTGTTTAAGATGAGGCCCCTTGCCTCTCACCGTCGGGGTGCTTGTTTAAGATGAGGCCCCTTGCCTCTCACCGTCGGGGTGCTTGTTTAAGGTGAGGCTCCTTGCCTCTCACCGTCGGGGTGCTTTTTTAAGGTGAGGCTCCTTGCCTCTCACCGTCGGGGTGCTTGTTTAAGGTGAGGCCCCTTGCCTCTCACCGTCGGGGTGCTTGTTTAAGGTGAGGCTCCTTGCCTCTCACCGTCGGGGTGCTTGTTTAAGGTGAGGCCCCTTGCCTCTCACCGTCGGGGTGCTTGTTTAATGTTTAAGGTGAGGATCCTTGCCTCTCACCGTCGGGGTGCTTGTTTAAGATGAGGCCCCTTGCCTCTCACCGTCGGGGTGCTTGTTTAAGGTGAGGCCCCTTGCCTCTCACCGTCGGGGTGCTTGTTTAAGGTGAGGCTCCTTGCCTCTCACCGTCGGGGTGCTTGTTTAAGGTGAGGCCCCTTGCCTCTCACCGTCGGGGTGCTTGTTTAAGGGGAGGCCCCTTGCCTCTCACCGTCGGGGTGCTTGTTTAAGGTGAGGCTCCTTGCCTCTCACCGTCGGGGTGCTTGTTTAAGGTAAGGCTCCTTGCCTCTCACCGTCGGGGTGCTTGTTTAAGGTGAGGCCCCTTGCCTCTCACCGTCGGGGTGCTTGTTTAAGGTGAGGCCCCTTGCCTCTCACCGTCGGGGTGCTTGTTTAAGGTGAGGCCCCTTGACTCTCACCGTCGGGGTGCTTGTTTAAGGTGAGGCCCCTTGCCTCTCACCGTCGGGGTGCTTGTTTAAGGTGAGGCCCCTTGCCTCTCACCGTCGGGGTGCTTGTTTAAGGTGAGGCCCCTTGACTCTCACCGTCGGGGTGCTTGTTTAAGGTGAGGCCCCTTGACTCTCACCGTCGGGGTGCTTGTTTAAGGTGAGGCTCCTTGCCTCTCACCGTCGGGGTGCTTGTTTAAGGTGAGACCCCTTGCCTCTCACCGTCGGGGTGCTTGTTTAAGGTGAGGCCCCTTGCCTCTCACCGTCGGGGTGCTTGTTTAAGGTGAGGCCCCCTACCTCTCACCGTCGGGGTGCTTGTTTAAGGTGAGGCCCCTTGCCTCTCACCGTCGGGGTGCTTGTTTAAGGTGAGGCCCCTTGCCTCTCACCGTCGGGGTGCTTGTTTAAGATGAGGCCCCTTGCCTCTCACCGTCGGGGTGCTTGTTTAAGATGAGGCCCCTTGCCTCTCACCGTCGGGGTGCTTGTTTAAGATGAGGCCCCTTGCCTCTCACCGTCGGGGTGCTTGTTTAAGGTGAGGCCCCTTTGCCTTTCACCACATAGGTAATAACGGCGGATTCCTCAATTAATAAGACGTTCAAACTGATGACCTTCAACTACTTGACAGTGTCCCAATATTACTTTATAAGATGATGTTTTGTCTACATTATTTAATCCCGTTTAACTTTTCAAAGTTGCCCCCTGTCCCACCCACAGGGGGTGGGGTGGGGGGGTCAATATTGGTGTCGTTAAATAGCTTTTGAAAAAATATTGGACACGTGTTTTTTTGGTTTTGCATTTGGACCTGAAATTTTCGTGAAATTCGACCGTTTCCATACTTTTTGGACACCCTGTATATTTATATTCATCAATCAAGCCACCAATGAAACAGCTGTTTGAATTCGTTGAACTTCATTATTTGCCCGACTAACACTATCCAAATACATTTTTTATATAGTCACTTTTGAACTTGTGCTGACGATGACATAAGCCGGACCGGTATTCTATATATTTATCTGGAAATGGAACATATAAAACGTCTTTGTTTCTGTTTATTTCACAGATATTCTGTCAACATTTAGGTCATCATTTTCTTGTTGATATTTTTGTTTTGAACTGCATACTTTTCTGTAGATTGTCACATTCCGGTGTTGAGTCGTTATAAACAAACTTGTGCAAAAAAATATTGTTATGAATATTATATAAAATGTACTATCAACTGTGAAATATTTGCAAGTAGCCAAATCTTTTTCAAAGAAACCATTCATAACTAGGAAGCTTAAATAAACTGAGTCCGTACCTTTAGCTCTGTCGGAGTAACATTTTTCCCTTTAGAATCTAGAAGACACAATGGGAAATAATTATGAACATAAGCGTGCTTGAAAAACTCATGAGGCAGCCCAGCCCCCAAAATCTGTGCCAACGTCCAAAATCGTTTTCCACTCACTTCACTTCTTTTACAATCTGAGGGCGCCGGTAGCTCAGTGGTATGCGTGCTTGACTTCTGAGCTCAAGGTTGTGGGTTCGTAGCCCGACCGAGGCCCTTAGTTTATTTTATCTGGGAGGTAAAATAAACTTAAGCACGCCGTCCTTCGAATGGGACGTTAAGCGATGGTCCCGAGCCTGTACGATGTCAGGTACTCGTTAAAGACCCCTATCCTAGATGAATAAAAAATTTAGGGTAGGCAAAATTTAGGACTCCCACAGTTGAGTCGGGCTCATGTCCACCAGAGTGACGAAAGAGCGCTCTGGTAGTAGGCGATATGACCTCGTAGTTAAAGCCCGGGCATGAGTCATAAAACCTAACCTAACCTAGACCCAAGACTGGTCGGGAAGGATGTTCCTTTTCCGGTTTATTAACACTACCGTATATTTTCAGGAAATTCTTTACTGAATCTGCTTCCCCGAATGGAATCTACGTTTTAGCTGGTTTTTTTTTTACAAAATTCAATAATTTAAATATTTTCTTCGTTAAAATAATAATAATTGATTTTGGAATACTTCAATACTTACAATGAGTGTATTTTTTTACATCACAAAATATATAAAAGTGTATATTTTTTCTGTTTTGCAGTTCTCTTGGCTGTATGTATACAAGTAAATGTGCGCATTTATTATAATATTTAGTTATTTAGAAATTTATTAAGTTGTAATATTCTTATTTAATTATTATATCGGATGTATATTCAAATTGTACCTCAACTCTCTACAATAAGCCTCAATGTAGTTATAAATACATCACAAAATATATACAAAATTCAATAATTTAAAGATTTTCTTCATTAAAATAATAATAAAGTATTTTTTTTACATCACATTGGTCGGAAAATGTGAAATTTCAGTTAGACACAATATACCTTTTCTGACCGATTACATAACTTCACCATATATGTAATATATAAATATATATAAGAAGTTGTCCTCAGATTCCAGATAGGACTAAAACCCCCTACACACGTCCCGACAGTACCACCTGACACGACTGAACTCCCCGACCATCCCTGTTGGGGTGAGCTCTACACAAGTCCCGACAGTACCACCCGACAAGACTACACGTTAGAAGCCAACGTGATCTCGTGGAGTGAAGTTGTGATCTCGAAGTGCTCTGGATTTGTTTTCCAATGGCACCAAATTTATCAAAAAAGCAAAAAATTGGTTTAGCTTTAGCCGTTATGGCTATTGCCGATGAAAAGAAGAAGAAAAAGAGAAGTTTATGGGCGAAGAAGTGGTTGGTGGAGCGGAAAAAATTTACCCACATGAACCTACTTCGGGAACTTGAAGGAAACGATTTCCGCAATTATTTGAGAATGGATGTGGATTGTTTCCTACATTTGCTTGCTAAAGTGAAACCTTTCATTGAAAGAACAAATACAGTCATGAGGGAAAGGGTTTTTGGTACTTCAGACAAAGAATCAACACTGAATGGCTATCTGGAGTTTACTGATTCGTGTGTCGGTTGACCGACAACGCTACACGCATACCGACCCGACAGGTTTTTAGGGTGGGGGAGTCTGCTGTCGGGGGCTGTTGGGATATCACGCTGACCCAACTAGATCTGTCGTCCCGACCGTCAGGTACAACTCTTTTTGTCTGCCGACAAGCCTACACACTCACCAACCGTCGGGCCCAACCTTGTCTGTCCCAACAGTTGGGTGGTTTTGTCGGGACGTGTGTAGGGGGTTTAAAGGGTGCTACAGACGACCCGATTTGATCGGGCGGTTGGGCCAATTTGGTCAGGTCGGGTGATAAATCAGGTGGTGTGTAGGGAACGCACTATCCCGATCTGGTCGGGTCCCTATGTCGGCTGTCGGGTGGTCCGTCCCAGCCGACCGCCCTTCATCGGGCGCCCTAGCCGACAAGATCGGACCGTGTGTAGCGCTGTCATCCAACAAATTGATAATAATCAGCTGTTTTTGACGTTTGTGAAGTCTTATCAGATCACTTATCACTATTTTGTGATTTATTTTGAGTTATTTGAGTTTGTTTATAGAAAAATATTTTAAAATTAATACTTCATTAATTGCTTATTTTTATATAATTATTTTAAATTCAGTGAATTGAGATGGAACAGGAGTTAATGATTGAGTTTCTCGAACTATTGAAAACTTATAGGTGTCTTTGGGATATTTCCGATCCTACATATTCAAAGAAAGATATACGGAGTGCGGCGTTAGATGTATTGCTGCAGCAATACATTAAAATAGAAAAGAACGCAACTATTGCTAGTGTGAAGAATTCTCTCATCACTGTGTCTTGTTTTTCAATTAAAAGTGAAACCAAACTCAATAATTCAGTAAAACAGTTTTCATCCATTCTTAGATAGTTTCTAAAATCATCGCATTCTAGTTCTCTTAATAGAGCTACGTGGCTGAACTTTTTTCTGTGTTGCAACCAACGTTTTGCCCACAACCTTTTTTCTTTCTTTATGGTTTTTAAATCTAATGTACAAGCTAGCACAAGACCAACTTTTTTAAATGTATCCAAAATTGGAGCCATTTGATGAACAGTTTCAAAATTTTATAAAATAGAATGACGTCATACGCTAGAGAAACAAACGCAACCAAGGAGCAGTGGGCAACTGACCAAGTCGGGTCGTGTGTAACCGAGCTCAGACCCAACCAGATTGGAACCCGATTTGGTTGGGCCGACGCGGTCGGCTCGTCTGTAGGGTACTCAAAACCCCCTATACACGTCCCGACAGTACCACCTGACACGACTGAACCCCCCGCGACCATCCCTGTTGGGGTGAGCTCTACACACGTCCCGACAATACTACCCGACAAGTATACAAGTTAGTAGCCAAGGTGATCTCGTGGAGTGATGTTGTGATCTCGAAGTGCTCTGGATTTGTTTTCCAATGGCACCAAATTTATCAAAAAAGTGGTTTAGTTTTAGCCGTTTTGGCTATTGCCGATGAAAAGGAGAAGAAAAAGAGAAGTTTATGGGCGAAGAAGTGGTTGGTGGAGCGGAAAAAATTTACCCACATGAACCTATTTCGGGAACTTGAAGGAAACGATTTCCGCAATTATTTGAGAATGGATGAGGATTGTTTCCTACATTTGCTTGCTAAAGTGAAACCTTTCATTGAAAGAACAAATACAGTCATGAGGGAAAGCGTAAGTGCTGAAGAGCGGCTTGTTGTAACTCTTCAATCATGGTTTTCTCATCCGCCAGAACTTGAGACATTTTTGGTACTTCAGACAAAGAATGAACACTGAATTAACTGATTCGTGTGTCGGTTGGCCGACATCGCTACACACATACCGACCCGACAGGTTTTTGGGTTGGGGAGTCTGCTGTTGGGATATCACGCTGACCCAACTAGATCTGTCGTCCCGACCGTCAGGTACAACTCTTTTCGTTTCAACTCTTTACAAGCCTACACACTCACCAACCGTCGGGCCCAACCTTGTCTGTCCCAACAGTTGGGTGGTTTTGTCAGGACGTGTGTAGGGGGTTTAATGCTTCAGACACAGACACAGTGTCCCAAACATACGAAAATAGAGTAGAAAATAGTTTAAATTTAGGTTCAAATATTTCTCTGAATTTGATAACTTTCGCAACACTTAAAGACTTCTTTTCTCCACTATTTTTATGTTGCGGAGTTTTAGTTAGTGTCCGAGCTTTATCGCCTACTACCAGAGCGCTCTTTCGTCGCTCTGGTGAACATGAGCCTGACTCTACAATATGAATCCTAAATGTTGCTTACCCTAAACTCTTATTTACCTAGAGTAAGGGGTCCTTAACGAGGTTCGGGACCATCGTTTAACTTCCTATCCGAAGGATAGCATGCTCAAGGTTTTTTTCATCTTCCAGATAAAAAATCGAAGTGCCTCGACCGGGTATCGAACCCGCGCTTTTGTGCTTAGTAAGCAAATACGCTACCTACCTCTGAGCTATCAGTGCCCCCAGGCGAGTTTATGAGAATTCATCAAATCATTCTTTTTAATTATTATTTTTATTTTTCCACTATATCATTCAAATGTGTCTAATTGGTTACATTTGTAAGTGTTATTACCAAAAAATAAATAATTTCTATTGATTAAGTTAATTTATCATTTGATGATTACTTGTCTGCCGTCTTGACCTTGATGTCACATGTTGAATGTTATTATCCAGATAATTTTTGGAAATTAGAATGTTTTCAACTAAATTATCAAAGAATAATTTCGTGCGAAAATCCGAGATATAGTTTTCAATTGATTTTCCCCCTGGTTCCCTGAATACGTTTTGATCATTTGTGTCCGCTCAAGAACAATTGTAGCCATGAAGTTGAAATTTGAAATGAATATGTCACATGTACTATCTTCGATCTGATTAGATTTTGACCGAAATCGAACAAAAATTAAGCAGATTGTACTTCGGGGCCAATGTACATATCAAAAATCATTTCAAATAAAAATTGTAGACAAAATTGAAGGAAACGTTTTATATTGTATACGAGTTTTTGAAGCTCACGCTTTTTGCGACGCGAAACTATCAAAACATTTTTTTTACCCAAAATATTCCTTATAAATTTCCAACTACCAAAATGCACTCAGATTTGTGACAGAATCATTAAGGATATATATATATGGCTGGTGTTTACACCTAGGGACCTAAGCATCTAATGCTCTTATCCCTTCCCTGGAAGCGCTAGGCTTCCCCCTTATTTTATTACCTGTATGTTCATACTACCTACACCAAGTTCTTCATAGTGTTCAGTCTCCCAGTTTTCTAAGAATGTTCTCATGGTCCAATCTTCTAAAGCCTCCTCTGCGATTACATCTCCACCAAAGATGCGGAATTTCGTTCGCGCGTATCCTGAGCAGATGCCCAGGAAGTGTGCCGTTTCGTCTTCCTATAATTTCTTCAAAATATAATTTTAAATAAAAACCAATATAACCCTGTAGGTTAGGTTAGGTTTTATGACTCATGCCCGGGCTTTAACTACGAGGTCATATCGCCTACTACCAGAGCGCTCTTTCGTCACTCTGGTGGACATGAGCCCGATTCTACTGTGGGAGTCCTAAATTTTGCCTACCCTAAATTTTTTATTCATCTAGGGTAGGGGTCTTTAACGAGTACCTGACATCGTACAGGCTCGGGACCATCGCTTAACGTCCCATCCGAAGGACGGCGTGCTTAAGTTTATTTTACCTCCCAGATAAAATAAACTAAGGGCCTCGGTCGGGCTACGAACCCACGACCTTGAGCTCAGAAGTCAAGCACGCATACCACTGAGCTACCGGCGCCCTCTGCTATAACCCTGTATTAAACACAATTCCTAAGAAACCAGATATAATAAGAATGAATAGCATATCACCGCTACAAGAAAATTATAAATTATTTTGACACAGAAACTTACATAATTGATTAATTCGTTCTGAAGAAGTGCATTGATGATTTACCTACAATTTTGTTTTTGGAATCATGAGTTCGGAAAACATGAAATTTCGTGAAAACTCCGCATCAAATATTTTACATAACTTCCTGTATACATTGTAAAGGTGGGAAAGTATACAAGGAAGAAGGGACAAGGATCAGAAGTATTTTGGCTCGTTATCTTCGGTTCTCCCTGACATAAATTGATAACACGGGTCATACCATCTCCTTCAACTGTTGTCCTATGGCGAAGGATAAATAAAATTAGGTCAGAAATATATTTAGAGTATATTTGAATTTTCTTAGCCCTTGGGCTCAATTTACAATAATTAATCTATTATTTTTAAATTAACAATAACTAGGATACACAAATTATAATGAAAATACAGCCAAAAATACCATTCTAAAGCCAAATTCATTCCTAGTATACTCCAATTTATGAAACGGAATAAAGGGCGGTTCACACACTACGTCTTACCGAACGATAAAACGTTCATCCAAATCGTTCGACAAAAAGTATAAAGATAGCGCGGCCACACGTTTCCAACTAATCGGTCAAATTTTAGTTTTGCGACGTTTTCGGTCATAGAAGAAGCGCTTCTTTGGTTGCTCTATGCTATTTGCATTGCAATAAAAAGCCGAAATAAACGAAAAAATCGAAGATTAAGATGGTCGAGGGAACGGTAGTTCAATAAATTCTCTTAAAACTTGTCGGGAACACTGTCGAAGATCAGACATATTGCTTTTAAATTTTCAAAATTCAAAATATATTTAAATACGCATACACAAAGCAACACAGTGCGATACGTACTACGAAAATATACTAAAACAATTTCCAATAAAACCGTAGTTTGTCCACACGCTTCAACTTGTCGAATCAATTTTCATAAAATGATGCCTCGCACTTCAAATTTTCGACTTATCGTACAAGCTTATTTCGATCATGCAATACGTACGTTTTGTGGTCTACACGCGCCGTTTTACTTGATACGACTTGTCTCATTCGATAAAATCGTTTGATAAGACGTTGTGTCTGGACCGCCCTTAACATAGAAATTTAGTAAAGGGACGGGACCATGGTGGGGGGGGGGGGGCTGATGGCTTACGTCGTTGGGGGCCTTCTGTTTCCGCCCCGGGTCTCTCTATCCCTTCTGGGTTTCCCCAAAAAACTCAAAGATCTTGTGTCCGGCTATAAAGAGCAATTAAGCCTTGGAGCAACAAAAAAAAAAAAAAAAAAAAAAAAATGTCACTTGCAGGACATTTCAACATTTTCCCAACTACGTTTTCACATTCCTTCTAACATCAAAAGAAAACTAAGATTACATATAAATAATTGATTTACGCATCAACTTCTGAATCGTTATGCAAAATTTTGTATCGATACTCTCATTATTATATATGACAGTTTATAGGGTTTTTGAGCTGAATTTCTCCTCCTTTCTCTCGGTCAATTTGGCTAAAGAGTTCTGGATATAAAATTTCAGCTCGATACATTCAGTCTAACGGATGTTATCGTGTTCATAGACACATGCAAATAGGTCATTTTTGAAATCAGGAAATGATGAAACACTAAATTTCGGTAAAAACAACTCTACATAGAATTTCTATGTAACATTATATATATATATATATATATATATATATATATATATATATATATATATATATATATATATATATATATATATATATATATATATATATATATATATATATCATCATCAAAATGTAAAATATATATATAAGGCCCTCTATTTCCCCCTCCCAAAACGCTATAAAGGGTGTAAGAAATATATAAGAAAGCCCTTATATATATATTTACATTTTGATGATATAATATATTTTTACTGTTTTCTTATAACTATATAATATAAATAAATAAATGAATTGTTTCTTCTATTTTACAGGTGACAATGTTTGGAAAACTTCAAAATTGGAATTTGCTAGCAAACGAAATATCAAACTAAGGGATCTTGAGGAGATATGACGATGGTATGTACTTAAAGTTATATAGATAAGACCTTGTTGTTAAAGCCCGGGCATGAGTCACAACAACTAACTATATATACGTACATATATATATATATATATATATATATATATATATATTTATTTTGAGGGTGCCGGTAGCTCAGTGGTATGCGTGCTTGCCTTCTGAGTTCAAGAACGTGGGTTCGAAACCCGACCGAGACCCTTAGTTTATTTTATCTGGAAGGTAAAATAAACTTAAGCACGCTGTCCTTCGGATGGGACGTTAAACGATGGTCCCGAGCCTGCACGATGTCAGGTACTCGTTAAAGACCCCTACCCTAGGTGAATAGAAATTTAGGATAGGCAAAATTTAGGACTCCCACAGTAGAGCTGGGCTCAAGTCCACCAGAATGACGAAAGAGCACTCTGGTAGTAGGCGATATGACCTTTTAGTTAAAGCGTGGCCATGAGTCATAAAACTTAACCTTACCTATATTTATTTTTTTTGTGGATTTTAGGAACTTGGATTTTGGTACAAATTTCGTTGTGACAAATGGACCAGACCTTAGTATTGAAAATGATGTCTATTTATGCCCTTGCATGTATATATTTAATCTAAGAAGCCTAGTTATCTTATAGTAAAGAATATACAAATAAATCTCTATAAATATAAATAGAAAGAAAGGGCATAAAATTCTCTGACAAATAATAACATAAAAGAGGTCAAAATGGCCGACAAATGTGATATTGGAGTTTATCGATAACGTTAACATGAACTCACCATAAGAATTTCACATTAAAGACTAATGACCTTTTCTAGTTTATATTGTTTTTTTACATTAATCAGGCCTTCAGGCAGTTTATAATACCATCTTACATAATTATTATTTAAACATTTATCTGACAAACAGTAACATGATTTTTTTTTATTCATTTTTTTTTATTTTGATTGTGTTGAAAGGATGGTTTCTGTTTGCTGAAATTTATTTTTCCTAAATTTATTAGACAATTTTTAATTGTGAGAACACAATGAGAAAATATAAGTATAAAAGTTGATTGAATAACAAGAACACTTGGGTCACAATTCTTAAACAAATTCAGGGAATTTTGAATCGTCTTATATACTTAGTTTTTATTTATTAACTAAGTTAGTTATTGTGATGCTCGGGATTTTAACTACTTCATATCGCCTACTAACAGAGCGCTCTTTCTTCGCTCTTGTGGACATGAGCCCATATTTACTGTTGGAATTCTAATCTATCCAGATTTATTCACTTAGGATAAGCGTCTTCAACGAGTATGTGACATCGTATAGGCTTGGGACCATCGTTTAAAGTCCCATCCGAAGGACGGCGTGCTCAAGACTTTTTCACAACTCAGACAAAAAAAAAAATTAAGGACCTTGGTTTCAAACCTGCGTTCTTTAGTTCAGTAAGCAAGCATACCACTGACTAACGGCGCCCTCGAAGCCAACAACAGATCCTGGTCTATCATGAAGTCTAAGGCTTCTTACATACCAAAGCCGAGCTGAGCCGGGCCGGGCGAAGCGATGCGAAGCCGAGCCGAGCGGAATCTGCCTGCGTTCGCACCGAAGCCGATTCGCTCTCAGTAGGTTTTCTATTTCTAGCCTTGTAGTGAGAGGTGCTTCTTTCCTATTCAGTCTCAGTTGAAACGTGGTGCAAAATGATGTCATCAACTTTGATGATGATGATGTTATTGCATAGTTCATCACTTGATGATGAATGTGAGGGAGAAAGAAGGCGATACTGGACTCACAATATAATATTGAAAAATTGTAAAAACAAAAACCACTTGAAACAATAAAAAAACAATATATTGCGCAATATGATGTAACTCACTGGGCTGAAACACCGAACTAGACTGAATGACGGAAGAAACCGCTTGGCAGAAAACGCTCGAATTGGCGGTAGGTAGTACTGCTCAAAACCGCTCGGCCTTGGTTTGAATACTCCCATGTAAACCCTGCGTATTTAGCGCTCAAGCGTTTTTCGCCCGGCTCGGCTCGGCTCGGCCCGGCTTTGGTGTGAAACCCCACTAAGGCCTCATACACACTTAGCGACTGTATAGCTAATAGGTCAGAAACAGAACGTTGAACTTTAATTCAAATTTCGTATTTTCCGATCATCCAATCTAAAAATGAAAAACTGTGTCTGTGAAAGTGTATATCTGTGAATACTATAACTCCCTATAGAATGTCAATATCAACATGAAATTGTATTTATTTACCCAGAACCCCTGAAGAACCTTCCTATTGAATTTCAGTCAAATCGGTTAAAGGGAAGAGAGGGGGAGATTAGGAGTACACAAAACTGCCGCTGCACATTGGGGCAAAACGCATTTTTAGCGCGAAAAAATTAAAAAGTATCATATTTTACAAGCATCTATATGATAGGAAAAGATTATATTTAAAGAGATACGTGTCATTGGGTTAAAAAAAAAAATTAATAAATAAAAGTGAAAAAAAAGCACTTGCTTGTACAATAGCAGTTTAACACGTTGACTGCCAACTACGAGATATCTGGTAGGTTGTTTACTTGGCCAGGACGCCTACTTCGAGTTATCTCGTCCCTTCATTACTTGCCATATTTGTACAACTACAAGGAAACTCGTAGCATAACAGTGAAAATATGAATAGATGGCCTCAGGAAAGAGAATAAAAAAATCAGGTTTGGCTTAAATGAACAGAAAATATAATAATTATACAACGTTTATTATTAAAAAAAAAAAAAAAAGGTTATACAAGGAAATACATTTTTATGTTTTGTGATAATTGTAAAAACAATCTTCCACGCTGGCTTCTCTTGGCAGATTGGACAAATCGTTTTGTCGGACGCAGTTTTTTTTTCGGTAGGTGGAATAATCTGTAAATAATAAAGCTCCTGCGATCCTGTTTTTTTTTTTTAAACTGGTTCAATCTCTTCTCCAATCAACGCGTCGACAAATGCTTCTCTAAACTTTATAAGTTTATTTTAGAAGATAATTCGTAACATGTTTTTACGAAAAAAACATAAAAACAAACATTTTTTAAGCTTTTTGATTATTACTACTATTTACTATTATTAAAGTTTTTAATAATATAACATGATTGAATCAAATTGGCTTTTTAGACCGGAATCGTGAAAAATTCAGTGGCAGTCAACGTGTTAATAATGGAAATATAATAACATAATTAATTTTTGAAGTGCTACGTTTCGTTTAAGACTCTTGAATTTCAACAATAGTGAACACATGTAAGAGTTCTTCACTACATTAGAACTGGCTGTAAAAGGAAAAAAAAATGCTGGGGCTTATCAAGGAGAGCTAAGGTTCTGCTTCTTTTACAACAATTAGAATACTAAATTACCAAGAGAAATATGCTAAGTAGAAGGCATGCAATCGCCTGCAATTTTTTGGGCGGCTTTCAGAATTTAAAATTTTCAATAAACAACTTGATGCATTGAATTTAATTAATTTATGCACTATTTTGGCAAAATAAACAATATGATTTATTCACTTAGCTTCTCGTGAATCAGACATATTAGCTAAGGTTTGAAAAATAAATGAACTGCACTGTACCACAAAATGTAACTGATGTGAGAAGATAATGACGTGTCGCTCCTGTGTTTACATGCCGGCTTTGCTCACTTATTGTAAACAACTGAGGCCCACCCCTTGGGTTCAATGTCTACAACTAGTCTACTTCCAATACCCCCCTGCAGGAGATAGCAGTACCGGAAGTATTCCTGTGTGTTCAGTTTAATGTTCATAATTGTAATTATAATTTAGTGTTGTTAAAGAAAAAAAAAAATACTGTGGCTTATCAAGGAAAGTTAAAGTTCTGCTTTTTTTTACAATTAGAATACTAAATTACCAAGAGAAAAATGCTAAGTAGAAGGCATGCAATCGCCTGCAATTTTTTGGGCGGCTTTCAGAATTTAAAATTTTTAATAAACAACTTGATGCATTGAATTTAATTAATTTATGAACTATTTTGGCAAAATAAACAATATAGTTTATTCACTTAGCTTCTCGTGAATCAGACATATTAGCTAAGGTTTGAAATATAAATGAACTGCACTGTACCCCTGTCTGAATGTAACAGATGTGAAAAGATAATGACGTGTCGTTCCTGTGTTTACATTCCGGCTTTGCTCACTTATTGTAAACAACCGAGGCCCACCTCTTGGGTTCAATGTCTACAACTAGTCTACTTCCAATACCAATTGTTCCCATCTTTATAGTGAGACTTTTAAAATTTGAATTTTTTCGTGCTAAGTTCGTGAATTGTAATGAATGTAACGATTTTTTTTTTGACGTGAAAACGTCTATTCGCTCGTTAAGCACAGTGATAGCCGGTCAAACTTTCTTGTGTTATAAAATACCGTCAGATTTCAATCGATAATAACTACGAGACTAATAATGCGATAACAACGGTTGAGGTCACAATGGATAGAGCATGTCTGTACGTGTTTTTTGTGCAGTGTTTGTTTTGCCTGTGACGTTATCGGGCTAGTGTGGGCGCCGGCGCGATAACGCGTTTAGATAGGACGTTGATTCGGGTGTCATTGTAAAGAGCTTGAAGAGCACTACTAGGACGCAAAGTGAAACAATAAAAATATTCGCCGAAATATATGTAAAAATCGGTATTAAATTGAAAATTGCAAAAAAAATAAAAGATGTCGTCTCATATGAATCGTAAATATGTGCGGAATTATAGAAAATGCAAATCAGAGGAAAGCTCGCATCAAAAGGAATTTAAAAAACCTAAAAAGTCTAGTGTCGAGCAAATGCAAAATTATTTTATCCTGACGTTTTCATGGAAAATCTACGGCGAAGACCTTGACTACGCTTTAATGTTTTTTTTTTTTTTTTAATTTTTGGAATGAAGTTGTTGATAATATGAAATTCCGGTGAACACTGAACTTCGAATTTTTTTGATCTCTTTACCTAACTTACACTAAACTTCGTATTGTTGAGGAAGTCAAAACTTCTATTATTGCCATTCGTAGGTTCAAAACTAGACTATATTTCTGTACATTTGTTGAAGCTGGCTGGGTACACCTGTAGTACTGCACTATACTCGTATTCCTTCCTGGTTGCGTCATTAACAGGAAGTATACATAGATAGTTCTGCCTCATAGTTTGATTCCTTATTTTATTTATTTTTTTCATGATTAATTACTATAAATAATTATTGCATCGTATCTATTAATTATTTTTGATGTTTTTCCTATTATTATTGACATTATTGTTATTTATCGCAGAAATCGTCGGTGAATCACCAGCTATGTACTTCCCTACAACGAATTACTCAATTACGTTTCCTCTCTCCCTCCAGAACCAATTCACAGTTTGAGCAAAAACTCAATACAGTAGATTCTCCGTTATCCGAAGTTGCCGGGACCGACGTGACGCCGGATAACGGAAATCATCAAATAATGAAAAAAAATATATCAATTAAAGAAAAAAAAGTGTTTTTAGGTAAGCTAAGGAATAAAACACGTATGTATTTTGTTGATAACATTTATTAAATTGACAAATATGTAGGTACATACTTTACTAGTTGTGTTCATTTCCCGATAAGACGATATTGTTGTGCCACGGACGGGACGGTACCTTTGTTTTTCTATTCTAGGAAACATTTTTTATAAATGTTTGATTTTCAACTATGTATTTATTATAAACTAGCAGTAATACCCGGCGTTGCTCGGGGAACTTTGAAGAATGGTATTTAGCCCGACTTTTTTCGAAAAACATTTTTATTTCGATTTTTGTGTAGGATTCAGATACCCCGGTTGTTCATCAGTTTTAACAAATATTAAATCTAAAAACCGTTTAAAAGCGAGAAATTTGAAGAATGGAGTCTACCGAACTTTGGATCGCCATTTAGAAATCTAGCCAAGTCACTTAGGTCAGATGTTTTAATCGGGAAGATAAAAATGAATTTGAGCACGTCGTCCTTCGGATTGGGCTTTAAGCTATGATCGAGGGCCTTTTCGTATGTCAGGTACTCGATAATGAGTCGTATGTTATGTATCTAAACCTGGGTAGGTGACATTTCACTTAGGTTAAAAATTACTTGAGCACGTCGTCCTTCGGATGGGACTTTCCCGATACATCTGAATCTTTCTTTGGTTGTCCATCTTCGTTTCTGGATGCTGCCTATCTACCAACATAACTGTATTAATTTGTTTTTCAGAAAATATGTCAAAACGGTACCTCAAAGCCCACTTATATTCCACATTTCTTCCTTAATAATTTTAGTTGGAACCAAACGGTAACTTATTTTATCATACATATGGAAACTTTCGAGCTCAGAATCGCCACTAAGAAATCTAGCAAAGGCATTTAGGTCAAATGTTTTAATCGAGAAGAAAAAATAAATTTGAGCACGTCGTCCTTCGGATTTTACTTTAGGCTATGATCGAGGGCCTTTTTGTATGTCAGGTGCTGGATAATGAGTGGTATGTTATGTAACTAAACCTAGGTAGCTAAAATTTCACTTAGGTTCAAAAAACATTGAGCACGTCGTCCTTCGGATGGATCTTTCCCGATATATCTGAATCTGTCTATCAGTTTTAACGAATATTAAATGTATAAACCGTTAAAAAGCAGGAAATTTGAAGAATGGTATTTAGCCCGACTTTTTTCGAAAAACATTTTAATTTCGATTTTTGTGTAGGATTCAGATATCCCGGTTGTTCATCAGTTTTAACAAATATTAAATCTAAAAACCGTTAAAAAGGGAGAAATTTGAAGAATGGAGGTTACCGAGCTCAGGATCGCCATTTAGAAATCTAGCCAAGTCAATTAGGTCAGATGTTTTAATGGGGAAGATAAAAATAAATTTGAGCACGTCGTCCTTCGGATGGGACTTTCCGGATAAATCTGAATCTGTAGTATCAGTTTTAACAATTATTAAGCCTATAAACCGTTAAATAGCGCGAATTTTTTGAAAAACGTTTTCATTTTGATTTTTGTGTAGGATTCAGATACCCCGGTTGTTCATCAGTTTTAACAAATATTAAATCTAAAAACCGTTTAAAAGCGAGAAATTTGATGAATGGAGTCTACCGAACTTTGGATCGCCATTTAGAAATCTAGCCAAGTCACTTAGGTCATGTTTTAATCGGGAAGATAAAAATGAATTTGAGCACGTCGTCCTTCGGATTGGGCTTTAAGCTATGATCGAGGGCCTTTTCGTATGTCAGGTACTCGATAATGAGTCGTATGTTATGTATCTAAACCTGGGTAGGTGACATTTCATTTAGGTTGAAAATTACTTGAGCACGTCGTCCTTCGGATGGGACTTTCCCGATACATCTGAATCTTTCTTTGGTTGTCCATCTTCGTTTCTGGATGCTGCCTATCTACCAACATAGCTGTATTAATTTGTTTTTCAGAAAAAATGTCAAAACACTACCTCACAGCCCACTTATATTCCACATTTCTTCCTTGATAATTTTAGTTGGAACCAAACGGTAACTTATTTTATCATACATATGGAGTCTATCGAGCTCAGGATCGCCACTTAGAAATCTAGCCAAGGCACTTAGGTCAGATGTTTTAATCGAGAAGATAAAAATAAATTTGAGCACGCCGTCCTTCGGATTGGACTTTAGGCTATGATCGAGGGCTTTTTTGTATGTCAGGTGCTCGATAATGAGTGGTATGTTATGTAACTGAACCTAGGTAGTTAAAATTTCACTTAGGTTCAAAAAACCTTGAGCACGTCGTCCTTCGGACGGGGCTTTCCCGATATATCTGAATCTGTCCATCAGTTTTAACAAATAATAAATCTATAAACCGTTAAAAAGCTGGAAATTTGAAGAATGGTATTTAGCCCGACTTTTTTCGAAAAACATTTTTATTTCGATTTTTGTGTAGGATTCAGATATCCCGGTTGTTCATCAGTTTTAACAAATATTAAATCTAAAAACTGTTAAAAAGGGAGAAATTTGAAGAATGGAGGTTACCGAGCTCAGGATCGCCATTTCGAAATCTAGCCAAGTCAATTAGGTCAGATGTTTTAATGGGGGAGATAAAAATAAATTTGAGCACGTCGTCCTTCGGATTGGACGTTAAGCTATGATCGAGGGCCTTTTCGTATGTCAGGTACTCGATAATGAGTCGTATGTTACGTATCTAAACCTGGGTAGCTGAAATGCTGGGCACCGCAGCTAGTATGTGCCTTGCAACAGCGGATGCCCTAGGTATTTTGTGCTTAACAACGCTGGTGACAGCTATTATTTACCGTGCAACGGTGGACCTCCTAGGTAATACATGCTTGGGAAACCCACCATATTAAAATTAGAGCTATATCCCATCTTTAAGAAAGCTCCATGTGAGATTCATTCTGCATTAATGCACCCCCGCCCCTCCCGTCCAAACGGTCACAGCCATTTTTTAAATATTGCTTTTGAAACTACCATTTAGGTATATGCTTGCCCCCCTCATACCCCCCTCCCATTGACAATTTTGAGACGTCACATATCCTTTTTTTGTTTTTGTCTATTATGAATACTACATGTGAAATTCCATGACATTCCGATCATCCGTTAAAGACCTATCACTACCTTTATATGTAGGCATACCCCACAACCCCCCCTCCCGTTCAAAGTTTTGAAATTTCACGTAGCGTATTTTCCAATTTGGCCTTTAAGCATACTACATGTCAAATTCCATGACATTCCGATCAAAAGACCTATCACTATCTTTATATGTAGGCCTACCCCCACAACCCCCCCTCCCGTTCAAAATTTTGAGATATCACGTAGCGTATTTTTCAATTTGGCCTTTAAGAATACTACATGTCAAATTCCATGACTATCCGATCATCCGTTAATGACAGCACTACCTTTATATTTAGGCCCCCCTTACAACCCCCCCTACCGTTCAAAATTTATGGACGACACATAGCCTATTTTTTAAACAGAAAATAAATGTGGTTGAAAAGGAATATAAAGACACAAGTTGGTACAAAAACGAAAATAACTGAAAATAATACATCTTTCCTGAAATTATATTTTAAATAACGGTTCATTACAAAAATAAATTAATTTTACTTTAAATAAAATAAATGACTATGGAAAGCGGCGGTGATGTGGTGAGCGGAGAGGGCGGCGGTGATGTGGTGAGCGGAGAGGGCGGCGGTGATGTGGTGAGCGGAGAGGGCGGCGGTGATAGATGGCCCGAGCGGGATGGGTTGAAGTTAGATCGTCCAATATACATATATATTCTATAATATATATTTTTTATGTATATCGGTATGTATATATAACATACCTAATTATATCTACTAATATACATACCGATTAGTTGAAAATCAATATTTAAGGCCTTCTGAATCCACATATACATTTATGAATGTTTTTTGAGGTTTTTCTTGGTTTGAAAAATTGAAAAAACATTTTGAGGTTGTGTTGAACATTGTTCCATAATCTGAGATACATATCGTGGAGTCTATTTGTTCCAAAATATTTTTTTTTCGGAAAAATCGAAATTTTAAAAATTGTTCTAGGTTGTAATAGGTTTGTTCTAAGAACTCTCTTGTAGAAAGTTATAAGTTACACTTCTTTCAAGAAGTGGGGAAGGGCATTAAAGAAGTTCATCCCTTATAAGTTATACTTATTTAATAAAGAGAGGAACAATGTTTACTTTATGTTAAACTTATATACAAGTATCTATTAACAATTTTCCAACATTTATTTACCAATCGGCCAAAATAATTTATAAAAATATTATTTTGATTTCAGGTATTTCGCAATGAATGACGCCTTCCTAACCCTGCCTCTTTCACGTGATCAATTTTAGCTACTAATATTTCATCAAAACCACGGAAAAATCCTACTGTACTTATCGTAAAAATTGGTTGTTCTTAGAATTTTTTTTTATTTTTTTTATATTAATTATTTTTTAAAATTGTTTCTTAATAGTGTTATATCATTTATTACTGGTAAACAATGTATCATTCACACCAGATGAGGTTAGAGGTATTTTATACACTCTGGTATAACTAAAATATTAGTCGTTAAAAAGCGATATGCAATTCGATATGCAATGCAAGAGAATGTCAAAAATAGTAAGAGAATGTCGTATATACAAATGTAGTAAGAGAATGTGGTAGGTTCGTGGGTAGTAAGAGAATGTCGTATATACAAATGTAGTAAGAGAATGTCGTAGGTTCATGGGTAGTAAGAGAATGTCGTAGGTTCATGGGTAGTAAGAGAATGTCGTAGGTTCATGGGTAGTAAGAGAATGTCGTATATACAAATGTAGTGAGAGAATGTCGTATACACAAATGTAGTAAGAGAATGTCGTGTATACAAAGTAAGAGAAAATTGAAAAAATAATTTCTTAATTGATCTACCGCTGTCTTACCTGCTACTGAACTTCACATATACGCTTCATTTACTCTAACAACAACATCTCACACATGAAAATGGTGCAACATATGAAATGGTGAAACACATGAAATGGTGAAACACATGAAAATGGTGCAACACATGAAAATGGTGGAACACATGAAAAAAAAAAAAGTTGATGGTGCAACATCGTCAATGTACTTTCCCCGCACGAATTAATCGATTAAGTTTCTTTCTTTCTCATAAATCGACCGTTTGGGCTAAAAATTAATAGTTTACTCCCTTTAGCCGATTTGGCTGAAAATCAATAGGTTTCGTCTTTAGAGGGTTACACATTGTCCAAAAATAATAAATTAACAATGGTATATAAGCTGTGTTTCATATTGATTAATTCGTATTGGGGAAATACATAGACGGTGATTCATCAACGACTTTTTTCTTAATTTTTAAACTTAATTTCGGTTCGGAAACATGAAATTTTAGTGGAAAAGAAATATCGAAATTTTTGACCGAATTAAAATTAATTAAAAATCAAAATTACCTCAGAGTGCTATGAGATTCTTCATTGTACGTAATAAGCAGCTGCAATTGCCATCTTCATTCTTTTTGTTATTTGTCATCCTATTCCAATGGCTTGATTGTGAAAATTTCTGTTAAACTGATGTTGCAAGCACCGCCATTAATTGCATTTAACACCTGCAACCACTACAACTGCATAATGTACAAAATTAAAGATTTATTTATTTACATATATTAAATAGGTATATGTAAATATATAAATTTTATATGTGTTAGTGTATAGACCGGTAGTGGTATCGAAAATAAGAGTTTCCAAATAACCGGCTACAAAACGTCTGGCGGTTCTGGAGGACCACTCCAAAATATTGGAGAATATATAAGGGTGAATAACAAGATTGATGAAGTTTATGTATAAAGGAATGCAATGAACAAAAGAAAACCTGGGGAGATGGAGTTGGCCAACTGGAGAATAATAAGAGATAACAAAACATTAGATAAATATACAGGGGCGTAGCCAGGATTTTGACCCGGGGGGGGGGGGGGGGGGGGGGGGGGACAAAGTTAGGCTACGAGGGTGGGGGTATAGACTCCCGGGGGCACAGCCCTCAGTTTCCGTGGTTAGCATTGCAGACTTTTTGTTATTAATTTGTGAGACTCGGACCACTAGAAGCTCCCGCTGAGGTAACCACTGACTGTAATACCCTAGAATGACACCGTGAATTTCGTCACCACTATTGACATCGTGGGGTGTCTGACACCCCAAGCCCTTTATATAATTTTCTTGTAATTTATTTTTCACATTAATCCAAAATTAATGCAGATTTAATATTTTAGAATGCATGTATAAATATGAATATAAAACAAACAAACAAAATTAGAAAGTTATTTTAATTGAATTGGAAAAAAATCAAATAAGGATGTAACATGTTGAAAAAGTTAAAAAGTAGATATAGATAAAAATACTGTACGAAATTTTATTTGTAAGAAAGGTAAAAACTATTATTTTTTTTTTAAACTCAAGTATAGTGTCTATGTAAAAAAAATCACTTTAACAAAAAATATATACAATTTGCACAGTTACACTCAGTCACAATCGGTGCACTTCATTAGACCATGATCGTTGCACATCGGCCTCTGGCAGCTCATGCAAACCATTTTGTATTTTCTATCCTTATCTCTGTTGCATAAAAAGCATCTCATATATTTGCTAGATGGTATAACAATTGCAGTAGATGGAGTTGAGCTTCAGGGTTGACCCAAAATTTCATGTATGAGTATTTTCAAAGTTCTACTTAAATGATTGATCTTGGACCGTTCCACTAAATATGGTTTGAGTAATTGGAATCCAAGTTCATTTAAAAAATCTTTTCTGGGCATTGGCTTCCTCCAATTGACCATGCCATACAGTAAACCTGCGTTGACATGCGGGGACATCGTCTTGGCACAATGTGGTCGAAGATACTGCACATGTGCTGGGCTCCTCATGTCTCACGAATGTGTCATCTAATTCCTCTTCAGAGTCTGAATGAACATGGGTTTCTTCATATTCTTCTTCAGAAGTATTGCATCCCAGTTCCTCAATATCCTCTCTCCTCAATTCTTCGAGATACACCAACAGTTCCTCATCAGTCCACTGCCTCTTTTGAGATGCCATAACTTTCCTAAAATATATAAATATACGATATGAAGAAACCTATTGGCGCAAAACCCACTTCCAACTCCACAGTAAACATTAAATATAACGATTTTACACATAAACTATAAACAAAGCCATAAAAAACAAGAACTTACCTGTAATAGGTAAAAAAAAAGAATGACGTCAATAACACCGTGGGGTGTGAGACAGCCCAAGATCACTTCAATGTTGATTCCTGAAGTCACAAGGGCCTACTAAAGGTGTTAGAAGTCCCAGTAAGGTTAGGGAGGAGATGACTGTGATTTACATAGGGTCGGGGGACTTCTGTGAACTATAGGAAGTTAAGTAATCCACTTTAACTTTCGATTGGGGTGTCAGACACTCCACGGTGTCATTCTTGGGTTAAGTTGACTTTACATGAGCAGCAAAAATACAAAGCGCAGCAGCACCAAATGCACGCTGTGGTTTCTGTGCTTTTAGAATTAAATGACTCACATCCAATAGCATGCATTTGCTGCTGCTGCGCTTTGCATTTTTACTGCGCATGTAAAATCAGCTTTAAGAGTATAAAGTATAACATAAATGAAGATTTTGATTGAGGAAATGAAATGATCGAATTCATGTATATTTAAATAAATGTAATATGACTTGTTTTGTACATGTACATTTATGTAACATCTGATTGCTGATTTAGGAATCAGACGCACGGGAAATTTGAAGATCCTATTGTTAACTTGCAAGCAATCCATTTTTAATAAAAAATATTTTTTTCTAGTTTATTTAATTTTCATTTTGGTTTTTTTCTGGCCTTCTACGCCGCTCTGAGATGAGGAGGGGGGCTACTAGATGTTGGAGATGATGGACGTGATGGGATGCTGAGATGATGTGGGGATGGAACGATGTGGTGATGGTTGAGCAGGTAGAGAGATGTACGATGCGGTCTTGGAGGCTCCTAACAAGGTACTGAGAGGCTTAAGGCCAGCCTACTTTAGTAAACATTAGAGGATGAGTAGGATTAGTGGGGAGGAGACCGTAAACATTCCGACTTCAGTACAATAAACAATATAATAAAACAAATACTTAAAATGGAAGAAAAGTTGAAATTTTCAACTAATGTCGCAACAGTTAGACATTAATAATAATATAACAAAACAATATAAATTATATATTTCTTAGACACAATAAACAATGTTATGTAACTACATATAAACAGAATCCTTTATCGTGGCTGTCTGTCTTCACCTAACCGTATCGATTAAACTGTCTGAACTGCATTGCGCACGTTAATTTTTATTGTTGCAATTAGTCGAATGTTCTGGCTATAAAAGTAAGGAAAAATATTATAATTATTATTTGTTGTTGTTCCATACAAAAAAAAAAAAAAAATGTTAAAAAATAAAAAAAAATGTAGTGCACCACGGAAATAAACCACAATTTTTATCTTTTGTTGTTCGAATAAATTTTTGCGATCTGTGTCGATATAGTGGAAAAATTTGAATCACCTGCAATGTACTTCCCCAGAACGAATTAATGAATTAACTTTTCGCTCCCCCTCTATAACCAGTCAACTGTTTGCGATATTATGCGGGGTGGAGTAGGTCGCTTCCATCGCTGCAATAGGCACGGGGGTGAATAATTTCGACGGAGAGGTTTCAGCAATATTGCTAGCTGTCGAACATATCGAAGATAGCCCAAAGGAAAAGTTTGTCCAAGTGAATAGGGTGTTATCAGTTAAATCAACTTTAGAGAGGCATCATTCACGAGTATTTCAAAAAGTATGGTAGATAATTAGGTAAGTGATGGGGAATGATTAGGTAACTAAGGGGAAATCCAAGAAAGGATTAACAATATTCATTTTCATTCACTCATATAGATTTAGAAGATATATGATTAATAAAAGATGTAAAGATAATTTATTTATTACAAAAACTGAATTTACACGATTAATGCAAAAAAAAAAGTGTTGCCCTGAAAAGTTCGGAATTAAGACTCACTAATGAATTCCCTGTGACCACAGATATTATCTATGAAGTACAATTAACTTAAGCACGCCGTCCTTTGGATAAGACGTTTAGCAATGGCCCTGAGCATGTACGATGTCAGGTACTAATTAAAGACCCATACCCTAGGTTAATAAAAATGTAGGACTCCCATAATAGAGTCGGGCTCCAACAGAATGACGAAAGAGCGTTCTGGTAGTAGGCGATATGACCTTGTAGTCATAATGACTAACTACATAGTAAAAGCAATTTTGATTTACATTTTAAGGTTTAACGGAAATAAATATTATTAGTAATGTTTCCTCTAGTGCGATCTTTTCAAGATTACGAAGTAAGATGCAAACGAAACTCTGTTTACGAAATTACTCTTTTATTGAGTTGGCTTTGTATTACAAACATTGTAACTTGAACATAACCTTCCAAGATCAGGATGAGGAGGTACTGCTGCCATACGGGATGTTCCTGTCAAGTTGGAGGGGCGATAGAGTGCCCCCTCCCTGTGTAGGCTACCCCGCTGCTTGAAGACTCCTAGATGTCTGCGAACCTCTCCATCGCAACATCCTAGCAATCCAACTGATATATGTGCGCAAGTTTATTGTCGAATTTGTTATTGCATTGTGTGATTTGATCAAATTAGTGTCAAATTGAATAATAAAAACAAGGAGAAATATGGTGCGAGTAGTGGGGTGTATATGACGAGGTCAGAGTCCATCCAGATAGGAGTAACACCATCTTCTTTTGTATCAGTACTATCCACCGCCTCTCACCGCAAGGTAAGCTCTTCGTCCGTCCGTCTTCTTTCACACTATGGATCACTAAATCTACGCATGCTCTTGTTTACTATTTTGATGCTACTCTAGTGTTGGGTCATATGTGCTTCAATAATTTAAAAGAAAAAAAAAAAGTTGTCGTTGAATCATCGTAAATGTACTTCCCCAAAATGAGTTAGCGCAACATTAGGATTTTTGAATTGAACCCCCTCCCCTGAACCACCCTCCCCTTCAATACTGAAATTGACAGCTTATGTCCTCATTGGGTTTGGACTTTAAATATGAAATTTCATGTCGATACGTTCATTAGGTCGTCATTTATTAACGTTTTTGAGTTAAGCCTCAGCCCTAATTCCTCCCTTCCCTTTGGCCAATTTGACTGAAAATCAATAGGTGTTGTCCTTAGAGGGTTCTGGGTCAACGTATAAAATTTCGTGTCGATATATTCATTGTTTCTGGAGTTATCGTGTTCAAAGACACACACACAAGCTGACCGATTTTTAAAAAATTTTTGTAATCAGGGGTTAGGAAGACATGAAATTCTGGTGAAAATTACATAACTTCCCCTATATTTCGTATATGACTCATGCCCGGGATTTAACTACCAGGCTATATCACCTACTACTAGAGCGCTCATTCGTCACTCTTGTGGACATGAGCCCGACTCTACTGTGGGAGTCCTAAATTGACAGCTTATGTCCTCATTGGGTTTGGACTTTAAATATGAAATTTCATGTCCATACGTTCATTAGGTCGTCATTTATTAACGTTTTTGAGTTAAGCCTCAGCCCTAATCCCTCCCTTCCCTTTGACCAATTTGACTGAAAATCAATAGTTGTCGTCTTTAGAGGGTTCTGGATCAACGTCCAAAATTTCGTGTCGATACATTCATTCTTTCTGGAGTTATCGTGTTCAAAGACACACACACAGGTTGACCGATTTTTTTTTTTTAATTTGTAATCAGGGGTTAGGAAGACATGAAATTCTGGTGAATATTACATAACTTCCCCTATATTTCTTATATGACTCATGCCCGGGCTTTAACTACGAGGTCATATCGCCTACTACTAGAGCGCTCTTTCGTCACTCTTGTGGACATGAGCCCGACTCTACTGTGGGAGTCCTAAATTTTGCCGGTCCAGGTTTAGGTATCTTGTTAGGTCTTTAACAAGTCTTAATCGCTTAATGTCCCATCCGATGGACGGTGTGCTCAAGCTTAATGAAAAGGTTTTCAATAGTTCCTTTGCATACTTACAATCTACTACAAGAAAAGTAAATTTGTTGATTGTGTGACTACAACCTCATGTGTATATCTATAACCAAATAATAAGAGAAAAATTATAAATAATATATAATAATACAAATTTAAAGTAAATAAATAATCAATCTTTGCTTTTATGTAAATTCTCACATATACCCACCCCTTTTCACAAAAAGTTTTCTGAATCATCAGACTAAATTTCGTGTGAATACATTCGTTATATCAACAATTCTTAGTGTTTGTGAGTTGGGTCCACTTTCTCTGATCCACCACTTGCCTTTGGTCGATTTGTCTGAGAATCAATATGTTATGTGTCGTCCTCAGTGGATACTGGATATACATATAAAATTTTGTGTCGATACATTCATTCTGTTAGGAGCTATTGTGTTCACATATACACACATCTATACAAACTGCAATTTTTTTTAAATTTTTGTAATCTGGGGTTGGAAAATAAAAAAAATTTCATATATATCATTCACATTATCGAATTTTTGACCCAAAACTTCCCCTGTACTTCGTTGACTGTGAGAAATAACAGGATAAATTCACCCTGTACCTAAAAGCCCTTGAAGTAATCATTCGAAAGATGTGTTGCATTGTAACTTTCACTAAATGGAAATCCAAAAATGAAATTTTTTCGTGGGTAGTTATTTTAATAATTACAAGTAGTCCCTCCTTTTGAAGATCTTATCTAATGAAACAACTTTTGTCTGAAAGGTTTTTTGGCAACTAGCACTTAGTAAAAAAAAAGACGAAGTCTTTGAGGATTGCTTTCACTCCAAAATAGGACCTGATATTTCTTGTATGACCACTTTTAATAAAATGAACTCATCTGTAAAAATGATGACTTCCGGTTTTGCATCTTTCTGTTTTACTATCCGTTTATTCAACTTTCGATTTTACCAGTATTTACCGAGTTATCTTCACGCGAAGAGAAACCATTGGTAAATTACCATTTTTTGTGTTTGAAGGAAGTCGAGGTTCTGTGTAAACTCAGTATTTGGCCAACGTTTCGGAAACTATTTATTTACTTCTTCAGGGCATTATAACGACTTGAGTGGTTGTGTGTTATGAAGGAGGTATGTCTGTGTGAAAAAAAAAAATATCTGGAACGATAGAATGATTGTGGTTCCAGGAGCATCAAGGGGGTGGGGGGGGCATAGGTGCAATTGTCCCCCCCCCCCCCCCCCCCTCCCCCCAGGCCACAATCAAACCTATTCCTAATAAAACCAATTACACACGGAAAGACCCGTCTAGGAAAAATTATGCCGAAATTCACTGTAAAAATTACTATACTTCACCGAAGCGATATTTTGCAGTACGGATAGAAAAAAATATAAACATTACGATCTGCACAGTAAAATTTAATTGACTTACTAATAAAATTTCTTAGTTATTCTACAAAATGTATAAATTTATATTATAAAAAAAATATATTTCTGCATATAAGACATATAATAATATACCATAAGACATATAATAATATACCATAAGACATATAATAATCTGTATTTTTTATTATATTAATTTTACAAGGTAGACAAACAGAGCGTTAATACAAGTAGAATATGATGGATATTCAACTAAATTTTTACCCAATGTTTGCAATTTTCATTTTTTTCTTGACGTGAAAACGTCTATTCGCTCGTTAAGTGATAGCCGGTCAAACTTTCTTGTGTTACAAAATACCGTTAGATTTCAATCGATAATAACTACGAGACTAATAATGCGATAACAACGGTTGAGGTTACAATGGATAGACCATGTCTGTACGTGTTTGTTGTGCAGTGTTTGTTTTGCCTGTGACGTTATCGGGCTAGTGTGGGCGCCGGCGGATGATTGTGTGAATTAGCGTTGTGTAAAATTAGACATTAGTGTAGCGTGATAACGCGTTTAGATAGGACGTTGATTCGGGTGTCATTGTAAAGAGCTTGAAGAGCACTACTAGAACTCAAAGTGAAACAATAAAAATATTCGCCGAAATATATCTTAAAATCGGTATTAAATTGAAAATTGCAAAATAATTAAAGATGTCGTCTCATATGAATCGTAAATATGCGCGGAATTATAGAAAACGCAAATCAGAGGAAAGCTCGCATCAAAAGGAATTTAAAAAAACTAAAAAGTCTAGTGCTGGGCAAATGCAAGAGCTACGGCAGCATCGAAAAAAAATGAAAAATGATTTTATCCCGACGTTTTCACGGAAAATCTACGGCGTGGACCTTGACTACGCCTTAATGTTTTTTCTTTACTCAGAACCTCGACTTCCCTGAACATTGTAAAGATACTGTCGACTATAACAATCATTAAGGGTCTTACCGAAAACTCCCGATAGAATGAAATTTTATATGTGTATTCAGAACAGCCTGAAGTCTTGACTGACCGGTCAGGTTAACTAAACAACTATGACCGCAGAATATCAAAATTGTCCATAACTCAAAACCATCTTTTCAGTCTTAGTGCCTTTCGCTTACCGTAAATTTTTATTCACCTAGGGTAGGGGTCATTAACGAGTACCTGACATCGTACAGGCTCGGGACCATCGCTTAACGTCCCATCCGAGGGACGGCGTGCTTAAGTTTATTTTACCTCCCAGACAAAATAAACTAAGGGCCCCGGCCGGGTTATATATATATATATATATATATATATATATATATATATATATATATATATATATATATATATATATATATATATATATATATTATAAGTATCTATCTATTAAAGGGAAGTGGATATATATGTAGTAGATATATATATATATATATACCTCTTTAAGTCGAACCTCGATAAGTCGAAAACCTCCAAAACTCGAAAAAAAGGTTTTGTTCCTTTCCCTTCAAGCCCCAAAACCTCCATTACTCGAAATCTCAACCCTCTATTAGTCGAAATAATCAATGAGTCCCTACAAGCCATTTTGATACATATTTTCCCTCTATAACTCGAAAAAATAAATTGGACCTCTGTAACTGGAACATAGCAATGATTTATTTTACAACCCTTACAACTCGATTATTTGAAACGTATTACCTCTATAGCTCGAAGAAAAATAAGTTACCGACTTTAAGGATTTGCCGACAATGTACACCATTGTTTCTTATAAAACAATTTAGGAGTATACAATAAATAGGATTACCAATTATCTAAAGCAAAAAAAAAATTACTGACTTTTTTTAATACCTACATATACTACGTATTTTTTATTTTAAGGATCTTTTGAAATAATGTTGATTTATAATAAATATAAATAAGTTACCTCTGTAACTTGACTTTTTATTTATTTCACCTCTCTAACTCAAAATTACTTAGAATGAATCTTAACCACTACAAGTCGAATCCAAATCCGCCTAAGTCGAAATTCTCCATAAGTCGAAAACTCTATAACTCGAATTTTTTGGCGTCTCCCTTGATGTTCGACTTATAGAGGTTCTATTGTTTATATATATTTATATATATATACACATTAAGTACAGAGGAACTTATATAATATGACAGAAATAGTCACCGGTAAATCACCGACTATGTACTTCCTCAACACGAATTAATCAAATACATTTTAGCTGTCCCTCCCCTCTTAGGCTTATATATATATATATATATATATATATATATATATATATATATATATATATATATATATATATATATAAAGTCTAAAGGTCTAAAGGGGAGGGACAGCTAAAATGTATTTGATTAATTCGTGTTGAGGAAGTACATAGTCGGTGATTGACCGGTGACTATTTCTGTCATATTATATAAGTTCCTCTGTACTTAATGTAGTTGGGGTAAATGAACACAAAGCAAATCAACAAAAGAAGAGTGAGTCACTGATGCTGAACCATGTTGTAATTAGTGTCATGCAGCGGTAACGTGTTCAGCACTGTTTACAGCCGTGCAAACTCAAGAATAAAATAAAAACAAGTTTGTGAATCACCGGCAATTTAATTCAGAAGTGTGACGAAAGAGCGCTCTGGTAGTAGGATACCTCGTAGTTAAAGCTCTTAAGACACAATAACTAACACATAAATAGTGATAACTTAAAAAAATGTAAAATAAAATAAATTATTAAAATAAATAAAATTAATAATAGTGTAAACTCTATTTAACGCCACTCGATTTAACGACAAACTCCCTAAAACATCGAAATTACTTGAATCTTGGTGGTTTACCTTGTTGTCCATACAACGATACACTCTATGTAGCATCACACCCACTCTAAATAACGACAACAATACGTCATTACTAAGCAATAAACAGTACTTTCAAGTTGCCCAAATTAATAAGAACTGCAGCTGTGTACTGTCTTTTGTTTTATTGTCTAGCACGTATTTACCTCGACTGTCGGCATCATACATACCGAAGATTCCAAGAAATTCATTCTTTTGTTTGTTGTGATTACCTTAAAATGCTGGAGCAGCAAAAAACGTCAGACGAAGATAACAGACTATACGCTATAAGCGTTGTTATTTGTATCAATATTAATGTTTGTTGTTTGTAAATTTTATATTTTATTAGTAAATACATATTATAATAGTAAAATACTATTAAATGTAATGTAATATGAATTGATTCTTCTTCTCTTCATTTAACGACAACTCTCAATAACGCCATAAAATGCGCAGTCCCTTAAGTGTCGCTATATAGAGTTTACACTGTAATTAAAATAAGAAGAATAAATAATACCACATTTTTAATTTTTTTATTTCTACAGTAATTTCCAAAAAAGGCCCTAAAAAAATATTCGGAAGTTCAAGACGTGCAATTGTTAAGAAAGTGCAAGTATTTAAAAAAATGTCAATTAATAATTATTTCTTTTGGATTTCTCCTAAATTTACTAAAGAGGTGCAAAAATGTTCAATCCAATCCAAAGATAGGTATAAATTATTTTACTGGGTTACAGGGAAAATGAATAGCATAGAATTAGAGAAGAAATATTCGGTTTATTTTTTCTTAACCTACATTATAAAATTAAAAACTAAGATGAAAATAAAAAAAATGAGATTATTAACAAAAATAATTCTTACGAATTACTTAAAACTATATCAGTCTTTTTTCTGTATTATAGTGGCCACTATTCATAATTCTTTTATATTTTGGGCATACATACATATTAATAAAAAGTACCTTTTCTCTTGTCCGTACTTCCAATGTTATAATTTTCACTCCTATATCTCCTCTACATCTTCTCTCACTCAGACTTGTGCACTACACCTTAACCCTAAAAACAACTCTCTCTCTAGACTGTCCACTTCCATAACGCAACTTAGACTGTTCCACGCTATTTAAAACAGATAGTTGTTTTTTGTCTCCATTCATTGGTTGTTCACATTTCGTTTTAAAACAAAATGCTAGTCCATCTCTGTATATTTATTCACTATTTAAGTTACTCCACTCCTAACAGCAGTTTTAATACAAATAATAATAATTGATTTAATAATTTATTAATAATCTTAATGTGTGTGTGTACCTATGCGTGTACCTACTCAGTGGTACCTATGCGTGCTTGACTTCTGAGCTCAAGGTCGTGGGTTCGTAACCCGACCGAGGCCCTTAGTTTATTTTATCTGGGAGGTAAAATAAACTTAAGCACGCCGTCCTTCGAATGGGGCGTTAAGTGATAGTCCCGAGTCTGTACGATGTCAGGTACTCGTTAAAGACCCCTACCCTAGATGAATAAAAATTTAGGGTAGGCAAAATTTAGGACTCCCACAGTAGAGTCGGGCTCATGTCCACCAGAGTGACGAAAGAGCGCTCTGGTAGTAGGCGATATGACCTCGTTGTTAAAGCCCGGGCATGAGTCATAAAACCTAACCTAACCTAACCTCATAATGTGTGTACATTTTTTACATCACAATATATAAGTATGCTCCTGCACAGATTGTTTTGAAATGCGTCCTTCCCCCCCCAACCGCAGAAATCCAAATTTAAATGTTACCATACTTTTCCTTGTCTAGAATTCGTGTATCGATGAAGTCATGGCAAATTTGAAAGCATTGATTACATAATATTATATCGCCTAGAGCGCTTAATTGTCTGTTGCGCCACAGATTGTCTGTTCGAGACAATAGTGCAAGAGAATGGCCTTGCTAACTCGTATTTGCAAGAACGCATTAGGTCCTCAAGTGACGTCACCCCCCCCCCCCCCCCTCCCCCGTCTCTTCATCATTTTGAGTTTTACTTCAGTTATATAATCTGTCAGACATTCGATACTTATTTTTCACAAGAATGTCACCAATTTTATTCCGGTCTATGTGTGAACAAGATAACTCCTGATAAAATGAATAAAGTAATTCCATATGTAAATTCAAAACCCCATAAGAATAATATCTATTGATTTTTAGTCAAATCGAAACGATGGGATTAGGAGGAGACTCAAAACAAAACCTCAATAATTGCAAATGTAATGAAATATCATATTTGGAGTCAAAACCCAATGAGGTGTGATAATTTTAAAAAATGTTAAATATTATAAGAATAATTAATTTAAAATTAATGGAAATAATAAATAATAATAATAATAAAATTATTACATTTTCTGTAGAAATTGTTGCTGGTCTTCTACTAAATGTTGATTTCTACCGTAATTTCCGAAAAGAGCCCTAAAAAAATATCGAAAGTTTATAACGTGAAATTTTTAAGAAAGTGCACATATTTAAAAAAATTTCAATTAATAATTATTTCATTTGGATTTCTTCTAAGAGAATAATGAGATGCCATCTTGTTTTTTTCTAAATTTGCAAAAATGTTCAATCTAATTCATAGGTATAAATAATGTTTCTTGGTTCACAGAGAAAATGAATAGCACAACATTTTTTCCTGTTAATCTTTTGTTTATCTATTTTTTTACTATTATAGTTTTTTTTCCAATGTAGCACTAATTTTTATTTACCTATCTTTTTATTTCTTTGTACTGATACTATATTTCATTGTTTCATTTTCTTTACTCTGTATATATTTATTCTTAGAGGACCTCGGTCCCAGAATAATAAATTTTCTTTTCCTTCTTTTCATTCATACCTTCAAACAACGTTCGGGCATGTTATCAATCCCGGATAAGTATTGTTGAGAGGAAAAATATTTTTATTTCTCCTAATAGCCATTAATATTTCAAATATAAACAGCGAAGGCAGAATTATACTATTTTTTTTTATATTTCTCTGTAGCTTTTTTTTTTTTTTTTTATTAATACTATTTAGTATTTTTAGCGCCTTCTTTTGTCTAAAATTATTAATAGAGACTACCTAATGTATAAATCAATAATTAATTATATAAAGGAAATAGTCGGAGTATAAAACAATTATAAGGAAAGTATAAAATAATATAAATAATAAATAATATAAATAATAAATAATATAAATAATAAATAATATAAATAATAAATAATATAAATAATAAATAATATAAATAATAAATAATATAAATAATAAATAATATAAATAATAAATAATATAAATAATAAATAATATAAATAATAAATAATATAAATAATAAATAATATAAATAATAAATAATATAAATAATAAATAATATAAATAATAAATAATATAAATAATAAATAATATAAATAATAAATAATATAAATAATAAATAATATATAAGGAAGCTTGGACAAGGAACGAGTTGTGGAAGGCAGAGGAGCGATGGGAGGGGATGAAGAGGTACGAAGGACGGGATCTGGAGTGTCTTTGGTGGACGGAGGACTTAAATTGGAACATTTGGTAAAGGTAGTAGGGTTCTTTGGAGCCATTTTAACTTGGAGTACCAGGGCGAGATTTAAGCGTCTTTATAATTACACAACTATCGTGAAATTAAATAATTATAAATGAATAAATCCTCGATTTGGAGACATATTCATATGTATATATATATATATATATGTTATGTAAAATATGAATATGTCTCCAAATCTATATATATAAGAAGTATATATATATATATATATATATATATATATATATATATATATATATATATATATACCTATAATCTGATAATATCACGTGTAATTTTGTGTTCTGTAAAATATGAATGTCTCCAAATCTAAGATTTATTATCTTTTAATTATTTCATTTGTTACAATTAATTTTTCGGCGATACGATAGTTGTGTAATTATAATATAATGATAATTAGAAAATTTAGAATAATTTTGGGAATATATTATTTTACGGTTCACTTATTACTTAAACATTTTTGACAATAATTCAGAACGATATATGTTCACAACACTTGCTATATATAGTGTATAACCTTGTGTGGCATCAATAACGTAACACCACAACGAAGTAATGACGCCGTTTGAGAGAGAGTTAGTCACGATCACTCTATAATGGTTTTTTAGGTTCGATTTTCATGAGATTATTAAAGTATAACATTTTTTGGGGGTGCGAGACCTTATGTGATGTCAGATACTAGTTAAATACCCCTGATTATACCTAGGTAAGCAAAATTTAGAGAGTCATGTCCACCAGAGTGACGAAAGAGCGCTCAGGTAGTAGGTGATATGACTTCGTACTTAAGCATGACAGGATTCATCGTCGTTTATCGAGTGGGAGGCCAACTAACCGGACTTAATTTTGTGAAGTTTTCACAATTAAGTTTTAATTTCAATCTAACAATTTTCACAGGCAGATCTACTCTGACTCCAGCCCCACAGTTCATTAACAGTTCCAAGTCACTGACTCACAACTATAAATAAAATAACAGTTGTTATTTTTATCAACAAATTTTTTTTGCGATTTACGAAACTCTTCTTTTTTTTTTATTTATTATTATTATTTTTATTTTATTTTTTTTTCAAAATGTATGTTGTTTGCTTATGTAACTTTGACCCCTGTGGCACGAGATAGTGGATATCGACGTGGGTAAATGGTAGACATCATGTTTATATAGGCGATTCATTTTGACAGATAACATTTTGTTGAATCAAATAGAAATTTAACTACATAGGAATGGGTTTAGTATCGAGCCTCCTTCGGATGAGACGTTAAGCGATGGTCCCGAGCCTGTACGATGTCAGGTACTCGTTAAAGACCCCTGCCCTAGGTGAATAAAAATTTAGGGTAGGCAAAATTTAGGACTCCCACAGTAGAGTCGGGCTCATGTCCAACAGAGTGACGAAAGAGCGCTCTGGTAGTAGGAGATATGACAGTTAAAGCCCAGGCATGAGTCATAAAACCTAACCTAACCGTATCGAGCGTTTGCCTAGCAGTAGTCGTTCAGAAATTTGATCTTCAATATTCACCGGAACTTCCACCCCTTTTTAATACATTTATTATTCTAGATCAACTTACATAAAGTTACACACAATTTGCATAAATGAACAAAGCAAAAAATAAAAATAAAGTATAATAAAATAAAATAAAATAAATATATGTATAAATAAATAAAATATACAATTAAATAATAAACTATGAAAAAAGTTTTCTTTATATTTTTATTTCACTAGCCTAACAAAATGTATGTTATACATGGTGGGGGTAACATGGGGAATTAGATTAGGGAATGTCTCTAAGTAGAGATACCCTTAACTATTTACATCAATATTATATTGAAAACATTCGGTATAAGTCCTCAAATTAACATGACCTGGAGAAGCCTAGATTTGAGACGTGTAGCGGTGGGTTGTCCGATGTTGTATGTGGTAGCTCCTGGAACAGTGGACAGCCTGGCGTGGTATTTACGGAATTTGGTGTCGATGAATTGTAATTGGGAGTTTCGAACAAACTAAGGTGAGTTCACAGCCATTCTAAGGGTTTTGTTCTGGAAAAGTTGAATTCTTTTTTTATTTTAGTTGCGGAAGCAGATCCCCAAACTTCACTGGCGTAAGTTAAGAGTGGCCGGAGAATGGATGTGTAGAGTAAGAGGCAGTTTTCGAGCTTTAGATTAGATTTCCTTTTTATCACAGAGTAAGGCATGGAGAGTGGAGCTAGCTTCGGTTAGCTTCTTGTTGATGTGGAACTTCCAGGTGAGCCTTCTGTCAAGATGGAGCTCCAGGTACTTGACCGAGTCTTTACTGGAGTTCCAGTCTAGCTGCTTCATGTCCACTGCTTCTCTGCATCTTGTGGTCTTAACTAAATATCTTGAAAATCTTGGCCTCACACTTTTGTGCATTCAGTGTTATGCCCCATTTATTGAAATAATAATAATAAATTTATTTCCGTTAAACCAATACATGGTAATAGGATACGTCAAAAGAATTTATACATTAAGATAGCTTATAAATTAGATTTATAACTACTTGAGTCTAACACATCTATGATTAGTAGTAATAACAAAACTATTAAAAAAAGTAAAATGAAATTAATAAAAACTGAACAAATAAATACTTAAAAATATATGACAACAAACAACATATATAAACAAAATTAATACAAGATACGTTTATAATAAGTAGACACATTTTTCAATTTAATAAAAATTAAGATAACTATTTTTCAAAAAAAACTCTTCGGAAGTGTCTTTATCTCAACGATGTTTCGGGACGTTCTTACGTCCCATCATCAGGTCCCAATGTGCGAGATATAGAAAAGAAAGAAAACAATGTAACTATAACAATACAATATGAAAAATAATATATATATATATATATTATATAATAATATATATAGATTAATCAATTATAAATGAATGTATAAAAAAGTCTAAATAAATAAAAAATTATAAATGAATAAATAAAACAATAAGGTAGATTGAACTGACCTTTAAGGTGTGGAGGAACTCTGCACAAAAAATAAAAATGAATGCTTTGTATAAATAATGTTTTTGGATATGAAACACGATTCTTTATTGTTATTATATTATTCTTTTTGAACAGTGAGAATAAAATTCCGTTTTCCTCCGAGTTTCCTCTAACATGAACATTTTTAGTTGAAATTAAAATTTTTTTATTGTATCTGTTGACTTCAAGAAGTGGGGAAGGGCATTAAATAAATTAATTCCTTTATGAGTTATATTTTTTTCAAAAAGAGAAGAGCAATGTTTAGTTATTCGAAAGTACATAGACAGCTCGTTGATAGTTCTTTGCAACTCATTTCTAGAGGTCATAATATTCTCATCCTGGTAGAAGAGCGAAGTTTCGTCTGCAAACTGAGCATATGAAGACCTAGACTGAGGCATATGAAAAAATAAAATAAACAATAATAATTATTATTATAATTAAACGTTTAAATTAAATATTATATTGTATCTGCAGTCAACTCTCACATTTGAGTACTCTACGCAATTAAATTGCAATTTTTACACCCCCATCTATACGAAGTATAGGAGAAGTTATGTAATCGGACAGCAATTTGTTATTGAGTTTTCATCGGATATTTGACTATGTGTGTGTGTGTGTGTGTTTGTGAACACGATAACTCACGATAGAATGAATGTACCAACACGAAATTTTATATGTGTTGCTGGATCCCTCCAAGGACAACACCTATCGATTTTCAGCCAAATTGGTCAAATGGAAGGGTGCATTTGGGGGGAGGCTTAACACAAAAACTGTAATAACTGCCGATGTAATGAATGTATCAACACGAAATTTTATATGTGTTGCTGGATCCCTCCAAGGACAACACCTATCGATTTTCAGCCAAATCGACCAAAGGGAAGGGTGGATTTGGGGGGAGGCTTAACGCAAAAACTCTAATCACTGCCGATGTAATGAATGTATCGACATCAAATTTTATATTTAAATTTTAAACCCCCATAATGATGGCACCTATTAGTTTTCTGAAAATTCGGTCGAAGAAAGAGGGGACTAGAGAGAAGGGTCTCGACTCAAATACCCTAATAATTGCCGATGAAATGGAATATATCAAAACAAAATTTGGAATGAGGATTCAGAAGCCATTTTGTATGACAAATATTGATTTACGATTCGATGTCAGATACACGTTAATGACCCCCTACATCAGGTAACAACGACCATAGTAGAACGATGAAAGAGCGTTCTGGTAGTAGGAGATATGACGTAGTTTAACGTCCGGGCACGAGTCACAAAAACGATTGTTTGTAAATTCTGGTATATTGCGATCGTGAAAACAACATTAAATAGTTTTAACATAATTGAGATTTTTACTACTTTAAAACGAATCGAATTTTAAGAGCAATTATCCAGAAAATCGTGACCTTATCGAATTCCATTGTTAACATACCGCCCATTATAGTTTTTCCTGTATTTGTTTATTTAGCTATTTTGGTGAGTGTCACTCAAAAATAACATTCAAAAAGGCCATTTTGAATTTTTCTAAAGTCGATGACAAATCGGAAGATAATAAAAATATATTATATAAGTGTATTTTAAGCATAAGATCTTCAAGAAAAATTGACAGTTTCATACTCGCAATAACCGAAAAGGAAAAAAAAAAAAAAAACATTAAGGCGTAGGCAAGGTCCACGCCGTAGATTTTCCGTGAAAATGTCGGGATAAAATCATAACAAGTGTTTTTTAATTTTCTTTTCGATGCTGCCGTAGCTCTTGCATTTGCTCGGCACTAGACTTTTTAGGTTTTTTAAATTCCTTTTGATGCGAGCTTTCCTCTGATTTGCGTTTTCTATAATTCCGCGCATATCTTTAATTTTTTTGCAATTTTCAATTTAATACCGATTTTTACATATATTTCGGCGAATATTTTTATTGTTTCACTTTGAGTCCTAGTAGTGCTCCTCAAGCTCTTTACAATGACACCCGAACCAACGTCCTATCTAAACGCGTTATGACGCTACACTAATTTCTAATTTTACACAACGCTAATTCGCAACAATCATTCGCCGGCGCCCACACTAGCCCGATAACGTCACACGCACAACAAACACATGCTCTATCCATTGTGACTTCAACTGTTGTTATCGCATTATTAGTCTCTTAGTTATTATCGATTGAAATCTGACGGTATTTTGAAACACATGAAAGTTTGACCTTCTATCACTGTGCTTAACGAGCAATTGACGTTTTCACGTAAAAAAAAAAAAAAAATGAAAATTGCATTTTTTTTCTATATCGCATCGATTAATGGGAGTTGAAAGCTAATATTTTCTGGAAAACTTTCTTTTTATATGTGCAAACTGTCGGTCGATTGCCCGTTCAAAAATAGTTGGGGGCAGTTTTCATACTTTTATCCGTCTAGACCCTTTTATTAAATATATATATATATATATATGTACATATATTACATATACACATACATTAAATATATACTATTGTGTGATTTCAGCTTCAAGCATGGGGCTCAAGAAGGATGTAGCAGCGCCACTAATCGTCGTATCAAATCGTCTACCGTTCGTACTAAGTAGAAAAGAAGACGGAACTCTGGAAAGGAAAGCCAGGTACATTGATTGATTAATTGCAGGGGTGGGTTTTGTACCCAAATTATCCAAACCTGAGGGCCCATATAACAGCTCCTCACTAGTACCGTAAAACTTCTATACAACGGACACGGAAGGAGGATGTGTTCTTGTCCGTAATAGAGGGGTGTCCGTTCGGGAGGAGTAGAACAATAAAGAAAAAAATATTTTCATACATTCTTTTATTATGTACATAATATGTAGGTACACTATGAAAAAAAGTAAAAAAATACATACTTTTTTTTAAAAATAATATAATTTGGACAGAAGCAGATTAATAATAATAAAGGTGGAGATTGCGGTATACGGAATAGAAAGGCTACGTAATGAAGACAATTTTGTTTTATAATTTGGATAGGAGGTTTGTGAAGTGCAAGAAATGAAATAGTTGGGTAATTTGGGAGCTAATATTAGATACAACTTTGGAAATAGCCACCGCAAGGTTGAAATTCTCACGCTGGGGACTATATGCCGTGCATTCAGATAGAATGTGTCTGACAGGGTTCCTGAGCCATCGGATATCCATGGGCTTGGTGTGCCCTATACGTAACCCAGTCAAAATTACTTCTTCTCTCCTTTTTTCTCTTATTGAGATGTTCCAAACTCGAATGGAGCTTTTGATGATACTTACTTATATTGTCGGCCATTCCGAGCCACCGGATCTGCCATTTGATCCGAACATACTTTAATACCTATGTTTTTTGGTTTTTTTTTACTCGTTAATTTTCGTCTGTTTTTTATATTTCACATAGTCATTTCGTGATGATTATTTAGCTCAACATGGCGAATCCCATTTCGTCTCTCTTATCTTTACGTACAACTCAAGCAATCGAAATAACTCTCCTAACGCTTCGGAGTGGTTATTTAATTTTTCAATATCTGTTGAATAAAAAGTTAATACATTTCTTTAAGGCAAAAATTTAGGTTCGTATGTACACTTCCCATCAAAACTACAAGTGCTAGGGGCGCGCCTAGCGGAATTCACCGGAACCTTAGCTCCCTCTTTCGCAACATTCTAGGCTCGAATTGTAGAGAAAGTTTCTTGGTTGTCGTAAAGAGAGGATAGAAGAGCTATCCCTTTGTTATAATACTTCACCACAACATCGCTAGATGCCAGTACTTGCAATTACTTTAAAGATTTGATATTCATTGGATTTGTGGCATAGCTCTCCCTCTGACTGAACCTGAAATTTACTTAGGGTACAACCTGTTTTTAACTGTATTTGTGACACAGATCCCATAATATAATACTCCATATAAAAATATATATTACTAAAAAAATCTTTACACACATTACTGTAAAAATAACTAAAAAAACAATGTTAAATCTAACCTCAATACTCGATATATAGTACATTTTTTTTTAATTTACATATAAAATAAACAGAAACACAGTACAAATATGCAATAAAAACTTACATCAAAATGATCTTCAGAAAAATACATTCGAGAGTTTGTAGATAAACATTTTGAGTGCCGTCTTGCAAGTTTTAGCCAATTTCTTCGTATTCGTTCCTTTTTAGGTACATAAATAAACAATTTCTTTGATGTTTTAATTGTTGTACTTTCACATTGAGGCCTTACACAGTACTTGTAAAATCTGGAATTTATTATAATCGAGTAATATTCGAAACACTTGTTAAAAACTTAACCACACAGCCATTTGTTTTGCAAGGTTTGATGTCAATCGAAACACCATGACAGTTTGGTGCGTTTTGGCAGGAAAATTGAAATGGGTTTAGAAAAATGCAAAATTGTTTGTTTTTGGTTGAAATATTTATATTTTGGGTAAAACAGAGGTTAAGGTAATATATCAACCAGTTTATCAAAAATTGTCAACTAGCCTATTGTTCTTAGGACATTGGATTGGAAGGACTGGATACATTTGATGTTAGATGGCTTAGCACAACTCCATGGTTCAAGTTGTATAAAAAAAATTTTGTATAAAAAAAAAAAAAAAAAGAATGGTTGGGTTACACATCTGTATAACACATAATATTATATGTACAAAAAGATTGTATGTAGAAAAAGAGATAGTATTGTATTATATGTACAAAAAGATATATGTCCATATAAGTCTAGACAGGTTGTTCTCAACAGAACTTTACACTCTAGATCTATTTAGTTTACTAACTCGTCTATCTCACTTAATTTAATGTTTTGATTAATTGTTATTTGCCTGACAGTGCAGGAGGTTTGGTGACTGCAGTCGCTCCAGTGGTCATCGAGTGTAAAGGACTTTGGGTGGGGTGGTCAGGTCTGTTTGGTCTGTCTCCAGACACCATCGTACCCGAAGCTGACCCCGACGACAAAGCACCAACCTCCGGTCTTCTCTCAGAACAGGTAACTCGAAACGTTTCTTTATTATAAAATTACCCGGCTTCGCCTGGAGTAACAGGAAATGTCTGCTTCACGGCCTGTGTAACACCTTTAAAACAATATTCTACTTAATATTCAATTCAAAACTTGAAACTCATATATCCATATGATCAAACGTTGGAAAATTGATTTGTTTTAGGTTTAGGTTTTATGACTCATGCCCGGGCTTTAACTACGAGGTCATATCGCCTACTACCAGAGCGCTCTTTCGTCACTCTGGTGAAAATGAGCCCGACTCTACTATGGGAGTCCTAAATTTTGCCTACCCTAAATTTTCACCTAGGGTAGGGGTCTTTAACGAGTACCTGACATCGTACAGGCTCGGACCATCGCTTAACGTCCCATCCGAAGGACGACGTGCTTAAGTTTATTTTACCTCCCAGATAGAATAAACTAAGGGCCTCGGTCGGGTTTCGAACCCACGATCTTGAACTCAGAAGACAAGCACGCATACCACTGAGCTACCGGCGCCTTTAAATTGATTTGTTAAATTTTTGGTTTTTCACATTAACCACGAAAAGTCAACCATTATAGTTTTTACCTATTTTATTATTTAATCTCTCTCTTGTCCAGAATTTGGAGATGTCACGTTTGAACTGGGTCTACAGAGGACATATGAAATTTGCTACATATGAAATTTCACAAAATCTTTCCAGTAGTTTTTGCACTAACTTGATACAAACACTATTGAAAGATAAAAACTCTTATTGAAGTCTATATTTTATGTATAGGTATATGCTGTTGCGACCTTTTTGTAGAACATTTTATTGCGAACAATTCCTCCATACACCATTTTGATATATCTTCAACGGTTTAGGCAGCGTATGCAACAAATGGCGCCCGAACGGCCGTTTCTCTTCTGACTTGCTTCACTTTTACCATCACTGGTCAACCACCTTTTAATAAAGCGTAATAAGGTACAGCCTAAAGAAATAAGCTTCCCAACGATGAGCTTACCCCTATAGGCGGGCTGAGAACGGGTTTCGACCCGCCATCTAGCTCAACAGGCAAACGCGTTACCTCTGAGCTACCTAAAATCCCAATTTATGAAATTAAAAATGTCATAACGCCAAATGGGACGAAATGTATTAGTCACAAAATGTTAAGAGAATGTGAGAGGACATTCTTCATTTAAACTTTTTTTTTTTTAGGTGATTCCAGTTCTGATTGAAGAAAAACCATTTGAACTCTTCTACAACGGTTGCTGCAATGGAACATTTTGGCCCCTTTTTCACTCAATGCCTGATAGAGCAGTTTTCAAAGCAGAAACATGGAAGGTAAAAAAAGGCATGTTGTATGAATTTAGCTTTTTTTTTCTTTAAATTGCAATTTCTTATGTTTATTATCAGTCCATCTTCTTAGCAAACTACTGTCTGCTAACAGTTTGCGTCGTAATACCCTGGGTTCTATAGCTAGAGACTATTCTTAGGTTTTTACTTCTTTTTTCCTCTGTTCCAAGCATGAAAACTGGGATGAGATCACTTAAAAAAATCTAATCATGAAAAAAAAAAAAAAAAAATGCGATTTGAGGAAGGATAACAAATGTTTCGATTCGTATTTCGATCAGAGAGTCATAATAAAGACTGGGGTAATTCCTCCACAAACCGGTTGTTTGCCTCCAGAACAGTTTCCTTACTGCAATACCCATTCCTCCAGGACTGTTTTGCTATGCGCCTTCCTCATTCCTATTGAGGTGTCCTGGGACCTAGAAGAGTCGGATTTCCCTTTCTTGCACCCTTTCGTGTGAGTCTGCACACTCCTTCATCAGCCTTGTGTTTATTTCGAAAGACTGCTTGTCTATTCGAACATACTGTAGACTCTCCTTTAACCGGCGTTGCCGGAACCGACGTGACGCCGGATAACAGAAAACGCCGGATAAAGGGAATCATCAATTAATGAGAAAAAATATATAAATTAAAGCATAAAAAAAAGTGTTTTTAGGTGAGCTAAGGAATAAAACACGTATGTAATTTGTTGATAACATTTATTAAATTGGCAAATATGTACATACTGAACATTGATTTATTATATGTACGTACATATGCACATATGTATATTTATCCAAGCATTAAAAAGATATTTTGAAATCTGCGTTTAATTACATACATATTTAAAACAAAATCTAAAATTCTAAAAATATTATTTGTTAAAAAAATCGGTAATTTTCTTTTGTTTCCCTAACACAACACTGTTTCGTGCTGCATAGTGTTAAGACGTGTGAAAAACGATCCAACGATTCTTTTCACTATGAGAATCAAATGAAAACTGAGAAAAATAGAACTGGTGTAAAGGAAAAATAAATAGGAGGGGAGGGTTTCTGTAGAAAAAAATTAAACTTTGTCTTAACTAGTTAAGTGTTCATTTCCCGATAAGACGATATTATTGTGCCACGGACGGGACAGTACCTTTGTTTTTCTATTCTAGGAAACATTTTTTATAAATGTTTGATTTTCAACTATTTATTATTATAATTTGTTTATTGGATATTAGTGAAGTAATAAAATATTGTATTAGCGTTCACGTCATTATAAATACAATGTGTATACAGAACAATAAAAATATGTACAATAAAAATACATAAAAGATTCGTGATTACGGAATTATTATGTGCTCGTAAATATACGTTGCTCATATAATTGATAATCTAATAATTGAATGTTAATTTTAGTTTAACAAATTTGATATTATTTTGTGAGCGCCAGATAAGGGAGCGTGCCGGTTAACAGAACGTCGGATAAGGGAGAGTCTACTGTATACAGTGGCTCAAAAAAGTATAGGCAATTTTATTTTTTTTAGGTTTTAATCTTATAACAAAATAGAGAACAAAACAAAAAGCTTTTTAAAAGAAAACATTTATTATGAGAAAGACTTGAACAATAGTAGTTTAGAAAAAAAAAACATTGCAACAAATCAATATTGAAAAATGGGAAAAAACAGCATCAAAAAAGTATAGGCAATTGCCTGAAAGACCAATTAACTACTTCAATTTTAATTATTATTCCAATTTTAAGCAAGATTAATATTTTGTATGCATCCCTTTGGCTTCTATTATGGCATTAAGTCTTCTGGGCATTGAAGAAACTACATTTTTAGAGGTGTCGGTCGATATCTTTTGCCACTCATCCAGCAGTACTTTTTTGAGCTCATTTTTTGAAGAAATTTTGCTCTTACGGATCGCTGATCCCAGGTGACTCCAAAGGTTCTCTATCGGGTTCACATCTGGTGACTGGGGAGGAGGTTTGAGTTGACGGGGTGCATTATATAGCAACCATTCTTCAGTTTTTCTGGCCCTATGTTTGGGGTCATTATCTTGCTGAAATATAAATGTTCTCTCTAATCCTAGTTTCACGGCACTCTCCTTTAAATTATGACGCAACACATTGATGTAAACATCAGCAGTCATAATAACATCAATACAGGCTAAATTACCCCCTCCACTTGCAGCCATAGGCCCCCACACCATAACACTCCCACCGCCGTGTTTTACCAATGGCCTTAAATTCTTTTTTTGGAATTCTGTATTGGTTTTTCTCCACACATAACGACGTCCATCGGATCCAAAAATATTAAATTTAGATTCGTCAGAAAAAATTACTTTATTTCAAAATTCTTCAGTTTGGTTTTTATACTGTTTGGCAAACAGAAAACGTTTCTCCCTATTAGCTTGTGAAATGAACGGTTTCTTTCGGGCGGCTCTACCGAAAAATTGCTTTTCATTCAAAACATTTCGTACTGTTTGGACACAGAAAGACTTGTCTACACAATTTGCCACATCTAACGCCAAGTCTGGTCCACTTATAAATGGATTTTTTTTACCTTTTTTACGATTTCTCGTGTTTCCCTGGCTGTGAATATCCTTGGGCATCCATTTCTTTTCCTATTTTCAAGAGACCCAGTGTTTTCAAAATTTTTAATAATCGTTCTCAGAGTGAATAAGCTTAATTTTAACTTTTCACCAATCGCTCGATATGTCACCTGGGATCAGCGATCCGTAAGAGCAAAATTTCTTCAAAAAATGAGCTCAAAAAAGTACTGTTGGATGAGTGGCAAAAGATATCGACCGACACCACTAAAAATGTAGTTTCTTCAATGCCCAGAAGACTTAATGCCATAATAGAAGCCAAAGGGATGCATACAAAATATTAATGTTGCTTAAAATTGGAATAATAATTAAAATTGAAGTAGTTAATTGGTATTTCAGGCAATTGCCTATACTTTTTTGATGCTGTTTTTTCCCATTTTTCAATATTGATTTGTTGCAATGTTTTTTTTTTCTAAACTACTATTGTTCAAGTCTTTCTCATAATAAATGTTTTCTTTTAAAAAGCTTTTTGTTTTGTTCTCTATTTTGTTATAAGATTAAAACCTACAAAAATAAAATTGTCTATACTTTTTTGAGCCACTGTATATGTATATTTCAGTCACTTGACTTTGGTTTTGCCCTTACTCCAATTGCCGATTTTTCTTGCCATATTGAATTCTTATTGACGATTTTGTAAATTTATATTATTTGTTGAAGGCTTACTGCAGTGTTAACGAAGAATTTGCCAGATGTACACTGAAAGCATTGAGGAAAACTCTCGAAGATTTAGACAGTCAGGGGAAAAAAAATGTGTCACCTGTTGTTTGGATTCATGACTATCAACTATTCAATGCTGCAACCACAATTAGACAGGTATTTTGTTTTTTATTATTTTATCGTATGTTTTTTATTATCTGATTACATGGCTAAAATAACTTTTCTGTGCCCTGTCAAGGGTAAATATCCATTTTGGAGGGTAGATTAAAAAAAATAAATAAAAGATATTTGTAATTCTTTAGAAAAATGGCGTTATATGCTTCTGGTTTGCTGTTTTTAGGTTATACCCCTATAATTTTGTATATACGATATACAGTAATTCCACGTTGCAACGAACCCCTCTTTAAAGCGAAACAAAATAGAATCCCCTAGAAAAACGCATTGATTATATCAATTTCGTTATAACGAAATAACTCGGTTAATACGAACTACTTCTGTATTCCCTAGTTAAGAAAAAATTCGGTTAGAACGAACTCGAAAGGCATAATATGTATAAATATTAACAAACACTCGGAAAATAGTTGATTCTCCCTCCCCTTTCTGTCGGTTTTCCAAGAAAGTCATTAAGTTGTTCCCCCTTTTTCCAATATTTACTTATCAGAAATTCCAGTTCAGTTTCGTGACACGAGTTAAAAAAATGTTGTGCGTCAGATTTTTTTTTTTTTCTCGGCTGATGTCATCTTAAACCATAATATTTACAATATAGGTATGTATGTACATAGATACAAATTATGAGTTGTTTTTTTTGTTTTGTTTTGCTATTTCTTCTTTTCTTTTTATTGTATTTTTTAAATACATTTTGTTCTTTTCATATGTGATATATTTTTTATTTATGTGATTGATTCTGTTTAGTTTTTCTGTAACTAGAATAGGTCCTCTAATGTTTTAATATAATATATTGCGTTGTTTTAAAAATTAGTTTTTACGTGCATATTAACCTAATCATTTGTTTGTTTTTAATTTGGATATTACGAACTTCGTTACAACGAACTGCTGATTTTCTGCTCCCTTAAAGTTCGTTGTAACGATGGTTTACTGTATTACATATACACATACATATATGTAGGTACATTTGTTTTCAATTGTTCTTTGAATTTAGGTTTGCGACGATGAAAATCTGAGATGCAAGCTAGGATTTTTTCTCCATATTCCTTTCCCGTCTTGGGACATAATGAGGCTATTTCCATGGGATGATGAGATACTTCAAGGCATTTTAGGTATTTAAATGTTTTTATTTTGTTTAAAGAATAATAAATATATAATGCTGAAAAAAATGAAATTAACACAAAATCGTTTTACTTTCTTATAGTTTGGGTACAAGGAAGCATTGTAATCGGGTAAAAATCCGAGATAGAATTTTCAACGCAATTTTACGTTTCAAAGTCACCAAGAACAAATGTTGACTATTTATTTTCGCGATGATGTCAAGTCTGTCTTAGCAATGTACTTAAAATTTGGAACTAACCTAGTTTTTAATCAAAATCATATGAAAATTAAGAGCACTTTACTTGTACAGGATATATGCCCAGAAATATATAACTTAAATTTAAAGAATGGACAAACATTAACAGACGACACATTAATGGACACATTAACAGACGACTGACATAGAACATTCACTTCAGACTAAAATGTACTGAAATACATTTTATATTAATATAGATAATGAAAATAAAACATTATTCCTGTTAATTACAACAATTTTGGATGCGTCAACAATTTTTTTTTTATCAAGGCCCTATAATAAATAGTTATTTTCATAATAAAATAACACATTTTTATTAATTGTTTTCAACTACTTTGAAAGATAATAACACTGGTATGCTAAATATTCGCAGTGAAGTAGGTATGTATAATAAAATATTTAAAAAATTTATATGTATAATAATCACAAAAAAAAATAATAATTTTTTGCATATTTGGCTGATCATAGGGAAGAGAAAATATATACTAATTAGGTTGTGTAAAGAGATTCTTAATTCATTTATATTATATTATTACAGCATCACTTTTTTATTTTTTACTGAAATGTATCAAATCAATTTGTAATGCTAGTTTTCATACTCTCCTTATTGTGGTTTCGCAGATACTGATGCACTTGGTCACTATAGTTATCCAAATTTGAAATGTTATCAGCTGTAACATGTAAACGCTTTTAGATTAAGTATTATCGTAAAATAAATTGAGATAATTTCTCTTTTATAATATAAGACTATATAGGGTTGTTCACAGGGTAATCAGTATAAGTAAAAACTACATCATTTTTTTTTCTGAAACAGTGAAAACAAAGAAATTTACAGTGGAAATATACATATGAAATTATGAATCACGAGGTTGTTCATTTTTTTCACTCATGCCCGGGCTTTAAATACGAAATCATATCGCCTACTACCAGGATCTTCCAACTCAACTGTGGGAGTCTTAAATTTTGCCTACTCAAGTTTTATTTTCAATAGTTATAGTTCCTTTGCTTTTTAGTCCAATACAAAAAACGTTGTGCAGGTTTTTTCACCTCCCAAATAAAAAACCTAAGATCGGATTTCGAACCCGCGATCTTGAGTTTAACTAAGTTTTTGCTCCCTTTACACATTTTCAATCCACTTCGCTGTAAAGAACAGCAAATAAATTATGATATTGATGACGAGAGTGCTTCCAGAAACGAATGTAATTGCTAGAATATAAAAACCAAAAAATATATCATTACAGGACTTTCTTATACAAACCACGCTTACAGATCACTCTCTTTCTACTACCTTTACCAAATGTTTCAATTCCAGTCCTCTGTTCTCCAGAGGCCCACTAGATCCAGTCTTTCAGACCTCTTCATCCCCTCCCATCGCCTCCCTACGTCCCTCACTCTCATTCCGTGGGTGGCTTCCTTCAAATCCTCACTATTCCAATTCCAAAGTTTAAGTTAATTATTTGTAAATACTTGATTAGTTTTGTGGTTAAAAGGAAATATTGTTGAATAAAAATATAAATAATAATTGAATTAATAATAATTGAATAAACAAAAAAGAATAAATAATAATTAAAATTACCACATTTCCTGTAGAAATTTTATCTCTTTTCTTTTACTAAATTTTGATTTCTATAGTAGTTTTTCAAAAAGGGCCCTAAAAAAGTATCAAAAGTTCAAGACGTGCAATTTTAAAGAAAGTGCACGTAAATTCTTCAAAAAAATTTCAATTAACAAACTTTTCATTTGGATTTCTAAAGAGATGCCATGTTTTTCTAAATTTTTCAAATATGTTTATATCTAATCCAAAGGTTTTCAAATTATCTTACCAGGCCAACAGGGAAAATGAATAGAATGGAATTTATGAGAACAAGTATTGGGTTTATTTTCTTAAATCTACATTATTAAAATTAAAAAACTAAACATTGAAACAAACAAAAATCAAAAGAAAAATCTTAAAAACAAAATTCTTAACACTAATTCAATCTTTTTTCTGTTTTATATTTTGGCCATTTTTTAAAATTAAGTTATATATTTCTGGGCATATATCCTGTACATATAAACAAACAACAGACCTTCTTTGTGGATCAATTTCACCGTCAATTCACTTCTATTTAGTTCATCACAACTTCAGCCTAATGCCTTACTGGCATTTGTTTTAAAAGAAATGGTTTCTTATTATTTATTTACTAATTCAGTTTCTTTTTATAGAAAAACAAATATAATTTTTTTTTAAAATTATTATTAATAATTTAATATGTGTATTATTTTTATACATCATAGTTTATAATCATGATTTCTAACTTTTCTTGTTTTTATTGTTGTTTTTTAGCTTGCGACTTTGTTGGTTTCCACATCGAGGACTACTGCCTCAACTTCATCGACTGCTGTAGTCGTCGACTCGGCTGTCGAGTGGATCGAAACAAGATGTTGGTCGAGATAGCTGGTCGAACGGTTCACATCAAGGCACTTCCTATTGGCATCCCCTTCGACCGATTCGCACAATTGGCAGAGTCCGCCCCTGTCTATCTCAAGGATACAGACAAAGTGAGGGTCATCTTAGGGGTGGATCGGCTTGACTATACTAAAGGTATTTTTTTTCCCTAGTTATAATAAAGTACAGGGGAAGTTATGTAATAAATGAATGAATATATCGATATGAAATTTTATATGTGTCCAGAACCGCGTTAGGACGAGGCTTATTGGTTATTAGAGCTCGGATTTCGTGGAGTAAAAAAATTTAAAAACGTGAACAAATGAATAACTTTATTGTTTATACAAAATTATCTTACAGGAGTTCGATAAAGAATTATAAATACATAGATTCAATAACTGATAACAAAAGAACGCAATACTTATATTATTAAAAAGGTTAAATTAAAATAAAGCCACTGGTAACATTAGTCTTTTAGAGTAATAATAATGAAGTAAATACAATAAAATAATAATACAAAAAGGAATAATCCAAAGAAAATAAAAAATATTATTTAAAGAATGAAAAGCAACTATTGAGCTAATGATGAGGTTAGGTTAGGTTTTATGACTCATGCCTTTAACTACGAGGTCATATCGCCTACTACCGGAGATCTCTTTCTTCACTCTGATGGACATGAATTTTGCCTATCCTAAATTTTTATTCACCTAGGGCAGGGGTCTTTAACGAGTATCTGACATTGTACAGGCTCGGGACCATTGCTTAACGTCCCATCCGAAGGACGGCGTGCTTAAGGTTATTTTACCTCCCCCATTTCATAGATTCATATACATAAGTAATATTTAGTTGAATTTTGTATAGCAACATGTAATACCGCAAGGTCGAACATGTGGAAAATAAATGCTTTCTGTTCTAAGGTTACTAGGCAGGAAAAAAAAAATCATAAGAAAATTAGATCTAAATAACAACTAAGATCATTTCTTGTAGAAGTTAATTTTATTAATTACTACATATTACGTTTGTAATAATTAAAAAAATATAAATGTTAAATAAAAATAAATATATTGAATAATAATTGAATTAATAAAATTAATAATAATTAAACAAATAATAATTACATAACATCACTACATTTCCTGTAGACATTTTATAGCTGGTCTTTTACTAAATTTTGATTTCTACAGTAATTTCCGAAAAGGGCCCTGAGAAAAAATATCAAAAGTTCAAGACGTGCAATTTTTAAGAGAGTGCACGTATTTAAAAAAATTTCAATTAGCAAACTTTTCATTTGGATTACTTCTATAGAGATGCCATATTGTTTTTCTAAATTTCGCTATAATGTTAAATCTAATCCAAAGGTTTTTAAATTATCTTAATGGGCCAAGAGGGAAAATGAAAAGCATAGAATTTATAGAACAAATATTTGAGTTTATTTACTTAAATCTACATTATAAAATTAAAAACTAAGGTTGAAACAAAGGTCAAATTATTTAAAAGAAAAATCTTACATACTAAATTCTTAAAACAGTTTTGATACAGTATCAAATGTTATTTTGGGCATATATATATTTACATATAAATAAATAATAGTACCTCCTTTGCGCATCTATTTCAATGTTATATCACACCTTTTTGGTTCACCACACCTTAAGTCTAAACACTTTTCTCACTCCTAGCCTCTCCACCTTCACATCACATCTCATCTCACCTTCACAACATAGACTGGTCCCCTCTATTTTGAACAGCTGATAGTCTTCTTTTGTTTTCCACTCATTGTTCTTTTTAAAATAAAATATGACTTCATATAATTATTCACTAATTTAGTTGCTTCACTGCTTTCATACAAATAAATATAATTAATTTAATAATTGATAATTTCAATGTGTGTACTTTTATATATCCTTTACTTACATATATGTTATTTTTCAGGTTTGATTCACAGAATTCTTGGATTCGAGAGACTTCTCGAAAAGCACCCTGAATATATAGAAAATATAAATCTTTTACAAATCTCAGTACCCTCAAGAACTAACGTGAAAGAGTATAAACAGTTAAAGGAAGAAATAGATCAGCTGATTGGGAGGATAAATGGTAAGTTTTCCCGACCCAACTGGTCCCCAATCCGCTACATCTACGGATGTATCAGCCAGGAACAACTGGCAGCCATCTACCGCGACTCTGCAGTTGCTCTGGTCACACCTCTTAGAGACGGTATGAACCTTGTGGCTAAAGAGTATGTAGCATGTCAAATCAAAGATCCTGGTGTTTTGATCCTGTCCCGATTTGCCGGAGCTGGTGGTATGATGCATGAATCTCTACTTGTCAATCCTTATGAGATAGACGATGCAGCTGATACTATACATAGAGCACTTCAGATGCCATTCGATGAGAGAGAACTTCGTATGAAACAGTTGAGACACAGAGAACAACTGAATGACGTTAATCAATGGATGAAGTCTTTCTTATCCTCTATTGGAGCACTCAATACCGATCAGGACGATCCACTAACTGCCAAAATGCATCCCTTATCTTTAGATGATTTTGATCATTATCTCAATATTGATAATAACTGTAAACTAAGTTTAGTATTGGATTATGACGGTACTCTGGTTCAGTTGACAACTCATCCGGATCTTGCTGTACTTCCAAGTGAAACCAAAAGAGTTTTGGAACGTTTGGCCAATATGCCTGATGTAAACATTGCTGTAATTTCTGGAAGAAGTCTTGAAAATGTTATCAATATGGTTGGAATTGACAGTATCACTTATGCTGGAAGTCACGGACTGGAGATATTGCACCCAGATGGTACTAAGTTTATTCATCCAGTTCCAAATGAGTATGCAGAGAAGTTGAGAGAGCTGATGAGGTTATTGCAAGATGAGGTGTGTCATGATGGCGCTTGGGTTGAAAACAAAGGTGTTCTTCTAACTTTCCATTATCGTGAAACTCCTATATTTCTTAGGGATCATATAGTGCAACGTGCAAGTGAAATATTTCACAAAGCAGGCTTCCAACCACACATGGCGCACATGGCAATTGAAGCCAAACCTCCAGTCACATGGGACCAAGGAAGAGCTTCCATTCACATCCTGAGAACAATGTACGGCGTCGATTGGTCTGAACGTGTACGAATAATATACGCAGGCAATGAAGATGCAATGCAAGCACTGCAAGGGATAGCATGCACATTCCGTGTTGTCTCTTCCACAACTGTCCGCACTGCAGCGGATTTCCGTCTTGCAGGCCCTGATGAAGTGTTGACAATGTTGCGATGGGTGGAGAAGCAGATGAACCGAAGGTCGCCCAGACTTGCTTCAATGTCGCCGCGACTTGCACGCTCTCCCAAGATCCAGAAGAAACCGATCAAGGACAGTATCCACTCTCAGATGAGCTTTGAGGAGGATGACGAATCGAAACATCATATCCTCCAGAGAAACGGAAAAAGACACCCAACAATGATCAGGTAGTCTGGTACCTTCAACATTGAACATTTTGTCAAAAATAATAACGAGAACCCGGAAATATATAAAGTATTTCATTAAAAAATTTTATGAAACATAGGTTAAAAAATATGAAAAATAATAATTACTTTTCGTTTTTTATGTACAATTTCCCTCTGGAAATGGGCGATTGTAATTTGTTTTTAATTTATTTTAATTTTTCAACTATTTTAATTTTATTTTCAAAATAAAAAATCCAAATATTAGTTATGTATTTTAACTTTTTTAGTATTTAAATTATATTTAATTTTTTTTTATTTATAAGAATACTTTAATTTGCGGTATTCGAATCTTAATAGAAAGACTTTTAGGGAACAGATCACTTCATAGGAAAATTTATGTGGCGACTAATTTTGAATTGGGACATTACAATGGGATGGCGATGAATCTTAGACATCTTAGAAGATATGATGACTTTAACTGAGCAATGAACTGTGGAATTAGTTTGGTTATAGTAAAACCTTGTTATATGCAGACATTACCCTTCACGTAAGTCGGGAAGTGAAAAGTTGAAGAACGGATAGGAATAGCAGAGATGATGAATTAAAAATCAATATACACAAGATGAGTTCTGAAAAAAAGCTATGAGGATTGGACCATGAAAAGAAAATGGGAGCCAGTATGCAGAAGAAGCCATGATTGTGTACGGGATGATGCGCAAAATAGAAAACAATGAAAGAAATTAGCGGGTTAAAGGAAAATCCCAAGTGCGCAAATCTAATAAAAAAAATAAAACATTTTGTCTGAACCAGGGTTGCCAATAAGTAAATAAAATTAGAAATAAATAAATAGAATTGAATGTGAAAGTTAATTATCTCATTGAGTAATTGTCGTAATAACAGACGCTCAATTATCTGGAATCGTTGAGGAAACGTAATACAGTCTGAACGACTGAGTTATAGCACTCCCGTTTAGTTCCCTGCCGGATAATCGAGAGTTTGCTATATTTTCATTTTGTAATTTGAACTTTTTTTGCTTGCGAAGAAATGATCTTTTGTCTTAACTCTCCCGGCCATAATCGGTCTATGATTCTGTCTTGATTACAGTTATTACTTGTAAGCTTATGTTACCATGTTTTTTTTTCTGTTACCTGATTTAATGATTTATTTTTCATTTAAAAAAAAAATATATATATATATATATATATAAGAGAGACGTTTAGAATCTCACGGTGACTGAATATTGAATTATTTTGGTAGAAGACACAATACTCCTATGGGGCTTCCATGGAGATTGAAATGTGATTATATATTGAGTCTGTATAATGTCAGCTACTCGTTAAAGACCCCCATCCTAGGTGAATAAAAATTTAGGACTCTCATCAGAGTAGAGTATGGCTCATGTGCAACAGAGCGACGAAAGAGCGCTCTGGTAGTAGGCGATATGACCTCATAGTTAAAGCCCAGGCAAGAGTCACAATAAATATATAATTAAATGTGAATATAAACATTTATTATTATTTAACCTTCACGTTATCTTACCACAATACATAATGCATTTTAATGACATTTTAACTTTGAAGGAACTGCATAGGAATAATGTCTTCGTCAAAAAAACAATATTTTTCTATGCACCTCGAGTCATTGATTTGGCTACAGAAAACCAAATAAAAACTCCTACAATTAGGTTATGTTGTCTTTTCTAGTGTGAATGTGTTAATAGCCATTTTATTTATATATATTTTTTTTATGTTGTGTGAAATATAATTTTTTTTTTCAATTGTATATTATGTATGTATTGACTGATGTACTTTATATTAAATAAACTTTATATTATATGTGCCATTTTATTTTTTCCCTATTCAAGGATTGAGGTAAATTTTAACTTTATCGTAGTCAAGAGGATTCTTTTTTATTTTTAGTGTTACTTCCAAATATGAAATGAACAATTTCTGTCTCTGAGAACATGATACAGTAAAATCCGATTATAACGATAAGAAAAATAAATCGTTATATCCGGAAGCATTGTCACGATCCCTACGGAGGCAAAGAAAAGACTAATCTGAAACTAGGAATATACGCACTAGAAGGGAGTTCGAAGAAAATTCGACAAGGGGAAATGGTATGTTTTGAAATTGAATGGCTCATTGCGCTCGGAAAGAATAAACAAGAACCGTGTTTAAAACCTTTTTCTATAATGTTCGTAATTTTCATCTGTTCAAAACTCATACTGTTTTACCCAATTATGTATGTTATGTGCGTATGTACATACATATTATATAGTTATAACCGGGATGAAAAAACAACTTTTTCTTATGTTTTACATCGTTTTATACGGAATATCGTTATACCTAACATCTTTATATCCGGATTTATTTCTTCACTTTTAAATAGCAAACCAAACTAGATACGGATTTTATATCATTATATCCGGAAAACCGTTATACCAGGAATCGTTATAGAAGGATTTCACTGTAATTCCCAATAGAATTAATGTATCGACACGAAATTTTATATGTGAATCCAGATCCTTCTAACGACGAAACCTATGGATTTTTCAGTCAAAATGGCTGAAGGGAAGGGGGGATTATGGGGGGGGGGGGGGGGGGGGGGGGGCTTAACACAAAAACTATAATAACTACCCTTGTAATGAGTGCATTGATACAAAAGTTAGTATGAGGATTATATATATATATGTGGTGGACCGGTGTTTTACACCAGGGACCTAAGCATCCAGTACTCTTATCCCCTCCTAGTATGAGGATTAGTCCCTATGTAAGTAAACTATAGATTTTTATTACAAAAAGGTTGATTTGTTGTGGAGGGAGAGAGAAAACTTAGTTGATTAATTCGTGCTGGGGAAGTACATTACAGGTGATTCTACAGCGGCATATTTTTATTTCCTTGGTGCCACAAGAATACCTATATATAGAAAGAAGTCTTAAACATTTTCCGTGCTCTATATAATTTAATACAAAACATTTTATGCCAATTCGTTCAATGATAATATCATATCAAACCGTATTTATGCAAGTTAGACAAGGAACACCTGGAATTCTCTACTTTAAAACATATTTTGATCAAGATTTCCAAAGTGTAAATTTTAATAGAAGATAAAATAAAAAGATAGATAAAACACTTTTTTGAACACTTATATTGTCTAATTCCACAAACATATAATTAAATGTGTACCGGTTTCGGCTTACGCCATCGTCAGCACAATGTTCAACAATAATTGAGATATTTGCCAGGCATACATATTTATATTAACCTAAGTGTACCTGAGGTGAAAGGGTCCCCTCCTCTGGTAAAACCAGGAGGTGGAAGTCTCTATTACAACTGTAATAACTAACTGTGCACTTATTTGAAGAACAAGAAAATAAAACTAAAAACTAACATTCCAAGAAAACAATATAACAAATGTACAATATATAGCTACTATATGTCTAAGCAGAAAATTATTTAACCTAGGTTAATATTGCCATGGATATTTGTTAGCTGAGAGCGATTAACAAAGGAGAAAATTTGAAGTGGGTCTGATCGTTCAAACAATTCCCATTTTTTTTTTTTTTTTTTTTTTTCGAGTCCTATTAAACGACCATATTGTTTTCTTGAAATGTTAGTTTTTGGTTTTATTTTAATTTTATTTTCTTGTTCTTCAAATAAGTGCACAGTTAGAATAGAGGAATAGAGGAAGGGGACTCTTTCACCTCAGGTACTCTTAGGTTAATATAAATATGTATGCCTGGCAAATATCTGAATTATTGTTGAACATTGTGCTGATGATGGCGTAAGCCGAAACCGGTACACATTTAAGTATATGTTTGTGGAATTAGACAATATAAGTGTTCAAAAAAGTGTTTTATCTATCTTTTTATTTTATTTATTAGTATTTCCACTATATCAACACAGAACGCAAATAATGTATTCGGACTTTAATAGAAGAGGTAGAAATCATCAATCTGCAGAAGAATCGGTGGTTCCCTTACGAGATACTTTATATCCGATAAGTACAAAAAAATTCAATTATCTTCAAAAGCTCTTAAAGTGAGTTCCAGTAAGATTTCACAATTTTTTTCAGAACCTTATGCGTAAAGAAACAAATTTGAATGAATATACTCAAGATTAGGGTCAATACCTAACATTTGTTTTTTAGCTTTGTATTTTTAGCCAGCTTTGTTCATTAGATAACTATTATAATAAAAGGAATAGTATTTGTATAAAATTTATGTTGATTTCTTAAGAATAAAGGTTCAGTTACTTTTAAACAATTTGTATTTTTTTATTTTGGTTCTTGTTTTTAAAAGAATGCATTCTGGTACTTACCTATGCTTTTACTATAATCATTAATTATTTAATTAAATAATACTTATAATAATTAAATTAATTAATGATTATAGTAGGTTAGGTTAGGTTTTATGACTCATGCCCGGGCTTTAACTACGAGGTCATATCGCCTACTACCAGAGCGCTCTTTCGTCACTCTGGTGGACATGAGCCCGACTCTACTGTGGGAGTCCTAAATTTTGCCTACCCTAAATTTTTATTCATCTAGGGTAGGGGTCTTTAACGAGTACCTGACATCGTACAGGCTCGGGACCATCGCTTAACGTCCCATCCGAAGGACGGCGTGCTTAAGTTTATTTTACCTCCCAGATAAAATAAACTAAGGGCCTCGGTCGGGTTACGAACCCACGACCTTGAGCTCAGAAGTCAAGCACGCATACCACTGAGCTACCGGCGCCCTCAATGATTATAGTAAAAGCATAGGTAAGTATCAGAATGCATTCTTTTAAAAACAAGAACCAAAATAAAAAAATTAAAATTGTTTAAAAGTAACTGAACCTTTATTCAAAAAACAATTTTTGTAAAGAAAATATTTTCCACCATAAAAACTCAAAACTGCTATTTTACCATAATTAAAAAGTGCAAAATACAAATATTAAGTCACAGTCATTTAATTTTTTTGAAAAAAAAAAATATATATATTACATCTATGTTTCCAGTAAAAAATATGATAGATAGGTAATAAATTACTAAATTATTTAGTTTTTAAATTTTTGATAGTTGCAAACACCAACCACAAACACCATATGATACTTAACATTTTTGCAGAAACACTTGATAAAAATAAAGAAAACGTATGTTTTTAAATATATTGTCTATTTCACAAATAATATATAATATGGGAGTATATATATAAATAAATCGAAGAAATAAATCAAATGCAAATAAAAATACATATAATACACAATATAGCGCCTCCAACAATAAAAATAGGAAATATTTAAAAATAGGTAGTTTTTAACCACAGCGGAAGAATTGATTTATTCCCGCCTTTTTCTTTTTTTTTCTTTAAGAATAAGAAAAAGAAAACTCCAAATGAAAGAAAAAAATAAAGAAATAAAGGGAAATTCTCTTAAAGGGGTTAAAGTAAAGAATTTCTTCATTTGTGAATTTCCAACGGTACAACTATTCCCGGGTCTCTTGTAGAGGGAACTAGCAGTAATACCCGGCGTTGCTCGGGGAACTTTGACTTTTCTCCCAATATCTCCTATAAGGCTATTCAGTTCCTCGACAGTACATTCATGATGTTATAATTTTCAATTACTCATACGAAATAAGGCTTATAGTCCTTCAACTGTAGAAACGCTAGCTTTGGAGCTAAAACTAATTTATTCAAAAAGATTTCTCATTAATCGTTGCAATGGTTTTCGAGTTACAAAGATTGCGTGGGTGGATGCTGGGATGGACCAGATATTGAGGTACTAACGCCTATAACCTTCCACAGACGATGACGAACAAATTTTTAAAAAAATTAATCAAATCCATGAAGCCGTTGGTGAGTTATAGCGGTACAACGCACAGACATTTTCAGCTTTATATGTATGATTTATGTTTCCCTCACACCTGTCAACTTCCGTCTCTCCCGAATCTGTCAGGTTAGTTATCTCGTTTTCGTCCAATACCACAAAGTTAGTTTTCCAAAAATTTAATACTTGTATAATATTTGTCATAGTATAATTCAATAATAATTAATTTATTCTTTATTGGAAAATTCAATTTGTTTCAACAATGTTTATTTATTTCACTATTGCTCTTAAACATTTAAACTAAAGGGAAATACATAATTTAAGTGTCGTCCTAATGGGATTTCGAATTCGTGACATTTTTTGGAAAACACATTAATATAGCAATGTCAGAAACGATGTTAGTCAAACGTAACTAACTTAAACGTAAATGTTTCAATCAATGACCCTCAAATTCGAAGAGCGAAGGAATCTCAAAAAAGAAAAAAACATGTCAATTATTAAAAGAGCTCTTCAGAATTAAAGAACATTAATATATGTAAAGCAAAATAATAATTATATTATTCATTATTAGGTTCATACTAAAAGATAAAGGGTAGTATATTTTACGATATTCCAATAACTCAGTTATGTACTATCTATGTCAAGAGAAATTATAGCCACGCCCCCCCTCTTCAAGAGATCTGTCATTTTTTTTCTCTTTTGTTGTGTAGATTAATAATATTGTTAATTGGTGGAAAAGGAAAAAAGTTTATAGTGATTACAAATAATTCGAGTTGGAGAAGTAATTTTCCCGCGGGAATATGTACCACTCAAAAATAAGAGAACATTCAAAATTTGTTCTCTACTTAATGTTTTTATGTTTCATCAAGTACTTGTGATTACTATCAATGAGCTATTTACGGGCAGGTCGCGCAATACTGATCCTCGATGGGTAGACAGCGAGGATATAAAAAAAATCAATAACTAAAAATAACATTTACAGTAGTTTTTGTTCACTTATTTGTCTTTACTGTTCACTTCATATCGTTCGGTCATATTCTAGTGAAGCTACCATTTGACACATAACCTTAACTTTTTTGTCAAATGATAAATACATTTTTTTATATAGTACCTATTATTGAAGTGTCTTGTTTCAATAATTGTTAATCATAAATGGTTAATAAAACGCTATCACGATGATAATTCCAAAGATTCATGATCTTGATCATTTTAGGAACTCGTCTAAAGTGATACATTATGTTGCGTCAGATAATATTGCTTCTTTGGAGCGCATCCATCTGTCTATATTTTATTTGTTAGTTACTTCTATACTTGAATACAACCATAGGTTGACAATCTTAAGGATTGTTTTGAAAATTCTATTGTCATTTTTGGATCACTTTAAGCTCCCTTAGTTGAGTTTGGCAAGATGGCGCCCTCCAGAATTTACTTCTCAACACGTTCTACCTCCTTGGATTTGTGTGACGACCTTTAATCATCACAACTCAGTCCATGTGCATCAGTGTGTCTGTGTGTGTACTGTAAAATGGCACCGTTTCTATAAACAGCTGTCTTAGTCAGTGGCCTGAATGGACTCGGGTTTTGTCCTAGTGAGTCGCTTAATTTTTTTTTTTTCTATTATTTCTGTTTATTACATAGCCTTTCTTTTTTTAATTTTTAGCCTTTCACAATATTGTTTATCCAGTTTTCTTTATATTTTTCTGTTTTACAAAACAAATTGTGTTCTTATTGATGATTCCTCACTTAGTCACGAATACACTTTGAAATATATATGTATGAAAACAATTGGTGAAATTAGATAATGTGAAACTAAAGTCCTTTTCCTCTTTTATTTTTTTATTGGATATTTCCTTCTAAGTTTGTTTTTTAATTAAACAATTCTTTTACCAGTTCATAAAAGTTAATAATATTTATTTATTTTGAAAAAGAGAGAAAGAGAAATGATAACATGCAGGACCTAAGAGAGAGTGAAGAGTACATTTATGAATTACTTCGTAATTTATCATCTCACCCTCAAGGTAATATATATTCATAATACTTTATATAAAAAAAAAAACTATTTTGAAGTTATTTTCTCCATTTGATTAATTTTGTTTATAATTGATATTCATTTTTCGAAAATTATTATATAATTGTGATTATATTTCTTTGATTTTCTTCAATTTATCCTTAAATTATCTTCATACATGGATGCCTGCTATGCTCCAGTTGAGTTGTATATTATTCATGCTAGACCGTGGATTATTGCAAGCTGCCTTAATATGAGGGAAAGCTGGTCTTACATAAATATTATTCTTTGTTTATTTTATTTGTACATGATAACAAAATGTCACTTAAATGTCATATTTTGTTTATAATTTATTACGAATCAACAAATAACAAATATAGAATACTTATGTATTTGTGTAAATATCCGCAGATATTTTTTTCATTCAAGTGCCCAATTGTTATAAATTTATAATTCCTGTTTTTTTTATGTGTATAGGAGGGACATTAATTGTTTGACAGTGAGATTAAAACGTCCAGAAAAATGTCTTCGGCCAATTCTTCTATTGATGGTGTATCTACATCAGGTAAAAAATATAAAATATTACTTTAACTTTAAAATAAAATAAATATTACTTTGTTACTTGTTTGTTTAACCATTCACATTTCACTAGATACACTGTCAAGAAGTTTCTCAGTTACAACTGCGGATCGAGTTCGAGATAATATTCCATCAAGAGATTATGACGGTCTTAAATCTCAGTGTGATAAGGCAATGCATGAACTTCAAGTATTGAGAAGGTACTTGTTTTTACAAAATTTTGAGTTTATTGAAAAATATATTACATAACATGTTTAAAAAAAAGATTATTAATATGTCAAGAGTAATTTATTGTGTTATTCATGGTTGAGTCATTACACATAGAATATCATTTCTTTAGAATTATTTTGAAAATAACATTTTGTAAGTTGAATATTTCAATAATTCTTTATTTTTCATTATGTGCATCTTATTTGAAAAATGATAACTATTATGAATAATAACAAAAATAATAGATGAATGGAAACACTTCACCTGCTTTAACACCTCGTTACAAACGTCATATACAAACATTTCTTATCATGTTTTTTTTATTTACATTTTTATAACATTTGTCATTAGTAATTGTGACGTTGAGCAGTGGCAAGTGTGTGGCTGTACTGCTGAGGGAGCAGGTCGCTCTGCCATGCCCGCTTAAGACGCCGTGGCGGATTTGTGGGAAGAGTGTTTGTAGATAATTCTTGTATAAGTGTATTGGCGTGATGATGGAGTTTGTCGTGAAAATTTTGATATCATGTCCTGATAACAGAGGGTACTAATGGGATGTTGACGTCATTATGCAATGTGAGATTGGAAACGTAAAATGGCGCATTGGCAATGTGGCCTAGTATAATGGATCGTTGACTTGAAGACTATGTTTGATTTTTTGAATAATTCCCCATATCTTGATACCAATGTCCAGATGGGTTTTAGTATGGTGTACATGTGAAGTTTGTTCTCGAAAGATAATGCCGTTCGTCGTCCGATGATTGATTTCAGTCCAAATCGTCTTTTGAGGTCCGTGCGTTTCAGTCTGATGTGAGTTGACCAAGTTAAACGTCTGTCTAAATGAAGTCCTAGATATCGGACAGTGTCGGATGCAGGAATGGGCTGATTGTTAATGTAAACTGGTGGACAAGTGTTCTATCTCAGAGAGAATGTGGTTTGCAGAATCAAGTTTCTTAATTCAGTTTTCGCAGTTCCAGATTATATTTATTCATGTTGTAACCTTTTTTTTTAAATTTCCAAAGTGTTTTTTAAGGATGCTATGGCTCAAAATGAATAGTTTAGTAGTATGTGTCTCTGAACACGATAATTTCCGATAGAATGAATGTTTTGACACCAAATGTTATATGTGTATACAGAATCGCATAAGGACTACATGTATTGATTTTTAGCTAAATCTGCCAAAGGGAATGGGGGAATTAGGGTGTGGTGGGGGCTACTATCACAAAAACTTTAATAATTGCCGTTGTAATGAATGTATCGACACAAAATGTAGTATGAGGATTCAGAATCCTCTCTGTAAGTTAAATATTGATTTGTATTACAAATTGTCTTGGTTTTGGAGAGAGAGCGACATTTTTTTCAATCTGAGTATGATTTGAAATGTTGATATCACACTCTGAATATAACATTATCTGACAATTAGAAAATATAGCTATCCTGAAAAAAAAATATTTTGCACAGCCACTATTGTGACAGAGGCCCATATACCCATAAATTTTCATCAAAAATTAAACTTTATTGTATTTCGAAAGTATACTTGAAATTATTATTGCTATACCTACTTTATCATAGCCTAGATTATATTTTATTTATGGTTTTCCCAAAGAAACCAATATAGTGAAAAATAAGAGTATTGATTTAATCCTATTTATTAATTTCTTTCTTAAATTGTTCAGACAGCACAGTGAGACAGTTCGACGATGTGAACATACAATGAAAGAGTTGGAATATTATCGAGGACAGCATCACGCAGCCATGGCTCAACTTGAATCTGCTGCACAAGAATCATCTTCTCTCAGAACTAAATATGGAGAATTGGTCTCGGACATTAGATCGAGTCAGCAGGTTAGTATATATTATACATATTTTTTTGCAATCTATATACAGTAACATCTTGATATAACGTTTTCCTCTGGGCCCTTCATAAAAAACGTTATATCGAAGGAAACGTTATATCAAATCAAAATGGGAGGGTCAGTAAAGAAAGCTACAAAATGCAATAACAATATCATTTATTGTCATTATTTATACATGTATAATTACAAATATGTACATAGATCTATAGTAATAAATTTTGTTGAACATAATAAAATACATTTAAGATTATTATTAAATTTTATAAATTAATTAAAATATGTAATCATTGCAAAACGAAAAGACTAGATCAGTGACAACAACTACGTACGAGGGTCGTTCAATAAGTATTTAGAAAAAAATACAAAAACAAAGTATTTTGGGTAGATTTTTTATTTATTTTTCAACATAATCTTCTTTTAGCTCTATACACTTTTCTAAGCGTTTTCCCAACTTTTTTTAACCTGTCCAAAAACTAAGATTTCGGAAGGTCCTCAAAATAGGCATCTGTTTGGGCGATGACCTCCTCGTTCGTCCCGAACCGTTTTTCCAAGTTTGGAATTAAGAAAAAGTCACTGGGGGCCAAATCTGGCGAATACGGTGGATGTTGTAACAATTCGAACTTTAATTCCACGAATTTAGCCATTGAAACTCTACATGTGTGAACCCATGCATTGTCTTGATGAAAGAGGACTTTTTTCTTTTTCAAATTAGGACGTTTAATTTTGATTTCTTCACTCAACCGGTCCAATAACGACACATAATACTCTCCAGTTATTGTTTTTCCTTTTTCCAAGTAATCTAGGTAAATAATTCCGCTTGCATACCAAAAAACTGTGGTCATAACCTTTCCAGCCGATTTCACCGTCTTCGCCTTCTTCGGAGCCCGTTCGCCTTCAAAAACCCACTGACTGTTCCTTTGTCTCTGGAGTGTAATAGTGTATCCATGTGCAGAAACTCATCCGGATTGCGACAAAAAAGCGCCAAATTAGCCTGAGAGTCAACCACACGATTGCGTTTATTCTCCACTGTGAGCAAACGCGGCACCCATCTTGCCGAAACTTTTTTTACACCCAATTTTTCGTGTAAAATTGAAAACACTGCACTTTGTGATATGCCTGTGGTCTCCACTATCTCGCGCACTTTAAGTCGCCGATCGCTTAACACCATATCGTGGATTTTATCGATTATTTCGGGTATAGTCACTTCTACTGGACGTCCCGAACGATTTTCAGTGACCCGCTTGCCATTCTCTTGGATTTTCTAAGGACTTATTGAACGACCCTCGTAATTGGAGAATTAAACAAAATAAACGAAAACTATTTTAATGTAGAAGGAATTCGAGGTTCTGTCATGTAAATGAAAACTCAAAATTTGGCCAACGTTTCGGAATCTATATTTCCTTCTTCATGGCCTTATAATGACTTGAGTGGATGTGTGTTGTGATGGTGTTGAGAATTTGTGTGAAGTGTTGGCCAAATATTGTGTTTTCATTTACACGACAAAACCTCGAATTCCTTCTACATTGAAAAGATACTGTCGACTCTATTAATCACTATTTTTAATGTTTTTCAAAATATGTAAAATTAATGTTGACTCCTCCACTTATGACTTTCGATTGTATTTCAAACCGGTGTTTAAAACTAGCTATATATATATGTATGGTGGGCTGGTGTATTACACCTAGGGACCTAAGCACTCAGTGCTTTTATCCCTTCCCTGGAAGCGCTTGGCTTCCCCCTTATTATATTAACTATATGCCTATATTTATACTATACTTATACTACCTGACCCAAGTCCTTCATGGAGTGCTCAGTCTCCCAGTTTCCTTAATGAACCTAAGAATGCTCTCATAGTCCAATCTTCTAAAGTCCTCCTCTGCTATTGCATCTCTACCAAAGATGTGGAATCTTATTCGCACATATCCCGAGCAGATACCCAGGAAGTGTGCCACCGTTTCATCTTCTTCCCCACATCTATCGCAGGTAGGACTGTCCCTGACTCCCACAGTGTGTAGATGTCTATTGAACGGACCATGTCCTGTGAGTACTCCAGTCAGTTGCCTGAGCTTGTTCCTTTTGAGGTTCAGGATCTCGTCTTTCAGAACCCTGGACTCCCCTCCCAGGAACATCTTCGACTGCCTGCATGTGGTCTTTTCTCTCCAAGTACGCTCCAAAAGGTCCTTAGTCCAAAAAAACTAGCTAACCAACCCGATGCTTTAAACTCGTGAGAGGACATTAAAGTCTGCCAAAACCAGTGATTTTTCTTGAAGAATTGGTCCGGAAATTGGAATTTTGTATTAAAGCGCCTTCCAAATCCACTACAACCAGCAACGGAAGCGTAGTTTCTACTTTCTATTTTGTTTCTTGATATTGTTTGAAGAGTTGTCACTGAAATTTTCAGTGTTTTAGCAATTTCTATTTTTTTTCTTGTTTGATTCTTCTCAATTTCATCAAGAATCCTAATCTTTTCTTATATAGGATACAGATTTTCTTTTTGAAGTGATTTTTAATTAAAAATTGAAACAAACAAATTGAACCCAAAAGATAGAAGATTGAAGCAATACTGACAATTAAAAACTGAAAAATAACGCTATCCAATGATGGGGAGAGGGTTTCTTACGAAATGTTTTGTAAACAAACACTTCGGAGCATTTCCCGGCACCCGACTCCTAGTCAGATCTCGGGAAATGATTATCTGTACTTATTAATTATGGAAGTAAAAAACGTATCGAGTGTAAAAACTTGTTTACACTCAAGAAAATTCAACGTTATATAACATATAAACATTATATCGGATATGAATTAGATGTTTATATGCCTTATTTAGATGGGACCTCTAGAAAAACACGTTATATCGAGAAAAACGTATCAAGGAAAGTTATATCGAGGTTTTACTGCATTTTTATGTATAATTAGGAAGTGTCTGCCAGCGGCCAAAGCCATCTTTCAGAATGTTGCTCGATCCCCCGCTGCCACCATTCCTTAGGATGGCTGTCGAAAAACTTTTTCACCGTAATTTCGACTTCCGCTTGTTAAGTTATTAAATTGCAGCTATGATTTTTTCCCCATTAATTTCCTAAAATAACGATAATTTTGTAAGAAACCGTCATATTTCTTTTTCAACAGAAATAATTGAACTAAGGCTTTATTGAGCCAGTGGGATGTTCGTAAACACGCTTAGATAGTGGTCTACAAGAGAGTATTAATTATTGGTAACTATTAAATAGGATTAACGTATTAACAGTCCTTGGAATTTGTGCATTTGATAAAACGGTCTTCACCCCACTAGTTACATGTTTAAACTTTACTTAGAAGATCTCGAGACCACCTGCTTCTCAGCCGGTGTGAAGGATTGAAAGGATAGGACTTGTGAAAATGTGTTAGGATGGGATGAAAGTTTATTGTGGAAGGTTAAGAATCGGGATTGGATTAGTTCCTGGACGTTTAGGTCTTCAAATTACATCTCGTTGGATGATTTTGGACTGGAAAACTTGGTTGCTGTTTATATTGGTGGATTGTTTATCTCCAGAGTTCGAGTTCATATTGGGCGTATTATAGTCTTGTAACATTTTGTTGTTAGCAGCGTATATGACAGCTGGCACACCCCTAGAGATGCGGGATCCATGGCGACCCTTACCACCATTGGTCCATTTGAAAAGAAAAGGCACGGGAAACCTACTATTTAGTTCTAGTTCCAAAATTGAAGCCAACCTCAGTTTTTGGTAAATCCCTACAGTTTTTCACCAACACCAATTCCGTTGTTGGCAGTAGAACATTTTGATTTTAGTCCAAGTAGTCATCTTAGTCGTCCGTAATGTTGATTGAATACTTGTCATGTATGTGGGTTCCATGTCAGTCGGCCGTCTAAATAGAACCCGAGGTAATGTACCTTGTTAAAGGAAGGATTTAGAACATTGTTAATGGCGACGGGATGTTTAGTGTCGAAGTGAGAATTTAGCTTGTTCACATATAAAATCCACCATAGATCACACCATTTCTCTATCTCATTGAGGTGTTCCTGGAGAGGGAAAGAGGCTATTAGGTAGGGTCATGATCGCAGTTTCGTCTGCGCAGATGGTTATAGTATCCACTATAAAATAAAATGTGTGTCCTATGCTCTTGTTTTTTTGTTTGAATAAAAATATTTTATATTTTTTGTCTTTTCACCTTTGGTAATTTTTGATGAGTATAAAGCAGAAGTGTTAGAAGAGCCTGAAGATATAAGAATATCTTTGGAATGGTCTCAAAAATAAAAATAAATTATATAAATCGAATGTTTAATCAGGAGTTAGTTACATTACATGTAGAAAGTGTATAGATATTACCCCATGTTGTCAATAACAAAATAGGGTATACATTGAATCAAATATGCATTTAAATTGTAATAATTGTTTTTGAAATGTGTATATTTGTCTCTGCATCTTCCTGCTCTATAAACTGCATTTGAAAGTAACACTGGACCATTGTCTTGCAGTAATCTTACCCAATTATTTTCCTACATTTTTTTATAAATCAATTATTACTTTGGTTCTAGTAATGTTTTTGGTATTATTTTTTTTTAACCCCTGACGCAAAATGGAGGGGTGTTATAAGTTTGAAGCCTTTGTCTGTGTTGTGTATGTTTGTCTGTCTCCATCGTAGCTCCAAGATAGCTGAACCGATTTCAAAGCGTTTTTTTTTTTGTTTCAAAAGCTGATATATTGCGAGATGGTTCTTAGCCATGTTTAGTGGAAATCGGGTATGCCGTTTTCAAGATCTTCAGTTTTCATCAGAGATATAATTATCAATTTATAACATCACATAATAATTCATTTATATTTTAGGGTTATTATTAATGAGGTGTAACTAGTTTATATTTTTGTTTTTTAAGTTCTATGTTAAGTCGTATTGTATTAATAGCAATTATAAACAGTTTGGGCTCGAAATTTAGCCATGCAATTTGTCGAAAAATAAAAACAAATTATATATAAACATTTTTAATCAATATATAAAAAACACATAAAATATTTTTTATATATTATTATTTGAATTCATGTCGAACGTATATATAAATGCCAAATGTTTATTATCTAATAACAGCATAAAAATGAATTCACTATTAAAATTTAATATTTATTTTTGAAATGTGCATATTTGTTATTTATTGATTCAATTGAATTTAATTTCCTTTGCATCTTCCTTTTCAGTAAACTACAAACATACATTTAAATGCATCATTGGACATACCGCCATTGTCATGCAGCCTTGCATTGTCTTCCTATTGCTTTCCTATTTTTTTATAATTTAATTATTACTTCCGTTCAAGTATTGTTTTTAGTATTTTTTGGCAATTTTTTTTTTTTTTTTTTTTTTTTTTTTTTTCAATTTATAACATGACAAAATAATTTATTTATTTTTTAGGCTTATTATTAACAATGTGTTATGAGTTAGTATTTTTGTTTTTTAAGTTATGTTCATTTGTATTACAATTTGTTGTCAAATGATGAGACACTGATGTTCTTATTAACATTTTGACATTTACAATATGTCCTTGACAGTTACCTAAAGGTCCTTTCCCCTTAGTATCATATGCATATTTTATTTTGTGCTCTTGGTGTTCATATAGAAATTAATTTTTAAATGAAAAGTTAATAGTTATGTTCTAATGTTTGATTTCTTCGAATTAAAAGTATTAATATACAGTGTTCTTATTACATATATGTATGCCCAAACATCGTGGCCGTTGCGGCAATATATTCTATCGTAAGTTTTTACGAAAAAATGTATTGATTTTATCGTTTCATCGTAACTTTAAACAACACAGAAAATTCAATTTTGTTTGATACAATATATCTGTGATCACAGGGAATAAATTGGTAAGCCTAAATTCGTAACTTTTCAGGGCAGCACTTTTTTACTTTTGCATTAATCGTGTAAATCCAGTTTTTGGAAAAATAAATTATGTTTGCATCATTATTAATCATATACCTTCTAAATCTATAGGAGTGAATGATGCCTCTCTAAAGTTGAACAAGTTGATTTAACCGAAAACACCCTCTTCACTTGGAATAGTCTGCCATAGTGAATAAATGGTTAAATGCAGTTATCTCGTGAATGATTGCTCAAAGAAGTAGATTAAGTTGATTTAAGCGAGAACATACACAATTTTACGAGATACCAAGAAACCTACATCTTTATAATTCCGAAATTATTAGAGATCATCACAGTACACTAAACTCATTTTGGCCATTTTATGACAACTTATTCCCTGTGACAATAGATATTTTCCCTGTCTTTCAACGTACTAGTATACTAGACAGGTGAACAAGTTGTAAAAAAAAAAATTATGTTTGCTTAATTTTTAACGGATTATATTTTGAAAATGTGTATGTTCACGTTTCACTAAGGTTATAATTACTAAAACAATTTGTTTTGGCTCTTTGAATTTGAAAAACAATTGTAAGAATATTACTATATTTTGTCCAGATTATTATAATATTTTATAATTTATTTTAGGAGGGAGAAAACGGTAACGGGGATGGTTTAAATCAGCTTTATTTGACAACTCTTTCAAAATATGAAACAATTAAAGAAGAATATGAAAGTTTAAGAAAAAGATACGACGATTTGATTGCTTCTCATTCATCAGCTGTGGACAAATTGGAGTTAGCTCAGGTATTTTACATTTTATAAATAATATTTATTGTATTTTATTTTTATTATTCATAGTTATTTATGAGCAAATGCCATAAAACCATCATTTTAAAGATAGAAAAAGTCCCGCACTCAAAGTAACAATTAATTACTTATTTCTTCCGATCGATTAATTCAAATAAAATAAAAATATAATAAAATAGCTTTATTGATATTCTTTTAGAACAAAAGCCTCTCCTTTTGGAGGTTTTGAGTCTACTGCTCTTTCAATAGAAGAAATCAGAAAATAATTTAACGATTGTTCCTAAATTAAATTATTTCTTAAGTAAAACTGTTACTTCTTGATTAAAAATAAAACAAGATAAAACATAAGTTGAAGGTAAGAGGATTACATGAGGGGAGAAGCTGGTCATCACCGGCACTCCCTAAATATTTTTGCTACAGTAGCAGGTCTCTCGGCCAGCGCCGCCTCAGTCTTCGGGGGGGATTATCTGGATGGGAATGGGATGACAAGAGTCGAGCAGCTGGATTTACATGGGAAGAAAGGTTAGAGTGGAATTTGGAGAAGCGGGACTTGATGAGGTCAATAACATAGGGAACTTTAAGGTCATTATGGAGGGTAAGGTTGGACACATAGAAGGGTGCATCGACAATTGTTCTTAGTACTTTGGATTGGAAGGACTGGATACGCTTGATGTTAGATGGCTTAGCACAACCCCATAATTCAAGTCCGTAGGTCCATATAGGTTTTATTATTGTCTTGTAAATGGTCAGTTTGTTTTCAGTGGATAGATAAATAAAACAAACTTATTTTTGAAATATTGTCTATTCCACTAAAGATATATATACATATATAACTACCGGTTTCGGCTTTATACCATCGTCAGGTCTAGTTATGAACTAAGTCAGTTTGCAAAGAGCGACCCTTCAAATACATCTCAGGTCAAAGGGGGCTATTAGAACTTGGGAGTCCCCCGGCTGTACCGTTAGCTAACTCATGAAATATTTCTTAACAAAACCTAGTTCTAAATTTACATAAAACAATGTCACTAGACTAATACGGGAAAAATAACAAATAAATAAGTACAAATACAAGTAAATAATAAAAAATAGAAATAAAATTAATAACAATGTTAAGATTTAGATAACTTGAAACATATATGTGGAACCAAATATTAATAACAGATAATACAAACATATATGTGGAAACAGAACTGGTTTAGGGTGTTAACAAAGTGGATAGTTTGAATTGTCTGTTGAGCAGCCGGTACAGCAGACCAAACCGTCTGTTCAGCTCCTGTCTTTTTAGTCGTGTATGGGGGTTCCATGTCAGTCGTCGGTCTAGATAGAACCCAAGGTAGCGAACTTGATTGGAGGCAGGGATTGGAATATTATTGAAGGAAATCGGAGGACAGGATTGGCGTATCAGAGTGAAGGTAACATGGCTACACTTCTCTTCGTTGATTCTCACTCGCCACTGCCGACACCAATCCTCTATGTGGAGAAGGTGCTGTTGGAGATTTTGGGAGGCTATGGTAGGATCTTGGTTGGAAGCAAGGATAGCTGTATCGTCGGCAAATGTTGCCAGGAGAGTGTTAGGATTGGAAGGAATATCAGCAGTGTAAACTGTATAGAGGATGGGACCGAGGACACTTCCTTGGGGGACCCCCGCTTCAACAGGCTCATAGTGAGAGTACTCATTACCCTGACGAACCTTGAAGAAGCGGTTGGAAAGGTAGGACTTGAGGATGAGGTAGTAAGTGTGGGGAAGGAGAAAAAACAAAAGTAAAAAGTAAAAATGAGGGTTATTTCTTTAATAGTACTGTAACACATTTGTTCCATCTTTCTCTGTTGCTGGCCACTGTGCACCATCCATCCCCTATTCTCCTCACTATCTCGTCCCTCCATCGCAGTCCAGGTCTTCCTTTTCCTCTTCTTCTGTCTCTAGGATACCACACCGTAAAGACTTTAGCCCATCGTCGAGGATCTCCATCCTTGTCACATGCCCGGCCCATCTCCACTTCAGCAAGTGTGCTTCCTTCTGGAGGCTTCTTAGCCTCACCTTCCTTAGAACCTCGCTGTTTCTTATCCTGTCACTTATCTTTATTCCAAGCATGCTCCTCATCATGCTAAATTGGTTTACTTCCAGACGACGATCCAGCTTCTGTGTCAGCGACCAGGTCTGTGCACCATATAGGATGGATGGATAGTCGCAGCTCATCAGGATTTTGGCTTTCAGGTCAACTGCAATATCTCCCTTAAGGATTTTTTTCAGAGACCAGTATTTTCTCCATCCTGCTCTAATTCTGCAGATGATCTCTTTCTCTGTTCGTGTTTGAAAAGTCAATGTTTGCCCCAGGTACCGGTATTCATCTAGCTTGCAGTGCGCAGTTGAAAAGAACAGCTGATATGGGGCATCTTTGTTTTACTCCTCTTTTTACGTTAAACTTCCTTCCATCTGATTCCAGTGCTATGTATGCTTGGTTTTCCTTATACTGATTCCTGAGGATATAAATGTAGATGTCTTCTTCTCCGACTTCTTCCAATGCCTTCCATATATTCCAGTGTTCTATGGAGTCAAATGCCTTATTATTTCAGTATGATTTCCACAATAGAGCTCATGTCTACCAGAGTGACGAAATAACACTCTGGTAGTAGGCGATATGACCTCATAGTTAAATCCCTGGTAAGAGTCACAATAAACTGACTTGTTTTCCTGCTTATTGTTGACACTTCAAACTGAACTGGCATTATTTGCGTGCACATACAAAAAAAAAAAGGATTACAACCATTTATTGTTTAGACACCTTTAAGAGGACAAGATAAGATGGATGAAAAAGGTGTTTTTTTGCTTATCTCCAACCATAATCCATCATTAGATGAACAAGAATGTCTCTCTGTTAGTTATTAAGTGGTTTTGTTCTCTTGTACAATGAAGGTTCACAGGTCTTACATTATTTATTTTCGATATTTTGAATCATTCAATATAACAATAAATACAATGTTTAATTTTACGTAACCAGACCAACAATTATTTAATCACATACTGTTCAATAGTAATAACTGAAGCGGAGTAGGTTTCGAGGACACAAATGAAATTAGTTATTATGACTCATGGGCTTTAACTACAAGGTCATATCGCCTACTACCAGAGCGCTCTTTCGTCACTCTGGTGGACATGAGCCCAACTCTACTATGGTAGTCCTAGATTTTGCCTACCCTAAATTTTTGAGTACCTGACATCGTACAGGCTCGCGACCATCGCTTAACGTCTCATCCGAAGGACGACGTGCTCATGATTTTTTAATTTTCCTGATAAAAAAAAAAGTTAAATAGCTTGAACTCAGGCAATCACATTACGTCTGAGCTACTGGCGCCTTCTTGCTATCCATATAGAATACGTTGTCAATCTGCGATGAAAGCCACATAAAACAAAATAAAATTTCATATAAGTTTGGCAACGTATTCAGGCCAGTTATTATTATTATTTTTGCATCAAAGACCCATTAAACTTATATGAATAAAATATTTATATATATAATATAGATCTCTAAGATAAACAAAAACTAATGTATTCATGACTACGTCGTGCACTGCGCCAGCATCCTCTCTCAATGGCTCAAGTTGGGATTTTACCAAGACTCATTTTAAGTTGTTTGTACAATGTAGTGCCTGTTTATTGCCCAAAATGTAGTTTTTTTTGAAATTTCAGGAGGAAGTCGGTCGAATTAAAAAACAGTGTGAGGAAATGGTAACAGAAAGAAACCAGGCTGTGCGTGAGAGGAATGGTCTAAAACAGCAGTGCACTGCAGCTATACGTCAGTGGGACATTGCACTTAGGGAACGCAATGAATATCAGGAAGCTCTCGCTAAGGTATGACAACAGTAGTATATTTATATATAAAACAGGTTCAGTCAGCTGGTTGATGTGTTGTCAGCCTGACATCCTCCAGTCGAACTCTGTAGATCTGGTAACAGTTCTCTATCAGACATAAACAACACCACAAACACTCCATTCGATAGATTTCCTTGAATACATTCTACAGTTAACCTTCTTTACCGTAGCTAAAGCTCACTTTCTTCCTTTGCCGTAACATCTTACCATATGATATTGCGAAACAATAAAAAGTAAAGAAAAAATCGGGTGCGTGCAACTCCGATGCGTGGCGAAATTAGCGTGACAACGTCTGTGTTGCGAGATAGCGAAAGTGTCAAGAATCAAATATATCAAATCATTTCAATAAAATTTTTGAACCTTGAAACAATTTAAAAACAATATAGAAAGAAAACATTCATAAGCATAATAGTTAAAAAACGAGTTTATTATTAATATTATTAATCTGTATATATCTAATAATAATATTGGATAACTATTTTATCTGTATATATAGAAAGTATCAGCTGTACTATAATATAATATATATTCTGTATTAGTAGTAACAGCTGTCTCTCTCTCTCTCTCGGCGCATGCGCGATACGTGTGTTCCGCGTGGCTTTCGTTACGGGACATCGTTTTCGTGCATGATGGCCCGGCCTACCAAATTATAAGACGTCACGTCAAAAACAATATAGAAAGAAAACATTCATAAGCATAATAGTTAAAAAACGAGTTTATTATTAATCTGTATTTATCTAATAATAATATTGGATAACTAGGTTATCTGTATGTACAGAAAGTAACAGCTGTACTATAATATTATATATATTCTGTATTAGTAGTAACAGCTGTCTCGGCGCATGCGTGATACGTGTGTTACGTGTTACCGAAAGTAACGTAACGCAGTTTTCGAACATGGGGTGCCGGCCTACCAAATTATAAGATATACGTTTTTAAAAAAATATTGTATATTTCACAAAATATATATATATTATGGGAGTACTTTCCGTATTGCTACCATCTTCAGCCACGTCTTAACTTTGCATTGCACTCAATTCATAATTCATGTTTTCTTTATTTCTTCTGTAATTGTAAATTCATTTCTTATAAATAAAATTGTGTTATTTTATCTGTTTCGTCGTTCAAATATATGTTTTGACCTTTTGGGATCGAAAAAGACATAAACAAATGCAACCAGATTCTCAAAAAAAATTGTTTTTCAAGTTATGTCTTTATGTTTAAGAAATGAGCTTTTCTTTAATTAATTAAAGTTAATTTTCTTACACTGAGATTAAAAATAACCTTAAATTCTGCCATGTTGAACACATAACAAGAGGCATGGTTAGCTCCTTGGATTTTTTGTCATTATAAGGTCTAGGTCAATTTGTGAGAATTAATAATAATTAAACGTTTCTTAATTAATTCATTCTTAATTACAGGTTCAACAACAACATGAGGATGCGATGAAAGAGATCAATCAGGCGATGGCGGTGAGGATCAAGGCAAGCAAGGACTTGAAGCGACTGACGGAAGAGCGGAACGCAGCCATGCAGGAGTACACACTCATCATGTCGGAAAGAGACACTGTCCACAAAGAGATGGAGAAGTTGACTGAGGACCTGGCTCAGGCCTTCAAGAAGAACAAGGCCGTGGATACGGAGAACAAGGAGCTGGCTGATGAGGTGAGTGTGAGAGTATACATCTTAGGGTAGAAATCAGGGAGGAAATCGAAGTAGAGGGGAGTATGGAGTGATGAACTTGCTGGAGAACTGTCCTGGGATTTGGGGAAGGGGTAGTATGTGGGGTTGACTGGCTGGAGAGCTGTCCTGGAATAAGGGGGAGGAAGTAGCCGCTGGGGTGGACTGGCAGGAGAGCTGTCCTGGAATCAGGGGGAGGGGGTAGTCTGTGGGGTTGACTGGCTGGAGAGCTGTCCTGGAATCAGGGGGAGGAAGTAGCCGCTGGGATGGACTGGCTGGAGAGCTGTCCTGGACTTTGGGGGAGGGGGTAGTCTGTGGGGTTGACTGGATGGATGCTGTCCTGGAATCAGGGGGATGGGGTAGTCTGTGGGATTAACTGGCTGAGAACTGTCCTGGAATCAGGGGGATTATACTGGTTGGAGAATTGTCTTACTTGCTGGAGATAATTGATATCCTAGGAGATGCTGCTCCGGCCTCCACTCAACTCATGGCACCTCTACTTACATGAAAGCTCTTCTTTCTACCTATATATCACGAAAGGCGCAGAAACAACTCAAGTATCTATTATATAACATACAACCCCAAATGATGGCGCAAATAAATGGTATGGTATTGGAGATCTCTGCTGAGGCCGGGATATCCGATCCTACTTCCGATTGTCACTCAAGATGTAATTTTTTCTTCCGACCACTGTTTGAATATTTAGAGCAAGATAGATCCTCAGAACTAATACAAATCTTGGATGCATAAAATACTTAATAAAAATGATAAATACATTTTTTAAATTACGTTATTTACGCTCATCACTGGGTCGAACCTGCTCCAACTTACACAAGACATTTCTACCCTTTTCATCAGTGCAATTTACAAACTTATTATGTTTCTTTTTTCTTTGTCTACTACATATATCTATGTGTCAATTATTTTTATTTTGTTTGTTATTAATATAAGAACTTGTATTTTTTATTTTTTTTATTTTAGAAAAAAGCTTTGTCGTATCAAGTGGAAACGTTAAAACGGGAGATTGCTTCAGCGCTGCATGATCGGGATAAGGCGTTGAAAGAGTGCAACGATCTGAGGGAGAGGTTCGGAGAGTTTACCGCCAAAGAAGAGTCGAGGGGGGACACACTCAAGTCCAGACTGGACTACTCCTGCAGAGAAAGGTGAGTTCCAGATGGTTGGGATTCTCATCCTCAGGTCAAGTCATCGGTGAATCACCGGCTATGTACATCCTCAGAACAAGTTAATCAATTAATTTTTCGCTTCTCCTCCAAAATCAGTCGATCATTTGCGCTAATATTGAATAGTTGACTTACATAGGGGCTCCTAAATCCTCATACTAAATGTTGTTGTCGATAAATTCATTGCATTGGCAGTTATTGGAGTTTTTGAGCTGATCCCTTCTTCCCTTCTGCCGAAATGTTGCCCTTATGGTGTTTTAAATTTAAATATGAAATTTTGTCATTCATTACAACGGCAGTTATGAAAGTTTTTGAGTTAAGTCTCTCCCCTAAACCCCTCTTCCAAAGGGCCGATTTGGCTGTAAATCTATAACTGTTCTCCCTATAGGGTTCAGGCCACACTTATACAATTTCATGTCTATGAACTCATTCTATCGGCAGTTATTAGAGTTTTTGTCGCCCTAATCTCCCCTTTCCTTGGGTCTATTTGGCTGAAAATCAATAGGTGTAGTCGTTGGAGGGTTTTGGATTCTCTATGAAATTTCGTTAGATACGTTCATTCTATCGGGATTTATCGTGTTCACATAGATATTATATTTTTTTCATATTTGGAATTCCGTTGAAAACTCTGTAACTAATTTTTGACCGATTGCATAACTTCCCCTATACTTTTATAACTGAGAAAGTAAACAAAAAATACATAATTTCTGTGGTGTCGAGAGTTTTTTATTGATTTAAAAATTTGTTTTTCGCATTGACAGAGACTCAGGGCGGAAAGACCTCCGGGAGATCCAGTCGAGCAGTCTGGACCTATTTGGCAAATGTCAGAAGGAGAGGATGGACAACCTGGACCAGGCCAACCAGGAGATCGACCGACTGAGGAAGAATGCAGAGAAAGCACAACAAGAACTGCAAGGTAAACAGGGTACTCAACATATCTTTCTCCACGCCCAGGCCTGATCGTAGTCATCTGGATCACCACGGTGGTGGGGCCGCCCTAATCCTGGGAGGTTATACTTGGTTCGGCTACTCCAAGAAAAAACACTGTATTTTTGACAATATTGGAGAGGGAAAAATATAAAAAACAAACTGGTCTTCCCGAAGTATATATATATATAGAGGGCGCCGGTAGCTCATATGTGTCAATGATTTGTTCGAGGGACGGGTCCTCTTTAGTTGTGATGTTGACGACTCATATATATATTTATTAGGAATGATGCACCTTTTTCATTGTACCCTTGCAAAATGGAAAAAAAAAATTGTATACCTCTCAGATTGACTGTTCTTCTACCTTCATTTCATGCCCTTTCAGTTGCGTCTTCTTTGAATACCCGGGAAGCTAAAAATTATATAAAAAAGGACACTTTTCCACTTCCGCCACGAATAAAATATTAGCCTGTTGATCATGCATCTCTACAGGTTGCAAGAAACTGAGGAACTGAGTCTCTTGGTGACAGGACAGCCGAGTCACCAGGAACTGGTTAAACACGCATTACCAATCGGTCTGAGGTGTCCCATTCAATTACATAGGAACGCAAAGTAAACTGGTTAGTAATTTGCGTCACTGATCATTATCTTTAGAGTAGCTCCGTGTGCAGACGGCTCTAAAATAAGAGTTTTGCGTTGTGATGAGGCACATTCATTTTCACAAAAAAAAAAAAAAATATATATATATATGAATAATTAATTGATGTATTTGTTTCTAAAAACAGAGGCTATTCAGGAAGCAGAAGTGTGTAAGAGACGAAGGGACTGGGCGTTCAGCGAGAGGGATAAAATAGTACTGGAACGGGAGAGCATCCGAACGTTGTGTGACAAGCTGCGAAAGGAGAGGGACAGAGCTGTGTCCGAGCTGGCGGAGGCACTTCGCGACTCGGACGACATCAAGAAACAGAGGAACGAAACTTCCAAACAGCTGAAAGTTCTCAAGTAAGCATCAGGTCATACCATCAGTTAATGTGCCTTTTTATATTCTGGGTGGAAAAGTAATGAACAACATATAGTGTTCAGTTAGTTATTATGACATGCCCGGGCGCGGGTAGCTCAGTGGTGTGCATGCTTGCTTATTGAGCTCAACATTGCGGGTTCGAAACCCGTCCGAGTCCCTTATTTTATTTTATCTGGGAGGTAAAATAAACTTAAGCACGCCATCCTTCGCATGGAACGTTAATGGTCCCGAGACTGTACGATGTCAGGTAGTCGATTAACACCCCTTCCCTAAATGAATAAAAATTTAGGGTAGGCAAAATTTAGGACTCCCACAGTAGAGTCGGGCTCATGTCCACCAGTGACGAAAGAGCACTCCGCTAGTAGGCGATATGACCTTGTAGTTAAAGCCCGGGCATGAGTCATAATAACTAAAGTGTTTTAAAATTTTTCATAATAATTAATAAGATCTGAATGTGACATCTTCGTTTTAATTTTCTATCAACTATATTTTCTAAATTAGAGCGTTGGTCTAAAAAATTGTATTCGATCTCGGATATTCGCACGATTACAAGGATGTATGGTAATCCGAGATTGAGGAAAATTTTCAACATAGTTAATTATGATTCATGCCCGGGCTTTAACTATGAGGTCATATCGCGTACTTGCGCTCTGGCAGTAGGCGCTCTTTTGTCACTCCGAGCTGGCGGAGGCACTTCGCCACTCGGACGACATCAAGAAACAGAGAAACGAAACTTCCAAACAGCTGAAAGTTCTCAAGTAAGTATCAGGTCGTACCATCAGTAAATGTGCTTTTTTATATTCTAAGTTATGAAGTAATGAACAACGTATTGTATTCAGTTAGTTATTATGATATGCCCGGGCTTTAACTATGAGGTCATATCGCTTACTTGCGCTCTGGCAGTAGGCGCTCTTTCGTCACTCTGGTGGACATGAGCCCGACTCTACTAAGGGAGTCCTAAATTTGCCTAGTTTTTTTTTTTTTATTTACCAACCAGATAAAATAAACTAAGCGCCTTGGCCAAATTTTGAACCCACGCTCTTGAGCTCAGTAAGCATGTACACATTACTAATAATAAAAGAATATTTTCTAATTAGCTACGCGATACTATTTAAACATTATTTTGAAGTATTTTCTAACTTTTGCCGTATCGATCCCATCTCAACTTGTCGGGTAAATAAAGGAAACAGCTAAAAATATGTGTTACAATATCTCGGAAACCGGACTATCTGCGAAAAATCGTATTTCATATCAATATGTATTTCAGTTTGCTCAACTTTCACGTGAAGAAATTTTTGATTAGGTTGTAATCGTAAGCGGTATCTTGTAAAATGTAGTTGAGCCCCGAAGTAAAGTGGTTCCCATTTTGGCTACATTTTGCGGTAGAGCGCTTACAACTTTCCAAACACATACATACACACACACGCATAGACCAACATCATCGCGAAAATGGTCAAAACGTATTCAGAAGACCTTGAATCGAGAGAATCCGTTGATACCTCGATCTCGTATTTTCGCACGATTACATTACTCCTTTATATGTACTATAGGTGTTACAAGAAAGTGAACATAACAATCTGAGACAGATAATCTTATAAGCTTTTTAGTAGGTTTTTTGTATTTAAACTTATTTCTTGTATTCAGGTATCAATTGTTTAAACTATTTCATTCTATTACCCATGAATCCTAGGGAGAAGATGGAAGCTCAGTTGGAGAAAGAGAACCGAATGGTACAGCTTCACTCAGTGAGTCACAACTACAGCCACGACTCAGCCATCGACACGGACATGCAGGAGTGGGACTCAGAAATGTTGAGCATTGATTTGGTAATATGCACTATTATTAATAAGTTCTGTTTGATATGAAACTTTACAATTGTTTAGTTATTGCTTATATCGTTAATTTAAAGAAACCGGTCACATTTGAAGCTTCAAACGCCCGACCGAGGTCTGTAGCGGACTCTGCTATATTTTTCCTGGAGAATTCCTTTTACTCTGCAATATATTTTCCGGTCAGAAATTCGATGCGGAGTTTTCAACGATGTTTTCCAATCTGATTTCAAAAATAAAAAAAATATCTATGAATGTCTGTGAACACAATAACTCCCGTTAAAATGACTGTATCGTCACGAAATTTTATATTTATATCCAGAACCCTCCAAGGACGACACCTGTTGATTTTCAGCCAAATTGGCCTAAAGGGGAGGGAGGCTTAACATAAAAACTTATAACTTCCGTTGACACGAAATTTCATATGTAAATTCAAAGCCTTATAAGGAGAACACATAGTTGATTCAGTCGGAAGGGGAGGTGGGTTCCAAAAATTCCAATAACTGCTGGTGTAATGAATGTAATCGACACGAAATTTTATATTTAATTTCAAAAACCCATAAGGATGGCACTTATTAATTTTCCGCGCATATGGTCAAAGGAAAGTAGGATAGCATGCTCCCCTAAGCTACTGGCGCCCTTCATAAAACCTGATTTTTTAGAGGTTCGATAATTTAGGAAGACTTCAAAAGTTATAAAACGTCAGTAATTATTTTATTTTTGCAAATACACTTCTTCCCAATTTACTGGGGTACTGATGGGGGAAAGTACCATGGATAAAGCAAAATCACAGTTAAGCCTAAGTCTAAACTGGGATGTTTTTCTTCTGTAGAAATGCAAGTCGCGCTGCTATCACTCAACCTCCCACAGAGACCGCCAACTGCTGGTGCTGCGCCAACCGAAACGGCAGCGAGTTATCCTTGTCCAGGCACAGAGAACTGCCCTGTTAAGTGTCACAAAGACCTATCGGATTGTCTCTACGGCAGCGCTGCAGACGCTGGCGGGAGCCCCGATCTTCAGACGGCTGAACGACCTGGGCCTACTTCCCAAACGTCCGGACAAGACTTGAGTCTGTTTAGGTAAAGCCAGGCCATTGGACGTCCCAGATACTATCGGGTCACGGGGATTTCAACTCCAAGCTCTTCTTTTTCGAGAAGAAGAACAGCCCCAACTGCTCGTCCAGCGGCGTTGAGACTGCAGCACACGTAGTTCTCGAATGCCCGCTGTACAACAGGCCTAAGGTTGATACGCCGGATTAGATCGTACTTGGGATTGAACCCGCGGAAGCTGATGAGTGAGGCTACTACTGGCGGAGGGTAAAGAAGCCAGCTCTGGGAATGACCGCTGGGTGCTCTAACGCGGTCCACCTGCGACCATGCCCGGCACAACGCAGCCATAAATCATAGATGCTCCCTGGAAACCGGAAGTAGACTGTATTTGAATGTTTTTTAAAGGGCAATATATTAATATACTTTTATGATTTTATTTTTCAGAATGGACTCTCCTCTACGGAGGATCTGGGTGTGGAGCTGGTAGGTGGTCGAGAGGCTCCGCACTACCCCAACGACAACGGCATCTATGTCTCCTGTATAACCAAAGGAAGTGTTGCTGAGGGAAAACTAAAGTAGGTTATACACTTTTTGTGATATCTAGCGACCAGAAACGTATTTCCCGAGTTAATCCAGTTTCTTCTCCTGAAAACCTATCGTTCTCCACTTGCATCAAAAAACCTTTATTTTTATTAATTCCTTAGCAGCTATTCGAATTTTAGGGGAAGTTATATAATCGGTCAGAAATTCGTGGCCGAATTCCCCACTGAATTTCATGTTTTCCGACCTTCTGATTCCAAAAATGTAAAAAAATAACAAAGGGGCACAGCTACGATTGTGCCGCAACCGACGACGTAGAACTATGTCTAGTATATTCAGTTTTTTCAAATTACAACAAAATAAATCTTTCTTATTTAATTTATTTCGTATACATTTACGCTCTATACAATTCATGGTAATTATCATAATCGATTATAATCAATAATTATCAATTAATTTCACTAGAAGTAGACTTAGCTATATTAGTACGATTTATTATAAAACAAGTTTCTACCCTTCATCATTCATAAATAATACATATTACAAATTATATGAATACATACTTTCAAGAGAAGAATGCCTTTCGGTAAAAAGTTTGATATATTACGGATAGATGGTTGTTCGCAACTCTTCTACTAACTAACTTTGAGACACAATTTTTTGTTTTTATGCTGGCATATTTAAGGGATGAAATATGAAGGGTAGGAATGTGTTTTAAAATAAATCGTACTACACAAGCTTTCTATCGGCGTTTGGTTTATTATTCTACGATTATTATTTTAGGAGATATAAGCTCTCAAAGTGTGACACACTTTAACTCCCCATACCGCCGGGAAAGTCAGTTCTAAGTCAAAAAAAAAAATGTATGTGTCTATGAACACGATAACTTACTTACTTTACTTTCCCTGGCACTACGGTCCTTGTATAACCTGGGCCTCCGCAACAATCTTCCGCCATTCTACTCTATCCTCGGCCTCCCGTCTCCATCTTCTCACACCCATCGTTCTAAAGGTCGTCCTCCAGCCAACATAAGCAGGGTCTATCTCTTCTTCTTTGTCCTCCCGGGTGTCCCTCCAGTATCTTCCTCGGCAATCTGTCTGGTTCCATCCTCTGTAAATGCCTCAGCCATCGGAACACGATGACTCCCCAATAGAATGAATGTATTGACACGAGATTTTATATGTATACCCAGAACCCTCTAAGAACGACTCCTATTGATTTTCAGCCAAATTGGCCAAAGGGGAAGGGAGGCTTAATACAAAAACTTATTCTAAGTTGAGGAACGCGGACATATTGTGGAAACTTGTAATAAATGAATAAAACAAACTTATTTTTTGAAATATTGTCTATTCCACTAAAGATATCTTTAGTGGAATAGACAATATTTCAAAAAATAAGTTTGTTTTATTCATTTACAAAAACTTATAACTTCCATTGACACGAAATTTCATATATAAATTCAAAGCCTTATAAGGACGACACATATTAGTTGAATCAGTCGTAAGGGGAGGTGGGTTCCTAAAATTCCAATAACTGTTGGTATACTGAATGTATCGACATGAAATTTTATATATTTCAATTCAAAACCCCATAAGAATATCATCTATTAATTTTCTGCGAAATGGGTCGAAGAGAAGGATTCTCGACTCAAATACCTTTGTAATGAATTTATAGACACAATATTTTAGAGTGAGGATTCAGGAGTCACATATGTAAGTCAAATATTGAGTTTTAGCTCAAACCATCGACTGGTTCTGGAGGGAGAGCAAAAACGTAATGAATAATTCGTGCTAGGGAAGTACATAGCTTGTGATCTACCGACGAGTTTTGTTCAATGTGTACATATGTATTTTTCTAATTTAAATTTGTGCTTATAATGTTTATATGTGAATATGTTTACATGTGAATATGTTTATGGGGGGCCATGGTGGCCGTGCGGGCTAGAGCGTAGGGCTTTGGTCGCATGGTCTCACCATGGTTTGCGGGTTCGAATCCCGTCCGGGAGTGAGTTTTATTTCGTAGATAGAACTCCCTCCCGGGGCCATGGATGTCTTAAATAATTATATATAACACATTGACATGGCTAATATGCACCGTACATAAAGCCAAACAAAAAAAAAATAAAAAAAAAAAAAAAAATATGTTTACATTTAATATTTTCATTTAAAACACTTTGTCATATCGAATTTTTTTGAGATTGAATATCAATACGAACAAGAATACAGAATAATTTGTAATAACTGTTTGGTATAAGAAAGTCCTGTATTGGCCACATACGTTTTTTTCAGTAATGCTTTGAATAATTTATCCCTGTTTACTGTTTTCACATTTAGAGAATCTACTTTATTTAATATATTTGATGTGGAAAGCGACGAAGGACCTCTTGCCGGGAGAGTGAACTGTTCAGTATAATCAAAATAAGGTGTTGGGGTCAAAAAATGGCATTTTCTGTTTTTTTATGAATTATAATACTCTACTATCTCCTTTACCTGTGAAAGTTGTTTAAAAAAAGTAAAGTAAAAAAAAAAAGTGTAGCTAGTTCGTTCCTCAAGTGTGAAAATTCATAATTTTGTACCATTTCAAAATTTTCAAACGCGTTTCCCCACAAAAGCCACTTTTGCTAATAAAATTTTTAAAATTCCATTAAATCCGTAATTTTTGAGATATTTACTCCATTTTTTTTTTTTGCAAAATGTCTATTTTTTAGCGTTAAATTAGAAAATATCAAAAATTCAAAATCGAAATTTCCGACAAGATGTCCCTCTTCGCTTTTTACACCACATATTATCCCTTCAGTTGTCATTTATATTAATATATTAATATGCCAATTTTTTAGAAAAGAAAAAAAAAATGTATTATATGTTTTGATTTTAAACGAGTAATAAATTGACAATATGTGTTCCGTTTTGTAATCCTAAAACTTATCAAATTGGAACTTTAAACTAATCAAAACTAATTTTATCAATTGAAGATATTGTCCCTTCACACTCGATATAGGTTGGGGAATTTTCTCCACACAGTGACCTTATTCAGCTCTTTTCATCTAATAAATACACTTTAAATATTATTTATTATGTAATATAAGTTATTATCATTATGTATGTTATTGTTTCAGACCAAATGACTGTATAATACGTGTAAATAACGTAGACTGTAGCAATGTGAGCAAACGTTTTGTTTTGGAGACTATGAAATCCAGCGGTAATACAGCCATCATGGTGGTTCGAAGAAGACGTCTCTTCACCACACAGGTATTTTTGATTCATTCATATTCCTGAAATATTTTTAGGGTTCCTTAGTAGCTATAGAACCATTTGAATTTTGATTTTTCCATTCGTCAAAGACTCCTAGCCCCGAAAATTCACATTGATCGTGACGTGATATATTTTCATAAACGGATGTTCTTGTGAACGCAGGCAGGCGTAAAGTGAAATATATATATAAAATATATTTAAATTTAAAGTAATTCTCATTCATTAGATAAAAAATTAACATAAATAAAAAAATACTGCGAATTATTATGATGTTTACTTCCTCAGCTACCCGAAGTGTAGGGGAAGTTATGTATTCGATGCGATGTTTTCAATTGAATTTCATGCAAAAATTATTTTGGCGACTGGAATCATTTCAGATTTTGGAAATTACGTAATATAAACTAAAACCGGTTTTCAACGTGACAGCTTCATCATTAGTGACACATCCCACCCGTACAGTTTATAGGCTAAAGGACTACTGGCTATGATTTCACAACTATAGAATTTATAGGAACAATAGACGTTGTCTTCCCACTATTTTATATTGACAGTCGCCTTGTAGTTTAGCCTCTATCCTATACGGCCTCATACGTGCCACTGATGATGGTGTCGTGTTGAAAACCTGTTTTGATCAAAATAAAACAATGGGAAAACAGCGTCTTTTGTTTTTTATGAGTTCTTCGGTAGTTGTGAAATCATAGACTTTTTTTTTTTTAGTTGTCAAACTTGCCAAAATAATAGTTTTTACACATAAAAATGTATTTAAAACAGTGGGAACCAGTAGTCCTTTAGCCTGTACGAGTAGGATCTGCCACTGATGACGCTGTCGCGTTGAAAGACGGTTCTGGTTAAAATAAAACAGTGGGAAGACATCTTTCGTTTTTATTAGTTCTGTAGTTGTGAAATCATAGACTTTTTTTTTTTAAGTTGCCAAACTTGCCAAAATAATAGTTGTTAAACATAAAAATGTATTTATTTATATAACTAATAAAGTGATTGTATAATATTTACTGAAACTTTAGATGTGTCAGTTGCAGCTGAAGAACTACGACCCTGGACTGACTCTGGAAGCGGGTATTTACATAAGTAAGATATCTCCGGGATCTCTGGCCGCCAAAGAGGGCAACCTAGCGGTCGGCGATAGAGTTATCAGTGTAAGTATCGTAATTTATAGTGATTATTATTTTAAATTAATGTTAGCCCATACAACTGAAATGGAAAAATATATTGCAAATATCTGTTGATGTTGGGAATAGTGGGTTCAGTCAGGAAAATTAACTTTTCAAAAGACTAATTGAATGGCTGTCTGGAAAAAGGGCCAATGTTGTGATTTTTGAAAAACAGTTTTTTCATGGAATTTCACCTATGTGATGTGGAGCAAGCACCTGTATAGTTCTAAGTTCTATGCTCTGCCACTAGATGCCATGAACCTTGATTGATGAAAGCGCAGACGGAGAAGGTTACGTGGCAGAAGGGCCTATGTACTGCACGGAGTGGATTCCTAGAGACAGAAGAAGAGGAAAAGGAAGACCAGGACTGTGGTGGAGGGACGAGATAGTGTAGAGAATAGGGTAGGGGATGGATGGAGCACAGTGGCCAGCAACAGAGAAAGACGGAACAAATGGCTACAGTACTATTTAAGGAATAACCCTCATTTTTGCTTTTGTTTTGTTCTATCTTGTTTTATTTTTATTTTATTTTAATCAAGAAGTAACAGTTACACTTAAGAAATAATATAATTTAACTTGGGAACAATGGTTGAATTATTTTCTTCTGTTGAAAGAGCAGTAGACTCAAAACCTCCAAAAGGAGAGGCTTTTATTCTAAAAAAATGTCAATAAAGCTATTTTATTTTTTATTTTACTCTGCCACTAGATGCCATGAACCAAGGAGAGGCTTTTGATCTAAAAGAATGTCAATAAAGCTATTTTATTTTTTATTTTACTCTGCCACTAGATGCCATGAACCAAGGAGAGGCTTTTGATCTAAAAGAATGTCAATAAAGCTATTTTATTTTTTATTTTACTCTGCCACTAGATGCCATGAACCAAGGAGAGGCTTTTGTTCTAAAAGAATGTCAATAAAGCTATTTTATTTTTTATTTTACTCTGCCACTAGATGCCATGAACCTTGATTAATGAAGGCGCGAACGGAGAAGTCATGTGGCAGAAGGGCCTATGTTATCTTTAGTAGTGTGATGAAGAAAATTATTTAAAATAATAATAAAATACATATATAAAATTCTATACGTCGTTACCTTCACACTGTATTAATAATAACAAGGGAAATAAATCTTATCTGGCATACCATTTTTGCAGAGACCACTCCCTCTCTCTCTCTCTCTCTCTCTCTCTCTCTCTCTCTCTCTCTCTCTCTCTCTCTCTCTCTCTCTCTTCCCCCTCCCTAATTCATTTCATACTGGCTCATAGTTGTTACTCTCAATGACTAAATATCTCAGAATATATATTTTTTTAAATTAATTTTTGCAGATCAATAACCGGAGCTTGGAGGGAATGACAAGTCCCCGGGAGGCGACCAGTCTTCTGAACGAGCCCACGGACGTACTAGTGATCACAACCCTCAAGTCACCCGTGGGACCAGGGACCAGTGGTGGAGTTGTGGGTTACAACAAACAGGTCAACGCCACGACACAGACAGGACTACAGGAGGCCACTACTCAGGTCTACCGGCCCAGTCCTCTTCCCAACCTCAGTTCAGGTCTCTTTGGGTTATAAATAATTACTAAAAGTTTTTTTTAAATTTATTATACCTATAGTATTGTATTCGTGTGAATATCCGAGATCCAGTTTTCAACGGATTTTCACATTTCAAGGTCCCCTGAATACGTTTTGACCATTTTCGTATTTGTTCTACCGAAGATGATTGAAATATGTTCCTCGTGAAACTGACTATTTTTTTTATAGCCTGTCAAATATCTCTTTCTCTAACTACAAAAAATGTAGATATTACTCAACAGCTATTAAATAAAACCTTTGATAGGTTTAAAACTTAGGTAAATGACTAGAAAATAAGGCTGTAAAAAATAAAATGAAAACAAGTTTTTCAAAAAAAATGTCATATTTCTGTTATAGTACACTGGAAAAGTAGAAAATAAACGTTTTATTTCCCCTGGCGAGCTGTTAGATGGGAATATGAAAAATTGACATTAATAAAGTAAATTCCGAAATATAAGTAGACAGGTTATAGACAAGACCATCAATGTAACAAAAAACGCGACACCTTATATTATGTCTGAAGAGGGCATCTGTAGCTCTGTGGTATTCATGCTTGTTTACACCTTGAGCACACCGTCCTTTTGGTGGGACGTTAAGCGATGGTTGTACAATGTCAGGTACTCGTTAAAGGCGCCCTACCCTAAGTGAATAAAAATTTAGAGTAGGCAAAATATAAGACTTCCATTGTAGAGTCGGGCTCATGTCCACCAGAGTCACAAAAGAGCGCTCTAGTATTAGGTGATAATATGACCTTGTAGTTATGTCTGAATTTTTGCCTAATTCTTCCTTGTTATGTTTGACAGAACCTCCTGTGAATCCGGCAACCAGTAAATGGACACGAGAGACTGAAGAGAAGAAAAGAAATCGCAATTCTTCTCCTTTGACGTTTGAACAGGAGCGTGACGATGCTATAGCCGAATTGGACAGTGTTATAGATAGCTATCATAGTCGGACTGGCGCTGGGGGCACTGTCAGACGAAGACCCAAAGTTCACGACAGGAATGGCGGTACTTGGCCCAAAGCAAGGTACCTGTTCACTAATTATATTATTATTATTTTTTTAAACTTTCTCAAATATAGAGAGAAAGTTATGTAATCGGTAAACAATTTTATAAGATACATGATACCATAAGTAATGTCGGTTTTTCAAAATTATTATTATTGTTTATTGCATTAGATGGTGATTTGTGTAATGAGGAATTCCGCGCCAAAGTGAACACTTTGATAACCCGACCCCCACAGATCGGGCTGAAAATTTGCACACGTGTTCTTGACGACAAGATATGATAACACCCCAAGTTATAGCCCCTAATATGCTATAGAATGCCCAGGGGGGGAGTTTTTAAATTTTAAAATCAATATCAAAATTTCAATGTTTTTTTTCTGTCTAAACGGTTAAAAAACGCAATAATTATACAAAAAACTACTGGAAAACATGATTCTTATAGGATATTTTCCGAGGAATCCGATTTTTCAGACCGTTTTACTCTGTATGGCAAGGGGGTGCCGCAATTTTCATTTAAAGTCAAATTTCCAGAAATGTTCCTAAAAGCATAATATGCTTATGCTATATGTATATTATACTTTGAGATGATATTTTACATAGGGCTTTTTTTCACAAGAAAATGGTCTATAACTCAATTTAGTCATATTTTAGTAATTTGTTTGGTTTTGTTTTACATTTTTTCGCATTTGGTAGCTTTTTTTGAAAATTTGTCAACAATTATGTATGACATTCTTCAATGAAGTGATCAAAATAACAACAGAAAATCTTGTCCACTTTGCCGCGGAATTCCTCTAATAACAGTTTTTAAAAAGAGGTTGATAAGACATTTTTTAATTCTCCAGTTATACGAAGTATAGAAGAAGTTATATAATCTGTCGAAACTTTTTTGCGTTGTTTTCAACAGTATTTCATGTTTTCCAACCTAATTCGAAAGTTAAAAAAAAAGTCTGTCTGTGAACACGATAACTACCGATAGAATGAATATATCGACACGAAATTGTATATGTGATCCAGAACTCTCTAAGCCCGATATGAACGTTCAGGTTGATTGACGACAATTGAAGCAAAATAAATTTGTTATTATTAGATATTTTGTTTCTACTTATTATAATCTATTTATTGTCATTATAAGTTTATTTGTGTGTAATATTTCAGAGGAGGTCCGTTAATCGAGCCTGGAACTGGTACAATAGTTCATCCTCGTAAAAATAAAGAACGATTACCGCTGTCCGTTCTTCTGAACAATCCGCCCAACTATACACTGCCGCCATGCTGCGAGACTCAGCCCAGGAGGAGCAACAATGCTACCTTGGATTTTTCTGTTAAATCAGGTAAGTGTACTTATTTTCTCGAGAGTTGATTGGTTTTTGGAGTAGATGGGGAGGAAGAAGACATTCTCATTGGTTGTCACTCTTCCTCCGGTATGGTCGATCAAAAAAAAATAAATAAATAAATAATACTAGTTAAATTGAAAATACTTTTAAGGAATGAAAATGTCAAAAAGATCCTGGTAGAGTATTCCTAAAACAATTGCCGGAGCTTTAACTTGAGATCATATCTACCACCAGGGTGGACATGACTCTAAAGGCTCGAATCATCGCTTAGGTTTTCTCGTTTCGTTAAACCCTCTCTTTGAATTATTTTCGTACTTACTACTCGCTAAATTAAATTTTTAGTTTACTAAATTTCAATTAGTTTTTTTTATAAATCCCGTCCGGATTAGCGGGACTCTACTGTACTTGGTAGGTTGTAAAAGGCAAAAAAAAAAGGAGAAAAATATATTACCGGTAGTTTTTAAGAAAAATTATAAAAAATAAAGAAAATATAAAATATTTAAGATGTGGTCATTACAGGACTTCCTTATAGACCACTCTCGCGGGGAACAGTAAAATCGCGAGTTCGAAACCAGCCGAGGCCCTCCGGTTTTTTAACTGGATGTAAAAACCTTGAACACGCCTCATTCGGAAGGGACGTTAAGCGATGGTCCCGAGCCTGTACGAAATCAGCAGGTACTCGTTAAAAACGCCTCCTCTAGATAAATAAAAATTTATCTTTGACAAAATTTAGTACTTTCATAGTAGTGGTGGGTTCATGTCCACCAGAGCGTCGAAAGAGTTGTAGGCGATACGATCTCTATGATATTTTCTTAATTGTACCATTTTTATTTATTTATTTATTTATTGTTTGCATGTTGTAGGGAATCTAGGGAAAGAGATGCTGGAGTACTACGTTAAGAAGAAGGTGCGGTCAGAGCCATCCGGGGACACAACGGCCGCAGCCACCCACTCAAGGATCCATTCACAGTTGTACGGCTCCCCCCACTACCCCTTCACACCCTCCTTTATTCATCCTCACACCCACACCCACTCACCCCCTCCACTACACACCATCTCCACCCATAGTAGTCCCGCCCCCGTCTCCACCTCCTATCATCTGCCCTCTGACACCAGGACCTTTTGTTTTGAACCCTCCTATAGCACCTTGTCTCAGGTACTTAAATGTTATTATTTATTAAATTGAAGTGTTGCGTTTTAGAAAGGTGACAGCTGAGGGGGGAAGCGACGTCATCAAAAAATGGAACCAGTTGATTAAACAATTTTGATCAGATAATCTAAGATACGCGAGGGCGCTGGTAGCTCAGTGGTATGCGTACTGAGCTCAAGACGCGGCCGAAGCTCTTAGTTCATTTTATCTAGGTGGTAAAACGAAAAGAGCACGCTGTCCCTCGGATGGGATTTTAAGCGATGGTCCCGAGCCTGTACGATATCAGATACAAGGTTAAAGACCCCCTATCCTAGGTGAATAAAAATTTAGGACTCCCATAGTAATCGGGCTCATGTCCACCAGAGTGACAATATGAGCTTGCAGGTAAAGCCCGGGCTTGAGTCTTAATAACTAACTAAATCTAAGTTACGCTGAATCTTCTGATAGTTTCAAATCAATGTATGTATTTATTGATTTTCTATAAAGATTCTGAAGACAGTTTAAAAGGTTTTTAGGCAAAAAAAAAATATATATATAATTCAAATTTTTCTCCTAATAATTCCATGTATTATTTTTCAGTATCATCATAGTCACTCACCGTCAGTGGACTCACACTATCACAAAACCCGGTCTTTGGCGGTGTCTCCACACTCACACCAGGCAGAACATGAGGTGGAGGATCATCGAGAACACTTCCATCACTTTGAAGGGGGCACTTTTCCTAGGAAAAAGGAGAATCAACGATTTAGGTGAGAGACAACATTTATTCGTTGATTAGGGTTTCTTAAGTTAAAGACTTCTTAAAAATATCAAAAAAACTGCCAAAGCATCTATTTATCGATTTTTTCTTCCCGGTCTATAAGAAGCATAGGGGATGTTATATAATCGATCAAATCTTGTGAGTTTTTAACGGAATTCATACTGAGTTGTTGCTGCCAGAATTATAGTCAAATGGATTTTTAACCCCCCAACCAAAAGGAGGGTGTTATAAGTTTGAAGCCATTGTGTATGTGTGTCCTCTGTCTGTGGCATCGTAGCTTCAAGACGGCCCTGTGAACCATTATATCTTGTTTCATTATATCCCACATCTTATAGAATACTCTATTCTCTAATGAGCCATTATATCTTGTTTCATTATATCCCACATCTTATAGAATACTCTATTCTCTAATGAGCCATTATATCTTGTTTCATTATATCCCACATCTTATAGAATACTATATTCTCCAATGAGCCATTATATCTTGTTTCATTATATCCCAGGGCATCTTATAGAATACTCTATTCTCTAATGAGCCATTATATCTTGTTTCATTTTAACCCAGGACATCTTATAGAATACTCTATTCTCTAGTCAGCCATTATATCTTGTTTCATTATATCCCAAGACATCTTATAGAATACTCGTATTCTCTAGTGAGCCAACCCTACCAAATAAGGATCCCTTCAATTTGTCATATGTTTATTATTTGTCTTCAACTGACTGTTATGTATGATGTAGGATTCCTTCGAACCCGAGTGTGACCAGCAAAGGGAGCGGTGGTAAGATGTCTTCTGGTAGTATTGAGAAGTCTTCGGAGCGAGGGAGTCCCATGCCTTCCTTTCACGTGGAGGTGGTGAGTCCTGGTCTGCGGCAGAACAAAACCACATCTCTCCCTGACTACTGCTGGCCCCATAAGTACGTAAACCAACAGTGGATACTTTCACTATGGCAATGGTATATTTTGAGGTTTAAAACTTACTGATTCATGTAATTTTTTTACTTTTTTGGGTTGTGTAAGGATATATCATTTTATATTTATGGAAATTTTTAATGAACATCAAAATCAAATAATTGGGGTTATTGTGTTGCAGACCTTCTCCAGGAGAGTTACGCCGGGTGCACATCGACAAGTCTGTGGAGCCACTCGGGATCCAGATCTCCTGTCCTGAGACTGGTGGAGTCTTCGTCTCCACAGTGTCTGAGAACTCATTAGCCTCCCAGGTGGGTCTTCAGGTCGGCGACCAGTTGTTGGAGGTGTGTGGCATCAACATGAGGAATGCTACCTATGAACTGGCTGCCAATGTACTTCGTCAGTGCTCCAACTCCATCACACTCCTCGTTCAGTACTTCCCTGAGAGTAAGTTAATTTTTTTTTTACTACTTCTAAGTTGAGTAAGATGTACTTTTTTGAAATATGTATTTTTGAAGTTATAAACTAAACTAATAATTTTATTTCCGTTAAACCAATACATGGTAATAGGATACGTCATAAGAATACATGAAGATAATTATAAATTAAAGTAATAACTATTTGAGTCTAGTACACATAATATGTACAGGTCCCTCAACTCCCTATTGGTCCGTACCCTCCATCTATCCCCCTCTGGAGTAGGGCCGTATATCTTCCTCAATACCTTCCTCTCCCACGTATTGAGTAAGACTTCGTCCCTCCTAGTCAGGACCCAGGTTTCACTCGCATATGTGACGACCGGTTTCAGGACTGTTTTATAGATTGTTATTTTGGCGTCTCGGGACACAGTCCTCGATCCGAGCACCTTCTGCAGTGACCGGTAGCATCTATACCCGGCTGTCTTTTACTTTTTTCCTCGTGGTTCTCATGTACTTGGTTTTGCCCTCGTTGACAAGAAGACCAAGCTTCCTGGACTCCTCGTCACATTCCTGGAACGCCCCCGCCAATGCAGCTTTCGATCGTCCGGTTATGACCACATCATCCGCATATGCGAGATGCTGACTGAGCCTGTTATATATAGTGCCATTAGGATTCGCGCGGAAGGCCCTAATAGCTTTCTCCAGAGTTATATTGAAGAGTAAGGGGGATAATGGGTCTGCATTGTTATTTTCACAAAAATAAAATATTTTTGAATATTACACTTGATATAACACAAATAAAAAATGAACTTTTGATACCTTTATGGTTTTCAAGGCAGTTGGTTAGGTTTAGGAAGCAAATGTTACATGTATTGCAAAGGAGGCAGAAGAACGACAGAGTCCAACAAGGTTAAGGTAAGGGAAACAGGATTAACGGACGGATGAAGCAACACCAACAAATCTATCCATATAACATAAATGAGTCCATCAGGATCAAAACTCACAATATCCAAAAATCAAAAATTTGTGAATTGGCGAAAAACCGCTCTTGACTACAATTTGCTTCGCCGGTTCTTGCAAATGTTTTTTTTTTACATCCTGTTAGCACTTTAAAATGAAATACATACAAAAAAAACGAATTTTTGTATAGCGTTATAAAAATAAAAGCAGTAAAATTTTGGATTATGTGAGTTTTGATTCCCACCACATAGGATAATTTCGCAGGATGTCAAATATAAGGTAGTCTGCTGACCTCTCACAGATTTTTTATTTAAGTAAGCTAGCCGGCTTTCGAGGTTTCCCTCATCATCAGGCAGTCTGATAAAAATTTTTGAATAAAACTAAATAATAAAAACAAATAAATAACAATCTACAACAACAAACATTAACAATTTAAAATATCATGGATGGGGACAGACGAGTTATTCCTGTCCACCATCTGAGTCACAACTGGGAGAACGGTGTACGTGAGACCTCAGGTCAGCAGACTACCTTATATTTGACATCCTGCGAAATAATCACTTCTCACTACATCAGCCATCTTCATATTAACAAAGGGTAATGTTAGTTTTGTTCCCAACTTTCTCAAACATGTATAAATAAATCAAAACCATTCAACCTTTTGAAATGTAATGTAAATTTATTGTTACAATTATTACAACTTAAATAATTAAAAAAAAATGAACAATGATTATAATTGACACATAATTATAATTTGACATAAAGCATAGGTAATAATAAAATTTTATTTAAAATAAAAACTGCAAAAAAAATTCAGCACAAAATAAAAAAAAAAAAAAAAAAAAAAAAAAACCTATTTATTCGGTTGAGCGCAAGGGGCGCTATACACAATTTAAAAAATAAATATATACATATTGCATATGGTTAAAATAGAATGTCTTGTAGAAGCCGAGGCTTCAGACGACGGTGTAGCAGAGGTTCCCCAATGCCAAAGGTAGCGGCTCCAGAAACATTCTGCAGCCCAGCCCTGAATCTTGTCGCTAACTCCAATATGAAATCTCTAACGTCGGGAACACCCAGCTCCCTGCGTATCTGAGAATTCCTTACCATCCAAGGCGCGTTTACGGCAAGGCGGAGAACTTTGTTTTCGAACCTGACCAGTTTCTTAATGTTGGTCTGGCTTGTGCCGAGCCAAACCGGACAGGCGTATGTGATGAGTGGCCGTATGAGTGCGGTATAGAGTAGTGTGGCACATTCATGTCGGAGTGTAGTGTTCTTGTTGAGAAGTGGGTAGAGTGAGGAGAGTCTAGTGTAGGCATGTGTCAATTTGGAGTTAATGTGTTGGCCCCAGGTCAGTTTGGTGTCTAGGAGCACCCCTAGATACTTCACCGCCTGGTGTGTTGGTGTCCAGGGGATGTTTCTGTGGTTGATGTTTAGCGGTGTCAGTGTATCATGGTTTATGCGTCGGAGTGCGAAAACCTTAGTTTCAGTCTTGTTCGCGTTCAGCCTCAGCTTCCATCTGTAAAACCAATTTGCCAAGACATCCAGACCCTCTTGAAGAGTGCGCACGGCCCTATGAAGATCACAGTCCTGAGCTATGAGGAGCGTGTCATCGGCATAGGTTGCCAGTGGCAGACCTGGAGGCTCAGGTATATCGTGGCAGAAAAGATTGAAGAGAATGGGACCGAGGATCGAACCTTGGGGGACTCCTGCACCGATAGTCCTTCGATCGCTAAGGCAAGAGTTAACCTTAACCTGGAAAGTTCTATCGGTGAGGAAGGAGGCTATAATGAGACGTAGGTATCTGGGGGCTCCCGTACGCTGGAGTTTGTACAGCAGGCCCTTGTGCCACACTGTATCGAAGGCAGCAGCAACATCCAGGAACACGGCTGCAGAATATTGCTTCGCCTCGAAACCCTTGACAATGGTCTCTGCCACTCTCTGGAGCTGATGCGTCGTGGAATGTCTCTTCTTGAAACCAAACTGATGGGCAGGTATGGTGTTCGCTTGTTCCAGAAACTCCAGTAGCCTACCGTAGATTAGTCTCTCTAGCAGTTTCGACAAGCTGTTCAAAAGACTGATGGGGCGGTAGCTTGATAGTTGGTCTTTTGGTTTTCCCGGCTTGTGGAAAATGAGTACGACCGCATTTTTCCATTGTGTCGGGAAATATCCAGCTCTGAGACATCCATTGAACACGCTCGTGAGAAGCGCTATACCCTTCTCCGACAGGTTCTTCAGGACGAGATTTGGTATTAAATCCTCACCTGGTGCCTTTCTTCCCGGGAGATTGCTTAAAGCTGTCCTGATTTCCCCTGGAGTGACGAACTTTAAGGGCAGTTCTGCGGTGAGTGGCTCCTGGCTAATGGCTTCCTCGATCAGTAGCTCGGTATCCCTGACTCCCAGATGGCTGGTATCAAACACACCTTCGAGATAGGCAGAAAACATGGTGCACTTCTCTTCGTCTGATGAAGCTGTAACGTCACCTTGTCTCAGAGGAGGAATGAGAGGGTCCTGCCGTAGGATCCTGCGAGTCTCCTTCCACAAATTGGGGTCGTTAGGGGACATGTTCTGAAGGAACTGACGATAGCCCTCAACTCTCTGATTTTCCAGTTCCCATCGAATCTGATGCCCCAGTTGGTTCCATTGGCGTTTGGTTCTCGGGCATCTGCTACGCTGCCAGCTGCGGCGAAGCCTATTTTTCTCTTCAATCAGGCGTAGGATGTACGTCGGGGTATTGATGCCTGTTCTCTGCCGGGGGTCATAGAACTTTCTGTAGATCGCCTTCTTGACTGCGCTCTTGATGGAATCGGTAAGGAGTGTCATTGTTCTGTCTAGGTCATCGGTCGAGTTATAAGAGAAAGGAATAGTCAGATTTCGGTCAAGTTCGTCGCGAAAGTTGTCCCAGTTAATTTTTCCGTCAATAAGTCGTCGTATTGGGGGATCAGTGAGAAGTCTGCAGTGGAAAGTAATGAGGACAGGGAGATGGTCGGAATCTAATTCGGGAAGTGGAATTTGGAAAATGGGTAAGGTTAGATTTTGAGTGAGGGATATATCCAAGATATCAGGGAGATAGCGAGCCTGTGTTGGGTAGAAAGTTGGCTGGTCGGGAGCAGTGACCACAATCGCCATGCGGTCGGTGAAGGCGAGAAGCCTTTGGCCATTGGCATTGCCAACCCGACAGCCCCAGTTGAGATGCTTGCTGTTGAGGTCCCCAGTCAGCAGGGTGGGCCCCCCCGTGAACACAGCCTCGAGATCTGAGGGATCAAGGCGCTGGTTTGGCCGCTGGTAGGCTGCCACCAACTTTAATGAGGAGCCATTTTCAATTTTCAACTGGATAGCTACAGCTTCCAGACAAGACAAGTTCCCGAATATCAGCTCGTGGTGCTTAAATTTACGCCTGACACAAATGGCGACCCCTCCCGAAGCAGCCCGAGCCACTCTGTCTGCTCTATAAATTTTGTAGCCTGGAAGTTTAAAGGTTTCATTGGGTATGAGATGGGTTTCGGTGAGACAGGCCACATCGATGCTGTGCCTGTGAAGGAAGTTTAAAAAAGTAAGCCTTTTGGCCTTAATCCCGTTCGCGTTCCAGTTAAGGAGTTTAACGGTACGAGTATCAAAAAGATTAGGGTTTGCCATGAGGATGAGTTAAAAATGACGAAAGGAGGTTGGACAGGAAAGTTTGAATTTTAGGGATTAAAGGTTCAATGATCCTGGTGATCAAAGAGGTGATGAAAGTAGGGAGATCAGGATTTGTACCTTGAGAAGGTGATGAGGCAGAGTGGCTGGGGCGAGCCCCGAGAGGGTGGCCAGAAAGCCAGGCGGAGCGAGTGGGGGCAGGAGCGGGCTGGGGGTTGGGAGGGCCGGCAGCGGGTCCCCTAGCGTCTGTCTGTCGTTTGAGGGCAGGTCGAGTTTGTCTGTTAGCAGGGTGCTCCTTACAGCCTCGGTAATTCCCTGGATGCTGCTCCCCACAGTTCGGACAGGTAGGGGTGCTTGCTTGACTGGGACACAGTGTGTAATGGTGATCACCCGCACATTTAACGCAGCGAGGGTCCAGCCTGCAGTAATTTTTGGTGTGCCCCCACTTCTGACAGTTGGTGCACTGCGGGCTCTGTCCGGTACGACGCCGGGGCTCCACTTGGACCACCGTATAAAACAGGCGGTCCAAGTTGAAGATTTTCTTCCCCGCTGGGCTATTTTCGAGCTCAACTGCGACTAGCGGGGTGGGCAGCTTGTCGCCGTTGCCGTCTTTGCGGTGTAGCCTGGTCACTTTCCGAACTGGATAGTTCGGGGAGAGCAGCTCGAACACCTCCGACTCGGTCAGGGAGTATGGGATACCCCTGATGATTACCGAGAGACCCCTGTCCTCCGGGTTAACAAAAGTGAAGTACTTCAAGTTGGAGGTATCATAAAATTTGGTTACATGCCGAAAGTCTTCTGAAGATGAGAGCGAAATTTTGAATTTTTTGTAACAGAACTTGATATCAAATGGGGCTTTGGTAAGTGTTTTTAAATCTTTGATTATTTCTTGTAAATTCCCAGTATCCAGTAAGAGAATGGGGGGAATTCGGATCTTGGGCTCCAGTTTGCTGTTGTCTGCTGGATCGGGTTGAGGCAAGGAAGCCAGAGGGGCGAACTTGTTACTAAGTGTGATGGGAGGGCTCACCTGGTACCGGTATCTCTTGGCTGTGTCACTGAGACTGGGTACGGTTGCGGGCTGCTGGCTGGGTCCTGGCTCCTGTTGCGAGGCTGGTCGCTTCCTCACCTGGGTGAAGCCGCTATCCAACTGCATCGCTGGGAAGTCCACTTCGGCACACTCCTCGTACCAACCGTCGGATCCTTTTTGAGAACCTCCAGAGGACATCTTACTGCCCTCTTTTGGTGCACTTTGGATAGTATTCAATTTGTATTTTTTATAGTTTTTAATAATAATTAGCAGAACAAAAATATACACGTGTTATCATAAAAAAATAAACGATAACCTCTTTGAGCAGGTTATGCTTGCAAATACTGCTTTCTGATTGGTTAAAAGACGCTTCGTGTGAGAACTATATTATCCTAGACTCCAACCCTCAACTTATAGGCCCATTAAACCTAGGATATGGTGACTTTTGATTCTAACCAACGCCATATTTGAATTCAGTTCAAAAAATTGCAAAAATAACCATTGCCATCTCAATTTTGTTAATTTTGGATATTGTGAGTTTTGATTCTGGAGGACTCAAGTGTAAAATTGGCCAAAACAGAATCTTACGCCCTTGACTAATAATAGATATTATAAATATTATCTTAACAATTTAATTAAAACAATAAACTTAAGAATTAGGTAAACAGTGACTTTATATGTATCAATTGGGACCATTTTTATTACATATGCCCTCTTGAGATAAATTTTTACATTGATTCGCAATCTTTAATCTATAATAATAATTGTTTAAATTTATGAATACATGTTTCGTATATGTAATTAATTGGTTGGTCTATTGCAGAGTACCACGAACTGGAGACGACAGGTAGCTCTAGCAGTGGTGGCAGTAAGACTCGCTCAGGTAGTCCTACCCCATGTAACAGTCCGCGGACCAACAGGAAGTCACTCCCGGTCCAGCTGGTACAGACAATGTCTAGTCTAAGTCAGTCCTCCACCTCTCCTAGGTAACAAAGAGATAATGTATTATAATAATATTTATTTCCGTCTTAGGTTTTTTTTTATCTAAGAGGTGAAAAAACCTGAGGTGAAAAAGCAAGAGCCTGTCTGCACTATGTCACGTACTTGTTGAAGACTTCTAGGAGAATAAACATGTTATTTTTAATATACTTGTTTGGGCCGCTTGGCGTTTGAATTTTATGTAATCTGTCAGAAATTCGATGTTAAGTTTTGAATGGAATTTTATGTTTTCCGATAGCTGATTCCAGAAATGAACTATTTTCAGCCAAATCGGATAAAGAGGAAGGGGGGGGGGGGGGATTATGATGGAGACAACACAAAAACTCTTAGTGGGGTTTCACACCAAAGCCGGGCCGAGCCGAGCCGGGTGGAAAACGCTTGAGCGCTAAATACGCAGGGTTTACATGGGAGTATTCAAACCAAGGCCGGGCGAGGCCGAGCGGTTTTGAGCAGTACTACCTACCGCCAATTCGAGCGGTTTCTTCCGTCATTCAGTCTAGTTCGGTGTTTCAGCCCAGTGAGTTACATCATATTGCGCAATATATTGTTTTTTTATTGTTTCAAGTGGTTTTTGTTTTTACGATTTTTCAATATTATATTGTGAGTCCAGTATCGCCTTCTTTCTCCCACACATTCATCATCAAGTGATGAACTATCCAATAACATCGTCATCATCAAAGTTGATGACATTATTTTGCACCACGTTTCAACTGAGACTGAAGATGTAAGAAGCACCTCTCACTACAAGGCTAGAAAACCTACTGAGAGCGAATCGGCTTCGGTGCGAACGCAGGCAGATTCCGCGCGGCTCGGCTTCGCATCGCATCGCCCGGCCCGGCTCAGCTCGGCTTTGGTGTGTAAGAAGCCTTATAAGGATGTAATGAACGTTCGTACGCAAAATGTAGTACGAGGATTCAGAAACCCCGTATGTTAGTCTATTATAACTATTGCTTTTTACCCCAAACGGTCAATAGGTTTTGAAGAGCGGAAACTTAATTGATTCATTCGTTCGGGGGAAGTATAATGCCGGTGAATCACCATACGATGTCCACAATGTATCATTAGCATTTTTAGTAAAGTAGTTTGCCTAATACGTCATTTCATGTAAAGTCACATATACTGAAATCAGTTACAAATGCTCTTATTTTTCTGCATTTTACTTCAGATTCGCGATTTTAGCGTGAGTCAGATAGAACTAGTCGCATTATTGAAAACATTAAACAAAGAGTTACTGATTGTAGCGTCGATTATTGATTAAATATAAATCATAAGTTGACTTTAGAAGTTGGAATCTGTGGTAATAATTATTATTGTCCATTGTATATTTCAGTGATGAACCACGATATCTGCTGATCGAAACTCACAAATGCAGTAATCTTGGTATAAGTTTGGTTGGAGGCAACGCTGTCGGCATTTATGTACACAGTGTCCAAAATGGATCGTTAGCATACAATTCTGGATTGAGGTATTTATTCTCGAACATAATTAATTAAATAATAATTACTCGAAATTTATTATTTTCATTTTTTTATATGTTTATTTATTTTTTTTTTTTTTCAGAACTGGTGATAGGATTCTAGAATACAATGGAACTGATCTGAGACAGGCAACAGCTGAAGAAGCGGCTTACGAACTAGCGAAACCTGCCGACAAAGTTACTGTACTTGCGCAGTATTGTATAGACCGTGAGTTTCATGTTCCTTAATTTGTTCCTTAATTATTGTGAATCATGCCCAGGCTTTAATTACTAGGTCATATCGCCTACTAGCAGAGAGCTCTTTTGTTCGGAAATGAGCCCCGACGTCCTAAATTATAGAAAAGTGCGCTGTTTCGTCGCTCTGGTGGACATAAGCCGGATTCTACCAGAGTCCTGGGATCAAGGGACATCTGATATTAGGAATTAAAAGGGGAAAAATGTACTTTCTCTAAACATATGAACTATCAACGATTTGGGTCACACCTTTAAAGGCTAGTACAGACATGCGAGCAACGAACCAAGCAGTGCTCGGCTCGTGTTCGGTTTTCAACGAACACACTCCAAGCCGAACAGAGACGAGCCGAGCATTTGGATGCTCCACAACCATACTAACGAACATAACCTGCACAAGTTAACCTGCAGATAACAAATTTACGTTTATTTGTATTTCATTTTATTGAGTTTCAGTCAACAGTTGTGAGCATCTATTTATACATTACAATCGTTTTACTACTATTATTATTATTACTACAAAATTAATATGAAATAGGTTTATTAACAAGCTTACCTCTTCCTTTTAAAAAAAAAGAACGTGCACTTCCAAAAACCTAAATATTTGAGAAGGTTATAATATTGGTTATAAACAACAACAGTGCTCGGGTCAAGTCGGGACGGTTCGGCTTGGTACCAGTCTACATACACCGCAGCCCGAGCCGAACATTCTTATGATGGTTCGTCAAAAAACCGACAACAGGTGGAGCAGACCCCGAGCCTACCATGTTCGTCTAGCGCCTGCGCACTTCATCCCCAGGCATGCGCACTGACTAATGTTCGGCTCGTTGCTCGCGTGTCTATACGCCTCTTAATGAAGTAACGGGACTAAAGTACCTCCATCTTTGTGAAAAATGTAGACAGCTTTCTGAAACAGCGGGAAATTATTAGAGCTAGAAAAAATGTGAATTGTTTCGATATTATGCAATTTAGCCCTTATTTCTTGTAGTTAGTTATTATGACTCATGCCCGGGCCATATTCCAGGTCATATAGCCTACTACCAGAGCGCTCTTTCGTCACTCTGATGGACATGAGCCTGACTCTACTGTGGGAGTCCTAAATTTTGCCTACCCTAAATTGTAGGGGTTAGGGGTCTTTAACGAGTACCTGACAACGTACATGCTCGGGACCATCGCTTAACATCCCATTCGAAGGACGGCATGCTTAAGTTAATTTAGCCCTTATTTCTATGCGGCAAGCACGCATACCACTGAGCTACCGGCGCCCTTTTATTTCTCATATGTACTATGAATTCTACTATTAACCCCATTCTTAAGTTATTTATATATAGGTTAGGTTTTATGACTCATGCCCGGGCTTTACGTACGAGTTCATATCGCCTACTACCAGAGCGCTCTTTTGTCACTCTGACATGAGCTCGACTCTACTGTGGGAGTCCTAAATTTTGCCTATCCTAAATTTTTATTCACCTAGGTTAAGGGTCTTTAACGAGTACCTGACATCGTACAGGTTCGGGACCATCTCTTAACGTCCCATTCGAAGGACGACGTGTTTAAGTTTATTTTACCTCCCAGATAAAATAAACTAAGGGCCTCGCTCGGGTTTCGAACCCACGATTTGAGCAGAAGACAAGCACGTATACCATTATTTTTTTGACAACTCAAATATTTGTAAATGTTATTGGTAGGACTCTCCCCCTTCCTCCCCTTAGGGGCTCCCTCCCCCCCCCCCCCCCCCCCTCCCACTGGAGTGTTACAGCCTTAGGTAATCTGAGATATCTTGAGGATTGGATTAATATGTCATGCCTAGCAAACTTAAATGTCACTTTTGCACTTTGTGCTGAAAATGTCGTAAGCCGAAACCGGTACACTATGTATATTATTTATATATATATATCTTTTTTGGAATTAGACAATACAAATGTTCAATAAGTTCTTTGTTTTTATTTATTTACTGATGTAGTTAGGAGTTTTGTGTTTTGTCTATGGTTTGTTTTAGTTTCTTCCAGAATTTCCTAAGCTAGGCTTTTTAGCTGCTAGATATTATATATTAGATGATTTATATGCAAATTGAGACCAGTAACAGCTGATTCCACTTCAAATTAACAGGTTACAACGATATTAAAGACAAACCCGGTGACAGTTTTTACATTCGAGCCCTGTTCGATCGGTTGGGGGATGTGGGAGACAGTCTTCAGTTGAAGTTCAGGAAGGATGACATTCTGTTCGTGGACAACACCATGTTTAACGGAGTGCCTGGCAGTTGGCGAGCCTGGCTCCTCGATGAGACAGGCTGCCGGAACCAGTGTGGTATCATACCTAGCAAGTATAAGTAAGTTATATAATATATAAATATAATAACTATATTTAAATTATTATTATAATTTAATAAAAAATCTTGGAAAATTGTAACCAGAGTTACGTACTATTCGAATCCGATATCCGCGGATATTTGCACGAGAACTGAAATATTCACAGGTACTAGCCGTCAAAACATTCATGATTCCACGAATACAATATTTAATGTATTCGTGGCTCCATGGATACTTTTACGAATATTATTTTTATTTGCTACCTGCAAATACATTCTGCTCAACTATGATTATATAGTCGAGTCTAATAGGCAATATGTGAGGCTATCTCAGAGCGTAAGTCTCGTTGATGTGTTTGTCGGAGGGTTGCGAGCGCAGCGCGCACACACACACACACACACACTGCACATACACTACATACTTCCTTATCAGTGATGTCAGCTGTTTTGGGGTATTTCTACGTTCATTTATTAAGAAAGTGTGTAATATATTTCGACTATATTATCGTGTAATATATTTCGTCACATATGAATGGATGTAAAGGTAAATATATAATAAAACCAATAACAATAAAAAAACATGATTAGATATAACATTCTATTTTTACATCATTGATCATATTTACCGTTGTAGTGAATTTAACTAAAATATCAATATTACGAAGTATTACATGATCGGTAAGAAACTTTTAGGTTAAGATGCTTCGTTAACTTAAATTTGCGACAAAAAATACCTATTTGTGGTAAAAGAAAATAATGTAGCAGTGTAAATCTAAAAAACAATATAATTATTTATTATTATTTTATTTATATAGCTATCACAAACCTATAATTTCATGTTTAAAAGAAATTCAAGAACAATAAATTTGAAAGATTAATTCCTCGTACTACTTTTCTTATTGTAATATTATAAAACAAATTTTAATCAAAATCAGTGCAGGACAGCAAATTTTTGAAACTAAAGCAGTTTGCACATCAATTCTCGTGAGTACCGGCGTCACTCACACATGTTTTTTTTTTTTTACAAAATACATATTCTTATTGTTTTAGAAAAGGAAGGTAAAAAATATAATAATAAATAAGTAATATAGTAACTAAATAAAAAGATACAAATAATATCAGAAAATAAGTATAGACATGCACTTTATTTGAAATAGTGCATGCAATTAGAAGAAAAAAACAAAATATTACCTTTGAAAAGGGAAAATTGTAAAAAACGGGGATTAATAGCTTCCTAAAAAAATAAGTAATGAAAAAAAATATATCTCTTAGCTATGAAATTTATCGAAATGTTTGGAATAGAAGTTGCGAATGTATTCAAAAATAAAAAATTGCAGAAAAATGTACATAACACAGATCTGGGCCTCAGGGTCCGCTCTACTGGGCCTAAAGTTCAGCCGTATCATCTCCCCTCTTGCTCTGATGTATCTGAAAGGCATGTGGCCGGATTTAACTGCATTTTTGCTTATATCAATCTTAGTTGCGTTTCAGAAAGAATATGTGTTAAAAAACAATCTTTAACAAACTTTTTCTCTAATCGAGCCCTAAAAAAATATTCACCTTCGTTGACCTCTTGTATATTTGTCATGTAATTTGATCTTATTATTGTCATTAACTATATAATATTAATTATTGTCATTAAATCGCAGAGAAATCAAACGGTTTCTTTATTAAAATTTTTTTTAAATTATTAAATGAATTGTGCTAATTGCTTTTGATTTTATATTATTGTAGAGTTGAAGAGGAGATGGTAGTTCGTCGAAGTCTTGGCGATTTGGAAGGTGAAGCTCGCCGTGCCACTCGTAGATCCTTTTTCCGTCGGAAGAAACACCAAAGAAGCGATTCCAAAGAGTTGGCCTCATTCTCCAACATGAGCCTTGGTTGGTACAGTGACTCGGGGGCACTCAACACTGAGGAGGCTGCCTTAGCCTCATACCAGAGGGTAGTTCGCCTTAATTGTAAGTAATGTCCTTCTTAAAACTTTATAAGATCAACTCATTTATTCATAAAGTTGCAAGTTAACCAGCGTTGCTCGAGTGTCACTTTTGAGTTATATAAGTTTACCGTGTGAGTTTATGTTACCCGCAGTCTGCCCTAGCCATCCCTCATCACTCTGAGGTAAGAAGGGCGGTATCCTATATATATATACAAGAGGTGGTCAAAAAGTTCCACGACTGATTTTTTAAAAATGTATTTAAAAAATGTAAAAGTTATTGTTACCTTCAAAGTACTCCCCTTGGGAAGCTATACATTTTTCCCACCGCCGTTTCCACTGCTGGAATGACCCTGAGAACTCATCTTGTGGAATGCTGTTCAGCTCCTCCAGCGAGTTTTCTTCAATTTTGTCAGTTGAGTGAAATATGTGCCCTTTTAAGGGTCTCTTGAGTTTCGGAGACAGGAAGAAGTCCGCAGGGGTCCCAGGTCTGGATGACGGCCGTGGCGTTTTTCGTGCAATATTCAAGAATGAGCAACGCAGAATGATCAGGCGCGTTGTCATGGTGCAGCACGCACTCCCCACTTCGCCACAGTTCAGGTCTCTTCCTCCTCACAGCCTCGCGCAAATGTCTCAGGGTTTCGAGGTAACGAAAACGATTAATTGTCTCACCTCGTGGAAGAAATTCATAATAGACAACACCCTTCCAGTTGAAGAAAACAGTGGGCATGGTCTTGACATTTGATTTGACGATGTTCGGCCTTCTTTGAACCTCTTGTACCACTCATGACACCATGATCAACTCAGACATTCAATCCCAAAAGCCTATTGCAACATCTGAAAAGTTGCTCTTCTTTTTGATTCATTCGACAAAAGATCACAAAATAGCCAAACACGAAAAACTTGTTTCACAAAAACGACTGTTAGTTTACAACAAAATAGGTTGTAGAGAATCTACAAAAACAGCTGAGCTCAGCAAGAGTCACAACAACTAATGCTACCAACCATACCGCAATCCAAAAAGTTCTGGAACTTTTTGATCACCCCTCGTGTATTACTCGCGATCCGCCCTACCCATCTCTCACCACAATGGCCAAAAAACGAGATAACGTCTGTGTCAGGATATCTTGAATATGTACAGACATATTGACAGAGTTGACATTTTTTTTTTTTTTTTTTCTGGATTTGAATTTCTCATATCTTTGTATATATGTAAATCACTGAAAGTTGCAGCGTCTTAAATGTATTGTCAAAGAATGGCTGAGAAAGATGATGAGCTCCTGAGGCTATGCGGGGTAATATTGCTTCTAATGTAATGTACGTTTCCATCACACCCCATATTAACTCAGAATGAAACGAAACAAGACAGAGACATCTGAAATAGAATATTTTCGTCTGGAGACAATTCGTCATCGGTAGTTTTATCTTGTTCGGTGTGCGACCTCCTCTAAATCAATTGTATTTCTTTGTTGTATAGACCCAGCATTCCGTCCAGTACTTGTGGTTGGTCCCCTCTCCGATTGTGTCACTGAGAAGCTGATCCAAGACTTCCCCGACAAATTCTCCCGATGCTCTCCCGACATTATGTACGGCTCCCAGGCCACCATGGACAAAAGGATAGCTGATAACATTTTTGTCGATTACCGAAAGAAAGGATCCTATTTTGAGTGCACTTCCGTCTCCGCCATTAAAGATATGTGCGATAAGGTAAGAAGAAAAAAAAAAAAGCTTTTTAAAATACCAGAAAGCCTTATATATAAACATTTAGAGGGCGCCGGTAGCTAAGTGGTATGCGTGCTTGTCTTCTGAGCTCAAGAACGTGGGTTGGAAACCCGACCGAGGCTCTTAGTTCATTTTATCTGGGAAGTAAAATAAACTTAAGCACGCCGTCCTTCGGATGGGACGTTAAGCGATGGTCCCGAGCCTGTACGATGTCAGGTACTCGTTAAAGACCCCTGCCCTAGGTGAATAAAAAATTTAGGGTAGGCAAAATTTAGGACTTCCATGGAGTCGGGCTCATGTCTACTAGAGTGACGAAAGAGTGCTCTGGTAGTAGGCGATATGACATCGTAGCTAAAGCCTGGGCATGAGTCATAAAACCTAACCTAACCTATAAACACTTATGCCTGTCCTTCCGATAGTTTGACAGAAATAGTGACACTATGACGGTAGAAATCCCTCTAGTGTTATTTTTTCTGGTCCATCGTTCAAATATAGTTATTATTTTTGTTTGTTGGTTTATTTGGGGCGAACAACTGCTTTGGTTATTATCGCCCTACCTTGTTATACTTCTTGTCCTTACTGAGTCAGGGCACTCTTTATTCAAATGACGGAAACAAGGACAATGAGTATACAACAGCCAGTATGGGATCCTGCACGAGGCCAGGGGGACCGGGGAAGGACAAAGCACGGTTCTCGGACGGTCCTTTTTCTCGAATTACATCTCAAATAATTATTATTGATTTTTATTTCAGAAGATCCACTGCGTGATCGATGTAGGATTGGCCTCTGTGGAGCGACTTCACAAACATCAGATCTATCCAATAGTCCTTCTCATCAAGTTCAAATCCACCAAACAGATTAAGGAAGTGAAAGACACTCGTTACCCTCAGGATAAGGTGACTGCGAAGGCAGCCAAAGAAATGTATGAACATGCTCTCAAACTGGAGTCTGAATACAAACATTACATATCAGGTAATTCAGTCATTATAAAAATTATATTATATTTATTATTATAATAATAATATACTTTTCAACAGATATATTCTTCTCTCGTTTATTACTTTGATTTTTACAACTTGAACAAATATAGGAGTTTTCCTCATACCAAACATCTCCAAACATCTCATCATCAGTATCTCTAATTTATTGACTGATCTTTGTGTCATTTTTTTTTTTATTTCCCTAGAGAATAGCTACATATTGCTATATATATATCGTATGTATGTATAGAAAAAGTTATGTAATCGGTCAGAAATTCTATGTTGTGTTTTCAACGGAATTTCATGTTTTCCGACCTCCTGATTCAAAAAATGTAAAAAAAAATGTTGTGTGTTCGTGAAATGGTAACTCCCGATAGACTAAATGTACCGACACGAAATTTTATGTGTATCCAGAATCCTATAAGGACGACAATTATTGATTTTCAGTCAATTCGGACAAAGGGAAGAAAAAGGCGGGTTAGAGGGGAGGCGTAACACCAAAACTCCAATAAATGCCATTATATTGACTGTATTTTCACGAAATTGCATACGTAAATTCAAAACCCTATTAGAATCTATTAATTTTCAGCGGAATTGGTCAAAAGAAAAGAAAATATTGTATTAGCGTTCCCTTCATTATAAATACAATGTACATATGTATGTATGTACAATAAAAATACATGAAAGATTAGTGAGTTACGGAATTATTATGTGCCCGTAAATACACGTGGCTCATATAATTGCTAATCTAATAATTGAATGTTAATTTTAGTTTAACAAATTTGATATTATTTTGCGAGCGCCGGTTAACAGAACGCCGGATAAGGGAGAGTACTGTATATAACAATATTTTATATATGAATCAAAATAACTATGAATAATTATACCAAAGATATTATAGTGTAATATTCTATTTTATGACTAGTATAATGCATACCTTATCACTAAGACTAGTATTATTTATGAGAACACTAGTAATATTACACTTTATTTTATGATGGAACCAACCTCAAAATGATTACCTTCAGTCATAAGCTTATTGATTGGGATATTCAAGAAATAGTTGGTCCTGGCAAAATAAGGTGCAAACGTGTCTGAGTATATCGAATGAAATGATGGTACTTGATATTTTAGTAATTCAACAAGTGCTGCACAGTCAAGTTCGGACTTAACATCCTGAGTAACTTAAAAGCCCCAGTAACTGTCAACATAACGATTGTATTTCTTCTATACTAAGTTATTATTGAAGATGGTAAAAATTTGTATTATTCTGTTATAATGACATTTTATTTAATTGTTTCAGCCGTAATCCCTGCCGCTGGTGTCAATATAGCCTACATGTGTACCCAAATCAAAGCTGCCGTCGAAGTTGAACAGAGTAAAACACTCTGGGTACCCAGTATATAATTTATAATAATTATAAAAATTGGTAAAGTATGTATAATATTATAAGGGAACATAATGCAGTCGTTAGTTTCTGAAATATATAGTTCTCTGTCTGTTAGCAAAGCAAAAACAAACAACAATCCTTTGCATATATTTTATTTAGTGTGATTCTTCCATGAATTAAAAAAAAAAATTTGAAGATTTGATAGAGAAATCGGATTTGTTAAAAAAAAATACATTTTCTGATTATAATCTCAGTTTATCCCTTGCGACGCTCAACTTCTATTGATATAATTAGTGTATAAAAACTATGACCACGTTCTAATCTAATAAACTTGAAAAACTAATCAAATATGTTAACGTCTATAAACGTCTAATTTCACAAAAATAAATACATGTAGTTTCCCGGTTTCACAAAGTTCAAAAGTGACATTTAATGTTTGCTAAGTTGCTATATTTATACATTTCTGAGATTACCTGACGTGAAGTAAGAAGAAACATTAACATTCTTCTATTACTTCTATATTATTTCATACTGCAATTATTTAATTTATTATTTATTGATACTCATGCCCGGGCTCTAACTACATAAGCCCGATTCTACTGTGGTAATACTAAATTTTGGGGTCTTAACGAGTACCTGACATGATACGGTCTCGGGATTATCACTTAACATCCTTGAACTTTTGAAACTCGATGTTTTGAGCTGAAAAATGTATTTATTATATATACTATTTATTTAGTTTATTTCAATTTCTTGCAATTATTTTTTGATATTTATATTGCAACCTAAATATTTTTACTGTTAATATTTTGCGTTAAGACAGTAGGACCTCGCTCCTCTGTGGAGCTTGTCTTGGAGAGTCACAGTCCTCAGGTAGTCTCAGAATTGTATAAATATGACAATCTAGCAAACAAAAATGTCACTTTTGTACTTTATGCTGACGATGGTTTAACCCGAAACCGATGCACTTTATTTATATATTTTTTTGTGGAATTAAACAATACAAATATTGAACTTTGCTTTATTTGTTTTTTAAATATTGAGGAATATTCCAATAATTATTTATAAAAAATCGACAATAACATACACGTTTTATTTTGGGACAATAATGCTATCAGACCCTCAATTCGTTTTCGCTAAGTATAGAACGAAACAACGCTTATTGAACCTTCTAAATTACAATTATAAAATCATTTTCTTTCAAATTTTCCTCAAAATGTGATGTCGAGTTTTGCTGTGGAGTGTTTCATACTTTGCATTACAAAATAGTACTAATCACAAAGTATATTTTTTCTTCTATAAGGATGAATATTTCTACAAGTTTTGTATGATTGTTTTTTTTTTAATTTTTTTGTTCTACATACATTTCATATAACGTTCAAGGGCCCCCCTCAAAATTAACTATCCTAAATTCTATTTCTCATCAATTTTGTTAACAATTTCAATATATTTTCAAAAACGTTTTTGCTTCTGAGAGCACGAAACGTCGAGAAAACCACATTTTAGTTCCGATTTTAGAAATTGTAATCAGCTTGTTAGTTCAATAGGTATTTAGAAAATTTGTTAATTGTCTTAGCAATTTTTTAAAGTATCTTGTTGAAAATTCAAATGTACTTTTGTTTCATATTTTAAAATTTTTCGTGAGTACAACTAAGTTAATTAAATTAAATATAATTATATCAGTTGAAGTAGTGAACATTAGGTACATTCTGTGGCTTCCCGGAGGTACGATGTCCAAAAATTATAGTTTTGAGTTGTATAAAGTTTCACACTGCTCGATTGTGTTACTATGAAAGTAATTTTTATGTAATAGAAGAACACATGACCACATAGGTATATATATATATATATATATATATATATATATATATATAAAATAAAGAAACACCTTTTTTTTTTTTAAATATTGTCCATTTCACAAAATATATATATAATATGGAAGTATGTTCGGTATTGCTTCCATCTTTAACCACGCCTTAACAAATACTAAGTCGAAGTACAACAAGTTTACGTTCCGAACTGAAAAACATACATTTTTCTTTTATTTTTCTAAAATATATAAAATTTTTTGTATATTTATATAATTTTTCTAAAATATACATACATATATTTTTCCGGGGAAGCCACAGAAATAAAGTTAAGATCAGTTTGTATGAGTAATTTTCTAGGTGCTATAGTGAGGCTGGTGAATCATGTCCTTCGGGTTGGAAGGGGAAAGCCTGGTCGCTTGGGACTAATAGCCACCAACTAACCTGCCGTATTACATTTTTTTTTGTAACTATCATTCATTGAAGAAATACATTTTTACTATTATATCTAATAAGGCGTGGTAAATCAGAGAATGATAAACAGATAATTGAGCCCACCCCTATCTCAACATTTTCAAGGATCCGAAAGACATGATTCACCGACCTGAATGTATTTAGAGTCCTGTTTGTATTACACTGGTTACAATTAAATAATTGTTTAACCAAAGATATTTAATATATATTTTTTCTTCTTTTTGAATACAGTTTCACATAAATTACTTGTAGTTAATTATAAACAAATCGCTGTCTATTTTTGTTAAACTATTTAATGTTAACTTTGAAAATTAAACCAAGGCTATCATTTATTGATTGTTTGTTAATAATGTCTATTTTTAAATCAATCTTACAACTAACATTAAATTATTGTTCATATTCGTTTCAATTGCATTTCATGGAAGAGTATTATAATTTTTCAAATAGGAATGGTTTATTTTTTTTTTTATGAAGCCAATGATTAAAATTTGATACATTTTTATTTCTCCTCATAAATAAATGGAAAAAGTTTTAAAAATGCTATAGAAAATGTCAAAACTGTGTGATGACATAGCCGAACAAGGTGCTGTACTATTTCCTTACTTTGTGATGGTAATGGATAATATGTAATAATAATATGTGCAATTATTATTTTTTTGTAATGTTTTGTAATTTTTTGCCCCAGAAAAAAAAGAAAGTATACTTTCGTGAAATTTTCTTTTTTTAACTATTAACTTGTACAATTTAACTGACAAACCAAAGTTAAAATTTGCAATTTGTCTTAAATAAATCGTAAATATTTATAATTTTTTTTATTATTAATAATTAATTGAGTTTATTTCCTTTGTTCATATCTTATTCTTTCGTATAATACGTTTTTCTGCCAACTCAGAAATAACAACTTCGAACTTTTTTTTTTAACTAATAAAATCTTAATTATGATTCATTGTAGTCTTTCGAAAATTGTCTTCACATAAGCAATAATTACTCGTGAACGAATTACTAAACGGTGTAAACAAAAAAAAAAAAATTGTTATTTAAGAATAATTTATGTTTTTTTTTAGTAATGTCGATCCTGTAGCGGTTTGTAGCATTTCTGTGATTATGATAACTTGTCCTGTTATTATTTTTCATTAATTTATAGTTTATTATTATTTCGAAAATATTTTTATTATTAATTACTTATAATTGATGTTAGAGAATATAGTTTTGTATTGTAATTGTAAATAATTATATATATCGTTCACTTTTTTTATTTTATCTAAAATTGCTTTCTATAATATAAATAGAAAAACAATATGAATTGTATGTAATAATAAATTAAAAAAAATTAATTGTAATTGGGTTATTTGACCATTGACAATATTAGTTTAACGTTAATTTAGGTAATTTTTTTATTAAATTTTTATGCCTAATAAATACACTAAATATTCATAAAACGAATAATACAGATATATTCTTATGATAATTTTTGATCCAATTATCAACTCACATTTTTTGTCGTTAGCAATAAAAGCAAACAAACATCGGAATTTTTTATAATATTAAATTTTTTTAGTAGTGCATAGACGTATTAAAAAACTAAGTCTGGAAAATTTAACAAATATTGTTTATTTTTTATTTTTTATTTTACACATTATTTTGTATTTGTATATGATCGGAGACTTATTATAAAATTAATTTTTTTAAATGGACATTTGGACAAAGAATATTTTGTCATGTTAGTGTTTTTTATGATCGGCTTGCTCACAGTCGGGCCTGAACTTGAGTTAGCTCGAAAAATGTTTTATAGAATGGTTTCTGTGCAATAGACAAAATATATTATATACTAAAAATGTAAGGTTATATGAATAAATAACCAAGCATTATTCGTCCGATAATATATTATATGAACACAACTAGTTTTGGGAATTAATTGGCTGATCAGGTGATCAATCTTAATATATGTAAACTTAATTTTAAAAAATGTCACTAAAAAATAAAATTAAAATATAATAAAATGTTGAATATTATTATTGAAAAGGACAGTATGTAGACAATTATTGAAATTAAAATCATTGCATTAATCAATTAAGTTTTTGCTCTATCTCTAAAACCAATCCAAGTTTTGACTAAAAATAAATAGTTGACTTATAGAGGGAATCCTCATATTAAAAATGTCGTAAGATATCCAGTTCTTAATTTTTTTGTGCGGATTCCCCATTTTCCTTTGTGTTGATTCCCCACTTCCCTTTGTGCTCTTATAGTGTTTTGGATTTACATAAAAAATTTTCATGTAGATGCATCCATTACTTCGGCAGTTATTCGGATATTTGAGTCATAACTTACTGTGGTTACAACCACCTATTCCCTTCTTTCTTTTCGCAGATTTCGTTAAAAAAAAATCAATAACTGTCGTCCTATGGGGTTCTCTGAATTCACATATAAAATTTCATGACGATACATTCATTCTATATTGGGAGTTATCATGTTCGCAGACAGAAAATTTTTTTAAATACAATTTTTTGTAATCAGTAGCCGTAAAACACGAAATTCGGGTGAAAACTGAACTTCGAATTTCTGACCGATTACATAACTTCCCCTGGAGGAAGTAAAACCAGTATCTCTTTTCTATTTTTTAGCTTAATTTATTTGTTATAATTTTTATAGTAGCCCAGTGTTTTTTGCAATAATAATAAATAGCATTTTTATTCTTATTTATTTAAAAAAATAATAATAAATGTTGACTTTATCTTTAATATTTTGGGAATTTTATTGACTTTTTTTTTTATTTAAAAAAATATTATTTTGTTTATGTATATTTAGTCATCACCTGATGATGGTGGCTGTTGATTGCCGAAACTAGTTGTGGAGTAAATAAAGTATATTGTTAGGTTAATAATTGGTTACGTATTTAACAAGTAAGTCCCTTAAGACCGCCTATAAATAAAGAGAAAAAAATAAATTTAATTTATGTTTTTTTGTTTACATTGAGCCTAGAAATGTTGTTATTTGATAATAATGAAACTGTGAACATTTTGTCATAACATTTTTGTTTTCCGATAGTTTTGTTTGCGACCAGAACAGGTTTTCAGCATGCAACAGCGGCACATGTGGTATGGATGATCCACTGATGGTGACGCTGTTGCATTCAAAACCGGTTCTGGTTCTGTTCATAAAAATACTTGGAAACATAACCTATCTCTCAAGTATCAATTTAAGTTCAGAGTAAGTCCATTGTTTACAATAAGAGTGGAATTTTACAAAAAAGTCTGCCACATATTGATTTATTTGTTAGAAACGAATGGCACATGTGATATTTTTTTATTTCATATATTTTCTTATATTTCTATGTTATATATATACATTTATTTTTATAGTTGCGTTTTTTTGGATTATATATTGATTGAGGGTAATGAGGAATAATTTAATTATTAAGTTTATACATGAAATATTTTATTACGTTGTAAGAAATTAAGACTTTTGTTCTTCTTTTTTTCACTACGTTTTTAAAATTAATTCTTAAGTTTTTCTGTAATCCAAAATATAGGAGAATATATTTCAGGAGAAACTGAGACGCTTAGGTTAACATATATTTTTTTTCTAATGGGTCAGTTAATTATTATGACTCATACCAGGACTTTATATCGCCTCCTACCAGAGCGTTCTGTGTTACTTGGGTGAACATGACTTGTGGTCCATAAAAACAAACTGCTAAGCTTTCGGCACTGAGAGTGCCTTCTTCAGGACATGTATTGACATATATACATTATCATTGAGTTTATGTATGCAAAATTTGTGTAAAAAATATGACATTAAAACTAAATGTCACTAAATCAACCAATTAACATTTAAATTATTTACACCAAAACAAAAACAATTATAAACTAACTACAAACGTATATTATGAGTGAATTTAAAATGAAATTTTCACTCATGATATAAGTTTATATTTAGTTTATAAATGTTTTTGTTTAGATATAACATTTTGTTTTGGTGTGAATAATTTAAATGTTATTTGTTGTCTTAGTCACATTTAGTTTTAATGTCATATTTTTTACTCAAATCTAACATACACTAACTCATTAATAATAATGGATATATATGTCAATACAGGCCCTGAAGAAGGCACACTCTGTGACGAAAGATTGGCAGAAATTCTAGAATTCTTCGGAGTCATCGTTTAACGTCCAATCCGAAGGACGGCATGCTTCCAGATAAAGAGGCCCTTCGATATTGTTGGTACTCGTTCAAGACCCTTAACCTAGTTAACTAAACCTGCTTAGACAACTTTTAGGACTCCCACTTAGTAAGAGCGCTCTGGTAGTAGGTGATATGACTTTATAGTTAAGCCCTGGCATGAGTCACAAAAACTGACTTACTAATGAATAAAGATGAAAAGCTTGTGACAATTTCATAATGTATATAAATTTGCGAATTTCAAAAATAAATGTAAATATAATTTTTTTTAGCGAATTTTTATAGTACGGATATTGAGACGCCAATTTTCCATTAAACCCCTCTTTGTACGCTCTGAGAGGTAATTCAAGTATTTATTTATCCCAATCTGGGCTGAAAGTACACTTGTATTTCTCAAATTTAGTTTCCTACATGCTTTGTCAACAATCTCTCAGAACACGTTTGTACGACTTGGCATCTCAGTTCCTTAACTATTGCAATTAATTTTTCATACAAAAATACAAATTATAAATTCAATTTACTGTTGAATATTGTATTTCTAAAATTTCCTCTTAATGATTTGATATTTTTTAGGAAAATTTTCAAATAAAATTGTGAGTAAGAGTATTGAACATTAAGGGAATTATTATATTAGTTAATTTTTGTGACTCATATCTGGACTTTAACAACGATATATTGCCTACTAACATAGGGGTCTTTTAACGATTACCTTACATCGTACTGACTCGGGACCATCGCTGAACGTCCTGTCCGAAAGACGAAGGGCTCAAAGATTTTCAACTTTCAGATAAAAAACATAATGGTTGTGCCGCGTTACGAACTCAATTCAGCGAATCAGGAAGACATGATATTTCATACAAAATTCAGCATCGAACGATTACATAATTTTCTATATACTTCGTATAGCTAAAGTAAAATCATTCGAATTTTTTAAATATGTTTTTACTGCGTTTTTTAAAATGAATTTTGTTAATATTTTTGGTTCTCCGTAGATTTTTCTCCATGTGTACTTTTGTAAGATGTGATCCTGTCTTGCAATTCTTCTAGGACACACCTCAACGTCCTTATTAGGCGAGGCGACCACCTTGGCTTCTTAATTTAGTATGGTATGTCCACCTGTCGCTAAAACGCCTATAAGGCTCTTTGTTAATAAGACAAGTTTTGCGACATTTCGACTTCTTGCCCAAGTTATGTATGGGAACAAAAAAAAAAAAAATCGTTGGAGAATCACCGGCAAAGTGCTTCCCCGACACTTATTCATCAAGTAAGTTTTCTCTCTCCCTCTTACAGCAATTGACCGGAACTAAAGAGTTTGGAAAACATGAAATTCGAGTGAAAACGTGGAGTCAGAAGTAAGAAATATAGACAGTTAAATTTTATCTGGGAGGTAAAAAGAAATTAAGCACGCCGTCCTTCGGATGGGACGTTAAGCGATGTTCCCGAGCCTCTACGATGTCATAGTTAAAGACCCTCCACCCTAGGTGAACAATTATTTAGGGTAGGCAAAATTTAGGACTCCCATAGTAGAATCGAGCTCATGTCCACCTGTGACGCAAGAGCGCTCTGGTAGTAGGCGATATGACCTTGGCATGAGTCTTAATAACTAAGAAATTGTATAAGCTAATTATTAATTCTTCCTTTGGTGAAATATAGAAGTATCTTTGTGTTGAGTTTTAGCTTTTAGTTGTGGTCTTTCTGAAATTCTTCGTTTACTCTTCAATTAATTGCGAATATTCAAAAACAAATATTTGTATACTTTTTTAACGTTTATTTCCCCAGCTATACGAAGTATAGAGGAAGTTATGTAATCAGTCAGAAATTCGATACAGATTTTTCAACGTAATTTCATGTTTCCCAGACCTATTCCAAAATTTAAAAAAAAAAACATTAAGACGTAGTCAAGGTCCACGCCATAGATTTTCCGTGAAAACGTCGGGATAAAATCATTTTTCATTTTATTTTCGATGTTGCCGTAGCTCTTGCATTTGCTCGGCACTGGACTTTTTAGGTTTTTTAAATTCCTTTTGATCGAACTTTCCTCTGATTTGCGTTTTCTATAATTCCGCGCATATTTACTATTCATATGAGACACCTTTAATTTTTTTGCAATTTTCAATTTAATACCAATTTTTACATATATTTCGGCAAATATTTTTATTGTTTCACTTTGAATCCTAGTAGTGCTCCTCAAGCTCTTTACAATAACACCCGAATCAACGTCCTATCTAAACGCGTTATCACGCTACACTAATTTCTAATTTTACACAACGCCAATTCGCAACAATCATCCGCCGGCGACAACACTAGCCCGATAACGTCACAGGCTAAACAAACACGTACAGACATGCTCTATCCATTGTGACCTCAACCGTTGTTATCGCATTATTAGTCTCGTAGTTATTATCGATTGAAATCTGACAGTATTTTGTAACACAAGAAAGTTTGACCGACTGTCACTGTGCTCAACGAGCCAATAGACGTTTTCACGTCAAAAGGTCTGTGAACACGATTACTTGCGATAAAATGAATATATTATCGAAATAAATTTTTATTTGTGTATCCAGTACCCTCTAAGGACGACATATTGATTTTCAGCGAAATGGGGGAGTTGGGGGGAGCCTTAACACTAGAACTCATTCGTTTTTATGAATATATTGACACACATTTCATGTGTAAATTCAAAGCTTTATAAGGACGGCGGAACACCTATTAATTTTCAGCAGAAATTTAAGTCAAATATGGAATTTTAGCCCAAACTAAAGATTGTTTTTAGGGTGAGCGTAATTCATTAATTCATGCTGGGAAGTGCATATCGGGTGATTCAGCAACGATTTTATTTTTATTTGTTTAAATCCTGTGTCCCAATAAATTGTGTTGCATTCCATAAAAATTGTTATTCATTTCCATCAATTTTTCAATTTTATTTTCATTCTCGAGTTTTGTTTAGTTGGTATTTTCGAAAACTCGCTCTGGTGGACATGAGCCCGAAGCTATGAGAGTCCTAAAAATTTCCCAACCCAGGTTTAAGGTAGGGTGGAGTCTGTAACGAGTACCTAACATCCCATAGGCTCGCGACCATCGTATTAGCCACATAATTGCTTATAAGTCCTTCGTCACAACTTTTAAAATAAAATCTCGCCAATTTTCTTTCTAAAATTTCAATAATTGACTCCTCGTATTGTTCAATATTTTTTATTGATTTAAAGTTTTTATTTATAAACATTAAAAATATAATTTTATATGTAGAAGTATTATTTTTTTTATACACGTTGAGTATGTGTGTATTGAGTTTTGGTGTGAATATGTCGTCTAGTCTATGCTTTTATTATTACATGTAATTAGTAATAATTTCATTTATGTTTATTTTAATTTTTTTTTTGTAATGTAAACATTTAAAATTTATTATATAAAATGAATTATTGTTTGTAATAAATTATAATATAGCGTAACGATATATTATTTTTATCTATATTTTTCAATCTTTATTACGTTGTGGTGGTTGAAATAAATCTTTTCGAGATTTTTTTAATGGTTTTATTTATTTCAGTGTACCTTATGAATGAATAACTTTACTGCTTATAAAGAATTATCTTAAAAGAGTTCGATACAGAATTATAAATACATAAATTCAATAACTAATAACAAAAAGAACAAACTAAATTTTAAAAAAAACCATACTTATATTAATAAAAAGGTTAAATTTAAATTAAAATAAAGCCACAGGTAACTTTAGTCTTTTAGAATTTGTCTTAACTTCAAGCTTGTTAGGACAAACAAATAAATATGATGATGCTTCTGTTCATCTGAGACTAAGGCCAACCTCACATTAGGCAATTCCGAAGCGACGCGACCGATACTCAAGTATCTTGAGGGTCTCTTAGACGTCACTTCCTATGTTGAGTGGTGGGGAGACACAAACGACGCCACTCCCAGGAGATGCGTATCCTACCCGTCTCAAGCGACCTGCTAGGAAGGTCGCCCGTCTCTTGAGTCTCCTGCGTCGCCTCGCAATGGCCAGTGAATACACTCTTCTGCACTCACACATTTCCGCATTTGTGTGTTGCTCTGTCTTATGTGTCCGCAACACATGTGAATTAACTAGACTACTAAAAATAAAATTAAATAAATAAATAAATACTTGAAAATATATGTTAAAAAAACAATAATGCATAGTATTAACAATAATTAATGAAAGTAAATCATTTTTTTTAAAAATTAAAATTGAGATAATAGTGTATTATAACTTTTCCTTAAGCGTTTTTTTCTCGATGGCATTTCGGAACTTTTTACGCCCCTTCCTCAGGTCACAAAGTGCGAAATATAAGAAAAGAGAAGGAAAACCCATTAACAATAACAAGGATATAATAATATGAAGATGGCTGATGTAGTGAGAAGTGATTATTTCACAGGATGTCAAATATAAGGTAGTCTGATAAAAAATTAAAAATTTTGAATAAAACTAAATAATATAATAAAAATAAATAACAATCTAAAACATTAACAATTTAAAATATCATGGATGGGGACAGACGAGTTATCCCTGTCCACCATCTGATGAGAGTTGTGACTCAGATGGTGGACAGGGATAACTCGTCTGTCCCCATCCATGATATTTTAAATTGTTAATGTTTTAGATTGTTATTTATTTATTTTTATTATATTATTTAGTTTTATTCAAAATTTTTAATTTTTTATCAGACTGCCTGATGATGAGGGAAACCTCGAAAGCCGGCTACCTATTACTACCAATAAAAATCTGTGAGAGGTCAGACTATCTTATATTTGACATCCTGTGAAGTATATAATATATATTTATTTATATATATATATAATATATATATTAATATAATATATATACATATATAATTGTTATTGTTATTAATTCCAGATAATAATTGCGGAGAAATCTGAATTTAACATTCCTTTCGATGTAAGGATGGCGCCATAATCTTCGGATTTTCCTTTTTCTATAATAATAATAATAATAAGACACAACGACATCTTCATCACTTGACATGGTGAACAACTCAGCTTCTCGCCACGGCTAGATGCAGACTGAAGAGATCCTAGTCGCTGCACAGTATCCTCAATGTGAGGAGAAAAGTTGCCTACGGGTATCATACCCACAGGCAACTCAAATGGCTGATACTTGAGTATCAGTCGCGTCACTTCGGAATTGCCTAATGAGAGGTTGGCCTAATAGTAAGTTGGAAGGCGTCGGTAGCTCAGTAGTATGCGTGCTTGACTTCTGAGCTCAAGGTCGTGGGTTCGAAACCCGGCCGAGACCCTTAGTTTATTTTATAAGGGAGGTAAAATAAACTTAAGCACGCCGTCCTTCGTATGGGACGTTAAGCGATGGTCCCGAGCCTGTATGATGTCAGGTACTCGTTAAAGACCTCTGCCCTAGGTGAATAAAAAATTTAGGGTAGGCAAAATTTAGGACTCCCATAGTAGAGTCGGGCTCATGTCCATAAAGCCCGGGCATGAGTCAAAATAACTAACTAAAAGTAAGTTGAGATGTGCCTTCTGGTGAGAGACATCTACCGGAACATCTCCCAACTAGCTATGAAGAATGTACCTTATAAAGTTTCTCAGAAGGGCAGTAATGGAACTGAATAAAAAATTGTTTTTTGTTTCAAGTATTTTTGTTTCCCCATACGAAGTGTAGCGGAAGTTGTGTAATCAGTCAAAAATTTGATGCGGTTTTCAACGGAATTTCAAGTTTTCCGACCTCTAGATTCCAATTATTTAAAATAAAAAAGTGTTTGTCTGTGAACATGATAACTCCCGCTAGAATGAATGTATCATGTATATGTGTGACCAAAAGCCCATAAGGACGACACTTACTAATTTTCAGCGGAATTGGCAAAAAGGAAGTGGGGAGTCAGAGGGGGAAGTGGGGAGTCAAAACTGTCTGAAATTCCTCGTATACTCTTCATAATATATTTCTGTGGACATTCAAAAACAAATATTTGCATATATTTTTACTTCGGGATAGCTCCCGATAGAATGAATGTATCGACACAAAGTGTAAGTCGACTATTGATTTTTATCCTGAACGATCGATTAGTTTTAAAAGGAAGAGCCTATAACTTAACTGATTAACTTATCTTTAGGAAATTCACTGCAGGTGTCAACTTTTTTTTATGTCCTCATAATATGAGGACATACTATGTTCATAATTTCTGTTACCCCTCCCCCTGGCTACGCCACAGGGCCACTAAATATGACTACGGAAGAAGGGCCGGGAGATAGTGAAAGTTCGTACGTTAGAGGTCGCGAGTGAACGGACGACTGCCACTTCTCGTCAGTGTAGTCCCGACTCTCATCTTGTTCGTACCCAATCTCAAGTTCGTTCGTTCGGTCTCCCCTCCATGCGCGATCTCCACAAGTGTCCGACATCTCAGCCTCAGTGTTCTGTGTTTTGTGTTTATTGTGTTTGTCAGTGATATGTGAAAATTACTCACTTGATAGAAGACAGAAAAAAAAATAATAAAAAAAATACCAGCCATACCCCGGGGTTACTTTCGCCGGGGAAAATTTTTTAGGTGAGTTTTTGTTTTTGAATTTTGCTTTTGTCTAAATTTATTTCGATAAAGTTGTACAAAGGACCGGCTAGACCTGCTGCCTAAAACGGCTAAAAATGGAAACGAATTTTATGCATTTCTTGTAATTATCGACACAATTGCATCCATTGCCCCCAACCTCGTGAGCCTCGACCGAACTTCTTACTATTTTCAAGAATCGTTATAAACTCATTCCTAATTGAACCGATTGCACGCGGAAAGAGCCACTGTAAAAATTACTATACTGCACCGGAGCGATGAGGGAGAGTCAAATATAGACTTATTACGAGAAATCAACCCTTACTTTTTACAGTACGGATAGCCGTAAACTTTACGATCTGCACAGTAAAATTTACTTGATTCATGAATAAAATTTTTTTAGTTATTCTACAAAAAGTAAAAATTTCTGTTATAAAAAATATATTTTTCTCTGCATAACAACAATAGTAGTAAAAACAATAATAAAGTATTGTCGTAATTATATTATTAAGGATATTCCATACTTCACAAACTTAAATTGCACTGAGACTTGTATACTATACCAAAGACTTAGGGTATGTATGTTTTAGATTGTTGTATCCTCTTTAAAAAATAAAGAAAATATACCGTGACCTGTATTTTTATTATATATTAATTTTATAAGGTAGACAGACAGAGCCTTATTCAAATGGATGTAGAAATATGATGGATATTTTTATGGGTGTTTCGCACACACAAATCACAAAATCAGAACAAATTTTCTGGAAAATAGGTAATTCTCATAAACATTGCCATGAGGGTTCTATATAGATCTCTCCACGAATGAAGCTTAACAGCAGTTCCAACCTCGTGGACACTTTATCACACCCACATTCTTAGATAACAGCCGACTCGGCGTGGGTTCACTTCTCGTCTGTTCTACCTCTTTATATGTAGTAACAGTCTATGTACATATTAACATATATATATATAATACCTAGGGCTTCTAGAGGTTAGCGAGCTTGCTTCCTGAGCTCAAGATCGCTGATTCTAAGCTCACCCGAGGCCCTTAGGTTTTTATCTGGGATATAAAAAACTTTGAGCACGCCGTCCTTCGGATGAGACGTTTAGCGAAAGTCTCGAGCCTGTACGACGTCAGGTACTTATTAAAATAACATGCCCTAGGTGAATTAAAATCTGAGGGTAGGCAAAATTTAAGACTCCCTCAGTAGAGTTGGGCTCGTGTCCACAAGAGTGACGAAGGAGCGCTCTGGTAGTAGGCGATATGACCTCGTGGTTAAAGCCCGGGCATGAGTCACAATAACTAACTATATAATACTGAGCTTAAATCGGTCACATGTTTCTGCAACGCTTGATTTTCTCGCTTTATTTATTTCACTTTCCCAGCTGTACTGCGTATAAAGGATGTCATTAGAATTTTATATTTTCCGCCCCCTAAATTCAAAAAATAAAAATATGAAAATGTGTGTAAATAATTTTTGATAAAATGAATGTTTCGACACGAAATGTTCTACGTCTATAAGGGGGAGATAACGGGGGTTGGCAATATTTAGAAATTAAATTTTTTATTTGAATTCAAATTTCCATAATGACGACACCTACTAAGTTGTAACGATATTTACTGAAGAGGGTTGAAAATCCGTAATAACTGCCAATGTATTGAGTGTATTGACACAAAATTTTGTATGAGTATTCAGAAGTCTGTACGTTGGTCAACGTAGTAGAGAGAGCAAACACTGATTAATTCGTGTTGGGGAAGTTTATTGCCGGTGATTTACCAACGACATTTTTTTTTTTTGTTATAATTTTTTTATATGTATATTTTGTCGCCTAAGTCATATGAACTATTGTGATTATTGACCTCAAGGTGTCTACAGGCACCCTGTATATTATATTAGTTATTATGACTCATGCCCTTTAACTACGAGGTCATAATCGCCTACTACCAGTGCCGTCTTTCGTCTGGTGGACATGAGCCCGACTCTACTGTGGGAGTCCTAAATTTTTATGCACCTAGGGGTCTTTAACGAGTATCTGACATGGTACAGGTTGAGTACCGTTGCTTAACGTCCTATTCGAAGGACGGCGTGCTTAAGATTATTTTACCTCCCAGATAAAATAAACTAGGTGGCTCGGCCGGGTTTCGAACCAACGATCTTGAGCTCAGAAGGCAAGCACGCATACCACTGAGCTAGCGGCACTCTCAGAATGTATATTATATATTTTGTGTTACGAATACGAATTTCACTTTCCCTCTTCTACGAGTCACTTGAACCCAAGTAGTGTATATCCTCGTGTGAAGGGAAGTGCTATTCATCCGGGGATGAAAGTGAAATGAGTCTGTCATCTGTGTGAAACGAACGTCTAGATACGCTGTTGTGTACGCCTGGGGGGACGACGACGACGGGCATAGTCGCAATAACTAACTAGTATATCAGGACATTACATTCACTCCATTGAGAGTTATAGTGTTCCGGGAAACACAGATTTTTTTTTCTATTTTTTTTTTGGTACCAGTAGGTTGGGATATATTAAATTTCATTGAAAACTCAATATCAAATTTCTGACCTATTTCATAATTTCTATACTGTGTATAGATGGAGAAGTGAAACCTAACAGCTTCAGCTGTGTTTGAACCCGCGATTTTGAGCTAAACCAACCTCTGTTCTACTGGCGCTCTGAATCTGGTGTTTTACACCTAAAGACCTAAAGGCGGGTTTTCCTAGCCAGCGTGTTTTGTGCGCCGCCTTCGTCGTAATACGCCCAGCGCAATACGCCGGCACTACCTAATAGGAATTTAGTGTTTGTGTTCTCCTACAGAGCGCAATACGTTCCACGCCAGCGTTGTACGTCGAGCGTGGTTGTGCGCAGCCTGTCTTCATATATTTTGTGATAGTGTACAAGTATTTTTTATTTGTTTCAAGTATTTTTTATAAAATTGCTCACGGGTAAATCTAAAATAGCTTTTAAACTTCTCTTTTTCGTCAAGCAAATGCTTGTTAATCAATATATTAAAAGCTCCCTCTTCTTCTCGTTTTAAAAACACATTGCTGATAGCTTTTCTGTTTACGCAACTTTGCAGTTTTCTTACTTCTTCATCCTCCTTCGTCAAATGTTTTTTTAATTGCAAAAGAGCAAATATTTTTAGCTTTTTTGGTCCTAAATGGCTCATCGTCACAACATTTTTAAATACTACTGGGAAATATAACTTTCCCTAGGAAAACAGAGATGCGCAGCTTGATAAAAAATACACTCCTGCCGACGTGAAATTTCCTATTCAGTTCACGCTGCGTATTACAAACGCTGGCTAGGAAAACCCGCCTTTAAGCATCCAATGCTCTTATCCCTTCCCAGGAAGCGCTGGGCTTCCCCCTTATTATATTAACTGTATGTTTATACTACCTGACCCAAGTCCTTCATGAAGTGCTCAGTCTCCCAGTTTCCTTAATGAACCTGAGAAGGCAAGTGGTCCTATCTCCTTAAGTCCTCATTTGTGATTACACCTTTGTCAAAGATGTGGAATCTCGCCAAAGTGTGCCGCCGTCTCGTTTTCTTCTCCACATCTATCACATGTGAGACTGTCCTTGACTCCTAGAGTGTGTAGGTGTCTATTGAACGGACCATGTTCTGTGAGAACTCCAGTTAGTTGTCGAAGCTCGTTCCTTTTGAGGTTCAGGATCCCATCCTTCAACACCTTGGACTTCCCACCCAGGAACATCTTCGACTGTCTACATGTGATCATTTCTCTTCAAAAGATCCTTAGTCCACTCTTTAATCCGGGTTCGGTATGCCTCCCAAGATATTCCTAGTACTAGTCCCATGAAGGGCTTACTTGAACCTTCCTTGGCTAGTCGGTCTGCCTCCTCGTTTCCCTGAATCCCCGAATGTCCGGGAACCCAGTAGAGTCCAATCTTCTTGCAGTTTCCTAGGATATTTAGCTGATTTGCGCACTCCCTTACCAGCTTTCATCTGATTTCAGCGCTGGCGAGTGCTTGACTATCAGAGAAGATTTTTACCTCCTCCACGTCACTATTCTTTACCTCACTTTTAGACGCGCAATTGGACAAATTACTGTCTTGGCGTAGTCAACCCCCCTCACTCTTTCTTATCCAAACAAAGAAGAGAGAACATATTAATTCGAATTCTCATGACAATGAATTCTTAATGAACTTTCTTACATGTGCCATTTAAGGTTTCAGAGTGAAAGGTAAATCTTTACCTTGCGCTATCATTCACTCAATGACCTACAAACATAAGCTCAATGTCTCGCATAAAATTATTTATTTTATTTATTTCCCCAACACGAGTTTATTTATAAAGATTTCGCTCTCTCTCCAACGCCTTTCAACTTTTTCAGCTAAAATTCAATATTATCCTCCTAATAATTAACAATTATTAGCGTTTTTGTGTTAAGCCTCGCCCCTAATCCCCCCTTCTCTTTGACCCATTTTGCTGAAAATATATAGGTGTCGCCCTCAGAGAGTTCAGGATACATATATAAAATTTCAGGGGGGCGCCGGTAGCTCAGTGGTATGCGTGCTTGACTTCTGAGCTCAAGAACGTGGGTTCGTAACCCGACCGAGGCCCTTAGTTTATTTTATCTGAGAGGTAAAATAAACTTAAGCACGCCGTCCTTCGGATGGGACGTTAAGCGATGGTCCCGAGCCTGTACGATGTCAGGTACTCGTTAAAGACCCCTACCCTAGGTGAATAAAAATTTAGGACTCCCACAGTAGAGTCGGGCTCATGTCCACCAGAGTGCAAAAGAGCGCTCTGGTAGTAGGCGATATGACCTCGTAGTTAAAGCCCGGGCATGAGTCACAAAACCTAACCTAACCCCTAAAATTTCATGTCAAAACATAGACAAGATATTTTTTTGACTGTTTTATGTATCGAGTCTGAACTAACTGAAATTATGAGTTATGATGATATAATCGATGATTTTGCTAATAAGAAATCACGCCGGAAGCTATTGTGAATTGACCTATATAAGACGTTGTTTTTCTTTTTTTAATTTTTAAGTTTTTTGAACAACTTGAGGGGTGTTATAAGTTTGAAGCCTTTGTCTGTCTGGGGCATCGTAGCTCCAAGACGCCTGAACCAATTTCAAGAGCTGGTATTTGCGAGATGGTTCTCAGCCATGTTTAGTGGAAATCGGGTATGCCGTCTCGAGGATATTCAGGTTTCATCAGATCCTGTGTAGGAGTCTCGGCCTCTATTGCATCTAGCGACTTGGAGTTTGAGCTCAAATGTATATAAGGTCAAGCCCCTCCCACCTCCCCCCCAAAAAAAGCTCTCTCCAAAAAAGTTTCAGTAAAAAAAAGAATGAACAAAAAAATTTTTTTTTGTGTCGGAAGTTTTAAAAATTTGTTATTTTAAGTTTTACCTGTTTTGAAATTTATATTTTAAGTATATAAGTCAATCTAAACAGTTGTTTACATTCATTTAAATTTTATGGTAAACTAAACTACACAAAAATTAATTTTTTAATTATTTAATTGAGAAGAAAAGTTTTAAATTCTGTTCGAAATACATTTATGAATTATTAATAATAGTTTTGTAAATAGCTGTGTTCTGTACAATAAAAAGTTATGTTTACATTTTTTATAAATGAAAAATTGTAAGCAATAATTTTTTAAAGGCCTATCGGTCATCCCTCTTGTTTGACTTTCGGAGCGCTGTCTGTCCCAGAAGTGATGAATGACTGGAAGAAAGCTAAACCCAGGGCTCACCCTTTATCTAAATATAGTTGGTCTAAATATATATCTCGAGTAAAGACATGAATACATCTTCGGCAAGGTTAAACTCGGACCTCGTGCTTCAGGTGGGGCAACCTTCACGGGGGATGTGGGGTACAATCCGCTTCCATAGGCAAGGGGGCCGCCTTCTTCTAGAAAATATGATCTCATAAAAATTAATAGTTATTTGGGTTATGAGTTAACACATGGAGTTTTGAATTCGCATGTAGAATTTCGTGTCGATACATTCATTACTTTGAAATGAAATGAAAAGAAATTTTATTATTCTGGGACCGAGGTTCCCTAAGTATAAATACAGAGTATACAGAGGGAACAATGAGAAATATAAACATAAACAATCGGACCTCACTGTAAGGATAACCAATAAAGAAGAAAACAAACACCTTCCTTACAAAATATATTTTATTAATTAATGCATTTCGAACGCAGAAGCGTTCATCATCAGAGCTACTTATAAAACTGTGAACAATAGTTCGGAATGAAAACTGCTCCTAATTGAGTCTAACAATCGATTAGTAGGTACCAAAAATTAGTATGAATATCAATAAAACTTATTTAAAAAAAATTAAATTAAAATCAAGTAAGAATTATGAAGAAAAGTATAACAATGCACCTAAATATCAAAGTAATAAATACCATTCTTTAAAATTAATTGTTCCACTATTAATATTGCACTGTAAGAGATATTATAACACAAACAAATCCATACAAACTAGATGTGGGTATGGGGCCATTATCCAGGTTCATCAAGTTGATTCCTTTCTTCTTTGCTTGGTGGATGAACAAAGACTCCCATGCATCCAGTTGATATCGCTGAACTTAATGGATTCCATAAAACCTTAATTTTGAGTAGAATAGATAAAATGAAGAGAAAAATGTTTATAGCGGAAAATACAACGTTTAGGGCGGAAATTCCCACAGAACAATGGATAACATCCAGGGATGTTGACATAACATCCAGGAGTATCCGGAAAATTAGCCAATCTGTTTAAAAAATTTAAGAAAAAGATAAGATGGAAGGTACGCACTAAACTTAAAGATGTACTTGGGAACACCAAAGAGAAAAGACCTAATGAAGAGAGCTCAGGAATCTATTCTATAGGTTGTAATGGATGCGAAATGGTACACATAGGACAAACTAAGAGAGCTATAAAGGTTAGGTTCAAAGAACACATAAGAGCTGTGAAAAATGAGTTCATTTTAAGTGGCGTTGCAGCTCACATGAGGGACGCTTCCCATCTTATCACCACAGATAAATTAAAGTTGGTGAAAAAAGTTTACAACCCATATCAACTGGATGCATGGGAGTCTTTGTTCATCCACCAAGCAAAGAAGAAAGGAATCAACTTGATGAACCTGGATAATGGCCCCATACCCACATCTAGTTTGTATGGAGTGTTATAATCTCTTACAGTGCAATATTAATAGTGGAACAATTAATTTTAAAGAATGGTATTTATTACATTGATATTTAGGTGCATTGTTTTCTTTTCTTCATAATTCTTACTTTTTAATTTTTTTTTAAAATATGTTTTATTGATATTCATACTAATTTTTGGTACTTACTAATCGATTGTTAGACTCAATTAAGAGCAGTTTTCATTCCGAACTATTGTTCACAGTTTTATGAGTAGCTCTGATGATGAACGCTTCTGCGTTCGAAATGCATTAATTAATAAAGTATATTTTGTAAGGAAGGTGTTTATTTTCTTCTTTAATGAGAAATAGTATCAGTATTTCGTAAAATGAAATAAATAAAATTGTGCTACATTGGAGAAAACTAGAAATTAATAATATATAGATATACAAAACAATAACATGAAAAAACATAAATTTGACAGCTTAATTAGGTAAGAAAAAAAATAAATAAATAAAGGTTAGGTTTAGGTTAGGTTAATAATAATTGAAATAATAAAAATGCTATATTTCCTGTAGAAATTATAGCTGGTCTTCTACTAAATTTTGATTTCTACAGTAATTTTCGAAAAGGGTCAAAAAAAAAATTCGAATGTTCAAGACGTGCTATTTTAAAGAAAGTGCACGTTTTTTAAAAAAAATTTTAATTAAAAAATTTTTCATTTGGATTTCTTCTAAAACTTGTTTTTCTAAAATTGCAAAAATGTTCAATCTAATCCAAAGGTATAAATTATCTTACTGGGTTAACAGGGAAAATGAATAGCATAGAATAAGAGAACAAATATTTGGGTTTATTTTAATTAACCTACATTTTAAATAACTTTAGAATATCAATATCAAAAAAATCAAATAACCTAAACCAAATAAATAAATAAAAATAAAAGTATCTACTTAATGAATATAAGAGAATATGTAAAGAAAAAAATACAAATACAGTTTATAGATAAGAAAAAAAATAAATATATTAATAAAAACGACAGAGCATAATACTGTGATGGTTGATTATAAAAGAGAAGGAAGGATGCCCAGACAAGGTTTGAAATAAAATTAATTTTAGACAGAAGGGGCTAGATGGAAAAGTGTGAGGAGAGAGAAGAAAAATAAAAATACATAATAAAATAAGATAAAATAGAAAATAAATAAATGCATGATGAAAAAAAAAAAAATATATATATATATATAAAGAAAATAGAAAGAGAAAAAAGTTTTTGTGATTTACATCACTCCATGTATAAACATATATATTTTTTGCATTGTTTTCAGATAAGATAATGTAAGTGTTGTTTATTCAATGACACATCTGCTCATATGTTGACACAATTTAGTTCATTTGTGTTAAGTATACATCATCTGAAACAATAATCTATCAGGCGCCACGAAATTAGTCAGTTGAGTTACATTGCAAAATTTCATCATTCTATTTATGATGTTGCACTATCGATAGTTACGACACTATCAAACATGGTTATCGATTGTTGTGAAGTTGCTAATAAGAATACAATTAGAGAGGGACAGAGGAATGCAGATTCCCATCATATGGCCAGAAAAACAAGAATAAATACACAATTTGAATAAGAATTATTCTGATATTAGTTAGTTATTATGACTCATGCCTGGGCTTTAATTACATATCGCCTACTACCAGAGAGCTCTTTTGTCACGCTGGTGGACATTAGCCTGTCTCTACAGTGGGAATCCTAAATTTTCCCTACTTGTTTATTCTCCTAAGGTAGGGGGTCTTCAACAAGTGCTTGACATCGTATAAGCTCGAAACCATTTGTAAACGTCACAACCGAAAGACGACGTGCTCAAGGATAATAGATACAGTGGAATCGTTACACTCAAAACTTAGTACAGTTAACAAACAGCAGTCTGTCGTTGTCATAAAAAATATGTTAGTACGCCTACTACCAGAGTGCAATGGTGGACAGGTTTAATCACCTAAGGTTTTTACCTGGAAGGAGACTGTCTCTCGACCTGGTTTCGGATCCGCGATCATGAGCTCAGTTAGCTAGTACGCTACTTCTGAGCTACTGGCGCCCTCTATATAAATTTAAAAAATAATTTTTTTGCACTTTGAATTGGATTTTGCAAATAGTGTAAGCATGCAAAAATCCGAGCTCGAGTTGACTCTTGTTTCAAGATCCCCTGAATGTGTTTTGACCATTTTCGCGATGATGTCTGACTGTGAATATTTGCGACCGTTCTAACACAGAAACAACTAAATTTTGGTTTTCCTTCGAGACCTAAATACATTTTACAAGATACAGCTTATATGTATAACCAAATCAAAAATCTTTACAAATAAACTTTGTAAAGAAAACTGAAAGGCACATTTTATATATAAAACAGGTTTCTTTCGAAGGTCGCTAGGTTTGCGAGATACATGCCAAGACCCAGCTTATGTATGTAATTATATATATATATTCTTTTTTAACCTAAATTTTTATATTCTTCTTCTTATTATTATATTATTTTATTTTTTATATAATTTTATAGATACACAATCATTATTTTACATATATTACATATGTATTGTTAGAATGTAATAATTTTATCTTCAATATTAGTTTCAACATAATTATAGAAAAAAGGGAAGAAAATATTTCCTACCAAATTCCTAATTGTATAGTTAGTTATTATGACTCATGCCCGGGCTTTAACTACGAGGTCATATCGCCTACTACCAGACCGCTCTTTCGTCACACTGGTGAACATGAGCCCGACTCTATTGTGGGAATCCTAAATTCACCTAGGGGTCTTTAACTAGTATCTGACATCGTACAGGCTCGGGACCATCGCTTAACGTCCCATCCGAAGGACGGCGTGCTTAAGTTTATTTTACCTCCCAGATAAAATAAACTAAGGGCCTCGGCCGGGTTTCGAACCAACGACCTTGAGCTCAGAAGGCAAGCATACCACTGAGCTACCTGCGCCCTCCTAATTGTATAGCCACGAGTTCCATGGTGAAATTCTTTATCTGATATATATGAATGGTTCGGACTCAACTGACTTAGTTTATAAAAAACCTGATGTATATTGCCAAAACCTGTTATATTTGTATAAAAATAATAATAATAAAAAATAAAGTAATAGTTAGTGAGTCATAATAAGTATTATTTTATTGGAATAGATAATTAAAATACACAATTTCTTTGTCAAACTTCACTATATATTCTCAAATACTCAACTAGTTTCGCCGTGTTAAGGCATTATCAAGAGTCACTTATAAACTCTTGACTGTAGGCGGTAGATATATAATTCTTCCATTTATTTTCTAAGATATATTTAGATTTGATATTTCAGGTCTACTCTCCCATCATAAGTATCTACAATTGTTTTATAACATTTAATTAGTAATCATCATAATGAGGTTCATCATTAATTTAATTTAAAAACAATCTTTAAATATTTTAACCGACCTCTTTAAATTGTAATTAAAATACACAATTTCTTAGTCAAACTTCACTATATATTCTCAAATACCTACTCAACTAGTTTCGCCGTGTTAAGGCATTATCAAGAGTCACTTGTAAACTTCTAAAGTTGAGTATTTGAGAATATATAGTGAAGTTTGACAAAGAAATATTGTGTATTTTAATTATCTATTCCTAGAATGGAGCTTCACAAAGTATATCTGGAAACCATAAATTATTTTTATTATTTTATTATATTTTTTATTATTATCGTTGTAATTATTGTCTCATTGTATACATAGCTATTATTTTGTACATATTCTTCATGACTTCACGGAGACATTTTTATTATTATCGTTGTAATTATTGTCTCATTGTATACATAGCTATTATTTTGTACATATTCTTCATGACTTCACGGAGACATTTTTATTATTATCGTTGTAATTATTGTCTCATTGTATACATAGCTATTATTTTGTACATATTCTTCATGACTTCACGGAGACATTTTTATTATTATCGTTGTAATTATTGTCTCATTGTATACATAGCTATTATTTTGTACATATTCTTCATGACTTCACGGAGACATTTTTATTATTATTATTATTTATTTTTTATATATATATTTTGTTTTAATATTATTTATTTTATTTTATTTTTTTCTCTCTTGTATTTAGTTATCATTGTACATAAATTACCTATTGTGAACAAATTTACTTATGGTCTGTACCGATTGTAAATATGCATAATAAAATATTTCAATAAAAAAAAAAAAAAAAAAAAAAAAAAAAACATTGATTTTAACTGAGTTGATAATTCGTGCCGAGGGAGTACATTGCCTGTAAAGCAAAAGTGGGTATTTTGGGTATTTTATTAGTGTGTTATTATAATAACTAACAGTGTTATTATAATAACTAACAGTGTTATTATGATAATGTTGCTATGGACAGTGTCACGTGCTAGCAAGCAACTCGCCCGTGCTTTTGTCACGTTACAGTACCGTGAAAACTGCCAGTACGTGTCCTCTGTCAACCTAAATAGAACTGACAACTCCAGATAAAGCCATTTTTAACGTATTTAAATAAGAATTATTTTTTTTTACTTTCTTATACCTTCAGGGTAAGGTGAAGGCGCCGGCAGATCAGTGGTATGCGTGCTTGCTTACTGAGCACAAGGTCTCGGGTTCAAAACCCGGCCTAGGCCCTTAGGTTTTTTATCTGAGAGATGGAAAAACCTTGAGCATGCCGTCCTTCGGAAAGGCCGTTAAGCGATGGTCTCGAGCCTGTATGATGTCAGCTACCTAGACCCCTTTCCTAGGTGAATAAAAATTTTGAGTCTGTGAACACAACAATTCTCGATAGAAATAATGTATCGACACTAAATTATATATGTGTTGCCAGAATCCTCTGAGGACGACACCTACTAATTTTCAGCGGAATCAACTGAAGGGGAAGAGGAGTTTAAAGTAACTACCGATGTAATGAATTTATCGACTCAAAATTTAGTGTGAGGATTCAGAAGCCACTATGTAAATCAAATATTGAGTTGTAGCCCAAACAGTCGATTGGGTTATAATAATTTATTTCCGTTAAACCAATACATGGTAATAGGATACGTCAAATGAATTTATACATTAAGATAGCTTATATATTAGATATATAACTACTTGAGTCTAACATATCTATGATTAGTAGTAACATAAAAACCATTAAAAAAAAGTTAAATGAAATTAATAAAAACTGTACAAATAAATACTTAAAAATATATGAGTATATTTAAAAAAAAAAAAAAATAAATAATAATAATAATACAAGATACGTTCATAATAAGTAGACACATTTTTCAATTTAATAAAAATTAAGATAATTATTTTTCAAAAAAAACTCTTGGGATGTGTCTTTATCCCCCAACGATGTTTCCGGACGTTCTTACGTCCCGTCATCAAGTCCCAATGTGGCGAGATATAGAAAAGAAAGAAAACAATGTAACTATAACAATATATGAAAAATAATATATATATTAGTAAATTATAAATGAATGTATAAAAATGTCTAAATAAAAAAATATATATAAATGAATAAATAAAACAATAACGTACATTGGACTGACTTTTAAGGTGTGGAGGAACTCTGCCCAAAATATAAAAATGAAAGCTTTGTATCAAATAATGATTTTGGATATGAAAAACGATTCTTTATTGTGATTATATTATTCTTTTTGAACAGTGAAAATAAAATTCCGTTTCCGTGTAAAGAGTTTGGGAGGGAAAGCGAAAACATTGATTAATTCGTGCTGGGGAAGTTCATAGTTGATGATTTACCAACAGCTTTGTAATAACAATGATAGCAGCGTTTAATAAAATATGTATTTTTTACTTTCTCCATACAAAAAAGTGATCGGCAATGTACTTTCCTAGTTTAAATTATTCAAATTTGAGCTCCTTCCCCTATTTCCCCCCTCACATTGGCCGATATGGCTCAATGTCAATATCAATAGGTGTCGTTCTTATGTGGTTCTAGGTGTGTTCAAAAAATAACGGGATTTTTCGGTTTTTGAAAATAATTTTACTTATTCGTCTACATCAATGTTATCCCCTTCAAAATAGTCCCCATTAGATATTATACACTTATGCCAGCGCTTCTTACAATCCACGAAACACTTCTGGAACTTCATCTTTGGGATAGCATTTAGCTCTTTCAGCGATGCGCTTTTAATCTCATCTATGCTTGTGAAACGTCGGCCCTTTAAGGTTCTCTTTATTGTTGGGAACAGAAAAAAGTCACACGGAGCCATGTCTGGTGATTATGGAGGCTGGGGCATCATTACAGTGTTGTTTTGGGCCAAAAATTCACGAAGAATCAATGAAGTGTGAGCAGGTGCATTATCATGGTGCAAATCCGGACGTTTTTTTCGGATTGCTTCACGCAAACGGCATTGTAGGTAGTACTCTTTATTGGTCGTTTGACCTTGTGGCAAGACTCATGGTGGCACTATGCCGTTAAAAAACGTGCTGGGGTGTCCAGAGCGCTCGTCATCTTCAACGTCTTCAAGGCCTTCTTGGAAACGCTTATACCACTCGTAATCCCTTGTTTTGCTCATAGCAGACTCACCAAAAGCAATATTCAACATTTCTAAAACTTTGCTCCACTTTATTCCATTCTTATAGCAAAATTTAATGCAAATTATCCATTTTATATAATCGCCGATCGTACCAAAACACATGTAACCTCTTTGACAATGATAGCAGACTAAACATCCGGTTTGGTTAACAATGTACAGATACTTAACAATGTACAGATGTTTATCAACACGAAAAAATCGCGCGAATCGGACTAATACAACCCGCGAAATTACAAAATTTCTGTTTCATATATATTCTAATTGAAATGTCATGTGATTAATTCACGCTGGGGAGATACAACGCCGGTGATTCTCCGACAATTTTTTTTTTGTAATATTCTTCCCCATGTCTAATCCTAGTCTTGGGAAGATCATGTCTGTAGAATTTCCCAATTTTCACCCCTTTAAGAGTGAAGCTATAGATATGGTGGAGTCTGTATTGATCTATACAGTGAGCTCACTGTTTGTTCTGTGTGAATAAGGAGAATAGACGAGGTGCTAGGAGTCCATGAAATAAGATTGTGTCTAGGTGAAGGGAGGGGGTGCTCCTGGCTACGTTGAGCGTCTAATGAACATATCCAGGTCACACACACACATACCGCCAGTATGGCCGTGAAAGTTGACAAGACGTGCTCACAATAATGTACGTGACCACTGTTAATATAACACACCTATTATAGACGGTGTGAAACTTAAATCATGACCTTGAAAAGTATATTATATTGTTAGTTACTATAACTCATAGCCAGGATCATATCGCCTACTACCAAAGCGTTCTTTCATCTCTCCGGTGGACATGAGCCTGACACTCCACTGGGAGAACTAAATTTTGCCTACCTAAGTTTATTCATCTAAAGTAGGGGTCTTTGAAGAGCACCTCACATCGTACAGACTCAAGACCATCTCTTAACGTTCCATCCGAAGGACGGCGTGCTCAATGTGTTTTTACCCACTAAACTCAAAACACTCTTTGCCTTTTTGCATTTATCTAATTGCACATTTATTTTGACAATAATATTTTTTTCTGCAGTTATATCTTTTTCTTATTTAATATTTTTTTCTGCATTTATATCTTTCTCTTATTTACTATTTCTTTCAGCAGTTATGTGCAATGTACTTCCCCAGACGGAAAATTAATCAAATAAATTTTTGCTCCCCCTTCGAAACCAGTCGACCATTTGCGCTAATATTCAATAGCTGACTTACATAGGCTCTCCTGTAATGATTTGTTCCCTTTATAACTAGCCGTGGAAGCCGAGAACAGACATCAAAAACACTTGAGGGTGGAAATTCCAGTTACTGGACAAAAACCCTCGTGAAAATAAACCTATATTTCCGATTAGGAAAAGTCTGGAGTCCAGATGATCGCCACTTCTGCTGGGAAAGGGGTGGTAGAGAGAAAATAAGAAAAAGAGTTATAGAAGAAAAACGTGGAAATATAATCTTCGTAATAAACTCAAAAATCACTTCAAAATAACTAATAGACTGGTGAAATATCTAATACAAAGGATCCCCTCTAAAGAATAATATATATATATAATAATTTCAAATATACTTCATTTACAATATACAGCACCTGGTATGTTCGCTCTCTGCGGAGGCAAGTTGGTCTCTCTCTAGCTCGTCTAGGAATCGAATGTATGCTCTAAGTTGATTGATAGCTCAACCTAGGAGGTGAGCGCTCCCGGTGTACAACCGTTCAATCAACTTAGGTACATTTCCGAACGACTATCGATAAATGAGATGGGGTGAGTTCCATATGTGAACCATATATGTAACTTCGTTACATATTACCCCCCTCTTCCTCCTCAAGAGAGGCAGGAAAACAAATCCGGTGGCATTACTCAAATATATCAGCTCATGTATTCACCCGTCGCAAGGATAGTCTAGCCATATACTATGGGGTGGGGTGGGGGACCCTCCCTGAAAAGCAAGGGGGATTGTCCCTCCTATCGTCACCAAACATCCTGTGCTGGGACGGCAGGCAGAGACTTAAACCGAGCTAAGCGGCCTTGCTACTCCTAGGTTGCGCACAAGCTCGCCTCAGCTGGTGGAAAAATTCCCCCACCCCCTCAAAAAATGCCGGGGTTCCCAGATGACTGGTTGCGTAAACCGACAACCCATAAAGAAAAAAAAAATATCAAAGGAAAAAATTTTCCAGTCACCTAAACTAGAAACTAGACTCACGATGAGTGGGTAACCTCTAAGTTTAGGCTGCGGGTGAGTACAATGATAAACCCATGGCTGGTCAGTAGTCATAATAAGTAACCAAAACAATTATACATCATATGTACAAATTGCCACCGGTTTTGTCCAAAAATACTAATAACGACCATTGGTCTTTTAAAAAATAAAATACTTGCCCTCCAAAAACAAAAAAATTTTCCCACATTATGGATACTTCCTATTAAAATTTATACAATAATTTCAATTTAACTCGAGAGTCAGCAGGCCTTGGTTATTTTACCATAAAATGCTCAGACTATTTCTGTTCTTCGCATTATCAGGAAAAAAGTAACCACAAACGCAAGTGTGATGGTGAACACAAATTTAATTGCGAAGGCAATTTGAGATCCTATGATCCCCAAAAGAAATTATTCCATCTCACTGTAAGGCGTTTGTAACCACATAAAAAAACCTGTAAGCTGATCTCGGTTCTATCCTTGAATTTAAAACACAAGTATAATTCAAGTATCCATTTATCTAACAATTAATGACAATTTCTTCCTAAGTCCGATATCATAATATACAAAAATTGACTTTCTTGGTTCAAAAGAGAAAAATCATTAAGACCCCATAATCCTAACAATCTTTTCCTAATTTACCAGTCTTCAAAAGTACAATATAGTAAAGAAAAAATGATATGACAATATTTACAAAAATTCTTCGGTGTCCCTTATCAAAAATTTACACAATTCAAAACAAATAAAATAGGGTACACGGTTTTCATTTTTCATTGAAGCTCGTATTGGAAGGTATTCTAATGCATACTCATTTTTCAATAATTATATGAAACAAAAAACAACATTGTAATGACAAATATTCAATATAAATTTATGTTCACTATCCGTGATAAACCTTCTCATAACATCATCAAAATACATAATATTATATGGCCAATGTATATATGTTATAAACCTGATATGCATATTTCCCAGAAAAACTCATATGAACATAAAGATTGAGGATAGACAACACTCACAATAGGAAAAACATATACAGAATAAGGATATAGGTACCAATGCACATATAAACACATCAAAATATTGCGCAAATACAAATATAATAATAATCAAAAACAATTTATGTTCATCAAATACAAAATAAACCATAAAATTTTATTATTTGGCCGTGGTATACCGTTTCAACTGTGAAACTTAAGCCTTCTTAGTCTAACGGGTGATCAGTCCGTCGAAAACAATAATAGACAGGCGACGCAAAATCTTACGCACGTCGTGCGCGCGAAGAATATTACTCAAGTATACCTTTATGTGCACACTACCATAATCAAATATCATTATTTACTAATAATTGTAAACTATTTACCTTGGTATACTGCGTATTTACCGCTATGCGCGACTTTGATCCATTTGTCTCTCAGATATCAAGGTTGGATCTGCGATCTGCGCAGAAATCCAGACCTCGGGAATTTCGGCTGCTGTAATGGTTCCAGGGTGAGAGATCGTGACAGGACCTCGGCTATGTAGTTCCTCTGACCTGAAACGTCTCGCACCTCATACCAAAATGACATGAGATTTCAAGAAACCATACGAGGCAACCTTCCAGACAATTGATCTGATTTTGTCAACGCACTCAAATCAGAATGATCATAATACCAAAACAATAAAAAGGTCTGTGCTCACAGAACCTTAAATCGCAACTACAAATTGCGTAAAAAACCAAAATATATCGTAACCAATTACGTTATTATCAATATAAACCATGTAACAATCATATCTCTCGGTGCACATAATAAAAAAACCACATAGTAGGCCATAAGTAATCGAGTAGAAAACAATATATACATCTACAAAATTCACTTTGTTTAATCAAAACTCATTAATATAATCACAATTATCATTAAAAAACCATAAACATACCTTATCAAAGCAAAATCGTAAATCCAAATCAATAATTAGGCCATATTCATTTATAATTAAACACTTTTATCAATTAAAACACTTTTGGATTTCTTTTTCCTACTCGTTTTGCCATAAGAATTCGAATTACACTTGTTATTATTCATAATACATTCATTGATAAGTCCTTTCAAAGTATCACTACTTAAAGTAAATAATTGACTATTGTTTTTCGAAGGAGAGGTTACTTTATCATTGGTTACATATCGACCTGCCTTGGCCGAAAATTGATTACCTTTGTAAACATAACTTTCAGAATTTCTATTTCCATAACCACCATTATCTCGCTTTCTGTAATAATTACCTTGTGAATTTCTATTCACATTGCCATTAGAAAAATTACCATTAAATCTATTGCGATTGTAACCATTATATCTAAAAAATCTCATATGATTACCTTGCGATTTACTCCGATCAAAATGTTGATCATTAAACTGACCTTTACACAACAACCTTTCCGTATAATTGGTTTCGAAATTAGAACCATTATAATTTTCGGAACTTTCAATCAAACACAATTTGTCTACCTCTTCTATCAAATTGTATAACTCCTTAAGATTAGTAGGCCTATTTTGAAAATTACAGAAACCTCTTGTTTTAGAGTTTATACCCTCTAAAACTATTACGACGATATCATATTCACTATTTCTATCAAGTATTTTGCAAAATTTCACCACACTATCAGCAAAATCACGAAAACTTTCGTCGACCTTTTGTACTCGATGAATATACTTAAATTCATATAATAGACGTACCTTGGGAGTGGTCAGTTCCCTAATAAATTTATCTCGGATTTCATTGAAATCGCACATATTCAATTCTACTAATTTCTTCAAAATTCTATTCGACGGGTCCTTATAAGACAATCTCTTAATTATGTCACTCATATATTGCTTCTCTATCAAATAACAATCAAATAAATTTTCCAAAAACACTATAACACTAGTAGGGTCATTAACGATTAACCTAGGAAATGATTCGATTCTCCTCTCAATATAATTAGGAATCTTAATTTTATTAAAAGTACATTCACTAACCTTTGAATCCATACTTAGGAATGCGCTATTCAAACCTTGATCAGATTTTTCGGGAACTTCCGTTTTTCTGGATTTCCCAAATTCGGCTGATAACTGGTTGAGGTTTTCCCGATCTGCTTGTACGGCAGTCGATAAATTATTCAACCCCAATTGGATAGCGGCCATTATTCGTTTATTTTCAGCCCTTTCTCCGACCAAACTATTTACTTTGTCGGATAAGGAATTAATAGTGTCTATTAATTTTTCCATCATAGAAGGACTAACTGTTTCAGTCGCCATCTTAAGATTGCTAAGAAAACTAAAGAAAACAAATTAACAAACAAGATCCTACCTAAGTCTATAATCCCCAAAGTGAATCACCAAGAGGTCAAAGTTCCAAGAACTATAGGATCAAAGGTGCTCAACTATTCAAGTACTAAAACTTTCCACAAAAATCAAAAATCTTTCACAAAATATAAAAACGGGATCCAGGAGACTACAAATGAATTAGCTTGCCTTGGGGGTGCTCCTGGCTACGTTGAGCGTCTAATGAACATATCCAGGTCACACACACACATACCGCCAGTATGGCCGTGAAAGTTGACAAGACGTGCTCACAATAATGTACGTGACCACTGTTAATATAACACACCTATTATAGACGGTGTGAAACTTAAATCATGACCTTGAAAAGTATATTATATTGTTAGTTACTATAACTCATAGCCAGGATCATATCGCCTACTACCAAAGCGTTCTTTCATCTCTCCGGTGGACATGAGCCTGACACTCCACTGGGAGAACTAAATTTTGCCTACCTAAGTTTATTCATCTAAAGTAGGGGTCTTTGAAGAGCACCTCACATCGTACAGACTCAAGACCATCTCTTAACGTTCCATCCGAAGGACGGCGTGCTCAATGTGTTTTTACCCACTAAACTCAAAACACTCTTTGCCTTTTTGCATTTATCTAATTGCACATTTATTTTGACAATAATATTTTTTTCTGCAGTTATATCTTTTTCTTATTTAATATTTTTTTCTGCATTTATATCTTTCTCTTATTTACTATTTCTTTCAGCAGTTATGTGCAATGTACTTCCCCAGACGGAAAATTAATCAAATAAATTTTTGCTCCCCCTTCGAAACCAGTCGACCATTTGCGCTAATATTCAATAGCTGACTTACATAGGCTCTCCTGTAATGATTTGTTCCCTTTATAACTAGCCGTGGAAGCCGAGAACAGACATCAAAAACACTTGAGGGTGGAAATTCCAGTTACTGGACAAAAACCCTCGTGAAAATAAACCTATATTTCCGATTAGGAAAAGTCTGGAGTCCAGATGATCGCCACTTCTGCTGGGAAAGGGGTGGTAGAGAGAAAATAAGAAAAAGAGTTATAGAAGAAAAACGTGGAAATATAATCTTCGTAATAAACTCAAAAATCACTTCAAAATAACTAATAGACTGGTGAAATATCTAATACAAAGGATCCCCTCTAAAGAATAATATATATATATAATAATTTCAAATATACTTCATTTACAATATACAGCACCTGGTATGTTCGCTCTCTGCGGAGGCAAGTTGGTCTCTCTCTAGCTCGTCTAGGAATCGAATGTATGCTCTAAGTTGATTGATAGCTCAACCTAGGAGGTGAGCGCTCCCGGTGTACAACCGTTCAATCAACTTAGGTACATTTCCGAACGACTATCGATAAATGAGATGGGGTGAGTTCCATATGTGAACCATATATGTAACTTCGTTACACTCCTAAATCCTCATACTAAATTGTGTGTCGATATTTTTCATTACATCGGCAGTTATTGGGGTTTTTGAATTGAGCCCCCTCCCCTCCCCTTCAGCAGATATCGCTGAAATTTGACAGGTTATGTCCTCATTGTGTTTTGGCTTTTGGTCTTTGGTCGATTTGGCGGGAAAACAATAGGTGCCGTCGTTAGAGGGTTTTGGATATAGATATAAAAATTTCGAGTCGATATATCCATTCCATCAGGAGTTATCTTGTTCACAAACTTTTTTTTATTTCAAATTTTGGATAGAAAACATGAAATTCGTTTGAAAAGTTCACATCGAATTTTTGACCGATTACATAACTTTCCCTATACTGGGGAAGTAAAACTAAACTTGTTTTATTCTAGTGATGCGAACAACCATTGCATTCAAATTGCGGTATCTGGACAACCTTCATGGATATCGAGGTCTTGGCGCATTGTTCATACCGAGGACCTGCAAAAATTTCACCTCACTCAAAATGCACAGGCTCTGTTATCGTTTCACATAAAGTTACATTAACCTTTTTCATTTTGGAGGTTAGACTCCCAAACCTTGTGCCAAGGTTTCCAAGGTCACATTTCGTATGTCCTTGAAGTATCCTGTATCCTAAAGCAGAATTCGACCTAGGGAGTGGGGTGGGGAGTGTGGCCGCTAAAGAGACAAACAAAAAGTTGTCAATGAATCACTGGCAATATACATCCAATTTGAAATTCCGGTAAAAACTCAAATTCGAATTTCTTTCCCCTATACTTGTCGTTAAGAGTAACTTTGTCATTAACTAATTTCTCTCTTCGAGAAGTGTCCTTTTCACGACGATGTTTCAGGACGTTCGATATAGGACGTAAGATATAGAACAAAGACAGTACACAGAAAACGATAATGAAAAATAAAGAGAATAAGAAATATTAAAACATCGAAAAAGTACTTTTAAACCAAAAAAATAATGCGTGAGTGACGCGGTGCTCAGGAGAATTCATGTGTAAACATCATAGTTACAAAATTTGGTGTCATGCACTGATATTAATTAAAGTTTGTTTTATAATGTTACAATAAGAAAATTAGTATGAGGAATTATACTTTCAAATTTATTGTTTTTCAATTTCTTTTATACATAAAATTATAGGTTTGTGATAGCTAAAATAAAATATATACAACTGTAGTTATATAATACAGCGTCGATGGTAGATTTCGAATTTGTTGTTGAAATGTTTCGATTCGTTTTCATTTGTAGATTACGTTTGTCTTTTAAAAATGAAATAAACTGTTCGATATCTCCTGATGGGTAAAAACATTAGTTATATTATTTATTGATCGATATTTTCAGCAGTTATTATTATTATATATTAATAACAATACTATATAATATACAATATATTAAAATGTTATATATTATATTTTCTTAGATTTACACTGCTATATTATTTTCTTTTACCACAAATGTTATTATTTGTGACAAATTTAAGCTATGGAAGCATCTTAATCTAAAAGTTTCTACCGAAAAATCATTTCATAGTTCGTAATATTGATATTTTAGTTAACTTCACTACAACGGTAAATATGATTTATAATGTTGTAAAAAATACAATAGAAATGCTAAAAAACAGCTGACATCACAGATAAAGAAGTGTGTAGTTGTGTGTGTGCGCTGCGCGCGCAACCGTCCGATACAAACACTTACGAATGCACATCAACTTCGTCTTATGCTCTGACATAGCCCCTACTGAGAGCTAAAATAATAGTACACTATTATGTAGTTGTAAAGGCAGTTGAGTGTTTTCTCTTTATATTTTCTTCTAAAATTTTGATTTTGTCAAATTTTCTTCTGGACTCACCGGGTCTTTAAGTGTGTACTATTTGAAAATAGTGAATAAAGATTAGTGTGGATTATTTATTAAGTGGCAAATAGACTGAGAAGTGGGAAGTGTCTGACTCTACTGTTTAAAGAACGTTGAGTGGACACTTTCAACAAAGCTGATTGTCTGTCTTATTTAGTTACTGCAGTTTTGTCTTGGTCCCTGTTTGTTCTGCTCTCTCTAGAAGGAGTCTCCATCAGATCCGCATTGACTGCACTTTCTACCTTAGCCGTCATGTCAGAGAGGTCACATCAGGTCTCAGGTCTCTGAAGTGGCATCCTTGTCCGACCTCACTTCTTCAGAGTTCACCTCAAGTTTTCACTCAGGAATACCTTATCTGAAAGACTACATTTATCAATTGGAAATAATCTTCCGTTAAGTACAGTGCCCCCAGTCAAAGAGAGAAAGAGGGGGGGGGGGGGGGGGAGTTTATGACTCACGCCCGGGCTTTAACTACGAGGTCATATCGCCTACTACCAGAGCGTTCTTTGGCCACTCTGGTGAACATGAACACGACTCTACTATGGGAGTCCTAAATTTTGCCTACCCTAAATGTTTATTCATCTAGGGCAGGGGTCTTTAACGAGTACCTGACATCGTACAGGCTCGGGACCATCGCTTAACGTCCCATCCGAAGGACGGCGCGCACAGTGTGAAATTTATGAATTTTAATTTTCAAAATTCGAGCCTCCGCTCAATTTTCGATCAATTTGGATGAAACTAGGTGCAAAATATTTGTGAGAGCTGGCTTTTTATCAGATAACTGCGGGTTTCACAATCAAGGTATTATATGCCAGTGGCAAAAATAGCCAATATATTGAATTTGGACCACTTTAGGCCAAAATGACAAAATTAGGACCACTTCTGGCTAAAACAAATATTGAATTCGTAATCAGCGACCCAAAAACATTCATTTAAGTTGTAAAAATCCTTTAACAAAAACTTAGACAAACAAAATTAAATGTTTTTAAACATTTTCGTGGGGTTTTGGCAGCTTTCAATTGGCATATAATACCTTGATTGTGAAACCCGCAGTTACCTCATAAAAAGCCAGCATTCACAAATATTTTGCACCTAGTTTCATCCAAATTGATCAAAAATTGAGCGGGGGCTCGAATTTTGATAATCAAAACTCATAAATTTCACACTGTGAGGCGTGCTTAAGTTTATTTTACCTCCCAAATAAAATAAACTAAGGGCCTTGCTCGGGTTTCGAACCCACGTTCTTGACCTCAGAAGACAAGCATGCATACCACTGAGCTACTGGCGCCCTCCCGTTTACGTTATTATTCAATAGTTGACTTACGAAGGAGCTCCTAAATCCTAATACTAAATTTTGTCTCTATAAATTCATTACATGCAGTTACTAGAGTGTTTGTGTTCAGCCTCTCTCTTAATCTTCCCCTTTTCTTTGATCGATTTTGCTGAAAATTATTAGTTGTTGTCGTTAAAGGGTTCTGGATACACATATAAAAATTCGTGACGATACATTCATTCTATCGGGAGTTATCGTGTTAACAGACACACAGACCCACAGACACAGACAGACATTTTTTTTTCATATTATGAATCTGTAGGTTTTAAAGGGAGTTAAGTTAATTATTTTTTGAGGTTTTCTATTATTACTTAATAAAAATTATTATTAATTAAAATAATAAAACCTTGTTTAAAACGGAGACGCTGACATTCCTAACGTTGAACAACCAAGGATGAACTCAGTCAGCCGTTGTCCACCTTGGGATTATTTACCACTTATTATATCTTAAATAAACTATTTTCAAAACTCAAATTAATTGTTTAAACTATTTATTTATTTATTTATACATTTTACAACGATATAAGTATGTCTCTGGAGAGATTATTCAGGAAAATCTTCATGGTTCTAGAGGCGGTGGCAAGTCGTTCTATTCATTAGAGATGAGCTTTGTGTCTCTTACTCATAAACAGGCTGTAATGTTCAAACGTCGATAGTTGGGAATTTTATAGAAAATTTAATTTTGAACAGAAATTTTTCTGTAAGCGCGGTTCTGAAAATTCTTCTATAAAAAATTAGAACCCAAAAACCTATAAATATATATATAAGTATATTTTTTAAAGGAGCGCCGGTAGCTCAGTGGTATGCGTGCTTGTCTTCTGAGCTCAAGATTGTGGGTTCGAAACCGACCGAGGCCCTTAGTTTATTTTATCTGGGAGGTAAAATAAACTTAAGCACGCCGTCCTTCGGATGGGACGTTAAGCGATAATCTCGAGCCTGTACGATGTCAGGTACTCGATAAAGACGCCTACCCTAGGTCAAAAAAATTTAAGGTAGGCAAAATTTAGGACTCCCATAGTAGAGTCGGGCTCATCTCCACCAAAGTCTAACCTACATTTTTTAACATTTTTGGGAATATCTAGGAAAGTATGTGTTAAGAGAATGAAATTAAGCATAGTAATAAAAGACTGAACCGGTTTTCAATGCAATTGTGTCATCATCAGTGGCACACCCCATCCGTACAGTATATGACCAGTATTCCTTTAGCCCACAGTACTGGTGAAATATGCCACTGATGATGATGTTGTTGCATTGAAAACCGGTTCTGGTCTCAAATAAAACAGTGGGAAGATATCGTCTTTTATATCCTTTAGAAATCTCGTAACATCTATCACAACTAAATTACCTTTCAAGATCCATAATTTTTTTTTTTACATTACAGTCTCCAACCCCCTCCCCCCAAAAAAAATTAATTCTGTAGTTATCTTATGGAACTGTGACGAAAAAGGTAACGGATATACATCATGAGCAGCAAAGCCAGTGCCAGCACCTGAGATAAGAAATGGAGGGGTTAGGTGAGTTTCTCCGTCTGATTGTGACTAACTCTAGCTCTGACGGCGTATTTACTTCGTTGTCGTGTTAAGTATTGTAAAAATCCGTTCTGAATTTTTGTCATCAACTTTTAAATAATAAGTTATTAACTTTTTGCATTTTTGGCGCAATCCACCAAAGGGAAGGGGAGATCTGAAGGGGGCTTAACTTATAAACCTCAATAACTGTAAATATGAAGATGGCTGATGTAGTGAAAAGTGATTATTTCACAGGTTGTCAAATAACATGTAGTCTGACCTTTCACAGATTTTTATTTGTATTAGCTAGCCGGCTTTCGAGGTTGCCCTCATCATCAGACAGTCTGGTAAAATAAAAATTTTTAAATAAAAATTAAATTATTTTAGTAAATAAAATTTAAAATTTATATTAAAAATAATGAAATAAAACAATCTAAAAACTTTAACAATTTAAAATTTCATGGATGGGAAAAGGAATAACTTATCTGTTCCCATCCATGAAATTTTAAATTGTTAAAGTTTTTAGATTGTTTTTTTTTATTTATGTGGTTAATTACAAAAGTGACTTAAAAACAATTGGTCAACATTACGTAGAAATTTTAAATATTATTAAAACATAAAATAATTAAATAGATAATAAATGGAATCGATATCATTTTAGGATGATCGATTTCAATATTAACCACTCTCACTATGTACATTTAGCACTCTGAATTCGAAATGAGCAGCAAATTGTATGAATTTCTGCTGAATGTTTGGAAGATACTCATTGAGACACATTGTAATGGACGCGGATATTAATTGTTTTTGACTATCCTCAGAAGGATGATAAGGTGAATGTTTGTTATTTTCGTTAATTGTTTTCTCTTAATAATTGTTTTTAGTTGTTCCTTAATTGATTAATATAAGTATCAATATGTTATAGAAATCAGACATTTCTACAAGTTGTGATGGTCCTGAAGATGGAGTTATAGCTCCGAAACGTTGACCTAACTGAAAAAATAAAAATATATACATCGAAGATTTGTTACTACTCACCCCTCTTTATCAACATTATAGACATCTTCATTAAATTAAACTTTAATTATTTAATTGTTTTTTTTTACTATAAATTTTGAATTTTATTTACTAAAATATTTTAATTTTCATTCAAATTTAAATTTTTTTTATTTTTTCAGTCTGCCTGATGATGAGGGCAACCTCGAAAGCCGGCTAGTTAATCTAATAAAAATCTTTGAGAGATCAGACTACATCTTATTTGACAACTTGTGAAAGACCCAATAACTGTTGTTGTAATGAATGCTATCGAATTTAGTATGAGAATTGAGAAGCTCCAAGTGTGTCAACTGGTTTTAGAGGGAAAGCGAAAACTTAAATTTAATTCGTACTGGGGATGTACACTGCCGGAGAAAAGGGCTCATTTATCCATTGATAAGCCCTCAAAAAATTGTTTAACGTTGAACATTTGGGGAAGAGTGCTGTCAGTTTACTGAAGAGTTTTGATGGGCGTATAAAAATGGTGCTGACGTCAACCCTTCTCTTGTTGAATACTAATTGTTGCTTTATTTGATCCTGTAAAGATATCCAATAGGAGGACATGTAAATGTTGTAAGGAGGTTCTTTGCCCTCTGTCAACAAAATGTCAACAAAATGGACATTTTTATGCTACATTAAACAAAATTTGGTCTCTCTTTAAAAAGCTTATCGAATATTTAGTTACTATTTATTTTGACTCATTCCCGGTCTTTAACTAAGAGAACATATCGCCTCTTTCGTCGACCAAATTTTCTGTGTTCATCACATGCCCAGGCTTTAACATATGAGGTCATATCGCCTACTACCAGAGCGCTCTTTCGTCGCTTTGGTAGACATGAGCCCGATTCTAGGAGGTTGGTTGGTTGGTTTATTCGGGGAGCGAACAACTGCTTTCGTTATTATCGCCCTACCTTGTTATATTCCTTGTCCTAACTGAGCCAGCGAACTCTTTATTCAAATGATGGAAACAAGGACCATGATGGGATCACACTGGGGGAACCGGGGAAGGCCAAGCACAGGACCCAGGGCAACCAACGAACAGGTAGGCCAGGCGGGGAGACAAGCAACATCACCACCGGGCCACTCTCTCAAGTGATGATAGCGGGGCTTGAAGATGAGGGTGTGCATGTGAGGAAAGCCGTCCACACCCTCCAAATCCGGTACTGTTGCAGTCCAGAGGCCCCGGCGGAGCTGCCCCAGGGCTCCCGATCCAATCAGCCACCCGAGGGCCCCACGCAGGACCATCCCAGGGGGTCCCCACATGGGAAGGCCACTGTTTAAGATCCTACTCAATTGTCAGAGCGACCTAGAATAGGGAAATTATTCTACAAGATGTATTCAAAAAGAAAAGGGAATTTTGTAATTTCGTGGGTTGTATTAGTCCGATTCGAGCGATTTTTTCGTTGTTGTGTTGAAAAACATGTCTGAACAGTATCTGTGCATTGTTAGCCAAACCATTGTTTCCAAAATGGATCAGAGAATTTGCATTAAATTTTGCAGTAAAGTGCAAAAAAAATTTAGAAATGTTAAATATTGCTTTTGGTGAGTCTGCTATGAGTAAAACAAGGGTTTACGAGTGGTACCTATAAGCGTTTCCAAGAAGGCCGTGAAGACGAACGCTCCAGCACGTTTTTTAACGGCATAATGTTCTTGCCACAAGGTCAAACGTTCAATAAGGAATACTACCTACAAGTGCAACGCCTTGTGAAGCAATCCGAAAAAACACCCGGATTTGTGGCGAAACAATTCATGGCTTTTGCACCACGATAATGCACCTGCTCACACTGCTTGTTCGTGAATTTTCGACCAAAAAAACACACTATAATGATGCCCCAGCCTCCATATTCGCCAGACATGGCTCCTTGTGACTTTTTCTGTTCCCAACAATAAAGAGAACCTTAAAGGGCCGTCGTTTCACAAGCATAGATGAGATTAAAAGCGCATCGCTGAGAGAGCTAAATGCTATCCCAAAGATCGAGTTACAGAAGTGTTTCGGGGATTGGAAGAAGCGCTGGCATAAGTGTATAATATCTAAACGTACTTTGAAAGTCCTAAATTTTGCTTTACCCAAAATTTTTATTCAACCAAGGGAGCATCTACAAGGCTCAAGGTTTTTCACCTCCCAGATAAAAAACCTAAGGCCCTCAGCCGGGTTTCAAACCCGCTATCTTGAGCTCAGTAAGCTAGAACACTACCTCTGAGCTACCGGCACCGTCGCTTATCCAATATTTTATTTCTTTAAACAAATCGAGAGTAACACTATAATTGCAACTTCACAATGTTATGAAGTTGTGGTTAACAACCGGCCCAGAGCGAGCTCATCCACGAAGAACTGACCGAGGATTCGAGAGAATAATGGACCGAGTTAGTTGGTCGATTGCAGTTATTACAAAGAAGTGAAGGCTCCTGTTCCGTGATTCCTTTCTTACTTCAACTACTACCATTTTTTTAATGGATTTTTCGAAATTGCTTTTCTCTTCGTCTTGTATTAAATTTAAAGTTCCTTTTTTACTTCTACAGATATACAAGGAATAGAGGAAGTTCTGTAATTGGTCAGAAATTCAATGAGATTTTCAACGGAATTTCATGTTTTCCGACTTCCTGATTCCGATAATTTAAAAAAAAAATATTGTCTGTATGTGTCTAAAGGAATTTATTTATACAATTTATAAAAAATATTTACTGAAAACACATTTTTTTTTTTTTTTCCTCCATGTTTTAATTATAAAAGCAATTAGTATGAATTTTTGATTAAAGAAATACCAGAGATATGTAAAATACAAAACCTTACTGGAGGCCGAGAATTTGACTTCAATTAAATTGATATATATTATATAATATACACATATGTACTTAGCAACAGGCGGCACAGTATATATTATATACTGTGCCGCCTGTTGCTAAGTACATATGTGTTTTAGCTGGGAAAACGATCTCTCGTCGCTGACGCTGGTGATAGGGCATTTTTTGTAGCTGCCTATATCTTCACCATTTATGGCCGCATTGTACTTTTTGAGTTGATTTTTCCTCAAAACTGTTGTTTAAGTCGATTAACAAATGTATACATTTTCAAACTAACTTACAAATAAATTTTCTAATTACGACTGTGATAATTAAATAAATACTGTTAAATAAAATAAATATATAAATAATAATTAAATTAATAAATTTTTTTTTCATTAAACGATTTTTTTTTCTCATAAATACACCTTTTCTTTCAGCTTAATTTTATTTTCAATACTTCATAATGTATACGTAGATCTAAGTTTTCGACCTACGAACTGAGATAGGGTTAACAAAACAAAACATCTTGGTGGTTAAAACTCAAATGTATTTATTGTACTGTACAGTAATACTGTACCAAACAAACCACGGTACATTAATGTTATAATGTAAAAACTAAGAATTTTAAAATCGAAATATCTAAACGTTAAATTCTAAAGAGGGCTATAATATAAAACAATGTACAGTACGTAATGAAAACAAGAATAATATTTTTAGATTCACTGAAAAAAGTCCGTAATGTTTTTTTGCTTTAAAGAAGACCGACGTCGTTTTGCCGTACGATCTTGTAGGCGCCTCAAGGTCAGTAGTCAAACCCTCTCTTTGAAATATTTTCTTACTTACAGCTAAATTAAATTTTTAGTTTACTAAATCTTAATTAATTTTTTTTTTTAACCCCGTCTGAATTGATCGGATGTTCGGATTAGCGGGACTTTACTGTATAAGCAAATGTGCTAAAACTGTAAAATATGACATTGTCCAAAATGTCAAGAGTTCAAATTCTAATACAATTATTTAAAAAAATTAGTTTAAATTGTCCTCATGTGTTGAGATGGTTCTCATGTACATTAATCAAATAGACTTACTCTCCCCATTGGAGGATTTCCCACCTAATTACCGGGTCTAGAAACCATTCATCTTCTTCCAACTCTACACACTTTTCTTTGTAACACACTGATCAGAGAACACTATTTTCTTTTGTTTATAAATCATTTCTTTGTTCATAAAACCACATTTCACTGTTTACCCATTCACTTTCTACACTAATGATGAGGATAAAGTAACAACATACTTACTATAAAAAAAATTAAGAAAAGTTCCTGAAACTTTGTTATTATGACTCATGCCTGGCCTTTAAATATGAGGTTATATCGCCTACTACCAGAGCGCTCTTATGCACTGGTTAACGTCCCATCCGAAAGACGGTGTGCTTAAGTTTATTTTACCTCCCAGATAAAATAAACTAAGGGCCTCGGCCGGGTTTCGAACCCACAACTTTGAGCTCAGAAGGCAAGCACGAATACCACTGAGCTACCGGCGCCCTCTCAAAATTTTATATATTTACTCAGGAACGTCTAAGGACGGCAACTATCAATTTTTAGCCAAAACAGCTAAATGGCAGTTTTCAAGGTTTTACCAACCGGATGAGCGCGTTAGCTGATTTTTACATAAATACATAGTTCTAACAATATATATATTTATCTTTAAATTGCTTTCCTTGAAAGACTATGGTTTGACGAAACTATACTTAATTCTCGGTTTTATCTACGTATTGTTTAAAGGTTATTATAGACAACAGTTTAGGAGCGAGGCTTCCTTGTCCTGATTGTCAACTATAAGTACCATTACTTCTTCAGCTGTACGAGGTACAGGAGAAGTTACGTAATCGCTCAGAAATTCGATTTTCAGTTTAACCAGAATTTCATGTTTCGCGACCCGCAGATTCCAAAAATTAAAAAAAAAAGCGTCTGTGAAAACGATAACTCCCGATAACCAAAACCCCATAAGGGTAACATCTGTCAATTTTCAGCAAAATCAGCCTAAAGAAAACAGTGAACCAGAGGAGGGGGCCCACTAAAAAATGTATCAACATGAAATATAGTGAGGACACCGGAAGCTCAGTGGTATGTGTGCTTGCTTACTAAGCTCAAGATCATAGGTTCAAGACCCGGCCGAGTCCTTTAGTTTATTTTTATCTGGGAGTTCTTTTCGCCAATGGTCCCCTGTATGATGTCAGGACTCCCACAGTTGAGTCGGGCTCATGTCCACTAGAGTGACGAAAGAGCGCTCTGGTAGTAGGCGATATGACCTTATAGTTTAAAGCCCGGGCTTGTGAGTTGATTCAGAAGTTTCTGAGCAACACACCTATTGGTTTTTCGATCAAATCAGTAAAATGGTTTCAGAGGGATACCGAATACTTAGTTCATTAATCGAGGAATCGATTAGTTCATTAATCGAGGAATCTAATATAAATCATATTAATTCACACTGAGGAAGTACATAGTCGGTGATTCATATGTTGATATATTGATAACATGAAATTCTGGTGAATCTTGGAAATTCTGTCCGGTTACATAAACTACTCCATACTTCGTACAGCTGGAGTAGTACTACATCCATTGTTCAAATTTCTCATAATTTCATGCCTTGAGCTATACATAGACGCTAACGGCTGAGAGACACAAAGATGCCATGACACCAAGTTGGTTGATCCTTTACTGCAGTAGACCGTTACAGGAAGTGATAGAACGGCAGGTGTTGGAGTCCCAACTCAACATGTTGTTCATTGCTTCAGAGAACAACTGACTCCCATATCCTGCATATACAAAAACTAAAACCGTACCGGTACATAAATGCATTTATATTGGATGCATGCAGATAATAGCAAATCCTACTACCAGACCCTAATTATATTAAATATATCGTTTACAAAGCCAAATATAGACAACAAACCAAAAAGAAACCGAAACCCAGGGAAAAAGCAAAATAAATTCATTTGAAGGGATGGGGAAAAAAGGGAAATTTGGGTAATGAAAAGGCACCCTGCTTTGGTAACCAGCAGTGCAACTGAACGCTTTTACAAATATCATCCCAAAAAAAAGTTTGTTATATAAAGTAAATTTTATATGTATATATACATATATGGAGGGCGCCGGTAGCTCAGTGGTATGCGAACTTGTCTTCAGAGCTAAAGATCGTGGGTTCGAAACCCGACCGAGGCCCTTAGTTTATTTTATCTGGGAGGTAAAATAAACTTAAGCACGACGTCCTTCGAATGGGACGTTAAGCGATGGTCCCGAGCCTGTACGATGTCAGGTACTCGTTAAAGACCCCTGCACTAGGTGAATAAAAATTTAGGATAGGCAAAATTTAGGGCTCCCACAGTAAAGTCGGGCTTATGTCCACCAGAGTGACGGAAGAGCGCTCTGGTAGTAGGCGATATGACCTCGTAGTTAAAACCCGCGCATGAGTCATAAAACTTAACCTAACCTATACATATATGTATAAAAGTTTATATCGATTTATTATAGCGACAATTATTAAAGATTTTGTGTTGTTTGCACCCTTAATTCCCACAATTTTCTGCTGATTCATTCATTACACCGGGAGTTACCGGGTGGCACACACACACACAAATATACAGGTGGGTAATTCCACACCAACTCAGCATGACGTTACACCCACCGATTTTTTAATGAAAAACTAATTTCATTTTTGGATTCCTCATCCAAAAATATTTTGTCATGCTGAGTTATAAATAATCGCTTAAAATCGATAATTACTTTAATTGCTATTATACAGTTCATAAACATGTTTAACCCAGAACGAAAATTTTTTTTATGAAAGTTCAACTCCCGATCAACAATTTCTATGCGTTACGGATGAAAAATATGTGTACTAGCATGTCGAAAAAAAATCATGAAAAAAGGGGGGAAAATGAGAAATTGTCATTTTCAGTGAAAAGGTCAATTTTTTTTTATATTTTCGATAAAATTTTCGAAATCTACAGAAAATTTCCGATTGAAATCATCTGTAAAACATATTTTTTCAGCCGATATTGATAGTTAAAATCAAAAAATAAAAAATCGCATTGTGAAAAACTCGAAAAAAGACAAAAAAATGTTTTCCTTCTGTAGAAAAAAAGATCGCTTATTTTTTGATGAGGAATTCAAAAATGACATTAGTTTTTCATTTAAAAAATCGGTGGGTGTAACGTCATGCTGAGTTGGTGTGGAATTACCCAGGTTTTTTTCATATTTGAAATTTTTGACCGATTACATAACAATTCCCTTATGCTTAGTATAGGTTGGGAATTAATAGTTAGCGAACATTCATACTATTTACGTACCTTTATTTTTCTTTGTCTCAAAGAGAAGAAGCGTTAATTTTTTCGTCCTGGGGAAGTACATTGTCGGCGATCCAACGACAATTTTTTTTAAATTTCGATACGCATGCGTAGTCTACTTCTAACTAGAAAGTAGCATCTACTACCGCACGCAGTGAAATCAGACAGGATATCCCTGTTTCCTTTCCCTGTTCCTTCCTACTCGAATGTAGACTAATCATAGAGACTAGATTGTTCTACTGTTAACACAGTCACTATACACTTAGGTTTTTATATCTGGGAGCACGCCGTCCTTCGGATGGGACATTAAAGACTCCAACCCTAGACAACAAAACATAAGTAGGCTAAATTTAAGATTTCCCCATTGGATTCGGGCTCATGTCCACCAGAGCGCTCTGGTAGTAGGCGATAATAATAATATCTATTTCCGTTGAACCATAACATGCATGGTAATAGGATACGTCATAAGAATGTTTAGAGTCTGACACACATGGATTAGAATTAACAATATTACTAAAAAATAAAATAAAATTAATAAATAAATACTGAAAATATAAGTATAAAAATAATAGACGATAATAATATTAATTAAAACAAGAGATACATTTTTAATTTAAATAAAATTAATATTTTTTGTAACTTTTCCGGAAGTGACTTTTTCACGATGACATTTCGGGATGTCTTTACGCCCCTTCATTAGGTCACAATGTGCGAAATACAGTCGAACCGTGATTAACCGTTGTGGTTAAGCAGTAAGTATAGGTTCCTAGATACAGAATAGAGTGACAATGATGACAGTTTTGGCGCTAAAGAAGAAAACATTCAGACAAGTCAAGCAATGGAAGCGGTTCATGTCCTTCTCAACTTCCATGACGTCATGAATTTGAGAAAAATTAGAACTGAAGTAAAGAAAATCTAATTTCAAACCGCAAAAAACAAAGAAGGATTAATTATATTTAACATTTTTGCAGAGAGATTGTGAAACACTTAATAAATTATAAAGAAAACACCAATGTTTTTTAATATTGTCTATTTCACAAGATATATCCCTAGGGATAGGAAAATCCCATGGGAGGCTGAGTAAGGGTACCTACCTACCGTTTAGATTGTAAAAATAGTTGAACTTCCATTTAGTATTTGTTAACTCGTGTCTGAAGGTGGTAGCAATACCGAAAGTACTCCCATATATTTTATATATCTTGTGAAATAGACAATATTAAAAATCATTCGTGTTTTCTTTATAATTTAAAGAAGGATTACTTCATATTTCAAGCTCTGATGACGTTATAACATGACAATGTACCCACATATGTATATACATATGTGGGTACATTGTCACGTAATTCGTTAACATATGTAATTCGTTAAATAAAAAGTGTCTCCATTAACTGTGGTTTTCATTTATCCTGCCCCCATTACCCCGGATAATCGAGGTTCTACTGTATAGAAAAAATAAAATAAAATAACAATAACAATTATAAAAAAATATTTATATATAATTGAAAAAATAAATAAAATGATAATAAAAGTAAGTACATGAATGAAAAAACCAAGAGAAATAAACTAGTACATAAATAATGATAACTCGTAGATTCGACAGACAATATTTGTAGTTAATATATATGGAATATGACCTCATAGTTAAAGCCCGGGCTTGAGTCACAATAACTAACAACGTCATAACCTTCTTTCTTCCTTTTCAACCAAAATTGTCTGTATTTTTGTCTTTACTGACTTATATATTGCTTATGTGACAAACAATTTTGACGCTTTTCCCTCATTATTCAACTTATAACAATTAAATTTTAATTTTTTGGATGTTATTGTAAATCTGAACAATTTTTGGAAGAAATTCATTATCAATTTGGTAAGTGTGATATTGTCAAATTTGCTATTATTGGTGACCTAATATGAGTTACTATACTCTGATGTGGCTGTGAAAAATATAAATAAAATTGCTATAAGCTTCAGATCGTGAGGTATCAGAAATTTCCATTCATACTAAGGGAACTTACTTACTTAAAATTACTAAAACCTGTTATCAAGTTTCCCAAGCAGGTTACCCGGTAACTTTAAGGGAGTTAGTAATTTTAAGGAGTTACGTTATCTGCTTCTCCAGCATAAATGTTAGTAATGATTTTATTTATATTAAATAAAATATAATAATATATTAAAAACAAAATAAGTGTAATATAGCAGCCAATTCCATAAAGTGGGACACGCAGTGGTTAGATGTTCTTCCATGGTGGTTGTTCTTGTCGATAAGGAGAGGTATTCCACACTCTACTTACCATCGTAGCCCGGCTTCCTTGCAGTTCGCGGTCAGAACCCAGACATAACACCGTACCGTCCAGGAAGTGAAAGTATGTCTCAGTACCTAATGTCTTAGAGTGTACCTCCTACTCTTCAAGGATTAATCCGTCATAGCAGTCGTATTGTTGAAAATAATATTAGATCTAGGGGATAAACGATAGTCGACAGTACTATCGATATATTAAATTTCGATAACTCAATCGATAGTCCAACTATCGACATGAATTAAAGGGAATAAGTTTAGAAGAAAGTGTGATAATTAAAAAAAATGATGTTAAATAAAATAAATATAAAAATAATGAGGGCGCCGGAAGCTCAGTGGTATGCGTGGTTGCCTTCTGAGCTCAAGAACGAGGGATCGAATCCCGACCAAGGCCCTTAGTTTATTTTATCTGGGAGGTAAAATAAACTTAAGCACGCCGTCCTTCGAATGGGACGTTAAGCGATGGTCCCGAGCTTGTACGATGTCAGGTACTCGTTAAAGACCTCTGCCCTAGGGGAATAAAAATTTAGGATAGGCAAAATTTAGGACTACCACAGTTGAGTCAGGCTCATGTCGACTAGAGGGACGAAAGAGAGCTCTGGTAGTAGACTATATGACCTCGTAGTTAATGCCCGGGGATGAGTCATAAAACCTAACCTATAAAAATAATAAAATTAATAATAATTATTGTTGCTGGTCTTCTACTAAATTTTGCTTTCTACAGTAGTTTTCGAAAAGGCCCCCAAAAAAATATCGAAAGTTCAAGACGTGCGAGAATTTTTAAGAAAGTGCATATATTTTAAAAAAAGTTCAATTAATAATTATTTAATTTGGATTTCTTCTAAAGATAATAATGAGATGCCATCTTGTTTTCCTAATCCAAAGGTATAAATTATCTTACTTGGTTCAGGGAAAATGAATAGCATAGAATTAGAGAACAAATATTGGGTTTATTTAATTTAACCTACATTTTAAATTTAAAAACTAAGATTGGAAAATAAAAAAATAAAATTATTTACATGAAAAATCTTATGAACTAATTTTTAAAAATACTTTGTCTCTATTATTTTTATTGTGGGCACTCTTTAAAATTCTTATATTGGGCGTGATTATATTAACTACGAGGTCATATCGCCTACTACCGGAGCGCTCATTCGTCAATGGGAATCCTAAATTTTCCCTACCCTGGTTAATTCACTTAAGGTACTGTTGTTGAACGACTACCTGACATAGTACAGGCTCGAGACCACCGCTTAACATCCCATCCGAAGGGCTCAGATATAAATTCGATCCCAGGATCTTAAGCTCAGTAAGCAAGCGGGCAATTACTGGGCTAGCGGCACCCTCCCAGCTTGTGAGTTGTCATTTTACTTATAGTTTGATGTAATGTCATAACAGGCGACGTAATCCATCAAAAAATTCAATAACCATAAGACCTTTTGTCAAGTGTCAATCAAGAATATGGAGCAGAAAGACACTTAGGAGACAAAATGTCAGTCAAACTGGGCAGAAAGACTAACATTAATGTCACAACCATAACACATTATATTGTTATATTCCACAATCGGTATCAACCTACTTTCACTAGCATGCTCCTGTTACTTCTCGAGAAAGTAACAATCACAAACACTGGTAACGGTGATTCGAATCCGAGCCCAATTGCTACCAGACCAATTGTTCGGGGATACAGAGAATTTCTCCATCTAATTAAGTAGAAGCAAGCCGCAAATAACCTCATAATTTCATGATTACTTTCAACTTCCCCAGCTTCAAATTGTATAGAGCAATTTATGTAATCGGTAATAAAACATCGACTATAATGTACTTCCCCAACGCGAATTAATGAACTAATAAAAATATAAGTCTGACCTGTTACAGATTTTATTATTCTTTGTTAGCCGGCTCTCGAGGTTGTCCTCATCATCAGACATTCATCAGCAGAAATCATTAATGGCAGTATTATTATCTAATATGTAACATTCTCTTTGTAAATAAATAAAATAAAAATGGCTTGGTCATACGAGGTCATATCGCCTACTGCCAGAGCGCTCTTTCGTCGCGCTGGTGGACATGAGCCCGACTCTACAGTAAGAGTCCTAAATTTTGCCTACCTAGGGTAGAGGATCTTTAACGAGTACCCGAAGACAGATATCGCGAAAATGTTAAAAATTCCGGGGACCTTGGAACGCAAAAATCCGTCGAAAACTCGATCTTGGATACTCTGGGCACTTTATTTTCTTAAAAAATACACATTTTAAGAGTTAGAACAACATTTTTTGAACCAAAAAATAAATATTTATAATAATATGTTGATATAATATAATTTAAACAGAAATAAATATAAAAAAAAAACAATTTAAAAGTTAAACTATTAAAAAAAATAAATAAAAAGTTCATGGATAGTCAACAAAATGTTGGTAGAGACGAGGTTTGAGCCTCCTATCTGGTGTTGGTTCTCCCAACTTGTAGAACTGGGCTCCAGGCACCAGGACGAGGTTTTCATGATAGACCCGGGTCACGTTGGCGATAAATGCCTCGATGTCCGGGATGTCCACTTTCCTTCGAATCTGCTGATTCCGGACGAACCAAGGGGCGCCCACTGCCAAACGAAGGACCTTGTTTTCAAACCTTCGAAGTTTGTCTAGATGAGTTTTGCTTGCACCTTGCCAAATGGGTGATGCATAGGTGATGAGTGGTCGTAACAAGGCTGTGTAGAGTAGTGTGCAGCATTTGTGTCTGAGTGGTGTACATCTGTTCAGTAGTGGGTATAGTTGTGATAATCGAGTGTATGCTTGTGTTAGTTTTCTATGTATGTGTGTCTTCCATGTCAGTCTAGTGTCGAAATGTACTCCAAGGTACTTGATTGTCACATCAGTAGGTGTCCAGGGTATGAGATCGTTGTTGATTCGAATCTGTGTGAGTGTGTCTAAGTTAGTCCTTCGAAGAGTGAAAACTTTAGCCATCGTTTTAGCAGTGTTTATTCCAAGATTCCACCTATTGAACCAGTCCATCACGACATGAACATCACTTTGTAGAGCTTCCACTACTGATGACACATCTGGATGCTGAGATACAAGCAGAGTATCATCAGCATAGGTGGCCAACAGTGAGTTGGGGGTATCTGGCATATCGTGACAGTACAAGTTGAAGAGAATGGGACTCAGAATGGCGCCCTGTGGAACTCCGGATTCAATGGGCTTCTTGTTACTAAAACTTGAGGCTATTCTCATCTGGAAGGTTCTGTTTGCCAGGAAACTTTCTATAATTTTGCAAAGGTACCAAGGAGCTCCTGTTCTCTGGAAATTTTAAATTAAGCCTTCGTGCCATACCGTATCGAAGGCAGAATTTGCGTCCAGAAAAAGGGCTGCTGAATACTGTTTCCCTTCGAAACCTCGGATGATTTTTTCAGTCACTGTTTGCAATTGATGGACCGTAGAGTGCTTAGGGCGAAACCCGAATTGATGGGGCGAAAGGAGGTCGCTATCGTGGAGAAAGGCTAGTATCCTAGTGTATATTACCTTTTCTAGTAATTTAGAGAGACTGTTTAATAAACTAATTGGTCGATAACTTCCTGGCTCGTCCTTCGGTTTACCTGGCTTGTGTGTCACTATCACAACAGCATTCTTCCATTGAGCAGGGAAGTAATCATGACGGAGACAGCTGTTGAAGACGCTGGTGAGGAAAGCAAGCGCCCTTATGGAGAGATTCTTAAGAACAATGTTGGGAATGAGATCCTCGCCCGGCGCCTTTCGGGATTGCAATTTTGTAATAAATCCTGAGAGTTCTGTTGGGGTTGTGTATTTTAGAGGTAACTCGGCTGTGTGTATGGGGTTATTCTTGTAATGTGTGATGACAGCGGTATGATAGGTGTTGGTGGGAGTGGTATTGAAAGTGTGTTCGAAGTGAGTTGCCAGTACTGTACATTTGTCTTCGTCCGTCAGAGCTGTCTTTCCGTTGTGTCTAAGAGGTGGGATAGATACGGTCTATCGCAGTACACGTCTGGTCTCCTTCCACAGGTTTGGATCGCCTGGGGACATATCTTCCAAGAACTTCTTATACTTTTCGATCCGAAAATAATCCAGTTCCCACTTGATTTGTCTAATCAGTCGGTTTACCTGTCTAGAACATACCGCAATAATAAAATATTCTTGTATCTTGTATATCTTCACAGCATAAAAAGAAATCTCAGGTCATGTAATGTCAGAAAACTCAATTTTTGTGATATGACGTTGGAAGAGAGCTACAGCAGCGCTGACCCTCGGCAGAAACCGTCCCTTCCCCCTACTCTATCCCCTCCACCTTCCCTCTAAAGAAACTACCTAATTTTTCTAATTTAAACGTTTTTTCTCCGATATTTCGACAAATAAATGTTTCCAGATCATGTCCGTTTACTTCCATATAATATAAGTATACATATACTATTACTTTACTTTTGTTTACTATTAAATTATTAATTAAACTATTAGAAAAACAATGAAAACCTAAATTATAAAACAACATTTTCTTCATTTTGTCCTTTCTATTTCGTATTTCTCTCGACCTTTATTATTATCAATCTGCGCCTATCCAAATTAGCCCGCTAGAATCCCTAGAGACTTGCATCCATGACCCTCGTGGTCGAAATGTCTTAAAAAAAAAAAAATAAAAAAAAAAAAACAGCTTATTGGCAGCTATTACAGCTCTACATATTCTGGGCATTCTTTTCATAAGTTTCTCCAATTCTTCTGCAGAAATTTTCTTCCATTCATCCTGTCAAATTCTCCAGAGATCCTGTTTGTTAGTTGGAGCTAACCTTCTCACATTCCTATCCAACTCATCCTATAAAAGCTCAGAAACCACAGCGTGCATTTGCTGCTGCTGCGCTTTGCATTTTTGCTGCTCATGTAAAGTCAACTTAAGTATTACAGTCAGTGGTTACCTCAGGGGGAGCTTCTAGGGGTCCGAGTCTCCCAAATTAATAACAAAAAGTCTACAGCGTTAACCATGGAAACTGCTGGTTGTGCCCCCGGTAGTCTATACCCCCCACCCCTGTAGCCTAACTTTGCCCCCCCCCTGCTCAAAATCCTGCTCAGAATTACGTTATAAAATGAAACAAAGAGAACCGCTGACGCCAACTTATTACTTTCACATATTCAGTAGTGCCAGTATGAAAAGAAACATTTTTTTTCAACTAGAAATTTCAGCTTCAGAATTTCAAAACTCAGCGTATATTTTCTGTTCGATTACATAATTTCCTGTATACTTCGTTTAGCTTTAGGAAGTAAAAGCAGCCATGTGAGCATAGACTACAGAGAGATAACAGACTGAAAGTGTCAGTGATAACTTTCACTTACCTCAAGACAAGAGAAGACACGGAAAACAAAACTGTTGACTTTCATCACACTGTCTCATCTACTGTTCTCCACTTATCTGATTGTCAAATGCATTTCCGTATGTTTGTGACTACGGGAGGAAAGAACTAATTAGCCTATATTCCATCAGTGCAAAAAAAAAAAAAAAAATAGTATAGAACAAAACCGAGAACATTCATCACATCAAATTATTCGTTGGTAAATCACCAGAAACAGTACTTCCCCAGAGCGAATTAATCAGCTAAATTTCCGCTCTTATAAATATGTTAAAAATATGTGGTCAAAAAGAAAAATATAACGTCACTTGATGGGAGAAGCCAGCCAGCGCTGACACTCCCTCGAAAGTTAATTATCATTATACACTATCCTCAGAGAAGATCGCGAGGCCATCTCCTGTTCAAGCGGCGGGGAGGATTGTCAGGATGGGAATTAAAGGAAAGATCTTGTACGAGAGGATTTGAATGGAAAGAAAGGTTTCTGTGGAATGATTGGGATCGGGATTTGATTAATTCATTGACAGTGGGAATACTGAGATCTCTGTGTAGGACTTTATTGGTGACATAGAAAGGAGCGTTGACAATTCGTCGGAAGGAGTTTGGACTGGAATGCTTGGATACGATTGATGTTGGATGTTGAGTCAATGTATACATTGACTAGTTAATGTATACATTCACTGGAATTCATACTTTGACTGCAACATATACATATATCTTTAGTGGAATAGACAATATTTCAAAAATAAGTTTGTTTTATTTATTATTACAAGTTTCCACAATATGTCCGCGTTCCTCAACTTAGAAATTGTTAATCAGAGGAAGATTTACAACGTTGGAGGTCCCGTCGCGGCGGATTTCTAAGTTGAGGAACGCGGACATATTGTGGAAACTTGTAATAATAAATAAAACAAACTTATTTTTGAAATATTGTCTATTCCACTTGTGGTAACGAACACAAAGTCAGTTGTTCAATAATAAGTCCCATACCGCGTGGGAACTACACAAGTCACTCACTTACTGTGCTTGGTAACAGACGACTCACTTTATACCCGCGTGGTAATAACCAACTCACTTCCGCATGGTAACTAACGACTCACCTTATACCCGCGTGGTAATAAGCAACTCACTTCCGCATGGTAACTAACGACTCACCTTACACCCGCGTGGTAATAAGGACGAATCCATTCCGCACACTGCGTGCTGGCTCGACCCAGACTCTCAGTCCACCCCGCGTGGCGACCAACTGGTCCCTCTTGTTGTTAAGAGACGACTGAATCCTGTAGTTCAAAGAATCAACAAGTCACTCACCACAGGTCGTTCAAGGAACACACCGTAGGTATCGATTCTCGGCGTGTTCCCGAATTCACTCGCACTCAACTCGCGACTTAACACCACTAAAGATATATGTATATGTTGCAGTCAAAGTATGAATTCCAGTGAATGTATACATTAACTAGTCAATGTATACATTGACTGAATTCTCTAAAAGTGTACATGGATGTATACATTTACGTCTATGCCTTAGTGAAAGTATAAATAGCTAGCATTAATAACATAAATAGAAATATTACAAAAGTTGGGGGCGTATTTGCCGGCGTTCCGCCGGCGGGACGATATATCTGCCCCTCCCGTCGTTCCTATATTTGAAGTAGTACAGGTTCTAGCTTATAATTAAAATCAGCTTTTATTCAAAAGATCCATTTTAATATTGTTTACAAATGTTATATTTTATGTTATTGTTGCATCTTTCCTAGATATTTATATTGTAAAATAAATTTTGAAGTTTAGTTTTAGTTTTTTTTTTTGTACAAAAACCTTTTTTTCTTATTTATTTATACTTTCACTAAGGAACACTAGAAAATGTATACATTGTCTAGTAAATGTATACATTCTCTAGCAATAGTGTTCATTTTTATAATCAATTGATACTTTCACTAAAACGGCTAGTTAATGTATTACATTGACTAGTTAATGTATACATTCACTGGAATTCACACTTTGACTGTGACATATATATAACTACCGGTTTTGGCTTTACACCATCGTCAGGTCTAGTTAAGTTTGTTTTATTGAATTTCTTCTGATTATGCGACTATTTTTCTTGTTAGTCATAAGGAATCATAAGGAAAAAGGTTGCTCCATATATGGAAAGTGTTCCAAGTGAATAAGAAATTGTTGAAGTCAAGAGTTCTTAAAAGCAGTCGATGCCCTTGGAAATGAAGCGGCTTCAGTAAAAAGAAAAAGTGGAAATAAAATAAACAGTGAAAAAAATAAAGAAACCAGGTGTCTACTTTGTAAAGCAAACATTGAAGTCAAAGACTTTCAGTTGACCAGATCCGGGATAATTGAAATAAGGTTACATAAATGTCAAGGTTGTTTGTCAGCGTTATAACGTAACGTGGCGATTTGTCTTATGAAACTATTACTTCGAAGATAGTATAACTTCCGATAGTATGAATATATTGTATATTATATAATACAATACAGTAGAGAGTCGATTATCCGAACTAATGTTGTGTGGCGAGGTTCGGATAATCGAAATTTTTCAGCAACACAGAACTTTCGATGAATGAAGATTCACCACCAAGCTTCATGTTTAATTCCACTGCTTTTTCACACAAAATGGGCCCAGAAACCCGTTTTTGCAAAAACCAAGTGAATGTAGCATCTTCCAACAATTCGGATTTCGGTTTTTTTATAGTTTTACGATATGAACTGCCCTCCTCACTGTCAACAGATAACAAATAATTTCCATTTTATCTTTTAATGAAAGCACTACTCGTTTCCTTTTTGTCGACATGTTGTAAGTTTTACTTAAAATATGTAACTACTAACTGATTCAATGTACACCTGACAATGAATGATTTGGAACTGAGAGCATTGACTGGTAACCGACCATACGAATGGAAAGGGATTCCATGGAAAAATCCAATAAACAAATTACATAGACATACAAGTTAGTTCTTAGTAAACAAATATTGACTGTCTGCCAAGTCAAACTGAATTCATCGAAAAACTGATATCTCTTATACAGCTAACAAAGCTCTTTCTAAGAATTAATTAGGTTGGGGAGCCATGCTGGCTAGAGCGTAGGGCTTTGGTTGCCTGGTCTCACCATGGTTTGCGGGTTCGAATCCCGTCCGGGAGTGAGTTTTATTTCGTAGATAGAACTCTCTCACGGGGCCATGGATGTCGTAAATTATCTAGATAACACCTTTACACAGAGATATGGCTAATATGCAACGTACATAAGGCCAAAAAAAATAAATAAAAAAAAATAATTAGGCTTTCCTCATTGAAGTTCATGGAAAAACTAATTTGATTTTTTTTTTTTCCATGAAGCCAGTTTGGATAAGTGAACGTTCGGATAACTGATGATTGGATAATCGACGCTCTACTGTATCTGTAGACGTAATAAGCACTCATGTACAGATATATTGAGTCCACATCAAAGACTTTGGGAAAATGTCAACAGTATTAGTCACGAAGTTCAAATGTGCGTACGCATACTTTCCGGGCATCCGGACGCTTCGACTGGGGACAGCCTGACCACTGGATGAACTCCAGTGCCCTTCTTCCTTAAGAAACACAACTCGAGACTGTAGAACATCTAGTCCTCGACTGTTCGATGTATAGCCAGACTTGGAGAAGTTGATTCGAGGGACAGAACCTGCGGCAACTGGTGACGGAGACCGGAATCCCGGTGTTGCACCGGTGTGTCGCCATAGTCTCACTTAAACCGGAGCTCTCTCGACGCTTGATACTGGGTGATATTGAACATGTGCAAAGTGCACTCAACAGTTTATAATAAACTATGTCGGAGAATCACCGACAATGTACTTCCCCAGAATGAATTCAAACAATTAACTTTTCGCACTCCTCTGAAGCCTTTTTTTCTTATATTTGTAATCTGGAGGTCAGAAAATTTGAAATTCCGTTGAAAACTCCACATCGAAATTTTGACCGAATATATTCTGTACCATTTGGGAAAAACTAGGCAAGTCCAAAATCACAGGTTTTCAGGGCAGCGCTTTGAAGTTTTCTGTTTTCAATGTTATCAATAATTATTAAAATAATTAAATTGAATTTTCTATATTAAATTGAATATATTCAACAATTTCTCCATATTTTATTATGGAATGCATATATATTTAATTTTGTAATTTTATCATACATTTTTAGGACTTATCTAAAATTGCACCCCCACTTATCTAGTTAATCATCCGAAATCAAAAGAATTGTCTATTTTACACCATCACTTACCTAGTTATTCACGTACTTACCTAGTTTTTGCCAATGAAAGAAGCATTTCAGAACTGAATAACGGCAATTATCTCTTAACCGCATCTGGGCAAATGTTTCTATAAGTAAGATAAATAAGTTTAACCAATTTTAGGGCATGAACGAGGTTTTGATAAAAATAGATAAATGCAATTGCATAAAAATAGATTTATACAATTGTATAAATGCAATTGCATAAAAATAGATTTATACAATTGTATAAATCCATAAGCAAATTTCCGAGTTGTCTAAAAATGCCCAATGCGTTTTCAAGGATGCCATTGACATTACGACTTGCATTCTTTTACACGATGTGTAGGACACCAATATGGGGTTGCCCAGAGTATTTATCTCATTTTTAGACACAAATCGACTTATCTACTATTTCCCAAATGTTACAGAGACGGGAAATTTTATGTATAGATTCTGGAATCTTGAAGTAAGATATTAATTATCAGCCTAATCGGTCGAAAGTGAAAGAGAGAAAGAGATAGAAAATTTTCAGCGAGAGTAACATTCAAAAATTGGTATCGAAGTTATGCCGTTCGATGTTCTGTCTATTACACCTTTGGATTTGGTATGAAGTGGCGATGTTTTAGGGGTTTGTCGATATTCGGTGAATCATCAATCAACTAAGTTTACTCTCTCCCTCTGGGACTTGTGATCCTTCATATTGAATCTCATGTTGATGCATATTTACCATGGTTTTGTAGTTGAGCCCCATCCTCTGATCCATATTTCCTTTCTGTCGATTTCTTTCAAAATGGCGTCCTGTACTGGATCCACATTTACAATTGCATGTTGATACATTCATTAACCTGAAAATTAAATGCACAGTAGCAAAACGTTGTGGACAGTAATTAAAGTTCAGTGTAAAACATATTATTCAAGTAACAAAATTAATTCACATTTACAACATTAAATTCAGGGTAATAAATTTATAACACGGTTAAAACAGTAAACGAATAGTAAAAAAAAGAAACTCACAATAAGAAGGATATATTGACAGTAAATAAATTAAGTGCTAATAGAAATATTTAACGTTTGATAAACAATATAAACTCCCAATAAAAAGGATATATTCACAGTAAATAAATTAAGTGCTAATAGAATAATATTTAACGTTTGGTAAACAAAATATACTCCCAATAAAACGGATATATTTACGGTAAATAAATTAAATGCTAATAGAATAATATTTAACGTTTGATAAACAAAATAAACTCCCAATAAAAAGGATATATTCACAGTAAATAAATTAAATGCTAATAGAATAATATTTAACGTTTGGTAAACAAAATATACTCCCAATAAAACGGATATATTTACGGTAAATAAATTAAATGCTAATAGAATAATATTTAACGTTTGGTAAACAAAATATACGCCCAATAAAACGGATATATAGACAGTAAATAAATTAAATGCTAATAGAATAATATTTAACGTTTGATAAACAAAATATACGCCCAGTAAAAAGGATATATTCACAGTAAATAAATTAAATGCTAATAGAATAATATTTAACGTTTGGTAGACAAATTATACGCCCAATAAAAAGGATATATTCACAGTAAATAAATTAAATGCTAATAGAATAATATTTAACGTTTGATAAACAAAATATACGCCCAGTAAAAAGGATATATTCACAGTAAATAAATTAAATGCTAATAGAATAATATTTAACGTTTGGTAGACAAATTATACGCCCAATAAAAAGGATATATTCACAGTAAATAAATTAAATGCTAATAGAATAATATTTAATTAGTTAATCCAAGTTTGGATTAACTTACTATGCAATACATTTTTAGTTATTAGGTTAAATTTGTTTTACAGTGTTGCATTTTATTGTTCATTTATCATTTTGTACAGTGTAATTAACCTTTCTTACTCGGTAAGCTCCTTTTTTTTTACTATGCGTTCAAATCCTTGCCCATTCGTTACTTCCACTACCAATCGACCGGTTTGGCTGAAAACCAATATTCGATTTTTGAATAATCGACTTTTATATAACTGTCGAAACTTGTTAATAAGACTTTTCCCTACTGCAACTCTTTCAAAACAGCAATTTCACAGTACGACCTCTTGTAACAGGAGATTCATATTATTTGTAATCAATGGTCGTTACTTGTTACTCTATCGTTTTATTCTAAGGATATGACACAATTGTTCTTTTTATATAATAATTGATTTTATAATATATTAATAATCTTATTATGTGTAAATTGTTTACATCACAAAGCAGACAGGAATTGTTTACTGTTTGTGTGTCTGTGAACACGATAACTCCCAATAGAATGAATGTATCGACTCGAAGGTTTATATGTGAATCCAGAACCCCATTAAGGCAACACCAATTAATTTTAAGCCGAACCAGCCAATGAGAATTGAGGGATTAGGAGGGAGGCTTAACACAGAAACTTTAATAACTCCATATGAAGATGGCTGGTGTAGTGAGAAGTAATTATTTCACAGGTTGTAAAATAAACTATACGACTAAACTACTCTTAGTCTGATCTCTCAAAGATTTTATTAATTTTTGCTAGACGGCTTTCGAGGTTACCTCATCATCAGGCAGTCTGATAAAATTATCTTGAAAACAACATAATTTACAAAATTTTAATATATAAGATTTAAAAAAAAACAGTTGTGACTCAGATGGGGAACAGGTATTACACATCTGCCCCCATCCATGAAATTTTAAATTGTTAAATTGTTGTTATATAGTTTTTTTATATAAGTTTATTTAAATTGTTTAACTCTTATTTATTAAAACTTTTTTATATTTTACAACCTGTGATCTAATGAATGTTTCAATATGAAATTTTATAATTAAATTCAAAACCTCATGAGGACGACATCTATCAATTTTCCGCAAAATTGGCCGAAGACAAGGGCGACTTCCTAATTCCAAAAATGGGAAAAAAAAAATCTGACTGTCTGTGTGTGTGTCTGTGAACACAATAACGTTCAATAAAATGATTTTATCAACACGAAATTTTATGTGTGTATCCAAAACCCAGTTGGGACGACACTTGTTAATTTTGAGCCAAATCGGTGAAAGGTGATTCACCAACGATTTTTGGAATCATGCTTCAGAAAACATGAAATTCCGTTAGGAACTCAGGAATTTCTAACCGATCATATAACTTGTCCTATACTTCTGTGATTAAGAAATTATTGTTGTTAAATAAAACTAAATATAAATAAATAATAATTAGTTATAATAAAAAAATAAAATAATAATAATTAAAACAAAATGAAATAAATAATAAACAATAAGGATTACCACATTTCCTGTAGAAATTTTATAACTGGTCTTCTATTTAATTTTAATTTCTACAGTAGTTTTTCGAAAGGGCCCTAAAAAAGTATCAAAAGTTCAACACGTGCAATTTTGAAGAAAGTGCACGTATATTTTAAAAAAATTTCAATTAACAAACTTTTTATTTGGATTTCTAAAGAGATGCCATCTTGTCTCCTAAATTTTGCAAAAACACAAAGCTAATGCAAAGGTTTTCAAATAATTTTACTGGACCAACAAGGAAAATGAATAGAACAGAAATTTCGAGAACAAATATTGGGTTAATTTTCTTAAATCATCTACATTATTAAATAAAAAAAACTAAACATTGAAACAAACAAAAATCAAAAGAAAAATCTTAAAAACTAAATTCTTAAAACTATATCATTTTTTTGTTATATATTTTTGGCCATTCTTTAAATTTAAGTTATATATTTCTGGGCATATATCCTGTACATATAAACAAACAACAGTACCTTCTTTTCGGATCAAATTCACCTTTATTTCACTTCTATTTAGTTCATCACAATTTAAGCCTAAACACCACTCTCCATGTTCACTCAGACCGTCTCACCTCAACCCAGGCCTCGACTTGTCTCCACAAACTAAAAAAACAGCTGATGGCTGTGTTTTTTTTTTACTCATTTGTTTTGAAAGAAATTTGTTTTTTATTTTTTTAATATTAATAATTTAATCATTTTAATGTGTGTATTTTTTTTTTTTATACATCATACTTCTTACAACTGGAGAAGTAACGACTAAGGGCATAAGTAAGTCATTCCCTCGTTGTAAGGGTGCTATGAAAGAAACCCGCCCTCGTGAGATACAAATAATGAAACTGCTACGCAATGTGACTTTACCATATACAGTTTCAATGAACACTTTTTTCATTCACGATTCCTCAGTTAGAGTTTCAAGGACATCAGCATAAATTTGAATAGATAATTATTCTATTGTATGTCGTGGGATGTTTAATAAATCTTTTTGTGTATTTAAGCAAATGTATCTAACTACTTACATTAATAAATAAATATAAAAGGGGGATGAAAACGTGACGCTTTTATCTCTCAGATGTTTAAAAAAATGCTCCAAATTTCTTTTTACATCCTCAACCGTATGAGATATAGGGGAGGTTATAGTTAGGTCATATCGCCTACTACCAGAGCGCTCTTTCGACGCTTTAGTGGACATGAGCCCGACTCTACTGTGAGTGACCTAGGCTAGGGATCTTAAACGAGGACCTGACATTGTACAGGCTCGAGACCTTCGCTTAACGTCCCATCCGAAGGACGGCGGCCTCAAGGTTTTTTTAACTCCCAGATAAAAAAAAACCTTAACAATAAATTCCTGGCAATTAACTGGCTCAGCAGGTAATAATCAATTAAGTATTCGCTCTCCCTCCAAAATCAATTAAGTATTCGCTCTTCCTCCAAAACCAATTAAGTATTCGCTCTCCCTCAAAAATCAATTAAGTATTCGCTTTTCCTTCAAAACCAATTAAGTATTCGCTCTCCCTCCAAAACCAATTGAGTATTCTCTCTCCCTCCAAAACCAATTAAGTATTCGCTCTCCCTCCAAAACCAATTAAGTATTCGCTCTCCCTCCAAAACCAATTAAGTATTCACTCTCCCTCCAAAACCAATTAAGTATTCACTTTCCCTCCAAAACCAATGAAGTACTCGCTCTCCCTCCAAAACCAATTACGTATTCGCTTTCCCTCCAAAACCAATCAAGTATTCACTCTCCCTCCAAAACCAATTAAGTATTCACTCTCCCTCCAAAATCAATTAAGTATTCACTCTCCCTCCAAAACCTATTAAGTATTCGCTCTCCCTACAAAACCAATTTGTAAGTCTTATGCCCACCAGAGCGACGAAAGAGCGCTCTGATACTAGGCGATATGACTTTGTAGTTAAAGCCCGGGCATGAGTCATAATAACTAACTCACTCGAAATGAATTTATCGACACAAAATTTAGTATGAAGATTTAGCCGCTCCAATGTAAGTCAACTATTATTAAATAGCCAAACAGTCGATTCGTTTTGGAGGGAGAGCAGAAACTACTACTAGTATTTAGTTGATTAATTTGTGCTGGGGAAGTACACAGTGATTCTACGACAACTCCTTTTGTTTTTCCTATCTGTATAAGATACTAAAGATTACAGATTGTGGCTCCCAGTGTGGGCAGATTTAATCCGCTGTATAAGAATTGATAAGATCACATCAAGGTAAATCGTCTTAGCAAACTACACAGCTCCATTTATGGTAGCGCAAACGGCATTATGTAGTTTGGTGTAGGTGCGCTAATGGCAATGCATGAATAGATACGAATACTTCTTGGGAACTATCGAAAAAGAAAGAGGCTATAGACCCTGGCAAGAGCAAAAAACGAAGATAAAAATTAAATAAACTAAAAAAAATAGGTTTTATTAAAAATGGATTGCTTGCAAGTTAACAATAGGATCTTGAAATTTCCCGTGCGTCTGATTCCTGAATCAGCAGTCAGCTGTTACATAAATGTACATGTAAAAACAAGTCATATTACATTTATTTAAATATATATGAATTCCATCATTTCATTTCCTCGCTCAAAATCGTCATTTATATTATACTTATATACTCTTAAAGCTGATTTTACATGCGCAGTAAAAATGCAAAGCGCAGCAGCAGCAAATGCACGCTATTGGATGTGAGTCATTTAATTCCAAAAGTACAGAAACCACAGTTACAGTCAGTGGCTACCTCAGGGGGAGCTTCTAGAGGTCCGAGTCTCCCAAATTAATAACAAAAAGTCTGCAACGCTAATCACGGAAACTGTGGGCTATGCCCCCGGGAATCTATACGCCCCACCCTCATAGCCTAACTTTGCCCCCCTTTGCTCAAAATCCTGGCTACGCCCCTGGCTATAGAGTATGGAGATTCAGCGAAGAGATCGTACTAATCGATTATGTTTTCTCTCTTCTCCCCCCCCCCCCCCCCCCCACATCCCCCCAAAAAAACAGACTATTTTGACTCATAATCAATATTGATTTGTAAATCCTCATTCTAAATTTTGGATTGATAGATTCATTGGTTATTCGAGTTTTTGTGTTCAGCTCTTCCCCTAATTTTGTTTGCCCGATTTGACTCAAATTTATGTGTTCCTTCCGAGATTTTGGAATACTTTGGAAATTTCATGTGTTCTTTCGGAAAATTTAACATCCCTTGTTATACGAAATAGTGTTTGAGGTGTTATCGGCAAATGGATCGAAGCGTCTCTAACTACACCAGCTCGATGGTCGATTATGGGGTGGCAATTCTTTTCATATCTTTTTGATAGTACAATACATTTTTGTAATAATTATAAAAATTATTATACAGTGAAATAGAGTTACATTTAACCCTCGCAAGGTAATGTGGGGTCTTAGAGTAAGTCAAATATCGATTTATAGCCAAGCTAGTCGATTGGTTTTAGTGGAAGATCGAATACTTAATTGAGTAATCCTTGCTGGGGAAGTGCATAGCCAGTGATTCACCGACGACTTTTTCCTCTGACTATTCTTTAACGTAATTTTTTTCAATTTTACAAAATTTGAATTTATAGCTGATAAGTCAAAAACCTTGAATGTACTTACAAGGCGTTGTTTACAAACGTACAACTTCTAATCAGTCAAACAAACCTGCTTCATCAAGGATTATAAAACAAATAATCATCACTATCGTATAATACGTATTATAGTAGTTTTGTAATCTGTCAAATATTCGAAGTTGAGTTTGCACAGGAATTACGAGTACATAGTTAGTTATTTATGACTCATACCGGGGCTTTAACTACAAAATCATATCGCCTACTACCAGAGCGCTCTTTCGTCACTCTGGTGGACATGAGCCCGTATCTATTGTGGGAATCCTAAATTCACCTAGGGGTCTTTAACGAGTACCTGACATCGTACAGGCTCGGGATCATCGCTTAACATCCCATCCGGAGGACGGCATGCTTAAGTTTATTTTACCTCCCAGATAAAATAAATTAAGGGCCTCGGCCGGGTTTTGAACCCGCGCTACCAGCAACCTCGAAAATAAAATACCTATACAGTAAAATCCTTTTATAACGATTCCTGATTTAACGATATTCCGTATAAAACTATCTAAAACATAACAAAAAGTTGTTTTTTCATTGCGGTTATAACGATATAATATATATGTACATACGCACAAACATACATACATAATTGGGTAAAACAGTATGAGTTTTGAACGGATGAAAAATACGAATATTATAGAAAAGGGTTTTAAACCCTTACAAATTATACTAAATGAGTCATTCCATTTCCCCCTTGAAGAATTTTCTTCCAACTCCCTTCTTCCCTTCTAGTGCGTATATTCCTAGTTTCAGATTAGTCTTTCCTTTGTCTCCGTAGGGATCGTGACTTCGGAACTTCATAACCATGTAAGCAAAAATGTATACTTAAAAAAACCAAGCAAACTAAAATAACTGATTTTTTTGTGGAAAGTTAATACATATGTAATCATGTGTATGCATAATTTATGTATACAGTTACAAATGTATGTAAGTAAATTTTCAAAAGTAAATAAAAATATGTAAACTTTCTCGTTATGATCATTGTAAAATACTTTTTTTTCACTAACAAGCCCATACATTTGTATAAGGTTTAACAGTTTGGTTCCGGATATAACGATGTATTTTTCTTAGTCCCTTGAATATAACCGGATTTTACTGTATTTATATCGGAATTATATATGTTTTCCGACTCCTAATATCCGAAAATGTAAAGAAAGTTTATATATATTTATACAATTTATATATTCGTTTGTAGAAGGTTTAGTGAGGGAGAGTGGAAACTTTAGTTGATAATAAATTTGAAGCTGGAAAAGTATATATATTGGAAAAGTATAATATATTATACTTTTCAAAGCTGTTTCTGATATGTTTTGCTATTGCGAGGGAGGGGAGTGACGGTTTGCTGGTTTTGAAGAAAGCTACTATGATGTGTGTGTGTTTAAAGAAAGGCGACCGACAGAGTTGGAAGGTATCATACACGGTCTACTGGACTGCATCAGGTGTCCCTATAGAACAGGACCGACGGACCATGGAGGGCGACATCCTGGAAGGAAGCGATAAGAGGAGCCCTTTTCTTAGGGCAGGTTGTAGGGCTCAAGGGATCTTAGCTCTCCTCACCCGATAGTGACTCCCAGGTGTAGACAAGGACGGATTTACAATTGAGGAACTCAAGGCACCTGCTCTGGGCTGCATGAATTAGGGGCGGCAAAATTGGATTTTTACACTAAAATTGATTTTTTAAAGAGATTTCTCATCCACTACAGATATCCCATAATATTTTTTTAAATATATTAAAAACAATATTAATACAATTTAAAATTTAAAAAAAAACCTGACACTTTTCCCACTCCTACACTCCACCTTCACATCTCTCCTCAGACCTTCTCACCTCCATAACCCAACTTAGATTGGTCCACACTATTAAAACAGCTGAGCGTCGTCTTTTGTTCTTCATTCATTGGTTGTTTTAAAACAAATACGACTTCATATATTTTTCCGCTATTTAAGTTGCTTCACTGTTTTTACACAAATAAATATAATTAAATTTATAATATTTTAATAATTACAATGTGTGTAATTTTATACATCACAACACATTTAATTTCGCGGTGATATTCATACTATCGAATATGGAGATCGAAAAACATGAAATTCCTGTTAAAACTCAAGATCGAACTTCTAGCCGATTACATAACTTCCCCTATACGAAGTAAAACACCCGAGAGGGTATCAACATTTAACTGTTGTCATAGCAACATAACGCTCACGCTGCGGGTGCTATACATCGGCATGTCTGTCCTTTTCCACTTCCAACCAATCGGCCCACTGGTCCCATGGGACCATGATTCACCGGCCTCACTTCCTTTTCACTAATTCTCTATAACGGTTATAACTACCTGCTGGTCTAGTACAATAATGTAACAGTAAAATTCAATATACCGAAGAAGATCCAAGGCATCTGACGAAAGAGTAAATAAGGGTAATTTATGTAGTCGTGATGGCTCGGGGGGGGGTTTTCCATTTGACGAATTTACAAATACTTCAGCCATAGCAACCTTTAGCTGTCACAGAACACCAGAAATTGCACAAGAACCATTAGAAGCAATTTTGTAACCTCATCCCTCAAGGAATTATATCTGAAATCCGTGATAGAGGCTTTAACCTCTACGCTGTGTTGATGGGATGTGCCACTGATGATGACGCTTTTACTTTGAAAACAGGCTCTGGTCAAAATAATACAACGAGAAGACATATTTTATTTTTATTATATATCTGAAATTTTTTATTTACATCAGACTCACAATAGCGCAAAAATTTTGAAACACAAAGGTTTGAATCGATATTTCTTTCAGATGTCCCCGAATTCTTTGTATTTTTACATCATATCCACCATCCTAGGCCAAATTACAGGTGGTAAGTACGCAGAGAAAGTAGATAGATGATAATAGTAGCTCAGTGGTGTGCGAGCTTGCTTACTGAGCTCAAGATCGCGGGTTCAAGACCCAGCCGAGGCCCTTAATTTTTTTATCTGAGAAGTTAAGAAGCCTTGAGCACACTGTCCTTCGCATAGAACGTTAAGCGATGGTCACTAAGATAATAAACTTAGGTAGCCAAAATTTAATACTCCCAAAGTAGAGTCGGCTCTTGTCCAACAGAGTGACGAAAGAGCGCTCTGGTAGTAGGTAGTATGACCTCACGGTTAAAGCCCGGGCATGAGTCATAATAACTAACTGCATATTTATATACATAAATAAATATAATCAAATCTTTATTCATATGTGATAGTAAGATGTTGTGGGACTAGATTTCTAATAGAAATAAAAGACGTTGTCTTCCCACTGTTTTATTTATACCAGAACCGGTTTTCGACGCAACAGCGTCATCATCAGTGGTTCATCCACCCACACAGCACAGCGGTTGGAAGATATTGGCCAGTTATCTTCCAACCGCTGTGCTGTGTGGGTGGATGAACCACTGATGATGACGCTATTGCGTCGAAAACCGGTTCTGGTATAAATAAAACAGTGGGAAGACAACGTCTTTTATTTCTATTACAAATCTTTATTGGTCCTCAAGAAACATATATTTAAGCCAAGGAGTTCGCCCTGATATTTTCAATCTTGAACATTGAATGAAAATATGAAAAATTATAGAATATTAAAAGTGAATCACAAATGTATTTTAATTAATCCTTTTCGCTCTCCCTCTAAAACTCAATAGTTGACTTACAAAATGGCTCCTGAAGAAAAAAATAAAATAAAATAAATAATAATTAAAAAAAAAAAAATAATAATAATAATAAAAATGTCTCCGTGAAGTCATTAAGAATATGTATAGTTATTATATTGTACATATTATTCATGACTCACAGAGACATTTTTATTATTTATTTTTTTTATTACTATTTATTTTATTTTTTTCTCTCTTGTATTTAGTTATAATTGTACATAAATTGTTCCATTACCTATTGTCAACAAATTTTTTTATGGTCTGTACGGATTGTAAATATGCATAATAAAATATTTCTAACCAAAAAATATGTGTGATCAAAAGTGGACAACACCTATCGATTTTCAGGCAAATCGACCAAAGGGGAGGAGAGGATTAGAAGACACAACAAACAGTCAAACAGTCTAATAACCTAATTAAAATTTCATTTGTGAATTTAAAACCCCATAAGGACGACACTTATTACTTTTTAGCTGAATCGGCAGAAGGGATGAGGGTGATGAGAAGGGGATACAATTCAAAAATCACATAACTGCCGTTGTAATGAATGTATCGACACAAAAAACCCAATAACTGCCGATGTAATGAATGTATCGACACTAAACCCCCAATAACTGCCGATGTAATGACTGTATCGACACTAAAACCCGAATAACTGCCGTTGTAATGAATGTATCGACACAAAAAACCCAATAACTGGCGATGTTATGAATGTTCGACTCACAAAACCCAATAACTGCTGATGTAATGAATGTATCAACTCAAAAACCCCAATAACTGCCGTTGTAATGAATGTATCGACAAAAAAAAAACCAATAACTGCCGTTGTAATGAATGTATCGACACAAAAACCCCAATAACTGCCGATGTAATGAATGTATCAACTCGAAAACCCCAATAACTGCCGATGTAATGAATGTATCGCACAAAAACCCCAATAACTGTCGATGTAATGAACGTATCGCACAAAAACCCCAATAACTGCCGATGTAATGAATGTATCGACACAAAATTTAGTATGAGGATTCAGGAGCCCCTATCTAAGTTAACTACAGAATATTAGCGCAAATGTTCAACTGGTTTTGGAGGGGGAGTGAAAAGATAATTAATTCGTTCTGGGGAAGTACATTTTCGGTGATTCACCGACGCCTTTTTTTTTAAATTCGACTCGCGATACATCTGCAAGCACGATGCATTGTTCACCTGGTACAGGACTGCACCTGATTGCTGAGTGCTACTCGTACCTTCTCTAATGAATGTCTAATTATTCAATGAAATACAGATTTAACCTGATACATATATTAATTATTAAATTGAGCCATGGTAGCATAACATGCCCGTTAGAAACAAGGTTGCAACATGTTTCATATTCTGGCCATGATCATGTTGGTGCCCGCATTACGAAACATAATCAACACAAACTGTTACGTTATGTTCTACTTATCAACTAACAACCTTCAAATACACTCTGATCATCCATCCCAACTAGATAATATATTCAAATAGATTAAATGTATTTAAGGTGGATTTTACTTCCAAGTGTAGGGAAAGTTATGTAATCGGCCAGAAATTTGGTTGTTTTCACCGCAATTTTTTTTTTTTTTCGTTGGAAAGAGCGCTCTGTTAGTAGGCGATATGACCTCGTAGTTAAAGGCATGAGTCATAATAACTATATATATGTTGATATATATAGTTATTATGACTCATGCCCGGGCTTTAACTACGAGGTCATTTCGCCTACTACCAGAGCGCTCTTTCGTCATTCTGGTGGACATGACTCTACTGTGGGAGTCCTAAATTTTGCCTAGGTACTCTAAATTTTTATTCTTCTGGGGCAGGGGTCTTTAACGAGTACCTGACATCGTACAGGCTAGGAACCATCGCCTAACGTCCCATCCGAAGGACGGCGTGCTTAAGTTTATTTTACCTCCCAGATAGAATAAACTAAGGGCCTCGGTCGGGCTTCGAACCCACGTTCTTGAGCTCAGAAGGCAAGCATGAATACCACTGAGCTACCGGGCCCTCAAAGTATATATATTTTTTTTTTAATTTACAACGAGATATTTACAACTATATATAATATATATACAAGAAGCAAATGTGCTAAGGTAGAAAAAAATGGGAATGTCGAAATGGCAATGTCAAGAGAGGATAAATCATCCAGTGGTGACACTCCCTAGGCACTGAGTCGCACTCATTTATGGCTAACCACTGTCATTGCCGTTGGCGCTTAAGGCGTCGTTCGGGAACTGTGGCAGAAGGGAGGGCATGAACTAGAGGTTGACAAAGGGAATATTGAGATCAGTGTGAAGGGAGATGGAGATGTAATAAGGAGCATTGGCTATTGTACGAAGGATTTTGGAATGCATTGAATGCGCTGAAGATTGGACGCTTTGGTAGAACCTGACAGTTCAAGTCTATAATCTCAGCCCAAGCCTATAGGGTGGAATTAAGCGATGGTCCCTCGAGCCAGTTTGATATCATTTACTAGTTAAAGTCTTCTGCCTTAGTTAACTAAACCTCAGTTGACAAAATGTATGACTCCCACAGTAGAGCTAACAGGAAAGATCATTGAATGCTTAGGTCCCTAGGGACCAGTCCTTCCAATTTAGACCCTATGATATCACTTGCTACGTACCATAGATCTTAATTTTCACAGATGCATCCATTGTTCTGGTCATCTTGTCATACACACTCCACAAAGAGGACATACTTCTTTAGAGATGGTTGGTATTTCTCTGGGCCATAGATCTGGAGAATGATACTCTCTTCTATGTTTATGAATTAGTTCATTAAACCTCTTCCTCTGTCTTCTATATAGATCCTGAAACAATCCTTCACAAGAACCCCCATTCAGCCTAAACGATCTGTGGATGTCTGTATCATCCCAGCACAACACTGGCACTTCTGTGACAAAACGAACCGCTATTGTTACATCTATCCCATTGTACCCTTCTCATTGTAAGTTGTATACGATCTGAACAATACTATACATATTGTCGGCTTGATACGAATTGTCACTGAATACATTTTTCATATATTAATTCTAATACCAATCCCATTGAGGATTGGTTCATTTTTAGGTTCAGGTCACACAACTAAAATTTCGTGTCGATAAATTCATTCTATCGACAGTTTTTAAGTTAAACCACCCCCCTAATCCCCTTCCCTTCTGCCGATTTGACTGAAAATCAATAGGTGTCATTGGTAGAGTCTTCTGGATTCACATATAAAATTTCGTGTAGATACGTTCATTATATCGGGAGTTATCGTCTTCAAAGAGACACATAGACAGGCAGTATTTTTTTTTTTTTTCATATTTGTAATCTGGATGTCGGAAAACATGAAATTTCGTTGAAAACCTGCATGGAATTTTTACCGATTATATAACTTCTTCTATACTTCGGTAAGCTGGAAAAGTAAAAAAAAAAAAAAAAAATCTCGCAATACAAGTTCAAATGTTCCTCTCTGTGACAAAGTGCCCCGTCCCATTAAACAGGCTCTTGTCAGTAGACAGTGACATTAATGGAGAAACTTTTAGTGACCTGACACTGGATGACAGTAATTTTAGTGGGGGCTGAAGGGTGCTTTGCAACTTTCACAAACATCCCCTAGATCTGAGTTCAGTTAGTCATCAGTATCTACCAATGTTCAATTAATTTTGTAATATTTGACTAAAATTATAATCTCCTAGAAGTCATTCTCCCATTTTTTTTTTTTTTTTTCTGAAATTGGGAAACTTGAAGATAGGAAAAGAAAAATATAGTTCTTACCCACACAATATATATTTTTAGGGTGAGCGCTTTCTGTTGTAACATCGTCTGATACTTTAAAAAACACATGCAGTATGCATCAACAATGCAACCAGTTTATATATTCTCATAGAAAGCATCATCTTTATTTTGTTACTCTCTTCTTGCTACTTTAATATTTATACTTTTCATTATTCATATATTATATTTATTCTATCATAGATGTAACACTGATGATGACGCTGTTGCGTTTCGAAAACGGTTCTGGTCAAAAATAAAACAGTGGGAAGACGTCTTTTATTTCTATAAAAAATCTCGTCTCACATCTTACTAATACATATGAATTTATATGTTATTATAGTTAGTTATTATGACTCATGCCCGGGCTTTAACTACGAGGTCATATCGCCTACTACCAGAGACCTCTTTCGTCACTCTGGTGGACATGAGCCCGACTATACTATGGGAGTCCTAAATTTTGCCAATCATTAATTTTTATTCACCTAGGGCATCGTACTGGCTCGGGACCATCGATTAACGTCCCATTCGAAGGACGGCGTGCTTAAGTTTATTTTACCTCCCAGATATAATAAACTGAGGGTCTTGGCCGGGTTTCGAACCCACGAACTTGAGCTCAGAAGCCAAGCACGCATACCACTGAGCTACCGGCGCCCTCTATACATTATTATATATTATGTATTTTATAAAATTGTAATTCCTTAAGTAATCTTCTCATAAATATATATTTAAGTTAGAGGGTGCCGGTAGCTCAGTGGTATGCGTGCTCGCCTTCTGAGCTCAAGGTGGTGGGTTCGAAATCCGGCCGAGGCCTTTAGTTTATTTTATCTGAGAGGTAAAATAAACTTAAGTACGCCGTCCTTCGGATGGGACGTTAAGCGATGGTCCCGAGCCTGGTCAGATACTCGTTAAAGACCCCTCCCAAGATGAATAAAAATTTAGGGTAGGCTAAATTTAGGACTACCACAGTAGAGTCGGGCTCATGTCCACCAGAGTGACGAAAGAACGCTCTGTCAAAAAGAGAGTTGGAGAAGATATTTTTTCGTCTCCACAGAAACACATTTTGAATTTGGCACTTGAGTATTGATTTTTTCTTGTCCTGTATATGTAGATATGGTGGCATGAGAGGAAGGTCACCCAGTGGTAGGTCCTCGGGATGAAAAAGTATCATTATTATAGAACAAAAAATAATAATAAAATAAATAAAAAGAATTAAAAGACAATTTTGTTGGATGGGTAAGTGAGGTAATAAAAGTAAAGGAAATTTGAGTTGAAAAATTTATTAATTATTTAAGATGGCAGTAAGTCGCGGTTTCATCTTCTCTTCAACCTTCGTGGGGGGTTAAGTGGTTAGTTAATCAAGAAAAGCGTTGTCGGAAAATAAATATTTTCGTCTCCACAGAAACACTTTTAATTTGATTGGCTCTTGAAGATGGTGTAAAAACCGAAAGCATTCTGCGAAAATATCTAACTTTAATCACTTTCTCTGCTCCTCTGGGGTTTTTCTGGATGTAAGGAAGTCAATTTCAGTATAACGAGGTACAATGAAATAAAGAAAAACCCTTGATGCTAATATTTTGAGAGAAGAGAGGAGACAAAATTATTTGTAAACATTTTTTTTGTATAAGAAAGGATGTTTAGTGAATGTTGTGTTTGTGATCCACAAAGCTGGATTTAGGAGTGGGCAACAGGGGTTGAAGCCCCGGGGCCTCCACAACGTGAGAAAATGTATTATTATTTTTTTTCTACTTAAGTTTTTATAAAAATTAAAGTCTATAATTTTGCCATCGATATGGTGAAATTATAGTTGAAGTTTATAAAATGATTCAAGTAAGCATTTATTATTATTATACATATATTTCAATATAAAATGATAAAAAAATGATTTTGGAATGATCATTTATGTATGTAATATTAAAAATCGTGATTCCTATTTACTTGAATCAATAGTACAGAAAATGGCGAGCACTATTCGAAGAAATATCGAAGAAGAAGAAGGAATGGAAACAATCAAATATATATATTAGAGAAAAAAAAAGTATAATAAATAAATATTTTTTAATTTATTAATTTTTTTAATTTATTTATTATATATATTTTTTTCTCTTAGGCTTTATGACTCATGTCCAGGCTTTAACTACGAGGTCATATCGCCTACTACCAGAGCTCTCTTTCTTCACTCTGGTGTCTATCCTAAATTTTTATTCATGTAAGGTGTTTTCTTAAACGACATCGTACAGGCTCCGGGACCATCGCTTAACGTCCCATCCTCCCAGATAAAATAAACTAAGGGAACTCGGTCGGGTTTCCTTAAGCTCAGTAAGCAAGCACACATAACACTCAGCTACCGGCGCCCTCTATACTTAGTTCTGAGATTCATGTTTCTGTTGGTGTCTGAAGTCATCCTGGGCTAATGGCTTCTCCATGATTACCTTAAGGTCAGTTGCCAGTGGCGGTGCCTAGTGGGAGGTCGCTTGAGTTCGTTGTACCTTAACTTTCATTTCACCTTTGGCGGTCTTGAGTTTTTTTTTCTGATTTGACTGCTGCTCCTGCAGTTAATAGTTTCAGCATGACTGTTTTCTTGACAATCCTTCTCTCAGAAGGAATATTTTTTTCGGTACTTATACTTTGCCACCCTTTTTAAGGAAACTTGCTATTTTCACTATTTTTAGAAAAAAATAGCACGTGCCAAAAAACCTTAGAACGAGTAGATTATGATTATTTTTATATAAATTTTAAAGGTCACAGATATATATTTATATTGATAGGATCCTTTCTTGTTCGTAATATATGTATATGGTGGGCTGGTGTTTTACACCTAGGGACCTAAGCATCCTGTGCCCTTATCCCTTCCCTGGAAGCGCTGGTCTTCCCCCTTATTATATTACCTGTATGTTTATACTACCTAAACCAAGCCCTTCATGAAGTGCTCAATCTCCCAGTTTCCTTAATGAACCTGAGAATGCTCTCATAGTCCAATGTTCTAAAGTCCCCCTCCGCGACCACATCTCCACCAAAGATGCGGAATCTCGTTCGGGCATATCCCGAGCAGATGCCCAGGAAGTGTGCCGCCGTTTCGTCTTCTTCCCCACATCTGTCACAGGTAGGACTGTCCTTGACTCCCACAGTGTGTAGGTGTCTAACTTGAACGCTGAATGATAGATGTACTTTTTTTTTTTTTTTTGACCTTTTGTACGATGCATATTAACCATGTCACTGTGTTCTCAAGTTATTTACAACATCCATGGCCCCGGGAGGGAGTTCTATCTACGAAATAAAACTCACTCCCGGACGGGATTCGAACCCTCAAACCATGGTGAGACCATGGGACCAAAACCCTACGCTCTAGCCCGCACGGCCACCATGTACTTAATTTCTTCTTTATTTTAAAATTAGGACGACTACACTCTGACGGTCATCTGACCAAGAGGTCGTCTTTAGTATAAGATTTTTGATCTTCAAATTATTTGTATATGTGTATTTTATTTATAAATAAATAAAGACTTAATAATTATAAAGTTTAAGTATCTAATTTGTAAGATATCTTAATGTATACATTCTTACAACGTATCCTATTATCATGTTATGGTTTAAAGGAAAAAAATGTTATTAATAATAATAAATAATAATAATAATAATTTTTATTGTTCAAAGGGATCACCCCTATACAATTGAGTCAGTGACCATTACTTTTACAATATTGACATTAACATTTCCAAAATTATATATTGGTCAGCTGGACAAAAATGACATACATAACTACAGGAACCTTTAACAAACTAAATAAATAACATGAATAAATTAAGTATAAATAAAATAAGTACTATACTATGGAAGTTAATAATAAGAAGTTATAATAAGTTAATAGTAATATACTATGGAAGTTAAATACATTATTCATTAACAATGAATATGAGATATCATTCTTATTATGGGCCAGAAGTAATGTGTGAAAGCTGGATCGGTCTATACTGATACTCTGAGGCAGGAAGTGGCTTCTAATGGGGGAGTAGATCGGACAGGATATTAATAGGTGGTATAAGTCTTCCAATTCGTTTTTGTTGCAGATCGTACAAAACTCTTGGGGATTAAGGGTGTATACATTATTTTTGTAACTGATTTTTATATAGTACTTGCCAGATAGACGAAGTTGTGCCAGTGTTTTGAGATGTGAGAAAGGAGCGTTCAGGTTTAGGTATGGTTGGAGTTGGTCTGGGTTGTAACAAAAGCAAAAAAATGTTATTATAATTATTATTATGAACATGTATTAGTTAGTTGGTTAGACCCATGCCCGGGCTACCATATCGCCTACTATCAGAGCGTCCCCATGGAAAATATATATTTTAGATGGTCATTCAACGTTGTTGTTTTTTCCGTGAAACCTGTACATTTTTGTTTTCCCCGTTTTCTTTTAATGAAAGAATGAAGAAAGCACTTTTTTCCGTTAATATTTCTTTACAGGCCACTGGTTGAGTTCCAACGGTAGATGTCTTCGGATTGTTATCTCCTATGATTGTTTGTGGCTATTCAGTGCTTCCTTCTCAAAATGTTTTTTTTATTGAATGATTTGCTAACCTATTTTCTTTGAAAATAAAAAAATTCGTCTCTGAATCACCTGACTATGTACTTCCCCAGCACTATATAATAAATGTTCGCTCTCCCTCCAAAGCTGAACGACCGTTTGGGCTAAAACTCAATATTTCATTTACTTCTGAGTTCTCATATTAAATTTTGTGTCGATAAGTTCATTACATTGGCAGTTATTAGGGTTTTTGAGTTGTCCCCCCCCCCCCCCCCCACCCCCTGATCAACCCTTCCCTATCTGCCGATTTCGCAGAAAATTAATACATTTCGTCCTTTTATAGGGTTCAGAATTATCATATGAAATTTTGTTTGGATACATTCGTTTCAACGACAATTAGTAGAGTTTTTGATTTAATCCTCTCCCTTAATCCCCCCTTATCTTTCGCAGATTTGGCTGAATAATAATAGGTGTTTTCGTTAGAGGGTTCTGGATGCACATATAAAGTTTCGTCCGAACTCCTCCGACGAATTGTCAACGCACCTTTCTATGTCACCAATAAAGTCCTACACAGAGATCTCAGTATTCCCACTGTCAATGAATTAATCAAATCCCGATTCCAATCATTCCACAGAAACCTTTCTTTCCATTCAAATCCTCTCGCACAAGACCTTTCCTCTCATTCCCATACTGACAATCCTCCCCGCCGCTTGAACAGGAGGTGGCCTCGCGATCTCGGATGATTGTGAATAATTACAATTAACTTTCGAGGGAGTGTCAGCGCTGGCTGGCTTCTCCCATCAAGTGGCGTTGTTATAATTTTCTTTTAGACCACATATTTGCTTATTATGTATATATTGTATATAGATTGCAAATAGAATAAATAAAAAAATAATAATAATAAAATAAAAAAATCCCATATGTATGGGTACTGTCTCATAGCCTGAGCAAACTGAATTTGAAGCTCCTGAGACCAGTCTTCAGAAGCCATAATAAAATATAATTTATTGAATAATATTTAAATATATATTTAATTAAAAAAAAAAAAGAACGTGCACTTCCAAAAACCTAAATATTTGAGAAGGTTATAATATTGGTTATAAACAACAACAGTGCTCGGATCAAGTCGGGACGGTTCGGCTTGGTACCAGTCCACACATACCGCAGCCCGAGCCGAACATTCCTTTGATGGTTCGTCAAAAAACCGACAACAGGTGCAGCAGACCCCGAACCTACCATGTTCGTCTAGCGCCTGCGCACTTCATCCCCATGCATGCGCACTGACTAATGTTCGGCTCGTTGCTCGCGTGTCTATACATACGCCTCTTTAAGCTCTATGCTCTAGCCCGCACGGCCACCGTGGCCCCCAAAAGAAACTCTTCGGAAGTGTCTTTATTCCAACGATGTTTCGGGACGTTCTTACGTCCCATCATCAGGTCCCAATGTGTGAGATATAGAAAAGAAATAAAACAATGTAACTATAACAATATATGAAAAATAATATATATATATTAGTCAATTATAAATGAATGTATAAAAAAGTCTAAATAAAAAAAAAAAAAAGTATAAATGAATAAATAAAACAATAACGTAGATTCGACTGACCTTTAAGGTGTGGAGGAACTCTGCCCAAAAAAGAAAAATGAAAGCTTTGTATCAAATAATGTTTTTGGATATGAAACACGATTCTTTATTGTGATTATATTATTCTTTTTGAACAGTGAGAATAAAATTCCGGTTTCGTGTAAAGGGATTCCTCTAACATTAACATTTTTAGTTGAAATTGACATTTTTTTATTGCATCTATTGACTTCAAAAAGTGGGGATTTGTGTAAAGATTCCCCCAAATCTCCTCTTTCCTTTCGTCGACTAGCTGAAAATTATATATGTTTCGCACTTAGAGGGTTCTAAGACATTTCAGACATTTTTCTCTTAATTTTTAGTTTCAGGAGGTTGGAAAACATGAAATTTCTTTTAAAATTCCGCATTTAAATTCTGACCAATTACATATATCCCCCTATACATCGGGGTAGTAGAACTTAAGTTCCTGGATATAAATCCGCAGTCTTAAGTCCAGTAGGCAGCTTCTCCAGCGCCCTGGAAGTATGTTTTATCTGTGTAAACAGTTTAGTTCCCTTGATCCAACAACGACATTGTTCGAGGGCAGTAAAAAGAAACCCTTACAAGGAGTTCTGCGATTTATGTCAGACATTGTCTCGCAAACTGCATTTTTTTTTTCAGGTCTTGTTGAAATGTTGTGTCCTATTTGGTCTCACACACCTATACATAGATAGATGGCTTCCTTCGGCCTTGTCCTACTTCGGCCCTCTGTTCACCTATACAATACTCACCGTGAACTGACCAATTTGCCCCCGCCGTCCCACAGTCACTTCCACTTTTTCAGTTTTGGAAAAAAATTTAAATGAAAGCTTTGTATCAAATAATGTTTTTGAGTATAAAACACAATTTTTTTATTAAGGTTATTTCACTATTTTTGAATATAAAACACAATTTTTTTTATTATGGTTATTTCACTATTTTTTAAAATAAAACACGATTTTTTTATTATGGTTGATTCACTATTTTTGAATATAAAACACGATTTTTTTATTATGGTTATTTCACTATTTTTGAATATAAAACACGATTTTTTTCATTATGGTTATTTCACTACTTTTGAATATAAAACACGATTATTTTATTATGGTTATTTCACTATTTTTGAATATAAAATACGATTTTTTTATTATGGTTATTTCACTACTTTTTATTATGGTTATTTCAATATTTTTTAATATAAAACACGTTTTTTTTTATTATAGTTATTTAACTATTTTTGGATGTAAAACACGATTTTTTTATTATGTTTATTTCACTATTTTTTAAAATAAAACACGATTTTTTTATTATGGTTATTTCACTATTTTTGAGCAATGAGAGAAAAATTTCTGTTTTAGTTGAAGTTTAAATTTTTCTATTGTTTCTGCTGTCTTCAAGAAGTGGAGAAGAGCATTAAAGAAATTAATTCATTCTATAGGGAGTTTTTTTTTTTTTTATTTATTTATTTACTAGCAGTAATACCCGGCGTTGCCCGGGGAACTTTGATTTTTGTCCCAATATCTTCTATAACGCTATTCAATTCCTCGACAGTACATTCATGATGTTATAATTTTCAATTATTCATACGGAATAAGGCTTGTAGTCCTTCAGCTGTTGTAACGCTAGTAAGTTTTTAGGACTCCTGGGCACCACAGCTAGTATGCGCCTTTCCACACCTAGTAAATACTTAGCATCGCTGGACGTCATAGTCAGTGCGTACTTAAGAACGTTTGTGACCACAGCTAGTACGTAGTTGGGAATGCTGGGCATCATAGCTAGTATGTGCCTTGCGACGGCGGACCCAACAGCTAGTATGTAGTTAGGAACGCTGGTCACCACAGCTAGTATGTGCCTCGCAACAGCGGACCCCACAGCTAGTACGAAGTTAGGAACGCTGGGCATCACAGCTATTAAGCGCCTTGCAACAGCGGACCCCACAGCTAGTATGTAGTTAAATACGCTGGGCATTACAGTTAGTAAGTGCTTTGCAACAGCGAACTTCACAGCTAGTACATAGTTAGGAACGCTGGGCACTACAGCTAGTAAATGCCTTGCAACAACGGACCCCACAGCTAGTACGAATTCAGGAACTCTGGGCACTACAGCTAGTAAATGCCTTGCAACAACGGACCCCACAGCTAGTACGAAGTTAGGAACGCTGGGCATCACAGCTATTAAGTGCCTTGCTACAGAGGACCCCACAGCTAGTACGTAGTTAAATACGCTGGGCATTACAGTTAGTAAGTGCTTTGCAACAGCGAACTTCACAGCTAGTACATAGTTAGGAACGCTGGGCACTACAGCTAGTAAATGCCTTGCAACAACGGACCCCACAGCTAGTACGATATTAGGAACCCTGGGCATCACAGCTAGTATGCTTTTGCAACGACGGACCCCACAGCTAGTACGTTTTTAGGAACGCTGGGCCCTACAGGTAGTAGGTGCCTTGCAACTGCGGACCCCACAGATAGTATGTAGTTAGAACCACAGGGCATCACAGCTAGTATGAGTTTTGCAACGGTGGACCCCACAGCTAGTACCTACGTAGTTAAATACGCTGGGCCACACTGCTAGCGCCTTGCAACAGCGGACCCCACAGCTAGTATGTAGTTAAATACGCTGGGCATTACAGTTAGTAAGTGCTTTGCAACAGCGAACTTCACAGCTAGTACGTAGTTAGGAACGCTGGTCACCACAGCTAGTATGTGCCTCGCAACAGCGGACCCCACAGCTAGTACGAAGTTAGGAACGCTGGGCATCACAGCTATTGCCTTGCAACAGCGGACCCCACAGCTAGTACGTAGTTAAATACGCTGGGCATTACAGTTAGTAAGTGCTTTGCAACAGCGAACTTCACAGCTAGTACATAGTTAGGAACGCTGGGCACTACAGCTAGTAAATGCCTTGCAACAACGGACCCCACAGCTAGTATGATATTAGGAACGCTGGACATCACAGCTAGTAAATGTCTTGCAACAGTGAACCCCACAGCGAATATATAGTTACTACTACTACTACATGTGAAATTCATGACAATCCGATCAGTTAATGAGCTAGCTCTATATTTATACCTCCCCCCCCCCCCTCAACCCCGCCACCCGTTCAAAACGTCGGGACGCCACACACCTTATTTTTCTATTTGGCCTTCAGGAATAATATATGCGAAATTTCGTGACAATACGACCAACCGTTAATGAGCTAACTCTATATGTATATTTAGCCCCTCCCACAACCCTCCTTCCTGTTCAAAATTTTGGGCCGTCACACACCTAATATTTCTATTTGACCTTTAGGAATATTACATGTGAAATTTCATGACGATTCGCCCATTAGTTAATGAGTTAGCTCTATATTTATACTTAGGCCCCCCCACTACCCCCCCTCCCGTAAAAACTTTTGAGCCGTCACACCGCCTATTTTTTCATTTGGTCTTCAAGAATACTACATGTGAAACTTCGTGACAATCCGACCAACTGTTAAAGAGTTAGCTCTATATTTATACTTAGGCCCCCCCACAACCCCCCTCCCGTTCAAAACTTTGGGACGCCACACACCTTTTTTTTCTATTTGGCTTTTAAAAATACTACATGTGAAATTTCATGACGATTCGCCCATTAGTTAATGAGTTAGCTCTATATTTATACTTAGGGCCCCCCACATCCCCCCCTCCCGTTCAAAACTTTGGGACGCCACACACCTTATTTTTCTATTTGGCCTTCAGGAATACTCCATGTGAAATTTCGTGACAATCCGACAACCGTTAAAGAATTAGCTCTATATTTATACTTAGGCCCCCCCACAACCCCCCCTCCCGTTCAAAACTTTGGGACGCCACACACCTTTTTTTGCTATTTGGCTTTTAAAAATACTACGTGAAATTTCATGACGATTCGCCCATTAGTTAATGAGTTAGCTCTATATTTATACTTAGGCCCCCCCACAACCCCCCCTCCCGATCAAAACTTTGGGACGCCACACACCTTTTTTTCCTATTTGGCTTTTAAAAATACTACATGTGCAATTTCATGACAATTCGACCATTAGTTAATTTGTTAGCACTATTTATATACTTAGGCCCCCCTTACAACCCCCCCTCCCGATCAAAACTTTGGGACGCCACACACCTTTTTTTCCTATTTGGCTTTTAAAAATACTACATGTGAAATTTCATGACGATTCGCCCATTAGTTAATGAGTTAGCTCTATATTTATACTTAGGCCCCCCACAACCCCCCCTCCCGTTCAAAACTTTGGGACGCCACACACCTTTTTTTCCTGTTTGGCTTTTAAAAAGACTACGTGTGAAATTTCATGACAATACGACCAACCGTAATGAGGTAGGACTATTTATATACTTAGGCCCCCCTTACAACCCTCCCTACCGTTCAAAATTCTGGGACGCCACATAGCCTATTATTCAATCGGGCTCAAAAGAATGCCCCGTTTCAGCTTTATTAATATAGATTATATCACAATGTACACAAGTTTTAATTTGTGTTCATATCTATACATACATCTTTTTTTTTTTGGCATTTTTCTTCCATAGTGGATCGGTGTCACCATATTTAAAGTCAGTCTGAACGTTGTGCTGACGTTGGCATAATCCGAAACCAGCACACTCTATGGCTCTGTCAGTTAACAAATATTAAATCTATAAACCGTTAAAAAGCAAGAAATTTGAAGAATAGAGTCTACCGAGCTCAGGATCGCCACTTAGAAATCTAGCTGAGGCACTTAGGTCAGATGTTTTAATCGGGAAGTTAAAAATAACTTTGAGCACTTCGTCCTTCGGATGGGACACTAAGCGATGATCCAGGGCTTTTTCGAATGTGAGGTACTCGATAATGAGACGTATGTAATGTAAATAAACCTGGGTAGGTGAAATATCACTTAGGTTGAAAATAGCCTTGAGCACGTCGTCCTTCGGATGGGACTTTCCGGATAAATCTGAATCTCTCGTATCAGTTTTAACAATTATTAAGCCTATAAACCGTTAAATAGCGCAAAATTTTTGAAAAACATTTTTATTTTGATTTTTGTGTAGGATTCAGATAATCCGGTCGTTCTCTATCAGTTTTAACAAATATTAAATCTATAAACCGTTAAAAAGCGAGAAATTTCAAGAATGGAGTCTACCGAGCTCAGGATCGCCACTTAGAAATCAAGCTGAGGCACTTAGGTCAGATGTTTCAATCGGGAAGTTAAAAAACACTTTGAGCACGTCGTCCTTCGGATGGGACTTTAAGCGATGATCCAGGGCTTTTTCGAATGTGAGGTACTCGATAATGAGACGTATGTTATGTAAATAAACCTGGTTAGGTGAAATTTCACTTAGGTTGAAAAGAGCCTTGAGCACGGCGTCCGTCGGATGGGACTTTTCGGATATATCTGATTCTGTCGTATCAGTTTTAACAATTATTAAGCCTATAAACCGTTAAATAGCGTGAATTTTTTGAAAAACATTTTTATTTTGATTTTTGTGTAGGATTCAGATAATCCGGTCGTTCTCTATCAGTTTTAACAAATATTAGATCTATAGCAGTTATACCCGGCGTTGCCCGGGGAACTTTGATTTTTCTCCCAATATCTTCTATAACGCTATTCAGTTCCTCGACAGTACATTCATGATGTTATAATTTTCAATTATTCATACGGAATAAGGCTTATAGTCCTTCAGCTGTTCTAACGCTAGTAAGTTTTTAGGACCCCTGGGCACCACAGCTAGTATGCGCCTTTCAACGGCGGAAGCCACACCTAGTGAATACTTAGCATCGCTGGACGTCCTAGTCAGACGTACTTAAGAACGTTTGTGACCACAGCTAGTATGTGGCTTGCAACGCTGAGCACCACAGCTAGTACGTAGTTGGGAATGCTGGGCATCATAGCTAGTATGTGCCTTGCGACGGCGGACCCAACAGCTAGTACGTAGTTAGGAACGCTGGTCACCAAAGCTAGTATGTGCCTCGCAACAGCGGACCCCACAGCTAGAACGAAGTTAGGAACGCTGGGCATCACAGCTATTAAGTGCCTTGCAACAGCGGACCCCACAGCTAGTATGTAGTTAAATACGCTGGGCATTACAGTTAGTAAGTGCTTTGCAACAGCGAACTTCACAGCTAGTACATAGTTAGGAACGCTGGGCACTACAGCTAGTAAATGCCTTGCAACAACGGACCCCACAGCTAGTACGAATTCAGGAACTCTGGGCACTACAGCTAGTAAATGCCTTGCAACAACGGACCCCACAGCTAGTACGATATCAGGAACCCTGGGCATCACAGGTAGTAGGTGCCTTGCAACTGCGAACCCCACAGATAGTATGTAGTTAGAACCACAGGGCATCACAGCTAATATGAGTTTTGCAACGGCGGACCCCACAGCTAGTACCTACGAGTGAAATACGTTGGGCCACACTGCTAGCGCCTTGCAACAGCAGACCCCACAGCTAGTACGTAATTAGAAACGCTGGGCATTACAGCTAGTGAATGTCTTATAGGTGCCTTGCAACAGCGAACCCCACAGCCAGTACATAGTTAGGAACGCTGGGGCTGAGCACTACAGCTAGTAAGTACCTTGCAACAGCGGACCCCACAGCTAGTACGATATTAGGAACGCTGGACATCACAGCTAGTAAATGTCTTGCAACAGTGAACCCCACAGCGAATACATAGTTACTACTACTACATGTGAAATTCATGACAATCCGATCAACCGTTAATGAGCTAGCTCTATATTTATACTTAGGCCCCCCTCAACCCCGCCACCCGTTCAAAACTTCGGGACGCCACACTCCTTATTTTTCTATTTGGCCTTCAGGAATAATATATGCGAAATTTCGTGACAATACGACCAACCGTTAATGAGCTAACTCTATATGTATATTTAGCCCCCCCCCCACAACCCTCCTTCCTGTTCAAAATTTTGGGCCGTCACACACCTAATATTTTTATTTGACCTTTAGGAATACTACATGTGAAATTTCATGACGATTCGCCCATTAGTTAATGAGTTAGCTCTATATTTATACTTAGGCCCCCCAACTACCCCCCCCCCCCTCCCGTAAAATATTTTGAGCCGTCATACCGCCTATTTTTCTATTTGGTCTTCAGGAATACTCCATGTGAAATTTCGTGACAATCCGACCAACCGTTAAAGAGTTAGCTCTATATTTATACTTAGGCCCCCCCACAACCCCTCCTCCCGTTCAAAACTTTGGGACGCCACACACCTTTTCTTCCTATTTGGCTTTTAAAAATACTACATGTGAAATTTCATGACGATTCGCCCATTAGTTAATGAGTTAGCTCTATATTTATACTTAGGCCCTCAACTACCCCCCCCTCCCGTAAAAAATTTTGAGCCGTCACACCGCCTATTTTTCTATTTGGTCTTCAGAAATACTCCATGTGAAATTTCGTGACAATCCGACCAACCGGTAAAGAGTTAGCTCTATATTTATACTTAGGCCCCCCCACAACCCCTCCTCCCGTTCAAAACTTTGGGACGCCACACACCTTTTCTTCCTATTTGGCTTTTAAAAATACTACATGTGAAATTTCATGACGATTCGCCCATTAGTTAATGAGTTAGCTCTATATTTATACTAAGCCCCCCCACTACCCCCCCTCCCGTAAAAAATGTTGAGCCGTCACACCGCCTATTTTTTATTTGGTCTTCAGGAATACTACATGTGAAACTTCGTGACAATGCGACCAACTGTTAAAGAGTTAGCTCTATATTTATACTTAGGCCCCCCCACAACCCCCCCTCCCGATCAAAACTTTGGGACGCCACACACCTTTTTTTCCTATTTGGCTTTTAAAAATACTACATGTGAAATTTCATGACAATTCGACCATTAGTTAATTTGTTAGCACTATTTATATACTTAGGCCCCCCTTACAACCCCCCCTCCCGATCAAAACTTTGGGACGCCACACACCTTTTTTTCCTATTTGGCTTTTAAAAATACTACATGTGAAATTTCATGACGATTCGCCCATTAGTTAATGAGTTAGCTCTATATTTATACTTAGGCCCCCCCTACAACCCCCCCTCCCGTTCAAAACTTTGGGACGCCACACACCTTTTTTTCCTGTTTGGCTTTTAAAAAGACTACGTGTGAAATTTCATGACAATCCGACCAACCGTAATGAGGTAGGACTATTTATATACTTAGGCCCCCCTTACAACCCCCCCTACCGTTCAAAATTCTGGGACGCCACATAGCCTATTATTCAATCGGGCTCAAAAGAATGCCCCGTTTCAGCTTTACTAATATAGATTATATCACAATGTACACAAGTTTTAATTTGTGTTCATATCTATACATACATCTTTTTTTTTTTGGCATTTTTCTTCCATAGTGGATCGGTGTCACCATATTTAAAGTCAGTCTGAACGTTGTGCTGACGTTGGCATAATCCGAAACCAGCACACTCTATGGCTCTGTCAGTTAACAAATATTAAATCTATAAACCGTTAAATTATTTCAAGAATGGAGTCTACCGAGCTCAGGATCGCCACTTAGAAATCTAGCTGAGGCACTTAGGTCAGATGTTTTAATCGGGAAGTTAACAATAACTTTGAGCACTTCGTCCTTCGGATGGGACATTAAGCGATGATCCAGGGCTTTTTCGAATGTGAGGTACTCGATAATGAGACGTATGTTATGTAAATAAACCTGGGTAGGTCAATTTCCACTTAGGTTGAAAGCCTTGAGCACGTCGTCCTTCGGATGGGACTTTCCGGATAAATCTGAATCTCTCGTATCAGTTTTAACAATTATTAAGCCTATAAACCGTTAAATAGCGCAAATTTTTTGAAAAACATTTTTATTTTGATTTTTGTGTAGGATTCAGATAATCCGGTCGTTCTCTATCAGTTTTAACAAATATTAAATCTATAAACCGTTAAAAAGCGAGAAATTTCAAGAATGGAGTCTACCGAGCTCAGGATCGCCACTTAGAAATCTAGCTGAGGCACTTAGGTCAGATGTTTTAATCGGGAAGTGAAAAATAACTATGAGCACGTCGTCCTTCGGATGGGACTTTAAGCGATGTTCCAGGACTTTTTCGAATGTGAGGTACTCGATAATGAGACGTATGTTATGTAAATAAACCTGGGTAGGTGAAATTTCACTTAGGTTGAAAATAGCCTTGAGCACGTCGTCCTTCGGATGGGACTTTCCGGATAAATCTGAATCTGTCGTATCAGTTTTAACAATTATTAAGCCTATAAACCGTTAAATAGCGCAAATTTTTTGAAAAACATTTTTATTTTGATTTTTGTGTAGGATTCAGATAATCCGGTCGTTCTCTATCAGTTTTAACAAATATTAAATCTATAAACCGTTAAAAAGCGAGAAATTTCAAGAATGGAGTCTACCGAGCTCAGGATCGCCACTTAGAAATCTAGCTGAGGCACTTAGGTCAGATGTTTCAATCGGGAAGTTAAAAAACACTTTGAGCACGTCGTCCTTCGGATGGGACTTTAAGCGATGATCCAGGGCTTTTTCGAATGTGAGGTACTCGATAATGAGACGTATGTTATGTAAATAAACCTGGGTAGGTGAAATATCACTTAGGTTGAAAATAGCCTTGAGCACGTCGTCCTTCGGATGGGACTTTCCGGATAAATCTGAATCTCTCGTATCAGTTTTAACAATTATTAAGCCTATAAACCGTTAAATAGCGCAAATTTTTTGAAAAACATTTTTATTTTGATTTTTGTGTAGGATTCAGATAATCCGGTCGTTCTCTATCAGTTTTAACAAATATTAAATCTATAAACCGTTAAAAAACGAGAAATTTCAAGAATGGAGTCTACCGAGCTCAGGATCGCCACTTAGAAATCTAGCTGAGGCACTTAGGTCAGATGTTTCAATCGGGAAGTTAAAAAACACTTTGAGCACGTCGTCCTTCGGATGGGACTTTCCGGATATATCTGAATCTCTCGTATCAGTTTTAACAATTATTAAGCCTATAAACCGTTAAATAGCGCAAATTTTTTGAAAAACATTTTTATTTTGATTTTTGTGTAGGATTCAGATAATCCGGTCGTTCTCTATCAGTTTTAACAAATATTAAATCTATAAACCGTTAAAAAGCGAGAAATTTCAAGAATGGAGTCTACCGAGCTCAGGATCGCCACTTAGAAATCTAGCTGAGGCACTTAGGTCAGATGTTTTAATCGGGAAGTGAAAAATAACTATGAGCACGTCGTCCTTCGGATGGGACTTTAAGCGATGTTCCAGGACTTTTTCGAATGTGAGGTACTCGATAATGAGACGTATGTTATGTAAATAAACCTGGGTAGGTGAAATTTCACTTAGGTTGAAAATAGCCTTGAGCACGTCGTCCTTCGGATGGGACTTTCCGGATAAATCTGAATCTGTCGTATCAGTTTTAACAATTATTAAGCCTATAAACCGTTAAATAGCGCAAATTTTTTGAAAAACATTTTTATTTTGATTTTTGTGTAGGATTCAGATAATCCGGTCGTTCTCTATCAGTTTTAACAAATATTAAATCTATAAACCGTTAAAAAGCGAGAAATTTCAAGAATGGAGTCTACCGAGCTCAGGATCGCCACTTAGAAATCTAGCTGAGGCACTTAGGTCAGATGTTTCAATCGGGAAGTTAAAAAACACTTTGAGCACGTCGTCCTTCGGATGGGACTTTAAGCGATGATCCAGGGCTTTTTCGAATGTGAGGTACTCGATAATGAGACGTATGTTATGTAAATAAACCTGGGTAGGTGAAATATCACTTAGGTTGAAAATAGCCTTGAGCACGTCGTCCTTCGGATGGGACTTTCCGGATAAATCTGAATCTCTCGTATCAGTTTTAACAATTATTAAGCCTATAAACCGTTAAATAGCGCAAATTTTTTGAAAAACATTTTTATTTTGATTTTTGTGTAGGATTCAGATAATCCGGTCGTTCTCTATCAGTTTTAACAAATATTAAATCTATAAACCGTTAAAAAACGAGAAATTTCAAGAATGGAGTCTACCGAGCTCAGGATCGCCACTTAGAAATCTAGCTGAGGCACTTAGGTCAGATGTTTCAATCGGGAAGTTAAAAAACACTTTGAGCACGTCGTCCTTCGGATGGGACTTTCCGGATATATCTGAATCTCTCGTATCAGTTTTAACAATTATTAAGCCTATAAACCGTTAAATAGCGTGAATTTTTTGAAAAACATTTTTATTTTGATTTTTGTGTAGGATTCAGATAATCCGGTCGTTCTCTATCAGTTTTAACAAATATTAAATCTATAAACCGTTAAAAAGCGAGAAATTTCAAGAATGGAGTCTACCGAGCTCAGGATCGCCACTTAGAAATCTAGTTGAGGCACTTAGGTCAGATGGTTTAATCGGGAAGCTAAAAATAACTTTGAGCACGTCGTCCTTCGGATGGGACATTAAGCAATGATCCAGGGCTTTTTCGAATGTGAGGTACTCGATAATGAGACGTATGTTATGTAAATAAACCTGGGTAGGTCAATTTCTACTTAGGTTGAAAGCCTTGAGCACGTCGTCCTTCGGATGGGACTTTCCGGATAAATCTGAATCTGTCGTATCAGTTTTAACAATTATTAAGCCTATAAACCCTTAAATAGCGCAAATTTTTTGAAAAACATTTTTATTTTGATTTTTGTGTAGGATTCAGATAATCCGGTCGTTCTCTATCAGTTTTAACAAATATTTAATCTATAAACCGTTAAAAAGCGAGAAATTTGAAGAATGGAGTCTACCGAGCTCAGGATCGCCACTTAGAAATCTAGCTGAGGCACTTAGGTCAGATGTTTTAATCGGGAAGCTAAAAATAACTTTGAGCACGTGGTCCTTCGGATGGGACATTAAGCAATGATCCAGGGCTTTTTCGAATGTGAGGTACTCGATAATGAGACGTATGTTATGTAAATAAACCTGGGTAGGTCAATTTCTACTTAGGTTGAAAGCCTTGAGCACGTCGTCCTTCGGATGGGACTTTCCGGATAAATCTGAATCTGTCGTATCAGTTTTAACAATTATTAAGCCTATAAACCCTTAAATAGCGCAAATTTTTTGAAAAACATTTTTATTTTGATTTTTGTGTAGGATTCAGATAATCCGGTCGTTCTCTATCAGTTTTAACAAATATTTAATCTATAAACCGTTAAAAAGCGAGAAATTTGAAGAATGGAGTCTACCGAGCTCAGGATCGCCACTTAGAAATCTAGCTTAGGCACTTAGGTCAGATGTTTCAATCGGGAAGTTAAAAAACACTTTGAGCACGTCGTCCTTCGGATGGGACTTTAAGCGATGTTCCAGGACTTTTTCGAATGTGAGGTACTCGATAATGAGACGTATGTTATGTAAATAAACCTGGGTAGGTGAAATTTCACTTAGGTTGAAAATAGCCTTGAGCACGTCGTCCTTCGGATGGGACTTTCCGGATAAATCTGAATCTGTCGTATCAGTTTTAACAATTATTAAGCCTATAAACCGTTAAATAGCGAATTTTTTGAAAAACATTTTTATTTTGATTTTTATGTAGGATTCAGATAATCCGGTCGTTCTCTATCAGTTTTAACAAATATTAAATCTATAAACCGTTAAAAGGCGAGAAATTTCAAGAATGGAGTCTACCGAGCTCAGGATCGCCACTTAGAAATGTAGTTGAGGCACTTAGGTCAGATGTTTCAATCGGGAAGTTAAAAAACACTTTGAGCACGTCGTCCTTCGGATGGGACTTTAAGCGATGATCCAGGGCTTTTTCGAATGTGAGGTACTCGATTATGAGACGTATGTTATGTAAATAAACCTGGGTAGGTGAAATATCACTTAGGTTGAAAATAGCCTTGAGCACGTCGTCCTTCGGATGGGACTTTCCGGATATATCTGAATCTGTAGTATCAGTTTTAACAATTATTAAGCCTATAAACCGTTAAATAGCGCGAATTTTTTTAAAAACGTTTTCATTTTGATTTTTGTGTGGGGTTCAGATAATCCGGTCGTTCTCTATCAGTTTTAACAAATATTAAATCTATAAACCGTTAAAAAGCGAGAAATTTCAAGAATGGAGTCTACCGAGTACAGGATCGCCACTTACAAATCTAGCTGAGGCACTTAGGTCAGATGTTTTAATCGGGAAGTGAAAAACACTTTGAGCACGTCGTCCTTCGGATGGGACTTTAAGCGATGATCCAGGGCTTTTTCGAATGTGAGGTACTCGATAATGAGACGTATGTTATGTAAATAAACCTGGGTAGGTGAAATATCACTTAGGTTGAAAATAGCCTTGAGCACGTCGTCCTTCGGATGGGACTTTCCGGATAAATCTGAATCTCTCGTATCAGTTTTAACAATTATTAAGCCTATAAACCGTTAAATAGCGCGAATTTTTGAAAAACATTTTTATTTTGATTTTTGTGTAGGATTCAGGTAATCCGGTCGTTCTCTATCAGTTTTAACAAATATTAAATCTATAAACCGTTAAAAAGCGAGAAATTTCAAGAATGGAGTCTACCGAGCTCAGGATCGCCACTTAGAAATCTAGTTGAGGCACTTAGGTCAGATGTTTCAATCGAGAAGTTAAAAAACACTTTGAGCACGTCGTCCTTCGGATGGGACTTTAAGCGATGATCCAGGGCTTTTTCGAATGTGAGGTACTCGAGAATGAGACGTATGTTATGTAAATAAACCTGGGTAGGTGAAATATCACTTAGGTTGAAAATAGCCTTGAGCACGTCGTCCTTCGGATGGGACTTTCCGGATAAATCTGAATCTCTCGTATCAGTTTTAACAATTATTAAGCCTATAAACCGTTAAATAGCGCAAAATTTTTGAAAAACATTTTTATTTTGATTTTTGTGTAGGATTCAGATAATCCGGTCGTTCTCTATCAGTTTTAACAAATATTAAATCTATAAACCGTTAAAAAGCGAGAAATTTCAAGAATGGAGTCTACCGAGCTCAGGATCGCCACTTAGAAATCTAGCTGAGGCACTTAGGTCAGATGTTTCAATCGGGAAGTTAAAAAACACTTTGAGCACGTCGTCCTTCGGATGGGACTTTAAGCGATGATCCAGGGCTTTTTCGAATGTGAGGTACTCGATAATGAGACGTATGTTATGTAAATTAACCTGGTTAGGTGAAATTTCACTTAGGTTGAAAATAGCCTTGAGCACGTCGTCCGTCGGATGGGACTTTTCGGATATATCTGATTCTGTCGTATCAGTTTTAACAATTATTAAGCCTATAAACCGTTAAATAGCGTGAATGTTTTGAAAAACATTTTTATTTTGATTTTTGTGTAGGATTCAGATAATCCGGTCGTTCTCTATCAGTTTTAACAAATATTAAATCTATAGCAGTTATACCCGGCGTTGCCCGGGGAACTTTGATTTTTCTCCCAATATCTTCTATAACGCTATTCAGTTCCTCGACAGTACATTCATGATGTTATAATTTTCAATTATTCATACGGAATAAGGCTTATAGTCCTTCAGCTGTTCTAACGCTAGTAAGTTTTTAGGACCCCTGGGCACCACAGCTAGTATGCGCCTTTCAACGGCGGAAGCCACACCTAGTGAATACTTAGCATCGCTGGACGTCCTAGTCAGTGCGTACTTAAGAACGTTTGTGACCACAGCTAGTATGTGGCTTGCAACGCAGAGCACCACAGCTAGTACGTAGTTGGGAATGCTGGGCATCATAGCTAGTATGTGCCTTGCGACGGCGGACCCAACAGCTAGTACGTAGTTAGGAACGCTGGTCACCACAGCTAGTATGTGCCTCGCAACAGCGGACCCCTATTTTTTTATTTGGTCTTCAGGAATACTACATGTGAAACTTCGTGACAATGCGACCAACTGTTAAAGAGTTAGTTCTATATTTATACTTAGGCCCCCCCACAACCCCCCCACCAGTTCAAAACTTTGGGACGCCACACACCTTTTTTTCCTTTTTGACTTTTAAATAGACTACATGTGAAATTTCATGACAATTCGTCCATTAGTTAATGAGTTAGCACTGTTTATATACTTAGGCCCCTCTTACAACCCCCCTCCCGATCAAAATTTTGGGACGCCACATAGCCTATTTTTCAATCGGGCTCATAGGGATGCTACATGGGAAGTTTCATAAAAATCCGTCCAGCCGTTTGGGCGTGATGCTGGAACAAACATACAAACAAACAAACAAACCCCGTTTCAGCTTTATTAATATAGATTTCCGGGTGCTCCGGTAAATCACCCGCCCCGCAACTTCGTCGGGGAAGAGAATGTACAATATACATAACAATACAAATATACAAATATAACTATATACAATTTATGGTATGGGGGGGTGTCTGGGGGCGACAGTCTCTGATCCCTAACGGGACAGGCTGACACTCCCAGACCTCCTAGTGTTGCGGCTACCTGGTGGCGCCGAGAGAGCTCGAGATTAGTGGGATGGGGCTGCCTCTACATCGCGGTCGCCAGGGGGAGAACTCGGGCCTGCCCCGTCAATTGCCCCCGGCGCCGGGTGAAAAGGCCTTTTTTTGTTCCCGCCAGGAGATAACAAACCGGCCGAACGCCGGGTAGTTCGACTCCGTCATCAACTCCGGCAGGGTCAATCCCAGATACGATCCTGTCGCGCGGATCAACTCCACCCTAGCCCTGTCGTACAGCGCACTATAGGGAGTTATCTTATGCACAGTCACACATACTGACTCATATTTTTCTTTTAATTTTTGAGATCTGGAAGTCGAAAAACAATTTCGTTGAAAGCCCGCCATCGATTTTTTGACCGATTACATAACTTCCCCTATACTTGGTATATAAGGAGAAGAACTATAAGCGATATTTATTTACTTCTTCCCCCCCCCCCCCCCCCCCCCTCCCCCATCTTATACAAAATTCTTTCCTCAGCAAATTTCTATAGGGAGGCACCTTTCAAAGGAAAAGCCATAAGGACGGTTCCTCTTTTTCATAGACCCCTAAACCTTGGAAGTGACCTCCGTAGCTACTCTCACACATTCCATGCAGACTGGACCCAGGACCCAAGGCCGAGTAACTGAAGGTTCTCACGGAAGTAGAAGCTTGCGGTTAACGAGTCGTATAAAAATCCGTTCATTGCTGCGTAAAGTTAACCCATTTACATACTAGTTATTCATACAACTATAGGGTGTGGTAAAAATTAAAATGTTATTGTTAAATAATAATAAATCAAAAAATATAAGTAAAATTAATAATAATGAAATAATAATAATTAAATAAACAATAAATTACCACATTTCCCTTAGAAATTTTATAACTGGTCTTCTATTTAATTTTGATTTCTACAGTAGTTTTCGAAAAGGGCCCTAAAAAAATATCAAAAGTTCAAGACGTGCAATTTTTAAGAAAGTGCACGTATATTTTTAAAATATTTCAATTAACAAACTTTTCATTTAAATTTCTAAAGAGATGCCTTTTTTAATTTTTTTTTTCAATAATATTAATTGGTTTTATTTGATGGATTGGATAATATTAGATGGTAGCAATATCGAAAGTACTCCCATATTATGTATTATTTGTGAAATAGACAATATTTTTTAAAAAACATACGTTTTCTTTATTTTTGGAAAGTATTTTGCATGAAAAGCGTCAACTTACTGAATTATCGACAGTTTTCCACCGATAATAATAATAATAATAAATTTATTTCCGTTAAACCAATACATGATAATAGGATACGTCAAAAGGATTTATACATTATGATAGCTTATAAATTAGATTTATAACTACTTGAGTCTAACACATCTATGATTAGTAGTAACAACAAAACTATCAAAAAAAGTGAAATTAAATTAATAAAAACTGAATAAATGAATACTTAAAAATATATGAGTACCTATATAAAAAAAATTAATACAAGAAACGTTTATAGTAAATACACATTTTTCAATTTACTAAAAATTAAGATAGGTAACTATTTTTCAAAAAAAACTCTTCGGAAGTGTTTTTATCCCAACGATGTTTTGGGACGTTCTTATGTACAATCATCAGCTCCCAATGTGCGAGATATAGTTAGTTAGTTATTATGACTCAAGCCCGGGCTTTAACTACGAGGTCATATCGCCTACTACCAGAGCGCTCTTTCGTCACTCTGGTGGACTTGAGCCCGACTCTACTGTGGGAGTCCTAAATTTTCCCTACCCTAAATTTTTATTCATCTAGTGCAGGGGTCTTTAACGAGTACCTGACATCGTACAGGCTCGGGACCATCGCTTAACGTCCCAGCCGAAGGACGGCGTGCTTAAGTTTATTTTACCTCCCAGATAAAATAAACTAAGGGCCTCGGCCGGGTTTCGAACCCACGATCTTGAGCTCAGAAGACAAGCACGCATACCACTGAGCTACCGGCGCCCTGTAATAAAATATTGGAATTGGAAAGTATTTTGCATGAAAAGCGTCAACTTACTGTATTATCGATAGTTCTCCACCGATTGTATCGGACTATCGATAGTGGCCAACTATCGACTATGGCCCATCCCTAGTTCTGGTATGTAGATTGCAATGATTCACTGACATTTTTTTTTCGGCCTGAATGGATAGTAGGCTGTTTTATTTCGATTGGACTCTACCAGCTAGGCTAAGCACTGAGACAGAGCACTCAAGTTCCCACGGTAGGTACTATCTATTGTAACATGATAAAGACAGGTATCAAGTTGAAACTCCACCTACACCGCTTCTAGTTCTCCAGTCTTCAGCAAGGCTCATTACACAGACAAATTGAACAACAATTAGTTCTAATACTCTCTGGTCCGGTTGTTAACAGTGTAAGGTTATGTAGGAAAATTATACGAACAATGTTCAGGTTCATAACAGTTCATTGTATTAAATAACGTTGAATTATAAACACCATTGTTTTGATTTATGTATTATGAAATGTGTATGAGGTACAACGGTAAAATACAATCTAAAATTATAGAACTTTCTTACACCAACCACGCTTTTTCATATCATTCTCTCAGCCCCCACTTCACTCATAATTAGAGCCCAAATTTTCGCAGCAGCAAAAAATTGAGGCATAAAATTGGGTACGGTTTAAAAATAAATCTATAAAATAAAAAGCCTAAAGGAATTTATTTATACAATTTATAAAAAATAATTACTGAAAACACAAGTTTTTTTTATCTCCATGCTTTAATTAAAAAATCAAATATGTATAAATTTTTTATTACAATTCTAGAGATATACATATGTGATAGTGAGATGTTGTTGGACGAGATTTCTCATAGAAATACATAAATGACGTTGTTTTCCCACTGTTTTATTTTAGACCAGAACCGGTTTTCAAAGCAACAGCGTCCTAGTCAGTGGTTCCAATACAGCACAGCGGTTAAATGGCCAGTTGTCCTTTAACCGCTGTGCTGTGTGTGTGGGATGAACCACTGATGATGACGCTGTTGCGTTGAAAATCGGTTCTGGTCTAAAATAAAATAGTGGGAAGACAACGTGGAAAAAATGTCTTACCGGGGAAGTACGTTGTCGGTGACACTCAGACGACTTCGGAGATCTGAGTTCCGCGATGAACCAAGACAATTTCATTGGGTACCAAGTCATCCATGGAGGTGTTCTCCGCCTAAGTTCAACAAACCTTTCTTCTGGTTCAACCTGCCATTTTGTCAACTCATTCCCAACCCAGTGATAACACTAATTTTTTTTATAAGGGTTACACAGGTCGACGACCTCAAAAAGGATACCCTTATAATGAGTACATAATGATGTGTTTCTCTCCTGATGATAACTTTGAAACTAATGATGTAAAAACACGTGCGTGAAATACCTATACTATAGGACAAAATAAAAGGCTTATATTTAAAAGAAACTATAAAATAGTTTAAATAAACATAAAGATTGTTGTGCCTAACTACAAAAAATGTATTACACTAATTGTAAGATAAAATAATTTCACTATAACAAAAATTAATTCACTTCAAAACAATTACAGTCAACTTCAAAATAAAAGTTTAAGCTAAGTATCCTTTCAATACTTTAAACTATAAAGAGTTCCTTTGTACCTCCAACGGATCATCTTGGGGTTCCTTCCTGGGGGACGTTTCAGGTCAGAGTGAACTTCATCAGTGGGAAGGCGTCCATACATTCCGGGAGTACCACAGGGGAAAATTCTAAGTCCGATACTGTTCCACCTCTACTGTCACGACATGCCAGACTCTCCATCTACGCTATTAGCTACTTATGCCGACGATACGATGCTTGTGTCTCAACACCAGGATCTGTCTTTTGCCGCAGTGGCCCTTCGGCGGAGTGTGGAGAGTGGTTCGACAGGTGGAACTTGAAGCTCAATACTGCCAAAACGGAGGCCAAAGTTTTCTCACTTCGTAAAATTAACACTAACACACTAACACCACTCAAAGTCAATAATACAGATATACATTGGACACCCAATGACCAAACAGTCAGATATCTCGGCATACACTTCGACACTAAACTTACTTGGACACGACACATAAACAAACAACTCACACGAGCATACACCCGACTGACACAATTATAGCCATTCTTAAACAGAAACACTCCACTCAAGCACAAATGTACTACACTTCTTTACACCTCATTACTTCGACCACTGCTCACATACGCTTGCCCTGTTCAAGGTTCTCCGATTGGCAGTAAAGGCACCTTGGTTCGTCCGAAACAGTCAAATCCGGCGTGAGTTGGGAGTGCCGGAAGTTGCAGACCATATCACCCAGGTTACACAGCAGTTCCACGATGGTCTTGTCGATGTGCCGGCCGCTACCTTCTTCACCCTCGGTCGGACCACCCCCAACAGGCGTCTCAAACCTCGGCTATACCCGGACATTATATAATAACCCTTGTATATAGTATATAATATGATTTTCTCTTTCAATGTGTAGAGCACTACGTGTGCTGAGCCAATAAAAATGTTTTTTTAAACTATAAAACGAAAAGTTCTCCTTTAAATTTGGCCAAAAAGTAACGAATGTTCCCAAACGAAATTACGCGAGCCTCGAGAGCAGTGCTCATGCAACTATTATCGATTTATTAGTAACAATTGTTTATAATAGTTGCATGAGCACATTAATAAAAAATAAAATATATTTTTTTAAGCGAGCACGTTGTGTTAACGCTAAAACTAATTGATTTAAAGGTCTAAGTGTCCATTTTAAGGTTTGCAATGTTAAAGATAAAACAAATCATTTTAAAGCTCAAACTATCCATTTTAAAGCTGGCAATGTTAAAGTTATTATTGTGTGTATAGTTATCGTGACAAAGTTGAAATTATATTTTTTAAAGGGCAGTTATATATTCCCCAAAATACATTATTATAGTACATTTTTACTATAAAGTATAGTGGAAGTTATGTAATAGGTAAAAATTTCGATTTTTAAAATAAACAAATAAATAAACAAAAAAAAAGTTTAAAAAAAATGTATTACAACTTCCGTATACATCATATACCTGTGGAAATAAATTTCTCATTTTCCTCAGTGTCTGTGAAGGTGCATGTATCACGAAATTATATATATTTATATTTATCCAAAACCCCATAACAACGAAACCTATTGATTTTGTCAACTCGGCCAAAAGGAAGGGTCCATTTATCCTTCTGTTATGCTACCAACAGACACCAAGAACAAAAACATACTCTTTTTAATTCTCTACTTAATTTTAATTTCATACAGTTATTAATAATTAAATTTTATGAACTCTTGTCTGCAGCAATCAAGAAAATAGAAGCCATTAGTCTCCTAAGAGTATTTCTTTTAATTTTCTAACAGAACTTTGATAGTTTTGTTTTGCTAAACTCGATAATGATATAATAAAAAAAGTGTTAATATTAATTCTCTGGTCACAAGGAAAAAATTTATAGCCTTTCAGGGCACCACTTTTTTACTTTTGCATTAAGTTTTTGGAATAAATAAATTATGTTTGCATCATTATTAATCATATACCTTCTAAATCTATAGGAGTGAATGAAAATGAATATTATTAATCCTTTCTTGGATTTTCCCTTGGTAACCTAATCATTTCCCATCACTTACCTAATTATTAACCATACTTTTTGAAATACTCGTGAATGATGTCTCTCTACCGTAAACACCCTTTTCACTTGGAATGGTCTGTCGTAGTGAATAAATGGTTAAATGCAGTTATCTCGTGAATGATTCCTCAAAGAATTAGATTACGCTGATTTAACCGAGAACATACACAATTTTACGAGATACCAAGAAACCCACATCATTATAATTCCGAAAGTATTAGAGTCCTGAGCTCCCAACTTCTTCCCAGTGGCGCAGATGGCTTGCAAGATGATCACAGTACACTTAACTAATTTTGGCCATTTTTCGACTTAACAACTCATTCCCTATGACCATAGAATTATACCATACAAAAATATGTATTGTGGCCATAACAGAACATCCTTATATCAATCATGTTGCAACGTTATTGTTTAATGATATTATATAATAATGATACTTCACTATTTTTACAGAGATATTGTGAAACACTTAATAAAAAATAAAGAAAAACATACATTTTTAAAAGATATTGTATATTTCACAAAAATCCAGTTCATTTATAAGTCTTAAAAACACAGAAAACATAAAAATAAATTGAAATCTAATAATAAAAGAAATATTTTTGAAATAGTATGTGCTGATTAAAATACAAATATAAATGCATGTATTAAATAAATCAAAGATGACAATAACAAATATATGAATAAAAATACAGTTTTTTGAGGAAGTATTCACTACTTTACCGGGCCTACACAATACCATTAAACGAAGACAATAGAAAGAAAAATAGAGTTAGGCGTCATACCATGTCTAAAGAAAAATATTTTTGAAAAAATATACATTTTTATTTGTTTTTTATATCCAATAAGACAGTATACCTGTAAACAAAATTGTAACCTCCCTCTTTTTACAGTCAAACAGTGTAGCCACTGTTACCTAAAGAAAAACTTTCTTGGTCAATCACCGGCAATGTAATTCCCCAGAACGAATTCATCAATTAAGTTTTGCCCTCCTAAAATCAGTTTACTGATTGAGCTAATATTCAATCGTTGACTTAAATGAGGGCTTCTGAGTCATCATACTTAAATTTATGTCGATACATTCATTACATTGGTAGCTATTAGTTTTTCTGTTAACCCGTTCCCTAATCCCCCATTCCCTTAGGTTGATTTGGCTGAAAATCAATAAGTGTCGTCTTCAGAGGGTTCTGTATTAGCATATAAAATGTCATGTTGATTCACTCATTCTGTCGGAAGTTATCGTGTTCACAGACACAAACTCGGAACTTATGAAATTCCGTTGAAAACCGAATCGATTTTTTGACCGATTTCACAACTTTCCCGGAAGTGATAATAGTAATATTGTTTAAATATTTTTGTGAAAACTAGATTAATAATAAGGATTCTATGTGTGAACACGACAACGCCCCGTGAATGTATCCTTATTTCAGGTAGTTAGTCAAATCTCTTTCTCAAAGGTGGTATCAGTCAGAACTTATCGACCTCACCGTTCCCTTTGCATAGATAGAACACGACTCCTTGCATATCTTGACGCAGTGCACAATGTTAAAATGCAAGTGGGTCATACCACATCCAATCCACAAAAAATTATATACACTCCGTGTGTTCATGTTTTAGATTTAAGTAACTATTCTTCCCCAGCTATATGAAGCATAGGAAAAGTTATATAATCAGTCAGAATTTCGAAGTTGTGTTTTTACGAGAATTTCATGTGATACCCTGATTCCAAAAAAGGCAAAAAGTCCGTCTGTGCGGCCGTGTGTGGATTTTTGTACTCGATAACTGCTGATAGAATGAATGTATCAACACGAAATTTTATACGTTTTGTGGTTATTAAAAATATGTAAAATAAAAATTAATAATAATTAAACAAATAATAAAATTAAATAAAATTACCACATTTCTTGTACAAATTGTTGCTGGTCTTCTACTAAATTTTGATTTCTACAGTAATTTCCGAAAAGGCTCCTAAAAAAATATCGAAAGTTCAAGACGTGCAATTTTGAATATAGTGAACGTATTTTTAAAAAAATTTCAATTGGATTTTATCTGAAGATAATAATGAGATGCCATCTTGTTTCTTTTTTAAAAATGTTAAATCTAATCCAAAGGTATAAATTATCTAACTGGGTTCACAGGGAAAATGAATAGTATAGAATTAGAGAACAAATATTGGGTTTATTTTTTCTTCACCTACATTATAAAATTAAAAAATAAGATTGGAAAATAAAAAAAATAAAATATTTTACAAAAAGAAATCTTACAAACTAATTAGGTACATAAAACTATATCAGTCCTTTTTCTGTATTATAGTGGCCACTATTTATAATTATTTTATATTTTTGGCATATTTACATATAAATATAAAGTACCTTTTCTCTTCTACGTACTTCCAATGTTATAATTTTCACTCCTACATCTCCTCTACATCTTCTGTCACTCAGACTGGTTCACTACACTTTAACCCTAAAAACAACTCTCTCTCTAGACTGTCCACTACCACAACACAACTTAAACTGTCTCTCACTATTTAAAACAGCTGATCGTCGTCATTTGTTCTCCTTCCATTGGTTGTTCACATTGGTTTTAAAACAAAATGCGACTAGTCCACCTTTGTATATTTATTCACTAATTAAGTTACTTCACTCCTAACAGCTGTTTTTTTTATACAAAAATACTAATTTTCTACTACTAATAATCTTAATGTGTATAAATTTTTTACATCACAGTATGTCAAGAATTCCACTAGGAGAACACCTATTGATTTTAGGCAATATCAGCCGAAGGAATGGGAGGATTAGGGAGTAGTCTTGACAACAAAAATAACTGTCGTTGTAAAGAATGAATCGGCAAAAAATTGCATGCAATTCAAAAATTTTAATTAACTTTGGTGGTAGAGCAAAAACGTAATTGATTAATTCTTTCTGGGGAAGTACGTGGACGGTGATTCTCTGACGACTTTAGTAAACTGCAATGAGAGAAGATTCAGTCATGTGGAGAGGTGATAGAATGCATAACTGCAGCTTTCGTTTTAATGAGCCCCCAATATGCAACATCAGTCACCCATTAGTACGCCCCATACTTGCAGAGGAGAAATCCTGACACTCATGATTTCAAAATTTATTTTCATATTTCCCCATTGAAATTTTCCGTTATTTCACCTGTTAATTTCTATAGACTATTAAAAAAAAATATATAGTTATTGTGAATCATGTCCGGGCTTTAACGATGAGGTCATATCGCCTACTACCAGAGGGCTCCTTCGTCACTCTGGTGGACATGAGCTCTACTCTACTATGGGAGTCCTAAATTTTGCTTACGCTAAATTTTTATTCACCAAGGGCAAGGGTCTTTAACGGGTACCTGACATTGTACAGGCTCGGGACCATCGCTTAACGTCCCATCCGAAGGAAGGCTTGCTAAAGTTTTTTTTACCTCCCAGATAAAATTAACTAAGGGCCTCGGCCGGGTTACGAACCCGCTATCTTTAGCAAGTACTCCTACTACTGAGCTACCGGCGCCCTCAAAAAACATACTGAGCGCTAGATCACGTGTTCGAAACCCGAGAAGCCTTTTAAAAACCATGAGGACACCGTCTTTCGGATGGGACGTTAAGCAATGGTCCCGAGCCTGATCAATGTCGGTTTACTCATTAAAGACCCTACACACTATATCAATAAACCTGGAAAGGCAAAATTTAGGACTTCCCCCGTAAAGTTGGCCTTATGTCTATCAGAGTGACTAATGAGCGCTTTGGTTGTAGGCGATATGACCTCGTATTTAAAGCCCGGCCATGAGTCACAATAACTAAAGAACTACACATACATGCACAGTCAGACATCGCGAATAAGATCAAAACGTATTCAAAGGGCCTTCCTTAAAGCCTCGTTTACACGAGGCCAGTTGGGAGGAAAGTAACTTGGTCCAAGTTACTTGCTCCAAGTAGAGCCTGGCAGTGCAAGTGGCAAGTTGTGTTCACACGTGTTTCAGTCAGTTGCAAGTTAAGTGCCAAGTTGGGTGTGTAAAATGGGAAAGGTGGAAAGGAAGAAGCGCTGTAAAAGGGCAATTAAAGATGTTTCGGGAGTGTTAAGTACTTATCTTGAGGAGGAAATCGAAAGTTATCTTGAACGGTGTAATAATCAGAAGGTATGGCAAAGAGGATGGATCGGTAGAAGAACTACCCATGGAGGATCGGCAATGCTGTTGAAAGAACTTCGTTCAGAACTTGCGTTTTTATTTTTGTACAACTCACTGTGCATGTTCCACAGTACTTCATTCTCAACGTACAATTCCACAAATTTACAGGTCATCTGTTCATTCCACTTGAGATGCGACATCTTACACTTTTTTATTGAATGAAAGTAAACGTAAACGAAATTCAAATGACGATAAATAGATAAGAATCACACAAATACACAGAACTGATAACACTTGCCAAATGATGCTGGCAGACTGACCAAGTAGTTGTTTACACTGAGCAGGTACATTTGCCCTTGTCAGGCAGGTTACTTGCTCGCAGTGGAGGGGGAAGGCAAGCTGCCCCAAAATAGAACCCCGGCCAATGAACTTGCCTTGCCTGACAAGTTGCTCGCCAAGTTGACTTGGCCACCAAACAATCTACAAGTGACTGTTCAGACGGAACAAGCAGCTTGGAGCAAGTAACTTGGACCAACTTACTTGTCTCCCTACTGGCCTCGTGTAAACGAGGCTTAAAAGTGAAAATGCTTTAAAAACTCGATCTCGGATTTTCGCTCGATTACAATACTTCCTTATACTATAAATATAAGAAAGTAACAATAAATGTATTAAGATATTTACTACTTCCCCGATTATATAAAGTCCTTATGCAGCCCATTTTGCTGACCCGGAAAATTGAAAAGTTATAGCACTATAAACCTGTGAATTATATCCGACTATTTACGATTGTTATATCTGTTTACAGATCGTATACAATATAATTTATGTATATTGGTAACAATATACAATCACAATATTGGTATCATACGTAATACCTGTTATTATCTGTTAATATTTGAGATAACAGAGATATTGGAAGCGTGGGACCGTTCATAAATTACGTCATCAATGTTGACTTCCCCCTCTCTCTTTCTTTAATTTTGTTTTGCATAGAAATAAAAGACGTTGTCTTCCAACTGTTTTTATTCATGACCAGAACCAGTTTTCAACACAATAACGTCATCATCAGTGGTACATCTATGATACAAATAAATATAATATCCAAATAATGAAAAGTATAAATCTTAAAGCATCAAGGTACAAAGTAACAAAATAAAAATTACTTATCCCACCCACATAGCGTAGGGGTTAAGTGACAACTGGCAGAGCTCTAAGGGGTGGGGATAGCTAGGTTCACTCTATTATAATATATATATTTTTATAATAACTATGAAACAAATCCATACATAATAGTGAAATATCTTTGCAATAATATAAAAACAAAGGAAATTTTTGTCATAGAATATAATAAAAATGAATAAATAAATACAATTTTTAAAATGTTATCACATTTATGTGATATGATAATGGGAAAAGAGTGGGAAAGAGGGGGAAGGCTTAACACGAAAACTCTAATAAATCGACATGAAATTGTAGATTAGGTTAGGTTTTATGACTCATGCCCGGGCTTTAACTACGAGGTCATATAAATTTTGCCTACCCTAAATTTGTATTCACCTAGGGCAGGGGTCTTTAACGAGTATCTGACATCGTATAGGCTCGGGACCATCGCTTAACGTCCCATCTGATGGACGGCGGGCTTAAGTTTATTTTACCTCCCAGATAAAATAAACTAAGGTCGGTTTCGAACCCACGTTTTTGAGCTCAGAAAACAAGCACGCATACCACTGAGCTACCGGCGCCCTCCGTGAAATTGTTTATTTTAATTCAAAACTATATGAGAACATATATAAATCGACCCAAAGTTAAATATATAAGTTCAAAAGTCCCGATGTAAGTTAACTATTGATTGTTTTTGGAAGGAGAGCGAAAACTGATTTGGCTGGTAACACTGTGTTAAGAATTTAGTTCTTAAGATTATTTTCTTTCAATTTTTGTTTGTTTCAGTGTTTAGTTTTTAATTTTAATAATGTAGATTTGATAAAATAAACCAAATATTTGAACCCCAATATCTCAAAAATTCTATTCTATTCATTTTCCCTGTTGGCCCAGTAAAATTATTTGAAAACCTTTGGATTAGATTTAATATTTTTTTAAATGATTAAAAATGGCATCTCTTTTGAAATCAAAGTGAAAAGTTTGTAAATTGCATTTTTTTTATTACGTGCACTTTCTTAAAAATTGCACGTCTTGAACTTTTGATACTTTTTTAGAGCCCCTTTTCGAGAAACTACTGTAGAAATCAAAATTAAATAGAAGACCAGTTATAAAATTTCTACAGGAAATGTGGTAGGTAATTTAATGTTTATTTAATTATTATTATTATTTCATTATTATTAATTATATAATATTTTTATTTATTCATCATTTATTTAAGTTTAACATTTAACACTTAAAAACACTTGAGTCTTTTTTTGTTACCACATTCGTATAAATAAAAAACTGTGCCTGATAACGAATTTCTGATTTCAGATTTGAATTTCCCACATGAAAGTCCTTTAGAAAAACGTATTTTCATATAAGAAAATTTACCCTTGTCGAACAGTGTATTCGATATGTATTCTTTTGCGGTTTTGTATAGGCATATAAAATTTCTTGTCGATGCATTAATTCGACATTTTTAGTGAGAAGATTCAGAAATCCTTATGTATTGATTATTATTCTAAACAATTAGTTTTAGGGAGCAAAAACTTAGTTGATTAATTCGTGCTTTTGGGTTTTTGACAACATAAAAATAACATTTGGACATCTTTAACCTATCGAGGATGAATGCTAAACGTTTTCAGACAGGAAAAAAAGAGAAAGTTATATAAAAAAAAAGAAAGAATTGTTTAGGGGAAAAAAGTGAGGAATAGGGAAATAAATAACTTTCAAAAAAAGAAATAATAAAGAGAAAAGAAATAATTGTAGGTTTTGTTAAGTAGGATAGTGATATCGGGAGAGGCAAGCAGGAAAACTACATGGAGGCTGCCAAGTAATTTGGCACCGATCTGAGTTAGGAGTCTCTTGAGAGGACCAATCAAAGGCGAGGTGTGGGGGCAAGCATCGCACTCCGCAAAACATTTAGTTAATAATAATAATAATAATAATAAACGTCTTTATTTCTTTTTAATTTTACAGATGTACAATAATAATAATAATATTATTGACAGACAATACTCATGGTCAAATTAACCGTCTGAGGGTAAAACAACTCAAAACAACCCAAAAACTCAGTAATATTAACATTACAGTTATTACAAATAGAATGTACTTCGTTATACCAAAATACCTTTTTATCGATGACATTCCTCGTAACAATGTTTATATATCTATAAGATGGGAGATTTAAAGATAACTTTATAAAATGTAAATGTAATTTCAATGTAAATAAGAAAACAGGCATTAAATCAGATTGTAAATATAAGAAGAAATGTGGTCTGTTTCTGGGCAGCTTTAAACATTTTTTCAATAAATAATTTTATATTTACAAAATATTGTATACCGGCCGCTTCATTGATAATCTGACCCTCCCGTCGTTCAAATCATAATATTTAGTTCTGGTTTTAAGACTTTATATATTTGCGCATTTGCAATGCGATTATTACGTTAATACGCCGATGCGATTAATGCGTTAATACGCCGCCGCGCAAATATATAAAGTCTTAAAACCAGAACTAACTATTATGATTTGAACGACGGGAGGGTCACATTATCAATCAAGCGGGCGTTGCGCCCGCATATTACAAAACCAATAATTATACTTGCTAATAATAAATATAAAGTCCAAAAATAAATAAATAGATTTAATAATTTTTAATTTACAAATACATGTTGATTGATTTGCTGCGGCGACGTTAATACGTAAGTAGCGAAAAATCTTACAAACTAAATTCTTAACACAAATTCAATCTTTTTGTTTTATTTTTTGTGCCATTCTCTAAAATTAAGTTATATATATCTGGGCATATATCCTGTACATATAAACAAATGAAAGTACCTTCTTTGCGGATCAATTTCACAGTCAATTCACTTCAATTTAGTTCATTACAACTTAAGCCTAAACACCGCTCTCCATCTTCACTCAGACCGTCGCCATTCCACCCAGGCCTCGACTCAACTCTACACACGTATAAAAACAGCTGATAGCCGTGTTTTGTTTTTTTACTCATTTGTTTAAAAAAAAAAATGCTTTTTATAGAAAAATAAATATAATTAATTTTTTAATATTAATAATTTAATCATTTTAATGTGTGTATTTATTTTATACATCACAAACACATATACAATTTCGTGTTGATACACTCATTCAACGAGAGTTATCGTGTTAAGAAGAGACATAAGAAATTTATTTTTTTCATTTTTGGGATGAGGGAGTTGTGAAATATGAAATTCCAGTGAAAACTCGACACCAAATTTCTCACCGATTACAGAACTTCCCTAATACTTTGTTTATATAAATAGAATACATACTTTCTTTCTTTAATAAATGTAAAAGTTTAAAAAAAATGATATTGCACTTATAATGGGGCCATTTGAAAGAGTTGTCTTGATTTGATAAAGTCTTATTTGATTATGTTTTTTTATTTGACTTATGTATGATTTGACAGATCGTGACTCACAAATTTGATTTGTTGAACGACCATTCTGTCTAGCGGTCCCGCTTTCACCCGTTCAGAACGATGATATTCCGTTTTCACAAAGTCGTTCTTTTATTTTTCAGAATCATAACCGGTTATAACTTTATAAAAAGCATCTTTATTTTGACAAAACTTTTTTTTTTAATATTTAATTAATTTTTACTTTCTCAGCTAGGTGAAGTATAGAGGGAGTTATACAATCGGTGAAAAATTAGATGTTGAATTTTCAACGGAATTTCATGTTTTCCGAAATCTTGATTCCAAAAATGAAATAAAAAGTCATCAGTAAATCACCGGCTCGAATTAATCAATGAATTTCTTGCTCTTCCTCCAAAACCAATGGAGGACAGGTTAGGTTTTATGACTCATGCCCGGGCTTTAACTGTGAGGTCATATCGCCTACTGCCATAGCGCTCTTTCGTCACTCTGGTGGCCATGAGCCTGACTCTACTATGGGAGTCCTAAATTTTGCCTACCCTAAATTTTTATTCACCTAGGGTTGCGTTCCTTAACGAGTACCTGACAACGTACAGGCTCGGGACCATTGCTTAACGTCCCATCCGAAGGACGGCGTGTTTAAGTTTATTTTACCTCCCAGATAAAATAAACTAAGGGCCTCGGTTGGGTTTCGAACCCACGATCTTGAGCTCAGAAGGCAAACACGCTTCCCACTGAGCTACCGGCTCCCTCAAAACTAATAGATATACCTATAGAGCTAAAAAAAACAATTTTTTTTTTTTTTTTTTTTAACGGATGCGCAAAAATCCCTGTGTAAGCCAAATAATGTTTTTTAATTGATTGGTTTTTGTTGGAGAGCGACAAACTAATGGATTAATTCGCGCTGGAGAAGTACATTCCCAGTATATTTTCTACTGTTAGCACATGAACTCTGTGTAAAAGCTAATTTCTTGTTTTTCTCTCTTCGAAAGTAATTTTAAAATGGAGAAAAGATTTAAAAGGTTGAGTTAAAAGAAACTAAAAGTTTTCTTGTCAAGTTTCGTTTTTTTTTTTACTTTAGACTTAAGTAGGACTTTTATTTTTCTACTCCTTACTAATGAAACTGAAGAATTTAAATTAATTTATTGTTCATTAGCCTAATTTATTTTATTATAATTATAAAATGTATAGTTATATACTTGACAAGAAATTGGAGTGTATGGCACTTTATGGTAAATTCCAAAAACATCTGCCGGTTTGGCATCCTGAGAAAACATACTAAACCTTGTCTTATATGTATGTTTTGAGTATGGTTAGTTATTATGACTCGGGCTTTAACTACGCCGTCATATCGCCTACTACCAGAGTGCTCTTTCGTCACTCTGGTGGACATGAGGACTCTACTATGGGAGTCCTAAATTTTGCCTACCCTAAATTTGTATTCACCTAGGGCAGGGGTTTTTAACGAGTACCTGACATTGTACAGGCTCGAGATCATCCCTTAACGTAATCCGAAGGACGGCGTGCTTAAGTTTATTTTACTTTGCAAATAAAAAGATCTTGGGCTCAGAAGGCAAGCACGCATACCACTGAGCTATCGACGCCCGATGATTAAGAAAAGAACAATGTTTATAGTTTTCTTTTGACTGAGGTAGTCAGTGATTGGCCTCACAGGATCTATGTGTTACATGTTTTGGATGTAATATCCCGTCTTAATTTTTGCTATTATTATTATTATTATTATCTTTTTGTTTTTTGATTTCTTTATATATTTTACTTTTTCACATTTATTTAATTTAATTATTTTGTAATTATTATTTTATTTTAACTTATTTTTGTATATTGCCATTTATTATTTTGTATTTTTTATTTTTTTATACACAATGTCATCAAATTTACTTATAGTTCTATTTAAACAGATTGTAAATAAACACAAAAAAAAAAAAAAAATTATTATAGAAAAGTATAATTGTCATTTTTTTTTGTTCCATTTGAAGTATTTTAAGTATAGTAATTAATTTAGGTCCTAAGGGTTTGTCATCCTTATGTATACACAAAAACTGTATAAATATATAATATACAGGTTAGGTTAGGTTTTATGACTCATGCCCGGGCTTTAACTACGAGGTCATATCGCCTACTACCAGAGCGCTCTTTCGTCACTCTGGTGGACATGAGCCCGACTCTACTGTGGGAGTCCTAAATGTTGCCTACCCTAAATTTTTATTCATCTAGGGTTGGGGTCTTTAACGAGTACCTGACATCGTACAGGCAAGGGACCATCGCTTAACGTCCCATCCGAAGGACGGCGTGCTTAAGTTTATTTTACCTCCCAGATAAAATAAACTAAGGGCCTCGGTCGGGCTACGAACCCACAACCTTGAGCTCAGAAGTCAAGCACGCATACCACTGAGCTACCGGCGCCCTCATATTGCAGTTTTCTATTGTCTCAGGGCGATGCCGGGTAACCTGCTTGTATATTTTATGTACTTACCCATATGTTACATAGAGAAGGTCAGAAGGAACGTTTCGACACAGCCCGTCAAGTTGAACAATAATCGTACAAGTAGGTGGTTCTTGTGCAATTTCTGTCTGCGAATTTGTAAAGGTTACAATACGGTTATTACACTGATGAGGGCGCTGGTCGCTTGGAGCTAGCCTACTAATCCCAAGATCGCGGGTTCGGGCATGGGTTCCTTATCTGGAAGTTGAAAAAAACCTTGATCACGCCGTTCTTCGGATGAGACTTTTTTTTTTCGGGTGTACCAGACCCCAGTGGGGCCCCACCACCCCTCCGCCGCTTAGAGGGGAAATAGGTACTTTTTAAATTTGTATTTATTTAAAATATTGGTATCTAATCTATTTAAATTATTGGTATCTGTATAAGCAATAATGTTTCATTCTTTGTTTTTCAATTTTTCCGTGAACGTGTTTTTTTAGTTTTTTCTCATCTCAGGATTAATTATAATATAGTTTTAAATATTATTATTGATTGCCTTATTTCAAATTTCAAGAGGAAGCAATTTTTTAATTTGTATTTCCATATTTATACATTTAATTTTTTTAATATAATTATTTCATCTCAATACTTTACCATGTCAATTTTAATTTATTTTTTTTCACTGTAGCTGATACACTTTATATATATTATTTTTCATATTTTTCAATTTTATTTAAGAAGGCTGATTGAACTCTTTCCAATGAAATGTATTTTATTTCAAACGGAATAAAGATTGTTATTATTATTATTATTAATTTAAACAACTACATTCATGGTGCCGGAGCGATCAGTTAGGTCCTCCAAGCTACCTTACTGGTGTTTCCCGAGAGAGCTTGGGGTCAGGGCATCAATGTAGGAGGCGATGAATCGACTGAACTCTGGCTAATCAGCCTCATTCATCAGCTTCCAAGGATTCAGTCACAGGTACGATCCTGTCCGGCGCATCAACTCCACCCTAGGCCCGTCGTACAGCGGCATTTGACTTGCCGCGGCCCATGGAGCGACTAGCGCTATTTTTCATAGCACGACAAAGAAATTGCTCGTCTGAAAAAAAAAGTCTGTCTGTCTCCGCTATGACTGAATGGAATATGATTTGCCAGATTTATTGAAATGAATTTTTCAACTCTGAGATTGGGACACGACTCCGAATATTATCGTGCGAACTCTAGTGAGAAACTAGAAGTATGAAAGTGGCTAATATTTCACGGCGTTATCGTTAATTTGTCTTGTCTCAGATGAGTGATGTGAGATTTTTTTACATACTTAAAAGTAGTAATGTTTCAAAAATTCTAAATCGATATTTTTTTTCGGGGGGAAATTTACATTTTAAGGGCTTTATTCATTTAGGGTAAGTGTCTTCAACGAGTACCTAACATCGCACAGGCTTGAGACCATCGCTTGCCATCCGAAGGACGACATGCTCAAGGTTTTTCTTTCAAGAGCCTCCCATGAACCCTATTGGTCAGATTTCACTAAACGGAAACGTCTAAAAATGATTACTTTTTCTAAAACAATCTTAACAACATTAAAATAACTTTAAAATATATGAGGTGGCCATAATAGGACCTCTTTATACCAACCAACTCCCTCCTGTTCTCAAATTTATTTACGATATACTCAAGCCCTGGAGTAAAGTGGACATATATGATTCAGTCCGTTACGATATACTCAAGAATACATAAAACACATTCAATCATTTATTATTAAAATCTTTGAGAAAATCGGGACTGAAAATGTCCAAAAACCAGGATTCCGGTAACCTGTCTTCTATTTTGGCCATTTTTGCCATAGATGGGTAGACATTTTTCCTATTACTTAACTTTCTAGTAAAAGTAACGCTCTCAAAATTTAAGAGGACATTGAAAAATTACTTAATGTAGATAAGCAGCTATGATGCATGGAAGTTTCCATAAAGCAGAACGGCCTAGTTATGTGTCTTCAGTGTGGCAACCTCCTTGAGGAACTCGGTTATTACTAATACCATCTAGGGATTACTACTAGAGATAGTATTACCGACTCCGTATTCAATTACAATTTGAGTGATAATCAGACTAGAAATTATATTTTTCTAATCCCGAAATTTATTTCAGGATCGGGATTAAGAAATAAAGCTATCAGGAAGTGCCACAAATTTAAATTTTGCATTACACCCGCCTCATATGAATTCAAAAAATGTCTGTCTGGTAGGTGTGTCGGTCTGTGAGCACGATAACTCCCGATAGAATGAACGTATCAACACAAAACTTTATATGTGTATCCAGAAGCCTCCAAGGACGACACCTATTGATTTTCAGCAAAATCGGTCAAAAGGAAGTAAGGGATTAGGGGGAAGTTTAAATAAAATAAAAGGATGAAGATGAAAAGATAAATAAAATAAATAAGAAAAAGACAAAGAAACAAGAAATTGATGTAAAGGAGAGGGAAAGTATGGAAGAAGGGGAATAGGAGGCTAATGAGAGGGAGAAGAATGTTTATTGAGGAGGAATGGGAATAGCGAGGATTTGACGAGGATGGTTATGTACAAAACAATAAATAAATAAAAAATGTATACAATAAAATAATAGTGGTCTATATACAAAACAGTATACTATAATACAAAAGAAATTGAAAATATTAAATTTAAATAATAGTGGTCTATATACAAAACAGTATACTATAATACAAAAGAAATTGAAAATATTAAATTTGAATAATAGTAGGTAATAATAAAGATAAACAATAATAATAAATACAAAATAAATAAAACAGCACATAAAATCCCTTCAACTAAATGGAGGCTCGGGTAATCCCTCTCCAGCAGTGGAAGCAGACCAAGAAGGAAAGGAGAGTTGAAGGTAAGAGGATTATATGAGGTCAGAAGATGATCATCACCGGCAATCCCAAAATATTTTTGGTAAATTACAGTATAATGAATGTATGACACAAAATTTAATATGAGGATTCAGAAGCCACTTTGTGAGTCACATATTGAGTTTTAGCCCACACGATCGATTATTTTGGTTGATTAATTCGTGCTGAGGTAGCCGGTGTTTCACCGACGATTTTTTTTTTGGTTGATTTTTGATTTTTTTTTTTGTTTTGTTTCAGATGGCAGACGCTGAGGAGGTGTAAAATGGCCGAAGACGTGGAAAACGTCCAAAGAAATCGTGATAGGTCTCGCCTGCTCTTCGGAGTTCAACTAGAGGTGAGTTTTAATGTATCAAAACTCTTTATCTTAGATGGATTAACGCCACTATCTTGGAAAAATGTCGTCTAGAATTTTATTTTGGGTTTTTGTTCGAGATTTTGACTCCAAACTCTTATTCTTTAAGAGGATGAACAACCCGAACTGTTCATGCGAGTCCTCGATTGCCAGCTGTACGACCAGACCAGGGTGGAGTTCATTCGTGGGATCGGATCGAACCTGAGACCTGTGGCAGCTAATGACGGAGATCGGCTACCCATTATTCCGCCGGTTTGTCGGTTCCTGGCAGATCAATAAAGCAGAGTGGGGAAAAGCCTTAGCTTCACTTAAGCTGCACTTTGATCGTGAGCTCAACGGAGTGATATTGCACATATGCAAGGTGCAAAAATGTTAATAATAAATAATAATAATAATTAAAAAAAAGCTAAGATGTCTTCACTGCTTTATTTAATAGCAAGGGCTATCTATTGCCACTCTGTTCCTGCTCTTGATATATCTTCTCAATTCTTTTTTAGATATTCAACAATTTTTTGAAAATGTCATATCGTAAACAAATGGTTTTTTGGATTACTTTTATGTTAAATGCATACCTATATACTTTTTTCTCGATTTTTTTTTCAATATGTATTTTGTGCTTTTTTAGAGGGGAGAGAACCGTTGTAATGGCTCCGAAAATATATTAATTATTAGTTTTTTGTAATTTATATCGAAAAATCGAAAAAATATTTCTTAACCCAATGAGATATAATAATGATAATAATAAGTTTTTATTGTTTAAAGGTATTATCCCTATACAATTGAATCAGTGACCATTACTTTTACAATATTGACATTAACATTTTAAAAATTATAGATTGATCAGCTGAACAATAATGGGATATATCAAGGAACCTTTAACAAACTAAATAAATAACACAAATAAATGAAAAAAAAGTATAAAGGAAATAAAGTAATTACAAATTAATAATAATAATGTAACAAAGACAGTTTATGGAGTGGGGATGTAGACATTGAATATCAATATAATATAATAAACTGTCAAATTCTTGTAATTGTAATAATAAAGTGAACTTATTTTAAAGGTAATTTACCGCTCTTTATGATGGTGTAATTAACTTTGTGTTAGCTCTTATACTTAAGGAGGAATAAGAGATTTTATCCAAAAAAATAGTGCTAAGTACAAAAATTGGAAGAATAGAAAATTTTTTGTTCAAAATTAAATTTCCTTTAAGACCTCAACGTTTTTTACCTCCATGCTGGGACACCCTATATTGTGATGTACACTACGGAACATTTTTTTAATGAATATTTTAATGAAAAGAGGTAATTTTTTTATTATAATCTAATATCATATATATATTAGATATATATCAAGGTGTTTGAGAAACAAAACAAGAAAACATATAAAAAACAGCTGTGAAATAGTGTTAAATGTAATGGAGTCGTGAGCTAGCTCTTAAAACGGTGCATGTGGTTTGATATGTTTTAAATAAAATGAAGTTGAACAATTAGATGAAAGTTGACTGGGGTGGAATTAAAGTGTGAAGAGTTGACGGGGTCTGGTTTTTTGTGGTAGAGGCGTCGAGAAGGTACAATTAATAATATCTATTTTCAATATGCCCAAATAAAAAAAGAAATAGTTTTTTAAGTATTAATTTAATGTTTTTGTGCCATTGTAAATTTTTGTTTTGTTTGTTCAAATAAGTTTTTTTTTTAATTTAAATATGTAAATATAGATAATAACCCAATTATTTGTCCTCTTCAAATTCTATCCTATTCATCTTCCCTGTTGTCCCAGTAGTATCATTTAAAAAACCTTTGGATTAGAAATTAATATTATTTAAAATTATTAAAAATTGGTATCTCTTTGTGAATCCAAGTGTAAAGTTTGTTAAATTGAATTTTTTTCGTTGTATACGTGTACTTTCTTAAAAATTGCACGTCTTAAATTATTGATAATATTTTTTTAGGGCAATTTTCGGCAAACTACTGTAGAAATCAAAATTTAAATAAACAAAAGAGATCAAATTTCTACAGGAAATGTGGTAGCAATCAAGTTACCATCACATTTTTGGCATATCCCTTGTGTGGACGATTTTCGCCACAAAGCCCCATCATATTTTGGCAAAACCTTGATGGGAGAATTTTTTTTATATTAATTAAAGTAGGGAAACAGGTTGAAAAAGATGAAAAAGATAGAATAGAGACAAATAAGGGTTACATTTAATTTTGAGAAATAATATTTTTTTTTTGCCAACTTCAAAAGAAGGTTACTATTTTATATAACATTGTTTTTGTTTAGTAATTATATATTTAGTAAAGTAAGAAAATGCCAATTACCAGAGGACAAGCGAGAAGATTAGAGGAGGAAAGTAGAGAGGAAGGGTCAAGTTCGGAGGAAAGATCCGATATGGAGTTATCGGAAGATAGAGAAAGGGAGACTCCAGCCGCAATGGAGTCCATGCAGGGTACAGGTGAGGAGTCGCAAGGGGAGGGGGTAAATAAAGATAAAGAAGAAGAGGGCATTGCTGCTCCTGATATGGAATGGCTCCGTGTTGTGTTGACAAAGTTAACTGGGGATATGGGAAATTTAAGGGGGGATATGGGAAATTTAAGGGGGGATATGGGAAATTTAAGGGGGGATATTGGAAATATCAATCAAAAAATAGAAGAACAGGGTAGAGATTTAAGGAGGAATATGAAAGAGCAAGGAATAGAATTAAGGGGGGATTTGGAAAATATAAATCAGAGAATAGAAGAACAGGGAAAAGAATTAAAGGGAGAGATGGGAAATTTAAGAGGTAACATTAAAAATTTAGAAGTTAAATTAAATAAAAAGGTGGACAATTTGATGAACCAATTAGAGAAAATTCAAATAGAAAATGAAAGAGTTGAAAGTAGGATAAATAAAGCAGGAGAAAACTTAGAAAAGCACTTTATTCAAAAAATTAACAAGTTGGATGAAGGGAATTCTGAAGTAGAAAAAGAGGTTCTTATTATTGACAGTCAGTCACAAGTTGATGAGGTAGAAGGAACAGAGAATAACAGTGGGGAGGAACAGACCCAAATTTTAGAGAAAGAGGTGGAGGAAGAGAGTCAAAATGTAGAAAAATTAGTATTAAGTGAAATTCAAGAAAATAGGATGAATGTTGATGTGGATGGACAGAGTGAAAGGAACATTTGGATGTTATTAGACAAAACAAACGAACAGACTGAGGACAACAAACAAAAGACAAATTTTAATTTTAAAGAAAATATAGTTAAAACTTACAGACAAACTGGAAATAGAAAGGAGGTTAATAAAATACATAAGAACAATTTTAAAAAAGGAGTAAGAGAATTTAAACAGGTATTAAGGAGAAAATTAACACTGAATGAATATTTAGAAAAGGGGGAGGGGATTTTTAAAGACATAATTCGCCGGGGCATCCGGAAAAAGATAAAATTAAATTTGGGCTTTGCAATATAATTGCATTAGCCACCTTTTATAGTGAACCTATTTTTTTTTGCAACTCGGATGAGTTTGAGGAAATGACTGACAGACTAACATGACAGAATTAGGATTAATTTAAAATATGACGAAGTGACCATGGACTAATATAATAGTATGGATGATACATTTATTTTTTTGAATGAGAGAATTTTGGTACATGAAGGGTATGAATGAATTTTGGTATAGTTCTGTGTTTAAAGTAATTAGGAATTATATTTTTTTTAGGATAAGATTATATGTTAGGATCAGTATAAAATTATCTGAGAATTATATTTAAGGATTAGTCACCCAAATTTAATATGTGAAAGTTTTTTATTTAGAAGTTACTTATTAATAATGATTATTGAAAATTAAAACATATACATATAACTGACTGATTTTGAACGAACATAATATGGAAGAAGATAGATTTTTTTTATTATATTTTTTATTACAAATGTTAGAAAGATAAAATCAGCAGGCTGAGAGATGCCTAGATCTCTTTGGAGACATGACGAACTTCCTGAGGCCGAGTCAAGGGGACAGATTTTCTGTTTCGGAGCTGTTCAGCTAGGATACCGGACGTGACTAAATCATAATAATATTATAAATTAGAAAGACGAACGAAAATGTATAGAAGCCTTGGAAGAATAATATATTATATAAATTGTATGTATGCATAGGTTATTAAGTTTTTGTTATTATAAATTCTATTATTTAGGCAAGTTCATTTATTATTTGAGTAACATGTTTTTTCTACGTAAATTTGTTTAATAGAGAGAGTAGATGAGAATGAGAAGAGTTGTAGGAGCACATTATATAACTTTAGGAATAGGAACAAACAAAGGGTAATATTAATTAGAGAAGTTTTGAATTAATTGCTGATGACATTCTTTTAGACGTCGGGATTATATAGATTTGTTTTGGGAGAAATTATTTTTTTTAATCCTAGTAAGAGCTAGTGATTAATTGGAGATTTATATTTTTTTTTGATCTGCGAGAGATGATTTTTTTTGTGTCGACTAGAAAGAACTAGCGATATATATATAGGAGATTTATGATGTAGTGTTGGTTGCCTACCTGAGATAGGAGGAACCGTATTTTTGCTACGTCAACGATGAAGTTATTATTATTAGGGAGTTATTAGTAGAGAAGGAAGTTGAAGTAAAAATATATGTGAGATACATTTTTTTTTAGTTAGGAAGTAAGAAGGACGTCTCAAAGAATTTAATACCTCAAAAGACAAGTACTATATATATTAAATAAATTAAATTTGTATTCCTTATTACCCGGCGTGAGGCCTAATTTTCATTGCTATGATATATTTTGGAAGTGTGATGAAGTAAAACCGAAGGATTTATTTAATTTTTATTTCAAGTAAATTTTTTTTTTATATATAATATATAATTAATTATATAATTATTTTGAATACATACAAATGTTATATTGATGGTAAAGGCGGAAAGTAAAATTAATTGGCAATTTCTTAAATCTGCATCCAACTTGATTATTTCCAAAATTGATTTCATGACTATGACTGATCCTGTAAATATGTAAAAATTTAGTATTATGTTATTTTTTTTTATGTTCAATTAGTTCCAATTTTTATAAATTTAAGTTAACATTTTCTTTAGGTTAAGGATTAATTGTAAATTTTTAGATTAATATTTGTTTTTGTTTATTAGAAATTAGGTACGTATATATATAAGTTTAATAATTGTAAATAGTAATAAAAAAAAATAAAAAATGGGCATATATGTATAAAAAGAGCGTCGAAATGGGCATATAAAAAATAAATCAGTGAGTGTAAGTGAGAGAGAGACTTCGATACATCGTTCATCAATGAGTTGAAGACATCAAGGAGCCAGCCAACATGTGCGTTCGAGGAGGAGCCCATCATGTGAATTGGAGGAAGACGTTAATCCATCTGTGTATTGAAGGAGGAAGCTTATCATGTGGATTCGAGGAAGAAGCTAAATCAACCTGTGTATTGGAAGAAATTAAATCTGAAAGAACTTATATAAAAAAAAAAAAAAATTTTGTGAACAAACATTTTTTTTTAAAAAGAAGGAAAAGGCAAATGTGATGTACACTACGGAACATTTTTTTAATGAATATTTTAATGAAAAGAGGTAATTTTTTTATTATAATCTAATATCATATATATATTAGATATATATCAAGGTGTTTGAGAAACAAAACAAGAAAACATATAAAAAACAGCTGTGAAATAGTGTTAAATGTAATGGAGTCGTGAGCTAGCTCTTAAAACGGTGCATGTGGTTTGATATGTTTTAAATAAAATGAAGTTGAACAATTAGATGAAAGTTGACTGGGGTGGAATTAAAGTGTGAAGAGTTGACGGGGTCTGGTTTTTTGTGGTAGAGGCGTCGAGAAGGTACAATTAATAATATCTATTTTCAATATGCCCAAATAAAAAAAGAAATAGTTTTTTAAGTATTAATTTAATGTTTTTGTGCCATTGTAAATTTTTGTTTTGTTTGTTCAAATAAGTTTTTTTTTTAATTTAAATATGTAAATATAGATAATAACCCAATTATTTGTCCTCTTCAAATTCTATCCTATTCATCTTCCCTGTTGTCCCAGTAGTATCATTTAAAAAACCTTTGGATTAGAAATTAATATTATTTAAAATTATTAAAAATTGGTATCTCTTTGTGAATCCAAGTGTAAAGTTTGTTAAATTGAATTTTTTTCGTTGTATACGTGTACTTTCTTAAAAATTGCACGTCTTAAATTATTGATAATATTTTTTTAGGGCAATTTTCGGCAAACTACTGTAGAAATCAAAATTTAAATAAACAAAAGAGATCAAATTTCTACAGGAAATGTGGTAGCAATCAAGTTACTATCACAATATATATATTTTTCTTTTCCCCCCTTCCAAATGCTGATCTAAACGCATCATTTTCGCATCGGCCTTTGCTACTACTTGCTTCAAACATTTCAAAACCTTGGATTGGTGTAACCAAGAAAATTGTTTATTATATGGTTGCGACCTTCTAGGCCATTATGTCAGGTACTCGTTCCTTATTCTAAGTGAATAAACCTGGATAGGCAGAGGGAGCACTCTCACAGTAGAATCGGGCTCATGTCAACTAGAGTGACAAAAGAGCACTTTGGTAGTAGGCGATATAACCTCTAGTTAAAGTCCGGGCATGAGTTATAATTTCCCTTCTTTTGAAACTAATCCATTGTTATTACACGATACTCAGTGTTTTAACAAATAGAGTTTAACTAGTGATAAACTCTTAGACCGTAAGTTGTCGATAATAGAACTTTCACAAATGCAAAATAACTTATATACCTTAACAAGCAAATATCAATAACTTCACAAAGTTTTCTAATAACAATAAATAATTTTACAAAGTTTAATTATTTCCTGTACAGTCTTCAGGTTTCTTTATTACAAAATTAATTTAATATTGAATAATATTTTATGATAAAACAGTTAATTAGTAAGTCCTGACTTGATGATCGGACAGTTTATTTATACCCGGGGAAGGTCTGACATCGGAGATATAAGGCACTTTCCACAGACTGGGTCATAATTCATCCCAACGATCTGATTTTCATCAATATTTAATACAGAGAGAGAGAGAGTGAAAGATGATGGGTGGAGGGAGCCTGCCTCTTGGGATAATAGAAGAATATTAATAGTCGCAGTTAGAGAGTCGCCCAGGGGAGTTAAGTGGTGAGCGTGCTGGGGCAGAGGGCTGGCAATAAGAAACAGAAATCTGAACATAGCAATATATTGTAATATGCCACTGAGGATGACATTGAAGTGGAGGGAGCCTGCCTCTTGGGATAATAGAAGAATATTAATAGTCGCAGTTAGAGAGTCGCCCAGGGGAGTTAAGTGGTGAGCGTGCTGGGGCAGAGGGCTTGAAATAAGAAACAGAAATCTGAACATAGCAATATATTGTAATATGCCACTGAGGATGACATTGAAGTGGAGGGAGCCTGCCTCTTGGGATAATAGAAGAATAGTAATAGTCGCAGTTAGAGAGTCGCCCAGGGGAGTTAAGTGGTGAGCGTGCTGGGGGCAGAGGGCTTGAAATAAGAAACAGAAATCTGAACATAGCATTATATTGTAATATGCCACTGAGGATGACACTGTGACACGTTATAATTCAAATTTTGTAAATGTCGGTAATTCCAGGGATTTTTTAAGAGTAGTGTGTCATTTAATCAGCTCCCTTGGCTTAAAAAAACTACAAATCTTCCCAGGATTCATAGAGCATTACAGAAAATTTGTATACGCTATTTGTGCGAAAATTTGTTTTATTTTCAGTAGGTTAGTGCAACTTAGAGATATCTCTCTTGTACATATCCACTTCTATTAACATGATGTACATTAAAGTTTCAACTTTTACTTAGAAATGGCAACTTATATGACCTAGATTGGCTTCGAACTGAAAGCTTCATAAAGGCTATTGTTTGGGGTAGTAAAGGCAGAAGTTTGGGTCAAAGGTTACGAGAGAAGGAGGGGGGGGGGGGGGGGGGGGGGAGAAGTTGCTATTAGCTGTAATGGGGAACGTCGTAGGGCGAATAGATGGAAACTGCAAGGGGCTAGATAGGTGAGTGGTTAGGATGATTGGCCAAACTACTAGCACTAATAACGCCACACATAGGAAATATTAATTACTGGGATTAGTTGGATACTAAAAATGAATGTTTGCGAATAAGGTGGCAACCAGTAGACCAGTAGAGCTGCTACCATATGAATGATTGAAAACATTTATCTACAAAGGAGAGGGCGCCGATAGCTCAGTGGTATGCGTGCTTGGCTTCTGAGCTCAAGAACGTGGGTTTGAAACCCGACAGAGGCCCTTAGTTTATTTTATCTCCACGCATTTAAGCACGCCGTCCTTTGGATGGGACGTTAAGCGATGGTCCCGAGCCTGTACGATGTCAGGTACTCGTTAAAGACCCCTGCCCTAGGTGAATAAAAATTTAGGCAAAATTTAGGACTCCCACAGTAGAGTCGGGCTCATGTTCACCAGAGTGACAAAAGAGCGCTCTGGTAGTAGGCGATATGACCTCATAGTTAAAGCCCGGGCATGAGTCATAAAACCTAACCTAACCTCTACAAACAACATTCAGATAAGTGATGTTTTTTTATCGAGTTGCGCTACAATACGAAAAAAAAAAACTTGTATAATAAGAAACTGCATGCAGAGCTCCGAACAATACCGTACGCAAACCGATCATAACTTGGGCTGATAGGATAGTAAAACCCCAAAGCTAACAGCTACAAATCTAACATAACCTGGACATATATAAAGATAGTAATCCCAAAAGATAATAGATAATAATCTAGTCTTTATCTAGGTTTGGTATCTTCATTTCACGCTCAGGTAACGTTAAATTTTTGCTGTTATGCCCGTGGAATATATTGTATTATGTAACTCATTATACATTGTAAAAATATTACTTTTCAGGCAACATATCAGGCAGAAAGCAAATACTGTGAGCGGACTTGTGTTCTCCATATTCCCGTTACTCCAAGAAAGGCAGCTCTCAATCTAACCAATAGACTCCTCATATACAAGCTTCTGTTGCGGCCAGTCATAACGTATGCATGCCCAGTGTGCAAGCAAAACTTGAGAACTCTTCAAGTGGCCCAAAACAAATGACTTAGATTGGTTGGTAGCTACTCGAGGGACACCTCCACCCTCCAAATCTATGAACACCTAAATGTTGAGCTTCTACCTGGACTACATAATAAATTTCAGTAAAAACATTTTACTTAAGTGTGACACAAATGAAAACGTTTTGGAAAAGAAAATAGGGAAAACTCAGGGAAATATCCACCGCAAGGATGAAATTCTCACGCTGAGGACTAAATGATATGCATTCAGAAAGGATGTCTCTGACAGACAGTCCGACCCCGCAGGACTGACACAGAGGAGGGGGTTCTTGAGCCATCAGATATCCATGATCGTGGTGTGCCCTATACGTAACTGAGTTAAAATTACTTCTTCTTTCCTTTTTTCTCTTATTAAAGTCTTCCAAACTCGAGTGGAACTCTTTATGATCCTCAGCTTATTATCGGTCATACCGAGCCACCGAATTTGCCATTTGATCCAGACTCTTTCCCTGATGTAGGCAACAAAGTTACTTAAAGGGACTTCGGATGTGGGTAGTCCTTACATGTAGCATTGTTTTTGATTACCTGATTATTTTTTATTTGTATTTAGTGTATAAGGGTAATGGTTAAGGAACCTTATTGTATAATTGTACCTCTGTAAATGCGACTGTTATAATAAACTCTTCTTCTTCTTCTAAAGTATGAAAAATTCCTTTAAAACCCGTGATTTAGATCATATCTTTTATTTTATTTTTTTTTAGATACAAAAAATATCTTAGTTATCATGTTATTCAGATTCTATGTTTTATAAAGCAATCTAAATGTAAAAACGCTAGAACATATAGTTACAATGTTGTTGGGTGGATTTTAAGTGACCGTAACGCCCACATGAGTGTACAAAAATGGTCTTACATCAAAAATTACCATAACATAAAAAAAAGTCAAAATTGAAGCAAAACCAATAATAATAATTTTGAACTTCTTCAAGGAAATAAGTTAATGAAGTATCTTATGGATTAATTCAGTGAATTTGAAGAGTTATAATTGTAGTTCTAAGAGTTTTATTCCAAAAAGTTGTTTACTTTCTAAAAGTTTTTGATGCCCTGATGATAAATTTGAATTTAGTTATTTCTTTTACCAGCTGTGCTAAGTATAGGAAAAGTTATGTAATCGGCCAGATATTCGATATTGAGTTTTTACCGGAATTCCATATTTTCCGCCCTCCTGATATAATGAATAAAACATTTTCCTGTCTGTGTTGTGATAATTTTAGGTTATTTTAAATAAAAATAAATAAATAATAATTAAAATAATTGAATTAATAATAATGTTACAATAATAATTAAATAAATAATAAATTACCACATTTCCTGTAGACATTTTATAACTGGTCTTCTATTTAATTTTGATTTCTGCAGTAATTTCCGAAAAAGGGCTCTAAAAAAAATATCAAAAGTTCAAGACGTGCAATTTTGAAGAAAGTGCACTAAATTTTTTAAAAAATTTCAATTAATAAACTTTTCATTTGGATTTCTAAAGAGATGCCATCTTGTTATCTAAATTTTGCAAGTAAATCAAGGAAACGTCTAAGAATATGAGTTTCAAAACTACTCTTCATGTAAGATATATATTTGAGAACTATCTACAACTTTTACGTGGAAAAAGTTTTTGATTAGGTCATAATCATAAGAGGTAGCTTGTAAAATGTACTTAGGCCTCGGAGTAAAGTGGTCACAATTTTCGAAAATCTTACCAGAGCTAAGTTAGCACATGTGACCCCTTCATTTCAAATTTCAAGTTCATAACTACCATCGTTTTTGCGGTAGAGCGCGCACAACTCATCAATCACTCAGACAGACATCATCACTCGAAAAAAGTCAGGGACTTTGAAACGTGAAATTCCGATGAAACCTCAATTTTGAATTTTTGAATGATTACAATATTTCCTTATACTATAGTATGTATGTAAAAATAGAAATGATGAGATGATATTTCTTATACTATAGTATGAAAGTAAAAATAGAAAGGATGAGATGATATTTCCTTATACTATAGTATGAAAGTAAAAATAAAAAGGATGAGATGATATTTCCTTATACTATAGTATGAAAGTAAAAATAGAAAGGATGAGATGATATTTCCTTATACTATAGTATGAAAGTAAAAAAATAGAAAGGATGAGATGATATTTCCTTATACTATAGTATGTATGTAAAAATAGAAAGGATGAGATGATATTTAGAGAACGAAAGTTTGTCCTACTTCCCACACGAAAGATGTCTATGAAAGTTGACCAAAAAGTTTCAAAAATAATGATCGTCCAATTTGAATTTGAATATGATATTTGATGTGACTGAGAGTTTTAGGATTGGGAGGACCGGTCTGGGTGGGTGTCTAACCAGGTCATCAGCCTCATCGACGGCGAAAGTGGGCGAAACTGAGTCTCCTACCTTGAGTTTAAGCAGCCTTCTCCATTAACCCTGATCAGGCAAAAATCCAGTCTTAGCTCCGGTTTGAGGCAGAAAAGGCGCCTTCTCTCTCCATGGCATTTTGTGGTTTTCATTTTTTACTTCCATGTTAGATTATGATTGTACTATTAACAAAAAAAAAGAACTTTATCCGGAACTTGGAAACAATTATAACAATGAACCTGAAATTTGAAATGAAGTCACTGATGCTAACATAGATCTAAAAAGTCGTCAGTTAATCATCGCAAATGTACATTCCCAGAACGAATTAGTCTATATGAATATTTCACATCGATATATTTTGTGATAATTAAAAAAATATGATATTAAATGAAATAAATAAACAAAATATATAATATTAATTAAACAAATAATAAAATTAAATGATATTACCACATTTCCTGTAGAAATTATAGCTAGTATTCTACTAAATTTTGATTTTTACAGTAATTTCCGAAAAGGGCACTAAAAAAATATCAAAAGTTCAAGAAAGTTAAAAAAATTTCAGTTAACAAATTTTTTATTTGAATTACTTTTAAAGATAATATATATATATGTATATGATATATATATATATATGCCATATTGTTTATCTAAATTTGCAAAAATGTTCAATCTAATTCAAAGGTATAAATGATCTTACTGGATTCACAGGGAAAATGAATAGCATAGAATAAGAGGACAAATATTTGTGTTTATTTTACTTAACCTACATTTAAAATAAATTCAGAATATCAATATCAAAAAAAAAATCAAATTACTTACAATTAAAAAAAATATATTTCTACATTTATTTTAGTCTTTTTTCTTTTTGAATATTGTGGCCATTCTTTGATTCAATGTTATTTTGGGCATATAATCATAAAAATAAATAAAAGTACCTTTGCGCATCTACTTCACTGTTATTTTCACTTCGATACATTCTTTCAATTGGCAGTTATTCAGGTTTTGTCTAAATTATATACCCCCCCCCCCCCCCCCCCCCCCCCTTTCTTTCTGCTGATTTAGTTCAAATTCAATTGATTTAGTTCTTTTTTTTTGCCGTATGTAGGATGCATATTAGCCATGTCAATGTGTTTTCTAGTTATATTTACGACATCCATGGCCCCGGGAGGGAGTTCTATCTACGAAATAAAACTTACTCCTGGACGGGATTCGAACCCGCAAACCATTTTGAGACCAAGCGACCAAAGCCCTATGCTTTAGCCCGCACGGCCACCATGGGCCTCTGATGTAGTTGTTAAAGGGTTCTGGACTCACATAAATGAATGAAATTGTAAAAATATTGTCATGTACTTGTGTATATTTTCTTTCAGAATATCCTTGTGACATGTCTCTTATGACAGTAAAACATAAGTCCTGCTTTCTTTAAATAGTTCATCAAGTCGATTGTTGGAAGAGGAATAATCTCCTGAAAAGATTTACATGAGAAAGAGCTGGACTTACATAAGACCCTTGTTCAAACCATTATAGTTTGAAAAATAGTGTCATATATGTTAAGAATATGTCACATTATTTTTAAAAAAATGATAATATTTATTTCTCTTAAACTATAACATGGTAATAGTATATGTATAAGAATGTTTACAGTAAAATAGCTTTTAAATTAGATTCATAAACAGATATTAACTCTTAGAGTCTGACACACATGGATTAGAGTTAATAATACTACTAAAAAATAATAATGAATGAGTAAATAAATACTTGAAAATATGAGTAAAAAAATAATAATATTTATTAATAAATACTGTAGATATTTTTTTGAATTTAATTGAAATTATACTCTACGGACTTCTAAATAGACGATCAAAATTAGACATGACACAAAAACGGAACTGTTACACTTACTTACTTAGACCATTATGGACATACGGATCACAGATATACGGTTCAGCAAAAACATCCAACATCAAACGAATTCAGGCATTTCAGTCAAAAACCCTCAGACTGATAACACAATGCCCCCCATACATAAACAACAGAACACTTCATAACGATCTTATGATACACACAGTACCCGACACAATACAAACTATTTACATACGTTTTTTTAGAAAACTTTACACACATACAAATCCAGAAATACGTACTTTATCTTCACAACACTTACCACAAAACCCCCCACGAAGGTTGAAGAGGAGGTGGAACCGCGACTTACTGCCACCTTAATTCCTATTCGTTCTTAATATTTTTATTTATTTTTTATTCTTTTACATTATTTTCCTTCAGTTTTATCATCTCTCTTACCCATTCCATCAAAGTTGTCTTTCACTTCCTTTTTATTTATTTATTTATTTTTTTTAATTATTATTATTATTATTTATTTATTTTTTTATTTTTCCCTTGTCCTTATAATTAATATAAATTTTCGTCCCGAGGACCTACCACTGGGTGGCCTTCCTCTCACATGTCATTCACGCCAACGTCTCCATACCTACCAACATAGATGCTGGTTGTTGCCCCCTAGCAACAGTTGCATCTTTATGAATAAAAGCCAAAAAAAAAAAAATAAATAATTTAATTGAAATTAAGATAATAATTTTTTATCACTTTTCCCTTCATCAGGTCACTTCGAAACCCGACCGAGGCCCTTAGTTTATTATATCTGGAAGGTAAAATAAACTTAAGCACGCCGTCCTTTAGATGGAACCTTTTTGCGATGGTCCCGAGCCTGTACGATGTCAGGTACTCGTTAAAGACCCCTGCCCTACTAGGTGAATAAAAATTTAGCATAGGCAAAATTTAGGACTCCCACAGTAGAGTTGGACTCATGTCCACCAGAGTGACGAAAGAGCGCTCTGGTAGTAGGCTATATGACCTCGTAGTTAAAGCCTGGCCATGAGTCATAAAACCTAAACCGATATCCTCCTTAAGATCCGTCGAATCATCGTTTTAATCATTATTTTTTATTCATTATTTGCTATTATTCATATACTAACTTATTTTACTTCTCTTTGTTTTTTTCTTTTATGTATTTTTATTATCATTTTTATTATATATATATATATTTATAAAATAAAATAAAAATGATAATAAAAATACATAAAAGAAGTGGAGGAACTCTGCCAAGAAAATTAAAATGCAAGCTAAATATCAAATAATGTTTTTGAATATGAAACACGATTTTTATCATGATTATTTTTATTATTTTTGAAGAATGAGAGTAAAATTCTGCTTCCTTTAATATAAGTTTAAATTTTCTTATTGTTTCTACTGTCTTCAAAAAGTGGGGAATGACATTAAAGAAATTAATTCCTTAGTTATTCGAAAGTCATCTTCCTTCCTGGTATCGTAATCATGACTAGAATTGTTAGGAGAGAAAATTATTTTATTTTTCCAAATAATCATAAATGTTTCGAATTTACAGCGCAGCAATGGCAGGATTTTAATTTTTTTTAAATATTTCTCTGCAACTTGTTCTTTTAATCCCCATTGATAGTTAATAAATAATAATGTTGCATATAGTTTGTCTGAATATGGGAGGTAAAAAATATTCTTTAGCATCCCATTCTTCGGATAAGATGTTAAACGGTGGATGTTGGGTAATCGTTAAAGACCCCTGTTAAACCTGGATAGGCATCATTTATGTCTCTCTGTGTACAGTCGGGCTTAAGTACACCACAGTGACGAAAGAGCGCTCTGGTAGTAGGCGATATGTATAGTTAAAGCCCATGCATGAGTCACAATATACTAATATCGCAATGTCAGAACAAGACTGTCACAACTAAAAAAATTTGAATTTAAAATTCACTGATCCTTAATGGTACTTTACTTTTGATTTATTTAGAAGACTACTAGAGCAATAAGTTTTTACACGGTTAATAATACTTACTTTTAAGCCAATTTTACTTAGCTTTCACCATTGTAACACCCTTTAAAGCCCTTAAAGCCCAACCTTTTCGTACAATGGAAGACCGACCCATCTGAACTCTGGTGGCCAGAATTAGAAGTTACAATTGTGTCACCCTTCCATAAAAAAGTATTCCATATTATACCATTCTTTCTATGAGTTTTGTACGAATTTGATACTTTCTGAGTTGTGACAGTCTTGTTCTGAGGGAGCGATATGTATTAATTTTCAAATATTTATTATTATTTTATTAATCATCCATAATGATGGTTTCTGTTCCAGGTTACAAGTCTTCTGCTTGAAGCTGAACGTCGGAAGCTAAGTGTGCTTCAACGTGAGCTTCAGATTGCTTTAGAAGAAGGAGGATCGATCAAAGCAAAGGAGCATCAGAAGCAAGAACTCATACAAGCAATTACGTGAGTATTCCATTTTTTACTTTGTTATTTTCTGTAATATAAGAAAGTATTGCGGTCATGTGAAAGTTTTCACAATTTCTGTGTGTTCGTTTGTGACTGGAACTTTGTGAGTACAAACACAAAAATTATTGTAGCTTTGAACTTGAAATTTGAGTTGAAGAGGTTACATGTGCTAACATATACTTGATTCGATTTTTCATAAAAAATAAAATACGTTGTCTCCCATTTTCTTATTTTAATCAGAAGCAGCTCTCAACGCAATTAGTCAGTTGCACATTCCATCCATACAGTGTGGAGTCTAATGAAACACAGCGTTGGGATGTGCCACTGATGATGACATAGTTGCGTTAAAAACCGATTCTGGTATGAAATAAAACAGCAAGAAGATTTTAGTTCTTTGAGAAATCTCGCCCACAACATCCTTATCATTACATAAGATTAGATTTTGATCAGATGTGAAATTAAAAACACTTAACTTCGGGGTCTAAGTACATTTTACAAGATACCTTTTGTATTTATAACCAAATCAAGATTCTCCTCAAATAAAACATATGAGAAAACTAAACACATTTTATTTTATTATTCTACAATCTGTACAAAATATACATTGGGTAGAAGTGAACAGGGAATAAAAATGTACAATTGATGGGAGAAGCCAGCCAGTGCTGACACTCCCTTAGACAGTCTCGTTATTTATTCAAAGAAGATCACGAGGCCAGCGTCGTCTTAGGCGGCGTTGAGGGTTGTCGGGATGGGACTGAGAGGACATGCGCTGAACGACAGGATTGGGATGGGTATTCGACTTGGAATGAAATTTCTTGAAGCGGAGTTGGATTAGGTCTTGGACATAAGGAATGTTGAGGTCTTTGTTGGTGACATAAAATGGAGCATTGACAATTTGTCGTAGGACTTTTATTCTGTTGATGTTGGAACTCTTGGCTAAGCCCCATAGTTCTAGTTCCTATGTCCATATTGGTCGTATGATTGTTTTGTAAATTGTAAGTTTGTTCTCAACAGATAGTTTTGACTTTGATCCGAGTAGTGGTCTTAAACGACCATATCGTCTGTTGAGTTCTTGTCGTTTGGGGATTCATTTCATCTGATCAAAACTATATTCTATCTAAAAACATTTTTTGAAGCTCGCCCGTTTTGCGGGATACATGCTAAAAACCGTCTTTAATTTCGATTTGAACTACATTTTTTAGTAGTTTGCTTGATTTATCCCAAAAACGGTCAGTCCTATGGTACAATTCGTCCTACCACAAATGTTCTTGGAGGGCGCCGGTAGCTCAGTGGTATGCGTGCTTGACTTCTGAGCTAAAGAACGTGGGTTCGTAACCCGACCGAGGCCCTTAGTTTATTTTATCTGGGAGGTAAAATAAACTTAGCACGCCGTCCTTCGAACGGGACGCTAAGCGATGGTCTCGAGCCTGTACGATGTCAGGTACTCGTTAAAGAACTCCTACCCTAAGTGAATAAAAATTTAGGGTAGGCAAAATTTAGGACTCCCACAGTAGAGTTGGGCTCATGTCCACCAGAGTGACGAAAGAGCGCTCTGGTAGTAGGCGATATGACCTCGTAGTTAAAGCCCGGGCATGAGTCAAAATAACTAACTAACAAATGTTCTTGTACCTCCCTGCCCACAGGACTACAACCTACCACAACTCCTTCCTTGTCCAGGCTACCTCCCTCTGGAACTCACTCCCTCTCCAGATTCGCCATGCTCCTAATCTTATTTCTAGTCTTAATAGCTCCTAGTCTTATTTCTTTTAAATCCCAGCTCTTCCAGCACCTCCTTACTCATCAAACGTCTGATTCCCAGGGCTAGCGTCCTATGGGATAGTTCTCGTCTTCCCATGAGTCTCTCAGTCTATAGCTGGACTGATGTTACTCTTCAGTTTCATCATCCCAGTTGGATCACATGTAGGGTCACTATATATTTGGTCACTATTTGTTTAGGCACTACATAACTACACACTATATGTTTGGTCACTATGTGTTTAGTCACTACATATTTTATTTTAGAAGTAATCATTCCTTTTTTTCTTTTCACTCATTTCTTTAAATTCCAAGCAGAATAATGTATAGGTGTGTGATATTCTGGATTTTGGATATATATCTGTAATTAAATGTATGTACCAGGGTGTATGACACATATTATATTTATTTATTTTATTATTTAATTTCTCTCTCTCTCTCAGTGACCCTTTCTGTCATTTATATTTACTTTTGCTATTATTTTTTTACTTTATAATTCTAACACTGTTCCTCATTTATTTTATTATGATCTGTTTATCCTTATTTCTAACTGCTTTTGTTTCTTTAGGTGCTATACTCCCTTATTTGTTATCTTTTATTCAACTTGTTTGATACTGGTATCTCTTTTGTTTATCTCTTATGCTGTTATTCTTAGGGGACGTATGTCCCAGAATAAAAATTGTTTTTTCATTCATTCATTCATTCTTTATTAAATTTCTCATCGCTAGTGCATCCTCAGTGTTCAGATAGATCCACTATAAACAAAATAATAGAGACCCAGAAAATGTAAAATAAATTTACTTAAGAAATATTTCAAAGTAATTTTTAAATTGTAGCAACGAATTTTAAAATATTGTGACTGATGGCCGGGCTTTAACTACGAGGTCATATCGCCTACTACCAGAGCGTTCTTTCGTCACCTCTGATCTACCGGCGCCCTCAGAAAATATATATGATTTATCCATAACAGAACATTCTTATACCAACCACTATTGTACAGATCATTCTCTCTCCCACCCCCTTCTCAAATGCATTTCATACTGGCATTACTGGGGGTATGAAGAAGTCACTTTTTCATAATTTAATAGAGAAATTTCAACTGTGGTTAAATTTTATGCCAATTTTTTATTTTATTTTTATTTTTTGGTTTTCAGTAAGATCCAGACTCAGTACGACCACCTAGACAAAGAGTACAGACAGCATGCGATGGGAGTTCTTCGGTCGTCCAACACAAGAGGATCAGGAAAGGTAAACATTTTGTTTTTCTTGATACATATAAATGGGTTCATTAAATCAGCAAATAGTTATTTTTCTGAATATTACATTTTTTTTTTGTAAAAACATAAATAAATAAACATAAATTTTATCATGAATACCATTTCTTCAGTGAATTTCTTGCTACAATTTTTTGAAGTTTAAATTAAAACCCAAATATTTTCAGTTAGATTTTTCCGCTAAGACAGTTGAATTTCCTTTCTTTGTGAGGTTTTCCTTGGGGTTGAGCCCCAGATAATCTCAGAATTGTACAAACATGCCAACCTAACAAACTTAAATGTTACAGTTGAACTTTGTGCTGAGGTTGTCATAAGCCAAAACAGGTATTAAGTAGTTAACTGTTTTTATTTGTTTTTAAAACTTTGCCCATCAGCGGCGCGGCAACTTCATTTTTTTTACTTCCCGAGCTAAACAAAGTATTGTGATAATAAAAATAATGTTTAATAAAATAAAATAATAACTGCAAGTGTAAATGTCCATCAACATAAAATTTAGTATGAGGATTCAGATAATCCAATATAACTATTAACCTATTTAGGCCAAAAGGGTCCATTTGTTTTGATGGGAGAGCGAAAACTTAAATTATTAATTCCAGCTGGGGAGATACATTGGCAGGTGATGTACATGAAAGCCATATGGTCCACACACACAAGTTGGCCGCATATCAAATTGGCACTAATGTATCCACAAATGACAAGAAACAAATATATATATATATATATAAATATAAATATATTATGTATTTATATATACCTATATCTCTCATGAACTTCCTCAGGCACGCAGACATTGTAGGCCATATCAAGAAGTACAACCTTCGTCACTGGCAGAGGGATTATACTCGTTATTTGTTAAATAAAGGGGCATTTTATGGAGCAATTCAGCCCCAGATAGCCACTAAACCCTGGTTCACTCGCCTCTGCAAGCCGCGATTCTTCTTCACAACTCTATGCAGACTCAGGTTTAACCATACCAGACTTCCTTCCCATCTGATTAAAATCCATCTCCTGGAATCACCAAGTTGTACCTGTGATCCTCAATATACAGCTAATTCCAATCATGTCATCCTCGCTTGCCCTCTCACCAACACCTTCCGTGACTCCATTTTCGAATTTATTGTTGCCAATAATTTACCCTTACGCATTGGTTTGCAACAACTTTTAAGATATTCTAAATTCCCTCTCATATTTGATGTCTTATACAAATTTATTAATAGTAACAATATTTTAATATAGTTTTACATTTTCCTGCCCACTTTGTTTGGTGGAAATCGGATATGCTGTTTCCAAGATCTTCAGGTTTCATCAGAGCCTGTGTAGGTATCTCGGCCTCTATTACAGCTAGAGACTTGGGGTTTGAGCTCGAATGTTTATAAGGAAGAGCCCCCCCCCCCCCCCCCCCCCCCACTCCCACTTTTTTAAAGGTTTATTTCAATTTTTAATTTAACATTTTTTATGGTAAATGTACAAATATCATATTACATATAAGTTAGTTTATTTTATTACAATTTCTTTAGTTTTAGTTTTACCACTGTTATTTCCCTCTTATGTTTATTCCAATAAAAATATTAGAAATGCCTGATAATTAGTAACCAGAGCCTGTTATATTAAACTTTTAAAGTAAATATTCGATCAATTTCAGAATCACTGCATGGGGTAGGGGTGGGGGAGAGGCAAGGATTATCCCTCAACTTATTGGCAATTCTGGGGGGAGCGTGTAGGTCATGGACCCTGGTGGCTGGTATCTGGGTAGGTAGGCGAGGTGTGGTATGTTGATGTCAGCGGTGTGGAGGGTGGAGAAGAAGGCGCGTGGCGGCGGGGCCTGCGCGGGGGCCCCCCTTCGATCCTAGGCGGAGGCGCGCTCCAGCTCCAGTTGTTGTGTTGTTGTCGGGCCGGCCCGTCTGTTCCGTCACCGTGTGGTTCCCGGGAGTTGGGGGGCTGCCCCTCAGGGAAGAGGCCTCCTCCGTCAGTGGGCCTGCCAGCCGGCTCGCCCACTTCCACATGGAGTCCGATCCATGGTCCACCTTCCGGCCCTCGGACCGGCCCCGGGGCGGGGTCCAGGTTCTCCCCCCTCTTGTCCCTCCCCGTGCCTCCAAACCCAAACCTCCTGTACCCCCAAAGAGGGACGAACTTACTCGGCTGACAACCGTTAAGAAGGACCCTGTCCCCATCCAACGACCTTTAGAACCTAGTGAAGTAGCCAAACCACTCGAAGCATTGGAGAGGAAAATACTCTCAGATCAAGCTGCTCAACAGAATGAACTAGTTAAGAAAGACGACAGTCAATTACGTAGAGATAGTGTCGAGAAGAAAGACGCCCCACCTGAAGAGGAGCCCAAGTCTTTTTCAGAAACTATAGAACACTTCGAACGTCAGGGTAGTTTCGGAAAAAGCAATACCAAGCAAGGTAAGTCTTTAGTTCGGTCCAATTCTGAAGTGAAACCGCCGGTCAAAATAGTAGATTATGAAAATTCCGTTCAATTTGAGTGCAATGAAGTTTTGTATGCCAGTATTAACCCTGAGACCAAAAGACATGTAGCCAAAGATTCCGTTAGTGGTAGTAATAGCAGTAAAACGAATTATACAAAAGTGTCCAGCCCAGTGTCAAAAGAGGCCCCTGAACCACTAAATAGAGTGGCCGAGGAGAAAGAGGAATCATCAGACGAGGACGGAGCTACTGCAGACATCTGGGTGCGTGCCATCGACTCACCGGTCAAGAAACCGGAGCGTCTCCACTGTCGGAGTAACTCAACTAGTGAGGACCGCGACGAGAGGCACTCACTGCCACACCGGGCCTCTATAGACAATTCACAGATTAAATTGCCACCAAGGCCAGAAAGGCCCCAAATCATAGTGGAAAACAAAGAGGGAGAAAGTTCAGGAAATGAGTTAGGGCCAGTGGATAAGCGCCTCAGCAAGATAGGTACAGAGAGTCTGCCATGTAGTCGGCCAAGTTCGAGGGCAGCAAGCAGATCATCTAGTCCTGCCGCCTTCAGTGACAGAGATAGGAAAAAGATAAGTGCGGCAGAGGCACTTGGCGTTGTAGCCAAACCGTGCCCACGACCACCACCCGGCAAACGGAAGAACCAGCTCGAGTTCAGGAGGCAGAGTTTAGGAAATCTGACGGACACCAAACTATCGATGGGATGTAGCACTTCTTGTCCAAGTCATCAACTCTGGAGCAGTTTTGGGGAATGTCAAGAACAAGAGTACAGACGACATGAGAGAGCTCGGGGACAAAGTGCAGACAGCAGGACATTGCAGAGGCTCAAGTCAGAGGCATGGGAGACGCAGAGTTACTCAAGTACTCTGTCCAGGATAGGAAAGTATTCCAGTTCGAAGTACTTCCAGAAAGAGGAACCGCGAACTGGTGGTTGTCGACATCCACCAGACGTTGGAAAGAGGACGTTCTCTGTAGAAGAGCTGAGGTCCGGAGGATTTGTTCGGGGTTCTGCCAATACAGGGTCTGCAAGGAGTTCCTTTGGAAAGTCTCCTCGGGTCACTTTTGCCCTTTCTGAAGAAGAAATGGGGGCTAGTGGTGGAGCTACTCCCAAGTACACTGCTGCCTCTAGAACTCGCTCCTACGACGCTCCACCAGTCGATCACCTTCAACAGGTATCACTTTTGTTTATCAGAGTTGGGAATTATTTAATTATTTTTAATTGAATTAAAAATACATCGAACATATAAATTCAAAAAATAATTGCATAATTGATTAATTGCCAATTGATTTAGTTGTTATTTGGCAATTAACACCTCAATTGTTATTTTTTAATAGTATCAATGGTAGTTATTATACTGAAAACTTGGAATTATGATAAACAAGGACAGGTTGGTATGTTTCCAACTTGAAAAGACGTTAGAAGTGATTTAAGGTGCATTCTGTGTTTCTAGAAGCACACATTTGAACCCCCCTCCAGTCCCACCCTCCAATTACCAGGCAAAGGAGAAGAAGAGACTTTTATTATTATTATTTTTTTTTTTAATTGAAGAAGTATCATCATTCTTAGTTCAATAATTATAAAAAATAAAATTTATTTCACTTTTACAATGTAAATTAAATAAATACATCCAGATTTCGTTAATTCTTTAATTATTAATTGATTATATTTTTTTTTTATTCTTTCGAATATATTGTAATGTTAGTTATTTTTCATATAGGGTAAAATTGTCAATTTTACAAAAACTTTATTTTTGCAAGTCCCTGTTCGGGTCGGTGATGTAGTGTTAATTTCCATTGAATATGGTAAAATTATTATTTTTACAAAAACTTTATTTTTTCAAGTCCCTGTTCGGGCGCCTATACTTACTTATTCGATTTCTATTGATTTTCTGTCAAATCGGCAGAAGGGAATTAGAGGAAGGGGGCATAACAAAAAAAACCTAATAAATACCGAAATAATGAATAAATCGACAGAAACTTTTGAATGAGAATTCAAAAATCTCTTTGTAAGCCAGCTATTGATTTTTAGAACACATATTCTATTTGATTTGGGAGGAAAGCGAAAACTCAGTTGGTTAATTTTTTGTTATATTCCGTTAGGCCCCTGAAGAAGAAAATAAACAGTTTCCAAAACGTTGGCCAAATTCTGTGTTCACTTCCTTAAAGATAGAATCTCGATTTCCTTCAAAGTTTTATCGATACTCTCCATGCTATCAATTATTCCAATAGATTAAATTGTTAACATTTTTTTCGAAAAGGGGGTTTCCTCTAACATAAAAATTTTAGTGGATTTTTAATTTTTTTTATTGTACATATATTGCTTTCAAGAAGTGGAAAAAAACACAAACACAAAAAAATGTTTTCATGAGTTATGCGTTTTTTTATTCCAAACCAACTACCGACTACATATCACGAAGTGAGGTTACTGTTTTCCCAAAAATTTGCACGTATGTATTATATATATTATATTCTTGAGGGAGTAAGTAGCTCAGAGGTAGCGTGTTTGCTTACTGAGCTCAAGATCGCGGGTTCGAGACCCAGCCGAGACCCTTAGGTTTTTTATTTGGCCCTTGAACACGCTGAACTTCGGATGGGACGTTAAACTATGGTCCCGGGCCTGTCAGCTACTCGTTAAAGAGCCCTACCCTAGATGAATAAAACTAAGTAGGCAACTCCCACAGTAGAATCGGGCTAATGTGCACCAGACGAAAAAGAGCTCTGGTAGTAGGCGGTATGACCTTGTAGTTATAATAACTAACTAAGAAGAACTTCTGAGGGTGCATGTAAACCTTTGATAGGAATATTTCCCAGAGGATGAAGACATCTTTAATATGCACCATTCATTCAGACGGCCAGGATGAATATAAACATCTGAACTGGTTTGGAAGTAAGATCGACCAGGAAGATATCTGATAGGATGTTATGCTAATGCAGAGCAGCCTCGAGTAAAGTACGAACTTGTAAAGTTGAAGGACAAACGGAACCTCCTCTGAATACTGAAGTATCTGCTACCTATTGCCATTAGTATGTATCTGTATGAAGATATGTTGTAAATGTATCTAGATATGTTGTAAATGTATCTAGATATGTAGTAAACTATAATAATGTGTTATAATGTGGCTTAGATATAACTACTCCTTCTTTATCACTGTCAACGTTATTGAAAGAGAGTGATCTGTAAGCGTTGTTGGTATAAGAAAATCCTGTAATGGCCAAATCACATATTTCTTTTAAATTTTATAGTTTTTCAGAAAAAAATACCAATACATAAATCATTTGTTGCTATGAGTTATTTGAAAATTACTTAGATATATTCCTTATAGACATTTAGTTTACATATTTCGGGGCTCTATAACTTTAGTCGTATTGATCCTATCTCAAATTTGAAGACTACTGGCGATTAGAAATTTTATAACAAACAATTTTAGTAGTAGTCAATTTTTTGATAAGACTAACCGTTTTCGGGTAAATCAAGAAAACGTTTAAAAAAGTTTCTTTTCTACATTTCAAGATGTTCTAACTCAACTTTGAAATTCTGGTTACACAACTTCCCCTATTTAAGGAAGACTCCAGGAAAGGAGGGGGTCAGGAAATTAAGTTTAAATCAATAAATTTACTCTTGGTGAGCAGCAGGAAGAGGTGGGGGGGGTTTAGTTGTGTTTAGGACGGAGCAATATCGACAGTAGAGTCAATATTGGTGGACAAAGATGGAACTGGGCAAACAATTATAGAGAGATCGGATCAGAGCGAGCCAACCCAAGACTCAAACATAACTCGATTTAATATATATATATATACGAGTATATATATTATCGTACATGGCGAAAAAAAAAAAAAAAATCTCAAAACTTTGTGAGAATGTTTCCTTTGTACCTCTGAGTATTTGTGTAAAATTTTAGATTTTTAGAAATTAATGGTTCCGATATAGGTACATCAGTTCAAAGTTAGCCAAAAAAGGTTAGGTTAGGCAAGGTTTTATGACTCATCGTACAAGCTCGGGACCATCGCTTAACGTCCCATCCGAAGGACGGCGTGCTTAAGTTTATTTTACCTCCCAGATAAAATAAACTAACGGCCTCGGACGGGTTTCGAACCCACGTTCTTGAGCTCAGAAAACAACCACGGATATCACTGAGCTACTGGCGCCCTCAAACCAAAAAAATATATATATATCTGCTAAAATCGCTTTTTTTCAGTTCTAAATTGCGCGAAAACAAAGCAATAATAAAAAAAAATCTCAAGATACCTTTTTTTTACCGAATTTCTCGTACATTTAAAAAAAATTATCATTTTGACTTTCTATGATCTTTGAGATACCTTTGTAACCATTTTAAGTGCCGAAACATTAATTTCATCATGTTCACAGATACACATATACACATTTTTTCAATTTTCGGAATAAGGGGTCGAAAAAAATCAAATTCCAATGAAAACTCAATATCGAATTTCTGCCCAATGGCATAACATCCCGTATACTTGGTACATCAGTGGAATCTCCTGTCTGTGTATGTCTGGTCGTCTGTTTATCGAGTAGGAATGAATGTATCGAGTTGGAGGTTTCAGATTATTGATTTTTAATCAAAATGGTCATCTCGATTGCCAGAAGATTTTATCTTCTATTTTCATCAAGATCGTGGGTTCGAAACCCGACCGAGGCCCTTAGTTTATTTTATCTGGGAGGTAAAATAAACTTAAGCACGCCGTCCTTCGGATGGGACGTTAAGCGATGGTCCCGAGCCTGTACGATGTCAGATACTCGTTACCTTTCTCTAACCCTAGGTGAATAAAAATTTAGTGTACGCAAAATTTAGGACTCCCACAGTAGAGTCGGGCTCATGTCCACCAGAGTGACGAAAGAGCGCTCTGGTAGTAGGCGATATGACGTCGTAGTTAAAGCCCGGGCATGATTCATAAAACCTAACCTAACCTCTTCTATTTTCATTCACAAACCCAATGAGTAAAAATGAACCTTTCTAGTGAAAGTGCAAAAATGTCTGATGAGAAATAAAATACGTTGTCTTCCCGTTGTTCTCAAAGCAACTGTGATATCATTAATGATAAATTAACTAAACTGGTGCTGTACCACTGATGATGACATAGTTTCTTAAAAAAAATTAAATAATGAGAAGAACCCTAACTCTTTCCAACGAGAATGGGTGTGATGCTTGGCGCATTTCGCGACCCTCTAAATCTTCATGTAAAGCCTCCCTTTGGTAGTCTTGAGAAACGGTCCTTTGGGACCGCAAGAACCAAACCCACCGAATTTCTCTTCCACACGTTACTTTTCGTTCTATTTCTCTCCAAGGAGCACTTTTCTTGCAAAAACAAGAAAAAATATACATGCATCCTTTAATGTCCACATCACAAATGTTTTTCTCTCAAATTCGAAATCAGGGGATCGCAATACATGAAATTCCGTCGAAAACTCAACTTTGAATTTTTGGTTACATAACTTCCCCATATATTTTTTTTAGCTGAGGAAGTTAAAAAAACTGACCCCAATTAAGGATACAATTTATTCATATTGTGTTTTCAATCCCCAATTAGTCATGTATCAATATTGGAAAATAAGACCTGGATATAATATGTATTTTCATTTATTTGCTTTCAAGGGATGAAATTGAATATTTTAGTTTACTTCCCCCGATTAGGGAAGCATAGGGGAAGTTAGATAATCCCACAGAAATTCACCCTACATTGGAATTTTTTTTTTTTTTGTCTTTTATTTATAAAGATGCAACTGTTGCTAGGGTGCAACAACCAGCATCTATGATGGTACGTATTGATATGTTGGCGTGAATGGCATGTATGAGGAAGGCCACCCAGTGGTAGGTCCTCGCGACGAAAATTTATCTTTATTATTTGGACAAAAACAGAAAAAAAAATAAAAAAATAAAGAAATTAATAAATAAAAAGGAATTGAAAGACAATTTTGATGGATGGGTAAGAGAGATGATGAAAGTAAAGGAAAATAATGTAAAAAATAAAAAATATTAAGAGCGAATAGGATTTAAGGCGGCAGTAAGTCGCGGTTCCATCTTCTCTTCAACCTTCGTGAGGGGTTTTGTGGTAAGTGTTGTAAAGATAAAGTACGTATTTCTGAGTTTGTATGTGTGTAAAGTTTTCTAAAAAACCGTATGTAAGTAGTTTGAATTGTGTCGGGTACTGTGTGTATCATAAGATCGTTATGAAGTGTTCTGTTGTTTATGTATGGGGGCCACAGTGTTATCAGTCTGAGGGTTTTTGACTGAAACGCCTGAATTCGTTTGATGTTGGATGTTTTTGCTGAACCATTTATCTGTGATCCGTATGTCCATAATGGTCTCAGTAAGTAAGTGTAACAGTTTGTGTCATGTCTAATTTTGATCGTCTATTTAGAAGTCCGTAGAGTATTTTGAGTAGACGGTTCAGCGTGTTTCGTGTGAGACGTATATTGTAAATTTTAAAAAAAAATTAAAATGGTATTTATACTAAACGATTTGACAATTATACATAACATTTATTCCTTTACTAAAAAAAAAAAATTATTTGCCGTTATCGATCAAAATTAATAAATAAAATAATTAATTATAATATTGACTCTTAGGTGTCCTTAAGAAGTAATAAAAATGTTTAACAAATGAGAAAAACTTACATAAATATAAGAAATAGACGATTGAAACATCGGTCGGTTCGCATAAATGTAATAAATTATTATTGTTTGTCATGAAATTATTACTAAATCGATGTTGTTTTAAATTTTGTAGATATTGAGGATGAGAAAGGTCTATATAGAAAAAATAAGTTTTTGTGTCTCATGCCTGAGCTTGAATTATGAGATATCGCCTACTACCAGAGTGCTCTTTCCTCGCTCTGGTGGACTTGAGCCCGACTCTACAGTGGGAGTCATACCCAGGTTTAGTTACCTCTTTAAAGAGTAACTGACATCGCATGAGCTCGGTAGCATCGCTTAACGTCCCATCCGAGGGACGGCGTGCTCAATTGTTTTCTCTGGAGAGAAAAGACTACAACGAAAGTTAGTTATTATGACTTGTACTTGAACTTTAGAAATTCGATATAATATTCTTCGATGTTTTCCGAGCGTCTGATTTCAAAAATGAATCGACAACAGCTATGTACTTCCCCAGAATCAATTAATCGAGTTTTACCCTCCCTCCAAAGACAATCGACCGTTTGGGCTAAAACTCAAAGTTTTACTTATATAATGGCTTTAGAGTCCTCACTAAATTTTGTGTTGGTATATTCATTGACACGCCATAGAAATGGCGTCGGTGGATCAATGGTGATGTACTTCCTCAGCTCAAATTCTTTGTAACCTATGTAATTTTCGCACTGCTATTAAATCCTCCTTTACCTCATTTGGCTTGCATAAGAACTTCTGGATACACGAATAAAAAAAGTCATCTTTAACGAGTACCTGATATCGTACAGGCTCGGGACCATCGCTTAACATTCAATCCGAAGGATGGCGTGCTGCCTCGTCCGGGTTTCAAATCCGAATGATCAGTAAGCAAGCACGCATACCACTGAGCTACTGGTGCCCTCATTTTTTATTATAAGACTTTCTATTAATTCATGTTATAATTTTATGCATTTTTTTTTTTTTACAGAGTAACCGAAGTCAGCCGGCGATAGGATTGAAACAAACACCTAAAGCTAGGGTGAGTGCAATCCCACAATACACTATTGCTGTTTAGTTGGCATCTTCTAAAGTAGGGGTTCACAACTGGTGCCCCGTGGACCGGTTTCAGTTTTTTTTTTTTTTTGCTTTTGTCTTTTATTTATAAAGATGCAACTGTTGCTGAGGTGCAACAACCAGCATCTATGATACACATGTAGATATGGTGATGTGAATGGCGTTTAAGAGAAAGTCCACCCAGTGATAAATTTATCCTAATCATAGGACAACAAATAAAATAAAATAATAATAATAAAATAGGAAAGGGTTATTTTTTGACAATTTGAGGTTTTAGTTATGTTTCTTTTTTCTTTCTTTGAATACGTTTATGTATTAGTTGTTTTCTTCTATTCTTCTTTTTTCTTTTCTACATATTTTCATATTTTGGATTAAGAAAAAAGTGTTTTATAGGTACTATATTGTTTTAATAATTTTTTTTATTATGTACGTTTATATTTTGCTGTTTTTCGGTCGTTCAGTATTTATATTATCATATTTTGATGTTAAAACTACAACATTTTTTTCATTTAGGTTTAATTTTCCTCCTCCAATTTTTTTCAGTTCATAACTTATGGAATTATTTTACTGCATATTCATGCAGTTTTATTGCATAATTAAAGTATTTTTGCTACATAATATACAGTTTTTTTACTTCATATTATATGGCATATTTCGCAGTTTTTTACTGCATAAAAATCCTCTTCTGGCAACGTAGTATCCCCATGAAAGCCGTGGAAGTGATAGACAGATATCTGTGTGATAATTTATAATTATAGACTAGATTTCTGTTTAGCGGAATAAAAGGCCACATCCTAAGTTATTATAATTATAATTTATATAGGAGATTTATAAGATCCAGAAAATTTAAACAGTTGTGTAATTTGCGTATTGTCATCAGAAATAATTTGGGGAATATCCAGCCCAAGATTGGAAGTCTCTCTTTAGTCATACTAAAATACTATACGGTATGCATTTGGCAATGTATGTTACTTTGAAAAATAAAGAATCTATCTACTATTTGATCTAAGGCACTTGTACTTGGGCTATATAAATCGGAAAATTTTCAGATGAGTTCTTTTCATACATTTAATGAAGTACAAAAATGTATTTTCTATCTTTGTTATTTCAGGCAAATGGCAAAGTTTTACAGTTATAGGATTTTCTTTGTTTATTTTCGCTTAAAAAAAATATAAGAAAAATTCTCTCTTTCTGTACTTTTTTATCTCACAAAAAAATTAGTTTTGTGTATATTTATTTTAACCCACAAATATATAAACAAAGCTGTAAAACTGGCGATTGATCTGACATATATCGTACATAGAGACAAAATATATAAATATATGAAACGTTAATATTAAAATAAATACACTAACCTTTTGTCACTGAAGTTGTTAAATCCAACTATAATAAATTATTTTCATATCTTTGTTCCCACAATATGAAAAGGTACTTCCCGAAAGACGGCTTAAGCGTCAATGGCCTAGAGACCTCCTTAGTACCAGCAGTGACGGTGGTTAGTTACAATTGAAAGTAACTCAATGACTAGGGCGTGTCACCACTGGGTGATTTCTTTCCTCTTGACATTATAGCACATTGGCTTGTTGTATTTATTTTTTATACAGTTGTAAATATGTATTTGCAAAATAAATAAAAAATTAATAAAATGGAAATGGAAAAACAGCCAGCAGTGAACTTCTGGCATCACATCATAACAGTAGATCTCTATGCCAAACTCTCTTTAACCTTCTTGAGGGATTTTGAATCTTCCGGATTGGTAAATAAATTAATAAATACATTTTGGCTTAGAAACGTTGGTATAAGTTGTATCTATGGGTGTGATGTTCAAGCAGTGTGAAGTCTTTTTGCTAACGAATGGTGGGCATTGTGAAGTGATGATCGAAGTCTTGAATGTAATAAATAATTTTAAATAAATAATAATAACAAATGATAATTATAAATAATGAAAAACTGAAATAGTAAAATAACAATAATTATAATAAAAGAATAGAGGGAAAAAATAATAACAGAAACTAAATGAAATATGTTGAAATTAATCATATGCCGCAAGCCGATTTTTATTAGCTTTCGATTTTATTGACACAGATCCAAGAAATATATTTGAACATTCTTCTTGCGGTGCTAAGGTCCTGAAAGAACTCGACCTCCGTAACAATCCTACTCCATTCGTCTCGATCTAAAACCTTTTCCTTCCATCCTCTGACGCCCAGAACTCGGAGATCCGCCCCGACGTCGTCCAGCCAACAGAGACTAGTTCTTCATCTCCTCCTGGCCCACCATAGAGGGCTTGTTTAGGGAGTCTTCCTCCTTCCATTCTCTCTACGTGGCCCAACCAACGCAATCTCGCCTGCTTGATCACACCAGGTCAGACTCCATGTAGAGGTCTTTCAATTCTCTGCTCTTCCGGATTCGCCATTTGCCGTTTCCTTCATTTTTTTTAGTCAATGCCCAAGTTTCACCAGTGTAAGTCACAATTGGACGGACAATGGTTTTATATACAATTAGCTTGGCCCTCCTCGTTAAGTCGCGGAATCTGAGAATTCTTTGGACAGCAACTAGACATCTGTTCCCTGCAGCAATGCTTTCTCTTATTTTTGGCTAACGTCATCTTCTGTGCTCAGAGCCCCATGTTACTTGTCTTCCCTGACTACAGGCTCATTGATAGGAATTACTTCTATCAGTGAAAGAAGTTCATTGTTTTCATTTAATTTATTAGTTTTCCACTGTAACGACACAGATCGCAAAAATGTTTTCGGACATTATTCCATAATATTCATTAATCACTGAAGAACTATGAGTCGATAAAAACTGGGGTCTACGCATCAATTGTAAGTTTTAACTAGAATATATTCATATTTTTACCAAATGTTTTGTAAATTTTATACTTCTCTTTGTCCTTCACTGAAAATAAAAGGTGAAAGTACACAGAAAACGTTTTAACTTTCACCATTCGAGAGAAGTTGGTTTATTAACGACAATGTTTGATATATGTGAGTACTTTGAAACCAGACAATAACCTTCCGGTTTGGTCAGCTGATCCAATATTGGTTGAACTAAAACCCAATTGTACCCCAGTGTGTTTATATGCTTCAATAAGTGAGTTAGTTATTGTGGTTCCTGGGGCCATGGTAGCTGTGCGGGCTAGAGCATAATGCTTTGGTCGCATGTTGTTAACATTTTTGCGGGTTCGAATTCCGTCCGTGTTAGAATTTTATTTCATTAATATAACTCCCTCCCGGACCATGGGATGTTGTGTCAATAAAAAAATAACATCGTTATCGAGTCATGGCTAATATGCATCGTACATAAGGCCAAATATATATGTATATATATGTGGTTCATGCCCCAGACTTCAACTACGAGATCATATCGCCTATTACCAAAGAGCTCATTCGTCACTCTGGTTGACATGAGCTCGACTCAACTGTGGGAAAACTAAATGTTGCCTACGTAGGGGTCTCTAACGAGTACCTGACATACCACAGACTAATGTCCCTCCGAAGGACGACGTGCTCAAGGTATTGAGCTCAGTAAGCAATCATGCTATCTTTGAGCTTTTTCTATAGAGTGTCGGCGCTGGCTCACTTCTTTGCGTTCGGTTCGTGTTGGTGAAGGCTGTTGAAGGGTGAAGGGTGTTGCAATATAATGTAAGGTAGCCTATAAGGACCTGCATAGCGTGTCAGAAGGTAGCTTCCCAGACTGAGACAGAAGCCATGGCTCTCGCAGCAATCGGTTTCCAAAAATATGGCTAGTTCGGTTTGCAGAATGCTCTCGAACTGTGGACTTAGTGGTTTCTAGTTCCACATGATCGGACGCATGGACAGTCCATGCCGTTCCCGATGTGGGATCCATGATACCATTACTAACATGTATATATATTTATTTTTGTTGTTATTTACAAAGAGATATTTACAACTGTATAAAGGATATATGTGGCAATGGCATTATGTCAGAAGAGGAGAAGTATAATGTCAAGAGGAGTGGTGACACTCCATAGGTACTGAGTCGCACTCTTTTAATGGATTGCAAATAAAAATAAATTAAAATGTCGGAATTTATACTAAACGACTTGACAATTAATCATTTCATTTATTACTTTACTGAAAAAAAAAAAAAAACTACTGTTATCGATCAAAATTAATAAATAAAATAATTAATTATTATATTGATTCTTAGGAGTCCTTAAGAAGTGTTGAAAACGTTTAAGAGTAGAGAAACACTTTACATAAATACATGCAGACGATTAAAACATAGGACAGATCGCATAAATATATAATAAATTATTATTCTTTATCAAGAATGTAATTGCATCAAAATAATTAATAAATCGATGTTGTTTTAAATTTTGTAGATAGACATAGAACGTAAGTCTATACAGAAAAAAATAAGTTTTTGTGTCTCATGCCTGAGCTTGAATTATGAGATATCGCCTACTACCAGAGTGCACTTTCCTCGCTCTGGTGGACTTGAGCCCGACTCTACAGTGGGAGTACTACCCAGGTTTAGTTACCTCTTTAAAGAGTAACTGACATCGCATGGGCTTGGTAGCATCGCTTAACGTCCCATCCGAGGGACGGCGTGCTCAATTGTTTTCTCTGATGAAAATGGTTTCAAACAAATAAAAAAAACATTTTCATTAAATTAGGTTATATATAATTAGTTATTATGACTGATCGGGCTTTATCTACAATGTCATTTCGCCTACTACCAGAGCGCCCCCACGAGTGAGAGTCCTAAATGTTGCCTACCCAATGAGAAAAATCTTGAAAGAGCTTCGGCCGGGTTTCGAACCCGCCATGTTGATCTTATTAGGCTAGCACTGGAGAAGCGATTCTGTTGCGGATAAATGACACGGATAAACTATTTGACAGGTGTTACTTCAGGGCAACGCCAAGCGAACCGGCTAGTCATATAGATTTTCCACCCTAAGCGATATATTTGAAAGGGTGTGTTTCTTCTCCATTTCTGTTTAGTGTCAGGTCCCATCCATCAAACGTCATCTGTTGTGAGCCGTGTTATTATATATCTCCCCCACCCCCCCCCCCCCCCCCCGCCCCCCGAACATGATGTGAAACGATCACGTGTCAAAGCATGTATATATGGCCGGAAGAGAACATCGAACGCTAACCTTCCCAAAGAACACATTCGTTGTTCTCTTCGCTGTTCACATGTTCCAATAGTTCATAAACCTCGTGTTTCTATATACCTTATATTAATTCAGTCTGGTGACATCAAATCGATATAAACACTTTTTTTATTAAATAAACGTTATATTTCAATTATGATACACTGAGAAGTATAAAATGGAGCCGGCTTTGATTGCACGGACTTACCATAATAATATATATATATCTGTTAAACCATAACATGGTAATAGGATACATCAAAATAATTTATACATTAAGATAGCTTGAAAATTATATTTATAACTACTTGAGTCTAACACATCTATGATTAGTAGTAATAACAAAACTATTAAAAAAAGTAAAATGAAATGAATAAAAACTGTATATAAAAACTAAATAAATCCTTAAAAAAATATGAATACAAAAATATTAATGTTAATACATAGATACATTTATAGTAAGTAGATGGGATATCTCATAAGAATGTATGTATTAAGATGGCTAATAAATTAGATACATAAACAGATATTGACTCTTGGATTAGATATAACAATACTGCTAAAAAATAAAAATAAAATAAATAAATACTTGAAAATATGAATACAAAAATAATAATATTATATAGCAGATAAATAAAGTATATAGTAAATATAGTCGATATTTTTTTTATTTAATTAAAATTACGATAATAATTTTGTATAACGTTTCTGGAAGTGTTTTTTTCATGATATTTCGGGATTTCTTACTGTCTTTTCCTCAGGTCATACTGTGCGAATATTAATAAGAGAAATAAAACAAAAAAAAATAATAGAAACAATTTCTATGGTTGTGGGTTCGAATCCTCTACTGGGTCATATATTGAACTCTCTCCCGCCTTATAGTGGCAATATAACAGGTGAGAATAAAAAAGATACATATTTAAATAATAAATTTCGACATATTATATGCTTTTGCAATTTGTGCGTATTGATGATGTGTATAATCTATCTGCTACTGTCTCTACAGCATAGAATGGCCAACACCTTATAGTTATTATGATTAATGCCCGGGCTTTAATTATGAGGTCATATCGCCTACTACCAGAGCGCTCTGGTGGACATGAGCCCAACTCTTCAGTGTGGGAGTCTTAAATTTTGGCTACCTAGCTTTACTCACCTCTTTAACGAGTACCTGACATCGTACAGGCTCGGGTTCATTTCTTAACGTCCCATCCGAAGAACGGCGTTCTCAAGGCAATACCTTATATTATGTTGGAATTTATTATTTGAATCTATTATTCATGTTCCCAACCAACACTGATTTCCAGCAGAAAGAAAACATTTTTTTTTTTCCGTGTACTATAATATTGTGATTCAATATCGCGATTTTGCACGCAAAGAAGGGTTTCATAGGTGTTTATTAACAATAGAAACTGTTGTCATTTTGATATAAGTAAAATTTGTTGTTCAGAAAAAGTTCGTCTTTGCGGCTGGACAGTTCACAGTGGCAATGGGTCGAGAAGAAAGCAGTTTTCAGTCAGTTTACAAAACATCATCCATTTTCTCGTTACAACCAAGCATACCCTGTCATTTATAGTTTAGAGAATATTTTTAGAAATATTAGTACAACATTCACTGACCTACCTCAATGATGAACTTTCACCTCGCCAAATATACTCTGATGATCTTGAGTATTTCAGGCAAGTAAATACTCCACCTCTGGAGACGCCTCATTATACTAACCATGAGCTGAGAGAGTAAAAAAATCTCCATCTAAGAGAAGAAACTGCACCGTAAGGATGTTTCGAGGGTTAGTATTTCCTCAATTGAAGGAATTAACTGAATTTTTTTAATATTGGAGATTCTGATTCGTCTTATGGCTCTCGGCGGTCCGCTTCTTTCTACCCCTAAGCCCTCTGACCTCTCCCAAATGTCCTTCAGCTCCCTGTTTGTTCTGATCCTCCAGTCCTGGGTTTTTATACCCTTGGCAGGACCTCATATTCTCCTGAACACATTTTTACTTTTTACACCTATATTATAAGGAAGTATTGTAACAGTGCAAAATCCTAAATCAAGTTTTCAACGGATTTTCACATTCCAAGCGTCTTCTAAATACGTTTTTGACCATTTTCGCGATGATGTTTGTGTGCTAATTTATATCAGATTAAATATTGGCCGAAATGGGAAGAAAAATAAGACTTCGGGGCCAAAGTTCATATAACAAGATATCGCTTACAATTATGATTTAAACAAAGGGAACCTCTTTTCAGTTGTAGAAAAAACTGAAAGGCTAATTTTATGTACAATACTTTTTTTCGAAGGTTTGCGTTATAATGCCAAAAACCGCCCTAAAAGGTCATTTTGGAACCAAATTTTTAGACTTTTGTTTCATTTAAACGAACACATTGTTTGATTTAAACGAACACAGTTAGTCCTAAAAAAAATTGGTTCTCACCAAAAATATTCCTCTTTAAAGTTAGTGTTACTTCATATCACCTACTACCAGAGCGGTCTTTCGTTGCTCTGTTGGATTCTACTATTAGAGTTCTAAATTTTGCTAATCCTAAATGTTTATTCACCTAGGTTAGGGGACTTCAACGAGTACCTGATCTGGGTCTGAATCGGGACCATCACTTAACGTCCCATCCGAAGGGCGGCGTGCTTAAATTTGTTTGACCTCTTACATAAAATAAACTAAGGGCCTCGACCGGATTTTGAACTTGCGATCTTGAGCTCAGTAAGCAAGCACGCATACCGGAGCTACTGGCGCCCTCTAAAGAAAATATATGTGATATGTCCATAACTAGCATAAACTAGTAAAAGTTTACAATGAAACAATGAAAACCACTGACGTCAGTACATTACTTTTATATAAGTAACGCCAGTAGGAAATGAATTTGAGAGGCGACAGGGGGGGAGGGAGGGAGGGAGAGAGTGGGGTGGGAGGGAGGGAGAGAGTGGGGTGGGAGGGAGGGAGAGTGGTGGGAGGGAGAGAGAGTGGTGGGAGGGAGGGAGAGAGAGAGAGGTGGGAGGGAGAGAGAGTGGGGTGGGAGGGAGGGAGAGAGTGGGGTGGGAGGGAGGGAGAGAGTGGGGTGGGAGGGAGGGAGAGAGTGGGGTGGGAGAGAGGGAGAGAGTGGTGGGAGGGAGAGGGAGTGGTGGGAGGGAGGGAGAGAGAGAGAGAGGTGGGAGGGAGAGAGAGAGGGGTGGGAGGGAGGGAGAGAGAGAGAGGTGGGAGGGAGAGAGAGAGGGGTGGGAGGGAGAGAGAGTGGTGGGAGTGAGAGAGAGAGTGGTGGGAGAGAGAGAGAGAGAGGGGTGGGAGGGAGAGAGAGGGTGAGAGGGAGAGAGAGTGGTGGGAGGGAGAGAGAGTGGTGGGAGGGAGGGAGAGTGGTGGGAGGGAGGGAGAGTGGTGGGAGGGAGAGAGAGTGGTGGGAGAGAGAGAGAGAGTGGTGGGAGAGAGAGAGGGGTGGGAGGGAGAGAGAGTGGTGGGAGGGAGAGGGAGTGGTGGGAGTGAGAGAGAGGGGTGGGAGGGAGGGAGAGAAAAAAAGTGGTTGGTATAGGAACGTCTGGAAACGCTAACGAAACAAATATAAGTCCCTGTTACATTTTTCAATAAAAAAACAAACTAACAAAATGCGACCCTGAATTCGTGAAGGTAAAAACATAAGAGTGTTATTTGTTATTTTATTTATTTTGAGATCTGATGCCAGTTATTCCTGTTTCTTTATCGTCTGACAGTTTTATTATCCCTTCGTCCTCCCAAACCATAAAAATCGGAGACATCTCACTCATTTTTTTTTCATCTTTATCATATTTTTTATTTATTTCTTTGTTTATATCTTATTTGTATTATCCATTTCTTTTATGTTATGTTTTTTTTTTTTTGCTTTTTTCTATTCTTCAAATGTTTCCAATAAATTTCACCAGAGAACATCGAGGATCATTTGAACTGTGTTTGATATTTTCATTTTACCTAATAGCTTTTCAACGTATTTCATATTATATATATAGGGGCGTAGCCCGGATTTTGAGCAGGGGGGGGGGGGCAAAGTTAGGCTACGAGGGTGGGGGGTATAGATTCCCGGAGGCATAGCCCGCAGTTTCCGTGGTTAGCGTTGCAGACTTTTTGTTATTAATTTGGAAGACTCGGACCTCTAGAATCTGGTTTCTGTGCTTTTAGAATTAAATGACTCACATCCAATAACGTGCATTTGCTCCTGCTGCGCTTTGCATTTTTACTGCGCATGTAAAATCAGCTTTAAGATTATAAAGTATAACATAAATGACGATTTTGAGCGAGGAAATGAAATGATCGAATTCATGTATATTTAAATAAATGTAGTATCATTTGTTTTGTACATGTACATTTATGTAACAGCTGATTGCTGATTTAGGAATCAGACGCACGGGAAATTTGAAGATCCTATTGGTAACTTGCAAGCAATCCATTTTTAATAAAAACTATTTTTTTAGTTTTTAATTTTTATCTTGGTTTTTTGCTCTGGCTAGGGATGGTTATTTCTCAAGATTATTGGATATTTCTCAAGGCAGCAAGGCTCTCAGTTTTTTCATCATGTCTTTTCACGGTAGCTAAGAGGTGTTCTTGCCTACTGTTTTGAAGATAGCGGGTTTGAAGTCCACCCTTGGGTTTTTTATCTGGAAGGTACAAGAACCTCGAGGAGAGGACGTTAAGATTGGTTCCGATTCTGTCTGATATCAGGTACTCAGGTAATTAAACCTGTGTAGGCAAAATTTAGAACTCGCAGAATAGAGCCGGGCTCATGTACACCAGAGTAATGAATCTGTAGTTGTACATGGTAATGAACGGGCTTGTCGACTCGTTGTTCTGCAGACGCACGTTGTCCTTGCAAGCCTGATGCCGAGTCCTAGAGATGCGCGGACAGTCATGAAGGGCGAAGTCATGAAATGGATAGTGGGAAAATCGCAACAATGCTCGGATGGACTAACGACGTATGTAGTCTGATCACTGGATCACACAAATATTATCAGGTCATTGTGACTTTAACTTTACGCTCTCTTTCTTTAAGAGGAAGAACAACCGAACTGTTTAGTCCTCGAATGTCCGCTGTACGATCAAACTAGGATGTGGTTGATCCATGAGACAAGATCGTATCTGGAACTGGACCTACGACAACTGATGATGGAAATCAACTACTCGATGTTCTGCTGATTGGTCGGCTCCTTGCGGGAGCACAATCAGACACTGTAAAACGGGCTGGACGACCAATCGGCGCAGATTATAAATAAATGAAATGATAATAAAAATACATAAATGAAAAAATAAATAAATAAAATGTTAATAAAAATACATAAATGAAAAAATAAATAAATAAAATGATAATAAAAATAGGTAAATGAAAAAATAAATAAATACAATGATAATAAAAATACATAAAAAAAAACAAGATAAATAACACAAATATATAAATAATAAAAAATAATGATTAAATAGATTCGACAGACCTCAAAGAAGATATTTATGGAGGAACTCTGCCAAAAAGAAATAAAAATGAAACCTATGTATCAAATAATGTTTTTTTTTGTTATTTTATTATTTTGGAAAAATGAGATATAAACCTTATTTTAATTATTATAAGCCGATAGCAACTATTTCACCAAGAAAAATAAATTGAACAAATAAAATATTTTTAGATTAAAAAATGTTCTAGTGAAATTTCATTGAGTCCTTCAGTAACTCCTTGATGCCGAACTTCTCTCGTGATGTTGCTTTATTGCAAGATGCACTCTTCCTTAAATATAAAGAAATAAAAATATTTTATTTTGCGACTATTAGGTATACATAATTTTGAAAAAGAGTCCTAAATTGCTGCCTATCTTCTCCGACGTCCCTGGACTTATACCTTACAAATATATGATACATTAAACAAAATACAGATATTTCAATCCAAAATACTCCGACTGCGCCCACGATACGTCAGCAACAACACACTTCATCGCAACTTGACTATTACTGATGGGGAACTACAGTTATTCCCCGACGACGTTTTTTTAAATTATTATTACAAGAAAAAGGGATACGTTAATTTTTTTTCTTTTTTCTTTTAAGTAAGCTTCCCTTCTGAAAAAATAAGAAAAGCTGAGGTCAAAGATTGAAAAGTTTATGTTGAAAAAAAGTTGAAAAGTTATTTTAAAAAATAAAAAAACACAGATGGTTCCCATGGCTTTAAAATAAAGTTCGAAGTTTAGAGTTCGACTCAAAAACTTAGAATATAGTCTTGGAACTTATTTTTATCAAAAGGTGTCAGATTTTACTTCCCCCTAGAGTATAGGGAAAGTTATGTAATCGGTTAGAAATTTTTCGTTGAGTTTTCACCGGAATAACTACCGAATGAATACATCGGCACGAAATTTTATATGTGTGTTCATAACCACAAACGGACGATACCTATTGATTTTTAGCCAAATCGACTAAAAAGAAATGGAAAATTAGGAGGGAGGCTTAACACAAAACGTCCGATAACCGCCAAAGCCTGCCTAGAATAATTTTACGGCCCGCGAGATTCATCACAATTTTACAACTTTTTTTTTTTTGCCATATTTTTGTTTTTAGTGTAGTGTTTTGTAAAAAATAAATCCCAAAACTGTTTTCGTTTTATCACGTTGCTTCTGTTTTTATACATACTTAAGATCAACTTACACCTGCGAATCGGTTTTTTCGAAAATGAAATTTACTAAATATAAATCACGTTCGAACATAACTAATCAATTACGATGTGCAAATAGACGCATTGAGATCGACTTGCAAAAGCTAAGTGAAAGAGTTGAGAAACAAATATATCTCTAGTTAAATAAATTAAATATTATTCGATCATTTCATTATTATCATTATTATATTATCTATGTTCATATGTATCAATAATAATAATTAATTCTGTTTTAAATTTTTGTAATGGGTCCAAATCTAATATGGGGATATATAATTTTATATGCAGCCAGCGGGATTATAATGCATTTCCAAAGTGGCCCGCAAGATCATTTGGGTTAGAATATAAGTGTCAAGGATCAACACAGTAACTTATTAAATATATACATATAATGTAGGTATTTCTTACAATTAATCTTTGGTAATACTTGCGATAGTTGTCACTTATTACTTAAGAGATTTTGACTATAATTCAGTACACATTTACACAACACTTGATAGAATGCCTTATAAACTCGTGTGGCATCAGTAACGTAACACGACAACGACCTAAAGACTTCATCTCAGCGTGACCCAGTCATGATCACTCTACTTAGAAATTCATTCACACATGCCCGTGAAGACGTTTACACATGAAATTACTATAATATGGGGGGAAGAGTAAGGATAGGAGCTAAGACGTTTACTCATGAAATTTTGAATTTATGTTCGTTTCTTCGTTTGAATTATTTTTGGGCGGGGGGAGCTGAGATGGAACAGAAGTGGAGGGTAAATTCTGAAAAAGTACTCCTTGTTAATCGACGACCAACTAATCAATTAATCGAATTGAAAGCACTGCTCAAACCTTCAAAAGTCCTCTGGAATAATTCCGTAGATTCCTCATTCTGTTTACCGTTCTCCCCACATTCTATTTTTTTGACTTTTCCCAAGATGTTTGTTTGGTCCGATTGATTGTGTCGAGTGGTTTATTATTGGCACTTATCGTAAAAGTTCCATATGGTTACTATATCCAGTCCTTTCTCTGGTCTATTTTCGGTCCTTGATATCCTCCAGCTGTGTTACTTACATGTCTTTTCACTTTCAATTTTATATTAAGCTTAGCCCTTCCAACCAAGACTAGACAACCCCGCAATACATTTACACTACATATATGTAGATTATAAGTTTATAAGATCATATTGATATAGTAAACATCATTTTTTTTGTGCTCTTCAATATTTTTGTTAAAAAAGTATATTCTGTTAAATTTGTTTAAAATCTTATCTTATTTTTGGTTTGAGTTGTTTTGTTTTGTTTAAGAACTTTTTCATAATGCAAGTCAAAACATCGTAAGCTAGGTGATTTTTATTTATTTATTTATTTTTTTTTTAAATTAATTTTTTTTTTTTTTTTTTTTTTTTTTTTTTTTTTTTTTTTATTATTATTTTCTTCTATTTCATTTAATGGCAACCATTGAGGAAAAGAAAGAAGTCAACAATGCTGTGCCAGTAATCACACCGTGGCAAAAAGCATTTTCCAGAAAGAGGTCCGCAATAGAAAATAGAGACCCAAGGAAAATCGCTCGTCCTGCAGACACCATTCCTGTAAGTAACCCTTACACTCCATTAGCAACAAAAGATGACAACATGGAGACAGTAAAGGAAACGTTCGAGAAACCTCCTCCTATTTTCATTAAAGATGAAGTGACCAGTTGCAAGCACTTCATTGAAGAATTAATTAAAACTTCTGGGCCCGATTCCTTCATATTGAAAGCCACGACAAGAGGGATTACCTTATATCCCACGAAGCCCGAACACTATAGGGCATTCATCCATCTTCTCGATAACCATAAAGTTGAGTATCACACTTATCAACTGAAGTCGGAAAAGGTGCCGAGGGTGGTAGTTCGTGGCCTTCATCCTTCGTCCGACAAGGAGGAGATCATCGCAGCCTTCAGTGAGAAGGGTTATCAGGTGAAAGGAGTCATGAATGTCTACAAGAAATCATGGCTCCAACAAGACCCCAGTGTGCCCGACTCCGCTCCAATCAACGTCCCCCTCCCACTATTTTTTATCGACATAGAACCTTAGACATTTAACGAAAATATCTTTGATATTAAATCTTTACTGTATTGCAAAGTGACAGTAGAGGAACCCTATAGAACAAGGTCTATAGTCCAGTGCAAAAGATGTCAGTCGTACGGACACACCCAATCATTTTGCAGACTGCGCCATAAGTGCGTGCGGTGCGGTCAGGACCATGTCTCTGGTACATGCCAGAAACCAAGAACCACTGCAGCCACATGTGCCAACTGCAAGGGCTCTCACCCTGCCAACTACAGGGGGTGCATTGTCTACCAAGAACTTCGAAATCGACGGACAATTTCTTCTACTCCAGTAGACAACAAGAGGTTTACGACGCCGATGAATTCAACAGCTTTTCCCGTCATGCCTCAAAGGACTCAACCAACTCTGGCGACTCATCCTGCAGCGACTGGGCGGCCACATGTCAGTGCCTTCCGTCCACCACCCGCTACAGAAAGGAAATCTAGCTACGCAGATTCCCTTCGACGTCAGAGAACTTCTGGACTGGACAGATCCGATCCTCCGTCAGGGGGCATGGGAGAGGAAGGGTCCCAGTGGTCACCTCCTAATAATGGTATCCCTCCACATTTTAATAACTTTTTATCAAGTCTACAAACTATCATCCAGCCCCTTGTCACCCTCCTTTCACAGTTATCACAAATGACACAACTATTCACACAGTATGCACACTAATTCACTCACCATTGGTTCCTTGTCAGTTCTTCTGTGGAATGCGAACGGACTTATACAACATAAAAACGAACTGGACATACTTCTACATGACAGACGGATTGACGTTGCCCTAATCTCTGAAACCCACCTGACGTCCAAATCAAAATTGTCTTTCCGGAACTATACTATACATCGAGCTGATCATCCTGACGACACTAGTCACAGCGGGGCAGCTGTTGTCATAAAGTCCTCACTCACACACTACCCACTTCCGAACGTAACCACACCTCACATCCAGGCAGCAGCTATCACTCTACATACACGGCACAAAAAGATTAACCTTGTTGCCGTTTATTGCCCTCCGAGGTTCGCCATAGCTCCTGCTACATTTTCAGCATTTTTCAGGAAATGGGGATCCTGTTTCATTGCCGGTGGAGACTACAATGCTAAACACCAGCAATGGGGCTCGCGGCTCTGTACACCGAGGGGAAGGAGTCTCAATACTACAATCAACAATGACAACTTACAAACCACTTCACCGAGTACACCAACATACTGGCCAACTTCAAGACGCAAATTACCAGACCTACTTGACTTTTTTGTACACAAAGGTTTAAGAGGTATGCCATCATCTGTCAGCACCACGACCGACCTCTCTTCGGATCATTCACCGGTGTTTCTAAACGTCTGGGTGGAGCCGTCTCAAAAGGAGAGTAAACCGACGCTAACTCCAGGACTGATGGACTGGGAGTTATTCAGGGAAACCTTAAACGCTAAGCTCTCTGTACTATATTCCCTAAAGACAGAGGAGGAGCTAGACCAGGCAGTGGAGTTCTACACATGTAGTGTTCAGGAAGCCGCATGGTCTTCATCACTTCCCTCAAAGCTGGCTTCCAGGCAAGATCTACCGGCTTACCCAGAGTACATTCGCAGATTGATCAGGGAGAAGCGGAGAGCACGGCAGATATGGCAATCCTCCAGACTACCGACTGACAAACAGATATACAATCGACTGAATAACAAACTGAAGACGGAAATTAAACTATTTCGAAAAGCTAAATTTGATACTTACTTCTCCAACTTGAATGCTGAAAATGGCAGTCTCTGGCGAAAAACTCGTCGGGTGCTGCGTCAACCAGCAACGTCAGTACCTCTGCGATATGACAATGACTCATGGGCCATAACAGACGAGGAGAAAGCAGAGCGCTTCGCCTCCCATCTCACACAAACCTTCACACCTCATCCAGACATGCATGATTTAACACATGAAACACATGTCTCACAAACACTACATATCCCATTACCCCTTTCACTCCCTCCCAAATCATTCACACCTTCTGAAGTCGCATTTGAAATTCAACACCTCCCCAAAAAGAAGTCCCCAGGGTATGACCTCATTACGGCTGAAGTTCTCAAGGAATTACCTCGGAAAGCTGTCGTGTTCCTGACAACCCTGTTTAACTGCATACTACGCACAACACGCTTTCCAATTCAATGGAAACTCTCACACATTCTTATGATACTAAAATCAAAGAAGCCAGAACACTCTCCTTCCTCCTACCGACCTATCAGTCTTCTTCCACTATGTTCTAAACTCTTCGAAAAATTACTATACAAAAGGCTCATAACTATTCTTTCCAGTCAGCAAACACTTCCTCATCATCAGTTTGGCTTCCGCTCAGAACACTCCACAATACACCAGTTACACAGGGTCGTGGATTACGTGGCGTCTGCCCTAGAAAGAAAGTTTTATGCAACGGGGGCGTTCCTTGATGTAAGTCAGGCTTTTGACCGAGTTTGGCACGCGGGACTTCTTTATAAATTGAGACCGTTGCTTCCTCACACATATTATTTAATCATTCATTCATATCTAACAAACAGATACTTCGCCGTCCGTCAGGGCTCTGCTATCTCCTCAATAAGACCCATATTGGCGGGTGTACCGCAGGGTTCTGTCTTAGCTCCTTTATTATATACAATATACACATCTGACATGCCCACCTCCATCCACACAATGACAGCTACATACGCCGATGACACCGCCATCTTAGCTGCTGCTGACCTTCACATACACGCCTCATTTACACTACAACACCATCTCACACAAATTGAAAACTGGTGCAACACATGGAAAATCAAACTAAATACAGAAAAATCACAGCACATCACATTTACACTTCGACGAGAAACATGCCCCCCCGTTTTCATCTACGACAAGCCCCTCCCTCAAACTAATACTGTACGATACCTAGGACTGACATTGGATCGAAGACTGACATGGAATCCTCACACACGTCTCACACGAAACACGCTGAACCGTCGACTCAAAATACTCTACGGACTTCTAAATAGACGATCAAAATTAGACATGACACAAAAACGGAACTGTTATACTTACTTACTTAGACCATTATGGACATACGGATCACAGATATACGGTTCAGCAAAAACATCCAACATCAAACGAATTCAGGCATTTCAGTCAAAAACCCTCAGACTGATAACACAATGCCCCCCATACATAAACAACAGAACACTTCATAACGATCTTATGATACACACAGTACCCGACACAATACAAACTATTTACATTCGTTTTTTTAGAAAACTTTACACACATACAAATCCAGAAATACGTACTTTATCTTCACAACACTTACCACAAAACCCCCCACGAAGGTTGAAGAGGAGGTGGAACCGCGACTTACTGCCACCTTAATTCCTATTCGTTCTTAATATTTTTATTTTTTTTACATTATTTTCCTTCACTTTTATCATCTTTCTTACCCATTCCATCAAAGTTGTCTTTCAATTCCTTTTTATTTATTTATTATTTTTTTTTTTTAATTATTATTATTTTATTTTTTTTCCCTTGTCCTTATAATTAATATAAATTTTCGTCCCGAGGACCTACCACTGGGTGGCCTTCCTCTCACATGCCATTCGCGCCAACGTCTCCATACCTACCAACATAGATGCTGGTTGTTGCCCCCTAGCAACAGTTGCATCTTTATGAATAAAAGCCAAAAAAAAAAAAAAAAAAGTTTATAAGATAATATTATTTGTGTAAATCTAGACTCCTCAAGACGGCTTAGGCCATTGAGTTTGTCTTCATAAAAGGTCACGTTATTGTATATATGTTTTGTATGTAATTTTCTATTATGTTAATTGAATAAAGATTTTACTACTACTACTACTACTACTATTACTACTAGAAACCTACATCATAGATCACTAATTGATCACTGTATACTAACACAACCCATAAAACAGCTGACTGACTCACTCACTATTTTTCCTAGCTAAAAATTTTCCATTGACTATCGATTTTTTATTTTACTCATATGTTCGAATGTTTATTACTATTCAAATAATTTGTTCCGTGTCTAAAAGTAGTTTTATTTAGAAGTTTATGTTATTTTAATTTTATTTTTAATCTAAAACATTGTTTCAGATCAAGTAATCACCTGTAGACTTCTGTAACTCACAGAATGTTCGAGAGTTTAGTAAATTATATATATATATATATACTATATATATATAGTATATATATAGTATCTAAATATAGTATATATATAGTATATATATATTATATATATATAGAGAGAGAGATCATATATAATACTAAACTCTGGAACAGTCTGTGAATTCTCATTGGTCTAGAAACAATCTTTTAGAATAAAAATAAAATTAAAATAACATAAACTTCTAAAGAAAACTACTTTTAAACACGAAACGAACGGAACAGATTATTTGAATGGAAATAAACAGATGAGTAACCTCCATGGGTAACCTCAATATAACGGTAAAGAATGAATGGTAAGTTCTAATATTAACATAAAAAGGTTCAGTTGGTAACAATATGAATCTTTCTGAGAGTCTCCACTGTAACCTCCCTTCATCACCTTTGAGACGCAACCAAAACAAAGTTTCATTGCTTCAGTTTCTACTTTAATGAGTTTCTATAATGATTTTAGTCTTTCAATTTATCTTCTTTGATCTATTCTGTCTTGAACGTTCTTTCATTATTTCAGATTTTATGTAGATCATGTTTCGTATTATATTTCAATAGCTATATCAAACAAGTTGTCTCATAATGTTTTGTCATTTAAGATAATACTAGCAACGTTACCGAGAGTACTTTACCAGAAGCTGATAACTGGACAAAGTATGAAATCTCTTGTTTGGTACTCGAAAATATTATTTATTTTCGTATTTTTAACTATATAATTAGAATAGAAAATGTTTTATTTCCTAGTAACACGAAGTATAGGATAAGTTATGTAGTTGGTCAAAACTTCCATGGAGTTTTAAACAATTTCAGAGATCGAAGGAGCCTCAAAAGAGCCAAAACCGAAGTTAACAGTCTACCAAGTAAAGATAATGAAGGTTTAAGGGGAGAGCGGAAACTTACGTATGTGTTGGGGTGTAGCCTCAAATGTAGAGATCGAAGGACAGACAAAATATCAAAAAAATACAACTGCAACCAAAGATAAATAATGTCCGAATACATTTTTTGCGTTCTGTGTTGATATTGTGGAAATACTAATAAATAAAATAAAATGGTAGATAAAACACTTTTTTTGAACACTTATATTGTCTAATTCCACAAACATATACTTAAATGTGTACCGGTTTCGGCTTACGTCAGCACAAGGTTCAACAATAATTGAGATATTTGCCAGGCATACACATTTATATTAACCTAAGTGTACCTGAGGTGAAAGGGTCCCCTCCTCTGGTAAAACCAGGAGGGTGGAAGTCTATATTCTAACGGTAATAACTAACTGTGCACTTATTTGAAAACAAGAAAATAAAATTAAAATAAAACTAAAAACTAACATTCCAAGAAAACAATATAACATAACTGTACAATATATAGCTACTATATGTCTAAGTAGAAAATTATTTAACCTAGGATAATATTGCCATCGATATTTGTTAGCTGAAAGGGATTAACAAAAGAGAAAATTTGAAGTGTGTCTAGTCGTTCAAACAATTCCCATTTTTTCGGGTTCTATTAATTTCTAGCTGTTCCAGAGAATCTAATGGTCCACCTTTTTCACATAAGTGGAGGCATTTTATGCCGGTTGTTTCATTGAATGAGTGACCTATATCATTGATATGTTTCGCAAATGTAGATTTTTCCCCTTTCCTTACTATATCAGATAAATAGGCAAATAAAGGTTTAGAAGGAGATCAGAAACTTACGTTTAAGTTTGCGTGTAGCCTCTGTAGCCTAGAAAAACACATTAATACAGCAATGTTAGAAGAGAAGCTTCAGCCAGTTACGATGATAGTCAACTATAAGAAACGATTAAAATTTGTTCTGGTTCTAACGAAAATAGCCCAAGAAGAAATATAGAATTTTGGTAGTCCTTGTGACAACGATTCTTCATTTTTTCTGAGAAAAACATTAATACAGCATGACGGTAGATAGGTTTCAACTAGATACGATGATAGTCCATTAGTAAAGATAGTAAACGGTTCCGAGTGTAACGAGACCGGTTCCTGGGGACATCAGAATCGGATTTTTGAATTTTCAGGTGCCCAGTTTTCGGTTTCAGACCCGGAGTAAAAAAAAAATAAAACTATGTTCTAAACCTTCTCAGTGACTCGATGAACATAATTTCTGAACATGAAAACAAAATCGGATCGAAGTTTAGGAGTCTATCAAAACACAAACATACAGACATTAGATTTTATATATACATATATAGATTCTGCAGGCGCCAATTTTAAAATTTATTGAGAATGAAAGGAGGAGTGTAAGTTTTGGGGGACTAAGGAAGAAGCTTACTCGCATTATTAGTCATGAAATTTGCCAACTCTGCGACCTCAAAATTTCTAAAAATGCTTTTGCATAGTGATTCATAGTGTCGACAGAATCTATTCAATGAGGGAAGTGTGTATATATAATAAATGCAATTAAAATTATTGCATATATTTACTAAAATTTCTCCGAGAAATTGTACAATATTTTTTTGTTATTCAAGGATGTAATAACAATATGTAATTTAAATTTGAACTGTATTTCGAATTTCTTTGAGCTACCTTTGTAAAGAGGATCCTAAACCATTTATGGTGGCAAACGAAAATTCTAATAACCGCCGTTGTAATTAATGTAAATTCAAAGCCGTCTAAGGACTACCTAATGATTGTCAGCCAAATGGGAGGGGGTTCAACTAAAAAATCCTAATAACTGCGGATGTAATGAATTTTTAACGAAATTTTATGTTTTTCGACCTCTAGATTCCAAAAGTGAGAAAAAAAAATGTATGTCTTTGAACACGATGACTCCCGATAGATTGAATGTATCGATACGATATTTCATATTTATATTCAGAATACTTTAAGGGCGACACCTATTGACTTTCAGCCAAATCGCCCAATGATAAGGGACGGTTTGAGGGGAGGCTTAACACAGAAACTCTAAAAACTGCCGTTGTAATGAACATATCGACATGAACACGAAGATGGCTGATGTAGTGAGAAGTGATTATTTTACAGGTTCTTAAATAAGATGTAGTCTGACCTCTCACAGATGTTTTATTTGTATTAGCTAGCCGGCTTTCGAGGTTGCCCTCATCATCAGACAACAACAAACAACTACAAAAATACTTCATTTGGACCAGAACATGTTGGTTCTTTACACAAAAACATCATCAGACAGTCTGATAAATACAAAATTTTGAAATTAACCTTAAAATTTTTTAGTAAATAATTTTTTTTTAAAATATAATAAAATAAACCATAAGTAAATGAAACCATCTAAAAGTTTAAATAATTTAAATTTCATGGATGGGGACAGATAAGTTATTCCTATCCCCCATCTGAGTCACAACGGAGTTATTATTTACTAAAATATTTTAATTAGGTTAATTAAAAAAATATTATTTATCAGACTGTCTGATGATGAGGACAACCTCGAAAGCCGGCTAGCTAATACAAATAAAAATTCTGCGAGAGGTCAGACTACATCTTATTTGACAACCTGTGAAAATATCGACATGAAATTTTTTATTTAAATTCGAACTCCCATAAGGATAGCACCTAATAATATTTAGCAAAATCGATCGAAGGGGGAACCTGAGAAGGGGGAATATTTGACTTAAATACTCTAATAATTGCAGACACAAAATTTTGTATGCGGATTTTGAAACCAGTATGTAAATCAAATGTTGAATTTTAGCCCAAACGGTCTGTCTATTGGCGTTGGGAAAGCGAAAACGTAATTGATTAAATCAAGTACCCCCATCAATTCAGTGATTCTGAAAAATTATATGTACCTATCCTAAATTGTATTCCTGAACAGGGGAGACTTAGGATATGAGAATTGGTTGATATGTTGAGACATTTTCTCGTAATTATGGACAAACAAACAAACAGACACGAAAGCTAATAACCACTTGTATGCTCTTTGTTTGACCGGAAACAGATAAAACTCAAATAGTAACAGATAGCTATTTTCATGCAATTTTAATCGGGCAATACATGACTTCTCCACGATAGGAATATCAATTTTAGGATAATACTTGGATGATTCAGATATCAGTTTTGGCCTGAGAGTGTCTATCGATAGTTTTAAACTACCGGAGATATCGATAGTTTTGGGAACTATCGATAGTATTATCGGAATATTTATTTTAAGCTTATATCTCTTTTACAAATTCGGCTACGCTGAATAGTTGAAAATCAATGACTATGTATGAAACAATGCGATTTAAGAGAATGCTGTACCTCTCGGAGTTTCTTTCGTATGTTTTGTTGAGCTCAAGTAAAAACGAATTCCACTTCCACTACCTCTATTCTCTTCTGTATCTGTAGGTGTGCACAAGGCGTGCCGTTGTAATCGCTGTGATGTTTTCTCAACAAATGATCCTTCAAATTGGAAGTGTTCCCGGAAGTTCTGTATTCGGCACTGCAAAAACGAGATTTAGCCAGTTTTTTTGGACCCACATTCTTATCGAAGTAACTCCACAAATCGGACTTCCGTTTACGACTCTTTTTTCAGTTCAAAACAACAAAGCACGCTACAAGAATAGTAAATTTTCAGTTCAAAGCAACGAATCACGTTAGTATCGATAGTTTAACCCCGATAGTATCGAAACTGTTGATAAAGTCAACTATCGATAGTTTTACATCCCTACTTAGAAGGAAAGGATGATCTTTTGCACTTTTTGTTCCACTGTCCTTTGAGTATCCCAGACAAATATTTCTCCTCAAATTTCATACAAATCGACCAAACAGCGACTCAGAATTAATTGTATATATTTTCGTTACCGTGTTGTGATACTATGACTCATGCCCGGGCTTTAACCGCAAGGTCATGTCTACTACCAGGGCGCTCTTTCCTCACTCTGGTGGACATGACCCCGAATGGGAATTCTAAATTTTGCCACCCTAAATTTATATTCACCTAGGGCAGGGGTCTTTAAAGAGTACCTGACATCGTGCAGGCTCGAGACCTCCTTTTACCTCCCAGATAAAATAAACTAAGGGTCTCAGCCGGGTTTCGTACCCGCGGTCTTGAGCTCAGTAAGCAAGCACGCATACCACTGAGCTACCAGCGCCCTCTGACAGTGAGAATGTTAGTAAGCTCAACTATTTAAAAAGAAAAAAAGTTGATGAATCAGCAGTTATTAGAGTTTTGACGTGAAAACGTCTATTTGGTTGTTAAGCACAGTGATAGCCGGTCAAACAAAATACCGTCAGATTTCAATCGATAATAACTACGAGACTAATAATGCGATAACAACGGTTGAGGTCACAATGGATAGAGCTTGTCTGTACGTGTTTGTTGTGCAGTGTTTGTTTTGCCTGTGACGTTATCGGGCTAGTGTGGGCGCCGGCGGATGATTGTTGCGAATTAGCGTTGTGTAAAATTAGAAATTAGTGTAGCCTGATAACGCGTTTAGATAGGACCTTGATTCGGGTGTCATTGTCTAAAAAGTTTAGTGCCGAGCAGATTCAAGAGCTACGGCAGCATCGAAAAGAAAATGAAAAATTATTTTATGCCGACGTTTTCACGGAAAATCTATGACGTAGACTTTGACTACGCCTTAAGGTTTTTTTTATTTTTTGTGTTAAACCTCTCTTCTATTCTCCTTATCATTTGGCCGATATGGCTGAAAATCCTTGGATGCATTCGTTCTAATGGATTAGAGTTCTTGTGTTAAGCCTCCCCCTAATCCTTCCCTTCCTTTTGGTCGATGATCTGAAATCAATAGGAGTCGCCGTTAGACGGTTCTGGATTCACATATAAATTTGTTTAATGATACATTGTATCGGGTGTTATCGTGTAAGGACTATACTTGGTATAACTGGGGAAGTAAAAAGTGATCGGTTAATCACCGTCATTGTACTTCCACAGCACGAATTAACCCTGGAGTGGTCGCGTTACCAATAGTTTCTTGATTAGTCGCGTGGTTGACATGTGTCACCCAGTCTTTTTTCTTGTTTTTTGTACTTGAACTTTTTTGTTTTATGAATAGTAGATGGATTTATAAGAGGAAACATTTTTTTTTTTTTTTTTTTTTTTTTTTTTTTTGTCTTTTATCCATAAAGATGCAACTGTTGCAAGGGTGCAACAACCAGCATCTATGTTGGTAGGTATGGATACGTTGGCGTGAATGGCATGTGAGAGGAAGGCCACCCAGTGGTAGGTCCTCGGGACGAAAATTTATATTAATTATAAGGACAAGGGAAAAAAAAAAAAAGAAATAAAAAAAAATAATTAAAAAAATAAATAAATAAATAGGAATTGAAAGACAACTTTGATGGAATGGGTAAGAAAGATGATAAAAGTAAAGGAAAATAATGTAAATAAAAATAAATAAATAAAATATTAAGAACGAATATGATTTAAGGTGGCAGTAAGTCGCGGTTCCACCTCCTCCTCAACCTTCGTGGGCGGTTTTGTGGTAAGTGTTGTGAACATAAAGTACGTATTTCTGGATTTGTATGTGTGTAAAGTTTTCTAAAAAAACGTGTTAGTAGTTTGTATTGTGTCGGGTACTGTGTGTATCATAAGATCGTTATGAAGTGTTCTGTTGTTTATGTACGGGGGGCACTGTGTTATCAGTCTGAGGGTTTTTGACTGAAATGCCTGAATTCGTTTGATGTTGGATGTTTTTGCTGAACCGTATATCTGTGATCCGTATGTCCATAATGGTCTAAGTAAGTAAGTATAACAGTTCCGTTTTTGTGTCATGTCTAATTTTGATCGTCTATTTAGAAGTCCGTAGAGTATTTTGAGTCGACGGTTCAGCGTGTTTCGTGTGAGACGTGTGTGAGAATTCCATGTCAGTCTTCGATCCAATGTCAGTCCTAGGTATCGTACATTTAAGAAATAAATTTTTATTAATAAGATATGACATTAAAATAATGAAAAATAAAAAATTAGAAACAATCATGACAAATATTTTTTAAATGGTCAGTGCACATCCACTTATTGCATTTATCACACCGTTTTCTCGTGGTTTTATCCCTTTGACGTCCACAATCATTCTCACTTTCATCTTTATCGTCTTCCTCAGCAGGCTGATCGGTCTCTGTATCGTGATCACTCTCTTGTATGTGATCACTCTCACCAGAATCAGATTCCTCGACGTCACCTTCATCAGAAGAATTTTCTTCATTGAGTCACTCTACCCAAACGTTGGGGTCTCATGAGAATTTAGTTCTTCTTTTCTTCAACTCTGACATATTGACCTAAAATAAGAATAAATGCAAAAATAAATAAAATCAGAGAACTAAAAATATATGAAGTAAAATCGACTATAAAAATCAAAAATGATGCCTTGGGTAAGCCAAGAAAAGTATACGGAAGAGTAACTTATATAAAAAATAATAAAACAAGAAATTAAAATGTTGTATGGAAATGAAGACTTACCTTAAATAGTGACGAGAAAGGTCGCGTGGGGGACAGTTGTCAACCAGCACAATACAAGTTACCTGTTCAGGGTGTAGAATGACACGGAGTGAGCTCTGAACGAGTGGGGCTTATGGTCAGACATGTATGGACAGGTACTGAGCAGCTCGAGGTGTAGTCTAGGGAAAGCAGTGAGTTCTGAGATACTGCAAGTGGATGACATATGTCAACCACGCGACCACTCCAGGGTTAATCAATTAAGTTGCCGCTCTCCCTCCATATTGGTAACTGCAGTATTGTTGCTATTTGTGCAGTGAGTTCTCCAACGTCCTTCTTCAACAATAGACCCTAGTCTGTTAGTTACTATTTTTCTAGTTCCTCCTTGACTAGCTTTCTGGTTGGTCTGCTTACTCTGCGAATGCCAGACAGTTCCATCATTATGGTAGACTGGGGGGTACAGTGGAGTGGCTACTTCTAGTGGAGCACACGTGACCGGAGGCGGGAAGATCGATGCTGTTGTCTTGGAAACAGGCGGGCTTTGCTTCTCCACCCCCCACCCCCACCCCTTCCCCCCCACACAACTTGTTGTCTACAGAATCATCAGCCAGTCTGAGTCCCACACATCAATGGTTTGGTCACTTTGGTTGTTGTCGTCAGGGGTATAATTTCTTCATATGTGATAGTAAGATGTTGTGGGACGAGATTTCTCAAAGAAATAAAATACGTTTTCCCACTGTTTTATTTTTGACCAGAACCGGTTCTCAACGTAACAGCGTCATCATCTGTGGTACATCCCACTCACAGCGTACAGGTTAAAGGACCACTGGCACACTTTTCCTATCCAGTTCTAGTTTTTCATAAAAATTACCAATAAAAAAAAAATCATTAATTGGAAATATCTCATGCGGAAATTTATTTTACATTTTTTTGAGGGCGTATAACTTTTGTCGTATTGGTCCTATCTGAAATTTGAGGACATATTAACCATTGAAAATTTGGTAAAAAACCACCATTTTACCTCTGAATTCTGACTCTGAAGCTAGTTATTTGTTTACATGTTATTTTGTTATTGACTATTATTAACTATCAACTATTTAGTTTTGAGTTTTTGACTTAAATCTTAATAACAGTTAAAAATAAGAACCTAAGGGTGAGAATGGATGCACTTCGAAAAAAACCAAAAACATCCCAAGGTGCAATATGTAAAACCTGCGGAAAATGTTTAAAAACCTGGGGCAACACAAGTATCTTGGTTGCCCATTTGTGAGGGGTGATACGGTAGGAAGGCCCCCACCCAAGACGTGTTAACAGTCGGAGGTAAGTTGGGTAATGAGGGCGCCGGTAGCTCAGTGGTATGCGTGCTTGTCTTCTGAGCTCAAGAACGTGGGTTCGAAACCCGACCGAGGTTCTTAGTTTATTTTATCTGGGAGGTAAAATAAATTTCAGCACGCCATCCTTCGGATGGGACGTTAAGCGATGGTCCCGAGCCTGTACGATGTCAGGTACTCGTTAAAGACCCCTGCCCTAGATGAATAAAAATTTAGGGTAGGCAAAATTTAGGACTCCCACAGTAGAGTCAAGTTCATGTCCACCAGTGACGAAAGAGCTCTCTGGTAGTAGGCGATATGACCTCGTAGTTAAAGCCCGGGCATGAGTCATAAAACCTAAGGTAAGTTGGGTAACTTGAAAAAGGTAGTAGAATCGCCCTCTCAGGTCCATTCTTTCTATTCGCCTACTGTACAGCCATTAGCTTAAATGGATAATATTCAGATCGTTAAATACCGATATATCGATATATATTGGCCGCTCGATCGATATATATTATATTTTAAATCCTGCCTTTGCCATCGCTGTTTATATTTGAAACATCACTCATAAAAAAATTAATTTATTTAATGCCCTTCCCCACTTCTTGAAGTCATTAGATATAATAAAAAAAATTTAATTTCAACTAAAAATGTTCATGTTAGAGAAAACCCTTTACACGGAAACAGAATGTTATTCTCACTGTTCAAAAAGAATAATATAATCACAATAAAGAATCGTGTTTCATATCCAAAAACATTATTTGATACAAAGCTTTCATTTTTCCTTATTGGGCAGAGTTCCTCCACACCTTATAGGTCAGTCCAATGTACGTTATTGTTTTATTTATTCATTCATAAATTTTTATTTATTTAGACTTTTTTATACATTCATTTATAATTGATTAATCTATATATATATATTATTTTTCATATATTGTTATATAAATTTTTTTTTTATTTATTTACAAATAGCTATTTACAACTTGTATACAAATACATACAACAAGCAAATGTGCTAATAGACAGGTAAGGGCAATGTCAAGATGTCATGAGGAGAGAAATCACCCAGTGGTGACACTCCCTAGACACTGATTTTCTCTCATTTATAACTAATCACTGTCACTGTCACTGCTTCTGCTCAGGAGGTCTCTAGGCCATTTACGCTTAAGCCGTCGTTGGGGAAGTATGGCAGAATGGAGGGCACGGACTAGAGGATTATTGTGGGAACTAAGAAGGGAAAATATTTTTTTATATTTGGATTTAGCGACTTCAGTGATGAATGGTACATTAAGGTCAGTGTGAAGGGTTTTGTTGGAGTTAATATTGTTATATTTGCATTGTTTTCTTTCTTTTCTATATCTCGCACACTGGGACCTGATGATGGGACGTAAGAAAGTCCCGAAACATCGTTGGGATAAAGACACTTCCGAATAGTTTTTTTTGAAAAATAGTTATCTTAATTTTTATTAAATTGAAAAATGTGTCTACTTATTATAAAGGCATCTTGAATTAATTTTGTTTATGTACTCATATATTTTTAAGTATTTATTTGTTCAGTTTTTATTAATTTAATTTTACTTTTTTTAATATTTTTTTTATTACTAGTAATCATAGATATGTTAGACTGAAGTAGTTATAAATCTAATTTATACGCTATCTTAATGTATAAATTCTTTTGACGTATCCTATTACCATGTATTAGTTTAACGGAAATAAATTTATTATTATTATTATTTGTAGCGATATATCAGTTGTTCGATATATTCATATATTTTTAAATATTGCCATCCCTAGTTCTACCTAACATTTTACGTTGAATCCAAAAAAATATGGGTTTGAATATCTAGTAAATTTTGATCCCCAGAATTCAAGGTTTTCGGAAGAAATTACTAAGGGCTAATTCTATACTGAGACTATCTCCGCCTACAGGTTACCTGGAGCATGGTTTCTTGATAAATTCCCCCATGAAGACAGGTCAGCTTCTGTCAGCTTGCTTCTGATGGAACTATCCCACAGTACATTCCTGTTATTAATCATGCCAACCTCTCCCGTCCCATCTCTCACAACATTAGTCTTGTCTTGTCCTCTCACATCCATTTCGGGTCTTGTTTAATGTCTTCTCAACACCCCGTTATGCCTTGAATATGACATTAAATTTTCTACACCTTGCAAATGCCATAATTTTAGTTATTTTTTATAAAAATAAATATATAAATTTTTTTATTTTATAAATAAATAAATTTTAGTTGTTTTTCTGATGAACGAAGATGTTCTGGTCCAAATAAACTGTGTTGTTGTTTGTTTATTTTAGTTATTTGTATTAACTTCACCTAAGAATAATAAATATATATATGGTGGGCTGGTGCTTTACACCTAGGGACCTAAGCTTCCACCTTGATTTGTTACCTGTTTAGTTTTATACAGAGTAGACGTGTTAACAGTCGGAGGTAAGTTGGGTAATGAGGGCGCCGGTAGCTCAGTGGTATGCGTGCTTGCCTTCTGAGCTCAAGATCATGGGTTCGAAACCCGACCGAGGCCTTTTAGTTTATTTTATTTGGGAGGTAAAATAAACTTAAGCACGCCGTCCTTCGGATGGGACGTTAAGCGATGGTCTCAAGCCTGTACGATGTCAGATACTCGTTAAAGACCCCTACCCAAGGTGAATAAAAATTTAGGGTAGGCAAAATTTAGGACTCCCACAATAGAGTCGGGCTCATGTCCATCAGAATGACAAAAGAGCGCTCTGGTAGTAGGCGATATGACCTCGTAGTTAAAGACCGGGCATGAGTCATAAAACCTAACCTCACCTACTACCAGAGCTCTCTTTCGTCGCTCTGGTGGATATGAGCCCGACTCTTCCATGGGATTACTAAATATTTAACGGGGGATATGTTATATGCAGATTGAAAAGTCCGTTAGACGAGAATTTTCAGTCAAATCAGTCAAAGGAGAAAAAGGATTTAGATGGAGAGCAAAATCTTAGTTTATTAATGTAATGTAATACGTTTTCTATATTTTAAAAATGACTAGCCGGCTTTCAAGGTTTCCCTCATCATCAGGCCAAAGCAATTCAACAATAATTACATAATTAGTTTATAATTATTCTATATGATAATAATATAAGTTGAATATCCTTTTAGGTGGAATCACGAAGAGGGAAGCCTTGAAATCTGGCTAGTAGTGTTTAAAAAATTTAAAAAACTTGAGATAATTGACTACTGTTCAAACTATCTTGAAGTTGATCTTTTCATACACCCCTGCTTAAAAAACTTGGTAAAATTTATTATAGTTAATTATTATGACTCATGCCCAGGCTTTAACTAAGTGGTCATATCGCCTACTACCAGAGAGCAATTTCGTCATTCTTATGGATATGAGCCCGACTATGGGAGTCCTAAATTTTGCTTACCCTCAATTTTTATTCATCTTGGATAGGTGTTCTTAGGGAGTACCTGACATAATTTATCATAAATTAATCTATGAATTTTTCTTAAATAATTTTTTTATTTTAGTTCTTTTTAACAGCAATTGTCAGCAAATGTTCAATGATATTTTCAAAATTTCTGCAAACAATATCTGCAAAATTGTGCATATTTCTAAAATCATTGATACAACTTTGCATAAATGTGTGAGTTTGTAGTCCTCACCGAGACGAACAAAAAAACAAAAATTATAATCGGTGCATTTTTGCAGACGATCTTGCGAACGAAAGATAATTGTATACACACAAGCACCGCCACCAACGTCACTTCAATATTATTTCTTGGTGTAAAAGTTGTCATTCAGTGAAGTCAATGAACATTCAAGAAACAGTAGTTGTGGGACACTTGGAGTTCTGAGATAGCGTACTTACCACCTTAAGCACGTTGTCCTTTGGATGGGAGCTTAAACGATGGTCCCGAGTATGTACAATATCAGCTACTCATTAAAGACCTCTACCCTAGGTAAATAAACATGGTTTGGCAAAATTTAGGACTCCCACTGTAGAGTCATGCTCACCAGAGCGACAATAGTTCGTTCTGGTAGTAGGTGATATGACCTCGTACTTAAAGCCACGGGTATTAGTCACAATAATAATTTATGAGTTCTGGTAGCCATGACAACCAAAATCTTCTACCCCCCTTGTCTCTTAACTCTGCCAGATATTGAAGTTTCATTAATATATGTTCTTGTATGTTAGGCACTGTTGTTATTAGCAAGCAGTGTAGGATTAAAGGACAATCTAGGAGGATTTGTTCAAAGCCAGGCTCATGACAGCAAGGGTTTAACACTGTTTATCCGTATTATTCTGCATCAGGAGTTGGGAATCAATTTACCTCCCAGGAGCATGTTAGAGGATATTAAAGACTATATGGCGTTTGAAAAATATTGTTGGGGGGGGGGGGGGGGGGGGGGGGGAGGGCAAAAAAATTGTCGGTCACCGGCAATGTACTTCCCCAGAACGAATTAATTCTCATATGAAATTTTGTTTCGATACATTTAACCCAATGACAGTTATTAGAGTTTTTGAGTAAGCCTCTATCCTAAACCCCTTTTCGCTTTGGTCGATTTGGCTGAAAAACAATAGGTGTCTGGTTAGAGTGTTCTGGATACACATATAAAATTTCTTGTCGACACATTTATTCTATCGGGAAATATCATTTTCACAGACACTCAGTTCTTTCATATTTGGATTCTAGAGAGTTATAAACTTCTACTAAGACTACTAGACAAAAGATCCAAACTAACTTTGTCAACAAAACGACTTATATACAACGCAATACTCAAACCTATGTGAACTTACGGACTTGAACTCTGGGGTTCTGCCAAGGCTTCCAATCTCAAGCGCATCCAATCTCTTCATTCCAAAATCCTTCGTACAATAGCCAATGCTCCTTACTACGTCTCCAACAAAACCCTTCACACTGACCTTAACATACCTTTCATCACTGAAGTCGCTAAATCCAAATATAAAAAATTATTTTCCCTTCTTAGTTCCCACAATAATCCTCTAGTCCGTGCCCTCCATTCTGCCATACTTCCCCAACGATGGCTTAAACGTCAATGGCCTAGAGACCTCCTGAGCAGAAGCAGTGACAGTGATTAGCTATAAACGAGAGAAAAACAGTGACTAGGGAGTGTCACCACTGGGTGATTTCTTCCCTCATGACATTTTGACATTGCCATTACCTCTTTATTAGCACATTTGCTTTTTGTATTTATGTGTATACAGTTGTAAATAGCTATTTGTAAAAAAGAAAAAAAAAAAAAGAAAAAGAAAAAAAAAAGTCGAAATACATGAAATTTCGTTCAAAACTTCGCATCGAATTTTTGACCGATAACATAACTTCCCCTATACTTCGTATAGCTGGGAAGTAAAAAGTTTTGATCTTTTGATCAATTCCTTCTTTATATGCTGTTGTACTGCGTGATGCGCTTACAATTCACGCGACAATCTTCAAATCACGCTTCTCAACTGTGTCACGCAACTGGTAACTTTAAATTGGCTCTTTCGACCCACTTTTAGTATATTAATCAATCGCTATATACAAATTACAAAATACAAAAATTGGTCATCGTTATGTGATACAATACTTTCATTTGAATGGTCTCAGTCCAACCAATATCAAAGCTGAGCTAGATTCTACTATGGGAGAGTCTGCTGCTTCGTTTACAACAGTAAAATATTGGGTGGCAGAGTTTAAACGAAGCCATACGAGCTGCCATTGGTCGACCAAATGAGGTGACCACGTCAGAAATGGTGAAGAAAATTTACAAAATGGTATTGGATGACAGTCGATTGAAAGTGAGAGAGATAGCATTTCAAAAAGTGCTGTACATCGCATATTGACTGAAAATTTGGACATGAGAAAGCTGTGCGCAAGATGGGTGCCGCGTTTGCTCACAATGGAACAAAAACAGCGTCGTGAGGAGTTTTTGCGTCGATTCATAACCATGGATGAAACATGGGTCCATCACTTCACTCCTGAGACGAAGGAACAGTCAAAACAATGGACTGAAAGGCTAGAAGCGGCTCCAAAGAAGGCGAAGACAGTTCCATGTGCAGGCAAGGTCATGGCGTCAGTTTTTTGGGATGCGCTTGGGATAATTTTCATTATTTATCTTCAAAAAGGAAAAACAATCAACGACGAGTATTATGCGAACTTATTGCAGCGTTTGATTAATAAAATCAAGAAAAAACGACCGCATTTGGCGAAGAAGAAAATGTTGTTTCATCAAGACAATGCACCAGTTCACACATCCGTTATCGCTGTGGCCAAAATCAATGAGTTAAAGTTCGAATTGCTTCCTCAAGCACCCTATTCGCCAGATTTAGCCCCCTCGGATTTTTTTCTCTTTCCCAACTTGAAAAAATGGCTCGGTTGTAAAAGATTTGCCAACAATGAAGGGGTGGAATCTGCGGTTGATAGCTATATTGAAGAGCTCGACGATTCTCACTAATAATAATAATAATAAATAATAATTATAATTTTTATTGTTTAAAGGGATCACCCCTATACATGGAGTCAGTGACCATTACTTTTACAACATTAACATAACAATGACACATATAAAAGAATGCACATATAAAACAATAATGACATATATATAAAGGAACCTAAATAAATAACATAAATAAATAAAATAAGTATTTACAAATTGATAATAATAATGTAACATAGTAAATATGGAGTGGGGATGTAGGTGTTGAATATCAATATAATGTAGGAATACTTAAATATTAACAATGAATGATCTAAGTTTCAGAGCCCTGATTAAATAATAGAAAATGTTAGAGATATCATTCTTATTATGGGCCAGGAGTAATGTATGAAAGTGGGATCGGTCTATACTGACACTCTGAGGCAGGAAGTGGCTTCTAATGGGGGAGTATATCGGACAGGATATTAACAGGTACAAAGTTCCTGGGGATTAAGAGTGTATACATTATTTTTGTAACTGATTTTAAGATAGTACTTGCCAGTTAGACGGAGTTGAACCAGTTCTTTGATGTGTGAGAAAGGAGCATTCAGGTTTAGGTATGGTTGGAGTTGATCTGGGTTGTAAATATTGGGATAAAAGGTGTTGTATCGGCATTCTAAAAGGTAATATTTATCTTTATTCTTCAGATGATTCACATATGCGTTCGAAACCCTGGGCAGAGAATTTTTTAGCTTTACCGGAACCAGTATATTTAATAATAATTATTAAGAAAACCTTAATTATTCTCGACGGTTCTCTCTATAAACAGGATATCGAAGCTATTGAACATCGCTGGGAAAAGTTAATCGAGCTAAAAGGAGACTATGTTGACAAATAAAGATATTTTTTCTTAAATTTTTTTTTTCTTTGTTAGGTCGGATACTTCTGGGACTACCCTCGCGTATTTTAACAAAACCATTTGTTGTTTTGTCTTGGAGTATTTCCAAGTGGATAGTAGTGGCATTCGGATAAATTGAAATTCATTCAGGATAATGGCAATCGGACAAGATGCATACTATAGCGTAAAGCATAATTGAGGAGGTGAGATTCAAAAACAGGTTTCTCACATTTTTTTTGAAAATTATCTTCCTATGGCGTTTTTTTCGTCTCATTGAGAACTATCGGTATGTGTAACTGTAATGATTCAAACATAGTTTTCTCTCATCGTAAAACTACTTCAAAAAATGGATTTGGTTGAAAAGTAGGTTTCTCCAACAACATTTGTGCATCAAAGGCAGGATGTGTCTCGTGTTTGGTGAAAACTGGGAGACGAATGTTGAAGAATCTAGTCTGGAGTATTACCGAAGAGTTCTCTCAATGGATGATGGACACCAGAAAAAAGAATGCGATTGCCTCGAGCATGAGGTGGCTGTCCGTGTTTAGCTGCTTTTTTGTTGATTTATTTTAATGATTTTACGTTTTTTTAAAACAATAATAGACATTTTTCACTTGCACGTTTTTGTTTATTTCCTATTCCATATCAGTCGACTAACTGAATTGTCTATCTGCTGCTCATAAAAAATAATTTAAAGGACAAATGAAAATTTTTAAATGCAGATATGGAGTGTTTGGATCATAACCAGGTTTCTCCTAAACATTTCTCCGTTTATTTAAAAAAATACTAAAAACATTTTTGAAACCTATTGGCACTGGAAAGACAATACCAAAGTACACCTCTGGAAAAAAAAATTAAGGTCACAACCTGAAAGAAAAAAAGAAAAAACGTTTTTCCTGATTTCCCAAATTTTTGTCTTGAGTGAGAAACCTGTTTTTGAATCCCACCTCCTCAATTTGTTTCTAACATTAATGTAGTATTCCTCACACAAATCAAAATTCAGATCCTTGCATAAACTATGGAAGCTTGAGGTGGTTGCTTCATCAAACAAATCATACAAAATTTAGTTTGAGAATTCAGAAGCCACCATGTAAATCAAATATTAAGTCTCGTCTTGCTCTCTCCCACCTCATCTCATCTAACATTTTTTCCTCTACACATTTCTAGAGGGGGGCTTCTTGGGGCCCCAAAATTGTAGTTCAGCCATTTGGGACGGCTAAACTTTTTTAAAGGTTAATTGTGGATAAACTGGTCTCTAGGAATCAGGATCGTTAAGGATCACAAGACGTAAATGAGACCGCGCCGCTTGTCCCCACTACAAAGCTCATCAACTAGGACTCCCCTGATTGGTCCAATCTGTGCCTTGTATTCCTCCAATCGCCAATGGTATAACATTTGTTGTGACCCTCCCAGGAACCCTAATTACAAAAAGACACTAACGAGAACTGTATAATGAGACTAACACGATTATATAATTGCTTTACTATTTACTTCATTTCTTTCACAGTGTCAATCGATCCCTTCTTCTGTGATAGTAAAACCCACGTTCAGCCAAATTGACCCTCCGTGGAGCGCTAGATAAATCTAGACCGCAAATAATGCCATCGATACATCGGTAGTTATTGGGGTTTTGGTTGGGAAGAATATGTGTTGTGTATTCAGAACCTCATACGGATGACATCTATTGACTTTCAGACAAATCTTTCAACAGGGAGGGGGGTTAACACAACGATCCCACGAACATATCGACTTAAAAATTTTTAAGTGAATTACTTCATGGGAACGACACTAATTAATTTTCAGCGACATCGGCTTACGGGCAGAAGGGGATGAGAGGAAAGAGCCTTAACTAACATAATCGATGTAGATTGATTTTGGAGGGAAAACAAAACTAATTGATTAATTCTTGTTGGGGGAAATAACCGATAGAATGAATCTATCGACAAAAATATTATAGTAATATAATATAATAATAATAGTTATTGTTAAAGGGATCACCCCTATACATGGAGTCAGTGACCATTACTTTTATAATATTAACATAATAATGACAGATATAAAAGAATAATGACATATATAAAGAAACCTTTAACAAACTAAATAACATAAATCAATAAAAAAAGATATAAATAAAATAAGTAATTACAATTTAATAATAATAATAATAATGTAACATAGTAAATATGGAGTGGGGATGTAGGTGTTGAATATCAATATAATGTAGGAATACTTAAATATTAACAATGAATGATCTAAGTTTCAGAGCCCTGATTAAATAATAGAAAATGTTAGAGATATCATTCTTATTATGGGCCAGGAGTAATGTATGAAAGTTGGATCGGTCTATACTGACACTCTGAGGCAGGAAGTGGCTTCTAATGGGGGAGTATATCGGACAGGATATTAACAGGTACAAAGTTCCTGGGGATTAAGAGTGTATACATTATTTTTGTAACTGATTTTAAGATAGTACTTGCCAGATAGACGGAGTTGAGCCAGTGCTTTGGTGTGTGAGAAAGGAGCATTCAGGTTTAGGTATGGTTGGAGTTGATCTGGATTGTAAATATTGGGATAAAAGGTGTTGTATCGGCATTCTAAAAGGTAATATATCTTTATTCTTCAGATGATTCACAAATGTGTCCGAAACTCTGGCTTTACCGGATACAATATATTTAATAATTCTCCTACCCAATTTAATTTAAAATGCTTTTTACTTTGAACACCCAATTGAATTTCGTCACATTTGGCTTCTGTAAGCTTAATTCCTTTAGTTTTATATAACAAATTTTGGGAACGTATCGACATGAAATTTAATATTTTATGTTATGGAGGGGTTTAGGGGAATTTATTGACACATTCAGTATGAGAATTTAGGAGCACCTATGTAAAGGTTCGATTACATTGAGCGAGTTTACAATCTACTAGCCAGCGAATTCACTATCTGCTAGTAAACTCGCCCAGTGTAATCATATTGACTAGTTACTAGCAGATTGTAAACAATCTACCGAGAAAAGTTGAAAGCCGGGCTACTTTGCTCTCTACTCGCTGGCGTGTGGGCTTGTTAGCTAGTAAACTAACCGTGTCATCATAGTTGCTTCGATGTTATGAGTGGCCTCAAGCAAGGTGACTGCCTCTCCCCTCTCCTGTTCAACCTGGCCCTTGAGCGAGTGATAAGGCAGGTGATGAGGAACGAGGAAGGCACCCAGATAGCCGGAGAAAACGGAGTCCTGGCGTATGCGGATGACGTGGCCTTCTTAGGAAACAGCCCAGAAGAAGTTAAAACTAAGGCGGGCAAACTACTTAAGCACAGCTGCAGAGTAGGGCTGGAAGTTAATGTCGACAAGAGCGACTACCTTATAGTCAGTAAGAATATTCATCTGGAGCAGGAATTAAATGTGGGGTACCTTCTCCTTCCTAAGGGTTGAGAACTTCAGGTATCTCGGGTCCACGGTAACTAGCATCAGCTCGATGCTGGAGGAGGTAGACAGAAGACTTCTGCAGGCCCAAAGAGCGTATTTCTCTGTCATCAAGCTGCTACGGCCCAGAGCCTTGTCGAGGAACCTGAAGTATAGGATCTACAGGTCCATGGTAAAACCCGTTCTGATCTATGGGTGTGAAACCTGGACTCTGACCTCACATCTGGAGAAACGTTTCCAGACGTTTGAAAATAAAGTTCTGAGGAAAATAGCAGGTCCAGTCAAGGATAAATAAATAAATAAATATGTTCATTATATATTTGACATATATCAATAATAAGAAAAAGTAAATATATATAGACTTAGATATAATCAACAATAATAATGAGAATAATAATACGAGTGGACACGACAGTAACTTGATAAATTAATAAAGTACATATCAGATAGAAGAATCCCTAAGAATAAAGGAAACTAATGAAGAGAAACAATACAAAAAAATAAATAAATAAAAATAGAATCTTTAGTAAAAAGAGAAAGTGACTAAAATAAGAAATATTATTGTAATATAGAAGAAAAATAAAATAAAAAATAGATGAATAATAAAGTGGTGATGGAATGAACCTGACAACCCGATGATCTGGCATTGAATTTTAACTGAGTGAGAGACAAGACAAGTGGACATGAAGTTAGCAGAGTACAACAGCATACATGGGGTGGATCGTGGCAGGGCAGAGAAACCCAAGAGTGGAGGATCAGAACCAACAGGGAGCTGTGGAACATCTACTGGCAACACCCGACCGTAGTTGCAGATATGAAATCACGGCGCTTAAGATGGGCTGGACACGTGGTGAGAAGCGGACAGCAGACAGCCATAGGACGCATCATGGACGCTCAGGTCCAAGGAGCCAGATCACGAGGAAGACCACGGCTGAAGTGGGCTGACCTGGTGAAGAAGGATGGAACACCACTTGGTGAACTGGCGACCGGTGGCGCACGACAGATCGCGGTGGAGAAGGCTAGTGTGGGCGGCTAAGGATCTTCAGGGTTCGTCGCCAACGGAGTAAGAGTAAGTAATCATAGTTGCTAGTGAGGTAGCTGCGAGTATCTCGTTCCACTTCATTTTTTCGCTAGAACACCCAGAAAAAGTTTAGAATTAGATTAGATTAGAACAAGAAAAACAAAACAACACGTGGTTTCAACTCGCTAGCTAGTTGGCTACTGAGTGAGCGGAAAGTTTTGTGTGTCATCATCGCTATCGCACACGCCGATTCGCCCGCTTGTAAACTCGCTGGCTAATGGATTGTAAACTCGCTCAATGTCATCGAGGCTTTAGTCAACTATTGAATATTAGCGCAAACGGTTGACTGGTTTTGGATGGAGTGAAAATTTAATTGATTATTACGTTCTGGGGAAGTAAATTGGTGATTCACCGACGACTTATCTTTATTTACCTCTTCCCAAGTTTAACCTTTAAACCCTTCCGCAAGGTTTAAACTTTTTTTTTTGTTGGTGACCTATAGGTCATGCATCAGGGCCAGAGGGATAGGTCCCTCCCCTCCCTTGGTTCATGAACTGATGCGATTTACAATGTAAGTTGGGTGAGGTAAAATTGACCTTGCGGGTTAGTTGGATGGTGGCCTCCCCCTCTTCTGTAGTAACAGAGGGGTTGTGTTGCCATGACAGCCTGAAGGGTGGGTCAGTCACCCCCAACTTTCTGACAACACTTACACCACCATTCACCAGGATCACTCCTTGTTGTGACGTCAGGGTTGTACTTAGAAAAAGTTGTCAGTACATCAACACCAATGTACTTCCCCAGCACGAATTAATCAATTAAGTTTTCGCTCTCCCTCTAAAAGTAATAGACCGTATCTCCTAAAAATCAATAGTTGAACTTGCACAGAAGATTCTAAATCCAGTCTAAATTCCGATTTACCCGATACATTCATTAGATCGGCAGTTCTTAGATGATAAGCCTTCCCTATGAACCTCAGTTATGATGTATAGGGGAAGTTTTGGTAATCGGTCGAAAATTCGATTTTTTGCGACCTTCAGATTCCAAAAATGGAAAAAAAAAAAATGTCGGTGTTTCTGCGGCTCTCACAGAATGGATATATCAACACGAAATTTTTGTTGTGTGACCAAAACCCTTTAACGACAACGCTTATTAACCCTTACATAGGGGCTCCTAAATCCACACACTAAAAACAATTCATTTGAAAAATGTAATTTTGAATGCTTTTTATTATTCGTGGAATGTTTGTGAAACAGGGCATTTGTTCTCTAATATTGTAAAGAATTGTTTTTTTTTTTGTTTTTTTTTTTTTCCGAGCATATTGGCCAACCCTACTCCAAATTTTAAAAACCGAGGGAAGAACGAGGCATGGGGCCAGAAGAAGCAAGCGGGCCCCAGCCCGGCCGAGGACAGCAGGAGACACCGCCGGACCACTTCACCCATAGATACAGCACATAGAGGCTCAAAGCTGAGTAGTGAGTGGTTTGGGAGACTCCTGAAGCTACTGGGTCTAAAGTCCCCTCTATACTATGGGCCAAGGTAGGCCAATGCATTGGTCACCAATATTGGCGTAATGTCGGCGCTGGCCTGTAACATGGCCAAACCTTGGTTCAGCACAGTTGCTTGAACCCTCTTTCCGTGATGGATATCGAGAAAATCGCTGCTGCAGCTTTGTGTTTAGCTAGGGCATATAATTGTTCCTTACATATTATTGACAAAAACTTGAAAAAAAATTTTTATTTTTCTGAAGAGGGTTTTTCGGATTCTAAACTGCAGGTTCATTTTGGTACAGTTCTAAAAATTTTAAACTTTTCTCATTTCTCCATGTAGACATTTTGTATTTGTAGTTTATAACAATAAAATAATATAAAATAAATTATTAAAATATTTAACAGGATAAAAGGAATATACAAAACACTACTGACAAGAAACAAACCACCAATATGTGGATGCGTCACTTATCTACTGCGCACTTGGTTCACGCATGTTGGCCTGCTTTGATGTGTGTTGAAAAACCGCTCCGAACGCCAACGTTCACCAACACAAGCCAACACCCTGGCCCAACATGACCAACACAAGCCAACCCCTCTCTACACAGTGGCCCAGCAGGATTGGGCCACGGCCTGGCCCATAGTGTAGAGGGCCTATAAGACCAGTGCCCCCAGCCAGACCAGCAACCCCAGGCCCCACCCCCGTCCCACCCCAACAACCCTAGGTTTAACCTTATTCTTGTTTTACCTAGACTTACCCAAACAGTGTTGAGCAATATAACTCTCTAAGGAGGGAAAGATTTATTGAAAAAAAATAGTAATAATGTTAATTATATGCTTACTCGATTAGACGTTAAATGCCGTATAATGCATCAAAAACTTGCATGTTTTTTGTTAGTTTCACTAGCTGTTAGGTTAGGTTTTATGACTCATGCCCGGGCTTTAACTACGAGGTCATATCGCCTACTACCAGAGCTTCGTCACTCTGGTGGACATGAGCCCGACTCTATTGTAGGAGTCCTAAATTTTGCCTACCCTAAATTTTTATTCACCTAGGGTAGGGGTCTTTAACGAGTACCTGACATCGTACAGGCTCGGGACCATCGCTTAACGTCCCATCCGAAGGACGGCGTTTATTTTACCTCCCAAATAGAATAAACTAAAAGGCCTCGGTCGGGTTTCGAACCCACGATCTTGCGCTCAGAAGGCAAGCACGCATACCACTGAGCTACCGGCGCCCTCTCACTAGCTGTTGAACGCTAGTTGGGAGAGGTATATGTAACTGGGTAATTGAAACAAACTTCAAAAGTGTGCGCTTGCGGAGAGGTTTAAAATGGGCAAGTCACAAGATTTTTTTTCTTTAACCCTCCTCAACCGTCACACTTCCGCAACGGACGTGACTGTTCGTTGCAGAGGGGTTTTACTGTACAAAATTTTTACTTTTCAGTTATCAAGGACTCCGTTTTTTAATGGGAGAACTCAAGAAAAATAAAATAAAAACGTTTATTTATGTACATAGAAAAAACAGGTTTTTCCTGTTACGTTTCTTTATATATTTATTAAGGTGAGTGGAGGCTCGAATTAGAAATGCCAATGAACCATGTGAAAAAAATAAGTAAAATGAAAATTTATTAACACCGACTGATCACGCAATGCCCACAATACGTTAGCAACAAGACTTTACACCGCGACTTGAACATCACATTCATAGATACAACCATGAAACATTTATACCAACGTTTCTACACCAAAATTTACTTACACACCAAACCGGAAATTCGCAAAATCTTAAGTACAAATTTACCCCACAATCCCCCAAGAAGATTAAAGAGAGTTTGGCATAGAGATCTCCTGGTATGAAGTGATGTCATGAGGGTTCACCGCTGGCTGTTTTTCCTCTCTCAAGCCTCTCTTGTCATATTTATTTTTATTTTTTATTTTTTTTATTTTTGTATAGTACATGTCAGCCCAGTCGCTGGTTGTGCATTTTTTACATACTTAGTTGTGGCTTAAAATAACTAAATACAAAAAAAAAAAAAAAAAAAAAAACACCAGTGAAATAATGTTTTTTTTCCCCAGCAAAGTACAGGGGAAGTTATATATATTTAATTAGTTAAATATAATGACTTATTAAATATAAATCTAATAATCAGCAACTATTTAATAAAAACTATGAGACTCCAATAGTAAAGCATTAAATTCAGTAAAACTGAAAAGCACGGCCAAGTACGAAAAGATGTCTGCCTATGTAAATAACCCCGACCGAGGCCCTTAGTTTATTTTATCTGGGAGGTAAGATAAACTTAAGCACGCCGTCCTTCGGATGGGACGTTAAGCGATGGTCCCGAGCCTGTACGAGTAGACCCCTGGCCCTAGTTGAATAAAAATTTAGGGTAGAACTCCCACAGTAGAGTCAGGCTCATGTCCACCTGAGTGACGAAAGAGCGCTCTGGTAGTAGGCGATATGACCCAAACTTTTTTTTTTATTTATAGCCGGTAGCTCAGTGGTATGAATGCTTGTCTTCTGTCTCTTTCGTCACTCAGGTGGACATGAGCCTGACTCTACTGTGGGAGTTCTACCCTAAATTTTTATTCAACTAGGGCCAGGGGTCTACTCGTACAGGCTCGGGACCATCGCTTAACGTCCCATCCGAAGAACGGCGTGCTTAAGTTTATACCCCTCGCCGTGGGAGGTAAAATAAACTTGAGCACGCCGTCCTTCGGATGGGACGTTAAACGATGGTCCCGAGCCTGTACGATATCAGTTACTCGTTAAATACCCCTACCCTAGGTGAATAAAAATTTAGGGTAGGCAAAATTTAGGACTCCCACAGTAGAGTCGGGCTCATGCCCACCAGAGTGACGAAAGAGCGCTCTGGTAGTAGGCGATATGACCTCGTAGTTAAAGCCCGGGCATGAGTCATAAAACCTAACCTAACCCTATGTAAATACTAAACATAAGTTTGACTCATGAAAAGTTGTGATATAAATACAATACAATGGTATTGCGAACCATTAGAGTATAATACAATAACAAAGAGTTTTGTATTATGTACTACAAACTTAAACAATTAATTAGCAGTTAGTAAACTGGAATTGGTTAGAAAACTGGGACAGGTTTGAACACTTAATAACAAACACTAAATTTTTTCACTTTTTTCTTATTATTATCAATTTCCTGAATGTATTTTATCGTTGCTATCTTTTTTTCGTTATCGTTATAATATTGGGTTATTTTTTATTATATATATATATTTTTATCTTCATCTTTGCATATATAGATCACATGATATTTATTATACATTTAAAAAAATTCATATATTAACATTGGTGACGTCATCCGGACGCCCGAACACTGAAAAAGGAAAAAGAAAAAAAAGTTATTTTTTGCCAATTTTGACCCTTCGAAGCTTGGTCAAAAATGATTCTTTTTAGCTACTTTTTTTATTTATTTTGTTCAGCTCTGAGTTCTCCAGACGGCTACGTCGGAGAAAACATCATTTTGTTAATGAATAATATACTTTTTTCAATGCAAAAAGTGGCATTTGGTGTCACGAGAAAAGTAACACAGCAGTGTCTTTCCACATTTTTTTCGGACTTGGCCAGAGACACTACCGTGTCTCGAGTCCGGAGAAGATTGTATTTGGGACTTGATCTACAGTAGCTGATGATGGAACCGACTACCCTGTTCAGGCGATTCGTGGGCTTCTGACGGGAACAGAAACAGGCGTAGGGCTAGGGACAACCCGAAGACCCCAGTCCTTCAGTAACCCCTTGATCCATTGAGCTTTTCTCCCCCATTAGACAGGATTTGCTAGTTAGTTATTGTGACTCATGCCCGGACTTTAACAACTAGGTCATACCGCCTATTACCAGACTCATTCGTCACTCTGGTGGACATGAGGCCAACTGTACTATGGGAGTCCTAAATTTTGCCTACCATAAATTTTTATTCTATTTAGGCTAGGGACCATCATTTAACTTTTCATCCGAACGACGGTTTGCTCAATGATTTTTTTTTTCGAGCTCCATGTAGTCTACGTGCAAGTTTTCTACAAACTTTTTGTTCATTATATTTTTTTTTTTTGTTTCAGGTAAGAGGAACCTCATTTCCTTCAATTAACCTGCAAATTTGAAGAGGTATTGAACTTATGTGTTTCAATGTGTCATTATTCCTAGATTTATTGTGAACAAAATAATATCAACTATTTTAAAAAATGAAGAAAAACGTGTTTAAAAAAAATATTGTCTATTTCAAAAATATACATATTATGTCGGAGTACCTACTTTCGGTATTGCTACCATCTTCAGCCATTTAACAATAAAATCGTCAGGTTTAGTTATAAGCTGTATATATAGGTAACATTTTTGTGGTATATACAATATTTCGAAATTAAGTTTTTTTTTATTAACATATTTCAAGTTTTCAGTTTGTGTTTCTTAACTTTGCCAATTCTATTTTATTTTGTGGGTGTGTCTGTGAACTATAACTTTACTGATAACTCCCGAAAGAATGAATTCATCGTCAAGAAATTTAAATGTGTATCTACAACCCCATAAGGACGTCGCTTATTGATTTTCAGCCAAATCGACCAAATGGACGGGGCGATGGGGGGACTATTGACACAAAGGCATTATATAACTACCTATGAAATAATTGCACCGATAAAAAAATTTATATTTAATTTTAAAAACCCATAAGGATGGCATCTATTAATTTTCTTTGAAATCGGTCAGAGGGTAGAAGGATACAGAGAAAGGCGCTCGACTTAAAAAACCCTAATAAATGTATCGACACAAAATTTAGTATGAGGATTCAGAAGCCCTTATGTTAGTCAACTATTAATTTTTAGGCCAAAGTCCATTAGTTTTGGAGGGAGAGCGAAAACATAATTGATTAATTCGTGCTGGGGAAGTATATTGACGGTGATTCACCGATAACTTTTTTCCTAAAATTACCTATGCCCGGGCTTTAACTACGAGGTCATAATTACCTTCTACCAGAGCGCTCTTTCGTCACTCTTGTGGACATGAGCCCGACTCTACTGTGGTAGTCCTAAATTTTGCCTACCCTAAATGTTTATTCACCTAGGGCAGGGGTCTTTAAAGAGTAACTGACATCCTACAGGCTCGGGACCATCGCTTATTTAATTTTTTTTTTTTTTTTTTTTGGCCTTATGTAAGTTGCATGTTAGCCATGTCAATGTGTTATCTAGTTATATTTACGACATCCATGGCCCCGGAAGGGAGTTCTATCTCCGAAATAAAACTCACTCCCGGACGGGATTCAAACCCGTAAACCACGGTGTGAGACCATGCGACCAAAGCCCTACGCTCTAGCCCGCACGGCCACCATGGCCTCCTATAAGTTTAATGGTATAAACATATTGTTGAGGAAATACACATGGCACCAGTTATTATTATTATTAGAGCAATAATGTTCCTACGTCGAGATTGAGAAGACAATAACTATACTTTGTATAATGTTATAGCTAAAATACTAAAGGATGAGAAACAGAAAGTAATGGTAGTATATTATCGACATTTTTCTTGGAGGGCGCCGGTAGCTCAGTGCTATGCGTACTTGTTTACTGAGCTCAAGATTGCAGGTTGAAAACCCGTTTATTATATCTGGGAGGTAAAATAAAGTTAAGCACGCTGTCCTTCGGATGGGACCTGTAAGCGATGATACCTGTCTTTGACCTGTACCATGTCAGGTACTCGTTAAAGACCCCTACCCTAGGTGAATAAGAATTTAGGGTAGGTAAACTTTATGACCAACCTTGTAGTTAAAACTCAGGCATGAGTCATAATAACAAACTTTTTTTTTAAATAATAGGAGTTAAATTTTTTTTTGTCTTTTATTTATAAAGATACAACTGTTGCTTGGGTGCAACAACCAGCATCTATGATGGTATTGTTATGTTGGCGTGAAGGGCATGTGAGACGAAGGCTACCCAGTGGTAGGTCCTCGGGACGGAAATTTATTTTAATTATTAGGACAAGAACAGAAAAAAAGAAAAATAAATAGGTACATAAAAAGGAATTGAAAGAGAATTTTGATGGATGGGTAAGAGAGATGATAAAAGTAAAGGGAAATAATGTAAAAAAAAAAAAATTTAAGAACGAATAGGATTCAAAGTGGCAGTAAGTCGCAGTTCCATCTTCTCTTCAACCTTCGTGGGGGGTTTTGTGGTAAGTGTTGTGAAGATAAAGTACGTATTTCTGGATTTGTATGTGTGTAAAGTTTTCTAAAAAAACGTATGTAAGTAGTTTGTATTGTTTCGGGTACTGTGTGTATCATAAGATCGTTATGAAATGTTTTGTTGTTTATGTATGGGGGCACTGTGTTATCAGTCTGAGGGTTTTTGACTGAAATGCCTGAATTCGTTTGATGTTGGATGTTTTTGCTGAACCGTATATCTGTGATCCGTATGTCCATAATGGTCTAAGTAAGTAAGTGTAACAGTTCCGTTTTTGTGTCATGTCTAATTTTGATCGTCTATTTAGAAGTCCGTAGAGTATTTTGAATCGACGGTTCAGCGTGTTTCTTGTGAGGGTTCCATGTCAGTCTTCGATCTGTGTCAGTCCTAGGTATCGTACAATATTAGTTTGAGGGAGGGGCTTGTCATAGATGAAAACGGGGGGCATGTTTCTCGTCGAAGTGTTAATGTGATGTTATTTTTCTGTATTAACTTTTATTTTCCATGTGTTGCATCAGTTTTCAATTTGTTCGAGATGGTGTTGTAGTGTAAATGAGGCGTGTATGTGAAGTTTAACAGCAGCTAAGATGGCGATGTCATCGGCGTATGTAATAGGAGTTAAATGAATATAAAATTCTTAATACAATAGTAAATATTTATATTTTTAATTATAAATATTTTATATTTATATTTTCATAGATAAATATTTTATATTTATATTTTCATAGATAAATATTTTATATTTTTATTTTCATAGATAAATATTTTATATTTTTATTTTTATAGATAAATCTTCTTTCAGGACGATATTTCTGTGGTTCCACTGGCCACATTCTCATGTGCCAAATAGCGAAATATAGAGAAATAAAAGAGCGAAATAAAGAAAAAAAAAGAAATAATATATATTTACTTAATTAAAATAACATTTATCAGTAAAATAAATAGAAGTTAATTAAAATTAATAAAATAAATTAAAGCTTATATGAAGCAGAACTTTTGTATGATTTTTGAAATGCCCACAACTTTAAAAAGTATAGAGGAAGTTATGTAAACGGTCAGAAATTCAACACAGAATTTCATGTTTTTCGACCCCTCGATTCCAAAAAAAAATTTCTGAGTGAAGGTATGTGTGAGTATAACTCCCTATAGAATGAATGTGAACGAAACTTTAAATATATATCCAGAACCTCATGAAGACGACACCTTAAGAGTTTCAGTCAAATCAGTCAAAGAAAAGATGGGATTAGGGGGAGGGCTTAACACAATAAGTGTAATAACTTCCGTTGTTGAATGAATACAAAATTTAGTATGATTCATGGACGATTTTTTTTTTTTTGTATCTATTGCTTTTACGAAGTGGGGAAGGCCTATCTAGATCGACTGAATAAAGCCATTATTTTTAGAATACTATTTAGAATACTTATTTAGAATATATTTCCATTTTAGCCTCCTACGAAACTAGAACTCATTATTCTCTCATCCTGTTGTCTCTATATATGGAATGGAACGTTGACATCTGGTTCTCTTTCTGAGGAGACTTTATTTTACTTCGTATTACTAAGTATAGGGGAAGTTATCGGACAAAAATTCGATGTTGAGTTTTCAACAGAATTTCTTGTTTATAAAAAAAAAAAAAAAAGTACTTCCCCAGAAAGAATTAATCAATTAACTTTTCGCTTCCCCCATTAAAGTCAGTCGATCGTTTGTTCTAATATTCAATAGTTGATTTACATATGGGCTTCTAAATCCTCATATGAAATTTTGTGTCGGAAAATTCATAATTCATTTTTGAGTTGAGCCCCACCCCTTGTAACTTCCCTTCGGCCGATTTCTCTGAAAAATAACAGATATTGTCCCTATCAATTTAAATATGGAATTTGTCGTGGATACATTCTCTGACCCCCCTTGCCTTCTACCGATTTCGCTGAAAATTAAGTCTCGTCCTAATGGGTTTCTGGATACACATATAAATTTCGTGTTCATTCATTCTGTCGGGAATTATGCTGACAGACACACACACATAGGATTTTTAATTTATTTTTTTTCGAAACTGGGTTTCGGACAAACTGAGGTTCTGGTGAAAACTCATCTTCGAATTTTTAACTGATTACATAACTTCCTAAGAATGAACGTATCAACAAGAAATTTTATATATGTACCCAGATAAGGACATATTGATTTAGGCCAGCCATATCAGCCAGAGGAAAGATGGGGCTTAACACAAAAACTCTTATAATTGCCCTTGTAATGAATGTATTGACACGAAATTTTATATGTAAGTTCAAAACCCCATTAGGATAACATCTACCGATTTTCAGTCAAATCGACCAAAGAGAAAATGAGGATTAGTGGGGCTCGAGTCCAAAAAATCTTATAACTGCCAAGGTAATGAGAGTATCGTTACAAAATTTTGTATGTGGATTCAGAAATCCTCTATGAATGTCAACTATTGATTTTTAGCACAAAAAACCGATTGGTTTTGTGAAAAGACCAAAAACTTAATTGATTAATTCGCATGGGTGAAGTACATAGCCGGTGATTAGCTGACGATTATTATTATTATTTTATGATGAAAAATTTCAGGAAAACCTAAATTTGAATTGACAAACTGTTGGTAGGAGTGAAAGAGTGGGGGGGGGGGGGGGGGGGGAAGGCATGTTAGGTTGGCAACAGTGGGCGGGGCACAGCTTCGATTGTTAGTATGCCCCGGACCGTCGAAGGGGAAGGATATTGTCCCGTTCAATTGCACTCTCGGATATTTGCACTTCATGTTTTGTGTACTGTTTCTGTTTTGATTTATCAACCCACATACTTCCATCGTTACGTCTTCCATGAATAAGTGTTTTTATGTGAAAGTGTTTGTTTCGTGAATATTTTCTCATATGTTTTAAAGTGTTTTACGTGTTGTTTTTTCCCGCTCAACAATGACAAATCACCAAGCAACAATATTTTGTGATTAATTCCTGTATTCATCATTCATTACTGAGATTTTGAACTTGAAATCAACAACCTGATACATTGTCAACATGTATACGCTGGAATTTTCGAATATTCATCTCTCTGTTTATACTCCTTGCGGATAAGGTATTTAAATTATTAATTTATAATTAAATATTACTTATTAAACAAAGCCCATTCATTGGAAAAACCAGTATGACCCAGTAGCAGTCCATTGTTTACAAACAGGAAGGTTACAACATTAACCAGATATAGGTTACACTTTACCATTCAAGGATTTTATCATTGTTTACATATTCTATTGAATGGGCTTATCAATTTTGTTAATTAATAAAATGTACCTGCACATGACATAAATTCTGTTAAAATTTTTTATTACTTTTATTGGTCACATAACATTAAAAATGTTTAATAATTTAGAGTTTCAGAAAAGATGATTTTAATGTGGATTAACTTTTTATTAATTTACCGTTAAGTTGATTACGTGCGATGCACCGGCAAATATTAAAAAGCTCTACTTTCTCCCAGAAGAATATATAAGTAATCTGCGGCTTTATGTTTTTATTTACCATTGAAGAGCCAGCTTTTTGCCCCCACAGCCCCATCTTCTTTTTAAAGTATTGAGATGTCACATGGCCTATGTTTGAACTGGGCTTATAAGGGTGTTAGATGTGAAATTTCATGTAAATCCAGTCATCCGTTGAAGAGATAGCTGTAATTTTACGTTTTGGCCCCCCACAGCTCCATCTTCTTTTTGAAGTATTGAGATGTCACATGGCCTATGTTTGAACTGGGCTTATAAGGATGTTAGATGTGAAATTTCTTGTATATCCAGTCATCCGTTGAAGAGATAGCTGTAATTTTACGTTTTGGCCCCCCCACAGCTCCATCTTCTTTTTGAAGTATTGAGATGTCACATGGCCTATGTTTGAACTGGGCTTATAAGGATGTTAGATGTGAAATTTCTTGTATATCCAGTCATCCGTTAAAGAGATAGCTGTAATTTTACGTTTTGGCCCCCCACAGCTCCATCTTCTTTTTGAAGTATTGAGATGTCACATGGCCTATGTATGAACTGGGCTTATAAGGATGTTAGATGTGAAATTTCATGTAAATCCAATCATCTGTTGAAGAGATAGCTGTAATTTTACGTTTTGGCCCTCTACAGCTCCATCTTCTTTTTGAAGTATTGAGATGTCACATGGCCTATGTATGAACTGGGCTTATAAGGATGTTAGATGTGAAATTTCATGTAAATCCAATCATCTGTTGAAGAGATAGCTGTAATTTTAAGTTTTGGCCCCCCACAGCTCCATCTTCTTTTTGAAGTATTGAGATGTCACATGGCCTATGTTTGAACTGGGCTTATAAGGATGTTAGATGTGAAATTTCATGTAAATCCAATCATCTGTTGAAGAGCTAGCTGTAATTTTACGTTTTGGCCCCCCACAGCCCCTTCCAATCGTTAAAGAACCAGGACTCATTTCATGTTTTGGGCGCTCCTTCCGGTCATAAATTTACGATGCCATATTTCCTATATTTGCACCGGGCTTGTCAGAATCCTTTTTGTGAAATTTCAAGATAATCCGATCAATCGTTGAAGAGATGGCATTAATTTTACGTTTCAAACCCCCTACCACCCTCTCTCCTGTTTGAAAGGGCTTATAAGGATATTAGATGTGAAATTTAATGGAAGTCCGACCAATAGAGGAGAGCTAGCACATCTTTCCATGACCACGTTTCCATGATAATAAATTGATTTGAAGAGTTGGAACTCGAACCGCGATGTTTTGGACACTTTCCATGACAATTTGATCTGATTCTAACAGTTCGATATCGAACGCTGGTTTTTTTGTACACTTTCCATGATAATTTGATTAGTTAAGTTAACAGTTACAATTAGAACATCGGTCTTTTTGACACTTTCCATGATAATTTGATTAGAACAGTTGCAATTAGAACAACGGTCTTCTTGACACTTTCCATGACAATTTGATTAGAACAGTTGAAATTAGAACGTCGGTCTTTTTGACACTTTCCATGATAATTTGATTAGAACAGTTGCAATTAGAACATCGGTCTTCTTGACACTTTCCATGACAATTTGATTAGAACAGTTGAAATTAGAACGTCGGTCTTTTTGACACTTTCCATGATAATTTGATTAGAACAGTTGCAATTAGAACAACGGTCTTCTTGACACTTTCCATGACAATTTGATTAGAACAGTTGCAATTAGAACAACGGTCTTCTTGACACTTTCCATGACAATTTGATTAGAACAGTTGAAATTAGAACGTCGGTCTTTTTGACACTTTCCATGATAATTTGATTAGAACAGTTGCAATTAGAACATCGGTCTTTTTGACACTATCCATGATAATTTGATTAGAACAGTTGCAATTAGAACATCGGTCTTTTTGACACTTTCCATGACAATTTGATTAGAACAGTTGCAATTAGAACATCGGTCTTTTTGACACTTTCCATGATAATTTGATTAGAACAGTTGCAATTAGAACAACGGTCTTCTTGACACTTTCCATGACAATTTGATTAGAACAGTTGCAATTACAACATCGGTCTTTTTGACACTTTCCATGATAATTTGATTAGAACAGTTGCAATTAGAACAACGGTCTTCTTGACACTTTCCATGACAATTTGATTAGAACAGTTGCAATTAGAACGTCGGTCTTTTTGACACTTTCCATGATTATTTGATTAGAACAGTTGCAATTAGAACAATGGTCTTCTTGACACTTTCCATGATAATTTGATTAGAACAGTTGCAATTAGAACATCGGTCTTTTTGACACTATCCATGATAATTTGATTAGAACAGTTGCAATTAGAACATCGGTCTTTTTGACACTTTCCATGACAATTTGATTAGAACAGTTGCAATTAGAACATCGGTCTTTTTGACACTTTCCATGATAATTTGATTAGAACAGTTGCAATTAGAACAACGGTCTTCTTGACACTTTCCATGACAATTTGATTAGAACAGTTGCAATTACAACATCGGTCTTTTTGACACTTTCCATGATAATTTGATTAGAACAGTTGCAATTAGAACAACGGTCTTCTTGACACTTTCCATGACAATTTGATTAGAACAGTTGAAATTAGAACGTCGGTCTTTTTGACACTTTCCATGATAATTTGATTAGAACAGTTGCAATTAGAACAACGGTCTTCTTGACACTTTCCATGATAATTTGATTAGAACAGTTGGAATTCGAACACCGATATTTTTGACAGTTTCCGTGTAACTAAGTAACCATTTAAATCACTTTTCAGAACCAATAATAATTCACTTTTAAGAATAATTTCTGTGCAGATACTTTTTGTTATTGAACTTCCTTAAATTTATGTAGTATTTGTTTATTACATTTGTGTCTATATTATAAATGTTTGTATTTTTAAGTGCTGTTTAATTCTTTTCCACACTGTCGAGTATTTCATTCCATGGGAGTAGTGTTAATATTGATGATCACTCGTCCTTGAAAAAACATATTTCTGCGTTTGTAAATATTGATGTACTATTTACAGATCAGCATATTTTCTTGTTATGATAGATCTTCACCAATCATCATTACATTATGTTCTTCAAAAAATTTTAAATATCCGAGTACACTTTTTGTGATTGTGTCGGTACGGAAAAAGTAATTTTGTCTAATGCAACTAAAAGTATGTACGTATAGTGTACCGGTTTTGGGTTATGTCATCGTTAGCAAGTTTAGCAGTGACATTTAAGTTTGCTAGGATTGGCATATTTATGAAATAGTAAGATTACCTGAGACTGCGTCTCTATAACTTCAAGGGAAACCCCACAGAGGAGGAAAGGTTTTAAAAAAAATTTTAAAGCGGTTAATAAATAATATATAATAAATAAATAAATAAATTAATATCGAAGTAATAACAGAGAAAACAAGAATATAATACAATTATGTAGTATGTATTAATAAAAAATATATTATGTATTAATAAATACTTAAGGGGGCGCACAGTGTGAAATTTATGAATTTTGATTTTCAAAATTCGACCCCCCTCTCAATTTTTGATCAATTTGGATGAAACTAGGTGCTAAATATTTGTGAAAGCTGTCTTTTTATCAGGTAACTGCGGGTTTCACAATCAATGAATCCATTAATACCACCAAAAGTGGAAAAAATAGCCAATATATTGAATTTGGACCACTTTAGGCCAAAATGACAACATTAGGACCACTTTTGGCCAAATTAAATATTGAATTCGTAATTAGCGACCCAAAAAACATTAATTTAAGTTGTAAAAATTCGTTAACAAAAACTTAGACCAAAAAAATTAAAATTTTCAAACACATAGCTGTCAATTGGCATATAATATCTTGATTGTGAAACCCGCAGTTACCTGATAAAAAGCCAGCTTTCGCAAATATTTTGCACCTAGTTTCATCCAAATTGATCAAAAATTGAGCGGGGGGTTGAATTTTGAAAATCAAAACTCATAAATTTCACACTGTGCGGCGGTAGATCAGAGGTAGGGTGCTTGCTGGATCCTGGAGGTGATAAAAACCTTGAGCATAAGATGCTACGTTATGCGATAGTTCCGAGTCTGTACAATGTCAGTTACTCGTTGAAGACCCCTAACCCTATTAAAATCTGGACAAAAAAAATTTAGGTCTCCCACACTCAAGTCGGGTCCCACACCCAGGCTCATGTCTACCAGTATATATGATTTCGTAGTTAAAGCTCTGGCATAAATAGGTTTTGCTGGGAGAGCGGAAACTTAATTAATTGATTTGTACTGGGGAAGTACATTTACGGTGATATACCAACGAATTTTTATTTTTATTTTTTATATCTTTGAATCGAAAAACATCAAATTTCGTTGAAAACTCCACATAGGATTTCTGACCAATTATATCTTCCTATAGTTGGGGAAGTATTTTGGAATTTCCTACTTTTTTTTTCAACATTTTTTGAATTTTAAAATTATTTTATTTTCCCTACGCTACGTTCCTTGTAGAACCTCGGCCTCCGCAGCGATCTTCCGCCATTCTTCTCTATCCTCGGCCTCCGCAGCGATCTTCCGCCATTCTTCTCTATCCTCGGCCTCCCATCTCCATCTTCTCAGACCCATCGTTCTCTCCTTTAGTATCCTCCTCGGCAATCTGTCTGGTTCCATCCTCTGTAAATGCCCCAGCCATCGCAGCCGTCCCTGCTTCACTAAGGCCTCCAGGTCCGGGCTCTTGTACAGGTCCCTCAGCTCCCTATTGGTCCGTATCCTCCATCTATCTCCCTCGGAGTAGGGCCGTATATCTTCCTCAATACCTTCCTCTCCCACGTATTGAGCATTTCGTCCTTCCTAGTCAGGACCCAGGTTTCATTCGCATATGTGACGACCTGTCTCAGGACTATTTTATAAATTGCTATTTTGGCGTCTCCGGGACACAGTCCTCGATCCGAGCACCAACTGCAGTGACCCAATTTTTTGAATTACGATGAGTATATTGGACAGATCAGCTGTTTATTGTGGCCTTCAGTTGTACAAGAGATTTCATTGAGAATGTTAAGTAGAACAGTTTACATTCCTGTACGCCCACTCAGGAGGGAAACAAGACATTTGATAAATATCACTCCTGGGTAGTCACATTTTGGTCCTTGTATGTTTTAAAAAAAACGTTTTTTCTGTGTATATGTTTGTGATATTTATTGATACTCAAATACAAACACTGTCGTTATAATAAATGTATTAATACGAAATTTCATACATAAATTCGGAACCTTATAAATACGGCACCTATTAATTTTTCGCAGAAATGGTGGATCAGAGGAAGGGAGCTGGACTCACAAATCCCAATAACTGCCGATGTAATGAATGTATATATCAACGTAATTGATTAATTCGTGCTGGGGAAGTACCTTGCTGGTGATTCACCTACAAATGTTTTTTATATATATATATACTTATATACTTATGTATATACTTTTAAGAAGTGTAGGGGAAGTTATGAAATCGGTCAACTTTTATACGTGTATCCAGAACCCTTTAAGAACACCAATTGATTTTATTATTAATATTTATTACGCGGGAGCGCGGCTATGGCCTTTAGGTTGTTGTCTGAATGGTGAAAAAAACCTTGAGCACACCGTCCTTCTGATGGGACGTTAAGTGATGGTCCCGAGCTTGTACGATGTCAGGTACTTACTAATGAAAAACTCATAATTAGAGTCGGGCTACCAGACGAAAGAGCCCTCTGGTACTAGGCGATATGACTTCGTAGTTGGTTTGTGGCATAAGTCATAATTACTATTGGTTTTCAGCCAAATCGATCAAATGGAAGAGGGGGAATAGGAGGCAGGTTTTCTTCATCTTCTTCTTCATCGGCGCAACAACTCATCTCTGAATCAAGGCCTCCTGGATCAGCCTTCGCCAGTCGCCTCGGTCCTGTGCAGCTGCCCTCCAGTTTCTGACTCCAAGTAGGATCCTCGCATCATGCGCTACACCGTCCCTCCAACGCAGCTTCGGCCTCCCAACACGTCTGGTCCCGTGGATTTCCTCCAGTAATGTCATCTTTGGGACATCATGGTCCCCCATTCTTGCCAAGTGTCCTGCCCATCGAATAGGAGGCAGGTTTAACACAAAAACTTTGATTACTGCTGATGTAATGAATATATCGACATGAAATTTCATAATTAATGTCAAAACCCCATGAGGAATATACTTGTTAAATTTCAGCGAAATCGGCCGAAAGGGGCTTAATTCCAAAATATTTATAACTGCCGATATCGACACAAAATTTAGGAGCTCTTATATAAGTCATATCGCTCACCATCGAATTTCTGACCGATTATATAACATTGTATAATATAAATTGTTTTAAATGTAGGATTAAATTGTTTTTAGACATGATTGACTGTATGTCGAGATATTTTTCGTGAGTTGTTAAAAGGTTATACCAAAATACACAATGTTAATGTTTACCACTATTTTCTTTATATATTAAGACAGACAGGGCGCCGGTAGCTCAGTGGTATGCGTGCTTGCCTTCTGAGCTCAAACCTGGGTTTGATTCCCACCCTTAGTTTATTTTATCTGGGAGGTAAAATAAGCTTAAGCACGCCGTCCTTCGAATGGGACGTTAAGCGATGGTCCCTAGACTGTACGATGTCAGGTACTCATTAAAGACCCCTACCGTAGGTGAATAAAAATTTAGGACTCCCATAGTAGAGTCGGGCTCATGTCCACCCCAGAGTGACGAAAGAGCGCTCTGGTAGTAGGCGATATGACAGTTAAATCATGAGTCATAATAATTAACTAACTAACTTAAATTGTTTTAAATGTAGGATTATGTGGTAAAACCACAGAAGTGAAAGCAATTTGAATTGTGATTGCACAACCAGATCTCTACTGGAAATATAGGTCAGAGGAAATACTATCTATGTGTACGGCTGTATTTACTGTACTATGTTAGTGTGCTGCGGTGTAATTTACATAACTAGAACATGGATAATTACATGTAATGTCAATGTAGTTACATATGTGCTGGTAAACATATGGACGGGGTCATGCCAGGCTTGGTTTCAACTAAAACCACCCAAAATACGCTAACATTTAAACAAGAAACGTAAATTTTTGTTTCACCATCAAACTGTGAATTGCAGGTAAACTCTTGAGTAAAATTGTGATAAAATCGCATCAAAAAGACTTTCTTATACCAACCACGCTTACAGATCATTCTCTCTCCTCCTTCCCCTTCTCAAAAATATTACTGGGTATATGAAAGTTATGAGACATTTGCGATACAATTTAAACATTATTTTGAAATATTGAAGTGAAAATTCTTTACGTGCTTTGAGCTACTTAGACTTCAAACGATACCACAGAGTTTCGATACTTTTACTCATGAGTAGTATCGAATAAAACTTACGACACTACTCAAGTATCTAATAACAAGTATCGATACTTGCTCGTATCGATTGAATCGAGTAGTTCGTTATAATTAATTTTTAAAAATGTATAAATCTACATAGATATTATTAAAAATAGTATCGATTTCATGGAGTACTTCGTTATAATTAATTTTACACCATGTATAATATATATATACCTATATAATAATAATAATAATAAAAAACACAATAACATTTGAAAGGTATAAATGAGATATTGTAGTGGGCATGCGAAACAAATAAATCAAATCGAATAAGATAAGATTATATTATTAAAAACATAGCGAAAATAATAAAAAGCCTAATAAAATAAACATACAATTTATTTTTACTAAGTATATAAAACTACTGGAGACTATTCGTGTTCCCACAATATTTCACTTTTTCAAAACACATTTTGCAAGTCGCTGAGATAAGAAACGTTCTTATTGTAATAAATCCACACTTTCGCCGTAGGACGAGGCATTATAATTTCTAATTGACAGAATGTAAAAATAAAATAAAATGGTGAAATCGTAATCCTGTACACGGTTCTGTTCAAAATTAATCTAAACGTATGCCTTCATAAACGATAAACCATTTAATGTAAATAAGGTAAGAAATAAGAACGCAACATGCAGACTGCGTGATATTACCACCATCGATATATATCATTTGTCCGTGAACCGTAATTTGAGTTCAGTATTTTATTGCACCAAAAAATAAAAGAAAATTGTAAGAAGTTAAACGGTGAACGATTTTGATGAATTAAAAAATTTATATAATTTTTTTAATTGTTGAAATTTGAAACGAGTACTTTGAATCGATACAAATACTATCTATTCGATACCTACTTGGTATCAAAAGAAAAGTATCGATACCAAAATTGCCTGGTATCGGATAAAAGTATCGATACTTTACTTGTATCGATAGATCCCTAGAGCTACTTGGGGACTAAAGTGGTAAATGAGTTACGAAATTATGTGACGCGCTGAACACCTCTCAGACCCGCTCCGCAACAGTGTTTTAGTTCGTCCCCCAAAAAAAGTTTCCGAAATTACAAGTGTTGCATAAGGAATCACGCCTGCTTAGCGTTGCTGTCATCATAAACAGCGTCTCATTTTCTTTCTCTTACCATAGACCTCTACTTTGTAGTCTCTACTTTGTAGTCAAATGTAATGATTTCTGTTGTTCGTAACAACGAAAATAATGTTGATTTAACAAATAAATTAAAATAAAATAAGCCAATAATTGAAACTGTTTGGACCTAAAATGTTGACTGAATTGAGGAATCCAATACAACATAAAAATGATATTTTATATTTGATATGGATCAAAAAACAAAAAAACTAAAAATGTGTTGCAAGCACACACTATTTTTTTTCTATGAAAATTAATTTTTTATTGTTTGAGACGCTATGTCTATATCGAATTGATCTTATCTCAAATCTGATGACTTATTAGCGATTGGAAATTCTATGAGGAACATTTTTGATGAGAATTAATTTTTCGATAGGACCGTTTTCATGTAAATCTTGTAGTGTTACTCCATACTGGTACTGTCCGTTGTAAACGTGACAACGTTACTGCGGATAGAAAGTGTCATATGTAAACCAGGTCATTATGTAGATATTCCGCCTTCTTGTTTATTAGTAAAAATATTCAATTACAGAGAAAGTAAAGGCGGTATAATACTAAGTATAGAGGAAGTAATCGATCAGAAAATCGATGTTTCATGTTTTCCAACCTCGTGATTCCCGAAAAATAAAAGATGTATGTTTGTGTATCAACACGATAGCTCCCAATAGAATAAATGTGTCGACATGAAATTATATATGTGTATCGAAAAGCCTCTAAAGTCGAAACCTCTTGATTTTCAGCCAAATCGGCCAAATAAGAAGAGGATTGGGAGGACGTTTAATAACAAAGCTCTAATTACTGCCGATGTAATGAAAGTATCGACACACAATTTATTATAAGGTTTTAGAAGCTTCTGTGTACGTCTACTATTGAGTATTAGCCCAAACAGTCGACTAGTTTTGCGATGGGGAGCCAATATTTATATGACTAGTTTTTTTTCTGGGGAAGTAGAATGTCGGTGGTTCACCATTTTATAATTTAGGCCGTTTTTGCAGCAACCGGACAAGTACTGGCGGGAGCTCCGCCCATTGACTTAGTCTTGGACGGGGCCGTCGCCTCGTACCACTGCAGACGCAATCTGCCCTTTAGAGCAGACACCGACGAGTCTTTGCAACTAGCCCTGGAGGAGGAACTACACGGACAGTCCAGACCGGAGTGTTGTAAGGACATAGTCCAAGAGTGGATAGTAGATAAATGGCAGCAGCGATGGTCACGATCATCAGGCTGGGCTTACTTCCCAAACATCCGGGCAAGACTTGAGTCGGTTTGGGTAAAGCCGGACCACTGGACGTCCCAGATACTATCGGATCACGGGGATTTCAACTCCAAGCTCTTCTTTTTCAAGAAGAAGGACAGCCCGAACTGCTCGTGCGGCGGCGTCGAGACTGCAGAACATGTATTTCTCGAATGCCCGCTGTACGACGGGCCTAGGGTGGAGTTGATACGCCGGACAGGATCGTACCTGGGACTAAACCCGAGGAAGCTGATGAGTGAGGCTGACTACCCGGAGTTCGGACGATTCGTCGCCTTCTGGCGGAAGGTAAAAAAGGCAGTTTAACGTTGTTCCGGGGATGACTGTTGGGTGCTGGTAACACGGCCCACCTGCGACCATCTTCGGCGCAACGCAGCCAAGAACATAAGTGCCTGGTCCCGAGTTCTCTCGGGAAACGCCGAAAAGGTAGGTTGGAGGACCTAACCGATCGCTCCGGTGATCGGCGGGGTGCTACAACCGGCCGTAGCAGCAAATAAATTTAATTTTTAAAAAACCTATAATATGACCTAATTTCCCCCCTACGCGGCGGACGGGTGTTGTTGAGCCCCCTTCAGGGGCCGGTACACCCGCGAAAAAAAAAAAAATAATAAAAAAAAACAACCGGACAAGAAAGCTTCAAATTTAGTTGCGAACCATATAATCAGCATGGGGATATTGACACGTCTTGTTACTTCTGTTCCCGTCCTGGTTATAAGGGTTTCAACTGGTATTTTTCCCAGCTAGGGAATGTTGTTATTGAATGTCTCTGGTACTATAGCTATGTTTTATACTTATTTCATGAGGCGTAGCCAGGGGAGCTCCTCTGGAGAGCATGGTTTGAATTAATAACGTGTAGGTTTGGTCGGAGAGGCCATAGACTCTACACAAGAAGACATTCCAGGAACATACTTGCTTCCAGACAGTTGTATCAATGCTCCAATCTGGCCAAGTTAATTGTGAAGGAGTTAGTTGTTATGAGTCATGCCCGGGCTTTAACTACGTGGTCATATCGCCTACTACCAACATACTCCTACCCAGGTTTATTCACATAGGGTAGGGGTCTTTAAGGAGTATCTGACATCGTACAGGCTCGGGATCATAGCTTAGTATTGGCGTACAACTATCGATATTTGTATTTAATATCGATTTTACTATCGAATTTGGAATTGTGATATAAAATTAGCGGTCTTGCACTTTCCAATTTCTCAACTATATTCTCTATATTTTATAAGTTTACTGAATTTTTACACTTCTTTGACTATTTTTTCCTGGGATGACAAAAACATGACATGCACCAGACTGTAAATTCTTTTTGAATAAGGTAGTCACCTAATTTATTCATTTTCCATCTTACCACAAGCAGATGATCCTAGGGTCACGAAATAAAACAGCACATGTGATGCTAAATTTTATTAAATATATATAAATATAAGAGGGCGCCGGTAGCTCAATGGTATGCGTGCTTGACTTCTGAGCTCAAGAACGTGGGTTCGTAACCCGACCGAGGCCCTTAGTTTATTTTATCTGGGAGGTAGGAGAGGTCCACCAGAGCATCGAATGATCTCTAGTAGTAGGCGATATGACTAACTAGTTAAAGCCCGGGCATGAGTCATAGTAACTAATAATAACGTTGAAGATACTACAGAATAGAACGTTTTTCTATATCGCTTGTCAATTGCTGGGCATATGGAGGTGCATACCAATATAGACGTACGAGATTCGATCGAAATTGTTCAACGAACATACACACGTGTACACATGAGGGCGCCGGTAGCTCAGTGGTATGCGTGCTTGACTTCTGTGCTCAAGAACGTGGGTTCGTAACCCGACCGAGGCCCTTAGTTTATTTTATCTGGGAGGTAAAATAAACTTAAGCACGCCGTCCTTCGGATGGGACGTTACGCGATGGTCCCGAGCCTGTACGAGGTCAGGTACTCGTTAAAGACCTTAGGTGAATAAAAATTTAGGGTAGGCAAAATTTAGGACTCCCACAGTAAAGTCGGGCTCATGTCCACCAGAGTGACGAAGGAGCGCTTTGGTAGTTGGCGATATGACCTCGTTGTTAAAGCCCGGGCATGATAAATATAGAAATTTTTTACCTTAACCTTTTCTTCAGTCTAGATATTTGGTAATAAAAACAAAAATATATTAACTATTTAATAAAAATATATTAACTAGTAGGTTAAAGGAACTGATAGTACTGATAGGGACGAAACCAGTTTTCTTGGTTACTGACAGAATAGCCAACCGTACGGAACTCTTTTCCCGACGGAGGCGATTGTATTTCTTGTTCAAAATTCATGTTTCAGAATTTCGATATTACAATCGATTAAATTGTGCTGGGGAGGTACATAGCCGGTGATCCTTTTTTTTAGCTTTCTCTTTCGAACATGTTGATACATTATCTTTGGTCGATTCTAATTCTTTATAATTTAAAATTAATTATCATTTTTATCAATGCAGATAGTGAACTTTTTCAAACAGTGTTCATATCAAGGATTTTAAAATTAGTGAAAGTTGCCCGATTTGTTTTCTATTTTGTATACTAACAAAAGACAACAAATATAGTTTGAGAACGCCAGAGAATGAACAGTTTTAGCGGTTCAATAGTTAAATATGTCGGATCTGTATGGAACTTACCCATTGGGCATACATTGGGTTTAAGAAATGTTCATTACAACTTCCGTGAGCTCATCGAATAATACATTAAATGAGTTAATTGTTGTTAAACAACTGAAAATTGTTTTATCAAGATTTATTAGGAAAAGTGAATATCATCTCTTTGAAATTAACGTTATTTTGAAGGCGCCGGTAGCTCAGATGTACTGTGCTTGTCTTCTGAGCGGAAGATTGTAAGTTTGAAACCTAACCGAGGTTTTTTATCTGAGAGTTGAAAAAACCTTGAGTACGCCGTCCTTCTGATGAGAAGTTTTAATTTTTTTAATTAGATGAATAAATCTGAGTTGGCAAAATTTAGGACTCGTGTTCACCAGAGCGTCGAATGATCTCTGATAGCAGGCGATATGACTAACCAGTTAAAGCTCGGGCATGAGTCATAGTAACTAATAATAACGTTGAAGATACTACAGAATAAAACGTTTTTCTATATCGCTTGTCAATTCCTGGGTATATGGAGGTTCATACCAATATAGACGTACGAGATTTGATCGAAATTGTTTAACGAACATGCACACGTGTACACATGAGGGCGCCGGTAGCTCAGTGGTATGCGTGCTTGTCTTCTGAGCTCAAGAACGTGGGTTCGAAACCCGACCGAGGCCCTTAGTTTATTTTATCTGGGAGGTATAATAAACTTAAGCACGCCGTCCTTCGGATTGGACGTTAAGTGATGGTCCCAAGCCTGTACGATGTCAAGTACTCGTTAAAGACCCCTGCCCTAGGTGAATAAAAATTTAGGACTCCCACAGTAGAGTCGGGCTCATGTCCACCAGAGTGACGAAAGAGCGCTCTGGTAGTAGGCGATATGATCTCGTAGTTAAAGCCCGGGCATGAGTCATAAAACCTAACCTAACACGTGTACACATGTCAGTAGTTGTAGTATTATTGTGAAATGCCTTGGCTTTTGCGATTATCGACGATTTTTTAAAACCTACTAACAGTCTTGAAGTTACTCCGGGCGAATCCGGGTAATCTGCTAGTATTTCGTAAAGCTCAATAAGTTATTTAAAAAAAACCCACTTGTTAGTAATTGTCACTGATGCCCGGGCTTCAACTACGAGGTCATATAGCCTATTACCAGAGCGCTCTTTCATCACTATGGTGGACATGTGCCCCACTCTACTGTGTGCGTCTTAAATTTTGTCTACCCAGATTTATTCACCTCTTTAACCGACTACCTGACACCGTACAGGCTCGGGACCTTTGCGTAACGTCTCATCCGAAGGACGGCGTGCTCAATGTTTTTTAACCTTTCAGATAAAAAAAAACCCAAGGACCTCGGCCAGGTTTCAAACCCGGGATCTTGAGCTCAGTACGCTAGTAGCAAACTGAGCTACCGGCGCCCTCAAAATCACTTGTAGAAGTATACTCGTATGTATAAATGAAAGCAAATCATTGATTTACTGATAAACATTTAACTGCAGTGCCATAATTCATAATTATTCGTATACCCACAATTATAAATTTCAATCAATCACTGTTATCATTTTGATGAATTTATTAATACGATTTTTTTTTTCAGATTACCATTATCCGTTTTTTTATTTTTATTCTCAAGAGTGTTTGTCATTTATTCCTTATCTTATGTTTTTACTCCAGTCAAGGAATACATTTATATTTGATTTAATTTTCAGATTTTCCGATTGAATAAAAAAAAATATTGACAAATTTACCGTGTGTCATTTAACTCTCTCTGAAGCCATTCGACCGTTTTTCTCAAATAGTAAGTTGATATACGGAAAAAAAATTAAATTATATCACTCCTATAGATTTAGAAGGTATGTGATTAATAATGATGCAAACATAATTTATTTATTCCAAAAAATGTATTCACACGATTAAAGCAAAAGTAAAAAAGTGCTGCCCTGAGAAGTTACGAATTTAGACTTACCAATTTATTCCCTGTGACCTCAGAAATAGTTTTCGAAACGTTGACCAAACATTGAGTTTTTTAATTACACGACAGAACCTCGACTTCCTTCTACATTGAAAAAAAACTGTCGACTGTCAATCATTAATTTATCAAGTTACATTTTTGTAATTTTACGGGAGAGATGAATAAAAATTTAGGATAGGGCAAAATGTAGGGAATTTTAAATAACTGAAAACGGTTTTGATCTCTTCATTTATATGTACTGCTTGTGCTCTAGGTAGGGTGTCACAAAAACCTCGAAAGTTTCGGACTTTTTTCGGTTTTTTGCGAATAACTCACAAACAACGGATTTTTCAGAATATTTTGTTCTGGACTACGAGTTTCCTGTTTCAGGGTATCCAACGAAACATGACTTTGAAATACCCTGATATTACTCTGATAAGTACTGAACTAATAAATAAAACACTATAATGAGGATAATTATCATGTTTTATTAATTATAATTAATTAAATAATAAGATATGTAATTTTCTAGCAAAATTCTCTTAAAATGCCTTTATTAACGGTACTTACGTGTTGTGGTGAATGATACATTGGAAATTATTAGGGTGTTTGTGTTAAGTCCTCCTTCACTCCCTAAACCACTACCTATATCAGTCTTTTTTTTGTTTTTTAGGGGCCACTATTCATAACTCTTTTATATTTTGGGCATATAGATATAAATAAAAAGTACCTTTTCTCTTCTACGTACTTCCAATGTTATAATTTTCACTCCTACATCTCCTCTCACTCAGACTGGTTCACTACACCTTAACCCTAAAACACCGTTCTCTCTAGACTGTCCACTTCCACAACACAACTTAGACTGTTCTTTGACTATTTAAAACAGCTGATCGTCATCTTTTGTTCTCCATTCATTGGTTGTTCATATTTCGTTTTAAAACAAAATACGACTAGTCCATCTTTGTATATGAGGGCCATGGTGGCCATGCGGGCCAGAGCGTAGGGCTTTGGTCGCATGGTCTCATCATGGTTTGCGGGTTCGAAATCCGTCCGGGAGTGAGTTTTATTTAGTAGATGGAACTCCCTCCCGGGGCCATGGATCTCGTGAATAACTAGATATAACACATTGGCATGGCTAATATGCACCGTACATAAAGCCAGAAAAAAAAAAAAAAAAAAATTGTATATTTATTCACTAATTAAGTTACTTCTCAAATCCTAAAGTTTGGGGTTAGGTTTTATGACTCATGCCCGGGCTTTAACTACGAGATTATATCGCCTACTACCAGAGCGCTCTTTCGTCACTCTGGTTTTTTACATCACACCATTATACAATAGAAATTTCATACAGATCTTGAAACCCTCCTTCAGGACATTCTCATTGGAAGACATCCAACAAACCTGTTTTGCTGAGAACTTTCTAACCCTGTGTGACAAGTTAGCTATTTCAGTATGGAGACTATACCAAACGATAATAGTTATCGTTGAATCACCAGCAATGTACTTACCCAGAGCGAATGAATTTAATAATTTTTCGCTCTCTGTCTGAACCCAATTTAACAATTTTGTTGAAAATCAAAAGAGGTCTTATTGAATCAGTATGCTACATTATGTGTTGAAAAATTTATTACATCTTCAGTTTTTAGGATTTTTGAGTTTAGCTAACTTCTTCCAATCTCACACTTTCCTTTGGCGGAAAATTGATGGCACCTATTACCTATTAATTTTCCGCAAAATCGGTTGAAGAGCAAGAGGGGACCAGAGAAGAGAATCAAATACCCTAATAACTGCCGATGTAGTAAATTCATCCTATGTAAGTCAAGTATATGTATATTTTTTAAATTTATTTTACTTGGTCTAAAATCTTTATACAAACATTAACAATAACAGAAGTGATGACTATAAGATTACATGATAAAATAAGTAATACAAAATATTTTAAACATAATAAGAAGCAAAAAGAAATGAATAATACAAAATAATAGCAAACATATACAGAAATAAATAAATAGAATACGTGATAAATCAATGGTAGATGAATAAACAGAAAGCATAAAATAAAAGAGATAAGACAAAAAAAAAATAATAAATAGGTTTTATTTTTTTATTATTTTTTTTTATTCTACTATCTGTACAAAATTTACAATAGGTGGAGTGAATAGGAAATAAATATGTACAATTGATGGGAGAAGCCAGCCACTGCTGACACTCCCTTAGACAGTCTCGTTATCTATTGAAAGAAGATCCCGAGGTCAGCGTCGTCTTAGGCGGCGTGGAGGGTTGTCGGGAATGGAATTTCTTGAAGCGGAGTTGGATTAGTTCTTGGACGTAAGGAATGTTGATGTCTTTGTGTAGGACTTTGTTGGTGACATAAAAGGGAGGATTGACAATTTGTCGTAGGGATTTTGACTGAAACATTTGTAACAGATAAGTAAATAAAATAATTATAAATATATAAGCCCAGTAGGACCCGCACAAAGCCATAAGGCCATGGGAGACCAGCGCTGACCTCCCACCACACTACCCAACCATCCACTGTCCAGCAGTGGAGGAAGAAAGTCAAATTTTGAGTCTTAACTTTAACGGTTGTTTGGTTTTGGAGGGAGAGCGAAAACTTAATTGTTTAATTATAAACTTATTTTTCCTTGATGCATTTGTTATCTATGCGGGGACACTTCTGATTATCTAATCTTCGACATTTCAAATAGTCGATTTTTTGCAGACCTTAGTCGTAAAAACCCTTAAAACATTATTTCGATACCTTTCTTACATCCCCAGATCTAGGAAGTATAGATGAAGTTATAGAATCAGTAGATTAGATTATCAGATTATAAAAATGGGGGAAAATTTCGTCAATGAATAATCATAAATTTTCCTCAGTGTCAATTCGTCAATTAGGTTTCTACTCTCCCTCTGAAATGTATCAATGCGCTTGAAAACTTGATGTATTTCTTGTGGAACTTCCGTCATAATAAATATTGTGCCAGTGAGGGCGCCGGTAGCTCAGTGGTATGCGTGCTTGCCTTCAAAAATGTGGGCTCGAAACCCGACCAAGGCCCTTAGTTTATTTTATATGGGAGGTAAAATAAACATAAGCACGCCGTCCTTTGGATGGGACGTTAAGCGATGGTCCCGAGCCTGTACGATGTCAGGTACTCGTTAAAGACCCCTGCCCTAGGTGAATAAAAATTTAGGACTCCCATAGTAGAGTCGGGCTCATGTCCCCCAGAGTGACGAAAGTCTCTGGTAGTAGGCGATATGACCTTGCAGTTAAAGCCCGGGCATGAGTAATAATAACTAACTAGACTTCATTACTTTTGAGACTACAGTACAGTCCCGCTAATTCGGACTAGATGGGACCGGATCACTGAAAGTCCGGATTAAACGGAATTTCCTGTATAATGCACATGATAAATATTTTAGCAACATTTTTTTTTTCATTAATAGTTGCCGTGCTTATCTGATTTTGAATTTAAATATAAAATTTCGTGTCAATACATTCATTCTATCGGCAGTTATTAGGGTTTTTGTGTTAAGCCTCCCCCGTCTTTCGTAACTTTGTTGGAACGAGCCCTTGTCTATTGTGGGAGTTCTACATTTTTCTTAGCCAGGTACAATTAGAGATGTACCCGAGTACCTGACGTACAGGGGTCCACCATTAAAGTACTCTTCGAAGGACAGCCTGCTCCAGTTTTTTTCTCCCCCACTTCCCCAATTATATAACAAGTTTTCATTTTCTTACATAGGCACTGCGTCGTATAAAGTAAAAAGTTCGAATTTTCAAAGTCCCCATCCAAATTCTTGTGTAGTTTGACGAAAAAAATTTTTGTGAATTTTTTCAGATTTTTTTGAATGAATTAACCTGGCCCTGTGGGCGGTCAAAGTTTAACACGTGTTTTAAATGGGGTTTTGAACATTTACATATTTTTAAGTGTAGGTCTTAGTATTTTTAATATAAAAATCTAAAAATATATGGATTATGGGTTTTCGGGGTCGCTGAAAACGAATTTCATATAAAAAAATTAATAATTCATTAAAATGGATCATCGATTCGAAAAATTTTATCATTTTCGTCAATTTTTGTACGAGTTTTTCGGGAAAAGTGACTGTCAAAAAAAATTTTTTAATATGAAGTTCGTTTTCAGCGAAAGTAGTAAAAAACAAGTAATATTTTGCTGATGAATGTGGGAATCGAAGGGAACGATACATACATGGCTAAGGAAGCAGCAACGTTGCCTGGAAGAAATAGTATCAGACCTGAAGAAATGCCTGCATCGCAGAAAAACAGAGAGCTGGGCCTCTGTGTGGACTAACATGGACCTAGCAAATAAGCTTAGGTCCATCAAAACAAATATAGATAAATGGCAAAGCTCCGAAAGACAGAATAGGCAGGAGGAGGTATGTCTGATACGGCTCCATGTAGGCCACACTCGTCTACAGCCTATGGCCACCTCATCAACAGGTTGACGTCCCTGGGTTGTGGCAAGTGTGGGGCCTGGCCTCTCACAGTAAGCCACATCCTGGAGGAGTGCCCTGGATATAAAGAAATACTAATGACCACGGGTTTTCGAACAAGAAACCTGACATGAGATGCTAGATGACAACTCGTCTATAGAAGCCGTCCTATCCACAATGAGAACTAGTCACCTCATCGATCTAATTTAATCACTTTTACTGCATCAAAAATCTAGGCCATTGAATACATACAAATAAAATTATTGTATTCTAAAATTTCGTATCGATACATTCATTACATCGGGAGTTATCGTGTACACAGAACAACAGGAAATTTATTTCCCCAGCTCGATCAGAAATTCTATATTCATTTTTCATGGGAATTTAATTTTTGAGAATTCGGAAGCCTCTATTTCATTCAACTATACATTTTTAGACCAAAGGGTCGATTGGTTTTGAAGGGAGAGCAAAAACTGAATTGATTAATTCGTGCTGGGGAAGTATATATCCGGTGATTCACCGCCGGATGTGAGGTTTTACATAACTTCTCCTATACTTCATACAGCTAGGCAAGTAATAATGAACCTTGGCAATCACTCTTTTTTTCATGAAGAGGAACAGGTCAACGAGTAATTGGAGCGACTATTTTCGGAGTGAGTGAGTCAATCAGAAACAACTTGTTCAGCAGGATTCAGTCAGGTCAGCAAATTCCGTTGTGGATGAGGAATCTTGGTACAGCTTGTGGCAGCACATTTGTGCAGCCATATTTGTACAAACAGCCCCCCCCCCCCCCCCCCCCCCCCCCGGAGTCAGCAGCTGATTCTCATGAATGGCAATGAGTAAGGACATGGACCCGATGTCCGTGAAATGAATTTATCAAAACAGTTAGTCATATCTATGTATATTATATCATGACTAGCTATGGTATCTAACGTTGCGAAGAAAAAATTGGGAATCACCGACATTATACTTCCCCAGTAAGAATTAATTATGTTTTCGCTCTCCCTCCAAAACTCAATCCATTGTTTGGTGTAAAAATCAATAGTTGACTTAGGGGCTCCTACATCCTCATATTAAATTTTGTGTCGATACAATCATTACCATCGGCAATAATTAGAGTTTTTGTATTAAACCTCCTCCCAATCCTCTTCTTCCTTGACCGATTTGTCTGCAAATCAAAAGGTATATCATGACTAGCTGTGGTATCTAACGTTGCGAAGAAAAAATTGGGAATCACCGACATTATACTTCCTCAGTACGAATTAATTATGTTTTCGCTCTCCCTCCAAAACTCAATCCATTGTTTGGTGTAAAAATCAATAGTTGACTTAGGGGCTCCTACATCCTCATATTAAATTTAGTGTCGATACAATCATTACCATCGGCATAATTAGAGTTTTTGTATTAAACCTCCTCCCAATCCTCTTCTTCCTTGACCGATTTGTCTGCAAATCAAGAGGTTTCGACCTTAGAGGCTTCTCGATACACATATAAAATTTCGTGTCGATACATTTATTCTATTGAGAGCTATCGCGTTTACACACATACATCTTTTATTTTTTGGGAATCACGAGGTTGGAAAACATGAAACATCGATTTTCTGATCGATTACTTTCTCTATACTTAGTTCTATACCCCTTCACTTTCTCCGTAATTGTATATTTTTACTAATAAACAAGAAGGCGGAATATCTACATAATGACCTGGTTTACATATGACACTTTCTATCCGCACTTACATTGTGATCAGTTAACGTTGTAACGTTAACATTTCTATAATCGCCACTTACGCTTTGAGTTGAGCCTCTTCTCCTGATTTCTCCCTTCCCTTCGGCCGATATTGCTGACATTTCATGTCGATACATCGGCAGTTATAAGGGTTTTCGAGTTGAACCCCACTCTTCTGCCAATGTGTCTGTCGTCCCCTTCAAAACCCTCAATGTAATGATTTTTAGTCCAAACGGTCGATTGGATTTTTTAAGGAGAGCAACGAAGTCAGTACCACAGGTTAATAATAAAATAAATTGAATAAAAACGGCCGATGTTTGTGTTGATTTAAGAGCAACAACTTGTTGAGTGCTCATCCATTCTGCCCTAATTGAGAGTAGACAGAAAAAAAAAACACTTTTTTAAATTAAATTAGCTCACGCCCTTATAACAAACATTTCATCATCACAATTCTTTTTTGGAAATCAAATAGACAAATAGAGTATAAATTGAATCCATTTTGAATCAAAATCATGGATGCGAGCATTAATTATAATCACTGAGAAATAGTCAGCGAATCATTTAACGTTTCGGAAACTACTTATTTCTGTCTTCAGGGCCTTATAATGACTTCGAGTGGATGTGTGTTGAGAGTGTGTGTCTACATGATACACGTGTGATGACATTCTCTCAACAGCTTCACAACACACATCCACTCAAGGCCCTGAATAAGGAAATAAATAGTTTCCGAAACGTTGGCCTAATTTTGAATGATTTTATGTTCATATATTCTTCTTTTTTTTCTCTCTCTCTTTTTTGTCTTTGTCATTCTCTATTTTTATTTTATTTTTTAGTTCATTTTTATATTTTTTTTGACTATTTTTCTCTTTCTTCTCTCTCCTCCCACTTTTCTACCTACTAAGGTTGGGCGATAGTCGATAGTTACTATCGATATATCGATAGATCACGCCTATCGGTACCCAATATCGATAGGCCACGCCTATCGGTAACCAATAACGATAGTTTTGACTATTGATATTTTTTTAATTTTTACTCACAAGTTTTGAAGTTGATGACGTAGTCACGCACTTGTGCAAACAAATTAAATTCACGGTATTGGGCTTTGGCTCTTCTAAGTATTTATAATCCTAACTTCCTCTTTAATTGGGAATCTTATTCTACAATTCTTAGAAATTTTTTTGGGGTTGGCCGGCGAGAGCGCAAAGCTGATTTTTATTATGAGGGTGACTATACGACGAGAGCGCAAATTGGCAAATTAATTAATTCTTTATCACAGAACTTCAAACAAAGCCGTTGGCCGGCGAGAGCACAAAGCTGATTTTAATTATCCAAATTTTGTAATATTTCTATTTATGTTTGTTCTAGGAATTTATGTACCTAGATGAATGATTATCGCTGTTAGACAGCTTACAACAATGAAAATTGAGATGGCTGAGTAATCAGTAGGCCTTTGCAGTGGCGGCCTTTGTGGCGGGCGAGACGGGCAACTTCAAAATAAATTAAAAACTTAATTAAAACCTTTGCGCTCTCGCCGTATAAAAATGGGATTAATTTTTATTATCTACACACACTTTTTGAAAATTCAAATAAATTCGTTTTTCATTTATCTTTATAATTATCCCTTATCTTATAATTTATAATCCTGCAAGTTTGCAATAGGTAGGTAGGTAATTGAATTTAATTATAATAAATTTCTTGAAATTCTTTATTAAATAGATCTGGACAAAAATGAATTGCTATCGGAAAACTATCGATAGTATTCGATAGTTTTTAACCGATATTATCGGACTATCGATAGTGCCAACTATCGACTATCGCCCAACCCTACTACCTACCCCCTACTGACTAAAATTAATTTTATTTCAAACCTTGTCTGGGCATCCTCCCTTCTCTTTTATAATCGACCATCATAGTACTATGCTTGGTCGATTTATATTATCAATTTTATTTTTTTTCTTAGTTAGATAGATATTTTTATTTATTTATTTTCATCATAATGAAGTTGTAAATTTTATATTTTTTCCTGTTAACCCTCCTAATACCACGTGACCTGTGAAACGAAAAATACCACGTGGGGTCCTTTTGAGACCCCACTTCATTTTTCAATTTTTCATGTACCAACTAGCTTTTCATTCTAACTTTTTCAACCAAGTTCATTCAAAATTGAGGGAAAAATAACAAAGAGTTTATAATGTTGAGAAAAAATGGTATAAAAAATGTTTATTCAAAAAAAAGTAAATCATGAAACTTCTAAAAGTATATTCACACTATGGGTGCTATTATTATTTACATTTAGCCCAAAGAAATTTTTTTGTGACATGGTTTTTACATACGTGCTTCTAGCTCATCAAGTTCTTCATCGTCCGTTTCCAAAACGTCTTCAACATCGGAGATCACTTCGAGCTGTTCCGTTTCCACAAGGGCCTCCTCAGATTCAAACCCTGCAATCTCCCTGGCACGCTCTACTAACATCAACGTTCGCGAGGACACAATGTGTTCCATGATTTATCTTTACGGTCTGAACCGTCAACGCGTCAAAACTCCAGCGGGTGCGGGCAATGTCTTCTTCGAATTGCAGGTCAATTGAAGAGCAAACGTAACTTTTCGGAATTGTTTACTGAGTGGAACTTCTTGAAAATACTTCTCATCAGACGAACGAAAATGTGATACGGATAATACCACGTGGGGTCCCACATGACCCCAACTACCTTTTTGTGAAAATATTATTTTATATCAATTTTTAAAATACAAACTGAATACATTTTCTTAATGAAATCGAATGGAGATAGTCTACGGATAAATGTCCTGAAGCCTCATCGAAATAGAAATTATATTGAGCAGTTCATACACATTTTAAAACGCATGGGGTCTTTTTTGACCCCACGTGGTATTAGGAGGGTTAATCTTTTGTTTATCTATTTTTTTAATTGTCTAGTTTTTCTCCAATGTAGCACTAATTTTTATTTACCTATCTTTTTATTTCTTTGTACTGATACTATATTTCATTGTTTCCTGTCCTTTACTCTGGATGTATTTATTCTTAGGGGGACCTCGGTCCCAGAATAATAAAATTTCTTTTCATTTCTTTTTATCGGGAGTTACCGTGTTCACAGATAGTCAGGAATGTAATTTTAATTTCTAGAGTCAAGGCGATCGGAAAACATTAAATAACTTTGGTTGACTGTCCATATATTTGGAAATTTTGACTGTCCATATGTTTAGAAATTTTGACTGTCCATATATATAGAATGGTTTCCCCTTCGAACCTAACTTTGGGGTACTGTCCATCAGTAAGTAAGTGTTCAGTGTGATTTGATAATGTTTGATGTTTTTGTTAGTGATTCAGAGGTCACTGTTCAACGGGATAACACTAGGACAGGATATGAGGTTGTGTGGGCACAAAAACCTGCCCTCTCTGTGAGGGTCGTGTCAAATTGACTGCAACAAATGGGTTGGACCTTCTCCAAATTCACACAAATAACTAATTAAATAAGTGCAAACATTAATCTTATGAAAATTAGTTGATTTACCCATGACCTAACAAATTCAGTTGGTAAAAAGTACATACCATGGATATGGAAAGATACAATATCGGAAATACGAAAAAATTTTCGATGCAAAATTCATTATTACATCTGCGTTCACAATCCGCAATAATAATGAAAACATAATTTTTTTGTTTGAACAAATTCTTGATGATATTGCCTCCTCTTCTGCCGATTTCCCTGAAAATTTATATTGAAAAATATATATACATACTATGGAATTGTGTGTCAATACGATCATTACATCGGTAGTCCTGACTGTGTATCGTTTGTAAAGAGTATTGGCCGCCCATATGCTAACGAAACTGAAATAAGTAAGAGAATCTACTATGGTCTCAGCAAGCACTTGAGAAGCAACCACATATCCAGGCAGACTAGATTCATTCTATATAAGACCCTTATCCGTCCAGTTCTTCTGTATGGCTCAGAAACCTGGACAACTTCGAAAATGAGCGAACAGAGCCTATTGTTGTTCTAAAGGAAGGTTCTGCGTAGAATATTTGGAGGAGTGCAAGTAAGCCTTGCATGGTGCAGACGCAACAACGCTCTACGAGCTATATAGAGAACCAGATGTCCTGAAAGTCATGATGATTGGGCGGTTAAGATGAGCAGGACATGTCGCCAGGATGGAAGCTGAGTAAATGTCGAAGAAGCTGCTAATGGAGCCCATTCATGGAGTAAGTAGACAGAAGGTGTGGTAGAAGATGCCCGAAACATATTCCGCACCAGGAACTGGATGGCAGCCGCACAGGATCGAGACAATTGGCGGCTATTGGTGGAGGAGGCCAGGACCCGTCACCGGGTTGTAGCGCCACGATAAAAAAAAAAAAAAAAAATGGCATCCCAGAAAAGTTTAAGGAACATAAACACGATAACTCCCGACAGAATTAATGTATCGACACGAAATTTTATTTGTCTATCCATAATCCTCTAAGGACCGACGCGGTAGCGGTGGAGAGACGCGTCTGCGTCATTTCTCTCTAAAAGCCTTACTTCTCCAGCATAAGGAGTGACAGGTTTGTGAGTACGGTCCCTTCTTTCTGACTGCCCTGCACACAGTACTTATCCAATGTTTTTGGAAAGGATATAACTTTCCAATTTTTTATAGGGGGGGATGTATTCCGTGTCTATGAGAAGGAAAAAATGACGGGAAAGTAATAGGAAAAGCTATCTAATTAAGGGATGCGTGAAATTAAATTGATGAAATTAGTGAAAGTTTTAGTTAAATCATGATTCTAAAGGTTGAGAAAGTTTTAGAAGAACCAAGAAGTGTCAAGTTCTCTGGTATTATTTGATTTATAGGTCAACATCAACTCTAATGTAGAAGATATTCGAGGTTCTGTCATGTAAATGAAAACTCAATATTTGGCCAACGTTTCAGAAACTATTTATTTCCTTCTTCAGGGCCTACATGATACAACAAACAAATTAGTCATTATGGACAATGATATAACTAGATACTTAATAATATTGTTAAGAAGGGATGGAAACAATTTTTATAAATAAATAGAAGAGAAAAAAAATAAAATAAAATGAAAAAAAATTATAAATTTGCATGTTTGCCTTCTTTCGAAACCCGACCGAGGCGCTTATATATTTTATCTGGGAGGTAAAATAAACTTAAGCACGCCGTCCTTCAGATGGGACGTTAAGCGATAGTCCCGAGCCTGTACGAAGTCAGGTACTCGTTAAAGACCCTTACCCTAAGTGAATAAAAATTTAGGGTAGGCAAAATTTAGGACTCCCATAGTAGAGTCGGGCTCATGTCCACCAGAGTGAAGAAAGAGCGCTGTGGTAGTAGGCGATATGACCTCGTAGTTAAAGCCCGGGCATGAGTCATAATAACTAACTATATATATCTAAATAAATATAAATTAAAATGATCTTATCATGACTTGAGTGGATGTGTGTGGTGGTGATACTATGGATCGTGTATGTAACGGTCGAGGGCTACCTGAGTTTATCTACTTTCGTGGAGGGGTCTTTCATTGTCCATAAATGAATAATTTGTTTGTTATATTATGTAGGCCCTGAAGAACGAAATAAATAGTTTCTGAAACGTTGGCCAAATATTGAGTTTTTTTTTACACGACAGAACCTCGAATTCCTTCTACATTGAAAATATACTGTCGACTAATTCTTATCAACTGTGATGTACAAAAAGTACAAACATTATAAATATTAAAATACTGTAAAATTAATTATTTTTTTCCAAGAAGCGCCAAAATGTTGAATGTTTTATGAAATCAGCTGTTTAAGATACTAGGGGTCATTAACGAATATCTAAGGGGCTCGGGACAATTGCTTAAAGTCTCAGCCGGGTTTCGAACCCACAATCTTGAGCAGAAGACTAGTTAGTGATTTTTTGAGAAGGCGGACAATGTGACCAAGTCTGTGTGAAGGCCACCACATATTTTTCAATCTTAATAAAATGTTTTTTTTTAAAATGCTTATTTCCTTCAAGGATTTTTAACAATAGCCTGATTGTATCATCTTAAACGCCACGTTATACATCCTATTCAGAGAACTTTTAGTTTCAAATTATAATTTTCATAAAAAATTATAAAAAGTCATCAGTGAATCATCGGAAAGATACTTCCCCAGCACAAATTAATGAATTAAGTTTTCGCTCTTCCTATAAAACCAATGGGTTAAAGGACAACTGGCATAGCTCAAAAGGGTGGGGATAGCTGTTTATTATTTGTAGGTTAGGTTAGGTTTTATGACTCATGCCCGGGCTTTAACTACGAGGTCATATCGCCTACTACCAGAGCGCTCTTTCGTCACTCCGGTGGACATGAGCCCGACTCTATTGTGGGAGTCCTAAATTTTGCCTACCCTAAATTTTTATTCACCTAGGGTAGGGGTCTTAACGAGTACCTGACATCGTACAGGCTCGGGACCATCGCTTAACGTCCCATCCGAAGGACGGCGTGCTTAAGTTTATTTCACCTCCCAGATAAAATAAACTAAGGGCCTCGATCGGGTTTCGAACCCACGATCTTGAGCTCAGAAGACAATCACGCATACCACTGAGCTACCGGCGCCCGCTTCACTATTTGTATATTATATTTATTCTATCATAGATGTGCCACTGATGATGACGCTGTTGCGTTGAAAACCGGTTCTGGTCAAAATAAAACAGTGGGAAGACAACATCTTTTATTTCTATGAGAAATCGACAATTTGTTCTAAAAATAATTTCGATAAAAATTATATGCGGATTTAAGACTGTGCTTATTATCTTAATGCTTTTATGCAGGCCACAGCTGTTCACGTAGAGGAATAGTGCGGCCCGGAAGTACAAAAATATTCCTGACCCCTGAACCAAATAAGTAAACTATATATAAAAAAAAACTTCAGAAGTTAAGTTTCAAACTACTTAGTTCAATTTGAGTTCGAAGTTTATCTCAACTGCTGTTTACTCTTAAGTTTTCTTCAGTATTGCCAACTCCTCTTCGCTTTTCTCAATGAAATTCAAGTCATTCTTCAGCTCAACTTAGATGCAAGAAGTTTGCCGAGAAAGTTAGTCTTTTGGTCCAAGATCCCAGTAGCAGGTAGAGAGGGCGCCGGTAGGCTCAGTGGTAAGCATGCTTGCCTACTGAACTCAAGATCAAGATATGAAGTATAGGGAAAGTTATGTAATCGGTCAGAAAATAGATGTTAAGTTTTCTCCGGAATTTCATGTTTTCCGATCCCCTGATTACAAAAAAATGAAAAATAAAAAAATAACTGTGTGACAACTGTGTGCATTATTTCGGGCTGGTGAAGTACACAAAACCTCTTATAACTGTGGAATAATTGGAAATTTAGTAGGTTAGGTTTTATGACGCATGCCCGGGCTTTAACTACGAGGTCATATCGCCTACTACCAGAGAGCTCTTTCGTCACTCTGGTGGACATGAGCCCGACTCTACTGTGGGAGTCCTAAATTTTACCTACCCTAAAATTGTATTCACCTGGGGTAGGGGTCTTTAACGAGTAGCTGACATCGTACAGGCTCGAGACCATCGCTTAACGTCCCATCCGAAGGACGGCGTGGTTAAGTATATTTTACCTCCCAGATAAAATAAACTAAGGATCTCGGTCGGGTTTCGAACCCATGATCTTGAGCTCAGAAGACAAGCATTCATACCACTGAGCTACCGGCTATATATAAAAAAAAAAAGTTTGGGTCATATCGCCTACTACCAGAGCGCTCTTTCGTCACTCAGGTGGACATGAGCCTGACTCTACTGTGGGAGTTTTACCCTAAATTTTTATTCAACTAGGGCCAGGGGTCTACTCGTACAGGCTCGGGACCATCGCTTAACGTCCCATCTGAAGAACGGCGTGCTTAAGTTTATTTTACCTCCTAGATAAAGTAAACTAAAGGCCTCGGTCGGGTTTGGAACCCACGATCTTGAGCTTAGAAGACAAGCACGCATACCACTGAGCTACCGGCGCCCTCGGAAATTTAGTATTAGAACTCAGAAGACCCAGTATAAGTCATCTGTTGATTAAAATGGTCGGTAACTTAGTTGATTAATTTATGGTAGTAGGTTCATTCCTGGACGGTCTTAACAGACCACACAACTCGGCCTTTTTATCCGTTCCTTAAATAAAATCGCTAATGTATCTTATTTGGCTAAGGTGGGCAATTCACGGGGGGATTCGTTGCAAGGATTTGTCCAGGAATGGATTGTGGAGAAATGGCAACAGCGGTGGTCACGATCATCGGATGGCCGAACGACCTATGCACATTTCCCGGAAATCCAGGTACGTCTGGACTCTACGTGGGTACTGCCTAACCACTGGTTGTCACAGATATTATCAAGTCACGGAGATTTCAATTTCACAATTTCATTTTCTCTTCTTCTTTAAGAGGAAGACCAACCCGAACTGTTCGTACGGCGGAACATGTGGTACTCGAATGCCCGCTGTACGATGGGCCTAGGGTGGAGTTGATACGCGGGACAGGATCGTATCTAGGAGGTTTGACCTATAGCAGCGAGCCCCCCGCATCCCGAGCTCTCTCGGCGCGCCGAAGAAATTAAGGTGGGCTGAGAGTGACCGCCGATTGTTGCAGATGGTCGGCGGTGGTCGCTCCTAGCCGACCACAGCAACATATAATTATTATGTTAGAAATACTAATTAAATTGTTAGGCCCTCATTACCCCGACGATTCAGCGAACGGGTGTCGTGGCCTCAACCAGAGGTCGGCAACCCAAAAAAAAAAAATGTTTTCACTAAAGATAAGAATAGTATTGATAAGCCTCAAGGCCTAAGTCTGATGTATGCTGACTTTTCCCTCTGTAATCTATTCAATAAATTAACATATTGGTTATTGTTAACTAATTTTCTGTTACATAACAAATGTATTTACAAGGCTCTTCTTGGGACTTTATGTCGTTTGTTGTGTAAGTTATATATTATATATTCAAATTTGTACAATTGAGCCTTAAATTTGTGTGTACTTTTCGAAGATAACCTCACTCACTCCTTTCTGCAAGCCTTGGCAAACCACGAAAATGGCCCACCAAGGTTTTGAATATTCTTTGGGGCGCTATAACTTTGTTCATATTGGTATTATTTCAAATCTGAATGTTATGATCGGTTCCAAATTTTACATGAAATATTTTTGGTAAGAAGCTATCTTTTTGATTGGATTAACCGTTTCCGAGTAAATCAAGGAATCGTTTATAAAAATGGGTTACATATAAAACGACATTTTGTGACGGGTTTCGGCTCGTATCTCGCAAACCTGGCAGCCTTTGAAAAATCGTATTGCATACAAAATGTGCCTTTCATTTTTCTCTACAACTTTTATTTACAGAGATTTTTCATTAAGTCATAAATATATGTAGTATATATAATATATGTAGTATATATGTAGTATATATGTAGTATATATGTAGTATATATAATATAGTAATATATAGTAAAGGCTGAAGGAAACCTCATTAATCATTAGTGACAACACCCATTGATTTTCAACCAAATCGGTCAAACGGAAGGGGCGATTGGAGGAGGGGCTTAACTGTCGAAGTAATGAATGTATCGATATGAAATTTCATATATGTAGTCGAAACCCAATGAGGGCATAATCTGTCAAATTTCTGCGACCAAAGGGAAGAGAGGGTTCAGGAGGGGGGCGCAATTCAATAATACCAATAAATTTCGATAGTACTATCGATTAATCAGTAGATTTGACTATCAAATATTATCGATAATTATATTTAATATCAATTGTACTATCGAATTTGAAATCTTGATTAAAATTAGCCTTAAAATTAGTCTTGCACTTTCCAATTTCTCATCCATATTCTCTATATTATATGATAAGTTTACTGAATTTTCGTGAACTCAAGTAAAGTTTAATATTATTAGAACCTTGGCATTGTCGTGACTGATCTAAATTTGTGAGTTTGAGTGGATCGTTTCCGTCGTCTTCAGTAGTATTAAAATAAAGTACCGGATGTTTTCGTTTGAGGTGATCCTTGAGATTCGACGTGTTACCTGAAGTTTGGCATTCCTTTTTGCATTCTTTACATCGCGCCAACTTCTTAGGCCCAACATCTCCACCGAAATGCTCCCACATATCCGAATGATTTTTCCGTTTCACACCTCTCATGCCTCACTAGTAATACTAAGTACCTAGGTTAAATGAACTGATTAGGACGAAACCTCTTTTCTTGGTTACTGACAGAGTAGCCAACCGTATGGAAACCGAACTCTTTTCCTCTTGTTCGAAATTCACGTTTTAGAATCTGGATAGTACCATCGATTATTCGATAGTTTTGCTAAGAACTATCGATACCATCGGTTAGGCGGACTATCGATAGTTTGACACCATTATTTGAGAGGGAGTAAAAAGTTAATTGATTAATTCGTTCTGGGGAAGTACATTGTCGGTAATCGTCCCAGCGCGTCACAACGCTTTTTTCTGCACCCGCTAGGAGCCGACACCGAGAAACCGTCTGAACACCGGGTAGCCGGTCTCCGTCACCACCTGCCGCAGATCCAGTCCCAGATACGATCCGGCCCCACGAATCAACTCCACCCTGGCCTGGTCATGCGGGCAATCGAGGACTACATGTTCTGCAGTCTAGATGAACAGTTTGGGTTGTTGTTTCTCCTAAAGAAGAAGAGTTTGGAGTTAGTCTTCTTGACCTGATAATATCTGGGACATTCAATGGTAAGGCTGTAGCCACGTCGAATCGAGGCGTATCCGGACATCCGGAAAGTATGCATAAGTCGTTCGGCCATCCGAATTTCGTGACCAACGTTGTTGCATTGCCATGTCCTTGCAACGTTGACTTGATACACCAGCGACGTTTATTTATTTTTTAAGCTTTTTATAAACCTAATCTCTTACACTAGTGTTGCCCAAATTTGTAATCCTATTAATACGCTAGTTTTTCATATTTCTCCTATGTTTACGTTTCTGGTTCAGTTCAATATTACTCATGTTCCTTTGATGTTTACGACCACCAAATGTTATTGTCAGTAATATAATTTTTTTATATCTCTGATTTTCATGGCTGTTTTCATATTTGTTAGTTCCAGTCTAGCTTATTTGTCTTTTTGAAGTTGTATATTCTTAGAGGTTGTTCTTGCATTTGGTTTAAAAGAGCGTTACAAGATATGTGGAGACGGACCTCCGACCAATCTTGGTAGACATTGAAATGGCTCAAGACTTCTCAAGAAATTGTGTAATTGAAATTCAGTGTTCATTTGTTGATGTTTTCCGACATCCTGCATTTAAAAGTTGAAAAAAAAAGTAGTCGGTGAATCTCTGGATATGTACTTCCCCGGCAAGAATTAATCAAATACGTTTTTGCTCTCCCTCTAGTGGCAATCGACTCATTGTGCTGATACTCATATTTGACTTACATAGTGCTCATTCTGAATTTCTATCTTCTCTGCCCTCCTTCTCTTTAACCGATTTCACGGAAAATTAATAGGTGCCATCCTTATGGGGGGTAGGGGGTTGAATTTAAATATAAAATTGTGTGTTGATACATTCGTTATATCTAGAGCTATTAGGGTTTTTAAGTTACGCTCCCCCTCACCTGATCCCCCACTTTCCTTTAGAAGATTTAAAGTGATAGGTAAATTATGTAAATTTTGAATGCAGTTTTCACCCTTCTTCAAATTGTTGCAATGCCATTATGTTCATCAGGTCGGGGTTACTCAATGCATCCTTGAAAGTTGTGAAACATTAGATTCAACCTGCCTAGTCTTTGTTCAGTTTCTTGTTAAAAAAATAAAAATATATCTGATTTTTCGAATGCAGGGGTTTCTTATACCAACCACTTTTGTACAGATTACTCTCTCTCTTCTCAGGGTAGGGCAACCCCGTTTTCGGGTAATTTGGACAAGCGTATAAAAAAATTGTTTTCAAAATGAAATTTCAGGACGGTTTTCGGTATTTATTTCGCAAACCGTGCGACTTGCGAAAAATCGTATTTCATATAAATTGTGCCTTTCATTGTTGTCTACAACTTTTATTTACAGAGATTTTTCATTAGCTCAAAAATATAAGCAGTATTTTGTAAAATGTACTTAGGTCCTGAAGTAAAGTGGTCTCAATTTTCGTCTAATTTCGGCCAAAATGTGATCAGATCTAAGTTAAGACATGTGACATTTTCATTTTAAATTTCAATTTCATAGCTACAATTGTTTCCGAGTTCCTTTCACTTGTATTCACACATAGAAATCATTGCGAAAATGGTCAAAACGTGTTCAAGGGACTTGAAACATGAAAATCCGTTGAAAATTTGGATTATCGCACGATCACATTATATACTATATTTATACTATATATATTGAATTTCGTTCATGTTGTGAAAAACGGTAGCTGTAAAAATATTTTATCAGTTTGTTTTTTAATCTCACCCTAAAATTAACAGCACTCTGTTATTACTCAATATGATATATATTGTGGAATTTTGTGACAATTTTGTTACATATTGGTGTCAATTTAATATTAAATTAGTTACGCTATATCTGTGAATTTATGCATTGCATCGGTCGATGTACTTGTTGGGGTCTTTAATGAGTACCATCGCTTAACGTCTTATCCGAAAGTCGGCGAGGTCAAGGTTTATTCACTGGGTTTGGGAAAAGGTCCTTAGGTTTTTTATCTATCGAGCACGTCGTCCTTCGGATGGGACGTTAAGTGATCGATGTCATGTACTCGGTAAAGAAATTTCCACTGAGCATGAATGACAATAACTAACTAATGTGTTACGCTGCATGGAGCGATACTTGTGACACTTCGTCAATAAGCTCATTCGATGTGAAGTTTTCTGCTTCACAATATTATTTTTTAGTAAGTAATAGGGAAGGTATGTAATCAGCCATAAATTATATGTTGAGTTTCATATAAATTTTCTTTGGATTTTCCTAAAAATGTTTAAAAAATATCCTGTCTGGGTGTATGTGGCCACGATAACTCCCGATAGATTTTTTTTTTTTTTTTTAATCCAAATTTTATTCTTCTAGAGACAAGACAAATGATAAATAGGCTACCTCCTCCCAGAAGATGGAGTCTGAGTGTGGGAGGGGAGCAGTCAGCTAGGACTGTACAATCACTGTTAATAAATAAATATATTCATTATATATTTGACATATATCAATAATAAGAAAAAGTAAATATATATACACTTAGATATAATCAACAATAATAATGAGAATAATAATACGAGTGGACACGACAATAACTTGATAAATTAATAAAGTACATATCAGATAGAAGAATCCCTAAGAATGAAGGAAACTAATGAAGAGAAACAATACAAAAAAATAAATAAATAAAAATAGAATCTTTATTAAAAAGAAAAAAAATGTGACTAAAATAAGAAATATTTTTGTAATATAGAAGAAAAGTTCGTGGCCAACGGAGTAAGAGTAAGAGTAAGTATCGTGGTAGGGCAGGGAGAGAAGAGAGCAGAACAGAGCGTCGTGCTAGTCAGAGTAGAGAGAACTTAACAAGGACTCAACCTGATCAGAGCTCAGTCCGGTGACCCACTCCATGACCCTAGTTCATATACCTCCTCAGAGAATCTCTCTTGGTGGAATGAGGGGTTCGTGTCGGGTATCGGTGAGGTACAGAATAGAGAGTAGATGAAGCATTTAGGAAAAGCTGTCTAAGGAGGTTTTTGAGGTAAATATGCCGGATAGGGAGAACGGGGAAAACAGAAAAAAACAGAATGAATATATCTACATACGGAGGACAACTGTTGAATTTCAGCCAAATTGGCCAAAGGAAGGTGGGTAATAAAGACACTAATAGCAATCGATATAACGAATGAGTCAACAAGAAATTTAGGATGATGATTCAGGAGTACCTGTGTAAAACACAGTTGACAATTTTTTTTTTGTTTTGAGTGATAAAACCATGGCTTAACCTTATTGTGGGCCACCTGGAGGAGTATAGAAGACTCTTGTTACATGGCAGTGTTGATCATGAAGGCATTGGAACATAGAGGTGGAGGGAGCAGACAAAAGTTGGTGACGTAAAACGGACATATCAACCAATCCCGTTTGTGACTTGTGTTATCTTATACACAAACGTGTGGCCTGTTATCAGAACAGTTCTGACCCAAGTCTGTCTCTAGAGTCAGAGACAGTCGATACAGGTCTAACTTCCACATGTTTCCCACCGACCCCATCTGCACCCTCAGCTTCACACCTCCAACCGTTACCGGCCATAACAGGACTTTCTTATACCAATCACATTAGCGATTAGAAATTTGATAAGGAACATTTTTGGTGAGAGCCAATTTTTCGATAGGATAAACCCTTTTCGAGTAAATCAAGAAAGAACATAAAAAAATGTGTTTCAAATTGACATTTTAGGACGGTTATCAGAATGTATCTCGAAAACGGAGCGACAGTCAAAAAAATGTATTTCATATATAATGTACCTTTCAGGTTTTTCTACAACTTTTATTCGAAGAGAATTTTAATTAGGTCATAAACAGGTGCGGTATCATGTAAAATATACCTACTTAGGTTTTCTAAATCAATTTGAGGGCGCCGGTAGCTCAGTGGTATGCGTGCTTGTCTTCTGAGCTCAAGATGGTGGGTTCGAAACCCGGCCGAGGTCCTTAGTTTATTTTATCTGGAAGGTAAAATTAATTTGGATACGCCAACCTTCGGATGGGACGTTAAGCGATGGTTCCGAGCCTATATGATGTCAGATACTCGCTAAAGACCCCTTACCCTAGGTCAGTGGTCGGCAAAGTGCGGCTCCGCATGTGGCTCTTTGGCTCCTTAAGTGCGGCTCTGGCACAAATATCCACGGAAGGCGCAATAATATTTTGAACAATCTTTTTCAAGCATGAACATTATCAAGAGTAAACTGAGAAGTCGTCTTATTGATGAGAACTTGGAATCATGCCTAAAATTAAAAACACACAACATACAAACCTGACTTACTCAAACTTTCCAAGGAGATGCAAGCACATTGTTCGCATTAATAAATATTTATTATGTATGAAATTTAGTTTTATTTAGTGTACTACTTATTTAGTGTAATAAAAGTTTACTAAACAAGCAGATTTGGCTCCCAATTTTTTTAAAAAATTGTTATAATGTTCATATTTGGCTCTTTGGCTAATAAGTTTAGGACTCCCATAGTAGAGTCGTGCTCATGTCCACCAGAGTGACGAAAGAGTGCTCTGGTAGTAGGCGATATGTCCTTCTAGTTAAAGTCCGGGCATGAGTCATTATAATTGACTATAATAATAAATATAAACAGATGTTTAGAAAAAAGCAAGGTTTATTGGGATTATTTAAATTTTTATGGAGAAAACCCTGCCGATCGGATCTGAAAATTGATTTTAGGACTTCAATTTCATTTTCGGCATTTTGAAATATGTACTAAAACATGTAAAATAAAATAAATATATAATTTAATTAATAAATATATAATTTAATTAATAAATATATAATTTAGTCGAAATATGTAATTTATCATAAATATGTAAAATAGAAATTGTTTAAATTGATTCAGAATGTCATAAAATATCTATAGTTAGTTAGTAAATGACTACGATTAAAATGTTTCATTAATGTCACTCCTTTTCTGACGATATCCCGTTCTGGCATGGCTTTTCTCATGGTCGAGGTTTCCTGCTTATGTTTCATTAGAAACCACGTATGTTTCATTAGAAACCACAGCTTATGAGCCTGTTTTGAGCCCGCACATCACTTACAACACCTGGTTCTTACCCCCTCATATGGGCCCCATTTCTAATTTTCTCATTAGGCAGAATCACATTAACTCCACACGCCATCTCCCCCATTCATGTGTGAATTCATATTAAGTTAATAACTGTAAACAAGTTAAAGTGAAAATTGTTTTTAAATTATAGTTAGTTATTATGATTCATGACCGGGCTTTAACTACGAGGTCATATCGCCTACTACCAGAGCGCTCTTTTGTCACTCTGGTGGACATGAGCCTGACTTTGCTGTGGGAGTCCTAAATTTTTATTCACTTAGGGCAAGGGTCTTTAAGGAGTACCTGACATTGTACAGGCTTGGGTCCCATCCAAAGGACGGCGTGCTTAAGATAAAATAAACTAAGGGCTTTGGACCCACGATCTTGAGCTCAGCAGGCAAGCACGCATACCACTGAGCTACTGGCGCCCTCTTGTGTTATAAAATGTATTTTCCATAAAATAAAAGCTCGATTTGAAAGAAAAATTACTTATTCGGATGATATTTTTATTTCCCTTTCGTCCTTCATAACAAAGGGAATATTGAAGTCAGTATGATGGGTTTCGTTGGAATAAGGAGCATTGGCTATTGTACCGATTTTGGAATGCAGGGATTGAATTCACTGGAGATTGGAAGCTTTAGCAGAACGCCTTCCCGCCCAGCTTTGCCAAAATATAAAAATAAATATTGTTTTTTTTTTAACAATATCTTTTTAAAGGAGGAAGTAGTACGCAAATAGTCATAAAGAGTTTTGAGTTTTGAAATTGATTTTCTGTCATAACCCCCTTCTTTCGTTTGGCGGCGCCAGGACGTTGATACGACGTCAAAACGCAGATCTCTGTGGTAGGTGTCATGTAAATTTTAACTTTCCATTTACCCACTTTCTCTTCTTAATCGATAGCTCTCTTCTCAGTCGATTTATGCATAGAGAGGTGAGTTGTCCGCCCATATCCTCGTTTCCCTCAAAGAAATTATTCCTCATCGCGAAAATCAATTGAGTCTTTGTGTTTAACTTCCGCCTTTCCCTGGGATAATAAAAAAATTATGTAACATAATAATTAAATAAACAAAATTAATAATAATTAAAACAAAATTAATAATAATTAAAACAAAAAGAATAAATAATAAATATTACCACATTTTCTGAAGAAATTATAGCTGGTCTTCTACTAAATTTTGATTTCTACAGTAATTTCCGAAAAGGGCCCTAAAAAATATCGAAATTTTGAAGAAAGTGCACGTATTTAAAAAAAATTCAATTAATAATTATTTCATTTGGATTTCTTCTAAATATAACAATGAGATGCCATATTGTTTTCCTAAATTTGCAAAAATGTTCAAACTAATCTAAAGGTATAAATTATCTTAACAGGGAGATGAATAGCATAGAATAAGAGAACAAATATTGGGTTTATTTACCCAAACCTACATTATAAATAAAATCAAAATATCAATATGAAATAAAAAATCAAATTACAATAAAAATCTTACACACTAAATCATACATGTACTTTAGTCTCTTTTCTTTCTTAATATTGGCCATTCTTTAATTCAATGTTATTTTGGGCATATAAACATATAAATAATCAAGAGTACCTTTGCGCATCTACTTCACTGGTATTTTCACTCCTACATAGTTCACTACACCTTAACCCTAAAAACAACTCTCTCTTTAGACTGTCCACCTTCACATCTCTCCTTAGACTGTTTCACTATTAGAACAGGTGATCGTCGTCTTTTGTCTCCATTCATTGGTTGTTCTTATTTCGTTTTAAAACAAAATGCGACTAGTCCATCTTTGTAGGTTAGGTTTTATGACTCATGCCCGGGCTTTAACTACGAGGTCATATCGCCTACTACCAGAGCGCTCTTTCGTCACTCTGGTGGACATGAGCTCGACTTTACTGTGGGAGTCCTAAATTTTGCCTACCCTAAATTTTTATTCACCTAGAACAGGGGTTTTTGTATGTTTATTCACTAATAAAGTTACTTCAGTCCTAACAGCTGTTTTTATACAAATAATAATAATTGATTTTATAATAATACTAGCAGTTATACCCGGCGTTGCCCGGGGAACTTTGATTTTTCTCCCAATATCTTCTATAACGCTATTCAGTTCCTCGACAGTACATTCATGATGTTATAAATTTCAATTATTCATACGGAATAAGGCTTATAGTCCTTCAGCTGTTGTAACGCTAGTAAGTTTTTAGGACCCCTGGGCACCAGAGCTAGTATGCGCCTTTCAACGGCGGAAGCTACACCTAGTGAATACTTAGCATCGCTGGACGTCCTAGTCAGTGCGCACTTAAGAACGTTTGTGACCACAGCTAGTATGTGCCTTGCGACGGCGGACCCAACAGCTAGTACGTAGTTAGGAACGCTGGTCACCACAGCTAGTATGTGCCTCGCAACAGCGGACCCCACAGCTAGTACGAAGTTAGGAACGCTGGGCATCACAGCTATTAAGTGCCTTGCAACAGCGGACCTCACAGCTAGTATGTAGTTAAATACGCTGGGCATTACAGTTAGTAAGTGCTTTGCAACAGCGAACTTCACAGCTAGTACATAGTTAGGAACGCTGGGCACTACAGCTAGTAAATGCCTTGCAACAACGGTCCCCACAGCTAGTACGTAGTTAGGAACGCTGGTCACCACAGCTAGTATGTGCCTCGCAACAGCGGACCCCACAGCTAGTACGAAGTTAGGAACGCTGGGCATCACAGCTATTAAGTGCCTTGCTACAGCGGACCCCACAGCTAGTACGTAGTTAAATACGCTGGGCATTACAGTTAGTAAGTTCTTTGCAACAGCGAACTTCACAGCTAGTACATAGTTAGGAACGCTGGGCACTACAGCTAGTAAATGCCTTGCAACAACGGACCCCACAGCTAGTACGATATTAGGAACCCTGGGCATCACAGCTAGTATGCTTTTGCAACGACGGACCCCACAGCTAGTACGTTTTTAGGAACGCTGGGCCCTACAGGTAGTAGGTGCATTGCAACTGCGGACCCCACAGATAGTATGTAGTTAGAACCACAGGGCATCACAGCTAGTATGAGTTTTGCAACGGTGGACCCCACAGCTAGTACCTACGTAGTTAAATACGCTGGGCCACACTGCTAGCGCCTTGCAACAGGGGACCCCACAGCCAGTACATAGTTAGGAACGCTGGGGCTGAGCACTACAGCTAGTAAGTACCTTGCAACAGCGGACCCCACAGCTAGTATGATATTAGGAACGCTGGACATCACAGCTAGTAAATGTCTTGCAACAGTGAACCCCACAGCGAATATATAGTTACTACTACTACTACATGTGAAATTCATGACAATCCGATTCATGACAATACGATCAACCGTTAATGAGCTAGCTCTATATTTATACCCCCCCCCCCCCTCAACCCCGCCACCCGTTCAAAACTTCGGGACGCCACACACCTTATTTTTCTATTTGGCCTTCAGGAATAATATATGCGAAATTTCGTGACAATACGACCAACCGTTAATGAGCTAACTCTATATGTATATTTAGCCCCCCCCCCCCACAACCCTCCTTCCTGTTCAAAATTTTGGGCCGTCACACACCTAATATTTCTATTTGACCTTTAGGAATATTACATGTGAAATTTCATGACGATTCGCCCATTAGTTAATGAGTTAGCTCTATATTTATACTTAGGCCCCCCCACTACCCCCCCTCCCGTAAAAACTTTTGAGCCGTCACACCGCCTATTTTTTTATTTGGTCTTCAGGAATACTACATGTGAAACTTCGTGACAATCCGACCAACTGTTAAAGAGTTAGCTCTATATTTATACTTAGGCCCCCCCACAACCCCCCTCCCGTTCAAAACTTTGGGACGCCACACACCTTTTTTTGCTATTTGGCTTTTAAAAATACTACATGTGAAATTTCATGACGATTCGCTCATGTTAATGAGTTAGCTCTATATTTATACTTAGGCCCCCCCACAACAAAATTTTGTGACATATACACTCTATATTTCTATTTGGCTTTTAATAATACTACATGTGAAATTCCATGACAATATGACCAACCGTTAATGAGCTATCACTATACTTATACTTAGGCCCCCATCAACCCACCCTCCCGTTCAAAATTTTGTGACATATACACTCTATATTTCTATTTGGCTTTTAATAATACTACATGTGAAATTCCATGACAATATGACCAACCGTTAATGAGCTATCACTATACTTATACTTAGGCCCCCATCAACCCACCCTCCCGTTCAAAATTTTGTGACATATACACTCTATATTTCTATTTGGCTTTTAATAATACTACATGTGAAATTCCATGACAATATGACCAACCGTTAATGAGCTATCACTATACTTATACTTAGGCCCCCATCAACCCACCCTCCCGTTCAAAATTTTGTGACATATACACTCTATATTTCTATTTGGCTTTTAATAATACTACATGTGGAATTCCATGACAATATGACCAACCGTTAATGAGCTATCACTATACTTATACTTAGGCCCCCATCAACCCACCCTCCCGTTCAAAATTTTGTGACATATACACTCTATATTTCTATTTGGCTTTTAATAATACTACATGTGAAATTCCATGACAATATGACCAACCGTTAATGAGCTATCACTATACTTATACTTAGGCCCCCATCAACCCACCCTCCCGTTCAAAATTTTGTGACATATACACTCTATATTTCTATTTGGCTTTTAATAATACTACATGTGAAATTCCATGACAATATGACCAACCGTTAATGAGCTAGCACTATATTTATACTTAGGTCCCCCCGCCACAACCCCCCCTCCAGTAAACAATTTTGAGCCGTCACACCGCCTATTTTTCTATTTGGCCTCCAGGAATACTACATGTGAAATTTCGTGACAATCCGATCATCCGTTAATGACTTATCACTATACTTATACTTAGGCCCCCATCAACCCACCCTCCCGTTCAAAATTTTGTGACATATACACCCTATATTTCTATTTGGCTTTTAAGAATACTACATGTGAAATTCCATGACAATACGACCAACCGTTATTGAGCTACCGCCATATTTATACTTAGGTCCCCCCGCCACTACCCCCCCTCCCGTACAAAATGTTGAGCCGTTACACCGCCTATTTTTTTATTTGGTCTTCAGGAATACTACATGTGAAACTTTGTGACGATTCGCCCATTAGTTAATGAGTTAGCTCTATATTTATACTTAGGCCCCCCCACAACCCCCCCCCTCCCGTTCAAAACTTTGGGACGCCACACACCTTTTTTTCCTGTTTGGCTTTTAAAAATACTACTTGTGAAATTTCATGACGATTCGCCCATTAGTTAATGAGTTAGCTCTATATTTATACTTAGGCCCCCCCACAACCCCCCCTCCCGTTCAAAACTTTGGGACGCCACACACCTTTTTTTCTTGTTTGGCTTTTAAAAAGACTACGTGTGAAATTTCATGACAATTCGACCATTAGTTAATGTGTTAGCACTATTTATATACTTAGGCCCCCCCACAACCCCCCCTCCCGTTCAAAACTTGGGGACGCCACACACCTTTTTTTCTTGTTTGGCTTTTAAAAAGACTACCTGTAAAATTTCATGACAATTCGCCCATTAGTTAATGAGTTAGCACTATTTTTATACTTAGGCCCCCCCACAACCCCCCCTCCCGATCAAAATTTTGGGACGCCACACACCTCTTTTTCCTATTTGGCTTTTAAAAATACTACATTTGAAATTTCATGACGATTCGCCCATTAGTTAATGAGTTAGCTCTATATTTATACTTAGGCCCCCCCACAACCCCCCCTCCCGTTCACAACTTTGGGACGCCAAACACCTTTTTTTCCTGTTTGGCTTTTAAAAAGACTACGTGTGAAATTTCATGACAATTCGACCATTAGTTAATGTGTTAGCACTATTTATATACTTAGGCCCCCCTTACAACCCCCCCTCCCGTTCAAAATTTTGAGACGCCACATAGCCTATTATTCAATCGGGCTCAAAAGAATGCTACATGTGAAGTTTCAAGAAGATCCGTCCAGCGGTTTGGGCGTGATGCTGGAACAAACATACAAACAAACCCCGTTTCAGCTTTATTAATATAGATTATAAAATATATATTATATTAATAATCTTAATGTGTGTAACATTTTTACATCACATCCCTTTGGCCGATTTAACCGAAAATCAATAGATGACGTCCTTAGGGGGTTCTGGACGTACATATATAAAATTTTGTGTCGATTTATTCTATCGGGAGTTATCGTGTTCATAGACAGAATTTTTTATATTTATTTTTTGGAAACTCAGGGATTGGAAAACATAAAATTCCTTTGAAAACTCCACATTAAATTTCTGACAGATTTCAGTACTTCCCCATAGAGCTGGGGCAGTGAAAAATCAATAGTCCAGCAAGTGGGGAATAGTATAGTTGATCATGCCAGCTGTTGAGTGTTCGGTCCGAGTCTCATCTCTGAAGAGTCTGCCCGGACAGAATGGCTGTTCTACCTCTGCCGCCGAAGGGATCTCCTGGCTAAAGCCCCCTCAGAAAACCGGTTTCAGACCTCCACTCTGCTTCATAGGTCAGGGTATGTCTGTCTGTCTGTCTCTTCAACTCCTCTCCTTCTGCCTAAATGAGTATATAGTAATTCGCTTATTTATGTTATAAATATAATAATAATAAAAAAAAAAAAAAAACAAGAGGGCACCGGTAGCTCAGAGATAGGGTGCTAGTCTACTGAGCTCAAGATCGCGGGTTCAAAACCTGGCCGAAGCTTTTAGGTTTTTTATCGGGTATAATGGTCTCGAGCCTATGCGATATCAGGTTGAAGATCCATACTCTAGGTCATATGTGGGCCCGCTGTAAGATTTGGTCCGGCCCGCGAGACATTTTGAAAACCCCAATTTAAAAAAAAAATAATATTACACTACTTACTCACACTCACTCCAAATTAGGAAGATCGAGTAGGATGGGGTTTGTCGCTTGCTCCTGCGGAATCAAGTGAGCGAGCAAGGCGAGTGAGGAAAAATTCATGTCATCGCGTGTTTGTTTATGGTCAATAAATTTGCGTATTTTTTTTGTGTTTTTAATGTGCGTGGTTGCGGATGCGATCGTACCGAAGACCATTTTCCGCAGCTTAGAAAATTCGCAAGAAGATTGATTTGTGCGTTTGGCAGTACTTATTAATGCGAACAGTTCTTTTCAATTATGAAAGTTAATAAATCAAAACATCGTACAAGGCTCACTGAAGATAATTTGGAAAATTCTTTACGTCTTTGTATCAGTGGAATTAATCCAAACATCAATGGATTAGTTTCCCATACTCAAGCTCAAGTGTCTCATTGATTTCGGTGTCGCTACTTAACTTTCGTAGTTTGTAATAATTCCAAATTTCACGATTTAATTATAATATTGTACCTATTTTTTTTTTTTTCATTTCATTTTGTTATTTTAATAAATTGTATTATAATAACATTGTCTTATTATTTCATGTCTGATATCTATCGCTAAAAATTATGAACACTACTTTAAAGTCCGACGTTAATTTATTTTGAACCATCTACGCGGCCCGCGAACGTATTTGCACACTAAAGTTTGGCCCGCAACATGTCAAAGGTTGCCCATACATGCTCTAGGTGAATAAACCTAGGTAAGCATAGTAGTCAGGCTCATGTGCACCAGTGACGAAAGAGCGCTCTGGTAGTAGGCGATATGACCTCGTAGTTAAAGCCCGGGCATGAGTCATAATAACTAATTAACTATAATAAAATAATTATATTAATTTAATCATTAACGCCATTAAATAGTTCCTCTTATTCTGAAAATATAAATCTTTTTTGGCCTAGATTAAGTTTTCAATGTGTGTGGAAGAGCGGCTGATTAAAGAACAGTGTTAGTAGTGTGGGGGTTCCACGTTAGTCTGCTGCCTAAGTTGAACCCAAGGTATTTGAACAAAATTACCTCCACTCTGCGAACTGTCCACCTGTATCCATCACTTCTACCCATTGTATATTTTGCAGATTATAGAAATAAAAAAATAATAAATATATAAAAAAAAGTATTAATAATATTATATATCGTACGAGAATTGGAGATGAAGTTTTTAAGAAATTTTGCGTTCAAGGTCCCCTGAATACGTTTTTACCATTTTCCGTCTGTATATGCTTATATCATTTTGATCGAAAACAGACAAAATTAAGACCACTTTTTCTTTACATTTGACTTCAAATAGAAGTTGTTCAGACAACTAAAAGGTACATTTTATGTATTAAATACATTTTTCCGAAAGTCGCCCGGTTCGTGAGATACAGGACGAAAAACGTCCTGAAAAGTTAGTTTGAACTCAACTTTTTTTAGACCGTTTGCTTGATTTTCACGAAAATGTTTGATAATATCGAAACATTGGTCCTCACAAAAAATGTTCGTTATTAAATTTCCAACCGTCAAGTGTCCAATACGACCAGATAATATACAATAATTTTTCTGTAACTTTAAAATTTTTTTTTTAATTAAAAATAAAGAAAACATAGAATAAAGGGCATAACAGGACTCTTTATACCAGTACAATTTTTACAGATTTTTCTTCTCTCAAATTCATTTCATACTCTGGTATTATAGGAAGTCACTCTCAGAAACCGTGTTACAGCACCCAGCGGTCATCCCCGGAACCACGTTATACTGCCTTCTTCACCTTCCGCCAGGAGGCGACGAATCAACCGAATTCCGGGTAATCAGCCTCACAGGTACGATCCTGTTTGGCGTAGGACTCCACCCTAGACCCGTCGCATAGTGTGAAATTTATGAGTTTTGCTTTTCGAAATTCGAGCCCCCTGCTCAATTTTTGATCAATTTGGATGAAACTAGGTGCAAAATATTTGTGAAAGCTGGCTTTTTATCAGGTAACTGCGGGTTTCACAATCAAGGTAATATATGCCAATTGACAGCTGCCAAAACCCCGCAAAAAGTGAATGTTTAACTTAAATGAATGTTTTTTGGGTCGCTGATTACGAATTCAATATTTATTTTAGCCAAAAGTGGTCCTAATGTTGTCATTTTGTCCTAAAGTGGTCCAAATTCAATATATTGGCTATTTTTGCCACTGGCATATAATACCTTGATTATCTGATAAAAAGCCAGCTTTCACAAATATTTTGCACCTAGTTTCATCCAAATTGATCAAAAATTGAGCGGGGGCTCGAATTTTGAAAATCAAAACTCATAAATTTCACACTGTGCGTCATACAGCGGACATTCGAGAACTGTCCTTCTCCACTAACCATTCCTGAAGAATGTCCTTACAACGCTCTGGTCTGTACTATCCGCACATCTCTTTTCTTCTAGGGCTAGACGTAAGGGCTCATCTATATCTGCTTCTAAAGGTATATTGCGTTTACAAAAGTATGAGGAGACTATGGGCCGAGCTCTGGTGACTCCAACAGCATATGATAGGTCTTGTAACCCTTAAAAATGAGTGATAATGAGGTCACATCGACATAGGTGATTGCCTTATATCCACGGCTCTCGAGATCACGGAGCAAAAGACTATGCCCCAAAGAGTGACATCCACTGTAACGCTAGCATTGAGTTGACTCATGGTCGCAGATCGATCGTTACTTTCTTATAACCAGTAATACCAGTTAAAAAAAGAATTTGAGAGAACGGAGATTGGGCCTGTAGAAACGTGGTTGGTATAAGAATGTCCTATTATAAGCAAAATTATTTGCTATACAATTTTATCCTCGACTGCAGAACTTTCAACGTAATAACGATGAGTAATATTGTAAAAAAAAGAGCAATTCTGGAGAGAGATGGGTTGGAAGACGAAATAAAACGAGGAATCTAGACGAATAACGATTATCCATTTGGGTTGCCCCAATCTTGAAAAGAACGGGAATCGGTCTTGGCGACATTACCAAGAAGACTAGGGGAGAGATATTGATCGGCAAGGGAGGAAACATCCCCTACAGACGATGAGGGGCTGGAGCCAATCACTTTCCCAGCTCTACCAAGTATATAGTATATATGAGGGAAGTTATGTAATCGGATAGAAATTCAATATTGAGTTTTTAGCAGAATTTCATTTTTGTTGATTTTTCCAGCATTTTTTCCAGAGGTGTCTTTTTTTCTTCTTTTTTTGACAATATTTCGAGACACTTTCAGGTCAACATTCCAGAGAAGTTTAAAAAACACAATTTCATTTTTTCCGACCCCCTTAAATCCTAAAAAAAAAGAAAAATCGTCGCTGCATACACCAGCTATGTACTTCCCCAGCACATAATCAAGAATTAAGTTTTCGCTCTCCCTCCAATACCAATTGACCGTTTGAGCTAAAAATCAACAGTTGACTTAAACAGGGACTTCTGAATCCTCTTACCAAATTTCATGTCGATATATTCATCATATCGGAAGTTATGATTTTTTTTTACACATTGGCAAATAAATTTGACATAGTGTATTTTTGTATTTGAAAATTAACAAGAAAAAAAAGAGTCTATTATAACAGTCGCATTTACAGAGGTTGAATTATACAATAAGGTTCCTTAACCATTTACCTTTATACACTAAATACAAATCAAAAATAATCAGTTAACTTAAGAGTACATTTAAAAAAACTCTTAAAGAAAAAGAAAAAAAAAACAAGTACAAAGTAACTGAAATGAACAAAAAATAAATTAATAAACATTCAAAAACAATTATAGTTTAAAATCGTGAACGGAAATTTTTGTGTTTCCCTCCCTGAGTTTTCCCTATTTTCTTTACCAAAACGTTTTGATTTGTGTCACACTTAAGTAAAAAGTTTTTATTGAAGTTTATTATGTAGTCCAGTAGGAGCTCAACATTTAGGTCTTCATGGATTTGGAGGATGGAGGGGTCCCTCGAGTAGCTACCAGGCATTTGTTTTGGGCCACTTGAAGAGTTCTCAAGTTGGTATTGTTGGAAGACCGGCCCACATTGGCATGCATACGTTATGACTGGCCGCAACAGAAGCTTGTATATGAGGAGTCTATTGGTTAGATTAAGGGCTGCCTTTCTGTGGAGTAGCGGCAATAAGGAGACCACAACACCGCTCACAGTATTTGCTTTCTGTCTGATATGTTGCCTGAAGGTCAGTCGTCTGTCTAGAAGAACACCAAGGTATTTTACTGTATCGTCTACTTTCTGGGGTAATAGCTTTTATTTTTTTTTCTTTCTTGTAAATTATTTAACAAGTTACCAAGTTCGGTACGCGACCTAGCTTTGAAAAATGCTAAAATCAAAATTAAGTGTTTTCTAATCGAAAATGCTTTTTATTCAGATGACGAATACCTTGTCGCGGATTTTGGTTGTATACGTTGAATGTGATGCTTAATTTGGAACCTATTTTAAATGTGTATATTTTGGTTTATTATGTGATATTGTATGGATTATTATGAAGTGTTCTGTACAATGTATAATTATTCTTAAGGCTGACTTTTGTAATATATTTTTCAATGTGATAACAATAAAATAATTTTTAATTTTTAATTTGAATTTGAATTTAATATAGGGATTCAGAAGCCACTAGGTCTTACTATTGAATTCAAAACGGGAGCGAAAAAAGTTTTGACTGGAAAGGATGCGTTTTTGTGTGTGTGTGTGGGGGGGGAGGGGATTAGGGGGGGGGGGGGGGGGGTGAATATTCTTGACGCCTACAGGATCTGTTTCATTGACGGAACTATTTTTAGTAGATTTAATCTGAAACTAGAACTATACATTGTAATGAACCTGACTGCCTTGAGGATTGGGCCTTGCGATAAGGGCCTTACTCCAGTCCACGACACAGGATGCATAAATATGTCATTTTAGAATTAGGTGGGCGTTCAATGCATCCCCCTCCAGCTGGCTGATTGCAATAGTATTATGTTGATTACTAATACAAGGAATAATGCTGAAAAATATGGGTTAAAAAGCATATTTTGAGGTCGGTGAATCATGCCCCGCGGGCCAGGGCTCTCTCTATATATATTGATAAGTTAAATACAGAATTATTCTAAATTTTTCAAGAGATGAACCAACCAAAGATCCTAAAGAAAAATATATAAGATACAAGAGGGCGTTTATCTGAGAGGTAAAACAAACTTAAGCACGCCGTCCTTCGGATGGGACGTTAAGCGATGGTCTGGAGCCTGTACGATGTCAGGTACTCGTTAAAGACCCCTACCCTAGATGAATAAAAATTTAGGGTAGGCAAAATTTAGGACTCCCACAGTAGAGTCGGGCTCATGTCCACTAGAGTGACGAAAGAGCGCTCTGGTAGTAGGCGATATGACCTCGTAGTTAAAGCCCGGGCATGAGTCATAAAACCTAACCTAACCTATATTATTTTATTTTTATTTGATTTTAGAAAGAGAAATTTGTTTTGATTAAGTTTATGAGATTATAAGTTTATGAGATAATATTTTGTAAATCAAGACTCCTCAAGACGGCTTAGGCCATTGAGTTTGTCTTCATAAAAGATCTCATTAATGTATATATGGTTTGAATGTGATATTCTATTATGTTAATAAAGACTTTACTACTACTACAGTAGAGTCGGGCTAATGTCCACCAGAGTGACGAAAGATCTCTCTGATAGTAGGCGATATGACCTCGTAGTTAAAGCATAACATTCCCGAAGGACCGACATTGAATTGTATAAGAATCGGCGGAAGGAGAGGGGAGAATCAGAAGGGTGGGAGGGGGGGGGGGGGGGTGCAACGAATTTTATATTCAAATTTACGCCCCATGACGACGGCACCTAATAATTTTTTGCGAAATTGGCCGAAAGGAGGACTTAAAAGTTAGTATGATTTCATCGTTTTTAGTCCAAACGGTAAATTCTTTTTGGAGGGGGAGCGAAAACATTATTGAATAATTCGTGCTGAGGAAGTACTATGCCGGTGATTCACCGAAGACTTTTTTATTTTCTTATACTTTTCGCGAGGAAATTCGAGTAGCTATCAACATGAAATTTGAAATGAAAATGTCACATGTGATCTGATTAAGATTTTGACCTAAATTTGACAAAAATTTAGACTACTTTACTTCGCCGCTTAAGTACATTTTACAAGATACCGCATATATTTATAAATTTTATTATCGAAAAAAAAATACGATTGATTTTAGAGAGAGACAAGGAAATTTTAGTTGATTAACTATATAACCATCCGATGTGTGCCAAATAACACAAGGGGTTAGTGTTGTAGGCTAGATGCCTCATAGTATTGTTGTCCGGTTGACTTCCCGCTGACCAACCTGACATTTGATCTTATCTGAGATGGACACAACTCAGCACTGTTCCCAGACTGCTCTCGCCTCATGTACTCAACATCCGTCCCACTTCAGATTGACTTTCTTATACTCAGTAATGTCAAATGAATTGGTTCTATCTCCGAGAAGAACTGAGGAGATCTTGGCAATTGGAAATTTAATAAGGATCATTTTTGCTAAGAACCATTGTTTCAATAGAGCTAAATAAGTAAGCACGCATACCACTGAGCTACCGGCGCCCTCGGGTAATTAATATGAAAAACCTCTTGTTTATTGAAAATTTAAGCCCTTCTTGGATGAAATACTTCAAAAGGACTTGAACTCTACTCACTCTCCCAGTCCAATGTCATAGGACGTGAGGACTATGTTCGAAGATTTATGGAGGTCATATGTCGTCTCTTCTTTAGTCGTACCGTACATAGTTGGCATCCGACCAAACGTGGGCCTTTTGTCAACTTCGGTTACATTCCGAGGATCTGAATGGACAGAAAAACTAACACCAGTTGACTTGGCTGAGTGTGGTACTGGCGCCAATCTCTAGACGCGTGCTTCGGCACCCAAACATTTTTGCGGGAATGTGAATTTTTATTTAAAAAAAAAGATATACGTTGTGACTCATGCCCTGGCTTTAATTACAAGGTCCTTCACCTGCTACCAGAGCGCTCTTTCGTCACTCTGGTGGACATATGGGAATCCTAAACGTACACCCTGTAATGAATGTATCGACACAAAATTTAGTATCCCTGCATCAACAATTGATTTTTCGTTAAGACGATCGATTGGTGTTAGAGGGAGAGAGAAAACTTAGTTGACTGTTGCATGCTGGGAAAAATTATAGATGATTCACTGAATTTTTACTTTCTTATACCGATAGTTTAAGGAAGTATTGTAATCGTGCGAAAATCCGAGATCGAGGTTTCAACTGATTTTCACGCTTCAAGGTTCCCTGAATATCGTTTTTCGCTGTGGTGTGTGCGCTCTCTACCGCAGACACGAACGATGAAATTTGGAATGAAGGGGTCTCATGTTTTAACTTAGGTCTGATAAGATTTTGGCCGAAATCGAACAAACATTGAGACCATTTTCCTCCGGGACTTAACTACACTTTCCAAGATACAGCTTATGTTTATGACCTAATCAAAACTTTTTTCGAATAGTTGTAGAGAATACTAAAATACATAATTTATATGAAATATGATTTTTTACAGGTCGTCCGGTTTTCAAGATACATGCCGAAAACCATCTTGAAATGTAGTTTTGAAACAGATATTTTTAGACGTTTCCTTGATTTACGAAAACGGTTAGTCCTACTGCAAAATTGATTCTTACCAAAATTGTTCCTTATAAAATTTACAATCGTTAATAAGTCCTCTTTGATGTAGGATTACGAGTAAGGTAATAACAGTAATAACTCATAGCAACGAACTTTAAAATATGTTTTTTGTATTGGTAGTTCCTTAAAAAAATTATAGGTTAGGTTTTATGACTCATTCCCGGGCTTTAACTACAAGGTCATATCGCCTACTACCAGAGCGCTCTTTCGTCACTCTGGTGGACATGAGTCCGACTCTACTGTGGCAGTCCTAAATTTTGCCTAATTCTAGGGCAGGGGTCTTTAACGAGTACCTGACATCATACAGGCTCGGGACCATCGCTTAACGTCCCATCCGAAGGACGGCGTGCTTCAGTTTATTTTACCTCCCAGATTAAATAGACCTAATAAACCTATCTTGAGCTCAGAAGACAAGCAAGCATACCACTGAGCTACCGGCGCCCTCTAAAAAATTATAAAAATTATTATTAATATATGTGACGTGACCATTACAGGATTTTCTTATACCAACAACGCTTACAGATCTCTCTCCCCTTCCCTTCTCAAAATCATTTCATTTTGTCTCAGTACAGCGTTATCTTGAGAGTAGACATTCTTATACCCAGTAATGCAAGTATGATATATTTTTGAGAAGGGGGTAAGAGAGTGGATCTGTAAGGGTGGTTGGTATAAGAAAGTCCTATACTGTTATTTTTTCTTTGAGTGCTTTGCCCAGATACCCTTAACTATTTTTACTTTTATCTGTTTCGTTTCTCTATTAAACCCTTTGCCGACCCATGTTTTACGTCTCTCCCACATCTTCCAGCTGATCCCTGGGGTAAAGTTTACTGAAACCATGCCTCTCAATTTAGCTTTTATTGTATGAACAACTGGACTTTATTTATTTATTATTACTTTATTATTATTATTATTTAAATATTTAATTCTTTATTTTTAGTATTTACAATCGGTAAATCACCGTATTGTGATGTCCGTAAGAAAAGAGAAAAGTATATACAGAGCTTGATAACAAAATTAATGAACAATAAATTAAATATTCTCAGATATACACAAAATAAGAAAAAAAAAATATATTTATTTATTTACAAAGAGATATATATTTACAACTGAGAGAAAAAATGTCAATATCAAAATGTCAAGAGAGGTGAAATCACCCAGTGGTGATACTATATAGGCACTCATTTATGGCTAATCACTGTCACTGCTATTGGCACTTAATGCGTCAGTTGTGTATTAATTTTATCATATTCACTGGAACATAGGAAATTTGAATTCCCCAGCTGTAGTATAGGGGAAGTTCTTTATTAAGTTTATTATATTCACTGGAACACAGGAAATTTGAATTCCCCAGCTGTAGTATAGGGGAAGTTCTTTATTAAGTTTATTATATTCACTGGAACACAGGAAATTTGAATTCCCCAGCTGTAGTATAGGGGAAGTTCTTTATTAAGTTTATTATATTCACTGGAACACAGGAAATTTGAATTCCCCAGCTGTAGTATAGGGGAAGTTCTTTATTAAGTTTATTATATTCACTGGAACACAGGAAATTTGAATTCCCCAGCTGTAGTATAGGGGAAGTTCTTTATTAGGTTTATTATATTCACTGGAACACAGGAAATTTGAATTCCCCAGCTGTAGTATAGGGGAAGTTCTGTATTAATTTTATTATATTCACTGGAACACAGGAAATTTGAATTCCCCAGCTGTAGTATAGGGGATGTTCTTTATTCATTTTATCATATTCACTGGAACACAGGAAATTTGAATTCCCCAGCTGTAGTATAGGTGAAGTTCTTTATTAAGTTTATTATATTCACTGGAACACAGGAAATTTGAATTCTCCAGCTGTAGTATAGGGGAAGTTCTTTATTAAGTTTATTATATTCACTGGAACACAGGAAATTTGAATTCCCCAGCTGTAGTATAGGGGAAGTTCTGTATTAATTTTATTATATTCACTGGAACACAGGAAATTTGAATTCCCCAGCTGTAGTATAGGGGATGTTCTTTATTCATTTTATCATATTCACTGGAACACAGGAAATTTGAATTCCCCAGCTGTAGTATAGGTGAAGTTCTTTATTAAGTTTATTATATTCACTGGAACACAGGAAATTTGAATTCTCCAGCTGTAGTATAGGGGAAGTTCTTTATTAAGTTTATTATATTCACTGGAACACAGGAAATTTGAATTCCCCAGCTGTAGTATAGGGGAAGTTCTGTATTAATTTTATTATATTCACTGGAACACAGGAAATTTGAATTCCCCAGCTGTAGTATAGGGGAAGTTTTGTAACAGGTCAGAAATTCGATGTTGAGCTTTCACCGGAATTTCATTCGTTTTCCGAACCCCTCATATTAAAAATGAAAAAAAAAATTACTGTCTGTGTGTCTGTGAACAAGATATCTATTCTAAAAGACACACATTGATTTTCAGCCAAATCGACTAAAAGGATGTGGTGTATTAGATGGGGCTTAACACAACAATCCTACTAACTGTCGAAGTAATGGAATGTATCTACACGAAATTTACTATATGATTTAGAAGTTCCTGAGTAAGACAACTATTAATTTCAAGCAAATCGGTGTATCAGGTTCGGTGGGAGAGTGGAAACTTAGTAACCATTTTTGCTTATCCTTCTCGCGGGCGGCAAGTTATGCATCGTTGCGTTATATAGTTGTGTTCTGTATCCTTGTACTGCACACGGCCATTGATCTCCCCATTCCACTGACTGACTACAATTTTCCATGGTCCGCTGAAGGACACAAATCAGTTTCGTTCTGGTTAGCCACGTCCGGGGTGCGCCCTGGAGTTTCCTGCCAGTTCTAACCAGAGTGCGCCCCTTAACAAGTTTTTCCAGAAGGATAACATAACCACAAATTAATGTATCGTCATTATGTCAACCACAGACTTTCTGAAGATATATCTAGAAAATGAGATAACGCCATGTTGGAAAAATTAATGGCAACGAGATTTGTAAATCACGGGGCTCTAATGCGACCGATGATGCCAGGATATATTAGTGGGCTCCATCGTACCATTGGCCAAAGCTGGAGGGCTAGTCGTGGGCTACACCATCCTAATTCCATCCCTGGTCTGGATGGTAGATAATCCAGGGATGAGGTATCTAATGTCAATCTCAAAATATAAGTTTTAATAGTAAACTCGGTCTGCCACCACTGCTGGTCAGAGGCTGGCAGAATGAGGTTGAGCTGGGGATCACCCGGGCTATCGTGGTCCCCTCTACCTCTCAAATTGGAAGAATGAATCCTCTAGTCCGTGCCCTCCATTCTGCCACACTTCCCCCAACGACGGCTTAAGCGTCAATGGCCTAGAAACCTCCTTAGCAGCAGTAGTGACAGTGATTAGTTACAAATGAGAGGAAATCAGTGGCTAGGAAGTGTCACCACTGGCTGATTTCTCCCCTCTTGACATTTTGACAGTGCCATTATCTCTCTATTAGCATATTTGCTTGTTGTATTTATTTTTAAACATTTGCAAATATCTATTAGTAAATTTAAAAAATAATATATTTTTTGCTATTTGGCAGACGAGGATGTGGCCCGTGGTCCCACCGAAATATCGCCCTTAATAAGATTTATCTATATAAATATAAATATAAAATATTTATAAATAAAATATAAATATATTTTATTAAGAATTTATACTCATTTAACTCCTATTATTTAAAAAAAAGTTAGTTATAATGACTCATGCCTGAGTTTTAACTACAAGGTTGGTCATAAAGTTTGCCTACCCTAAATTCTTATTCATTTAGGGTAGGGGTCTTTAACGAGTACCTGACATGGTACAGGGTCAAAGACAAGTATCATTGCTTAACGTCTCATCCGAAGGACAGAGTGCTTAAGTTTATTTTACCTCCCAGGTACTCGTTAAAGAGGAATAAAAAATTTAGGGTAGGCAAAATTTAGGACTCCCACAGTAGAGTCGGACTCATGTCCACCAGAGTGACGAAAGAACACTCTGATAGTAGGCGATATGACCTCGTAGTTAAAGCCCGGGCATGAGTCATAAACACTAACTAAACTAACCAAACTATATAAATTTTACTCATTTTGTATATATATTTATATATATATCATATATATATATATTATTTAATATTCATGTCATCAAATATACGTATGGTTTGTTTTTTTACCGAGTGTAAATACGACAAATAATAAAGAGATTTATTTTTGTAAAAAACATTAATAGTCACTCTAAAACCAATTTACTGAATTGGTTGAAAATTAATAGGTGTCTTACACCATGGCACCATTACCATCAGGGACTTCTGAATCCTCATATTAAATTGCGTGTTGATACATTCGTTACACTGACGGTTATTAGGGGTTTTGAGTCAAACCCCCCCTCCTAAATCTCCTTCTTTCCTTTGACCGATTTGGCTGAAAATTGTCAGGTGTCGTCCTTATGAGATTCCGAATACAGATACTGAATGTCGTGTCGATACATCGGAAGTTCATCATGTTCATAGTTAGGAAAAAAAATTAAATTCTAGTGAAAACTCAAGATCGAATTTCTGAGAGTTTACTTAACTTATATAAAGCTGAGGAAATGAAATAAATTTGCTGAATGAACAGGGTCTGAGTTGCAGTGCGAGGTCTATTTCTGTAAGATCGTCGAACTCTACGCCAGATAATGTGATTCCTCACATACGGTACTTTTCAATGGCATGATGACAGAAACCAAAATAAATTTTTCCTTGATGGCAATACGAAGTATAGGGGAAGTTATGTAATCGGCCTCTGTGTGTGTATGTTTCATATAGATGGAATGAATGTATCGACACGAAATTTTATATGTGAATCCAGAACCCTCTAACAACACCTATTGATTTTCATCCAAATTGACAAAAGGGAAAAGGGATTAGGAGGGAGGCTTAACATAAGGTCTTTATGCCGATAGAATGAATATATCAAGATGAATTCTATTTCTATCTATTCATATGTCAATTCAAAACCATCTAAAAGGATGACACTTATTAATTTTCAGGGAATAAGTTGTTAAGTCGAAAAATGGCCAAAATGAGTTAAGTCTACTGTGATCATCTCCCAAGCCATCTGCGCACTGTGAAGAAGTTGGGAGCTCAGGACTCTAATACTTTCGGAATTATAAAGATGTGGGTTTCTTGGTATCTCGTAAAATTGTGTATGTTCTCCGTTAATTCAACTTAATCTACTTCTTTGAGGAATCATTCACGAGATAACTGCATTAAATCATTTATTCACTACGGCAGACTATTCCAAGTGTAGAGGGCGTTTTCGGTTAAATCAACTTTAGACAGGCATCATTCACGAGTATTTCAAAAAGTATGGTTAATAATTAGGTAAGTGATGGGGAATGATTAGGTGACTAAGGGAAAATCCAAGAAAGGATTAACAATATTCATTTTCATTCATTCCTATAGATTTAGAAGATATATTATTAATAATGATGCAAACATAATTTATTTATTCCAAAAACTGGATTTACACGATTAATGCAAACGTAAAAAAGTGCTGCTCTGAGAAGTTACGAATTCAGACTTACCAATTTATTCCCTGTGACCACAGATATATAATATGTACGTAGGCAGTGTTAATAAAATATGTTTTGTACCTATTTTCGATTGAGCGCAGTTCCATACAAGGATTATGTGGAGATATACGATTTGGCGCAATTTCCGACCAACTTCTACTACACTTGGTATACCTGAGAAATTAAATATGTAACATAAATTATTTTATTTTTTTCCATTTTCCTTGTCTGAGATGGGATACTAAAGTGGGAGGGAGATTTGGTGATGTTATGAAGAGTTGACCATTAGCTACGTCCTAAGGGTGTGGTACGGATGGGGTCTGTCAGACCGTTATGGGGCTTTATGGAGGCATATAATCCACCGTTATGATCCACAACAGGCTATGTCATATGGCACTTATTGCCATCTTAAATATTACACTGGATGGGCTTTATGTTTATGTCAGTTTTTGACAACCCATTTGTGCCGCAAAATTTCATTTCTATTTTTATATTTTTTCTGCAAACCCAATTTACTGATTCTTAACTGAAAACTGGGCCTTCTTAATCCTCATGAAATATTTTTTGTAGATACATTAATTACATCTGTATTTAATAATAATAATAATAATAAATTTATTACCGTTAAACCTATACATGGTAATAGGATACGTCAAAAGAATTTATACAATAAGATAGCTTATAAATTAGATTTATAACTACTTGAATCTAACACACGTTTAATAATAACACAATTATTTAAAAAAGTAAAATGAAATTAATGAAAAATAAATAAATAAATACTTAAAAGTATATGAGTATAACAAAAATAATAGATACATTTATAATAAGTAGACACATTTTTCAATTAAATAAAAATTAAGAAAACAATTACTTAACTATAAAAATATATAAAAAAAAAATAAAATAAATATATATGTATATAAATCAATTATAAATGAATAAATAAAACAATAACGTAGATTGGACAGAGTGGAGGAACTCTGCCCAAAAAATAAATATGAAAGCGAATCAAATAATATTTTTGGATATGAAACATGATTCTTGATTGTGTTTATTTTATTTTTTTTGAATAGTGAGAATATAATTATGTTTCCGTGTAAAGAGTTTCCTCTAACATAAACATTTTTAGTTGAAGTTTAAATTTTTTTATTGTATCTATTGACTTCAAGAAGGGCATTAAAAAAATTAATTCCTTTATGAGTTATACTTTTTTTCAAAAAGAGAAGAGCAATGTTTAGTTATTCGAAAGTCTTCTTTCTTCCTGGTATCGTAATCGTGACTAGTATTGTTGAGAGGGAAAATATTTTTATTTTTCCTAATAACCATTAATGTTTCAAATATAAACAGCGATGGCAAAGGCAGGATTTTAAGTTATTTAAATATTTCTCTGCAGCTTGTTTTTTGGGTAATTAGGGTGTGGATAATATAATCCAGGGTGTGGATAATTTAATAGGGTGTGGAGTGTATTTTATATATATTTTTTTCACAATAGATTACTTGTTTAAAATTTTTTTTATATATATTCTAACTCCACACCCTATTACATTAAGTTCTGATGTAATGAATGTATCTACAAAAATTATTACATGATCTTATTCAGATTTTTGAATCTTCATAATAAATTTCTTGCTGTCGATTTGGATGAAAATGATTAGTTTGTGAGTTTTTGTGACTCGTGCCTAGGCTTTAACTACGAGGTGGACATGAGCCCCCATCTACTATTTTGCCTACCCTAAATTTTTATTCACCTATGGTAGAAGTTTTTAACGAGTACCTGACATCATGTAGGTTCGTGAGCATCGCTTAATCCAAAGGACGGCGTGCTCAAGGTTTTTTCACCTCTCGGATAGAAAACCCAAGGGCGTCGGCTGAGTTTCGAACCATCGATCTTAAGCTCAGAAGGCAAGCATGCTACCGGGGCTCAGGTTGGTGTTCTTATTGGGTTTTGGATTCATATATAAAAATTCTATATTTTCATTTCATCAGTTATTAGGATATTCGACCGATTTGGCTGAAAATTGATATATGTCGTCCCTATGGGGTTTTGGTTATACTTATAAAACTTTTTTGTGCCCACAAATATACGTCTCATACAGTCATGGAACCCTGGTGAATACGGGAATTGTATATCTGTTTGTTTACATAACTTTTTCTATACTTCATACTACTGGGGAGGTTTAATGGAGTATGGGGCGAACATGGACAGTTGAAGACATACAAAGCACATACAAAGACAAATTTGAGTGTATACAATCTCCAGCAGGCAGACGGCAGATGTCTAGGGCACGTGGGGAGGTTCGCCTTTTGTGGTACGCCGGCTTTATTATAGTTCAAGTGGCGCTCTTATATAGAAATCATATGAATACTAGTCGAACGGGAGGGGGAGATTTAAAAAAAAAAATGTCATTCACCCTTAGAAGTCTAGGTGCCACTGAGGTTGACAATACAAGGCCGTTGTACAGGGCTCTAAATACCAGAACAGTAAGCGTATGTCGGTTGCAGAAATAACGAGTTTTCATGGAATTACTATATAGAAATGAAAGACGTTGTCTTTCTACTGTTTTATTTTTGACCAGAACCGGACTTCAACGTAACAGCGTCATCATCAGTGGCCCATTCCACCCACACAGCGTAGAGGTTAATGGACAACTGTGTGGGTGGAATGTGCCACTGATGATGTCGCTGTTGCGTTGAATACTCCCCTTTGATCTCTCCCCCGTATTCTCTAATTCGTCAACCTCAATTATCTAATCAAAATTCGGTGTTGATACATTCAATTTATCGAGAGTTATCGTGTTCATAGACACAAATAACCATTTTTTTTTTTTTTTTTCTTCACTTTTGGAAACAGTATGTCAGAAAACATGAAATTTTGTTTCAAAATGTACATAATATCAAAAGTTATACGGGTTTTTGAAGTTTATGGAGTAAAAAACTGAAAATAACCTGGAATTTTATGGGACCTGTCTAGACTCCTTGTAAAAGAAAAAAACGATTAATTTCATTTTTGACTTTAGTTGTAAATATTTTTGTTGAATATTTCATTGTCCTATTTAGTTAATGGTTATAACATTTAAAACATGGAAAACATTTTTGTACTATCCTTAAGACACTGAATAAATCTATGTTATTCGATCTTTTTTTTTTTACTTACAAAGAGATATTTACAACTGTATAAAAAATTAATCTGTGGTCACAGGGAATAAATTGGTAAGTCTAAATTCGTAACTTTTCAGGGCAGCATTTTTTTACTTTTGCATTAATCGTGTAAATCCAGTTTTTGGAATAAATAAATTATGTTTGCATCATTATTAATCACATACCTTCTAAATCTATAGGAGTGAATGAAAATGAATATTGTTAATCTTTTCTTGGATTTCCCCTTAGTTACCTAATCATTCCCCATCACTTACCTAATTATTTACCATACTTTTTTAATTACTCGTGAATGATGCCTCTCTAAAGTTGATTTAACCTAAAACGCCCCCTTCACTTGGAATAGTCAGCCGTAGTGAATAAATGGTTAAATGCAGTTATCTCGTGAATGATTCCTCAAACAAATAGATTGATTTAACCGAGAACATACACAATTTTACGAGATACCAAGAAACCCTCATCTTTATAATTCCGAAAGTATTAGAGTTCTGAGCTCCCAACTTCTTCACAGTGCGCAGATGGCTTGGGAGATGATCACAGTACTCTTAGAACAGTATATTTTTTGATTATTAAGTTTTTTTAGAATTTTTGTTTCATAGTATTTATCTTTTCAATGTATCTGTATGAATACATAACAGATCTCTATCGTTGAATAGGACTGTGGGCGATATTGAAAATGTGGGCGCATGTCCGCCCAGACTTGAAGGCGCAGGTGTTCCGCCCACAGTAAGATACCTAAATACATAGATATATCATTATACTATTCATGAAAACATTATAGATCTATGGTCACAGGGAGTAACTTGTTAAGTCGTCAAATGGCCAAAATGAGTTCAGTGTACTGTGATCATCTCCCAAGCCATCTGCGCACTGTGAAGAAGTTGGGAGCTCAGAACTCTAATACTTTCGGAATTATAATGATGTGGGTTTCTTGGTATCTCGTAAAATTGTGTATGTTCTCGGTTAAATCAACTTAATCTACTTCTTTGAGGAATCATTCACGAGATAACTGCATTAAATCATTTATTCACTACGGCAGACTATTCCAAGTGTAGAGGGCGTTTTCGGTTAAATCAACTTTAGAGAGGCATCATTCACAAGTATTTCAAAAAGTATGGTTAATAATTAGGTAAGTGATGGGGAATGATTAGGTAACTAAGGGAAAATCCAAGAAAGGATTAACAATATTCATTTTCATTCACTCCTATAGATTTAGAAGATATATGATTAATAATGATGCAAACATAATTTATTTATTACAAAAACTAGATTTACACGATTATAGTAAAAATGTACTAAGAGTTGTGCTCTTGTGCGTTGAATGATAAAGACTAGCGTTCTTCGTTCCATGAAAACTCGTTATATCTGCTACAAGCATATGCTCCAGCAGTGCATATGCACCACTGTTCCAGTGCTCAGAGCCCTGTACAAAAGGTCTTGTATTGTCATCCTCAGTGGCATGCAATGTTGAATCTATACTTATAGGGGTAGATTTTTATTTTGGCTTCTCCTCTCTTTAGCCGAGTATTCATATGATTTCTATATGAGGGAGCCGTTTGAAGTGTAATAAGACCGGCGGATTACAAAAGGGGTTACTTCCCCACGTGCCCTTCCCATCTGTCGTCTGTATAATTTGTATTGCTGGGGATTGTACTTTACTGAAACTCTACTCTCGATTAAACGGCTTAATGATGTGGGCGGAATTCACGGAATAATCACGGTTAACTCAAAACCCCCGCCATCTTAGCTGCTGCTGAACTTCACATTCACACCTCATTTACACTACACCATCTCACACAAATCGAAAACTGGTGCAACACATAGAAAATAAAACTTAATACAGAAAAATCACAGCACATCACATTTACACATCGACGTCACACACGTCTCTCACGAAACAGGCTGAACCGTCGACTCAAAATACTCTACGGAGTTCTAGATAGACTATCATCATTAGACGACACAAAAACGGAACTGTTACACTTACTTACTTAGACTGTTATGGACATACGGATCACAAATATAGCAAACGAATTCAGGCGTTTCAGTCAAAAAACCTCAGACTCATAACACAGTGCTCACCATACACAAGAGAACACTTCATAACGATCTTATGATACACACAGTACCCGACACAATACAAACTACTTACATACTGTTTTTTACCAAACTTTACACAAATACTTACCCAGAAATACGTACTTTATCTTCACAACACTTACCACATAACTCTCACGGCTTACTGCCTCCTTGAATCATATTCGTTATTAATAATTTTCAACATTATTTTCCTTTACTTTTATCATCTCTCTTACTACCCATCCATCAAAATTTTATTAAAATTTCTTTTTATTATTTTTTTGTTTTTGTCCTAATAATAATTATAAGTTTTCGTCCCGAGGATCTACCACTGGGTGGCCTTCCTCTCATATGCCATTCACGCCACCATTTCTATACCTAGCAACAGTTGTATCTTTATAAATAAAATACAAAAAAAACAAACTCAAAATCCCTATTAATAATATTAGTCAACACGAAATTTAGAATAACGATTGCCGGTGATTTATCAACGAATATTTTTTATAACATTATATCCATATATTATTCTATATCTTGAAGGACATACCTCAGATCGTTCATTAAATAAAAACAATTTGATAATGACTTTTGACATTTTTTACGATATGTAGGTATGTAGATTCGAACGTACAATTTGTTGTCAAATTGTTATCTTTGAAGACTTGCTACACCCACTCGATCCATCTTAACTAATTCTGACAGACAAGAAACAACAGATTGTCAGTTCATTGAACAGAACAGAATCTCATCAGGTCTGTTCAAACAAACCTTTATCACTATGACAAGAAACAAACAAAAAAAAAAAAAATTATTCCATTTGTTTAATCTGAATCTTTCACTATGAGTCACGTTATGGAAAAACGTTAGACAACACCTGCTCTTATTGATCTCATTCGCCCGGAGGCGAAAAGCAGAAAGGATACATAATAAAAATCGGCATATCACCGGCTATGTACTTCCCCACAATGTATTAATACTGCTCAGTCCTTATAGTGCCCATATTTTTTTTTCAAATTTTAAAATATTTTTTATTATGCATATTTACAATCGATACAGACAGATCATAAGTAAATTTGTTGACAATAGGTAATGGAACAATTTATGTACAATGTAACTAAATACAAGAGAGAAAAAAATAAAATAGAATAAATAATAACAATAAAAAAATAATAATAATAATAAAAATGTCTCCGTGAGTCATGAAGAATTTGTACAAAATAATAACTATGTATACAATGAGTAATGCCCATACTAGCTCATTTTTCGCACTGAATCACTTTTTGAGAAAAAACGCTTACTCTCACTTTTTTTTTTTTTTTTAATTAATAAATTTACCATTTTTTTTTTCTAAAATCAAAATAAAGTGAATTACAAAAAAAAAATTCTAATCGGAGAGAACCTTTTATATTTAGAGTTGGAAATTTTTATCTACCATCATAAATATTAAAAGTTGGAAAATTTTAAACTTTTTTTATTTTTAAAAACCTTTTAAGGAACCTGTTTTTCCATCCATATCGGTAACGGTACACATCGTATTCGGGGATACATAGTTGTGATCGAAAGTTTTTTTTAAAACTGTTACAATGGAGTGTGGTATTTTACAGTTGTAAATAATTTACACATTATGAAGATTAAAACAATAAAACGCAGACAATTAAGACTATTAAGAGTTTGTGTCTGCGGAGTCATAAATCAAAATCTGCTACCTGTTGTACCCTTCAAAAGTAAAATTGCAGTATGGTTAGAGTGTGTCATTTGCACCCTGTCGTATTTTTTATTTTATTTTATCATTCAATTTAAGAAAAACTTATAATAACTCACTTTTCAAATACATTCTACTTTTTATTATGTTTATTTTATTACTTTTTATTAGAAAATTTTTTTCTTATTTTTACTCACTTTTTCGACCCCCGAAGTGAGTATGGGCACTGTTCCTATAATAAATTTTTTGTCAATACCTTCATTACTTTGGCAGTTTTTAGGGTTTTTGAGTTGAGTTAAGCTAGCTCCTTTAAAACCACTCTTCCCTTCGGCTCAATTTGCTGAAAGCCTGCATGGATCGTCCTTATGATGTATTGAATTTAAATATAAACATTAGTTTCTTTTATCTGGGAGATGAAATAAACTTAACCCCGTCCTTTGGATGGGACGTTAAGCGATGGTCTTGAGCCTGTACGATGTCAGGTACTCGCTACAAGACTCCTGCCCTAGGTGAATAAAAATTTAGGGTAGGCAAAATTTAGGACTCCCACAGTAGAGTCGGGCTCATGTCCACCTGAGTGACGAAAGAGCGCTCTGGTAGTCGGCGATATGACCTCGTAGTTAAATCCCGGGCATGAGTCATAAAACCTAACCTAACCTATAAAATTTATAATTTATATTTAAACTTCCCCAGCTTGTATTAATACTGCCAATTTTTTGTCGATACCTTCATTACTTCGGCAGTTATTAGGGTTTTTGAGTTGAGTTAAGCTTGCTCCTTTAAAACCTCTCATCCCTTCGGCCCAATTCGCTGAAAGTCTGCATGGATCGTCCTTATGATGTATTGAATTTAAATATAAAATTTTATCTCAATACATTCATTACTTCGGCAGTTATCGCGTTCACAGACAACAAATGTCCTTTAAATGTGTGAATGAAGTTTTATTTGTGTAACCAGAACCCTACATGGACCTATTGATTTTCTGTCAGTTCGGCCAAAGTGAAGAGGCCAATGTAATGAATGTATCGAAGCAAAATTTAGTATGAGGACTCAGAAGTCAACTATTGATTTTTAACCTGAACGGTTATTGGTTTTGGAGGCAAAGCGAAAAATTAATTGATTAATCCGTGATGGGGAAGTACATTGTCGTTAATTCATCGACTTTTTTTCATTTTTGGATTCAGGGCTTCTGAAAACATGAATATATATATATTTTTTATATGGTATAATCCATAAGTGAATTTGATGAATGATACATTTTAAAAAAATGAAAAATAAATAAAAAAGATGAAAAGAATGATAAATAAAATTTAAAAAATATATAAAACATAATAATAATAAAACAAAAAAAAAAATTAAAAATATATACATCGAAAGCATATGGTTATGTACAAAATAATAGGTAAATAAAAAAAAATAATAAAGATAAAATAAAGTCGAGTTCAACTCGAGACCTCTCACATGAATAATCAGTGAAAAATCAGTATCGAATTTCTGAATGATTACAAATTATTTTACAAGAGTGGCAGCGTGGGGGAGGGTTCCAAAAAAAGGTGACTTCATCAGAGTATCAATTAATTCAAATGTCCTCCAAAAGCCCCCCGTCAAAAAAAAATATCTCTCCCACTTCCAAAAAATAATCTGAAACCTCAAAAGCAGAGAGAGAGGCAACGTAAACCCTAATTGATGAGCGACCTTGGAAGTCTAGGTCGCGGTGGAGTATTACTCATAATCTATATCTACACCAATACATGAGGAGAGATTTTTTATGTATTTGAGGTAATCTCGAAAACTATTTAACCGATTTTGATGATTCTTTCACCGTTAGGAAGCTTATTTCTTTCCGAATTATTTCTTTACTTTCATCTTTACGCTATATTAAAAGGGAGCTGAGCAGTGATGATAAAAGTGAAGAAAATCAGAGGAGAAACGGTCGTCCGGGCGTCATTTATTGCATACACTGCCTAAACCGTTTAAGATATATCAAAATTATATATGGAGGAATTGTTGGCGTTAAAACGTTCTATAAAAAAGTCTGCGACAGCATATTCTTATCTATCATAGATAGTCTTCAATAGGAGTTTATATCTCTATATATAAATCTGTAGTTATGTTTGTCCTTTTGTTTGTAACAAGTTGGTGCAAAAACTACTGAACGAATTTTAATGAAATTTCATATGTAGCTTCCCTACAAGACTGAATGAGTCATAGGATACGTGAAAAAAAAAAAAATATATGGTCTTGTAATCCAATTTTTTAGTAGTTTACTTGAATTAATCGAAAACTATTAGTCCTATCGAAAAATTGATCCCTATAAAAAAAAGATACTCATAAAATTTTTGACTATAAAATAGAAAATTTCGTATCGATACATTCATTACTTCGGCAGTTATTGTGGTTTTTAAGTTGAGCCCTTCTGTAATCCACCTCTTTTCATTGGCCGATTTTACTGATAATCAATATTCAAATTCTATTGGGAATTATCGTGTTCACAGACAGACGGAAAATTGGCCATTGTTTTTTTCATTTTTGGAATCGAAAATTCTGACCAATTACTTAACTTTCTCTATACTTTGTAAGTAAAACTTTGGTATAGTCGGCTTCTACGACCGGACTACAGCCTCTAGACGGGTGTTGGTTAGCAAGGACTCGTAGCCATGAATAATTCAGTTAATCATGAGAAGACAGCCGCCCTGCGATAACTAGTTAGTTAACTATGTCTCCCGAGGGCAAGGCCTGCCTAAAGGGCGACCTGGAGTTAGACGGCATGGATCCTATGCATATGGCATGAGTAACGGAGCATTAGGGCATTAGTTGAGTCCAGTTAGTCACGTCGGAATGCTCTACATTTCTCTGTCGGGGAGGAACTGGAAACAACCACGTATATACATTAATAATAATAATAATACATTTATTTCCGTTAAACCAATACATGATAATAGGATACGTCATAAGAATTTATACATTAAGATAGCTTATAAATTAGATTTATAACTATTTGAGTCTAACACAACTATGATTAGTGGTAATAACAAAACTGTTTAAAAAAGTTAAATGAAATTAATAAAAACTGAATAAATAAATACTTATAAATATGAGTACAAAAAAAATAATTAATACATAGATACATTTATAATAGATACATTTTTCAATTTAATAAAAATTATGTTAACTATTTTTTTAAACTTTTCCGGAAGTGTGTTTATCACAACGATGTTTCGGGACGTTCTTACTCATGCCCGGGCTTTAACTACGAGGTCATATCGCCTACTACCAGAGCGCTCTTTCATCACTTTGGTGGACATGTGCCCGACTCTAGTGTGGGAGTCCTAAATTTTGCCTACCTTAATTTTTATTCACCTAGGGGCAGAGGTCTTTAACGAGTACCTGGCATCGTACAGGCTCGGGACCATCGCTTAACCTCCTATCCGAAGGACGGCATGCTAAAGTTTATTTTACTTGCCCTCTAACCTCATCTTTGGATGCTTTGACTGAAAATCAATGTGTCGTCCCTGCGGGGTTCTCAATTAATTTGAGGATTCAGAGATATTGATTTTCAGTTCGATTGGTTTTGGAGTACCTAAGGGCAAAAATGTAGTCGATTAATTTGGCTGAGGAAGATGACTTTGAAGAATTTGAACCGACAAAGCAGGACAAAAATTCCTAAATTAAATTTTGGAATTTGTGTTGGAATTGAGCAGAAATATGCGAAACGGTTATGGTTGAATCGAGGAAATTATCTTGTAAATTGGATGTTGAACATATCTTAAAATAATCTCTATTTACATTCTAGAGATGTTTTAAATTCTTAAATTATAATCTCTCGTGAAACTGAAATTAGGTGACATTACTGTACTCTGGTTTTATTTAATTCTTCAAGAATTCAAATCACTCGAAGAAATTGTCATGTCTTACTTTGGTAAAAATACAATAGATGACTAAAATGGTCGGTTAGCATGATTGTAATACAGTATTATTGTTAGTTATTGTAACTCATGCAACCCGGGCTTAAACTACTAGGTCATATCGCCTACTACCAGAAAGCTTTTTTTGATAGACATGAGCGCGACTCTACTACGGGAATTCTAAACTTTTATTCAATTAGTGTTGTGGTCTTTGCTTAACTTCCCATCCGAAGGATGGCGTTGTTAATAAATAACATAGACTAGATTTTGAAAAATGATATAATTATATTTCATTTCAAATACAAGGGCCAGTCGGCGTAGTTAAAAGGAAAAACAAAAATAAACAAAGTTAACTCTCCTGATGTGGAGGGGTGAATGTGGAAGATGGGCTGATGAACTGATCTCCAAACAAGGCCGAGAAGATCTGGGAGTAGGCTGAGGACGCCGTCACACCAGATGAGCCAAGTACCAGACTTCAGAGGTCCACGGAAAGGCGATCCGGATTGACGAGAGAAGTTGGTGGCCTTGAGGAGAACCCTAATGTCAACAGGCTGAAGGACCATGGAAGACTAGCTGTCCAACACTGACCAGCGGTCATAACACGAACTATTCCCCACTCCCCCACATTCATAGGCTCCTCCCATAAATTGTTAATATGATGTAATATAAACATAAGAATAAATTACATGAGTAATATTGACCATAGTTATTATGATAATAATATTAATAATTATTAGAATAATTAATGAAAGAAAACTTAAGAAAAAATACCTCTACAAAAATCAAAAATTAATTAAATGTTGCGCTAACATAACCGCCCACCAAATTTTATATGAAAAAAAAAAAATTTAAAGAAATTACTTCTCTGAGTCACCCGATTGGGGAATCAGTGGCACACACTTAGATAGGGGACGTTTAAAAATACCCTTAAGAGTATGAACACTTACAACCCTAACAATTCCGTCGGGACCTGGGAAGACGTCAGTTATTCTTCCGCGAGGCCATTGAGCAGGTGAGGAATGTTTGTCCCAAAGAAGAACCAAATCACCGACATGAGGATGGTAAGTAGTTCTAAACCATTTTGGTCGTTGTTGGAGAGTTGTAAGATATTCATTCCTCCATCGTTGCCAATAGTGTTGAACTCTTTGTTGTACGAGTTGCCATCTGGTGAGTCGATTCTCAGGACTGTCCGTAAAGTCGACTTCTGGTCTCGTTGTTAGAGCTGTCCCAATCAAGAAATGACCTGGAGTAAGAATGTCTAGATCAGTAGGATCTGATGTTAAGGCACAAAGAGGTCTTGAGTTTAGAATCGCTTCAATCCTTGCGAACAAGGTGGTGAGCTCTTCGAAAGTGAAAGCTGTATCATTGAGAACGCGTTTAAAATGACTCTTCACGCACTTGACGCCGGCTTCCCAGATACCTCCGAAATTGGGTGAGTAAGGAGGGTTAAAAACCCATTCCACACCTCTCGTCAGTAGATGGGAAGACAAATCCTCTTGGACAGAATTTTTATGTAACCATTTCTGCATGTCAGAGAGATGCCTTGCCGCTCCGACAAAGTTGCTGCCACAATCTGACAGAATTTTAGTAGGGAGCCCTCTACGTGAAATGAATCTATCGAGCGTGGCCATGAAGGACGCTGTCGAAAGATCAGATACCAGTTCCAAATGAAGAGCCTTAGTAGTCATACATACAAACAGACATAAATATGATTTGCTAACAGGCGCATTTCTTCTCCGAGACTCCCTGATAGAAAATGGGCCGGCAAAATCGACGCCAACATTAATAAAAGTTCGGCCAGCTTCAAAACGACACGTAGGCAAACTGCCCATCAGAGCCTCAGCTGGCTTTGCTGAAAACTTATAACAAATGTCACATCTAAATAACTCTTGTCTGATTAAACGCCTTGCTGAGAGGATCCAGAAACGTTGACGTATCAAGGCATGGAGTTGATTTAGACCAGCATGCAAATACAAGTGGTGATAGTGACGTATTATAAGTCTAGAGAGGTGGGAATGATGAGGTAGGATGATAGGGTGCTTCATACCTTCAGGAAGAGGTGATTGTTGAAGACGACCGCCCACCCTCAAAAGTCCCAAGGGATCCAAGAATGGAGTCAGACCTCGGAGATTAGTGGAGGCATAATCCTCGTCGCCACTGTGTATAGCGTTAGGTAAATAACAATTTTTGATAAGACGGATACAGGTTGTCTCCGCCGCGTTCAATTCTCTTAATGTCAAAAGTCCACACAGATTGGAGTTGCGGGCATTCTGGATGAATCGCCGCACATACGATACCGTCCTGAGAAGCTTCATAAATGATGAGAAGTTTTCGATCCATGACACAAGGTCAGGGACGACCTTTGAACTGAGAGTAGCAATTATACCGCCCCTAAGCTCGGGCAAAACTGTTGTCCGGCTACAAAATCTTTCGATCTTTGGCCAGTCATGGACGGGAAGTTGTAGCCAAGACGGTCCGTTCCACCATAGATCATTACGTAAAATCTGAGATGGGCGGAGACCCCGTGAGGCAGCGTCAGCTGGATTGTCCAATGTGCCCACGTGACGCCAGGACACCTCAGGAATTAACTGTAAAATTTCTACAATACGGTTGGCCACAAAGGTTTTCAATAAATGAGGTGGAGTATGTAGCCAACCTAACACAATAGCGGAATCCGTAAAGAAGAATATTTGATTTATCGAAATTCTATCTCGAAATTTTTTCAGAGAGCTGAATAATTTTGCAAGAAGAAGAGCACCACAAAGCTCAAGCCTTGGGATAGAGAGCGGTTTTATAGGAGCCAGCTTAGATTTTGCTTTCAAGAGAAAAATTTGAACATTGTCATCCGTTACCGTTCTAATATAAATGATGGCCGAGAATCCCTTCTCTGAAGCGTCGCAGAAACCGACGAACTGGCAATCGTTACTGTGTTTCACCGGGATGAAACGTGATAAACGGATGGACACCAATTGGGGAACTTCCATCATGAAATTTTCCCAGTCAAGTTTGACCTCAGTTGGCAGAGGATCGTCCCAGCCGAGGCCTAATTTCCAAATATTTTGCAACAGAAGCTTGGCCAAAAATATCACCGGTGTTAAATAACCTAGAGGATCGAAGATACGCGCAATTGCAGATAGAACACCACGTTTAGTGCACTGAGGACGTGGGGTGGTGATATTATATGAGAACTCATCTGACGGAGCATTCCACTGGACCCCTAACACCTTAAAAACACAATCTTCTCCCTTCGAAAGTGAAATAGACCTTTCATGAAACTTCTCTGGAACTGCCTTGAGCACACTCTCTGAATTGCTGGCCCACTTACGAAGCTCGAAATTACCCTTCATGAGTAAATCAATTAGTTGTTGTTGAAGGCTGAGGGCTTCATCGATACTTGATGCCCCAGTTATGATATCATCCATATATACGTCCTCGCGTAACACTTTGGACGCATGGATGAAATGATGACCTTCATCCAGAGTGAGCTGTTTAAGAACGCGAAGAGCCAAGTAGGGGGAGCAGGACATCCCGTAAGTCAAGGTGCACAATTCATATTCTTTAACGTCATCAGCAGGATCCGATCTCCAGTAAATATGTTGATAAAGACGATCCGGTTCATTGATAAGGATTTGGCGGTACATCTTACAGATATCCGTCACAAACACAATACGATGAAGTCTAAAATTAAGCATGATGTCCGCAATATCAAGTTGAAGTTTCGGTCCAACAAAAAGATGTTGATTTAGAGAGCCGGTAGAAATCGACGACGACATGGACGCATCAAAGACCGCTCTCAACTTAGTTGTTGAGCTAGTCTCTTTTAAAATGCCATGATGGGGAATTATGTATTTCCCAGGAGAGGAAGCGATTTCCATGTGTCCCAGAGAGAGATACTCTTCCATAAAAGTGATATATTCCCGTCTCAATGTGGGATTTCTCAACAATTTCTTTTCCAAGTTGTAGAACCGCTTCAACGCTTGCGATCTTGAATCACTTAATAATGGTGAAGGAGATTTAAATGGAAGAGCAACAACGTACCTCCCTGAAGTCAAACGACGATGAGTCCGGGCAAAATGTTCTTCGCAAAGTTCCTCTTCCGGATCGGCCACAACTCCAATGCTAGGTTCCTCCAATTCCCAGAATCGTTCAAGTTGACGGTGAATAAAGGGAATCGTCGTGAGGGTCAAAACCGATGGCCTGGGGAAGGACTCAAAATCAACTGAATAGGCACCAGTAACAATCCAGCCAAGAGATGTTTTAATGGTGGCTAAATCTGTACCGATAATAGGGATGGGTCTACCTTCCAATATTTTATAGTAAATATCGGCACCTAAAAGGCAGTCGATAGGACGAGGCAGTCCAAAATTCAAATCGGCTAATTTGATCGAAGGGTTAATTTTTCTGATTATAATTTCCGGAACTGCAATAGATGGAAGATCCGACGTTATTTTGGTGACAACTGTGGCGCGGACACCTAGTAGAGGGGCTTTACGATGAATAGATTTCATCTCAAAAAATGTAGTTCCTAAGGACGGAACACTAAGGTCCCCGACAGAACTTATCTGATGGGAATCATTCGCCACCGTCAAGCGGAGTCGCCGAGCACAGTCTGAAGTCACCAATGAGGATTGAGCTCCCGAATCAATGAGAGCACGAACGGGATGAAAACATCCTCGAACATCTGTTATGAAAACAGTAGCAGTACTAAGAAGTATTTGTTGAGCTGGAACATCAAAAGAATTACCACGAAAGGTAAGAATCGATTTCGAAGTTCCTGAAGGCGTCCCCATAGATGGAGGCCTAGTATCTTCAACGAGGGTATTTGTTGAAAAATGAAGTAAGGAATGGTGAAGAGATTGGCAAATGAGACATCTAATTTTAAATTTGCATTCATCGGTAGTATGACCCGAAGTTAAATGATATTTACATCCCTTGAAGGTTTTTACAAAGTGGAAGCGTTGCGACGGCGACAGATTCAAAAAATTGGGACATTTGGTCAAATCATGACCAGACAATTTACAGTATGGACACTTTGAAGTGCGCACATCCGATGGTTTCGAAGCTCTCTTGGACGTCAAAAACACAGAAGAAGATTTATTATGGGACTTCGTTGCCTTCGGGCAAGACGACTTACCGGGTTTGCTGGAAGACAGCTTCAGAATTTGCTGTCTGTCTCTGACAAACTCCAGAAGATCGTTGCATCGCGGAAATTCTTCCTTAATATGCTTGGATTCGAACATTTCCCTTGTTCTCTGGTCCAGACATTGAATAGCAAGATGAAACAAGATAAATTCCGCTTCATGAGGAATTTTTAGAAGTTGAAAAGCTTCCATACTATCACCCACATGAGATAAAAATAATTTATAATTATCGGAAACCTCTGGGTGAGATTTAAATGAGAGAAGTTTGTCCAAGAAGGCTGTAGCTAAGAAACGCTTCTTATCGTAGCGAGCCATCAAAGTCTTCCAGGCTAGGTCATAATTAGCCTCCGTCACAGGTATGGACTTTAAAAGGGATCGAGCCTCACCATTCAGACTAGAAATTAAATAATAAAATTTATCAGTTTTAGACAGTGTCGGTTCATCGTGAATTAAAGAAATGAAAACATCTTTGAAATGCGGCCAATCTGTCAATTCGCCTGAAAAATTTGGAATATTAATTTTTGGGAGGCGCGACCTGGTGTCGTTGATAACAGAAATATTTTGAGTTGGAGTAGCTGCTCGTTCTCGAGCTGGCCTGGGAGGCGGACAAAGCTCCATATGAATCATAAGGATCTCATAGATATAACGTTTCGAGTTCGATAAAATCAAAGAATCTCTATCCGTAGGATAATCCTCGCCTTTCTGAGCATTTACAAAGTATGTTTCCAACGCTTCATTTGTAAAGTTTAATTCACTTCGAAGATTTGAAAGATCGGAGAACATCGCTTGAAATAGATTCGTTTGACTGTTATCTACCTTAGCTGCACGGCCTTGTTCTCGAATAGATTTAATATCTTGACATAAAGAATAAAGTTTGCGTCTTAATATTATTGTCCGAGAATCGGAGAAAGCAGCAACATTAACATCCGCTTCCTCACTTGCCATGATTAAAAGAAAATGAAAATTGAAAATGAAACGAAGTATTTCTAAGAAAATGAAATTAAAATAATAAATATATCTGAAGTTGAAATTAACAAAAGAAGCTAGAGTGAATATAAACAAACATTGAACCTTCTAGTAGAATCAAAACAAATACAAGAACCTAAATGAGTGCCACTGAAAATATTAGGTTGAAAAAATATATATTTATGTATTTTAACACAAGAAAATGATAGACTATAAACTATTTAAAAAATAGATTATAATATAAGAAGAGTCTATCAACATAAAAATAAAAATAGAAATCCACTGATTAATGGATAGAAGAATGTTATTTACCTTGTTATGACCTATTTCCAGATCATAATAATAACACCTGATTACTGTCATAAATGATAACACGAAGGTTATAGGCAGGTATGAGGTGCGCAATAACAAGAAAATAGCTAGATGTACAAAAATAGGATTAAATCCAAAGTAGGATTAGAATACATCTTTGAACAAAATTCAAATACATATTTTAACAAATATATATGTTCCTGGCCGGAATCACCAAATTCTATGTTAATAAATAACATAGACTAGATTTTGAAAAATGATATAATTATATTTCATTTCAAATACAAGGGCCAGTCGGCGTAGTTAAAAGGAAAAACAAAAATAAACAAAGTTAACTCTCCTGATGTGGAGGGGTGAATGTGGAAGATGGGCTGATGAACTGATCTCCAAACAAGGCCGAGAAGATCTGGGAGTAGGCTGAGGACGCCGTCACACCAGATGAGCCAAGTACCAGACTTCAGAGGTCCACGGAAAGGCGATCCGGATTGACGAGAGAAGTTGGTGGCCTTGAGGAGAACCCTAATGTCAACAGGCTGAAGGACCATGGAAGACTAGCTGTCCAACACTGACCAGCGGTCATAACACGAACTATTCCCCACTCCCCCACATTCATAGGCTCCTCCCATAAATTGTTAATATGATGTAATATAAACATAAGAATAAATTACATGAGTAATATTGACCATAGTTATTATGATAATAATATTAATAATTATTAGAATAATTAATGAAAGAAAACTTAAGAAAAAATACCTCTACAAAAATCAAAAATTAATTAAATGTTGCGCTAACAGGCGTTCTTAAGTTTTTCTCACTTTTTTTCACGAAACTTTGCCTATTACTCATTCATTCTCCGTTGGGGTCGTACTCTGAATATATTTAGTCGCTGGGTCGTACTCTATTGGTCGGCAGTTCACCAGGTCATATCACCTACTGCTAGATCGCTGTTCCGTTGCTCTAATGGACATTAGCCCTATTTTACAGTGAGTGTCTAAATTTTACATAGCCAAATTCATTCATCTAGAGTAGAGCTCATTAACGAATATCAGACAGGCTCGAGACCATCGCTTAACGTCCCATCAGAAGGACAGTGTACTCAAGGTTTTTTTCACCTCTCAGTTAGAAACCCAAAACGCTTCAACCGGGTTTCGAATCCGCAATCTTGAGCTCAGAAGGCAAGTTAGTCTGTGACCTTCCACAATATGTCCGCGTTTCTCAATTTAGAAGTTGTAATCAAAATAGTCGTCCAACAATCTTTAGTGTGTTTTCATAGTTACTTTTTGTTACAACCATAGTTCATAGGTTATCTTCTACGAAATAAGGTTTTCTATTTGTATTTTGCCATTTATAGAAGCCGTCTGGCCTAGATCTGAAATGGTTTTCTGAACATTTTGTGAGTTTCTTATCTCTTTGATGGTTTGAAGTAAGCAGAGCTCTGGATAACGTTAGACAGGACTGGAACTACACCAGAAGATCCTTGATCGACTTACATCATATCCAGCCATATCCATTTCTATTCCTCTATTATTTTTGATTCCAAGAACCCTCGAACCCTGTGAGAAGCCATATATGAAGAATGGTATGTCTGCGTTGACCATGTCTAGGCAGACAAATCTCAGTGTGTATTGAAAAAATAGAATTGTGAGTAAATTATGAATTTACAGGTGAATCACCACTAGGGTACTTCCCCAGCACGAATTGATCAAATAAGTTTTCGCTCTCCCTCCAAAAGTACCGTTTCAGTTAAATATCAATAGTTGACTTAGGGACTTCTGAATCTTATTACTTAATTTTGTAATGATACATTTAGTATATCGGCTGTTATTAGTGTTTTTTGAGTTAAGCCCCCCCCCTCTAATCTCGGAAACCGTTGCTTTTTTCTAAAATTCATGCCCGGGCTTTAACTATGAGATCATATAGTCTATTACGAGAGGGATCTTCCGTCGCATTGGTGGACATGAGCCCGACTCTACTCTGGAAGTCCTAAATTTTGCCTACCAAATTTTTATTGATCTAGGGTTAGGGTCTTTAGCGAGTCCGTGGCAACGCACATGCTCGGGACCATCGCTTAACGCGCCATCTGAAGGACGGCATGCTTAAGCATTTTTACCTCCAATGTAAAATAAATTAAAGGCCTCGGCAGGGTTTCGAACTAGGTTAGGTTTTATGACTCATGCCCGGGCTTTAACTACGAGGTCATATCGCGCCTACTAACAGAGCGCTCTTTCGTCATTCTGTGGACTTGAGCCCGACTCTACTATGGGAGTCCTAATTTTGCCTACCCTAAATTTGTATTCATCTAGGGTAGGGGTTTTTAACGAGTACCTGACACCGTACAGGCTCGGGACCATCGCGTAACGTCCCATCCGAAGGACGGCGTGCTTCAGTTTATTTTCCCTTCCAGATAAAATAAACTAAGGGCCTTGGTCGGGTTTCGAACCCACGATCTTGAGTTCAGAAGACAAGCACGCATACTACTGAGCTACCGGCGCCCTCGGCGGTTTCGAACTATATTTGATCTATAATTTATTATTTTATTTCTCACTGAAATCGTCTCATGTCATTGTTTACTTGTCATTCAAGTCGTCTCATCTCATGTTGTCTTCTTGAATTCAATCACCCCAAAATTTCAAATCCGCCTCTTTGAAAATAAGAAATTCCTATTTCCTAATTTTTCAAAGAAATTCAAAAAATTCTATATCGAAAATGGTGTGCGGTCGGGGTCTGTCAGGAGTTAAGTAGACTGGAAAATTGATGATAGGATAGGGATCATTTAAGGACTTTTAAAAAAACCTTCTGAGGACTCAGGGGGAAAAAAAAATACAGAGCCAACGTTAAAAGTGAGGAAAAAACATGGGGGAAAAAAAAATCATCGAAACTCATATATCAAGGGTGTGACAGAGCAGGTGGTCGAGAAGTACGGGGTAACGGTAGATCTATGGCATGAACATTACCGAAAAGGAATGGCATATGTGGTAAGTTCCATTATTTACTCAGATGGAATGAGATGTTCTCGTTGGCTAAAAACAATAACAGTACCAATAAATATTACAGATATGTGTTCAGATCACACATTGAAGGGTATCGTAGATCCACATTCACAGTAACTACTTTAAACATAAGAAAAGGTTCTCCGTGAGTCACTGCCAGTGTTGTAAAGTTAATTGTTGTTGATATGTGAAATAAACGTTCTTAAAAAAATAATGATTCTCTATACTTCTCATTCTTACCTTTCTTTGGTTGCGTGGGTTCGCCAAGACTAACAGTTTTGAAAAATTAAGATGACATGAGGTGCAAAATACATAAAAGAAAAATTACGTCATTCTTATTAGATTAAATATATATTCATGATACATTCTTAAAAACTTTATAATTATTCCTCAGAATCCTTCAAGAAAATGAATAAAGTACCTCTTAAATCTATTAGTATAATTGTTTATGGTCTAACTATTAGTCTTTGTTCGTTGTTCGTTGCGATTGCTGTTGGGTTCTGGATTTCTTCAACCATCAGTCTCTGCTGTCTGTCTCAAAGAAGAAGTGAGCTCCAACGCATCTTCTTCTTTGGTCCGGTGGCTGAATCCTGGATCTGGGATGTTGGCTGGACAAGGGCTGGTTCCTGAAGTGGACTTCTCTCCTCGGTGGCGTCTGAAAAAGTAGCCCAAAGCTGGGTGCGGCTCGCTCCCTCCATTTTTTCTGCCCGTGACTCTTTTGAGTGCCTATTGGTTATTCAATCCCCTTTCCTTAAATACCCCTTACTGCTGGGGGTCTTCCAAAGACTTCCTGCCGTCCAATTCAACTCTTTTCATTAATTCATATTATAATTATTTTAATATATTAGAGAATTAATATCCATATTTTTGGATATTACAGTGTACTTCCCCAGAACGATTAATTTGTAGTCACTCTAGACTGAAAATCAATAGGTGTCGTCCTTATCAGAAACACATCTCACAGACGGACATATATATATTTTTTTTTCATTTTTTGAATTAGGGGGTTGAATTTCAGACTGACCACATAACTTCCCATAACTTAAAATAAAAATTGAAATTTACACATCATTTCTACGGAGCATTAATTGAATTTTCCTCTTTTTGGACTATAAAAAACTAAAATTATTTGCAAATTTCATTGTTTTCGGGTTCAGGGCGGATATGCTAAGGGCAACATTTCTTATGAACATCCAAATGTTTTGTCTATATGTAGAAACAAAACACTGTACGGATTTGCGCCTTTAATGGCCGTCTATTGAACATTTTGGTAATGCAGAGCGAAAACTTATTGAGGTTTGGAGAGAGAGGTAGAAGTGAGTCATAATAATTAGAAGATAACAATAATTATAAATTATATAACAATAAATTATATATATAAATAATTCCTAAAGCATCAGGGTACAGAGTAAAATTATATAAATTAACTTATGTGCATATGTGATAGTAAGATGTTGTGGGATTAGATTTCTAATAGAAATAAAAGACGTTGTCTTCCCACTGTTTTATTTATACCAGAACCGGTTTTCGACGCAACAGTGTCATCATCAGTGGTTCATCTATCATAGAATAACAAAAATATACAAATAATAAAAAGTATAAATAATTCCTAAAGCATCAGGGTACAGAGTAAAATTATATAAATTAACTTATGTGCATATGTGATAGTAAGATGTTGTGGGATTAGATTTCTAATAGAAATAAAAGACGTTGTCTTCCCACTGTTTTATTTATACCAGAACCGGTTTTCGACGCAACAGTGTCATCATCAGTGGTTCATCTATCATAGAATAACAAAAATATACAAATAATAAAAAGTATAAATAATTCCTAAAGCATCAGGGTACAGAGTAAAATTATATAAATTAACTTATGTGCATATGTGATAGTAAGATGTTGTGGGATTAGATTTCTAATAGAAATAAAAGACGTTGTCTTCCCACTGTTTTATTTATACCAGATCCGGTTTTCGACGCGACAGCGTCATCGTCAGTGGTTCATCTATCATAGAATAACAAATGGCTTTACTGATGTTTGATATTTTTGTTGGTCACAGACATATTAAACTATAGATTCTATAAGATTTCGGTTGCTGAGGACAGTGTGGAAAAGGAAAAAAACAGTTGTTTTTGGTATTTGAAAAACAAAATGGGATAGGAATATTTTTCTATTTGATTTGCAGATATGGACGACACTGAGATCCAGGAGTGTGTCGAGTCTATACTGGGAAAAGGAGCTAAGGTACTCGATTGTGAGAAGAAGTCGACGATCCGAGAAGAGGAAGTACTCCTTGTCAACGGATGTCCAATCCGACTGGAGGGACCAGAAGAACTGGTCATCCGGGAGGCTATAGTCCATGGGGCGAGTCCTCCCTCCGACCTCCTCAACCAGATCCTGATCCGGGCTGGCATCCTCTCCGCTCCGGTTCGTCTGGAGACAAGTCTGAGTGTGAAGTCGTCTGTGGTTCGTCGGGAACAGGTGACGGTGGCCCGGGGGGGTCGAGTGGTTGATGGTAGGTCTCGGGAGACCAAAGAAGACAATTTTTACTCGTCAACCACTGCGGAGACCTGGGCCCCCTCTCCGCCTCCCTCTTCGGCAACTCCTCTTTCTAGTTTTACCTCCATCACCAAGCCTTTCTCTTCGAGGTCCTCTACCTCTGAAGACTCCGGCTCTGACCTCGGATTCTCGGATCTGGCTCTCGACACACCCTCCGTAAGTACACTCAGATTAATAACATTTCATTCCCATGACTACCAGTAATCCATGTAACAATGTACTTCCTAAACACCATTGATGAAGTTTTCGCTCTCCCTATAACACCAATTGATCGTCCTGGCTAACAACCAATTGCTGACTTACAGAGGGGCTTTTACATTTTGGATTTACATATAAAATTTCGTGTCGATGTATTCATTCTACTATTGGAATTGTGTTTTCGTAGATAAACACACAGCGCACAGACATTAAATTTCTATTTCAATTTTAGGGGCGGGGGTCGGAAAGATTGAAATTAAGTAAAAACTCATTTGAACCCAAAAAAAAAAAATTTTGTTTGTATATTCAGAACCTTGTAGCGACTACACCAATTGGTTTTCAGCCAAATCGGCCAAAGGAAAGAGGGGAATTAGGAGGGAGGCTTAACAGGACAACACCTATTAATTTTTCGCAGAATCTGTCGAAAAGAAAGAATAACAAATGGGAGCATAAAGTAAAAAAAAATTGTCAGTGAAACGCCAATGTACTTCCCCAGAACGAATTAATGTGAGTTTGCGCTAATATTCAATAGTTGCCTAACACATTGGGTTTTTTGAGTTGAGCCCCCTAATCCCCCCCTTACTTATGACAATTCCGCTGAAAATTGATGTGTGTGTTTCTTAGGGGGTTTTGAATTCATATATGAAATTTTGTGTCGATAAATTCATTATAACGGCAGTTATTAAAGTTTTTCAGTTAAGCATTCCTGCTAATCTACCCTTCTCTTTGGTCCATTTGGTTGAAAAACAGTAGGTGTCGTTGTTAGAGGTTTCTGGGTTATGGACACATATATAATTTCGTAGAGGGCGTCGGTAGCTCAGTGGTATGTGTGTTCTTGCCTTGTAAGCTCAAGGTCGTGGGTTCGAAACCCGGCTGATGCCCTTAGTTTATTTTATCTAGGAGGTAAAATAAACTTAAGCACGCCGTCCTTCGGATGGGGCACTAAGCGATGGTCCCGAGCCTGTACGATGTCAGGTACTCGTTTAAGACCCCTGGCCCTAGATGAATAAAAATTTTAAAACTCCCATAGTAGAGTCGGACTCATGTCCACCAGAGTGACGAAAGAGCGCTCTGGTAGTAGGCGATATGACCTCGGAGTTAAAGCCCGGGCATGAGTCATAATAACTAACTAACCTTCCCGAAGGACCGACATTGAATTGCATAAGAATCGGCGGAAGGAGAGGGGAGAATCAGATTGGGGGGGGGGGGGGAGTCATCTCAAAAATCCTAATAACTGCCGATGCAACGAATTTTATATTTAAATTTACGCCCCATGACGACGGCATAAAATAATTTTTTTATGAAATTGGCCGAAAGGAGGACAGGAGCTAGACTCAAAAACCCCAAAGAATGTATTAAAACAAAATTTAGTACGATTATTAAAACATAAAATTCCGTTGAAAATTTTGCTTTTATTTATTTATTTTTTTTTTGCCTCGGCAGACACCACACTAGCCATTTCTATTCTTAAAACTACACTATAAAAGATAATTCTGCCAAAGACGGGATACTGGAGGGAGGAGCCCAGACAGAGGGCCCAAGCAAGCGGCCCCAGCCAAGCCGGGGGCACCGCCGGACCACATCATCCAAAACTGTGGAAGTGATAAAAATGAGTTGAGCTATTGTTTTAATTCCCTGCACCCTATGATAGGATAGGGCAGTACATCCCCAACTCAAAAATTGATATCCGGTCAGAGCATTGTTCGTTCTTCCGATCCAGAATACAAAGGCTACTCTCATAGACTCGTTATCCAAAAATTACCTCCTGTTATACCTCAGTTGTTTAGTTCTATAGGAAATTGCAAACGCTTCACGTTGTGAATCTGTATCAATAGTGTAGGTCTTGCCCACTCCTACAATATACAGAACGTTGTCGGTGAATCATTGGCAATAAACCCAATTCCCTTGCAGGAATTCATCAATAAGTTTTTCCACTCCAAAATCAATCAACCGTTTGGGCTAAAACTGAAAATTTGGCTTACATAATGGTATCTAAGTTTTGATAATAAATTTTGTGTCGATACATTCATTCCATTGTAGTGGTGTCGAACCATCGATAGTATTATCAATTAAACGGTAATATTTGACTATCAAATAGTATCAATAGTTAGTTATTTTGACCCATGCCCGGGCTTTAACTACAAGGTCATATCGCCTACTACCAGAGCGCTCTTTCGTCACTCTGGTGGACATGAGTCCGAATCTATTGTGGAAGTCCTAAATGTTGGCCTACCCTAAATTTTTATTCATCTAGGGTAGGGGTCTTTAACGAGTACCTGACATCGTACAGGCTCGGGACCATCGCTTAACGTCCCATCCGAAGGACGAAGTTTGTTTTATTTCCTAGATATAGTGTTTTGAATGAAATGCATCGAATTTCAGAGCGATTACATAACTTCCCCTATACTTTGCGTTGCTAGGCAACTAAAATTCAAGTGTATATTGTCACCATGACTGTTCCTGTAATTTATTCACGATTTATTTAACTAAAATTGTTGAACACTTTTATTTCTTTAGAACCGTCGATAATTTAATTATAAATTTAAATTTAATTAGACTTTAAAAAAGAACTTTTTGATTTTTTACTATAAATTAAAAGGACTTTTTTCAAGACGATTTTTCTTTTTAATTGACACAAACCCAGAATTAATTGACATACTTAATTGACGGTGAGAACCAGGGGCATAGCCAGGATTTTGAGCAGGGGGGGGGGGGGGGGGGGCAAAGTTAGGCTACGAGGGTGGGGGTATAGACTCCCGGGGGCACAGCCCGCAGTTTCCGTGGTTAGCGTTGCAGACTTTTTGTTATTAATTTGGGAGACTCGGACCTCTAGAAGCTCCCCCTGAGGTAACCACTGACTGTAATACTTAAGTTGAATTTACATGAGCAGCAAATATGCAAAGCGCAGCAGCACCAAATGGTTCCTGTGCTTTTAGAATTAAATGACTCACATCCAATAGCGTGTATTTGCTGCTGCTGCGCTTTGCATTTTAACTGCGCATGTAAAATCAGAGTATTAAGTATGACATAAATGACGATTTTGAGCGAGGAAATGAAATGATCGAATTCAAATATATTTAAATAAATGTAATATGATTTCTTTTGTACTTGTACATTTTAGTAACAGCTGATTGCTGATGTAGGAATCAGACGCAGGGGAAATTTGAAGATCATATTGGTAACTTGCAAGCTATCCATTTTTAATAAAAACTAATAATTGTTATCTTAGTTTTTTACTCTGACCCTGCGCCCCCCTGGATTTCAATATTTATTTATTTGTACATTATATTTTTTACTATTAACACTGATCAAATGTGTGTCCGACTCTAAAAGTCAAGAAATATTTCTGTATCTATTGTATACATTCCTTATACCATGTTATGGGTTTAACAGAAATAAATATGTTTATTTCATTGTACCAAATTTGGTCGAAATAAATCCATTAAGATTCTGTGAAGTTAGGATCATATACATGATACGGAGCTTTTATAAATTGAAGGGGTGAGTCGATAAAGGGGCTAAGTGAGAAAAATACGCTTTTGAGAAAAAAAGCCATTTTGTTAAACACCCTGTAACTTTTTTATTATAATATATACTAAAATAAACTTTCAGGCTATTTTCCTCCAAATATTTGTATGTTTGAAGGGTTTACATGATTCCTTTGCACTTAACCCCTTTATTCAATACAAAAAATGCAACATTTGAAAAATTGTATTTATTTGAAAAATGTCACTTAACCCCTTTATCCACTGAAAATATAAAATTTATATTGTATTTATACAATTGGAAATTAATTTTCTTAGAAGGTTAGTTGTAATGGCAGCCGTCGGATGGCAGCACAAAGCAAGAGCTAGATTGGTAGCGCTCCTTGCGGCCTTGTTCTGAAACACCTCAGTTGTAGCCTAGTTAACCTTACCGTTGTTTGCGTCTTGTATTCTTGTTATCATAAGTTGTTGCTATTCACATTTTTTGTTATTTTGTGTACTGTGAACAAGAAAAAGCATATAACAGAACGAATTAATCAATCATTACTGTACATTATTCAAAAAAAAAAAAAAAGAAGAAACATGTCAGAAGGTTATACAACAGAACTGGAGCAGTTTGTTTCTAATGACGAATATTCCTCAGAAGATTTAGAAAAATTAACTCTAACATTTCGTACACTTCGTAATATGGTTACTTCACGTGAATTTCAAACACAGTTATGTCAAAATTCTTTAGAAGATACTATAACCATCATAAAAAGACTTATGTGTTTGTACAACAATCCCAGTGAAGAAACAGAAACAAATATGGAAATATTTCAACCATTAAAACAAGGTTTACAATTTATATACAATTTGAGTGTAGGAAATAAGAAAAATCAAATAAAACTATCATCAAAGTATGAATCAACATTGAGAAATTGGATACTTTGTCAAAATTCTCGAGTTAGAGACTATGTCTGTGGTACTTTGTACAATATAATATTGGATAATCATGATTTTTTGTTGAACATATTAAAAGATAAAGAAGTAATGCAAGCAATAATTGAATCAGCAATTGATGGTGTTGAATATCCTGTATTTTTTGTTGATAATGTATTTCAAACGTTTGATAACGATGTATCCGGCTGTTTGTATGAACTTTTATTTTCGAATATTAGTTTATTACTTTTGGATGCATATCGAAGTTTTTCTACAGAAACTACAAATATATACGTTCTGATGGATGCATTTAAAACTCGAGTAAGTACCGTAGATTTTTCATTATCAAATATGAACGATATGAAAGTTGTTTATTCACTCCTGAATGTTTTACTACAATTGTCAACTATTGATCAATTGAGTATTTGTCTACAAAATGATACAGAACTTTACGATTGTACATCATTTCTATTGAAAAAAGTACACGAAGAAGAGAGAAATGATCAAGAAAATATTTTTCAAAATGATGAAATGTACAGTTTTAAGTCAAATTTGGTACGATTTGTTGGTAATTTGTGTTGGAAAAATAAATTAATTCAGAATAAACTTCGTCGCGATGAAATAATCCCTGTGATACTTCAGTGTTGTACGCGAACTGAAAATAATCCATTTATAACAGAATCGTCCATTTTTGCTATTCGAAATATTACAAATGAGAACAATGAAAATAAGAAATATATTTATGAATTAATTAAAGACGATAAAACTATTAATCCAAAGATATTATCAAATGCAAGGAGTTTCGAATATTAGTTTTTGTACATACATTTGTGATACAACTATATTAAATATATTGTACATTTATATGCTGTAAAATTTGTATGATTTATTTATTTGTACATCCCCAGTTGTATGAAGTATTGTGAATAGACTGTTGGAACAATTCACTTCAACAAAAGCTTAACCGTGGGTATGTTCAAAAATTTATAAAAATCGTGGTTAGGTGGCCTCATTATACAGGGTGTAACAAGTCGAGAGGGCGATATTTAGGGATCTTTTAATACATTTAATTCTGAACAAAAAAATTCCTATAAACATAGGTCCGCAAATGCTTTATTTAAAAGTTATAATCAAAAAACTGCAAGGGCAAACAAAGAAATACCTGAAATTGGTATAAGGGATTAGGATCTGAATAGGGTTCGAAGTTCAATACAATTCATGTAGCCTCATCTGTCCATAAGATGTTGTTACCAAAGTGATGATTGGATGCTAAACGACGAAGATACCAGTTACAGAATTGCATCCTTGCTGTACCATCACCCTGTACTGAATTAAAATGATAGGGGTACACACGTTCGCTCCTTAGGGTTCTGTACACTTCCATATGCGAAATCTGCATTTGAAGCCCGGTTCGACGTGGGCTTGTCGTCGGATTTACTTCAAAAGCTCTGATGATATTTTCACTTCGATTTACATTGATTCGTGGATTAATTATTCTGGTGGGCAGCTCAGTAACACGGCCAGTTTCTCTTACTCGTTGATAAGTAGCCTGGAAAACCCTTCGATTGGGGATCCGTCGAAGAGGGAAACGTCTTCAGCACTCAACAGCTGCATCACTGTTCCCGTTACAAAAACCGTACACAAATAGAATATTTGGATATTCCAATTTTTTGAACATTCGCGGCATTTTATGCAAAACCGATTCACAATAAATGAGATTAGTTGAAATATAACCCAACATTCATAAACATGAATGGTATCGAACTTCGAACCCTTTTCAGATCCTAATCTCTTATACCAATTGCAGGTATTTCTTTCTTTGCCCTGCAGTTTTTTGATTATAACTTTCAAACAAAGCATTTGCGGACCTATGTTTATAGGAACTTTTTTGTTCAGAATTAAGTTTACTATAAGATCCCTAAGTATCGCCCTCTCGACTTGTTACACCCTATATTATAAATGTCAAAAAAAAGTTGCCCAAAACCATTTTTCGTAAATGTTCTTCATAATTTTTGAATAAATCTAATGTTATGTTTGCCTCAAATTTTGTGTTTTGTTACCTTTTGAGCCATATTATAGATTTCTTCAGTTTTACTTCTCCAGCTGTAGGGGAATATAATAATGTCAGGAATTCGATTCGGAATTTCATTTTTAGCGACTTTGATTATATAAAAAAAAGCAAATGTGTGAGTGACGTGGTACTCACGAGAATTGATGTGCAAGCATCAGCTTTAGTTTAAAAAATTTGCTTTCGTAATGTTCCAATAAGAAAAGTAGTGAGCAATTAAACTTCAAATTTATTGTTGTTCATCTTCTTTTATACATGAAATTATAGATTTGTGATAAGATAATATACAACTGTGATTGTAGTGTCTCTAAGTACCGCGAGAGTATTTTCGCATTTGTTGAAATGCTTCGATTCGTATTCATTTGTAGATTAAGTTTTTCATTTAAAAATTAAATAAGCAGGTTCTCGGATATGTGTTTCGCCTCTTTGCAACCTAAATCAGAAAAAATTACTGAGCCGTGCATTATGACTCTACAAAGGTGGCATTTGTAATAAGGCCCTGAAGATCCACACGGCAAACTTCCCAGCATGGTATCAATATCATTAATAATAATATCACAAAAGTAGGCATTTTATTCAGTACAGAATTATTTATTCTTTTATCGTAATACTCAGCATACTTTTTCGACCATCTACACTTTTTTTTACATAATTTTGGCTTTATTATTGTACAATTATTGTTGCTTGATTTCGAGGGTGTCAAGACCACAGGTCGTATCTAAAAAATATATATATATATTTTTTTTATTGGCTCATTCGATAGAAGATCCGATTCCGGATGTAATGAAACCAGGGGTTTATCGATATCTCAACTCGATAGTGCCGAAAATCGATGGTACGTAATAAGGTCTATGCACTATTATTGCCTGGAATCAGTTTTTTCTCTCTCCTGAAAAGTTGGCAAAAATTAGATAAGACCTGTGGTCTTGACACCCTCGATTTGTTGTTCCATAATCCACGTTGCTTTATTTTTTAAATTTATATGAAAATGCACATAGTTCACATTGCGTATTTTTTTAATTTTGCTTTTAAAACTTCTACATGTGAAATTTTTATCCGTTAGTGAGTTTGAACTATTTTTATGCTCGAGACGTTACACCTTTTTTTTCAATTTGGTTTTTAGAGAATACGGCATGTTAAATTTCATTACAATCCGATTATCCGGTAATGTGTTAGCACTATTTTTATGCTTAGCCCCCTTCCCCCATTGGCTCATGCTCTAAATGTTTTGCAAACACTTGAAAATATAAACAAAGTCGAATCACCAGCTATGTACTTCCTCAACACCATTATTCATTTGTATTCGCTCTCCCTCCAAAGTCAATTGACCGTTTCGGCTACATTGTGGCTTCTAAATCTTCTAAATTTTGTGTCGATACATTCATTACATCTGAAATTATTCCCCTTCGCCACTGAAAATTTTCGGAATTAGGAAGTCAGAAAACATGAAATTCTGTTGAAAACTCCGCATCGAATTTCTGACCGATTACTGGAGAAGTAAAAATTGTTCTCATTTATTCTTCGTTTTTAAGTGTCTAAACAAGCACGTTTTAAAATTGTTGAATATACATACGTTCAGAGCGTATTTCGTTAGTTTAATGGGATGTAAATAATATTAATTATGTCCTTATTAATATAGGTCATACTGGGTTAGGTCGCTTAGTTCCGGGGACTACCGCTAGATGCTCCTGTTGTCGTTCTCTGCTCTGCCTGCTATCTAGCGGCATTCTCTGAAACCTTTACAGTATTAGCTTAATACCAGTTTTGAATCCACTCATGTTTGTGCCGGTTCTCCCCTAGACAAAATATACTTTTGAATTTCATAAATTAAATAAAAATTATTTAAATATTATATATATCATATATTTTAAGTATATTACAGATATTTTATGTATATTACAGATATTTTATGTATATTACAGATATTTTATATATATTACAGATATTTTATGTATACTATTGATATTTCTCGTTATTCCTTCTAAATTGCTGACAAAAGATTACGATTCTAGGTTATAATATGGATTGGTGGTTTCTCTTGGTTATTAGTGTTATAAGATGTATTCAGTTTAGAGGAAGCCTGTAGCTCAGTGGTATCCGTGCTTATCGCTCTATTATGGGAGCCCTAAATTTTGCCTATTTATGTTAAAGTTATATATTTTATTTCTTTTAGTTTATTTATTTATTTTTTTAAATTTTTGACAAAACACTTAACTTACTTTAACACAAACAACCCTTTACTTCGCATTGCTGGTGAAGTTAACATTACATTTTCATAGAGCATACCATTTTAGCACTAAGAAACTTAATATTCAGACGTAAACAATGCTAATTACTAAATGTAATATATGAGTGGTAAGCAGTACTAAGTCCCTTGAATTTCTATACTTTAAAAAAGGAATTTGTGCCTTACATTGAGTACATAGTGAGTTTAGTTTCAAAATTTGTGGTTTAGTTTCGAGAGTTGCCGCTAGATGCCGTTGATGTAGCATGCCGTTCTGTGCTGCTGTCTTGCGGGAATCTCGCAAAATTCTTCTTCAAGTTCCCATTTACGAGGTCATATCGCCTACTACCAGAGCTCTTTCATCGCTCTAATGGACATAAACCCGACTCCTAATTTTCTCCTACATACCCTAAAATTTTCCTAAAATTAACAGCCGTTATAAATGTATCGACACGAAATTTAGTATGATGTTTCAGAAGTCAGTATGCAATTCAACTATTAATTTTCAGACCATACGGTCGATGAGAATACATTGACGATTCACCGAGACTTTTTTTTTTATTTTTGGACTCAGAGGTCTCGGAAAATATGAAATTTTGGTGAACTCAACATCGAATATCTGATCATTTACATAACATATTACAGCCGAGGATGTAAAAAAATAAAACGATGCTCCCTTTTAGTTATAATAACATGTGTTATTTATTTAATTGTCTTTAACAAGTCGTCCAGTCTGTCCAATATACATAATAACACATTTGTGTGTTAACCATACCTTACTTGATATTTGTTACTCGGATTACGGGAGGGGGCTTAACGGCTTAACAGAAAAACAATAATAACTGCCAATGTAATGGATGTATCGACATGAAATATAGTACTGTGCATTCAGAAGTCCTTGTATAAGTCAACTATTGATATCTAAAAAAATAAAAAATAAAAAAAAACTTAATATGAAGATGGCTGATTTAGTGACAAGTGATTATTTCACAGGTTGTCAAATAACATACATGTATTCTGTCCTCTCACGGTTTTTTATTTCTACTAACCGGCTTTCGAGGTTGCCCTCATCATTTGCCAATCTCACGTACTCCGTTCTCCCAGTTGTAACTCAGATGGTGGACACGAATAACTTATCTGTCCCATCCATGAAATTTTAAATTTTAGATGGTTTTATTTATTTATATTTTAATTTTATTATAAAAAATTTTTAATTTTATTTACTGAAAATTTTAATTAGGTTAATTCCAATTTTGTTTTATTTATCAGACTGCCTGATAATGAGGACAACCTCGAAAGCCGGCTAGCTAATACTAATAAAAAATCTGTGAGAGGTTTAGACTACATCTTATTTGACAACCTGTGAAGTAAAAACTTAGTTGATTAATTTGTGGCCGATTACATTAGTTCCTCTTCCAACTCCCAGGAGCAGTGTTTTACTGTACACTGCTCATACTCTCCTAGCCTCCTTCGCGGACGATACTGCAATCCTCTCCACTTATCCTGATCCTATCATTGCCTCCCAAAATCTGTAAAAGCATCTTCACGAAAGAGAAGAAAGAGCGCTTTGGTAGTAGGCGATATGTTCTCGTAGTTAAAGCCCGGGCATGAGTCATAAAACCTAACCTAAAAGTTAATGAGAAATGTGTCCACATCACCTTCACCTTCAGACGGCAGTCCTGTTCAACAGTGCACCAATTCCTATTTCCAACCAGGTACGCTATCTTGACCTGGACAGCCGACTCATATATATATATATATATATATATATATATATATTTGTTTTTCACATCATATTTCAAAAGAGTGTTGGGGATGACCAGATTTTCCCCTCGTGCCTCTCAGGTCCTTCAGAGCCCGCGCCCTGGTCTTCCACCACTGCTGGACAGTGGGTGGCTGGGCAGTGAGGTGGCAGGGTCAGCGCTGGTCTCCCCCGGCCTCCCCTCCTCTCCACTAGTTGGAGAGTCGTGGATGTCAGTGTGCGGGAATCCCACTGATGCTCCCCGTAGATTTTCTTGTATTTTATTTCTTATTTAATTTTATTTTACTAAATGAGTACAATTATTATTTACTTTATATATATATATATATATATTTTATTAATTATTATTTTTATTCATATCATAATTTTTATTTAGTTATTATGACTCATGCCCGGGTTTCATTTTCAGTAGGTCATATCGCCTACTCCTTCGTCACTCTGGTAGACATGAGCCCGACTCTACTATGGGAGTCCTAAATTTTGACTACTAAATTTTTATTCACCTAGGGCAGGGGTCTTTAACAAGTACCTGACATCGTACAGGCTTGGGACCATCGCTTAACGTTCCATCCGAAGGACGGCGTGCTTAAGTTTATTTTACCTCCCAGATAAAATGGTCGGGTTTCGAACCCATGACCACTCAGCTACCAGCGCTCTCTCTATAATTTCATTTACTTTTTTAAATGTTTGTTTCTTACATATTTACTATTATTTTGTAAATATTTCATTCTTTATTGCTTCTCACTTCTCATTATTTGTTTTAAATACTTTGTACTTTTTTTCAACCCTTCTGCTTATGGTTTTTGAACAGATTGTAGAATAAAAAAAAAAAATAATACTAATAATAAAAAAGAGACCCCTAGATATTATTATTACGTGCATATTTTCCGTGTAATTATATTAACAAACGTTCTTTATTTAATTCGGTCTTTAACATGTCAACCAGTCTGTCCAAGATACATAATAACACATTTGTATGTTTACCATAGTTTACTTAATATTCGAAACCGGATGGAAAGGGAAATTTCGTTTAAATAAGGGTATTCGAATGCCAAGGAGGAAGGAATAATAATGGAAAAGCTAATTTCAGCCTTGGAAGTCAAATAATTAGTGAGTGAAGTTTTGTTAATAAGTGAGCTGTGTTGGATGGGATGTTTGCGGCCTACCCCAGGAACCTCTCTCTCTCTCTGTTCTAATATTCCTTGATAAAGGGACCAGGAAGGGCTGAAGGATCTCTTCCAAGATCTGTCTGCAATAACATTACCGGCCCTCCAGGAGCCAGTTCCCTTCAGCCTTATGAGATGTTTGATCTCAAACAGACAAATCTCTCTTCTTCAATTTCATATCTGAGTGTCTTCATCAGAGATATGGTAAAGGAGACATTCCCTGAGGTTCTGTCTTATTTCAAAGGTTAAATGAATATCAGCTTGGGTATTCTATAGTTCATGTCTTTCACAAAACTCACCAGAGGTTGAAACTACAATTTTGATTAATACTACTGTAGTATAATAGTAGTAATATAATAAAATATAATAAAAATAATATATTTATTTCCGTTAAACCAATACATGGTAATAGGATACGTCAAAAGAATTTATACATTAAGATAGCTTATAGATTAGATTTATAACTACTTGAGTCTAATGGACCTATGATTATTAGTAAAAAACGTTTAAAAAAAGTAGAATGAAATGAATAAAAACTTATAAAATAATTACTTGAAAATATATGAGTACAAAAAGGATAATATTAATACATTGATACATTGTAATAAGCAGATATATTTTTCAATTTAATAAAAATTAAGATAACTATTTTTTAAAACTTTTCCGAAAGTGTGTTTATCACAACGATGTCTCGGGACGTTCTTACGTCCCTTCATCAGGTCCCAATCTGCGATTATAGAGGTTAGGTTAGGTTTTATGACTCATGCCCGAGCTTTAACTCTCTAGCTTTAACTAGCTCTGAGTGTATACCATATATTCTCGGAGTGCTCCTTTTATGAAGACCTTCTCAGAAACAATGATGTCCCGAGGAGCTTGGAGGAGGCGTTGGGGGACAGCCCCTCCATCCTGAATAGAGTCATTAATTTCTTAAAAGAAACTGGGCTATACCAAAAAATGTGAGCTGTACTGTCTGCTATCATTTGCCTATTTTAGGTCGCTCCGCCAGTTGAGTGGGGCCTGAACGGCCCATGGCGGGTCCCCCTGGGGGTCTGGGGGCCCGGGGGGGGTCCTGCGTGGGACCCTCGGGTGGCCGGCGGGCACGGCTGGCTGGATGGGGGGGCCTGGGGCGGCTCCGTCGGGGCCTCTGGACTGGAACGGTCCCGGACTTGGAGGGTGTGGACGGCTTTCCTCACATGCACACCCTCGTCCTCAAGTCCCATTAACTTCACGATTAAGCTAAATGCTTCATATACTTGAGTGAGTGGCCCGGCGGTGCCGTTGTCTTTGTCCCCCGGTCCGGCCTGCCTGTTCGTTGGTTGCCCTTGGTCCTGTGCTTGGCCTTCCCTGGGCCCCGTGGCCCCCTGTGGGATCCGTTCATGTCTGTTCCTGTCATCTGCATCAAGAGTTCGCTGGCTTGGTTAGTGCAAGGAATGTAACAAGATAGGGCGATAATAACCGAAGTAGTTGTTCGCCCAAAATAACCAACCAACCAACCAACCGAGCTTTAACTACGAGGTCATATCGCCTACTACCAGAGCACTCTTTCGTCACTCTGGTGGACATGTGGCCGACTCCACTGTGGGAGTCCTAAATTTTGCCTACCTAAATTTTTATTCATCTAAGGCAGGGGTCTTTAACGAATACCTACCTGACAAAGTGCAGACTCGGGACCATCGCTTAACGTCCCATCCGAAGGACGGCTTGCTAAAGTTTGTTTTACTTCCCAGATAAAATAAACTAAATCCAGCTCTGTATATTTAATAAAGTCCAGGTTTCTTCTGCAGGTGTCTTCCATTATCTGCTTTGGTTCCGTTATGGCAGACACGAAGCAGTAAAATCTTCTGCTTTCTAGCGCCCCGCACTGGCTTAGAATATGAACCGGTCTCATTTTTCTCTCTTCTAGCGATGCCCATATTCTATAGGTGCTTGTTCATATGACAGTGTCCTGTAATCAGCTCTGTCATAGCTCTTAGATTCTGCTCCATTCTGCTCATATTCAGAATCAGAAGCCCTAATAGTCATTATTGATTTTTTGTCCTAATGGCCGACTGGTTTTAGAGAGAGAGAGCGAAAAGATAATTGATTAATTCGTTCTGGGGAAGTACATTGCCATTGATTCACCTACATATTTTTCGAAGTGCCCTTTAGGTTTTCATTACCATGGTGCGAGTCAAAGGCTTTTTCATGCTAAAATATTTGTATCATGGATACTTTTGGGAAAATTTATATTATGTTACTTTTTTTTCAGAATGAGCTTACAAGTTTTTCTTTGTTTTTTTGGAAGAAAAAAATTGTGATAGAGAGGTCAAGTATAAACAACAAAACCAGGACCTAAAACTATTTACAGCTCCCAGAGGGGACACATATCCCAGGGTCCCAATACTGGATCTGGAAGCAAAGGGAGAAGAATAGGGCTCCCAGGAAACAAAAATATATATTCTTTGGTTGCTATTTCATACGGACGTTAAAAAAAAGAAGAAAAATCAGGGTGCTTCACCCAGAGAGGCGCACGGTTGAAGTGAAACTTCTTTTGTCTTCATTAACTATGCGAATTAAATAAACATATAAATATAGTATATCGTCACCTAAGATGCAACATTATGCATCTCAAAATTCGTTATTTCACAAAGGAAGCAAAAAACTCCTTATTTCCGAATGTGATACCAGTTTTATATTGTCGGAAAAATTATAATAAGAATCTTCAGTCTGATTTTCATGAGAAATAGTCACAAAACAGAAACTATTCATTTATGGGATTTCGTTGAGATGCACAAAGTTGTCATAATTTTCGCTGAGATAATGTTTTTAGTGACACTCCTGGTGGTGAAACCCTAAAACTAATGGTTTCATCGTATTTGGCGTAAAAATTTGAATCCACTAATGTGCATTGTTGATTTTCGATAAAAATTGAGATGCACAATGTAGCATCTTAGGCGACGATATATACATATATTTAGTTAGTTATTATGCGAGTACCTTACATCGTACAGGCTCGGGACCATCGCTTTACGTCTCATCCGAAGGACGGCGTGCTTGTTTATTTTACCTTCCAGATAAAATAAACTAAGGGCCTAGGCCGAGTGTCGAACACACGATCTTGAGCTCAGAAGGCAAGCACGCATACCACTGAGCTACAGGCTCCTTCTTGTAAATAATATATTTTAATATAATAATATATATATACATACATATATATACATTATATATATAGCCTCTATGTAAGTCAACTATAATACAACAATAAACAAATTTATATATATACTGTTGAAATCATCTGATTTTAACAGTTGACTCACATAGGGGCTATTAAATTAAATCCCTTCTAAATTACGTCAGTTATTTAGGGGATCGAGTATGAGACCCATGTTTTCCAATGTCATACTCTAAATGTAAAAAATAATTTCTGTCTTTTTTGTGAACACTTCCGAATGAATGTATCCACACAAAATTTTATATGTGAATCCAGAATCCTCTAACAACGACACCTATTGATTTTCAACCAAATCGAACAAAGGGATTATGGAGGAGGATTAACAATAAACCCTAATAACTGCCGATGTAATGAATGTGTCTACACAAAATTTAGTGTGAGGATTTAGGAGCCTCTATGTAAGTCAACTATTGAATATTAGCACAAACGACGGACTGGTTTTGGAGAGAGAGCGAAACGTCATTTAATTCGTTCTGGGGATGTACATTGCTCGTGATTCACCGACAACTCTTTATATCTGTTACTTACTTTGTTCTAGTTAATGCTCTTAGTATTGAACAAAGTTTAGCAGTTAAGTTCTTCGTTTGAGGCTCCTTATTCTCGTTATACTTCTTAAATTCTTAGTTTGTTTCGTCTTTCTCTTTGTTTTTAGCTCCTTTTAATTGGTCTTTATAAATGTTTAATTAACCTTTCTTTTTAACTTAAGTTTGTCTCTATTTCTTTCAGCTATTTTCTAATTAGAGAGAAAAGGTTTCTTTTTATATATATCATTATGTTACCAGGTAACCTTATTCAGTTTAAATAACGTTATCTGCTTGGTTAGCAGCTTTAAACACAAATGGACATTTCTAAAGCCTCGCAGCCTTTAAAGAGAGAACCTGTAGATTAGAGGTTATCTGGGAAGTAAAAACCTTGAGCGCTCTGTCCTTCGGATGGGACGTTAAGTGACGGTCCCTGCGCGATGTCAGGTACTCGTTAAAGACCTTAGGACAATTAAACCTAGATAGTCAAATTGTTAAGACTCCCGCTGTTGAGCTGCCAGGGAGGAGATACGAGCATTGAATGCTTAGGTCCCTAGGTGTACACACCAGCCCTCCCTTTATATCTAAGATCTGTAAAACGATGTTCTACTAAATGTTGGAAATCCATATTAGCGTCTTTCCCCCTCCCCCCTTCCACCTCCCCTCCTTACATCATCATATATATAAAGCTGAAAATGTCTGTGCGTTGTACCGCTATAACTCACGAACGGCTTGATGGATTTGATTAATTTTTTTTTAAATTTGTTCGTCATCGTCTGTGGAAGGTTATAGGCGTATTAGTACCTCAATATCTGGTCCATCCCAGCATCCACCCACGCAATCTTTGTAACTCGAAAACCATTGCAACGATTAATGAGAAATCTTTTTGAATAAATTAGTTTTAGCTCCAAAGCTAGCGTTACTACAGTTGAAGGACTATAAGCCTTATTCCGTATGAATAATTGAAAATTATAACATCATGAATGTACTGTCGCGGAACTGAATAGCCTTATAGGAGATATTGGGAGAAAAGTCAAAGTTCCCCGGGCAACGCCGGGTATTACTGCTAGTTAACCATAAAAAGTGAACTGCTAAAGAGCAGGAAGTTATATAATCGGCCAAAAATTCGATTTCGGATTTTCAACGAAATTTCATGTTTTCCGACCTCTTTATTCCAAAAATGAAAATAACCTTTCTGTCTGTTTAGGTGGCCGTGTGTGAGCATGTATGTGAACGTGATAACTCGCGATAGAATGAATGTATCGACACGAAATTTCATATGTGTATCCAGAACCGTATAAGGACGATCCTATTTTCAGCCAAATCGGCCAAAGTGAAGAGAGGGATCAGTGGCAAGGTTTAACACGAAAACAATAATAACTGCCTTTTTAATTAATGTATTGATAACTCATCATTCCTAATAACTGTCGATGTAATGAATATATCGACATGAAATTTTATATTTAAGTTCAAAAACCGCATATGGATGGCATCTAATAAATTTCCGCGAAATGGGTCTGGAATGAAGTAATGCCACTAATGCACTCAAAAATTTAAAATAACAATAAACACATATTTTCTTGGTTTGAATAAAAAAAAAAAAATCATTAAATATTGATTTGAGTGTGAGAGCGAAATCTCAGTTGAATCATTCGCACTGTGGATATACATCATCGGTGATTCTACTACTACAGTAGAACCTCTTTAAGTCGAACCTCGATAAGTCGAAAACCTCCAGAACTCGAAAAAAAGTTTTGTTCCTTTCCCTTCAAGCCCCAAAATCTCCATTACTCGAAATCTCAACTCTTTATTAGTCGAAGTTATCAGTGAGTCCCTACAAGCCATTTTGATACATATTTTCCCTCTATAACTCGAAAAAATAAATTGGACCTCTGTATCTCGAACATAGCAATGTTTACAACCTTTACAACTCGATTATTTGAAACTTATTACCTCTATAGCTCGAAAAAAAATAAGTTACCGCCTTTAAGAATTTGCCGACAATGTACACCATTGTTTCTTAGAAAACTAGATAAATAGGATTACCAATTATCTAAAGCAAAAAAAAATTACTGACTTTTTTAATACCTACATATACTATGTATTTTTTTATTTTAAGGATGTTTTGAAATAATGTTGATTTATAATAAATATAAATATGTTTGTTACCTCTGTAACTTGAATTTTTATTTATTTCATCTCTCTAACTCAAAATTAGTTAGAATGAATCTTAACCTCTACAAGTCGAATCAAAATCCGCCTAAGTCGAAATTCTCCATAAGTCGAAAACTCTATAACTCGAATTTTTTGGTGTCTCCCTTGATGTTCGACTTATAGAGGATCTACTGTATTTTCTCTTTGAATGACAAATCTGACCTGCTAAATTCTGCTTTTTGATGTCCCTATTTTATCTCAGTTCCATGCAGAACCTACTGAAGTTCACTGGAGAACTTCTCATATTCTCACTAGTTAAGTTGAAGAAAACTCACAACTCTTCCGACTTAGACTTAAGAGAAGTTCAAAGCATTTCTCGGGTTGCACGGCGTTCATGCATGAATGCACCAACAAACCCGAGAGATTATTATTTAGTAGTCAAAGAACAATTTTAAACTTTAAATGACACTCGTAACTCTTACATGAAACGAAAGAATTATATCAACATAAAGAATTGTCATTCAAAAAGAAAAAAAAAAGGTGGTGAATCACCGGCAATGTACTTCCCCAGAATTAATTAATTAATTTTTCGCTCCCTCTCCAAAAATTGCTTTTTGTGCTAAAAATCAATAGTTGACTTACATATGGGCTTCTTAATCCTCGTACTAAATTATTTATTAATATTAATTAATAAATGTCGTTTTTAAAGGGTTTTAAAATTGAATATGAAATTTCATCTGTATACATTCATTTCAACGGGAGCTATTCGGGTTTTTGCGTTGAGCGTTAAAAAATCTATCTGGGATTCTCGCACGATTACACTAAAGAAGGTGGATAAAAAAAAAAGTGATGCAGAAACTTTAAAGTTTTTCTGGTGGCTCAATACAAATTCTCGTAATAAGTGGCGAAATAATGAATTTATCGATACGAAATTTTATTTGTGAATTCGAGATCCAAATTGGACGATATCAATTTTCAGCTAAATCGGCCAACAAAGGAAATAGGAGGATCAGAGAATATAGGTAGTGTGGAGAATATAAGCTGTGTGGATAATATAGTCTCAAAACGTTGAGTGGGGGCGGCGTTGTGGGGGGTCCGACTCATAATATTACTACTAGCTATTCAACCCTTAATTTTTATGATTTTCATAAAATTTCAAACATAGCATAAGCCCGGTTCAAACTTAGGTAACGTGAGTTCTCAAAAATTTAAACAGGAGGTGGATTTGTATTGGGCTCAATTCATGAAATAAGTACTTAACTTGGGCAATAAATGGTTGGCTGACCAGGAATCACATCCAGTTCTGGAGAGGGGTCCCAAAACTCTTTGTAGCGGAACTCTCAGAGAAAAGGAGTCGAGAGCTCCTGAATATTAGCAGAATGGATCTAAGAGCTGATCACAGGACACTGTCATATGAACAAACACCTACACAATATGGGCATCGCTAGAAGCCCTCTGTGCAGAAAATGTGGCGATGAAAATGAGACTCCGGTTCATATTCTAAGCCAGTGCGAGGCACTAGAATGCAGTAGACTTCACTGCTTCGGGTCTGCCATAACGGAACCGAAGCAGGTAATAGAAGGAACTTGCAGAAGAATCCTAGACTTTATTAAAGATACAGGGCTGCTTTAGGGACCAACACACACAGGGCACACAATAGGCCTACTCTGGCCGCGGTAACACAATCAGCCCTCGGAAAAAAAAAAAAAAAAAAAAAAAAAAAAAAAGTTCTTAGAGTTTCATGAAATTTTACATGTAGCCTCCTTAAAAGCTCAGTTTAAACATTTGCCTCATGGCATCTCAGGATTTTGAACAGGTAGGGAGGTCAGGATGGGGACAGACATTTTTATTAGTTCATAGTTTCAACAAAATTTAACATTCTTAAATTGGACAACGCCTCCAGTTTATTATATTATTACAATATTAATACATTTTTAATAATTATTTTTTATTTTTCAGCCGACGATCTTTGGAACTGTTGCTTCCGACCAGACTCCGAAAGACTCGAGCACGTGTCGAAGGGTGAGTATTTTTTGATATGTATAATTCCACCCTTAGGAAGAAGTTCGTTCCCAAAATTTATTACGTGTATCCAAAAAAATATAAATAATTTGTCATCCCACTTTTTACAGTTGTTGCTTACATTGTTGGTGTGGATTCCATACTAAATGGTGATGTATCATTGAAGATGAAACTTAATTAATTTAGGAAATCTACATCAAATTTATGTCTGATTACGTAACTCCTCCTATACTTTGTAAAGCTGGGAAACTATTGATTTTCCTACTTAAGTAGCATATTTCACAGGTTGTAAAATAAAATATAGTCTGACCTCTCACAGATTTTATTAATTTTTTCTAGCCGGCATAAATTAGGACTCCCATAGTAGAGTCGGGCTCATGTCCACCAGAGTGATGAAAGAGCTCTCTGGTAATAGGCGATATGACCTCGTAGTTAAAGCCCGGACATGAGTCATAAAACCTAACCTAACCTAACCTATTAACAATCGGTCAAAAGAAACCATAAGTACATTTGATGTCTTGTACAATGTAATATAATAAAATAAAAATGAAATAATAATAACGAAAACAAGAATAATAATATCTACAATGGTCTTGTACAATAATTGTCTTGTATAATGGTAATATATTATATACAAGACATCAAATTTACTTTAACAGAATAAAATCTGTGAGAGGTCAGACTATATTTTATTTGACAACCTGTAAAATAATCATTTCTCACTAAAAATAAAGAAAACGTATGTTTAAAAAAAAATATTGTCTATTTCACAAATAATATATAATATGGGAGTACTTCCGGTATTGCTACCATCTTCAGCCACGACTTAACAAATACTGTCCCATATTATATATTATTTGTGAAATAGACAATATTTTTTAAAAAAACATACGTTTTCTTTATTTTTATCAAGTGTTTCACAATTTCTCTGCAAAAATGTTAAATTTCTCACTAAATCAGCCATCTTCATATTAAGAAGGATATCAGGTAAGAATGGCTCCCAAAATCTGAACGTCTGGAGTTAATCGTTGCCAGAATTGGGTTAGTGAGAAGGAATGGGCGGTTGAGGAAGGATCCAGGAGGATAATGAGGAAGGAACAAAAGGTTATTGTCCAGAGCTGTGAGAGCCTAACAAAAGGTGGTTGTGTATTTGTGTCAGGATTCACCAGGTTGCAGCACCTTATTTTTTTTTTTTATACTCACCTTTAGGTTGATTTTTGAAATTGTTAATTCCTTGCTAAAGCCTAGTACACACTAGTAGACCATGTTGCGCGATTTGTCTATAGGCGGTCTCGAGACACGGTCTATAGACCGTCTAGAGTCACCGTTCCTTGTCTCATCTAGCGTCCACACTACGATGTGAATTTCTCAGTCTCATCTTCGCAGTCCACCATGGAGGACATTGTTTTGTGTGGAATGAGTTCCTGCTTAGTGCTAATTACAAGTGAAAGAACGCGAAAACGTAAGTAAACGTTGGTAGACGCGCGAAGTGCTCGCAGAAGGACCTAGGCAGGCAGAGATTCCAGGGCCACTCTTCTTTTTACCCGGTTTTTGTAGTCGGGACTCGTAACATCCCACAAACAATAAGACGCATGGTAATCTTCAATTAGTTTTAAAACTTTCTCGTTAGACCACATGTTTTCAAAAGAACTGTAACACTTTGGAAAATAACTGTAAAGAGCCGAACCACACCACTCGGCACCTCGAGACAGACTGGGACATGTCTCGCCTCTAGACGCCGAGTGACGTCCACACTGTCAAAATGTTGCACAATATGTCTAACGTTGCATGCGGTCTCCCATTCCGATCGGGAGACTTTAGACCTGCAATTTTTGGTCTCGCAACAGGCCCGTAGACGGGGATTGGTCTATATACATGTCTCGTAGACAACCTGAGACACGTCTCAGAGACCAAAATCGCGCAACATGTCTACTAGTGTGGACTAGGCTTAAGATCTTGGCAACTTAGATAAGAAGGCACTCGGGGAGTGGGGGTTACCCAAGTGTATAGGGGAAGTTATGTAATCGGCCAGAAATTCGATGTTGATTTTTCAACGGAATTTCATGTTTTCCGACCACGAAAAAATTTGCGCTCACAAAGCGAAGGACAAACAATTTTCAGCGCATGAACTTAAAAATGAAACAAAGTTCTTCACTTTAACCACAATAAGACAGACAAATAGACTAGAGAGAAGAGACTACAGTCTGTAGTACAGGAGCAGGGGTCGGTGAGGAGTCGAAATGATGAGGAATTGTTGGGATTCCTTTGGCATTCCTCAGTTGTTCCGCCTTCAAAGTGACATTAGGCACAACGCAATGTTCTCGGGCACCTCTCTCCTGGGCTTTTCTCAGAATGTCTAACTCTCTTTGGGAGTTATGTACATAAAACGGACTTGTCGTCTAGTATTTACTTTAACATTTTAATGCACTGAAATAATAGTGAAGTTAGTTATTGTGGTTCATGCCCGGGCTTTACTAGGTCAAGTGAGCGCTTTTTAGTCGTTTTGGTGGACATGCGCCCGACTACTATGTGAGTCCTAAAGTGTGCCCACTTAGGTTTAGTTAAGTAGCATGAGGGGGTCTTAAACGAGTACCCGACATCGCACAGGCTTGGGACCATCTCTTAACATCCCATCCGAAGCAAAATCAATGTTTACATGTGGATAACCCCTGATTTATTTATTTATTTATATTTTTACAACAACAAGAAGAAGAAAAAAGCTACACGAGGTGCAACCACTGTTTTATCTCGCTTTTATCCAGTAAAGCAAGAAGCCAACAAACATCAGATGAACACATCATGCCGATTTTTTTAAAATGTATTGGGTAAATAATAAATGTGTGTAAAATGTGACTAACCAAATCCTTTTTATATAAAATTTTAAAATTTCTTTAAATGATAAAATAAACGAATTTATAATTAAAGTCAGTAAAATGTACGCCTTATTTCTTTGATAATTTTTTTATTTAGAACCATAATCCCGATGGTAATAGTTATTATATAAGTTTAGTTTTTTCAGAAATAAGCACCGTTACATAAATGGCATAAAATTTGCCATTAGCAATTGCGATAAATAGTGCAGTGTCAGGTGAGTGGCTGTACTGCTGAGGTACGTGACCGAAGAGGAGTCCAGGCTAGTCCTGGAGCAGGTTTTCTGCCATGCCCGCTTGAGGCGTCGTGGTGGATTGGTGGGGAGCGTGTTTCTAGATAATTCTTGTCTAAGTGGACTGGCGTGATGATGGAGTTTGTCGTGAAAAGTTTGACACCATGTCCTGATAACAGAGGGTACAAATGGGATGTTGAGGTCATTATGCAATGTGAGGTTGGATACGTAAAATGTGGCGTAGTATGATGGATTGTATTGACTGAAGACGTTGTAGGTATGTTTGATTTTTTGGCTGATCCCCATATCTCGATGCCATAAGTCCAGATGGGTTTAAGTATAGTGTTGTATATGTGAAGTTTTAAAGCGATAAGGTCGATCGTCGTCCGATGATTGATTTCAGTCGTCCAAATCGTCTTTTGAGGTCTGTGCGTTTCAGTCTGATATGAGTTGTCCAAGTTAAACGTCTGTCTAAATGAAGTCCTAGATATCGGACAGTGTCGGATGTAGGAATGTGCTGGTTGTTAATGTAAACTGGTGGACAAGTGTTGTGTCTGAGGGTAAATGTGGTTTGCAGAGATTTGTCTCTATTAATTTTTATTCTCCATTTGTTGGCCCAATCCCCTGATTGAATGAATGTATCGAAAAAAAAAAATTGTTATATCTGTATCCAGAACCTCCTAAGGATGACAACTATTAATTTTCATTCAAATCGGCAATAGGAATAAAGGGATTAATGGGGAGAGAAAACTTTAATAATAAGAAGAAAACTTTAATAACTGTCGATATATTTCAAGTTTCCGATGTTATTACCTTTAGAGAGAGGATGCAGTATTTCCTTTATTATATAAGTTATGGTTGATGCAGTATTTTCCACCTCAAATAAATTTTTGAGTAAAGACACTCGTTATTAGGGTTTCAAAAACTTTCTTAAACTCATGTAACCTTAAAAATTCTAAAATGTTGCTTCATGTGAATTCGTCGCAACCCAAGTTTTCTGATCATCTATTCTTTCTCCCTTGTCGTCTCCACAGAATACAAATTCCATTCATTCCTACTTAGATACAAATAGGTTGGTTTGGTTTTATGACTCATGCCCGGGCTTTAACTACGAGATCATATCGCCTACTACCAGAGCGCTCTTTCGTCACGCTGGTGGACATGAGCCCGACTCTACTGTGGGAGTCCTAAATTTTTATTCACCTAGGGTAGGGGTCTTTAACGAGTACCTGACATCGCACAGGCTCGAGACCATCGCTTAACGTCCCATCCGAAGGACGGCGTGCTTAAGTTTATTTTACCTCCCAGATAAAATAAACTAAGGGCCTCGGTCGGGCTACGAACCCACGACCTTGAGCTCAGAAGTCAAGCACGCTTACCACTGAGCTACCGGCGCCCCTGAGATACAGATACAAATATACAAATTGAGTTAAATTTTTTTTTAATTACTAGAAAAACCCATATTTTTTCCTGTTGAATCTCTAGATTTGATGCGCTTTTCATAATCTTTTCATACTAATTCCATTGACGACTGTGTTTGGTTTATGTGAAAAGGATGGAAATTAATCTATTCTAGTTTATTCTACCGTGATATTCTTCCGTCTGGGTGAATCTGTTTTGTGAACGGGTGTTGACGAAATAGACGCGGTTAAAGGAATAACAAAGAAAAAAAAAAAAAAAAAGGATGGAAAATTTCGGCAAAAAAAGTTCTTTTAATAACTTTTTTTTTTATTTTTTTATTTTAATTTTTTTTTTAATGATGTTCTGTTAATTTTCATTGTTCTTGAGGAGCAAAAAAAAAAAAAAAAACAAAAAAAAACAAGCAGTGAAGCAAAAACTTTTTTTTAGGTCATGCAGAAAATTTAAGTGAGTAGAGAAAATATACTGTAATATTATCTTCTTTGTTTTCTTGATAAAACATTATCATATTATAAAAAAAAGGTTGACCTTATTTCAAAATATGGGAAAATATAATAATAATACATTTTGGCAACTATACAAGGAATAGGGGAAGTTCTGTAATCGGTCAGATATTCGATGCGGAGTTTTCATGAAATTTCATATGCCAAATACCAAAAATGAAAAAAAAAAAAAAAAAAAAAAAAAAAAAAAAAACCGGTTGAATGAATATATTGACATGAAATTTTATATGTGTATTTGGTACCCTATAAGGGCATCGATGTTATTGATTTTGAGCTAATTCGGCCAAATGGAAGACGGGGATTATAATAGTTAGTTATTATGACTCATGTCCGGGCTTTAACTACGAGGTCATATCGCCTACTACCAGAGCGCTCTTTCGTCACTCTGGTGGACATGAGCCCGACTGCTGTGGGAGTCCTAAATTTTGCCTACTCTAAATTTTTATTCACCTAGGGCAGGGGTCTTTAACGAGTACCTAACAAACAGGCTCGGGACCATCGCTTAACGTCCCATCCGAAGGACGGCGTGCCTATGTTCATTTTATCTCCCAGGTAAAATAAACTAAGGGCCTCGGCCGAGTGTCGAACCCAAGATCTTGACCTCAGAAGGCAAGCATAGGTTAGGTTTTATGACTCATGTCCGGGCTTTAACAACGAAGTCATATCGCCTACTACCAGAGCACTCTTTCGTCACTCTGGTGGACATGAGCCCGACTGCTGTGGGAGTCCTAAATTTTGCCTACCCTAAATTTTTATTCACCTAGGGTAGGGGTCTTTAACGAGTACCTGGCATCGTACGGGCTCGGGACCATCGCTTAACGTCCCATCCGAAGGACGGCGTGCTTAAGTTTATTTTACCTCCCAGATAAAATAAACTAAGGACCTCGGTCGGGTTACGAACCCACGTTCTTGAGTTCAGAAGTCAAGCACGCATACCACTGAGCTACCGGCGTCCTCAAGGCAAGCATATATATAAGGCAAGCATATATATAAATATATATATTAATGAAATATTCTGTTGACCATTCGAATTTCATTAATATTTATACATAATACAATATAGTAAAATATCTCTGCAATAATATAAAAACAAAATAAATTTTTGTCATAGAATATAATCAAAATAAATAAATACAATTTTTAAAATGTTATCACATTAATGTGATATGATAATGGGAAAAGAGTGGGGAAGAGGGGGAAGGCTTAACACGAAAACTCTAATAAATTCCAACGTAATTAATGTATCGACATGAAATTGTAGGTTTGGTTAGGTTTTATGACTCATGCCCGGGCTTTAACTACGAGGTCATATCGCCTATTACCAGAGCGCTCTTTCGTTACTCGGACATGAGCCCGACTTTACTGTGGGAGTCCTAAATTTTGCCTACCCTAAATTTTTATTCATCTAGGGTAGTGGTCTTTAACGAGTATCTGACATAGGCTCGGGACCATCGCTTAACGTCCCATCCTAAGGACGGCGTGCTTATGTTAATTTTATCTCCCAGGTAAAATAAACTAAGGGCTTTGGCCGGGTTTCGAACCGTCTTGAGCTCAGAAGGCAAGCACGCATACCACTGAGCCACAGGCTCCTTCTTGTAAATAATATATTGACAAGAAATTTCATATGTAAATTTAAAGCCCTTTAATGACGTCACATTGATTTTCAGCCAGATCAGCCTAAGGGAAAATGGGGATTATTGGAGAGGCTTAACACAAAAACTGTAATATCTGCCATTATAATGAATGTATCAACATGAAATTTTATAGTTAAACTCAAACTCCCATAAGATAGACACCTATTAATTTTCCGCGAAATCGATCGAAGGGAAGACAGGGATCAGAGAATCTGTCGAGACAATATTTATTATGAGGATTCCAGTAGCCATTATTGACTTCTGGAGGGAGAGCGGAAACATATTTAGTATATTCGTGCTGGAGAAGTACACAGCCGGTGATTCATCAACGAATTTTGTTGTGGTATCAATTGCTTGATGGGCATTAAATAAAGTGATCCCTTTATGAGTTATACTTTAAGTTCAGTTTTCAATCTTCGAACTAAACTGAAAAACCCTTTTTTACCTTCAATATCGCTGTTGAAAAGAAAGTCTGAGATGGAAAGAAATATTTTTTCAACATGTTTTGATTAGCCTCATGGATGTATACAGTGACGTCTTTCATTTTCTGAAGAAAATTGATGGTAGTCGTTGTATGGATTCAACATTTCCTTACACATTCGATCAGTTGTAGCCACGACGAATGGTTTTTTTTAAAAATGTTGTTTAGGTATTTTGAAAAATAACAATAATAAAATATATACCTATTTTAAAGTTCTCTGCTGTTTTCCAAACCAAGGGCTTACTGCTAGTTGGGAATGTAACGGGAAACATTTTTGGTAAAAAACAATTTTTTGATAATATTAAAAATAAAAATAATAATATTATAAATAATAACAAATGACCACATTTCCTGTAGAAATTAGAGCTGGTCTTCTACTAAATTTTGATTTCTATAGTAGTTTCCGAAAAGGGTCCTAAAAAAAAATATCGAAAACCCAAGACGCGCAATTTCGAAGAAATTGCAAGTATTTTTAAAACATTTCAATTACCAAATTTTTCAATTGGATTTTACAATATATATATGAGGAGTTTGGAGCCAGAGCGTACCAACTGGTTGAAACTGAACAGGAAGAAAATCGCAATTGAAAATTGAGTACATTTTGTTTATCTCCATAAATGGGCCCCAAATATTTATTTATATTTGAAATTTTAGAATAGTATTGGATGAGTGATCCCTTTTTGTGTACTATAAAGTTTTTGAAGGCCGTATGATCCATTGTGACTTTGAAAATATATGCACAAAATACTTGTGGACTAAACTTAAAGTGCTGCTATCTATCACTGAAGTGAAGAAACTAAGTGATCCACACTGGTTTTGAAATAGGGAACCTATGCCAACATCAGGATGGTAATAACTCATTTTCCGAAAAATTGTGCGTTGGTCCGCTGAGGGCGCCGGTAGCTCAGTGGTACGCGTGCTTGTCTTCTAAGCTCAAGAATGTGGGTTCGAAAACCGACCGAGGCCCTTAGTTTATTTTATTTGGGAGGTAAAATAAACTTAAGCACGCCGTCCTTCGGATGAGACGTTAAGCGATGGTCCCGAGCCTGTGCGATGTCAGGTACTCGTTAAAGACCCCTGCCTTAGTTGAATAAAAATTGAGGGTAGGCAAAATTTAAGACTCCCACAGTAGAGTCGGGCTCATATCCACCAGAGTGACGAAAGAGCGCTCTGGTAGTAGGCGATATGACCTCGTAGTTAAAGCCCGGGCATGATTTATAAAACCTAACCTAAATTTAAAATGGGCGATTTGAAAAAAATAATTCTGTATTTAGTGTGCCTTTATGTTTTTTCCACAACCATAAATTCGATCTGTCAACTGTGATTTTCAATGACATCCTTTTACATTGAAAAGAGTACCGCAAGTTCAGTCGTGTAAATGAAAATTCAATATTTGGTCAACGTTTCGAAAACTATTTATTTTCTTCTTCAGGGCCTTATAATGACTTGAGCGGATGTGTGTGGTGAAGGTGTTGAGAGTTTGTGTCCAGTACAGAGCTAGTGTCGAGGGTTGACCGCTACGTACACGACACCATAGCTCTATACTGGACACAAACTCTGAACATCTTCACCACACACATACATTCAAGTCATTATAAGGCCCTGAAGAAATAAATAAATAGTTTCCGAAACGTTGGTCAAATATTGAATTTTAATTTACACGACATAACCTCGAATTCCTTCTACGTTGGTATAAGTGTTTGCAGTTTGGTGTCTTTGTGTGTGACAAAAATGAAACTTCTCCCGGGACATTCTAGATCAACAATAAGCTATTTTAAGGATGTGGGTAGCTCAGGGGTTGCGTTCTAGCCTAATCAACTCAAGGATGAGGCCCTTAAGTGAAACTTTGAGCATGCCACCCTTCGTAGGGAACTAAATCCCGTGCCTGTGCGATGTCTGGTACTCGTTAAAGCCCTTCCTAGGTAGGCAAAATTTAGAACTCCGACGACACCGCCCACCAACTATATAGAACTACTTTACAAGGTGGCTGGAAAGACTAGGCTAGGCGGAAAGCAAACTTTGTGAACTTCCTCCAGGAAAGTGCTGGACTCGAATTGAATTGTTCATGCGAGCAAAGAAGGAAGGAATCGATAATAGAAAAAACGAGCAAACTCGGTCAAATAAACTTTCTTAGCTTATAGTTGAAACGAGAAAGAAAAACTTTGCCAAAAATCCTCTTGGAATCAAGAAATACCACCTTTCTACCTATTTGTTTTTGTTAAATATAAATTTTAGGGTTCTGCTGCTCAGGAAGAAGGTTTCTCGAAAAGGGTTCGAAGTGTAACCCCATTGCTACATAATCACCGTCTGAAAATCTTGAACGGGAGGGAGTGTTATGAGAGGGGCTAAGCATAAAAATTATCCTACCTCATTAACAGATGGTCGGATTGTCATGAAATTTCACATGTAGTATTCTTAATAGCCAATTGAAAAATAGAAGGTGTGAAGTCTCAAAATTCGTAAGGGGAGGGGGGGTTGTGAGAGGGGCCAAGCATAAAAATAGGTCTACCTCATCAACGGATGATCCGATTTTAATGAAATTTAACATGCATCCTTTTGAAAAATAGGCTATATCGTGACTAAAATTTTTGAACAGGAGGGTGGGTTGTGGGGGTGCGCTAAGCATAAAAATGGTTCTAGCTCATTAGCAGATAGTCGGATTGTCATGAAATTTAACATGTAGTTGCAAAAGCAAAATTTAAAAAAAAAAAAAGCTATGTGACATATGTGTATTTGCATCACAATTAACAATATATATAGATTAAATGTGGCCGTGTGGACCTCAAGGGCCGTACTTAGTCGAAAAACACACATCCGAGAACCTGTTTGTTTTTTATATTTTTTTCATTGTTGAATTAGTAATTTGAAAAATTCCGCTGAAAACTTGACATCGAATTTTTGGTCGTTTACTAAGCTTCTCATTTAGCTGTGAAAGTATAATGCTAGAGATGACTATGATATATAAACTGCTAACGTAGATAAAGAAGAGGGGAATCTGGGGGAAATATATGAAGATATATGAAGAGTTGGGCCGACCAACTTTGGCCTCTCTCGAAGTTAAAACAAAATGTATCACACAAATACACCATTAGAATGAATAAATTATATTTATTCTGCCACCCAGTCCTGGGAATCTGACAGAAAAAAAAAAAAAAAAAAAAAATTAGGGCATATTTTCTTTAAAGTGACGTGCTGACGTTCTTAACAGATGTAATGTACATGTAGGCATAGGCGTCAATGTATGTTTCATAAAACCGGTATATAATGAATGAACGAATTAATAATTACCACTGATGATGACGCTGTTGCGTTGAATATCGGTTAGGGTTAAAAAATAAAACAGTGGGTAGATAACGTATTTTATTTCTATGAAAAATCTCATCACAGAACATCCTACTATCACTATCACATAAGACAGTGGCGGATACGAAGGGGGGGGGGGTGGGGGGGGGGGGTGGGGGGGGGGGGGTGTTAAAGCAGAATTACACAAACTGGATTTTTTTATACTTTCAAACTAAACTAAGGTACATAATAACGATAGAAACGAATAACTAGACAAACGTAGTACAAAAAATGTAAAGAATTTTTTGTTGATTTACAAAGAAGGTTCCACTAGGATCTAATTCGTGAAAATAGGACGATGCGTTGTACTGACCCCCGGAGGAATCATCAGAAGAATTATTTGGTGTACAATGTGAGGATGTATTCGGACCTGTTCGTCCGTAAAATCCCAGCAGAATGGGATCGCTTCACACTTCGCACCTGTTCGGCCGAAAACTGACGAACGATACGGGTCTAGTGGACGCGGTCCCCCACCTTGTCACATGTTTGGATCTTTCGTGCATTTTCGGCCGAATTCTGACGAACTGATTTCGCTACTTTTCGCAACTACTGTTAACGAAGTCCCCCCCCCCCCCCCCCCCCACCTGATGGACATCCTGGATCCGTTTTATGACAAAAGTTTGTACGTTACTTCAGAGGTACACCCCCTACTCTAAATACCCAGTTTGTTGAAAATCGAAAGGCGTCTTACTTAGCGTTTGAATCATCTTACTAAATATCGTGCCTGATACATTCGTTATATCGACAGTTATAAGGGCTTTTGAGTTCATTCCCCCATCCCTGATTCCCTCATCCCTTAAGCGGATTTCACTGTAAATTAGTATGTCGCTCTAAAGAGTAAAAGGTCAAAAATGCGATGGGACCCACATCAAATTGTGGCATAAAGGCCACCCAAAACTTCACTACGCCACTATTTTTTACGATTAACCTTTAACTCATACAAAAAAAAAAAAAAGAAGTCGGAAAATCAGAAAACCAATGTACTTCCCCAGTACGAATTAATCAATTAACTTTTCTCTCTCTCCCCCCCCCCCCCCCCCCCCCTTCCAAAACCAGTCGAATGTTTGCCCTAATATTCAATAGTTGACTCAAATAGGGGTCCCTAATTACTCCTACTAAATTTAGTGTCGATAAATTCATTACATTGGCAGTTATTAGGGCTTTTGTGTTGAGCCCTTTCCCTTAGGCCGAAATCGCTGAAATTTGACAGGTTATGTCCTCATTGGGTTTTGACTTTAAAAATGAAATTTCATGTCGTTACATTCATTAGAACGGCAGTTATTAGGGTTTTTGAGTAAAACCACTGAAAATTAGTAAGTGTCGCTTTCATCACCTCGAAAGTTATTAGGGTTTTTGTGTAAAGCCCTCAACTTCCCTTTAGCCGATTCGGCTGAAAATTGATAGGTGTCCTTATCAACTTCTAAGTTGAGAAACGCGGACATATTGTGGAAACTTGTAATAAATAGATAAAACAAACTTATTTTTGAAATGTGTCCTTATGTTATTGTGTTCACAGACACACAGAACCACTGACAGAGAGAAATTTAACCACTATGGTTCACGAAGTATAGCGGATATTACGTAATCTGTCAGAAATTCTATGTTAAGTTTTCAACAGAATTTTATGTTTTAATGAGAAGTAAAATCACAAAAATTCATTTAATCTTATTATTTAAACTATAGAGTTTATTAAAAATAATCGTAATTATTATTAATTAATTAGGTTATTACATTATTGTTGAAAAAGGGCAAAGACTTACCTAACTTTTCTGTAAAGGGATAAATTTAGGATTTTCTGTGTTTAACTTTCCTTAAAACTTAAGTTAAACTTTGACAAAGTGTATATCCGATTAAAGCAATTTTAATAATTGCGGCGATGAAAGAGTTCAAAGAAGATTTTCTCAAGATACAGATTAAGAAATACTTTCTTCATTCTTTCAGAAAGAAAAATGTGAAAAAAAAAAGCGTTGAATCATCAGCAAGGCACATCCCCAGATCGAATTATTCAATTTACTTTTCGCTCCTCCAAAACCATTCTGTCGTTAGGGCTGAAAATCATTCATTATCTATCATACATTTATTACAAGCCTCCCCCCTAATCCTCCATTCTCTTTGGCTATTGCTGAACATCTGAATACACACATCGTGTCGATACATTCATTCTATCGGGAGTTATCGTGTTCACAGACAGACATAACACACATTCTACTCCTGTTTAGTGGGCCGTGAGTCAGGGATATTCTTATTGGTCCCCGTCTTAAGAGAAATATGATATGTTGTCTATTTTGATGTAATTCATAAAGTTATCTCAACTACACATATACACATACGCACTTACATACATAAATAAGAAATATTTACTTCGCAGGTTGTCAAATAACATGTAGTCTGACCTTTCACGGATTTTTATTTGTATTAGCTAGCCGGCTTTCGAGGTTGCCCTCAACATCAGGCAGCCTGATGAAATAAAAAATTTTGAAATTTGAATGTAAATTAAAATGTAGTAAATGAAATTTCGAATGTGATGGTCATGCTCACTGTGTTTTTCTATTTTATCGGCATAGTGCACTATGAGTTCTTGCCACTAGGTAGTACAAGCGCAATCCGAAAAATACGCCCGGATTATTGGCGAAACAATTCATGGCCTTTGCACCACGATAATGCATCTGCTTTGACTTAATTGCTTGTTCGTGAATTTTCGACCAAAAACAACACTGTAATGATGCCCCAGCCTCCATATTCGCCAGACATGGCTCCTTGTGACTTTTTTCTGTTCCCAACAATAAAGAGAACCTTAAAGGGCCGTCGTTTCACAAGCATGAGAGAGCTAAATGCTATCCCAAAGATCGAGTTCCAGAAGTGTTTCGGGGATTGGAAGAAGCGCTGGCGTAAGTGTAAAATATCTAATGAGGACTACTTTGAAGGGGATAACATTGATGTAGACGAATAAATAAAATTCTTTTCAAAAATCGAAAATTCCCGTTATTTTTTGAACACATCTCATACTTAGTATAGGCGTGAAAGTAAAGTCTGGGTGAGTGGGAAATGGATTCTACGAATGTAGGAGTTTCCTTGAGTGTCGTCTACCCTCTAAGGTTCCCTGTTAGCGTTCCTTAACCACCCCCTAAGCCCTTAACCTCTCCCTCTAATGAACTTTGAACTTGAGGACGTACTCCGTTGGCTCTTTCAGATAACACCTCCCCCGTGGCACAAGTTTAATTGCCTCCGCCCCCCCCCCCCCCCCCTCTCCCACCATGTTTTTTTCCCTTCTTTATCCTGATGAAGGTTGAAGGGCTTCTATTTCAGGACTTTTTTGTGATCTTGTAAAAAAATTGCTTCCAATCTTGACACTGAAATGAGCTGTTCAAACATCAGTTGGATATTTGATCGGAATTTTACTTTTTTAAATAAAATCTTGTCTATCAGAGGCCGAAAAGAATTTTTACTGTGACTATGAGGTCATATCGCCTACTACCAGAGCGCTCTTTCATCTGATGGACATGAGCCTGACTCTATTATGGGTACTATTACCAGTGGAGAATTGATTTTAAACTGATCTTATATGAAATTTTGATTTTTACAGCAGTTTCCGAAAAAGGTCCTAATTAATAATAAAATAATGTAAATCATACGTCGTGCAATTTTAAGGAAAGTGTATAGTAGGTACCTCTATATAAGAAAAAAATTCAATTTGTGATTATTTGAATTTTTTATTTAAAAAATATAATTCGGGATGCCAGCAAATTTTCTAAATTTTCCAGAGAACAAAATATTCGGTTTATTTTCTTTAAACTCCATTATAATGTTATAAAAAAATTTAATAAAAAAAAATCAATTACAAAAATGTTTATATTATTAAAAATTTCTTAAAATTACATGAGTATTTGGTCTTCTTCGTGGCCCCTCTTCTTTGAGGAAGTTAGAAAATAAGAAAAAAACAGTACCTTTTATCTTTGTATATTCAGTCAGAATTGTCTTGAAGATCTCTCTCATCCATATCACGCCATAAGTCACTACACAATATATATTTGATGGCTCTGCCAACCAAACTAGGCCATGTCTCTGCTACAAAACGTCTGCTTCGACCGGCTTATTTCTTTTCTCTCTTTAAACAAAAGTACATCTATTATTTTTTTATTTTATTTTATTATAAATTCTATTTAAACACATTAGTTTGTTCTTATATTTGATGTACTAATTAATTAATTTCTTTTTTAAAATTTTTAATTTATATTTTTATTTTTTGTCTTTTATTTATAAAGATATATTATGTAGATATGGTGGCGTGAAAGAGGAAGTGGTAGGTCCTCGAGACTAAAATTTATCTTTATTATTAAGACAAAAAATAATAATAAGAATATCTTGGGTGTTTGGGCAGAAGGGCTTATGTCAGAAAATCTGAATTTTAGAAGGGGAATTTCTGAAGGTTTGCAATATTCCTGCAAATCAGGTAAAACACATTTATGTTACTTGAAATATTATTTCTATTAAGTTTTAAATATAAACAAAGTATAATATTCCAACATGCAGTTATATATGGTAAAAATATTTAAATGCACTTGTCCTTTGGATCACAAGACTTATTCTGACTTAAGCCCTTTTTCCTAAACACCAAAGATATAAATTTAAAAAAATGTAAAATAATAATAATACAATAAACAAAACAATTTTGATGCATGAGTAGTAAGAGAGATAATAAAAGTAAAGGAAATATTAATAACGAATATGATTCAAGATGTCACTAGTCGCGGTTCCATCTTCTCTTCAATCTTCGTGTGGGTTTTGTTGTTAGTGATGTGAAGATAATGTATTTCTGGGTTTGTATTTGTGTAAAGTTTGTTAAAAAAACCCTATGTAAGTAGTTTGTATTGTTTCGGGTACTGTGTGTATCATAAGATTGTTATGAAGTGTTCTGTTGAGTTTATGTGTTACAGTAAAACTTCGTTATAACGCTCTTCTAGGGACAGAAGAAAAAGAGCGCTATAGCCGGGAAAGCGCTATTACCGGCAAAAAATAAAACGGCTGAATGGAAATTATTTATTTCAAAATGTAGTATGTAGTACGTAAATTGATAGACAAATGAAGAACATAAAATATATATATATATATATAAACAGGACATAGGTATGTATAAAGAATAAAAAATATTATGTAATTATGTACATACAAATTAAATAATTAAAATGACTTAAATAAATTGTACATATTACTTGTTAGATGGTCCCTTAACACAAACTAAGCTTTTTTTAAAAACAGCGTTTTCTAATTGATTGATATTTTTAAAAGTTTCGTCTTCTACTTCCGTATTGCACACAAAAAATGTACGAATCGTCTTTATTGCATTCAAAACATCGATTATTTTTGGCTTTGTAATTATGGATTCTGTTTTGTAGATCGATCAAACTCTTTTATTAATTAATTCTTTTCTTTTATTGGAAAGATTTTGACGACATTTTATACGATGTTAAAGAGGACCGAAGAAGATAAACTACTGAAAGAAAAATTAGAATCGTATTGCAAAAGCACAAGTTAATTGAATTTATGGAAACATTTTGTAGGGGAGAGAGAAAATTCATAGAAATTATTTTCACAGAATACATTAAATCATGGCAAGTGTTGTTTATTTCCTGATTTTAATTTAATTTTGTCATGTGTTTAATCCTTCCATCGGAGCGCTATAAACGGGAAGTCGGAGCGTTACAACGAATAAACTTTCATTGGAAAATTCCCCAGTGGGACCGGGGCCCAGGAAAATGAGCGTTATATCAGGGAAATACGAAGTTTTACTGTATATGGAAACAGTGTTGCCACTTCCTTGAATAATATTGTTCCCATAAAAATTCCCAACTTTTCGCCTCCCCTCTTCTTTAAAAAAAAAATTAATTTTAACAATAATTTTACATTTTCAATGTGTGTACTTTTTGTAGATGTTTTAAGGTTGTTTTTTTTATCTTAGAAAACTTAGTACATACCATACTCGTATGTACCTATTCCATTACTTCACTTTGTGGAACCTGTACTCAGTTTGCTTATAAAATTTTTAATATGCATCTTAAGACATTCTTTCCTTACCTTTTCCAGCTCCATATATATTTTCTACTTTTTTTTTTTTTCTTTATGTACCAAAGTGAGTTAAGACGAGGCTTTAGAAAAACCTTGGAGCCCCAAAGGCCTTAAGACTTTTTTTTTTTTCTCTCAGTCTTGCACAAAAGCCCTCGCGAAAGCACTTCTTTATAAAATTTAGTGGATAAACAAAGTCACTCTGGTACAATGTATTTCGTTACATCCACTCGTCCCTGTAAATTTAATCAACAATCCACCAACCACTTATAAAAATGTATGGTCTTTCATATTTATATTACTTCTCGATGTACGCATTAGGTATGTATTTGGACAGATTTTACAATTTTTGAGGCGTTGTAACTTCGGTTGTATTGATCCTATCTGAAATTGGAGGCAATTTAGTGATTGGAAATTTAATAACGAACATTTTTGAAAGTAAACAATTTTTCGATAGGACTGATAGTTTTTGGGTAAAGCAAGGAAACGTCTAATAATATATGTTTCTAATCGACACTTCAGGACGGTTTTTGGCATGTATCCCGAAAACCAGACGATCTGGGAAAAATCATATTTCATATTAAATGTTAAATTTAGGTTTCTCTACGACTTTGACTTGAACAGATTTTTGATTAGGTCATAAATATTATTGTCCGAATACATTTTTTTGTGTTCTGTGTTGATATTGTGGAAATACTAATAAATAAAATAAAATTATAGATAAAACACTTTTTTGAACACTTATATTGTCTAATTCCACAAACATATACTTAAATGTGTACCGGTTTCGGCTTACGCCATCGTCAGCACAATGTTCAACAATAATTCAGATATTTGCCAGGCATACATATTTATATTAACCTAAGAGTACCTGAGGTGAAAGGGTTCCCTCCTCTGGTAAAACCAGGAGGTGAAAGTCTCTATTCTAAAGGTAATAACTAACTGTGCACTTATTTGAAAAACGTCATCATTTTATTTTATTCATAAATATTAAGTCCGATTTCGGCCAAAATATAATTTCCAAATTTCAATTTCATAGCTACAATCGTTTCTGAATTAGAGCGCTCACAACTTGACATTATCGCGAAAATGGTCAAAACAAGGGACCGTAAAACGTGAAAATCTGTTGAAAACTCGATCTCAGATTTTCGCACGATTACAATACTTGCTTATACTATACTATAGGTATAAAAAAGTAAAAAATAAGTCCCATGTGGATGAGTTTTGTTATCTGATATTTCTGAGCCTCTTGCTATCTATCGTTCTGTCTGACATAAATCTTCCTTAAATCGACACGCATAAACACATTACCTTCCCAGCCAACACCCTCTAGGCTGATCAATACTATTTTTAAGGAATCCCTTCATCGTACACCCCACGATTTACCCTTAGAACGGGGTGCTTGCAGAATACTAGCTCATCTCAACTACTATCAGAGCGCTCTTTCGTTACTCTCGTGGACATGAGCCGAACTGATGGAGTTCTAAATTTTAGTAAATATAATTTGTGTAGAAATTCCTGGTGGATTAAAAAAAGAAATGTCGATGAATCTCCAGTAAGATACATATTGTAGGGGGGGGGGGGGGGGGGGGGGAGGGGGGACTTGTAAGAAAAAAACTAAAGAGAATACACAGAAAATTATATAAAAATCGAATAATTTATGGTTTCCAGATTTACTTTGTGAAGCACCATTCTAGGAATAGATAATTAAAATACACAATTGCTTTGTCAAACTTCACAATAGGTTAGGTTAGGTTTTATGACTCATGCCCGGGCTTTAATTACGAGGTCATATCGCCTACTACTAGAGCGTTCTATCGTCACTCTGGTGGACATGAGTCCGACTCTACTGTGGGAGTCCTAAATTTTTCCTACCCTAAATTTTTATTCACCTAGGGCAGGGGTCTTTAACGAGTACCTGACATCGTACAGGCTCGGGACCATCGCTTAACGTCCCATCCGAAGGACGGCGTGCTTAAGTTTATTTTACCTCCCAGATAAAATAAACTAAGGGCCTCGGTCGGGCTACGAACCCACGACCTTGAGCTCAGAAGTCAAGCACGCATACCACTGAGCTACCGGCGCCCTCAACGTCACAATATATATAGTGAACAACAAAGAAATTGTGTATTTTAATTATCCATTCATATAAAAATTGATTGATTTATCAATTCATACATAATGGAGAGGACAATAGTAACTAGATATAGAAAATCATACGTTGTTTTAAAATTAATTAAATATGAAATAGTTGTTTCAAAATAAAAGAAAATATAAATTTAAAAAAATATAAATAATTAAACTTAAATATAATAATATTTGAACTGAGACATAAATAAATAAAATAAATAATAAAATCTAGACAGCGGCTGCAACAGTATTGGAGTATGAAGGAAAACTTGGACTTGTGATCTGTCCCTGTGAGTGACGAGTTGGTCTGTCATGATTTTTGTTGGATTTTCGGTATGAAATTTTGTTACAAAATTTTATGAGTGGATTTACAAGTTTATAACGGCACCATTTGGCATTCAGTCAAGTCTGGATAAGGAGGAGGAGCTCTTAGAGAGAGAGAGCGATATAATCTGAGCTTTGGAAGATGTCTGGTAGGTAGCTTTCGAGGTCACAGACATAATCCCATTACCCATGTTTGAATATAAACGGGAGAAGTCAAGACTTGAAATGGTTGAACTTTGAAAGCACAAAGCCTTAATTGGTCGGCCACATCTTTCCAAGCACCTAATAGAACTCTATTGGTTAATATCGAACTTTTCTCAACTAAAGTTAAATCCTATTTCCTATTGGCCTCTTGCTATTGAATATTTTCTACTTTCAGAGACATCGCCAACATAAAAAAGTTCCAAGATTTTTACCGATAATAACCTAAGGGCCTTGGCCGGGTCTTGAACCCGCGATCTTGAGCTTATTAGGTTAGCACTACCTCTGAACTACCGTGCTTTTTTAGTTGTTCCTAGCATGCTGTTCTCACGAATAATATGCACAGAATATAATATCGGTACATACTCGACAAACGACTAACTTGGAATCCTCACACGAGACTAAAAAGACAACAAATGAACAGAGGTTATAAACTTTTACTAAGACTACTAGACAAAAGATCCAAATTAACTTTGAAAACAAAACGACTTATATATAACGCAGTACTCAAACGTATGTGGACTCATGGACTTGAACTCTGGGGTTCTGCCAAGGCTTCCAATCTCCAGCGCATCCAATCCTTTCAATACAAAATCTTTCGTAAAATAGCCAATGCTCCTTATTACGTCTCCAACAAAACTTTTCACACTGACTTTAAAGTACCTTTTGTTACCGAAGTCGCTAAATCCAAGTATAAAAAATTATTTTCCCTTCTTAGTTCACATAATAATTCTCTAGTCTGTGCCCACTCTGCCATACTTCCCCAACGACGGCTTAAGCGTCAATGGCCCTCCTTAGCAGTGGCAGTGATTAGTTACATATGAGAGGAAATCAGTGACTACTTGAAAATCAGGAGAAAACTTAATTTCTGACATTACGTAACCTAGACTTTCCCTAGACTTTGTATACGTAAGTGAAGAAGTGAAAAAAAAAAAATATATATGTAATTGAAAATAAAGAAAACGTAAGTTTTTTTTTAAAGAATATTGTCTATTTCACAAATAATATATAATATGGGAGTACTTTCGGTACTGCTACCATCTTCAGCCACGACTTAACAAATACTAAATTGAAGTTCAACTAGGTAGTTTACAATCCAAACGGTAGGTAGGTATCCTTTTTCAGCCCCTACGGGGTTTTCATCCCTTCTGAACGTCATTATTTCGTCCCAAATTGGGATCTTAAAAATAAACGTTTTTGAAGTAGTATGTTTTGATTAAATGCATATATGAAATGAATTAAAGATAACAATTGTTAATAAAATACTCACCCCTTTTTCAAATTTTTTTTTTTTTTAAGATCCCAATTTGGGACGAAATGTCATTTTTTATGTTTTTACATATTTCAAATATTAACTGTACAGAAAGGATAGGAAAACCCCGTAGGGGCTGAAAAAGGATACCTACCTACCGTTTGGATTGTAAACTACCTAGTTGAACTTCAATTTAGTATTTGTTAAGTCGTGGCTGAAGATTGTAGCAATACCGAAAGTACTCCCATATTATATATTATTTGTGAAATAGACAATATTTTTTAAAAAACATACGTTTTCTTTATTTTTATCAAGTGTTTCACAATATCTCTGCAAAAATGCTAAATATTATATGTAATTAGTTTGTATGGTGGTTTACTTAGCCAAAATCGGCGGTGAAGAGGGAGAGCAGAAACTTGAACTGATAGAATACTTGGTATACATAGCGCCCATGGAGACAATATCCTCAGTATGATATTAGAGGATATAAACTGAGTATAACAGTGTACTAGGAGAGTTTATATGTATCCTGTATGGGAGAATAGATACTGTAAGACGACTTCATCTAGGCCCAGTGGACCAAGTATCTATTTTACTATCCAACATAACACCCCATAAACTAGAACTAGAATATCATCTTATGTTACAATTTTATGTTGCTACATTCTTAGACATTTTACAAAATGACCAAACAAAATATGAAAAAAATGTTCCCATAAACGTGGGTCCACAAATGCTTCCTAAAAGATTTATGGTAAAAAAATAGTATGTGCTTGAAACACGCCAGAAGTGAAATTTCTTTGGCAAATTTAGGTGCAAACAAACAGTTTTATTTATTGGCTTATTTTATTTTTATTCATTTGTTAAACCAACATTATTTTCTCTAGGGACATCAGAAATCACTATATTTGATTCTAAAGTAGAGACAATAGGCCTGTGGTAAGATAAATAAAAAATGTAGGTTTTTGAACGTAAATTTTTAAGATACCTGGAGAAACTGCATCGATTGAGGTGCCATATCAATTGCAATTGAAATTTATAGTAGACGAATTGAACAAGGGGCTGAATTGAGATTAAAATCTCCAGCTAAAATTAGCGGTAATGTATGATAATTCTCTCCCAACTCTTGAGAGACTGCTAAAAAAAGGTTAAAATGAAAGCAGCATAATTCTAATTTAACATTATATAGTCATGAAAATACTCAGTCGTAGACAAACACTGTTGCTAGTACTTAAATAAAGTAACAGTAGGGAAACTATTTCCATTAAAAGTAGAACAACCTTCTTCAATAAAGTTGCTTTTCCGCCAACCAGGAACAATAACCTTCCAAAGAAAGGCTCCTTCTAGATTACATTCCCAATGACACAATAAAGAGCTTTCAGAGAGCTCTTAGAAGGTGAAACGAAAGAGGTTCCTGAGAACAAATCAATTATTGGGACCTTTTTTGTACGATTTAACGAAAATCTTTATCAACCGTAAAAAGCAGTGGCGTATTGAGGTTTTGGCTGGAAGTTTTCATTGACATTTTCCGACACCCGATAGAATGAATGTATCGACACGAAATTATATATGTGAATCCAGAGCCCACTAGCGAAATCATCTATTGATTTTCAGAAAAATTTACGCAGGGAAACGGGGATTAGGGGAGAGGCATAACTCAAAAACTTTAATAACTGCTGTTGTAATGAATGTATCGACACAAAATTTTATATGTGAATTCAAAATCCCATTAGGACGACACTTATTAATTTTCAGCGGAATCGGCAAAAAGGAAGGGGGGGGGGGATCAGAAAGAGCTCAATTTAAAAAAAACCATAACTACCGCTGTAATGAATTAATCGACACAACATTTACTATGAGGATTTAGGAGCCCTTATGTAAATCAACTAATGAACTAATGTTTTGGATGGGAAACGAAACGTTAATTGAATAATTCGTTCTGGGGAAGTACATTACTAGTGATTTACCGACGACTTCTTTTTTTTTTGTACGATTTAAAGATCAATCGTAAAAAGTAGTGGCGTAGTGAGGTTTATGCCTTTATGCCACAATTTGAAGTGGGCCGGCCCCATTGCAATTTTGCCTAATTACATAACTTCCCCTAAACTTCGTATTGCTGGGGAACTAGAATGTGTAGGTAATTAATGTTTATATTTTTCTTTACAAAAATACAAAAAAATTCAAAAGGTCTGAACATTTTTTTTTGTTTTTTTTTTTTTCACCATATTAGTTGTTTTTATAGTTTATTTGACTATTTATAAATGTATGTGGTGGGCTGGTGTTTTACACCTAGGGACCTAAGCATCCAGTGCTCTTGTATAGTTTATTTGAGTCAGTTTTCTAATATTTGGTTGTGATTTGATTATTTATTATATATTATTATTAGTTACATAAAGACGTGTTTTCTCCATTAAGCGTGCACTTTTAAATGCTTGTAAATAAAGCGTTACTGTAATGTTGTACTCGTTAGTTATTATATCTCATGCCCGGGCTTTTAATGCGAGGTCATAGCGCCTACTACCAAAGCGCTGTTTTGTCACTCTGGCGGATATGAGCCCAACACTTCTCTGGTAGTCCTAAATTTTGCCTACCTGGGGTAGGTACCTATAAATCAGGGTAGGGATCTATAACAAGCACCTGACATTGCACAGACTCGGAACCATTGCTTATCTTCCCATTCGAAGGACGACGTGCTCAAGGCAAGCACACTACCTCTGTTCTACTTACTAATGTTTATTTTAATTGAATATTCCTAAATATTGAAAGTAATTAGATAATCAATAATATATATTGTCAGGGTCCTAAGTAATCATAGTTATATATAATTCCTAATTATGAAAATGTTTTTAGTTTTTGAAATAGAGGGAGGAATTAAAGAGAAAAAAAGTTAATAATGAGAAATAACTCTAAACTGACTTTCATAATCATCAGATTTTAAGAATATAACTCCAAACTCAAGAATCAGACTAAAAACGTGTAATTAATGTTATTTTTTTTATTTTTTATTTAGAGAGATAAAAAAAAATATCAAAAGGTCTGAAAAAATAAAAAAAGAATCTCCTTATTAGTGCTTGAATGTTCTTTAGCAGTTCTTATTACATTCGAGTAATAATTAATGTCGTTTGTTCAAAAAGAAGAGAGCTTACGGAGGATCAATTTTTTTTTTTTTTTTTTTTGACTGACTGAACTTAAGGGGATTTGGTGAAGATTTAACAAGATTAAAGAGGGAACTGAAAGGTTCACAAAGCCAATTATGAAGGGCTTTTTTTTGAAATGATTCTGAAAAGGAAGGGCTGGATTAACAAAGAATTTAAAAAAAAAAAAAAAAAAAATCAAATTTGGTTAAGTTACACTAATGGAAAATAGTCTTGTCCCTTAGTGTGTACCTTAGGACCCTTTGAATTAAATTTGACCTTTCACACGTTGTGGCCAGACTCATAGCTTCATTATAATTTTAAAAATCCATTAGTTTAAAAAAAAAAAATAAATAAATAAAAGACTAATGTTATTCTTTGAAACAAAAATTGAGAACAATCAAAAATAAATACATTTATTTAATTTAGTTAAGATATATATTTTTTATAACTTTTCCATCCCTTCTTCAGGTCACAATGTGGGAAATATTGAAATGAGAAAATTATAATACAAATAAAATAAAAATAGAAATATATAAAAGAAAAAAAAACAAAATACATAAATAAATTAGTAGTTTATTAAAAATGGAAAAAGGACAATAAATGGTCGAAACAAATGGCGGCATATCAGCTGTTTATAGACACAACTCAGTCGAGTGAGAGATGTGAACCGAGACAGTTGAAGTACATACATGAACCAAGTGACATCACAGTGATGATAGAGACATAAGTGTATAAAAAAGTGGAAATAAAAAATGTTTTTTTTAAAATGAAATATCGATGAAATAATATAAATAATATATATATAATATATATAAGAATATAATAATCAAGAATTATCGAAGAATATTATAGTGAACTAGTTTTTTTTTTTACTAAATTATATGTGGCCAATAAAGAGTGGCCAATAAAGAGTGGCCATAGAAAAAATACTGATATAATTTTAGGAATTAGTTAGTAGAATAATTTTTGTAAATAATTTACTTTACTACTTTTTACTTTTTACTAAATTATATGTGGCCAATAAAGAGTGGCCATAGAAAAAATACTGATATAATTTTAGGAATTAGTTAGTAGAATAATTTTTGTAAATAATTTACTTTACTACTTTTTACTTTTTACTAAATTATATGTGGCCAATAAAGTGTGGCCATAGAAAAAATACTGATATAATTTTAGGAATTAGTTAGTAGAATAATTTTTGTAAATAATTTACTTTTTATTTTTCAAATTTGTTTTTTGAATTTTATAATGTAGGTTAAATAAATCCAATATTTTCTTCTCGATTCTATGCTATTCATTTTCCATGACAATCAAATAAGAAAATATCTTTGATTAGATTAAACATTTTTGTTAATTTAGAAAAATTTGATGGCATCTCTGTATTATACTTAAAAAAAACAAATGAGGTAATTAATAATTGGAATTTTTTTATATACGTGCGCTTTCTTCAAAATTTAGTAGAAGACCAGAAAACAATTTCTATATGAAATGTGATTTATTATTTATTTTAATTATTAATTTTATTATTTTTTTAATTATATAATATACTAGATTTGTTAAGAATAGGAAAATAATCCGTTTCAACTAACCTCCTCACGGATGAGCCCCAACTTCCCCTTCAACCCTACATCAACAGCCTCCGGATCAGTTTATGAACTGCCCTATTGGGCTCCTCTCTTCCCTCGGGATATCCTGATCCCTTGAGACCTCTTTCCTTCGTCCGTTTATTATTCATTCTCCATCCCTCTACCCCTATTCTTGAGACTCTTAGCCCTAACCCCACTGACCCACCCTACACCCCCATCTACCCGAATTATGACCCCTTTCTTGCTCACAATTTTCAAGACCACTTTCCACATCCAATCCACTTCGCCATTCTATATTCAACCCCAGCAAATTGACAACTTATTGGTAAAAACTAAAAGTTGAAAAATAAGATTTTAAAATGAGAACAACTCAGTGAACAATCACAACAGACAAACATACGTAATGTTTGCACAGGGTGTGAAAACAACCAGAAAACGTACAAACTTTTTTTTTTTTGGTAGATCTATACAAACTATTCAATAACATCTGGGACCGGTTAATCTTTAATATATGATGAAAACATAAGTTCAACTTGCCGGTAGCTCAGAGGTAGCCTGCTAGCTTACTGAGCTCAAGATCGCGGGTTCGAAACCCGGCCCTTAGGTATTTTAACCTTCGGGCGCTCGCATGTAGTGACGTTATACGAGCGCTTGCGCGGCGGCATTCTCACCACCCTTCATAGTCCAGGAGCCCAGTGCAAAAAAGGTGACTTATTTTATGAAAATTTTTATTATTAAATTTTCAAAATATCCATCCTCGAGATCCAAAAAATGGCAGTCTGAAATCTCAAAGCCGCTGGAATACAAAATGGTGGCCAATTAAAACCCAAAAAACCTCGAAATTTTAGGACTGTAACAAATTGAAGAACATTAAATTCTACGTCGATTGAGTACCACAACTTAATAATTCGATCAAGTGGTATGGTCATTTGGTATTTTCATAAATAAGTCACCCTTTTTGCACTGGGCTCCTGGACTATCACGGATCACTGGTATTTCGATGAAAAACCACACGTCCACAAATTTCAACAAAACACGTTTAAAACCTTTATTAAGGCCTTGAATACCCGTTTATTCTAAGCAATGAGAGCATAGGTCCTCTTCATCAGCACTTTACATTTCCTCTTCAGATTCACTGTCATGATCATCTTTTTCAATTACTTCTGGCTTGAAATCAAAATCGCCGGGATCCTCCTTTTCCAATTGGTCAAGAATTGGCCTAATATCTTCTGGTCTAATGTACCGTTCTCTAAAACTGTGATGGGTATACCAGGCAGTTTTGAAAAAAATATAGTTGAATAGCAAAAAAAACAAAAAAAAAACACAATAATCATACAAACAATAAATAAATGAGAAGAAAGTGTTCAGTAAAGTAATGTAATATAAGTATTGAAGTTTTTATGTAAAGCCATCCTCCTAATCCACTCTTTTCGCCATTGGTCGATTTGGCAGGACAATAAATAAGTTTTGTCCTTATTGGCTTCTAGGCACACTTATAAAATTTCGTGTCGATACATTCATTCTATCCAGTTATCGAGTTCACAGAGAGACCCAGCTGCATGATGTATAAGAAAAGTAATGTAATTGATCAGAAATTTGATTTTTTTCACCAGATTTAGATTTTAGATTTACCCTGTAGAATCAGGGGGGTCTATAAAGCCTTCTGCAATAAAGAAATCACAGGTTCCAGTTCAAATTCCATTCCTAAATTGTGTTCAGAGGGGTGTAATGAAATTTTAAAAGTAGTTTCCGCTGGTCTTATCAACCGAGTGAGCACATAAGCTGATTTGTATATAATTCCTCAATTTGATATGGACACTGCTTGTTCAAACAACCAACCCCTTCAAATTGTACTGTATACATTGGTGGATCCTAACTGGAACGGATGAGGTTTGTGGTTGACGTCAACAACTAGTCCCCGCCAAATTGACGAGGGGCTATGGTTCCCCGCTCCCGCCAAATTGGAGCGACATCTGTTCACCATTCGGTACATGGTGTCTAGACCATGTAAATCATGCCATAGTGATCACCAGGAGTGGTATGAACATCATCGTCAGGCCATGACCAACCAAACAGATTATTATTAACGGTAATTTTGTGCGAAATAAGCTAAATATAAATAATGTGATAAAATAAGTCTGAGTTAATAAATTAATAATTAATTAATACATTTTGAATAAATTAATAATGAATAATAATTAATTATTAATAATATAATTGAATAATAATTAATTATTAATAATAATAAATTAATAAATAATAATAATTTTTTAATAAATTAATAATGAATTAATACATTTTGTTTTCGCTCTCCCTCCAAAGCAAACCATTTGGGATACAACTCAATATTTGACTTGCATTGCTTCAACCGCAGTGCTGCCACAGATAATGACGCTGTTGCGTTGAAAACTAGTTCTGGTCAAAATTAAACAGTGGGAAGACAACGTATTTTATTTCTATGAGTAATCTATTAACTTTTCGCTCCTCCTCCAAAACCAGTCGACCGTTTGCGCTAATATTGAACAGTTGACTTACATAAGGGCTCCTAAATCCTTGTACTAAATTATGGGTCGATAAATTCATTATATCAGCAGTTATTCGGGCTTTTTAATTGAGTCCCCTCTCCTTCCCTCCAGCCAATATCACTGAAATTTGACAGGGTTTTGACTTTAAATATAAAATTTCATTACATCGGCAGTTATTCGGGTTTTAATTGAGTCCCCTCCCCTTCCCTCCAGCCAATATCACTGAAATTTGACAGGGTTTTGACTTTAAATATAAAATTTCATTACATCGGCAGTTATTCGGGTTTTAACTGAGTCCCCTCTTCTTCCCTCCAGCCAATATCACTGAAATTTGACAGGGTTTTGACTTTAAATATATAATTTCATTACATCGGCAGTTATTCGGGTTTTAACTGAGTCCCCTCTCCTTCCCTCCAGCGAATATCACTGAAATTTGACAGGGTTTGACTTTAAATATAAAATTTCATTACATCAGCAGTTATTCGGGTTTTAATTGAGTCCCCTCCCCTTCCCTCCAGCCAATATTTCTGAAATTTGATAGGGTTTTGACTTTAAATATATAATTTCATTACATCGGCAGTTATTCGGGTTTTAACTGAGTCCCCTCTCCTTCCCTCCAGCCAATATCACTGAAATTTGACAGGGTTTTGACTTTAAATATGAAATTTCATTACATCGGCAGTTATTCGGGTTTTAATTGAGTCCCCTCTCCTTCCCTCCAGCCAATATCACTGAAATTTGACAGGGTTTTGACTTTAAATATAAAATTTCATTACATCGGCAGTTATTCGGGTTTTAATTAAGTCCCCTCCCCTACCCTCCAGCCAATATCACTGAAATTTGACAGGGTTTTACTTTAAATATAAAATTTCATTACATCGGCAGTTATTCGGGTTTTAATTGAGTCCCCTCCCCTTCCCTCCAGCCAATATCACTGAAATTTGACAGGGTTTTGACTTTAAATATGAAATTTCATTACATCGGCAGTTATTCGGATTTTGATCGAGTCCCCTCCCCTACCCTCCAGCCAATATCACTGAAATTTGACAGGGTTTTGACTTTAAATATAAAATTTCATTACATCGGCAGTTATAGAGTATTTCTTTTAGTTGTGCCTCCCTTCCTTCCTGCCGATTCTACAAATAAGTGTTTATGGGCTCTGTGTCCAAATTGGAAATTTTGTGACGATATATTAATTTCAATGTTATTAGAATTTTTGAGTTAAGCTTCTCTCCTGATCCCCTCTCCCCTTTGGCTAAATTGACTAAAAAAAGATTCGTGTCGATACATTCATCCTATCGGGAGTTATCGTGATCACAGTCAGACATTTTTCAGTCAGAAAACATGAAATTCTCTTGAAAACTCCGCATCGATTTTTGACTGTTTACATAACTTCGTCTATATTTTGTCTAAGCCTCTGGATCCTCGACGATGGGCTAAAGTCTGCACGGAGTGGATTTCTAGAGACAGAAGAAGAGGAAAAGGAAGACCTGGACTGCGGTGGAGGGACGAGATAGTGGGGAGAATAGGGGATGGATGGTGCACAGTGGCCAGCAACAGAGGAACATGGAACAAATGTGTTACAGTACTATTTAAGAAATAACCCTCGTTTTGTTTTATATTGTTTTATTTTTAATCAAGAAGTAACAGTTTTACTTAAGAAATAATTTAATTTAATTTAGGAACAATGGTTAAATTTTTTTCTGATTTCTTCTGTTGAAAGAGCAGTAGACTCATAACCTCACAGGTTGTCAAATAAAATATAGTATGACCTCTCACAGATTTTTATTAGAAGTAGCTAGCCGGCTTTCGAAGTTTCCCTCCCAACCTATCGATGATCTCTACACCGAAACTACAGCAACTATTTTATAGACTGCCTTTTGATGAGGGAAACCTCGAAAGCCGGCTAGCTACTTCTAATAAAAATCTGTGAGAGGTCATACTATATTTTATTTGACCGCAACTATTCTATAGACTGCCTGATGATGAGGGAAACCTCGAGAGGTCAAACTACATCTTATTTACAACTTCTAAGTTGAGGAACGCGGACATATTGTGGAAACTTGTAATAAATAAATAAAACAAACTTATTTTTGAAATATTTTCTATTCCAATAAAGATATAAATATATATAACTATTTTGTCTATTCCACTAAAGATATAAATATATATAACTACCGGTTTCGGCCTTACACCATCGTCAGGTCTAGTTATGAACTAAGTTAGTTTGCAGAGAGCGACCCTTGAAATAAGTACATCTCAGGTGAAAGGGTGCTATTAAAACTTGGGAGTCCCCCGGCTGTACCGTTAGCTATCTCATGAAATATTTCCTAACAAAACTTAGTTCTAAATTTATATATTGAGATGTACTTATTTCAAGGGTCGCTCTCTGCAAACTAACTTAGTTCATAACTAGACCTGACGATGGTGTAAGGCCGAAACCGGTAGTTATATATATTTATATCTTTAGTGGAATAGACAAAATAGTTATATATATTTATATCTTTAGTGGAATAGACAAAATAGTTATATATATTTATATCTTTAGTGGAATAGACAAAATAGTTATATATATTTATATCTTTAGTGGAATAGACAAAATAGTTATATATATTTATATCTTTAGTGGAATAGACAAATTTCAAAAATAAGTTTGTTTTATTTATTTACATCTTATTTGACAACCTGTGAAATAATCACTTCTCCTACATCAGCCATCTTAATAACTCGAAAACCTCCAAAAGGAGAGGCTTTTGTTCTAAATAAATGTCAATAAAGCTATTTGTTCTAAATCTTTTGTTCTAAATAAATGTCAATAAAGCTATTTTATTTTATTTTATTTATATTTTGTCTAACTGGAGAAGTAAAATACAAAAAAATAAATAAATGTACAATGTTTTTGCACTTGACTAATGGAAAATGATATCCAATGGAGACCAAATGTAGAGGAAGTAATCATGTTTCCAATTTGTGATGCGAACCGAACTGAGGTCGAACCAAGTGACGTGAGAAGACGGAAATGGTCAACTTGTTTGTGAGGTCAATTGGTTCGGTTCCAATTTCCGATTGGCCTATTTTGAGGGGGAGGTCTCTTCCTGACCAACTAAGTTGGCCCAAGCTAGAACTTGGCGGATTAATATTATATACTGACCTCTTCACTTCCTTTCAGGGTTGCAGGTATGTGAACGGTTTTCTAGATGAGATATTCCTTAACTGGGGTGAGGAACCAAATGTTGATTGGTTTCGGTTCATCAGACTTTGAAAATTGTAATGATCTAGGAAATTGTAGATGAAATCATACGTTTAATAGAGCCTGTCTATGCACAACATTCGTAAACATGGCATACACTGAGTGGACTGTATTCGATGGGTGCTAGTTCATTAAGAAGCTAACTTAACATAAAATAATGAAATTTATGGTTCTTTTAATATTTCTTAAACCCACTAAGTGTTTACCATAACTTCTCGGAGTGCTTCTTCTATGAAAATCTTCTCAGAAAAAATGATGTTCCAAGGAGCTTGGAGGAGGCGCTGGGGGATAGCCCCACCATTCTGGATAGAGTTATTAACTTCTTAAAAGAAACCGGGCTATACCAAAGAATCTGAACCCTTCCGTCTGTGATCATTTGCCTATTTGAGGTCCTACGTAGGGCCCTCGGGTGGCTGGCTGGATCGGGGGCTTGGGGCAGCTCCGCCGGAGCCTCTGGACTGGAACAGTCCCAGACTTGGAGGGTGTGGACGGCTTTCCTCACATGCACACCCTCATCTTCAAGCCCCGCTATCTCCACGATTAAGCTAAGTGCTTACATATACTTGAGAGAGTGGCCCGGCTGTGCTGTTGCTTGTCCTCTGGCCTGCCTGTTCGTTGGTTGCCCTGGGTCCTGTGCTTGGCCTTCCCCGGTCCCTCTGGCCCCCTGTGGGATCCCATCATGGCTGTTCTCGTCATTAGTATAAAGAGTTCGCTGGCTCAGTTAGAACAAGGAACTTAACAAGATAGGGCGATAATAACCAAAGCAGTTGTTCGCCCCAAATAAACCAATTAACTAACATTTTTCTTAAACACTATTAAGTACCCACGGATTTCTGGCTCTCTTGATACTGGATTTAGCCGCATCTATAAGGTACATAATAAAGGGGGAGACACTGTTATGGAATTAATATATAGTGCCTGGCCAGGCTTATATTAAATAGAACAAGGCTTGACTGCTCGTTTGTCTATAAGCAAACATAAACTGAGAAAACGTAAGTTAACATAATATGAGCGGTTTCCCACGATGGAAACTACATAAGAAGCGAAGTACCACATGTACTTCCACACACACTGAGTAACCAATAACTGCACACAATACGGCTTTTAGACCGTATTTCTGTCACGAGAGCTAGGTTAGGCACTGGTTTGAGACGAGCTTGGTCATTCAAGAGTGGGGGGTAATTCACTTGTATCTATCCGCTAATCCCTAGCAAACATAGGCCCGAACATTTCACACCAGCTCATGGAACCATCGAATCTTAGTATACGAAAGACTGTAACAGAGTAATAGATCTTCGCGAGGATGTCTCCAAAAGGGACTATGTTATACACTTCGTAATACCTAACTTGAAGTGTGGAACTTCCGAAGGGATATTTGTAGTGAGCTGGATCAAGGTTAGCAAGGGCTGATCCTGTCCCAGAATAGGGTCGATGTCCGATGGACCCCTGGTGGTGCCAACCTGGTTTAAATACCTCATTCCGATCTCTATTATATGTATAGCATATAATTTTAATTCTGTATTGAAGAAAGGGAAAATATCATATTAAGAAGTCCACACCTGGTTTAATATCAATAATAATTTGATATCTAGGCGCTTGGGAGAGCTAGTGGGCTAAATGTTGAGGTTTAGAGAAAGGGCGGAAACATATTGAGATGGGGAAGTGATTCAAGTACAGGGGAGGAGGAGGGGAGGGGGCGTGGAGAGAGGAGGGTGGTGGGAGAGGTCGGCGACGGCCGCCATCTTGCGCTTTTGCCATTGCGCCAGAAGTAACTTATCTCCCCTACTTTCCGATCGAGGTTCGCCGTTCATGTCTCAGATTCATATATAAGAACATGACCAATCATAGAATGAACAAGTTTCTGGAGTCATGGAAGAGTTTTTTCTTGAAGGAAGCTTGTACAAATTGGATATTTTTCTCTAGATGGAGGTGGCGATTCAAAAGCATATATTGGGGTTTTTTATACTTAATTTTCAGTCCAACTTTCATAGGAGTATAATATGAAATCAGGGCGCGGTGGGCTGGGCATGTGACAAGAAGCGTATCATGTAATTACTTACAATAAAAATCTTACAAACTAATTTCTACATCTACTTTAGTCTCTTTTCTTTTCAAATGATGTGGCCATTCTTTAATTCAATGTTATTTCGGGCATATAAACATATAAATAAATAAAAGTACCTTTGCGCATCTACTTCACTGTTTTCACTCAGACTGGTTCACTACACCTTAATTTTCCACGTTTCACACTATTTAAAACAGCTGATCGTCGTCTTTTGAATTCCATTCATTGGTTGTTCACATTTCGTTTTAAAACAAAACGCTACTAGTCCATTTTTGTATATTTATTTACTATTTAAGTTACTCCATTCCTAACAGATGTTTTTATACAAATAATAATAATTGATTTTTTAAATATAATAATAATCTTAATGTTTGTAAATTTTTTTAACATTAAATGTGTTTCGGAATGAAAATTTCTAAGTGATTAGGAAAGTCTTTAAGAATAGTTGATTAATTTTGAAAGCTTTCTTAATTAAATTTACCATTCTGTATAATATAATCTTCTAAAAACCAGAACCAGAAGAGTTAAATTTATTTTTCAAAGTTATAAAAGTTAGTGTTTGTCCTCTTTATGTATTTTCTTCCAGTGGAAAACAACCTTCTTTAAGAGTGGGAGAGTGTAAAAAGGACACGAGAAGTAAAATGGGAAAATAAAATTTTATGTTGGTGAATGAAGTAGAGGTGATAGGTTAGATTTAACGTAGCTATAGAGAGAATCTGTGTCAACTTGCCCATGAGAGGGGGGACTTCACGGTGTACACATCTCTTCAAATATGCATGAGACAATCATGAGAAATGTCGGTGAATCTCTACTTCCCCAGATTAAATAAATGTTTGCTCTTCCACCGATCTACCCTTTGGGCTAAAAATGAATAGTTGTCTTATAAAGCTCTTCTGAATCATAATGAATTTTATGCTGATACGAATAAAATTTACACACATTAAAATTATTAAAATAATATAAAATCAATTATTATTATTTGTATAAAAACAGCTTTTAGGAGTGAAGTGACTTAATTAGTGAATAAATATACAAAGATAGTTGCATTTTGTTTTTAAACGAAATGTGAACAATCAATAAATAGAGACAAAAGACGACGATCATCTGTTTTAAATAGGGAGGAACAGTCTAAGTTGTGTTGTGGAAGTGGACAGTCTAGAGAGAGATGTTTTTAGGGTTAAGGTAGTGAACCTGTAGGAGTGAAAATAACAGTGAAATAGATGCGTAAAGGTACTTTTATTTATTTATATGTTTATATGCCCAAAGTAACATTGAATTAAAGAATGGTCACGATATTTGGAAAGAAAAGAGACTAAAGTAGAGGTAGAAATTAGTTTGTAAGATTTTTATTGTATTTTGATTTTATATACATATAATGTAGGTTTAGGTAAATAAACCCAATATTTGTTCTCTTATTATATGCTATTTATTTCCCTGTGAACCCAGTAAGATAATTTATACCTTTGGATTAGATTGAACATTTTTTGAAAATTTATGAACGCAATATGGCATCTCTTTAAAAAATTTAGAAGTAGGTAATCCAAATGAAAAGTTTGATGATTGAATTTTTTTTAAATACGTGCACTTTCTTCAAAATTGCACGTCTTGAACTTTCGATATTTTTTTAGGGCCCTTGTCGGAAATTACTGTAGAAATCTAAATTTAGTAGAATATCAGCAATAATTTCTACAGGAAATATGGTAATTTTATTTAATTTTTTTTTTTTTTTTTTAAATTTTACATAGGTACTTTTTTTAAACACAATTCATTAGATCGTTAGTTACTAGATTTTTTGTGTTAAACATTCCCCCTAATCCCCATTTTTCTATTGGTCAATTCCGCTTATAAACAATATGTGTCGTCGTTAGAGGCTTCTGGTTTCACACATAAAATTTTATGTCGATTCATACATTCTATCGTGAGTTATCGGGTTCACAGACAGACACAAAGAGACGTTTGTTTTCCTATTTTTGAATTTGGAGGTCGGTAAACATGAAATTTCGTTGAAAATTCTGCATCATATTTTTGATGATTTAAGTAGGTACTAAATTGTAATAATTTCTCAATTACGGCAGGATGTGTAGAAAAATATAGTGGAGATGAACTTCCTCAAATAAATATGGGACTAGAATTAATAGCCGCTCAGATCCCTGTACATCGTGGGTGTAATGATCCTGTAGATCTGACTTCTTGTCACTAGTTCCATTTCTTTCAGCTGTTTGTTTGATGTTTGAGATACAGGATGATGATCTCTGAAGATGACACCTAGAAGAGTTGGTGGGAGGTTGGAAGGAGAAAAAGTAACAGGAGCCTGGAGCTGCTAAGTGGTACTTAAATATCGATAACAGGCTCGTCTTGAGTTACTGTCAACATGAAGGACTGGAGGAGGAGTCTCTGCTGGCCTTTCTTGTTGACATCCTGTCCGGGCCCATCCCTGTCATCGCAACTCCAGGACAACACTTCAACAACATGGTCTTGGGGGCAATAAGTCTCAGAGAAATTGTTGTAGATGTATTGTGATGGCTGTTGGAGTGAGAAATGTCAGGGGCTTCTCAATCATATTTCGTACGTTGATTCATTCATTACATCGGCAGTTATTGAGATTTTCAAGTTGAGTCCTTTGATCTCTCATTCCCCTTCGGCTGATTCCACTAAAAATTGATAGGTGTCGTCGTTACGCTGCTTTGAATATACAGTAGAGTCCCCCTAATCCGGACATCCGGTTAATCCGGACGGGATCTTAAAAAAAACGAATTAAAATTCAGTAAACTTTTTACTTAATTAGCGAGCGGTAAGTGCGAAAATAATTCAAAGAGAGGGTTTGACTTGACTTACTCAGTTGGCTACGATGAAAAAGTGCCGACAAAGAAGATGGCTCGCACAACCTATTTTCCGATTATTTCACAGGTTGTCAAATAAAATGTTGTATGACCTCTCACAGATTTTTATTAGAAGGTTTCCCTCATCATCAGGCAGTCCGATAAAAAAAAAAAGTTGTGACTCAGATGGTGGACAGGAATAACTCGTCTGTCCCCATCCATGATATTTTGAATTGTTAAAGTTTTTAGATTGTTTTATTTATTTATTTTTATTATAAAATTATTTAGTTATTATTAGTTTTCATTCATAGAATTTTTTTAATTTTTTATCAGACAGCCTGATGATGAGGGAAACTTCGAAAGCCGGCTAGCTACTTCTAATAAAGTCTGTGAGAGGTCATACTACATTTTATTTGACAACCTGTGAAATATTCTTGTTTTCATTACATATTGTACATTGTTTAATTTTATAGTCCTGTTCAGAATTTAACGTTTACATATTTCGTTTTTTTTTTAATTCTTAACTTTTACATTATAACATTAATGTACCGTGGTTGGTTTTGTATTGCTATATGGTACAATAAATAAATTTTGAGTATTAATCAGAGATGTTTTGTTTTGTTTATCCTATCTCAGTTCAACCCTATCTTTGGTTGAAAACTTAGATCTACGTATACATTATCTAGTATTGAAAATGAAATTAAGCTGAGGGAAAAGATGTATTTATGAGAAAAAAAAAATAGCTGAAATATTTATCATGTGCTTTTTACAGCGAATTCCGTTTAATGCGAACTTTCGGTGATCCGGACGGGGTCCGGTCCCATCTGGTCCGGATAAGCGGGACTCCACTGTACTAGGTCTCTGCTATGCCCGCTTGAGACGCCGGAGTGTCTGGATAATTGATGAATAAGTAGATCGGTCAAGGGTGTTAGGTGGTGCAAAGTATTATGGCGAATTAATAGAATACAATTTAGAATCTAATTCCTCTCTAAAACTCTAATCGCAAATAGTTTCGGGTAGACATCGGTAGAATACGATGAGCGCCTAATGGTTCTAACATGGGAAATAAGTACCTGGTCACATCTGTCGACTTTCTGACCAATTTCAACAAATAGTTGAACCAATGTTCAATTTGGGACCATTTATGTAATTATCATTCGGTATTTTCTAGACATATTACTTCTCCAGCGTAACAATGAATAGGAGAAGTTAGGTTAATCATTTGAAAAATCGTTGGTGATTGTACTTCCCCAACACAAATTCGGCTCCCTCTCCTCTCTTTCTCCCCTTCTCTTCGTCCGATTCTGTAGATTAATGTGTTTATGGGGTTGAATTGACATTAAATTTTTTGTCATTATCAACGACAGTTACATACCTAGTTAAAGTTTAGTAAATGTCGTCTTTAGAGAGCTTTGTATTTCTATTGATGATTTGTGTTCAAAGACAGAAGAAATCATTATTAGAATCAGAGTGTCAGAAAACATGAAATTCTGTTGAAAGAGCGTTGACAATTCGTCGCAGGAGTTTGGATTGGAATGCTTGGATACGATTGATGTTGGATTGTTTAACTGTACCGCCAAGTTCAAGTCCGTACGTTCAGATTGGTCGTATAATGTAAAACGTAAGTTTTTTTGTTAGTAGTCAATTTTTTATTTTGGTATGTATTTGACGTAACAGTCCGTATCTCTGATTCAGTTCTTTTCGTATTCGGGGGTTCTACGTAAGTCTGCTTTAAAGGTAAAACCTGAGATAGCGCACTCGGTTGGAAGATGAGGCAACATTTAGGACTCATATTGTAGAGTCGGGCTCATGTCTACCAGAGTGACGAAAGAGATATGACCTCGTAGTTAAACCCCGAGCATGAGTCACGATAACAAAACCTAAGTATTAATCTCTATAAAGGAGCGCCATACTAGAAGGACTACCCACCAAGGAAAGAGTTTGGATCAAATAGCAGATTCGGTGGCTCGGTATGACCGATAATAAGCTAAGGACTATCAAAAGCTCCACTCGAGTCTGGAACACCTCAATAAGAGAAAAAAGGAAAGAAGAAGTAATTTTAACTCGGTTACGTAGAGGGCAGAGCAGGCTGACCCATGGATATCTGATGGCTCAGGAACCCCCTCCTCTGTCAGTCCTGCAGGGTCGAACTGTCTGTCAGATACATTCTAACTGAATGCACGGCATATAGTCCCCAGCGTGAGAATTTCAACCTTGCGGAGGATATTTCCGAAATTCTATCCAATATTATCTCCCAAATTAACCAACTATTTCAATTCTTGCACTTCACAAACCTCCTGTCTAAATTATAAAACAAAATTGTCTTCATCACGTAGCCTTTCTATTCCGTATACTTCAATCTCTTTTATTATTATTAATCTGCGACTATCCAAATTAGTCCGCTAGGATCCCCAGAGACCTGCATCCATGACCCTCGTGGTCGAAATGCCCCTTAACGAAAAGAAGAAAAAAAAAATCCCTATAAATACCTGTAAGCAATCAAGAAAGCAGATCTACAGCAGGTACCAATTAAAATTGATGCTTTCCTAGAAATAGAAGAACTTTACCCAATCCAAAATTACATTTAGATTGATTTATCCGTTTTTTTTGTTTATCTTCTTCTTTTCTGTTGTTAATTCTTCGTTTTATTCGGTGTGTAAAGACATTGAAAATCCGGAACAGCTTTTTTCCCTTTTTTTCTTTTTCAATTACAACTTCTTTTAATTTCATTTCCCTTTGGGGGAAAAGAATAAAAAAAAAAAAAAAAAAAGACGTTTTGTAATGAGTTTTAGAAAACTTGTTTTCTGGAGTGTCGCCAGACAAAAGTAGAGAGAAATATATATTTTATTTTAGCTGTACATTTCCACAATTTGAAAATTACGTTTAAATTTAAAATAATAATATAAATTGGGCCCCCCCTTTTCCTCAATGAAAAAAAAGTCTTACGTAAATCACTCCTCGAAATTGGTGACAATATATACATATCGTGGGCTTACTGCAAGAATCCATTATGTAATTTTTTTGCTGATTTGAAATATTGGTTGTTTGTTATAGAAAAAGTCGCTGCTTGTATAGCTGATGTAGTAAACAGGAAAAACAAAACCTATTTAGACAATATCTTGCAAATGTAGGCTGCAAAATACAACTAAATAAAAATGACTTAATGGGTTCTTGCAGTAAGCACACGATATATAAGAAATAATATCCCTTATTTATGACATAATATCAAGCACCTCAAGACATCATGTATCAAGAGAATAACATGTATCCCATTTTGGTTCTCCTGTTGAATACATAAAATCATTGGACAATTTCACAAAGTCACCTAGTAATCGATTATTTGTGTTAGGAGTTTCAGATTTTGTGTAATCACTTCGCAAAATAACTTACTTCAGCTTTTGACAGTAACACATCAAATGTAGGAGTTTTATTTAATAAAAACTTTAGATAGGATAGTAATATAAACAGATAAATATATCACAAAGAAAATTTATTATGACCATAATGTAACTAGGGACGAGGCAGGGAAGCTAGAACGGGTGGTCATCAGGGACTGTAATTAAAACAAGAATAATAGAGGAGACAGAACGCGGTTGTCCGGGTTTAACAAGGGTTACCAAACTGATTCCAATTTATAGCTATTAATTATAGCTATTTCATAGAGGGCGCTATTGAACTTTTATACAACTCTGAAAACAGCTATTAAAAGTCAAATATAAAAATTTAATTTAAACGGAAACAATATATATAGACTCTAATCCTGATGCTCCGGGGCGGATCAACAGTGTTGCGGCGTAAAGAGGGTATTTTCGTGTTGATGAAAAATTTTAAAATTCATATGATAAAAAAAGGGTAAACACCTCACACATATAAAGAAACCGCAAAAATTTTCTCTACTCTAAATTTTTAGGATTGAGTACCTACTTTACATAGTACAAGCTCAGTACCATCGCTTAACGTCCCATACGAAGGACGGCATGCTCAAGGTTTTTTCATCTCTTAAAGACAAGCACGCTATCTCTTAAGCTAATATTTTATGACTTCTAAGTTGAGGAACGCTGACATATTGTGGAAACTTGTAATAAATGAATAAAACAAACTTATTTTTGAAATATTGTCTATTCCACTAAAGATATAAATATATATATAACTACCGGTTTCGGCTTTATACCATCGTCAGGTCTAGTTATGAACTAAGTCAGTTTGCAGAGAGCGACCCTTCTAATACATCTTGGGTGAAAGGGTGCCATTAAAACTTGGGAGTCCCCCGGCTGTACCGTTAGCTAACTCATGAAATATTTCCTAACAAAACCTAGTTCTAAATTTACATAAAACAATATTACTGGACTAATCGTGGCAAAACAACAAATAAATAAGTACAAATACAAATAAATAATAAAAATAGAAATAAAATTAATAATAATATTAAGATTTAGATAACTTGAAACATATATGTGGAATTGTATTTGTACTTATTTATTTGTTGTTTTGCCTAGTCTAGTAATATTGTTTTATGTAAATTTAGAACTAGGTTTTGTTAGGAAATATTTCATGAGTTAGCTAACGGTACAGCCGGGGGACTCCCAAGTTTTAATGGCACCCTTTCACCCGAGATGTATTAGAAGGGTCGCTCTCTGCAAACTGACTTAGTTCATAACTAGACCTGACGATGGTATAAAGCCGAAACCGGTAGTTATATATATATTTATATCTTTAGTGGAATAGACAATATTTCAAAAATAAGTTGGTTTTATTCATTTAATATTTTATGCTTTGAAATAAATATTATTATTATTTATAGTAGTATGCGATATGCCTTCATAATAACTAATTAAAAGATCATCATACTAGATCCTTATTAGCGGAGAGAGTTCATATAATATTTTCCATTCGACTTGTTCACGGAGAATTGTGCAATTGTGCACAGAAATGGCTGGCTAGGTTCCAGGTCCGGCCTAACAGGTCCCACTCATCTTCCACAATTTATGGTCATCGACCAGACAATTTGAAGTGAGGCTTGCTTTTTTTTCCGTGGGTTCACCTCTCTCTGCTTTATATACATTCCAGCTTGGAGTGAAGCCAAAGACTGCACAGATTGCATTTGTCACTTCATCTGTCCACCAAAACGAAGACATACTAAGAATGCCAGATATCTTTATTGATTAATAATATATTTCTAAATAAGTAATACAGATGTATAAGTCCAACTTATATGTTATTTTTTTATCACAACTAGTACATCAGTCAAACCGACATTTTTTTTTTTTTTTTACTAGGCGGATCGACTGCAGAGGCCATTAGCGCCAGCACAACTATTATTATAGTAGGTAGGGTGACATAATGTGGCTCAGGCTATCTCTCTGGATATTAGCTATTCCTCCGCGAATGGCACCATATAATTTTTTGGTGATATAGTCCAGTGTTTCGAAAGAATAGTAGCAGCTGAGATGTGTAGGCCGAGCTATCTTTCAGCACTGCTCGAGCATCGTGAGGCAATCCATCTCTTTCTCGTTAGGGTTTGAGAGCTTCACAGGATTGTAGTACGTGAAAGACAGTAAGTTCTTCCTTGCATAGTGCACATCTCGGTGGGCATCTCCGCAACAAAATGTGGACATGGGTCAGCCAAGTGTATCCTATTCTTAGCCTCGTCAGGACCATTCTTTCTTTTCGGGAAAGAGACGTCACATCAGCAGTGTCGATTCGACGTTTAATCGACTTCAGAAAAGTATTACACTCCTCCCATTGCTTTTGCCATTTATTTTTGATGGCCAATTTGAGTGGCTGCTTGACGTCTGCAGGACGGACTGGTATGGCCTCTGTTAGCTCGCCAGCTGTAGCTTCCTTGGCGGCTCGGTCCGCCAGCTCGTTACCATGGATTCCTACATGTCCTGGGACCCAGGTGAAGACTATGTCTTTTCCAATGGTATGTAGTGTGATTCCAGTTTCCTTAAGATGAGTCCCCTAAATGAATATATTGCACTAAGAGAGTCGGAACAAATCAGGTACTTGATCCATTTACTTGTGTAGCAGTACTCCAAAGCTTGGTATATGGCTGTCATCTCCGCAATGTAAACTGTTGCTAATCGGGGAAGTGTCCATGAGCGGATCTATTTTTCCGAAGCAAAAGCACATCCAACACCTTCTGGAGTCCTTGATCCGTCTGTAAATATCGGTCTATATTCACGGAATATAGTTAGCAGTTCCGCAAACATAATTCTGTATATAGTCGGGAGTGTTGCATCTTTGGGGAGACATCTTCCCGATATCTTCAGGTGGTAAATGTTATTAGAGAAGAGGTCAAATACCTGGACACTCAGCTATAAGTAAATTTGACTTTTTCTCTATTAAGATTCACCACCTGAAGATGTCGGTTTGACTGATGAAACTAGTTGTGGTAAAAAATAAATATGTTGGACTGATATTACTTAGGATATTTTTTTTTTTTGTCTTTTATTTATAAAGATACAAATGTTGCTAGGGTGCAACAACCAGCATCTATGATGGTAGGTATTGATATGTTGGCGTGAAGGGCATGTGAGAGGAAGACCACCCAGTGGTAGGTCCTCGGGACGAAAATTTTTCTTAATTATTAGGACAAGAACAGAAAAAAAAAAAAAAAATAAAATAAATAAAGAAATAAAAAAAAATAAAATAAAATAAATAAATAAAAAGAATTGAAAGACAATTTTGTTGGATGGATAAGAGAGATGATAAAAGTAAAGGAAAATTATTTAAAAAAAAAAAAACAATTTAAGAACATGATTCAAGGTGGCAATAAGTCGCGGTTCCATCTTCTCTTCAACCTTCATGCGGGGTTATGTGGTAATTGTTGTGAAGATAAAGTACGTATTTCTGGGTTGGTATGTGTGTAAATATTTTCTATAAAAACCGTATGTAAGTAGTTTGAATTGTGTCGGGTACTGTGTGTATCATAAGATCGTTATGAAGTGTTCTGTTTATGTATGGGGGGGCACTGTGTTATCAGTCTGAGGGTTTTTTGATCTGAAACGCCTGTATTCGTTTGATGTTTAATGATTTAGGATAATTTGAATTAATTTTTAATATTCGTTTAGAAAAATCTTTATATGTATTACAGTTTAAAAAAAAAATAGGATTCGCGAATTTTGAGGGCTTACTGTATTTAAAATTGGCTACAAGAAACCAGAAGTAAATTTGATGACTGTGATTGGATGTAGACTGGGGACTGTATTGTAATATCCACATAGAACCTGGCTAAGTGGTCCGGGTTTCTGTCAAAGAAGCTGAGTACTCCTCCAGTACCCAACCTCTTCATGTCTTTGTTCTTCCCCATCTCAATCTTTTCCTGCCCTTTTAAGCCCCTTCCCTGAGTCCCATCAAGTCCTTCTTCACTTCTCTTCCATACTTATGATTTTCTCCCCTCTTGTTATTACTGCTGACAATGTTCTTTTGGAAAAGAGGAAGTTAGTCATTCACTGAATTAAACCTTCAGTAATCATATTTTGTTTTTGTGTAATCAAGTAAGTTTTCGCTCTCCATCTAAATGTTATATTTTTCCTTATTTGGCTGAAAGTCAATAGATGTTTTACTAATGAACGTGAGGGCGCCAATTGCTCAGAATCCACCGAAGCTCTTAGTTTTTTTTATATGGAATACCCTTCGGATGGGACGTTAAGCATTTCCCGGTTTAGTTGGGGAACTGGAAAATAGGTTTTATCCATTGGAAAAGATCAGGGCCAAATTCAGGCCCCATAAGAGCTCCTATGTCATTCGGTATTAAAAAAGTTCTCATCCATAAAAGAACTTCGGAGTTCATGAATTGGTTTTTACCTGACTCGGGTTTTTCAATATGTTAATTTAATTTAATTTACATTTGTTAGTATAACGAAGTATTGTAACTGTGCGAAAATCCGAGATCGAGTTTTCATCGGATTTTCCACCTGAATACGTTTTGTCCATGGAAAGTTGTGAGCTCTACCACTAAAACGGTTGTTGCTATGAACTTGAAATTTGGAATGATGGGGTCTTATGTGCTAACTTAGATCTGAGATTTTGGATGAAATCAGCCGGAAATTGAGACCACTTTATTCTGGGGCCTTTTTTTTTTTTTTTTTTTTTTTTTTTATTAGTTTTCAGAACGAACAGTTCCGGGTGTTCTTCCTGTGAAAGAAGAACAGCTTGGAGTTGAAATCACCATGACCTGATAATATTTGAGACGTCCAGTGAGTAGGCTGTACCCATCTTGAGTCAAGGCGTACACGGACGTCCGGGAAGTATGCGTACATCGTTCGGCCATTCGGGCATCGTGACCAACGTTGTTGCCATTTTTCCACAATCCAATTCTGAATGATGTCCTTGCAGCGCACTTGTCTGGACTGTCCGCGCATCTCTTCATCTAGGGCTAGGCGTAAGGGCTCATCAATATCTGCTCCTAAGGGCATGTTGCGTCTACAGAAATACGAAGCGACAGCCCCATCCAAGATCAGGTCAATGGGGGCGGCTCCCGCTAGTATCTGTAGCGCAGCCGTAGAGACAGTACGATAAGCCCTTGTAACTCTTAAAAGGGCTGCTCTCTGGGCTTGCGTCAGAATCGTACGCTGCCGATTCGTGGGGCGATGCCACCAACCTGCAGCAGCTTCGAATACCACTGTGTAGATTATTCCGGGGCCTAAGTACAATTTACAAGATACTGCTTATGTTTATGACCTAATAAAAATTATTTTCAAGTAATAGTTGTAGAGAACATTAAAATATATGTTTTATATGTAACACGATTTTTTGCCGCCCGGTTTTTGAGATACATGCCGAAAACTATTCTGAAATGTAATTTTAAAAATATTTTTAGACGTTTCTTTGATTTCCTCGAAAACCGTTAGTGCTATCGAAAAATCGAAAAAAAACATTTAGGTGGAGAAGACCAAGACTTAAATAAATATTAAAATATTTTTGATATAATCCTTTATCGTACTCCTCCCTATATTTATAGGGTTCATGTATTTATAACCACATTGAAGTAATAACTTATTGAAGTGAAACTTTTTTAGCGAAACTAGTGAATCGGAATTACCTCGACACACAAAATCAAACATGAAACGCGAAGGAGAGGGGGTTGAGTAGCGCGTAATTTTTCTTCTCCCTGATAAAGCCTATTGATATATGTTTTGATGTATTACTCTTCGAGTTGGCTCCTGCGCCCTGCGATTGAGTTGAGAGTAAGTCGTATGGGTGGGGGGGGGGGGGGGAGAAGGGAGTGGGGGGGAGAAGGGGATTGCCATTAAAAGCACATAAATCCGCAACATGCCCCTCCCCCCCTCAAAGGTGTTGGTAACGCACCAAGTTGGTCCCCCCTCATTGGTCAAACCGTTTTGGCCCCGAGCCATCACCCACCAATCATATAACAGCTTTTAGTTAGACCCTCCTCTTGAAAAAAAAAAAAAAAAAAAAAAAAAAAAATCCCAGCCTAGTTGTGGAATATTTGAAATGGATCGTTCTACATTTTGGGTACGGACTATACTAAACTATTTATCGATACATTCATTACAAGTTATTAGGGTTTTTGGATCCAGCTCCCTCTTTCGGCCGATTCCGCTGAAAATTAATAGGAGCCGTCTTTATGGGATTTTAAATTTCAATATAATATTTCATGTCTTCTATTACATCGGCAGTTATTAGGATTTTGAGTTAAGCCTACCTCTGATCCCGCCTTCTTTTCGGCTGATCCTGTTGAACATTTCGTCCTTATGGGGACTTGATTTACGTATGAGATCTCATCTCTAAACATACTTTCTAACGGCTGTAATATCCAAAAATATGGACATTAAATGTTTTAAAAGTGATTTAAGTAAAAATGAAAATGCCGATGGAAATATAAAAATTGGAGGCCAGGAAGAAGGGAGAAGTCCGATGACGTCAGCAGAAATACCAAGTAAAGAAGGGTGTAGACCAGCTGCTCTGGACAAGCCAATCGGTGTGAAGGAAAGTCCCGGCGGAAGTATGGCGGGAAAGCTAGACGAGCCCTGCTAGAACTTACTTAGCTAGCCCTTCGCAGAGGAAGGTTCTCAGGAGTCAGACACCTTCGTGTTGGAGGAGTTCCCAGTTGTTTTGAGATGTCAGTTGTAGAACTTTATAAATCAGTACCATTTTTATTATATGAAACAGAAAAAAAGTGAAACATATATCAATTTTAACGTAGAGTCAGTGGAATATTGAAGAAATCCGAAGACCAGAAGAAATCGCGGTAGACAACGCAACGAGGTACCTTTAGATCATAAGTAATATACAAATATATTTTAGGATAATAGTAAAAGTTGAAAGGATTCTGAGAAAGACTTATAAAGATCAATAATGTTTTTAACAAATATATTTATCAAAATAATCATGGAGTAAGTTTCTTTTTGTGTGTTTTGCCACCTCATCATCTTAGTTTTTAAAAACTGTTGAATCTTGGCGAACCCACGAAACGAACCAAAATGAATAAGATAATAGAATCCGGAAGAACAATAATTTAACTAATAATAATAATAATAATAATAATCATTTTATTATACGGGAGTTATCGTGTTCACAGACACAAAAAAGCTACCTTTGGATTAGATTTAACATTTTTAAAAAAGAAACAAGATGGCATCTCATTATTATTTATCATTATCTTTAGAAGAAATCCAATTGAAATAATTATTAGTTGATTTTTTTTTTAAATACGAGCACTTTATTCAAAATTGCACGTCTTGAACTTTCGATATATTTTTTAAGGCCCTTTTCGGAAATGACTGTAGAAATCAAAATTTAGTAGAAGACCAGCTAACAATTTCTACAGGAAATGTTATATTTATTATTTATTTATTTATTATTAATCATATTATTTCAAATGTATACGGCGTCAAACATTTAAGTTGGACGCCTACAAATAAAATTAATCTATTCTATTCTATTATTTCAATTATTTGAATAATTATTTTATTTTATTTATTTTTGATTTTAGGACGATTCAGTGTCCCTGTCCTTTATTTAGTGTCCTCTAAACAGAGGTGTCCCTTATCGCTGGTTTCACGGAATATCGATATATTCTATCCGATATATCGGCCGCTATGATTTATTTGTAGCGATATACCAGTGGTTCGATATATCGATATATTTTAGGACGATTCAGTGTCTCAGTCCTTTATTTAGTGTCCTCTAAACAGAGGTGTCCCTTATCGCTGGTTTCACGGAGTATCGATATATTCTATCCGATATATCGGCCGCTATGATTTATTTGTAGCGATATACCAGTGGTTCGATATATCGATGTATTTTAGGACGATTCAGTGTCTCAGTCCTTTATTTAGATTGTCCTCTAAATAGAGGTGTTAAATACATGGAAAATGAATGTTCCATGCCGGTGGGTCTGTAACTGTCCTCTTAAACACGTGTACCTTATCGCTGGTTTCACGGTATATCGATATATTCTGTCCGATATATCGGCCGCTACGATTTATTTGTGGCAATATACCAGTTGTTCGATATATCGATGTATATTGAAATATTGCCATTCTTACCTGTCATTGTCTCAACTATTTCACTAGTTCACCATGTGAGTAGTCAGGTTGGGAACAGTTCTAATACTGCACTGCATGTCAAGATAATGATCCACTTGATTTATAATTCCTATATTACTCTGAACTGTTGATACTAAATTACATTTTCTAATTAAACCTGTCCTCAGGTAGATCATTAATCCCACTAATTAACAGACAGCTTCAACCTTCAATATTATAAACTTTCACTCAAAATATCGGGTATGATATCGATACTTGATAATATCGGGATGCAAAGTATTTATATATCGATTTATTAATATATCTAGTACAATTTTGTGTTTTGTTAAATATAAATATGCTTCCAAATCAAGGATTTATTCATTTATAACTCATTTGTTACAATTTATTACGACAATCAAGTAGTCACAAAATAAAGTTACAATAAAAATAAAAAGTTTTACGGCTCATTACTTAAAAATTATTGAATGAGAGAGCGTGATTCATCGACCATTTTTAACTTCACGAAGTGTAGATATGATGAGTAATTCAACCCTCCTGTTTACTTGATATGTTTACAGCGTTACACTGTTGCTTCCAACATTGTTTACAGCGGCTAGATTCCGGTGTTTCACCCTGTTTACAGCGTTACACTGTTGCTTCCAACATTGTTTACAGCGGCTAGACTCCGGTGTTTCACTCTGTTTACAGCGTCACTCTGTTACTTCCAACATTGTTTACAGCGGCTACATTCCGATGTTTCCCCCCTCCTGTTTACTTGATATGTTTACACACTGCTGTCTCCCCTTCTCCGTACCTCCCTCTCTCTCCCTGAAGACCTACCCGGTGAAATTTGTTTTTGTTCTGTTTGTTTCGGTCTGGTTCTCTGGGAGTGTTCCTGTCCTGAGAAGCCCTTCCTTTCTTCTATTTTCACATTTTTCTCCGTTTTCTTTTTTTCGAATTCACTTTTTACACTGATCACTCTTCGACTTTTTTCCTCCAAAAACTCTGTCAAATGAAACCCTTCCAAAAGCTTCATCGATTCCTCGGAATATCCTTTCGTTTATGTGACCCAACTGAAGAAACCTTATAAAGAGAAGTGAATTTTGTCCCACGTTTCTGCCACAATGTCATTGTTCTCTTTTATTGCTTTTTTTCCCCGTTTTCTTCCCCAGTTATACGAAGTGTAGCAGAAGTTATGTTATCGGTCACAAATTCGATGCGGCGTTTTCAAGGAATTTCATGTTTTCCGGTCTCCTTATCCCAAAAATAAAATTAGAAAAATAGTCGGTGAATCACCGGCAATGCACTTCCCCAGAACGAATTAATCTAAAAACTTTTCGCCCCCTCCAAAACCAGTCGACCGTTTTTGGCAATATACAAAAGTTGATTTACATAGAGGCTCCAAAATCCTCATACTCGTTTTGTGTCAATAATTTCGTTACATTGGCAGTTATTAGGGTTTTTGAATTGAGTCCCCCCTCCCCCCTATGGTCCATTTGGCTGAAAAATAACTGTCGTCGTAGGGTAGTGGATTCACATATGAAAGTTCGTGTCGATACATTCATTCGGGAGTATCGTATTCACAGACAATGACCGTATTTTTTTTTTTTTAATATTTGGAATCTAGAGATCGGAAAACATAAAATTCCGTTGAAAACTCCGCATAATTTAATTGACCGATTACATAACTTCCCCTATACCTGAGGAAGTAAAAATGTTTTCATTGAAAAACTGTTTTATTAACTCTGCATGGTTTTCCTCAACTTTTCATTTCATGAACTTTTCAAAAGTAGAAACTTTCAGAAAGTTGGTTAGCTGCGGTTTAGTTTCCGTTCTGAAGTTTAATATTTTGAGACTCAATTTCATAGAAGTTTATATTTACAGAAAAATATGTCTAATAGAAACAAAAGACGTTGTCTTCCCACTGTTTTATTCTATACCAGAACCGGTTTTCGACGCAACAGCGTCATCATCAGTGGTTCATCCACCCACACAGCACAGCGGTTGGAAGATAACTGGCCAGTTATCTTCCAACCGCTGTGCTGTGTGGGTGGATGAACCACTGATAATGACGCTGTTGCGTCGAAAACCGGTTCTGGTATAGAATAAAACAGTGGGAAGACAACGTCTTTTGTTTCTATTAGAAATCTCGTCCCACAACATCTTACTATCACATAGGAAAAATATGTCCGTTTCGACGAACACAATTGTCAGCAGACAATTTACATTTTATTTAGGATCGTCATTCGCTTTGTCGCTACGTCAATACGTTATACTACCACCCATAAGGACTACACATATTATTTTTTCTGCGAAATCGGCCGAAGGGAAGGAGGGGGGAATCAGAGAGGAGGCTCTACTCAAAAACCTAATAAGGGGCCATTCATAAATTACGTAAGGCTTTTTTAAAGCTAATTTGACCCCCCCCCCCCCCCCCCCCCCCTCCCCCATTGTAAGATATAAGATTTTAACTATAATTTATTTCTTTATATTTACTTTTATTTTCATTCTTTTTTTTTATTATTAATTTCTTCATATTTCATTATTATTGTATTACCATTCACTTGTGAAGGTCCTGTGCGTCCTTCTGTTATGATGATTTTATCATTAAATTATCAGAACTTTGTTCTAGACAACAACTGAGGGGGTTGGAAGCAAAGGGATGTAAGTGACAATTCGGCTGAAATTGAGATATGTGTGTTAACATCTTCCTTGACACCTACCCTGACTGCTGGCTATTGATCAGAACGATTGTTAGTACCAGTAATGCTATCTAGTGGAAAATACCTGGGTAATACCTGAATTTACCATGTTACTATAATTTTGAAGGTAATTATCTCGAAATGACATTTTTGTCACTTACATCCCTTTGCTTCTAACCCCCTCAATTGAAGTTACTTATCGTTATACAGAGAAATTAATTGAATATTGGGCATATGCATTACTGCCATTCTCTATTTTACTTTGAACTATATCCTATATTACCGATTGTTAATATACTCAATAAATAAATAATATAATAACTCCTGATATAATGAATGTATTTATTGACATGGATTAATTTCTTCTGGGGAAGTAGATACATAATACACCGGTGATTTAGAATTTAAAAGTATTTAATTAATTACATGCAAAATATAATTAATGTATTTGTATTTCAGAGCTTGCCGCAAACCACGCCCCCGGGAGTGTCCAATGGGAGTGTTGACCTTCCACCGCCACCTCCTGACTCCAACCCTTCTCAAGATAACGTAAGTTCAAAATTGTTTACTAGTACAATAATATATTCGCTTGTAGTGTAGAGTCGTTGAATCATAGGCTGCTAGGGATAGGGCTTGAGTTGACGGATAGCCGAAAGGAGACAGGGAGGAGGTGCATGACATGGCAACGCTGCATCCCATCTCCCTAGGTGTTCTATATCAAATGGGAGAGTTTACCTCCTGCTGAGGTTTGGCAGTTTAAAAAACATCACGCTCGACTCTCGGAACCAATCTAACTAATACTGAAATAGCTCCATTCATAAAACTTGTCTTTCGATTTCTAAATCGGCGAGCTATATATATATTCTGTAGATTAGCCCTCTTAAACCTATTCAATAACCATTTTCAAAAGGTGGCAGTAATCTAAAAAGTTTTCAGACGAAAGTTAGTCAATTGAATGAGATTTTCAATTTGAGGTACTATTCCGACCCCAATTTCTCTCTATTTGTCTTACTCTGGAACTTCTCACTCTATCGGTTCAATGTCTTGCCAATACATCCATTCCTGAAGTTAAGCCCACTCTAATTGCTCCTTAAGGCTGATTATCATTAGATATAATGTGGGGCTGACGTAGTGAGAAGTGATTATTTTACAGGTTATAAAAAAAAAACGTAGTCTGACCTCTCACAGATTTCATTATTTGTGCTAGCCTGTTTTAAAAATATTTAAAAAAAAATTAATTCTAAGGGCTGAAATAAATACGTTATAGTATTGACTCTATGCGCTAATGAATTGTTCATAAAAATATATAAAATAAATAAATAAGAATATGAATAAATTGTAGGAATATTGGAGGGTCAGTCAAAGATGGAAGAAAACACTATTCAAATGCCAACGTTTCGATATATTTTATATCATCATCAGGGCCTACAAACATGGGGGGGAATCTAGTTTAGAATCACAATTAAACTAAATTAGTGTGTTGATAAACATTACTGAACGTTAAAATAGACATAATAATATTCATAGTAAGTCAGGTTCAATTTTTAACTAGTTATAATGTCTATTTTACCGTTCAGTAATGTTTATCAACATACGTTTGTTTATTTGTGATTCTAATCTTGATTCCCCCCCATGTTTGTAGGCCCTGATGATGTTATAAAATATATCGAAACGTTGGCATTTGAATAGTGTTTTCTTCCATCTTTGACTGACCCTCAATATTCCTACAATTAGAATCTACAGTCGCTAATCAACATCTAAATATGAATAAAAAAAATTAGAGTTCGAAACCGCGATGATCCCGAAACTCTACGTTGTCAGGTACTCGTTAAAAATCATGGGTGGATAGGCACCCTTTTAGGTGGATAGACAAAATGTAGAACTCCCACAGTAGAGTCGGGCTCATCTCCACCAGAGCGACGATAGAGCGCTCTGGTAGTAGGCGATATGACCTCGTAGTTAAAGCCGGGCACGAGTCATAATAACTTACTAACTATAAAATAAATAAGTAACATATAAAGTAATATAGAAAATAAAAAATTGAGGCCATTTTACTTCAGGGCGTAAGTGCCTTTAACAAGATACCGCTTATACTTATGACTTAAACAAAAATCTTTTCAAATAAAGATTTTATACTATTTTTCGCAGGTCCCTTGGAAAACCGTCTTGAAATGACATCTCGATAGCCCTTTTTTTATGAAGTTTGTTTGATTTATGCGAATACTACTAGTCCTTTCGAAAATTTGGTCCTCACAAAAAATGTTCCTTATTAAATTGTCAACTATGTAAGCAACGTTATAGCTTCAAAAAAAGTACAATAAATTTACTTAGAAAATAGTTCAAAGTAATGTGGCGCATGGCAATTAGATTTATAAATATCTGATGTGATCATGAGTTTTTTATACCCACTATATTTTCACTCATTATTCCTCCCTCATCCTCTCATATTCACTCTCAGAATTACGCAGAACCTACAATGAAAAAACATTGAGGCGTAGTCAAGGTCCAAGCCGTAGATTTTCCGTGAAAACGTCGGGATAAAATCAATAAATAAAAAATTCAGTAAAACTGAAAAGCACGGCCAAGTACGAAAAAAATATCTACCGAAGTAATTAATAAACATAAGTTTGATTCATTAAATGTTGTGATATATAAAAAAATTCTGGTCAAGTACGATCTTCCATGTATATATACTTCAAAAATTTATTCCTTTTATTTTATTATTGTACGTTGTTTGTTTGTACGTAGAATATATTGTAATTAAACTCTTTAAGTGACCGTTTAATTAAAAGAAGTTCAGGTTGGTCATTTCAGGTACTTGGCGACCTGCCTATAATAATTGTTTCTCCCCTGAGCATTTAGTTTGTTTCTAGAAAAATTCCATGATTACATGTGTTTTCAAATTTGCATTGATTGATACCATATTCCAGGTAGATAGCATTGTGTAAACTTAATCTTCGCGGCAGGTCGCCAAGTACCTGAAATGACCAACCTGAACTTCTTTTAATTAAACGGTCACTTAAAGAGTTTAATTACAATATATTCTACGTACAAACAAACAACGTACAATAATAAAATAAAAGGAATAAATTTTTGAAGTATATATACATGGAAGATCGTACTTGACCAGAATTTTTTTATATATCACAACATTTAATGAATCAAACTTATGTTTATTAATTACTTCGGTAGATATTTTTTTCGTACTTGGCCGTGCTTTTCAGTTTTACTGAATTTTTTATTTATATATCACAACATTTAATGAATCAATGTCATTTTTCAACATACATTACGATCAGATTTTTTTATGATAAATACTTGTAGATGTCTATTTTAAATCTTTCTAACAGAATTCAAAAAACTTACATTGTATTGCAAGTCTTAAAAAATACGTACAAAACTGACAGAAAATTCGATACAAAACTGAAAAAGAAAAGACATAAAAGACAAAACTCATAGGCTATTCATAAAGTAAGTTGACATTACTGGTGGGGATTCGAACCCCCAACCCTCTGGTCCGTAACGTGAGCATTTTGTAAAGTAAGTTGGTATTATTGGGAAGGATTCGAACCCGCAACCCTCGGGTTTGTAAAGAGAGCTATTTGTAAACTAAGTTGACATTACTGATCGGGACTCGAACCCGCAACTTTCGGGTTGGTAACGCAAGCTATTTGTAAAATAAGTTGATATTACTGATCGGGACTCGAACCTGCAACTTTCGGGTTGGTAACGCAAGCTATTTGTAAAATAAGTTGATATTACTTGTTGGGTTGGTAAAGTAGGATATTTGTAAAATAAGTTGGTATTACTAGTGGGGATTCGAACCCGCAACCCTCGGGTTCGTAACGTGAGCTATTTGTAAAATAAGTTGATATTACTGATCGCGACTCGAACCCGCAACTTTCGGGTTGGTAACGCAAGCTATTTGTAAAATAAGTTGATATTACTGATCGGGACTCGAACCTGCAACCCTCGGGGTGGTAACGTGGGCTATTCGTAAAATAAGTTGATATTACTGGTGGGGATTCAAACCCGCAACCCTCGGGTGGGTAACGTGGGCTATTCGTAAAATAAGTTGATGTTACTGGTGGGGATTCAAACCCGCAACCTTTGGGTTCGTAACGTGAGCATTTTGTAAAGTAAGTTGGTATTATTGGTAGGGATTCAAACCCACAATCCTCGGGTTGGTAAAGAGAGCTATTTGTAAAATAAGTTGACATTACTGATCGGGACTCGGACCCGCAACCCTCGGGGTGGTAACGTGAACTATTTATATAGGAAGTCGTTATTACTGATAGGGATTCGAAACCGCAACCCTCGGGTAGGTATCGTGGGCTATTCGTAAAATAAGTTGATATTACTGGTGGGGATTCAAACCCGCAACCCTCGGGTTGGTAACGTGGGCTATTTATAAAGTAAGTTGATATTAGTGGTGGGGATTCGAACCGCAACCTTCGTGTTCGTGACGTGAGCTACTTGTAAAGTAAGTTGATATTACTGGTGGGGATTAAAACCCCCAACCCTCGAATTCGTAACGTAAGCTATTTGTAAAATAAGTTTATATTACTGATCGGGACTCGAACCCGCAACTTCCGGGATGGTAACGCGAGCTATTTGTAAAATAAGTTGATATTACTGATCGGGAGTCGAACCCGCAACCCTCGGGGTGGTAACTTGAGCTTTTTGTAAAATAGGTTGATATTACTGATCGGGAGTCGAACCCGCAACCCTCGGGGTGGTAACTTGAGCTTTTTGTAAAATAGGTTGATATTACTCGTCGGGATTCGAACCCGGAACCCTCGGGTTGGAAACGGGAGCTATTTATATAGTAAGTTGATATTACTGGTGGGGATTCGAACCCGGAGCCCTCGGGTTGGATACGGGAGCTATTTATATAGTAAGTAACGTGAGCTATTTGTAAAATAAGTTGATATTACTGATCGGTACTCGAACCTGCAACCCTCGGGTTGGTAACGCGAGCTATTAGTGAAATAAGTTGATGTTGCTGGTGGGGATCAGAACCCAACAATTTCGGGTTGGTAACGTGAGCTATTTGTAAAATAAGTTGATATTACTGATCGGGACTCGAACCCGCAACCCTCGGGTTGGTATTGTGAGCTATTTGTAAAATAAGTTGATATTACTGATCGGGATTCGAACCCGCAACCCTTGGGTTCGTAACGTGAGCATTTTGTAAAATAAGTTGATATTACTCGGGGGGATTCGAACCCGCAACCCTCGGGTTGGTAACGTTGGCTATTAGCAAAGAATGTTGATATTACTGGTGCGGATTCGAACCCGCAACCCTCAGGTTGGTAACGTGGGAATTTGTAACTGTCACTATTACACTGTATTAACTATCACTGCATAACAACGTTCCACATAATTAAAATGAAATATTTTGAAACTTTGATGACGTCATCCGGACGTCCGGACACTGAAAAAGGAAGAAGAAAAAAAAAAGTTATTTTTTGCTGACTTTGACCCCTTGTAACTTGGTCAAATATGAACTTTTTTGTCTACTTTTTTTTTTCATTTTGTTCAGCTCGGAGTTCTCGACACAACTATGTAGAGAAAAATGTTATTTTGTTATTGCATAACATACTTTTGTTGATGCAAAAAGTGGCACTTAGTGTCACGAGAAAAGTTACACAGCAGTGTCTTTTTCTTTCTTCTTCGGATTTTTTCGGACTTGGCCAGAGACACTGCCGTGTCTCCTGATAACAAGTGTTTTTTTTTTTCATTTTCAAGCCATAGCTGTTGCATTTGCTCGGCACTAGACTTTTTAGGTTTTTAAAATTTCTTTTGATGCGAGCTTTCCTCTGATTTGCGTTTTCTATAATTCCGCGCATATTTACGATTCATATGAGACGACACATAGTAGTGCTTCTCAAGCTCTTTACAATGACACTCGAATCAACGTCCTATCTAAACGCGTTATCATGCTACACTAATTTCTAATTTTACACAACGCTAATTCGCAACAATCATCCGCCGGCGCCCACACTAGCCCGATAACGTCACAGGCAAAACAAACACGTACAGACATGCTCTATCCATTGTGACCTCAACCGTTGTTATCGCATTATTAGTCTCGTAGTTATTAGCGATTGAAATCTGACGGTATTTTGTAACACAAGAAAGTTTGACCGGCTATCACTGTGCTCATCGAGCTAATAGACGTTTTCACGTCAAAACCTGATATCATAACTGAGACGAATCAGGAGAGATCACGTCAAATTTTACTAGGAAGCAGATAATTCAAGGATTCTCCTGGTGCGGCTGTTTGTTCTCACATTGATTGTGACGCTTTGTGTGTCTGTTTGAAGCCTGTTTCAACCCTGGTCGAACACAACAGGAGCTCCTAACATGTCATTTGATGTGTCTCCCACTCTCACCGAGTCCCAATTGGTGTGGTGTCTGGTGTGTAGGTACTGTACTAATCAAGAGTAGCCATTCGACCATGTGTCTGCCCCTTCACAGCTCCTCATAGTCTAACTCCGCATCTCATTAGTACATCACTTCTACATCCCCACCTCATCCTTCATCATCATTTGAACATGTAATAATCACTATTGGAGTCATACAGAACAGAGTGATGCACTCCAGGACCTGGAGAGACTGGACACAATAGAGTCCTGAAACTTTCCAAAACCCTAATAATAATATTTATTTCCGTTAAACCATAACATGGTAGTAGGATACGTCACGAGAATGTTTACATTAAGATAGCTTATAATCTAGATACTTAATACCTGGCGGCGTGCTTAAGTTTCTTTTTTTTACATCTCAGGTAAATAAACTAAGCTTTATTTCTACACGTGTCTATAAACTCAAATATTTCGCATATAGATAGTTCAGTCATTTAAATCATACTGAGACAAATAGTTTTCAAATCAAAAATCGGTTGATTTTCACTAAAAATGGGGCAAACTTTACCCCCGGAAGTGTTGCCATTTCTTAATCTCAGAGACACACTCAAACCACCTTCAAGGCAAAACTCTTGAGTGGATATAAGGAAAGAATTTGCTCCCAAAGTACAAACTCACATCAAATATTTACTCCGACCTCTGCTTGCTACAGTATTTAAAGCTTTGTTTGCCCTCTCCAAGGAGTCGTTATCTGTAATTGGACCTAAAAATTCAATTATATTGTTTTTCCATGGGACATTATTTGTGCTACAATCTTCTCTGCTTGGTTTTAAAATGAATGAAAATGGATGAAAAACAATTATTAACCCTACTTAGAAAGCTGGGTCAAGAGAGACTGTATTTTCGTGTAATTCAACTTGTAGAATATTATAAATATCAAATTTCATTATGTATATTTACAGAAAATTACCCGGGTATAAAATCAGAGTTCCCCTTTTCGGAAATTACTGTAGAAATCAAAATTAAATAGAAGACCAGTTATAAAATTTCTACAGGAAATGTGGTAATTTATTGTTTATTTAATTATTATTATTAATTTTACTTATAGTTTTTGATTTATTATAATTTTAAATATTTTTTTTGGCATCCCTTGTGGGTTCAGAGAATAGGGCTCAATTCATCTATTACTAAGCTGAATGACTCGCCGCGCCTGGCCCTCAGGTTAGAGCGTTGCATCCCCACCTATTCTGGGACCATGCTTAGGTCCCTAGGTGCATATATATATATATGTATATGTGGAAAACAGTTCACGTTTGATGATAGTATTCTCATTTCCTGTAGCTAGAGGCTCATTTATTTAGGTCTAACTTCCGGAGAGTGATACAGGCCCTACGCGATAAGATAGCCCTTTCTCCCTTGGGATATAGTCTAATGATATATTGACACTGTATTTAGAGCAATGGAAGGGAAATATATAAAACATGATGTTTCCTTGTCGCTAATCTCTATCCAACGAATAAATCCTCCCCAATTAATCACTTCATGAAGAAAGTAGTGAATCATCAATCTTAATCATTTAATAAACGATTAAATGAAGAAAATCTCTGAAGCATCCATTTATTATTCTCTTTACAAACTCCGCGTACAAGTTGTACTATTATTCTGTACTATTATTCTACTTTTGCTTGAATAGTATATCAATTTTTTTTTCTTATTTTATCATAATAAGGAAGTATTGTAATTGTGCGAAAATCCGAGATCGAGTTTTCATCGGGTTGCCACGGTTTCAAGGTTCCCTGAATATGGGCACTCACTCGTACCAACCCGAGATGGATGGAATAGAGCTAAGTGCAAGGAGATAGATAACAAACTTAAGGGGTAATCAAGTTTTAGAGACGTGACGGAAGATGATTCGGTTGGAATTTAGAATGGGTTATCCTTTGAAATTTTTTTGACTTAATAGTGTGTGCTTGGAATACACGTCAGAAGTGAAACTTTTTTCTAGATTTTTTGTTTTTTGACCCATAAATATTATTTTTATGTTGTATGGGATTTCTCAATTAACTCAAAATTTTACATGCAAACGCTTTTATTTATGGTCTTATTTTATTTTTATTCTTTTGTTAAATCAACATTATTTTCATTGTTATGAACATCAGAAATCACTACATTGGATTCCAAAGTAGAAATGTAGGTACTTTAACGCGAGAGAATAGAGAATGAGAATTGAGAAAGAAAATAGAGACGCTGTTTATGACGCCAGCAACGCTAAGCAGGCATACTCTCACCTTTGATCCAAATACACAGGCCAACAGTTGTTTTTGTGTCGTATTTGGAGCTGATTTCATATGAATTTGATGCCCTGAATTCAAATATGGCATTAGTTTTTGTCTATGAGCTCAAATTTCTAAGATATAACATTTTAGTGAAATATACGTTACACTATTTTAAGTTGAATGCTGTTTCAAGGAGAAAGTTTACCATTTTTAAGTCCATACAAATCACCCATTGATACTCTATCTTCTCCAAGACCAAAGTCATGATGTTATATTCTTCTTTCATTTTCGTTGAGTGAGCAATTGGTATTGAACCATATTTGTTCCCATTGCGTAGAAGGACACATTTCAAACTTTGCTTTGAGCTGTCAATAAATAGGCGCCTATCATCTGGAAAATATTCTGGAAGACCCACTTTTTCCAGGAGTCCTCTAATTTCGTGACAAAATACAAAATCAAAAAATGTAGAGCAGATAGAGAAAAACTGATTTCATTATTAGATTCAGCGCCCCAAATATAGCTAGAATCAGTTCTAAAATCCTAGGCACAAAAAAAAAAAAAATTTTCTTGTAGGTGTTATCATTGGATTGGGTATTAATATGAAAATGTTGTTCCTCCGAAGATGCTGCAACACTTGTAATTTCTGAACATCATTTCCTCTTTTTGGACGACGGTTCTGGACCATTATTCTCATATTCAGTGTCTGTATCACTGCCTGTCATGATTTTAGGGTTCACTTACGGCGTGATATGCTTTCACTCAGCCTGTGCGCAAAACATTCGTTCGATTTCGCCCAAATTTGGAATATAGGTGTGGTAAAGAGCTTAGTGTCAGAACTAACATTATCCACTAGGGCAAAAATAACCACTGCCATATCAATATTGTTATTGGTTATTGTGAGTTTTGATTGTGGAGGACTCATTTGAAAAAATTAATTTTTTTGAACTTTTTTGACAGTATATTTTGAAATGGAACTTGCTGTCGTCTATATGCATTGAAATGTCTAAAAGTTTGACCAATTCAAAAACAAATTAAGCTTTGAGAAGTACATCAAAAAGTTGTATTGAACATAAATGTTGATAAAACGCACACTAGTTCAAGTTGATATCAGATGCTTGCTACTCTGCTATCATCCACGTTTTGTATTAAATACGTGTCTACTGTTAACCATTTGAAATTTATGGAATTGTGAAGGATCACGTCACTTATAATTAATATTGGTTTTGGAATTTTATATATATAAAGGAGTATATACATATTTTCATTTATATTGTTAGTTTTGATTTGTTGTATGACTGTTATTGTGTTAATAATAATAATAATAATTTTTATTTCTGTTAAACCATAACATAAGAATACCGTTAAAGAAAAAAAAAAAAAAAAATTAAAGGAACTATTTTGTTGGTTAGGTTAGGTTTTATGACTCGTGCCCGGGCTTTAACTACGAGGTCATATCGCCTACTACCAGAACGCTCTTTCGTCACTCTGGTGGACTCCGTAGAGCCCGACTCTACTGTGGGAGTCCTAAATTGTGCCTACCCTAAATTTTTATTCACCTAAAGCAGGGCGTCTTCAACGAGTAACTGATATAGTACAGGCTCGGGACCATCGCTTAATGTCCCATCCGAAGGACGACGTGCTTGAGTTTATTTTACCTCCCAGATGAAGTAAACTGAGCGCCTCGGTCGGGTTTCGAACCCACGTTCTTGAGCTCAGAAGCCAAATACGCATACATAAATAAAACAAACTTATTTTTGAAATATTGTCTATTCCACTAAAGATATATATACATATATAACTACCGGTTTCGGCTTTATACCATCGTCAGGTCTAGTTATTAACTAAGTCAGTTTGCAGAGAGCGACCCTTCAAATACATCTCAGGTCAAAGGGTGCTATTAGAACTTGGGAGTCCCCCGGCTGTACCGTTAGCTAACTTATGAAATATTTCTTAACAAAACCTAGTTCTAAATTTACATAAAACAATGCCACTAGACTAATACTCAACTTAGAAGTTGGAAATACGCATACCACTGAGCTACCGGCGCTCTCTCGACTACGATAAATGATGTATGAAATACATTTAACCACGGGAAGGTTATGCAAAACCTTGTCTTAAGTCAGCAATATTTCGCTGGAAACCATTATAATTGCTGTTAGGGACCTACGCATCCAATATTCTTATCCCCTCATTGTTTTGCTCTACTTAAGTGGGAGTCCTGAATGTTGCCTATAGGAGCCTTAGTCAGACTCGAAACCGCCATTAAATGTCTCCGTCCAAAGGACGATGTGCTCAATGTTTAGTTTCCTTCGTCTATGTCTGAGCTACTGGCTATCTTGTAGAGATCCGATTTGCCTCAGTGTCACCGAACATTTCACCTCTGAGGCTGCCACTCCCATCGATCAATTTTCTACCGTTGTTTCGACTGATATCATACGTTGTGGAACCGATAAAGCTTCAACGTGGAAAGCAACAAATGGTCGTAACAATGGGAATACCTTCTCAAGGCTTGTTTCAAAGAAGCAGCGGTGCTGTGGCTAACACTCCAAGACGGGGTCCAAGTTGTGTCTATGAACCGGAACACTACACCCACTGCTCTTTAACTTTAATTTCAACCGCTAGAGTGCATTTTTTTTTCTTCCCCATCTATAGGGGATGTTATGTAATCCGGTTTCCACCAGAATTTCGAAGGGGGACGGAAAACTTGAAATTTCGATCATTCCTTGCATTTTTCTCTCTTTTTTGTAAAAAATCAAGGCGAAGTGAGGGGGTTGAGAAAATGATTTGAAGAAAAGTCTTCTGTGAAACAGCAGCAATGTACTTCCCCAGTACGAATTAATCAATCAAATTTTCGCTCCCCCTTCATAACCAGTGTGAAGTTTGCGCCAATATTCTATAGTTGATTTATATAGCTGCTTTTAATTCCTCAAAATTTTGTGTCGATAAATTTAGATATTGTTTTTGAGTTGAGCCTCTCTTCTAATCTACTCCTTCCCTTTGGTCAATTTGGCTGAAACTCAATAGCTGTTGTCCTTATGGAGTTTAGGTCACAAATATAAAATTTCGTGACGATACAGTAATTCTATCGGCATTTATTAAAGTTTTTGTGTTAACCCTCTCCCCTAATCCCGCCCTTCCCTTAGGCCGATTTGGCTGAAACTCAATAGCTGTTGTCCTTATGGAGTTTAGGTCACAAATATAAAATTTCGTGGCGATACATTCATTCTATCGGCTGTTATCGTGTTTACACAAACACAGATAGACGGATTTTTTTAAAAAATATTTGGAGTCGTGGTCGGAAAACATCAAATTCCGTTTAAAAATTAGCATCGAATTTTTAACCGATTACATAACTTCCCCTATAGGTTAATAAAATGTATTTAATATGACTTTGTGGAATGTCATATGAAAGCTTACTGAGAATGGAAAGGATGAGATGCCTATAAGACAGAACATTCGGAGAGAATTTCTGAAAGTTTAGTGGAGAGAGCAATGGACGGGTCCTTATGTTCTGTGAACCAGAAAGCCCAAGACAGGAGCTCGTCGTCCCAGGAAGGTCTACTTGGAGTACATGACCCGGAACATTACACCCAGTGGTGGACCCTTTTATACCCATAGGGTTAAAACCACACACACAACCCTTTACCTTCATATTTTATTCAAACGAAACACAATACATTAGAAAGCTTCCGATTGTTATATATGTTACGGTAAATAGTTACGGTAAATGTGAGTAGAGAGGTTAATGTGCACATTTACCGGTCAATGTGCAAATTCCCTTATCTGTGTACAGCGATGTAGAAGTTCTGTCGTGTAAAGAAAAAAAAACACAATTTGCCCAACTTTCCACCTCTATACGAAGTATACGGAAAATTATGTAATCGGTCAAAAATTCGATGCGGAGTTTTCAACAGAATTTTATGTTTTCCGATCTGTTGATTCCAAGAGTGAAAAAAAAAACATTAAGGTCCACGCCGTAGATTTTCCCTGAAAACTTCGGGATAAAATCATTTTTCATTTTCTTTTAGATGCTGCCGTAGCTCTTGCATTTGCTCGGCACTAGACTTTTTAGGTTTTTTAAATTCCTTTTGATGCGAGCTTTCCTCTGATTTGCGTTTTCTATAATTCCGCGCATATTTACTTTAATTTTTTTGCAATTTTCAATTTAATACCGATTTTTACATATATTTCGGCGAATATTTTTATTGTTTCACTTTGAGTCCTAGTAGTGCTCCTCAAGCTCTTTACAATGACACCCGAATCAACGTTCTATCTAAACGCGTTATCACGCTACACTAATTTCTAATTTTATACAACGCTAATTCGCAACAATCATCCGCCGGCGCCCACACTAGCCCTATAACGTCACAGACAAAACAAACACGTACAGACATGCTCTATCCATTGTAACCTCAACCGTTGTTATCGCATTATTTGTTTCGATATCTGACGGTATTTTGTAACACAAGACAGTTTGACCGGCTATCACTGTGCTTAACGAGCGAATATCTATGTCTACACGATAGTTCCCAATAGAATGAATGCATCAACAAGAAATTTTATATTTGAGAACCCGCATGGGCGCCCCGCTGACTGCTACCAGTTACGTGGACGCTATGCTGCGCTCCCAGGAGTCGTGGGATGAAGGCTGCGATTTTGCAGCGCTCATCATGGGCGGGTTGGCCCTTCAGGAGAGGGCTGACAAGGAACAGTAGCGGTAATAAAACAGAAGAAGGGGCGTTACCAGCCACCCTTCCTCCCTTCCGCGAAGTAATGACAGACCGTCAGTTCCGCGGAAGGGAATCAGGATCGGCAAGGAGGGGGTTTTAGTGGGTATGGTGATGGTGAACCGTCTCGAGTCCCACACTATCCAGGGCTACCTTCCCTGGATGTGCGTCACAGCATTTCCCCCTCCAATGCAAAAAAAAAAAAAAAAAAAAAATTGAATTTTAGCCCAAAAAGTCGATTGGCATTCGAGGGAGAGCGAAAATGTAACTGTGTTCCGTACCAAAATTAGCAAAAAGGAACACTTACGGAATCACTTCGGTGTCCGTCCATCCGTCTGTCACTGGCGTTTTTCTCTGAAACTATTCGACATAAAAATTAGAAATTTAGCACAGAGATGGAGTGTTGTGGCCCAATTATAGACGTGAAGATTTAAAAAGTTGATTCTGGGGTTAATTTCAGGAAGTAAATTGGAGAATGGAAAAAAAAAAAAAATTCAACAATATAATATACTAAATTATACATCATATTATGATGGCAATACTAATTGTGCAAGTATAGTTTGCAGTTGACAGATTTTTTTATTTTGTACAGAGACTATACCATGACTCTTTTCCGCTCTAGTTAACCAATATATTTATTGTCCAGTTCTTGAGAAAAACGAAGTGTGTACAAGTTGTTCTTAGTTACGATTTGTAAAATCAGAAAAGCGTTGGGGGGGGGAGCAAAGGCGTGCTTGTGCCTATCCCTTCTTCATTCGATGGATCGATTAAAACAATTAACCACAACCAATTAAAATTTTCCAACTCAATTTACCAGACTGTGAAAAGTTACATTGGATGAAGTGGGGGGAAAATCGGTGAAAAGTGTTCTATTTAGCTGTGTGCCTTTAGTGATTCTAACTGGCGCAACTAACTTCATCAATGAATTTCAGATATGTTCTTTGTCAGTTCATTTACATGTTCTACACAATATGGAGAAGAGTTTTTCAATCATTACAAGTTCATGAGTACTTTGGTTTCATGTGTATTGAATTGGCCATCTCCCTCTCCAATCCCTCCTTTTTCTGTGGTCAATTTAGCTGAAAATCAATGGTCCTACTTATATGAAATTTCCGGTCAATATACAAGGTGTGTTCAAAAAGTTACAGGAATCGGGTCGCGCATTTTCGCGCGATTTTTTTGTTGTGTTGTTAAACATGCCTCAAAAGTATCTGTACATGTCTGTCTGTCAAAGAGGTTACATGTGCTTTAGTATGATCACCGATTATATTTAATTGTGTACAAAATGGATCGAGAATTTGCATTAAATTTTGCTATAAGAATGGAATAAAGTGCAGCAAAGTTTTAGAAATGTTAAATATTGCTTTTGGTGATTCTGCTGTAAGTAAAACTACGGTTTAAAAGCCGAAAGCCTCCATATTCGCCAGACATGGCTCCATGTGACTTTTTTCTGTTCCCAACAGTTAAGAGAACTCGATTTGCCTCGTTTCACAAGCATATCGAGATTAAAAGCGCATCGCTGAGAGAGCTAAATGCTATCGATATATATGTATATAAAGTATATATACTCCAAATGTAACTGAATAATTCAAGTTATAAGTATATACAGTAGAACCTCCATAAGTCGAACATCAAGGGAGACGCCAAAAAATTCAAGTTATAGAGTTTTTGACTTATGGAGGATTTCGACTTAAGCGGATTTCGATTCGACTTGTAGAGGTTAAGATTCATTCTAACTAATTTTGAGTTAGAGAGGTGAAATAAATAAAAATTCAAGTTACAGAGGTAACAAACATATTTATATTTATTATAAATCAACATTATTTCTAAACATCCTTAAAATAAAAAATACGTAGTATATGTAGGTATTAAAAAAAGTCAGTCATTTTTTTTTACTTTAGATAATTGGTAATCCTATTTATTGTATACTCCTAAATTGTTTTCTAAGAAACAATGGTGTAAGTAGTCGGCAAATTCTTAAAGTTGGTAACTTATTTTTCTTCGAGCTATAGAAGTAATAAGTTTCAAATAATCGAGTTGTAAAGGTTGTAAAATAAAACATTGCTATGTTCGAGATATATAGATCGAGATATAGAGAAAATATGTACCAAAATGGCTTCTAGGGACTCACTGATTATTTCGACTAATAGAGGGTTGAGATTTCGAGTAATGGAGGTTTTGGGGCTCGAAGGGAAAGGAACAAAACTTTTTTTCGAGTTTTGGAGGTTTTCGACTTATCGAGGTTCGACTTTAAGAGGTTCTACTGTAGTTATAAGTATATATACATATTGATATTTAGCTTAAACGCTTGACTGGTTCTGGAGGGAGAACAACAACTTGAATATATCTTTCTGTTGATGTATTGCCAATGATTCACCCTTAACTTTCTATTTCGCTACTTGTGATTTAGATTAGAAGTTTAATTTTATTCTTAATAATGTGGCTGCCTCCATGGAGTCTCCTTGAGTTTGTTCTCCATTTAAGGCGAGCTGTATCAGTGCTGTTGGTTGATGCTCTTGAAGCCTCTCTTCAGAAGAGGATTATGACTACCAGTTGAGCCTTTCCCACGGAAGGAGTTGCCAGTTTTAGTTCTTGGAGGACCTTTTCCAACATGTACATTATTAAAAGGCAACTTTGGTTCAAACTTAGTCTAAAATCGGATCAGGAAGCTATGTTAACTTAAACTTTTTTTCTATTTTGAATTATTCAGTTACATTTGGAGTAACGCACTTACTCAAGTTCGAAATTTTAGCAAATTTAGAAAAAGGTTCATTTTTGATGTGTAAACATCTTAGCTCTCGGTAGGGGCTATGTCAGACCGGAGCGAGTCTCGTTGATTTGCATGCTGCGCAACCAGCCGATACACAACTACACACTTTTTATCTGTTATGTCACTTGTTTTTGAGCAACATTTTCTCCGAGTCCCTTAGTTTATTTTATCTGGGAGGTAAAGTAAACTTAAGCATGCCGTCCTTCGGTTGGCAGTTAAGTGATGGTCCCGAGCCTGTACGATGTCAGGTACTCGTTAAAGTAGTTAGTTAAAGCCCGTGCATGAGTCATCATAACCCACTTGTAGTTTTACAACATTATTGATCATATTTACCGTTGTAGTGAATTTAAATAAAATATCAATATTACGAACTTATGAACTACAAAATGATCTTTCGGTAAGAAATGTTTAGGTTAAGATGTTTCGATAGCTTAAATTTGTAACAATAATTACAATTTGTGGAAAAAGAAAATAATATAGCAGTGTAAATCTAAAAAAAATATAGTATGTTATATTTAAATATATTATTATATGATAGGTATATAATATTGGTATTAATATATAATAATAATAATCACTGCTGAAAACATCGATCAATAAATAATATATTTGTTGTGATATTGTTTCAACAAATAATATTATGTTTTTACCTATTTCAGGAGATACCGAACCAGCTTATTTCATTTTTCAATGACAAATTTAATCTACAAAAAAATACGAACAAAGCAATTCAACAACAAATTCGAAAACTACTATCATAATATCCTGCTATCAACCTATAATTGGGAGCCATGGTGGCCGTGCGGGCTAGAGCGTAGGGCTTTGCTCGCATGGTCTCACCATGGTTTGCGGGTTCGAATCCCGTCCGGGAGTGAGTTTTATTTCGTAGATAGAACTCCCTCCCAGGGCCATGGATATTGTAAATAATTGATAAGACAAGTGACATAGCTAATATGCACCGAACATAAGGCAAAAAAAAAAAAAAAACTATAATTTCATGTATAATAGAAATTGAAGAACAATAAATTTGAAAGTATAATTCATTATACTACTTTTCTTATTGTATCATTATAAAATAAATTTTAATCAAAATCAGTGCACGACAGCAAGTTTTTGAAACTAAAGCAGATGTTTACACATCAGTTCTCGTGAGTACCGCGTCACTCACACATTTTCTTTTTTTTTTTTTTGAAATTTTAGCAAACTAAACAAAATGTGACTTTTATAAACAATGAAAATACTCTACATAAGTTGTCCATGTATTAATGCATGATTCTGAAATGCTAGCAAACGTTAATAACGTTTAACCGACGACTTTTTTGTGACCCGGTTTTTTCCGGGTATGTTCGTATCCAACCCCAGAAATAAATATAATTTTATTTAACATGATTAGTTGTGGTGTACCACAGTTCATAGGAGCAGGCCCTCTATTTGCGGGCGGTGGGGGTGACCGCGACAATCTCTCTAATGAGATTTGGTTTGGGGTGGAATCCTGATTGTCTGTGATATGTTTCCCACTGTGTTATATCTCGCATTGTGGTCAGTCATGTACAGCAGTTTAGTCATATACAGAACTTCAGTCATGTACAGCACTTTAGTCATATGCAGAACTTCAGTCATGTACAGCTGGCAGAGCTACTAGTATGTAACTCTTCCATTCCCCTCCTATGTTGCCCATAAAATGTTGACAGTGAAGCATCGGCTTTGTACTTCCCCATAACAAATTAATAAATTACTTTTTCGCTTTCCCTCCATTCACCATTTTGGTTGAAACTCAATATTTGACTAAAATAATGGCGTCTGATTCCTAATATTAAATTTTTAGTCGAAACATTCATTACATCGGCATTTATTAGGAAAACTGATAGTTGTCCTTATAAGGGTTTTGAATTTACATATGAAATACAGATAGAATATGTCGTCTTTAGTGTGTTCTGAGTACTATCTATCTATCGTGGCGCTACAACCCGGTGACCGGTTCTGGCCTCCTCCACCAACAGCCCCCAATTGTCTCGATCCTGTGCGGCTGCCATCCAGTTCCTGATGCGGCTGCCATCCAGTTCCTGATGCGGAATATGTTTCGGGCATCTTCTGCCACACCATCTGCCCATGGTCTCCCTCGCCTTACTCCATGAATGGGCTCCATTAGCACCTTCTTCTACATTTTCTCAGCTTCCATCCTGGCGACATGTCCTGCCCATTTTAACCGCCCAATCTTCATGACTTTCAGGACATCTGATTCTTTATATAGTTCGTAGAGCTCCTGGTTGTTGCGCCTACTTGCACTCCTCCAAATATTCTGCGCAGAACCTTCCTTTCGAACACCAATAGGCTCTGTTCGCTCATTTTCAAAGTTGTCCAGGTTTCTGAGCCATACAGAAGAACTGGGATAAGGGTCTTATATAGAATGAATCTAGTCTGCCTGGACATGTGGTTGCTTCTGAAGTGCTTGCTGAGGCCGTAGTAGCACTTATTTGCCGCAAAGTTTCTCTTCTTTATTTCAGTTTTGTTAGCAGTGTTCTGAATACACATTTTATTATTTATTTATTTTTTATAATGCCCATCCCTATGAAAAAACCTTTTGGGGCTGTTAGAGGGCGTGGGACTGTAGCGCATTTTTTATTTTGGTACCACAGGTGCGGACTACATTACCGGAGTTATTTACAAACATCGGAAGCCCCGGAAGAGACGTTTTATCTATGAAATAAATAAAATAATAAATAATAAATATGCTCTTTAAAATAGATAGTGCAACTAGGATAAAAGAAACAATTCAAAACAAGATATGATGTGAACATGAATAAAAAATAAATAAAATAAAAAATATATGTCCATCTTGGAGGGTGCCGGTAGCTCAGTGGTATGTGTGCTTGTCTTCTGAGCTCAAGAACGCCGGTTCGTAACCCGACCGAGGCCCTTAGTTTTTTTTTATCTGAGAGGTGAAATAAACTTAAGCACGCCGTCCTTCGGATGGGACGTTTAGCGATGGGCCTGCACGATGTCAGGTACTCGTTAAAGACCCCTGCCCTAAATTTAGGGTAGGCAAAATTTAGGACTTCCACAGTAGAGTCGGGCTCATGTCCACCAGACTGACGAAAGAGCTCTCTGGTAGTAGGCGATATGACCTCGTAGTTAAAGCCCGGGCATGAGTCATAAAACCTAACCTATGAAATAAAATTCCATACAACCAAAACCCTACGCTTTAGACCATACGTGGGCAACAACCGGCCCGCTGTAAGATTTGGTCCGGCCCGCGAGACATTTTGAAAAACCCAATTTTAAAAAAAAATAATATTACACCACTTACTCACACTCACTCCAAATTGGGAAGATCGAGTAGGATGGGGTTTGTCGCTTGCTCCTGCGGAATCACTTGAGCGAGCAAGGCGAGTGAGGAAAAATTCATGTCATCGCGTGTTTGTTTATGGTCAATAAATTTGCGTATTTTTATTGTGTTTTTAATGTGCGTGTTTGCGGATGCGATCGTATTCTTTGTCTCATTGATTTCGGTGTCGCTACTTAACTTTCGTAGTTTGTAATAATTCCAAATTTAACGATTTAATTATAATATTGTACCTATTTTTTTTTCATTTCATTTTTTATTTTAATAAATTGTATTATAATAACATTGTCTTATTATTTCATGTCTGATATCTATCGCTAAAAATCATGAACACTACTTTAAAGTCCGACGTTATTTTATTTTGAACCATCTACGCGGCCCGCGAACGTATTTGCACACTAAAGTTAGGCCCGCAACATGTCAAAGGTTGCCCATACATGCTTTAGACCCACGGCTCCATCACATTACAACTTGCGTGTCGATATTTATTAATTAGCTCTGGGGAAGAACATTGTCGGTGATCCATGGACAATATTTTTTTTCTGGTTCATTGTATTTTTTGATGAGGTAACCACCAGAAAGGTTCCTATTTCCGAACGGCTACCTGAACAGGGTTAATTTGCAAATGAAACCCTCTGCTCCTTTTTTTTTTTCTCAAATTAATCTTGTTTTTTTTTCTCTTGGTCCCCTTACTGTCCTCTCCACTCTTTACCGCCCTCTGCCTCCCCTTCCGATCGCTAATTGAAACAGACATACAAAAAGGACAATGGAAAACTCTCTTACCTCCTCTCTTCTTCCACTTGGCATATCAATTATCAGGAATAACAAATACTTCCCCCTTTAAAAAAAAAAAAAAATTATCAAAAAGTTGTATGAAAATATTTTTAGGGGTTGTTAAAATAAGGGTAGATAAGTAATAAGCGAATGAATGGGATTATAACGCCAATTATATCTCCTTTATAAGTACAGAGGGGTGGTTTATTGGCTGTAAATTGGATATTTTTTTACCCCATCTATACGAAGTATAGGGAGAGTTATGTAATCGGTCAGAAATTCGATGTTAAGGTTTCACCGGAATTTCATGTTTTTCGACCTCTGGATTCCAAATTAAAAAAAATAAAATAAATAAACATCCAAGGATTTTTAGCCAAATCGCCCAGAGGGAAAGGAGGAATTAGGGTTGTAATGGATATATCTAAGGTCGAAACCTCATAAGGACGGCACTAATTAATTTTTAGCGGAATCTTTCAAAAGGTAATGAATATTTCGAAATGAAAGTTCATTTTTTTTTTCAAAACCCCATGAAGACAATACATGTTAAATGTCAGCAAAATCAGTCGGAAGGGTGGTTCAGTGGAGGGGGCTTAACTCAAAAACTTTAATAACAACTGATGTAATGAATTTTTCGAAAAAAAATTAAGTAGGAGGATTTAGGAGCCCCGTATAAGTCAACTATGGTAGAGGTCTTGCGAGTACAGACTTGAAACCATGCCTTAACAAGTAATTTTTGGGTTTCGAACCCGCGATCCGATGTAAGTAAAATCTTGATTTTAATTCCAAACCATCAATTGGTTTTGAAGAGAGGGCGAAAAAATAATTAATTCGTTCTGAGGAAATTCACTGCTGGTGATTTACCGAAGATATTTAGGTCATATCGCCTACTACCAGAGCGCTTTTTCGTCACTCGGGTGGACATGAGCCCGACTCTACTATAGGAGTCCTAAATTTTGCCTATCCGAAATTTTTATTCACCTAGGGTAAGGGTATTTAACGAGTAACTGACATCGTACAGGCTTGGGACTATCGCTCAACGTCCCTTCCGAAGGACAGCGTGCTCAAGTTTATTTTACATTCCAGATAAATATATTTTTCTTTTCCTAATCTTCGACTTTCCCACTACATCGATTGGTTCCACGAAATTTTTAAGGTTAGTATGTGGCTGGTTTTCCATGATATCGTAGTTAAGTTATGAGGGACTAAACTACTAAACACTCAGTATTTCTACCATGATGGTTCCGTCAGTAGTTACCAAATGCTCTTTTATGTTCCAATGAAAAAAAAATGATTATGACAGAGGAGACAAAGTAAAGAATGAAGTAAAGTGTCATCGATTAATTAGTCCTAATTACAATCGATAATGTGAGGAGCGAGTGTGAGAGAGTAGACAGGGATCAAAGGACTTGACTCGTAACCACATTCTACCGTACTCGACCAGCCTTCAACTTTCCATCTCTTTTCCACTGTATTAAAAGGATATTGCGCCCGAGACTAGCCTCCACACAAAACTCATTTACCTTAAATTAATTCTATGAACCTCCCTCATAGGAACGGCGCTTGGGGGGGGTGAGTAATTATAATTTAGATAAGTTGACAGGCACTAATTGAATGACCGCTTCTTATAATTTGACTAAAGCGCTGAGGCAATTTGGTTAGAGCAGGCTAGACCGTAGTGTAAGGTCATATCGCCTACTACCTGAGCGCTCTTTCGTCTCTGGTGGACATGAGCCTGACTCTACTGTGGGAGTCCTAAATTTTGCCTACCTTAAATTTTTATTCACCTAGGGCAGGGGTTTTTAACGAGCACCTGACATAATACAGGCTCGGGACCATCGCTTAACGTCCCATCCGAAGGACGGCGTGCTTAAGTTTATTTTACCTCCCAGGTAAAATAAAATAGTAAAATAAACTAAGGGCCTCGGCCGGGTTTCGAACCCAATATCTTGAGCTCAGAAGGCAAGCACGCATACCTCGGAGCTACTGGCGTCCTCCGGACAGTTGTGTGTCGTTGGTTAGACAGTTCCCGTCTCCGGAGGGAAGTGGGGATTCAGGGGAGAGGGTACAATTCGAACACTCTGAAACCTGCCGATATAATGAATTTATCGTATTCATCAGTATACTGCCTACGATTCATCGACTACTTTTTTATGTTGCACCCTGTTACTCTCTAAAAATTCACAATATCCTTACATTTTTCTTATTATTGCTGATATGCCCACCTATTATTTGTATACCTACTTTAACATATATGCTTTGTGTTGTGTTTCAGTCGGTGGTGTACCGTGAAGGTAACCTGGTGTCAGGTCGACTGGAAGCCCTCATCCAACACATGGTCCCCACTCTCGACTACTATCCAGATCGGGCCTTCCTCTTTGCCTTTCTTCTCACCTCCAGACTCTTCGTCAAACCTCACGATCTCTTGGGGCAGATTCTCTCCCTGTCGGAATCTCAACTCAAGGCCAAACAGGCGTCTGCAAAGGTATATCAACCATGATACATATTTATATGCATATGGTCCTTTCAAAAGTTCTGTGGTTTTTTTTTTATAAAGGAATGTTTATTTTGACTGTAGCGTCTTTGTTATGATACTAATTCCAATGCGACCTTCTCTAATGTAAACAGCATTGTTTACTATCTGTGAAAAAAGTATAATATTTTAATCCAATCACTGCTAGACGTTCCAACGAATTTATTAAAATGATTTGCATTGAAATTCAAATTAAGGGAGAAGCACACGAGCCCGACTCTACTGTGGGAGTCCTAAATTTTGTCTACCCTAAATTTTTATTCACCTAAGGCAGGGGTCTTTAACGAGTACCTGACATCGTACAGGCTCGGGACCATCGCTTATCGTCTCATCCGAAGGACGGCGTGCTTATGTTTATTTTACCTCCTAGATAAAATAAACTAAGGGCCTCAGTCGGGTTTCGAACCCACGATCTTGAGCTCAGAAGGCAAGCAGGCATACCTCTCTCTATATATATATTTACATGCGAACTTTCCATCTTCAATAGTTTATTTTTTTTTTTTTTAGGTAGATGTACATGAAAAAATAAAAATAAAATAACGTCCAAGTTGAGGAACGCGGACATATTGTGGAATTTGTAATAAATAAATAAAACAAACTTTTTTTTTGAAATATTGTCTATTCCACTAAAGATATTTATAAAAATACAACTACCGGTTTCGGCTTCACACCATCGTCAGGTCTAGTTATGAACTAAGTTAGTTCGCAGAGTACGACCCCTCCAATACATCTCTGGTGAAAGGTGCCACTTCAATTAGGGAATCCCCCAGCTTTACCGTTAGCTGCATCATGAAATATTTGACAAAACACTAATTTTTCTTAATTTACATAAAATAACATCCTTTGACTAAGTTAAAAATAAAAATAAAAAACATAACAGATATAACATATATATGGAAACCTATAATAATAACAGATAATAACAAACATAGGTATATGTGGAAATAGAACCGGTTCAGGGTGTTAGCAAAGGGGAATAGTTATAATAAATTCCCTAATTGAATGGGCACCTTTCACCAGAGATGTATTGGAGGGGTCGCTCTCTGCAAACTAACTTAGTTCATAACTAGACCTGTGAGGCCGAAACCGGTAGTTGTATTTTTATAAATATCTTTAGTGGAATAGACAATATTTCAAAAAATAAGTTTGTTTTATTTAAAAATAAAGTAGTCATATTATAATATAATATTGGAATTGGAAAGTATTTTGCATGAAAAACGGCAATTTACTGAATTATCGATAGTTTACCATCGATCGTAACGTACTATCGATAGTGTACGACTATCGACTATCGCCCATCCCTGTTGCCTATCATTCACCACACCTCTTCTTTTCTTGTACATCCCCAGATGTTATGTTTCATCGTCCTAACTCTAGATAGTCATTCATTTCGAAAAGATCTCATGAGAGTAGGTGCTCATCAATGACCCAACTAACATTTTTCATCTTCTTGGACTAACCCAAAACATGTGTCCCACAGGAGCGATCGGCCCTTCTTCCCCGACTGGTTCAACTGATCGGCGAATGGTCTGAGACTTTCCCCTATGACTTCCGCGATGAGCGAGTCATGTCCCATGTGCGAGGAGTGGCAGTGAGTGCTGAGGGCCCTGCTCGTCAGGAGGTGTCTCTTCTTCTTCACAACCTACTGTACAGACTGAAGAAGTTAGAACAGTATGAAGCCTTTCTTCACTCCATCCATACAGAGGCCACCACCAACTCTATCGAGTCCCTTAGTCAGGTAACTAACTACCTTTTTTCGTACTACCTTGTAATAATAATATTAATTCAACCATAACATGGTAATAACATCTTAAGAATGTATACATTAAGATAGCTTATAAATTAGATACATAAACAGATATTGACTCTTAGAGTTTGACACAAATGGATTAGAAATATCAATACTTCTAAAAAATAAAATGAGAGAGATAAACTTTTATTGCACTATAGATTACAACCTTTATGGCAATGAGTGGGTTTTTTTTTTCTTACAAAATACATATTTTCGTAGTTAAGTATACAAAATAAAATAAAAAAAAAAAAATCTATACAAAGAATTATACAAAACAAGCAATGTAGCAACTAAATAAAAATATACCAATAATATTAAAATAATAAGTGTGAAGATGCTCTTTAATATAAATAGTGCAAGCAACCAGGATAAAAGAAACAATTCAAAAATTATATAAAACAACATGTCTTCTGAGCTCAAGATCGTGGGTTCGAAACCCGACCGAGGCCCTTAGTTTATTTTATCTGTGAGGTAAAATAAACTTAAGCACGCCGTCCTTCGGATGGGACGTTAAGCGATGGTCCCGAGCTTGTACGATCTCAGGTACTTGTTAAAGACCCCCTAATAAAAATTTAGGGTAAGCAAAATTTAGGACTCCCACAGTAGAGTCGGGCTCATGTCCACCAGAGAGACGAAAGAACGCTCTGGTAGTGAGCGATACGACCTCGTAGTTAAAGCCCGGGCATGAGTCATAAAACCTAACCTAACCTATATCCATCTTACATGCAAAAAATTAAATTATATTATTCTTTATTTTCAAGCCAACTGTAAAAAATAAAAATGATTTGTTAATTCTTCTAACATCTACGTTATTTAAAAAATGAGATGAAATAAATAAATAAAAACTTGAAAATAGGAGGACAATAACAAAGAAGAAAAAATTAGTTTGCGAATAGAGTGTTTGTTCTATCATAATCATTTTTAGTTAGTTTAAAATTTTTTTTTTTTCGGAAAACTTGAAATTCCGCATTTAATTTTTTCAATGCCCTTCCTCACTTCATGAAGACAGTAGGAACATTAAAGATAGAAGAAACCGCAATTCGCAAACTAATTTTTTCTTCTTTGTTTTTGTCTTCATATTTTCAAGTATTTATTTATTTATTTCATTTTATTTTTTAGAAGTATTGATATTTCTAATCTATTTGCGTCCGACTTCAAGAGTTAATTATCCGTTAATGTATCTAATAAGCAATCTTAATGTATACATTCTTATGATTCCAAATATGAAAATAAAAATGTCTGTCGGCCTATATGTGTGGCAATCATGCCCGGCCTTTATAAATTTTGTCAACTCTGAATTTTTATTCAACTAGGGCAGGGGTCTTTAACGAGTACCTGACATCGTACAAGATCGGGACCATCGCTTAACGTCCTATCCGAAGGACGGCTTAAGTTTATTTTATCTCCCAGATGAAATAAACTAAGGGCCTCGGCCGGGTTTCGAACCCAAGATCTTGAGCAAGAAGAGTAGATGAGAATGAATATATCAACTTTATATGTGTATTCATACCTCTCTAACGAGGACACATATTGATTTTAAGCCAAATATTGATTTTAAGCCTAATAACTGTCGATAGAATGAATATATCGATATGAAATTTCATATTTGAATTCAAAACCCAATAAGGGTGTAACCTGTCAAATTTCAGCGATATCATCGCCGTTCAGTGGAGGGGGCTTAATTCGAAACCCCTGTAATGAATTTATCGACAGAACATGTAGTGTGAGGATTTAGAAGATATAACTATTGAATACTAGCAGTAATACCCGGCGTTGCCCGGGAAACTTTGACTTTTCTCCTAATATCTCTCGTTCGAATCCTATTCAATTCTTCAACAGTACATTCATGATGTTATAATTTTCAATTATTCATACGGAATAACGCTTATAGTCCTTCAACGGCAGACATCCCAGCTAGTAGACTATCACATAGTGTATTTTTCTATTTCGAATTTAAAAATACTACATGTAAAATTCCATGACAATTGGATCATCTATAAATGACCGATCACTATCTTCATATTTAGGCCTACCCCTACTGCCTTTCAAAATTTTTAGATGTCACATAGCATATTTTTCAATTTGCCTTCTAAGAATACTACATATGAAATTCCATGACAATCCGATCATCCGTTAATGATAGTACTATCTTTATATTTAGGCCTACCCCCACAACCCCCCTCACGTTCACTATTTTGTGACGTCACACATCCTATTTTTTTATTTGGCCTTTAAGAATACTACATATGCAATTCCATGACAATCCGATCATCCGTTAATGACTTAGCACTATCTTTATATTTAGGCCTACCCCCACAACCCCCCCATCTCGTGCAAAATTTTGAAAAGTTACTTAGCGTATTTTTCAATTTGGCCTTTAAGAAAACTACATATAAACTTCCATGACAATCCGAGCATCCGTTAATGACAGAACTATCTTTATATTTAGGCCCCACTTACAACCCCCCCTCCCGTTCAAAATTTAGGGACGCCACATAGCCTATTTTTTAACTAAGCTTTTAAGAATACTACATGAGAAATTTCATGATAATCCGTCCATCCGTTAATGCGCTAGAGCAATTTTTATGCTTAGGCTCCCATTACAACTCCCCCCCCCCCCCCCCCCCCCCCTCCAGTTGAGTTGACAGCTAGGAACTCTCTTCATAAGAACCTTCCTCGGACTTCAACGAATATTTGAAAAAAAAAATTAGCCGAATTGGTCCAGCTGTTCTCGAGTTTTGCGCTTAGCAAATTTAGCCATTCATTTTTATTATATAGATTGATGACTGGTTTTGAACGGAGAGGCGAAAATTAATTGATGAATTCGTTGTGGGGAAGTTCAATGGCGATGATTCACTCACAACTTTATTTTCCCTTGAAGTGAATAATTCAGAACAAACACAATTGACAGACAATTCAAATACAGACTGATATTCAAATAAAACCCATAAATTTTTATAGCGCAATATCATACCATTCAAAATGTTATCGCTTTCCAAATGAACAGGTGATTCGAAAGCTTTCCTCTCGAATTTCCGTGTCCTATTTTACTCGAAGTTTCATTTATATCGCTCTCATGTTGGCTATTCCTGTTATATGAGTCTAATTTATAGGTTACCTCTTATGAATTTTAATCAGGTGAATTAACAACACTATCTCCACTAATGGGATACCGAGGTCTTAAGTACCTTTACCATATACTGACTAGATACTAGTTAAACTAATGTACTTTACCTACCATAAAGATTATAATAATAACCAATTAATTTATTAATGGACAATTGTGGAGTTATGATAGTTCAAGTTTAACTTACTTGATACTTGATGTATCTCCAGCTATATGTCGTCGGTCCATCAATAAATTTACTAAGTTTTCTCTCTCCCTCTGAAACCATTTTTCCCATTTGGTTGAAAATTGATAGGTGTCCTACTTATTTATTATATAAACTGTTATTAGTGTTTTTGAGTTTAGCTCCATTCCTCTTCGCTTTGTCAGATTTTGCTGATTTAAGATTAATTCTATCAGAAAACTATATACATATATCTATGGTCACAGGGAATAGGTTGTTGTCGTAAAATGGCCAAAATGAGTTAAGTGTACTGTGATCATCTCCCAAGCCATCTGCGCACTGTGAAGAAGTTGGGAGCTCAGGACTCTAATACTTTCGGAATTATAAAGATGTGGGTTTCTAGATATCTCGTAAAATTGTGTATGTTCTCGGTTAAATCAACTTAATCTACTTCTTTGAGGAATCATTCACGAGACAACTGCATTTAACCATTTATTCACTACTCCAGACTATTCCAAGTGAATAGGGTGTTTTCGGTTAAATCAACTTGCTCAACTTTAAAGAGGCATCATTCACGAGTATAAAAATTTGGTAAGTGTGGTCAATAATTAGGTAAGTGATGGGGAATGATTAGGTAACTAAGGGAAAATCCAAGAAAGGATTAACAATATTCATTTTCATCACTCCTACAGATTTAGAAGGTATATGATTAATAATGATGCAAACATAATTTATTTATTCCAAAAATTAGATTTACACGATTAATGCAAAAGTAAAAAAGTGATTCCTTGAAAATAGACTTACCAATTTATTCCCTGTGACCACAGATATATTATCTGGAATAACTAATTAATTTATTTGACAATTTATCGTGACCAACATTTTTTTACGTACAATGTTTATTATTTTTTAATACATTTATGAAAATGTATCTAAATCTTATTAGAATAGTATCGCGGGCAGACTGCAATGTTGTTATATATTGTTTAAGCAATTTTGTTATATTTCTTGGTCGTTTTTGGTATATTATGGTGCGTGTGGTTTGATGGCTATTGTGATAACACCACAATATGATCCCTGTAACTCTCTGATAGGGTACAGAAAATGGATGTGGACTCGTCACGCTACGCTTGGAGAAAGTATAAAGAATTATTTCGCATATCTATATACATTATGAAAATATAATTTAAATTTATAAAATTTAATTAACATTTTACTTTTACAACTATTCAAAGTATAGGGGAAGTTATGTAATCTATATTAAATTTTCACCAAAATTTCATGTTTTCGGATTCCCTGTTTCCAAAAATTAAAAAAAATTATATTCTTGTCTCTACGTGTGTCTATGATCATGATACCTACCGATATAATGAATAATAATAATAATAAATTTATTTTCGTTAAACCAATACATGGTAATAGGATACATCAAAAGAATGTATACATTAAGGTAGCTTATAAATTAGATTTATAACTACTTGAGTCTAACACATCTATGATTAGTAGTAATAACAAAACTATTAAAAAAAAGTAAAATGAAATTAATAAAAACTGAACTAATAAATACTTAAAAATATATGAGTATATAAAAAAATTAATACAAGATACGTTTATAATAAGTAGACAGATTTTTCAATTGAATAAAAATTAAGATAACTATTTTTTAAAAAAAACTTCGGAAGTGTCTTTATCCCAACGATGTTTCGGGACGTTCTTACGTCCCTTCATCAGGCCCCAATGTGCGAGATATAGAAAAGAAAGAAAACAATGTAACTATAACAATATATGAAAAATAATATATATATGTAGATTAATCAATTATAAATGAATAAATAAAACAATAAGGTACATTGGACTGACCTTTAAGGTGTGGAGGAACTCTGCCCAATAAAGAAAAATGAAAGCTTTGTATCAATTAATGTTTTTTGGATATGATTTTTGAATATATCTCCATGAAATGTTTTATACTTATCCAGATGCGCATAAAGACGACAACTGTTGATTTTCAGTCATATCGGCTGGAGGGAAAGCGTGGATTAGAGGAGAGTGGTTAACACAAAAGCCCCAATAACTGAATATATCGACACAACATTTAGTATGAGGATTCGGAAGTTTGCCTTCCCTGGCTCTACGTTCCTTGAGGGCGCTGTTAGCTCAGTGGTATGCGTGCTTGACTTCTGAGCTCAAGAACGTGGGTTCGAAACTCGACCGAGGCCCTTAGTTTATTTTATCTGGGAGGTAAAATAAACTTAGGCACGCCGTCCTTCGGATGGGACGTTAAGCAATGGGCCCGAGCCTGTACGATGTCAGGTACTCGTTAAAAACCCCTACCCTAAAATAAAAATTTAAGGTAGGCAACATTTAAGACTCCCACAGTAGAGTCGGGCTCATGTCTACCAGAATGACGAAAGAGAGCTATGGTAGTAGGCGATATGACCTCGTAGTTAAAGCCCGGGCATGAGTCATAAAACCTAACTCTCTACATTCCTTGTTGAACCTGGGCCTCCGCAGCGATCTTCCGCCGTCTCTATCTTCTCACACCCATCGTTCTGTCTTCCCGGGTGTCCCTCCATTCTCCTCGGCAATCTGTCTGGCTCCATCCTCTGTAGATATCCCAACCATCGCAGTCGCCCCTGCTTCACTAAGGCCACCAGGTCTTCTTGTACTCCCTCAGCTCTCTATTGGACCATAATATGATATTATATAATATAATAAAATAATATGATATTATTATTATATGATATTATTATTATACCATAAAATAATATGATATTATTATTATATGATATTATTATTATACCATAAAATAATATGATATTATTATTATATGATATTATTATTATACCATAAAATAATATGATATTATTATAATATATTATATTATTATTAATAATATGACACCATGATATTACCCTCCATCTATCACCCTCAGGAGTCAGGACCCATATTTCACTCGCATATGTATTTCGGCGTCGTTCATTTTTAGTCAATTTGATTTTAGGGGGAGAGCAACAACTTATTTAATACTGAGGAAGTACATTGCTGATGATTCACCGACTTTTTTTTATTATTATATATTTTCCAAGTAAAAAAAGGGTTGGTTAACGGATGGAGACCCATAAGTGGGGGAGATTATAAATCTGCGAGGAGGTCGTTTAGCCACACCCAAATGGGCACTATCTCTTCCAACCTTAGTACAGATTTAGACCTACTTTCCATTCAAATTGTCTACCATCGTATTGCAATCAACATTTATATCGATCGGTAGATATCGATTGTTGGATTCCACTCTGTTTTACTTTCTCATAATGTTATAAATATAAATAAATGTTATAAATTAAATATACATAGCGTGTACCTCTTACCAATAGATACATATAATTTACAATATAATAATTTTAATTAGTTTGTAATAAGAACCAATTATTTTAATTTTTTACTATGTTATATTATTCGCCTGTTCATTGTTATTGCATAGGAAACATTATATAGTCTACAATATTACCTAGATCTTAGCAGGGGTCCATACATTTGAAGAAAAATTGTGATCTTCTTTTAATAAATTATCTCACAGTTTGACAGTTTAACATAGATACGAATGTCTGACGTCATTAGGGAGGGTGAGGGGTGCCACCAAGAGGCTGACATTCTGAAATATTTTAGTTAGTCTTATTTCTTAGAGTTTTATTTCATTCAAGTTCATAATGTTATAATTATTATGACTCATGCCCGGGCTTTAACTACGAGGTCATATCGCCTACTACCAGAGCGCTCTTTCGTCACTCTGGAGATAAAGCTACTATGTGAATCCTAAATTTTGCCTACCCTAAATTTTTATTCACGTTGGATAGAGGTCTTTATCGAGTACCTGACATCGTACAGACTCGGGACCATCCCTTAACGCCTCATCTGAAGGACGGCGTGCTCATGTTTATTTTATCTCTCAGATAAAGTAAACTAAGGACTTCGGCCGTGTTTCGAACCCGCGATCTTCAGCTCAAAAAAATCAATGGATGAACTATATTCTTCCATTGCACGAAGTAATCAATTACATTTTCGCTTTTCCTTCCATTTAGGATAAAACTCAATACTTGACTTGTACTGGGGTTCCTGAATCCTAATATTACACTTCATGTCGATATATTCATTACATCGATAGTTATTTGGTTATTTGAGTACCCTTCTCTGGTCCCACCTCTTCTCTTCGACCGCTCTCGCGGAAAATTGATAGGTGCCACTTTTTTGGGGTTTTGAATTTGAATATAAAATTGTATGCCGATACAAGGGATTCATTACAAGGGCAGTTATTAGAGTTTTTGTGTTAAGCCTCCACCTAATCCTCCCTTCCCTTGGCCGACTTGACTGAAAATCAATAACAGAAGGACGATTAATCACTTCTCATTATATCAGTTAACTTGACGTTAGTCGCCTAGGTAGCGGTATTTAACGAGTAGCTGACTGTACAGGAAGTAGCAATGCTGGTGACTACTATATTGATATTGATCGGGGTCTGAGACGCATGGCTCCTCATCTGACAGTTGATTTGGTATTCCGTGAAGGATGATGCGTTCCAGTTCCGATTTAGTCTGTGTCCCTTTGGTGATGTCCAGGTGGATCCAGTGTTGGGCTGGATTATGCTAAACCAACCCCCGGCCAGTTCCAGCTCCAGGCACATCTGCCACCCTCCCCTTCTGATCCTCTCTAACTGATTTTGACTTACAAATCAGGACATGAGCCCTTGTTGCTAAAGACATCCACCCCCACTACTTCATAGACATCACATCTAGTAGCTTTCATACTACGTATACAATATAATACAATATTCTATATCGGTTGTTGCCCGGGGTGAACTCATGAAATCTAATGAATGGCTTATGCACTCCTCTCACGTACGTTGTCGATATATTCGATATTCTTAAGAAAGACTTAAAGTGTTTTTTTCCCTCCTCTCAGGGAAAGTGAACAAATCTCGCCACACTCATGGTTATCTCCCTTCCCATAGGACAACAACCTACGACACCTTCTTCATCCAAGCTAATTCCCTCTGGAACTCTCTCCCTCTCCAGATCCTGTTCCTCTCATCGTTACCTCCCTTCCCATAGGACAACAACCTACCACACCTCCTTTATCCATCCAATTCCCTCTGGAACTTTCTCCCTCTCCAGATCCTGTTCCTCTCATCGTTACCTCCCTTCCCGTAGGACAACAACCTACCACACCTTCTTTATCCAAGCTAATTCCCTCTGGAACTTTCTCCCTCTCCAGATCCTGTTCCTCTCATCGTTACCTCCCTTCCCATAGGACAACAACCTACCACACCTTCTTTACCCAAGCTATTTCCCTCTGGAACTCTCTCCCTCTCCAGATCCTGTTCCTCTCATCGTTACCTCCCTTCCCATAGGACAACAACCTACCACACCTTCTTTATCCAAGCTATTTCCCTCTGGAACTTTCTCCCTGTCCAGATCCTGTTCCTCTCATCGTTACCTCCCTTCCTATAGGACAACAACCTACCACACCTTCTTTTTCCAAGCTATTTCCCTCTGGAACTCTCTCCCTCTCCAGATCCTGTTTCTCTCATCGTTACCTCCCTTCCTATAGGACAACAACCTACCACACCTTCTTCATCCAAGCTAATTCCCTCTGGAACTCTCTCCCTCTGCAGATCCTGTTTCTCTCATCGTTACCTCCCTTCCCATAGGACAACAACCTACCACACCTTCTTCATCCAAGCTAATTCCCTCTGGAACTCTCTCCCTCTCCAGATCCTGTTTCTCTCATCGTTACCTCCCTTCCCATAGGACAACAACCTACCACACCTTTTTCATCCATCTAATTCCCTCTGGAACTCTCTCCCTCCACTTCTGTTTTTCACTTAGTAAACAGAAGTTGTATAATCGATTTAAAATTCGATGCGGAGTTTTCAATGGAATTTGATGTTTTCCGATCTCTAGATTCTATGTATAAAAAAAAAATTCTATCTGTCCGTATGTGTGTCCACACAAAATTTTATATGTGAATCCAGAACCCTCATAACGACGACATCTATTGTTTTTCAGCCAAATCGACCAAGAAAAGGGAAGGGGGTTCAGGGGAGGTGGCTCAAATAAAAAAATAAACACTAACACTATTGAAGTGAATAATAACATAAAAATTTCACTTAACAAACCCTGTTGGCGCGTTTATAATCTAAGAGGTTAGTTCCGCCAGTAAATATGTTACTGTTGTCATACCTTTCGGTAGATACCGTCGTCACTGGCTGCTGGTTGAGTACTCTGAGCGAGCGCTTTCGATGTGAAGACATCATCTTCAAGCCACTGTTAATGTTGTACTACATTTAACAGTTGACGCGCTCGCCCACAGTACTCGAACCAGCAGCCATTGATGACGATTTCCACCAAAAGGTGTGATAACAGTATTTAAAAGGTTCTTTTGAAAGTAGGATATTTTGAAATTGAGTAGAATATAGATTCTTGTGTCAATGAATACGTCATTATATGTTTCTGTTTTGTGTAAAATCTCATTAACTCGAGGTTGGATAGATATGAGTAAATGTAGTTTTGTATTCCTATGGGAAGGTAAAATATAACTCTGTTTTTGTTATAAACTCAACACCGAATTTCTGACAAATTATATAACTTCCCCTATTCTTCGTATAGCTGGAATATAACCGGCAGATAAAGGAAATATCCACAAAACGAATTATTTGTAATATATTTTGTTCATGGTCAATTTGGCTGAAAATCAAGGTTGTTCTCATAGGTCTCATATTCTTAATTCAATTATTACATAAACAGTCGTTTTATTTTTACTTCCTCAGCTATACGAGTATAGGGGAAGTTATGTAATCGATCAAAAATTCGATGCCGGGTTTTCAACGGAATTTTATGTTTTTCCACCTTTAGATTTTAAATATGAAAAAAACATCTGCCTCTGTGAACATGATAACTCCCGTAAGGAATGAACCCTCTAACGACACCTATCATTTTTCAGCCAAATTGACCCAAGGGAGGGGGAATTAGGCGGGAGATTTAACGAGACATCAATTTTCAGCGGAAGATGGAAATCAGAGCGCGGGCTCATCTCATAAACGCCAATAACTGCCGATGTAATGAATGTATCGACATGAAATTTCATATTTAAAGTAAAAAATCAATGTGGAAATAACCATTTCAAATTTCAGCAATATCAGATGAAGGGAAGGGGGGTTCAATTCAAAAACCTAATAACTGTCGATGTAATGAATTTATCGACACAAAATTTAGTATGAAGATTTAGAAGCCCTTTTGTACGTCAACTTTTGAATATTACCGCAAACGGTCTACTGGTATTGAGAGGGAGCGAAAATTAAGTGATTAATTCCTTCTGGGGAAGTACTTTACCGCTGATTCACTGACGACTTCTGTCCTTTTTTTGGTCAATATAGTTGAAAATCAGAATGTCGAGTACTCTGGGTTCTGGATACACATATTATAGGTTTAGGTTAAGTTTTTATGACTCATGCCCGGGCTTTAACTATGAGGTCATATCGCCTACTACCAGAGCACTCTTTCGTCACTCTGGTGGACACGAGCCCGACTCTACTATGGGAGTCCTAAATTTTGCCTAGCCTAAATTTTTATTCACCTAGAGTAGGGGTCTTCAACGAGCGTACGACTTCGTACAGGCTCTGGACCATCCGAAGGACGGCGTGCTTAAGTTTATTTTACCTCCCAGATAAAATAAACTAAGGGCCTCGGTAGGGTTTCGAACCCACGTTCTTGAGCTCAGAAGTCAAGCACGCTTACCACTGAGCTTCCGGCGCCCTCTACACATATTATATATTAAATAAACTTATTTTTTGAAATTGTTTTATCGCCTACTACCAGAGCGCTCTTTCGTCACATTTCGTCGGACATGAGCCTAACTCTACTATGGGTGTCCTAAATGTTGTCTACCCTAAATTTTTATTCACTCACGTAGAGAGGGTTTTAACGAGTACCTGACGTACAATCAATCTCTTAACGCCCCGTCCAAAGACGGCGTTCTCAACTTATTGTCACTTCCCATATAAAAAACTTTCGGCCAGGTTTCGAACCAGCAATCTTGAGTTCAATATATAAATATGTATACATATAATATCGGTTATCATCGTCAGGTTTAGTTAGAGGCTACACTCTAAGTATTTATCGCATTAGAGATTTGCAAAAATAAATTGCAGTTTAAAATTTTTTTTTTTTAATTTAATATCAATTTGGATGGAAAAAAAGTTGGATATTTTCATTTCCTTAACTACTGTTTACCAATATTATTGACTTGGATAAAATGTACGTTATGAAGCGACTTTTGGAGAATCCATTTAAAAAAATGGTGTTTGTACGAAGAGTTTGGTAATGAAAAAAAAAAAATTTAGAAGTCAATATTTTTTTTTTTCAGGGTTGTTTTCAGAACTTATTTATGTATATATTTTTTTTTGTTATGCGTTCTATATGTAATTGCAACATTTATTTATTTTTTCAAAATAATACCGCTCATGAGAATTTGATAATTTTTGAAAGACATTAAATTTTTTTTGTGTGTAAACAGTTTAATTTGCGAAGCTAATATTTTACTAACTTGTAAGTTTTTTTTTTTTTTGTTCTTATGTATGATGCATATTAACTATGTCTCTTATAACGGTGTTATCTAGTTATTTACGACATCCATGATCCCGGGAGGGAGGTCTATCTACGAAATAAAACTCTCCCGGACGTGATTCGAACCCGTAAACCATGGTGAGACCATGCGACCAAAGCCCTACGCTTTAGTCCGCACGGCCACAATGGCCCCCTTATAAGTTACATTGATATTAATTTTCGAGCAAAAATTAACTGAATTCGCAGATTTTTCTGATTAAGGCCTTTAAAACTGATGTTTTTTCTGGTATTTTGCAATGTTGTTGATTGATTGTTTAGTTTCATTGGTTACTTATCTGAGAGTGGTAAATTCGCTGAGTGATTAGAGTTTCTGGCTATAAGTCTAAGAGGAAGGATATATATTATATAGGTTAGATTAAGCTTTATGACTCATTCCCGGGTTTTAACTACGAGGTCATATCGCCTACTACCAGAGCGCTCTTTCGTCACTGGTGAACATGAGCCCGTCTCTACTTATGGGAGTCCTAAATTTTTATTCACCTAGTTTTGGGGTCTTTAACGAGTACCTGACATCGTACAGGCTCGGGACCATCGCTTAAGGTCCCGCCGGGTTTCGAACCCACGACCTTGATCTCAGGAGGCAAGCTCGTATACCACTGAGCTACCGGCGCCCTCTATTTTATATATGTGTTGCAGTCAAAGTATGAATTCAGTCAATGTATACACAAACTAGTCAATGTATACATTTGCTGAATTCTCTAGTCGAAGTGTACATAAACTAAAATATGCATACTTTCACTAGTGGATGTATACATTTACGTCTATGCCTTAGTGAAAGTATAAATAGCTAGCATTAATAATGTACACTTTTACTAGTAAATCTATTTTATTAGTAAAAGTGTACATTTGGCGTATAAGTGAAATAGTTCACGTTTCGGGCTTTACCCGGGTAAAGTATATGTTAAAGCTAGAAACTGTACTACTTCAAATATAGGAACGACGGGAGGGGCAGATATATCGTCCCGCCGGCGGAACGCCGGCAAATACGCCCCCAAATTTTGTAATATTTCGATTTATGTTTGTTCTAGGAATTTATGTACTCAGATGAATGATTTTTTTTACAAAAACCTTTTTTTCTCATTTATTTATACTTTCACTAAGGAACACTAGAAAATGTATACATTGTCTAGTAAATGTATACATTCTCTAGCAATAGTGTTCATTTTTATAATCAATTGATACTTCCACTAAAACGGCTAGTTAATGTATACATTGACTAGTTTGTGTATACATTCACTGGAAGTCACACTTTGACTGCAACATATAAATATATATTTATATAACAAATAGCCTTTGAAGCTTTGTTCTGAAATTATTGAATAGATACCCAGTATTGGCAGACAGTGAGTTATATATCATTAGCGATTGATAAGTTCCACAATATCCACTATCAGTTATAATAATTTCTTTGGTATCATTTCTCATTTGTTCACAAATAGAAGTTTTTCAAGAAGCGTGTCTCAATAGAGGGTCAGTTCTTGTTGAAGTCTTCTGTCTGATGATGAACTGTGGAAGTGCTGTGATCTGGTGTTGGCAGTTTGCATTCTTGTAAAATGATTAATTGAATAAGTAGCACAATTTAGTCCGATTATAAATACTCTTCAAAAAAATCATATAATTTCTGTTTTTTTCTATAACTTAATTTGAGGTAAATAAAAAAAGTTTGTTTAATAATATAAATATAGAGGGCGCCGGTAGCTCAGTGGTCTGCGTACTTGACTTCTGAGCTTAAGAACGTGGGTTATTTTATCTGGGAGATAAAATAAACTCAAGCACGCCGTCCTTCAGATGGGACGTTAAGCGATGGTCCCGACTCTGTACGATGTCAGGTACTCGTTAAAGACCCCTGCCCTAGATGAATAAAAATTTAGGACTCCCACAGTAGAGTGACGAAAGAGCGCTCTGGTAGTAAGCGGTATGACCTCGTAGTTAAAGCCCGGGCATGAGTCATAAATCCTAACCTAACCTAAAATAAATATATAAATAATAATTGAATTAATAAAATTAATTATAAATAAAATTAATAATAAATAAATAAATAATAAAATTAAATTAAATTACCACATTTCCTGTAGAAATCTTAGCTGGTCTTCTACCAAATTTTGATTTCTACATTAGTTTCCGAAAAAGGCCCTAAAAAAATATCGAAAGTGCAAGACGTGCAATTTTTAAGAATGTGCACGTATGTATGTTAAAAAAAATTCAATTAACCAAGTTTTCATTTGGATTTCTAAAGAGGTGCCATATTGTTTTTCTACATTTTGCAAAAATATTAAATCTAATCCAAAGGTTTTTAAATTATCTTACTGGGTTAACAGGGAAAATGAATAGCATAGAATAATAGAACAAATATTGAGTTTATTTACCTTAAATATACATTATAAAATGGTTAACTAAATATTGAAAAATTATATTAATTTTCAAAAATAAATCTTATAAACTAATTACTTTAAACTATATTAAATGTTATTTTGGGTATATATATATACATATAAATAAATAAAAGTACCTCCTTTGCGCATCTATTTCAATGTTATATCACACCTTTTTGGTTCACATCTCATCTCACCTCCACAACCCAACTTGGACTGGTCCACACTTATTAGAACAGCTGATGGTCGTGTTTTGTTCTCCATTCATTGGTTGTTTCTAAAACAAAATGCGACATTATTCACTATTTTAGTTACTTCACTGTTTTTATACAAATAAATATAATTAAGTTTATAATATATTAATAATAACTACAATGTGTGTAATTTTATACATCACATCCTCCCTAAATGATTTTTTTTTTTTATTGACTGACGCCAACTTTTAGGTCGATTGGTTTTGGAGGGAAAATTAGTTTGCGCTGGGATTCATCGATGTTTTTCTTTTAAATTTTTGCTCATTGTGAATCGTCTTGTCGCTATCCATCTAATAAATCTTGTCGAATATCCATCATATATTCAGATAAATTATGAATGTTATAATTCGTTCTACTAAGATAGATTTTAAATATCCGTATTGTACGAGTCGAGTATAAAGTGTGTATAAAAACAACAAATACACACAAAATTATGTATTTAGATTTAAAACATTTCTTTTTTTATTTCTTTCGGTGCACTTCTTTTTGTTGTACAAATGGTTCTAAAAAAGTTTGTAAAGAGGGAGCTTGATTGGAAGGGGTAGGACAGAAGAATGAAAAAGTTGTTTTCAAAAGAAGTTCAAATCAAAAGAAAGAAAAAAGAAAAATATAAAAAGAAAAACAGAATTAAAGAGAAAAATGGCAGACGTGAGAATACCGATTTCAAAACTTTTCATCATTTTCCTTTTAACTATTTCTTCTTTTAAAAATTATTTTCTAATTAATGAAAACAGTGTTATTTTTTAAACTGTCTTCGATTTTCGTTTTCACTTTCCCTAGGTAAACAATATATAGGAGAATTTATCTAATCTGTCAGAAGTTCGATATTGAGTTTCAAAAAACAATATTAAAAAAAAGTTTTGGGTGAATCACCGGCTATGTACTTCCCCAGCACAAATTAATCAATTAATTTTTTGCATTTCCTCCAAAGCCAATCGAGCGACTTACATAGTGGCTTCTAAATCCTCATACTACTTTGTGTCGGTACATTAATTACATCTCTGGTTTAGGTTATTTGAGTCGAGACTCCCTTCCCTTCTAGATTTTGCGGAAAATTAATAGGAGCCATTCTTATGGGGTTTTGAATTTAAATATAAAATTTCATGTAGAATTCATTACATCGGTAGTTATTTGAAATTTTAAGTTGTGCCCCCTCTCATCATCCTGTTTCTTTCGACTAATTCCGCTGAAAATTGATGGTTTTTTTTTGAGGGCTTTGAATTTACATATGAAATTTCGTGTCAATACAATCATTACAACGGCAGTTATCAGAGTTTTTCTGTCAAGTCTTCCCCGTAATTCCCTTCTCGAATATCACATATCAATTACTTTGTTATAATTTAATAGTTTATCTTGTTATAATATAATAGTTTCACTTGTTATAATTTAATATGTTATCTTGTTATAATTTAATAGTTCATCTTGTTATTATTTAATAGTTCATCTTGTTATTATTTAATAGTTTATCTTGTTATTTAATAGTTTATCTTGTTATAATTTAATAGTTTATCTGGTTATAATTTAATAGTTTTATCTTGTTATAATTAATAACGATAATATTTAATAACGGAAGAAGGAGCACTGACTGAATAAGAACGTGCACAGGAACAATAAATGATTCTAGGCAAACCAGACGTATTTATTTTTCTACGAAATTTTGGGTAAAAGTCGCAAGTTTTCCATTCGAGATGGGAGATCCATAGATATGAGATTTTGTCTATGGAGAGTTGCAGAACACCGAAATCGTTCCCGACTATCCATCAACAATGCAGAACTGTATACGAGTTACGCGATTATGTCTACCAGCATACCTTAAGAAATTTCGTGTCAATACAATCATTACAACGGCATTTATCAGAGTTTTTCTGTCAAGTCTCCCTAGTAATTCCCTTCTCGAATATCACATATCAATTACTTTGTTATAATTTAATAGCTTATCTTGTTATAATTTAATAGTTTTTCTTGTTATAATTTAATATATTATCTTGTTATAATTTAATAGTTTATCGTCTTATAATTGAATAGTTTATCGACTTATAATTTAATAGTTTTATCTTGTTATAATTAATAACGATAATATTTGAAACGGAAGAAGGAGCACTGACTGAATAAGCACGTGCACAGGAACAATAAATGATTCGAGGCATACCAGACGTATTTATTTTCTACGAAATATTGCGCAAAAGTCGCAAGTTCTCCATTCGAGATGGGAGATTCATAGATATGAGATTTTGCCTATGGAACACCGAAATCGTTCCCGACTATCTCTCAACAATGCAGAACTGTATACGATTTTGTCTACCAGCATACCTTAAGAATCGCAATTAACAAAGGTGTCTCCGTTTATAACTAAACTTAACGATGGTGTAATTCCAAAATTGGTAGCTTATGTATATTTTTTTGTACAATAGACAATATTTTGTTCAATTTATTTAATAAATATTTTGTTGTCCTCAGACTGACGTAAGTGAGCTGTGTGGAAGCCCAGTGAGTCTGGCACAACAGTTGACCCACATCGAGTTGGAGCGACTCTCCTACATCGGCCCTGAAGAGTTCGTACAGGCCTTCGCCAAGGAGAGTCCTGCTCTGGAGACCTCCTTTAAGGATATGAAGCAGACGAGGAACCTGGAGTCGTACGTCTCCTGGTTCAATCGGCTCAGCTATTTCGTGGCCACGGAGGTTTGCAAGGTGAGTGTAAAACTCTTTAAATGAAATAGATACATTGAAGCTACGGATGCAAAGATAGCTGGTTACCCACTATTGCTGGGTTACTAACTTAGTTAGGGTTAATAACAAGATTATCGTCCGTATGGCTTATGTTTGAAAAGGGCTTATATGGATGCATAGAAAAGTTTATGAAATTCCGATCAGACGTTAAAGAGATAGCAATAATTTTATATTTTGGCCCACTCTGTTCGCATGGTGTTCTATGGTCATTTGAAAATTCGATAAAGAAATTATGGAGATATGCTGCTTATCAACTATCCATATTTTTTGTATTTTCTCTAAAATAGGTGGTTTTATGAAAAAATTGAAAATAAAAACAAATAGGTGACAAATTCAATGTTGTTTTTCGAAGCGAACTAAAATGTATTTTCCCAGAAGTAATCAATTAATTTTTCGCTCCCCCAAAACCAGTCGACCGTATGCACTAATATTCGGTTGACCTACATAGGAACTCGTAAATCCTCATACTAAATTTTGTGTCCATAAATTTTGCCTAGAAATTTCGCACCCGCCTGGGGTAAGTTTTTTTTTTAATGTACTTACTTAATTATAATACAGTCCACTAATAATGCTACCAGAGGTTGAATTTATGGTTTATCCTATTTATCGTTTTATACACCATAAACGGATCATAGCTTTGAAGCCCCCCCCTCATGGCGTATACACATTACATCGGTTGTTATTAGAGTTTTTGAGTAAAGCCCCCCTCTTCTGGATTAGGCTGAAATATATCTGGTATTGTCCTCATGGGGTTTTGACTAAGTGAGCTGTGACATGAAATTCCGTTGAAAAATAAGCTTCGAATTTTTGACTGATTACATAACTTCCCCTATACTTCGTATAACTGGTATAGTCAAATTCTATGCGTCGATCATTCCCGATAGAATGACTATGTTTATACGAAAGTTTATATGTCTTCAAGACTCAATAAGGACGACACCTAACAATTTTCAGCCGAATCGGCACAAGGGGATGTATCGATACGAAATTATATATTTGTGACTCCATAAAGACAACAGCTATTCAGTTTCAGCTAAATCGGCCAAATGGAATGAGGGATCAGAGGGGGGCTTAACTCGAAAACCCTAATAAAATTGTCGACGTAGTAACTATATCGTCATAACAGTTAATACATTTTAGGAGTCCCTATGTAAGTCAATGATTAAATATTAGCGCAAATGTTAGATTTGTTTTGGACTAGTAGCGAAAAGTTAATTGATTAATTCAGTCTGGAGAAGTACATAGTGATTCACGTTTTTTTGTTATTATTGTCTTTATTTTATTTATTTTTTTTCAGCACGTGAAAAGTAAGAAGGCTCGTGTTCGGGTGGTCGAGTTCTGGGTGGAGACGGCTCGAGAGTGTTTCAACATTGGTAACTTCAACTCTCTCATGGCTATCATTGCTGGGCTCAACATGTCTCCCATCTCCAGGCTCAAAAGAACAGTAAGTGAAAATTGGTTTCATAGCCCTTTACTCGTCATCCCCAAAATCCCAAATTGTTTTTTCGTTGGTTTCATTTTTATTTCCAAACCATAACTGAATCTTTTTTATGTTTTTTCTCGAAATCTCGAACTTTACAACAAAGTGTGTGTAAACAATAATTATACATCTAAGATACACAGTTTTAACATAATTATATATATTTCGAGAAAAAACAAAATAAACAATACATAATATGCGTTTCTTCTTTGGGATGTTGAATTGTTAATTTTTTCCGGCATTTCTTCCAGAGGTGTCTTCTTTTTTTGACAATATTTCGGGACACTTTCCTGTCCCTTCTTCTGGTCACTATGAACCACCTTTCTCTGGAGGAGTCCATCCAGATACTCAATGGGACTCACTCTGTCTATTAATACAGGGTGCTACCCTGTTGTTATTGCTATTTATATTTTCTGTCTTATTATTAATATTATTGTTCTGTTTACTTTCTTTATTTCATTATTATATGTCTTATTGGTACAATTGTACAGCCATTTTCTTTATTTAGTATAAACTTTCATTATTTATTTTTGATTTTTATGACCCTCTCTTTTGACCGACGGCTCTGGCCATTGTCAGTATTGTATACTCAATATTAGAATGTTTTGTAAATGTATGAGTAAATAAAGTATGTATTCATTCATTCATTTATTCATATCAAGGAATATGTCAATTGTTTTCGTTATTTTGGGGTTCTGGATCCATGTACAAAATATCAACATTTACATAAAGATCATTTTCACAGTTCTCCTTGATATTATTCAGCTTGTCCTATATTTGATCGAAGTACTCCATTCCTTTTCTGAGATATATCCCTTAACGACGCCTTTCCTGATTACAAATTGATATATTTAGTTAGTTATTTACCCTAAACTTCATTATGTTTGAGATAATGGCCCGAGGCAAAAAGGGGCAACTTTTCCCCTGGCAACTTTCCTTTTCAGAGGTATTATTCCTTGATGAGCCCTTTACAAAGTGGATATTTCAGTTTTCCTTTTAATCCAAAAGTTGGATTTCTGTTCATTTTTTCCACAATATGGAAAAAATCATCCATTTTTTTTATATAAGTTTTTTATGTGCCTCCGAATTTTTTCCCGCTGGCTGGTCTAACTGATACTTGTAAATTTCGTTAAAAAATAATGTTTTCTGTGAATCACCGGCTTTGTACTTCCACAGCAAGAATTAATCAACTATGTTTTCGCTCTCCCTCCAAAGCCAATAAACCGTTTAAGCGAAAAACTCAATATTTGACTTAAATATTGGATTCTGAATCCTCATTCTAAATTTTGTGTCGATACTCATTCATTACATTGGCAGTTATAAGCCCCCTCAGATCCTCTCGCTGAAAAATGATAGTTGTCATCCCTATAGGACTTTGAATTTAAGTTCGAAATTTCGTGTCAATACGTTCATTACATCGGCAGTTTTGGCCCCTTCTGATCCTCTCGCTGAAAATTAATAGTTGGCATCCTTAAAGGGCTTTGAATTTAAGTTCGAAATTTCGTGTCAATACGTTCATTACATCGGCAGTTTTGGCCCCTTCTGATCCTCTCGCTGAAAATTAATAGTTGGCATCCTTAAAGGGCTTTGAATTTAAATAAGAAATTTCATGTCAATACATTCAGTGTAACAGCAGTTATTTACGTTTTTGTGTTAAGCCTTCCTCCCTTCGCTTCCTTTCGGCCGATTTAGTGCAAAATTAATAAGTGTCGTCCTTAGAGGGTTCTTGATATACGTATAAAAGTTCGTCTTGATACATTGATTATATCGTGAGTTATCGTGTCCGCAGACAGACTTCTTTTTTTCAACTTCGGAAGCAGGAGGATGGTAAATATTAAATTTCGTTGAAAACTCCGCATCGAATTTCTGACTGATTAAATACCTTCACTTAGAGAGCGCCGGTAGCTCAGTGGTATGCGTGCTTGCCTTCTGAGCTCAAGAATGTGGGTTCGAAACCCGGCCAAGGCCCTTAGTTTATTATATCTGGGAAGTAAAATAAACTTAAGCACGCCGTCCTTAGGATGGGACGCTAAGCGATGGGCCCGAGCCAATACGATGTCAGGTACTCGTTAAAGACCCCTGCCCTAGGTCAATAAAAATTTAGGGTAGGCAAAATTTAGGACTCCCACAGTATAGTCGGGTTCATGTCCACCAGAGTGACGAAAGAGCGTTCTGGTAGTAGGCGATATGACCTTGTTGTTAAAGCCCGGGCATGAGTCATAATAACTATCTATCTATCATGGCGCTACAACCCGGTGACGGGTCCTGGCCTTCTCCACCAACAACCGCCAATTGTCTGGCTGCCATCCAGTTCCTCAAGCGAAATATGTTTCGGGCATCTTACTCCATGAATGGGCTCCATTAGCAGCTTCTTCGGAATTTCCTCAACTTCCATCCTGACAACATGTCCCGCCCATCTTAACCGCCCAATCTTCATGACTTTCAGGACATCTGCTTCTCTATATAGTTCGTAGAGCTCCTGGTTGTTGCATCTGCGCCATACTTGGCCTACTTGCACTCCTCCAAATATTCTGCGCAGAATCTTCCTTTCGAACACCAATAGGCTCTGTTCGCTCATTTTTGAAGGTGTCCAGGTTTCTGAGCCATACAGAAGAACTAGACTCATGAGGGTCTTATATAGAATGACTTTAGTCTGCCTGGATATGTGGTTGCTTCTGAAGTGCTTTCTGAGACCATAGTAGCACTTGTTTGCCGCAAAGATTATCTTTCTTATCTCAGTTTCGTTAGCATTGTCTTGTGTAACTATGGAGCCCAAGTAGGTAAACTCTGCGACCTTCTCAGTAGAGTCGGGCTCATGTCCACCAGAATGACGAAAGAGCGCTCTGGTAGTAGGCGATATGACCTTGTAATTAAAGCCCGGGCATGAGACATAATAACTAACTTCCCTTATACTACGTATACCTGGCGAAGTAAAGAAAAATATTGTAACTGACTTCCCACTTCTAAGTTATTTGTGACAATAAATAATCCAGACTACAGTGAGTAACTTTTTATTCACTATTTTCAACTTTGAATTTCTGCCCTATCACACACCTTTCCTAATACTTTTTACAGATGGAAAAGTAAAAAACATTTCGTTCTCCCCCCCTCCCCCCCCCCCCCCCCCCCTTCTTCTGTAGATACCAGAATGAAACCCGAAGGATCAATAATCGGATAGTGAGAAGCCATTATCACTAAATATGAGAGAGATGAGTGATATCAGGACCAGCCCATTAGAATATCAATGGACAATGGGCAAATTGTAAAATCAATGTTCATTATCCTTTTACTCGCCATTTTCTAGGGAATAAAGTTGTCAGTCAATCACCAGTAATGAACCTCCTCAGCTCGAATATGTTTTCGCTCTCCCTCCAAAACTAATCGACCATTTATATATAAACAAATGCCTTAGACTGGTTGGTAGCTACTCGAGGGACACCTCCATCCTCCAAATCCATGAAGACCTAACTAAATGTTCAGCTCCTACTGGACTACATAATAAATTTCAATAACATTTTTTTTACTTAAGTGTGACACATATCAAAGCGTGTTGATTAAGAAAATAGGGAAAACTCAGGGAGGGAAACACAAAAATATCCGTTCACGATTTTTAATTATAATCTCTGTTTTTGAATGTTTATTAATTTATTTTCTATTCATATCAGTTATTTTGTATTTTTTTTCTCTTTTTCTTTAAGAGTGCGACTGTTATAATAAACTTCTTCTTCTTCTTCTACATATAAAATTTTTGTGGATACATTCATTCTATTTATTAATTTTTGGAATCAGAAGGTACGGAAACATGAAATTTTGGTTAAAACACAACATCGAATTTCTGACCGTTTACATAACTGCTGTTATCTCTGGAGAAGTAAATGGAACTTTGTAGAGACAGGCAAAGATGAATGTCCTTTTTCATTTTTTTCTTTCTTGCCAACCAAATTTCAAGTTATCAGATCAACATAATTTAAAGATTTGTTTGTTTATTTTTAGCCATATCGACCAAAGGGAGTAGGGCGGCTTAACTCATAAACCTTAATAACTCTCACTTCGATACGATATTTTTCATATGGATTCAGAAATTAAGACACATACTGATATTGAGTATGTCAGACATTCTATACAATCTTGAAGTATTTTATATAATTCTTAGACTTTTAAGTTCTGATGAAGGCACACTCAGTGCCCAAAACTTAGAAATTCTAGGAGTTTGTTTTTATCGACCACAAGTCTCATCTTTCCTTCTTCCTATATTTGTTTATTGTAAGTTTTTCTTAGCTTGGTAGTTCTTAAGTTAATTTGTTATTGTGTCTCATGCCAGGGTTTTAACTATGAGGTCATATCACATACTAACGTAACGAGTAATTGCCATCGCACAGATTCAGGATGATAGCTTAACGTCCCATCCAAATGATGGCATTATCAAAATTTTTTTCACCTCCCAGAGATATCGGCTTAGTATTTATTTTCTTGCTGAGGCGTGAAATTTATGTAACGAAATGTTGTAAAAAATGTTCGGAAAAAATGATTTTTTTTTTTTTTTGGAAAGCCAGATAAAATGAACGAACCATGAGCTACGTGAATGGAGTGGACTTACATGATCAATGACTGAACATATATCAAAAAACAAAAGGAGGAACTTAAAATGTGAATTTATGGACGTGTAATAGGACTGGGGGGGGTTCGGGCATGCTCGCTTGCTGGCCTTCCCCGGGCACAACATACATCATCCCAAATCAGACAGTCGTGAAATTTGAACTTAATAAGGACAAATCTTCACACCGCAAAGTGCTGAGAAAAAAATAATTAATAAAAACTAATGAATAACAACTACTCTCTGTCATATAAACCTGGATTACTCAGGGATAGTTTACTCGCTACTAGACAACTTTTGAAAAAGGCCGAGATAGTGAGCGAGTAGCTCGTAAACAAAATTTCGCAATAACACGCAACTAGTGAAGAAAGTGCTATGGGGCTCAAATCTGGGACATCGGATGTACAGTCATATTGAAAACACCTTCATTTTTTTTTCTTAAAAAATGTTTAAAGTTGCCAAGAAAGACACTAGATTTTTTTCTTATATTTAGAATCTGATTTAATGCCTGTTTTTTTTTACATTAAAATTACATTTACATTTTATGAAGCTATTTAAATCTCCCATCTTATAGATATATAAACATTGTTACGAGGAATGTCATTGAAAAAATAGTATTTTGGTATAACGAAGTGCAATCTATTTGTGCAATCGATCTACAACTCAAACATCGCAACCGTAATAACTATCGATTTTATGAAATATCAATGTTATATATGTATCGGCACAACATTGACTTTCTGGGTTCAGAAGTCCCAATGTAAGACAAATAATGATTTTTAACCCAAACCGTTAATTTATTTTCAGAGGGAGAGATTAAACTTAGTTGATAAATTTGTCCTGAGGAAGTACATTGCTAATGATTCACCGACCACTTTTCTTCACATGTAACTTATTTTTTATGAAAAGATTTTCCTACGGAGAAATTTCGGTGTCCTAAACGCTGCATTGTATGATCTATGAGGAAAAATAAACGTAGATAAAAAACTAGAATATATAAAAAAGTTTTTTTATAATTTTGCTATTTATTCGAGGCTGGTGACAAAGACGGGGGCTTGTTGTAGAAGTCTTTTTTTCTTTTTTTTTTTCTTTGGAGACGTTGACAGAGGACAAGACACAAATGCCACAAAAAAAAGAAGTAATATGGAGGGTGATTTAAAAGAATTTTAATGAAATTTAGGGTAATGACAGAAAAACGTAAGAAGTGGAGGAAGGGGATTTTAATAAGAAGAAGAGATAAATAAAAGCAAAAAAGGAGTACCTGGAAGTTAAGAGAGTGGAGAAAAAGTTTAGAGTTGGAAGAAAAATGAGTTTGAACTTCTCAGTCAGATAATGCTGCCACAGACCCAAATTTATTCTCAGTATATTCTGTTACTGAAGAAATGTTTTAACATTTTTTTTTTAAAATAAATAATACCACACCTAGTTTTGACAGTTGTCTGATACAGTAGAACCTCTATTATTCGAACATCAAGGGAGACGCCAAAAAATTCGAGTTATAGAGTTTTCGACTTATGGAGGATTTCAACATACGTGGATTTGGATTCGACTTGTAGAGGTTAAGATTCATTCTAACTAATTTTGAGTTAGAGAGGTGAAATAAATAAAAATTCAAGTTACAGAGGTAACAAACATATTTATATTTATTATAAATCAACATTATTTCAAAACATCCTTAAAATAAAAAATACGTAGTACATGTAGGTATTAAAAAAAGTCAGTAATTTTTTTTTTTGCTTTAGATAATTGGTAATCCTATTTATTGTATACTCCTAAATTGTTTTCTAAGAAACAATGGTGTACATTGTCGGCAAATTCTTAAAGTCGGTAACTTATTTTTCTTCGAGCTATAGAGGTAATAAGTTTCAAATAATCGAGTTGTAAAGATTGTAAAATAAAACATTGCTATGTTCGAGATACAGAGGTCCAATTTATTTTTTCGAGTTATAGAGGGAAAATATGTACCAAAATGGCTTGTAGGGACTCATAGATTATTTCGACTAATAGAGGATTGAGATTTCGAGTAATGGAGGTTTTGGGGCTTGAAGGAAAGGGAACAAAACTTTTTTTTCGAGTTTTGGAGGTTTTCGACTTTCCGAGGTTCAACATTATTTCAGATAGTGAATCTAAACTTGCATAAACCAAAAAAAAGTTTTAAAAATATCTCTAGAATTTACAAACTGTTACAGTACAAGTTCACATACTTACACACATACTTACACACTTTGTAGTACCGCTTCCAAATATTTTCTGGAAAACACATTAAGGCAACAATGTTGGTGGATAGCTATTGACCAAAAACGATGATAGTTAACCATAAGTTAGGAACTGTTATTTTGACAACGTGCTCAACGTTTTTTTCCCTTCCCAGTTAGTTTGGCTAAGAGTCTTTAACGAGTAGTACCTCACGTCTAATAAGTTCGTCACCATCACATATTGTTCCTTATTGAAATAGTATAGTCCTCTTCGATACTCGATCACTTTTCTCAATGTCAGAGCGAAAATTTATTTGATTATTTCGCGCTGGGGAAGTAGGAACATTGTCACGTGGAATTTGTGGGTCCTCTTGACCATCCCTTTGTGGTTAGCTCTAGGAAGCTTGCTCTCATCATATTACCCACAACACCTGCTCCATCGGACAAGAGGTAATCTGAGACTATCCTTGGCTCTCCCCTCCATCTCATGGAATCTGTTTTGTTACCCGGGGGGGGGGGGGGGGGGGGGGGGGGGGGGAATACAGGGAGAGTTGAATCGGTTGAAATTTGAAATGTTTTCACCGGAATGGGGGATATGAATGTATCGATACGAGTAGGATATCAATATTTTCTAAGGGGAACAGGCAGACTCTAGCTTGGGACGGAGTCAACTTCCTCTCAACTATATAAGTATTGTTTTGTCCGTACTTAATAATAATTCCTAATTTCTTAACTTAATTTTTAAACTTTCAAAATTAATTATATTATTTATTTTTAAAAAAATTATTAATTTTTACAGTATTTTAATATTTATAATGTGTGTACTTTTTGTACATCACAATCCATATTGTCTTGATTGTCCTAATAAATGTTAGAAATTGCGTTTAGAGGGAGGGAGAGAGAGTGAGAGGGCGAGGGAGAGAGACGAAGGAAGGGAGGGGGAGGGGGAGAGAGAGGAGTGAGGGGGTGAGGGAGAGAGAGTGTGGATGGGAGGGAGGGAGAGGGGCGAGAGAGGAATGGGGGGGGAGTGAGGGGGAGGGAAAGAGAAAGTGGAGAGAGAGAGAGAGTGAGGGTGGCGAGGGAGAGAAAGTGAGTGGGTGGTGAAGGGGAGGGGATGAGAGAGAGAGTGAGAGGGCGAGGGAGAGAGTGTGAGGGCGAGGGAGAGAGACGAAGAGGGGTGGGGGAGAGTGAGGGGGAGGGAAAGAGAGAGGGGAGCGAGAGAGAGGGTGTGTGTGAGAGGGAGAGAAGAAAATATATAGAAAAATATAATATATAGTATCTTGAGCTGGGGAAGTATATGGTAATTATTGAGCTACAATTTTCGCTTGTCTTTGTTGTGGTTCTTGGACGTTGAATAACCCTCCCTGCATTCGTAACCTTGTTCAAGAATATTTTGTCCCTTGGGTGTTTCCGTCAACCGTTATCTTCTTCAGTTAAAAAGATATGGGTTCGAGTTCCAACCGGTTCAATCAGATACATAAAAAGTGAGGGCAGCTCAGTGGTTTGCTTGCTTGCTCACTGAGCTCAAGAACGCGTCGTCTTTCGGATGGGACGTTAAGCTATGGTCCCGAGCCTGTACGAGGTCAGGTACTCGTTAAAGACTCCTTCCGTTGAATAAAAATTAGAGTCGGACTCAAGTCCACCAGTGTGACGATGTAGTTAAAGCCCGGGCATGAGTCATAATACGTTTGTAGTATATTCATCAATCAAATTAACAGAATATTTTATGGACTTGAATAAAAAAAGTCCGGGGTTCTCCGGAATTTCAACTGTTGTTGTAAGCTGGCATTTGACAACAAAATAATGAGCACCAATGAAGATGAACATCCTCTGAAAAAGGACTTAAAGTAACTCTGTTTTAATTAAGGGACTTAGGATTGTTGGACCTTAAAGTGACAGCCGTCCTTCTGTAAGGTTTTCAAATCACCAAAAATATCATTCGTCTTCAGTTGGAGAGGTAAGCTGGTAGTTGAGAGGTAATCCTACTGAGCTCAAGATCACGGGTACGACTCCCTTGGATATTTAATTTCCCATTAGCTATACGAAGTAATGTAATGGTCAAAAATTCGATGCAGAGTTTTTAACGGAATTTTGTCTTTTCCGACCTCTAGATTCGAAATATGGAAAAAAAAGTCGTGTCTGCAAACACGATAATTCCCTAAACTTTATATGTAAACCCGGAACCCTCCAATGTCGACACCTATTGTTGTTCACTGAATGTTCAGCCCAATCGACCAAAGGGAAGGGGGTGATTAGGGGGGAGACTAAATATAAAAACTCTAATAACCGCCGATAGAATGAATGTATAGACACAAAATTTCATATGTGAGTTCAAATAAGGACGACACTTATTAATTTTCAGCGGAATCGACAGAAGTGGGGATCAGAGGCGTCGTCAACTCAAAAACCTCATTGACTGCCGATGTAATGAATATATCTACATGAAATTTCATATTTAAAGCCTAAACCCAATATCGGCCCGATGGGGCTCAATTCAGAAATCCTAATAACAGCCAATGTAATAAATGTATCGACACAAAATTTAGTATGTATGAGGATTTAGGAGCCACTATATAAGTCAACTGTTGAATATAGCGCCAACTATTCCAAATACAACCTACATTACTTATCTGGAATTACCCACCAATATTAGTTCTAGTTCTATAACCGGTGTTTAAAAAAATTTTTTAATAGAGCTGTAGGAGAGATTATTTCAACACCTTCAACTAAATCAATATACTAGTTACTAGATTAATTTAAAAAAAATCATGTAACGCGGATTTTCCCCATTTTCTTTCATTAAATTTCACTGTTCTCCCACATCCCAGCTTATCTTAAATTTATCCATATAATATCGGATTTCTTTTATTATTTTTAACCCCATTTTGAAAAATTTTTATAAGCATTTATTAGTTTTTTTTATATATTTTTGGATTTTGTTTAAAAAAATATTGTTTGGGATAAATCTTCCTATTTTTTTTTTTGTTTGTTTTTTTACAACTTATTTATTAGAATAATATAGCTATAAAAATAACGAAATAATAAATAAATAAATATACTGCTGGCGTACAAAATGAAATAAAAAATGACTCCCACAAAATAAATAATAAAAAAAAAAAGAGGGCGTCGGTAGCTCAGCGGTTCGCTTGCTAGCCTACTGAGCTCAAGATCATGGGTTCGAAACCTGGTCGAGGCCCTTAGCTTTATTATAGGGTGAAAAAAACCTTGAGCATGCCGTATTTTGGATGGGTCCCGAGCTTGTATCAGTCCTTAAAAGACCACATATCCCAGGTAATTAAACCTGGATAGGCAACATTTAGGACTCCTAGAGTTGAGTCGGGCTCATGTCTACCAGAGTGACGAAAGAGCGCTCTGGTAGTAGGCGATATGACCTCGAATCCCAGGCATGAGTCACTATAACTAACTACAAACCCAATTCAAAATAATTAAACAATTTTTTTTTTAAATTCATACTGGGGATCATTAACCCAGGATCGAATTATTATTTAGTTAATTTGTACTACAATTATTTAAACAGTCGGTGATTCACCGGTAAGAACAAATCAATTACATAGCCAATCGATTATTTGGGCTAACATATTTGCACATAGTGTCTTTTAAATCTCCATATTACATTTTGTACATAAATTCTATATTCTAGTTTTAGAGTATTTGACATTCTCGTATTTGTTCTCTAGAATCGATACTAGAATGATTTCGATTGTCTCTAAATGTAATCCCTCTGTTGTTGGTCAATTGATGTTGGTTTTATGTACTCGTATGTGTCTCCTCATCGCTGTCATCACTAACCATTGTCGTTACGTTTACCCCATCAAAGGACCACACAATTAACCTGCTCTGTTTACTCGTGGAACAGACAGAGGTTATTTAATTTAGCTCCTATTGAAACAATGGGTTCATGGACTAATGAAATTTTCTTTAAACTCCATAAATTGTGGGTCAATAACAAACCAAATTTAAAAAGACATCTTTGAATTACCAGCTATATACTTATCTAGAATTACGTTTTTTTTTTGTCACTCTAAAGCTGAATCTTCTATATCAGGGTTTGAATTTAAATACACACACATCACACATTCCACAACACGAAAACACACTACTCGCTACGTACGCAGACGACACAGCCATTCTCTCAACACACTCAGACCCAACACAAGCAAGCTCACACTTACAGGAACATTTACACCAGCTAACAGATTGGGCCAAGAAATGGAGAATAAAAATTAATGGAGACAAATCTCTGCAAACCACATTTACCCTCAGACACAACACTTGTCCACCAGTTTACATTAACAACCAGCCCATTCCTGCATCCGACACTGTACGATATCTAGGACTTCATTTAGACAGACGTTTAACTTGGACAACTCATATCAGACTGAAAGCACAGACCTCAAAAGACGATTTGGACGACTGAAATCAATCATCGGACGACGATCGACATTATCGCTTGAAAACAAACTTCACATTTACAACACTCTACTAAAACCCATCTGGACTTACGGCATCGAGATGTGGGGATCAGCCAAAAAATCAAACATACAACGCCTTCAGTCATTACAATCCATCATACTACGCCACATTGCCAATGCACCATTTTACGTTTCCAACCTCACATTATATAATGACCTCAATATCCCATTTGTACCTTCTGTTATCAAGACACGATATCAAAATTTTCACGACAAACTCCATCATCACGCCAATCCACTTATACAAGAATTATCTACAAACACTCTCCCCACAAATCCACCACGACGCCTCAAGCGGATATGGCAGAGGGACCTGCTCCAGGACTAGCCTGGACTCCTCTTCGGTCACGTACCTCAGCAGTACAGCCACGCACCTGACACTGCTCTATTTATCACAATTGCTAATGGCAAATGTTATTATGCCGTTGTAAATATATAAATAAATAAATAAAATATAAAATCCTCTCTTCCCTTAGTAGTAAGTAGAGTATAGTCAGTGTAGAAGTAGGTTAGGTTAGGTTTTATGACTCATGTCCGGGCTTTAACTACGAGGTCATGTCGCCTACTACCAGAGCGCTCTTTCGTCACTCTGGTGGACATGAGCCCGACTACTGTGGGAGTCCTAAATTTTGCCTACCCTAAATGTTTATTCACCTCTGATAGGGGTCTTTAACGAGTACCTGACATCGTACAGGCTCGGGACCATCGCTTAACGTCCCATCCGAAGGACGGCGTGCTTAAGTTTATTTTACCTCCCAGATAAAATAACCTAAGGGCCTCGGTCGGGTTTTGAACCCACGATCTTGAGCTCAGATGACAAGCACGCATACCACTGAGCTACCGGCGCCCTAGTGTAGAGGTAGTGTCTAGTCAGTTTAGAAGTAGAGTCTAGTCAGTGTAGAAGTAGAGTTTAGTAAGTGTAGAAGTAGAGTCTAGAGTAGATGGGAATGAAGAATGCCACTATTTATTTTATTCCCTTTCCTTCAGTGATCCTGCCAATAATGTAAAACTCTCCCCCCTCTGGCATAATACATTCTCAGCCTCCACTCAAGAAAGCTTACTTCACAGAGTGTCCTCTTTATTTTCTCTTCAACAGTTGCTTCCTTCTGTTAAACTCTAAATCATCAGAAATTGAAAATCTTCACCATTCTTGAAGAATAAGGAGGCCCCTCTAAAAAAAAAAGTCGGTGAATCACCGGCTATGTACTTCCCCACCACAAATTAATCGATTATGTTTTCACTCTCCCTCCAAAGACAATCGATCGTTTGGGCTAACTCAAATTTAAATATAAAATTGTATGTCGATGCATTCATTACCTAGGCACTTATTAGAGTTTTTTTTTGTTAAGCCCACCCCTAATTCCTTCCTACCCTTTGAGCGATTTATCTAAAAATTAATAGATGTTGTCCTTAGAGTGTTTAGATACACATATAAAATTTCATTTCGATACATTCATTCTATCGTGAGTTATCGTGTTCACAGACAATTTACTTCCACAGCTATACGAAGTATAGGGAAAGGTATTTAATTTGTCAGAAATTCGATGCTGAGTTATAACGGAATTTCATGTTTTCCGACTATCTGTCTATGTATGTGTATGTGAACACGATAACTATGCTCCTACCAGAAATTTTGTATCTAGACGACACCTATTAATTTTCAGCCATTTCGGGGGGAGGCTGAACACAAAAACTGTAATAGCTGCCGTTGTAATGAATGTATTGACAATAAATTTCATATGTATATTTAAAGTTGTATAAGGATGACACCTATCAATTTTCAGCGCAATCAGCCGAATGGGAGGGGGGGGGGGGATCAGAGGGGCTCTCAATTCAAAAATCACAATAACTGCATATGTAATGAATGTATCAACATGAAAATTTATATTTAAATTCAAAAACCCATAAGGTTGGCACATATTAAATTTCAGCGAAAACGGACGAATGAAAAGAGGTGTCCAGAGAAGAGGGGCTCGATTTTAATACTCTTACTGCCGATGTATTGAATGTATCGATATAAAATTTAGTGTGATGATTCAGAAGTCAAATAATGAGCTTTACGTCAAACAGTCGATTGGCCTAGGAGGGAGAACCAAAATAGTCCCCATTAGATATTATACACTGATGCCAGCGCTTCTTGCAATCCCCGAAACACTTCTGGAACTCGATCTTTGGGATAGCATTTAGCGCTTTCAGCGATGCGCTTTTCATGGCCTTCCAGGGCACTCGTCATCTTCAACGTCTTCTCGGCCTTCTTGGAAACTCTTATACCACTCGTAAACTCTAGTTTTACTCATAGCAGACTCACCAAAAGCAATATTCAACATTTCTAAAACTTTGCTGCACTTTATTCCATTCTTATAGCAAAATTTAATGCAAATTCTCTGATCCATTTTATATAATCGCCGATCGTACCAAATATGATACTTTTCAGACATGTTTATCAATACAACAACGAAAAAATCGCGCGAATCGGACTAATACAAACTGCGAAATTACAAAATGCCCGTTACTTTTTGACCATATCTCGGTATCTGTACACATTTTATTTATATTTTTGTACGTAGTTTTTTTTTTATTCATTCTGTATTACTGTTGTCTTTTCTTACCAACATCACATTTACTTATGGTTAGGTTAGGTTTTATGACTCATGGGTTTTATGACCTGGGCTTTAACTATAAGTCATATCGCCTACTACCAGAGCGCTCTTTGGTCACTCTGGTGGACATGAGCCCGACTCTACTGTGGGAGTCCTTAATTTTGCCTACCCTAAATTTTTATTCATCTAGAGCAGGGGTCTTTAACGAATACCTGACATCGTACAGGCTCGGGACCATCGCTTAACGTCCCATCCGAAGGACGGCGTGCTCTAAGGGCCTCGGTTGGGTTTCGAACCCACGATCTTGAGCTCAGAAGAAAAGCACCCATACCATTGAGCTACCGGCACCCTCTGTTTACTTATGGTAATTTACCGATTGTAAATATTTAAAAAAAAGATGCTTATGACCCTTACTTTGATAAATCGATACATTCCTCTCGATATTATAACAGTGCTCTCTCCTTGTATCTAACGTGTACCTCTATCCCTTGGAGATAGCTCCTAGTATTCCCTTTCATTGTGTGTTTTCCCCTTTCCTGTTTTCCTTCGGACATAGTCCACTGATGGACTTATCCGATTTACTCTATATACTTTTCTCCTCACGTTCTTCACCTCTCTTTGTGTCTTCATTATTTGTCCCTACTCCAGTCCAGTCACACATGGTCTTATAGAAAATTCACAGAAAACAACCAATCCTGTATTGTTTAATTTTCTAAACAAGTATTGCCTCTGGGTTATTTTATATTTGATTAATCCCCTTTATTTTAGTCAGTGAATTAATCACTTTATCCTTAGGACATATTTCAGACAAATTATAGTATTTACTTCCCCTGCTAAGTTTAGAATTTTTACCGTAAATTTATGTTTTCCGAATTTTTGATTTCAAAAATGAACAAAAGCACAAATTAATCAATAGTTGATTTACACAGGGACATCTGATATCGAAAGATTTTAGTTGTTATATATACCATGTGTCTCAGTTAACCTGTCCCCCCCCATGTAAATGTTATAAGTGAGCGACCGGAAGGTAGGGAACAAATAAGGACAAAATAGTACAGACCATGAACTCCATCTCCATCGCCGAAATTTCCTGCGCTCAGAAAAATTTCTTATAACGAATAGTTCGTTGCATCAACGCAAGAGGGAGGCAATTTGAACATGTATGACACAAATGTGTGTGTGTCCCACAATATTCAGCGGGTAAGAAGTGACTGTGGTAAGGGTGTCACCGTTCTCCCCTCCCTCTTGATCGAGATCGTTTTGCAGGTCAAGAAAAACATTTTCTTCAAGAAACTTCTATTTTCCACAAATTTTATTTCAAGCACCTTCTTGGACACCTGACTCATTTCGAAGAAAAATAAACTCTTGTTTTCATTGTTTTTCTGTGAGAAAACTAAGTTTAGAAAATCAAAAATGCTTCCTCTAAATTGTTTCTAGAATTCATTTTCCTGTTTGAATCCGTCATAAAAATATATTTTCTCATTGAAAATTCCAGAGCTGTTTACGCTGGAGAAACACTGGAGCAAGTTTCACAGTCGACAATACTCTTAAAAGTAACTTCAGAGTAGTCTCTCACGAGTCCCTGCGTTTCATTTTGTTATTCTCAAACAAAATATTATAAATGAATAAATAGATCCATAAAATAATAATAAAAATAAGAAAAAAACAAAACATTATTATTATTTTTAAATGTTTTTATGTTAGTACTAGCAGTAATACCCGGCGTTGCCCGGGGAACTTTGACTTTTCTCCCAATATCTCCTATAAGGCTTCAGTTCCTCGACAGTACGTTCATGATGTTATAATTTTCAATTATTTATACGGAATAAGGCTTATAGTCCTTCAACTGTAGTAACGCTAGCTTTGGAGCTAAAACTAATTTATTCAAAAAGATTTCTCATTAATCGTTGCGATGGTTTTCGAGTTACAAAGATTGCGTGAGTAGATGCTGGGATGGACCAGGGGTTGATTAAAAAATAGACCTTAACCTTCCGGTAGATAAAACTCATCTATTCAAAATGATTCCTCATTAATCATTGCAGTGGTTTTTGAGTTACAAAGATTGCGTGGGTGGATGCTGGGATGGACCAGATATTGAGGTACTAATACGCCTATAACCTTCCACAGACGATGACGAACAAATTAAAAAAAAAATTAATCAAATCCATCAAGCCGTTCGTGAGTTATAGCGGTACAACGCACAGACATTTTCAGCTTTATATATATGATTAGTATGTTAGAATGCATAAATATAATATCGTCTATGAAACCCTTGACTGTTATATTTTTTGTTGTCTTCTTTTGAATCTAGCTTTTATATTGACTTACGTTGTTTCAGTGGAGTAAGGTGCAGTGTGCCAAATTCTCAGTGCTGGAACATCAGATGGACCCTTCCTGTAACTTTAGTTCCTACAGATCTACCCTGAAGGCAGCCGTCTGGCGGTCCGCTGCAGCCACTGACGACTCTCAGAGGATCGTCATCCCTTTCTTCAGTCTCCTTGTCAAAGACCTCTACTTCCTCAATGAGGGCTGTTCCAACAAGTAAGTCGTCTGCAGTTTCCAACCGTATTACGTATAATAATAATAAATAAATTTATTTCCGTTAAACCAATAATAGGGTAATAGGATACGTCAAAAGAATTTATAAATTAAGATAGCTTATAAATTAGATTTATAACTACTTGAGTCTGACACAACTATGATTAGTAGTAATAACAAAACTATTAAAAAAAGTAAAATGAAATTAATAAAAACTGAACAAATAAATACTTAAAAATATATGAGTATAAAAAAAATTAATACAAGATACGTTTATAATAAGTAGACACATTTTTCAATTTAATAACAATTAAGATAACTATTTTTCAAGAAAAAAAACTCTTCGGATGTGTCTTTATCCCAACGATGTTTCGGAACGTTCTTATGTCCCATCATTAGGTCCCAATGTGCGAGATATAGATATAGAAAAGAAAGAAAACAATGTAACTATAACAATATATGAAATACTGTGTAACTGTTCATTTTTATTTATTTTACCATCCCTGGCTCTACGTTCCTTGAGGGCGCCGGTAGCTCAGTGGTATGCGTGCTTGACTTCTGAGCTCAAGTACGTGGGTTCGTAACCCGACCGAGGCCCTTAGTTTATTTTATCTGGGAGGTAAAATAAACTTAAGCACGCCGTCCTTTGGATGGGACGTTAAGCGATGGTTCCGAGCCTGTACAATGTCAGGTACTCGTTAAAGACGGTAGGGGTCTTTAATCGGGGTAGGGCTAGATGAATAAAAAAATTTAGGGCAAAATTTAGGACTCCCACAGTAGAGTCGGGCTCATGTCCACCAGATTGACGAAAGAGCACTCTGGTAGTAGGCGATATGACCTCGCAGTTAAAGCCCGGGCATGAGTCTTAAAACCTGGCCTAACCTATAGATTAATCAATTATAAATGAATGTATAAAAAAAGTCTAAATAAATAAAAAATTATAAATGAATAAATAAAACAACGTACATTGGACTGACCTTTAAGGTGTGGAGAAACTCTGCCCAAAAAATAAAAATGAAAGTTTTGTATAAATAATGTTTTTGGATATGAAGCACGATTCTTTATAATCGTTCTCGTAGTTCTGTAACGCTACAGCTTACAAGATATTTCCTGAGATTTCATTTGACTCACCTCTCATCTGGCCTAGTTTAGTCACTGTTTGCCCAGGCTGTCGTGACTTCGTGTCTGTCAGACCCAACCTTCTTAAATCTTTCTTGCCCCCCTTTTCATCCCCCTTACATAGCACCCCTCTCAGAGCCCCCTTAGGAATCCACTTTAAACGCTCCAGAGGTTTTACAATTCGTTACTATAAACCTCCTTCTGTTTTCCTTCTTCCAGTTTTTCTTTTTTTAACCTAATGAAAAGCCTCTTTACCAGACTTAGAACTCAAAACCGATACATTCGATCAGTTATTAAGTTGAAAAGGTAAATAAAAATATATCGACGTCCTGTTAAAAATGTTTATATATAGTTTATTTACGACCGTTGACGGGTCTTAACGTTTGATTGGAGTTTCTTGAAATATATATCCTTATAAGCCTTATGGCATCTCAAAGAGGGGGGTGATTGTTCATCTCTCCTCCCATTTACATTGAAGCGAAATTCGATGCTGTTTTCATCTTTTTAGGATTCTAAAAATGAAAAAAAAAATTGTCTTCGGGGTGAGTCTGTGAACAAAATAACTCCCGATAGATTTAATGTTTCGACAAGAAATTTAGTATATTTACCCAGGAGGAGAGCTCAATTCAAAAATCCCAATAACTATAATATAGGTTAGGTTTTATGACATGCCCGGGCTTTAACTATGAGGTCATATCGCCTACTACCAGAGCGCTCTTTCGTCACTCTGATGGACATGAGCCTGACTCTACTATGGAAGTTCTAAATTTTGCCTACCCTAAATTTTTATTCACCTAGGGTAAGGGGTCTTTAACGAGTACCTGACATCGTACAGGCTTGGGACCATCGCTTAACTTCCCATCCGAAGGACGGCGTGCTTAAGTTTATTTTACCTTCCAGATAAAATAAACTAAGGGCTTCGGTCGGGTTTCAAACCCACGATCTTGAACTAGGAAGACAAGCACGCATCACTGAGCTACCTGCGCCCTAACTATAATATATAATAACTTATTATTCTTTGTTCGGACTATCAAACATGAAGTTATAGACCTGGCAGATACGTAACTTGAATAAAAACAAAGAACTTGTTTAATTTTTATATTGTATAATTCCAGAATATACTTATAAAGTTTAAAACTCACTTGAACTTTGTTCTGACGATGGCGTAAGCCGAAACTGGTTACCTATATGTATATATTTTTGTGAGATTAGACATTATAAAAATGTTTAAAAATAGCAGTTACAAAAATAATATTCTATGCTATCTATAAACCCAGTTCTGGTTATATTAGTTAAATTCTTATTTATATGTATATATATATTTTTTTTCAGATTACCAAATGGTCATATAAACTTTGAGAAATTTTGGCAATTGGCCAAACAAGTGACTGAGTTCATCACATGGAAACAGGTCCACTGTCCGTTCCCAAAGTCTCCAAAAGTGATCACTTACCTTCAAGCAACTCCAGTTCTCAACGAGGATGGTATGCAAAAATTTATTTTTCATTTTTTTTTTTTCTCTATGGAAAATTATTCTGGTTCTCATTTTAAACTGCCATAATTTGAAATAATATCTTCTAAAGTCAGGCAGGTGAATCATGTCCCTTGGAACGTTGAAAAGTGAGGTGGGATGAGCGGCTACATAGCCAATGAATGAAAACTAAACAAAATAATAGTAAAATGGCCAGATTAGGCGACTGAGGGGTGAGACGGGAGTGCAATGATACTATAGTGCGAGAAGTATGGCAACGTTGGATTGTTCTGAAGGCAATATGACGCTTTCGCCGCTCTCCTATTAGCGTTCGTCCCAGAACAAAGAATATTTTTCATTATCCTTCTGGATTCGATGCTAAAATTATTCCTTCAAATTTTCAATTTCACCATTTATTTTGTACAAATCGTATTTAATTAATTATTTAACTGTTTTTTTATATATTTACTATTATTTTGTACATATCCATTTCTTTCTTGCTTTATCTCCCTTCCCACAGGACAACAACCTACCACAACTCCTTCCTTATCCAGGCTAACTCCCTCTGGAACTCTCTCCCTCTCCAGATTCGCCATGCTACTACCCTTCTTTCATTTAAGTCCCTACTTTTCCATTATCTCCTAACTCAGCAAACCTCTGATTCCTAAGGCTGGCTCCTATGAGATAGTTCTCGTCTTCCTATAAGTCTCTCTCTCCACTGGACAGATTGGTTACTCTACTGTTTCATTAGTCCAGTTGAAACCCAATTTGGTTATCACATGTTACCCTATATTCCTAGTACGATACCGTCATATATATTGTGACGTGTAGAATGGGGGGGTCACAAAGAATAAAAGAAATTGTTATTCTTTATAAAAATAGTAGGAAAAAAAATAATAATTACAAATAAATAAAATGTAGGTACATCTTGGCAAAAGATATTAAAAGCAAGTAAAAAAAAAAATATGATTAATTGTAAAAGAAAAGGCTAACCTGATGACATTGGGTGGGGGAAAAGATGGCGACAAGGGCAGAAGGAGCCGACTCGTGGTAGTAGAGTTTTGGAGCATCTTGGAGGAGGTGTAGTTTGTTTTTGGAGGAACTTGGAGGAGGTGTCGGGTGTTTTGAAGAGCGTAGAAGTAGCGTAGAAGATGGAAGATAGCACATTTATATGAAGGATTGTCGTGGAAGAAGAATAAAGAAAAGTCCCGAGAAGGTTAAATTTTTGTATATGGAAGGAAGAAAAGACTGAGCAGAAAGTTACCAAGAAGGAAGGATACAAAAGAGGATATAGGATGCCGTGAGTTGCCAGAAATTTTTATAATCCATGTTTATAATCATCTAGTTTGTGTCATTTGCCAAGAGTACATTTTTTTCTGTCTAAATTAACTCATAAGAGGTTTATTTCATGTATTGTCAAAATTTTATAATAGTTCACTAACCCCGTAACCTTTTTTTTTAACCATTTACAAAAAAAGAAATTAAAAATATACACTTATAAAACATTATGATTTAAAAATTGTAGTTATCATTTTTTCCTTTATTTTCACATAAACACTCTAAATAAGAAAAGAATGCCACCCCTGTTTTTTTTTATAGATTTATGAATTAAAGAAGGAATAATATAAATCAAAGTAAGTAAGAACCATTTCATTGGCGCCCAACGTGGGGCAATTTAAAAAATAAAATTAAATTCATAGAATCAAAAAGCATTTCATTGGCGCCCAACGTGGGGCAATTTAAAAAAATAAAATTAAATTCATAAGTAATTAAGAATCATTTCATTGGCGCCCAACGAAGTGGCCAATTAGAGTGTGCGAATAAAGGGAAATCTAATTGATCTGTAATATCTTGTAATTTTTTTTGTTGAATAAGTAGCATTGTGAAGCAAGATGGCGGACGAGGACACAGGTGAGTCGACCCATAGCATGGCGGGAGAGCAAGGTCCGGAGTTTGTTTACGATGGGGAGGCGGGAGAATTAGCTGCAGGAATGGACGGAATCGGGAGTGGCCTCGGCGGATTAGGACTCCGGAACGTAGATAGCGATGTTCGGGAATCTGGATTTGTAGAAGGAACGGGAGAAAATTCTATGATAGTCATGAGTCCGCTTATAGGAAGGTCGAATTCGGGGGATGAGGAAGCAAATAAAAAGAAAGACGATAATCCGTTTAATCCGAGCCAATTTGATCAAATGATGGATCGTATGCAAAATCAATTTGAACAGTTAAATCAACAGTTAAGTTGTAAGATAGAAACAATAAATGAAACAATAAATAAAAATATAGAGCAACTAAGGGGGGAACAACAAAATAATAACACGAATGAAATAATAGTGGAGACAAAAACAGATCTTATTGGAGTTGAAAATAAATGTGAAAATAAATTAATAACAGATGAGAAAAAGAAATTAAATGAAATAGGTAATGCTCAGAAAAATGAATTAGAAATAAGTAAAAGCAAATCAAATAGGAACAAAAATAGAAAGGAAAATAGAAAAATAAAATTGAACAAAGAAATAAATAAAGATTATATTCCGTTTAATGCATTATGTCGGCTAGGTTTTATTAGAAAAAGTTATAAATTGTCAAAAATATCCAAAGATAAAATAAAAAATAAAAATATCCTTATCTTGAAAGTAAAATTAACAGAAATAAATTATAAGAATAATTGTAAAGGAAATTTGGGCCATATTTGCCAAGAAAGTTGTGATAAGAAAAAATTAAAGAAAACTAATAAAAGAAAAGCTAAAGTAATGTTGCAGCCAAATTCTAGGAGAATTAGATATCGGAAGATAAAGTTGTACAAATATGAAAATAAACAGAAACAAAGTGCTTACTTTAAAATACCAAAACTAATAAGCTTAATTAAAAATCACACTAAATTAAAGAAAATTAAAAATCACAAGAAATTTAAAAAAAAAAAATTTCCTTCAGATAAACCGATGGATTATTTTTGATAACAAGGAACTCGTAATTGGATTTTTAAATGAACTTATGGCTATGGTTTCTGTTTTTTAAATATATTTTTCTTAAATCATAATAAGTAAAAATAAAACTAAATTATAAATTAAAAGTAAGCAGCTAATGAATAAATTGTTTTTATTACGAAGTAGCAAATAATAGCTTTGTTGTGTGTTTTTCACCTTGGAAATAAAGATTTAAAAAAAAAATCTTAAATTGAGAAGTCGAAACTATTGAAATATAAAAATCAAAATATAATAAAATCTGAATTGATAGTACGGTCACTTATAAAACTGATATCACTAAACCAACATGTTGATGGAAGATAAATTCTGGTGGAGAGACGGACTGCAACTAACGGGATTCTGTGGGACAGAGAGGTAGTACACACTTCAAATAGGATTATGATAGTTTGACCCATATAAACAATGCATGTAGGTCTGACCTAATGACCGATATCTAGCTAAAAAAATGGTAATATAATTCGATTCTTGATATTTTGTGAATTTGTGATGTAGAGAGAATTTATTGAAATCTTGTGCATGTGGTAAATAAAAATAATTAAATAATTTAAAAAAAAAAATATAAATAAATAATAGATAGTTACCTGTTAAAGGGAGGTGGTGTGTTGTGTCCGAGAGGATTAGAGACCGGTCTTACATAATTAGAGAAGCCCCACTGACCCATATTACCATATGTTTCCTGGGAAGATAGCGGAAATGGTGTTGAGTGTTTTTGTTGGAGACATAATAACATAATAATTATCATTATGTGACTTGTCGGTCTTTGCTATGGCAATTTTGTTTTTGATTAAGTATGACCTCTAATATGTTAAAATCATGAGAGACCTTGCTCCATATGTGTGTGGATCGGCTTGTCTGGGTCATATAAGCCTCGCTTAAGCATATGTATTTTCTGTCTTAGTTTATGAAATTGAATTTGTTTTTTTTTTTTGGTTATACATGTTCTTAAATTTTATGGTTATATGTGATATTGTTAAAAAAAAAAAATGTTTAGTGCCTTCTCCACTCTGAACAAAAATTTGATATTTTAATGTTTTTTTATGAAAAAAAAAAAACAAAATTATTTATTGAAATTATAGTATATTTTGAAAAAAAAAAAAAAAAAAAAAAAAAAATTTGTTTGCTAGTTAATGTATTATTGCTTTAAAAAAAAAAAAAAAAAAAAAAAAAAAAAAAAAAAAAAAAAAAATGGTTTCTATGAAATTGTATATGTTATAATTGTAATATTGGTTAGAGGATTGATTGCATAAGTATTTAAAAAATGTTAGAAAGAAAATAGTGTATTAATGAAAAAAAAAAAAAAAAAAAAATGTTTACATAAAATATGTGTCAAAAGGTTCAAAGTATTTGTATGCATAGGGCTGTAAAGAATAACAGATTTCTTTGTATATAGGAAGGGAATATGTGACGTGTAGAATGGGGGGGTCACAAAGAATAAAAGAAATTGTTATTCTTTATAAAAATAGTAGGAAAAAAAATAGTAATTACAAATAAATAAAATGTAGGTACATCTTGGCAAAAGATATTAAAAGCAAGTAAAAAAAAAAATATGATTAATTGTAAAAGAAAAGGCTAACCTGATGACATTGGGTGGGGGAAAAGATGGCGACAAGGGCAGAAGGAGCCGACTCGTGGTAGTAGAGTTTTGGAGCATCTTGGAGGAGGTGTAGTTTGTTTTTGGAGGAACTTGGAGGAGGTGTCGGGTGTTTTGAAGAGCGTAGAAGTAGCGTAGAAGATGGAAGATAGCACATTTATATGAAGGATTGTCGTGGAAGAAGAATAAAGAAAAGTCCCGAGAAGGTTAAATTTTTGTATATGGAAGGAAGAAAAGACTGAGCAGAAAGTTACCAAGAAGGAAGGATACAAAAGAGGATATAGGATGCCGTGAGTTGCCAGAAATTTTTATAATCCATGTTTATAATCATCTAGTTTGTGTCATTTGCCAAGAGTACATTTTTTTCTGTCTAAATTAACTCATAAGAGGTTTATTTCATGTATTGTCAAAATTTTATAATAGTTCACTAACCCCGTAACCTTTTTTTTTAACCATTTACAAAAAAAGAAATTAAAAATATACACTTATAAAACATTATGATTTAAAAATTGTAGTTATCATTTTTTCCTTTATTTTCACATAAACACTCTAAATAAGAAAAGAATGCCACCCCTGTTTTTTTTTATAGATTTATGAATTAAAGAAGGAATAATATAAATCAAAGTAAGTAAGAACCATTTCATTGGCGCCCAACGTGGGGCAATTTAAAAAATAAAATTAAATTCATAGAATCAAAAAGCATTTCAATATATATATATATTTTATTTATTTATTTTTTCTCTTGGACCTCTGATTATCTTAATTCTCTTTTCTTCTTTCGGACCTCTGATATAACTCATTATTCTTATTATGGTTTACATTATTATTTTTACTTTTTCTACGCTTTTCCACCAGTTTAGTTTTATTAATTTAATCATAGCCTGCCATTAATATTTAATATTTCTTTAATTAATTCCTAGAGGCTTGTTTCTTCTTTTGAGACTCCCATAGTAGAGTCGGGCTCATGTCCACAAGAGTGACGAAAGAGCGCTGTGGTAGTAGGCGATATGACCTCGTAGTTAAAGCCCGGCCATGAGTCATAATAACTAACTATATTTATATGTATATATATATATTTTTTTTTGGTATCATATAATTTTCAAAATGTCATATTGTCTGTTTCAGCGCTGGCACTCGCGTCGTTCGAATGCGAGCCCCCTGAGAACCATGAGAAGGAACGATACAAATCTCTTAAGTAAGTCATGTCTACTTTATTTTATTTTTTTTTATTTCGAGCAACAAATGGTGCCATTAATGTCGATAGATGTTTCTGGTTTGATCAATTGTGGAATTGATCAAACCAGAAACATCTATCGACACTAATGGCACCATTTGTTGCTCGAAATAAAAAAATAATAAAATACAATTTTGTTGCCCACAAAGAGATAAATTTCATGCTCTCCGCTCTCTCCAAATAGAACCGAGCAAACAACACTTAGCTGTTGTAACATTTGTTGTCATTAAGAAAGAATTACATCGGTGAATGTACTTCACCAGAACGAATTGCTCTCCCTTCAAAGCCAATCGATCCTTTGGGCTAAAACTCAATATTTGATTTCCATGGTGGCTTCTAGTTAATAGTTACTTACGGAGTGACCTACCATTGTCAAGTATTAGATTAATAATTATAAATGAATAAAACAAACTTATTTTTGAAATATTGTCTATTCCACTAAAGATATATATATATATATATATATATACAACTACCGGTTTCGGCTTTATACCATCGTCAGGTCTAGTTATGAACTAAGTCAGTTTGCAGAGAGCGACCCTTCTAATACATCTCGGGTGAAAGGGTGCCATTAAAACTTGGGAGTCCCCCGGCTGTACCGTTAGCTAACTAAGAAATATTTCTTAACATGAAATATTTCATGAGTTAGCTAACGGTACAGCCGGGGGACTCCCAAGTTTTAATGGCACCCTTTCACCCGAGATGTATTGGAAGGGTCGCTCTCTGCAAACTGACTTAGTTCATAACTAGACCTGACGATGGTATAAAGCCGAAACCGGTAGTTAATAGACAATATTTCAAAAATAAGTTTGTTTTATTCATTTATTACAAGTTTCCACAATATGTCCGCGTTCCTCAACTTAGAAGTTGTTAATAATTATAATTAAACTTAGAGGTGAACTGTTGCATCCAATGATATTTAACATTTTCGCAGAGATATTGTGAAACACTTTATAAAAATAAATAAAACGTATGTTCTTTAAAAAATATTGTCTATTTCACAAATAATATATAATATGAGAGTGCTTTCGGTATTGCTACCATCTTCAGCCACGACTTAACAAATACTAAAAATATAATATATTAACAATTGTATCTTTAATTCATTTCATATATGCATCTAATCAACACATACTATTTCAAATTTTTTATTTTTAAGATCCCAATTTGGGACGAAATGTCATTTTTTATGTTTTTACATATTTCAAATATTAACTGTACAGAAGGAATAGGAAAACCCCGTAGGGGCTGAAAAAGGATACCTACCTACCGTTTGGATTGTTAAACTATCTAGTTGAACTTCAATTTAGTATTTGTTAAGCCGTGGCTGAAGATTGTAGCAATACCGAAAGTACTCCCATATTATATATTATTTGTGAAATAGACAATATTTTTTAAAGAACATACGTTTTATTTATTTTTGTTGCATCTAAGCTATACACCTATCAATCAATATACCTCCGAAGATAAGCACTTTGTATGCCCAATGTGTTGCAGCCCCTGTAAAGAAGATCTATATCACTTCCTCATTACCTGCCTCAAATATGATGATTTAAAAAATAAAATATTTAAAAACAACATAGATACTTTATTATATGGTAAAGATTGGCAACTATTGGTAAATTATTGCAAAAAGGCTTACGATTTCAGAAATTTACGATTTGTAAATTAAATAAATAAATAGGAACAAAGATATATTTATTACTAGCAGTAATACCCGGGGTTGCCCGGGGAACTTTGACTTTTCTCCTAATATCTCTCGTTCGAATCCATTTCAATTCTTCAATAGTACATTCATGATGTTATAATTTTCAATTATTCATACGGAATAACGCTTATAGTCCTTCAACGGCAGACATCCCAGCTAGTAAGTTTTTAGGACCCCTGGGCACCATGGCTAGTACGCGCCATTCAACGGCGGAAACCACAGCTAGTGAATACTTAGCATCAGTGGACGTCCTAGCCAGTGCGTACTTGAGAACGCTTGTGACCACCAGGTTGATTAAAACATAGACTTCAACCATCCTGGAGCTAAAACTAATTTATTCAAAAAGATTTCTCATTAATCGTTGCAATGGTTTTCGAGTTACAAAGATTGCGTGAGTGGATGCTGGGATGGACCAGATATTGAGGTACTAATACGCCTATAACCTTCCACAGACGATGATGAACAAATTAAAAAAAAAATTAATCAAATCCATCAAGCCGTTCGTGAGTTATAGCGGTACAACGCACAGACATTTTCAGCTTTATATATATGATTTTATTTTTATTTGTATTTTAGAAAAAAAATTTGTTGTTAATAAGTTTATAAGAAATAAGATTATAAGTTTATAAGATAATATTATTTATGTAAATCTAGACTCCTAAAGTCGGCTTAGGCCATTGAGTTTGTCTTCATAAAAGGTCACATTATTGTATATATGTTTTGTATGTAATTTTCTGTTATGTTAATTGAATAAAGACTTTACTACTACTAGTGGCCTTTGAATCCTCATACTAAATTTTGTGTCGATTTATTCATTCGACAGTTATTTGGATTTCTCATTTGAGTCTCTCCATGAATCCCCCCACCCCTTCGGCTGATGCCGCTGAAAATTGGTGTCGTCATTGTAGAACTTTCAATTTAAATATGAATTTAAATTTAAATTCAATACCTCATAAGGATGGAACCTATTAATTTTCCGCGAAATCGATCGAAGGGAAAAGGAGACCAGAGAAGGGCTTGATCTTAACACCCTAATAACTGCCGATGTAATGAATATATCGCTTTAGCCCAAACGGTCGATTAGCTCTGGAGGGAAAGCGATAACGTTATTGATTAATTCTTGCTGGGGAAGCACATAGCCGGCGATTTACCGACGCTTTTTTCTTTTTTTTTTGAATTTTATAATCTGTTCTTTTAATTATGTCAATTATGCAAAAATAAATTTTATGTGTTATATTGCGTCATTAGTAGTTATTGTGGCTCATGCCCGGGCTTTCACTACACATATCGTCTACTACCAGAGCGCTGTTTCATCACTTTGGTGAACATGAGCCCGGCTCTACTGTGAGTCCTAAATTTTGCCAACCTAGGTTTATTCTTCTAATCTTTAACGAGTGCCTGACATCTTACAGACTGAGAACCATCGCTTAACGTCCCATCCGAAGGAGGGCGTGCTCAAATTTGTTTTCATCTCCCAAATAGAAAAGTCTAAAGGGGTTTCGCCCCTCTTGAGATTTACTATATACAGGGTTGAAATTCAGCCCAGGATTAAGAGATCTCAGGATTGTAAATCCTATTTTCCGAGTGATTTTGCACTCTAACTGTGCTCTTTTTTTTTTTCTATTCTGCAGATCCGAGTTCTCGACGAGTTCCACCTGACAACCATCGCCTGGAGCCGCGAGCCCCGGTCCCAGTGAACCTAGCGACTAGCGACTGACTCTTCGAGGAGCCTCCACCAGAGCTCCTTCCTCCATGAAGATATCCCATCTAACAGTTGTTTATATATATATGTATATTTCTTGATTTGTATTATTAATTATATAATTACTATTCTAAAAATAAAAAAATTGAACTCATTACACTGTACAATTGTTTTTTTTTCTTCTATAAATAACTTTTTTTTAAATAATTGTTTTCTAATTTCCTTCAAAAAGGAAACATAAATAAACTGGAAAAAGGTTGTAGAAGAAAGGTTGATACAGTAATTTAAGTAAAATTACAAAACTATTATTATGTACTTAGTCTTCTAGTTTTATCTATGTAATAAAGTATTATAAGATTATTATGTAGTTTATTTATTTATTTATCTCCTTAGTATAAATCCATATTTCTATATTTTCTATCCAGCTTTTCGTACGAGAAAGGAGAAAATCCATTCTTGGACCAGTTAATGGCATTTGGAATCCGGCCGTCTTACATCTTTGGAGGTGCGAATCGCGCCGGACCTGAAAGTGACGCCCCATGGCGTTGTCATGAAAGAAAGAACAATATGGACTTGAAAATAAAATAAAACTGGTTTATTTAATATGTTGTCTAATTTCACTAACTATATATACATGGGAGTACTTTCGGTATTTCTACCATCCTCAGCCAAAAGCATAAGAGATAAGACAGTCTTATCTCTTATGCTTTTGGCTGAGGATGGTAGAAATACCGAAAGTACTCCCATGTATATATAGTTAGTGAAATTAGACAACATATTAAATAAACCAGTTTTATTTTATTTTCAAGTCCATTTGAATTATTTCACAATATCTCTGCAATTATGTCAGTTTTCAAAGAACAATAGCTACTTTCCGAGGCCCTGAGCGGCCTAACCCGCGCGATGTGGGTTAGGGATGGCAATATTTCAAAATATATTGAACAACTGATATGTCGCTACAAATAAATCGCAGCGGCCGATATATCGGTAGTTAACGATATGATGATCTGAATATTATCCCTATAGCCTAATGGCTATACAGTAGGCGGATAGAAAGAATGGACCGGAGGAGAACTTAAACTGGCGAGTGGCGACTTCCTCTGTGATCACTGATCAGTCTCTACTGTCTGGGTAAAATCAATTAATTTCCTATCCAAACCTCAACTCAACCATATTATATTAATGGTGAAGAAAAAACCAATACCATTCAACTAAATTTTCTAAAAAAATCAACAAACGTTGCGATATAAATTTCGTTCATAATTATTCTTAAAATTGTAAATATTTTTTGGAATATGGGCGGTAGCCCGGGACTATAGATATACATAAATTACACTCCGTCTGGTCGGCTGGTCCACCGTCCATGTAAATAAATAAATAATAAATAAAATGTGGATTAGATATTTTTCAGCCGTGAATCGTTATTAATATATACATATACAGTTTATATAATACTATTTTTAAGCGATATTTAAAAATATATATATAAGCTAATATATCGAGTAGAAATATATCAGTATTTTATTCAATATATATATGTATTGAATATATTGCCACGTATGACATGGTGCCTTGACTATTCCGCGTCCATCTACACACCGGAGTATTCGTGGCTGTAGCAAGGTAGGTTGCTGCCGGTTGGTCGCATGATTCTGGTATAAGCCCAGAGAGCAGCCCTTGTAAGGTTTACAAGGGCCGATAGGAATGTTTCTATGGCTGCTTAAGGATACTGGCGGGAGCACCCACCATAGACTTGGTCTTGAATGGTGCTGTCGCCTCGAATTTCTGCAGACGCAATAGATTTTAGATTTAGATTACATTTATTCAAATCAACTTACGAAGGCTAAATGAAATTTCATCATTGAACTTTATTTATTATTATTTACATATTTACAACTTTTGCCATTAGCAATTGCGATAACTAGTGCAGTGTCAAGTGTGTGGCTTACTGCTGAGGTATGTGACCGAAGAGGAGTCCGGGCTAGTCCTGGAGCAGGTCCCTCTGCTATATCCGCTTAAGGCGTCGTGGTGGATTTGTGGGGAGGATGGTTGTAGATAATTCTTGTATAAGTGGATTGCCGTGATGATGGAGTCACAGTTAAAAAAATCTCTGTCATAAAATAAATGTTTTCTTAAAATAGTAAGGACACTGCTCAAAAGTTCCTTTTTGTTCAGTCTTCTGATCTCTTTGGGTAAATGATTGCATAATTATATGACTTGGCTCAGTTCTACTCAGCCGGTGATGTGGAATCTTGATATAGTTGGCGTCTCTAAGACCATATTCATGAGTTGGTTGTGGATCTTCACTTCTGTCCAGACTGGTAAGACAAGTCATGATGTACTGGCATGGAACCGGAAATATGTCCAACTGCCAGAAAGAGGTTTACAATGAGCATTGTGAGGTGCCGAAGCAATAATTCTCATTGCCCTTTTCTGGCACTTGAAGATCTGAAGTGCATCTTGTGAGCCTACCCAAAGTATTGGTCCATAATGGCATTGGAACATTGCATGATAGACCATTGTTTCTTTGAAGTACGTAAAGAAACCAATGTTTCTTTACGTAGGTACTTCAGTTCTCAGCTTCCTCAGGGCATACAATACACGGGCAATGCCTTTCGGATCAGATATTGATGAATAAAAGCCCGGGCATGATGACCCTGGAACATGAGATGAGCTGCATGGACAGAATGGCAACAACGGTGTTCACGATCACCGACCGAGCTTATGCATACTTCCCGGACGTCCGGGCCTTGATTCAGCATGGGTGCCTGATCAAAAAAAAAAAAAGTCCAATGTATGTATGGCCCCTTCTTCAGAAAGTGGACAATATATTCACTCAAAATTAATGTTTTGTTAATAGTTGAGAAACGCGGCCATGTTGTGGTTACTTGTCTTGAATAAATAAAACATACTTCTTGAAAGTCTATTTCACAAAAATTGTATTCAAATATTTTCTGGAGATTTAATGGTGAAACTGATAGTATATGTGTACAATATTTCAAAAAAAAGTTTGTTGGTGTGTTAACATCCCATCCCCCTCCACCCTCAAAAAAAAAAATCATTCTGTAGTTATCTAATGAAACTGTGACGAAAAAGCGAACGGATATACATCATGCGCAGCAGTGCTATTGTGGAGGTGATAGGTGAGTTTATCCATAGCGTGATCATGACTCTTCGAGCTTTGACGGCGTTTTTACTTCGTTGCGTGTTACCGTTTCTGATGCCACACGATATTATAAGCTATTTTAGCAAGTGTTGTGTAAATTTTGAATAATTGTCAATTAACAATTTTTAAGTAATAAGTGAGCAGTAAAATAATTCCGGATTTTGTAATTGTCATTATATGCTAATTACACGACCATCGATTTTGAAATTTTGGAAAAATATTCGTATTAAACAGTACAATTGCAACACAACATGATATAATCAGACATAAGTTACATAAATGAATTTATAGTATTATATGTATATATATACTATATATAATTTAATTGATGTAACGTATGTACCTGCATACAAGCTGTACCTGATAGTGTTATATGTCATGTACTGCTTGTATATTCACTTGTATCTAATTTTAGTTATCATAAGCATTGATGCAATCCAATTTTACCAAAAAAAGAATTGAACAATTAAATTATTGTTACATTCAAAATTTTGCTACTGAAATTTCAATTCCTTCTTTCTTTTCCACAGAACACAAACACGATGTTTACATATAAATGAGTATTAATTAGACTCAACCAGTTTTTTAAGAATCTATTTAAGTCTACTGATGTTATAGAGCATGTATTTGTTTAAGTTCAATAAATAAAGAAGAATTTATTTTATTTATTTATAACAAAAATACATATTTTGAATATTTAATTTAAAAGACTTCGAATTTCCATCTTGATAGAAGACATCCTGAAACATAAGAATTTCTTGTATTATTTCTCTAGAACAAACACTATACTCATAATTGTTTTACAATTCCAATTATTGACAAATTACATAACTTCCACTATACAGCAAAATAATTATATCCGGAATCATCGGATATCCGGAGGAAAAAGGAAGCTTTGTGTTCGATCATTTCTGAAAGCAAAACATTTTTTAGGCGTTTTATTGCAAAATATCCTTCACTATTTTTTTGTTTTCTGTCTGTCCCATAAATCCTTGTTATACACCTAAACTCAAGAATCAGTGAATGGAGTTTCATGAAACTTGGTATATAAGTTCGGTTGATGATCCCGTTTATAATTATACGAAATCGATTTATAGTTATGGATTGTTACCTGCTGTGTTTTATTTAGATAATTTTACAGTAATTTGAAAACTATTTGACCTACATAAGAACATGAAAGTTGGCAGATATACAATCATCACGATTACAACTAACTTCAAATACATATCATCAAAGTCGTCTAATTGGGATAAGTAAATGACCTAAGATTTGTGAAAATGTAATATAAATATGTAGGTATTAGGTTAGGTTTTATAACTCATGCCCGGGCTTTAACTACGAGGTCATATCGCCTACTACCAGAGCGCTCTTTCATCACTCTAGTGGACATGAGCCCGACTCTACTGTGGAATTCCTAAATTTAGGGCAGAGGTCTTTAACGAGTACCTGACATCGTGCAGGCTCGGGACCATCGCTTAACTTCCCATCCGAAGGACGGCGTGCTTAAGTTTATTTTACCTCAAGATAAAATAAACTGAGGGCCTCGGTCGGGTTTCGAACCCACTTTTTTGAGTTCAGACAAGCACGCATACCACTGAGCAACCGGCGCCCTCTAAATGTAGATATTATTAATGTAGCACATTTATTTGCTGCTCGAAGCCTTTAGGTTTTTTATGTGGGAGGTGAAAAAAACCTTGAGCTTGCCGTCCTTCGGATGGGACGTTAAGCGAAGGTCTCGAGGGTGTATCAAGTGAATGAGTAGCTGACACCTACCATAGATGTATTAACCTGAGTAGGCAACATTTAAAACTCTCACTATAGAGTCCAGCTCATCGACTAAAGAGAGCTCTGGTAGTAGGTGAAATGACTTTGTAGTTAGAGCCAGGGCATGAATTTAACATAATAATATTAGTAATAAATAAATTACATCTATCTGCTGCTCGATCCCGCCCAGAGATTGTAAAGAGCTTGAGGAGCACTACTAGGACTCAAAGTGAAACATAAAAATATTCGCCGAAATATATGTAAAAATCGGTATTAAATTGAAAATTGCAAAAAAATTGAAGATGTCTCATATGAATCGTAAATATGCGCGGAATTATAAAAAACGCAAATCAGAGGAAAACTCGCATTAAAAGGAATTTAAAAAACCTAGAAAGTCTAGTGCCGAGCAAAAGCAAGAGCTACGCATCGAAATGAAAATGAAAAATGATTTTATCCCGACGTTTTCACGGAAAATCTAGGGCCTGGACTTTGACTATTTTTTTTCTTAATGGCTGTAATAATAAGCAGTAGCGAGCTAGCCTACTATCACGGGTTCGAAACCCGACCGGGGCCGAAGGGACGTTAAGCGCGGGTCCCGAACCAGAGAGATGTTCCCGAGTTTGAGATGTCAAGTACTCGTTAAAGACTTAGGTGAATAAAACCTAGGTAGACAAAATGAAGAGCGCTCTGGTAATCGGCGATATGAACTCGTAGTTAAAAGCCCGGGCAAAGTCATAATAACTATAAGCCGCCAATCGATTTCTATGACATTGATGATCCTCTAAACAACTCATATATTATAATTATTTGGGATCTTGGTGACCGTGCGGGCTAGAGTGTAATGTTTAGTCGCTTCTTCTAACTTCTGGTTGCGGGTTTGAATCCCTCCGTTATGGAGGCGGAAATAATATCCAACATACCTAAAAGGCCTCCCCCCAAAAAAATGAAAATAATAAGGAAAATAATTCTTTATTTACCGTTCAAAACGCGGCGGAGAGCTTCTCTAGGTATGTTGTATGTTGATACCGCCATCTCCGGAATGCCTTTATTCTCAGGAGCACCCTAAAAAATGAACACAACAGAGTAATTAGTAATATTGAAAAAATAGAGATTTTTTTAAAATAAAGTCTCCAGTGAATTTCCATCAATTTACTTTCCGAGAACGAATTAATCAATTAACTTTTCGCTTCCTCTCCAAAACCAGTCGGCAGATAGCGCTAGTATTCAATAGTTGATTTACATAGAGGCTCCTTAATTCTCATACTAAATTTTGTGTCGTCATTACTTCTAGTAGGGCTTGAATTGAGCCCCCTATCCTGAACCCGCCTTTCCTTCGATATCGTTGACTATTTGACAGGTTATGTCCTCTTAGGGTATTGAATTCGGATATGAAATTTCATGTAGATACATTCATTACATCGGCAGTTATTCAGGTTTTTGAGTTTAGTCCCCACTCTAATCATCCTTCCGTTCTGCCGATTCCACTGAAAATTAGTATGTGTCGTCCTTATGGGATATTGAATTCTGATATTAAATTTAATGTCGATACCTTCATTACAACTGCAGTTGTTAGACCCTTTGAGTCTCTCCCCTAATCCCCCACTTCCCTTTGAAAATTGGTAGGTGGGTCCCAAGCCTGTGTGATGTCGGGTACTCGTTAAAGACCCCTACCAGAAGGTGAAAATCCTAGGTAAATAAAATTTAAGGCTCCCCCTGTAGAGTCGGACTCATGTACACCAGAGTGACGAAAGAGAGCTCTGGTAGTAGGCGATATGATCTCGTAGTTAAAGCCCGAGCATGAGGATTGTGGGGAATCAGAGGGGGTTCGACTGAAAATTCCTAATAACTGCCGGTATAATGAATGTATTGACACAAAATATCGATCGAAGGGTCGTGGGAAATCAGAGGGGGTTCGACTCAAAAATTATAATAACTGCCTGTATAATTAATGTATCGACACAAAATGTTGACCGAAGGGTTGTGGGGAATCAGAGGGGGTTCGACTCAAAAATCCAAATAACTGCCGGTATAATGAATATATCGACACAAAATGTCGACCGAAGGGTTGTGGGGAATCAGAGGTGGTTCGACTCAAAAATCCTGATAACTGCCGATATAATTAATGTATCGACACAAAATGTCGACCGAAGGGTTGTGGGGAATCAGAGGGGGTTCAACTCAAAAATCCTAATAACTGCTGATATAATGAATATATCGACACAAAATTTAGTATGAGGAATCAGAATCCCCTATAAAAGTCAACTATATTTTTTTAATATAATTGGCCGACAGATTTTTGGAGGGAAAGCGAAAATACATTGCCGTGAATTACCGAAGTTTTTTTTTGATACTCTGAATTCAACGCAACAATTTCAATTTCAAAAATTATTATGATTACATTACTTTCCCAAAATTGAGAAGAGTATTTAACATTATGAGTGGATAAATCTGCGTGGTAGCCATCTCTCATCTCTTCATCGCTGCTAAGAGCCCTTAACTCTACCAAATTAAGTAGAGAGGGCGGTACTTAAATTAAACGTTAGAGTACCTACCGGGAGGGGCTGCTCAGTGCCAACCCACTATATTTATCTATTAATGATCATTTGTCCCCCCCCCCCCCCCCCCCTCCCCCCATCTCCAATTAGTGCCATCCGGATATCTTGTCCAGTTGCCATTATCCTGAATGAGCTACAATTTATCCAAATGCCACTATCCACTTTTCAAAGGAAATACTCCAAGACAAACCAACAAATGGTTTTGTTAAAATACGTTATTTCATAAATATACTTCATAAATAGGGCGCCGGTAGCTCAAGATCCCGGGTTCGAAACCCTTTAGGCTTTTCTATCTTCTAAAGTGGTAAAAACTTGACCACTCCTTCGGATGGGACGTTAAGCGATGGTCCAGAGCCTGTAAAATGTCAGATCCTCGTTAAAGACCTCTACCCTAGGTGAATAAACATGCAAAATTTATGACTCACAGTAGAGTCGGGCTCATGTCCTCCAGAGTGACGAAAAAGCGCTCTGGTAGTAGGCGATATGACCTCGTAGTTAAAGCCTGGGCATGAGTCATAATAACTAACTCTAACATTTAATAACTGTTTATAAGTCTAATTCATAAAGTATCTTTATTTCTACTTTTTTATGACGTATACATTACCAAGTTATGCTTTAAGGAGAATAAATATAATTATTATTACTGCAGTACTGGCAGATTCTTACATTTATATTTGCCCAGTGGAGTATACGGGAAGTTATATAAAAATATATATTTCTATGTAAAGGCAAATAAAAATCTATGAATCTGCGACAGTAATAACATATATAATTAAATAAATATAATAATTATTACTGCAGTACTGGCAGATTCATAGATTTATATTTGCCCAGTAGAGTATACGGGAAGTTATTTAAAAATATATATTTCTATGTAAAGGTAAATAAAAATCTATGAATCTGCGACAGTAATAACATATATAATTAAATAAATATAATTATTATTACTGCAGTACTGGCAGATTCATAGATTTATATTTGCCCAGTGGAGTATACGGGAAGTTATATAATAATATATATTTCTATATAAGGGCAAATAAAAATCTATGAATTTGCAACAGTAATAACATATATAATTAAATAATTATAATTATTATTACTGCAGTACTGGCAGATTCATAGATTTATATTTGCCCAGTGGAGTATACGGGAAGTTATATAATAATATATATTTCTATATAAGGGCAAATAAAAATCTATGAATTTGCAACAGTAATAACATATATAATTAAATAATTATAATTTTTATTACTGCAGTACTGGCAGATTCATAGATTTATATTTGCCCAGTGGAGTATATGGGAAGTTATATAAAAAGACATATTTCTATATAAAGGCAAATAAAAATCTATGAATTTGCGACAATAATAACATATATAATTACAGACTGAACTGTTTTTATTTAAGAAATAAAACACTCGTAAAATGTTGTGTATTATGTATTTTATTTAATAAAAAGAGATGTTTTAAACCGATTTGGCTTTATTGCTGTTTCTAAAGTGCTAATTTATATATTTTATTACCAGAGATGTTATTACTGCAATTGTGGTCCCGTCTTTTATTACTTTAAATCTTATTACTTTTATTTCCTTTAATTCTTGGAGGCTCTCAGAAATTGATGTCTTCGGTGAGAAAAAATATTATTAAAAGTTATCGGTGAATCGACATCTAAAATGTTATATTAATTTTTTTTTTAATCAATATTATTATTATTTCTCCATGGTTAGTTATTATGACTCATGCCCGGGCTTTAACTATGAGGTCATATCGCCTACTACCAGAGTGCTCTTTCATCCCTCTGTTGGACATGAGCCCGACTCTACTATGGGAGTCATGAATTTTGCCTACCCTACATTTTTTTTAACTTAGGATAGGGTGTCTTTACGGAGTATCTGACATCGTACAGGCTCGGGACCATCGCTTAACGTCCAATCCGAAGAACAGCGTGTTTTTTTTTTTGAGCCCTTCTCTGATCCCACTTTCCATTCGGTCAATTTAATTGCAATTTAATAAGTGCCGCTATTATGAGGATTTGTATTTAAATATGAAATTAAAACTGAATCTATACATTCATATGAGACTATATTTAATGTTACATTATTATTAAAAAATTTCTTGAACTCACCTACGGAATACTCACTGAGTTTGTCAAAATCACCCAGGAAATTTCGATGCGAAATAAAAGGAAATAAAATAAAGATTCCAGTCTCATTTCTCAATTTTGTGAGCATCAGTCCTGCAACAAAAGCAAATAAATATTTAAATAACAAGAATTAGCCTACTTTCAGATATGGGAGAGGGAAATAGTGTACATTCATGTTTGCTTGGGCACAGAAAGGTGCGGATCTACAGTTATGGGCAGTCCGAGGTTTTATTATTTCAAGAATGGCCGCCTCTAGATATTCTTTAAGGAAAACATTTAGGTGGAGAAGGCCAAGACTTAAATAAATATTAAAATATATTTGATATAATCCTTTATCGTACTTCTTCCTATATTTATAGGGTTCATGTATTTATAACGGCATTGAAGTAATAACTTATTGAAGTGAAACTTTTTTAGCGAAACTAGTGAATTGGAATTACCTCGACATAAAAAAATCAAACATGAAACGCTAAGGAGAGAGGGATGAGTAGCGCATGCGTACATGTCAACTACGAGTTTAGGTCGGTGTCGATGCATCAGCTGTTGTGTGCTACGTGTTTGTATACGATTTATGCGTTAAAATAATCCGTTTAATTATTAGAGATGTTTTTGCCAGAGATCTTGTGGAAGTTCATTGTAAATTACTCCGGTCATAAGTCTGTATCCTGTACACTTGACAATGTTCTAACCAGTGAAATATATTGTGTCTTTTATATAAATATAGTGGAATTTTTGAATCGTTCTAAGTGTTTTATTCAGTAGTATTTAATAGGTTTAGTTTAATTCTGAGTTTGTGTTAAACAGTTAAAAATGCCAAAAACTTTAACGGAACGTGTTCGATACTGCCGTACAAGTCAAAAGCAAATACAGCAACAAGAAAGTCAACATAAAGATAATTTTTAATAATTACGCTCCATTTATAATTTTAAATTATTTTTATTATTTTTTTTTTTATTTACATAATTACAACGGCATAACATTTGCCATTAGCAATTGCGATAACTAGTGCAGTGTCAAGTAGGTGGCTGCATTGCTGAGGTTCGTGACCGAAGAGAAGTCCAGGTTAGTCCTGGAACAGGTCCCTTCTGCCATATCCGCTTGAGGCTTCATGGTGGATTTTTGAGGAGAGTGTTTGTGGATAATTCTTGTATAAATGGATTGGCGAAAAATTTAACAATTTAATACAGAAAACGAAGAGCCTTTTGTGTAAAATGTCCGGGCTTCGAAAACGTGATCTCACTGGCTTTGGGGCTTGAGGCTTCAGACACTGTTCATAGACAGCGGTTATCACAGATTTGTAGCCTACTCTCAGGCTAAAACTAAACCAGAAAATAAAAATACTGGACGCGTATTATTCATTTATTCTCATGAACACAGTACCGATGTAAGCTACTTAAACACTGAGCTCAACCAACTGTTGTAGGATTTAGAATACCTTTGAATAGAAAAAAAAATGTACAAAAGGATTTCAAAGGTTCCATCACAATGGCATTTACATATCCCCAGCTGTACGAAGTATAGGAGAAGTTGTGTAATCCGTTAGAAATTCTATGCAAAATTTTTAAAGGAATTTCATGTTTTCCAACCTCCTGATTCCAAAAAATGAAATAAAAAGTTGGCTTTTCACAAAATTTGACTTACAGGGGCCTCTGAATCCTCATACTAAATTTTGTGTCGATACATGCACCTATTAAGAAATTTCAGTTGAGCCCTCTCTGATCCTCCCCTTCGCTTCAACCGATGTCGCGGAAAGTTGATAGGTGACATTCTTATGGGGTTTTGAATTTAAATATATAATTTCATGTCGATAGATTTATTACATCGGCAGTTATTCGGATTTTTGTGTTAAGCTTCCCCCATAATCCCCTCTGATCTTTACCTTTGACCGATTTGTCTTCCATGGTTTGCGTTGCAGACTTTTTGTTATTAATTTGGGAGACTCAGACCCCTAGAAGCTCCCCCTGAGGTAACCACTGACTATAATACTTAAGCTGACTTTACATGAGCAGCAGACATGCAAAGTGCAGCAGCAGCAAATGCACGCTGTGGTTTCTGTCCTTTTAGAATTAAATGACTCAAATCCAATAGCGTGCATTTGCTACTGCTGCTCTTTGCATTTTTACTGCGCATGTAAAATCAGCTGTAAGAGTATAAAGTATAACATAAATGAAGATTTAATATAAATGTAATATGACTTGTTTTGTACATGTACATTTAGGTAAAGCACAATTTTCGTTTATCCTCGGAAAATTATGAAAGAACTTCCTCTTTGAAGTGTTCTCGATCGTTTTCCAGCAATTTTCTGTGCACGCTTAGCATGCAGAGACCATTGAGACGGAATTTTTAATCTAAAATGTTTTTAGTTTATTTAATTTTTCTTGGTTTTTTGCTCTGGCCTAGCAATTAGCCTAGCCTAATAATTAAAATGTAATCAATAAGAAATCTATAATTTTAATAATTTAAAACCTCAACATTCCATTTGTATCCTCTGTTGACCCAGAACACAGTATCAAAAGTTTCACGACAAACATACAAGAATTATCCACAAACACCCTCCCCACAAATCCGCCACAACGCCTCAAGCGGACATGGCAGAGGGACCTGCTTCAGAACTAGCCTGGACTCCTCTTCGGTCACGTACCTCAGCAGTACAGCCACGCACATGACACTGCACTAGTTATTGCAATTGCTAATGGCAAATGTTATCCCATTGTGATTATGTAAATAAAAAATAATAATAATAATTTAAAAATATAAATGGAGCGTAATTATTAAAAATTACCTTCATGTTGGCTTTCGTGTTGCTGACTTGACTTGCTTTTGACTTGAATGGAATTGTCGAACACGTTCCGTTGAAGTTTTTAGCATTTTTAACGTATAATCAAACGTATTATTTTAACGCACACAACAACTCATCCCCCTCTCCTCAGCCTTTCATGTTTGATTTTTTATGTCGAGGTCACTCCGAGTCACTAGGTAGTCTCGCTAAACAAGTTTCACTTCAAAAGAAAATTAAATTTAAAATAGATACAACAGTATAATTTATGAAGATGAAGCTAGAGTTCACTAAGTTCAACAAGTTTTTGACTTGAACGAGTTGGGCTAAGTTTTTAATGAATACTCAAGTGAATTGAGTGACATTTTTTACTTTATTTTTCTTATAAACTGTTACCTACTTGAGAAATTGTATCACTCAAACTTTTAATTTAGTTCAGATTAAAGATCACTATAACCAAATTAATATAAAAAATAAATAGATAAAATAAAATAATTTATAAACAATCGGTTTCAGTAAAGTTTTCTGAGTGCGAACTTTTCTATAAGTACGTCAGCTAGATAACGACGAGGTTGGAATTTGAACTAGGAACTCCTCGTGGCTTTACAGTTAACAATTTGATTGGAGAATTAGTTCTGGAATATATATTTCCCTTTATTTCAATTGCAGTGGTAAAACTAAAACGAATAAAATATACTAATTTATGTACGATATTTAAGGAATAATGTTAGTGTATTTTTATTTATTATTATTTTTTTGTTTGTCTTTTATTTATAAAGATACAACTGTTGCTAGGGTGCAACAACCAGCATCTATGATGGTATTGATATGCTGGCGTGAAGGGCATGTGAGACGAAGGCCACCCAGTGGTAGGTCCTCGGGACGAAAATTTATCTTGACTATTAGGACAAGAACAGAAAAAATAAATAAATAAATATGTAAATAAATAAAGAATGATAAAAATAAAGGAAAATGATTTTTAAAAAAATGTTTAAGAACGAATATGATACAAGGTGGCAGTAAGTCGCGGTTCCATCTGGGTACTGTGTGTATCATAAGATCGTTATAAAGTGTTCTGTTGTTTATGTATGGTGGGCACTGTGTTATCAGTTTGTGAACATGATATCTCAGAAATGAGATAAAATTTCATAAGTAAATTCAAAACTCTACTAGGAAGTCATATATTAATCGAAATCGCCCGGAAGGGGTTGATCAGAGGGGATGCTCAACTCACCCTAATAACTGCCGATGTAATGATTGCATCGAAACGAAATTTAGTATCAGTCAGAAGAGTAATATTGATAAATTGGCGCTGGGGAAGTACATTGATCCATCAAAAATAAGTGGGGTGAAAAATAAAGTTAAGTTCAAAATATATTTTTTAGTTTTCGAAATGTTTCTGTGTGCTTTATAAATTCTTTGTGAGTTGTACATTAAACCAATACACCAGAGAGTACAAAAGGGATCAATAACTGCGGAACTAAAATGAACAAAGGAAAAAAAAATGGGGCAAAAAAAATGTTAAACGACTACAAAAACCAAATACGAGTTGAAACCGAAGGGGAGTGATATGAAATAGGAGAGAGATAGCAGGTGTTCAAACAGAAATGATAAATGAAATAGCCAAAACCATGGCAACGGCAGGGTGCGAACCTGGAGCGGTAAACAGCCGCGAATTAACCACAGCATGATGGGCGAAACTTGTGTGAACAGGAATAATACCAATACCAACAATCCATTCAGAAGAACGATATGCGCCAGAGCAAGTCTCCTTAAAGCGGACCTTACACGATCAATAATACTGTCAATATTCTAAAATATTGACAGTATTATTGATCGTGTATGGGCAATACAGGATGGAATGATGACAATATTGAAGAAATCCGGATCGTATAGGGGCCCACACACGGACAATAGTATTTTCAGTATTCTGGGGGTATTGAGGGTCAGTGAATGAAGAAAACACTATTCAAATGCCAACGTTTCGATATATTTCATATCATCATCAGGGCCTAACAAACATGGGGGTATCAAGATTAGAAAAATATAATGGGTGATCGATTAAAATTATATATAGGTACATAAATATACATTCACTCATACAACTCCACATAAATACATATATACATCCTAATACATTCACATACATATACACATTGATGAACAACAAGGAAACTTACTATGAATATAGATGGTTGAGGAGAAGGCATGAAGACTGTGAGGTCTTACGTTCAACTAAGGGTACAAAAGGGTCGAGGGTAACAGATAATAAATCCGGGGAAAACCCCAGTCTTCATGCCTTCTCCTCAACCATCTATATTCATAGTAAGTTTCCTTGTTGTTCATCAATGTGTATATGTATGTGAATGTATTAGGATGTATATATGTATTTATGTGGAGTTGTATGAGTGAATGTATATTTATGTACCTATATATAATTTTAATCGATCACCCATTATATTTTTCTAATCTTGATACCCCCATGTTTGTTAGGCCCTGATGATGATATGAAATATATCGAAACGTTGGCATTTGAATAGTGTTTTCTTCATTGACTGACCCTCAATACCCCCAGAATTTTGAATTTTACAGTCGCTAGCAAAAATCTAGTATTTTCAATACAGAAAAGTATTGACAATATTATTGTTCATGTGCGGTGGTTTATCAATAATTTTTTCAATATTTAGTTGAAATGAAAATTTCCTGGGGTTAGAACTAGCTTTATATGCAAGGTTTTTTTTTTTAAATTTTAGCGGTTAAAGTGACTGAGAGAGTCGATTCATGAGTCGATCATCTTTTGAAGCTTGAAAAAACAACCTGCTTTTGAATTACCTTATTTTTTTCCATTTGTTGTGCCACAAGTTAGCATTTTTGATTCATTTGAAAAATTAATTTAAAAAAAAATGACTGAGGATAGTGAATCTGTTGAAGTTGAAGACAGTGAAGCGGAAAATGAACATCTCAAACATTTTATCCAGCTTTATGAAACGTTCCCTGAATTATGGAACCCACGGTTACCATCATACAAGAACAGAATCTCTCGCAAAAAAGCTGTGCAAAAACTGCTGCCTATCTACCAAACATTGAAACCGAATGCGGTTTCTATCACTGCGTAACTTATCGTTTTTGGTCCCATCATTGCCGAAAACTTGAGATCTTCAAAGTTCTGACCGGTCGCTAAGTACCGTGTAGAGTAACCGCCAATTTATCTTCTGCGCTGATTGCATCTATCATATTTTTGTCTTGGCGTCTTAAAAGAGGTTCAAGCATTTCTTTGAGGTTGTGGAACGTGTGAACGTTCATTCGAAAATAATTACAGTAATCGTTTGAATCACTTGGAGAAATTTCTCTAAGTAATGTTACATGAGAATAATGTTCTCTTCTTGTAATCCAATCTTTGACCCACCTTTGGCGGTTGACTGACCGTTTAAGTTGCACAAAGCAATAACAGCGAAATGCACGCTTTTTCTTTATTATTTATGATAAAAACGCGGTTCGTTGTGACCAGCACAGTCTAGACGCAAAATAAAATAAAGTATTGGCAATACTATTGATCAGTTTGCGGTCTGTTGTTTATTGATCTGCATATTGACAATAGTATTGGCATGTGTATATTGACAATACTATTGTCCGTGTGCGGGCCGCTTAAGATATCAGAGTATCAATATTTTTCTGCCTCTGGCCACGCCTCCAATGTGGTGGGGATAAGAGGGGATATTGACAATATTATTGAACGTGTAGAGTCTAGCACGTCGATACGTCAGTGTCCAGCGGTTGTCTTTTGTGTAAACATCTTGTAAAATAATCTTGTAGTACATATATAAGTGCATGACAAGTTTCTATTACAGTTCCACTTATAAATTGCTGGTGACATGATGGCGGACAATTTTAAGTCCTCAAACTATCTACCGGTAGCGAGATATCTCAAGTTAACTGCTAGCCTTTCTTCAGGTGATATACAATTTCTCATATTTGTATTTTGCCTTTCAATGAACGGTTTGACCATTGACAACAACTTATGAAATAAATCGTCACTCATTCTAAAATAATTTCTATAGTCTTCTGCATTGATTTTGAGACTTTGCTTAAAAAGGACAATGTGAGTGTACTTTTCACGATTTTTTAGCCAATATTTAACCCAGCGCTTGCGTTTCACAGCACGTTTTGTACCGCAAGCTAAGATAATTGTAGCAAACGCCATAATACGGACATCCTTTGCGGACCTCGAACTCATGATGTGTACAAGTCAACAGCTGGCTAAATACTGAAAAAAATATTGACGAAAAGATTGACCTACTATTTAATAGTTGACTTCAAGGCTACCTTACACGGTCAATATTATTGAAGCAATATCGATATTGATCAATATATTAAACATGTAAGGAGTACATTGAAACAATAATATTGAAAAAAATTAAATCCGTTTGATTTTTATTGAAGTCCCGTCAATATATTGAGGCGCCGTCAATATTATTGACACCGTGTGAGGGGTATACAGGCCCCCCACATTATTCCCTGGGCCCCGTTGCTAAAAGTCATGATGGGCCCCCCTCTTACTACCAAAAAAAGAAATGTTGGCCTTTTTTTTACAATATACATTTTTTAACCTTTATTACAATTATTTTTCATCAAACACACATTTAAACTAGTCTCAAGAGTTTAGACAGTGTTTAGATTGTCATCGTAAATTTTTTTTAACAACAGAGGGCGGGCCCGGCGGGCAGTGGTCTGCTTCTGCACACGCACTGTCAACAAGGTGTCACGTGTTGTCGTGTTCACGTCAGCGTGGTGGTTTTGTTACTCACAGCTGTTGTAGATTCAGACACGTTTTGTACGCAACGCACTGCATATCCAATGAACCAATTTATATTACTCTGATGTAATATTTCATTGATACACATAAATCTAGTCCTAGTGATTTAATTATTGTTTTCTTTCTATGATTTATTAAAAATGTTCTACTTTTTAAATTTTTTCCCCGTCCTTGCGGGCCCCTTGGCCCACGGGCTCCGTTGCCGTAGCAACGGTAGCACCGGGCATGTGGGGGCCCTGGGGGTATACACCATATTGTGCCATAAAACGTCAGTCGTTCTACAAACGCTGTAGAGGGTGTTTGTTTTGGAGATGGAAACTGATATAAAACGTGAAATTGATAGTGAAAAGAAGCGAAAGAAGTGTTCACAAGATAAAAGAAGAAGAAAGGAAATTTATTTTAATGTGCATAGAGGTGAGGTAGGTGCTGTATTTACATCGATTTTGAAAATAAAATAATAATAATAAAAGTGGTTATTTTGTCATTTCAAAAGGAGTGATAGTTTGTATTAATGATTGTTTTAGTTATATAAGTCCATGCCAGTTTTATGGAAAATAAAATCAGAGGAATACATGGACAGAGACAAAAAAGCTCAAGCAATGGAACGGTTGCTTCATTTTTATCAACAGAAATTCCCTAATGCTACGACAGATGATGTAAAAAATATATTCAACTCCCTCCGAACCAACTTTAGGATGCGATTAGAAACGCTAGATCCATCCTCCTTGACTGCACAATTGAAACTGACACTTTATTCATCAATATTATTGAGTCGTGTGAGGACTACCGTTTTTTTACCATATATTGCGTCAATAATATTGACCGTGTAAGGTAGTCTTTACATAGAGGCTCCTAAATCCTCATACTAAATTTTGTATCGATAAATTCATTACATCGGCAGTTATCAGGGTTTTTTGAGTTGAGCCTCTCCCCTAATCCCTCTCTGAGTTGGCTGAAAATCAATAGGTGTTATCCATACTGGGTTTTGGTCACACATATAAAATTGTATATCGATACATTCATTCTATCGGCAGTTTTTATGTTAAACCTCCCCCTTCCCTTTGGCCGATTTGGCTGAAAAACAATAATTGACGTCGTTAGAGGGTTCTGAGTCACATATAAAATTTCGCTTCAATACTTTCATTCTATCGGAACCGATTACATAACTTCCCCTATACTTTGTATAGCTAGGTAAGAAAAAACCTTGAGTTTAGTAGGCAAGCACGCTACACCTGAGCTACTGGCGCACTCTTTGACAAAATAATTGACTAGTATATCCTTTGTCTCCTTTTCAATGTCTCTTCTTTTCAATAAAAGCCTTTGTCATCAGATGTAATGAAACTGCATTCGTTTGATATTCCCTTGGACTGCATTCCTGACGTTCTATTGTATCATTGTATCCTACCTGTCCACCCTTCATGCCAAGTCAAATTCGCTCGCTGGATCATAGTAGACCGTATCTTAAGTTTTTTTTATCTGGGATGTGAAAAAACCTTAAGCACGCGATCCTTAGGATAAGACGTTAAGCGATAGTCTTTTAGCCTAGGTAAAGTGTTGAATAAACATAAAGAACGCGGTAGTAGGCGATATGATCTCATCAGTTAAAGCCAGGAGTGAGAATAACTAACTATAAAAGCATAATTGTATATTGTATAAGATAGAGAATTCCACGTACAACGCCAGATAACACAACTAGTGTACTTATAAATGGTAGGAAGTAGCTACAAACGAGAGATGATGCCCCGATCCCACTTAAGTCGGATAAGATACTTGCCTTTGGAGCACTTGACTCCAGGTTAGGACTGGTTGAGTGTCAGCGAGGCTCAAGTGAGTACCACTTGACACTCACTCACTTACACACGTACTCTACCTTCAACCTGTCTTGGGATTATAGTCCTTGGGCTTACGGCATAACCGATGTATCGAGAATTCTTTAAGCTGGGTACTCACATTTGCCCCGAATGAGCATACTTTCGCCGCTCAAATACTGGGTGAGCATTCGGATCCGAGAGAAGTCGGTACATCAAAGTGAGCACGCCTTCTGTTCAGACTCAACGCTCCGAACCGAATGAGCAAACCTACCTTTCTTTTCATTCCCCCTTCGTCGCAGGTCGAATTCCTAACTCTTTTGGAGAATTTTCAAAGATTACTCGTACTTTGGGACCCAAAAAATATATAGCGGATATAGATTTTCTAAATGGGGCATTTTGCCTTTCAATTTAAAAAAAAATTAAAATCCTGTGGCGACATCCTAGTAAATAAAGTTTCTGAAAGTTTCGTCCGTTCCAAAACTCATTGTTTTTAAAAACTCCGCGTTTCTGCTACCATCGCCTTCTCTTTTCTTTCTCTTTTAACCTGTTCTTTAACTTCATTTTCATTCTCGTGATCGAATTTATGGCCGATTATATAACTTCTCCTATACATCATTTAACTGAAATAGTCGAAATTCCTATGTGTCAGTGAACACGGTGACTCCTAATGAAATGAATGTAGTGATTTTATATATGTATCCAGAACCCAATAAGAACGATATTATTGATTTTCAGCCAAATCGATAAAAAATATTCGAATCCGGTATCGAAATTCAAAATCTCAATAAGGAAAACATCGTCGACATGTCAACTTCCAACAAAATCTGCGTAAGGAAAGAGGGCTGAAACAAAATAATAACTGCCGTTTGTCACCATATATATGATTGTATTCCTTGTCCCCAGAATCCCCTATATCCCACCAAATATACATACACTACACTGACACTAAGGGGAAATTAATAATTAATACAGTAGAACCTCTTTAAGTCGAACCTCGATAAGTCGAAAACCTCCAAAACTCTAAAAAAAGTTTTCCTTTCCCTTCAAGCCCCAAAACCTCCATTACTCAGTGAGTCCCTACAAGCCATTTTGGTACATATTTTCCCTCTATAACTCGAAAAAATAAATTGGACCTCTGTATCTCGAACATAGCAATGTTTTATTTTACAACCTTTACAACTCGATTATTTGAAACTTATTACCTCTATAGCTCGAAGAAAAATAAGTTACCGACTTTAAGAATTTGCCGACAATGTACACCATTGTTTCTTAGAAAACAATGTAGGAGTATACAATAAATAGGATTACCAATTATCTAAAGCAAAAAAAAATACTGACTTTTTTTAATAACTACATATACTACGTATTTTCTATTTTAAGGATGTTTTGAAATAATGTAGATTTATAATAAATATAAATATGTTTGTTACCTCTGTAACTTGAATTTTTATTTATTTCACCTCTCTAACTGAAAATTAGTTAGAATGAATCTTAACCTCTACAAGTCGAATCAAAATCAGCCTAAGTCGAAATCCTCCATAAGTCGAAAACTCTATAACTCGAATTTTTTGGCTTCTCCCTTGATGTTCGACTTATAGAGGTTCTACTGTATTATAAAAATATATGGGACATTATATTTATGGGACAAATAATCTGATGTAATTTACATCCAGAACGAATAGAACAAATGGACCAAATCGACCCCTTGTCTAGATTTTAGTTTTGCCAAAATATATATATTATAAGGCCGATATAAGTTTTGTAAAATAAGAAGATGTATATATATGTAATAATAATTTAAATATAGAAAAAAACCATTGTAAATACCTTATATATAGAAATATCCAATTTTCTATGATGGAAGGTTCTAGAACGACAGTCTATGTTCTATGGCATTATAAATAGCTAGGCCGGCAGAGCGAGACACTCACTTTTATACTACCACATAATCACTATCTTGTATTTGTACTATTGATCTCTTGTCTTCAACTTTTCATTGTGTGTCTATTGTATTATATTTATTAATTGTATCTAGTTATTTCACTTATATCTGCCGAGCCGTGCCTGGACCCCGATTGAGGGGGTTAGAAGCAAAGGGATGTAAGTGACAAATCGGCTGAAATTGAGATATGTGTGTTAACATCTTCCTTGACACCTAATACCTGGGTAATACCTGAATTTACCATGTTACTATAACTTTGAAGGTAATTATCTCGAAATTACATTTTTGTCACTTACATCCCTTTGCTTCTAACCCATTTTGAGAGGTTTACAGGAAAGAGGAAAAACTTATTTTAAATGATTATTGTAGTAATTTTACTTTATCAACGAGTGATCCAATGTTTATTTGATCAAATATTTATTATTTGTTTGAACCAAAAGTATTTTAATTAAAAAGGCTGGTATTTATGGTGTTGAGTTATGCGCTGTTTGCATGTGGGGTTGAGATGTATGGTGTTGTCTTTTTTACGTTTTTCACGCTCCTAGTGGCCGGTAGAGTGAAACTAGTAATCTGAGCTTGTTTCCCGCGAAAATACGAATCCAACGATATGCATAACTCAATTTGGGCAAAAATTGAGTTATGCGGTGTTGCTGCTTAAGCGACGATATATTTATCTGTTTCTCTTGTGTCTCTTTTATTACGCTACCACTATCCCTTTTTAGATATCACTTCCACTGCGTACACCGTCGAGAGAATAATCCTAATTAATTGGTTATAATCGTAATAAAGTGGTAGTTCGTGGTCATTGTAATATGTTGTAATGGATACATTGACACAAAATTTAGTGTGATGATTTAGAATTTCATGCTGCGGAAGTGCCGTTGATTCTGAACATTTTCTCATGTAGTACACTTAGTGACTCTAAATTCAATAACTGCTAGAACAGTCTGTTAGCTGAAATAAATTTTTACTTTTTGACAATTAAAACTTATGAAGTACTATGTTTAAAAAAAAAGAGTAAAAAAACGTAGTTAAATGAAGCTTTTTATGTAAATGAAGGAATCACTCTAATTCGACGTAATATTCGAGGAACCCGAGGGTCCGTAAAAAAAAAACTGCGAACGTGGTTTGTGTACACAAACAGCGCAAGAGGGGAGCTAGCTTGTTAAGGGATCAGCAAACAAAATTACAAAATCTGACATTAAAAGAATAAACAAAACTATGCTGACTTGCTAAAATTTATATAATTTGTAATTTTCACAATTATATAAAGTATATGGGAAATTAGGTAATCAGTCAAAATGTATGTTGAATTTTTAACCGGAATTTCATGTCTTCCGACCTCCTAGAAATGCCTCTGAGTGTGTCTGTGAACACAATAACTCCCAATAAAATGAATATATGGACATGAAATTTTATATGTGTATCTTTAACACCATGAGGACGACACCTACTGATTTTCAGCCGAATACGCCAAAGAGAAAAACCGGATTAGGAGAAAGTTCAATTAAAAAAACCCTTAGAAAATAACGAAATAATGAATGGATCGACAAAAAATTTTATATTTAAATCCAAAACACATAAGTTCAACACCTTCCAATTTTCAGATGAATCGGATTGAAAGAAGAAGAGGTATTGGAACACACTAAAAACTATTCATCGATGTATCGCAGTGGAGAATAGGGCACCGGTAGCTCAGTGGTGTGCGTGCTTGCATCTGAGCCCAAGGTCGTGGGTTCGAAACCCTGCCGAGGCCCTTAGTTTATTTTATCTGAGAGGTAAAATAAACTTAAGCATGCCGTCCTTCGGATTGGACGTTAAGCGATGGTCCCGAGCCTGCACGACGTCAGTTACTCGATAATATATACTAACTCGAAGTGGATCCATGATCCAATGAGGAGATGATTCAATTTTCAACGAAATCGATGTAAGAAGGATATGTACAAAAAATTTAGTATGATTCAGAAGTCCCTGAAAAACTGATTGATCAAATCGGTGGATTGGCTTCAGAGGCTTCAGAGGCTACAGAAACCTTAGTTTATTATCATCTCTTAAACTTACATAAGTTTGGAGTGTAGCTCCTTTTCTTCGGGACTCTCTGGCAGTTCGCTCTCGAAGGAGGCCAACATGGCGGCTGAAACACGAACAGAACACAAATGTATTTATTATACAGGGTGAATTGAAAGGGACAAATTGAATTGAAAGAGACAACTTGAAGGACTGATGTGAAATTAAATATAGGGGAAATTAAAATATTAAATTAATATAATCAAATAAGTCCGATTTTATCCAAAATTTACCCGCAACATATTTTACTTCCCCAGCTGTACAAAAATAGGGGCAAAATCAGTCGATAATTCGATGTTTTGTTTTCAATTTCATGTTACCCGACCTCCAGATTCAAAATATGGAAAAAAAAAACTAATCTCAGGAAAACTACAAATGTTCACAGAAAAAACATTAAAGCGTAGTCAAGGTCCAAGCAGTAGATTTTCCGAGAAAACGTTGGAATAAAATCATTATTCATTTTCTTTTCTAGAAGGATTAAGTTAGGGGTGCGTTCCGAACCCTTCCTTTAAAACCGCATCTCATTCAGGACATTAGGTATACTCGTATTATCAACATTTACTATCAGTTTTCCCCCCTTAAATTTTCATTAGTTACTACTACTCCAGCCATCTGTATGTTCTAAATTCTGTACATTTAACGCATAATTTTGTTGATCACAATGTTCATCTGGTAAATAAAAATTTTATAAAAAAAAAAAAAAAAGAGGTGAGACAAAAATTCTTATAACTATCGTTGTAATGTATGTATCGACAAACCCCTAATAACTACCGTTGTAATGTATGTATCGACAAACCCCTAATAACTACCGTTGTACCGTTTATCTGGGAGGTAAAATAAACTTAAGCACGCCGTCCTTCGGATGGGACGTTAAGCGATGGTCCCGAGCCTGTACGATGTCAGGTACTCATTAAAGACACCTACGCTAGATGAATAAAAATTTAGGGTAGGCAAAATTTAGGCTCCCACAGTAGAGTCGGGCTCATGTCCACCAGAGTGACGAAAGAGCGCTCTGGTAGTAGGCGCTATGACCTCGTAGTTAAAGCCCGGGCATGAGTCATAAAACCTAACCTACCGTTGTAATGTATGTATCGACAAACCCCTAATAACTACTGATGTATTGAATTTATCGACACAAAACTTGGTATGAGGATTTAGGAGCTCCCATGTAGGTAAATGAATATATTCGCGCAAATGATCGACTTGCTATGGAGAGGGAGCGAAATATTAATATATTAATTCAATCTGGGGAAGTACATCACCAGTGATTCACCATCGACATTTTTATATATATATTTTTTTATTTGTTAACTTAATTTTCCAACAGGAAATTTATTTATCCGAAAAAATAAAATGTAGTACCTCCTGTAGGTACTTTTGATGACGTAGAGATAGACGTAATACAAAAACTCCAATAACTGCTCATGTAATGATTGTATTTTTAAACAATATAAATACAAAACCAAATTAAGACGAAGAATATCAGAAACACAACTCAAAAACACTTTAAACTAACAAAGTAATGAACGGATAAACATCTAAAGATTTTCAATCAAATAGTTAAATTGGGTTCAATGAGAGAGCGGAAACTTAGTTTATTTATTATAAATACATTAAATTGCCGGTGAATCACCGACTTATTATATTTGTAATCAGGGGGTTGTAAAACAAGAAACTCAATATACAATTTCATATATTTGGGGTGTAATAACAAAATACATATTAAATTATTCAAAATGAAACACCAAAAGGGGTGAAAAATTCTTACGGGGGGTCTTGTTACTTTTCACACAGTTTGCTTGGAATGGATGCAGATCAAAGTGAACATTGTTTAATGATCTCAAATGTAAAATTTTCCTGGAACTTCCTCATTATTTTGTATGATATTCGTTCCATTCAACTTGAAAATAAATTAAAAATTAATACAAAAACTTATTTTGTGAATCGCCAGCTATGTACTTCCCCACGTCGAATTAATCATATAAATGTTTGCTCTCGCTCCAAAAACATTTCGCTCCGAAAAATAAGGGCTCTTGAAAGATTATACTAAATTTTTTGTGTCGATACATTCATTCTATCAGGTATTAGAGTTCTTGTGTTAAGCCTCCCTTCTAATCTCCTCTTCCCTTTGGTCGATTTGGCTGAAAATAAATAGATGTTGGAGGGTTCTGGATTCACATTGAAAATATCGGGTCGATACATTTTTTCTATCGGGCATACACATAGGCGGATATTTTTTTTTTCTTATTTGAAATCTAGAGGTCGGAAAACATTAAATTCCGTTGGAAACTCCGCATCGAATTTTGGACCGATTACATAACTTTCTCTATACTTCGCATAGATGAGAAAATAATAAAAAAGTCGTCGGTGAATCACCAACATATTGTCTTAGTTACTTCCCCAGCAGAAATTAAGGAACTTAAATAGGGGCTTCTGAATCTGAAATTTTGCCTTAATTCTTTCATTACATCGTCAGTTATGACAGTTTTTAAGTCGAATTATTCGGCAGTTGATTCCCCTCCTCTGATCTGTTCCTTTTCTTCGGCTGATAGCGCTGAAAAAAACACAAAAACCTCAATAACTGAATGTATCGATGCGAAATGATATAAGGACGACACATATCAATTTTCACCCAAATCGGCCAAAGGCAAGTGGTGAATAAAAGGAAGCCCCAACTCAAAAATCCTACATAATTGTCGATATAACGAACGTATCTATTGAAAAAAAATGTGACTTTTGTGAAGGTTTTTGGGATTGAGCAGAAATTTAACTTGTGTATCCTTCCTATTATATCGTTGGTCAATTGTCGAGAATGTTTTTGGAACAGACTGACCCTGGTTGTTCTTCTTCCTATTACATCGTTGGTCAATCTTTGGTTACTTGTCGAGAATGTTTTTGGAACGGACTGACCCTGGTTGTTCTTCTCCTTCCTGTTATATCGTTGGTCAATCTTTGGTTATTTGTCGAGAATGTTTTTGGAACAGACTGACCCTGGTTGTTCTTCTCCTTCCTATTATATCGTTGGTCAATCTTTGGTTATTTGTCGAGAATGTTTTTAGAACAGACTGACCCTGGTTGTTCTTCTTCCTATTATATCGTTGGTCAATCTTTGGTTACTTGTCGAGAATGTTTTTGGAACGGACTGACCCTGGTTGTTCTTCTCCTTCCTGTTATATCGTTGGTCAATCTTTGGTTATTTGTCTAGAATGTTTTTGGAACGGACTGACCCTGGTTGTTCTTCTCCTTCCTATTATATCGTTGGTCAATCTTTGGTTATTTGTCGAGAATGTTTTTGGAACAGACTGACCCTGGTTGTTCTTCTCCTTCCTATTATATCGTTGGTCAATCTTTGGTTATTTGTCGAGAATGTTTTTGGAACAGACTGACCCTGGTTGCCTCCGAACAATAGATAGTGATTACTCCTACTGTTCCATTTTCAACTGTTGAAATATTTGGTCTGGGCTCAACGTTGAACTGTTTATTGAGTGGGTCTGAAGACAAGGTATGTAGAAAAGCTTTTTACAGAGGCGAGGGAAGCAAAACGGCGAATATTGTAAAAGTTTTGATGGGAAACAAAGAGAAAGAAAGAATAAAGAAAAGAAAAGGCGGGAGGGTTGAAATATTTAAAAAAAATAATAATAACTTTATTATTATTTGACCTGGAGGAAAATGTAATAATCATTTTGTTCGAAGAAACTAAGATACTGACTAATGAAATAGTTTATAGTTAATTATTTTGACTACAAGGTCATATCGCCTACTACCAGAGCGCTCTTTCGTCCTAATTTTTTCTTCACCTGGGGTAGGGGTCTTCAACGAGTACCTGATATCGTACAGGCTCGGGCCCATCAGAAGGACAGCATGCTTAAGTTTTTTCTTACCTCCCGGATAAAATAAAATAAAATGCCTTGACCGGGTTTCGAACCCGCGATCTTGAGTTCAGTAACCAAGCACGAATACCATTGAGCTGTCGGCGGCCTCTGAAATAGTTTATTATATAATGTAAAGATATATTGAAAAAATTCAGAGGGCGCCGGTAGCTCAGTGGTATGCGTGCTCTTCTGAGCTCAAGAGCGTGGGTTCAAAACCAATTAGTTAATTTTATCTGAAAGGTAAAATAAACTTAAGCACGCCGTCCTTCGGATTGGACGTTAAACGATGGTCTCGAGCCTGTACGATGTCAGGTACTCGTTAAAGACCCCTGCCCTAGGTAAATAAAAAATTTAGGGTAGGCAAAATTTAGGACTCTCACAGTAGAGTCGGGCTCATCCGCCAGAGTGGCGAAAGAGCGCTCTGGTAGTAGGCGATATAACCTCGTAGTTAAAGCCCGGGCATGAGTCATAAAACCTAACCTAACCTTCAAAAAATTCATCGGTGAATAACTGGCAATGTACTTCCCCACCAAGAATTATTTACGTTTTCGCTCTCCCTCCAAAATCAATTGACAGTTTGCGTTAGAAAGTAATAGTTGACTTACATAGCAGCTTCTGAATCATCACTAAAGTTTGTGTAGATTTCTTGCAAAAATATTCTCGACAAATAATCAACTGTCCCCCTCAACCCTATTAAATTCATTTAGACTGGGTATTAGAAAGTCACTCTCAGAATGACGTGGTACAATAAAACAAAAAAAACAAGGAGGTTCTTGGATTTTTGTTTCGCCTTTTTGCACTCTAAATCAGAGGAAATTACTGGGCTATGACTCAACAAAGGTCGCATTTGTGACTAAGTATATATATAGTATATAGTATATATATATATATATATATATATATATATATACATGAATATCAATAATAATAATAATAATAATACAAAAAGTAGGCATTTTATTCAGTTCAGAATTGTTTATTCATTTAATTGATGGGCGAATGCACATATGTAGGCGAAACTGAAAAGTTGTAAGATTTTTATATTTTCGTTGCACAAAATGAACTCGGATATTACATACAGTAGGAAGAAATTTCCGCAACTGACTTGGTGAAATCAAGGTTTGAACGGCAAAAAAAATTTAAACACGAAACATAATTCTATAGTGATCTTCACGTCAACAAAATACCTTTAGATATAATCCCATTCGCATCAAAGTTGAAAAATATAATTCCTAACTTTTGAAGTAAACGCATTTCATATCTTTATCATATATATAAAGCTGAAAATGTCTGTGCGTTGTACCGCTATAACTCACGAACGGCTTGATGGATTTGATTAATTTTTTTTTTTATTTGTTCGTCATCGTCTGTGGAAGGTTATAGGAGTATTAGTACCTCAATATCTGGTCCATCCAAGCATCCACCCACGCAATCTTTGTAACTCAAAAACCACTGCAACGATTAATGAGAAATCTTTTTGAATAAATTAGTTTTAGCTCCAAAGCTAGCGTTACTACAGTTGAAGGACTATAAGCCTTATTCCATATGAATAATTGAAAATTATAACATCATGAATGTACTGTCGAGGAACTGAATAGCCTTATAGGAGATATTGGGAGAAAAGTCAAAGTTCCCCGGGCAACGTCGGGTATTACTGCTAGTACATTATAATTGTTGTAGAAAAATGTATCATATCATAATGTAGTGTGAATCTCCAAATATTATCTATATACTCCAATTAATAAAATATAGTATATCATATAACACAATGCATAACGAGTAATAAAATGTTTAAAAAAATAAGAATAACAACACAAGAGAGTAAGCGAAAAGTCAATATAATAAATATTGTTCTATTCGTTCTCTTATTCGTTATTAATATTGGTTATTTATTGTTTTTTCATTATTTTTTAAATATTAGTATTATTAATAAAAATGTGTGTTTTTTTAAAAATATTGTCTATTTCACAAAATATATGGAGTATTTTCGATATTGCTATACCATCTTCAGCCATCTTGGTTCACTTCTGTTAAGTAATTTATCCATGTCATAGTATGGCTTCTGTCTGCATCATATAGGTTTCCTGGCCATTCAACCTTCATTACAATAGAATGTCCATCTAGAAGCTCTTTTTTATACTAAACCCTCTCAAAACATCGGTCCATAGTGCTGTTTCGTTCTAATCTGAAAGCGGACAATGTTTTTGTAACTGACTGAAAAATGTCAACCTCCACTCAGCCTATTGAGAACTGAACTGCCTCAGGGTCTTTTCCAATAACGACACAAAGTGTGAGGGGAGGGGGGGGGGGGGGGGGGAAGGGAGTGTTCCAATTGGGGAAAGTGTGGACACAGATGACACAGCTAAAATGCTATTATGTCTAATGGTGTCTCTGTGACGGCGGGAAATTCAAAATCATGAAATGAAATGAAAATAAAATCAGATAGAAATAAGGATAAACAAATCATATTAAAATAAATGTGGAACAAAGTTAAAATTATAAAGTAAAAAATAATAGCAAAAACAAATATAGATGACGGGAAGGGTCACTGAGAGAAAGAGAGAGAAAATAAAAATTAATAAAATAAAATAAATAAATAATGTGTGTCACACACCCTCATACATGCATTTATTTACAGTTATATATCCAAAATCACACCTACAGTATTCGGCATGGAACTGAAAGAAACAAATAAAAATAAAAAGAAAGGAATGAATACTTATAAAATAAAAATATATAATGACTAAAAAAGTGGGATCCAACTGGGATGATGAAACTGTCAAGTAACATCAGTCCAGCTGTAGACAGAGAGACTCATGGGAAGACGAGAACTATCCCTTAGGATGCTAGCCTTGGGAATCAGACGTTTGATGAGTCAGGAGGTGCTCGAAGAGCAGGGATTTAAAAGAAATAAGCATGGCGTATCTGGAAAGGGAGAGAGTTCCAGGAAGATACAGTTTTTAATTTAATTTAAATTATTTATTATAATTCTTACGGAAGTGTCTTTTTCACGACGATATTTCAGGAAGTTCTTACGTCCCTTCATCAGGCCACAATGTGCGATATATAGAAAAGAGAACAAAAAAAAAAAAATAAATAAAAATATATATAATGTATTATAATAATAAAAATATATAAAAATAAATAATAATAATTCATAAAATAATAAACCAAGAGAAATAAAATAAATTAGTAATAAAAATGATATTGTTAATTAAAAAATATTAAACAAAACGAAGAATTTGACAGACCATAGGGAAGGAGTAGAGGAATTCTACCAAAAAATAAAAATGAAAGCTATCAGTGACTAGGGAGTGTCACCACTGGGGGATTTCTCCCCTCATGACATTTTGACATTGCCATTACCTCTTTAATAAGCACATTCGTTGTATTTATTTATTTATTTGTATACAATTTAAAAAAAAAAAAAAAAAAAAAAAATGATTATGGATATTATGCATCAAATAATGTTTTTGGATATGAAACACTATTTTTAAATCACTGTTATTTTATTAATTTCAATCATTGAGGAAAAATTCCGTTTCCGAAAGGGTTTCCTCCAACATAAACATTTTCAGTTGAAGTTAATTTTTTTTAAATTGTATCTATTGACTTCAAGAAGCGGGGAAGGGCATTAAAAAAATTAATACCTTTATGAGTTATATTTTTTTCAAAAAGAGAAGAGCAATGTTTAGTTATTCGAAAAGCTTCTTATGACGTAGGCAAAAGCAGAATTTTAAGTTTTATAAATATTTCCCTGCAGCTTCTTTGATTAATATTATTTATTATTCTTAGTGTTTTTATTGAACTCCGTTATAAAATTGCATTGACTGATTTGGAAAGAGCAGAAATCAAGGCTAAAACTTCTAGTTTTAATACCACATATAATTTGGCTAATTATGATTTAATAAATGAAACTGCATATTTTAATGATAATTTAAAGATTGAAGATGTTAGCTGGATGTTTAAAATAAGAACGGAATTATTAAATTTGAATTATAAAAGGCACTACAAAGAGGATCAACAAATAAGTTCATTGTGTGCTACAGATGAAGTAGAATCAGTTTTTCATTTTATGTGCAGTTTTTCGGCCTTGCGGAAATATAGGATTATATATTTTAGTCATGATTATTTGTCAAAATATGAATTGTTGCGGTATTTGAATGGTGAAAGCTGGTCTGTGGTTCTGAAGTAATGTAAGGTCATTTAGACTTTTTACTAATTAATCTAAAGTAGAAAATTATGAGTAGAGTATTTCAATTATATTATTTTTTGTATTTAAAATGTAAAGGCAGGCATTATTTTTATTTTTAGTTATTTACTTCCTTATTTTTTTTTAAATTATGCTACTTGAATCTTTTGTCATATACTGACAATAAAGTAAAAATTATATATTCATATGTGATAGTAAGATGTTGTGGGACGAGATTTCTAATAGAAATAAAAGACGTTGTCTTCCCACTGTTTTATTTATACCAGAACCGGTTTTCGACGCAACAGCGTCATCATCAGTGGTTCATCCACCCACACAGCACAGCGGTGTGCTGTGTGGGTGGATGAACCACTGATGATGACGCTGTTGCGTCGAAAACCGGTTCTGGTATAAATAAAACAGTGGGAAGACAACGTCTTTTATTTCTATTGTAAAAATTATAGCCTTTGAACTTCCCCCGATGGTATGTACCAGGGGTATCTGACAAAATGTTATCCATAATTTTGAATTGTATTTGTATTTTTGGCAAAGTAATAAAGACAGTTTATTATTATTATATTATTCTTGGTGCTTTCATTTGAAGACGAAAAAAATTAATACTCAAGTTACAACCTTCCCAATATATTAAACCATAAAATTATAAAAATAATAAGATAATAGGCGACAATATAAAGTTCTGGAGTATGTTGAACTGAGAAATACTGTATAAAACAGGTTTTGTTCAATATATAATTTCACGAATCACATCTTTCGAACATCTGATAAAATGGAAATATTTTTGTAGTGAGAACCTGAAGCGAGGACAGCAGCTTTATAGGGGGAGGGCTTATCGGCTAAGTCAACAGCCTCCTAAATCGGTCCATGCAGAGAATACAAAATAGGACCAAGGATCCACTCTTGAGGAACTCCTGACGTTCATAATGCCACGTCAGTCAACTAAACAAACGAAAATATTCCATTCTCTCTTAGAATCTATTGATGTGATTTGGAAGAGAAAAATAACATATGTTGTGACCATAAGTGAATTTTCTTATACCAACCACGTTTTCAGAGATTACTCTACCCTCTCTATGGTTCAATCGATACCACAGAGTATCTCTATATTCACAAATGGTATCGATTAACACTTTCGATAATACTTAAGTAACAAATGAACACTCGTATCAATTGAATCGAATACTTTAACTACGAGGTCATATCGCCTACTACCAGAGCGCTCTTTCGTCACTCTGGTGGACATGAGCCCAACTCCACTGTGGGATTCCTAAATTTTTATTCACCTAGGACAGGGATCTTTAACGAGTACCTGACATCGTACAGACTCGGGACCATCGCTTAACGTCCCATCCGAAGGACGGCGTGCTTAAGTTTATTTTATCTCCCAGATAAAATAAACTAAAAGTGTCTAAGGTAGGGTTTCGAACCCACGTTCTTGAGCTCAGAAGAATATAATATATATAATAATAAAAAACACGATAAAATTTGAAAGGTATAAATGAGATATTGTAGTGGGCATAAGAAACAAATAAATCAAATTGAATAAGATAAAATTATATTATTAAAAACTTACTGAAAATAATAAAAAGTCCTATAAAATAAACATACAATTTAATTTATACTTACAAAGAAGTTAAAACTATAATATTTCACTTTTTTAAATCACTTTTTGCAAGTCGCTGAGATCGAATCGTTCTTAGTGTAATAAATCCACACTTTTGCCGTGAAACGAAAGTACTCCCAAAGTATATATATTTTGTGAAATAGACAATATTTTTTTTTTAATTTACATTTTCTTTTTTTAATAAGAGTTTCACAATATCTCTGCAAAAAAGTGTTAAATATTATAAAGTTTTTACGCTACTGTATTCGGACATGATCATTCGATAGAAAGATTAACAAAATAGTTAAGTTAAATGTTAAAAAAAGGGGAGGCATGATGACGGGGCGGCGGGCTAGAGCATGGGGGTTTGGTCGCATGGTCTCACCTTGGTTTGCGGGTTTGAATCCCGTCCTGGAACTCCCTCCCGGGGCCATGTATGTCGTAAATAACTAGGTAAAACCATTATAAGAGTCATGGCTAAAATGCATCGTATTGGAGGCAAAAAAAAAAAAAAGTCGAAGAATCGTGGTTATTAGATTTTTTGAGTCAAGCCCCCTCCAATTCCCGACTTTAACTTGGCTGAAAATAGGCCTCGTTATAGGGTTTTAAATTTAAATATAAAATTACATGTCGATACATTCATTACATTGGACTGTTATTGGGCTATTTTGAGTTAGTTAGCCCTCTGAGTATGTTCTTTATGAATATATTAATACTTTAAATAGATTTCAATGGAATTCAATGGATTTTTTCTAGCCTTTTTGTAAACAACAACAGCTGTGAATATTTTTATCGAAAAAAAGTCGAAGTTTGTACGTTAGAAAACTGAAAAAAAACGGCTCAAAAAAAGTGGTGTCCGATGGTAAACCGAAAAGGGCTTCGCCCAGTTTTTTACATTTGAAATCGAAAAATTCTATTTTGCGCGAGAATTTTGTCTCTCAATTGATTTCAATAGGGATTTCGTTTTTCGGTGATTATTCCTCCGTGATATGTTCGATTTCACATTTTTTTTTTAGTAAACTATCGTCACCGTGTCCACTACCATCGTGGCAAATTTCAATGTGATCGGTAAAGGGGTTTAGGAAGAGTACGAGTCCAATAAAATACATGAGTCGCCTAAGAAAGAGCTTCGTAAACTCAGCTCAATAAATTTCGCATCAATACAATTCTCTCTGGAGTCATATCACGCAGACAGAAATTTTGAAATTTCAGAAAACATGAAATTTTATTGAAAACTCAATATAAAATTTCAGAACTATTACATAACTTCCCCTATACTTTATATAGCTAGGGAAATAAAAAAAAAATAGCAATGCACACACTAATTATAGCTAAAATACATAAAAGTCTGAAAGTCATATATTTTTTCATAGCTAAGTCTAATTACCAAATTAAACTATAGTTATTACTGCATGGAGGCGTATACAGAATTTTATATCGGAGGATGGGGGTGACATAAACTTCCTGGGTATTCATTATTAACTACTTTGGTATGATAGAATATTAGTAGGTACTAAAACTTTCTTCTTATAATTTTTTTCCAAACTTCAACAAAAAAAGTTTATAACCCCCGTTCCTCCATTTTTCATTTTAAAATTAAAATTCTTTCACTATAAATATATATTTTTTTTATAGTACATATAGTTAAGAACGACCTACTTTCGAAAAAAAATAAATATTAGTTGAATCACCAGCAGTGTACTTCCCCAGAACGAATTAATTAACTTTTCGCTCCCCCTCCCAAAACCTCATACTAAGTTTTTTGTCTATTAATTCATTACTAATTATTAATTAGTTATTAGGGTAAATGAATTGAGCCTCCTCCCCGGAACAACCCCTTCCTTTCTGAAATTTATTTCGGTACATCAGAAGTTATTGGGGTTTTCGATCCCCCTTCCCCTTCTAAGAATTCATCTAGAAAATTAATAAGTGTTGCTTTGAATTTTGAATTTACGTTTAAAATTTTGTGTCGATACATTCATTCTATTGGCACTTATTACAGTATTTATCTTAAGCTCTCTCTTTCATCTTCCTACCCTTGAGGGCGCCGGTAGCTTAGTGGTATGAGTGTTTGTCTTCTCAGCTCAAGAGCGTGGGTTCGAAACCCGACCGAGGCCCTTAGTTTATTTTATCTGGGAGGTAAAATAAACTTAAGCACGCCGTCCTTCGGATGGGACGTTAAGCGATGGTCCCGAGCCTGTACGATGTCATGTACTCTTTGAATAAAAATATAGGGTAGGCAAAATTTAGGACTCCCACGGTAGAGTCGGGCTCATGTCCACCAGAGTGACGAAAGAGCGCTCTGGTAGTAGGCGATACGACCTCGTAGTTAAAGCCCCGGCATGGGTCATAAAACCGAACCTAACCATCCTACTATTTGGTCGATTTGGTTGAAAAACAATAGGCGTCTTCGTTAGAAGGTTCTTGATTCACATATAAACGAAACATATGAAGAAACTGAAGAATTTTGATGGCATACTAGAGGAAAAAACGTATATATTATATATTAATAGTATATAATTATAAATTCATAGTCAAATTAATATATAAAAATTTCCTTGGCAGGGGTCGTACTGGTTTTGGAGGGGGATCAAAAAGTTAGTTGATTAATTCGTTCTGGGGGGTATATTTTTTTTTCATTCTTGGAATCAGGTCGGTAAACATGAATTCCGTTGATAAGTACATATCGAATTTCTGATCGATTACATAACTGCCCCTAAAACCTAGTAATGGGTATACAGAGACGGCGGAGGTGCTCATATGAACTCTGACAGGCTCATATCCTCCTCAATATTACCTTGCATCTGATATTTTGACTAATGGTTCACACATCCCTTACTCTTGTCAGTCAAACTAATAAGTGCTATACCACTCTGTTACTTAGTTAATGTACAATACAAGGTCATATCGCCTACTACCAGAGGTACTATTCTTTCGTCACTCTGGTGGACATGAGCTCGACTCTACTAAGGGAGTCCTAAATGTTGCCTAAACTAAATTTTAATTTACTTAGGGTAGGGGTCTATGTCTCTAGCGAGTACCTGATATCGTACAGGCTCGAGACCATCGCTTGACGTCACATCCGAAGGACGGCGTGCTTAAGGTTATGTTTACCAACCACATAAAATAAACTCGCTATTATAAGTGCATATACCACAAACCGTACGGCCTTCGAAAAAAAGTCTAATTTTCTCTACAACAGTCATTTGATGAGTTTTGATTTGTTTAATAAATACAAGCTAAGCAAATTTTATCGGGAGGAAGGACTGTGAGTGGAGATTGAGAATATGTGACCTATGTCCATTTGCATATCAATTAAAAATCTAAGTATAGATTAAATTCAATTAAATGAATAAAGAATACTGTACTGAATAAAATGCCAAGTTTTGTGATATTATTATTAATGATATTGGTACCATTCTGGGAAGTTTGCTGTGTGGACCTCAAGGGCCGCGCTTAATTACAAATGCCACCTTTGCAGAGTCATAATACATGGCCCAGTAATTTCCTCTGATTTAGGGTGCAAAGAGGCGAAACACACACATCCGAGAACCTGCTTGTTTATTTTTTAATGACTGTTCAAGTTGCCTTAGAAAATTCCGTAGAGTCACTAGTATAGGATGGAAAATGTAGTTGTCCACACAGGTTGTAGACATCATGCAGACAACGTATAGAGAACTTTTTGTGTCTATGACAGAATCCAGGTATAGTATAATGAAGAATGTGGACTGGAGTTCTAGAGAGGGAACTGGGTGGTACTAGGGGACTGTGTGGGTTGGAGAGAACGATTGTTCTTATCAGACGGAACTGAGGGGGGGAGCTACACAGAACATCACTCTCAAACCTCCCTGGGTTATATCATTCATAGTCATATACCTGCCATGTTGCTACGAGTCCTCAAAACACGATATAAGTGCTATAAGGTTTAGGGTCCTCTGGGTAGGCACAATTTAGTATCCGGGTTTTAACTACGAGGTCAAATCGCTCTTTCATCGCTCTGGTGGACATAAGCCGAACCCAAATTTATTCACCTCCTGGATAAAAAACCAAGAGGCCTTAGGGGAGGGTTTCGAACCCTTTCTGGAGCTCAGAAGGCTAGCACGCTATCTCTGATCTATCAGCGCCCTCAAAGGACTGACAGTGTAAGTAGAGATAAGGCTAAAATGAATTTGAAATTTGATTGGTGAAATTTTTTTTTTTTAAATATTATATTTAAATTTAAATCCAAGAAGGCCAGATTACGCCTGTATAATATTACTAAAATATATTACTGAATATATTTAGCTCAGATAAAGTTTCGCCTATTCATAGAGGTTAGGTTAGGTTTTATGACTCATGCCCGAGCTTTAAATACGAGGTCATATCGCCTACTACCAGAGCGCTCTTTCGTCACTCTGGTGGACATGAGCCCGACTCTACTGTGGGAGTCCTAAATTTTGCCTACCCTAAATTTTTATTCATCTAGGGTAGGGGTCTTTAACGAGTACCTGACATCGTACAGGCTCGGGACCATCGCTTAACGTCCCATCCGAAGGACGGCGTGCTTAAGTTTATTTTACCTCCCAGATAAAATAAACTAAGGGCCTCGGTCGGGCTACGAACCCACGACCTTGAGCTCAGAAGTCAAGTACGCATACCACTGAGCTACCGGCGCCCTATTCATAGATAGATAGATATGTAAATTGGCAAGATTTTGTCGAGTCCCGCTTTTTTGACCCCTTATCCAGCGTTTGAATGGTCGATTTCTCGCAAATCAGTTGTTTCTGAAGTGGCGATATTACTAACTAGTGTTTCATTACACTCCATGCTGTGCGGGTGACTGACGAGTCAATTTTTTTATTTTTTATTTTTTGTTACTCAATACCCTGATGCTTTAGTTACTTTTTATTATGAAAACTGTGAAATCCTGGTGAAAAATATATATTTTTCATTGTTTACATCCCCCCCCCCACCCTTTAATTTAGCTAATATCGTCATTAATTATGATGTTTTGGACATCTAAAATTTCGCGTCGATACATCATTACTTCGGCAGTTATTGGGGTTTTTCTGTTAAGTCCCAGCCAGGGGACTATTCAACAAACTTTCACAAGGAAGACTATATTTTTTGAACAAATAATACAAGTTTTCACTTACCATCCTCGTTGAGAACTGGAGTTGCCTGAAGGTAAGTGATCACTTTTGGAGACTTTGGGAACGGACAGTGGACCTGTTTCCATGTGATGAACTCAGTCACTTGTTTGGCCAATTGCCAAAATTTCTCAAAGTTTATATGACCATTCGGTAATCTGAAAATGGAAAAAAATTAATATATATATGTTTTAAAATCCAGGTTACACATAAATATTGTGACAAACTTCCTTATTTTTGAGTCTTCTTATGACCTATAAAATAATATGGTGGCCTCTTTTTCTCAAGACCAAATTTCCCTGACATTTCCCGGTAATATTTGACATTTTTCCCTGACTTTATGTTATATCATGAAATTATTTAAAAAATAAAAAAGCCCGTTAAATTGACTGACGTATGTACATCAATGTAAACAACCTATGTAAAAAAGTATTCGAAAATAAAATAAGATGGAGACTTTCCTGTAAATACATTCCGTTACTATTGATCTGAATATTAAAAAATTAATAGATAAATAAATAAATTATTAATTATAATGGGAATGCGTAAAGAGCTGGTTCAAAGTTCTTTTTCTTCTTCTAACGATTCTGCAAAGCAATTTGATATTTTTCTCGATAAAAGAAGCCCATTTTTCGAGATATTATAGTGAAAACTATGAAAAAATAAGTGAGTTTCTGCGGTTAAGCCTCCACATTAAGCTCCTCCATCCGTTTTGTCGATTTGGGTATAAATTTGGGTGTCGTCGTTAGAGAGTTCTGAATTCACATATAAAATTTCATATCGATACATTTTTAAAGACCAGACATTAGTCATAATAAATAACTAACTACTATTCTGCAGACAGTCGAAGATGTTCCTGGGAGGGGAGTCCAAGGTGTTGAAGGATGGGATCCTGAACCTCAAAAGGAACGACCTTCGGCAACTGACTGGAGTTCTCACAGGACATGGTCAGTTCAATAGGCACCTACACACTGTGGGAGTCAAGGACAGTTCTACCAGCGATAGATGTGGGGAAGAAGACGAAACGGCGGCACACTTCCTGGGCATCTGCTCAGGATATGCGCGAACGAGATTCCGCATCTTTGGTGGAGATGTAATCGCAGAGGAGGACTTTAGAATATTAGACCACGGGAGCATTCTCAGGTTCATTAAGGAAACTGGGAGACTGAGCACTTCATGAAGGGCTTGGTTTAGATAGTACAAACATACAGGTAACAAAATAAGGGATAAGAGCATTGGATGCTTAGGTCCATAGGTGTAAAACACCAGCCCATCATAATATATATCTAATATCTACCTACTTACAAAATAAGGCACTCATGGCATAGTTGATGAAGATCAGAGGCAAACAGTGAAAATAAAGGTATGACAATACAGTTGGGGAGGTCGTCTTTGTTGAAGCGTGCACCGGCTGCTCGGAGACAACTTCTGTAGCTGCAGTAGTCATCCAGTGGGGACACCTCACGCTCCAGAGAACTTAGCTCAGTTCGATCCACCTGGCTCCACTGTCAACAGACAATACTCGGTAAGATAAATAGCCCAGCCACACAAGCAATGAATATTTATTTAAAAAACAACAAATAAAAACGTCGTCGGTGAATCACCGGAAATGTACTTCCCCGGAGCGTAATAATCAATTTAGTTTTTATTTTCTGGCTAACTTTCAATAATTGATTTACATAGGGGCTTCTGAATCCTCACACTAAACTTTGTGTCGATAAATTTAATACATCGACAGTTATTAGGGTTTTTGAGTTGAGGGGCCCCTAATTTCCCCCTTTCCTTCTGCCAATTCCGCTGAAAATTAATAAATGCCGTCCTTATGGTGAGTTTAATTTCACATTTTAAATGTTGTATCGACATAGTCACTACAACAGCAATATTAGAGTTTTCGAGTTTAGCCTCTCCCCTAATCTCCCCGTTACCTTTGGCCGATTTGGCTGAAAATCGATAGGTGTTGTCCATATGATGTTCAGTTCACACATATAAAATTTCGTATCGATACAATCATTTTATCAAGGATGGATTGGGGGGAGGCTTGAATAAAAAACTGAGTAAAGTAAGTTTTAGTTTCACATATGAAATTTTATGTCGATACATTGCAGTTATAGAATAGAATGGTTTTTATTAAAAGAAGAAAAATAACATAATTCCAAGAAATATACAAAGAAAAAACAACACTTAGACTATAGCCATTTAGGCCGTCAGTCGGAGTTGGCATTACAGATATTTGATAATGAAGAACAAAAAATATTTGCATATATAAATAAATGAAGAGAATAAATAATCATCGTTAAATTCCTTTAAAAAAATATGTAAACATAAAACATACAAAAATAATAATACGAAAATTTATTTATTTATTTACAACGACAACATTAGTCACTAGTGATTGTGATGATGTGCTGTGACAAGTGTGTCGCTGTACTGCTGAGGTACGTGACCGAAGAGGAGTCCAGTCTAGTTCTGGAGCAGGTCCCTCTGCCATGCCCGCTTTAGACGTCTTGGCGGATTTGTGGGGAGACTGTTCGTTGATAATTGGAGAATAAGTGGATTGGCGTGATGATGGAGTTTGTCGTGAAAATTTTGATATCGTGTCTTGATAACAGAAGTTACAAATGGGATGTTGAGGTCATTATGTAATGTGAGGTTGGAAACGTAAAATGGGGCATTGGCAATGTGGCGTAGTATGATGGATTGTAATGACTGAAGGCGTTGTATGTTTGATTTTTTGGCTGATCCCCATATCTCGATGCCGTAAGTCCAGATGGGTTTTAGTGTAGTGTTGTAAATGTGAAGTTTGTTTTCAAGCGATAATGTCGATCGTCGTCCGATGATTGATTTCAGTCGTCCAAATCGTCTTTTGAGGTCTGTGCGTTTCAGTCTGATATGAGTTGTCCAAGTTAAACGTCTGTCTAAATGAAGTCCTAGATATCGGACTGTGTCTGATGCAGGAATGGGCTGGTTGTTAATGTAAACTGGTGGACAAGTGTTGTGTCTGAGGGTAAATGTGGTTTGCAGAGATTTGTCTCTATTAATTTTTAGTCTCCATTTGTTGGCCCAATCTATTAGCTGGTGTAAATGTTCCTGTAAGTGTGAGCTTGCTTGTGTTGGGTCTGAATGTGTTGAGAGAATGGCTGTGTCGTCTGCGTATGTAGCGAGTAGTGTATTGTCGTGTTGTGGAATGTGTGCTGTGTAGAGAGAGAAGAGTAGGGGACTGAGGGAACTTCCTTGGGGGACTCCAGCTTTGACCTCCAAAAAATGTGATGAGGAAGATCCCTCAGATACCCTAAAGTTTCTGTTCTCTAGGAATGACTTAAGTATTAAATAATATGTGTGAGGAAGGTGAGTTTTAAGTGTGTAGAGCAGGCCTTGGTGCCAGACACGATCAAACGCTTTTTCAATGTCCAGAAATACGCCTGTGCAAAACTCTTTTCTTTCAAAGCTGGTGGCGATGTAATCGACCAAACGATGGCACTGGTGTATTGTCGAATGTCTTTGTCGAAAGCCAAATTGATGGTCTGGGAGAAGGAATGAGAAAATAAAATAAAGACATGTATTAAGTTATTAAACTACCGTTGAAATTAATGTATCGACATAAAATTTCATATGTGAATTCAAGGCCCCATAAGGACAACACATCAATTTTCAGCAGAATCGGCAGAAGGGAAAGGGGGATGAGAGGGGGGCTCAACTCAAAAACTGCCAATGTATTGAATTTATCGACACAACATTTAGTATGAGGATTTAGGAGCCCTTATGTAAGTGGGGAGCGACAGTTCATTGCCGCAGAGTCACCGACGACTTCTTATATCTATTTTTGGAATATGGATGTCGGAAAACATGAACTCTATAGACAACTCCACATCGAATTTTCGACCGTGTAATATCCAAAAAGATGGATATTAATTGCTTTAATATATTTAAATAAATATAATCATCAAGATGGAAATATCAGAATTGGAAGGCAGGAAATTAGGAGGAAGTCGGGAGAAAACCATCAGCAGTCCCAAGTATGAAGGGGTGGGGGCCTGGGCAACCAATAGACGCTCAGAAGAGTCCCGGGTGGGAAAAAATGGATGCGAGCACGCACCCAGCTAGACTTCACTTCGTCAATCACCACCAAAGAAGGAGGATCGTCCACTTCTGGAGCCACCAGCAAGGAGGGAGGAGTCCACTCTGGAACCAGCCCTTGTCCATCCAACATCTCTGACCCAGGACTCAGCCGTTCACCTGACCAAAGAAGATGATGTGTTGGAGCTCACTATTGTTTTGAGACAGACATCAGAGGTTGATGGTTGAAGAAATCCAGAACCCAGCAGAAATCTCAACGAACAACGAAAAGCAACAAGGTACCTTTAGACCATAAACAATTATATATATGTTAGGAGAATAGTTTTTTTTTTGAAGGATTCTGAGTAACCATTACAAAGTTTAAGAATGTTTTTAACAAATATATTTAGTCAAATAAGCACGGCGTAATTTTTTTTTCATGTATTTTGCACCTCATGTCATTTTGATTTTTCAAAACTGTTAAGTCTTGGCGAATCCACGCAACCAAGGATATAGATAAGAATTAGAATCATATAGAATCATTATTTTTCAAGAAAATTGTTGTTTGTTTCAAGAACATTGGGGCCTCGACTATTCCGCGTATAGGACCAACTACACAGGGGTATTCGTGGCTGTAGCAAGGTACGCTGCTACAGGTTAGTGGCATCGCCCCACAAATCGGCAGCGTACGATTCTGACGCAAGTCCAGAGAGCAGCCCTTTTAAGAGTCACAAGGGCTTATCGTACTGTCTCTACGGCTGCGCTACAGATACTAGCGGGAGCCGCACCCATTGATTGGATGGGGCTGTCGCTTCGTATTTCTGTAGACGCAACACGCCCTTAGGAGCAGATATTGATGAGCCCTTACGCCTAGCCCTAGAAAAGATGCGCAGACAGTCCAGACCATTGCGCTGCAAGGACATCGTCCAGAATTGGATTGTGGAGAAATGGCAACAACGTTGGTCATGATGCTTGGATGGCCGAACGACCTACGCATACTTCCCGGAAGTTCGGGTACGCCTTGACTCCACATGGGTACAGCCTAATCACTGGACGGAAATATTATCAGGTCATGGTGATTTCAACTCCAAGCTGTTCTTCTTTCACAAGAAGAACACCCCGAACTGTTCGTGCGGCGGTATCGAGACTGCAGAACATGTGGTCCTCGAATGTCCGCTGTACGACCAAGGTAGTGTGGAGTTGATTCATGGGACAAGATCGTATTTGGGACTGGATCTATGGCAGATGGTGACGGAAACAGACTACCCGATGTTCTGCCGATTCGTCGTCTCCTGGCGCGGGTAAGATAGTAACCCCTTGATCCCCGAGCTTTGACTGAACGTAGATTGGGTGATGTTGCTGCAATGCAAGGCGCCCACTTAAAAAAAAAAATATATATATATATATTTTTGATATAAACATTAACCAACTTTACAACAGATTACATAACTTACCCTATACTTCGTAAAGCTGTGGAAGTAAAAAAAGACTAGATATCCGTCATTCAGTTTGATAGGCGAGCTGAATAGGGGTGGCAAGGCAAGGAAGAGTTTAAAGTTTTAAGGGAGGGGGGTGGGGGTTGAATTTATAAAGGTTAAGCTACAGAACTTATAAATAAACCATGAGGAGTGACAGTGTTGAAGGATAGGGGTGGGTAGGGGCGTCACAAGAAAAGTCAGAGTAGAGGCAGAGATTTACATCGAAGGCAGATGTAGGCAAACATAACCCCATGACAAGATCAACATGAAACACTAGTTATAGCCTGTGTCCCTTAGTTAACTGCCAAAGTTAGCGATAAACACTTCTCTCATACCGACACGGATCAGAGAACCCGCCAGCACTATCAAACTATCGGGCTGATTTCGTCTACTATTAGAAAAAGGTTATTTAATGGCGCGGGTTACTTTCTTGAAACCTTTTGTGAATGTCAAATTAATGATCACGAGAATTGATGTATAAACATCTGCTTTAGTTTCAAAAATTTACTGGCACATAATTGAAAACCCCAATATCCATTGGGCTCAATTCAACCCCTGACTTCCCCTTTGCTCCGCTTCGACCCAGACGTTTAAAACTGAACTAAACAAGATGCTGAAGTTAATAGAAAAAAATATATAAATGCATATAAATCACAACCCTACTTATGATCTACAGGTACCTGTAAATACGATCAATAATGTTGTAAAAATACAATAGAAATGCTCAAAAACAGCTGACATCACAGATAAAGAAGTGTGTAGTTGTGTGTGTGCGCTGCGCGTGCAACCGTCCGACACACACACTTACGCAGCATGCACATAAATGAGACTTACTCTGTGACGGTCTGACATAGCCCCTACCGAGAGCTAAGAAGTCATAAATAAGAACCCTAAATAAGGAAGTCAATGACATTATTATAATGTTGTGCATATCTACCTATGGCATTATTATAATGTTGTGCATATCTACCTATAAAGACATTATTATAATGTTGTGCATATCTACCTATAATGACATTATTATAATGTTGTGCATATCTATATATAATGACATTATTATAATGTTGTGAATATCTACCTCTAATGACATTATTATAATGTGCATATCTACCTTTAATGACATTATTATAATGTTGTGCATATCTACCTATAATGACATTATTATAATGTTGTGCATATCTACCTATAATGACATTATTATAATGTTGTGCATATCTATATATAATGACATTATTATAATGTTGTGAATATCTACCTATAATGACATTATTATAATGTGCATATCTACCTTTAATGACATTATTATAATGTTGTGCATATCTACCTATAATGACATTATTATAATGTTGTGCATATCTACCTAAAATGACATTATAATGTTGTGCATATCTACCTAAAATGACATTATAATGTTGTGTATATCTACCTATAGATAAACTAAGCAGATGGAGTATTCTGTTATCCAAACAATGGTTGGGATAATTTCAAACCGACTCTATAGAAGCCAGTTGATTTGGACTGGGTTGTCAGGAGAGGCACAACTGTGTCTTTGAGAGACGCCCGTCTCTCTAATTCCATTGAGGGCCGAGACTAACTGTGCGGGCCTCGGCGTTCTCGGCCTTGTAGACAATTGAATATTTCAAAGTTTAATAGGTCAGAGGCCGCCCGCATCTCAAGAATTGGCCCGCTGTTCGCCCCTTGACTGAACCACACTCCGCACCCACCACCAGAACCACAAATACAATATCACTCTGTCAATACCAGAACATACCCTTCTAACTCAGGATTAGGTTGTGATAACTGCCTCTTCAACTCCCCCAAGTGATTACACATGGCAGCCCAGACTTCGTGCAGTAAAAAAATTTTAAAACGTGCAATAAAAAAGCCAGTACGTCCAAAAATGTGCAAAAAAATAAAATTAATTTCATCTAATTTGTAAATCACATAACTCTTTTTCAGCATAAAATTTGGTAGCGTAAAAATAAATTTATAAAATAAAAAACCTAAAGGAATTTATTTATACAATTTATAAAACATATTTACTGAAAACACAAGTATTTTCTACCTTCATGTTTTAATTAAAAAATCATAATATTTAAAATTATATCAATTTAATTGAAGTCAAATTCGAGTAATGTGGTGAACTGTTTTGTATTTTACATATCTTTAGTATTTTTTTAATTAAAAATGTATACATATATTATATGTATTATACATATATTATATGTATACATTTTTAATTAAAAAAATACTAGAGACATGTAAAATACAAAACCGTTCAGCACATAACTCGAGGCCGAGAATTTGACTTCAATTAAATTGATATAATTTTTTAACTCAAGCATTTGATACGTTAAAATTTACCACTAAATACATTTCAAAATCCTTGTCTAAAAAACTGTCTCGAAAACGATCTCTCGACGCTGACGCTTGTGATAGGGCATTTTTTATAGCTGCTTCTAATGTCAGGTTGTATATCCAATCCAATATATTCACCATTTATGTTGATAGTGCAATTTCGTGCAAAATAAAATTTATGTATATTAATAAGGATGTCTTAATTCGTAAAAATAAATTGTTATTTAATGATTTCAAGCAAGTGAAAAAAAAATCCGATTGCACGGGAATCCTGGCTCTCAAAGGTCATATCGCCTACTACCAGAGCTCTCTTTACTCTTTCGTCACTCTGGTGGACATGAGCCCAATTCTACTGTCGGAGTCCTAAATTTTTCCTACCCCTAATTTTTATTCACCTGGGATAGGGGTGTTTAAAGATGACCGATTACATAACTTTACATTTGCATCGTCTAGCTGGAGTATGTCCAAATGTTTTTAGGGATATTCTTTGAGATAAGAGCTTAAAAAGAAAGACAGGGAAAAGGGGGGGGGGGGGGGGGGGGGGCGAGAGGGATATTTCAAATTAGCATAACTTGAAATCTATTGTAGCTACATGGCTGGTTCTGGGCTCATTTCACAGCTGTTGAGTTGGGCTTTCATTTGATGTATGTATTTCACAATAACAGTTTTTTTTTTTTTTTATTAGAAAATGTTATATGTAGTTAGTTATGACTCATGGTCACATCGCCTACTATCAGAGCGCTTCGTCCCTCTGGTGGACATGAGCCCGACTCTACTGTGGGAGTCCTAAATTTTTATTCACCTAGGGCAGGGGTCTTTAACGAGTACCTGACATCGTACAGGCTTGAGACCATCGCTTAACGTCCCATCCGAAGGACGGCATGCTCAAGTTTATTTTACCTCCCAGATAAAATAAACTAAGGGCCTCGGCTGGGTTTTGAACCCACGACCTTGAGCTTAGAAGGCAAGCACGCATACCACTGAGCTACCGGCGCCCTCTGAAAATGTTATATATTTAATATTTCTCGTGAAATCCAAACACACAAGAGCTGAATCGACAGTCCATAGTCTGCAATCTGCCTCGGTTCTGTTATAGTAGACCCGAACCAGGAGAACATCTTGCATTCTGCTGCAGATTCTCTCCATAGTCTGCAGTCTGCCTCGGTTCTCTTATAGAAGGTTCCAGTCCTATAGGTCCTCATGATAACTAATTTATTAGACCTTTCGTTGCTCTCAATTCACTGATGATCAGTCACTCACTTCCACCGTCGACTTTCCTTCCAATGCTACTTCAGAGCAAATTCATGACCCTTCTACAAGTCACAACGCCTTGGATTTGTCGAAAATATAAAACAAAATGGTTTGACTGGAAATTTAATAAGATCCCAAAAGAGAATGTAAAATTAACGATGAGAGGATATTGTTGGGGAGGTTCTTTGTGAAATTTGTCAGATGTTCGTTTTGTTAAAGCTCTCTCCCCTCTGAGAAGAGCTTACAACCCCCTGCTTCTCACCTGATCCCATCCTCATCTAAACCAGCTCTTTGTATAAAGTCAATGTATCTCTGACAAAAGACAGAAAACATCTTCCTGCCTTAGAGGAAACCCGCCACTTCTCTACAGTTGGAATCAGATTTAAATAGAAAAGTAGTCGGTGAATCACCGGCAGTGAACTTCCCCAACACGAATTAACAGATTTCGCTATCGATCTCACACTCCAAACCCAATCGATCGTTAATGCTAAAACTCAGTATTCGATTTACATAGTGGCTTCTGAGTCATACTAAATGTTGTGTCGATACATTCATTACATCGGCAACCCCGCTAAAAATAGGTATAATAATGATAATAATAACAAATTTATTTCCGTAAAACCAATACATGGTAATAGGATACGTCAAAAGAATTTATATATTAAGAACTACTTGAGTCTAACACACCAGTAGTAATAACAAAACTATTAAAAAAAAGTAAAATGAAATTAATAAAAACTTAACAAATAAATACTTAAAAATATAAGAGAATATAAAAAAAAATAATACATAGATACATTTATAATAAGTAGACACATTTTTCAATTTAATAAAAATTAAGACTATAATTAACTATTTTTCAAAAAACTCTTCGGAAGTGTCTTTATCCCAACGATGTTTTGGGACGTTTTTACGTCCCTTCATCAGGTCCCAATGTGCGAGATATAAAAAAGAAAAAGAAAACAATGTAACTATAACAATATATGAAAAATAAATTAAATATAATTAATCAATTATAAATGAATAAATAAAACAATAACGTATATTCGACTGATCATTAAGGTGTGGAGGAACTCTGCCCAAAAAATAAAAATGAAAGCTTTATATCAAATAATGTTTTTGGATATGAGACATGATTCATTATTGTGATTATTCCGTTTCCATGTAAAGGGTATAGGAGTCGTCCTTATAGGGCTTTGCTTTTACATTTCGTAACAATAAATTCATAACATTAGCCCTTATTGAAGTTTTTGTGTTAACCCTTCCCCCTAATCCTTCCTTTTGGCCGATTTCGCTGAAGAAGAAATCAAGAGGTTTTGTTGAGAGGTTTTCGTGTCGATACATTCATTCTACCGCAAGTTGTGTTCAGAGACACACACAGACAAGACTTTTTTTTTTCATTTTTGGAATCAGGTTGGAAAACAGGTATATATATTTGTACCTAGAACCATCTAAAACACCCATTGATATTCAGTCAAATCGGTCAAAAGGGAGGGGGGGGGGGGGGGGGGGAGGTTTAACACAAAAACACCTATTAATTTTCAACAGAATCAGCCTTAGAGGCGAAAATCCGAGATCGAGTTTTCAACGGATTTTCACGTTTCAAGGTCTCCTGAATACGTTTTGACCATTTTCGCGATGACGTCTATCTGTGTGTATGTGCATATCGTTGGAAAGTAGTAAGTACTTCTTTGAGATACATGCCGAAAACCGTCATGAAATGTAGGTTTAAAGCACATATTTTTAGAAGTAATTGATTTACCCGAAAACAGTTTTTCTTATCGAAAAACTGATTTTTACCAAAAATGTTCCTTATAAAATTTTCAATCCGCTATATGCCCTTAGATGTGAGACATCTCATTCATATTTTTTGTATTTCCCTATATTTCTCTATATTTTAATACTATCAAACTCGACCAAACGTATACTGGTTAAAGAATCAAAATGTCAATAAATTCGGGCAACGCAGGGTAACAAAGCTAGTAAGAATATTTTGAAACCGTTTTTAATAGAACCGGATTGTCCATCACAGTGTAACTTTGTTATTGACGTCAGAAGTCGTAAGAAACTTGATATTGCCTAAGTAATAGACCCTTACATCGAGGACTATGTGCATAAAACAAGCTATATTACATCGAATGGGAGTATGGACCGTAAAATGAAATATTGAGGCTACTCGTCATCTCTTTATAAGACACAATAAAAAAAATAATAATATAAAAACCAGCAATGTACTTCCCCAGAACGAATTAATCAAATATATTTTCGCTTTGGACTAAACATCAATAGGGGTTCAAGACAGAAGGACACGGGACTCACAGGAGGGGTGGATCCCGAGTATGGAGTTCGAAGCCGACATCCCGCTGGATGCCATGCTACGGTGTTTCAAGCAGAGGTGATGGCGATCCTGGAATGCACGCCTAGAAGAGAGGTAATGAACAAAATCTTCTCCGATAGTCAAGCAGCACTCCAAGCACTTGCCAGCGCGGAAATCAGATCAAAGCTGGTAAGGGAGTGCGTAAATACCCTAGGAAACTGTAAGAAGATTGCACTTTACTGGGTTCCCGGACACTCGGGGATTCAGGGAAACGAGGAGGCGGACCGACTAGCCAAGGAAGGTTCAAGTAAGCCCTTTGTGGGGTCAGTACTAGGAATATCTAGGGAGACATACCGAACCCGGATTAAAAAGTCGACTAAAGATCTTTTGGAGAGAAAGACCACATGCAGACAGTCAAAGATGTTTCTGGGAGGGGAGTCCAGGGGTTCTGAAAGACGGGATCCTGAACCTCAAAAGCTTCGACAACTTCGACGAGCTTCGGCAACTGAAATCAAAATTTAGTAAAAGAAAAGAGATAAAGTTTCTACAGGAAATGTGGTAATTTATTTAACTTTTATTTAATTACTAGCAGTAATACCCGGCGTTGCCCGGGGAACTTTGAATTTTCTCCCAATAGCTCCTATAAGTCTATTCAATCCTTCGACACCACATTCATGATGTTATAATTTTCGATTATTCATACGGAATAAGGCTTATAGTCCTTCAACTATAGTAACGCTAGTAAGTTTTTAAGACCCCTGGGCACCACAGCTAGTATGCGCCTTTCAACGGCGGAAACCCCAGCTAGTGAATACTTGGCACAGCTAGTAAGAAGTTAGGAACGCTGGGCATTACAGCTAGTATGTGCCTTGCGACGGCGGACACCACATCTAGTACGTAGTTAGGAACGCTGGGCACCACAGCTAGTATGTTCCTTGCGACGGCGGACCCTACAGCTATTACGTAGTTAGAAACGCTGGGCACCACAGCTAGTAAGTGTCTTGTAACGGCGGACCCCACAGCTAGTGTTAGGAACGCTGGGCATCTCAGTTAGTATGTGCCTTGCGACGGCGGACCCCACAGGTAGTACGATATTAGGAACGCTGGGCACCACAGCTAGTAAATGCCTTGCAACAGCGGACCCCACAGCGAATACATAGTTACTACTACATGTGAAATTCATGACAATCCGATTACCCTTTAATCAGTCAGCATTTCTTTATGCTTTGCCCCCCCCCCCCCCTGTTCAATTTTTGAAGATGTCACATAGTGTATTTTTCTATTTGGCCATCAAGAATACTACATAAGAAATTCCATGACAATCCGATCATCCGTAAATGATCTATCACTATCTTCAAATTTACGCCTACCCCACAACCCCCCTCCCGTTCAAAACTTTGGGACGCCACATACCTTTTTTTCCTTTTTGGCTTTTAAAAATACTACATGTGAAATTTCATGACAATTCGACCATTAGTTAATGAGTTAGCACTATTTATATACTTAGGCTTCCCTTACAACCCCCCCTCCCGATCAAAATTTTGGGACGCCACATAGCCTATTATTCAATCGGGCTCAAAAGAATGCTACATGGGAAGTTTCATAAAAATATGTCCTGCCGTTTCGGCGTGATGCTGGAACAAACATACAAACAAACAATAATTTCTTTATCACAGTACATAGCAATTGATTCACCGACGACTATTTTATTACGCAGGGAGGGAAGAGCGTTAATTAAGTTGATTCCTTGAATATTACTTGAAATGAAATAATGGATACGATTTGACTAAAAATCTGACGGAGCAATGATAGTGATTATAATCAATGTGATATGGGGAGAGAACAGTGTCAATAACCACTCAGTGATAGGGTCAACATTTACATATTCGGGTGACCTGACTGTACAGAACCTAATCAAGAATTTACATACGACCAACGTCATCATATCAGAGAGGAAAGTTCTCCAACGAAAATTTACCTTTAATCAGGATCTTTGTGGGGGGGGGGAGGGGTATCAAAATGGTAAAATGGTTAGTGGTTAGGGGGGATTCGGAAAATATGTCCAACCTTTTGTTACCAACCGATATTCCCATTCAAACAAAGGATGTTTTACATGTTTTAATTGAAGTGTCATTTTTCTGATAGGAAATGCATTTATATGCGGCGGAATAAAAATATGTCTTGATAATATGCAGTCTGTATGCAACAAGCTACAAAAACATGAGGACAACATATATTAAAAAAAAGTTGTCGGTGTGTCGCCTCCTTTTTTTTTGGGTTGCCGACCTCCGGCCACGACACCCGTTCGCCGAATCGTCGGGGAAATGAAACAATTTTCGAATACATTTTTTGCTTTCTGCGTTGATATAGTGTAAATACTAATAAATAAAATAAAATGATAGATAAAACACTTTTTTGAACACTTATTTTGTCTAATTCCACAAACATATACTTAAATGTGTACCGGTTCAACAATAATTGAGATATTTGCCAGGCCTCTTAGGTTAATATAAATATGTATGCCCGGCAAATATCTCAATTATTGTTGAACATTGTGCTGACGATGGCGTAAGCCGAAACCGGTACACATTTAAGTATATGTTTGTGGAATTAGACAATATAAGTGTTCAAAAAAGTGTTTTATCTATAATTTTATTTGATTAACTAACAATTTTATTAGTATGTAATTCAAAAATAATAATTTTCTGTTGTTGTGGTCGGCTTGGAGCGACCGCCGCCAACCATCTGCGACGATCGGCGGTCACTCCCAGCCCACCTTAATTTCATTGGCGCGCCGAGAGCGCCCCACATTTATTTTTCGCCCAACTGGCTAAAAATCAATAGTTGCCTCATATGTATGCGTGCTTGCCTTCTGAGCTCAAGGTCGTGGGTTCGAAACCCGACCGAGGCCCTTAGTTTATTAAATCTGGGAGGTAAAATAAACTTGAACACGCCGTCCTTCGGATGGGACGCTAAGCGATGGTCCAGAGTCTGACAGATATCAGGTACTCGTTAAAGACCCCTACCCCTACTCTAGGTGAATAAAAATTTATGGTAGGTAAAATTTAAGACTCCCATAGTAGAGTCGGGCTCATGTTCACCAGAGTGAAGAGCGCCTTGGTAGTAGGCGATATGACCTCGTAGTTAAAGCCCGACCAACTCATTAGATCGGAGTTATTAGGCTTTTTTGAGCTGCGCCCCTTCCCTGAATCCCCTTCCCGTCAGCGGATTTTGCTGAACATTAACGGGTATCGTCCTCATGGGGTTTTGACTTTAAATATGATATTTTATGTAGATACATTCATTACAATGGCAGTTATTTGGGTTTTTCTATTAAGCCTCCTCTCAGCCTTCATTTTAGCTAATTTTGGTGAAGATAGTGCGCCGGGGGAAACCACCGGCGTACCTGCAGTCTTCTTCGGCGCAGGGTTAAAGGGGTTTCCTTTTTCTCCGCCAGGAGACGACAAATCGGCTTAATATTGGGTAGCCGGTTTCAGTCACCAGCTGCCGTAGGTCGAGTCCCAGGTACGATCCTCTCGCACATATCAACTCCACCCTAGGCCCGTCGTACAGCGGACATTCGAGGACCACATGCTCTGCAGTCTCGATTCCGCCACACGTACAGTTCGGGTTGTTCTTCCTCAACAAGACGAAGAGCTTGGCCTTGAAATCTCCGTGAACTGAAAATCGATAGGTGTTGCCCTTAGAGGTTTCTAGATAAACATATAAAACTTCGTGTCGATACATCGAGGTCGGAAAACATGAAATTTCATTGAATACTCAACATCGAATTTCGGACCCATTGCATAACGTCTATATGAGGGCGCCGGTAGCTCAGTGGTATGCGTGCTTGACTTCTGAGCTCAAGGTTGTGGGTTCGTAGCCCGACCGAGGCCCTTAGTTTATTTTATCTGGGAGGTAAAATAAACTTAAGCATGTCGTCCTTCGGATGGGACGTTAAGCGATGGTCCCGAGCCTGTACGATCTTAGGTACTCGTTAAAGACCCCTGCCCTAGGTGAATAAAAATTTAGGGTACGCAAAATTTAGGACTCTCACAGTAGAGTCGGGCTCATGTCCACCAGTGACGATAGAGCGCTCTGGTAGTAGGCGATATGACCTCGTAGTTAAAGCCCGGGCATAGTCATAAAACCAACAATAACGTCTATATTTCTTATTATATAGCTGGGGAAGTAAGTAATAAGATGATTGATTTATTTAAATTCAATAATACTTATTAATTGTTTAACTATGTTTACATATTTTGCAAAATGTATAATATAATGTCAAAATGAGAAACACCCCATTAATCACAATTCAGAAGTTATGGAGGAAAATATTTAAAAAATATAACTAGTATTGGAATTTTTAACTCAACTTATACACTTCAGAACTTAATTTCGTCCCTGTTTCCTAACTTTCAAGTTCAGTTATTAAATTATTTCAAAAACTTTTCAAACTTGCTTTAACAGTAATTGCATTATTTTTTATTTTTCTATTTAATTTTAATGAAGATAAATGATGAAAAATGATCAAGAAAATATAACTCTTTATTTTATTTATTTCATTAAAAGTTGAAATAGAAATAAAATTATACAACTTTCTTTAAAATAATTCAATATTTAGTTTGATCTTCTGAATTTTAAAAATAAAAAATGCGCTGATTTGAAGTTTTACCAGGAACCAAGAAATTATTTATGTGTTTAAGGAGCACGGACACAAATCAATGAAAAAGTGTCGCTAGAACGCGACATATCCAGGGGCGTAGCCAGGATTTTGAGCAGGGGGGGGAGGGGGGGGGGGTGGCAAAGTTATGCTACGAAGGTGGGAGATATAGACTCCCTGGGACACAGCCCGCAGTTTCCGTGGTTAGCGTTGCAGACTTTTTGTTATTAATTAGGGAGGCTCGGACCTCTAGAAGCTCCCCCTGAGGTAACCACTGACTGTAATACTTGACTTTACATGAGCAGCAAAAATGCACGGTGTGGTGGACTAGTTTTGTACATGTACATACATTTATGTAACAGCTGATTGCTGATTTAGGAATCAGACGCACGGGAAATTTGAAGATCCTATTGGTAACTTGCAAGCAATCCATTTTTAATAAAAACTATTTTTTTTGTTTATATAATTTTTATCTTGGTTTTTTGCTCTGCCCAGGGGGGGGGGGGGGCACGCAAAATTGTATGTCAATACATTCATTTTATCTGTGTTCACACACACAGACAATTTTTAACTTGCCAGCATATAGGGAAGTTATTGTAATGGGTCCAAAAATCGAAATAAAAATTTTCATCATATTTTTATGTTTCAAGGTCATTACAGTATTTTTACACTATTTTTGGAAAGAAGTATTTGTTTGTGTGTGTGTGTACGTACGTGCGTAGTCAATTTTTCCGATATCTCGCGAAAAAAAAAAAAAAGATATCGACTCCGCATTGATGCCAATCGAAGGGTATAAACGTAAATATGATCTGAAAGAAATTTTATCAAATTTGGTACACCCGTTTTTTTTGTTTGAACAAAAACACTGCTAAAAAAGTGGATTTTAGGAATTGTTTTTTTTAATGAATTTTTTTGAAAATTCATCATCTAATTACTGTCCAGTTACATAACTTCCCCTATACGAATAGCATGAGAAGTAAAAATGAGAGAAGTATCAACATCCACTTTCATATGGTAAACAAGAATTGTTTTCAAGTTGAAATCCAACAGAGAATACATAATACATAATATACGAGATACATAATAGCTTCAAGTTTATTAATATTGAGCAACTAAATTCTATCATGAATTTGGCTTTCTTGATAATTAGAAATTTGAAGTTTCCATATTATAGAAACGTCTGCTTTGATTGTAAACTTGACTTGGCATTGAAAACAATCAAAACTTAAAATTAATATCAAAGCCTAATTCAAAATTAATTTAAAGCCAGAGGGAGACTTAGCCTCGACAAGAAATGAAAACTTGAAACTTGAAGAAAACATCACAAATGTCAGTAAATACAGCTGACTGAGATGAAGTGTTCATGGAAGAGGACAACATCGAGTTTTTTAATTATCGTATTCCATAAACGATATATGAGGAGTTTGGAGCCAGAGCGGACCAACTGGTTGAAACTGAACAGGTAGAAAATGGCAATTGAAAATTGAGTACATTGTGTTTATCTCCATAAATGGGCCCCAAATATTTATTTATATTTGAAATTTTAGAATAGTATTGGATGAGTGATCCCTTTTTGTGTTCTATTAAGTTTTTGAAGGCCGTATGATCCATTGTGACTTTGAAAATATATGCACAAAATACTTATGGACTAAACTTAAAGTGCTGCTATCTATCACTGAAGTGAAGAAACTAAGTGATCCACACTGGTTTTGAAAAAGGGAACCTATGCCAACATCAGGATGGTAATAACTCATTTTCCGAAAAATTGTGGGTTGGTCCGCTCTGGCTCCAAACTCCTCATATATACATAGTTGTTTTAGAGTCGTTACAAAATTAATTTAAGTCTTCTAGATTTTGATTGTGCAAGCTTGTTTAAAATTGTTTCAGGGTTTAGATGAATTTCTCTAGTAGGAAAATGTTTTTTGTCAAAAAATTATTATATGCAAGTAAAAATAGTTTTATTATTTACAAAAGGAAATTTTTTTAAATTCCCCCCCCCCCCCCCCCCCCAGATACGCCCCTGTAGTATTTGACACTTGGTCAAATACGTCTGAAGAATGAACATGTAAAAAAATGCCCTTAAAAAAGTCATATTATTGTCTTTTGACTTAAAATCAGAATATATTTTTGCGATTGGTGTCGATATAGTAGAAAACTAATTTTAAAAAAAGTCGTAAATGAATCGCCAACCTAACCAAAAAAATTTGCTCAGGCTAAGTTTCAAGACAAAAAAATAAAAAATAATAAAAAAAATTGTAAGCTTCTAGGATTATATAAAAATGGCAAAAATCTCTTACTTCTGTGCACATGGAAAGAAATTGTTGACATGAGTACAATTTTGACCTTTTCCATAGGACTGAGAATAGTACAGAGCCGACATAAGAGCCCCCTGAAACATGTTCTCTGCCCCCTCATGTGATATAAATTACCTTAAAGGCTTCCCAACCCCCCACACAACATACCTCTGCCGGGGGCCACCCCCTTTATACTGAATCAGATGGAGAAGGTATTGCTTTCAGAGTTACCACGAACCACAACTAAATCTTTTTTATTCTCTCTTCGTCGAAGGTAACCCAATGTCTCCAAGAAAATATTTCGGGTCACATGAAGTAAAATATTGGATCTTATTGTCTGCGATAGTAAACAAAAATATTGTTCATTTGAATTGAATAAAAATTTTTTTTTTTTTTACTTTCTTATATCTATAATATAAGGAAGTATCGTTATGGTTCCCTGAATACGTTTGGACCATTTCTGCGATGATGTATGTCTGTGTATGTGATTGCAAAGTTGTGAGCGCTCTACCGCAAAAACGATTGTAGCCTGAATTTGAAATTTGGAACGAAGAGGTCACATTTACTAACTTAGGTCTGACTAGATTTTGACCGAAATCAGACGAAAATTCAGACCACTTTACTCCGGGACCTAAGTACCTTTTACTATTATTCAAAAACCATAATAAATGCGGATGTTATGAATTTATTGACACATAATTTAATATGAGGATTTAAGAGCTCTTATGTAAGTCAACTATTGAATATTAGCCCAGAACGGTCGACTGGGTTTGGAGGGGGTGTGAAAATTCAATTGATTAATTCGTTCTGGGGAAGTACATTGCCATTGAATTTTTGACAAATTACATATCTTTCCCCGATACTTCGTAAAGCTAGAGAAGTAAAATATATTGATATGAATATGAAGATGGCTGATGTAGTGAGAAGTGATTATTTCACAGGATGTCAAATATAAGATAGTCTGACCTCTCACAGATTTTTATTGGTAGTAATAGCTAGCCGGCTTTCGAGGTTTCCCTCATCATCAGGCAGTCTACAAAAGAACCATCCTTAATATAATATATATATACATATTATATTAGGGATGGTTCTTTTGTAGACTGCCTGATGATGAGGGAAACCTCGAAAGCCGGCTAGCTATGACTACCAATAAAAATCTGTGAGAGGTCAGACTATCTTATATTTGACATCCTGTGAAATAAAATATGTTGTGTAAGTGATAATAAAAGTAGAGAGAAAAAGAGGCGTTTGGCATAAGGGCTAATACGCAAGATGGCGAATGCCCTACGATTTCCTATGCTGCCAGTTGACTTAGGCCTCATTCAGACGAGTGACTTTTGTCACGGTGACTTTTCTGAAAATGTCGCCGTGACATTGAGGTATTCACACGGTGAGGCGACTGTCACGGTGACTTTAAAGAAAATCTTGAGACCAGTCTAAAAATGGATGTCGTCGAGGTTGCAGCTATTTGTGCTCTGGTTATAAGAAATCGTAAAAAGAATAGAAAAAAAAAAATACTGGGTCTATCCAATTTTCTGTGAACGATTTTTAAAAGGTAAATTTTATACTTTGCACGAGAAATTGAAGGGATATCCCAATAATGTTTTTGGATATTATAGAATGAGTTTGGAAAGCTTTGACAGTTTGCTGAATCTGTTGACCCCTGCGATATGTCTTCAAGATACAAACATGCGACAGTCTATTCCACCCCAAGAACGACTTGCTGTTACATATTATTTATTGAAATACAAAAATAAAATATTTTCATCAAGTTTTTTTCCAAACAACAGAAAACAATATAACCAAATTACAACCTTCCTTGGCGACAACTGTCACTTTGCATGTGAACAGGACGGGAGTGACTTTTTTGTTACGTCGAGTCACCTGCTCAAGGTGACTTGTCAGCACAACAAAGTCACTCGGCTGTCACGTCGCCTCGTGTGTACACCACCATTAGGCTTCAATACTCAAGGTGGAGAGTGACAAAATGTTGCGTGACAAAAGTCACTCGTGTGAATGGGACCTTACTGTACTAAATTCACAGGAAGTGATAAGATCGCCGCCATCTTGCGCATTAGCCCTTCTATCAATAGCCCCCTTTCCTCTCTACTAAATAAAATGTTTCCGTTAATTAAGTAGGATTAGTTTCATGTTTGTGTAGTAATAAATCAGTTACAATTACGTCTTCATTCTCGCACCTAATTCTACAATTTCGCCAAGTCAACAACACCTACTCCTGAAGAGTAAACTGCTGTCTTTTACTCCCTCGGGGGGGGGGGGGGGGGGGGGGGGGGTGAGAAACTTCCACGAAGTAGGTAAGAAGTGAGAACCTGGCTGGTGTTTACTAAAGTTTGCGGTAATTTGGTTTAAGTTACAACTTTCTCATGACTTCTTAGAATTACATCCTACTTTTAGAGATTACTTAGGTTTCTAATTAAAGAAAAAGTAATAATTGAAGCAAGAAACTCAAGGTTTCTATAATACTGTAAAAACTTCAACCTATGACGATAATACGATATTAAAGTCATTGTATTATAATACCGGTTAAATTAGGTAGTAGGCAAATGAACACTTTATACTTTCCCTGATATACAAAGTATATGGGAGGTTAGGTTTTATGACTCACGCCCGGGCTTCAACTAGAGGTCATATCGCCAACTAGTAGAGCGCTCTTTCGTCACTCTGGTGGACATGAGCCCGACTCCACTATGGGAGTCCTATATTTTGCCTACCCTAAATTGTTATTCACCTAGGGCAGGGGTCTTTAACGAGTAGCTGACATCGTACAGGCTCGGGACCATCGCTTAACGTCCCATCCGAAGGACAGCGTGCTTAAGTTTATTTTACCTCCCAGATAAAATAAACTAAGGGCCTCGGTCGGGTTTCGAACCCACGTTCTTGAGCTTGAGAAGACAAGCACGCATACCACTGAGCTACCGGCGCCCTCCTATATATATATATATACCATTCTTATACCTATATATGTCATATATATATATATATATATATATATATATGACATATATAGGTATAAGAATGGTATATATATATATATGACATATATAGGTATAAGAAAGTAATAGAAGAAAGAACAAAAGCTTTTAGAATATATTCGTATAATAAAAAGTTGTAACAGTCGCACATTTTGCCCATTTTACAACCTTAATCAGTGAAATGTAAATGTTGTTCATAAACACTAACGGCGGATATCAACCAGCCGACTACATCAATAAATATCATAGACTATTACGACAGCTGTAAACATAAAGTTTTATTTGATGCGTATACTAGCTCGTATTGTACGTCTTCTTCTAGTCAGCCATAGCAATAATTTTTAAAACTGGAAGCGAACAAAGGATTTTTGGGGACCCAAACATACATATACCAAGCTGCCAATGAGAGTGGGCGATATTTAACTTGTCTAGGAATATAAAATGTCGTCGGTGAACAAACTTTCCCAGAACGAAATAATCAATTAAGTTGTTGCTCTCGCTCCAAAACCAGTCGTCCGTTTCTGCTAATATTCTATAAATTATAAAGAAAACATGAATGTTTTTTAAATATTGTCTATTTCACAAGATATATAAAATATATGGGAGTACTTTCGGTAGTGCTGCCATCTTCAGCCACGACTTAACAAATAGTCAGTAAAAATATGTCCTTCCCCAGTATGAATTAATTTATAACATTTTCGTTTCACTCTGGAGCCAATCGATCGTTTGGGCTATAACTCGATACTTGACTTACATAGTGGTTTCTGAATCCTCATATTTGTTCGATACATTCATTACAAGAGTTATTGGAATTTTTGAGTTTAGCGCCCTCTGATCGTCCCCTTCCCCTCTCCTGGTTCCGCTGAAAATTAATAGATATTGTCTTTATACGGCTTTGAATTTATATATGCAATTTCGTCAATACATTTATTACAACGGCAGTTATTAGAGTTTTTGTGTTATTCCTTCGCCCTAATTATTTCCTTTCCTTTGGTCGATTTAGCTGAAATTCAACAGGTGATATCCTTAGGGGGAAAAAAAAAATGTAGGTACCTATGTGTAATTTTATTATTTATTACCTACCATGCTTAGACAGTTATTACATAGGACTATAAGATATGCTTTGCAGCTCTGTCATACAAATTCAAAAAATTCAACTACACTGTAATAGCTGTGTGTTTGGCCTCCTTACGTAGACCTCACTGTGACTGCTCCCAGATCACAGCGGGAATGTGCCGTTCTCCTAGAGTCACTTAGCCGGGCCCCGGGATAGTCGGTTCGTCATCATGTTGTCTCTCTGGTCCACTCTGATCTGCCTCCAATTATATGTCTGCATATGACCATCTATTTTTCTTGTTTCTATTATTATTTTCTTTTAAAAAAATATATATATATATATATAGTGATCCTGTAAAATAGACTAGATTGGCGCTATGACCCTGGCTGTTGCCAAACAAAAAACCCAAATACTAATCCTTAGGGGATTCTGGGTACATATATAAAATTTCATGTCATTTATTTATTTATTCTATCGGGAGTTTTCGTCTTCACAGGCGCGCATAATTTCTTTTTTTTTCATTTTTGAAATCAGAAGGTCGGAAAACATGAAATTCCGTTGAAAACTTGTAAGACGGTAGCAATACCGAAAGTACTGCCATATATTTTATATATCTTGTGAAATAGACAATATTTAAAAAACATTCGTGTTTTCTTTATAATTTATTAAGTGTTTCACAATCTCTCTGCAAAAATGTTAAATCATATATATATAAAGCTGAAAATGTCTGTGCGTTGTACCGCTATAACTCACGAACGGCTTGATGGATTTGATTAATTTTTTTTTTAATTTGTTCGTCATCGTCTGTGGAAGGTTATAGGCGTATTAGTACCTCAATATCTGGTCCATCCCAGCATCCACCCACGCAATCTTTGTAACTCAAAAACCACTGCAATGATTAATGAGGAATCTTTTTGAATAGATAAGTTTTATCTACCGGAAGGTTAAGGTCTATTTTTTAATCAACCCCTGGTCCATCCCAGCATCCACTCACGCAATCTTTGTAACTCGAAAACCATTGCAACGATTAATGAGAAATCTTTTTGAATAAATTAGTTTTAGCTCCAAAGCTAGCGTTACTACAGTTGAAGGACTATAAGCCTTATTCCGTATGAATAATTGAAAATTATAACATCATGAATGTACTGTCGAGGAACTGAATAGCCTTATAGGAGATATTGGGAGAAAAGTCAAAGTTCCCCGGGCAACGCCGGGTATTACTGCTAGTAATATTCTATAGTTGACTAACATAGAGACTCCGTAATCCTCGTATTAAATTTTGAATCGATAAATTCATTACATCGGCAGTTATTATGCTATTGAATTGTGCTCCCTCTATTCAACCTTCCTTTCGGCTAATATGGCTCAAGTTTGACAAGTTATATCCTCATCGAGTTTTGACTTCAAATATGAAATTTTGTGTACATGTGATACGTTTTGTCGGCAATTATTAGTGTTTGTGTTAAGCTTCCCCCCTTCCACTTGCCTGAAAATCAATAGGTGTCGTTGTTAGAGGTTCTGGATTCACATAGAACACACAGAATCTAGAAGTCGGAAAACATGTAATTCCGTTGAATATTCCGCATCGAATTGTTGACCGATTACATAACTTCCCTTATACTTTGTATAGCTGAGGAAGTGATAACAATGATGGAGCGTACTTGGAGAGAAAATACCACATGGAGGCAGTCGAAGATGTTCCTGGGAGGGGAGTCCAGAGTTATGAAAGACGGGATCCTGAACCTCAAAAGAAGAGCTTAGGCAAAAGACATGGTCCGTTCAATAGACACCTACACACTGTAGGAGTCAAGAATAGTCCTACCTGCGATAGATGTGGGGAAGAAGACGAAACGGCGGCACATTCCCTGGGCATCTGCTCGGGATATGCGCGAACGAGATTCTGCATCTTTGGTAGAGATGAAATCGCAGAGGAAGACTTTAGAAGAGTGGACTATGAGAGCTTTCTCAGGTTCATTAAGGAAACTGGGAGACTGAGCACTTCATGAAGGGCTTGGTTTAGGTAGTATAAACATACAGTTAATATAATAAAGGGGGGAGCCCAGCGCTTCCAGGGAAGGGATAAGAGCACTGGATGCTTAGGTCCCTAGGTGCAAAACACAGGCCCACCACACACACATATATATATATATATAACAATGACCCTTTTAGAACTGAACCATAGAATATATTAAAAATATGTATGAGACAGCATCAAGAGGCACATATTTAACAAAAAAGTACAAGAAACACTATATATATGCATAAATTATATGACAGTCATGTGCTATTTTGACGAGAATATTTTTCCATGTGCTATTTTGTCAGATGGCAGTTTTTTTATTGCTATTGTTTAAATTTCACAAACCAATTTATCCGCGTCAAATCATTCATTGTACCTATAATTTCAATATTTTCCAGGTAATCAGTTTTCAATGAAGAGACTGTACTAATGGAGACCATTGTACACTGATCCGACAGTACTCCTCTCCCCAACATCGGGTCTATAGTATCTCCAGAGATGGGCACAATATCTGGATGCCAGTTCTGACCAGGGTCTCACAGAACTGACAGATCTCAGGCATAACTGGGATGCCATGTCTATTAAATCAACCTCCCCGTCCTTTGCCTCCTTCAGATCTGCATTCCGCAGTCCCGCCGTTCACCTTCAACTTAGTTTCTCCATTAAATTTCCATAGATTCAGTTCAACTTATAGGATACTATCTAGACTAATAATAATAATAATAATACAATATTTATTTCATCAAGATTATATTAATTCTCGTTAAGACACTTACTATTGACTTTGGTTTTTTGACTTGAAACGTCTTTCATTTCGGTTAGTAGGGGGTCGCTTCCTAAAACCGCATGTAACGAAAACATGTATCACTAATATCGCTTATATCTTTGCAAAGGTACTACCCGCGAGCCTTACTTTGGTATCACTGTGTAGAGGAAAGAAGCCATTTTTCGCGTGCATAACGCAATCAGATCTTAATTTAGCCTCGCGCGCGGGCTTCACAGAGGCGTAGCTCGGGAGTACGTTTGTCGGTTCAAGCGGGAGTAGTCGCGTTTGAGAGATCTCACTCTGCCATAGTAGGTATAATCCATCGAACTCAAACTGGTGCTCTTCAGGAGTTATAAGGCCTACAAGTGTCTAATTTGTTGCAGAAATTTGACGGTAGCTCGGCTTCGACACGTGTATTTGGTTACATCATTTCTGTACCCTAGTGTCCATACACCCTCTGCAAGCACACACAAGACGTCCCCAATACAGCCTATATTGTTTTTTGTAATGGGTCCGAAAATAGAAATCAAAATTTTCATAATATTTTTTATGTTTCAAGGTCATTACAGTATTTTTGGAAAGAAGTATGTGTGTGTACATACGTGCGTGGTCAATTTTTCCTGCACGATATCTCGCGAATGAAAAATGATATCGACTCCTTTTGGTGCCACTCAAAGCGTATCAACGTAAATATGATCTGAAAAGAATTTTATAAAATTCGGTCCACCCGTTTTTTTTAGTATGAAAAAAAAAGACTGCTAAAAAAGTGGATTTTAGGAATTCTTCAGATACGAAATTTATACAATTACATCAGGATTCAGGGGAACGAAAAACATCAAATTCCCGTGAATATTCAACATCAATAAAGAGAGGTATAAAGATAAGTGACAGGATAAGAAACAGCGAGGTTCTACAGAAGGTGAGGCTAAGAAGACTCCAGAAGGAAGCACACTTGATGAAGTGGAGATGGGCCGAGCATGTAGCAAGGATGGATCCTCGACGATGGGCTAAAGTCTGCACGGAGTGGATTCCTAGAGACAGAAGAAGAGGAAAAGGAAGACCTGGACTGCGGTGGAGGGACGAGATAGTGGAGAGAATAGGGGATGGATGGTGCACAGTGGCCAGCAACAAAGAAAGATGAAACAAATATTACAGTACTATTTAATAAATAACCCTCATTTTAATTTTTTGCTTTTGTTTTGTTCTATCTTGTTTTATTTGAATCAAGAAGTAACAGTTATACTTAAGAAATAATTTAATTTAATTTAGGAACATTCGTTAATTTATTTTCTGATTTCTTCTGTTGAAAGAGCAATAGACTCAAAACCTCCAAAAGGAGAGGCTTTTATTCTAAAAGAATGTCAATAAAGCTATTTTATTTATTTTTTTTTATTTTATTTTATTCAACATCAAATTTTTGACTAACAACATAACTTTTCCTATACTTTACCTGGGGAAGTAACAAGTGGAAAAAAACAAGGAGTAAGAGAAGAACCCCATAAAAAGGAGGCGAAATAGACCGGATGGGGAGGTGTAAATTATTGTTATTGGATATATAATTGAATTCCGAAGCCCCAGCTAGGGGTAGACTCGTTTCTTTTCAAACGTAGTAGAGGTTAAAAAAAAAAAAAGTCTGTATGTGTGTCTGTGAACACGATAACACCCGATGAAACGATTGTATTGACACGAAATTTTATATTTGTATCCAGAGTCTTCTAAGGCGACATCTATAAATTTTCAGTCAAAGGAAAAGGAGGGATTAGGGGGGGGGGGGGGGGGGGAAGGCTAAACACAAAAACTCTACTAATTGCCGTTATAATTGACAAAAAATTTTATATGTAAATTTACGGGACAAGTCTCAATGTGTCCCGATACCTATTTCATGTGTTCTGGGACTGTCACGATACAAAAGTCTCCCCATCTAAACGGGGAACATGGCACAATTTCGCGCAACATTTCATAGTGTGTACCGTGTCCGGAGACAGTTCTGATCTGTCCGGCATCGAGAACACTATAAAAATAATTGAAGAATATCAGGGCCTCCCAAGTTTATGGGATGTTACTTCCCTTCATTATAAAAATAGGAGCAAAAGGCGGGATGTCATCGAATACCTTTCAAAAAAATACGGAATGCCTGCCTAATTCTGAAATGGGAAATAAATTGCACAATTTATTTGTAAAAGTTCTTAAAAAAATTTCCGAAGCTTACGCTATCTTCAAAATTTTAATTTTTCAAGCAGATTAAAAGCAATGAAAATGCCTCTCGAAAATACATTTCTCCGCCAATAACGTTTAGGTTTCTTTTTTTTAACCGCTTCAATAACATTAAATTATTGAGACAAACAGTAAACGCACAGAGGGCAATTTCAGCGGGCATCGCGTTAACGTCTGTTGCAAAACTGGCTCCGTAGCTGTGGACGCGCGACAATTTTGATTTAAATTTTAAAGGACAAAGATATATATTTATATTGATAAGATCCTTGCTTGTTCGTAAATACAATTTATTATGTACTTAGGCGAAGGTATAATTTGATTTTTAAACAAGTTGTAATTGTATTTTGTTGTTCTATACTTGAACGCTAAGTGATAGATGTACTTAATTTCTTCTTTATTTGTAAATTATGACGACTATACTTTGATGGTATAGACGACATATATGTGTATTTTATTTATAAATAAATAAAGACTTAATAAATAAATAAAAAATAAAACAATACGAGAGCTTAGAATAGTCGACACCAGTATTCAAATAAATTTTAATATCTAAATGTAAGGAAAATATGACAAACATCCCTCTGCTAAGGGTCGATTCATCGTAACCCAGTTTCAGAGACAAATAATACATGTGAACCGGACAATGAGGAATTGTTCACAATAAGAAATGAAATGGGGTGTGAAAAAGAATTTTTTTTTGTGTGAGCGGATCTTTGCGATAGGATAGAAAGTAAACAGTCCGAAATGAAATGGGACTTTTCCCGTTTTTATTCCCAGAACCCACACGTAATAACAGAACCACTCAGACTAACAGCCTAGCCTCTGGAGTACATGAAAAAAATTGACAAAAAGACAACATTTCAAGAAGTTTTTGTTATATTGTTGTCAAAGGATCTACATCTGGAAAAACCAAATTTTGATACATTTAATAAGCAATGGACTTAGACAATCTTACCTGTCCAGTTTAACCTGACCAAGGAGGGAGCAGCAGCGATGGTTACGATCCGGCCGAACGACCTGCGCTTACGTAAGGGCAAGACTTGAATCTGTTTGGGTAAAGCCGGACCATTGGACGTCCCAGGTATTATCGGGGAGATTTCAACTCCAAGCTCTTCTTTTTCAAGAAGGACAGCCCGAACTGCTCGTACCTGGGACTGAACCCGCAGAAGCTGATAAGTGAGGCTGACAACACAGAGTTCGGGCGATTCGTCGCCTCCTGGTGGAAGAGAAAGAAGGCAGTTTAGCGTGGTTCCGGGGATGACCGCAGGTTACTAGTAACACGGCCCACCTGCCGAAAAAAAAAAAAAAAAAAAAAAAAAAAAGAGTAGTGCTGTCCGAACAAATCCAGGAGGAACTATTTGTAATGGTCTGACGCAGCATGAGGTATGTTGATGGTCACAGCACTCACGATTCCATTGAACACTGCAAAAAACGTGGTCTACGTTTGAATGAAGAAGAGACCCCACGGAATCCTATGCAAGACGCGCCTGGAGTAATTCCTATCAATGAGCATCAAGGAATTCAAGTATCTTGGGGCTCTGTTCACAAAGGATAAGAGGACGCATTGCTGCAAGGAACAGATGTCTATTTGCTGTCCAAAGAATTCTCAGGTTCCGCATATTAACGAGGAGAGACAAGATAATTGTTTATAAAACGTCCGTCCGATTTTGACTTACACTGGTAAAACTTGGGCGTTGACATAAAATAATGTCACTAGCCAAGTACGCGGGACAAACAGGGAGATCCTTTAAGATGCGATACAAGGAACACACAAGAAATACAAACTCCAACTCTTCATTTCACCAACAGCTCACAGATACAGGACATACCATAAACACACAACGCAAACCAACTATAATACATATCTGCCAAAAAGGTCCACTTTTGAATTTACTGGAAGCGGCAGAAATAAATAAACTGAACAAAAATGATGATATTGTAATGCTAAATGAACAAATAGAACTGAACCAATCCCCCCTTCTTAATTTAAATATCAAGTAGGTAAGAGTCTGATGATTGTAGGAATGTTTTACCAACTCACATTTAGAGAATACTATAATTTTCATTTATTTTTTATTTGCTTTTAAATTCTATTTATTTGTTTTTATTTACTTTAAATTCTATTTTACATTTATATAATTCAAGAGTTATATCTAGATAAATACCAACACATTTACGGTTATCTTGTAAATATCTGTTTATTACAATGTATAGGGTAACAAAAAAAAGGGATTCACCGTCACTACCTAAAAACCCCCCTCCATAACTGTACCTTCTACCCTGTCAACCAATTCTGTCAGTTTATAAGTGACTCTTGATAATGCCTTAACACGGCGAAACTAGTTGAGTATTTGAGAATATAGTGAAGTTTGACAAAGAAATTGTGTATTTTAATTATCTATTTCTAGAATGGAGCTTCACAAAGTAAATCTGGAATCCATAAATTATTATTATAGAAAATACAAGGGACTGCTACTGTGGCAAAAACAAGAAGTTGAAGACCCCTCTTCGGGGAGTCCGACCTGGTGACTGTAATCAACCAGGCATGAACGCACACGCACTTAGAGAGAATGGGTGGAGAAAGTCTCCCAAACAAGCCCTCTACGGTAGGCCAGGAGAAGAGAAAGACCTAGACTCCATCGGGTGGACGAGGTCGAGGCGGATCTTCGAGTGTTGGACGTCAGAGGATGGAGGGAAACGGCGAATGGAGGATTGTGAGGGAGGCCTGGATTCTTTCAGGACCGTAGCGCCGCAGCAAGAAGATAAATTTAATAAAAATGGAAATGGCTATTTTTCCTTCTCAATAAAAACAGTGTTTTTCCCAATTCTTTTTACTGTTATTATGGTCATTTAGGTCAGGCAAGTTTCTTGTGTAGTAGAAGCTATAAGCTTTGGGCATAGATATGTTTATGATTACGAGAACTCGTAATAGTAATACCAACCCATATGGCTTCTGTTTATTGTACGACACAACTCTTCCAATAGGGTCTAGTATAAATATAAGGGTGTGGTCCACAACTTTGAGCATGCCCTCCTTCGGATGAAACGTTAAGCGATGATCCCGAGGCAACATTTAGGACTCGCACAGTGGACTCGCGCTCAAGCTCACCAGAACAACGAATAAGCGCTCTGGTAGTAGGCGATATGACCTTGTAGTTAGAAATGTATATTATATCATGACAGGAACTTTGGAAGTATAAGGGGTTATATAATCGGTCAGATATTAGATTTTGAGTTTTCATGAGAATTTATTATTTTTTGACCTCATGATTTCAAAAATAAAAATATGTCTATTTGCATGAACATGGTAGAATGAATGTATCGACACAACATTTTTTTTGTATACTTGTATCCAGAACCCTCTAAGGACAACACCTATTGATTATCAGCCAAATCGACCAAAGGGAAGGGATAAATTAGATAGATTCTCAACTCAAAAACGGCCAAAAATAACTGCCAATGCAATGAATGAATTGACACAATTTTTTTTCTTATATGTATATCCAGAGCCCTCTAAGGACAACACCTATTGATTATCAGCCAAATCGACCAAAGGGAAGGGATAAATTAAATGGATTCTCAACTCGAAAACCGCCAAAAATAACTGCCGATTCAATGAATGTATTGACACATTTTTTTTAATATGTATATCCAGAGCCCTCTAAGGACAACACCTATTGATTATCAGCCAAATCGACCAAAGGGAAGGGATAAATTAGATAGATTCTCAACTCAAAAACCGCCAAAAATAACTGCCGATGCAATGAATGTATTGACATAAAATTTATTATGAGGATTCAGAAGCCCCATTGTAAGTCTACCATTGATATTCAGCCCAAATGATCAACTGATTTTGGGGGGAGAGCAAAAACTTCAATAATTCGTGCTGGGGCAGTACATTGCCGGTGATTCATTTTTATTATTATTATTATTATTTTTCATATACCCACACGGAAGTAAAATCTGTTCCTGTAAAATTTTTGACGAACCCATCTCTCGATATGTGTCATGGTATAGAGTGGGGTTGCTGAACTTTTTTTTTTTTTTTTTGAGCTGGTTAGAAGTTTGAAAGTGTAGGCCTGATGATGGATTGGAAGTTTTACCGGGTCCGACAGGGAGGTTATCAAGCCCAACTGATGAAAATGGAATGCGATAAATCTGCCACATAGTGTAGAAGGCGAGAGATTTAATATTCTTCATGGCCTGTCTTCAATGTGCCAATGTCCAGAATGTTACTATCAAAAGCCCATCCTTGTATCAGTTTTATATAGAAATCAACTTATGAATCTTATATCTTAATCTTAAAAAAGCCCATCCTTGTATCAGTTTTATATAGAAATCAACTTATGAATCTTACATCTTAATCTTAAAAAAGCCCATCCTTGTATCAGTTTTATATTGAAATCAACTTATGAATCTTACATCTTAATCTTAAAAAAGCCCATCCTTGTATCAGTTTTATATTGAAATCAACTTATGAATCTTATATCTTAATCTTAAAAAGCCCATCCTTGTATCAGTTTTATATTGAAATCAACTTATGAATCTTATATCTTAATCCTTAAAAAGCCCATCCTTGTATCAGTTTTATATAGAAATCAACTTATGAATCTTACATCTTAATCTTAAAAAAGCCCATCCTTGTATCAGTTTTATATAGAATTTATATATCTTTTAAACCTTTTTTAAACCTTTTGGTCAATTTGGCTGGAAATTAATAGGTGTCGTCGTTGGAGGTTTCTGGACTCATATATAACATTGTGTCGATATATTCATTCTATCAGGAGTTATCGTTTTCACAGACAAACAGACTCCATTTTTTCCCCCCATATACAATCTGGAAGTCGGAAACATGAAATTTCGTTGAAAACTCCCCATCAAATTGTTGACCAATGACAAAACATCCTCTTCATATATATGGGGAAGAAAAAGATCGTGTCAAAACAAAAATTTAAAAGTTCGAATATTAATATATATCCATAATATTAAAATCTATTCTACAAACAAAAATATTTTATTTTCGAATAATAAGTACTTACAAATAGTGCAGAAAGAATATAAATTGAAATTGAGTAGGATTTCAAATGTTGGCCAGGCTTTTTCAAATATGGATCAATGTGCGGCATTTGGATGTTTAAATCCAAAAGATTTTCCATGTTAAATTATTGCATACGCACAATTTTCAAAAGGAAAGCCATTCCAATAAAGTGTATGTAGAATATAAGACTTTAAGACTAGTTGAGACCCAAAGAGGATTCTCAAGAGAGAGACAGATGATAACATGTCAATCATTCGAGCATAGATAAGAACAACATATGTTCTAGAACAAATGAGACAATCAAAATTCGACAAAGGTACAATAAGAGGATTCGAACATGGAATAAGGGAGGGAAAAGCAAAATGTCAACTGTCTAGGAGGATCTAACCTCATCAGTCTGTGTAGAGAATCCCAACTCACCGCACGCCTCTCTCGTCTAATCTGGACGGAGGAATCATCCAGGATCATCCTAGGAACCATCCAACTACCAGGACGCTGATGGAGTAGGTCGGTTCCAAAACCCTGGATCGAACCAGATAGGAAGATGGCCTCAGAATCAATTCTCATATTCAAGAACTACCACCCTTCCAATTAAATTTCAATATAATTCTAGGCAAAGAAATTTTGTTAATATCTCCAAATGTTTATGACACAGTCTAATATTTTAAAAAAGTCGTCGGTGAATTACGTTTCCTTGATTTACCCAAAAACGGTTAGTCCTATCGAAAAATTGTTTCTTACCAGAAATGCTCCTTATAAAATTACCAATCGCTAATAAGTCCTCAGATTTGAGAAATGATCAATACGACTAAAGTTATAGCCCCCGAAGAATATAAACTGTCTATAAGGAATAGGTTAGGTTAGGTTTTATGACTCATGCCCGGGCTTTAACTACGAGGTCATATCGCCTACTACCAGAGCGCTCTTTCGTCACTCTGGTGGACATGAGCCCGACTCTACTGTGGGAGTCCTAAATTTTGCCTACCCTAAATTTTTATTCATCTAGGGTAGGGGTCTTTAACGAGTACCTGACATCGTACAGGCTCGGGACCATCGCTTAACGTCCCATCCGAAGGACGGCGTGCTTACGTTTATTTTACCTCCCAGATAAAATAAACTAAGGGCCTCGGTCGGGCTACGAACCCACGACCTTGAGCTCAGAAGTCAAGCACGCATACCACTGAGCTACCGGCTCCCCCAGAAAAAAAAAAAAAAGAAAAATTACAGAAATTAACAACAATATATGTAATGTGGCAAATACAGGACTTTCTTATACCCACCACGCTTACAGATCAGTCTCTCTCTCCCCCTTCTCAAAATTATTTTATAACGCTGTACGATGAGACGAAATGAAATGATTTTGAGAAGAGTGATCTGTAAGCGTGGTTGGTATAAGAAAGTCATGTAATGGCCACATCACATATATTTTTCATAATGTTCAAAATTTAATAATTTTTATTACTGATTTTGGAACGTGGAAGTCATGTGTGGATCACAAATCGATGTTTTAAAAAATTCATTTTTATTCAGACTGATGAAGAATGTCGGCTAGCATAAATTAATAAAATCTGAAGGATCAAACTTCGTCCTTACAACCTGTAAAATAATGTCACTATATCAGCCATCTTCAAGTGAATTCGATCCTTTTATTTGGATCTGAATACATGGAGTACGTTTTGCTAACTGTAATGGAACAAGAAAGGCATGAAATGAGATAGGGAGAGAATCTGAGCATACATTACAACAGTTAAGTCAGTGTCAAACCAAGTTAGGTTTGAAACGGGAGGATTCGAAAGTTTAAATTGGAAGTATGCGCGGAGCGATGGATTCGATAGAAAGGGCGCATTCTGGGGGAGGATTCAAAAGACAAGAACTTCACTTCTCCACAAAACACAAGCCCACAGGAAATCTGATACAACTGTTGTGATAATTAGTGTCACAAATTGGTATTTCATCAATACGAACAGAGTGTGAGATCCTTTTAATTCACTATTTAAATAAGAAATTAGAATTTTGAAAAGTTCACCAAAATGATAAATTATTTACATAAAACAAAATTGCACTAAAAAAACCAAAACATTAAGGCGTAGTCAAAGTCCACGCCGTCGATTTTCCGTGAAAACATCGGGATAAAGTAATTTTTAATTTTCTTTTCGATGCTGCCGTAGCTCTTGCATTTGCTCGGCACTAGACTTTTTAGGTTTTTTGAATTCCTTTTGATGCGAGCTTTCCTCTTATTTGCGTTTTACATCTTTAATTTTTTTGCAATTTTCAATTTAATACCGATTTTTACATATATTTCGGCGAATATTTTTATTGTTTCACTTTGAGTCCTAGTAGTGCTCCTCAAGCTCTTTACAATGACACCCGAATCAACGTCCATTTGTGACACCAATTATCACAACAGTTGTATCAGATTTCCTGTGGGCTTGTGTTTTGTGGAGAAGTGAAGTTTTTGTCTTTGGAATCCTCCCCCAGAATGCGCCCTTTCTATCGAATCCATCGCTCCGCGCGTACTTCCAATTTAAACTTTCGAATCCTCCCGTTTCAAACCTAACTTGGTTTGACACTGACTTAACTGTTGTAATGTATGCTCAGATTCTCTCCCTAACTCATTTCATGCCTTTCTTCTTCCATTACAGTTAGCAAAACGTACTCCATGTATTCAGATCCAAATAAAAGGATCGAATTCACTTGAAGATGGCTGATATAGTGACATTATTTCACAGGTTGTAAGGACGAAGATTGATCCTTCAGATTTTATTAATTTATGCTAGCCGACTTTCGAGGTTGTCAGTCTGAATAAAAATGCATTTTTTAAAACATCGTTTTGTGATCCACACATGACTTCCGAATCAACGTCCTATCTAAACGCGTTATTACGCTATACTAATTTCTAATTTTACACAACGCTAATTCGCAACAATCATCCGCCGATGCCCACACTAGCCCGATAACGTCACAGGCAAAACAAACACTGCACAACAAACACGTACAGACATGCTCTATCCATTGTGACCTCGACCGTTGTTATCGCATTATTAGTCTCGTAGTTATTATCGATTGAAATCTGACGGTATTTTGCAACACAAGAAAGTTTGACCGGCTATCACTGTGCATAACGAGCGAATAGACGTTTTCACGTCAAAATGTAAATAAATTGATGTTTTCAAACAAAAATAAGAACGGATCCTGGTCTTAGATTATCAACTAATATATGACATAAACTACTGCCTATAGTAATCGTTAACGTATTAATACACAGACCCAACTTGTGCGTCCTCTTGTAACTTGATAAATAATACACTCTACAGTAAGTAACTCTTTATTACAATTTTCGTATTGTACACACTTAAAGACCCGGTCAGTTAAAAAAAAAAAATTGTTGGTGAATCATCGTCTATGGACTTCCCCAACACGAATTAATCAATTAAGTTTACGCTTTCTCTCCAAAACCAATCGAATGTTTGGGCTAAAATTCAATATTTGACTGACAAAGTGACTTCTGAGTCCTCATACTTAATTTTGTGTCAATATCTTCAAAACATCGACAGTTATTAATAACAGTCGAGGCCCTCTTCTCTGATCCTCTCCTTCCTTCGACTTATTACGCGAAAAATTGATAGTTATTGGGATTTTTGAGTTGAGATATAAATTTAAATATAGTAGATAGTCTTTTGACAACTCAAATATTTGTAAATGTTATTTTAAGGTTAGACTTCCCCCTCCCCCCAACCCAGAGACTTCCCAAAGTTTCAGGTTTTCCAGTCAGATGACCTCAGGTAACCTGAGCATTGTACAAATATGACAACCTAGCAAACTTAAATGTCACTTTTGAACTTTTTGATGAAGATGGTGTAAGCCGAAACACTTTATACAGTGAAACCTGTTTAACTGGGATCTCAAGGGACCTAGGATTTTTTTATCACTTATAGAGGCTTTTCATTTACCCAGTTTTCCAAATAGGCAGGTTTGAAATGACAGTTGTTTTATTTATAGAGGGCCCCGCTAAGAAAGGTCCAAATGTATCGTTTCTCATTTATAGAGGTGAAAATGTTAATGAAAAATGCATACTTTATGTTGTTATTATGTCCAATTTTTATTTTTCAAAACAATACTACAAAACTTATAAAAATATGTTATATTGGTTTGTATTTGAGTGCTAGTAGCTTTAAGGTGTTTCTCGATAGTATAAATTTGATCAAATATGTGTTTATCAATATTTGACATCTCAAAATATTTATGTAAGGTTTCTAATCAAATATAGAGGTAAACATCGAAAAAATCTAAGAAATCAAATCTCAATTAAAAATTAGATGTTGATTAGCGACTGTGGATTCTAATTGTAGGAGTATTGAGGGTCAGTCAAAGATGGAAAAAAAAAAAAAAACACTATTCAGATGCCAACGTTTCGATATATTTTATATCATCATCAGGGCCTACAAACATGGGGGAGAAATCAAGATTAGAATCAAAAATAAACAAAAAAAAAAAAAAAAAAAAAAAAATTTTTTTTTGCTAAACATTACTGAACGTTAAAAATACACTATAAGAAGTTGAAAATTGAAACTGACTTACTATGAATAATTATTAAACATTAAAATTAAATATGATTATACATTACTAAACATGTAATCATATTTAATTTTAATGTTTAATAATTATTCATAGTAAGTCAGTTTCAATTTTCAACTTCTTATAGTGTATTTTTAACGTTCAGTAATGTTTAGCAAAAAAAGTTTTTTTTTTTTTTTTTTTTTTTTGTTTGTTTATTTTTGATTCTAATCTTGATTTCCCCCCCATGTTTGTAGGCCCTGATGATGATATAAAATATATCGAAACGTTGGCATCTGAATAGTGTTTTTTTTTTTTTCCATCTTTGACTGACCCTCAATACTCCTTCAATTAAAAAGGGTGGAAAATTCCCAGTAACAGAGGTATTTCAACGCAAAAGTGTCGGGACCTCATTGTAATTATCAGTAACAGAGGTTTCTCACATATCCAGGGCCCACTTAACCAGGTTTCACTTTATATTTTTTTCCCCGTAAAATTAAACAATATAAAAGTGCATTGCTTTTAGTTAATTTAATTAATTTATATTCATTATACTTTCATTTGGGGTTTGCGTGGGATTGAACAAGACACTACGTTATTAATTCATAACTACGTTTTTTTTTTACCTTTACTCTTATTTTTCACTTTTCCCTTCGACCAATTTCACGGAAAATTAACATTTGTCATCCATATATGAGTTTTGAATTTAAATATAAAATTTCATGTCACAACACAAAAATACTAATAACTACAGATATAATCAAAATATCGAGTCTCCCCTCTATCCTCACACCCCTCCGGCTGATTCCGCTGAAAATTAATATATGTCGTCTTTATAGGGCTTTGAATTTGTATATGAAATTTCATGTTAATACATACATTGTATCGGTAGTTATCGTTTTCGCAGACCAATACATACAGAATTTTTTTTTTCATATTTGAAATCTGGAGATCAGAAAATATGAAATTTCATTAAAATCTCCGCATCGAAATTTTGACCGATTATATAACTTCCAAGAATTTGTACCAGACCATTCTAGATCAACAATGAACAAATGAAATGACCCACTGACAAACATGAACGATTCAGTTCGTAACAATATTATAAGGTCAAACCAGCAGCCAGTGACGACGGTTTCCACCGAAAGGTATGACAACAGTCAAAAAATACAATTGAAATCAAGGAAGAAGCCGTTGGTTTGGAATTTTGGGATGACGAGTAAAAGGGCTATAAAAGCAATTTTCACTTACTGTTCTTTTGAGCCTGGAGATGGGAGACATGTTGAGCCCAGCAATGATAGCCATGAGAGAGTTGAAGTTACCAATGTTGAAACACTCTAGAGCAGTCTCCACCCAGAACTCGACCACCCGAACACGAGCCTTCTTACTTTTCACGTGCTGAAAAAAAAATAAATAAAATAAAAACAATAATAACAAAGAATGACATTTTTATTACTTTTTTTTTTTTCGATATACACACGATTGTAAACACTTATTCAGACATATATGTGTTTAGAGGGCGCCGGTAGCTCAGTGGTAAGCGTGCTTGACTTCTGAGCTCAAAGGTCGTGGGTTCGTAGCCCGACCGAGGCCCTTAGTTTATTTTATCTGGGAGGTAAAATAAACTTAAGCACGCCGTCCTTCGGATGGGACGTTAAGCGATGGTTCCGAGCCTGTACGATGTCAGGTACTCGTTAAAGACCCCTACCCTAGATGAATAAAAATTTAGGGTAGGCAAAATTTAGGACTCCCACAGTAGAATCGGGCTCATGTCCACCAGAGTGACGAAAGAGCTCTCTGGTAGTAGGCGATATGACCTCGTAGTTAAAGCCCGGGCATGAGTCATAAAACCTAACCTAACCTAACCTATATGTGTTTAGAATAAAGAACTTTATAAAAAATAATAATAAAAAATGTTAACAATTTGTCTGAAAGTCTAGAAAAAAATTTCGTACAAAAATTGGGTCTTCGTACGGACTCATTAACAGAAACACTCCACTCAAGCACAAATGTACTACACTTCTTTACACCTCATTACTACGACCACTGCTCACATACGCTTGCCCTGTCTGGGGGCCAGCAAAACAAACATTAACAAATTAAGGAAATTTGAAAACAAGGTTCTCCGATTGGCAGTAAAGGCACCTTGGTTCGTCCGAAACAGTCAAATCCAGCGTGAGTTGGGAGTGCCGGAGGTTGTAGACCATATGATCCAGGTACAGAAAAATTTCACTATGGTCTTGTCGATGTGCCGGCCGCTACCTTCTTCACCCTCGGTCGGACCACTCCCAACAGGCGACTCTTTTGGGTTTTTTTCTCTATTTTGTGTAAGAACATTTATTATTTTGTTAAAATATATAAAGACATTTATTTTTGAGGAGTTATAACGTGAGAAAAGAAGGTTTTTTCTTTTATTTCACGGAAGCTTTTAAAATATAATGAATTTTTTAAGTATTTTTATATTACATTTTAAATGAATTCTAAATTTAATTAAAATTGTGATTATAAAAGGAATCCCTTTAAATATAGAAATAATTATTTTTGTAATTATCATGAGTTGAGTGTATTTCAAATAATGTGTCCAAAACAACAAACATTTCTAGTTAATTTGGAATCGGACTCGTCGAATTTCAGATCGAGTATCGAGTTCTGGTTTTAGTTAGTTATTATGACTCATGCCCGGGCTTTAACTACGAGATCATATCGCCTACTACCAGAGCGCTCTTTCGTCTCTCTGGTGGACATGAGCCCGACTCTACTATGGGAGTCCTAAATTTTTATTCACGTAGGGCAGGGGTCTTTAACGAGTACCTGACATCGTACAGGCTCGGAAATATCGCTTAACGTCCCATCCGAAGGATGGCATGCTTAAATCCATTTTACCTCCCAGATAAAATAAACTAAGGGCATCGGCCGGGTTTCGAACCCACGACCTTGAGCACAGAAGACAAGCACTGTTCCGGTATTTGATGTCAGTCAGTCATCGTTATAAATCAAAAGTAATAATTTGATTATAGATAATTTCAATTAAATGTTAGTTCTCGTGTCTAATAACCGAGCCTTAACTACGATGTCATATCGCCTACTACCAGTCTCGCCTATCTACTTCCAAAATGAATCGAAGAGAATCCATTCCCTGAGCTCCGATTTCAACTCTATATTTTTCTGAAAGGGCTTTAAGAGCCCTGCATGCATTTCTTCTGCCATCTATTAACGTTTAAGATTGAACTACATTTTAATTAGTATACCTAAGTTAATAATAAATTTTTTTAACAACATATGTTTTATCGGAACTTGACAATAATAAATAGTTGCTTACAGTTTCAGATCCAGATAATGACTGTCCATGTTGCTGAGATCCCAAAACAGATTTTAAACCACTAGTAAAATAATCCATTGAATAAATAGAAAATTATGGTCCCGAGCCTGTACGATGTCAGGTACTCGTTAAAGACCCCTATCAGAGGTGAATAAAAATTTAGGGTAGGCAAAATTTAGGACTCCCACAGTAGAGTCGGGCTCATGTCCAACAGAGTGACGAATGAGCGCTCTGGTAGTAGACGATATGACCTCGTAGTTAAAGCCCGGGCATGAGTCATAAAACCTAACCTGACCTAAAAAATTATAAATTTGTAACCTCTCCATAACATGTCAAAACAACAGGGATATTAAATTGATACTAGCGCCATCGATACGCAGCACCAGTAACTATGACAAGCTTAATGAAGCCAACAGTGTATGCAACCTGTTCTTGCATCTTAAGATTCCAACTATGTATTTTAACAGGATATTTACTATAAATATATGAACATGTAAACTCTCAGGAAAAATAAAATAAAATAAGGGACTCGGGTTTCGAATTGGCGATGTTGAGCTCAATAGGCAAACTTGCTACCACCGACCTACCAATTGAAAGTAACATTACCAATTATTCTAGAATAATAATAATAAAATTATAATCTGGGGAAAATTAATAACTTTTTGAAGCTATATTATCAATTAATGAAAAATGGAGAATGAATATCCAATTATCGGAAAACTGGATATCCAAAATTATATTAATTATCCAAATAATGAATAATGTAATGGGAACCAATGTCCCCTTATTAGTAGGCAAATTATAAATTATTTATTTAGAGTTATTGAATTGATTTAACAATAAGAATAATAATAATAATTAGCACTCAAATTGGCCATAAAAAATAAATGGCAAAGGCAATGGGAGGAGTGCAATACTTTTCTGAGGTCGGTTAAACCTCGAATCGAAAGAAAGAATGGTCCTGACGAGGCTGAGAATAGGACACACTTGACTAACCCATGTCCACATTTTGTTGCGGAGACGCCCACCAAGTTGTCCACTGTGCAAGGAGGCACTGACTGTTTTCCACATTCTTCAGTCCTGCCAAGCTCTCAAACCCTACAGAGAAAGAGATGGACTGGAAGACCTCACGATGCTCGAGCAGTGCTGAAGGATGGCTCGGCATACACATCTCAGCTGCTGCAATTATGCGAAACACTGGACTGTATCACCAGAAAATTATATGGTGCCATTCACGGAGGAATGGTTAATATCCAGAAAGATAGCCTTATCCGCATGATGTCACTATTATAATAATGGTTGTGTTGGCGCTAATGACCTCTGCAGTCGATATATCGTCGCCTAATAATAAAAAAAAAAATAAAAAAAAATAATAATAATATATTTGAAGGTAACACAAGGAAGAACTCACTGTCTTCCACATACTACAATCCTGTGAAGCTCCACCGAGAAAGAGATGGATTGCCTCACGATGCTCGAGCAGTGCTGAAAGATGGCTCCGCCTACACATCCCAACTGCTGCAATTCTTACGAAACACCGAACTGTGTCACCAACAAATTATATGGTGCCATTTGCGGAGGAATAACTACCCAGAGAGATAGCCTTAGCCACATGATTTCACCCTGTCTCTTATAATAATAGTTGTGCTGGCGCTAATGGCCTCTGCAATCGATGCGCCTAATAAAAAAAAAATAAAAAAACAAAGAAAATCAATCTTCACAATAAATAATTAAATGTTATTTTTTTTGTTTTTTGTCTTATAAAATTGGTCGCAACTGTTGCCATCATGCAACAAGCAGCTACCAAGAGGATGGATAATGGATGTATTTGAGCGACGTGAGAGAGGAAGGCCACCCAGTGGTAGCTCGTCAGGCTGAAATTTAAAAACAATGAATAAGGGGTATTAGCATGATTAAATTTCAAGAGATTGTAGCAAGTGACGTTTCCATCTCTTCAATCTCCTGGGAGGATTGTGTGGCAAGTGTGGTGAAGAGTGAGTGGATGTATGGATTTGGGTGTGAATGCAATTTGCTATGGAAACGTCTGTAAAGGTCCAGAATTGTATAATGTACTGTGTTTATCATGTCACTGCAAAGTGTTCTGTTACTTACGTATGGTGAACACTGTGTAATAAAAACGGCGGGACTGTATTGAGTGTGGCACCAGTTCTCAATCCGAGTAAGATGGTGTAACGTAAACAAAGCACGTGTCTGAGATTCACCAGCATATAAGATGGCAGTATATTGAAAATATTTAAAAAAAAAATTAAAAAGTGGTCGGTGCATCACCGGAAATGTACTTCGCCAGCTCGAATAAATGAATTAAAGTTTCACTCTCCCTCCGAACCTATTTTAAGAATTTACTTCAAAAATTAAAGATGTCTTACTCAGTGACTTCTGAATTATCACACAAAATTTCCTGTTTTTAGGGTTTTTGAGTTATCCTCTGATCCTCACTTGCTCTCGGCCAACTTCGCGGAGAATTGATATGTGTCGTCCTTTTGGAAGTTTGAAATTAATATATAAAATTGTGTATATATACCTAGGCAGTTATTGGAGTATTTATGTTACGCTATATACTAAGTATAAGGGAAGTTATGTAATCGGTCAGAAATTCGATGTTAAGTTTTCACCAGATTTTCGGACACCCTGCTTTCAAAAATGGGGGGGAAAAACCCACAACACGGCCAATAGAATGAATATATCAAGGGGCAACACCTGTTGATTTTCAGTGAAATCGGCCGAAGGGAGAGGGGTGCATGGGAGGGGTTCTAACAGAAATTAATATTATTTTTATCATAAACGCCGATATAATAATATATTTCGGACGTAAGATATGGTACGCATTCTGCGATTTATGTACGAAAAAATTATAAATGTGGACGAAAATTTATATATATATATATATAAATTTTATATTTTAATTCCTTTTTAATACAAACTAGACAGAATATTTTAAAAACTTCACAGAACATTCGTTTTAGATAGTTTTATACTCATAAAAGCATTTACATAGTTGAATAACTTCTCTTGCTGACTACAAAGAGGGTGGCTACTGCAAAAAAGATATTTTATTTCTATTATACAATAAATGTGCTTTGAGCCTTCTTTCAGATGATGCCACAAAGAGGGCTCTCTCCTTGAGGGCATTGTTCTATTTAAAGTGGCATTTGAAAGAGCCTTTTTATTGTAACAATAATTAATGCTTTTAGAAAAAAAAAAAAAAATGTAGGCGGTGAATCAATGGAAATATACTTCCTCAACACGAATAAATAAACTAGGTGTGCAAAACATTCTGCTGTTTGCAAAAACTGAGCTGAGTCAGGCATATCTGTATAAAAAACTGAGTTAATGTTTTAATAATTATCAGTAACTTCTCACCTTGTATGTTCTTTATGAATATATTAATACTTTAAATAGATTTCAATTGAATTCAATGGATTTTTTCTAGCCTTTTTGTAGACAACAACAGCTGTTTTTGCACAAAATTATTTTTACTAGGTTTAGGTTTAGGTTTTATGACTCATGCCCGGGCTTTAACTACGAGGTCATATCGCCTACTACCAGAGCGCTCTTTCGTCACTCTGGTGGACATGAGCCCGACTCTACTGTGGGAGTCCTAAATTTTGCCTACCCTAAATTTTTATTCATCTAGGGTAAGGGGTCTTTAACGAGTACCTGACATCGTACAGGCTCGGGACCATCGCTTAACGTCCCATCCGAAGGACGGCGTGCTTAAGTTTATTTTACCTCCCAAATAAAATAAACTAAGGGCCTCGGTCGGGCTACGAACCCACGACCTTGAGCTCAGATTAATTATTTTTACTATATGTTCTTTGCATGTTGAAGAATATTGTTATTGAAAAAAAGTCGAAGTTTGTACGTTAGAACACTGAAAAAAAGGCTCAAAAAAAGTGGTGTCCGATGGTAAACCGAAAAGGGCTTCGCCCGGATTTTTACAATTTGAAATCAAAAAATTCTATTTTGCGAGAGAATTTTGTCTCTCAATTGATTTCAATGGGGATTTCGTTTTTCGATGATTATTCCTCCGTGGTAAGTTCAATTTCAGATTTTTTTAGTAGTAAACCATCTTCACCGTGTCCACTACCATCGTGGCAAATTTCAATGTGATCGGTGAAGGGGTTTATGAGGATCACGAGTACAACGAAATACATGGGTCGCCGAGGAAAGAGCTTCGTAAACTCAGCTCAACTAATTTTTACACTAAAACATTCCATTTGTAACATCATAATCTATTTTTTTTTTTAAATATTGAGTTTAGATTCAAATCTGTTTGTTTTTATTCAAATAACCTATGATCGATTTTCAAGTTATTTTAATTTCGATTTGGCTAAAAATTAATAGGTGTCGTCCTTATGTCGAGTCCCAGGTACGATCCTGTCCCGCGTATTAACTCCACCCTAAGCCCGTCGTACAGCGGACATTCACATAAATCGTTTAGCTGAAAAACTAAGGAATACGGAAGATATGAGAGTATTTTCTACAAATTCTCCGTAACGCTGAGGTAATAGTGGATTGAGCGCAAGACATAGCGATTTTTAAAAATGAGGGTAGGTTTAAACTGACTAAATGGATTTTAGATAAATCCATTTTGTGAACTACCTTTTTTTTTTTTCAATTTCCATTCTCAATTTTAAGCCCTTTTACAGAAGGGCCCACTAATTAACTCGCTCTCACCGCGAAACCTCCCCCTCTCTCACTTCCTCGTTCATCATACCTTTATGAATTTTTATCGAGAGAAGTTTCAAGGGGAGTGAACCTTTAGAGACTTTTACAGTGGCAAAGTGAAAAGGCGGAACTAAAAAAAAAATGTATATATAAATAAAGCAAGACACTGATGGATGTGAAGAAATGGAACGTTGTAAAGAGTTTAAAGAAAAAGATGAAGAGATTTACCAAGATTTCTCGCTTTAACCAGAAGAATAATGTAAAAGAGACAGGATTTCAAGATGGTCTGATTTTATTAGGAAAGACAGATGTACCTAATTTCAATTATCTATAAAGAAGTTACCAAAAAATTGAATAAATGTCATAGAAAATTTTGGCAGGGCCAGAAGAGAATGACCCGTCGCAGGGAGCGTCAAGTTAGCCTCCCATTTCAGGTTTTTCAAATTATTTTAAATGGAGTCGATTGTGCTCGGTTTGTGCTGACTTTAATTCGTTTTGTGTTCCCTCGTAATATGGTATTATTTACAAAAATCATATTCAATTTGACTTCAGCCCTCCTCTAAAATCGCCTTTTTGGCAATATTATGAATGTGGTAAAAACTTCATGGTGGCTAACTTGACGCACCCCCGTCGCATTGCGCTGAAGTCAGACATTTTAAAGGTAGCTCAGGAGTTGCATGGGGGATCAAAGGATAGGGCCTAATTCAAAAACCCTAAAAACTATATAAAAAAAGCGAAGGTTAATTAGTAACTAACTACAGTAAGTAAAATATAAGTAAGAAAAAAATATATATATAATAAGATAAATAATAATATAATAACCTTCAGCTCGAGACCCTTCGAAACACCCCCGGTTATCTGTCATCCCAATTCCCCCAACGTATTGGAGATAGGGAATCCACAGGGGCCTGAATGATCCTCCCGCCATCTTGATCCACTTGAACACTGCATAGCAGTGGAGGTAGATCAAGAAGGAAAGAATTGCTGAAAGTGCGAGTTCATGAGGAGAGAAGCTGGTAGCTACAAGATATTATGCTATCTTAAGCTAGCAGGTCTCTCGGCCAACACCACTTCAGCCTTCTGATGGATTATCTAGATGAGAGCGAGAGGACAAGTGTCGAGCGACAGGATTGATATGGAAGGAAAGGTTAAAAGTAATTTGGAGAAGCGGGACTTGATGACGTCAATAACATAAGGGATTTTAAGGTCATTATGGAGTGTAAGGTTGGATACATAGAAGGGTGCATCGACAATTCTGTGGTCACAGGGAATAAACTGGTAAGTCTAAATTCGTAACTTTTCAGGGCAGTACATTTTTACTTTTGCAATAATCGTGTAAATCCAGTTTTTGGAATAAATATATTATATTTGCATCATTATTAATCATATACCTTCTAAATCTATAGGAGTGAATGAAAATGAATATTGTTAATCCTTTCTTAGATTTTCCCTTAGTTACCTAATCATTCCCTTCACTTACCTAATTATTAATCATACTTTTTAGAATACTCATGAATGATACCTAAAAGGATGTAACATCCTTTTCACTTGGATTAGTCTGCCGTAGTGAATAAATGGTTAAATGCAGTTATCTCGTGAATGAGTGAGTTGCCAATTCCTACTATTTCAATCCACTTTATTTTCCTATACAATCTGTCTACATAAGAAAGGTAAATAAACAGCAGAATATAGAAAAAGTACTTTATCAATCTTTACCCTATGAAACAAATAAATCTTCATTTAACTTCTGTCTTTTCCACAGGGAAATAACAGGCTGTCTTTCTGATAAATGTTGAAATTTATTGCGATTTTAATCTGAACTTTTTTTATTTATTAAGAATTAAGGATAATGAACAATCACGACCGGTGAGCTTCCAGCAATATATGATTCGCAAAGCGTAAATCGCAAAATTCGACTAGAAATTGTATTCTCTACCATTTTTGTCTTATGATTTTTTTCGTATCATCATCCTCATCATAGGCGCTACAGCCCAAGAGCATTGACCTCCTCCAGGAAATGTCCCCATGTAGCTCTGTCCTGGGCCAGTCTCCACCAGCCCACCGCACCGAACCGTCTTGCGTCTCTGTTCACAGTCTCCAGCCATCTTCTTCTGGGTCGTCCCACTCTTCTCGTACCCTCCGGTGTCACAATCACGAGTTTCCTGGGTATAAGGTCCTCATCCATCCGTCTTACGTGTCCAGCCCAACGGAGTCTGGCAACTCTAATCCAGTGCGACAATTTTGGCTCTGTATAGAGTGCGTACAACTCCTGGTTGTATCGGATGCGCCTGACGCCCTCCTCCTGGGTGGGGCCGAAGATCCTGCGATGATTTTTTTCGTATTCATAGTAATTTATGAGCAAATAGTTAACAAAAACGAAATCGCTTTAAGACGAGAATTAATTGGCGACTAACTCGCAAACGGGTAATTGTACTACAGCATCTTAATGCACAATTTTCGGGACGCTATAGACCTATTCGCATTTGTGCATCTCGAATCAGGGGGCACGCTGAAGGTTGGAAATTTTATAAGGAACCTTTTTTGTAAGGAGCAATTTTTTGACAAGACAAAAAGTTTTCGCATAAGTTAATTAAAGGTCTAAAAAAAAAAAAAATGGTTCCGAGTTGTCATTTTGGGGTGGTTTCCTTCGAAAAATTGTATTTAAAATTTTATATAAAAAGTGCCTATCAGTCTTTATACTTTTATTTGAAGAAATTTTTGATTAGGGCATAAATATAACCGATAAAATGTACTTAGGCCCCGAAGTGAAGTTGTCCTTATTTTCGTCTGATTTCGACCAAAATCTAATCAGATCGAACTTAGGAAATGTGAAGTCTTATCTCAAATTTGAAGTTTATAGCTACAGTCGTGTCTATGAGTACATCATCGAGAAAATGATCAATTCCAGCATACTAAAGTGCAAGAAAGTAAAAAAAAAAAAATGTAAACGAATGACCAAAAACCATTGAATGTGAAAACAAAAGAATTCAATATTTTTTTTTTTATTAAGGGGAAGTGCTAAATTAGGTAAGAGATACTCTACAAGGGAGTTGAAATTGAATTATTTTTCTTTTCTGTAGGACCCAGGAGAGGCGAGAAATAAAAATGACTTTCCGGCCGGCCGCTGAAACCGGAACACCGGATGGACCTCACCCAATGAGTTTCTGGACTTTGTTCCTGTTAAATACTTCAACCAAGTTCATAAACTCACTCACTGAGTCCACAAATCTCTTCTTTTTTTTTATTGACTAAAGACGGAACTGCTTTTTGACTTTCCCGGCTCTGTAGTGTAGTTAAGTCCAAGTTATGGGATTAGGCTGAGTTATAAGTAGAACAAAATGTACTGTTCTCAACTAAACAGTTTTGGGCTAATATTCAACAGTTAACTTACATAAGGGCTCCTAAATACTCATACTACATTATGTGTTGATAAATTCATTCCAACCGCATTTATTAGGATTTTTGAATAGTAGTAAAAGGTACTTTAGGTCCCGGAGTAAAGTGGTCTGAATTTTCATCTGATTTCGGCCAAAATCTGACCAGACCTAAATTAGAACATGTGACCTCTTCGTTCCAAAGTTCAAGTTCAGAGCTACATACGTTTTTGCCGTAGAGAGCTCACAACTTTCCAATCACATACACACAGACATCATCGCGAAGGTTAGGTTAGGTTTTATGACTCATGCCCGGGCTTTAACAACGAGGTCATATCGCCTACTTCCAAAGCGCTCTTTCGTCACTCTGGTGGACATGAGCCCGACTCTACTGTGGGAGTCCTAAATTTTGCCTACCCTAAATTTTTATTCACCTAAAGTAGGGGTCTTTAACGAGTACCTGACATCGTACAGGCTCGGGACCATCGCTTAACGTCCCATCCGAAGGACGGCGTGCTTAAGTTTATTTTACCTCCCAGATAAAATAAACTAAGGGCCTCGGTCGGGTTACGAACCCACGACCTTGAGCTCAGAAGTCAAGCACGCATACCACTGAGCTACCGGCGCCCTCAGACATCATCGCGAAAATGATCCAAACGTATTCAGGGAACCATAACGATACTTCCTTATATTATAGATATAAGAAAGTAAAAAAAAAAGAAAACAATTTTTTATTCAATTCAAATGAACAATATTTTTGTTTACTATCGCAGACAATAAGATCCAATATTTTACTTCATGTGACCCGAAATATTTTCTTGGAGACATTGGGTTACCTTCGACGAAGAGAGAATAAAAAAGATTTAGTTGTGGTTCGTGGTAACTCTGAAAGCAATACCTTCTCCATCTGAGTCAGTATAAAGGGGGTGGCCCCCGGCAGAGGTATGTTGTGTGGGGGGTTGGGAAGCCTTTAAGGTAATTTATATCACATGAGGGGGCAGAGAACAGGTTTCAGGGGGCTCTTATGTCGGCTCTGTACTATTCTCAATCCTATGGAAAAGGTCAAAATTGTACTCATGTCAACAATTTCTTTCCATGTGCCCAAAATAACGATTTTTGCCACCTTTATATAATCCTAAAGCTATTTCTTTTTTTTTTGCTTTGAAACTAATCATAGTCCGGGAATGAGTCATAATAACTAATAGTTATATCTCATAGCTGGTGCAATTATTTTTGGTTAGGAGGATCAGGGGAGACCTGACACAACTTTTCATTCACATACACATACACGCACAGACATGGCAAAAATGGTCAAAAAAAAAAAAGATTATACGTATAAAAAAAGTATAAGAAAGTAGGCGGGAGCAGAAAAAAGCGTTGTGACGCGCGGGTGACCACCGATCGCCACACGTTGGTCGTCCGGTGGTCGCCACCGGGCCGCCATAGCCTCACTTGATCACTAACCAGATCCCGAGCTCCCTCTACAAACATAGACGGGTGATGTACAAACGCAAGGCGCACCCGAAAATTAAAGAGCAATAATAAAGGCATAAGATAGTAGAAAATGCCTTATACTATAGGCATGAGAAAGTAGAAAATGCCCTATACTATAGGCATAAGAAAGTAGAAAATGCCCTATACTATAGGCATAAGAAAGTAGAAAATGTCTTATGCCTATAGTATAAGAAAGTAAAACATAAATATGTTGAGTGCTAGGGGGCAGGGGGTCCGTCCTTAAGAATTATGAAGCATTAGCCCAGTTGAATTTATCGTCCATTTATTGAATGCATTAAGTAAGCTGTCATGTGTCGTGTGCGTGTAAAGTACTTACCCTGGTGACGTCGGTGAGAACAAGATAAGAGAGGCGAAAGAACCAGTCGGCATACACCTGGTAGTTGTGGGTGATCCGAGGCTCATCAGAGGGCTGGTTCGTGTCGACGAAGGCCTGTACGAACTCTTCAGGGCCGATGTAGGAGAGTCGTTCCAACTCGATGTGGGTCAACTGTTGTGCCAGACTCACTGGGCTTCCACACAGCTCACTTACGTCAGTCTAAACAGAGAGAAAAAAAAAATTAAAAAATAGATAACATATATATATATATCTATTTAATTTTACAAATACATATATACAACTGTATAAAAAATAAATACAACAAGCAAATGTGCTAAAAGAGAGATAATGGCAATGTCAAAATGTCAAGAGAGGAGAAATCACCCAGTGGTGAAACTCCCTAGTGAGTTACTCTCGTTTGTAACTAATCACTGTCACTGCTGCTGAAAAGAAGATCTCTAGGCCACTAGTTAACATATAGATCGATTAATAAATAAACTGAACATGAAACATTGGAGGATATAAAAAATGACGAGGTCCTTAGTTTATTTTATCAGGGAGGTAACAAAAAAACTTAAGCACGCCGTCCTTCGGATAGGTATCTGCCTGTGCGATGTCACGGTACTCGTTAAAGACCCTACACCCTACCTTAGGTAACTAAACCTGGGTAGGCAGGTAACATTTAAAACCAAACCCCCACAGAGTATGTCCACCAGAGTGACGAAAGAGCGCTCTGGTAGTAGGCGACATGACCTCTTAAAAAAAGCCCAGGCATGAGTCATAATAACTACAAAAAATAAAAATTGCTTTGCAGTCATTCTATTGTTAGGGAGGGACTTTTTACAGCAGTTTACCTGTTCAAATTGTGTTATTTTTGAGTTTGTGATGTTTAAGATTTATAATAATTTTTTTAGGGGTAGCTCAGTGGTATACGTGCTTGCTTATTCTGCTTAAGATAGCGGGTTCGATCCCGCCAAGGCCCTTAGTTATTTATCTGGGAGATGAAAAAATCTTAAACACGCCGTCCTCCGGATGGGACGTTAAGCGATGGTCCCGAGTCTGTACGAAGTCGTTAAAGACCCCTACCCTAGGTGAATAAAAATTTAAGGTAGGCAAAATTTAGGGTCGGACCCATGACCACCAGAGTGACGAAAGATCGCTCTGGTAGTAGGTGAATCATAATAACTTTCACTTATTAATTAAACTAATTTTTCTATAAAGACGTTTCGGGCTGTAAGCCCTTCCTCAGTATCAATAAAATAAAAAAAGTTAGCTGAGCTCAAAATCACGAGTTCGAAACCCGGTAATGAATATCAACAATAAAATAATTTAAAAACCACGCTTACAGATCACTCTCTCTCCCCTTCTCAAAATTTCATACTGGCATTATTGGTTATAACAAAGAAATTTTCAGAAATACGCTGTACAATAAAACAAAAAACGCTGATTTGGGGAAGGGGGAGGGAGGGAGGGAGAGAGAGAGGGAGAGAGAGAGAGAGAGAGAGAGAGGGCGAGAGAGCGGGAGAGAGAGAGCGGGAGAGAGAGAGCAGGATAGAGGAGAGAGTGAGAGGGAGGTAGTGCGGGAGAGGGAGAGGGAGCGAGCGGGAGAGGGGAGAGAGCGGGAGAGGGGAGAGAGAGAGAGAGCGTAAAGGGAGCGGGGAGAGAGAGAGGGGGGAGAGCGGGAGAGGGAGAGAGAGCTGGTGAGAGAGAGGGAGGGAGAGAGGAGAGAGACAGAGAGGGAGGGAGAGAGCGGGAGAGGGGGAGAGAGAGAGCAGGAGAGGGGAGAGAGAGAGAAATCTGTAAGTGTGGTCGGTATAAGAAAGTCCTATAATGGCGACATAATTGTTTTTTTCGGACTATTTGGTAAACATCATAACAAGAATTTTTTTTGTTTAAGAGTTTTTATCCAGTTTTCCAAGCAAGTATATATATGCTATTCAGATTACATATTGAACTCTTTAAAAGAGACATTCTATTATCCAGGGTGTGCCAGTAGCATACTGATAACGTCCTTTCCTATTGTACTTAAGATCGCGGATTCAATCCTCGCCGAAGTCCTTAGATGTTTTATCTGAAAGGTAATGTACCTTGAGCACTTCTTGTGAAAAAAAAAAACATTCTATACAGTCATGTTTATTTTTAAATGAAACACCCAACAGTGACGCCTCCTATGTGCGTTGCTTGCGTTTCGACCCTTTTATGGGGAAGTTAAGTAATTGCTCAGAAATTCGATGTTGACGATTTTTTCCGACCCCCGATTTCAAAAATTAGAAAAAAAAAAGTCGTCGGTGACTTACCAGCTATGTAATTCCCCAGTACGAATTAATTAAGTTTCCGCTCTCCCTCCAAAGCGAATCTACCGTTTGGGCTCAAACTCAATATTTGACTTACATAGTGGGGCTTCTGAGTCCTTATAATAAATTTCATGACGATACATTCATTACATTGGGATTTTTTTATTCTTATACCCAAAAAATAAGAACAATAATGCCAGTATGAAATGACTTTGAAAAAGGGGAGGGGAGAAAGAGTGATCTATAAGCGTCGTTGGTATAAGACCTGTAATGACCACATCACATTTTTTTTTCTTCTCAATTTTTATTTTTTTTTTATAAAAATATCAAACATTCTTTTTTTTTGTCTTTTATTTATAAAGATACAATTGTTGCTAGGGTGCAACAACCAGCATCTATGATGGTATTGATATGTTGGCGTGAAGGGCATATGAGGGGAAGGCCACCCAGTGGTAGGTCCTCGGGATGAAAATTTATCTTAATTATTAGGACAAGAACAGAAAAATATAAAAATAAATAAATAAAAAGGAATTGAAAGAGAATTTTGATGGATGGGTAAGAGAGATGATAAAAGTAAAGGAGAATAATGTACAAAAAAAAAATTTAAGAACGAATATGATTCAAGGTGGCAGTAAGTCGCGGTTCCATCTTCTCTTCAACCTTCGTGGGGGGTTTTGTGATAAGTGTTGTGAAGATAAAGTACGTATTTCTGTGTTTGTATGTGTGTAAAGTTTTCTAAAAAAAACCGTATATAAGTAGTTTGTACTATAATAAGGAACATTATTGGTAAAAACCAACTTTTCGAAAGTACTAACCGTTTTCAGGTAGATCGTCTAAAAATGTTTCAAAACCACAATTCAGGACGATTTTCGGCAGATATCTCAGAAACTGAACGACCTGCGAAAATTAGTTTTCTCTACAACTTTTACTCGTAGAGAATCTTGATTCCTGTTACTGATCTCAACAAAAAAACCAATACACATCTAATAATTTTTCCAAAACTTATAGACACAGTTTTCAACTAAGTTTATAATAATCATACAGGACAAGACTCGATACTCATCTGATAATATGTCACTCTTGGGGGAAGCTTCTAAACATGGAGAGCGACACAAGTGCTCTCTGGCGGGCGGGATTTGAAGCTAAGTTGGTACATTCATATTTGATAAGAAGACGTTTTCTCAATTGTTACTATGGTGATAACTCAAAAATACAGATTCACCTTAGAAATACTTGTGCGATATGTCACTTCTGCATTCCAAATTTAACAGTTAATAACTTAGTATATTTAAAGCGCTCACTAAGTTCCAATCACATCAATGCGAAAATGAACAAAACACGTTGAAAACTCGATCTCGGATTTTCGCACGATTACAATAGTTCCATATACTTAGTTATAAAAAAGTAATATCATAAAGATGAATCAAATTTAAATTCACTGACCACTTATGAGAATTGTATAACACAAGTATGTAACAAATACTTAATTTACAAGTGACTAAGATGAAGGTTATCACCAACACTTAATAGTAAAACTAATTTACCTCAATGCAGCCATAAATCAGTTAATTTATCATAATGAATAATAAAAAGGTTCCTGAGGCCTAAGCCAGAGAAGGAAGAAGTAGAACTTCTGAATAAGAAGCCAGTCAGAAACGTATTCAACAAAATTTGTGTTAATGGAGAACAACAGAAATCTGGAAGACCTGTAAATACAATTGTACATTCATTAGAGCAGTCTGAATATAATAATCAGAATAGAATGTGAAATGTACCAAAATTATATATATTTTATTGATGAAAACTTACATTCTAAAGAAAGGGTGGAGGGTAGGTTATATCAACGAAACGTGATATCAGTGTTAAACTGAAAAATATGAAGTAAACAAAACAGAAAAAGAAAAGCAACAAGTATAAATATTAATAAAGTGTGATGTACACTACGGAACATTTTTTTAATGAATATTTTAATGAAAAGAGGTAATTTTTTTTATTATAATCTAATATCATATATATATTAGATATATATCAAGGTGTTTGAGAAACAAAACAAGAAAACATATAAAAAAACAGCTGTGAAATAGTGTTAAATGTAATGGAGTCGTGAGCTAGCTCTAAAACGGTGCATGTGGTTTTGATATGTTTTAAATAAAAATGAAGTTGAACAATTAGATGAAAGTTGACTGGGGTGGAATTAAAGTGTGAAGAGTTGACGGGGTCTGGTTTCTGTGGTAGAGGCGTCGAGAAGGTACAATTAATAATATCTATTTTCAATATGCCCAAATAAAAAAAAAAAAAGAAATAGTTTTTTAAGTATTAATTTAATGTTTTTGTGCCATTGTAAATTTTTGTTTTGTTTGTTCAAATAAGTTTTTTTTTAAAATTTAAATATGTAAATATAGATAATAACCCAATTATTTGTCCTCTTCAAATTCTATTCTATTCATCTTCCCTGTTGTCCCAGTAGTATCATTTAAAAAACCTTTGGATTAGAAATTAATATTATTTAAAATTATTTAAAAATTGGTATCTCTTTGTGAATCCAAGTGTAAAGTTTGTTTAATTGAATTTTTTTTGTTGTATACGTGTACTTTCTTAAAAATTGCACGTCTTAAATTATTGATAATATTTTTTTTTAGGGCAATTTTCGGCAAACTACTGTAGAAATCAAAATTTAAATAAACAAAAGAGATCAAATTTCTACAGGAAATGTGGTAGCAATCAAGTTTTTATCACATTTTTGGCATATCCCTTGTGTGGACGATTTTCGCCACAAAGCCCCATCATATTTTGGCAAAACCTTGATGGGAGAATTTTTTTTATATTAATTAAAGTAGGGAAACAGGTTGAAAAAGATGAAAAGGATAGAATAGAGACAAATAAGGGTTACATTTAATTTTGAGAAATAATTTTTTTTTTGCCAACTTCAAAAGAAGGTTACTATTTTATATAACATTGTTTTTGTTTAGTAATTATATATTTAGTAAAGTAAGAAAATGCCAATTACCAGAGGACAAGCGAGAAGATTAGAGGAGGAAAGTAGAGAGGAAGGGTCAAGTTCGGAGGAAAGATCCGATATGGAGTTATCGGAAGATAGAGAAAGGGAGACTCCAGCCGCAATGGAGTCCATGCAGGGTACAGGTGAGGAGTCGCAAGGGGAGGGGGTAAATAAAGATAAAGAAAAAGAGGGCATTGCTGCTCCTGATATGGAATGGCTCCGTGTTGTGTTGACAAAGTTAACTGGGGATATGGGAAATTTAAGGGGGGATATGGGAAATTTAAGGGGGGATATTGGAAATATCAATCAAAAAATAGAAGAACAGGGTAGAGATTTAAGGGGGGATATGAATCAAAAAATGGAAGAGCAAAGTAATAAATTAGGAAATTTAGAGACAAATTTAAAAAGGGAAATGGGGGATATGAATCAAAAAATGGAAGAGCAAAGTAATAAATTAGGAAATTTAGAGACAAATTTAAAAAGGGAAATGGGGGATATGAATCAAAAAATGGAAGAGCAAAGTAATAAATTAGGAAATTTAGAGACAAATTTAAAAAGGGAAATGGGGGAAAAATTAGGAAAATTAGAGACAAACTTAAGGGGTGACATTAAAGATTTAGAGGTGAGATTAGATAAGCAGATGGACAATTTGAAGGACCAGATAGAGAATTTGCAGAAAGATAAACAATGTTTAGGAAATCGAATAGATAAAGCAGGAGAAAACTTAGAAAAGCACTTAAATCAAAAAATTAACAAGTTGGATGAAGGGAATTCTGAAGTAGAAAAAGAGGTTCTTATTATTGACAGTCAGTCACAAGTTGATGAGGTAGAAGGAACAGAGAATAACAGTGGGGAGGAACAGACCCAAATTTTAGAGAAAGAGGTGGAGGAAGAGAGTCAAAATGTAGAAAAATTAGTATTAAGTGAAATTCAAGAAAATAGGATGAATGTTGATGTGGATGGACAGAGTGAAAGGAACATTTGGATGTTATTAGACAAAACAAACGAACAGACTGAGGACAACAAACAAAAGACAAATTTTAATTTTAAAGAAAATATAGTTAAAACTTACAGACAAACTGGAAACAGAAAGGAGGTTAATAAAAGACATAAGGACAATTTTAAAAAAGGAGTAAGAGAATTTAAACAGGTATTAAGGAGAAAATTAACACTGAATGAATATTTAGAGAAGGGGGAGGGGATTTTTAAAGACATAATTCGCCGGGGCATCCGAAAAAAGATAAAATTAAATTTGGGCTTTGCAATATAATTGCATTAGCCACTTTTTATAGTGAACCTATTTTTTTTGCAACTCGGATGAGTTTGAGGAAATGACTGACAGACTAACATGACAGAATTAGGATCAATTTAAAATATGACGAAGTGACATTGGACTAATATAATAGTATGGATGATAAATTTATTTTTTGGATGAGAGAATTTTGGTATATGAAGAGTATGGATGAATTTTGGTATAGTTTTGCGTTTAAATTAATTAGGATTTAAATTAATTAGGATTTATATTTTTTTTAGGATTAGATTAGATGTTAGGATCAGTATAAAATTAATCTAGAATTATATTTAGGGATTAGTCATCCAAATTTAATATATACAAATTATTTATTTGAGACTTACTTGTTAATAACGATTTTATTGAAAATTAAAACATATATATATACAGCTGATTTTGAACGAACATAATATGGAAGAAGATCGATTTTTTTTTATTATATTTTTTATTACAAAATGTTAGAAAGATAATCAGCAGGCTGAGAGATGCCTAGATCTCTTTGGAGACATGACGAACTTCCTGAGGCCGAGTCAAGGGGACAGATTTTCTGTTTCGGAACTGTTCAGCTAGGATACCGGACGTGACTAAATCATAATAATATTATAAATTAGAAAGACGAACGAAAATGTATAGAAGCCTTGAAAGGATAATATATTATATAAATTGTATGTATGCATAGGTTAGTAAATTTTTGTTATTATAAATTCTATTATTTAGACAATTTCATTTATTATTCTGAGTAACATGTTTTTCTACGTAAATTTGTTTAATAGAGAGAGTAGATGGGAAGAGTTGTAGGAGCAAATTATATAACTTTAGGAATAGGAACAAACAAAGGGTAATATTAATTAGAGAAGTTTTGAATTAATTGCTGATGACATTCTTTTAGACGTCGGGATTATATAGCTTTGTTTTGGGAGATATTATTTTTAATCCTAGTAAGAGATAGTGATTAATTAGAGATATATATTTTTTTGATCTGTGGGAGATGATTTTTTTTTGTGTGTCGACTAGAAAGAACTAGCGATATATTGGAGATATATATATTTTTTTTCTGCGTGAAAGATGATTTTTTTTATGTCGACTAGAAAGAACTAGCGATATATTGGAGATTTATATTGTAGTGTTGGTTGCCTACCTGAGATAGGAGGAACCGTAATTTTTCTACATCGACGAGAAAGTATTCTTAGGGCGTAATTAGTTAGGGAAGTAAATTGAATTGAAATATATGTGAGATACATTTTTTTTTTAGTTAGGAAGTATGAAGGACGTCTCAAAGAATTTAATACCTCAAAAGACAAGTACTATATATATTAAATAAATTAAATTTGTATTCCTTATTACCCGGCGTGAGGCCTAATTTTGATTGTTAAGTAATATTTTGGAAGTGTGATGAAGTAAATAAAAAAAAGGATTTATTTAATTTTTATTTCAAGTAAATTTTTTTATATACAATCTTTTTATATAATTATTTTGAATACATACAATTGTATATTGATGGTAAAGGCGGAAAGTAAAATAATTGGCAATTTCTTAAATCTGCATCCAACTTGATTATTTCCAAACTTGATTTCATGACTATGACTGATCCTGTAAATATGTAAAAATTTAGTATTATATTTTTTATGTTCAATTAGTTCAAATTTTTATAAATTTAAGTTAACATTTTCTTTAGGTTAAGGATTAATTGTAAATTTTTAGATTAAGATTTGTTTTTGTTTATTAGAAATTAAGTACGTATATATATAAGTTTAATAATTGTAAATAGTAATAAAAAAAAAATAAAAAATGGGCATATATGTATAAAAAGAGCGTCGAAATGGGCATATAAAAAATAAATCAGTGAGTGTAAGTGAGAGAGAGACTTCGATACATCGTTGATCAATGAGTTGAAGACATCAAGGAGCCAGCCAACATGTGCGTTCGAGGAGGAGCCCATCATGTGAATTGGAGGAAGACGTTAATCCATCTGTGTATTGAAGGAGGAAGCTTATCATGTGGATTCGAGGAAGAAGCTAATCAACCTGTGTATTGGAAGAAATTAAATCTGAAAGAACTTATATAAAAAAAAAAAAAAAAAAAAAATTTTGTGAACAAACATTTTTTTTTAAAAAGAAGGAAAAGGCAAATGTGATGTACACTACGGAACATTTTTTTAATGAATATTTTAATGAAAAGAGGTAATTTTTTTTATTATAATCTAATATCATATATATATTAGATATATATCAAGGTGTTTGAGAAACAAAACAAGAAAACATATAAAAAAACAGCTGTGAAATAGTGTTAAATGTAAAGGAGTCGTGAGCTAGCTCTAAAACGGTGCATGTGGTTTTGATATGTTTTAAATAAAAATGAAGTTGAACAATTAGATGAAAGTTGACTGGGGTGGAATTAAAGTGTGAAGAGTTGACGGGGTCTGGTTTCTGTGGTAGAGGCGTCGAGAAGGTACAATTAATAATATCTATTTTCAATATGCCCAAATAAAAAAAAAAAAAGAAATAGTTTTTTAAGTATTAATTTAATGTTTTTGTGCCATTGTAAATTTTTGTTTTGTTTGTTCAAATAAGTTTTTTTTTAAAATTTAAATATGTAAATATAGATAATAACCCAATTATTTGTCCTCTTCAAATTCTATTCTATTCATCTTCCCTGTTGTCCCAGTAGTATCATTTAAAAAACCTTTGGATTAGAAATTAATATTATTTAAAATTATTTAAAAATTGGTATCTCTTTGTGAATCCAAGTGTAAAGTTTGTTTAATTGAATTTTTTTTGTTGTATACGTGTACTTTCTTAAAAATTGCACGTCTTAAATTATTGATAATATTTTTTTTTAGGGCAATTTTCGGCAAACTACTGTAGAAATCAAAATTTAAATAAACAAAAGAGATCAAATTTCTACAGGAAATGTGGTAGCAATCAAGTTTTTATCACAAAAGAATAATTTAAAAACTATAGTGTTTATTAATAATTTGAAAAAAGAAAATTGTATCTTGTCTAATAACTTGCAAATGTACAGCTCAACAGTGTAGCCAACGTAAAATAAAAATACAAAAATACATCATATCAATGTAAAGTGTGAATACTATATGAAAAGTTTCAATAAATTGTTTTAAAATAATTACTAATAGTGTTAACATAACTATTTTTACATTGGTACTTTTAAAGAAAAAAATGTAGATGTGTATTAAGAGATTGGAAGGTAACATGAAATACTGACTGCGTTTAGTAATGTTGAGTTATCTAAATTGTAATGATCTTAGCCTCTTATCATTAACTTGAAGCTATACCCGGCTCAGTTCACCATACATTGAAGATGATCTTACTTTTGGTCTTTGAAACTTTTATTATTTAATATGAAAATGAATTTATTTTTGGGATTTAAGTGCGTAATCAGAAGGTCAGCTAGGCTATAGAGAGTTCAGAGAACAATTTATAAGACAACATACATTTATTAAAACAATCATTGACCAATATAATAGTGAGGCGTCCCTCAAAGAATCGAACATCTGTAAGAAATTATCAATAAAACATGAAACAATTTATATGATCTTAAATGTCCTTGTACCCCCCCCCCCCCCCCCCCCCCCCCGCAATATGAAGATGTCTATTGATGATCAGCCTGCAATTTGTCTCGATGTCGGAGAAAAATGTAAAATAAATGGTTGCGTTACCTTTAAAAGTCTTCTATTTTCAAACCACACTCCAGTCTGCGATCTCTCATCCAGAATTCACGAAGAGGTGAGGAAGTCCAGTCCCTTGGAAATAGACAGCGGGGATGCTATACCTCCAGCAGCTAAAACGAGAGTCTTCTGTCTCCTACGTCAGCTCAAACGGTAGTCTCCTTCCTACGACCACAGCTCAGCCAGGAATGTCTTCTCCTCCGACAGCTCAACTCGAAGGTCTGTCTCCTGCGTCAGCTCAACCAGGAATGACTGCCTACCTCGGCCACTAAAACGTGAATGTGAATCTTCTCCGACACAGGAATGGACTTGAATTTTCATCCCCTCCACTTTATGTATCATCCAACTAGTGCGCTACTCGTGGTCGCTCTCAGAACTATATTTACCACTAGGTCTCTGATATTCAATATATCACAAAATATATTATATATATTTTTCTTATTTATAATATCAAAATACATCTACATAGTGTAAACCAGGGTCTGTTTTGAAATTCAGATTTTTCTTAATTCAATAACTTACATGGTAGTGTTCTTGTTAATCTAATATCAAGGGGTTTTTAAAATAAAATTGAAGTTCGCTGTTACTTTGATTTTAAGTAATGCTGTTTTGAATGTCATTTTTGGGTGTTACTTCACCAGTTATACCAAGTCTAGTGGAAGTTATGCAATTGGTCAAAAATTCGATGCTGAGTTTTCAACGAAATTTCATATTTAGCTCATAACTGCCGTTGTAATGAATGAATCGATATGAAATTTCTTATCTATAGATGAGAACAATATCTATTAAATTTAAGTATAAATAAACTTTTTTCATATTGCATTATATTAGCTGTGGAGGAAATATACGATGTAGGTTGACCTTGTACGTCGATTTCTCTTATGGTTTCTGAAAAATCACTTCAATGCAGATACATATATTGGTTCATCGGGGTCACACTTAGTTCATTATAATTACAAATGAACTTTTTTCATGATTTAATGCAATATTAGCTGTGGAGGAAATATACGATCTAGGTTGATCTTGTTTGTCGAATTCTCGTATGATTTCTGAAAAATACTTTCTATGTAGTTATATTGATTCATCGGGGTCACAATTAGCCCATTATAATAACAAATGAAGTTTTTTCAAGATTTAAGCAAGATTGGTCGAAAGGAAGGTAGAGTTCAGGGGGTGGGGTTTAACTCAAAAACCGAATAACTGCCCAATGTAATGAGTTAATCGCAAACGGTCGACTATAATTGATTGATTAATTTTGTTCTGGGGAAGTACATTGTCTTTGATTCTCCGTCGACTTTTTTAGAATACCCTCTACTTCCTGTCACTCTAAACAAATTTGCAATTTAAATAAGCACTGTTGTCAAATTGACAAGCAGGGCTGTTTGTCTATTAACTCTTGCCCATTAAGACATTTCACAACTTATTAAAGTAGAATCCACTGTCGGATAATCCTGTTATCCTCGAGAGGTTGTACCCTGAAACTTTCTCTTCTCCTAGGGATGGTCCATTTTGGGAAGAGGGGAAGGAGCTTTATTCACCTAATTTCTATTCAATATTCAAATTAATTTGAAAATTTACTTTAAAAAATATTATAAATAAATAGAGGGCGCCCGTAGCTCAGTGGTATGCGTGCTTGCCTTCTGAGCTCAAGATCGTGGGATTGAAACCCGGTCGAGGCCCTTAGTTTATTATATCTGGGAGGTAAAATAAAGTTAAGCACCCCGTCCTTCAGATGGGACGTTAAGTGATAATCCCGAGCCTGTACGATGTCAGGTACTCGTTAAAGACCCCTGCCCTAGGTGAATAAACATTTAGGATAGGCAAAATTTAGGACTCCCACTATAGAGTCGGGCTCATGTCCACCAGAGTGACGAAAGAGCGCTCTGGTAGTAGGCGATATGACCTCATAGTTAAAGCCCGGGCATGAGCCATATTAACTAACTATATATATGTTTTTTATTCATTTTTTATTTTCGTATTATAGTTACAACAATTTTCCCTTATCAAAGTTCATATTTTGTTTTATATAATTTTGAATTGCTTTTGTTTCCTTGTTGCTTGCACTATTTATATTAAAGAGCATATCCATATTTATTTTAATATTATTAGTAAGTATATATCAAGCTGAAAATGTCTGTGCGTTGTACCTCTATAACTCACGAACGGCTTGATGCATTTGATTAATTTTTTTTTTAAATTTGTTCGTCGTCGTCTGTGGAAGGTTATAGGCGTATTAGTACCTCAATATCTGGTCCATCCCAGCATCCACCCACGCAATCTTTGTAACTCAAAAACCACTGCAATGATTAATGAGGAATCTTTTTGAATAGATAAGTTTTATCTACCGGAAGGTTAAGGTATATTTTTTAATCAACCCCTGGTCCATCCCAGCATCCACTTACGCAATCTTTGTAACTCGAAAACCATTGCAACGATTAATGAGAAATCTTTTTGAATAAATTAGTTTTAGCTCCAAAGCTAACGTTACTACAGTTGAAGGACTATAAGACTTATTCCGTATGAGAACTGAATAGCCTTATAGGAGATATTGGGAGAAAAGTCAAAGTTCCCCGGGCAACGCCGGGTATTACTGCTAGTTATTAGTATATTTTTATTCAGTTGCTATATTGGTTACTTGTTTCATTTCTACATATAGAGGTTAGGTTTTATATGGACATGAGCCCGACTCTACTGTGGGAGTCCTAAATTTTGACTACCCTAAATTTTTATTAGCCTTTAGGGCAGGGTTGTTTAACGGGTACCTGACATCGTTCAGGCTCGGGACCATCGCTTAGCGTCCCATCCGAAGGACGGCGTGCTTAAGTTTATTTTACCTCCCAGATAAAATAAACTAAGGGCCTCGGTCGGGTTACGAACCCACAACCTTGAGGTCAGAAATCAAGCACGCATACCACTGAGCTACCGGCTCCCTCTCTATATCTGTAGATATTTTTTCTTTTATTTTATTTCATCATCCTTTCAGTTTAGTGTGAGGATTTCATGTTATTCGTTTGTCAGGTATAAGGCCTAAGTACCGAATTTCGTTTTTTGAAGGAATGGGATTGCTGTTAAGGAAGACGAGAGGGCAAGTATATTTTCGCCGAAGAGTGAATACTATACGAACAGACTTCTTGTCTTTCACCTTAATTCCTCACTTTTTATACCAAAATTGAAGGGATCATCAAGTGTTCTTGGAGACTGCGAGATGAGAGAACCGAATTATGATGAGGGGAGAGAATATCAGTATCTTCTAGAAAGGAATGTAGTTGGATTAATGGAAAACTGAACATGAAATTTTTGTCCGATTACATAACTTTCCCTATACTTTATATATCTGGGTCTGCTCCATAACTCTTCAGCGGAGTTATAAAATAAAATATTAATTATAATTCTCCTTTTACCTCCTTACCCAGAATTCATTAAAACAAACAGTCAAAGTCAAATAATTCTTAAATATTAATATAATAATCTGAGAGTCTCAGCTTTAAGAAAGCAAAAGCCATGTTAAATATTTTAAAGAATAATAAGATTTTATTTTATGTATTTTAATACAACTGATATTGATATCATGTATGATAACATAATATCAGTTGTGGCAACCATAAGACTTTCTTATACTACCAGTAAATTAATTTTATAAGGACTTCTAAATATTTATACTAAATATCTTGTGTTGTATTATTCATTATATCGGCAGTTATTAGAGATTTTTTGTTGAGCCCCCCTTCATTTAACAGCCAATTCCATTGCAAATTAATAATTTTCGTGTTAATAAGGATTTGAATGTAAATATGAAGTTTCATGTCGATACACTTATTACAATGGCAGTTATTAATTTTTGGCATTTGTCGCAGAAGTCCTTTTGACTCTTCTTGTCGTAGTAGCTCTTTTGACTCTTCTTGTCGTAGTAGTTCTTTTGACTCTTCTTGTCGCAGAAGTCCTTTTGACTCTTCTTGTCGCAGAAGTCCTTTTGACTCTTCTTGTCGTAGTAGTCATTTTGTAGTTTTTGGCTCTTTTTATCATGCGTTTGACGTCCTTGTCATTCTTTTGACGTTCTTAACTCTTCTTGTCGTGGTAGCCCTTTTGAAGTTTCTTCTTGAGAACTGTCTTCTTTTGGTAGTAGTCTTTTTGACATTCATTGGCTCTTCCCCAACTCGTCTGCAAACGCGGCCACCAGTTGCACCACTCGCCTGCAAACGTACACGTGAGGTTCACAATCTTCACCTTCCTTCGATAGTCATACAAGACGTCAAGCGGTAGGTGCATCTCGCGATTAAATAGCAGAGTCGTCCTGTTCTTCTTCATCCCAGACGACTACCAGACTTCACACTGTCTTCCGTCATCTGTGTACAACTCGTTCGGAACACAACACTGACTCATGAACTACGCTATAAACACCTCGTCCATCGTTGCTACACTTCTTAGTCCACTAACAACTAAGAACATAACAAAAAAATAATAGGGGTCTGGTAAAGTGTAAATAATTTATTATTGAAAATTGAAATAAATAAGTAAATGAAGACAGGTTTAGTCCCAGCCTTGTAGAAAAGTTAATTTCACCTTCATCTTCTCTATAAATATTGAAAAAGACGATCAAGGAAAATATCCACCCCTTTTAGTAATCTTTTCTAGCAAATTAGTTCTAGATTAGGGGGATAAAAAAATGTAATTTTTAGTTTTACTTAACTAGAATGTTTATAAAAATTCTCTGGTCTTGGAATTTACAAAAAAAGATCAACCAGACATAGGCATTGGGGATGATGAGGGGAACATGAGCTCAAATTTATTTGAATCTTTTATATTACAGTGGAGCGTCGTTAATCCGGATCGAACGGGACCGGGATCCATCCGGATTACTGAATTGTCCGAATTTTCAAATGTGCTTTCAATAACTGTATACATACATACGTATATGAACTTGAAAGAAATAAAACTTGTTTATTTATGATATTGTCTAATTTCACTAACTATATTTACATGGGAGTACTTTCGGTATTTCTACCATCCTCAGCCTAAAGCATAAGAGATAAGACTAAGTTAATATTACAGAATGTCAGCCTCTCGAGGAACACCTTACCATCCCTCCTGGTGTTCCCCATGACGTCAGACACTCCTAACTAAGCTAAATTGTCAAGCTGTGAGATATTTTATGACAAGGCGGTCCCCATATTTCAAATGTGTGACCCCTTCTAAGATCTAGGTATAAAGCATTAACAATGAACAGGCGAATAATATAACATTAACAAATCAAAAATAATTGGTTCCAATTACATCCTAATTAAAATTATTATACTGTAAATTATATATATATATATATATATATATATATATATATATATATATATATATATATATACATCTATTGGCAAGATTCAGATAAATTATATATATCTATTGGTAAATTCTATGTATATTTAAACGTACTTGTGCACATCGACTGGAGGGTCATATTATTGGTGACAGTAAAGGGGAATATTTTAGATTGGTTTGGTCGTTCATACAATTTACATTTTTTAAAGTTCTGTTTATTTCTAATTGTTCTAATGAGTTGAGTAATGGGCTTTTTTCGCAGAAATGAAGGTATTTTATGCCTGTGTCTTTATCAAATGTATGTTTGTGTTGGTTGATGTGTTGTGCAAATGTTGATTTTGTTATGTTGTGTGTTGTGTCCATGTTAGTATCTATTTCTGATATATGTTCTTTGAGTCTTTGTTTGAATTGTCTCACAGTTTGTCCTGTATATACTAGGTTGCAAGAATTGCAATTTAATTGATAAACCCCACTCTTTTCTTCTGTTTTGATTCGGTCTTTAGTGTTGTTAAGGTGTTTGTAAAGTGTCCCATTTGTTCTGAAACTAACTTTGAAGTTTTCTTTTTTGAGTGTATTGCCTATTTGTTCAGAAATTCTCCCGTAATAGGGTAAGCTTACCCATTTCTTTGTTTCTGTCGTATTTATTATGTCTAGTTTGGAGATATCTTTTAAATTGATTTTGTTGGTCACTTTTCTTCTCATACGTATATGTATATGTATCGAACTCGGGAGTCTACTGTATTGCAAAGAGATCCGAAAAATACAGTACACAAAATATTTTAATAAAGTATATTGAATAAGAACATGTACATTAGGTAATTTAGATTAGTAACTCTACAATATTTTTAGAAAAAAAACCAAGAATCTACAGTAATTAATGGAAAGTTACTGGGTTAAATAGTCCTTAATTGTTTTTGTACGAGTGGACGTACGTTTCTTTGCAGCCATGTCTCTCAGTCTTTTAAGAAGTGCGAGTTGTGTCGCCGTCCCCTCAGGTTGCCTCTCTAACCACACACCTCCCACATCCCACCTGCTCTCACCGCCGAGCCGATCCGGATTTTTGACGCTCCGGATTTCCGACGCTCTGCTGTATGTGCCAGCAGGTTATCCGACTTTACTCTAACATTAAACCGGTTAGTAATCTTATCTGCCCGGATAAATGATAAATGATTTAACAAATGAGTTGAAATTTTCAATTATTTCAAAGCCGGTGGTTTGTGACTATTGTAGTTATTGTGACTATTGTAGTTATTGTGACTATTGTAGTTATTGTGACTAAAACGATAGTTATTGTGTTACATGAGCCTGATTCTACTGTGAGAGACCACATTATGCACAACCTGGCGAGTACCTTACATCGTACATGCTTGGGACCATTCGAAGGACGGAGTGCTCAATGGTTTTATCCTCTGTAATACCCAAAATTAGGAATAATAAACTAATACTTAATATAAATAAAAATATATATATATAATTCTAGGAGGGCGCCGCGGCGCGCCGGTAGCTCAGTGGTATGCGCGCTTGCCTTCTAAGCTCAAGATCGTGGGTTCGAAACCCGGCCGAAGCCCTTACTTTATTTTATCTGGGAGGTAAAATAAACTAAAGCACGCCGTCCTTCAGATAGAACGTTAAGCGATGGTCTCGAGGCTGTACGATGTCACTCGTTAAAGACCCCTACCCTAGGTGAATAAAAATTTAGGGCAGGTAAAATTTAGGACTCCCACAGTAGAGTCGGGCTCTGGTAGTAGGCGATATGACCTCGTAGTTAAAGTCCGGGCATGGGTCATAAAACCTAACCTATATAATTCTAAAACTAACATTATTGAAAAGTGAAGTGATCCTTCACACAGATAGAATATTTAAAAAAAAAGTATTTAAGCGTCGTTATTTCCTGAAACCTCAAATTTAAATTGCTGGATGCAGATTAATTCTGTTTTTTATATATATTTTTTTTAATTAACGCTACAGAATAAATAAATATTTAGGTTTTATTAATTTCCAGAGTTCATTATTTTTCAGTCATCAACAAGTGGTCTTCTCGTTAGAGCCTTTTTTTTTTTTTTTTCGTTTCATTTTTACATTGTTTATTATTATAAATTAAAATTTTTTTTTTTAAATATTCACCTGATCTTTTTCTTTAATAAAAGATGAGAGAGATAAAAAAAAAAATAAAAAAGAACATTCATTAAGAAACATCTTTGAGAAAACGACTTCATAATGAGATGTTGCCAAAGAAAGTTCTTTAACTCTCATTATGATCTCTGTATCTCTTAAAGAAAGTTCTATGAACTATGAACAGATTACACATTGAAGGGTTCCTTAGATAAATACTGAGAAAAATGTAGATGAGTTAAAATCGACCATACTCCATTGGCAATGTACTTCTCAAGCCATTACTCAACTAAGTTTAACAAAAAATATAGAAAAACGTATGTTTAAAAAAAATATATTTTCTATTTTACAAAATATATATGTTAGCAATACCAGTTCGTTCTGCAGGCGTCAATCAGGCACTCAAATTGGCCATTAAACATAAATGGCAAAAGCAACAGGAAGAATGTGATACATTTCTTAAGTCAGTGAAACCTCGAATCGACACTCCTGATGTGACGTCTCTTTCCCGTAAAGAAAGAATGACGAGGTTGAGAATCTGACACACTTGGCTAACTCATTCATGGCCACACTTAGTTGCGGAGTTGACCACTGTGTATGGATGAACTCACTTCAACATACGAGTACTAGAATCCTGGGAAGCTCTCAAACCGTAAAGAGAAAGAGATGGATTGTCTCACGACGGGTTATAACGTTTTGTCGTATTGATACTATCTCAAATCTGAGAACTTATAGCGATTGGAAATTTTATAGGGAACAATTTTGGTAAGAATCAATTTTGCAATAGGACTAATTGTTTTCGAATAAATCAAGAAAACGTCTAAACATATATGTTTCAAAAGTACATTTCAAGATTCTGCATGTATCTCGAAAACCGGACTAACTGTAAAAAATCATATTTCATATAAATTATGTTTTTTAGTATTCTCTACAACTATTACTCGAAAAGATTTTTGATTAGGTCATAAACAGAAGCTGTATCTTGTAAAATGTAGTTAGGTCTCGGGGGAAAGTGATCTCAATTTTCTTTTGATTTCGGCCAAAATCTAATCAGACCTAAGTTCGAAGATGTGACCCTTTCATTCCAAATTTCAAGTTCATAGCTACAATTGTTTTTTGCAGGTGAGTGCTCACAACTTTTCAATCACAAACACACAGGCAGACATCATCGCGAAAATGGTCAAAACGTATTCAGGCTGATGATCACTAATAAGCATGAAATATGCTTTTCTATTGTTGCATCCATACAAAATCCCACAGCTAACCCCCTCTCCCTCATTGTAAGCCTTCAGTTAGTTATCGTAAAATCAGGATGATTAATTCTTTTAATTTGTTTTAAGAGGCAAGGCAGGGTTTTTGTATACTATTCCCCTCTCACAATTTATTATGAAAAATTTCTTATCAGATCCTGGCAGGATAAAAAATAAAAAAAAAAAGAGGAAAACACTGTTAGGAAGGTATAAAAAGTGGTTTGAATGAAGAAGAGGGGATGAAAGCGGGGATAAAATAGCAGATTAGAGGTAGCGCCCCTCACCCCAAGCTTGGATTTTTGGAAATTCGGACTTCGATAAAAGGCAATTTTTTTTTTTTTTCTGTGTTGCCGAAGGCTACGACACACGTTCGCCGAATCATCGGGGCAGAGGCCAAACAAGTTTACTTGAAAGTCTGTTGCTGTGGTATTGGCGGCGCCGCTTGGCGCGCAGAGAGAGGTCGGGATAAATGTGGGGCGCTGGCTGGATGTAGTATGGTTTGGTCACCACCGGCGCGCCTGCAGTCGTTCCCGGCGCAGGGATAAAATGCTTCCTTTTTTCTCTACCAGGAGGCAGACTGGGTAGCCAGGACTTTCTTATACCAACCACGCTTATAGATAATCTCTTTTCTCCTCCCCCTTTCGAAATTATTTCATTTTTTATCTTTTACAGCATAATCCTGAGGTAAGACATACTTTTATCCAGTAATGCCAGTATGAAATAGTTTTGAGAAGGGGAATGGGGAGAGAGAGTGATCTGAAAGTGTGGTTGGTATAAGAATGTCCGTTAAGGACAGGTTAGGTTAGGTTTTATGATTCATGCCCGGGCTTTAACTACGAGGTCATATCGCCTACTACCAGAGCGCTCTTTCGTCACTCTGGTGGACATGAGTCCGACTCTACTGTGGGAGTCCTAAATTTTGCCTACCCTAAATTTTTATTCATCTAGGGTAGGGGTCTTTAACGAGTAGCTGACATCGTACAGGCTCGGGACCATCGCTTAACGTCCCATCCGAAGGACGGCCTGCTTAAGTTTATTTTACCTCCCAGATAAAATAAACTAAGGGCCTCGGTCGGGTTACGAACCGACGTTCTTGAGCTCAGAAGTCAAGCACGCATACCACTGAGCTACCGGCGCCCTCTCGTTAAGGACAGGATATATTCCTTATAGACATATAGTTTATATTCTTCGGGCCGCTATAACTTTTGTATTAATGTTAACTCAAATCGGAGGATTTATGAGCATTGGAAATTTTATAAGGAACATTTTTGATAAGAATAAATGTTTCGATAGGACTAACTGTTTTCAGGGAAACGTCTAAATATATGTGTTTCAAACCTACATTTTAAGACGGTTTTCGGCATGTATCTCGAAAACCGGACGACCTGTAAAAAATCATATTTCATATAAATTATGTGTTTTAATATTCTCTACAACTATTACTCGAAAAGATTTTTGATTAGGTAAGAAACATAAGCTGTATCTTGTAAAATGTAGTTAGGTTCCGGAGGAAAGTGGTCTTAATTTTCTGTAGATTTCGGTCAAAATCTAATCAGATCTAAGTTAGCACATGTGACCCCTTCATAAGGTAACTGGTAGGATTCAATCGATACAACGGAGTATCGATACTTTTACTCAAGAGTAGTATCGAATAAAACTTTCGATACTACTCAAGTATCGAATAAAAAGTATCGATACCTACTAGTATCGATTGGATCGAGTAGTTCGTTATAATTAATATTTAAAAATGCATAAATCTAAATAGATATTAATAAAAATAGTATCGATTCAATCGAGTACTTCGTTATAATTAATTTTAAATCATTTGAAAGGTATAAATGAGATATTGTAGTGGGCATAAGAAACAAATAAATCAAATCGAATAAGATAAGATTATATTATTAAAAACATACCGAAAATAATACAAAAGCCTTATAAAGTATACATACAATTTATCTTTACTAAGTATATAAAACTATTGGAGACTAATAATAAAAAATAATAAGAAAATAATAAAAAGCCTTATAAAATAAACATACAATATATTTTTACTAAGTATATAAAACTGCAAGTCGCTGAGATCGAAACGTTCTCATTGTAATAAATCCACACTTTCGCCGTAGGACGAGGCATTATAATTTCTAATTGACAGAATGTAAAAATAAAATAAAATGGTGCATTCTTAAACATGTACACGGTTCTGTTCAAAATTAAACTAACGTATACCTTCATAAACGATAAACCATTTAATGTAAATAAGGTAAGAAATAAGAACGCATCATGCAGACTGCGTGATCACATCACTCATGAGGTTATCACCATCGATATATATCATTTGTCCGTGGACCTTAATTTGAGTTGAGTATTTTATTGCAACATCAAATAAAAGAAAATTGTAAGAAGTTAAACGATGAACGATTTTGATGAATTGAAAAATTTATATATTTTTTTAAATTGTTGAAATTTGTATTTGAATAAAATTATCGATACTTTACTTGTATCGATAGATCCCTAGTAACAGGACATTCTTATACTAACTCATTTTGTACAGAACTATCTCTCTTCCCCCCTTTCATAAAAATTTACGTTAAAAAAAGTTAAAAAAAAATAAATAAGTAGGTTAATTTTGTTAAAGTACTCGCTTATGTTGGACATGGTCATGGTCATGGTAACTTGACTAGAGATTTACCATTTGTTATGTTGGACATGGTCATGGTAACTTGACTAGAGATTTACCATTTGAATTTCCTATCCAACAAGACACCTCCATTACCATGGAAACCACCCTCCAACCTCAACAGCTCTGTAATCTGCATCTAATTCTACTCTCGTACCATCCATTTTAGGTAGAGATTTCAAAAGCATTTATTTAACATAAATATAGACATTTAGATGAAAGTTGGTCCTTCATGTAGGGAGAGTGGGGAGAGAAAGAGTGGCACTGTATAGCTGAATCAAAAAACATTCGCACTATTTTGAAAAAAAAATACAGATACATTTGTAGTTCTGAGATTATCTTAGTTGTGTTACATTTTCGTATAGGAGAGTACCATACAGCTGCGTAAAAGGAACGTTTTGAGAAAATCGCACGTTAAATTTTGCAAATTTTATATATCTCTCGATGCAGCTCTTTTTACTTCACTAATACGAAGTGTGATGTATACAATTAAACGCATTGTAATTATTAATATATATATTACAATGTGTTGTCTGTATGTTTATGTTTCATAGACTCCTAAACTTCGATCCGATTTTGTTCTTATGTTCAGCAATTATGTTCGTCGAGTCACCGAAAAGGTTTAGAACATAGTTTCATGAGAAATTATAAATTATTTTTTCATAAAATAGAGAAAAAATTTAAATTTTTAAAAATTTAATTCAACTTACATTTATCTGATTAGAATTCTAAAGTTTCGAAGTCTATTTATCTTATAAGAAAGAACGTAGAATAGTTTTAAATTGTAACTTGATTATTTGAGGACTGATTGAAGTAGTTTTTTAACTAGTTTCCTGAAACACAAAAACTACTCTAAACTAGTTCATTGGTACATAAAAGAGATGAAACTATTAAATAGTTCTTAAGAAGATAGAATCTTACTCATAAAAGTAGCAAATAAAAGTTAAATGAGAGAAAATTGACCAAAATTTGACCTTTTCAATGGATCCCTCCATTTCTCAACTCGCAGGGGAAAAAATAGTTTGTAATATAGAAATAAAGGACTACCTACTATTTTTTTAAACGCTACTGTGTAATCATCAGTGGCAGATCCCAACCATAGTGTCGTGCTATAAATACTTTGTTTAGTACAAAGTAAATTGTAATTATTTAGATACAACACTGTCCTGGTGGGATGTGTCACTGAAAAAACATTGAAGTTTCAGGGTACAGAGTAACTCAATAAAATAATTCTTGTTTACCTCATTTTTATAGTGTGATGTCTAAAGATACACTGGCTAATAGCTCAAAGAGGAAGGGATACGAGGTTTATTCTCTCATTCTATATACATTCAAATGAATTTCAGCAGCTATTAGTCACGTGTTCCTTTAGACACACACATGAATACATATGAAATATAAATGTGGAGAAATAACTAGCAAAAACATTAAAGCATCATACAGATTAACACAATAAAATAAAACTCACTTACACATCCGTACAGTGTAATGTCTAAAGGAACACTGGCTAGTAACTCAGAGGAGAGGGGATACGAGGTTTATTCACTCACTTTATATATATGCCAATAAATAAATGTTTAAGTATTTGTATATATACAGAGTGAGTATATTAAGCTCGTATCTTCTCTCCTCTGAGCTATTAGACAGTCTTCGGTTATACACCACACTATACCTACTGGTGTTAAGTAAGTTTTATTTTATTGTGTTCTGTATTATTATTGTTATTTACTTTTCCTTATTTATTTTTTTCATAGATTTGCCACATGAAAAAAAAAAAAAAATTAAATAAAATAAGACAGTCTTTTATTCCTATGGTATATTGGTCCTATTTATTTATTAAACGTTTCCACAATATGAGAGCATACAATAAACAAATGATCTTAGTGTGAACAAGGTTGTGGTTCGGCTTTTTACGATCCTCAGAGGGACTACAGGGATATGTTCTCTTTACCATCTTGTTTCTCTGTGGTGTCTGCCGAACTTATAGCTATTTTAGAGGCCCTCAAATATGCTTTGAAATTAGAAATTTGGGTATTTTGAGCGATAGTTAAGTCTCGTTAGGGCAACTAAGCAATTTCACTTATAAGAATATCAACAACATTGTATTGTAGATCGTAGAAAGGAACAAGAGTTAGGTTTGTTTGGGCGAAGGGACGTGCGGGTATTAAGGGCAATGAGATGGCGGACAGTTTGGCGAGGAGAGCAGTCTCAGAGGGGACAGCCCTGGGCAAGTCCTGTCTTCCCTATATAGACTTGTTTGGAGAGGTGAGGAAGAGATTGTGGTTCGATTGGCAGCAGGAGTACGCTTCTTCGGAGAAAGGATCATTTTATAAGAAAATTAATGCACAAGTTCAGCTCAAACCATGGTTCCATGGGGAAAATCTAACAAAGGACTTTTGTAGGTCAATTTGCCGACTGAGAGCTAATCACGGTATTTGTCGATGGTATCTGCACAGAATAGGTCTGACCGAAACCTCCAAGTGTAGGCATTGTGACGAGGTCGAGACTCTGGAACACATGATTATGAGTTGTAACAAGTACTACATAAAAAGATTAACAATGTTATCCACTGTAAAGAAATTGGTAACACAGCCTTTTTGCTACACCACATTATTGGCATCAAATCGCACTGACATATATGGCAGTATTGTGACGTTTTTAGGGTCGATGAATGCAAAGGTATAAATTTAATATTGAATAGATTGGCTATGGCGAAAAGCTAAGGCCAAAAAAGAATAAAAAAAACAAATGATCATATGAGTGAACTAAATAAATCGAATAGCAATGGTAAGTTCCAATATTGAGGTTACAAAGTAGAATGTTCCAGGTCATTCTAGAAGAACAATGAATATATGAAATGACCTACATAAATGATTCAGTTCGTATCAGTATATTAAATACACTGTCAGATACTGTTGGGTTTGGGTACAGGTTAATGAGAACTTAGAGTAGAGCAGCAGATATATTTATTTGGTCAACACCCTTATTACAAAACCGCGTGGTAACGAACACAAAGTCAGTTGTTCAATAATAAGTCCCATACCGCGTGGGAACTACACAAGTCACTCACTTACTGTGCTTGGTAACAGACGACTCACTTTATACCCGCGTGGTAATAAACAACTCACTTCCGCATGGCAACCAACGACCCACCCTACACCCGCGCGGCAACAAGGACGAATCCATTCCGCACACCGCGCGCCGGCTCGACCCAGACTCCCAGTCCACCCCGCGTGGCGACCAACTGGTCCCTCTCGCTGTTAAGAGACGACTCACTCCACACCCGCGTGGTAACAAACGACTCACTGTATACCCGCGTGGTAACAGCCAACTCAACCAACTCAGTCCACCCCGCGTGGCGCCCAACTGCTTACTGACTCATGTAGTTCAAGAGTCCCGCCGACTCCTATCGATTGTCTCGGCGTGTTCCCGAATTCACCCACACTCAACTCGCGACTCAACAGATACACTGATTGTAAAATTGGATAAAGATGTTACATATATTTTTATCGGATACGTTATTCAATTTTAAATATAACTTTTTTTCTTTATCCTTTGTTTTTGTACAAATCGGACTCTCAAACCTTTCAAACTTTTGTGTTATTTACTGTTTTTACTGTACCTATCTTAAATTCAGAATATAAAAATTTGAACTTTGAGGAGAACGATGCCTGCGAGGAAGCCGAGGCTCGCCTGGTGGGAGAGCTGACAATGGAGTTGAACACTGGTCGAGAGGAGTTGGAGTTGACTAGTGTGGAGAATGCCAGACTGAGGGAGGAACGAGGCGATCTGATGGACTGTGTTGACAATCTGGAGGCTAGGTTGCAGGTCACTGAGGACAAATTGGGACAGGTGCGTCACATCTATAAAATGTTGTAGAGACACCGACGGCACGAATTTATCAAATAAGTTTTCTCTCTCCCTTTAACACCTTTCGTTTTGGCTAAAAATCAATATCTGAGTACATTTCTGCGATCTGTGTCGATATAGTGACTTTTGAACTTTGTGCTGACGATGTCGTAAGCCGAAACCGGTACACTTGATGTTTATATTTTTGTGGAATTAGACAATATGAAAGTTAACATTATAACATTTTATTTATTTTAAAAATCAATAGTCAACTCATACACGGACATCTGAATCCTCATGCATTTCGTGTTGATACATTCATTAATCGTATAAATCCAGTTTTTGTAATAAATAAATTATGTTTGCATCATTATTAATCATATACCTTCTAAATCTATAGGAGTGAATGCAAATGAATATTGTAAATCCTTTCTTGGATTTTCCCTTAGTTACCTAATCATTTCCCATCACTTACCTAATTATTTACCATACTTTTTGAAATGCTCGTGAATGATGCCTCTATAAAGTTGATTTAACTGAAAACACCCTCTTCACTTGGAATATTCTGTTGTTGTGAATAAATGGTTAAATGCAGTTATCTCGTGAATGATTTCTCAAAGAAATAGATTAGGTTGATACAACTGAGAACATACACAATTTTACGAGATACCAAGAAACCCACAACTTTATAATTCCGAAAGTATTAGAGTTCTGAGATCCCAACTTCTTCACAGTGCGCAGATGTCTTGGGAGATGATCACAGTACACTTAACTCATTTTGGCTATTTCACGACTTAACAACTTATTCCCTGTGACCATAGATTTATGGGAGGTAAAAAACAATGAGCTCGCCGTCTTTTGGACAGGAAGTTGAGCGATGTTCCACAATCTCAGATGCAGTTACTCGTTAAAGACCCCCCTAATCTGAGTAAATAAACCTGAGTAGGCAACATTTAGTTCTCCCATTGTATGGTCGGGCTCTTGTAGTAGGCCTGGTAGTTAAAGCCCGCGCATGATTTACAAAAACTAACTAATTATATCGAAGTCTTCAACATGTAGTCCAGTCAATGAACATTCAAAAGAGGGTAGTACAGGCCGTGAGCGGCAACACAATTTTTGACTTCAGGGCCTTGTTTTGAGTAGTTAGTAGGTAAATATACTAAAAGTACCCGAACCTACCAGGTGAGCGGGGCACACAGAAGGTCCCTTTTTTGAATTTTTCGCTTATATCTCAAAAACGGTGCGTCGTAGCAAAAAGTGACTAACTCAACTAGAAAGCAAACAACATTTCCTACAAGATTGCTGTCATTCATAATTTTTCTGTTCCTCGCAGTTTTCGAGATAACCGCTCGCGAAAATCGCAGATGGCTTGGGAAATGATCATAATACACTAAACACATTTTGGTCATTTTTCGACTTAACAATTTATTCCCTGTTCATTCATTCATTCACAATGGCGCGACAACCCACTAATGAGTCAAGGCCTCCTCCAACAGTGTCCGCCAGTTATCCCTGTTTTGTGCAGCTGCACTCCAGTGTCGGACTCCAAGCAGGCTCCTCGCATCATTCGCCACACCATCCTGCCACCTCAGCTTCGGCCTCCCGACGCGTCTTGTTCCGTAAAGCCGGTCCGACATCGTCTTCCTCGGGATCTCATGTTCGCCCATCCTTGCCACATGTCCGGCCCACCTGAGCCTTCCCAGCCTGATGACCTTCACAACGTCTGGTTCCTGGGTGAGGTAATAGACTTCTTGGTTCGTGCGTCGTCTCCAGTCTTCTCCATCGCGTATTGGGCCATATATTCGGCGGAGGATCTTTCTTTCGAAGACCAGAAGATGTTGTTCATCTGACTTGGAGATAGTCCAAGCCTCGGACCCGTATGTTAGGATGGGGCGGATCAACGTTTTATAAAGCCTGAACTTTGTTTTTCTTGAAAGGAGGCGACTTCTTATATGATGCCTCAGGCCGAAGAAGCTCCTGTTCGCTGCCACTGTTCTTCGCTTTACCTCGGCTGACATGTCGTTGTTCACGTTTACCTGAGAGCCGAGGTATACAAACTCTTGCACTTTCTCGAAGAAGTAAGGGCCAATGGTGACTTGCTCCGGTGGCTCGACCTCCTGCTCTGAAACCAAGTATTTGGTCTTGGCTTCGTTGATGACAAGCCCCAACCTCCTCGCCGGTGCCTCCAAGGCCAGAAATGCCTCTTTGACGTCTCGAAATGACCTACCTACGATGTCAATGTCATCGGCATATGCTAGCAGCTGTACAGTCCTGTTGAAAATGGTCCCGTTCGTCTGTATGCCTGATTCCCTTACTGCTTTCTCCAGGACGAGATTGAAGAGTAAGCATGCTAAGGAATCACCCTGCCTCACTCCCTTACTCGATTCAAACTCCTCAGAGAACTCTCCCTGGATCCGGACCGTACATTGCACGCTTGCCATCGTCAGCTTTGAAAGACGGATCAGCTTTCTCGGGATGTTGAAATCTTCCATAGCCCTGAACAGCTGCAGCCTGTCGACATTATCATAAGCAGCCTTAAAATCTATGAAGAGATGGCAGGTCTGAATCTGGTACTCTTTACCTTTCTCAAGGATCTGTCTTAGGGAGAATATCTGATCTGTGGTCGATTTACCCCGTCGAAAGCCACACTGGTAAGGACCTAGCTCCCGTTCTGCATAGGGAAGCAGTCTCTGGAAGAGTATGTTGGACAGGACTTTATAAGCGCATGGGAGCAGGGAAATTCCTCTATAATTGCCACATTCGAGCTGGTTGCCTTTCTTTAGTATGGGGCAAATCACGGTCTTGTACCAGGCTCTGGGCATGACTTCTCCCGTCCATATATCTATTATAAGGTCCATCATAATCTTCTTCAACTCGCTTCCACCATACCTAAATAACTCCGAAGACAGACCGTCATATCCTGGTGCCTTGTTGTTCTTTAACCTCTCCATGGCCTCGGTTATTTCAAGCTCATCGGGTGGCTCGAGCTCATCCTCTTCTGATCGTGGAATCACAAGATCCTCCATGGATTCTCTTCTCTGACCACCGTTAAGGAGTTCGTCAAAATGCCGCCTCCATCTTTGAAGGACCTGATTCTTTTCGTTCAGCAAAGTCCCGTTTTCGTCCTTACAAGCCCTCGATCTTGGCTTGAACGGCTTTCTCCCTTTATTCACCTTCTGGTAGAATTTTCTATTTTCATCTACCGTTCTCAGCCTCTCGAGTTCTTCCAGCTCCTGGTTTTCCCATTGCCGCTTCTTTCTACGATGGAGGTGCTTCTCGTCCCTTCTCCTCTGACGATACTCTTCTCTAGCTCTACGCGTACGCCTCTGCAGCATGGCTCTATACGCTTCGTTCTTGACATCTGTGACAGTTTTACAATCATCATCGAACCAAGGGGCTCGGGTCTCTCTCTCTTGTGGTCCTAGCGTTTCCTCCGCAGTCTGTCCAATGGCCTGACAGTACTTGGTCCATCTCTGGTCCAGGCAGCAGCCATCTGGAATTTCCACTGCTCGCAATTTCTCTTCCAAGTTCGCCACATATCTTGTGTGCGATTCTTCTTCCTTGAGTTTAGAAACGTTATATCTTTTAACTCTTTCTCCCCGTTCGTTCTTAATTAGAGAGATCCTTTCTCTGAGGCGAGCAACAGCTAAGTAGTGGTCAGAGTCCACGTTGGCTCCTCTGTAGGATCTGACGTCCAGTAAGTTTGACTTATTCCTGGAGCTGATCAGAATGTGGTCAATTTGGTTTACCGTTCTACCATCGGGCGATGTCCACGTACCCTTATGAATGTTTTTGTGAGGAAATAAGGTACTTCCGATAACGAGGTCTCGTGAGGCAGCAAAGTTAATAAGCCTCTGTCCATTGTCGTTGCTGACTTCGTGAAGGCTATGCTGTCCTATGGTTGGGGAGTAAAACCTTTCTCTACCCACCTTTGAGTTCATATCCCCTGCAATAATTTTAACATCATATCTCGGGCATTGGTCCACGGTCCTCTCGAGCAGGTCGTAGAATTGTTCCTTATCCACCTCCTCCGATATCTCCGTGGGCGCGTGAACACTCAGCAGGCTGTAGTTTTTGAACTTCCCTTTAATGCGAATTACGCAAATTCTTGGGCTGACTGCCTTGAAGTCTATTACCAGTTGCCGGAATCTCTTTCCAACGATGAAGCCTGTGCCAAACAGGTGGTGCCTCTCATGACAGCTGTAGTAGATGGTATGGTGCTTCTTTTCTAAAGTGCCTTGGCCGGTCCACCGAACCTCCTGAATTGCAGCTAAATCTAGTTTGTACTTGTTAAACTGATCTAGGAGCATTAGCAATGCCCCGGGTCTATATAATGATAAAATGTTCCAATATCCAAAATTAAAATCCAAAAAACGGTCGTTGTGTCGTATCCTTCGAGACTGTCCGGCTATTCTTCTGTGAGGTTTCGTAATAAATTATGTTCAGACAGGAAGGTTATTAGCCTTCCGTGCCCTAGTCCTGTGGTGGGGCTGCCACCTCAGAGCCTTTGGACTTGCTCCCCCGTCCGGGGCGGCTTCCTAGGGAAGGTAGCCCTAGGGTGTGTAGTGTATATGCCTTAGTGTAACATGTGGTGTTTGTGGTGTGCTGTAGCTAGTTTTAATGTATGTGTGTCAGTGTGGAGATGTTCCCCCAACTTGGAGGACCAGTGGCTGACTGCGGACCGATGTCCGGGCGATGGGGGCGCCACTTCCCTACGCCTATATTTATTATATTTATTCCCTGTGACCATAGATATATTCATTCATTCACATTTGTCTGAGAGTTGATTAGTGAAGGTATGATATGATATGTACTTATATACCAAAGCAGACTTGAAAGTGAAGTTCTAATTGGGTAGAGATGAAGTGAAGAGAGGTAGGTAACCGGTAACCAACCAGTCTTCTGTGTCTGGTTAGATAGGGGAGCCCCTTCAAAGCTTCAGTTGTATAACATGCACAACTTTGTTCAACCAGGCTGTACAGGCGGGTCACATCTTAGACCAACTCCACTTCTCAAACGTATCTGACTAATTAGAGATTATATTTATTTAAACAATAAATTAATAAAGTACGAACATAATTCTGCGTTTTATGTCAATATGTGAGATAACAAATTGAAGAACATTAAATTCTGCGTCGATTGAGTACCACAACTTAATAATTCAATCAAGTGGTATGGTTGAAAACCACGGTCAAAAAACGATTTTTTCCAACTTTGTCAAAAACTGAGAAACAGTACTATATATGAGTCTACAGCTTGGGAATGAGTATTCTAAGAAAAAAACTCATGGAGTAAATGTTGTAGAACATCAAATTGTGCGTCTACTGAGTACCAACATTTTTGAATTCGGCGAAGTATAGGTTTTCGACCGTACCACTTGATTGAATTATTGAGTTGTGGTACTCAATTAACGCAGAATTTAATGTTCTTCAATTTGTTATATCGTAACTTTTTCGCTAGAATGCATCGTTTGGGAGTTATAGGAAAAAAACCACAAAAAGTCCTAACATTTTGAGGTATTTTGGTTGCCAAAAGTTTTCTCGAAGTCGCCCGTGTGAGCATTTTTGTTTTTTACATGTTCGTACCCATATATACAAGTTAAAAAAATAAAAGCTTCTAGACCACCTTTTGCAAAGTACAATACCTCTACTGACTGGCCTAATCGTACAGACTCAGAACCAACCTAAGGGCCTCGGCCGAGTTTCGGAGCTCAGTAAGCAAGCATGCATACCACTGAGCTACTGGAGCCTTCAATAAAATAAATAAAACAAAGAACTTGTTTAACTTTTATATTATCTAATTTTACAAAAATAAAAAGCTCCCTCCCACCCCATTATCAAAATTACTGAGAAGTCGGTCCATCTCAAGGTACTTAGATGCTTATGACCTAAATGTTGAGCATCATAATCCTAATCCTCAATAGGCGTCGTCCTTAGAGGGTTCTGTATACATTTTCACACTTTCGTGTCGATACGTTCATTCTATTATAGTGTTCAGAAGCACATACACACACAGACATTTTTTTCTTTTCTTTTTTTGGAATCAGGGGTCGGAAAACATGAAATTCCACTGAAAACTCAACATCGAGTTTCTGACATTACATCCCCTACACTCGTACAGCTGGGGAAGTTATGTAATGTCAAATACAGATAGTATCCTATTCTGATAGTAACTAAAACCACTCACTAATACAATTATTTTTCCTCAAAACGGTTTGTATATTGAAAAATATAAATAAATGAAATTGAAAAATCTCGGACAACAGTTCAATTTACCTTGAAATCATCCTTGAAAATGAAAAACCTTGAAAATGAAAAAAAAACCTCGAAAATGAAAAATCTCGTACGACAATTCAATTTACATACAAAACAAAGAAATATGATTTTTTTTTTATATTGTTGCAGTTTACCTAATCTAAAAAAATCATTTAGATGAAGAGTAACAATAAATAATATTTTATTTTTACATATTTACAACGGCATAACATTTTCTATTAGCAATTGCGATAACTAGTGCAGTGGCAAGTGTGTGGTTGTACATGACACAAAACACGGAACTGTTACACTTACTTACTTAGACCATTACGGACATACGGATCATAGATATACGGTTCAGCAAAAACATCCAACATCAAACGAATTCAGGCGTTTCAGTCAAAAACCCTGAGACTGATAACACAGTGCCCCCCATACATAAACAACAAAACACTTCATAACGATCTTATGATACACACAGTACCCGACACAATACAAACTACTTACATACGATTTTTTAGAAAACTTTACACACATACAAACCCAGAAATACGTACTTTATCTTCACAACACTTACCACAAAACCCCCCACGAAGGTTGAAGAGAAAATGGAACCGCGACTTACTGCCACCTTAAATCCTATTCGTTCTTAATATTTTTTATATATTTTTAAAATGATTTTCCTTTACTTTTATCATCTCTCTTACCCATCCATCAAAATTGTCTTTCAATTCCTTTTTATTTATTAATTTATTTTTTTATTTATTTATTTAATTTTATTTTTTTAATGTTCTTGTCCAAATAATTAAGATAAATTTTCGTCCCGAGGACCTACTACTGGGTGGTCTTCCTCTCACATGCCTTTCACGCCAACAATTCAATACCTACCATCATAGATACTGGTTGTTGCACCCTAGCAACCGTTGCATCTTTATAATTAAACGACAAAAAAAAAAAAAAATTGAATATTTTTAAAAGTATTAGGTACCTATTTAAAATACTGTTGCAATATAATAAATATTTTCTTTTAGCGTCAAATCATATTTTTTTTTAAATTATTGATTTATTTCTCCACAGCTCATTGAGTTTGTTTTGTATAGTTGTACTCGATACACCAGAATGAGATTTTTTTAATGCTTCAATTCAAAGAGCTTTTGGCACAACACTTGATTTATATTTTGTGATATTTTTTGTGTAGACTATTAAACAATTTCCCCACATTCTATGGAAATTGTTAATTATAAAACAAGATTTAGATCGACAATGACAATCTTTAAAAATCGGCATGTCTTCATAGTGTGTAAATCCAGCAATACGTATAAAAATCCGTATAATTTATCCGCATTAGACCATGAAAATTCGTACAAATACGGACAAATCCGTATACATGGCAATACTGCCTTATTTATAAAAAGACGTGCCTAGGCTGTAGAAAGAACGAGATTAACATATTCACCTACAAATAGGGAATTCTCCCTGTCAACGAAAAAAAAAAAAAAAAAAAAAAATTAATTATTTATTAGTCAGATTAAAACGAAAAAAAAGTGTGACGGTTTTCTCATATGACAATCAGTCTGTATTCATCCTATTATAATATTATATACATATCTACTCAATTTTTTTTTTTGTTTTAATTATTATACCGCCACCTTTTCACAAATTCTTTATTGTCAATTTGGGCGGTTATGAGAATAACGATGAATTTGGAAATGAACATGAAACTATTTGCCTTGGCCGGGAATCGAACCTTAACTGCGTAGAAAGTAAATCGTTAACAATTACGCTGGCGAACTGGCTCAAATTTTGGGGGCTTCCCCTCCGCTCCCCCCACCCTATGCCATTTCTGTCATTATCGTATACAGGACATTTTTTCAAGTCAAGTTGCGTAAGTAGTTAAGTATGCGAACCCATATTCCCTGTTGGAATCACAAAGTTGGCTTTTCATTCCGTTTCAATCTCTGAAGGCAGCTCGGGGAAGCCTGGTACATGCATGCAAACAAGGTTTCTGGAGTCTCACCCAACAGAACATGCAGGGTTATTACGTTTAATCTCCTCCATATCCGCACGGTGTTGCATCCAAGCACAATGCATTTGTATTAAGTTATCTAGACGAAATTTGCATTAGCACGTATTTCCCTAATCCCATGGCTTTCTAGAACTGGAACATTAATTACTCATGGATATTGATTTAGGAGAGGCCATTAAAAGTATATCACTAGTAGATTATGTTCGATACCCGGACATGGAATCCTTGTAAGTAGGAGTCGCCACGATATTTGGTATCCGTGAACTTTCATTGGCTACATTTTGACTTCATCAGCTACACGAAGTATAGAGAATGTAATCGGAAAGAAAATCGATGATTACAAAATGAGGGGGGAGGGGGGGAGTCGTCGGTAAATCATATAATTTTAAGGGATAATCTATATAATAAAAATGAATGGCTAATTTTGCTAAGCGCAAAACTCGAGAACGGCTGGATCAATTCGGCTAATTTTTTTTCTTCAAATATTCGTTGAAGTCCGAGGAAGGTTCTTATGAAGAGTTCTTAGATTAATCAAAGAATCGATGTTTTGGGGTCGTAAAGATCGATGTGAACAATGAATCGATCGAGTGAATCGATCTCAGACACTCTAAATTCATTTACTTACTGTTTCGTTTTATTCAGTTTTTACATATCTATATCTATATAATAAAAATGAATGGCTACATTTTGCACGGGAGGGGGGGTTGTGGGGGTAGGCCTTAGTATTAAGATACCGGTAACTCATTAACTAATAGTCGGATTGTCATGGAATTTCACATGTAGTATTCTAAAAAGCCAAATTTAAAAATAGGATGTGTGAAGTCTCAAAATTTGAAAGGGAGGGGGATGGGGGGGGGGCTAGGCCTAATATAAAGATAGTGATAGGTCTTTAACGGATGATCGGATTGTCATGGAATTTCACATGTAGTATTCTTAAAGGCCAAATTGAAAAATATGCTACGTGACATCTCAAAATTTTGAACGGGAGGGGAGGTGGTGCGGGTAGGCCTACATATAAAGATAGTGTCTGTCGGGTCAGCTAGTAAGAATAATTAACACCTAAATCCTCATACTAAGTTTTGTTACATCGGCAGTAACGTTTTTTGAGTTGAGCCCCCTCCCCATACCTCTGCCGATGTTAACCGAATATTATATATTTTTTATTGTAAATGAATTATTTTCAGTAAATATATGGATGATAAGATAGCTCAGAGGTAACACTAGTCTATTGAGCTCAACATCGTGGGTTCGAATGGCCGATGCCCTTGAAATGAAAATAAATTTTATTATTCTGGGACCGAGGTCCCCTAAGAATAAATACATATAGATTAAAGAACAGGAAACAATGAAATATAGTATCAGTATGACGTACAAAAAAATAAATAAATTAGTGCTAAATTGGAGAAAAACTAGAAAATTAAAAATATGGATAAGAAACAGAAAAGATTAACAGGAAAAAACATAAAATTAACAACTTCATTATGATGAAAAAAAATAAATAAAAGTATCTATATAAATAAAAGAGAATAAGTAAAAGAAAAAAAAATCTATACAACTAAGAAAAAAATAAAATAGATAATAAAAATCGACAGAGCATAATACAATGATGGTTGATTATAAAAGAGAGGGGAGGATGCCCAGACAAGGTTGGAAATAAAATTAATTTTAGACAGTAGGAGCTAGATAGAGAAGTGTGAGGAGAGAGAAGAAAAATAAAAATAGTCAAAATATAATAAAATGAATAAATGCATGATAAAAATATATAAATGTGTAAAATGAACAAAAAAGGAATACTATTGATTATGATCGAATAATTTAGGAAATATGATGAAAGAAATATAATAAAAATAGAGAATAACAAAAACAAAAAAAGAGAGAAAAAATGAATAAGTAAATAATTTAAATTATTAGATAATTCGGGTTGACGAATTAGAGAACCCTTAGGCTCTTTATCTGAGAGGTCAAGAAAAACCTGAGCACGCCTTCCTTCGGATGGGACATTAAGTAATAGTCCCCTCAGGTAAACGTTAAAGACCCCCCTTACTCTAGGTGAATAAACGTGGGTAGGCAACAATTCGGACACACAATAGAATCATGTCCACCAGAGCGACTGGTAGTAGGCGATATGACCCCTGAATAAAGCCCGGGCATGAGACAATAACTATTTGTGCGAGCCAGTGCTCCTCTTCCCACACTCGTACTTCACTAATCGAAAATGTTTTTTATCTTCGTTATTTTACGCTAACTTTATCCAAACAATGTACAGAATAAAACATGAAATGAAAATATCTTTCATATTTATTCTGTTACTTTTTCACGTAACTAAAGTAAATGAGAAAACATGAAATATTTTTTTCTATCTCTAATTATACACTTCTTGTTCAGTGATTTAAAAATTATATGTACCTATCCTAAAAGTTATTACTGGATGTTATTCCAGGTTCAAAATAGGTTTAGTTGAAACATGTTGAGCCATTTTCCCGTGGCGACAGGACAAACAAACAGAGTCACGAAAACTTAAAACTAATTATTATAGTTTTTGAACTTAATTATAAAACCCAAGCAGTTTTCAATAGTAACAAAATGCAGACAACCACCCCTTTACATTTTTATTTATAAAGATAAATAGAAAATTCCCTCGTTTTTCAACCCCTAAATTCAGCTATGAAAAAAAATGTTCGGTCAATCAGCGGTTGTAAATTTAAATATTCATGTCGATAAATTGATTACATCGGAAGTTTGTGATATAAAAGATTTACACACATTAAGATTATTAGTATATTAAAAAATCAGTTATTATTATTTGTATAAAAAACAGCTGTTAGGAGTGAAGTAACTTAAATAGTGAATAAATATACAAAGATGGACTTGTCGCATTTTGTTTCAAAACCAATGAATGGAGAACAAAAGACGACGATCACCTGTTTTTAAATAGTGTGAAAGAGTCTAAGTTGTATTTTGGAAGTGGACAGTCTAGAGAGAGAGAGAGAGAGTTTTTGGGGTTAAGGTGTAGTAAACCATTCTAAGTGAGAGAAGATGTAGAGGAGATGTAGGAGTGAAAATTATAACATTAGAAGTACGTAGAAGAGAAAAGGTACTTTTTATTTATATTTATATATGCCCAAAATATAAAAGAATTATAGACAGTGGCCAATATAAAACAGAAAAGAGACTGATTTTTTTTTGTAAAATAATTTAATTTTTTTCATTTCCAATCTTATTTAATCAATTCATAATGAAGGTTAAGAAAAAATAAACCCAATATTTGTTCTCTAATTCTATGCTATTCATTTTCCCTGTGAACCCAGTAAGATAATTTATTGGATTGGATTGAACATTTTTTCAAAATAAAAATAAAAACAAGATTGCATCTCTTTAGTAAATCTTTAGAAGAAATCGATATTTTTTTAAGGCCCTTTTCGGAAATTACTGTATAAATCAAAATTTAGTAGAAGACCAGCAACAATTTTCTACAGGAAATGTGGTAATTTTATTTATTTGAATCATTATTTTATTTAAATATTTTTTTTTAATTATCACAAGTTATAGTAATTTTTGAGTTGAGCCCCCTCTGATTTCCCTTTCTCCTTCTCCTGATTTCGCTGCAAATAAATAAATTACATATGTCCAACGATCTTCCGCCATTCTTCTCTATCCTCGGCCTCCCGTTTCCATCTTCTCACACCCATCATTCTGAGGTCATCCTCCATGTTCTCCAGCCAACGTAAGCGGGGTCTACCTCTTCTTCGTTGTCCTCCCGAGTGTCCCTCCAGTATCCTCCTTGGCACTCTGTCAGGTTCCATCCTCTGTAAATGCCCCAGCCATTGCAGCCGCCCCTGCTTCACTAAGGCCACCAAGTCCGGGCTCTTGTACAGGTCCCCGGGCTCTTTTAGGTCAATGGGTATCAGAGAAAGACCGAAAAATTAATTGATTTATTCGTGCTGGGGAAAGTACATTGGTGACTTTTTTTTTTCATTCGGAAAAGTTTGACTTTTTCGTCTATCCTTTTTAAACAAATGTTTTTTCGGTTTAAGTCGATGATCTATAGAATGATATTTTTTAATAACTGTTAAATTATTATGTTCACTTAACAAAACAAAAAAAAAATGAAAAAAAGTATTCAGTAAATAAAAGAGAATTATAAATTAATGAAATGTTTACAAAAGTTAATTAAAAACACAACCAAGAAAAACGAAATAATTAACAGAAAGAAGGCAAAATAAAAGATTAAAAAGAAACTCAATCGGAAAATTAGAAAACAGTAAAAAAAAAAAAATCTAAAATAACAAATGTTAATAATAAACAATTATGAAAAACTCCTCGGTGAATCACTGTTTATGTACTTCCCCATCACGAATTAATCAATTAATTTTTCGCTTCCCCTCCATAATAAAATATGGAATAAACATATAGTTGACTTACATAAGGGCTTCTGTATCGTCATACCTAATTTGATGTCGATAAATTCATTACATCGATAGTTATTGGGGTTTTTGAGTTGAGCGCTTGGACCGATTTGGCTGAAAACCTGGGAGTTTTGGATACACATATAAAATGTAAATCGAGAGAAGTCTCCTTGATTCGACCAGTGTTAACTTACGGTTCTGAAACATGGACAGTAACAAAGACCGACGAACAAGCACTCCTGATTCACGAAAGGAAGATCCTACGTTGCATCTATAGAGGTGTCTACGACGGACAGGACTGGAGGAGAAAAACAAACCAGGAGCTATACGCTTTGTTGCAAGAACCGGACGTAGTAAGGTTTGTAATACTTCACAGACTAAGATGGGCAGGACACTTGGCAAGAATGGGAGACCATGATGTGCCAAAGATGACATTACTGGAGGAAATCTATGGGACCAGACGTGTTGGGAGGGCGAAGCTACGTTGGAAGGACGGTGTTGCGCATGATGAGAGGATCCTACTTGGAGTCAGGAACTGGAGGGCAGCTGCACAGGACCGAGACGACTGGCGAAGGCTGATCCAGGACGCCTTGACTCACAGATGAGTTATTGCGCCGATGATGATGACGAGAGAAGTCTAAAAAATTGGTTTCGTGACCATTCTTAGATCATCATGTATCGCAAACCTGGAGTCCTTGGAAAATATTTATTGAATATAAAATATGCCTGGTATAATATAACTTTTATTTGAGGAGATTTTTGATTAGGTTAAAAATATAAACATTATCTTGTAAAGGCCCGTTTACACGCTGAAGCCATTTGCACAAACTGGCTTGCGCAAGCACACGTTGATGCTGCTGATTCACCCGTTCAGTTTGGCTTGCACAATTGTGAAGTGCGGAACTCTGAAAATTGTAGTTTGCTGTGTTCAAAATGGAAAATTTTAACGAAGAACTAATTCTTGCAACGGGTGCGGTTTGTATTATAAAAAAGAAAGATCAATTTGAAGGCGAATAAAAGGAAATGATCTAAACCATTGTTGCTAAAAAGGGATTTGTTTTCTCATACCAATTTAATAGCTAAATTATGCAGTGAGCCTGACGATTTTCGCAACCATTTGCGTATGGACAACATTTTTTAATTACACCAATAATTTCAAGAGCAAACTCTGTTACGAGAAGTGCAATTACCCCCCATGATCGGCTATCAGCTACGCTGAGATTTTTTGCTGCAGGGAGAAGTTTTGAAGATTTAAAATTTTACAAACCAGCTCTAAGTGCTATAATTCCAGAAACATGAGACGAAATTTACACTGCATTAAAAGACACATTTCTAAAGTTAAGTTTATTAAATGTTAATAAAAAGTCTAAAAAAAAATGCGATGCGCATGCCCAGCTGAGGCTTGAGCATCGTTTAGACGTTCATGCCAATACACCAACCTCAAGCCGATTTTCTGTCGAGACAGATTTTACTCTAGCCAAACTTTTTGGCTTGCGCAAACGTCATGCCTGCCTTCACACGCTTGCGCAAGCCAGTTTGTGCAAATGGCTTGAGCGGGCCTTAAAATGTTCTTAGGACCTGAAATAAAGTGGACTATATTTTTGTCGGATTTACATCCAAAATTTAATCAGATCTGACTTAACACATGTGACATCTTCATTTCCAATTTCAAATTCACAAAGTGCCAGTCATATACACACAAACAGAAAAATTCGATCTCGGATTTTCACATGATAACAAAATATACTAAAGGTAAAAAAAAAGTTAAAAGGAAATCAGCAAAATGTCAGTAATTTAGAGGTGAAGATAGCATTCTTGGAGAAGATACCCTGAGTCTATTTACCGTAAGACTGTTGTATATATGTATGTGATGTTGTAGCAGGGTATACATAAAGAGCACATATTTTATGTAGACTGTCTTTCAGGATGAGACTCAGAGCAAGAACCCTTTTAAAACGACTCTCACTCCCATAACGAGATTTACTTCAAGTAGTTACCAACCTAATACATATTACAATATATATGATACGTGTATATATGTAAAAGGACTGACGGACATGTGTTTGTACATCAGAATATGTCTGAATCTACAGCTCATCCAATTTCTTTAGTATAAAATCCTTCGTACAAAGTACAAATATAAAAAAATATTTTCCTAGGAATAGATAATTAAAATACACAATTTCTTTGTCAAACTTCACTATATATTATCAAATACTCAACTAGTTTCGCCGTGTTAAGGCATTATTAAGAGTCACTTACAAACTGACAGAATTGGTTGACAGGTTAGAAGGTACAGTTATGGAGGGGGTTTTTAGGTAATGACGGGGAATCCCACTCTATACATTCCAATAAACAGATATTGACAAGATAATAATAAATATAAAATAAAAAAGAAAGAAAATATATATATATATATATATATATATATAATCTAATAAAGCTAATCTAACAGTAAAGTGTTGGTATTTATATAGGTATGACTCATGAATTATATAAATGTAAAATATAATAAAGTGAATAAAAACAAATACATAGAATTTAAAGACAAATTAAAACATCAAATGAAAAATATAGTATTCTCTGAATGTCAGTTGGCAAAACATTTCTACAATCATCAGACTCTGATTTGATGTTTTAATTTGCCTTTAAATTCTATGTATTTGTTTTTATTCACTTTAATATTTATTATATTTTACATTTATATAATTCATGAGTCATACCTATATAAGTACCAACACTTTACTGTTAGATTCGCTTTATTAGATTTTATATATATATATATTTTCTTTCTTTTTTATTTTATATTTATTATTATCTTGTAAATATCTGTTTATTGGAATGTATAGAGTGGGATTCCCCGTCATTACCTAAAAACCCCCTCCATAACTGTACCTTCTACCCTGTCAACCAATTCTGTCAGTTTGTAAGTGACTCTTGATAATGCCTTAACAAGGCGAAACTAGTTGAGTATTTGAGAATATATAGTGAAGTTTGACAAAGAAATTGTTTATTTTAATTATCTATTCCTAGAATGGAGCTTCACAAAGTAAATCTGGAAACCATAAATTAATTATTTTCCTATTTTAGTTGCCACAATAATCCTCTAGCTTTGTAATCTGCCACACTTCCTCAACGACGGCTAAAGCGTCAATGGCCTAGAGACCTCCTTAGCAGCAGCAGTGACAGTGGTTAGTTACAAATGAGAGTAAACCTATCAGGGGCGTGGGGAGGGGGGCAGGGGGGGGGGGTGTCAATACATTACTTATATCGTAAGGTATCGTGTTCACAGACAGATTTTTTCGATTACATGACTCTATAATAATAATAATAATAATAGTCTTTATTTATTTTTATTTTTTTTTACAAATGTACACTAATAATATTGACCGACAATACTCATGGTCAAAGACCGTCTGAGGGGTTATCTCTTCTATTTCTACTCACACATATATAAAAGTGACAAAACAAAAAAAACAAAATTCAAATACAGATGCAGTAATTCACAAAATTAACTTAAATGATCCTTTAGTGTTCACTATAATCTGTTAAATTTCCAAGTCTTTTTACGAACAGTTTTTTCAGAAATTGGAAATTCAATTTTCAATTCGTTTTTGTGGTCAGTATCAGTAGTTGGTGGAGTGGGGATTACCTATCCTCGGCAAGTGCGCCTGCGTGTTGATTTGTTTGTTTTGAAATAATTCAGTGCTGTTGGCAGATAGATAAAGGACTGAATAAAGTAACCTCAGATACTATTACATTATGTCTATTGAACTGTCAGAACTAAGTAACTTATTTGAGAAGTTCAAAACAGAGTTAAAATCAAAAATGGAGTTTATTATAAAGAAGGAAATTACTAATTCAAATATCCCTATCTTAGTGGATGATTATAATAAAAAAATACGAATTATTGAAAAAAGAAAATTCCATTTTGAAAGATAAGATCTCACAACAAAAGAGACTCTGATAGAATCAACGAGCAGAAAAAACAATGTGGTACTTCTGGAATACATGAATCTGTCGACGAAGGAGATGAAGAACTGACTCGCCTATACTATACAACATTTAGAATGAAGATTTAGATATTATGTAAGTCAAATATCGAGTTCTAGTGATTCATCGATTTTTTTTAAATGCTATTAAAATTATCAGTGTTATTTTCTGTTTAGTTTGGCTTTCATAACGTTTTATGAATTTTCCTATCTGGCCCTTATCTAAATAAGTATCCCCATGCCCATACTAAATGATGAACTAAAAAAAACTGTAATTCTATCAAACAGTTTTATAAATATTAAAAGAACTAAAGCAACTATTCAAACAACAAAGCTTGTAAAAGATAGCTTAAAAACTATGTTTAAGTAGTGTGTAAAGTGAGCTTTTTTTCAGCTCTTTGTGCTTTTAAGACTACTTTAGATTAAAGAAGGTGCACTTAAACTTCACTCATCTTAACTGCCAGGTTATGAAAAGGCTTGTTCTTGTAAGCCAGAAGTAACAGGACTTAAGTCGACAATGGAGATATAACGTTACTTAATACCTTGTTAAAACACATCTTATTTTTATATATTTTTAATATATTGAATTTTTTTATTAAAGATTATGAGGAAAAAAATGTATTGGCCCGTCTTTCAGAAAGTGTCTTTCACAAAAACTATTAAATAAAATATAATGTGTAATGAGAAATTATTTGTTGGTATTGTTAAAGTGTTCTTTAAAAAAATAAAGATTCTATTTGCTTCTATATGATTCTTAATTTTCTTTGATTGCATGGGATCGCCAAGACTCACAGTTTTGAAAAATCAAGATGACATGAGGTGCAAAATACATGAAAGAAAAATTACGCCATTCTTATTTGATTATTAAATATTCATGAAAAACATTCTTAAAATTTTTATAAATATTCCTCAGAATCCTTGAAATATATTAAAATACTACTCCTAAATTCTATCTGTATAATTGTTTATTGTATCACGGGTACCTTCTAGTCTTTGTTCATTGCTTGTTGCGATTGCTGTTGGGTTCTGGAGTTCAGCAATGATCAATCTCTGCTGTCTGTCTCTAAAGTTGAAATGAGCTCCAACACATCTCCCTCTTTGGTCCTGTGCCTGAGTCCTAGATCTGGAATGTTGGCTGGAACAAGAGCTGGATCCAGAAGTGGACCTCTCTCCTCTGTAGCGTCTCTAGAAGTCGCTCCTACTTCTCCGGAAGTGGGCCGAAGCTAGGTGTGGTTCGCTCGCATCCATTTTCCCCGCCCGGGACTCTTCTGGGCGCCTATTGGTTGTTCAATCCCCCAACCTTGGGGTCTTCCAAAGACTTCCGGTGGACTTCCTGCCTTTCAATTCAACTATTTTTATGCCACTGATGATAATTATTTTAAAAAGAATAATATCCCTAATTTTGGGTATTACTAATGAAAAAAAATCGTTTTGGCTTCTTAATCTTCATACGAAAGATTGTGCCGATACATTCATTACATTGAGTATTTGAGAGGGCGCCGGTAGCTCAGTGGTATGCGTGCTTGTCTTCTGAGCTCAAGAACGTGGGTTCGAAACCCGACCGAGGCCCTTAGTTTATTTTATCTGGGAGGTGAAATAAACTTAAGCACGCCGTCCTTCGGAGGGGAAGTTAAGCAATGGTCCCGAGCCTGTACGATGTCAGGTACTCGTTAAAGACCCCTAACCTAGGTGAATAAAAATTTAGGGTAGGCAAAATTTAGGACTCCCACAGTAGAGTCGGACTCATGACCACCAGAGTGACGAAAGAGCGCTCTGGTAGTAGGCGATATGACCAAGTAGTTAAAGCCCGGGCATGAGTCATAAAACCTAACCTTGAATATTTGAGTCGAGTCCCCTTCTCGGTTTACCTTCTTCCCTTCTACCGATCCCGCGGAAAATTGATAGGTGCCATTCTTATGGTTTTTTTAAATTTAAATATGAAATGTCATGTCGATACATTGATTACAACGCTGTTACTGGAATTTTTGAGTTGAACCTCCCTCTGATTCCCCCTCCACTTTGGCTGACTCCACTGAAAATTTATAGGTCGTCCTTATGGAGCTTTAAATTCACATATGAAATTTCATGTCAGTAAAATCATTACAACGGAAGATTACTACAGTTTTTATATTAAGTCTCCTCCCCAATCCCCTCTTTTTTTTAGGTTAGGTTTTTTTATGACACATGCCCGGGCTTTAACTGCGAGGTCATATCGCCTACTACCAGAGCGTTCTTTCGTCACTCTGGTGGACATGAGCCCGACTCTACTGTGGGAATCCTAAATTTTGCCTACCTTAAATTTTTATTCACCTAGGGCAGGGGTCTTTAACGAGTACCTGACATCGTACAGGCTCGGGACCATCGCTTAACGATATCGCTTAATCCCCTCTTTCCTTTGACAGATTTGGCTGCAATTCAATAAGTGTCGTCCTCAGAAAGCTCTGGATACAAAAGTAAAATTTCATGTCGATAAATTCATTGTTTCGAGAGTTATCGGGATAAAAAAACAGAAATTCCGTTGAAAATTACATTCAAAAATTTATATCTATTTTTCTACCGATTACTTAACTTACTCTATACTTCGGGATAACATATAATGACCACAATATATCTAATAAAAATAACTATCACATTAAGGTCTTTTTTTTTTTTTTTTTTTTTTTGTATTGGAGGGGGAAATGCTGTGACGCACATCCAGGGAAGGTAGCCCTGGATAGTGTGGGACTCGAGACGATTCACCATCACCATACCCACTAAAACCCCCTCCTTGCCGATCCTGATTCCCTTCCGCGGAACTGACGGTCTGTCATTACTTCGCGGAAGGAAGGAAGGGTAGCTGGTAACGCCCCTTCTTCTGTTTTATTACCGCTACTGTTCCTTGTCAGCCCTCTCCTGAAGGGCCAACCCGCCCATGATGAGCGCTGCAAAATCGCAGCCTTCATCCCACGACTCCTGGGAGCGCAGCATAGCGTCCACGTAACTGGTAGCAGTCAGCGGGGCGCTCATGCTGCACTCCAGATTTTTCCTTCCCTCCTCAAATCTGGGGCATTTGAGGAGGACATGCTCCGCCGACTCCGTCTCACCAAGGCACGCGGGGCAGTCTGGTGTTGTTGCTGCCCCGATTTTGTGGAGGTACCCCCGGAACCCACCGTGTCCCGTGAGTACCTGGGTGAGGTGGTAATTCACCTCCCCATGCTTTCTGGTGAGCCAAGGCTCGACTCGAGGGATGAGCCGATGGGTCCACCGTCCCTTTGTGGGCTTGTCCCATTCTTCCTGCCATTCCCTAATTGTCCTGGCCCTCTCTGGCTCTGCTGGACCAGGGCTGGCCCCCGCGTCCTGATAGAAGACCCGGTTTCCCCTGTGGTCGAAGCGCTGCACCACCTCTTCCACCTGAACCGGGTCTTGTTTCCTTTTGAAGTGTCGCGTACGTTCCCGTGCCAAGAGGTCAATGGGGGGCAGCCCAGCAATTACATAGGCAGCGTCGCCAGAAACTGTTCGGTAGGCGCATGCGACTCTCAGTGCGCTTCGCCTGTGAGCAGGGGCGATCAGCCTCAAGTATGAGGGAATCCTCGTTGCATCTGCCCATGTCGGGGCCCCATGCAGAAGGATGGATGTGCTGACTCCTGCCAGCAGTCTTCTCCTGCTCTGCCTAGGGCCACCGACGTTGGGCAGAATTCTCGAAATCGCCGCCGATGTCCTGGCGGCCTTCGCTCCCACGTATTTGAGGTGCTCCCTAAAAGTGAGCCTCTGATCCAGCATTACTCCCAGGTACCTGATTGCCGGTTGGGTCTCGATAGTATAACCCTGGAAGGTCAGTGACATGTTGGTTCTGGCCTTCCTCCCGGTGAAGAGTACTGCATCCGTCTTATGGATGGCCAGGGAAAGGCCCACAGAGCTCATCCAATGGTGTATCCGCTCCATGGCAGCCTGGAATTTGCGTTCCAGGTTTTCCAGATCATCAGCCACTATGACGATCCCTACATCGTCAGCATACGCCACCAAGGTATGGCATTGGCAGGCTCAGCAAGCCATTGTACAGGATGTTCCACAGTGTGGGGCCAAGGACTGACCCTTGTGGAACTCCTGTAGTGACCTTGAATTCCCTGGTTCCGTCAGTGGTGTCCGCGAACAGCATCCTCTCGCTTAGGTAGTTCCTGATGATCTTCATCAGATACCTGGGGATCTTGAAGTCCCGTAAGAGGCTCTCCCAGATCTTGTCCCACCGAGCCGAGTTGAACGCATTGCTGATGTCCAACGTGACCATAAGGCAGTGCTTCCGGTTCCTTAGCGTCCCAGTTATTGCTGCACACACCAGATTCTTCACCACTTCCACTGCATCTGTTGTTGACCTCCCTGGTCGAAACCCATACTGATTGTCGGTTAGGCCAGCCTCCACATGCTCGCGCAACCTCTCGTGGATGATGCCTTCCAGCACCTTCCCCGCTATATCAAGGAGGCAGAGGGGTCTGTATGCCGAAGGATCACCTGGGGCTAAACAAAGATAAAAATATGGATATAACTACAAGGTCCCTACTACCAGAGCACTGTTCAACTCTCTGGTGGACATGAGCCCGACTCTACTAAGAGAGTCCTAATAATAATAATAATAATAATAATTTATTTCCGTTAAACCAATACATGGTAATAGAGAGTAGTTAACGTTTCCTTTGGCACGATCTTTTTAAGATTTCGAAGTAAGAAGCAAACGGAACTCAGTTTCTTACCGATAATAGCCGTATGTTCAGCCCATTTAAGTTTCGTATCAATATGGAGACCTAGGAATTTTATATTATCTTTGAATGATACGGAAAGAGTATCAACAGTTAATGGTTGTTTCTCTTCTGGCAATTTATTCGTATGAAGTTTAAGATAGTTATTTTAGACGCATTTAACATTAAATCATTGAAGAGAAGCCATTCGTTTAAAATTCCAAGAGCTTTGGATATGGATTCATTCAAAGCGGTGGGATTTTTTTCCGTCACGAGAATATTAGTATCATCCGCAAAAAGGACCGAATTAAAGGGTTTCACATAACTAGGTAATGCTTGCTTATTCAATTTTATTCACCAAGGGTACGGTTCTTAACCGAGTACTGGCTCGGGACCATCGCTTAACGTCCCATCCGAAGAACGGCGTGCTAAAGATTTTTTCAACTTCCAGATAAAAAAGCTATCTACAATATACACCTTACTATTTGATTTTTTATATTTTATTTATATTTTTTTATTTTTACAACTAAACCTGACAAAATAGACAGAATTTCAAAAAAAGGGGAAAAAAACTATAAAAAAATATGGCAAAATAAACAATAATATGGTGTATTTATGTTTGAAGGGACCGGTTTGATGTGAAATGACCCATGTGGAATTTTGATTCGTATTTAGGACTGGGACATCCAGACAAATATGTTCACAAAAAATATGCCATTTTTAAAATCAGTATTCTCTCTTCATATTTTTTCTCTTTCTACAAGAACGTATATTGCAGTTACATGTCAAGAATGTCAGACATTCTCAGGCCAATCTCAATATAAAATGTCATCCAGTCTTTTCTTTGTCGTGGTCGCGAAGCTATACGATGTCAGGTACTAAGTATAAAGAAATTTTTTTCTATTCCTGTGTCCTCCCTCCCCCCAACAACCCACTTAAAAAAAAAAAAAAATCACGCGTTATTTTAATAAAAGTATAATCAAAAAAGTTGAAGATTTTAATTTTCTTACAGTTTTTGAATAATATCCTCATGTCCCAGTCCGTTTGTTGAGCTGTTTGGCGTGATAAGGCTAACGTCTTCGGCAATCCGTTATTCGTCTAGGCGTCCAAACTACTGTCTTCACAACAGATAAGACTATAATAACTGCCGATGTAATGGATCTATCAACACGATATTTTGATGTGATCAAAACTCCATAGAAATGATACCTCTATAAAAGAGCGCTCTTTCGTCACTCTGATGGACATGAGCCCGACGCTACAGTGGGAGTCCTAAATTTTATCTTGCGAGGTTTATTCACTTAGGATTGAGGCTTCAACAAGTAGTACCTGTAATCGTACAGACGAAACCATCAATAACGTCCCCTCAGAAGGACGGCGTGCTCAAGGTATCTTAACTTCCCAGATAAAAAAAAAAACATTAAGGCGTAGTCAAGGTCCAGATTTTCCGTGAAAACGTCGGGATAAAATCATTTTTCATTTTCTTTTTGATGCTGCCGTAGCTCTAGCATTTGCTCGGCACTAGACTTTTAAGGTTTTTTAAATTCCTTTTGATGCGAGCTTCCCTCTGATTTGCGTTTTCTATAATTCCGCGCATATCTACGATTTTTACATATATTTCGGCGAATATTTTTATTGTTTCACTTTAAGCCCTAGTAGTGCTCCTCAAGCTCTTTACAATGACACCCGAATCAACGTCTTATCTAAACGCGTTATCACGCTACACTGATTTCTAATTTTACACAATGCTAATTCGCAACAATCATCCGCCGGCGCTCACACTAGCCCGATAGCGTCACAGGCAAAACAAACACGTACAAACATGCTTCATCCATTGTGACCTCAACCGTTGTTATCGCATTATTAGTCTCGTAGTTATTATCGATTGAAATCTGACGTATTTTGTAACACAAGAAAGTTTGACCGGCTATCACTGTGCTTACGAGCGAATAGACGTTTTCACGTCAAAACGGAAAAGCCTCGGTCGGGTTTTGAACCTGCGATCTCGAGCTACGGTACGTCTGAGCTACAGGCGGCTCCCCCAAGAGACTACTAGAATACTTAAGTTCAGTTTGGCATGAAGATGGTCCCATTCAATATTTTACAAAATTGGATATGGTTTACGAAAAAAACAAATAATGTTAAATTATGACAACTGAATAATAATCATTGGTTGGTTTTCATGGGTGGAAGCTTTGTTCAATTACTTGATTCGCGTGCCGTTAGTTTGTCTGCGCGAACGTGCGTTATTAAAGAGGCGAGACAGACAACTTTTCTCCCAATCAATTGTTTTGTTCAGTTCTATCCAAGCCTGTACGTGATTGTGTGACAGTTCTCAATATGAGACGTGACTGGCTGCCCCAGGATGTCACACTGGTCCAGGCATCCTCTCATTGCTACGACTAACACACGTTGTCCATAGTATTCTTTCTCTTCGTAGAGGATACGTACCATGGAAATCGGTTTATGATGGTTTACTTCACCAGATATACGAAGTATATGGGAAGTTCAAAAATTCGATTCTGAGTTTTTAAAGGAATTTCATATTTTCCAACCTCTAGATTCCAAAAAAAAAAAATGTATGTGCTTCTGAACCCTATAATAGAATGAACGTATCGACACGAAATTTTGAAAATTTATACAGAACCCTCTAAGGATATATTCAGCCGATATGATGTAAATTCAAAGCCCTATAAAGGCGACACCTATTAATTTTCAGCGGAATGAGCAGACGGGGTGTGGGGATAGAGGGGAGACTCAACTCAAAAATACTAATAACTAGAGATATAATGAATGTATCGACATGAAATTTTATATTTAAATTCAAAATTCCATATTGATGACAAATGTTAATTTTCCGTGAAATTGGTCGAAGGGAAAAGTGAAAAATAAGAGTAAAAGTAAAAAACACGTAGTTATGAATTAATAACGCAGTCTTGTTCAATCCCACGCACAGCCCTAATGAAAGTATGATGAATATAAATTAATTAAATAAAATAAAAACAATGAACTTTTATGTTGTCTAATTTTAGGAAAAAAAATATATAAAGTGTTTCGGCTTACAACAACTTCATCAAAAAGTTCAAAAGTGACATTTAAGTTTGCTAGGTTGTCTGCTGGACAGGTTGTTTGCTAGGTTACCTGACTGGACAACCTGAACGTCCCTGGGTTAGGGAGAGGGGGAAAGGGGGAAGACTAACCTTAAAATACCATTTACAGGTTAGGTTAGGTTTTATGACTCATGCCCGGGTTTTAACTACAAGGTCATACCAGAGCGCTCTTTCGTCACTCTGGTGGACATGAGCCCGACTCTACTGTGGGAGTCCTAAATTTTGCCTATCCTAAATTTTTTATTCACCTAGGGTAGGGGTCTTTAACGAGTACCTGACATCGTTCAGGCTCGGGACCATCGCTTAACGTCCCATTCGAAGGACCGTGCTTAAGTTTATTTTACCTCCCAGATAAAATAAACAAGTGCCTCGTTCGGGTTTCGAACCTACGAACTTGAGCTCAGAAGGCAAGCACGCATACCACTGAGCTACCGGCGCCCTCTGAATTTTTTCAATATATCTTTACATTATATAATGAACTATTTCAGAGGCCACTATTTTAGGTTAAAATATGACAACCCAGCAAACTTAAAGTAATTTTTACTTTCGTAGTCGGTGTGACTGAGAACACGATAACACCCGACAGAATGAAAGTACCGACACGAAATGTTATATGGAAATCCAGAACCCTCTAATGATGACGTCTATAGGTTTTCAGCCAATTTGATCAGAGGAAAGGTGGAATTAGGAGAGCGACTTAACACAAAAACTATAATAACCTCCAACGTAATGAATGTATCGATATACAATTCGTATGTATTCAAAACTACATAAAGACGACACTTATTTATTTACATTGGATTCGGCAGAAAGGAGGGAGAGATCAGAGGGGATTCAACACAAAAACCACAATAACTGCCGTTGTAATGAATGTATCGACATGAAATTTTATATTCAAAGTCAAAACCACATAAGGACAACACTTACCAATTTTCAGCGGAATAGGTAGAAAGAAAAGGGAGATTCAGAGGGCTCTCAACTCATAAACACAAATAACTGCCGATTTAATAAATTTATTGACACAAAATTTAGTATGAGGATTTTGGTGCTCCTTTGTAAGTCAACTGTTGACTATTCGCAAACTGTTTTGGAGAGGCATAGTTCATTGACTAATTCGTTCTGGGGAAGTACATTGCTGGTGAATTACCAACTTTTTTTTTTTTTCGGTTTAGAATCAGGGAAACGGAAAATTCATATTTCCAGTGGAAACTCAATCGAATTTCTAACCATTTACATAACTTCTTCTATACTCCACATAGCTGGGAAATTAATATCAATTGACTTTTCAAAATAATTTAACGAATTTCCAGTTGAAATACAATTGATGAAAAGGTCAGTTATCAGAGAGGCTAGATTTAGATTTGAGAGGGGGCCATGGAAGTGAGTAGAGTTTGAATTTTGATAAAGTAGGGCCCCCCTCCCCAGAGCTGCAGATAACACTGATCTGCCTATTATATTATCTATTTCAGCTAATATACCCCTTAGATAGCAATATATTATATATTTCAGATCGAATCGGTAAATAGAATTTTATAAACATGAATTTTCCGGATACGCCGTACATCATTTGAAGATTCCTAAAATATTGGACACAAACAATAATAATAATAATAATATAGTAATATATAAGAGGTGTGTTCAAAAAGTAAGGGGAATTTTGTAATATTCGCGGGTTGTATTAGTCCGATTCGCGCGATTTTTTCGCTGTTGTGTTGGTAAACATGTCTGAAAAATATCTGTACATTGTTAGCCAAACCGGATGTTTAGTCTGATGTCAGCTGTCAAAGAGGTAACATAAAAATGTTTTTTTTTTTTTTGGTCTAATGTGCGATGCATATTTAGCCATGTCACTGTGTTATCTAATTATTTACGACATCCATGGCCCCGGGAGGGAGTTATATCTACGAAATAAAACTCACTCCCGGATGGGATACGAACCCACAAACCATGGTGAGACTATGCGACCAAAGATGCGACCCTAGGCTCTAGCCCGCACGGCTACCATGGCTCCCCATAGAAATGTTTGATATTGCTTTTGGTGAGTCTGCTATGAGTAAAACTAGAGTTTACGAGTGGTATAAAAGCTCGACAAGTGCGGTCATGCTCATTGTGTTTCGATTTTATCGGCATAGTGCACGATGAGTTCTTGCCACAAGGTCAAACGATCAATAAGGAGTACTACCTACAAGTGCAACGCCGTTTGCGTCAAGCAATCCGAAAAAAACATCCGGATTTCTGGGGAAACAATTCATGGCTTTTGCACAACGATAATGCACCTGCTCACACTTCATTCTTTAATTTTTGGCCAAAAACAACACTGTAATGATGCCCCAGCCTCCATATTCGCCAGACTGAAATTTTCTTTTAGACCGAGGTTACTAATTCGGCTCCTAACTTATAATTTTACCAGAAACCGGCTCCAGAAGGAAGCTTGGAATCGATAGGTACATTACATTGTCGATTAGTTCGAAAAATAAAGAGAAAATCGAAAAATCCTTTTGGTTTATTTATTCCCCCCTCCCTCTTAAACCCATTTTTTATTACTTTTTGTGGCAATAAAATTCCAAAGCTTTACCCAAGAAAGCCCCACAATAGAGATAAAAGTCTCTAAATGTCCCAAGACCCAAGTACTTATATCCCCTTCTCATAAGCGCTTCCACCTTCATTCTCTTTGCGCTTTAGACAAATTCTGAACTTGTTTCCTTACACTGGACATTATACGTAAAACGTTTACGCCATCGTCAGCACAAAGTTCAAAAAGTTCAGATCACTTTATCTGTCAAAAATGCGATGTTGAGTTTTTATCGAAATTTCAAATTATTTGACCCTCCGATTCCAAAAATGAAAAAAAAAAAAAAATTATCGAACATGAATCACAGGCTAAGTACTTGCCCAGCAAATATCAATATATTACTTCCAAGAGGGCGCCGGTAGCTCAGAGGTATGCGTGCATGCCTTCTGAGCTCAAGATCGTGGGTTCGAAACCCAACCGAGGCCCTTAGTTTCATTTGTTTGGGAGGTAAAATAAACTTAAGTACACCGTCCTTCGGATGGGACGTTAAGCGATGGTCCCGAGCCTGTACGATGTCAGGTACTCGTTAAAGACCCCTGCCCTAAGTGAATAAAAATTTAGGGTAGGCAAAATTTAGGACTTCCACAGGAGAGGCAGGCTCATGTCCACCAGAGTGACGAAAGAGCGCTCTGGTAGTAGGCGATATGACCTCGTAGTTAAAGCCCGGGCATGAGTCAATAATAACTAACTATTACTTTCATTGTGTCTTCTGAAACCTCATGTTCAATTTTGGGTCGATACATTCATGACATCCAAAATTGGGATTTTTGGGTTGACGTACCCTCTGATCCCTTTCCCCTTCGGCAGATTCAGCGCAAAATTAATAGGTGTCGCCCTTATAAGGAATTGAATTAACATATGAAATTATGATCATATGTGATAGTAAGATGTGGGACGAGATTTCTCATAAATATAAAAGACGTTGTCTTCCCACTGTTTTATTTTAGACCCGAATCGGTTATCGACTCAACAGCGTCATCTTCAGTGGTTCATATATGATAGAATAATAAAATATACAAATAATGAAATATATAAATAACTCTTAAAGCATCAGGGTACAGTTACAGAATAAGAAGTTAAGCCGTAAAATGGCCTTGATGAGTTAAGTGTACTGTGATCATCTCCCAAGCACTGTGAAGAAGTTGGCAGCTCAGGACTCTTGATACTTTCGGAATTATAAAGATGTGGGTTTCTTGGTATCTCGTAAAATTGTGTATGTTCTCGGTTAAATCAACTTAATCTACTTCTTTGAGGAATCATTCACGAGATAACTGCATTTAACCATTTATTCACTACGGCAGACCATTCCAAGTGAAGAGGGTGTTTTCGGTTAAATCAACTTTAAAGAGGCAAAATTCACGAGTATTTCAAAAAGTACGGTTAATAATTAGGTAAGTGATGGGGAATGATTAGGCAACTAAGGGAAAATCCAAGAAAGGATTAACATATATTCATTTTCATTCACTCCTATAGATTTAGAAGGTATTTGATTATTAATGATGCAAACATAATTTATTTATTCCAAAAACTGAATTTACATGATAATTCAAACATAAAAAAGTGCTGCCCTGAAAAGTAACGAATTTAGACTTACCAATTTATTCCCTGTGACCTGAGAATGATTCTCAAAATATTAGAAATGAAAATATGCTATCTTATACGATAAAAGCCAAGCTAGAACAAAGAGCTTGTTTTAAAATTTAAGCTGGTGAGAGACGGAGCTATAAAGAAACAGGCGTACTCCCTTGAGAGTAATCTGAAGTGAGTTCGTATATTGGAAACAGCTACGTAGGAGGTGTTCACAGAACTGTTTTATAATGGAACATATCTCGCCTCAAGGCCCAGAATACCGCGTGTAACGTGGTAACATCCTCAGGTGAGACGGTCTATTAATAAAATAGCAACGCCAGATTGAAATTTCATACATAAAGGGTACTTCAAAAGGCAATGGCGACCCCATCTCTCAACTTAAAGTGTCTGTTTTATTAAATAGCTTTGAAAAATTTATATATCGTTCACATCAGCGATATACTTATTCAGCGCAAATTATCGAAGTACGGTATCGATCTTTCTCCGAAATCAATCGATCGGTTGAACTTAAAATCAATTATAATTAACATGATCACATGAGATGTGAAATGCTTGGTAAAAATTAAAGAAAAATGTCTGGTTTTTAAAAATACTGTCTATTTCACAAAGTTTTTATATATATGGGAGTACTTTGGGTATTGGTTCAGTCACGACTTCACAAATACTAAGTGGAAGTTTGACCTACATAAAATTGAAACTGGAGATATTTTGAAAATAGGGTAAAAGAACGCATGAGAAATAGGGTCTGAACATTGACACAACATAAAACTCAGTAAAATCAACTTCCGCACAACACATTATCGAAAACAAACACGTAAATAAGTTACCTATGAGCAGCAGAAGCCCTCGCTAGTACACAAGCACGCTTGCTATCAGCTGCCGGTGCCCTCTTTAGTATACAAGCAAGCTTTCTATCAGCTACCGATCTCCTCGCTAGTACACAAGCACGCTTGCTATCAGCTGCCGGTGCCCTCTTTAGTATACAAGGAGGCTTGCTATCAGCTACCGATCTCCTCGCTAGTACACAAGCACTCTACGTATGAGCTGCCGGTGCCCTCTCTAGTACGATGGACCATACCAAAGCGTTGGTAAGTTATTGCCGAATATAATTACTGACCTGCTGCAGATTGGTTAAGGTAGTGTTGACATGAGTACCCAGTCCACAATTATCAACCTGCTTCTAGTGTCAACAATCCTACCACAACACATCATCCGAACCAAATTAATTACGTTAAGCTACCTCAAGTGAGCAACCCATCCTGCTCTTCTCTAGAAACCTGGAATAGAATGTTGTTTAAAGGCCGGTAGAGGCGGGAACCCTAGGTTGTAGAGTGTACCATCATGCAAACGGACAGAACCTGCATTAGTAATGCATTGTAGCAGCAGGCAAGTACATTACCGGTGATTTATCGACGACTTTTACTTCTTCAGTAGCTTGTATTTTACGCAAGTAAATACAAGTAAAGTATCGATAATTGTATTCGATACAAAGTACTTTTGGTATCGATACTTTTCTTTCGATACCAAGGTATCGAATTGATATTACTTGTATCGATTCAAAGTACTTGTTTCAAATTTCAACAATTAAAAAAAAAAATATACATTTTTCAATTCGTAAAAATTTTTTTATTATATAGGTATATATATATTTTAGACATGGTTTAAAATAATTTATAAAGAAGTACTCGATGCAATACGATTTTTATTTAAATTTATATACATTTATAGGTTTTTTAAAATTAATTATAACGAACTATTAGATTCAATCGATACGAGTAGGTATCGATAATTTGTGGTATCGATAGAACCCTAACCGTGATATATGCATCAAAATGAAATTTTAATTAGTTATTGTGTAAATAAATAAATATTATAAATTTTTCCTAAATTTTTATTCACCTAGGGGTCTTTAACGAGTGCCTGACATCGGACCATCGCTTAACGTCCCATCCGAAGGTACATCCCAGATAAAAAAACCTGAATAAATTTTATGAGGAAAAGGGTTGTGCACAAAAACTCTAACAACTGTTGAAATAATGGTAATATGAAATTTTATATGTGAATTCTGAACCACATAGGGACGGCTTATGTCAATTTTCTACCGAATTGGCCAATGAAAAGTGGGTGATTTGGGGGGAGGCTTAACGCAAAAACTTTAATAACTGTCGCTGAAATGAATATATTAACAGGAAATATCATAATATAAAGATGATGTAGTGAGAAGTGATTATTTCACAGGTTGTCAAATAACATGTAGTCTGACCTCTCACATATGTTTTATTTGTATTAGCTAGCCGGCTTTCGAGGTTGCCCTCATCATCAGGCAGTCTACAAAAGAAACCATATTTTTTATTTTTTTATTTTATTTACAAATAGCTATTCACAACTGTATACAAATAAATACAACAAGCAAATGTGCTAATGAAGAGATAATGGCAATGTCAAAATGTCATGAAGGAAGAAATCACCCAGTGGTGACACTCCCTAGTCACTGTTTTTCTCTCGTTTATAGCTAATCACTGTCACTGCTTCTGCTCAGAAGGTCTCTAGGCCATTGACGCTTAAGCCGTCGTTGGGAAAGTATGGCAGAATGGAGGGCACGGACTAGAGCATTATTGTGGGAACTAAGAAGGGAAAATAATTTTTTATATTTGGATTTAGCGACTTCAGTGATGAAAGGTACGTTAAGGTCAGTGTGAAGGGTTTTGTTGGAGACGTAGTAAGGAGCATTGGCTATTGTACGAAGGATTTTGGATTGAAGGGATTGGATGCGCTGGAGATTGGAAGCCTTGGCAGATCCCCAGAGTTCAAGTCCGTAAGTCCACATAGGTTTGAGTATTGCGTTGTATATAAGTCGTTTTGTTGTCAAAGTTAGTTTGGATCTTTTGTCTAGTAGTCTTAGTAGAAGTTTATAACGTCTGTTCATTTCTTGTCTTTTCCATCCATCTAAACTATATTTCGGTAAAAAATTATTATCAAATTTCTTACCGATTACAGTCAAAATTCTTTAGTTTATAAATATGTAACTAAGCGTTAGGATAAATATTGTTGTGTATTCTGGAAAATTAACTCATTGTCATAATTAAATTGTATGCTTAATTTATTAACTTCTTAAGAGCGTTGTGTATGTGTAAGTTTGACTTTACCATGTTTTCAAAAGACTTTTCAAAGTTTGTAATGTCTTACAAAAGCATGGGCAAAAGGTGTTAACTTTGAATTGTTAACATTATTTGCCAACAGGGTAAAAGTTGCCCGTAAAATAGAATACAATGTGAACCCTTAGCACAAACAAATACAAAGGAGACTGAAACAAACCTCTTTGTGCAATGAAAAATAAAAAAAATCGTCGTTGAATCACCGGCAATGTACTTCCCCAGAACGAATTAATCAATCAATTTTTCGCTCGTCCACCAAAACCAGTCGATTGTTTGCCTCTAATATTATCGCTAATATAATCACATAGGAGCACCAAAATCCTCATACTAAATTTTGTGTCAATAAATTTATTAAATCGGCAGTTATTTGGGTTTATGAGTTGAGAGCCCTCTCAATCTCCATTTTCTTTCCAACAATCCCAATGAAAATTGATGTGTCGTCCTTATGTGTTTTTGAATTAACATATGAAATTTTGTGTCGATATATTCACTCTATCGGGAGTAATCGTGTTCGCGGACAAACAGGCTGACACACAGACCTTTTTTTTTTTTTTTCATAATATTTGGTGAATCACGGAAGGACAAATTTATCAATTATTATTACTATTAATAATATATTTTATAAAATTAATTATATTTATTGATATAAAAAAAAAAACAGAAATGAAATAACTTAATTAGTGAATAAATATATGAAGTCGCATTTTGTTTTAAAACAAACCAATGAATGGAGAACAAAAGGTGACGATCAACTGTTCCAATAGTGTAAGACGAGCCCAAGTTGGGTTGTGGAGGTGAGATAAGATGTGAAGGTGGACAGGCTAGGAGTGAGAAAAGTGTTGAGGTTTAAAGCCTGGTGAACCAAGTAGGTGTGAAATAACATTAAATAGATGCGCAAAGGAAGTATTTTTATCTAATTTATATGTACAGAATATATATGCCCAAAATAACATTTGATATAGTTTTAAGTAATTAGTTTGTAAGATTTTTTTAGTTGTAAGTAACTTTTTTTTTTTTTATATTGATGACCAGCCATAATTACAGGAAATGTGTTAATTTTAATTAATTTTATTTTTGTTTTAATTATTATTAATTAATTTTATTTTAATTATCACAATATACTGTTTTTAAGGTTTATGAGTAGGTATAAACCTTTTCATCTACCCACAGAGGAGGCCTCTGGCCGATTTAGCTAAAAATTGATGTATCCTACTTATGTACAAAACCTGAGTGATCTGAGATACTCTGTTTCTGTGAGTTTCGTTGTCACTAGTTAGTTATTGTAACTCATGCTCTTTAATTACGAGGTCATCTCGCTTACTACCAGAGCGCTGTTTCGTTGCTCTGATGGACATGAGCCCGACACTATATTGGGTGTATTTTGATTATGCAGGTTTATTCACCTGGGGTAGTACCTGAAATTATAAAAGCTCGGAACCATCTCTTAACTTCCCATCCAAAGGATGGCATGCTCTAATGTATTTTCACCTCCTAGATATCTGAGCTTCTGGCGCCCTCGTTGTCACTTTGATAAAGTGCTCACTCAAGCTACAATATTCTTATTGTTTTGATATCGGCTCCAATCATCTTCGACATTTTCGACTTGAATGTCAAAACTTTGCGAGTCTTATCTATTGTAAAGACAGTAGTTTGGACGCCTAGACGGATAATGGATTGCCGAAGACGTTAGCCTTATCACGCCAAACAGCTCAACAAAGTTTGGACTAGGATATCCTTAAATGAAAATTTTCAAAGTTTTCAGATATAGTTATTGAAATGACGCGTGAAAATTCTTAAAAAATTACTTTGATGGTGAGAAAGCACAGGAATAGGGATTTTTTTGTTTTATTTACAAAGAGATATTTCCAAATGTATTATATTAGGAATATATTAAATAAACAAATGTGAAATGAAATGAAAATAAATTTTATTATTCTGGGACCGAGGTCCCCTAAGAATAAATACATAGAGTAAAGAAAATGAAACAATGAAATATAGTATCAGTACAAAGAAATAAAAAGATAGGTAAATAAAATTAGTGCTACATTGGAGAAAAACTATACAACTAAAAAATAGATAAACAAAAGATTAACAGGAAATTAAAAAAACAGGAAAAAACATAAAATTAACAACTTCAATATGATGAAAAAAAATAAACAAAAGTATCTACAAAAATAAAAGAGAAAAAGTAAAAAAGAAAAAAAGCAAATCAATACAACTAAGAAAGAAATAAAATTGATAATATATATATAAATATAAATCGACCGAGCATAGTAATATGATGGTTGATTATAAAATAAATGTGCTAAGGGAGAACAAAATGGCAATGTCAAAATGTCAATTGAGGAGATATCACCCAGTGGTGACATTCCGCAGGTACAGAGTCGCTCTCATTTATGGTTAATCACTATCACTTCCAGATCTGAGAAGGTCTCTTGACCATTGGCGCTTGAGGCTTCGTTCGGGAAGTATGGCAGAAGGAAGGGAACGAACTAGAAGATTAATTTGAAAATGAAATTAAATTAAAAGAAATTTTATTATACTGGGACCGAGGTCCCCTAAGAATAAATACATACATAATATAGAGAAGGAACAATGAGAAATAGTATCAGTATTTCGTAAAATGAAATAAATAAAATAGAGCTACATTGGAGAAAACTAGAAATTAATAATATAGATACACAGAGGGCGCCGGTAGCTCAGTGGTAAGCGTGCTTGACTTCTGAGCTCAAGGTCGTGGGTTCGTAGCCCGACCGAGGCCCTTAGTTTATTTTATCTGGGAGGTAAAAATAAACTTAAGCACGCCGTCCTTCGGATGGGACGTTAAGCGATGGTCCCGAGCCTGTACGATGTCAGGCACTCGTTAAAGACCCCTACCCTAGATGAATAAAAATTTAGGACTCCCACAGTAGAGTCGGGCTCATGTCCACCAGAGTGACGAAAGAGCGCTCTGGTAGTAGGCGATATGACCTCGTAGTTAAAGCCCGGGCATGAGTCATAAAACCTAACCTAACCTATAGATATACAAAAGAATAACATGAAAAAACATAAAATTGACAGCTTAATTATGAAGGAAAAAAAAAATAAAAGTATCTACTTTATGAATAAAAGAGAATATGTAAAAAAAATACAAAAAACAGTATATAGATAAGAAAAAAATAAATAGATTAATAAAAATCGACATGACGATGCCCAGACAAGGGTTGAAATAAGATTAATTTTAGACAGTAGGGGCTAGATAGAGAAGTGTGAGGAGAGAGAAGAAGAAGAAAAATACATAATAAAATAAGATAAGATTAAAAAAAAAAAATACTTGATGAAAAATATAAATATATATAAAATAGAAAGAAAAAAAAATGGGATAAATAAATAATTTAAAGGATTAGAATAATGAGTATGTGGGTACTAAAGGAGGAATATAATGTTTTGTGCCTGGATTTAGCTAGTTCGATGACAAAGGGAATATTGAGATCAGTGTGAAGAGTTTTGTTGGAGATGTAATAAGGAGCATTGGCTATTGTATGAAGGATTTTGGATTATAAGGATTAAATGCGCTGAATATTCTATGCCTTGGCAAAACCTTTCGTTCAAGTCCATAACTCCACATAGGCTTGAGTATTGCGTTGGTGGGAACAGGACTGAAGCAGCTGATTTGTAATTTGGAAAGAGAAGGGCTTCTTGATGTTCGTAGAAACGTCCAGTTCTTAAGAAGCGATAAACGTTCTGAAAACGTCTAGTTTTCAGTGAATCGTGTTTATAGGTTTTTGGTTTTTGAAAACCTTTATAGCGAAGGATGTAGCAAATAATAAATACTTATTAATATTGTCCGCAGCTGTGCCAACTCGAGAGGCTTGGTGCTTGATTTTGTCTTTTAACTAGTAATTTAAAGGAGAAATGTGACGCAAGAAAGTAAAAAAACTGTCGGGTTGGAACGATGCGCATCATTCCAACACGACGGTTTTTTTTTTTTCTGTCAACAGATTTTTTGGAACGCCGTCACATCGTGTCTTCCATCCGTTTTGAACGACGTGTCAAATCGTCGTGACAAACTGACAGAAAAAACGATCGTGTAAGTCCAGCTTCATATATTAGTCGTCTCGTTTTACGTTCAGTTTCTACATACATTTCGAATTTTACTTTCCTTAACTATATACAGTATAGAGAAGTTATATATTAGGTAAGAATTAGAATCAATATATAATCATTATTTTAGGTTAGGTTTTATGACTCATGCCCGGACTTTAACTACGAGGTCATATCGCCTACTACCAGAGCACTCTTTCGTCACTCTGGTGGACATGAGCCCGACTCTACTGTGGGAGTCCTAAATTTTGCCTACCCTAAATTTTTATTCACCTAGGGCAGGGGTCTTTAACAAGTACCTGACATCGTTCAGGCTCTGGACCATCGCTTAACGTCCCATCCGAAGGACGGCGTGCTTAAGTTCATTTTACCTCCCAGATAAAATAAACTAAGAGCCTCGGTCGGGTTACGAACCCACGTTCTTGAGCTCAGAAGTCAAGCACGCATACCACTCAGCTACCGGCGCCCTCTAATCATTATTTTATGTAACAATAAATTCTCAATTACAGTGTATGAGGTAGTCCTTTTCGTCTAAGGTACTTTCAGGATAAAACTCATACCTAATCCCTCCAAGTAAGGACTTTTTTTATACCAACCACTTTCGCACAGATAACTTCCTCACCCAAATTCATTTCATACTGGCATTACTGTGTATAAGAAAGTCACTCTCAGAATGATGCTGTCCAATGACACAAAGATAACCTCTACACATTAATGAAAACTGACATTATTGCAGAGATATTGTGAAATAATTCAAATGGACTTGAAAAATAAAATAAAACTTGTTTATTTAATATATTGTCTAATTTCACTAACTATATATACATGGGAGTACTTTCGGTATTTCTACCATCCTCAGCCAAAAGCATAAGAGATAAGACTTATCTCACACTTATCCTCTACACATCACCTTCATATAATCAATAATGCCATTATGATATGAATTTGAGATGAAGGATGATGTGAACTGAAGTGGTTGGTATATGAAAATCCTATTATGCCCATATCACATATTTTCTTTTGAAATTCTCAACGTTATAAAGGTGAGAAGTTTCTTTGGTTCAGTATTTTCTTTCTATTTCAAAGTTTGACAGTTATCGCGTTATTGAGATTTATTCAGTCGAGAAATAATAGGAAAAATGTCAGAAACAGACCGATTTTCCTAAAATGGAATTTACATTATTCGATATTCTTAGAAAGTTTCTGACAGCCATCTAGACCAGATTCGTTGCGAGTTTGATCAAGTCTAGCACAGACAGAGGGGGCTTAACTGTATTGCCAAATACATAATGGCCGACTCTGAGTATGGGAAATTTATTAAAGAAATTATAAGAATTTCGTTATGCCAAACTCATTAATAAAAAATTTGTAGGTGAATCATCGGCTGGTGTTTTACACCTAGGGACCTAAGCATCCAGTGCTCTTATCCCTTCTCTGGAAGCGCTGGGCTTCCCCCTTATTATATTACCTGTATGTTTATACTTCCTGAACCAAGCCCTTCATGAAGTGATCAGTCTCCCAGTTTCCTTAATGAACCTGAGAATGCTCTCGTGGTCCAATCTTCTTAAGTCCCCCTCTGCGATTACATCTCCATCAAAGATGCGGAATCTCGTTCGCGCATATCTCGAACAGATGCCCAGGAAGTGTGCCGCCGTCTCACATCTATCACAGATAGGACTGTCCTTGACTCCCACAGTGTGTAGGTGTCTATTGAACGGACCATGTCCTGTGAGAACTCCAGTCGGTTGCGTAAGCTCGTTCCTTTTGAGGTTCAGCATCCCGTCTTTCAGAACCTCCCAGGAACATCTTCGACTACCTGCATGTTGTCTTTTCTCTCCATGTACGCTCCAAAAGATCCTTCCATATATCTCAATATTAATATTTTGGGGTTAGTCCATTATAGTATTGCGCTGAACCTCATATATTGTGTCGATAAATTCATTACTTCGGTAGTTATTAAGGTTTTCGTATTCATTCCTTGATAGGTACATAAATAAACAATGTCTTTGGTGTTTGAATTGTTTATTTTCACATTGAGGCACTACACAGTAATTGTAAAATCTGGAATTCATTATAATCGAGTAATATTCGAAACATTTGTTAAACATTGAACCACACAGCTGTTTTTTTCGCAAGGCGTGACGTCAATCGAGACGCCATGACAGTTTGGTGCGTTTTGACAGGAAAATTAAAATGGGTCTACAAAAATGCAAAATATATACTTTTTTTTGTTGAAATATTTATATTTTGGGTAAAATAGACGTTAAGTTAATATATCAACCAGTTTGTCAAAAATTGTCAACTAGCCTATTGTGTCCCCCCTCCTGAACTCCCCCCTCCCTTCAGCCGATATCGCTGAAATTTGACAAGTTATGTCCTCATAGGATTTTGACTTCAAATATGAAATTTTATGTTGACAAATTTATAACATCGGCAGTTATTATGGTTTCTGAGTTGAGCCTGAGCCTAATCCACCCCATCCCTTCGGCCGATTTATCTAAAAATCTATATATGTCCTTATGAAGTTTCGGCCAAACATAAAAAAATTCTCCTTCTCAATCTCCCCCTTCCCTTTAGTCAATTTGGCTGAAAATCTACAGATGTTGTCCCTTTGGGGTTCAGATCACACATATAAAATTCTAGAGGTCGGAAAACATGAAATTCCGTTGAAAACTCCGCATCGAATTTTGACAGATTACATAACTTTCCCTTAAAATGTAAAGGAATGTAAAAATGTATATGCATATAGAAGCATATGTATATGAAAGACACATTTGTATAATATTTTTTTTTAATTTTTTTTTAGAGAAATGAATTTCTCCATGGTTTTTACGTTGATTAAACAAAACTTTGGAGTAGAGTTTGGATAATATAAAAGATCTCCTGGGGTTAGTTTTCAGGGCAAAGAGTCGGGGCTTATTATGTACACAGTGTGGAAGATTGATCACTTTTTTGGAAGAGAGTGACTTAGAGAATAAAGAGAAGAATCACATAAAAGTAGTCACAAATCCAAAATTGTGTATTATACCTTCTATACGTAATGAACAATATCAAGTGTGGGTCCCGTCCCATTGTTCACCGCCACATTTTTTCCAATTCATTGATCTCTGATCCTCATTGGAAATCGGATATATGGAAATTTCCATCTTTGGTCAAAAAATCTGTTCTCAGTTGTTTTTTTATGGATCCAAGGTTATTTTGGAGTAACGAATCAGCTGTTACGAAGTCCCCATTGGTAATTCCTATTTATTTATCATTTCACCTCAGAAGAAACATTCTTAGGAATAACTAGAGATACCATGTCAGGGTATTCTTATACCAACCAAGTTTTTTCAGACCACTCCTCTAAAAATTATTTTATATTGGATTTATTGGCAATATGATAGTAATGTATTGACATCAGCAGTTTTGTCTGTTGAATTGCGCAGCGTAATCAAGGAAATGACTCTCTTATACACAGAAATGCCAGTATGAAATGATCCAAATTTCAAGTTCATCGTTTCAGTTGATATATCCGAAGAAATAAAATGTTGACCCTCCCGTCAGTCCTTTCAGTGAAACAGTCCAGGTTCTCCTGATATACAGAAACCTCATGGGGGAGTATAACAAAACTATCTAATTGCGAACAGGTTAATTTATTTACCGTGAATATATCCTTTTTACTATTCTTAAATATTTTTATACTAATATTTAATTTATTTACCTCGAATATATCCTTTTTACTCTGTCTTTATTTTTTTTTACTATTCGTTAAATATTTTTTTACTAATATTTAATATATTTACTATAAATAGGTTAGGTTGGGTTAGGTTTTATGACTCATGCCCGGGCTTTGACTACGAGATCATATCGCCTACTACTAGAGCGCTCTTTCGTCACTCTGGTGGACATGAGCCCGACTCTACTATGGGAGTCCTAAATTTTGCCTACCCTAAATTTTTATTCACCTAGGGCAGGGGTCTTTAACGAGTACCTGACATTGTACAGGCTCGGGACCATCGCTTAACGTCCCATCCGAAGGACGGCGTGCTTAAGTTTATTTTACCTCCCAGATAAAATAAACTGAGGGCCTCGGTCGGGTTTCGAACGTTACTATAAATATATCCTTTTTACAGGGCGTTTATTTTGTTTACTAGTCGTTTACTTTTTTAACCGTGTTATACATTTATTACTATGAATTTTTTTTGTTTTTAATTACAAATATATATTTACAACTGTATAAAAATAAATACAACAAGCAAATGTACTGATAGAGAGATAATGGCAATGTCAAAATGTCAAGAGTGAAGAAATCACCCAGTGGTGACACTTCCTAATCACTGTTTTACTCTCATTTGTAACTAATCACTGTCACTGTCACTGCTAAGAAGGTCTCTAGGCCATTGACGCTTAAGCCGTCGTTGGGGAAGTATGTCAGAATGGAGGGCATGGACTAGATGATTATTGTAGGAAGTAAGAAGGGAAAATAATTTTTTATACTTGAATTTATCGACTTTTGGTGACAAAATGTAAGTTACTATGAATTTAATCTTGTAAATGTGAATTACTTTTGTTTCCTAGTAGACATCGTACAGACTCTCTTAACGTCCCATCCGAAGGACGGCGTGCTTAAGTTTATTTTACCTCCCACATAAAATAAACTGAGGACCTTGGCTAAGTTCCGAACTCGCGATCTTGAGTTCAGTAAGCAAGCACGCATACTGAGCTACCGGTGCTCATACTAGGCTTTTTTTTTCCAGGATGACATTACCAAGGGATAAAGCTCTATCGGATTACAAGCCTCTTAGGAACCACTCGACCGACTGGGGAAAACCCACAACCACCACGATAAGCACACCAACTTGTTAATTCCCAATTAGTTTTTTTTTCTTTATACGATTAAATTGCAATTAAATATGAAGTAGCTGGGTTGGATTGTAACACAATAAAAGCTGGGATCTCTCTTTACAAAAGGATTAAGAAAAATAAATGAAACGAGCAACACTTGGAGTGTGGCCTCTCAACGAGGTAGACTCGGGGGCTTTTAGAAAATTACCTTCTAAAGGAGATTGGAGCAGGGGGATGATTATGGTAAAGTGTGATAACAACAAACCCCAGCTTTTTGTTCTATTTAATACCCCTTTTCCTCCCTCAAATCGGTTTAATGATCCTAATAGGATACCTGGTTAAGTGGGGTTTTCAAAATAAAGAAATAGATCTCTTTAAGATATCTTTAAAACACCTTTCTATAATCCATCTCTAATTATCTCTCTAACCAGTTGATGCTTCTGTTACATGTTTAAAATAAAAAGATAGATAAAACACTTTTTTGAACACTTATATTGTCTGATTCCACAAACATTCAGGTACTTAAATGTGTACCGGTTTTGGCTTACGCCATCGTCAGCACAATGTTCAACAATAATTGAGATATTTGCCAGGCATACATATTTATATTAACCTAAGAGTACCTGAGGTGAAAGGGTCCCCTTCCTCTGGTAAAACCAGGAGGTGGAAGTCTATATTCTAACTGTAATAGCTAACCTGTGCACTTATTTGAAAAACAAGAAAATAAAATTAAAATAGAACTAAAAACTAACATTACAAGAAAACAATATAACAAATGTACAATATATAGCTACGTAGGAAGTTATTTAACCTAGATTAATCTTGCCATGGATATTTGTTATCTGAAAGGGATTAACAAAGGAGAAAATTTGAAGTGTGGTCGTTTAAACAATTCCCATTTTTTCGAGTCCTATTAATTTCTAGCTGTTCTAGAAAATCTAATGGTCTACCTTTTTCACATAAGTGGAGGTATTTTATGCCGGTTGTTTCATTGAATGAGTGAAGAGGAATTCATGAGGTTTTACCAGAGGAAGGGGACCCTTTCACCTCAGGTACTCTTAGGTTAATATAAATATGTATGCCTGGCAAATATCTGCATTATTGTTGAACATTGTGCTGACGATGGCGTAAGCCGAAACCGGTACACATTTAAGTATATGTTTGTGGAATTAGTCAATATAAGTGTTCAAAAAAGTGTTTTATCTATCATTTTATTCTATTTAGTAGTATTTCCACTATATCAACTCAGAACGCAAAAAATGTATTCGGACATCGTTACATGTTTAGTTTATATTTATATATTTGGAGATTTACATTAAATTATATGGAGAGTAGGCCAATAACTATACATAGCAATGATGAATATAATGAGACAAATTCTGATGATATGGATGTTGATAGGTAAGGTGCGCCGCTAGCGTATCCACTACCCATAAAGACGAGACTTCGATTTTAATTTTCGGCCATTTTCTCATTTTACATTTCTACGAAATATAGGGAAAGTTATATAATCATAAACGGTCTAACATTCGATGCAGAGATTTCAACAGAATTTAATGTTTTCGACCTCTTCACCCAAACCTGGCAAAGGAACAGGGGGTATTGGAGGGGAGGTTGAACACAAAAACCCTAATAACTGTCATTATAATGAATTTATTGACATGTAATTTAATATGTAAATTCAAACCCCAATACGGACGACACCTATTAATTTTCAGCGGAATTAAAGGAAGGAAAATGGGGGATCAGAGCAGAGCTCAACTAAAAAAAACCAATAACTCAAAATTTAGTATGAAGATCCAGAAGCCACTGCGTAAATCAAATATTGAGTTTTACAGCAAACCGTCGACTCATTAACGACTTATTTTTTATGTATTTTAGTCTTTTGTCGATGCAAGAAACATAAAAATGTTAAAATAATTTAATAAATTATATATATATATGAGGTCTGTTCAAAAAATACGCGGACGGTTTGAATTGCGCGGCTCCAGTTAGTTCCAGAGGAATCCGCTTGGTGTCGCTAGGTTTGTACAGATCAGCTGATGATAACGCTGTTTCCAGCTTGCAGATATCTTCATTTGTTGATTAGCTACGCGGTTTTTAGGGAAGTGCGATTTTTTCGTTTTCGGATTTCAGAATGAATGACCTGAATGAGCAACGACTTGTGAAATTTTGTGTTAAACTTGGAAAATCTGCGACTGAAACATTTGCTATGCTCAACACGGCTTACGGTTCTGTTGCTATGAAGCGTACGGTTTCAGGTGGCATGAACGTTTTAAGGGTGGTCGACAGTCGATTGAAGACGATGAGCGTCCGACGGACGTCCTTCCATGTCAACTGACGACCCACACGTTGACAGAATCAACAACCTGTTGCTGGCAAATCAACGTCTAACCGTCAGGGAGCTTGCTGAAGAGTGTGGGATATCAGTTGGATCTTGTCATGCGATTTTGAACGAAAAATTGAAGATGCATCGCGTTGCTGCGAAATTCAGCCCATTCAGAACTCGTGAGTTTTTTGCCAAACATTTGATCTTCTTCCCCACCCCCACTATTCATCTGACATTGCTGCTTGTGACTTTTTCTTGTTGTTAAGAAAGAAGATTTGAGACGATTCCCGAGATTAAGGCAAACGCGACGAAGCAGCTGAAGGAAATTACAAAAGAAGTGTACCAGGACTGTTTCAACAAGTTAAAACACCGTTGGGATAAGTGTGCGTTGGGAAGGAGAGTACTTTGAAGGGACCCAGACATATAACTTCTATATAAAGTATATTTTATTTTATTATATATATAATTAATGAAATATTCTGTTGACCATTCGACCAAAAAAACTACATGAAGCTATTATTCGGAATTGATATTCTGTGAGGTTGGTCTCCAAGTAATTCGTTAGCTGACCTGGTTGCTCTTGTCTTAATCAACACTCTGACTTCTTGTTTGGAAGGGCACTCTCCTGCAAAAACCCTCCCTTCCTCTCTTCCCCAGTCCCAGACGTAATCAGCAACTTTTTACCTTCATTCGGTTAAATTAACCTTTCTTCTGTAGAGAGAAGCATGTGGTCTATATATACTGAAGTCATTTATACTAAATTTTGTAGAATTGGAATGTATTGATGGAGACATTTATAGACAGTTTGAAATTAATCTGAGTGTCAGGAGGAGGAGTGAATGATCTGTAAAAACATGGTCGGTATAAGGTCTTTGTGAGCGCTCTAACTCAGAATCGATTGTAGCTATGGACTTAAAATAACTTCTAATCCAAAGGTCGTGGGTTCGTTCCCCACAAGGGATGCCACTTTGTAATAAGAAATTATTGTTGGTATGTTAAATTAAATGTTCTTGAAAAAAATATAATGATTCTATATGATTCATGATTCTTACTTTTCTTTGGTTGCGTGGGTGGTTCGCCAAGACTAATAGTTTTGAAAAATGAAAATGACATGAGGTGCAAAATACATAAAAGAAAAATTACGTCATTCTTTCCTGATATTCATGAAAAACATTCTTAAAAACGTTATAATTATTCCTCAGAATTCCTCAAAGATATCAAAATACTACTCCTAAACTCTATCTGTATAATTGTTTATTGTATCACGGTTCTTTCTAGTCTTTGTTCGTTGTTTGTTGCGATTTCTGTTGGGTTCTGGAGTTCTGCAATGATCAATCTCTGCTGTCTGTCTCTCAAAGTAGAAATGAGCTCCAACAAATCTCCCTCTTTGGTCCTGTGGCTGAGTCCTGGATCTGGGATGTTGTCTGGAATCAAGGGCTGGTCCGTGAAGTGGACCTCTCTCGGTGGCGTCTTGCAAAGTAGCTCCTCCCTTTCCGGAGGTATCTGACGAAGTAGAACGAAACTGGGTGTGGTTCCTTGCCTCCATTTTCCCGCTCTCGGGACTCTTCTGGGTGCCTATTGGTTGTTCAATCCCCCACCCTTGCATATCCCTTACTGTTTGGGTCTTCCAAAGACTTCCGGTGGACTTCCTGTCTTCCAATTCAACTATTTTCATTTCACTTATTATAATCATTTTAAAACAATTAATATCCCTAATTTTGGATATTACATCGGAAAGAAAATGTCACATGATTAATAGAGTCGACAGTATCATTTCAATGTAGAAGGAATTCGAAGTTCTGTCGTGTAAATGAAAACTCAATATTTGGCCAACATTTTGGAAACTGCTAATTTCCTTCTTCAGGGCCTTATAATGACTTGAGTGGATGAGTGAGAGGAAGTTGTTGTGTTAGCAGCACCCTGGTGCTGGCAAATCGACGTCTGACCGTCAGGGAGCTTGCTGAAGAGTGCGAGATAACAGTTGGATCTTGTCACGAGATTATGATCGAAAAATTGAAGATGCATCGCGTTGCTGCGAAATGTGTGCCACACCTGATGACGGACGACCAAAAAGCCAATCGCGTCGAGGTTTGTCAGGAACTGCTTGATCGTTCAGAAAAACATGAAAACTTCTTGTCAAGGATCATAACAGGTAATGAATCATGGGGTTACGGTTATGACATTGAAACGAAGGTCCAATCGTCCCAGTGGGTGGGTAAAACGTCCCCCAGACCTAAGAATGCTCGCCAACTTCGATCCAATGTCAAGGTGATGCTGACAGTTTTCTTTGGTGCTAGGGGTGTTGTTCACCACGATTACCTCCCCCAAGGCGTATGTTAACTTATTTATTGATGAGAGTCAAGAAACGTAAAAAAAAAATCAAGAAATTTTGCTTTAATTCAAAATTTAATTACCAAGTTTGCTTTCTCTCAGTGTTGAAATTAAGTTGTTAAACGAGTCGACTAGTAAGTGCTAGTGACATTATTTGTCTGAAAGGACTTCAACTTTGAAGGGTTCTTAAGTTGTTAATTAACAAAGAAAAAGTTGACAAACCAAACCGCACGTCCAACTTAACTGACCCAGTTCCATCTCTTTCCTTTGGTTAGTTATTATGACTCATGCCCGGGCCTTAGCTACTACCAGAGCGCTTTTTTGCCACTCTGGTGGACATGAGCCCGACGCTAATATGCGAGTCCTAAATTTTCATTCTCCTAGGGAGTATCATTTCTAGGAGTCTTTAACGAGTACCTAGCGTACAGGCTCGGGACCATCGCTTAATGTGCCATCCGAAGGACGGTGAACTCAAGGTTTTTTCAGCTCCTAGATAAAGAACCTAAGGGCCGATCTTGAACTCAGTAAGCAAGCACGAATACCCTACTGGCGTCCTCACTCTCTCTTCCAGTTTGGTTCAACTTAAGTTCAGGTAATTTCATGATTTTTAGTGTTCCGTATTTTTTACACCTTGAATGTAAACCTATTAATGATTTATTTATGATATATGTACCTCATGAAATTGATGATTGATTGCCTTATTTCAAAATTCAAGAGGAAGCTATTTTTTAATTTGTATTTCCATATTTATCCATTTCATTTTTTGAATATAATTATTTCATCTCAATACTTTACTATGTCAATTTTCATTTATTTTTTTTTTCTTTGTAGCTGATACACTTTATATATATTATTTTTTATATCTTTCAATTTTATTTAAGAGGGCTGGCTGAACTCCTTCCAATGAAATGTATTTTATTTCAAATGGAATAAAGATTATTATTATTATCATTATATACCTGATGATCCACAGAATCCTAATGACCCAGAAATCCATAAGAAAATAACTTATTATATAAAAGATAGCCGACAATAATAATTATCCTTAAAAAAATAATAGAAAAAATAGTAAAAAAAACGTCGGTGAATCACCAGCAATGTACTTCCCTAGTACCAATTAATAAATTGACTGCTCCCCCAAGCGTCGTTTTTATGGTGATTTAAACTCAAATATGAAACAACACAGTGAGAGCACAGCATTTTTTTTATATGTGCTATCCAGATGTCGGACATGAAATTTTGTTGAAAACTCCGCATCGAATTTTTGACCGATTACATAACTTTCCCTATACTTTGTATAGTTGGGGTAGTAAAATTAAATTTCAGTGAAATTTCAACATAGATTTTTTCCTAATTATATAACTTACGACAACTCCAAATTTCTCATTTACCTAGTTTATAAGATATCTATAATAAACCCTAACAAGATCACTATTTATCAAATAGTGCACTATTTATCTACATCGATGGACAGTAGGCGGAATAGATTAGGGCCGTCTTCGTGATATTTTGAACTCAAATATGAAATTTCATATCGATAAATTCATTACATCGATAGTTATTAGAGTTTTTGTGTGATCCCCCCTCTTCCCTTTAGCTGATTTCGCGGAAAATTAGTAGGTGCGCTCTTCATAGGGGTTTCTAATTCAAATATGAAATTTCATATCGATACATTCATTATATCGACAGTTCTTCAAGTTTTTGTGTTGATCCCCCCTCTTCCCTTTTGCCGATTTCGCGGAAAATTAATAGGTGCTCTCTTCATAGAGGAATTTTGAATTCAAATATGAAATTTCATATAGATACATTCATTACATCGACAGTTATTAGAGTTTTTATGTATCCCCTACCCGACTCATCGGCCGATTTCGCGGAAATTATAGATGGGTAGCGAATTGGCGTTTTGATCTCATGCAGTCGACATGACATGAAAATATATATTCTGTCTCTACTCTCCTTTCAGTAGATCAATATTCTACCGTTCTTGAATTTCTATAATATTTCAGACAAAAATAACAAGCAATTTGCCTTCTTTAGGTGGCCTAAGCATTTGGTATTTGAGCAAGAAATATAGTCTATTCCGGAAAATCTCTTCCAGTACTCGAATTACCTATTAGGTACTGATCTTTGTAGTTTTTTTCAGGCAACCTGTACTGCCTAACTATTCACTATTTACTATTCATTTTGCAAATTTAAGAAAATGTTATACTGATTACATAACTTTCTCTATACTATTTACGGAAAAGTAAAAGAAGTTGATCCGTCTGGAGTCTGTTCGTGGTTTAAAAGGATTCGCAAGATTACGTTGTACGACTTCCTCAAGTCGAAGTATTACTTTCTTATACCTAGTTAGTTATTATGACTCATGCCTGGGCTTTAACTACGAGGTCATATCGCCTACTACCAGAGCCACTCTCTGGTGGTCATGAGCCCGACTCTACTCTTCGAGTTAACAAGTAAATTTTGCGGCGTGCTTAAGTGTATTTTACCTCCCAGATAAGGCCGAAGGAGCGCTCTGGTAGTAGGCGATATGACCTCGTAGTTAAAGCCCGGGCATGAGTCATAAAACCTAACCTAACCCTCCCAGATAAAATAAACTAAGGGCTCCGGTCGGGTTTCGAACCCACGATCTTAAGGCAAGCACGCATACCACTGAGCTACCGGCGCTCTCAAGAAATTGAAGAACAATAAATTTAAAAGTTAAATTCCTCATACTATTTTTTTTATTGTATCATAATAAAACAAATTTTATTTAAAATCAGTGTACGACAACAAATTTTTGAAACAAATTTTTTTTTATTAGCAAAGTGTACTGGTTGGCACCTGCCAAGAAATGACATCATCTCGTTTCTCCTGCTAATTCATGATCGACTCGTGACATTTTTACATCTACTGTGGTTATTAGCAAAGTGTACTGGTCCCCATCTGCCAAACACAGAAATAACATCAACTCGTTTCTCCTGCTAATTCATGATAGACTCGTGACATTAATCGTATTAAATGATTTAGCCGGTAGTCTGTTGAGGGTCCACTTTGTCCCGGGGGAAATCAGGATAGCAAGGGGAGAGAGAACACAAAACACGAAATTTCTGGCAATACTGTACCTAATTAAATCCTATTAGGTCAAATACAAACCAAAATCGAAAGCAAACCAAACAATATTTAGAATGAACTTATGAACAGCTGAAGTGTTTGCTCACCACTTATGCTTTCAAGCCAAACAAACGGCCAGAACAATGCTTTTGAACTTAATTCAAGCAGACATAACTACAATCAGCGAATGAACTTGATAGAGTAAGCACATCTGATAAACCAAAAAAAAATGCATAAAGAGTACTCAGGTAAACGATGTAGATAATTTATGCTATGCATTTATTGAGCTGAGTTTATGAAGCCCTTTCTTAGGCGACTCATGTATTTCGTTTGTACTCGTACTCCTCCTAAACCCCTTTACCGATCACATTGAAATTTGCCACAATGTTAGTGGACATGGTGACGATGGTTTACTACTAAAAAAATCTGAAATCGAACATACCACGGAGGAATAATCACCGAAAAACGAAATCCCCATTGGAATCAATTGAGAGAAAAAATTCTCGCGCAAAATAGAATTTTTCGATTTCAAATGTAAAAATCCGGGCGAAGCCCTTTTCGGTTTACCATCGGACACTTTTTTTGAGCCGTTTTTTTCAGTGTTCTAACGTACAAACTTCGACTTTTTTTCGATAAAAATATTCTTCAACATACATAGAACACATAGTAAAAAGAATTTTGTGCAAAAACAGCTGTTGTTGTCTACAAAAAGGCTAGAAAAAATCCATTGAATTCAATTGAAATCTATTTAAAGTATTAATATATTCATAAAGAACATACAAGGTGAGAAATTACTGATAATTATTAAAACATTAACTGAGTTTTTTATACAGAAAAAGTTCCGGTAAAAGTTTGCGAACCTGAAAACCCTACGGTTCCATCCAGTGATCACAAACTGGTTCACATGCCCCATTTCAAATGCACTACTTGTATGTTAACCGACCACATTAACAGTATGATTCAATAAATTTAGACTAACTCAGCTCAGTTTTTGCAAACAGCAGAATGCATTGCACACATAGTTATTTGTACATTATAATACACTGCATTATGATTATCTCGATTATCAAATTGTCACGATTTTTTTGTGCGGGAGCTAGAGCCTACTCATACACAGACACACGACCGAAACCATTAGGTTTTCTATTTGTCTTATAGAACTCTAAAAGAATGTATGATTGGTGTTTGAAAAAATTAAAAGTTTGACCCGTGGTCCAATTTATTTTTAAAAGTTCACTTAGAGAAATGTGCCTATGAGGTTTTGAGTGACATTTATAATAAAAAAAAGTGACTTGAGCCCAGGAAATCTTCAGAGCGATGGAGGACAGGGCAGGAAAACTTTAATTAATAAACTTCAAAATGAAGTTGGGTTAGTCGGGCAATTATCCAGCTGACTTCACTGGAGAAAAGAGGCTATTTACACTTAGGCAAACACAACGGACAAATAGGGCAAATCCATCAGGTAATGTGCTTTACTAGGATGGAAATAGAAAAGAGGCTATTTGCACTTCAGTACAAACAAAAGACCCCCTTTTTGGGATGAAGGTTTAGAGATAGAGAGAGAGCGAGAGAGAGCGGAAACTTATGTGTGTGTCGAGTTGTAGCGTCAAATTCAGAGATCGAAGGACCCTCAAAAGTGCAAAAACAGAAGTTAAGGGGGTCTATGGGGATGGAGGTTCAGAGAGAGAGAGAGGGAGTGAGAGCGGAAACTTATGTGTGTGTCGAGTTTTAGCGTCAAATTCAGAGATCGAAGAACCCCCAAAAGTGCAAAAACAGAAGTTAAGGGAGTCTATGGGGATGGAGGTTCAGAGAGAGAGAGAGGGAGAGAGCGCGGAAACTTATGTGTGTGTCGAGTTGTAGCCTCAAATTCAGTGATCGAAGTACCCTCAAAAGTGCAAAAACAGAAGTTAAGGGAGTCTATGGGGATGGAGGTTCAGAGAGAGAAGAGAGAGCGGAAACTTATGTGTGAATCGGTGTGTATCCTAAAATTCGGAGATCAAAGAACCCCAAAATGTATGTATTAACATGTTTTTCCGATATCTGGTGCTACAAGATCGACTAATATTTTATATTCCTGTTCGCTTATTTTAGCATGAAAAATCAAAAAAATTAATTTCTTCTCATGATAGGTAGGAAGTCATCATATCTGATTGAATCTGAACTACCTACACCACTTTATTAATTAGGGCTGTCAGATGGTTCCGGGTAGAACCGGGTATTTAAAATTGTCAGATACCCGGTTCCAGGCCTAGTATTAATTTTTTTTTTGATTCGAAACAAATTCTAAAAATTTCAAAAACTTATAAGTATTTATTACAACTTCCCGTAGTTAGTATAATTATGTGAGTAGCTGTTTCGTTGTTCGACATTCCATTTCATAAAATACCAGTTTTCTGTTTCTGTTCTTTATATCTGGTAATTAAGTATCAGGTAGCCATAATAGGTTCATGTAGCAGTAACATGTGATAGGAGATTCACAAGGAACTAACCTGTGATAAGGAGCCAAGAGTTGGGGTGGAACCAGCTCTGATGCTGTGAATGTAAGCCTCATAACGCTCTAACCGGGTCAGCTTGTCCAACAGCGACTGGAGAAGGGAGGAGACGGCCGATCTGACTGGAGGCTCCAGCTCGACACAGGTCTCAGCCACCGTTCGAACGTGGGACATCACTCGCTCGTCCCGAAAATCGTATGGGAACGTTTCCGACCATTCCGACAGAAGACGGACCAGAGGTGCAGGCGGGCCTTTCTCCTGAAACAGAACAACAGGCTCTTGTAGAAGATAAATACAGAATAAGAGTGAACAAGCTAAAACATGATAATTAGATGTACCTAAATAATTACATAACAATTCACAACCTCCACAATATATAATAATAATAATAATAATTTGTATTTTTTAAAGGTATTATCCCTATACAATTGAGTGAGTGATCATTACATTTACAATATTATCATTTTTTTTTTTTTTTTTTTTTTGGCTTTTATTCATAAAGATGCAACTGTTGCTAGGGGGAAACAACCAGCATCTATGTTGGTAGGTATGGAGACGTTGGCGTGAATGGCATGTGAGAGGAAGGCCACCCAGTGGTAGGTCCTCGGGACGAAAATTTATATTAATTATAAGGACAAGGGAAAAAAAAAATAAAATAATAAAAATAATAATAATAATAATAATTTTAAAAAAAAATAAATAAATAAAAAGGAATTGAAAGACAACTTTGATGGAATGGGTAAGAGAGATGATAAAAGTGAAGGAAAATAATGTAAAAGAATAAAAAAATAAATAAAAATATTAAGAACGAATAGGAATTAAGGTGGCAGTAAGTCGCGGTTCCACCTCCTCTTCAACCTTCGTGGGGGGTTTTGTGGTAAGTGTTGTGAAGATAAAGTACGTATTTCTGGATTTGTATGTGTGTAAAGTTTTCTAAAAAAACGTATGTAAATAGTTTGTATTGTGTCGGGTACTGTGTGTATCATAAGATCGTTATGAAGTGTTCTGTTGTTTATGTATGGGGGGCATTGTGTTATCAGCCTGAGGGTTTTTGACTGAAATGCCTGAATTCGTTTGATGTTGGATGTTTTTGCTGAACCGTATATCTGTGATCCGTATGTCCATAATGGTCTAAGTAAGTAAGTATAACAGTTCCGTTTTTGTGTCATGTCTAATTTTGATCGTCTATTTAGAAGTTCGTAGAGTATTTTGAGTCGACGGTTCAGCGTGTTTCGTGTGAGACGTGTGTGAGGATTCCATGTCAGTCTTCGATCCAATGTCAGTCCTAGGTATCGTACAGTATTAGTTTGAGGGAGGGGCTTGTCGTAGATGAAAACGGGGGGGCATGTTTCTCGTCGAAGTGTAAATGTGATGTGCTGTGATTTTTCTGTATTTAGTTTGATTTTCCATGTGTTGCACCAGTTTTCAATTTGTGTGAGATGGTGTTGTAGTGTAAATGAGGCGTGTATGTGAAGGTCAGCAGCAGCTAAGATGGCGGTGTCATCGGCGTATGTAGCTGTCATTGTGTGGATGGAGGTGGGCATGTCAGATGTGTATATTGTATATAATAAAGGAGCTAAGACAGAACCCTGCGGTACACCCGCCAATATGGGTCTTATTGAGGAGATAGCAGAGCCCTGACGGACGGCGAAGTATCTGTTTGTTAGATATGAATGAATGATTAAATAATATGTGTGAGGAAGCAACGGTCTCAATTTATAAAGAAGTCCCGCGTGCCAGACTCGGTCAAAAGCCTGACTTACATCAAGGAACGCCCCCGTTGCATAAAACTTTCTTTCTAAGGCAGACGCCACGTAATCCACAACCCTGTGTAACTGGTGTATTGTGGAGTGTTCTGAGCGGAAGCCAAACTGATGATGAGGAAGTGTTTGCTGACTGGAAAGAATAGTTATGAGCCTTTTGTATAGTAATTTTTCGAAGAGTTTAGAACATAGTGGAAGAAGACTGATAGGTCGGTAGGAGGAAGGAGAGTGTTCTGGCTTCTTTGATTTTAGTATCATAAGAATGTGTGAGAGTTTCCATTGAATTGGAAAGCGTGTTGTGCGTAGTATGCAGTTAAACAGGGTTGTCAGGAACACGACAGCTTTCCGAGGTAATTCCTTGAGAACTTCAGCCGTAATGAGGTCATACCCTGGGGACTTCTTTTTGGGGAGGTGTTGAATTTCAAATGCGACTTCAGAAGGTGTGAATGATTTGGGAGGGAGTGAAAGGGGTAATGGGATATGTAGTGTTTGTGAGACATGTGTTTCATGTGTTAAATCACTGGATGAGGTGTGAAGGTTTGTGTGAGATGGGAGGCGAAGCGCTCTGCTTTCTCCTCTTCTGTTATGGCCCATGAGTCATTGTCATATCGCAGAGGTACTGACGTTGCTGGTTGACGCAGCACCCGACGAGTTTTTCGCCAGAGACTGCCATTTTCAGCATTCAAGTTGGAGAAGTAAGTATCAAATTTAGCTTTTCGAAATAGTTTAATTTCCGTCTTCATTATAATTAATATTATCATTAAATAAATAAAACAAACTTATTTTTGAAATATTGTCTATTCCACTAAAGATATATATACATATATAACTACCGGTTTCGGCTTTATACCATCGTCAGGTCTAGTTATGAACTAAGTCAGTTTGCAGAGAGCGACCCTTCAAATACATCTCAGGTCAAAGGGTGCTATTAAAACTTGGGAGTCCCCCGGCTGTACCGTTAGCTAACTCATGAAATATTTCTTAACAAAACCTAGTTCTAAATTTACATAAAACAATGTCACTAGACTAATACGTGGAAAAATAACAAATAAATAAGTACAAATACAAGTAAATAATAAAAATAGAAATAAAATTAATAATAATGTTAAAATTTAGATAACTTGAAACATATATGTGGAACCAAATATTAATAACAAATAATACAAACATATATGTGGAAACAGAACTGGTTTAGGGTGTTAACAGAGGGGAATAGTTGAAATAAATTTGGTCATTCATACAAATGTTCCTTTTGTTAGCTTTATTTATTTCTAATTGCTCTAAGCTATTACGTAGCCTGCTTTTTGGGCAATAATGGAGATATTTGATGCCTGTAGATGGGTCGAAAGTGTGGCTATTGTCAATTATGTGGGTCGCGAATGTAGAACGGTTTCCTCGGTTCTTTATTTCGGCCGTGTGTTCTTTAATTCTTTCCTTAAAACGACGTCCTGTCTGTCCAATGTATAATTGACTGCATGTCGCACACTCTAGACTATAAACACCGCTTTTATTTTCAATATCTGTTTTGTCCCTACCTCTCTCTAGGCACTGGCTTATGGGATTGATAGTTTTAAACCCGATATTGAAACCTTCTTTTTTCAACTCTTTACCTATTTTTTCTGAAAATTTTCCGTGGTAAGTTAAGCTGACCCATTTATTATAAACTTTATTTTGTGTTTCTAATTTGGTCAGTTTGTTCCTAAAATTATGATTTTTGACCTTCTTTTCAATTTTATTTATTGTTTTTTGTGGGTAGCTATTGTTTTTGGCTATTTTCTTAATAATCTTAAGTTCTTTATCTTTTGATTGTTGGGTCATTGGAATTGAGTAGGCTCTGTGGAACATGGAATAAAAGGCCGCGTATTTGTAACTGGAAGGACAGTTAGAAGATGGGTGTATTACCGTGTCTGTTGTAGTCGGTTTTCTGTGAATGCTAAATTCGAATTTCTTGTTATTAATTTTGATCTCCAAGTCCAGAAAATTTATGGTTTGACCTCCTATTTCCAACGTGAATTTTATTATTGTTAACACCTTTGTTAACACCCTAAACCAGTTCTGTTTCCACATATATGTTTGTATTATCTGTTATTAATATTTGGTTCCACATATATGTTTCAAGTTATCTAAATCTTAACATTATTATTAATTTTATTTCTATTTTTATTATTTACTTGTATTTGTACTTATTTATTTGTTATTTTTCCACGTATTAGTCTAGTGACATTGTTTTATGTAAATTTAGAACTAGGTTTTGTTAAGAAATATTTCATGAGTTAGCTAACGGTACAGCCGGGGGACTCCCAAGTTTTAATAGCACCCTTTGACCTGAGATGTATTTGAAGGGTCGCTCTCTGCAAACTGACTTAGTTCATAACTAGAACTGACGATGGTATAAAGCCGAAACCGGTAGTTATATATGTGTATATATCTTTAGTGGAATAGACAATATTTCAAAAATAAGTTTGTTTTATTTATTTATTACAAGTTTCCACAATATGTCCGCGTTTCTCAACTTAGAAGTTGGAAACATATCATTAACATTTCCAAAATTATAGATTGATCAGCTGAACAATAATGACATATATAAAGGAATCTTTAAAAAAGATAAAAATAAAAATATATAAATAAAATAAAAAATTACAAACTAATAATATTGTAACAAAGAGAGTAAATATGGAGTGGAGATGTAGCCATTGAATATCAATATAATATGTAAGTTGAAATATATTATTCATTAACATTGAATGATCTATGTTTCAGAGCGCTGATAAAATAATAGAAAATGTTTCAGATATCATTCTTATTATGGGCCAGGAGTTATGTATGAAAGTTTGATCGGTCTATACTGATACTGAGGCAGGAAGTGGCTTCTAATGGGGGAGTATATCGGACAGGATATTAACAGGTGGTATACGTCTTCCAATTCGTTTTTATTACAGATTGTACAAAGTTCCTGGGGATTAAGGGTGTATACATTATTTTTGTAACTGATTTTAAACCCAGCTTTGATTGGTAACCTCCTGACCCACCTCTCAAGATGTCCTACAGACCACTATTGGCATTGTACACTATGATCCCGTTACTTTGACAAACCCAGCTTTGATTGGTCACCTCCTGACCCACCTCTCAAGATGTCCTACAGACCACTATTGGCATTGTACACTATGATCCCGTTACTTTGACAAACCCAGCTTTGATTGGTCACCTTCTGACCCACCTCTCAAGATGTCTTACAGACCACTATTGGCATTGTACACTATGATCCCGTTACTTTGACAAACCCAGCTTTGATTGGTCACCTTCTGACCCACCTCTCAAGATGTCCTACAGACCGCTATTGGCATTGTACACTATGATCCCCTTACTTTGACAAACCCAGCTTTGATTGGTCACCTCCTTCAGAACCAAGTCCCCTTATTGCAATTTTTCCTTTGATCCTCTCTACTACTTAGAACAACCTTCAATCTACGTTAAGCCCTTTCTTTCTTTTCTTTTCTCTGCCTCTCTCCTTCAGTCACTTGTCAAAGAAAAAAGAAATTGCAACCACTTTCACTTCTTACATCCCGGCTCTTTTTTTTCTCTACCTTCAATTGTTCTATTTGTTAATACGAACAATCTTTTGATGTCCAATTATTGTAAATCCATATATTGTCCAATTATCAACTAGCAGATCGTTGATAAATTTATTATATGACGAAGTCAATATCTCATATTTGACTCTTCTATTTATAGATACATTAATTTTTTCATAATTAAGTTGTTCATTTCTATTTTTTATATATATATCTATTTATTATTATTTGTTTTTTCTCCACTGTAGCACTAATTTATTTATTTTTGTATTTATTTCTACTATATACTGATGTTTTATTTCATTGTTTCCTTTTCCTTCTGACTGTATTTATTCTTAGAGGACCTCGGTCCCAGAATGCAATTTCTTTTCCTTCATTCATAGCTTAATGTCCTATCCGATGGATGGCGTGCTCATTCTGTTATTCACCTTCCACATAAAAAATCAAATGGCCAGCATCCGAACCCGCGATCTTGAATTCAGAAGGCAAGCACGTTACTTCTGAGCTATCGACGCCCTAAAAAAAATCAATCAAAAAATTTACAAAGATTTGAATCAACAAACATGATTTTCTGAAATTTTTGGGTTGATTATTGTCATAATTATTATCAAATTTAGTGAAATTAAAAACTTTATTTTTTGGTAAATTAAAAACTCATTTATTACTTATACAGTCATACATAATGTAGGGGAGGGTTAATGAAGAATACAAAAATCACAATACTTTCAAGCAAACGTCTAAAAAATTGTGATGTAACCATAACAGTTATCATGTTGACACAGATACAGACATCATACACGTATTATAACTTCATGAAATTCAACTCAAATTTCTGTTTAATAATTTCCTCTTCGTTTTGTAGCTGGAGAAAACAATGTGAATTTGTAATAAAATATTTTGTATTTTCTAAATTTGATATAATATATGGATACAAATTACTGTGTATGTCGACCAATCAGCGTAGCCGCTACAAACGGATTTCCAACTAATTATATAGCCCAAAATTTGTTACTGAAGCACAAAAATTAACCCTGATTAGATTCTCGATTAAATTTTTAATCAAGATTAGGAACTTAATCAACATTTTAATCAAAGTTGGTAGAACTCCGCCTGTGGCTTTGTTTAATCTCTGGACTGATAGCCCTATGGGATTGTTTCATGCAGATGTAATACGCTCCTATTTTATTTTAGTTTATAGTCTCATTTTCGATTTAAAAAAAAATGCAGAAACGAAATCTGCATTGGTGGCGAGGTGCTCAACATATTTCAACGCTTCTAATATGGCTATGCCCTCAGCGGTGAAGATAGAGGATAAGTGTTTCAGTTTGAATTTCTCAGCATGGTCATTATTGGGGTCCACGAAGGCTGCACCGACACCGCGCTTGAGAGCAATATCCTTTTGCGCCAACCAACCTCTAGATATGTAGGATAACAAGACCAGTCAGTGATAAGATCTGGGTCGGAGATGATGTTGCTGGAGTCGCCAATCATGTTCATATCTAGGATGGCTTCTGTCCTCTACAACATTAAAGGTTAGTTCCACCAATTGAGAATAATTTTGAACGAGTAATGGCTCTCTTTTTTTTTGCCAAAAGTTGTCCAGCCGCCACTGATAGAGGTAAAGTAGCTAGTCTCTCTATGACAGGATGACCCTGGATGAGGATTCGACAAGAAAGGAACGACAAGAAAAAGTATCGATACTTACTCCTATCGATGTAATCGAGTAGTTCGTTGTATTTAATTTTAAACCATGTATAATATATACCTATATAATAATAATAAAAAACAATAAAATTTGAAATGTATAATTGAGATATTGTAATGGGCATAAGAAACAAATAAATCAAATCGAATAAGATAAAATTATATTTTTTAGAACATTCCGAAAATAATAAAAAGCCTAATAAAATAAACATACAATTCATTTTTACTAAGTATATAAAACTACTGGAGACTATTCGTGTTCCCACAATATTTCACTTTTTCAAAACACTTTTTCCAAGTCGCTGAGATCAAATCGTTCTTATTGTAATAAATCCACACTTTCGCCATAGGACGAGGCATTATAATTTATAATCGTGAGAATGTAAAAATAAAATAAAATGGTGAAATCGTAATCATTTTCATGGTTCTGTACAAAATTAAACTAACGTATACCTTCATAAGCGATAAACCATTTAATGTAAATAAGGTAAGAAATAAGAACGCATCATGCAGACTGCGTGATCACATCACACATGAGGTAAGAAATAAGAACGCATCATGCAGACTGCGTGATCACATCACACATGAGGTAAGAAATAAGAACGCATCATGCAGACTGCGTGATCACATCACACATGAGGTTATCACCTTCAGTATTTTATTGTAACAACAAATAAAAAAAAATTGTAAGAAGTTTAAAGGTGAACGATGAATGGAAAAATTTTTATATAATTTTTTTTTAATTGTTGAAATTTGAAACGAGTACTTTGAATCAATACAAGTAATATCTATTCGATACCTACTTGGTATCGAATAAAAGTATCGATATATTACTTGTATCGATAGATCCCTAGGTGTAGAGAATATAGCACCAACACAAACGAACTTTAAAATATGGTTTATGTATTGGTAGTTTTTTTAAAAACAAATTATAAAAATTAAGAAAAATATATGTGACGTGGCCATTGCAGGATTTTCTTATACCAACAACGCTTACAGATCATTCTCTCTCCCCTTCCCCTTCTCAAAATAATTTAATTTCCTCTCATTGTACAAGGTTATCTTGAGAGTAGACATTCTTATACCCAGTAATGCCAGTATGAAATAATTTTGAAAGGGGGGAAGAAGAGTGATCTGTAAGAGTTGTTCTTTTTTTTTTTTTGAAAAATTACACAGCATTAATGTTGGATGTATTATGTATTCTGCACAAGATATACACTATAAGAAATACTCTAATACAAAGTTTGTTGTGTTTTTCTACTCTGGCAATAGTTTAGCTTTCTTGACATGTGCCCAATTCAATTTGTATGAAGTGCCAATTTTTCAGACTTTATTCTATTACCAAGCGAATGGAACTGCCCCGAGTTCTATCCTCAGTTTTCTCATTTCCAGCTTAAAGTTAAAAATGTAAGTGAATTCATCCGCGATGTACTTCCTCAAGTCGAATTATTACTTTCTTATACATAGTTATTATGACTCATGCCTGGGCTTTAACTACGAGGTCATATCGCCTACTACCAGAGCCACTCTCTGGTGGTCATGAGCTCGACTCTACTCTGGGAGTCAACAAGTAAATTTAAGGCAAGTGTCTTTAACGAGTACCTGACATCGTTCAGGCTCGGGACCATCGCTTAACGCCCATCCGAAGGGCGGCGTGCTTAAGTTTATTTTACCTCCCAGATAAAATAAACTAAGGGCCTCGGTCGGGTTTCGAACCTACGATCTTGAGCTCAGAAGGCAAGCACGCATACCACTGAGCTACCGGCGCCCTCTACTTCCTTTACTTATAGTATAACCGAGCGATGGTCCCGAGCCTGTAGTAAGTCAGGTACTGGTTAAAGACCCTCTTTGTTAGATGAATAAAAGTTTAGAGGAGGCAAAGTTTATTAGAAATAATTCCATCTGGGGAAGCAAACGGTGATTCATCGACTTCTATTTAATCCTAGAGACCGAATTTCGTGCAGTAAAAAAACTAAAAAAGTGTAAAAATGTGCAACAAAAAATAAAATCCTGCTATTAACTGTTTTTTGATCTAATTTGTAAATTAAATAAACCTTTTTTAGCATAAAATTGGGTAGGGCTTAAAAATAAATCTATAAAATAAAAAGGCTAAAGGAATTTATTTATGCAATTTATAAAAAACTAGCAGTAATACCCGGCGTTGCCCGGGAAACTTTGACTTTTCTCCCAATATCTCCTATAAGGTTATTCAGTTCCTCGACAGTACATTCATGATGTTATAATTTTCAATTATTCATACGGAATAAGGCTTATAGTCCTTCAACTGTAGTAACGCTAGCTTTGGAGCTAAAACTAATTTATTCAAAAAGATTTCTCATTAATCGTTGCAATGGTTTTCGAGTTACAAAGATTGCGTGAGTGGATGCTGGGATGGACCAGGGGTTGATTAAAAAATAGACCTTAACCTTCCGGTAGATAAAACTTATCTATTCAAAAAGATTCCTCATTAATCATTGCAGTGGTTTTTGAGTTACAAAGATTGCGTGGGTGGATGCTGGGATGGACCAGATATTGAGGTACTAATACGCCTAAAACTTTCAACAGACGATGACGAACAAATTTAAAAAAAAAATTAATCAAATCCATCAAGCCGTTCGTGAGTTATAGCGGTACAACGCACAGACATTTTCAGCTTTATACATATGATATTTACTGAAAACACAAGTGTTTTTTTACTTTCATGTTTTAATTACAAAAGCAGTTCACCACATTACTTGAGGCCGAGAATTTGTTTTTACTATTTTTATTTATTACTAAATACATTGCAAAATTCTTGTCTGAAAAAATGTGCCCCCAGTCACTAAGTTTGTGTTTTAGCTGGAAAAACGATCTCCCAACGCTGTCGCTTGTCATGGGATATTTTTTTTACCCGCTTATAATGTCAGGTTGTAGATCCAATCCAATATCTTCACTATTTATGGCCGCATTATACTTTTTGAGTTGGTTTTTCAAACTTACAAATAAATTTTCTAATTATGAACAAATATGCATTTTTGTGCAGTAAACCCCTAAAACGTGCACTTTTGCCAAAAATTTCGTGCAAAATAAAATTTATGTATATTAAATAAATAAAACAAACTTATTTTTGAAATATTGTCTATTCCACTAAAGATATATATTCATATATAACTACCGGTTTCGGCTTTATACCATCGTCAGGTCTAGTTATGAACTAAGTCAGTTTGCAGAGAGCGACCCTTCAAATACATCTCAGGTCAAAGGGTGCTATTAGAACTTGGGAGTCCCCCGGCTGTACCGTTAGCTAACTCATGAAATATTTCTTAACAAAACCTAGTTCTAAATTTACATAAAACAATGTCACTAGACTAATACGGGAAAATAACAAATAAATAAGTACAAATACAAGTAAATAATAAAAAATAAAAAATAGAAATAAAATTAATAATAATGTTAAGAATTTTGTTAAGAAATATTTCATGAGTTAGCTAACGGTACAGCCGGGGGACTCCCAAGTTCTAATAGCACCCTTTGACCTGAGATGTATTTGAAGGGTCGCTCTCAGCAAACTGACTTAGTTCATAACTAGACCTGACGATGGTATGAGGCCGAAACCGGTAGTTATATATGAATATATTTCTTTAGTGGAATAGACAATATTTCAAAAATAAGTTTGTTTTATTTATTTATTACAAGTTTCCACAATATGTCCGCGTTTCTCAACTTAGAAGTTGTTATGTATATTAATCAGGATGCCTTCATTCGTAAAAATAAATTGTTATTTAATGATTTCAAGCAAGCGAAAAAAATATGCAATTGTACGGGAATCCGGACTCTAGTAATAACGCTGATGCCAAGCTCTCAAATGAAAGAAGGTATATATTGAAATTTTTTTTTTGGCACTTGAAGGGGGGTTTTCCAGAGATAGCCACATAAAAAAAAGTTCACAATAAAACAAAAGATATTGTTCTTTTTTTTTTGTGTTGGGCAAACAAAACGAGGTTATAAACGAAAAAGAGAAAGGTTCCTTGAAAAGATGGGCCCTGAAGGGAACTTTTGGTGTCATATATATGCGCATAGATAGGAGTCTAGTTATGCGCCTCGGGACAAACATTGGTCAATATGGTAATTGTTCACGTATCTATGGGACATGTATACTGGTACGTGAAACGAAACCAATTTCAAAAATGAGATCGAGTTTTTAACAGAATTTTATTTTATTCAAGTCCCCATAAACACGATGTCTATGTTGAAAATTTGTGAGCGCATTTGAGCATGGTAGCCAAGCACAGCTAACTCTGAGCTACGAGCGCTTGATGTCTAAAACAATATCTGTATTACTTCAAAAATGTCGGTGAATCACCGGCTATGTACTTCCCCAGAACGAATTAATCAATTAACTTTTCGCTTTCCCTCCAAAACCGTTGCTTGCAAATCCTCATACTAAATGTTTTGTAGATAAATTCATTACATCGGCAGTTACTAGTGTATTTCAACTGAGCCCCCTCCCCTGAACCCCCCTTTCCGTGAGCAGATTCTATCGGGTTATGTCCTCATTTCATATTTATTGATACACATAAAATTTCGTGTTATTTTTTTGAAGTGAAACTTTTTTACGCGCACTGGACAATTTGGAGACTAAGCTGATGAGTTACGAAATTATGTGACGCGGTGAACACCTTCCAGACCTGCTCCGCACCAGTGTTTTAGTTCGTCTCCCAAAAAAGTAGTTTAAAGTGTCTTTTTTAAAAAAACAAAGTGTATAATTTGTGAGAGCACCGATTAAAGACCCTATATTCCAAATTTGGACGAAAACGAACGAGTGGTTTTTCCACAGGGGTGAGTGAAAGCATTTGAGGATCGTTGGGCGGGCTGATAGAAGGGAGCGCTCCCCACCCCGCCTCCCGGAGCTCGAGGGAGCCAGCCTGCTTAGCGTTGCTGGCATCATAAAAAGCGTCTCTTTTTCTTTCTCAATTCTCATTCTCTATTCTCTCGCGTTCAAAAACCTACATTTCTTATTTCTCTTATCATAGGCCTATTGTCTCTACTTTGGAATCAAATGAAGTGATTTCTGACGTTCCTAACAACGAAAATAATGTTGGTTTAACAAATGAATAAAAATGAATAAATACAATTGTTTTCATCTAAATGTTCAATTAATTGATAAATTCCATACAACATAAAAGTAATATTTATGAATCAAAGAGGGCGTCAGTAGCTTAGTAGTATGCATGCATGTCTTCTGAGCTCAAGATCGTGGGTTCGAAACCCGACCGAGGCCCTTAGTTTATTTTATCTGGGAAGTAAAATAAACTTAAGCACGCCGTCCTTCGGATGGGACGTTAAGCGGTGGTCCCGAGCCTGTACGATGTCAGGTACTCGTTAAAGACACTAGGTGAATAAAAATTTAGAGTAGGCAAAATTTAGGACTCCCACAGTAGAGTCGGGCTCATGTCGACTAGAGTGACGAATAAGAGCTCTGGTAGTAGGCGATATGACCTCGTAGTCAAAAACCTAACCTAACCTTTATGAATCAAAAAATAAAAATTAAAATATATAATATATTATCGCTTCTGGCCTCTGTTCCACACAGCACACACTATTTTTTCATGTACGGAATCTAGAGATCGGAATACGTAAAATACCGTAGAAAACTCGGCATCGGATCTTTAACCGATTACGTAACTTTCCCTATACTTCGTATAACCGAGGAAGTAATATTCTTTCCGTAAAGCCCCCATACAAGGTCCACATCTAGTTTGTTGAGATGAAAAGGCTGAAGAACTGAAGGAGAGAGGGCGGTAATTTCGTTTTTGTTTGAAGAGGGCTTGACGTTGGGGGCTTAAGACTCCTGATCGCCGACGACGTTCAGCCCTATGCATTTTAATAAAGTTGTTTATCTTTTTTTCTCTCTATTTTTTTTTTTTTTTTTCCATCATCCTCCATACTTATCAGGATTGGCTCTGGAACACGCCCTGTCGTTTAGTCCACGCCATCTGAGCACGAAGCAGTAAGTGGTTTGCGTTGAAATGGAGATTTCATCTTTATATACTCTTTGGAGTGGAAGTGGTTTTATTAGCGATGCCGTGGATAACTTCATTATTCAATAGTTCGTTATTATGACTCATGCTCGGGCTTTAACTACATGGTCATATCGCCTACTACCAGAGCGCTCATTCGTCACTCTGGTGGACATGAGCCCGTCTACTATGGGAGTCCTAAACTTTGTCTACCATAAATTTTTATTTACCTAGGGTAGAGGTCTTTATCGAATATCTACCATCATACAGACTCGGGACCATCGATTAACGTTCCATCCAAAGGACGGCGTGCTTAAGTTTTCCATTTACTTCCACACCTATACGAAATATAGAAAAAGTTATGTAATCAGCCAATAATTCAATGTGGAGTTTTCAACAGAATTTTATTTTTTCCGACCACCTGATTCCAAAAAAAATAAAAAATCTGTTTTTGTGTGTTCGTCTGTGAACACGATAACTCCCGATAGAATGTATGTATCACCATAAAATTTTATATGTGTATCCAGAACCCTCTAACGACGACATCTGTAAATTTTCTATAAATAATAACTGAATGTAACTGAATAATGAAAGTATCGACACGAAATTTCATACCTGAATTTGAAACACCATGAGGACGAGACTTATCAAATTTCAGCGGAATTGGCAGAAGGGAAGTGGGGGGCTCAAAAACTCTAATAACTGCCGACGTAATGAATATACCGACACAACATTTAGTATGAGGATTTAGGAGCCCCTACGCAAGTCAACCATTGTATATTAGCGCAAATGGTCGACTGGTTCTGGAGGGATAACGAAAAGTTAATTGATTATTTAGTTCTGGGGAAGTACATTGCCGGTTATTCACCGTCTTTTTTTCTACACCAGTCGACTACCTACAGAGAAAAAACTCCACCCTTTGGATCTGAGTAAGCAAGCACGCATACCACTGAGCTACCGGCACATAAGGGGTTATTGATTGATGAGAAGAAAACTTACCTTGTCATTAGGGCCGACGTGGGTGCATATTTCTCCGAGGAGCTCGTGAGGTTTGATGAAGAGTCTGGAGGTGAGAAGGAAGGCGAAGAGGAAGGCCCGGTCTGGATAGTAGTCGAGAGTGGGGACCATGTGTTGGATGAGGGCTTCCAGTCGACCTGACACCAGGTTACCTTCACGGTACACCACCGACTGAAACACAACACAAAACATATATAGGTTACCTATTAATGAATACCTGCTGCAGCCTCCAGGGGCTAAAGGACAATGAAATAGGACGTTTAGAGAAGAACACTTTAGCATCAAAGAGGTCATAGTCGATATAGATCCTATGTTTATAATAATAATATTTATTTCCGGAAGGCGCCAGTAGCTCGCCGTCCTTCGGATGGGAAGTTAAGCGATGGTCCCGAGCCTGTACGGTGTTAGATACTCGTTAAAGATCCCTACCCAAGAGAGTAGGCAGAATTTAGGACTCCCATAGTAGAATCGGACTCATGACCACCAGAGTGACAAAAGAGCTTTATGGTAATAGGCGATATAGCGTTGCAGTTAAAGCCCAGGCCTGACTCATAAGGGGTTACTGAGGGACTGGGATTGGCCATCGGCGGAACTATTGCGCCGATCGTCCCCAGCCCATCTTACAGTGCCTGTTTCTGCTCCCTCCAGGAGTCGACGAATCGGCAGAAAATCGGGTAATCTGTTTCCGTCACCATGTGCCGTAGATCCAGTCCCAAATACGATCTTGTCCCATGAATCAACTCCACCCTAGCTTCGTCGTACAGCGGACATTCGATGACCATATGTTCTGCAGTCTCGATACCGCCGCACGAACAGTTCGGGGAGTTCTTCCTGTGAAAGAAGAACAGCTTGGAGTTAAAATCACCCCGACGTCCGGGAAATATGCGTAAGTCGTTCGGCCATCCGGGCATCGTGACCAACGTTGTTGTCATTTTTCCATAATCCAATTCTGGACGATCTCCTTGCAGCACACTGGTCAGGACTGTCCACGCATCTCTTCCTCCAGGGCTAGGCCATCAATATCTGCTCCTAAAGGCGTCTACAGAAGTACGAAGCGACAGCCCCATCCAATATAATAACTAACTATTGAATATTAGTGCAAAAGGTCGACTAGTTTTGGCGACAGGATCGAAAAGTTAAGTGATTATTTCGTTCTGGGTTGCATACTTTGGGGGTTAATCCCCCAACAACTTTTATTTATTTTCAATTTTATTTAATCCACAAAATGTGTAATCTTTCATCGATATTTCTTTTTATATAAGCATCCCAATTCAGAATGTCACCATCATGAACGAATGTATTCCTATGTACCCCTTATATTCGATACATTTGGAGTACAAGAGTTAATTATAACACGGAAGACGGTTGGTCAACGCTGTCATGATGGATGGTAGTTAAACACTCAAGCACTGTGATTGATCACAGTTGAATCACTAACTATAACGTTACTCCCCACTATAATTACTACAATTCCAGACACAACACAACCTCTTGAGTAATTAACTCAATTAACTTGAGGAAACTGAAGTTTAATTAAGTAAGAAGAGAATTAATTATCTATTTGGATATTTTAGTCTCTCAGAAATTATTTCGTAAGCAATTTCCAATGAGAGAAGTCTTCTCATCACTTGTAACTGCTTCCTAAATATTATTGTTTGTTACGCGTAAGTTCAATGGGAAGAGAGTTGATAGGACAAAATTACACACATTTTAATTATTAATAATATATTATAAAATTAATTATATTTATTTGTATAAAAACAGTGAAGTAACTAAATAAGTGAATAAATGTATAAAGTTGCATTTGTTTTGAAACAACCAATGATTTAAAAACAAAAGACGACCATCAGCTGTTCTACTTAGGTGGAAGAGTGTGGACGAGTCTATGTGGGGAGACGGTCTGAGATGTGAATGTGGACGGGTTAGGAGTGAGAAAAGTGTTTAGGCTTGAGGTGTGGTGAACCAAGTCGATGTGATATAACAGTGAAATCGATGCCCGAAGATACTTCTATTTATTTATATGTACATAATATAGGTTAGGTTAGGTTTTATGACTTATGCCCGGGCTTTAACTACGAGGTCATATTACTCTACTATGGGAGTCCTAAATTTTGCCTACCCTAAATTGTTATTCACCTAGGGCAGGGGTATTTAATGAGTAACTGTACAGTCTTGGGACCATCGCTTAACGTCCCATCCGAAGGATGGCGTGCTTAAGTTTATTTTACCTCCCAGATAAAATAAACTAAGGGGCCTCGGTCGGGTTTCGAATTCACGATCTTGAGCTCAGAAGACAAGCACGCATACCACTGAGCTATCGGCGCCCTCTGTACATAATATACAGGGTGGCCCAGATAAGCGGGCCACAAGTGAAATAAGTCCTAAACGGTTAGTGATATCAAAATTTTACATAGGAATAAAGTTGTAGCACTCGCCAAGAGCTATGGTATGGCGTCCTTGAAAAGACAAAAATGACCCTTTTAATGGCTCAAACTGCCCTTCGAAGGGTGGGGTTCCCTTTTGACCCTTAAGTTTCATTACATTTTATTAAAGTACTAAAGAAACAAGAAAGAACTGTGCAAACAGATTTTTGATACGTCATGTAGTTCTCGGAAAAAAAAGTTTAAAGTTGCACATTTTTCTTATTCTGAAGTTAGAGGGCGCCGGTAGCTCAGTGGTATGCGTGCTTGCCTTCTGAGCTCAAGATCGTGGGTTCGAAACCCGACCGAGGCCTTTTAGTTTATTTTATTTGGGAGGTAAAATAAACTTAAGCACGCCGTCCTTCGGATGGGACGTTAAGCGATGGTCCCGAGCCTGTACGATGACAGGTACTCGTTAAAGACCCCTACCCTCGGTGAATAAAAATTTAGGGTAGGCAAAATTTAGGACTCCCACGGTAGAGTCGGGCTCATGTCCACCAGAGTGACGAAAGAGCGCTCTGGTAGTAGGCGATATGACCTCGTAGTAAAAGCCCGGGCATGAGTCATAAAACCTAACCTATTCTGAAGTTAGTTGGAATTTAATAACTTCAGAATAAGAAAAATGTGCAACTTCATACGTTTTTATTTCGAGAACTACTTGACGTATCAAAAATCTGTTTGCACAGTTCTTCCTTGTTTCTTTGGTACTTTAATAAAATGTAATGAAACTTAAGGGTCAAAAGGGAACCCCACCCTTCGAAGGGCTGTTTGAGCCATTAAAAGGGTTATTTTTGTCTTTTCAAGGACGCCATACTATAGCTCTCGGCGATTTCTGCAACTTTAGTACCATGCATAATTTTGATATCTCTAACCGTTTAGGAGTTATTTCACTTGTGGCCCGCTTATCTGGACCACTCTGTATATGCCAAAAATATCAAAGAATTATGAATTATTTTGTAGATTTCTTAAAAAAAAAATAATTTTGTTTTTTTATTTTTCAGTATTTAGTTAACCAATTTACAATGTAGGTTTAATTTAAGTAAATAAACTCAATATTTGTTCTCTAATTCTATGCTATTCGTTTTCCCTGAAAAACAATTTTCCTTTAGAAAACCAATATGGCATCTCTTTAGTAAATTTAGAAAAAATCCAAATGAAAAGTTTGTTAATTGAATTTTTTTTTTTAAATAAGTGTACTTTCTTCAAAATTGCTTGTCTTGAACTGTTGATATTTTTTTTTTTAGGGTCCTTTTCGAAAATTATTGTATAAATCAAAATTTAGTAGATCAGCTTTAATTTCTACAGGAAATGTGGTAATTTTATTTAATTATTTATTCTTTTTGTTTTAATTATTATTAATTTGATTGTAATCTAACGTTTAAACGACCAAGAACGAAAATTGTTTTGAAATGAAGTTTTGAAACATACATTTTTAAACGTTTCCTTGATTTACCCGAAAATGGTTAGTCTCATGAAAACATTAATTATTATCAAAGATGTTCCTTATAAAATTTGCAAACGTCATAAGGTCTCAGATTTGAGATAGAGTCAATACGACAAAAGTTATATAGCCTCAAACAATGAAAAATATTTTTTCATAGTAACTATTTCAAAAGATGAAAACAATTTTTCAGCAACGAATTATAAAATATGTTTTTAATACTGTTAGTTTTTATGAAAAACTATAAAATAGAAGAAAAAAATAAAATATTTGTGATGAGGCTATTACAGGACTTTCTTATACCAACCACGCCTATATTTCATTTTCTCTCCACCTCCCGCTTCTCAAAATTATTACTGCGTACTCCGGTGATAATTCAACATCGATTTTTTGATCGATTGTATAACCTCCCTTATACTTTGTATATGTAAGCAAAGAATCTGAGCACCTAAGGACCCAGGAGAGAAGTTTAATCTATGAAATAAAACTTTTTCCCGAATGGGATTCGAACCCGCTACACTGGTAGTCCATGCCTGACGCTCTAGGCCTTAGTTACAAAATGAGAAAGTAATATGATCTGATGAGCTTCAATACTTACATTTACATTAGTGATCATATTCCATTATGTACATATGGAGTGAACGGTTCTACCCAGGGGATGAGGGTGAAATTCAATTTCCTTTTCATATCTTCATAAAAGATACAAAAAGTAAGGAAAAATCTGAAGCATATCCATGAGTATGGGAGAAAATTGGTATTTCCATAAAGTGAAATATCATATTTTGCATAGTCTGGAATTAGATTGTATTTTAATAATTAATATATGAACTCAAACTACATTTTCTCCAATAAAAAGTATAGAGAAGTTATGTAAATGGATGAAAAATTTGATTTTGAGTTTTCTTCGGAACTTGTTTTTCCCTGATTCAAGTGAAAAGTCGTCGGTGAATTACCGGCTATGAATTTCCCCAGCACAAAGTAATTAAGTCATATTAGTTAAATCATTAGTTGACTTATAGAGACTTTGATTTTTTCCAGAATTTTTTTCCAGAGGTGTCTTCTTTTTTCTGTTTTTGATAATATTTCGGGACACTTCCACGTCCAATCTTCTGATCACTATGAACATTTTTCTCTTGAGGACCTTCCTTTTTATAGCCAAAACTTCGACTATGGAGATCCCTCTGTCTCTTCCAAGAACTACCTCTTCAATAAAAGTTCGAGGTAATATTCTGATTGGTCCACCCACCAGCCAATCATAATTTTGGAATCCATCCCTGATGTTATAGAGCGCCACTGTCAAGATTTCGGCTATAAAAAGGAGGGTCCCCAGAGCAAAAATGTTTATAATTTCGAAATATTGTCAAAAAAAATAAAAAAATAAGACATCTCAGAAAAAAAAAATGACGGAAAAAATCAACTTATTAACATCCCAGAGAAGTTTAAGAAACACACACAATCGTTTACTAATTTCCTGTCGATATGTTCATTACATTGAGAGTTATCAGTCCACCTCCAGTTCCCCCTCGTTCCTTCGGCTGGTTTCGCGGAAAATTAATATAACCTATTTAACCTCCCTTTACCTCCCAATCTACCCTATTCATTTGTCATGATTTGCCTGAAAATATATGTTGTTGAACGAATACCAGAGACGCTAGTTCATTTGCAGGATTTTGTTGAACGAGTAGCAAATAGGTTTGTGCAGTTTAGTTCATATCCAGGATTTCATTGTTAAAAGAATGCCAATGAGGGGTCTAGAGTCTAGTTCATTCCCAGGATTTCATTGTTGAAAATACCAGAGAGACTTCGAGAGTCTAGTTCATATCCAGGATTTCATTGTTAGAAGAATGCCAAAGAGGCGTCTAGAGTCTAGCTCATTTGCAGGATTTCATTGTTGAAATAATACCAAAGAGGCTTCTAGAGTCTAGTTCATTTCCAGGATTTCATTGTTGGAAGAATACCAGAGATGCTTCTAGTTCATATCCAGGATTTCATTGTTGAAAGAATACCAGAGAGGCTTTTAGAGTCTATTTCATATCCAGGATTTCATTATTGAAAGAATACCAGAGAGGCTTCTAGAGTCTAGTTCATATCCAGAATTTCATTGTTGGAAGAATGCCAAAGAGGCGTCTAGAGTCTAGTTCATATCCAGGATTTCATTGTTGAAAGAATACCAAAGAGACTCCTAGAGTCTAGTTCATTTCCTGGATTTCATTTTTGAAAGTCTGCCAGGACTTGACAAAGTTCAACTAAGTACAGAGAGGGCAAGTTGGCTAATGGGTGGAGCCCCAACTAACGAGTTTATAAAAACCACCCTTACGTTCAAACAACTCCCAACAGCTGACTGAATCAGATTTTTTGTTCTCTCTGTGGTTTCTTCTTCGGGACAAGCTGTTGTTCCAGATTGCAATATTCGGTTTGGAACGCAATGATGATGAAAATAACAGGTCTTTCTTATACTAACCACGGTTCTACAGACCATTCTCTCTCTCCTCCCTCCACCCAAAACAATTTCATACACAATATATGGAAGTAATGTGTTAGGGTGGGTTTTTAAAGCTATTGTGTTAAACCAAACTTCCTCTTCTTCTCTTCATTGATTTGCCTGAAAATCCATAGGTGTCATCCTTAAGGGGTTCTGGATACATATATAGATATTTTGTGTAAATAAATACATTCTATCGGGACTTATCATGTTCACAGACACATAGACAGAATGTTTATTTTTTGGAATCGGAGAAAGCACGAAATTCCGGTTAAAACTTCTCAAATTTCTTACCGATTAACTTTCCCTTCTTCTCTCTCCTCACACTTCTCTATCTAGCCCCTACTGTCTAAAATTATTTTATTTCAACCCTTGTCTGGGCATCCTCCCTTCTCTTTTATAATCAACCATCATAGTATTATGTTCTGTCCATTTTCATTATCTATTTTATTTTATTTCTAAGTTATATAGATTTTTTTTTATTTTTTTTTACATATTCTCATTTATTTATTTATTTTTCTTCATAATGAAACTGTTAATTTTATGTTTTTTCATGTTAATCTTTGGTTTATCTATATTTATAATTGTCTATTTTTCTCCAATTTAGCACTAATTTATTTATTTATCTATTTTTTTCTTCATACTGATACTATATTTCATTGTTTCCGGTTATTTACTCTATATATATTTATTCTTAGGGTACCTCGGTCCCAGAATAATAAAATTTATTTTCATTTTCATTTATCCTCGATTACTTCTCCTATACAATATAAATGAACAATATACAATACAATACAAACAAATTAAACTCAGTGGATTGTTATTTTTGAAGCTATGCTTCTATGGGACGCCTGGGAGTTGGGGGTCAACGAGGAAAACCGTAACGTAACGCTGTTTGTTCTAAATAGTTCAGGATCTCACGGCTAGATGTCATTCTAAATAGTTCTGGATCTCCCGGCTAGATGTCAGCAGCAGTCAAATTGGACATTAGTACTGTTTCCTTCCTCTTACTTACTTCCCCAGCTCGAATACAGAGTCAACTAGGTTTTTTTTTTCACAATTAGAGATCTAGTCAGGGCGCCGGTAGTTCAGTGGTATGCGTGCTTGCCTTCTGAGCTCAAGAACGTGGGTTCGAAACCCGACCGAGGCCCTTAGTTTATTTTATATGGGAGGTAAAATAAACTTAAGCACGCCGTCCTTCGGATGGGACGTTAAGCGATGGTTCCGAGCCTGTACGATGTCAGGTACTCGTTAAAGACCCCTGCCCTAGGTGAATAAAAATTTACGACCCCACAGTACAGTCGGGCTAATGCCACCAGAGTGACAAAAGAGCGCTCTGGTAGTAGGCGATATGACCTCGTATTGGAGCCCGGGCACGAGTCATAAAACCTAAACCTAAAACCCGAGATCTAGTTTTCAACGGAATTTCTTGTGACCATTTCTTTCAAAATAGGACTGTCTCTCTTTTCAGAAAAGAAGAACAGAAAACTTGTGAAGTTTGTTTCATCAATTGAAACAGTTGGATTTCCCAGGGGCCAGAGACCAGAGACCTGGACCCGAACTAACCTGACACGTTCTGGGTCCCTGAAGAGACGAAGGAAGCCATGGGGGGGAGGTTCTAAGAAGAGGAGTGGTAACAGGTCTGTCTTCAGTACGGACAACTTACAGAATCCTAAAGTTTCTTATGACCTTCACACATCCCACAAAATGTCTGTCAATACCTGCAAAGAGATCACCCCGGAATATCAATGGTCAATTTGTAAGCTAGAAGGATTTTTGGGGCCTCCTTGGAAGAAACAAGTCCAAAATAATAAATATATTTAAAAAACATTTGTCTGTGAATCACCAGCAATGTACTTCCCCAGAACGAATTAATCAATAGACTTTTCGCTCCCTCTCAAAAACCAGTCGACTGTTTGCGCTAATATTCATCATTTGACTTACATAGAAGCTCCTAAATCCTCATACTAAATTGTGTGTTCGTTCATGTTCGGAGACTGAGGCGGTAATGGCCTCGAGACCTACTAATGGATTAAAGACTTATCATCTACAAACGTCTTATGCTTCTTTTTCATCTAACTATTTTTTATATATATATATATATTTTTAATTTCTCTTTCTCATCCGTAATAACACGATAATGGAGTGTCGTTATTGAATGATTTCTCTGTCAACATCCAAGACATTTATTTATTATATATCACATTTGCCTATTATATATTGTATATATAAAGTTGTAAAAGAGGGTGCCGGTAGCTCAGTGATATGCGTGTTTGCCTTCTGAGCTCAAGATAGCGAGTTCGTATCCCGACCGAGGCCCTTTATTTTATCTGGGAGGTGAAATAAACTTAAGCACGCCGTCCTTCGTATGCTAAGCGATGGTCACGAGTCTGTAAGATGTCAGGTACTCGTTAAAGACCCCTGACCTAGGTGAATAAAAAATTTAAGACTCCCACCGTAGAGTCGGACCCATGTCCACCAGAGGGACGAAAGAGCGTTCTAGTAGTAGGCAATATGACCTCGTAGTTAAAGCCCGGGCATGAGTCATAAAACCTAACCTAACCTATAGTTGTAAATACAAAACTAAAATAAAATAAAAAAAAAAAAATTGTGTCGATAAATTCATTGGCAGTTATTAGGGATTTTGAAATGAGCCCCCTCCCCTGAAACCCCCTTTATTTCCGCGGATATAGTTAAATTTCATAATACATTCATTCTATCTCTAATTATTAGAGTTTATATTTTAAGCCTCCCCCTAATCCCTTCTTCTTCGTTGGCCGATTTGACTGAAAATCGATATTTCTCGTTCTTATGGTGTTTCGAATTCACATATGAAATTTTGTTTCGATACATTGATTAGAACGGCAGTTATTGGAGTTATGTTAAGCCTTCGCCCTAATACCCCCTTTCCTTTGGTCGATTTGGCTGAAAAACAATAAGTGTCGTTCTTAATGGGTTCTAGATTCACATATAAAATTTCGTGTCGATACATTCATTCAATCGGGAATTACCGTTTCCATAGACAAAGAGACAGATAGAATTTTTTTTTTTTTAAATTCCTTTGGGAACTTCGTATCGAATTTTTGAACGAATATATCACTTCCCCTATACCTCTGGTCTCCCTTTTCCCTTAAGCTGATTAGTTGTAGGTATCGTATTTTTAAAAGTTGGTAGGGAATGAGAAATATAATGAAACCAAGTAACCGGCAGTCTTCTTCTTCTTCCTGCGGCGCTACGGTTCTGAAAAAACCCGGGCCGCCACAATCCTCTGTGGTAATAAAAAAAAAGCTTAAGTGTGTTTAAGTGTTACATGTTAAACTTAAATAATTGATAAATAAAAAAAAATATTAGATAATTAATAATAATGAAATAATAATAATAATTAAATAAACAATAACAATTACCACATTTCCTGTAGAAATGTTATCTCTTTTCTTTTACTAAATTTTGATTTCTACAGTAGTTTTTCGAAAAGGGGCCCTAAAAAAGTATTAAAAGTTCAAGACGTGTAATTTTTAAGAAAGTGCACGTATATTTAAAAAAAATTTCAATTAACAAACTTTTCATTTGGATTTCTAAAGAGATGCCATCTTGTCTTCTAAATTTTGCAAAAATATAAAATCTAATCCAAAGGTTTTCAAATAATCTTACTGGGCCAACAGAGAAAATGAATAGAATAGAATTTTAGAGAACGAATATTGGGTTTATTTTCTTAAATCTACATTATTAAAATTAAGAAATTAAACAAACAAAAATCGAAAGAAAAAAATCTTAAAAACTAAATTCTTAACACAAATTCAATCTTTTTGTTTTATATTTTGGGCCATTCTCTAAAATTAAGTTATATATATCTGGGCATATATCCTGTACATATAAACAAATAAAAGTACCTTCTTTTTGAATCAGTTTCACCATCAATACACTTCTATTTAGTTCATTTCAACATAAGCCTAAAACACCACTCTACATTTTTACTCGACCGCCGCCATCCTTAGGCCTCGACTCTCTACACACACACTAATTAAAACAGCTGATGGCCGTGTTTTGTTTTCTACATGCATTTGTTTTAAAAGAAATGTTTTTTATATAAAAATAAATATAATTAATTTTTTTATGTTTATAATTTAATTATTTCATGTGTGTACTATTTTTATACATCACACCTCCTCTCCAGCCAACGGAGTCTCGGTCTTCCTCTTCTCCTGGCACCGCCTGGCCTACCGTAGAGGGCTTGTTTAGGGAGTCTTCCTCCTTCCATTCTCTCTACGTGGCCCAACCAACGTAATCTCGCCTGCTTGATCACGGACACCAGGTCGGAGTCCCCGTAGAGGTCTCTCAATTCTCTGTTCTTCCGGAAACGCCATCTGCCCTTCTCGGGGAAACAGGTCCATAAATCTTTCTAAGTACTTTCCATTCCCACAGTAGCGGAGTCTCTTCATTTTCTTTTGTCAACGCCCAAGTTTCACCAGTTAAATTACAATTGGACGGACAATGGTTTTATAGACAATTAGCTTGGCTTGGCCCTCCACGTTAATGTGGGGAACTTGAGTATTCTTTGGACAGCAAATATACATCTGTTCCCTACAGCAATGCGTGCTCTTATTTCGTGGCTAACGTCATTATCTTCTCTGATCAGAGTCCCAAGATATTTGAATTCCCTGACTACTGGAAATTGGTGCTCATTGATAGAAATTACTTCAGGATCGTCTTGCACAGGGTTCCATGAGGTCTTCATGTACAAGTAACAGGCAATACAAATTTGATATCCAAAGCTGATTTTTTTATCCAAAAATGAAACAATCATTGTTCGCAGTTCTATCACTTGTTTGAATCTCTCAAACAATAATAACGGAAATCGAGGAACTTTCATTCATTTTTTTTTTTTTTACAGAATAAATGATGTTTATTGTCGATTTACAAATTTTCAAATCTAACGAACCGTCATTCATAACAGAAGCCAGACAAGCGGCAGGAATTCATTGAATGAACTTAATTAAAATATGAACCGAAGTTAATGAATATATACCACGAGTCGTGCAAAAAAACCTGCACCAGAAATAATTAGTTCTCCAACCCTGTGAAATATGTGACAAAATTTACCCCTCCATATCATTTTGTCAATTCATCAGTTTTCAAATTTTCTTCAGAAAAATATCATAAATATAAAATTATATCCATGGGCATGTAACGAAATTAATTGACTATTTATTAGAATTAAAAAAAAAAGTCGTCGGTGAATCACTGACCACGTACTTCCCCAGGATGAATTAACCAATTAATTTTTTTCTCACCTTCCAAAACCAGTTGAAAGTTTGGGGCTCCTAAATTCTCATACTAAATTTTGTCTTTAAATTGTCTACATTGACATTTATTAGGGTTTTTGAAATCAGCCCCCTCCCCTTAACCCCACTTCTCTTTAAACGATATTGCTGAAATTTGACTAGTTATGTTCTCATTGGGTTTTGACTTCAAATATAAAATTTCATGTCGATACATTCATTAAATCGGCAGTTATTGGATTTTTGGATTTGAGCCCGCCTCTGATCCCCCCATTCCCTTTCGCCGATTTAGCTTAAAACTGATAGGTGTCGTCTGTAGAGGTTTTTGATGACACATGTAAAATTTCGTGTCACAAATATATAAATAGATAAACTTTTATTGCACAAAAGATCCTCATGGCAATGAGTGTTTTTTTTTTCTTTCACAAAATAAATAATAAAAGAAACAATTCGAAAATTATATAAAACAAGATATGACATGAACATGAATAAATAAAATAATAATAAAAAATATATATATCCATCTTACAAGCAACAAATTAAATTAAGTTATTCTTTACTTTCAAAGCAACAGTAAAAAATAGAAATAAATTGTTAATTTTTCTAACTTCTAAATTATTTAAAATATGCACAAATGTTTCTGAGTAATATTCTGGTGTATTGGTGAGATAATTGTGGAGAAATGCTTGCCTGGGGATACACAAGGAGGGACAATTGAACAAAAAGTGTATGAGATCGTCCTTTTCATTTAAGGTACAGAGCCTGCAGACACTTTCAAGACAAAACTCATACCTAAGCCCTCCAAGTAATATTCTAAAATTTCTATTGCTATTGCTATTGCTAAAATGAATATTGTTAATCCTTTCTTGGATTTTCCCTTAGTTACCTAATCATTCCCCATCACTTACCTAATTATTAACTTTCGCAGGATGTCAAATATAAGGTAGTCTGACCTCTCACAGATTTTTATTTAAGTGATAGCTAGCCGGCTTTCGAGGTTTCACTCTGTTGAGAGTTGTGACTCAGATGGTGGACAGGAATAACTCGTCTGTACCCATCCATGATATTTTAAATTGTTAATGTTTGTTGTTGTAGATTGTTATTTATTTGTTTTTATTATTTAGTTTTATTCAAAATTTTTTTTTATCAGACTGCCTGATGATGAGGGAAACCTCGAAAGCCGGCTAGCTATCACTTAAATAAAAATCTGTAAGATGTCAGACTACCTTATATTTGACATCCTGCGAAATAATCACTTCTCACTACATCAGCCATCTTCATACTAATTATTAACCATACTTTTTGAAATACTCGTGAATGATGCCTCTCTAAAGTTGATTTCTCGGAAAATGCCCTCATCACTTGGAATAGTCTGCCGTAGTGAATAAATGGTTAAATGCAGTTATCTCGTGAATGATCCTTCAAAGAAGTAGATTAAGTTGATTTAACCGAGAACATACACAATTTTACGAGATACCAAGAAACCTACATCTTTATAATTCCGAAAGTATTAAAGTCCTGAGCTCCCAACTTCTTCACAGTGTGCAGATGGCTTGGGAGATGATGACAGTACACTCACTTAACACATTTTGGCCATTTTTCGACTTAACAACTTATTCACGGTGACCGTAGATATACAGAAGGCATTTTTGCAGGTCACCCGGTTTGCGAAATACATACCGATAACCGTCCTGAAACGTTGTTTTAAACCCATTTTTTAATACATTTGCAATGGTAAGTTCTATCGAAAAATTGATACTTACCAAAACTGTTACTTATTAAATTTCCTTTGATGTTTGTTAATTTCTAACCCCTGACGTAAAAGGAGGGTTGTTATAAGTTTGAAGTCTTTGTCTGTGTGTGTGTTTGCGAGATGGTTGTTAGCCATGTTCGGGGGGTATAGGGTATGCCGTTTCCAAGATCTTCAAGGGATCTCGGCCTCTATTACAGCTAGAGACTTGGAGTTTGAGCTCAAATGTTATAAATTGGCCTTATAAAGGCCAAGCTCCTCCCCCTTCAAAAAAAAAAAAAAAAAAGTCCTCCCCACCAAAGTTACAATGAAAAAAATTAATGAACCAAAAAAATTTTTTATTTTTAAATTTATGTTTTTTTTATTATATTCATTTCTTATAAAGCAATAATATTTATCTATCCAGTTATGGAAAAACAAAACGATTTTTAAATAGTTCCCATTAAAATACTACCTACGTGAGTTGTAGGAAACTTCTTAAAGTATGTGTTAGCGTCTGGGAAGGAAATTCCTTTTTGTTCGTTTCTTTCTTGAACCAGAGAAAGAAAGAGTCCTAGATCTACCAGGTTACCTCTAACAGAAGAAAGAAATAAGAAGTAAGACCTCTAAACTCTTGCTTCAGATGCAAAACTTAAAAGAAACCAAGAAAAGTTCCCCCGAACAGTAAATAGACTTCAGTCCGTGCTTCGTCGAACAACAAATTCTTTCTCTAGGACCTTATATATCGTATTTGTACTTTTTCCAGACTTTTTCATGGAAAGTGATGTGCTTTGTTCTAAAATGGGAAAACGATTGAGGTTTTTGTTGTTTCGTCTTGAAAAAAAAAAAAAAACCTTCGTCGGTGAATCATAGATTATGTACTTCCCCAGCACAAAATAATTCATTACGTATTCGCTCCCACTTTATGGCGGCTCATGAATGCTCATATTACAGTAGAACCTCTATAAATCGAACATCAAGGGAGACGCCAAAAAATTCAAGTTATAGAGTTTCCGACTTATGGAGGATTTCGACTTAGGCGGATCTTGATTCGACTTGTAGAGGTTAAGATTCATTCTAGCTAATTTTGAGTTAGAGAGGTGAAATAAATAAAAATTCAAGTTACGGAGGTAACAAACATATGTATATTTATTATAAATCAACATTACTTCAAAACATCCTTCAAATAAAAAATACGTAGTATATGTAGGTATTAAAAAAATTCAGTAATTTTTTTTTGCTTTAGATAATTGGTAATCCTATTTATTGTATAGGTACTCCTAAATTGTTTTCTGTGTAAGTTGTCGGCAAATTCTTAAAGTCGGTAACTTATTTTTCTTCGAGCTATAGAGGTAATAAGTTTCAAATAATCGAGTTGTAATGATTGTAAAATAAAACATTATGTTCGAGATACAGAGGTCCAATTTATTTTTTCGAGTTATAGAGGGAAAATATGAGATTTCGAGTAATGGAGGTTTTGAGGCTTGAAGGGAAAGGAACAAAACTTTTTTTCGAGTTTTGAGGTTTTCGACTTATCGAGGTTCGACTTAAAGAGGTTCTACTGTATATTTTGTTCCAATAAGTTCATTACATCGGCACTTATTAAAGTATTTGAACCGTTGCCCTTTTTTTTGTATTCTTCATCCCTCCCACCAATTTTTCAGTTTTGAATTTCAATTCTGATATTTTCGTGCTAGTTAAGAGGGTGGCTTCATAATATTGGTTATAAATTGTTTATGGTCAGCTTGCCTCTAAACACTCCATTAAGTCACTAACGACCCTTGTAAGTGCCTAACAAGCTATGTACGTGTATGCCCTTATATTTATTTTTGTCCCCAGCTGTACGAGGTATAGAAGAAGTTATATAATCAAGCAGAAATTCGATGTTGAGATTTCACCGAAATTTCATACTTAACCCTTTAATTCCAAAAAAAATGTTCAATACTTGAGGCTTCAAAATTGAGTTGAGCCCCTCTGATCCCCACATTCCTTTGTGCCGTTTCCACTGAAAATTGATAGGTACCCCTCTCATGTGGTTTTGAATTTACATTTGAAATTTGGAGTCAGTACATTCATTACATCGCCAGTTATTAAAGCTATTGTGTTAAACCAAACTTCCTCTTCTTCTCTTCATTGATTTGCCTGAAAATCCATAGGTGTCATCCTTAAGGGGTTCTGGATACATATATAGATATTTTGTGTAAATAAATACATTCTATCGGGACTTATCATGTTCACAGACACATAGACAGAATGTTTATTTTTTGGAATCGGAGAAAGCACGAAATTCCGGTTAAAACTTCTCAAATTTCTTACCGATTAACTTTCCCTTCTTCTCTCTCCTCACACTTCTCTATCTAGCCCCTACTGTCTAAAATTATTTTATTTCAACCCTTGTCTGGGCATCCTCCCTTCTCTTTTATAATCAACCATCATAGTATTATGTTCTGTCCATTTTCATTATCTATTTTATTTTATTTCTAAGTTATATAGATTTTTTTTTATTTTTTTTTACATATTCTCATTTATTTATTTATTTTTCTTCATAATGAAACTGTTAATTTTATGTTTTTTCATGTTAATCTTTGGTTTATCTATATTTATAATTGTCTATTTTTCTCCAATTTAGCACTAATTTATTTATTTATCTATTTTTTTCTTCATACTGATACTATATTTCATTGTTTCCGGTTATTTACTCTATATATATTTATTCTTAGGGTACCTCGGTCCCAGAATAATAAAATTTATTTTCATTTTCATTTATCCTCGATTACTTCTCCTATACAATATAAATGAACAATATACAATACAATACAAACAAATTAAACTCAGTGGATTGTTATTTTTGAAGCTATGCTTCTATGGGACGCCTGGGAGTTGGGGGTCAACGAGGAAAACCGTAACGTAACGCTGTTTGTTCTAAATAGTTCAGGATCTGAAATAAATGTCTTGGATGTTGACAGAGAAATCATTCAATAACGACACTCCATTATCGTGTTATTACGGATGAGAAAGAGAAATTAAAAATATATATATATATATATATAAAAAATAGTTAGATGAAAAAGAAGCATAAGACGTTTGTAGATGATAAGTCTTTAATCCATTAGTAGGTCTCGAGGCCATTACCGCCTCAGTCTCCGAACATGAACGAACACACAATTTAGTATGAGGATTTAGGAGCTTCTATGTAAGTCAAATGATGAATATTAGCGCAAACAGTCGACTGGTTTTTGAGAGGGAGCGAAAAGTCTATTGATTAATTCGTTCTGGGGAAGTACATTGCTGGTGATTCACAGACAAATGTTTTTTAAATATATTTATTATTTTGGACTTGTTTCTTCCAAGGAGGCCCCAAAAATCCTTCTAGCTTACAAATTGACCATTGATATTCCGGGGTGATCTCTTTGCAGGTATTGACAGACATTTTGTGGGATGTGTGAAGGTCATAAGAAACTTTAGGATTCTGTAAGTTGTCCGTACTGAAGACAGACCTGTTACCACTCCTCTTCTTAGAACCTCCCCCCCATGGCTTCCTTCGTCTCTTCAGGGACCCAGAACGTGTCAGGTTAGTTCGGGTCCAGGTCTCTGGTCTCTGGCCCCTGGGAAATCCAACTGTTTCAATTGATGAAACAAACTTCACAAGTTTTCTGTTCTTCTTTTCTGAAAAGAGAGACAGTCCTATTTTGAAAGAAATGGTCACAAGAAATTCCGTTGAAAACTAGATCTCGGGTTTTAGGTTTAGGTTTTATGACTCGTGCCCGGGCTCCAATACGAGGTCATATCGCCTACTACCAGAGCGCTCTTTTGTCACTCTGGTGGCATTAGCCCGACTGTACTGTGGGGTCGTAAATTTTTATTCACCTAGGGCAGGGGTCTTTAACGAGTACCTGACATCGTACAGGCTCGGAACCATCGCTTAACGTCCCATCCGAAGGACGGCGTGCTTAAGTTTATTTTACCTCCCATATAAAATAAACTAAGGGCCTCGGTCGGGTTTCGAACCCACGTTCTTGAGCTCAGAAGGCAAGCACGCATACCACTGAACTACCGGCGCCCTGACTAGATCTCTAATTGTGAAAAAAAAAACCTAGTTGACTCTGTATTCGAGCTGGGGAAGTAAGTAAGAGGAAGGAAACAGTACTAATGTCCAATTTGACTGCTGCTGACATCTAGCCGGGAGATCCAGAACTATTTAGAATGACATCTAGCCGTGAGATCCTGAACTATTTAGAACAAACAGCGTTACGTTACGGTTTTCCTCGTTGACCCCCAACTCCCAGGCGTCCCATAGAAGCATAGCTTCAAAAATAACAATCCACTGAGTTTAATTTGTTTGTATTGTATTGTATATTGTTCATTTATATTGTATAGGAGAAGTAATCGAGGATAAATGAAAATGAAAATAAATTTTATTATTCTGGGACCGAGGTACCCTAAGAATAAATATATATAGAGTAAATAACCGGAAACAATGAAATATAGTATCAGTATGAAGAAAAAAATAGATAAATAAATAAATTAGTGCTAAATTGGAGAAAAATAGACAATTATAAATATAGATAAACCAAAGATTAACATGAAAAAACATAAAATTAACAGTTTCATTATGAAGAAAAATAAATAAATAAATGAGAATATGTAAAAAAAAATAAAAAAAAATCTATATAACTTAGAAATAAAATAAAATAGATAATGAAAATGGACAGAACATAATACTATGATGGTTGATTATAAAAGAGAAGGGAGGATGCCCAGACAAGGGTTGAAATAAAATAATTTTAGACAGTAGGGGCTAGATAGAGAAGTGTGAGGAGAGAGAAGAAGGGAAAGTTAATCGGTAAGAAATTTGAGAAGTTTTAACCGGAATTTCGTGCTTTCTCCGATTCCAAAAAATAAACATTCTGTCTATGTGTCTGTGAACATGATAAGTCCCGATAGAATGTATTTATTTACACAAAATATCTATATATGTATCCAGAACCCCTTAAGGATGACACCTATGGATTTTCAGGCAAATCAATGAAGAGAAGAAGAGGAAGTTTGGTTTAACACAATAGCTTTAATAACTGGCGATGTAATGAATGTACTGACTCCAAATTTCAAATGTAAATTCAAAACCACATGAGAGGGGTACCTATCAATTTTCAGTGGAAACGGCACAAAGGAATGTGGGGATCAGAGGGGCTCAACTCAATTTTGAAGCCTCAAGTATTGAACATTTTTTTTGGAATTAAAGGGTTAAGTATGAAATTTCGGTGAAATCTCAACATCGAATTTCTGCTTGATTATATAACTTCTTCTATACCTCGTACAGCTGGGGACAAAAATAAATATAAGGGCATACACGTACATAGCTTGTTAGGCACTTACAAGGGTCGTTAGTGACTTAATGGAGTGTTTAGAGGCAAGCTGACCATAAACAATTTATAACCAATATTATGAAGCCACCCTCTTAACTAGCACGAAAATATCAGAATTGAAATTCAAAACTGAAAAATTGGTGGGAGGGATGAAGAATACAAAAAAAAGGGCAACGGTTCAAATACTTTAATAAGTGCCGATGTAATGAACTTATTGGAACAAAATATACAGTAGAACCTCTTTAAGTCGAACCTCGATAAGTCGAAAACCTCAAAACTCGAAAAAAAGTTTTGTTCCTTTCCCTTCAAGCCTCAAAACCTCCATTACTCGAAATCTCATATTTTCCCTCTATAACTCGAAAAAATAAATTGGACCTCTGTATCTCGAACATAATGTTTTATTTTACAATCATTACAACTCGATTATTTGAAACTTATTACCTCTATAGCTCGAAGAAAAATAAGTTACCGACTTTAAGAATTTGCCGACAACTTACACAGAAAACAATTTAGGAGTATACAATAAATAGGATTACCAATTATCTAAAGCAAAAAAAAATTACTGAATTTTTTTAATACCTACATAACCGTAACTTGAATTTTTATTTATTTCACCTCTCTAACTCAAAATTAGCTAGAATGAATCTTAACCTCTACAAGTCGAATCAAGATCCGCCTAAGTCGAAATCCTCCATAAGTCGGAAACTCTATAACTCGAATTTTTTGGCGTCTCCCTTGATGTTCGATTTATAGAGGTTCTACTGTAATATGAGCATTCATGAGCCGCCATAAAGTGGGAGCGAATACGTAATGAATTATTTTGTGCTGGGGAAGTACATAATCTATGATTCACCGACGAAGGTTTTTTTTTTTTTTTTTAAGACGAAACAACAAAAACCTCAATCGTTTTCCCATTTTAGAACAAAGCACATCACTTTCCATGAATAAGTCCGGAAAAAGTACAAATACGATATATAAGGTCCTAGAGAAAGAATTTGTTGTTCGACGAAGCACGGACTGAAGTCTATTTACTGTTCGGGGGAACTTTTCTTGGTTTCTTTTAAGTTTTGCATCTGAAGCAAGAGTTTAGAGGTCTTACTTCTTATTTCTTTCTTCTGTTAGAGGTAACCTGGTAGATCTAGGACTCTTTCTTTCTCTGGTTCAAGAAAGAAACGAACAAAAAGGAATTTCCTTCCCAGACGCTAACACATACTTTAAGAAGTTTCCTACAACTCACGTAGGTAGTATTTTAATGGGAACTATTTAAAAATCGTTTTGTTTTTCCATAACTGGATAGATAAATATTATTGCACTGAAGAATACATGCTTTATAAGAAATGAATTTAATAAAAAAAGACATAAAATTAAAAATTAAAAAAAAACCCAACATAATAAAAAAAAAAAAAACTCGCAAACACACACAGACAAAGGCTTCAAACTTATAACACCCCTCCTTTTTCGTCGGGGGTTAAAAATTAACAAACATCAAAGGAAATTTAAAAGTAACTGCCACCTTGACTCATATTCGTTCTTAACTTTTTTTTTAAATTATTTCCCTTTACTTTTATCATTTATGTTACTCATCCATCAAAATTGTCTTTCAATTCCTTTTTTTTTTATTTATTTACTTATTTATTTTATTTTTTTATTTTTTTTCTGTTCTAATCCTAATAATTAAGATAAATTGTCGTCCCGAGGACCTACCCACTGGGTGGCCTTCCTCTCACATGTCCTTCACGCCAACATATCAATACCATTATAGATGCTGGTTGTTGCATCCTAGCAAGATACAACAGTTGTATCTTTATAAATTTAAATTTATCAAAAAATAAAAAAAAATTATAAAATAAAACATCGTATTACATTGAAAAAAAAAAACCTCACTTTTTTTTAATGTGATCACAAGTAGGTAGGTACATATTTTTCTTCAGGAATGTTACCTTTTGATTTAATTTCACAATTTCTGAAGGTTCATAGCTTAATTAATTAGTTTAAAGATTGTCTACTGTATATCTATTATCACAGGGCATTAGTTGTTAAGCCCTAAAATGGCCGTGTACTGTGATCATCTCCCAAGCCATCTGCGAACTGTGAAGAAGTTTGGAGCTCAGAACTCTAATACTTTCGGAATTATAAAGATGTGGGTTTCTTGGTATCTCGTAAAATTGTGTATGTTCTCGGTTAAATCAACTTAATCTACTTCTTTGAGGAATCATTCACGAGATAACTGCATTTAACCATTTCTTCACTACAGCAGACTATTCCAAGTGATGAAGGCGTTTTCCGAGAAATCAACTATAGAGAGGCAACTTTCACGAGTATTTCACAAAGTATGGTTAATAATTAGGTAAGTGATGGGAAATGATTAGGTAACTAAGGGAAAATCCAAGAAAGGATTAACAATATTCATTTTCATTCACTCCTATAGATTTAGAAGGAATATGATTAATAATGATGCAAACATAATTTATTTATTCCAAAAACTGGATGTACACGATTAATGCAAAAGTAAAAAAGTGCTGCCTTGAAAAGTTACGAATTTAGACTTACCAATTAATTCCTTGTGACCAGAGAAATATAAACGGTGTCTTGAAAAAAGAACTTAGGCCCCGAAGTAGTGATCTCAATTTTCGGCAGATTTCGGTCAAAATCGGATACACGCTCAGAAAATGGTGTATTCAGGGGACCTTGAAACGTGAAAACTCGATCTCAGATTTTTGCACGATTGCAATACTTCCTTATACTAAAAGAAAAAAAAAAAAAGTAAAAATAAAATACAAGAAGTTAGTTTTTTTTTGTTAATTCCTAGTTCTTATCTTGCGCCCACCACTGCAACTTTGTAATTAACTCAAAAGTTAACTTCTCACAAAAGATAATTTGTATTAAAAACTTTCATAAAGAAAGAACTCATTTCAATATTTATGAGCTGTGAAATATAATACAGCTTTTAGCTAATAGTCTTTAAAATATCTCACTTTTTGTTTGCTTCCTTGACTCTTATTACTTCCCCAACTAAACGAAGTATGAGAGAAGTTATATAGTTGAGAAATTCGAAGTTGAGTTTTATCCGGAATTACATATTTTTCAAAAACTTGGATTCCGCGAGATTATTTAAGCAACCCATTTCTTAGAGAAAATTCCAAAGAAAAATATGTAATGTGGCTCCCCCTCCCCGCTCTCAAATTTCATACTGGCATTACTGGATATATATGAAAATAATGTATTGGTATTAGCGGTGTGATGTAAAAAAAATTAAACACATTAAGATTATTAATATATTATAAAATCAATTATTATTTGTATAAAAACAATTGTTAGGAGTGAAGCAACTTAATTACTGAATAAATATACAAAAATGGATTAGTGAACAACCAATGAATGGAAACAAAAGACGACGATCAGCTGTTTCTAATAGTGTGAGAATGTTGTGTTGTGGAAGTGGACAGTCTAGAAAGAGAGATAGGGCGCCAGTAGCTCAGTGGTATGCGTGCTTGTCTTCTGAGCTCAAGATCGTGGCTTCGAAACCCGACCGAGGCCCTTAGTTTATTTTATCTAAGGAGGTAAAATGAACTTAAGCACGCCATCCTTCGGATGGGACGTTAAGCGATGGTCCCGAACCTGTACTATGTCAGGTACTCGTTAAAAACCCCTACCCTAGGTGAATAAAAATTTAGGGTAGGGAAAAATTTAGGACTCCCACAGTAGAGTCGGGCTCATGTCCACCAAAGTGACAAAAGAGCGCTCTAGTAGTAGGCGATATGACCTCGTACTTAAAGCCCGGGCATGAGTCATAAAACCTAAACCTAACCTATAGAGAGAGAGAGTTGTTTTCAGGGTTAAGGTGTAGTAAACCAGTCTGAGTGACAGAAGATGAAGAGGAGATGTAGGAGTGAAAATTATAACCATAAGTAGAAATGAAAAGTATATTTTGGTTCGTTCTCACTAAAGTAGCAGTGGAGTAAATGTAAGACTTAGGTTGGACCCAACTCCGCGGAATCCTCTTATTTCGGAAAACACACTTTTATAAAGCAATCTCAGTAGACCGGAAAAGGTACTTTTTATTTATATATATATATGCCCAAAATATAAAAGAATTATAGACAGTGGCCACTATAAAACAGAAAAAAAGACTGATATAATTTTAAGTAATTAGTTCATAAGATTCCGTTTTGTAAATAATTTTTATTTTTTTATTTTTCATATTAGTTATTAAATGTATAATGTACGAGTAGATTAGTGCTAAATAAATCCAATATATGTTCTCTAATTCTATGCTATTCATTTCCCTATTAACCCAGTAAGATAATTTATACCTTTTAATATTTTTGAAAAGAAACAAGATGGCATCTCTTGAGCATCTTTAGAAGAAATCCAATTGAAATAATTATATTTATTAATTGAATGTTTTTTGAAATACGTGCACTTTTTTCAAAATTGCACGTCTTGAACTTTCTATATTTTTTTCGGGAATTACTGTAAAAATCAAAATTTATCAGAAAACCAGCTATAATTTCTACAGGAAAAATGGTAATTTTATTTAATTATTTATTTATTATTAATTTTATTTTAATGTTATATTTACCCACCGACCCTCTCACATTAACAGCCACATACGCAGATGACACCGCCATTCTAGCCTCTCACACAGATCCACTCACCACTTCACTCATACTACAGCAACACCTCAACAAAATTGAAGTTTGGAGTAAATCTTGGATAATTAAATTTAACACCACAAAATGTCAACACGTAACATTCGCTCTTCGCCGTGGTGACTGCCCCCCAGTATTCATTGAAAACCAGCCATTGCCTCATACCTCCTCCATAAAATTTTTAGGATTTTACCCTCGATAGAAGGCTGACTGGGAACCCTCACACTCGGACGACACGACTCACACTAGACCGGCGACTTAGACTATTGTACAGTATTTTGAATAGGCGTTCTAAATTATCTACTCGACAAAAACTAAATTGTTATACCTATCTTCTCCGACCTCTCTGGACCTATGGCTTACAAATATATGGTACAGCCAAGACTTCGAACATCAAAAGAATACAGGTATTTCAATCCAAGACTCTCCGACTGATCACGCAACGTTAGCAACAAGACTTTACACCGCGACTTGAACATCACACCCATAGACACAACCATTAAACATTTATAGCAACGTTTCTACACCAAAATTTACTTACACACCAATCCGGAAGTTCGCAAAATCTAAAGTACAAATTTACCCCACAATCCCCCAAGAAGATTAAAGAGAGTTTGGCATAGAGATCTCCTGGTATGAAGTGATGCCATGAGGGTTCACCGCTGGGTGTTTTTCCTCTCTCAAGCCTTTCATGTCAATTTATTTTTATTATTTCATTTATTATTTTTTATAATTTCTGTATAGTACATGTCAGCCCAGCCGCTGGTTGTGCATTTTTTGCACAGTTGTGGCTTAAAATAAATAAATGCAAAAAAAAAAAAAAATTATTGTTATTTAAGATTTACATTTTTTTTAAATTATCACAACGGAGAATTTGGAATATAGAGGTCGGAAAACATAAAATCGGTTGAAAACTCCGTACCGAACTTCTATCCGATTACATACTTCATAAAGCGTAAAAAGTGATATAAATATATATTAGCAAATATGAGCATTGTTGCTTCTTTTGGTACTAATATGAGAAGAGAGGGACTTAAAAATGCCCAAATGGACTTCTACAGATGGTGGTAAAGTTGTGGACATAATAAAGAGCTTTGTGTCCAGAATATATCCGTATAATATATTCAACAGTGTCCCATCCCTTGGATGGCTCACCCCCCCAGAAGGGAGACTGGAAGAAGGAACATACATTTCCATACTGGGGTAGAGTGACCCTCTGGACCGTGATGGAACATGAGTGTTGGGCAACGAAAGGCAAGAAGTTGCGACAGACACAGAAACCACTCTCATAGAGACATCAGTAATTGAAGTTCAAACTTTGTTTTGTCTCTTTCCATGGTCATCATGCAAAGTATCTGACGTGACCATTATAAACTTTCATATACCAACCACGTTTTTACAAAGCACTTTCCCCGCCCTTTCCTTCTCCTCAAATTAATTTTAAACTGGCATTACTGAGTATAAGAAATATTTGGCCAAAATTTCGGAAACTATTTATTTTCTTCTTCAGGGCCTTATAATGACTTGAGTGGATGTGAGTGGCGAAGGTGTTGAGAGTTTGTGTCCAGTATAGAGCTATGGTACACCATAATGACTTGAGTAGATGTGTGTGGGGAAGGTGAGAGTTTGTGAATGGTTCACCATAGCTCTATACTAGACAAAAACTATCAACACCTTCACCACACACATCCATTCAAGTCATTATAAGGCCTTGAAGAAGGAAATAAATAGTTTCCGAAACGTTGGCCATGTATTGTGTTTTCATTTACACGACAGAACCTCGAATTCCTTCTACATTGAAAATATACTGTCGACTCTAATAATAATAAACATGTTGACATCAGCAGTTTTCTTTGTTTCGTTGTACATCGTAATTGTGATCTGTAAAAAAGTGGTTGGTGTAAGGAAGTTCTGTTATAGCCATCTTATATTTTTCTTAACTTAATCCTTTTCAATAAAAAAAAATGTCATTGGTAAATCACCGGCAATGTACTTCCCCAAAAATAATTAATCAATTAACTGTTCGATCAGTGTTTGGACGAATAATCAACAGTTGACTTACATAGGGGCTCTTAAATCTTTATAATAAATTTTGGGTCTATACATTCATTACATCGCCAGTTATTAGAGTTTTTGAGTTAAGCCTCTCCCCTAATCCCCACTCTCCTTTTGCCGATTTGGATGAAAATCGATAAATGTTATACTTATGGGTTTCTGGATACACATATAAAATTTCGTTTCGATACATCCATTCCAGCTATACTAGGTAAAGCGGAACTTGTGTAATTACTCTTAAAGTCATGTTTTCCGACCGCCTGATTTGAAAAAAGGAAAAAAAATTGGTTGTCTGTAAAGTCGGTTTACGGCCGGTAGGTTGACGTGACTACGTCATAACATCACAGTAGTATAATACACAAAAGAAGTGGAAGTAACAATAAATGATTGTTGAAATAAAAAAAACAAGAATTCACAAATAACACCAAAGGACAGCGTGCTCGGAATTGAAGATAAATATTTTTTCCATCATATTACTCCAGTTTAAAATAATACTGAATATGACGAGCTTTGAATTATATTTTTAAATGCAATACTTTTCAAGGCACCGAAGGACGGCATGCTCAAAAGTGTAGGTAGGCGATTTTTCCATCATATTACTCCAATCGGACAACATACTCAATATGACGAGCTTTGAGTTATATTTTTAAATGCAATACTTTTCAAGGCACCGAAGGACGGCATGCTCAAAATTGTAGGTAGGCGATTATTCCATCATTATACTTCAGTTTAAAATAATACTGAATACAATGATGATGATGATCATGCTAGGACATGATATGGTAGGCTACACGAATGCAGGGTTCGACATGTTAGATCACGAAAGTGCCTGTTCAAGGTCACGAAATCAGTCTTTAAAAATATAAAAATTGTTACTAGTGGGCTAATTAAAAAAAATATAGGGGCACAGGCGAGGGGTGAGATAAAAATGTAAAGCAGGGTTTAGAGGGAGAGCGGAAACTTATAGAGGTTTAGAGGAAGAGCGGAAACTTATTGAGGTTTAGAGGGGGAGGAGAACTTATTGAGGTTTAGAGGAAGAGCGGAAACTTATTGAGGTTTAGAGTGAGAGCGGAAACTTATTGAGGTTTAGAGTGAGAGCGGAAACTTATTTAGATGGGGAAGTAGATTGGTAGTGATTCAAAGGACAAAAATTGAGATCAAAAAATTAGGGGAGGGGGGGGGGTTATTGAGGTTTAGAGGGAGAGCGGAAACTTATTGAGGTTTAGAGGGAGAGCGGAAACGTATTGGGGTTTAGAGGGAGAGTGGAAACTTATTAAGGTTAGGAGGGAGAGTGGAAACTTATTGAGTTTTAGAGGGAGAGTGTAAACTTATTGAGGTTTAGAGGGAGAGTGTAAACTTATTGAGGTTTAGAGGGAGAGCCTCGAGGGAGAGCCGAACGCTCGAGCCTCGAGCCGAACGCTCGAGCCTCGAGATCATGCCTCTCTCCCTCGCTCGTGTCGCCTTCTCTCTTGGGGAACGTGACATGACGTCACACTTTTTCGAACATGCGGCCCGTCGCATCGATTTATTAGACGTAGTCACGTCAAAAAGTCTCTTTGTATATGTGTTTTCGTGAATACGATAACCCCTGATAATACAAAGGTATTGATAGACACAAAATTCTATATATGTAGGTACCCAGAACTCTCGAAGTATCGACACAAAATTTAGTAGAGGATTCAGAAGCCACTATGTAAGTCAAATATATCGCCCAATAGACGATTGACTTTGGAGGGAGAGCGAAAACTTAATTGATAGTTTCATTCTGGGGAAGTACATAGCCAGTGATTCACATACGACTTTTTTTTTTCATTGAGCCGATTAAAAATTAGTTTAATTACAAAACATACATAGGATAGGATATATTTCTGTTTGCTGGATATAAGGGAGGTTTTCAAATGTCTTCTCCGTATGTCTGATCTTTTATTTTGTGACTAGATTGAAAAAAAAGGTCCACTTCTATTTACCAAGGGCTGAGCTCATATCGTTCTTAGGACCAAGATCCTGGAGAGCTCATAAAGGAATTTTCTGTTCTATTGTGGCCCGCCCCTCACTCTTATTGTAAAGAGATCTTTCTTCCTGCTTCTACAAGAGATCTAAAATTATTTGTGCACTTCAACGTTAAGAAAAAATAATAATAATAACGCTTTATACTTTCTTATATCTGTAGTAAGTATAAGAAAGTATTGTAATGTGTGAAAATCCGAGATATCGTTTTTAACGGATTATAAAAGTTATATATGGAATTTTTGACAAAAAAACACATAAAATGAAGACCAATACTCCGGAAGCTCAACGAGTTTTTTCTTCAATCTATAAGGAATCATAGCGCATAGGTAATTATTATATGAGAAAAGTTTATCGTCGAATTTTCACGAAGTTAAATCTGTACCATTTGAGAAAAAGTAGATAAGTCGATTTGTGTCCAAAAAGGAATAAATACTCTGGGCAACCCATATTGGTGTCTTACACATCGTGTAAAAGTATGCAAGTCGTAATGTCAATGGTATCCCGGAATTTACTTATGGATTTATCTATTTATGCATTTATCTATTTTTATCAAAACCGCGTTCATGCCCTAAAATTGGTTAACGTATTTATCTTGCTTAAAGAAACATTTGCCCAGATGCGGTGAAGAGATAATTACCGTTATGCAGTTCTGAAACGCTTCTTTCATTGGCAAAAACTAGATAAGTACGTGAATAACTAGGTAAGTGATGGTGTAAAATAGACAATTCTTTTGATTTCGGGTGATTAACTAGATAAGTGGGGGTGCAATTTTAGATAAGTCCTAAAAATGTATGATAAAATTACAAAATTAAATATATATGCATTCCATAATAAAATATGGAGAAATTGTTAAATAATGGCGGTTGGAAAAATAATTTATCAAAAAAATTCGATTTACACTGAAAACAGAAAACTTCAAAGCGCTGCCCTGAAAACCTGTGATTTTGGACTTGCCTAGTTTTTCCCAAATGGTACAGAAATTGCTCCAAAAATGAGTTCGGGGTCAAAAGTGACCCCACCCGGTAGTTGATGTTACCAAAAATATAAAAAATAGTAGACAAGATCTTGTTAAAAAAAATTCTGGGAATTAGTTTCTATTGTGTTATGATTCCTAGTATGAAGCTCAGCTGGTTTGAATCACAATAATAAATCCATCCAGATTATAATAAGCCTTAACTTCATGGAAGGCGTCTGTTTCTGCTTGATCTTGGAAGAATGCTCACTGAGCCTCTAATAACAAAAAAGGATGAATGATCCCTCTACCCTAAGCAGACTAACCAGGAAAACAGTTGAGGCAATGAGAAATTGTCTTGAAACTGAAGAAGGTGAAGTGACTCCTGCTGATGAGGCACTAGTGGCATCCCTCAAACGGTCACCATCTTATATGTGCCCGAGACAAAATGACGTAATATGTTTTGTACGATTTGTAAAAGGCATATATGCAAAAGCTATTGTTTAAAAAACATTAATTATATTAATTGTAGCCAAAATGACCAATAAAAAAAGTATTTTTTCGATTTTTTTAAAATAAATTTTTTTTAAGTTTAGACTCAGTTTTTTGGCTTTACCAATATTTTTCTCTTTTCAGAATAGACCAAATGAAGAGTAACAATTATTTTTTGAGAAAATACCAACAATAAAATGGCGCTAGCAGTAAAAATACTAATTGACGTTTTCTTTTTTACCTGGTATTAGGAGGGTTAAGTCGAACACATTCTTTGGTCCCACGTCACGTATTGTAAATATTATCTCAATAAGTCAAATTCGAGCCAAATACCATGAACAATGCGGAAATAGTAGTATAATAGAGAAAACTATTCTTTGTGGATTTCTGTGAATTTCTAGAAATAGTTTTACATGTGGAGCTTTGCCGGATCAAGAGTGGAAGAGTCTACACTACTTAATGAACACAGTTAAAGGCTTTGAGGTTAAGTCTGTAATGCTTTGTGTACAGGCAGTCTTCGTGACCACAAAGGCAAATCATAGAGTTTGCCCAACAATAATTTTGATACCTAGACAAAACAGATTACTGTAAGATGTTGTAAACCTTGGCTACAGGAGGAAGTAGATTAAACAAGGTGTATTAAGGTACAAACCTTGTTATAATAAGGATTATATTTTCAGAATAGCAATTGTGGTGAATAGCTTTATAACATTTTTTTATTTTCCACTGTGATAGTAATATGTTATATGGAAAGTTAATAATAATAATAATAAATTTATTTCCATTAAACCAATACATGGTAATAGGATACGTCAAAATAATTTATAAATTAGATTTATAACTACTTGAGTCTAACACACGTATGACTATAGTAATTACAAAACTATTAAAGAAAGTAAAATGAAATTAATAAAAACTGAACAAAAATAAATACTTTAAATATATATGAGTTTAAAAAAATTAATACATAGATACATTTATAATAAGTGGACACATTTTTCAATTTAATAAAAATTAAGATAACTATTTTTCAAAAAACTCTTCGGAAGTGTCTTTATCCCAACGATGTTTCGTAACGTTCTTACTAGGGATGGGAATCGATTAACTGATTAATCGCGATACTCGATGTTTTGGTAAAATAATTGGTGTTTTTTAATCGATGTCATCTGGGTTTGATTAATCGGACAATCGATGTTATTTAACGATTATTAAATTTTTAATTAAAATTACAACTCATCCGAAAAACAGGAGAAAAAAAAGAAAAATGAATTAATTATAATTCATCCGAAGTGCAACTCGCCTAAAAAAGTGGGAGGAGACTATCGTATCGACTATCGATACAAAACAGTGACTCTGTGATGAACTGGTGATAAGTAAAAAGTAACCTTCTAATAGTTCTACTTCTAATTCTAATTTCTAATAATTTGTGTTTTGTCATTTGTGAGTTGTGATTGACTGATGGTATTAACTTTTGTTTGTGCGTTCGATTAATCGATCATTTATCCAACAATTAATAAGTATATAGATTAATTAGTAGAAAATAATAATCGATGTCATTAATCGATGTTTTATTGGTCGATACCCATCCCTAGTTCTTACGTCCGTTCATCAAGTTCCAATGTGCGAGATATAGAAAAGAAAAATAAAACAACGTAACTATAACAATATATATGTAAAAAATAATAAAATATATATACATTAATCTATTATAAATGTATAAATGAAACAATTTTCAAAAAATTCCAATACCTGTCAATGTAATGAATGTATTGAGATGAAATTTTATATTTAAATTCAAAACTCCACAATTGATTTTTCGCAAAATCGGTAGAAGGGGCGCCAGGAGAGAAGTTCGACTAAAATACCCTAATAACTGCCGATGTAGTGAATGTATCGACACCAAATTTAGTGTAAGGATTCAGAAGCTACTACGTAATTCAAATATTGAGTTTTAGTCGAAACCGTAAATTTTAATGATTGATTAATTTTTGCTGGGGAAGTACATAGCCGATGATTCACCGAAGTTATAAGAAAGTAAAAATGTTTCTACACTAAAAAGATGGTTCTCTCTTTTGAAGATTTCTGCTTAGACTGACTGTAGCCGCCATTTGTTGCTTTAAGGCAGCAAAGCACTAAGTGCCCTTTTTAGTCATCCTGGCCACAATGCAAATTTGGGAAAAGGATTTTCACTCGGGTAAAAGATCGGAATAGATTAATTATTGATGCTAAAGGGAAATTGCATCTACAAAAGTACGAGGTGACAGCCCCGTCCGAGACCAAGTCTGTAGGCGGAGCAACTATAGCGCAGCCGTAGAGACAGTACGATAGGCCTTTGTAACCCTTTAAAGGGCTGCTCTCTGGGCTTGCACAAGGATCACGCGTCGTCACCTCGGCACCCAGCAGCGGCATACCTTGCTACAGCCTCAAATACTCCAGTGTATCCTCAATCTGCAGCGATGGAGAAATGTTTTTGTATTAGGCTGCAAGACACGCCCTGGTTCACGGAGAAAATTATATTCTTGTATATATTCTACTATTCCCTATCACCTAGTGGTGTCTACTATACCCTATCACCTACAGGTGTCTACTATACCCTATCACCTACAGGTGTCCACTATTCCCTATCACCTAGTGGTGTATACTCTACCACCGACTGGCGTCTATTATACCCTATCACTGACTGGCGTCTGTTATTACCTGCTGCAAATAAATAATATAAATGATAGAAGGTAAATTAAAAACAAAATACGTAAAGGGATGGTCCCGAGCCTGTACGATGTCAAGAAGAGACAGAAAGACCCCTTTCCCAAGTGAATAAAAAATTTAGGGTAGGCAAAATTTAGGACTCCCACAGTAGAGTCGGGCTCATGTCCACCAGAGTGACGAAAGAGCTCTCTGGTAGTAGGCGATATGACCTCGTAGTTAAATCCCGGGCATGAGTCATAAAACGTAAACCTAAAAACAAAATAAGTGGACTGTATATAGGTTAACTAATAAATTATAATAATTGAAAAAAGACTAAACTATTCGAAACAAAACAAATTAAATCTAAGAAATGGTAAAATAAATTATACTAAAATGTATGGGGAATGTAGGCGGTCGTAAAGTGAAGACGGCCAGGTGTTGTCTCGTCACAGTGCGGGTGGGCTGAGGGTCCGTCTTATAGGGCTTCTTGACCAATACTTGCAGCAAGGGCTGAGGGCAGATACTGATCGAGGTGGTGATGAGATGTGCAGAGCAAAAGGCTGAGGGCACTTCTATTCAGACAGCAAGGCTGGACTTGACTCGACTGGCCGGTCAGGTTAACTAAACAATAATGGCCGCAGTGACCTCTACTGGACACTATACAAAGTACATACACTTCACTAATGGCGTCATCCCCTCCACACATACCCCGTTGAGAGGGCGCCGGTAGCTCAGTGGTATGCGTGCTTGACTTCTGAGCTCAAGGGCGTGGGTTCGTAACCCGACCGAGGCCCTTAGTTTATTTTATCTGGGAGGTAAAATAAACTTAAGCACGCCGTCTTTCGGATGGGACGTTAAGCGATGGTCCCGAGCCTGTACGATGTCAGGTACTCGTTAAAGACCCCTACCCTAGGTGAATAAAAATTTAGGGTAGGCAAAATTTAGGACTCCCACAGTAGAGTCGGGCTCATGTCCACCAGAGTGACGAAAGAGCGCTCTGGTAGTAGGCGATATGACCTCTTAGTTAAAGCCCGGACATGAGTCATAAAACCTAACCTAACCTAACCATACCCCGTTGTCTTTATAGAGTTTATTTCACTTTCGGCCTTAAGAGTGTCTTTTATACCTTATCACCGACTGGTGTCTACTACTATTCCCAATCACCTAGTGGTGTCTACTATTCCCCCTATTACCGACACAAAATACAGAAAAAAAGTTTTTGCCGCAAGAACATTTTTTCTTACCACAAGAATATTATTCTGCCGCAAGAATATATTTTTCTCCGTGTTGAAACGCCAAAGGTATGCGTAGGATAAAAAAAAAACCTTGAAATCCTCACCCAGCAACATCTTTGACTGTTTACATCTGGTTATTTCTCTCCTTTTCTCCAGGTTTGGTACGCCTCCCTGGATATTCTGAGCACTTACTCTGGCCCCGTGAAGGCTATAAAAACCCTAAAAGTGCCCATTCTAAGGTTAAAATGAAAGTATATTTATTAGATTGTTATATATATATAAAGGTAAGTTATTTTTAAATATTGATTTTCCTCTTTCTAGGTGTGGGGCGCCTCCATTTCCTCCAATTTCGTGTGAATGACATGTTATCGAAGGGAGCCGTGTGACATTCAATCAAGCGGCCATTGATCGGAGCCCGTCTTACATTTGGAGTCATTTCCTACCATGCACAGCTGTGGCGTAGCCAAGACATGAGTCACTTTCTTCGTTCCACAAGATAAAACCAATATTTCCCAAAATATTACTACGTTTCTAAGCGATTTTTTACGTTTCCTGCTGGAAGGAGTATGGAGAAGTTATGTAATCGATCAAAAATTACATGTTTTCGTAGAAATTGCGTTTCCTTTATTCTACTTTTTGACGTGAAAACGCCATTTGCTCGTTAATCACAGTGATGGCCGATCAAACTTTCTTGTGTTACAAAATACCGTCAGATTTCAATCGATACTACGAGACTAATAATGCGATAACAACGGTTGAGGTCACAATAGAGCATGTCTGTACGAGTTTGTTGTGCAGCGTTTGTTTTGCGACTTTATCGGGCTAGTGTGGGCGCCGGCGGATGATTGTTGCGAATTGGCGTTGTGTAAAATCAGAAATTAGTGTAGCGTGATAACGCGTTTAGATGGGACGTTGATTCGGGTGTCATTGTAAAGAGCTTGAGGAGCACTACTAGGACTCAAAGTGAAACAATAAAAATATTCGCCGAAATATATGTAAAAATCGGTATTAAATTGAGAATTGCAAAAAAATTAAAGATGTCTCATATGAATCGTAAATATACGCGGAATTATAGAAAACGCAAATCAGAGGAAAGCTCGCATCAAAAGGAATTTAAAAAACCTAAAAAGTCTAGTGCCGAGCAAATGCAATAGCTACGGCAGCATCGAAAAGAAAATGAAAAATGATTTTATCCCGACGTTTTCACGGAAAATCTACCGCCTGGACCTTGACTACGCTTTAATGTTTTTTTTTTATTTATTTACAAATAGATATTTACAACTGTATAAAACATAAATACAATAAATATGCTTCCAGTGGTGACACTCTCCAGTCACTGAGTTACTGACGCTATTGGCCATTGACGCTTAGGCCGTCGTTGTGGAAGTGTGCTGATCCACCGACCACCTATTTTTTTTAAGATTTAAAACTAAGTTTTTTAGAAAGCCCGATAACATTTGGAAAGTCTTTGAGTGATGGTTTACTGAAGGTCAGGCGATGCGATGGTTGTCCAACCTGCCACCTTTACCTACCATCCAAGGACCTCTTCTTCCTAGACTGGACCCTACCAAATTTCCTTGGAAACGCTAATGGCCACAGCAGCCGATGCGTTAAGAAAAAAAATAAATATATTTGCCTACTTAGTCAGACATTTGAAGGTGTGTCATGTTTTCCGAACTTTAAAAAAAAAAAAATTCATTATATATATAAAAAAATTCATTATATATATAAAAAAATTCAAAAATGAATATCGGACATTAATTCTCAAAAAGGCCATTTAGAGGGAAGGAGGGTAGAGGGGGGAATTATACTGTCAGTGATACGAGGAATTTTTTATTAAATATATTTCTGAAAATAGCCAACGTTATATTGGTCTGGCTTTGAGTAAAATGTAAAGTGCTCGCTTTTTTCGTCTGTGTCTAAAGAACATTTTACAGGGAAAATAAATAAAATAAAAAATGCAAAAAGTACGAGGGTGGTATTGATTTAATCCCGAACTAGCAGCGAATCTCTTTGATCAGTTCTCTTTGATCTGCAGCAATGCTTACGATTTTTGTAATCCTTTCATTATTGAGCTAATGTAATGAAAATGATATCAAACTCGTAAGAGCTAGAACTCATTCCATTTGGGAAGCCTTAACCCCCACTCCCAACCGTTCAAACATCTGAGAGCCCACAAAGGCTTGAGATGCCACATACCCTTAAGGTGATACATACCCTTGAGGCGCCATATATTCTTGAAATGCTACATATCCTTAAAGTCTCACATATCCTTGAAGTCCCACATAATATTGAGATGCCACATACCCTTGAGATGTTACATACCCTTGAGACTCTCGGCGGAGCTGTAAGCTAGAGAGCGCGTCCCCAGGTGGCGGATAGGGGAATGCCCGGCAGTTATCTAAGGATGACATCCTGGATTCGAGAATCTTAGGATGCTGCAGGGTAGGAAGGAAATAATATACTTCCCGCGGACCAAACAGGAAAAAAGATGCAATGCAAACGCGAACTGGAAATAATACCCCAGGTGGCAGGCCGGTTTTACCGGAAAATCCACCCTCTTCGGAGGTTGACCCCACGGATTCTGGGGAGGGTCAAACATTGCAAGAAGACAAGGAGATGGAACATACGGGCCTAACAGTGCCTAAGAAGCCAGAGGATAAGGGACAGCAAGCGTTTGAGTGGCTAGGACTCAAAATAGATGTGCTGACTAAGTTCTTAGCAGGAAAAAAGAACATCCATAAGGAGATCCATACTGAGGCAAAGGCTGTAAAAAGCGCTTATGCCAGGGTTAATTATGCAGAAGTTACTAAAGCCAAGGATGGAGTGAAGGAACAGCAACCTCCAGGGACACCTAGGGGGACGCAGACATCTCCAATCTTCAAGGCGGCTGCTCCTGCTGGATTGGGAACTCCGTCAGAAAAAACGAAGAGGAAGAAAGACAGCTCAGAACTAAGGGATGTCACTGCCAAGAGGAAGAAGGAGAAGGACTCAAGAAACTCTCCTAAACCGGGAGAAAAACCAGAGACCCAGTCCTCTGTCCGGCCGCCGGAAGAGCAATGGCAGAATGTTGACAGGAAGAAGCCGAGGAAAATCCCAAAGCCTCCGAAGCAGCGACCGAAGCCAACACTCAGTGGAGCGATTATCATCCAGAAGAAGGGCAGCCTGTCGTATGCGGAAATCCTAAGTAAAGTCAAAAAAGACCCTAACTTGGAAGAGTTGGGGAACAAAGTACATAGGATCAGGAAAACCATGTCCGGAGACCTGATCCTCATACTAGATAAGTCCGCTACTGAGCAAACTGCCTACTTTACATCATCTATTGGAGCGGCTCTAGGTGAGGACACGAAAGTAGGTAGCCGGGTACACCACATTGAAGTGGAAATCAAAGATTTGGATGAAGCTTCAACAAAAGAAGACATCCTAGAGGCTCTAACCAAGCACTTCAAGGACGTAAACGGGATAGTGCTCGACTCGATCAAATCTATTAGAAAAGCTTACGGGGGCACTCAAACTGCAGTGGCCAACCTCCCAGCCGAGATCGCCAGAAAGGCTGTCGAAGATGCTAAAATCCGCATTGGTTGGGTAAACTGTCGTATTAGAGAAAAAACGCGCCTCACGAAATGTTACAAGTGCTGGCATTTTGGACACCTATCACGGAACTGTAAAAGCGAAGTTGATAGGGCTCAGGATTGCTTCAAGTGCGGGAAAAATGGTCACAAGGCGGACATATGCACTAACAATCCTTGTTGTGTACTTTGCCTGGAGAAAGATAACAAGGTAAAGAAAGATCATGTAGCTGGTAGTAGGAAATGCCCACTATTCGCCGAAGCAATGCGGACAGCGACGAAAAGAAAATGAGGATCCTACAACTCAACCTCAATCATTGTGAAGCTGCGCAAGATCTATTGTGGCAGACAGTACGCGAAAAGAATATCGACATAGCTATACTCTCTGAAAAATGTCGATAGCCAACCCTGGGCAGCAGATAACACTAGCTGGGCGGCAGTTTGGTCGTGCCGAGGGCGACCTTTCCAGGAGACAATAAAGAGACTAGAGTCTGGCTTCGTGCGGGTGAAGATGGATGGTATCCACTTCTATAGCTGCTACGCTTCTCCCAATGCAAAGATTGAGGAATTCGAAGACTTTCTGGACCGGTTGGTCGATGATGCCAGGGGGCACAGTCCGCTGGCGATCGCCGGAGACTTCAATGCATGGGCTGAGGATTGGGGCAGCGTAGAAACGAATACTAGAGGGCAGGCACTCTTGGAGGCTTTTGCTTCTTTGGATGTAGTGCTACTCAACAAAGGTGACGAGTTCACATTCCGCAGGGGAAATACAGGGTCCATAGTTGACCTGACTTTCGTCAGCGGTCGACTAGTCAATAGCAATACGGAATGGGAAGTGAGCGAATGCTACACAAATAGCGATCACCAGGCAATTCTGTGGCAGGTATCATGCGAGCCAAAAAATAGAGCACCAGGCAGCCGAATGATAGCAGGATGGAAGGCAAAGGCATTTGACGAAGAAGCTTTTCGTTTTGTAATGACGGATAACACCAGCCAAAAAAGCATAGCGGAAGCGAAACATGTCATGGAGTGTGTGAAAAGAGCCTGCGATGCTTCAATGCCTAGGAATCAAAGGAACTATAAACATCCTCCCGTCTACTGGTGGAATAATGGCATTGCTCAACTCCGGAAGGAGTGCAATAGAGCTAGGAGGTTATATCAACGAGCACGTGGTAGAGATAATCGCACAGAGCTGCAACTAAAATACAAACTGGCGCGAACAACATTGAAGCTTGCCATAAGGTCCAGCAAGCAGCAATGCTGGAAAGAATTGTGTAATGAAGTTGACAGGGATCCATGGGGAACACCGTATAAAACGGTCATGAAAAGGCTGAAGAGCTTCCCTATGCCCATGCCGACCTGTCCTACGCTCTTGAGGAAAATTGTGAAGACGTTGTTCCCTCAACAACTGAAACAAGAGCTCCGAAGCGAAGAAGTGGCTGTGTGCGAGTTTATCCCTCCGATAACCCCTGATGAACTGAGGAAGGCTAGTGAAAGACCGAGAACAGGCAAGGCCCCTTGACTAGACGGTATTCCAAATATAGCGCTAAAAACTGCTATTAGTGCTAAGCCGGATATGTTCTTAGAGATGTACAACGCATGCCTCAGGGAGGGAGTATTCCCAGAACCATGGAAGAGGCAGAGACTAGTGCTCATTCCCAAGGGGAAAAGGCCTCCAGACGAGCCATCGTCATACCGCCCTCTCTGCATGTTGGATAGTGCTGGCAAAGTCCTGGAGCGAATCCTATTGGACAGACTTGAGGAAACCATAGGCGACGGACTCTCTGAGAACCAGTACGGTTTTAGGAAGGCTCGATCGACGCTGAACGCAGTGGATTCGGTGACAAACATCGCTAAGGAAGCGATCTCTGGCAAACGATGGAAAGGCGGTAGCAATCACTACTGCCTTGTAGCTACACTGGACGTCAAGGAATGCCTTTAATTCAGCCAGATGGGACTGCATCTGGAAAGAACTAGGGAGACATAGCGTGCCACGTTACCTCAAGAAGATAATCGCCGATTACTTCCATAACAGGGTGCTAATTTATGAGACGCAGAATGGACTCGAAAAGTATAATGTGACGGGCGGCGTTCCCCAGGGATCGGTACTCGGACCATTCATGTGGAACGTGATGTACGATCTCTTATTGAGAGTGCCGCTACCAGCGAACGTTAAGCTAGTGGCGTTTGCAGATGACGTGGCAGTCGTCATTACTGATAAGACCCTGGACGAAGTAAATAGCGACTTCGAGTATGTCATGGTACTCATCCATGACTGGATGAAGTCAGTAGGCCTACAACTGGCAGAACATAAGACGGAGACAGCGTTGATAACGAGCAGGAAAAAGAGGGAGACCATCACCCTTGAGGTTGGTGACCATGCCATCCCGTCACAACCTTACATCCGCTACCTCGGTATTATGTTGGATGCAAGGCTATCCTTCAAGTATCACATCGAGCAAACCAGCAAAAAGGCCGCGAACATCAATGCAGCACTGTCCCGGATAATGCCTAACGCGGGTGGACCAAGACAAGTAGCGAGAAGGTTGCTGGCTTTAGTTACCTCCTCAGTACTGCTCTACGGTGCTCCAATCTGGTCAGAAGCCCTTAAGGTGGCAACGTACCGAAGCAAGATGGCGGCTGTGCATCGGATAGCTGCAATAAGAGTGACGGCCGCATTTCGCACCGTGTCCGGTGATGCTGTGTGCGTCATAGCTGGAATGCCCCCGATAGACATCACTGCGGAAGAGCCCCAGAGGCTTTATCTGCGACGCACGACCGATCAAGCAGAAAAAATACAGATCCGAGAGGAAGAAAGGAAGACCAGCCTGCAACAGTGGCAAACAAGGTGGAAAAATTCACCGAATGGCAGGTGGACCCGCCGATTAATATTGAATATTGAGAAGTGGGTAAACCGGCCCCATGGTGAAGTAGGGTACTACCTGACCCAACTTCTGTCTGGGCACGGGTGTTTCCGGGCATACCTGTTCAGATTTAAACGAGTAGAAGACCCGGACTGTCCACACTGCTGCGGAGCAAAGGAAGATGTTGAGCACATATTCTTCCAGTGTGCTCGCTTCAGCGAGGAGCGTCATGAGCTCGAAAGAGTTCTAGGTGAGCCGCTCACGCCGGAGACCCTAGTGAGCTGCATGCTGGAGTCGCAGGAGAAGTGAACTGCGGTCGGCGGGTATGCTGCGGAAGTCCTCAGGAAGCTCCGAGAGATGGAGAAGCGTGGAATTGAGTAATGCTTAGTTGTCTTTGAGGGAGAGCGTCAGCTAGAGCCTCCCCCGTGAAGTAATGCGTGATGGCGGTTCCACGGGGATAATGAGGTAGGAGAGGATACAGGGAGGTGTTTTTTAGTGAGTAGTCCCAATGAGGGAGACTCTCACACTGTCCAGTGACTACTGTCATCTTGTCATATGTTCGCCTATCAAAGGTTTTTCACCTCCCTCCACACAAAAAAAAAAAAAAAAACCTTGAGATGCCACATACCCTTGAGATGTTACATACCCTTGAGATGCTACATATTTTCTTGAGATGTTGAGGTGCCACATACCCTCGAGGTGCCACATAATATTTAGATGCCACATATCTTTGAGGTCTCACATACCCTTGAGATGATACATACCCTTGAGATGCTACATATTTTCTGGAGATGCCACATACCCTTGAGATACCACATACTCTTGAGGTGTTACATACCCTTGAGATGCTACATATTTTCTTGAGATGTTGAGGTGCCACATACCCTCGAGGTGCCACATAATATTTAGATGCCACATATCTTTGAGGTCTCACATACCCTTGAGATGATACATACCCTTGAGATGCTACATATTTTCTGGAGATGCCACATACCCTTGAGATACCACATACTCTTGAGGTGTTACATACCCTTGAGATGCTACATATTTTCTTGAGATGTTGAGGTGCCACATATCTTTGAGGTCTCACATACCTTTGAGATGCCACATATCTTTGAGGTCTCACATACCTTTGAGATGCTACATACCCTTGAGGTGCCATTATATTCTTGAGATGCCACATATCCTTGAGGTCTCACATACCCTTAAGATTCTACATACCCTTGAGGCGCCATATATTCTTGAAATGCCACATATCCTTAAAGTCTCACATATCCTTGAAGTCTTACATAACCTTGAGATTCTACATACCCTTGAAGTGTCATATATTCTGGAGATGCTTCGGCCGATTTGGTTAAAATCATCCATATAGAGTTCAACTCACACATATAAAATTTCGTGTTAATACATCCATTATATCAGCATTTATTACACTTTTTGTGATAAGCCTCTCCTAAACCCCCATTCTTCTTTGTCCGATTTAGCTGAAGATCAAAAGGTGTCGTTCTAGAAGTGTTCTGGATGCACATAAAATATTTCGTGTTGAGACGTTCATTCTATCGGGACATATCGTGAGACAGACACACAAATTTTGTTTTTTTCATTTTTGGAATCAGGAGGTCGGAAAACAACAGATTCCGTTGAAAACTAGGCATCGAATTTTTCATAACGCTGGGGAGAAATGTGATATTTATTCTTTTTTTATAACTGAACTCACATTGAATTTGGGCCAAACTGTAGTCTGTCGAATTTCTTTGCAAACATCAAACGCGAAACTTTTGCTATCCCAGCCATAGTGATTATTATACATTGGTGTGAATAGGTCTTGTGAGTTTCTGTACAATATTTAATTACGAGTGAGTTTAAGGTTTTAACGTTGTTGTGCCACACTGTTAGCCAGCATTTTGTGAGAGACTTGTAATAAAACACTCGACCTGGATTGTTCAACAAATGTTACAGACAAACTCCACACAATGAGGTGCTCATAGTCAGTCCAACCAGTCCCCCCTTCATGTAAAACTTTAAATTACATCACATAAATTTCAAATGCCTTCATGTGTGTTCTGGGCCCCCCCACTGTACAATAAACAAACTCAACTTATGTCAACTATCTAAAAGATTTATTTTTCATTGAAACAATTAAATCTTTATAATATTAAAACATTTATTATTATTATGTATTTATTTATTTATAAATAAAATACACATATACAAATAATTAAAAAATCAAAAATCTTATATCAAAGACGACCTCTTGGTTAGATGACCGTCAGAGTGTAGTCATAATTTACAAATAAAGAAAAAATGAAGTACATCTATCACTTAGCGTTTAAGTATAAAACAACAAAATACAATTACATCAACATGTTTAAACAAACAAGTTTGTTTAAAAATCAAATTATATCTTCGTCTAAGTACATAATAAATTTTATTTACAAACAAGAAAGGATCTTATCAATATAAATATATATCTTTGACCTTTAAAATTCAAATCAAAATAATCATAATATTCGGTATAATAATATTAATTTTAGATATTAATTGTGAATCATCAAATTTGAGCCTACTTCACTGTTCTTTTCACTCCCACATCTCCTCTATATCTTCTCTCACTCAGACTGGTTTACTACACCTTAACCCTGAAAACAACTCTCTCTCTAGACTGTCCACCTCCAGATCTCTCCTTAGACTGTTTCACACTATTTGAACAGCTGATTGTCGTATTTTGTTCTCCATTCATTGGTTGTTCACATTTCGTTCTTTAAAAAAATGCGACTAGTACATATTTGTATATTTATTCACTATTTAAGTTACTTTCAACAGCTGTTTTTATAAAAATAATAATAATTGATTTTTTAATATATTAATAATTTTAATGTGTGGAAATTTTTTACATCACAGATGTATTCCTCAGGATTTTTAAATTTTCAATTTCCTTTTTAAAAAACACTTTGGGTTTTGAACGAAAAAAAACTACGGTCGCTAGCCAATTAGAAAGTTGTTGAGACTCCAGAAGGGATGGTTATTTGAAGGGGGTTATGTCGGGGAATACGAAGGGGTAGTTATAATTTCCTACCCCAAGTAGTCTAGGTTTTGTATGATCTCTCTTGTAACATGAGCTCTCGCATTGTCCTCGTGAAATCCGCGCCTATTGACCAGAGAAGAAGTTTTTTTTTCCCCATGGTTGGTTTCAAACTGTCAAGTTGTTCGCAGTAGACCTCTTTCCTCAAGTGTCATAGAATAATGAAGATAGTCAGTTATTGTGACTCATGTCCGGGCTTTAACTTCGAGGTCACGTCGCACATAGGTTGATTTAAAGGATTTAGTCGGCCAAAAGTCAAATTTTAAAAGTGACGTTAAAAATACCAAAATAATCCCATAGCCAAAGGAATGTCTAAGTAACAATAATTTACCATCCCCACTCGAGAATCTTTTACCGTGCACGCGCGCAAGGTAGTTAAACCTGCTGTTCTCATTGCTTACATATCATTGTATCAACGCTCTCAGTGTTAACATTTGACCCTAGAGAAATTTTGTGTTTTCCCTCTAATCTTTTGAAGTGATTGTGATGGATTCGAATAATTCAGGAAAAAATCAATATTTCTTGATATGTTTAAACGATTTTTAACGTTGTTTTATATTAGGTTAGGTTAGGTTTTATGACTCATGCCCGGGCTTTAACAACGAGGGCATATCGCCTACTACCAAAGCGCTCTTTCGTCACTCTGGTGGACATGAGCCCGACTCTACTGTGGGAGTCCTAAATTTTGCCTACCCTAAATTTTTATTCACCTAGGGTAGGGGTCTTTAACGAGTACCTGACATCGTACAGGCTCGGGACCATCGCTTAACGTCCCATCCGAAGGACAGCGTGCTTAAGTTTATTTTACCTCCCAGGTAAAATAAACTCTATGAGTTTTATATTATTTGTAGAACTATAAAAAAAGGTTGTTTTTTAAATGGAATTGTTACTTAATTTTCATGTTTATAAGACATTTTGTTATATTATCGCCTCCTCTCGGGTAATGCTTGTTATTGTATTGCATACTTTATATATTAGGCTAATTATTGACCTACTATTCGAGTGCGGATAGCTGCAGATAACCAAGTTATACATTTTTTTATGGATGACATCACAAAATTAAATTAAATCAACTTTCGTTTCGTAGGTGCGATTTTCTTGGTTTTAGGAACACCTGGTACTTCGGGTACAAAAGTAGTGAGCCGTAAATATCTTTACGATCAAATGCAACAGAAAGATTTGCCTAATTTGGATGAAAAAATGAAATATTTGGAAAATCACCTGTTATCCTGTTATGGATTCGATTGTTCGAAAGCGTTTTGCATCTGGCGTACACACTGCCAGTAAAAAAGTCTTGAGAGGAGAGAACTGACTATGAAAAGAATTTCGAAGTGCTTACGAAAAAATATATTATTTTTTATACATATAATTTTTTTTTTTTTTCAAGATTCTGTCTTTTATTTCTAATTTTTTTCACTTTTTATCGGGGAAAATATGCTAATTTTACAAAGGGCAATACTTTACAATAAGATACATGATTTAAAGTCAAAATATACTGTAAAATAATTTTGACCGCCTAAATCCTTTAAATCAACCTATGTGCGTCGCCTATGGCCGACTCTACACTGGGAGTTCTACATTATGTTTACCCAGAGCTTAGTTACCTAGGGTAATGGTCTTTAGCGAGTACCTGACATCGTACAGGCTCAGGACCATCCGAAGGACGGCATGCTCAAGGTATTTCTGTCTCTCAGATAAGCACTCTACCTTTGAGCCACTGGCGCCCTTTGCCCTATGTTCCTTGATGATGGAACAAACAATCTAACAAACAGATAACACCTTTACAAGAGATATGGCTAATATGCATCGTACATAGACCAAAAAATTTTAAAAAAATCATAAAATATAAAGGCAACAAAGATTTAAATAAATATAATTACTTTAAATTATTAAAAGTAACAGAAAAAATAAAAAAAATAAAATAATAACTATACCTGATAAAATAAATATTTTATTAAATTTATGTGATATGTTATGTGATGTTTTGTTATGTACCAAACATGTTGAAAACAATTTCAAATATGTAGTTCTGGAGTTCAATACAGTTCTGTCAAAAAGTTTTCGTTCCTGTGTCAATGTGTCAGTCTAAAATAAAACATTTGATCTCATAATAATAATCTAAGGCGGGAAATTGGTTGAGGTATCTTGTTGTCCTCTGCCAACGATGGAGATCGATGGGAGAGTCTTACCTTAGTATATATTCTGATTCGAGATACTAGTTTTACACAAGACAAGACTAGAATATTTATTTTTCCTATACAACAAGGTGTGATGGAAGACCGCGGACAAGAGAGAACTAAGGGATATTTTGGCGTTGAACCAATTCTACGGTCACTACACAATGGGCAAACAAAATGAGACCAACAACAATCTCAATCAGAAAGACAGGAGGCTCGTGATCAAAAAGGTCGCGGGGAAGCCACAGGGAGAAGGCTCGATTCGGAATGTGAACCTGTTGAACTTACTTCTTCGTTATTATGACAAGCCTGAGCTTTAACTAGTCAGTCATATCGCCTACTACCAGAAAACTCTGTCGTCACTCTGGTGAACGTGAGCCCGACTCTACTATGATAGTCCTAAATGTTGTTGTAGAATAGGGGACTTTAACTACCTGAAATAGTACAAACTCGAGGCAATCGCTTAAAGTTCTATCCGAAGGACGGCGTGCTTAAGTTTATTTTACATTCCAGATAAAATAAACTAAGGGCCTCGGTCGGGTTTCGAACCCACGTTCTTGAGCTCAGAAGACAAGCACGCATACCACTGAGCTATTGGGTGCGCCTTTCATTGTAGCAATATCACCCAGTCAGCGTTAGAAAAAACAAGGGATTACTGAGGGACTGGGATTAGCCATCGGCGGAACTATTGCGCCGATCGTCTCTAGCCCATCTTACAGTGCCTGCTTCTGCTCCCGTCAAGAGACGACGAATCGGCAGAACATCGGATAGTCTGTTTCCGTCACCATCTGCCGTAGATGCAGTCCCAAATACGATCTTGTCCCATGAATCAACTCCACCCTAGCTTGGTCGTATAGCGGACATTCGAGGACTATAGTATAAGCAACTATTGTAATCTTTCGAAAATCCAAAATCGAGGTTTCAACTGATTCTCACGTTTCAAGGTCCCCTGAACACGTTTTGACCATTTTTAATTACATTTTACAAAATACAGTTTAGATTTACGACCTAATCAAAAATCGTTTCGGGGAATAGTTGTAGAGAATACTCAAATACATCATTTATATAATAAACTATTTTTTATATGTTGTCCGGTTTTTGAGATACTTGTCCAAAACCATATTGAAATGTAGTTTTTTAGACGTTTCCTTGATTTACCCGAAAACGGTTAGTCTTATCAAAAAATTGAATCTTACCAAAATTGTTCCTCACAAAAGTTCTAATCGAACATAGTCCTCAAATGTGGGGTGGAATTAACAGGACAAAAGTTACAGTGCCCCGAAGAATGTAAACTGATAGTACGAAACCCTTATAATGATTTTCTGACATAACTTTCTAAGGGCTACTTTATATTGAGAATTGCAAAGCACAGACTTATCTAGAGATCAAGGTAGGTCTTTAGGGCTTACTTCCGTTTACTATACAAGCGGTCCTTAACTTCTTTTATCACAATGGGAGAGATCCTTTCTGCTTTCGGTCTTTGAGTATAGGCAATCAACAAAGCCACATATCCCGCTTCATCCTGAGTTTATTTTAATACTACTTACTTCACCAGCAGCTATACGAAGTAGAGAAGAAGTTACGCCTCCTCATTCCAAAAATTAAAAATTAAAGTGTATAAGACGATAACTCCCGATAGAATAAATGTATCAACAGATAATGTAATATCTAGAACCGTCTGAGGATGCATATATATTTTTTCATATATAGTAGGTATATATGTTTATTTTATCTGGGTGGGGAAAAAAACTTAAGCATGCTGTCCTTTGGATGTTGAAGACCCCTACCCTAGATAAATAAAAATTTAGGGTAAGCAAAATTTAGGACTCTTATAGTAGAGTCGGACACATGTTCAGAGCGCTCTGGTAGCAGGTGATATGACCTTGTAGTTAAAGTAGGCAAAGTTCATGAGTCGTACTAACTATATATTCTCACAATGGTTTATATTTTGTGAAATTATTACGGTATGTCCATAATGGTCTGAGTAAGTAACTGTAACAGTAACGGTTCAGCTTGTTTCGTGTGAGACGTGTGTGTGGGTTTCATGTCATTCTTCGATCTTATTTCAGTCCTAAGTATCTTACAGTATTAGTTTGAGGGAGGGGCTTGTAGATAAAAACGGCGGGACATGTTTCTCATCGAAGTGTAAATGTGATGTGCGGTGATTTTTCTGTATTAAGTTTTATTTTCCACGTGTTGCACCAGTTTTCGATTAGAATGAGATGGTGTTGTAGTGTAAATGAGGCGTGTATGTGAAGTTCAGCAGCAGAACGGAAATAATCTTTAATATTAAAAAATATGGATGGTCTAACATAGATCCAGATCATTTTATGAACAAGCAACGTATAATCTGATCGCATTTTTCTATATTTATTCCCTTTTTCATCGCTTTTTTTTCTCTCTCTCCCGTTTCTAGGAAATATAAAGTGTGAATCGAGCCGTAAACTGAGGCGAACACAGATAGATTTGTATTTTTTCCGTACAATTGGAAGATATAACCAGCCCCACAAGTCTCTCAATTGGACCACATTAGTCCTGAAATGGAGTTTGACAATTGGTGTTCAGGGACCTGGTTCTCGCCTATTTTCCTGGATTCCCCCCCCTACTTTTGGTTGTCTGGTTGTTACCAGGGACCTGGTAGAGAACTGTTCCATTTTCCAGCCTCCAGCCTCCTTCCTGGTCATTATCCCAGACCTGGTGGCTCCCAGGAGAATAAAGAAGGAACGATAGGGGATCTATGGACCTACAACCCTCTGAGCTCAGGCTTTTCCATTGAAAACACACTCTCTTCTACTCTCTGGACCATGAATATTTCACTTTTCCCATCTCTAAAACTGTCTTATTGAAATTTTCGGACAGTAAATATGTTGCAATGTTCCTCTATTTCGTGAAAATGAATGCTCAGAAAAGAAATGTTTTGAAGTGTAACTTCGTTACTTATTTATAACAGGACGTTTTGAGGTAGATGCAGAGTTTTCTCCCTCCAAAACGCAAACGAAAAATCGTAACATTCTTGACGCCCACTGAGCAGATTGTGCATACTTGTTGAAGCGATAGTCTCGAGAATATGCGAAGTCTGTTCAAAAATACGCGGACAAACGTCATAAAACAAAATATACTTTATATATAAGTTACATGTCTGGGTCCCCTTCAAAGTACTCTCCTCCCCAACGCACACACTTATCCCAACGGTGTTTTAACTTGTTGAAACAGTCCTGGTACGCTCCTTCAGCTGCTTCGTCGCATTTGTCTTAATTTCGGGGATCGTCTCAAATATTCTTCCTTTCAAGGGTTTTTTGAGTTTGGGGAACATGAAAAAGCCACAAGGAGCAAGGTGAGGGGTGGGGTGATCAAGTGTTTGGCGAAAAACTCACGAGTTCTGAGGGCTGAATGGGCTGGAGCGTTGTCATGATGGAAAAACCAGTCGTCACTCTTCCACATTTCTGGACTTCTGCGACGAATTGCGTCCCTCAGACGTTTCAGAAATTCAATGTACTAAGTCTGAGGAGGTACTCGTGGTGAACAACAACCTTAGTGTACGATGTCAAGTACTCGTTAAAGACCCTAAGTGAATAAAAATTTAGGACTCACATAGTAGAGTCGGGCTCATGTCCACCAGAGTGACGAAAGAGCACTCTGGTAGTAGGCGATATGACCACGTAGCTAAAAACCATACTACATTTCTCTACATCCTAAAAATTAACCGTGTATCACCGGCAATGTACTTCCCCAGAACGAATTAATTAATTAATTTTTCACTTCCCGTCCAAAACCAGTCGACCGTTTACGCTAATATTCAACAGTTGAAGTCGAGTATATACATAGAGACCGCTAAATCCTCATACTAAATTTTGTGTCAATAAATTGACAAAATCGGCAATTATTAGATTTTTCAATATGAAGATGGCTGATGTAGTGAGAAGAGATTATTTCACAGGATGTCAAATATAAGATAGTCTGACCTCTCACAGATTTTTATTGGTAGTAATAGCTAGCCGGCTTTCAAGGTTTCCCTCATCATCAGGCAGTCTAAAAAAAATTAAAAATTTTTGAATAAAACTAAATAATATAATAAAAATAAATAAATAACAATCTAAAACATTAACAATTTAAAATATCATGGATGGGGACAGACGAGTTATCCCTGTCCACCATCTGAGTCACAACTCTAAATTGTTAATGTTTTAGATTGTTATTTATTTATTTTTATTATATTATTTAGTTTTATTCAAAAATTTTTAATTTTTTTATCAGACTGCCTGATGATGACGGAAACCTCAAAAGCCGGCTAGCTATTACTACCAATAAAAATCTGTGAGAGGTCAGACTATCTTATATTTGACATTCTGTGAAATTAGATTTTAGTTTCCCCTTCCCTTTGGTCGATTTGGTGTCGTCATTAGAAGGTTCTGGAAACGCATATAAAATTTCATGTTGATACATTCATTCTATCGGGAGTTATCGTGTCACATACGAGACATACCGACAGACAGAACGGCTTTTTTCTTCATATTTGGAGTCTAGAGGTCGGAAAACATGAATTTCCATTGAAAATTGAACATCGAATTTTTCACCGATTACATAACTTCCCCTATACTTCATATAACCGAGGAAGTAATACATGTTTTTAAAAAAAAATACGATCTAATAAAAGCCACTTTAATGGCACATGAATCAGTTCAACTCGAGCCAACTTCATACAAGTTCCTCTCAAATGGGAGTTTTCGCGAAAACTATTTCCTGTATAGTTCTCGCTTGATTTATTTTCTCTGAACAATTTTATCAGTGGTGGGATACTGCTGATTTAGTAGTGGGGATTTATCTGACCGTAAGAAAAGAGGAAAAAGTTGAAAATGTAATTTTCATGAGAGAAGATTGGCCAGAGAGAAAATTCATAGTATATTATTTTCCAAAGGAAAACCCTTGTCAAGATCCAGAAAGAAATGAGTGGAAATGGTCCCTACTCGCAAACTCTCAGAATTTCTTTAACCCTTTTTTACGGATAAATTCACTGAAGAGATAATGAAGAAAAATATTATTTCTATTTTTTATAATACCTGACAGAAGAGTCAGAGTGTAGTCGTCATAATTTACAAATAAAGAAGAAATTAAGTTACATCTATCATTTAGCGGTCAAGTATAGAACAACAAAATACAATTACAACTTGTTTAAGATACTAAATAGCCTAGTTATAAATGTTATAAAATGATAATAAAAATTAATACGACTTAAAAAAGTGCTTGCTTACTGTGATCTCGACAAGATCTCGGGTTCGAATCCTGGCCGAGCCTTCTTTTTTATCTGGGAGGTGAAAGAACCTTGCGCACGCCGCATAGTGTGAAATTTATGAGTTTTGATTTTCAAAATTTGAGCCCCCACTCAATTTTTGATCAATTTCGATGAAACTAGGTGTAAAATATTTGTGAAAGCTGGATTTTTATCAGATAACTGTGGCTTTCACAATCAAGGTATTATATGCCAGTGGCAAAAATAGACAATATATTGAATTTGGACCACTTTAGGCCAAAATTACAACATTAGGACCACTTTTGGCTAAAATAAATATTGAATTCGTAATCAGCGACACAAAATCATTCATTTAAGTTGTAAAAATCCGTTAACAAAAACTTAGACAAAAAATATTTTAAATTCTTATAATTTTCGTGGGGTTTCGGCAGCTATCAATTGGCATATAATACCTTGATTGTGAAACCCGCAGTTACCTGGTAAAAAGCCAGCTTTCACAAATATTTTGCACCAAGTTTCATCCAAATTGATCAAACATTGAGTGGGGGCTCGATAAATAATACTCGATAAATTTCACACTGTGCGCCGTTGGTCCCGAGCCTAAAACCATCTTGAAATGTAATTTTGAAACACTTATTTTTAGACGTTTCCTTGATTTAACCGAAAGCGGTTAGTCCTACAGAAAATTTGATTCCTACCAAAATTGTTCCTCATAAAATTTTCATTCGCTGAAAAGTATTGTAATGAGATAGGATCATCTCAAATTTGAGGTAGGATCAATTCGACAAAAGTTATAGCCCCGCGAACAATGTAAACTAGATGTATATAAGGAATCGTAACTCATAGCAACGAACTTTAAAATATGGTTTATGTATTGGTAGTGATACCAACTCTCTTCCCGTGACATTCTCACACGTGCCGAGAACCAGTATAAAAACTTCCCCAATTTAACATGATTGGCCCGTGATAGTAGTTCACCTGTATGCTACTAGGTAGAACTACTATCACGCCACTATCCCCAAACCTTTTAGGCCCCTGGCGAGCGCGGGTGCTGTCCGGGGCTGTTGAGCGGTTGGGAATCCGTGCTAGAGGGTGCCAGGGGTCAGCTGACGCCTGACCCTACCCCTGATCGGCTCCCACTCCCTCAGCAGCTCTGGATTAAGGGGCCGCTAGTTGGAACTTTTGATACCATTGTTCCAACTAGTGTGCCCTGCCCAGCTCGCTCGGGGTTCGACATATATTCAAGAAACCAAGCAGGAGCAGAGTGCAGAGGACAAAGCCAGTTGAAGTAAACCAGTCTCCAATCCATCCTATCCAGCTGTGAAGCCAAGGGGAGTCATCTCCACATCCCCCCACGCCTTCCGGGGTATTTTTGGGCGGCCGGCTCTGCTGGCCAGTACATCACCCTACATCCCCCTCCGACATCAGTAGTTATTTGAAAAACTATAAAAATTAAAAAAATATAGGTTAGGTTAGGTTTTATGACTCATGCCCGGGCTTTAACTACGAGGTCATATCGCCTACTACCAGAGCGCTCTTTCGTCACTGGTGGACATGAGCCCGAATCTACTGTGGGAGTCCTAAATTTTGCCTACCCTAAATTTTTATTCACCTAGGGTAGGGGTCTTTAACGAGTACCTGACATCGTACAGGCTCGGGACCATCGCTTAACGTCCCATCCGAAGGACGGCGTGCTTAAGTTTATTTTACCTCCCAGATAAAATAAACTAAGGGCCTCGGTCAGGTTTCGAACCCACGTTCTTGAGCTCAGAAGTCAAGCACGCTTACCACTGAGCTACCGGCGCCCTCTAAAAAAAATATATGTGAGGTTGCTATTTCAGGATTTTTTTATACCAACCACGCTTACAGATCATTCTCTCTCCCCTTCCCCTTCTCAATGTCATTTCATTGTTTCTCTTTGTATAACGTTATCTTGAGAGTAGACATTCTTATACCCAGTAATGTCAGTATGAAATAATTTTGAGAAGGGGGAGAGTGATCTGTAAGCATGTATAAGAAAGTCCTATAATGGTCAAATCACATTTTTTTAAAGTAGGTTTGTTTGTATTTACAGATACGTTATATCACATATGGTATATCATATAGATGAGAACTGTAACATTCTTAATACTCACATTGTGTAGCCTCTATTCTTCACTATTTCTATACATATGTATTAGGTAGGGTCTGGCATATGATGTCTATGCATCTGCATCCTTCCTTGCACTTCACTATGCACTCCACTCACAGAGCTTATTTCTCTTCATACACCTCATATATTTCAAATAGGCATGAAACATACATCGGACTCGGATCCACTCAATCTTTTACAGAATAGTAACGAACTTCCAACCACATAGTTTTTACATTCCCAGCTGTTCCAAGTATACAACAAATTATGTAATTTCATGGCCCCTGATTCCAAGAAGAAAAAATAGGTGAATCGCCGGCTAGGTACATCCCCAGTACAAACAAATCAATTATGTTTTCCTTTACTCTCCGAAGTGCTAAAACTCATTATTTGATTTATATAGTGGTTTCTAAATCCTCTTGCTCAATGTTGTGTCGATTCATTCATTACATCGGCAGTTATTAGGTTATTTGAGTCGAACCCCCCTCAAATTCCACCCTTCCCTTCCGTTGACTTCGCTGAAAATGAATAGGTGTCATCCTTATATTGTTTTGATTTTACATATCAAATTTTATGCCAATATTCTCATTACATCCGCAGTTATTAGGTTATTTGAGTCGAACCCCCCACAATTCCATCCTTCCCTTCTGTTGACTCCGCTGAAAATGAATAGGTGTCATCCTTATAGTGTTTTGATTTTACATATAAAATTGTATGTCAATATTCTCATTACATCCGCAGTTATTAGGTTATTTGAGTCGAACCCCCCTCAGATTCCACCCTTCCCTTCTGTTGACTTCGCTGAAAATGAATAGGTGTCATCCTTATAGTGTTTTGATTTTACATATCAAATTTTATGCCAGTATACTCATTACATCCGCAGTTATTAGGTTATTTGAGTCGAACCCCCCACAATTCCATCCTTCCCTTCTGTTGACTCCGCTGAAAATGAATAGGTGTCATCCTTATAGTGTTTTGGTTTTACATATAAAATTGTATGTCAATATTCTCATTACATCCGCAGTTATTAGGTTATTTGAGTCGAACCCCCCTCAAATCCCACACTTCCCTTCCGTTGACTTCGCTGAAAATGAATAGGTGTCATCCTTATAGTGTTTTGATTTTACATATCAAATTTTATGTCAATATTCTCATTACATCCGCAGTTATTAGGTTATTTGAGTCGAACTCCCCTCTGATCCCATCCTTCCCTTCTGTTGACTCCGCTGAAAATGAATAGGTATCATCCTTATAGTGTTTTGATTTTACATATCAAATTTTATGCCAATATTCTCATTACATCCGCAGTTATTAGGTTATTTGAGTCGAACTCCCCTCTGATCCCATCCTTCCCTTCTGTTGACTCCGCTGAAAATGAATAGGTATCATCCTTATAGTGTTTTGATTTTACATATCAAATTTTATGCCAATATTCTCATTACATCCGCAGTTATTAGGTTATTTGAGTCGAACCCCCCACAATTCTATCCTTCCCTTCTGTTGACTCCGCTGAAAATGAATAGGTGTCATCCTTATAGTGTTTTGGTTTTACATATAAAATTGTATGTCAATATTCTCATTACATCCGCAGTTATTAGGTTATTTGAGTCGAACCCCCCACAATTCCACCCTTCCCTTCTGTTGACTTCGCTGAAAATGAATAGGTGTCATCCTTATAGTGTTTTGATTTTACATATCAAATTTTATGCCAATATTCTCATTACATCCGCAGTTATTAGGTTATTTGAGTCAAACCCCCCACAATTCCACCCATCCTTTCTGTTGACTCCGCTGAAAATGAATAGGTTTCATCCTTATAGTGTTTTGATTTTACATATAAAATTGTATGTCAATATTCTCATTACATCGGCAGTTATTAGGTTATTTGAGTCGAACCCCCCTCAAATTCCACCCTTCCCTTCTGTTGACTTCGCTGAAAATGAATAGGTGTCATCCTTATAGTGTTTTGATTTTACATATCAAATTTGATGTCAATATTCTCATTACATCCGCAGTTATTAGGTTATTTGAGTCAAACCCCCCACAATTCCACCCTTCCCTTCTGTTGACTTCGCTGAAAATGAATAGGTGTCATCCTTATAGTGTTTTGATTTTACATATCAAACTTTATGTCAATATTCTCATTACGTCCGCAGTTATTAGGTTATTTGAGTCAAACCCCCCACAATTCCACCCTTCCCTTCTGTTGACTTCGCTGAAAATGAATAGGTGTCATCCTTATAGTGTTTTGATTTTACATATCAAACTTTATGTCAATATTCTCATTACGTCCGCAGTTATTAGGTTATTTGAGTCAAACCCCCCACAATTCCACCCTTCCCTTTTGTTGACTTCGCTGAAAATGAATAGGTGTCATCCTTATAGTGTTTTGATTTTACATATCAAACTTTATGTCAATATTCTCATTACGTCCGCAGTTCTTAGGTTATTTGAGTCAAACCCCCCACAATTCCACCCATCCTTTCTGTTGACTCCGCTGAAAATGAATAGGTTTCATCCTTATAGTGTTTTGATTTTACATATAAAATTGTATGTCAATATTCTCATTACATCGGCAGTTATTAGGTTATTTGAGTCGAACCCCCCTCAAATTCCACCCTTCCCTTCTGTTGACTTGGCTGAAAATGAATAGGTGTCATCCTTATAGTGTTTTGATTTTACATATCAAATTTTATGTCAATATTCTCATTACATCCACAGTTATTAGGTTATTTGAGTCAAACCCCCCACAATTCCACCCTTCCCTTCTGTTGACTTCGCTGAAAATGAGTAGGTGTCATCCTTATAGTGTTTTGATTTTACATATCAAACTTTATGTCAATATTCTCATTACATCCGCAGTTATTAGGTTATTTGAGTCAAACAACCCTCTGATCCCATCCTTCTCTTCAAAAAACACGATATTCCATTAAAAACAAAATCAAATTTCTAATAGATTATATAACTTCCCCTGTAGCTGGAGAGGTAAAAATAAAATGTCCTCTATGAACGCAATAACTCGCCATAGAATAATAATAATAATTTGTATTGTTTAAAGGGATCACCCCTATACAATGGAGTCAGTGACCATTACTTTTACAATATTGACATTAACATTCCCAAAATTATAGATTGATCAGCTGAACAATAATGACATATATAAAGGAACCTTTAACAAACTAAATAGAGGGCGCCGGTAGCTCAGTGGTATGCGTGCTTGCCTTCTGAGCTCAAGATCGTGGGTTCGAAACCCGACCGAGGCCTTTTAGTTTATTTTATGACTAAAAGGCCTACTACCAGAGCGCTCTTTCGTCACTCTGGTGGACATGAGCCCGACTCTACTGTGGGAGTCCTAAATTTTGCCTACCCTAAATTTTTATTCACCTAGGGCAGGGGTCTTTAACGAGTACCTGACATTGTACAGGCTCGGGACCATCGCTTAACGTCCCATCCGAAGGACGGCGTGCTTAAGTTTATTTTACCTCCCAGATAAAATAAACTAAAGGCCTCCGTCGGGTTACGAACCCACGTTCTTTAGCTCAGAAGTCAAGCACGCATACCACTGAGCTACCTCAAAGAAAGACATGAGTGATTAAAGTGAAAATCTTTGCTACTATGACAGCGAGCTCATATGACTAAAATGTATTCATTCGGATTAAGATATCCGCCTAAACTTTCTAAAACCCTTGACGCCCCATGGGAAATTTCTGTGGAGCACAGAAAACCCTAATACTTTTCCAAATAAATTCGATTCTAAACATCTTCTGAACCTTGGTAACAATTTTCACGTTTTATCTGGGAAATATTTCAAACCAAATTTGAATAAAAAGAGAAATATTTTCCCTTAATTTACCCGCCAGTGATTTTACCTCCTCAGCTATATTGGGGAAGTTATGTATGTTTCTTAGTTTGACTCATGCCGCTCTAACTATGAAGTCATATCGCCTACTACCAGAGCACTCTTTCATCGCTCTGATGGACATGAACCCGACTCAATTGGGAGTCTTTAGTTTTGCCTTCCCTAAATTTTTGTTCACCTAGGGTAGGGATTTTTGAGTACCTGACATTGTACAGATCCAAAACCATTTCTAAACGTCCCATCCGAAGGACTACATGCTTAAGTTTATTTTTTCTTCCAAATAAATGAAACAAAGGGCCTCTTCGGTTGGTTTCGAACCTAAGCAGGCACACAAACCACTGAGCTACCGGCGCCTCATATGTGTAATTAAGAAAAGAAAAATGTAGTCCTTTACCACACTAGATATTTATTTAGGGTGAGCGCTTTCGGTTGTTATACCATCCTCAGGCTCTTTACAATAAACATAATCAACAATACAACCGACTTAAAATATAATAATAATATCTATATTAATAAAGCTGAAACGGGGTTCGTATGTTTGTATGTTTGTATATTTGTTCCAGCATCACGCCCAAACGGCTGGACGGATTTTTATGAAAATTCCCATGTAGCATTCTTGCCCGATTGAATAATAGGCTATGTGGCGTCCCAAAATTTTGATCGGGAGGGGGCGTTGTAAGGGGGGCCTAAGTATATAAATAGTGCTAACTCATTAACTAGGTAATGGTCGAATTGTCATGAAATTTCACATGTAGTATTTTTATAGAGTTAGCTCATTAACGGTTGATCGTATTGTCACGAAATTTCGCATGTATTATTCCTGAAGGCCAAATAGAAAAACAAGGTCTGTGGCGTCCCAATGTTTTGAACGGGAGGGGGTGTTGTGGGTGGGCCTAAGTATAAATATAGAGCTAGCTCATTAACGGTTGGTTGTATTGTCACGAAATTCCACATGTAGTATTCCTGAAGGCCAAATAGGAAAATAAGATCTGTGGCGTCCCAATGTTTTGAACGGGAGGGGGGTGATGGGGGTCTAGTATAAATATAGTGATAAGTCATTAACGGATGATCGGATAGTCACGAAATTTCCCATTTAGTATTATAGTATCCCATTTAGCCAAATAGAAAAATAGGGTGTGTGAGATCACAAAATTGTGAACGGGGGGGGTTGCAAGGCATTTACAAGATGTGATGCCCAGCGTTCCTAACTACGTACTAGCTGTGGGTTCCGTCGTCCCAAGGCACATACTAGCTGTGATGCCTACCGTTCCTAACTACGTACTAGCTGTGGGTCCGCTGTTGCAAGGCACATACTAGCTTTGGAGCCCAGCGTTCCTAACTACATACTAGCTGTGTGGTCCGCCGCCGCAAGGCACATACTAGCTGTGATGCCCAGGATTCCCAACTACATACTAGCTGTGGGTTCGATGTTGCAAGGCACATACTAGCTGTGATGCCCAGGGTTCCTAACTACGTGCTAGCTGTTGGTTCGATGTTGTAAGGCACATACTAGCTGTAATGCCCAGCGTTCCTAACTTCTTACTAGCTGTGGTGTCCAGCGATGCCAAGTATTCACTAGCTGGGGTTTCCGCCGTTGAAAGGCGCATACTAGCTGTGGTGCCTAGGGGTCTTAAAAACTTACTAGCGTTACTATAGTTGAAGGACTATAAGCCTTATTCCGTATGAATAATCGAAAATTATAACATCATGAATGTGGTGTCGAAGGATTGAATAGACTTATAGGAGATATTGAGAGAAAATTCAAAGTTCCCCGGGCAACGCCGGGTATTACTGCTAGTGTGGAATATAAGTGGGCTTTGAGGTACCGTTTTGACATAATTTCTGAAAAACAAATTAATAAAGCTATGTTGGTAGATAGGCAGCATCCAGAATCGAAGATGGTCAACCAAAGAAAGATTCAGATGTATCGGGAAAGTCCCATCCGAAGGGCGACATGCTCAAAGTTATTTTTATCTTCCCGATTAAAACATCTGACCTAAGTGACTTGGCTAGATTTCTAAATGGCGATCCTGAGCTCGGTAAACTCCATTCTTCAAATTTCTCGCTTTTAAATGGTTTCTAGTTTTAATATTTGTTAAAACTGATGAACAACCGAATTATCTGAATCCTACACAAAAATCGAAATAAAAATGTTTTTCGAAAAAGTCGGGCGGAATCCCATTCATCAAATTTCTCTCTTTTTAACGGTTTATAGATTTAATATTTGATAAAACTGATAGACAGATTAAGATATATCGGGAAAGTCCCATCCGAAAGACGACGTGCTCAAGGTTATTTTTAACCTATGTGAAATTTCAGCTACCCAGGTTTAGATGCATAACATACGACTCATTATCCAGTACCTGACATACAAAAAGGCCCTCGATCATAGCTTGAAGTCCAATCCGAAGGACGACGTGCTCAAGTTATTTTTAACGTAAATGAAATTTCAACTACCCAGGTCTAGATACGTAACACACGACTCATTATCGAGTACCTGACATACGAAAAAGCCCTCGATCTTAGCTTAAAGTCCAAACCGAAGGACGACGTGCTCAAATTTATTTTTATCTTCCCGTTTAAAACATCTGACCTAAGTGACTTGGCTAGATTTCTAAATGGCGATCCTGAACTCGGTAAACTCCATTCTTCAAATTTCTCGCTTTTAAACGGTTTTTAGTTTTAATATTTGTTAAAACTGATGAACAACCGAATTATCTGAATCCTACACAAAAATCGAAATAAAAATGTTTTTCGAAAAAGTCGGGCGAAATCCCATTCATCAAATTTCTCTCTTTTCAACAGTTTTTAGATTTAATATTTGTTAAAACTTATAGACAGATTCAGATATATCGGGGAAGTCCCATCCGAAGGACGACGTGCTCAAATTTACTTTTAACCTAAGTGAAATTTCAGCTACCCAGGTTTAGATACGTAACATACGACTCATTATCGAGTACCTGACATACGAAAAAGCCCTCGATCATAGCTTAGAGTCCAAACCGAAGGACGACGTGCTCAAATTTATTTTTATCTTCCCGTTTAAAACATCTGACCTAAGTGACTTGGCTAGATTTCTAAATGGCGATCCTGAGCTCGGTAAACTCCATTCTTCAAATTTCTCGCTTTTAAACGGTTTTTAGTTTTAATATTTGTTAATACTGATGAACAACCGAATTATCTGAATCCTACACAAAAATCGAAATAAAAATGTTTTTCGAAAAAGTCGGGCGAAATCCCATGCATCAAATTTCTCTCTTTTTAACAGTTTTTAGATTTAATATTTGTTAAAATTTATAGACAGATTCAGATGTATCGGGGAAGTCCTATCCGAAGGACGACGTGCTCAAATTTACTTTTAACCTAAGTGAAATTTCAGCTACCCAGGTTTAGATACGTAACATACGACTCATTATCGAGTACCTGACATACGAAAAAGCCCTCGATCATAGCTTAAAGTCCAAACCGAAGGACGACGTGCTCAAATTTATTTTTATCTTCCCGTTTAAAACCTCTGACCTAAGTGACTTGGCTAGATTTCTAAATGGCGATCCTGAGCTCGGTAAACTCCATTCTTCAAATTTCTCGCTTTTAAACGGTTTTTAGTTTTAATATTTGTTAAAACTGATGAACAACCGAATTATCTGAATCCTACACAAAAATCGAAATAAAAATGTTTTTCGAAAAAAGTCGGGCTAAATACCATTCTTCAAACTTCCTGCTTTTTAACGGTTTATAGATTTAATATTTGTTAAAACTGATAGACAGATTTAGATATATCGGGAATGTCCTATCCGAAGGACGACATGCTCAAGGTTTTTTTAACCTACGTGAAATTTTAGCAACCTAGGTTTAGTTACATAACATACGACTCATTATCGAGTACCTGACATACGAAAAAGCCCTCGATCATAGCTTAGAGTCCAATCCGAAGGACGACGTGCTCAAGTTATTTTTAAAGTAAATGAAATTTCAACTACCCAGGTTTAGATACGTAACATACGACTCATTATCCAGTACCTGACATACAAAAAGGCCCTCGATCATAGCTTGAAGTCCAATCCGAAGGACGACGTACTCAAGTTATTTTTAACGTAAATGAAATTTCAACTACCCAGATCTAGATACGTAACACACGACTCATTATCGAGTACCTGACATACGAAAAAGCCCTCGATCTTAGCTTAAAGTCCAAAAGTCGGGCTAAATACCATTCTTCAAACTTCCTGCTTTTTAACGGTTTATAGATTTAATATTTGTTAAAACTGATAGACAGATTTAGATAGATCGGGGAAGTCCTATCCGAAGGACGACGTGCTCAAGGTTATTTTTAACCTATGTGAAATTTCAGCTACCCAGGTTTAGATGCATAACATACGACTCATTATCCAGTACCTGACATACAAAAAGGCCCTCGATCATAGCTTGAAGTCCAATCCGAAGGACGACGTGCTCAAGTTATTTTTAACGTAAATGAAATTTCAACTACCCAGGTCTAGATACGTAACACACGACTCATTATCGAGTACCTGACATACGAAAAAGCCCTCGATCTTAGCTTAAAGTCCAAACCGAAGGACGACGTGCTCAAATTTATTTTTATCTTCCCGTTTAAAACATCTGACCTAAGTGACTTGGCTAGATTTCTAAATGGCGATCCTGAACTCGGTAAACTCCATTCTTCAAATTTCTCGCTTTTAAACGGTTTTTAGTTTTAATATTTGTTAAAACTGATGAACAACCGAATTATCTGAATCCTACACAAAAATCGAAATAAAAATGTTTTTCGAAAAAGTCGGGCGAAATCCCATTCATCAAATTTCTCTCTTTTCAACAGTTTTTAGATTTAATATTTGTTAAAACTTATAGACAGATTCAGATATATCGGGGAAGTCCCATCCGAAGGACGACGTGCTCAAATTTACTTTTAACCTAAGTGAAATTTCAGCTACCCAGGTTTAGATACGTAACATACGACTCATTATCGAGTACCTGACATACGAAAAAGCCCTCGATCATAGCTTAGAGTCCAAACCGAAGGACGACGTGCTCAAATTTATTTTTATCTTCCCGTTTAAAACATCTGACCTAAGTGACTTGGCTAGATTTCTAAATGGCGATCCTGAGCTCGGTAAACTCCATTCTTCAAATTTCTCGCTTTTAAACGGTTTTTAGTTTTAATATTTGTTAATACTGATGAACAACCGAATTATCTGAATCCTACACAAAAATCGAAATAAAAATGTTTTTCGAAAAAGTCGGGCGAAATCCCATGCATCAAATTTCTCTCTTTTTAACAGTTTTTAGATTTAATATTTGTTAAAATTTATAGACAGATTCAGATGTATCGGGGAAGTCCTATCCGAAGGACGACGTGCTCAAATTTACTTTTAACCTAAGTGAAATTTCAGCTACCCAGGTTTAGATACGTAACATACGACTCATTATCGAGTACCTGACATACGAAAAAGCCCTCGATCATAGCTTAAAGTCCAAACCGAAGGACGACGTGCTCAAATTTATTTTTATCTTCCCGTTTAAAACCTCTGACCTAAGTGACTTGGCTAGATTTCTAAATGGCGATCCTGAGCTCGGTAAACTCCATTCTTCAAATTTCTCGCTTTTAAACGGTTTTTAGTTTTAATATTTGTTAAAACTGATGAACAACCGAATTATCTGAATCCTACACAAAAATCGAAATAAAAATGTTTTTCGAAAAAGTCGGGCGAAATCCCATTCATCAAATTTCTCTCTTTTTAACAGTTTTTAGATTTAATATTTGTTAAAACTTATAGACAGATTCAGATATATCGGGGAAGTTCCATCCGAAGGACGACGTGCTCAAATTTACTTTTAACCTAAGTGAAATTTCAGCTACCCAGGTTTAGATACGTAACATACGACTCATTATCGAGTACCTGACATACGAAAAAGCCCTCGATCATAGCTTAGAGTCCAATCCGAAGGACGACGTGCTCAAGTTATTTTTAACGTAAATGAAATTTCAACTACCCAGGTTTAGATACGTAACATACGACTCATTATCGAGTACCTGACATACGAAAAGGCCCTCGATCATAGCTTAAAGTCCAAACCGAAGGACGACGTGCTCAAATTTATTTTTATCTTCCCGTTTAAAACATCTGACCTAATTGACTTGGCTAGATTTCGAAATGGCGATCCTGAGCTCGGTAAACTCCATTCTTCAAATTTCTCGCTTTTAAAAAGTTTTTAGATTTAATATTTGTTAAAACTGATGAACAACCGGGATATCTGAATCCTACACAAAAATTGAAATAAAAATGTTTTTCGAAAAAAGTCGGGCTAAATACCATTCTTCAAACTTCCTGCTTTTTAACGGTTTATAGATTTAATATTTGTTAAAACTGATAGACAGATTTAGATATATCGGGAATGTCCTATCCGAAGGACGACATGCTCAAGGTTTTTTTAACCTACGTGAAATTTTAGCAACCTAGGTTTAGTTACATAACATACGACTCATTATCGAGTACCTGACATACGAAAAAGCCCTCGATCATAGCTTAGAGTCCAATCCGAAGGACGACGTGCTCAAGTTATTTTTAAAGTAAATGAAATTTCAACTACCCAGGTTTAGATACGTAACATACGACTCATTATCCAGTACCTGACATACAAAAAGGCCCTCGATCATAGCTTGAAGTCCAATCCGAAGGACGACGTGCTCAAGTTATTTTTAAAGTAAATGAAATTTCAACTACCCAGGTCTAGATACGTAACATACGACTCATTATCGAGTACCTGACATACAAAAAAGCGCTCGATCATAGCTTAAAGTCCAAACCGAAGGACGACGTGCTCAAATTTATTTTTATCTTCCCGTTTAAAACCTCTGACCTAAGTGACTTGGCTAAATTTCTAAATGGCGATCCTGAGCTCGGTAAACTCCATTCTTCAAATTTCTCGCTTTTTAACGGTTTTTAGTTTTAATATTTGTTTAAACTGATGAACAACCGAATTATCTGAATCCTACACAAAAATCGAAATAAAAATGTTTTTCGAAAAAGTTGGGCGAAATCCCATTCATCAAATTTCTCTCTTTTTAACAGTTTTTAGATTTAATATTTGTTAAAACTTATAGACAGATTCAGATATATCGGGGAAGTCCCATCCGAAGGACGACGTGCTCAAATTTACTTTTAACCTAAGTGAAATTTCAGCTACCCAGGTTTAGATACGTAACATACGACTCATTATCGAGTACCTGACATACGAAAAAGCCCTCGATCATAGCTTAAAGTCCAAACCGAAGGACGACGTGCTCAAATTTATTTTTATCTTCCCGTTTAAAACCTCTGACCTAAGTGACTTGGCTAAATTTCTAAATGGCGATCCTGAGCTCGGTAAACTCCATTCTTCAAATTTCTCGCTTTTAAACGGTTTTTAGTTTTAATATTTGTTAAAACTGATGAACAACCGAATTATCTGAATCCTACACAAAAATCGAAATAAAAATGTTTTTCGAAAAAGTCGGGCGAAATCCCATTCATCAAATTTCTCTCTTTTTAACAGTTTTTAGATTTAATATTTGTTAAAACTTATAGACAGATTCAGATATATCGGGGAAGTCCCATCCGAAGGACGACGTGCTAAAATTTACTTTTAACCTAAGTGAAATTTCAGCTACCCAGGTTTAGATACGTAACATACGACTCATTATCGAGTACCTGACATACGAAAAAGCCCTCGATCATAGCTTAGAGTCCAATCCGAAGGACGACGTGCTCAAGTTATTTTTAACGTAAATGAAATTTCAACTACCCAGGTTTAGATACGTAACATACGACTCATTATCGAGTACCTGACATACGAAAAGGCCCTCGATCATAGCTTAAAGTCCAAACCGAAGGACGACGTGCTCAAATTTATTTTTATCTTCCCGTTTAAAACATCTGACCTAATTGACTTGGCTAGATTTCGAAATGGCGATCCTGAGCTCGGTAAACTCCATTCTTCAAATTTCTCGCTTTTAAACAGTTTTTAGATTTAATATTTGTTAAAACTGATGAACAACCGGGATATCTGAATCCTACACAAAAATTGAAATAAAAATGTTTTTCGAAAAAAGTCGGGCTAAATACCATTCTTCAAACTTCCTGCTTTTTAACGGTTTATAGATTTAATATTTGTTAAAACTGATAGACAGATTTAGATATATCGGGAATGTCCTATCCGAAGGACGACATGCTCAAGGTTTTTTTAACCTACGTGAAATTTTAGCAACCTAGGTTTAGTTACATAACATACGACTCATTATCGAGCACCTGACATACAAAAAGGCCCTCGATCATAGCCTAAATTCTAATGCGAAGGACGACGTGCTCAAATTTATTTTTATCTTCCCGATTAAAATATCTGACCTAAGTGCCTTGGCTAGATTTCTAAGTGGCGATCCTGAGCTCGATAGACTCCATATGTAAGATAAAATAAGTTACCGTTTGGTTCAAACTAAAATTATCAAGGAAGAAATGTGGAATATAAGTGGGCTTTGGAGATGGTAGTAGGAAGTTGGCAGGGGTGTTGGGTGATGTCACGTACCCTATGTTGAGCAGAACGTTCAAGTCTATATTAATAAAGCTGAAACGGGGTTTGTGGGTTTGTGTGTTTGTATGTTTGTTCCAGCATCACGCCCATACGGCTGGACGGATTTTTATGAAACTTCACAAGTAGCATTCTTTTGAGCCCGATTGAATAATAGGCTATGTCGCGTCCCAAAATTTTGATCGCGAGGGGGGGTTGTAAGGGGGGCCTAAGTATATAAATAGTGCTAACTCATTAACTAATGGTCGAATTGTCATGAAATTTCACATGTAGTATTTTTAAAAGCCAAAAAGGAAAAAAAGGCGTGTGGCGTCCCAAAGTTTTGAACGGGAGGGGGGTTGTGGGGTAGGCGTAAATTTGAAGATAGTGATAGATCATTTACGGATGATCGGATTGTCATGGAATTTCTTATGTAGTATTCTTGATGGCCAAATAGAAAAATACACTATGTGAATCTTCAAAAATTGAACAGGGGGGGGGGGGGGGGGCAAAGCATAAAAAAATGCTGACTGATTAAAGGGTAATAGGATTGTCATGAATTTCACATGTAGTAGTAACTATGTATTCGCTGTGGGGTCCGCTGTTGCAAGGCATTTACTAGCTGTGGTGCCCAGCGTTCCTAATATCGTACTAGCTGTGGGGTCCGCCGTCGCAAGGCACATACTAACTGAGATGCCCAGCGTTCCTAACTGTGGAGTCCGCCGTTACAAGACACTTACTAGCTGTGGTGCCCAGCGTTCCTAACTACGTAATAGCTGTAGGGTCCGCCGTCGCAAGGCACCTACTAGCTGTGGTGCCCAGCGTTCCTAACTACGTACTAGATGTGGGGTCCGCCGTCGCAAGGCACATACTAGCTGTGGTGCCCAGCGTTCCTAACTACGTACTAGATGTTGGGTCCGCCGTCGCAAGGCACATACTAGCTGCAATGCCCAGCGTTCCTAACTTCTTACTAGCTGTGGTGCCCAGCGATGCCAAGTATTCACTAGCTGGGGTTTCCGCCGTTGAAAGGCGCATACTAGCTGTGGTGCCCAGGGGTCTTAAAAACTTACTAGCGTTACTATAGTTGAAGGACTATAAGCCTTATTCCGTATGAATAATCGAAAATTATAACATCATGAATGTGGTGTCGAAGGATTGAATAGACTTATAGGAGATATTGAGAGAAAATTCAAAGTTCCCCGGGCAACGCCGGGTATTACTGCTAGTTTTATAATAATATTATTTTATATTATGTATTTTGAAAAATTGTATTTTTTTAAAAAAGCTTTAGAAAAATATATATTTAATTTATAAAAAAAATAAAAAAAAAGTATAGAATAATACATTTTATTATATTGAAAAAAAACCTCACTGTTTGAATTGTGATCACAAGTACATATTTTTCTTCAGGGATGTTTACCTTGGAATATTTAAAGATTGTCTACTGAATACCCATGGTCACAGGGAATAAGTTGTTAAGTCCTAAAATGGTCAAAATGAGTTAAGTGTACTGTGATCATCTCCCATACCATCTGCGCACTGTGAAGAAGTTGGGAGCTCAGAACTCTAATACTTTCAGAATTATAAAGATGTGGGTTTCTTGGTAGCTCGTAAAATTGTGTATGTTATCGGATAAATCAACTTAATCACTGACCTTCCAGGGTTATACTATCGAGACCCAACCGGCAATCAGGTACCTGGGACAAGTCCACAAAGGGACGGTGGACCCATCGGCTCATCCCTCGAGTCGAGCCTTGGCTCACCAGAAAGCATGGGGAGGTGAATTACCACCTCACCCAGGTACTCACGGGACACGGTGGGTTCCGGGGGTACCTCCACAAAATCGGGGCAGCAACAACACCAGACTGCCCCGCGTGCCTTGGTGAGACGGAGTCGGCGGAGCATGTCCTCCTCAAATGCCCCAGATTTGAGGAGGGAAGGAAAAATCTGGAGTGCAGCATGGGCGCCCCGCTGACTGCTACCAGTTAGGTGGACGCTATGCTGCGCTCCCAGGAGTCGTGGGATGAAGGCTGCGATTTTGCAGCGCTCATCATGGGCGGGTTGGCCCTTCAGGAGAGGGCTGACAAGGAACAGTAGCGGTAATAAAACAGAAGAAGGGGCGTTACCAGCCACCCTTCCTCCCTTCCGCGAAGTAATGACAGACCGTCAGTTCCGCGGAAGGGAATCAGGATCGGCAAGGAGGGGGTTTTAGTGGGTATGGTGATGGTGAACCGTCTCGAGTCCCACACTATCCAGGGCTACCTTCCCTGGATGTGCGTCACAGTTCCCCCTCCAATGCAAAAAAAAAAAATCTACTTTTTTTGAGGAATCATTCACGAAATAACTGCATTTAACCATTTATTCACTACGGCAGAATATTCCAAGTGAAGATGGTGTTTTCGGGTAAATCAACTAGGAGAGGGGCATCGAGTATTTCAACAAGTATGGTTAATAACCAAGGGAAAGTCTAAGAAAGGATTAACAATATTCATTTTCATTCACTCCTATAGATTTAGAAGGTATATGATTAATAATGATGCAAACATAATTTATTTATTCCAAAAACTGGATTTACACGATTAATGCAAAAGTAAAAGTGACGCCCTGAAAAGTTACGAATTTAGACTTACCAATTTATTCCCTATGACCACAGATATATATGTATTGAGACAGCTAATGCTTCTATGAATTTATCAGTTTCCTTCTTTGATTTATAAATCTAAAAACAGGGGTGGCATCCTTTTCTTATTTAGAGTGCTTTGGTGAAAATAAAGGAAAATGATAACTAAATTTTTAAATCACAATGTGTTATAAGTTATATATTTTTAATTTCTTTTTTTGTAAATGGTTTTAAAAAAAAGGTTAATGGGTTAGTGAACTATTATAATTTTTTGACAATAGATTAAATAAACCTCCTATAAGTTAATTTAGACAAAAAATTTTCTCTTGGCAAATGACAACAAACTATATGGTTATAAATATGGATTATAAAATTTCTGGCAACTCACGGCATCCGATATCCTCTTTTGTATCTTTCCTTCCTCGTCACTTTCTTCTCAGCCTTTTCTTCCTTCCATATATAAAATTTAACCTTCTCGGGACTTTTCTTTCTTCTTCTTCTACGACAATCCTTCATATAAATGTGCTATCTTCCATCTTCTCGGGGATACTCTCCGCAGGACCTTCTTCCTCGCTCTTACACCCCTCTACATACACCCTCCTTCTAGGCTCTTCCAAAACACAAGATACCTCCTCCAAGTTCCTCCAAAAACAGACTACACCTCCTCCAAGATGCTCTAAATCACACCACACCTCCTCCAAGATCCTACAAAACCCTATTACCACGAGTCGGCTTCTTCTGCCCTTCTCGCCATCTTTTCCCCCACCAAATGTCATCAGGTTTGTCTTTTCTTTTACAGTTAATCAATTTTTTTTTTTTACTTATAATATCTTTTGCCAATATGTACATTTTTATTTATTTGTATTTACTATTTTTTTCTACTATTTTTATAAAGAATAACAATTTCTTTTATTCTTCTAGTGACCCCCCCATTCTACACGTCACAATATATTTATTAATTTATATATATATATGTATATATATATATAAATATATATATATATATATATATATATATATATATATAATAAATATAAATTAAACTTTGTATATATATAAATAAAATGAGAATTTGTCATTGTCAAACCCACAACAAACATTAGTCCGATTACAACAATCCTTTAACATTAATTTGAAATTTATTATAAATAAAATATTGGTTACTCCATTAAATAAACATAACTAAGCCCTTCAGGCTACAGGGAAAATGGAGAAAAACATGCAGTAATAACACAACTTAAAATAACTTCATTAAATTTATTTAATATCTTAAAAAAACATGGGTTCCCATTTAAATGTAATATACATTTTCATAAAGCAGAGAGAGACCTTATTATTTTAGTGACATTATAAAATGTAGGTATCTATTCAATTAATTTAGGGAATTGACTCATGCCCGGGCTTTTAGTTACAAGTTCATATCGCCTACTACCAGAGCGCTCTTTCGTCACTCTAGTGGACATGAGTCCGACTCTACTGTGGGAGTCCCAAATTTCGTCTACCCTAAATTTTTATTCACTTAGGGTAGGGGTCTTTATCGAGTACCTGACATAATACAGGCTCGGGACCATCGCTTAACGTCCCATCCGAAGGACGGCGTGCTTAAGTTTATTTCCGGCGCTCCTTATATATTTATCTCATACTTAGTTTGTATTCTAAGGTTTAATATTGGTTGTTTTATACCATTTACAAGCTATTTTGATGTACAAAATTGTTTGTCGTACCCAATTATCATTTTACGGTTTAACGAAAGTAAATGTAAATATTATTATTTAAAAAATATGTGATGAACTAGGGTACCTCCTACCTCAGAAGTGCGAGTCTCTGTACAGCCAGGATTACAGTCTTTAGAGTTGGTCTTGTTCGAAGGTTCGGCACTCGTCGGGCCGGTCACCGTCGCCTGAAACACAATGATAATTAATACTTAACATTTTTTTGCAAAGATATTGTGATATAGAATAAAAATAATTATTATTTTAATAAGGTTCACATCAAAAACGACAACACTTTTTTTGATAGGACATAATGGATATTAGTCCGCCGTTAATATAGATTAAATGGTCAATCATTTGGTTTTTTTATGATTTGATTTCTTTATTCAAAATTTTGAAAAAAACAATGTTGTCTATTATATTTACTGAAAAAACAAAATTTTATTGAAAAATGCTGTATTCAACCAATGTTTTATATGAATAGTTTCGTCAAACAGAAAACTACGATATCAAAGAAACTTCCCATTGCCCGTAATAGAATAAGAACGACCGACAAGGTCATGTACAAATAGTGTTTCGATGATAATGGTTGACTCCCAGTCTTTTACCGAACACATTAAAGATATATGTATTAGGTGTATATATTTCTTGGTGGTAGGCGAATGTAGTGGACTTATTTGCTAAATAAGTAATACAGATGTATCCGTTCAACATAGTATATTTTTTAACACCATCTGAACGTACATTAACCAAATTAGTCTAGAATTTATGAGCATTCACAGCTCATGACAATCATTAATATTAAAAGTTAAAAACAACAATACAATTATACTAGGTGTGCAATACATTCTGCTGTTTGCAAAAACTGAACTGAGTCAGGCATATCTGTATAAAAAACTCAGTTAATGTTTTAATAATTATCAGTAACTTCTCACCTTGTATGTTCTTTATGAATATATTAATACTTTAAATAGATTTCAATTGAATTCAATGGATTTTTTCTATCCTTTTTGTAGACAACAACAGCTGTGAATATTTTTATCGAAAAAAAATCGAAGTTTGTACGTTAGAACACTGAAAAAAACGGCTCAATAAAAGTGGGGTCCGATGGTAAACCGAAAAGGGCTTCGCCCGGATTTTTACATTTGAAATTGAAAAATTCTATTTTGCGCGAGCATTTTGTCTCTCAATTGATTTCAATGGGGATTTAGTTTTTCGGTGATTATCCTCCGTGGTATGTTTGATTTCAGATTTTTTTAGTAGTAAACCATCGTCACCGTGTCCACTACCATCATGGCAAATTTCAATGTGATCGGTAAAGGGGTTTAGGAGGAGTACGAGTACAACGAAATACATGAGTCGCCTAAGAAAGAGCTTCGTAAACTCAGCTGAATAAAAATATATTTAAATAACACGCAAAAATTACCTTATGAAGGGGTCAAAGAACTGGACACATAACAGGGACCAGCTGGACACTGGCTGTCTGGCAGAAAAACATATTGCCTCCCACTCCCCATAACAAAGTTCAAGAAGGGGGGGGGGGGGGGGGGCATCAAATTGGCTGTCCACCTCTTAGGGGCCCTCATATTGAGACCGAAAGACAAAGTCGAGTTTCCAGATAGAAGTCGGGTCTACAGAATTACCTGCGAATGTGGGGCCGCCTATGTCGGCCAGTCAGGTCGAAAGATATCTACCCAGGTCTAGTAGAGTTTCCGATTTCAAAGACCACCTGATAGCCACAGGTCACAGGTTACTGGATATATGAGGTCTGTTCAAAAAATACGCGGACGGTTTGAATTGCGCAGCTCCAGTTGGTTCCAGAGGAATCCGCTTGGTGTCGCTAGATTTGTACAGATCAGCTGATGATAACGCTATTTCCCGCTTGCAGATATCTTCATGTGTTGATTAGCTACGCGGGTTTTAGAGAAGTGCGATTTTTTCGTTTGTCGGATTTCAGAATGAATGACCGGAATGACAAACGACTTGTGTTAAACTTGGAAAATCTGCGACTGAAACATTTGCTATGCTCAACACGGCTTACGGTGATGTTGCTATATGGCATGTTTCAAGTGGCATGAACTTTTTAAGGGTGGTCGACAGTCGATTGAAGACGATGAGCGTCCTTGACGTCCTTCCACGTCAACTGACGACCCACATGTTGTTTTGGTTAGGAACAACCAGAATATAATTTTCATCTTTACTTATGGTTGGTTAACTAACTCATATCTGGTTGAAGCCTATTTATCTACATTGCTGTTTAATGTTTTTTCAGAAAATATGAAGAATCGGCGCCACACAGACCATCTATATTCTACATTTCTTCTTCGGCTATTTTCGTTAAAACCAGAACAAATTTTCTTATGGCTGACTATCATTGTATCTCGTTGAAGCCTCTCTTCTGACATTATTAATGTGTTTTTCTAGAATATAGAGGCTACACACAAACTTGAAAAAGTATACCTACCTACCGTTTGGATTGAAAACTATCTAGTTGAACTTCAATTTATTATTTGTTAAGTCGTGGGGGGACCGTCTGAGGGGTTATCTCTTCTATTTCTACTCAATAATACACATTAGGGTGTCCGCTAATTTGAAAAAGTCCGTTTTCTCAAGGTCCCTTTCCAAAATCGTGTGTAGTTAGGTGAAAAAAAAATGTTGTGAATTTTTTCAGATTTTTCAAAATGAATTTAAAGGTGCCTGTGAGAGGTCAAAGTTTTACATGCAGTTTAAATGGGGTTTTGGAGCTGTTTGAGACTTTTCAGCGTAGTTCCCAGTATTTTAATCGAAAAAACCTGAAAATATGTACATTGGAGTTTTGAAGGTCGCTGATTTCAAATTTCATGTCAAAAATGCACGTTGAAAAGTTGTAGTCGTCAAAAAAACGGAATAAAAAACGTAAATTATCATTTTTATGGAAATATCAATCAAATATATCAATTTATATGTTTTCAAGGTCTCTAAACTCAAATTCAATGTCAGATTCAACATTTGACAATTACAGCTGTGAGAAACAGTCATTAATTTGTCAAAATTACAGATGTAAAAATCTAATTTATCAATAATTAAAAATAAATTCAAAATAAAATCAATAATAATAATTTTGTTAAATATTCACTCATTCACTTATTATTTATAATGATGATAATAATAATTATTATTATTATTAATTATCATTTCCATTATAATATTATATTATCAAATTTCAATCAAATATATCCATTTTTTGGCTTTTGTCGTTGCTCAACACCAATTATAGGGGCAGTTGGGGTCATTGTGACGGCCTGGGGTAAATGTGACGGGCTAAATATTTTCAACATAAGACAAAAAACATAAATTGTCAACGTTAAATATTCTTTGCAAAACATGAAAGAAAATATTTCTACGTTTATATCAAATGTTTTTTACTTTATGTTGAAAATATCCAGTCCGTCACATTTACCCCAGGCCTTTTATTTTATTTTGAATTTATTTTTAATTATTGATAAATTAGATTTTTACATCTGTAATTTTGACAAATTAATGACTGTTTCTCACAGCTATAATTGTCAAATGTTGAATCTGACATTGAATTTGAGTTTAGAGACCTTGAAAACATATAAATTGATATATTTGATTGATATTTCCATAAAAATGATAATTTACGTTTTTTATTCCGTTTTTTTGACGACTACAACTTTTCAACGTGCATTTTTGACATGAAATTTGAAATCAGCGACCTTCAAAACCCCAATGTACATATTTTCAGGTTTTTTCGATTGAAATACCGGGAACTACGCTGAAAAGTCTCAAACAGCTCCAAAACCCCATTTAAACTGCATGTAAAACTTTGACCTCTCACAGGCACCTTTAAATTCATTTTGAAAAATCTGAAAAAATTCACAAAATTTTTCTTCACCAAACTACACACGATTTTGGGAAGGGACCTCGAAAAAACGGACTTTTTCAAATTAGCGGACACCCTAATACACATGTATAAAAGTGACAAAATAAAAATAAAATAATTCAAATACAAATGCAGTAATTTTTCAAAATTAACTTAAATGATCCTTTAAAAAAAACTAACAAAAAATAAAAATAAAAAACATCTTCCTGTTTATATATTATTAATAATTAAATTCTGAAATTAGCTCAAATCTATAATTCTAGGCGGCTTTGCAATAGTTAATTAAACTTTTGTAATTTCGTCCATTTACATATTCAATAAACTGAACATAGCTTAACTCTGCTTTACTAAAATAAATAAAACTAAATTCTTTTAAGATGGGGCATACGGCAATAAAGTGAAACACATCTTCATGTTGCTTGTTATGGAGCAAAGTTTGATTTCCTTAGTGTAAGAATACTTATTTAGATAAAGAAGTTCACCTCGTACCTTCAGCACCCAGCTTATCGAATTCGCATCCATCTCTGAGAAAATAACTTTATTATCTGTAAATAACTGTTTATATAACGTATGCTTGGTACTATTTATTGATTTTAATTTATATTCATTAATAAATTCATTTTTAATATGATATATGATAAGGGGAATACACCTGAAGATTTCAAAAAGTAAATTATTTTTCCAATTTACAAAAAAGTTGCAATATGCGAAGTGTCCAATTACACACGATTACAATACATTCTTATACTAAAAATATAATATATTATAGGTATAAAAAAGTTAAATTTCACAAAATTTCTTCTACCCTCTTTAAGTTGAAATTTATAGTCTATATTGAAATATAATTTGAAGAGCCACAGTTCCCCGCCTATGGTATAGCCAACATGCAGTGGATGATGGATGAGGAAGATCACAATTTCTCATTTCTGATAAAATATCTTGTATTCATCAATTTTCAAACTTTGCGCATACATAACACAAAGTTTGATTAAACACACTCTATTAAAACTAGATGGATCCAAGGCAAGATTCTCAGACCTCATTCAAGTTCTTTTTTCCTTAATTTGCCAAAAGTGTTGCAATAACCAAAATGATAAAAAATGTATGTTTTAATACAGGCTTCGTCCTGTAAATGCGAACTTTTGAATAAATAATAATATAGGGTAGAGTTAGGGGTAAGGGGGCCCGGGGTTAGGGAGCTCGAGGTTAGGGGGCCCCGGAGTTAGGGGGCCCGGGGATAGGGGGCCCGGGATTAGGGAGCCCCGGGGTTAGGGAGCTCGATGTTAGGGAGCCCGGGGTTAGGGGGGGGGCGGGGTTAGGGAGCCCCGGAGTTAGGGGGCCCAGGGTTAGGGAGCTCGAGGTTAGGGAGCCCCGGAGTTAGGGGGCCCGGGGATAGGGGGCCCGGGATTAGGGAGCCCGGGGATAGGGGGCCCGGGATTAGGGAGCCCCGGGATTAGGGAGCTCGATGTTAGGGAGCCCGGGGTTAGGGGGGGCGGGATTAGGGAGCTCGGGGTTAAGTGGCCCGGGGTTAGGGAGCTCGGGGTTAGGGAGCCCCGGAGTTAGGGGGCCCGCGATTAGGGAGCTCGGGGTTAAGTGGCCCGGGGTTAGGGAGCCTCGGGGTTAGGGGTGATTTGTTAAATCGTGGCTGACGATTGTAGCAATATATGTAATAACTGAAATAGACAATATTATAAAAAACATAGGTTTTTCTTTATTTTTAATATAATGTATTGTTAACATAGGGGCTTATAAATCCTCATACTAAGTACTTTGTCGATATATTCATTACATCGGCAGTTATTAGGATTTTTGAGTTGGACCCCCTTGCCGATTTGGCTGAAGATAACAAGTTTTGTCCTTATGTGGTTCTGGATACATATATAAAATTTCGAAAAAAAAAAAAAGGGATCAGAAAACATTAAATTCCGATGGTAACTCAACAATGAATTTCTCATCTTGTGGGACGAGATTACTCATACTCTTCATTTATACCTAACCACAAACGGCTTTCAACGCAATTCCGTCATATAAGAGGTACATAAATGAATGTATATAAAATATAAATATAGAAATATAATTAGAGAAAGCCTTAATCAAGGTACAGAGATACAAAATAAAATACAACTAGCTTATCGCCCGTATAGTATGGAGTCTAAATGGCCACTGGCTAATAACTCAAAGAGGACGGGATACGACATTTATTCACTCACTTTATGCATCCATATCCCTGAATATATACACATTCATTCGACACTAATATGATATATATACAATAAATATAATAAATAATAATATATGAAGAATAAATTAAACAAATTGATTCTGTCATTTTTAATAAAATGAATTTGGATTTACGGGCGTAGTATGAGAGGAAACATTTAAATGATAATCATTTCAACTTCATCCCGCTTGAACAAAATTTAATTTGGGTGGGGGGGGGGGGGGGGGGGGATTTTATAAGTAAATTTTCTCAGCGATGGTAGAAGAATATTATGCATAATCTACGTATATTCTTGAAAAAGAGGGCGCCGGTAACTTAGAGGTGATTGCCTACAGCATCCAAGATCGCGGGTTCGAAACCAGGCATAGTTTTTTTTTTATCTGGGAGGTAAAAATACCTAGAACACGTCGTCTTTCGGATGGGAAGTTAAGGAATGGTCTCAAGCCTGTTCGATGTCAGGTAACGAAACTCTGGGTTGGCAAAATTTAGAAACCTCCACAATAGTGTTGGGTTCATGTTCACCAGAGCGACGAAAGAGCGCTCTGGTAGTTTTCCGACCCCCTGATTCCAAACATGAAAAACAAAATTTCATGTCGGGTCAATTTATATTTTATAATTATATTTAATTTTTTTAAAATATGTTTATTTGGATTCTTATTATTATTATTATTATTATTTTTTTTTAAAAATATTTTTATTATTATCGTTGTCATTATTTTCTTATTGTATACATAATTATTATTTTGTACATATTCTTCATGACTTCACGAAGACATTTTTATTGATTTTTTTTTTTTATTTTTATCATAATTTTTTTTTTTTAATTATTATTTATTTACTTTTTTTTTCTTTTGGTATTTATCAGTTATCATTGTACATAAATTGTTCTATTACCTATTGTCAACAAATTTACTTCTGGTCTGTACCGATTGTAAATATGTATAATAAAATATTATAAAACATACATTCATTACTTTGACAGTATTACAGTTTTTGGGTTAAGCCCCGTCTCCTCTCTCTGTGCCCCCCCCCCCGCTCCCCGAAATCGTTCAGTAGTTGTTTTCCTGAAGGGGTTCTGGAGACACATCCAAACTTACTAGTTATTGTATAATTTATGGTTAGCAGATTCACTTTGTGAAGCTCCATTCTAGGAATAGATAATTAAAATACACAATTCTTTGTCAAACTTCACTATACAGGGTGTAACAAGTCGAGAGGGCGATACTTAGGGATCTTATAGTAAACTTGATTCTGAATAAAAAGTTCCCTATAAACATAGGTCCGCAAATGCTTTTGTTTAAATGTTATAATAAAAAAACTGCAGGGCAAAGAAAGAAATACCTGCAATTGGTATAAGGGTTTAGGGTCTGAATAGGGTTCAGAGTTCAATACCATTCATTGTAGCCTCATCTGTCCATAAGATGTTGTCACCAAAGTGATGATTGGATGCTAAACGACGAAGATACCAGTTACAGAATTGCATCCTTGTTTCACCATCCACCCTGTACTAAATAATGTACTGAATTAAAATGATAGGGGGTACATACGTTCGCTCCTTAGGGTTCTGTACACTTCCATATGCGAAACCTGCATTTGAAGCCCGGTTCGACGTGGGCTTGTCGTCGGATTTACTTCAAAAGCTCTGATGATATTTTCACTTCGATTTACATTGACTCGTGAATTAATTAGTTCTAGTGGGCAGCTCTGTAACACGGCCAGTTTCTCTTATTCGTTGATAAGTAGCCTGGAAAACCCTTCGATGGGGATCCGTCGAAGAGGGAACGTCTTCAGAACTCAACAGCTGCATCACTGTTCCCGTTACAAAAACAGTACACAAATAGAATATCTGAATATTCCGCATTCTTTACCATTCGCGGCATTTTATGCAAAACCGATTCACAATAAATGAGATTAGTTGCATTGAAATAGAACCCAACATTCATAAACATGAATGGTATCGAACTTCGAACCCTATTCAGATCCTAATCCCTTATACAAATTGCAGGTACCTATTTCTTTCTTTGCCTGCAGTTTTTTTGATTATAACTTTTAAACAAAGCATTTGCGGACCTATATTTATAGGAACTTTTTTGTCCAGAATTAAATTTACTATAAGATCCCTAAGTATCGCCCTCTCTACTTGTTACACCTGTATATTCTCAAATACTCAACTAGTTTCGCCGTGTTAAGGCATTATCAAGAGTCACTTATAAACAGTTTATAAGGGACTCTTGATAATGCCTTAACACGGCGAAACTAGTTGAGTATTTGAGAATATATAGTGAAGTTTGACAAAGAAGTTGTGCATTTTAATTATCTATTACTACTAGTTATCGTGTTCACAGACACCGTTTCCGACCTCCTGATAACAGCTGAGCTCATGTCCACCACAGCGATGAACGACCGCTCTGGTAGTAGGCGATATAACTGATTACATAACTTCCCCCTATATTTTGTATAGCTGGGAATGTAAAAAATTTAATATTGCTCGTAAGGAAATATAATTTATTACATTGATGATATCAGATCATTATAAAACTTCTTGCCTCAGCTAAATGCTGATAAAAAAAAAAAAATTGGGAACTGCTGACGTTTTACAGGATCAGCACGGTGCGGTTAATTGCCTAAATATGCGGTTCAGCACTCCATTATATGCGACCTCAATGCAAAATCGTGTCTCCAGCGCCCCTAACGGCAATTTCATAGAAACATATTATACTGGAAGAAATTCAATTCTGAATTTTCATCAAAACTTCCTCGAAGCCAAAATTAAAAAAAAAAAAAAAAAAAAAAAAAAAAAAAAAAAAAAAAAAAAAAAAACGCTGTGGTGGACATGAGTCAAGGTCCACGCCGTAGATTTTCCGTGAAAACGTCGGGATAAAATAATTTTTCCTTTTTCTTTTCGATGCTGTAGCTCTTGCATTTGCTCGGCACTAGACTTTTTTGGTTTTTTAAATTCCTTTTGATGCTAGCTTTCCTCTTATTTGCGTTTTCTATAATTCCGCGCATATTTACGATTCATATGAGACGACATCTTTAATTTTTTTGCAATTTTAAATTTAATATAGATTTTTACATATATTTCGGCGAATATTTTTATTGTTTCACTTTGAGTCCTAGTAGTGCTCTTCAAGCTCTTAAAAATGACACCCGAATCAACGTCTTATCTAAACGCGTTACCACGCTATACTAATTTCTAATTTTACTCAACGCTAATTCGCAACAATCATCCGCCAGCGCCCACACTAGCCTGATAATGTCACAGGCAAAACAAACACTGCCCAACAAACACGTACAGACATGCTCTATCCATTGTGACCTCAACCGTTGTTATCGCATTATTAGTCTCGTAGTTATTATCGATTGAAATCTGACGGTATTTTGTAACACAAGAAAGTTTGACCGGCTATCACTGTGCTTAACGAGCGAATAGACATTTTCACGTCAAAAGTCATGGGTGCATCACCGGCGATGTACACCCCCAGCGTGAATTATGTAAGTATCCGCTCTCCCTCCAAAACTAACCGACTTCTGAATCCTCAAACTACATTGAGTTGAGCTCCCCTCCTTCCGATTCACCCCTCCCCCCCACCCTTCGTTACCATGAACCATGAATAAGTGTCGTCCATATGAGGCTCTGCATAAATTAAATTTCGTGTGAGTTAGTTATTATGACACATGATGACACTCCCAGGTTTCAACTACGAGATCATATTTCCTACTACCAAAGCGTTCCTTCGTCACTCTAGACATGAGCTTGACTCTAACTGTGGGAGTCCTAAATTTTGCCTAATCTAAACATTCACCTACGGTGGTCTTTAATGAGTAACTTATATTTTACAGGCTCGGGACCATAGCTTAACGTCCCATCTAAAGGACGGCGTGTTTATTTTACCTCCAAGATAGAAGGCAAGCACGCATACCACTGAGCTACCGGCGCCAGTGTCGATACTTTAATTCTGAGATACCATAGTTCATAGATACACATACATAGAGATTTTCTTTTTTCATTTTTGAGAATCAGGGGGTCGGAAAACGGGAAATTTCTGTGAAAACTCAACATCGTATTTCTGATCGATTAAATAACATCCTCTATACTTCCTACAGGTGCGGAAGAATGAACATATCAACTTTGCAATCACGCACACAGACATCATCGCGAAAATAGTCAAAACGTATTCAGGGGACCTTGAAACGTGCAAATCAGTTGAAACCTCGATCTCGGATTTTCGCACGATTACAATACTTTTCTTATACCTCTTTACCTCTGAACCTCTTTGAGTCGAACCTCGATAAGTCTAAAACCTCCAAAACTCGAAAAAAAGTTTTGTTCCTTTCCCTTCAAGCCCCAAAACCTCCATTACTCAGTGAGTCCCTACAAGCCATTTTGGTACATATTTTCCCTCTATAACTCGAAAAAATAAATTGGACCTCTGTATCTCGAACATAGCAATGTTTTATTTTACAACCTTTACAACTCGATTATTTGAAACTTATTACCTCTATAGCTCGAAGAAAAATAAGTTACCGACTTTAAGAATTTGCCGACAATGTACACCATTGTTTCTTAGAAAACAATTTAGGAGTATACAATAAATAGGATTACCAATTATCTAAAGCAAAAAAAAAATTACTGACTTTTTTTAATACCTACATATTTTTTATTTTAAGGATGTTTTGAAATAATGTTGATTTATAATAAATATAAATGTATATTACCTCTGTAACTTGAATTTTTATTTATTTCGCCTCTCTAACTCAAAATTAGTTAGAATGAATCTTATTAACCTCTAGTCAAATCAAAATCCGCCTGTCGAAATCCTCCATAAGTCGAAAACTTTATAACTCGAATTTTTTGGCGTCTCCCTTGATGTTCGACTTATAGAGGTTCTACTGTACTATAGATATAAGAAAGTAAAAAATAAAATTTCTACCGCTGAAGTATTTTTATTAATTCCAAATCTCTAGGGTTGTCCTGTTAATGTTTGTTTCGAAGCTCTTGTTTTTTTTTTGAAAAATTTCCCCCCTCCGGATTGAAATATCATGTTACCTGTATTCCCTTGGAATATTGAGAGTGAAGAAGGATGCCGTGTTCTTTTAGAGGGAAAATAACAGTATCTAGAAGGGAGGTAGTGGCGGGACATGAACATGCTGGGAATATTGAAGACGACGGAGGAAGGGAAGCCACGAAGAAGGATATAGATAGAAAACAAAGCTCTGCCCGGGGGGAATACGTGCATAATGCTGATCTCCAGTGGCGTACCGCTCTTCTATAGTGGCGTACCGCTATTCTATAGTGACGTACCGCTCTTCTATAGTGGCGTACCGCTCTGCTATAGTGGCGTACCGCTATTCTATAGTGGCGTATCGGTATTCTATAGTGGCGTACCGCTATTCTTTAGTGGCGTACCGCTATTCTATAGTGACGTACCGCTCTTCTATAGTGGCGTACCGCTCTGCTATAGTGGCGTACCGCTATTCTATAGTGGTGTATCGCTATTCTATAGTGGCGTACCGCTATTCTATAGTAGCGTATCGCTATTCTATAGTGGCGTACCACTCTGCTATAGTGGCGTACCGCTATTCTATAGTGGCGTACCGCTCTTCTCGAGTGGTGTACCGCTATTCTATAGTGGCGTACCGCTCTTCTCGAGTGGTGTACCGCTATTCTATAATGACGTACCGCTCTTCTATAGTGGCGTATCGCTATTCTATAGTGGTGTATCGCTCATCTATAGTGGTGTACCGCTCTTCTATAGTGGCGTATCGCTATTCTATAGTGGTGTATCGCTATTCTATAGTGGTGTATCGCTCATCTATAGTGGCGTACCGCTCTTCTATAGTGGCGTATCGCTATTCTATAGTGGTGTATCGCTCATCTATAGTGGTGTACCGCTATTCTATAGTGACGTACCGCTCTTCTATAGTGGCGTATCGCTATTCTATAGTGGTGTATCGCTCATCTATAGTGGCGTACCGCTCTTCTATAGTGGCGTACCGCTATTCTATTGTGACGTACAGCTTTTCTATAGTGGCGTACCGCTATTCTATAGTGTAACATGTAGAAATAGGGGGGGGGGGGGGGGGGGGGGGGGGGGGGTATTTTATAAATAAGGATATATCATCATATATGATATTCACTCAAGAAGGGTGGGGGAAGAGAGAGAGAGCAGTGGAATGAGGGGGAAGGCGTTGAGCGGTTGCAGATAGAGAGTGAAGCAGGAAGGTTCTTGGATTTTTGTGCTTGGAGAGAGAGAGTGAAGTGGAAGGGTGTTTTTTTTTATGGGAGAGTGCAAGTGAACGGATGATAGAGAGTCGACTGGAGTAGTGAAGATTCTTTGTGGAGTTGGAAGTCTGGAGTTCTGGAAGTGGGCAGATTGATGGAAGAATCTATGAGCCTATGATGTACTGAGAAGAGCAGCGGAGGATTGGAGGATAGATAGAAAAATGTGAGTGAATAAAAAAATAAATGTTATATTATCATTGTCTACCGATCTATGTTAAGGTGAAAAAACAAAGGGTAAAAATATTAAATCTTATTCCATGAAAACATTTTTTATTAAAAGAATTCACCACCCATTTAATTATTCAAAATTACAATAGTAAATTTTAAGAGAATAAGAATCATTACAATGGCGCAACAACGTGGAGCTAATTTAAAAAAAAAAGAATAGAATTATATTTTACCATATGTAACAATCATTACAATGGTCACCAACGTGGGGCAATTTAAAAAAATAAAATAAATTTAAAGAGAGTATAAGAGTTATTACAATAGTGACGTACTGCTCTGCTGTAGTGGCGTACCGCTATTCTATAGTGGCGTACCGCTCTTATCCAGTGGCGTACCGCTCATTACTTTTATACACCCAATAATGCCAGTAGGACATAATTTTGAGAAGGGGGATAGAGAGTGATCTGTAAGCGTGGTTGGTATAAGAAAGTCCTGTAATTACCACATCACATATTCTTTATTTACGTTAGGTAGTTTCCTAATAATTAAAAAAAATTTCATCGTTTAAGCCGCAACTGTTGGTCGCGCCTCAAAAATCGGGATTAGAATGTATTTTAGGTTTTAAATTAAATCTGCGATACTGAACATGGTTGTATAATTTGGACTCAAAATTTGTCCTGTTTAAAGAACCGAAATGTTATCTGAACTCAATTTATCGGCTGAAATCAACATTCAACTAAGGGGGGGTTTGGTTCCACTTTGTAGCTAATCAAGGGCTTATCAGGGCTTAAGCAGGTTCAATAAACAGACACTAGTCAGACATTGGAATATTAACTTTTAGAGATTAAATTATTTTGAACAACTGTACAATGTACTTCCACACCAACAGAAACTTTATGTGAAATTGTGTAAATAGATCAGATATTTTATGAGCGTTTTCAGTAGAATTTCTTATTTTGGGAGAAAATGAAAAATAAGAATAAAGGAACACAGAAACAAAAATGTCTTTGGAAAATCACCGGCTATGTACATCCCAAGCAAGGATTACTCAATTATTTTTTTGCTATCCTCAAAAACATCTGGGTTGAACCTCAATATTTTAGTTACATACACCTCTACTGGCCTTCCTTCAGGAGTCTCCCCACGACTCACTACATTAGTATATGTATAGTATATCCATCCTCTGTGTTGTCACCATATATGTATATGATTGTATTCCTTGTCCCCAGAATCCCCTATGTCCCACCAAATATACATACACTACACTGACACTAAGGGGAAATTAATTATTAATATTATAAAAATATATCGGGACATATAACATTATATTTATGGGACAAATAATCTGATGTAGATTTTAGTTTTGCCAAAATATATATTATAAGGCCAATATAAGTTTTGTAAAATATAGTTAAAGATGTATATATATGTAATAATAATTTAAATATGGAACAAAACCATTGTAAATACCTTATATATAGAAATATCCAATTTTCTATAATGGAAGGTTCTAAAACGACAGTCTAGGCTGTTCTATGGCATTATAAATACCCAGGCCGGCAGAGCGAGACACTCACCTTTGTACTACCACACACTCACTATCTTGTATCTGTATTCTTGTCTTCAACTTTTCATTGTGGGTCTATTATATTATAGTTTATTAATTGTATCCAGTTATTTCACTTATATCTGCCGAGCCGTGCCTGGACACAAATTGTAAGTACGATATATATTTATCTGCTTCTCTTGTGTCTCTTTTATTACGACACCACTACCCCTCTTTAGAGGTTAGGTTAGGTTAGGTTTTATGACTCATGCCCGGGCTTCAACTACGAGGTCATATCGCTGACTACCAGAGCGCTCTTTCGTCGCTCTGGTGAACATGAACCCAACACTATTGTGGAGGTTTCTAAATTTTGCCAACCCAGAGTTTCGTTAGCTGTCATCGAACTGGCTCGAGACCATTGCTTAACTTCCCATCCAAAAGATGACGTTTTCTAGGTATTTTTACCTCCCAGATAAAAAAAAAAACCTATGCCTGGTTTCGAACGCGCGATCTTGGAGCTCTGTAGGAAATCACACTACCTCTACGTTTCCGGCGCCCTCTTTTTCAAGAATATACGTAGATTATGTATAATATTCTTCTACCATCGCCGGGAAAATTTACTTATAAAATCCCCCCCCCCTTCCCCCCGCCACCCAAATTAAATTTTGTTCAAGCGGGATGAAATTGAAATGATTATCATTCAAATGTTTCCTCTCATACTACGCCCGTAAATCCAAATTCATTTTATTAAAATGACAGAATCAATTGGTTTAATTTATTCTTCATATATTATTATTTATTGTATATATATTATATTAGTTTCGAATGAATCTTATAGTATATATTTTCAGGTATAGGGATGGATAAAGTGAGTGAATAAATGTATCCCGTCCCTGTTATTACACTCTGGTGGACATGAGCCCGACTCTACTATGGGAGTCCTAAATTTTGCCTACCCTAAATTTTTATTCACCTAGGATAGGGGTCTTTAACGAGTATCTGACATCGTACAGGCTCGGAACCATCGCTTAACGTCCCACCTGAAGAACGGCATGCTTAAGTTTATTTTACTTCCCAGATAAAATAAACTAAGGGCCTCGGTCGGGTTTCGAACCCACGATCTTGAGCTCAGAAGGCAAGCACGCATACCACTGAGCTACCGGAGCCCCCGCTCCTATTCACTTCCACTGCGTACACCCTCGAGATAATAATCCTAACTAACTGGTTATAATCGAAATAGTGTTAAAAAAAAAATTAATTTTAATTCAAAACGCAATAATTTTCTGTAAAGCTGAAGCGAGGACTGCTGCTTCTCAATAACTGCCGATGTAAACTTGACTGCTATTGTAGGTCAATTATGGAAGTTTCTATTTCACTTTGAGCTGTCAAATCCGGACAAAAACTTCCTAGTTTGTCTTTTGAAAGTCGAAGAGTCCTTCCATTCAACCGGGGAACTGTTTTGTTCGGCTCCAAGCTTTGGTACACTTCTAGATGCTTGCCTTCAGAATACTTTTTGACTTGTCTTACCTAAACTAAAACTCTCCAAACTTGTCAACACGTTCTTTGAAAAAAGTTCCTTTCGAAAAAGTTTCCAACATTCAAACTCAATTTAAGTTGCCGTCATCCTGTTTTTTTCACTTTATAATGTCCATCTATTTTTTTTTTTTTAGTGGTTGAACTTTGTGAACTTTACACGACAAGAATAAAAAGATAAATACGGTAAATATATAGACAGTAGCGTATGTTTTAAAAAAAATATTGAGGTAAGAATTTAAAGGTTTAAGTATTAAATAAAACTAAATAAATAATAATTAAATAAATAATAAATAAACAATTACCACATTTCCTGTAGACATTTTTCTCTTTTCTTTTACTAAATTTTGATTTCTACAGTAGTTTTTCGAAAAGGGCCCTAAAAAAAGTTTCAAAAGTTCAAGACGTGCAATTTTGAAGAAAGTGCATGTATATTAAAAAAAAAAATTCAATTAACAAACTTTTCATTTGGATTTCTAAAGAAATGCCATCTTGTCTTGATCCATTGAAATGAAATTTTTTTTTTCCTTTGCGGTTATTGCGAGTATGAAACTGTCGATTTTTTAAAAAGTTGTTATGCTTCAAATACACCAATATAGTATTTTTTTTATTATCTTCCGATTTAAATTCCATTCTTCATCGACTTAAGAAAAATTCAAAATGGCCGTTTTGAATGTTATTTTTGAGTGACACTCACCTCATTTTCACTAAAAACGAGTTTTTTATATCAAAATATACCCTAATTTTTTCAATTTTATGAAATAATTAATGTTAAAAAAATAAAAAATTATTTATTTCAGTTATTTCCGTTTATATTTTTTATATGCTATTATGAATTTTTCTATACAGTGGAATCCCGATATATCGTATCCCGATTATTCGTATTTCCGGCTAATTCGTACAAATTTGCTGGTCCCCAGAGAAAATCCCGATAAGTGGTATGAAAACAATTTCAGACCCGTCGGTATTTTATGTTATTTTTATGCTTAAGGTCACTTGAAACGTCTTATAATTCGTACTTCCAGCTTAAAACCCTCGTTAATTCGTACTGTTTTCAAGAGGGGGAGAGAGGACAGTGAGAAACGAGAGAGCAGAATGAATGCGAGATAAATGTTTTCTAGGAAATCACGTGATTCCTACAGAACCAAAGGGGAGAGCGAGTGAGAAAGACAAGTTTTATATGAAATCTCAAATAATTCGTACTCTTTTCACTGAAACGAAATGAGGAGAGGAGAGGGGGGAAGCTTTAGGAATTTTATTGATCTTTTCTAACATTTTTTCTAACAAATGTTCGATTGGTGTTTATTTAATCTAGAACATATGTATATATTTTTTATTGCATGTATTGTTTGTTGTATAGTTTAGTATAAAGCAGTGTTTATTGTATAGTTTAGTATAAAGCAGTGTTTATTGTATAGTTTAGTATAAAGCAGTGTTTATTGCATAGTTTTTATTCTTACCACATTGTACATACTTTTTAATACATATATGTTTTCATTATTACGTTTTTTTTCATTTTGTACTCCCGATAATTCGTACCAAACCTTCAGTCCCTTGACCATACGAATTATCGGGATTCTACTGTATATGATATTATGAATTTTTATTAAAATAATGTCCTAAAATACACATAGTTTTTATTTTTGCAAAATACAATATAGCAATATTTTTTAAAAGGTTGTTAACAGTACTATATGTTTCAATTTAATTTTATGAAGAATTTGTTTTATTCGATTTTTATACCGCAACTTTTTGCCGTGATCGGAAATCGAACCCTAACAGCCTGCACGAGAAATTGCGCACTACTCAATAACTATTATTCTAATAATAATATAAATGAAAATTGCATTTTTTTTTTTTTTTTTTCATCGAATAATGGGAGTTGGAAACTAAAATTTTCAGGAAAACATTCTTTTAATATGTGCAAACTGTCGGTCAATGGCCCATTCGAAAATTGTTGGGGGCAGTTTTCGTACTCTTATCCGGCTAGACCCTTTAATTATAAAATTTAATTTTATATTTTAAATCGGCACTTATTGTTTTTTTTCTAGTTGATCCCCTTCGATTGAATCCGCTGAAATATAATAGGTGTCGTCTTTATAGGGCATTGAATTTACATATTAAATGTTGTGTCCAACATTCCAACTCAATTTAAGTTGCTGTCATCCTGTTTTTCACTTTATAATGTACAGTTTTTTTTTTTTTTATTTATTTTTTTAGTGGTTGAACTTTGTGAACTTTACACCACAAGAATATAAAGATAAATACGGTAAATATATAGACGGTAGAGTCTCCTCATTGGAAATAAATCATCTGCAATGTACTTCCCCAGAGCGAATTAATCAACTACCGTTTTTCACGTTATATCCCTTAAATTTTATAAATTAAATTTACTGTAAAATATGAATTAATGTACTTTCATATATTGTTATTTTTCAGGAAAAGGTGAACCACATTTTCCAAGAAATAATATTGTCGAAAAATGTTGACAACTGGTTGAAATTTATTCATGACGCAACTCCCAGCTTTAATTCAACCAACTCATTGCAATTGTTAATTTATAATATGTTTATGATTTATTTTATTGTATACTGACTGTATTTATATTATTTTAGCTGTACACGAAGTGGAAAACTAAAAAAAACACACATAACATAAACAGTCTTCAGTTTGGGTCATTAATCAAAGTTGAACACTACATGTCACAAAGTTGGCAGGAGTGTTGGGTGATGTCACGTACCCTATGTTGAGCAGAACGTTTAAGGATGCTAGGAAATTTGATAATTCAATGTTTTATTTAACGTTTTGGAGCCATGGTGGTCGTGCGGGCTAGAACGTAGGGTTTTAGTCGCGTGGTCTCACCTTGGTTTGCGGGTTCGAATCCCGTCCGGGAGTGAGTTTTATTTCGTAGATAAAACTCCCTTCCGGGGCCATGGATGTCGTAAATAATTAGGTAAAACACTATTATAAGAGTCATGGCTAATATGCATCGTACATGAGGCCAAAAAAAAAAAAAAAAAAAAAAAATTTAACGTTTTTGTGAACTTTTGTTTGTTTAAACACGTAAACAAATTGTCTCAAGAAAATTTACCTTTTTATTATTTGAAAAGTTATTTATACCCATAAAAGTGAGCAAAATTACGTACTTTTCACCAAAGTTACGGGTGAGAATGAATCCCAACATCAACTCGTGTTTTCAGTTCCACTTTCGAAACTACCAAATATTATTGTTTATAGTTTACAGTTAGTTGTCTTGTGACTCGTGCCCGGGCTTTAACTGCAAGGTCATATCGCCTACTACCAGAGCGCTCTTTCGTCACTCAAGTGGACTTAAGCCCAACTCCACTCTAGGAGTCGGTGGCTCAATGCTGTAAGTTGGTGGCTCAATGCTGGAATGATAGTATTGACACAACATTTAATAGGTTAGGTTAGGTTTTATGAATCATGCCCGGGCTTTAACTGCAAGGTCATATCGCCTACTACCAGAGCGCTCTTTCGTCACTCTGGTGGACATGAGCCCGACTCTACTGTGAGAGTCCTAAATTTTGCTTACCCTAAATTATTATTCACCTAGGATAGGGTTGTTTAACGAGTACCTGACATCGTACAGGCTAAGGGACCATCGCTTAACGTCCCATCCAAAGGACGGTGTGCTTAAGTTTATTTTACCTTCCAAATAAAATAAACTAAGGGCCTCGGGTTTCGAAGCCACATTCTTGAGCCCTATGAAGACGACACTTATTACATTTCAGCGGATTCAGTCAATGAGGAAACAGAGGGGGCTCAATTAAAAAATCCCAATAACTGCCGATGTAATGAATTTATCGACATGAAATTTTATATTCAAATTCAAAACCCCATAAGAATGGTAATTATAAATTTTTAGCCCAAATGGCTCGGAGGGAAAGTACATTCAAGGAAAATACTGTTGTTTGTTTATACGCGTTTTTCCTCATTAAAAATAAAAATTATTTATAATTTTTTTTTTTTTTTTTTTTTTTTTTTTTTTTTTTTTTTTTTTTTTTTTTTCGGAGGGCGCCGGTAGCTCAGTGGTATGTGTGCTTGACTTCTGAGCTCAAGGTTGTGGGTTCGTAGCCCGACCGAGGCCCTTAGTTTATTTTATCTGGGAGGTAAAATAAACTTAAGCACGCCGTCCTTCGGATGGGACGTTAAGCGATGGTCCCGAGCCTGTACGATGTCAGGTACTCGTTAAAGACCCTTACCCTAGATGAATAAAAATTTAGGGTAGGCAAAATTTAGGACTCCCACAGTAGAGTCGGGCTCATGTCCACCAGAGTGACGAAAGAGCGCTCTGGTAGTAGGCGATATGACCTCGTAGTTAAAGCCCGGGCATGAGTCATAAAACCTAACCTAACTATTTATAAATTTTCCCTTAATTAATTACCAGATGTTAATGAATATAAATTAGGTGGTTGCCAGGAATGGCTCATTGTTAATTTTGACGGAATCGAATTGATTAATTTGGATGGTATTAAAACATCTTTCAAAGACTGAAATTCCAGACTAAGATAATGATTTCCTTCCAAGGAATTCTCCGAATTCCATCTGGAAAGTTTGAAGATACCATTTTGAAATGAATGGAGTTTGTGTCGACTATCGTTCGAAGCATGCAGTCCTCAATATCTTGGTGGACTTTTCTTGTGAATTAGAAATATATCTATCGACACAAAATTGTATTGTGATATATAAAAAATACACACATTCAAATTATTAATATTATTAAATTAACTATATTTATTAGTATAAAATAAAATCCATGAAGCAACTAAATTAGTGAATAATAATATGAATGCATTTTGTTTTAAACCTACCACCCATGTATATATATTTCTACCTTATCTTTATTGTCAATCCAGGGTATTTCATAAATAGATTATTTCACTTTGGTTTACAACTAACAGTGATTCTAGTAAGTCGTAGAATTGTAGTTTGTGTTATTTTCTGTAAAAATTAATTTTTGTTGATAAAATGAGTGACGATTTTGAAAATGTTCCTCATTATACTCTGAGTCGGTAAGTTTTTCCTCTATATTACTTACTTCATTGTTTAGCACTAATTACTTATGCTACTGTATCAAAACGATAGATGTATACGTGTTGGGGAAGCCACCAAACAAATGAAAATTTCTGAGCTTCTTGTATTTTTCAGTGCTTTGATACAAAATTCTGGTTGTGGTCTTTTTCTTACGATTTGCCTTGCTGATTACTTTTGTCTTATTCGTTCAAATAAACAGTTTTAGCATGAAGAAGGAAGAAAGGGAGGCATATTATTGTCGAATTGGTGACTTTTTGTCAAGAAACAACAAAGATTCAGATAAGGGTGCGGAAGATACAAATGAGGAGTACATCCTTGATGCATGTGCTTCGGATGAGTTGATGTAGTTGAAATAGAAGCTGATAAAGATCATTAAGTTTTAGTTAATTAGTGTAGAGGAGTCAAGGTTGGAAGGTCTGAGTTGAGATGGAGTGAGAGTTTAGGCTTAAGGTGTGGAGAACTAAGTTGTAGTGAATTAACTGTGATTTAATTGGAGTTTTCATTGAAATTGATGCACAAAGAAGGTACTTTAATTTAATTATACGTTTTATATGCCCTAAAATAACTTAAATTTGAAGAATGGCCAGTATTTAGAGAGAAAAGAGACTAAAACATGAGTGTAAAAATTAGCTTGTAAGATTTCTTTTTGTAGATAATTTGATTTTTTTAATTATGTTTAGTTATTAATTTTATTATGTAGTTTAAGTAAACAAACCCAATTATTTGTTCTCCTGAATTCTATGCTATTCATTTTCCTTGTTGGTCAAGTAAGATAATTTAAAACCGTTGGATTAGATTTAATTGTTTTACAAAATTTAGACAACAATATCATATATCATACTATATTTACAATATCATACTAAAGAGATACAATTTCTACAGGAAATGTGGTAATTTTAATTTTATTATTTATTCTAATTTGTTTATTTAATTATTATTTATAATTATAATTTATTTTTATTTTACACAAAAAAATTATTTTATTACAGTATATGTAAATCTAAACCAGGTCCATAAATTCTATAACACCTATCAATTTTTAACAATATCGGCCGAAGGGAGACGGTTTTTGATTCACATATTATTATTCATTTTGGTTGAGAATCAATAGGTGGTAGATCTCAGGTGTAGACCTTAGGTGCTTCTTGTGATTCACCGACAACTTTTTTTAATTTAGTTTCTTAGCCGAGATGAAACTAGTTTATGGCCGGTTAAATGTGTTGACCCATTTACCTAAACTGAATGGGCAGGTGATATACACAGACACCACACATGGACCAATTGAATTTCCACCTGTGATATATTTTATCACATCACCCACTACTCCTCTTGATTATTTTCTCAGTTCTCTTTCTTTTATTTTATTTTTTTATTATTTTTTTTTGTGTTAGACTGGACGTTCTAACAAAATTTAATTTCTGATTTTATTTTATTTGTTGGTATTATTTTCAGGACTCTATAGATTCACCACTGCAAAACTCTTTTAAAGCTCTTGGTAGCTCAGAGGTGGCGCGCAAGCTTACTGAGCTCAAAATCGTAGGTTTTTTATCTGGGTGAAAAAAACCTTGAGCATGCCGTCCTTCGGATGAGCCTGTACGATGTCAGTAATTCGATTCGGTCATTTTGCAAAATGGTCCATATTTAGTCAAGGCATTTCGAGAGCGGCAACACAATTGTTGACTTCAGGACCTTGTTTGGGGTAGTTAGTAGGTCTATAAGTCCCCGAACCTACCAGGTGTGCGGGGCGCGGAGATCGTCCCTTTTATGAATTTTTCGCTTATATCTCAAAAACGGTGCGTCGTAGCAAAACGTCACTAACTCAACCAAAAAGCAGACAACATTTCCTAGAGGATTGCTTCTATTCCTTATTTTTCTGTTCCTCGTAGTTTTCGAGATAACCACTCGCAAAAACCGCTAATTTCTGAAGAAAAAAAAATTCATTTCAATCTTGTAGAAAATGTTCTCAGCTTTCTATTTATAGTGACGTTTTTGCTACGACGCACCGTTTTCGAGATATAAGCGAAAAACTCAAAAAAAGGGACCTTCTTTGGAGGGAGAGAGAAAATGTAATTGATTAATTCGTAATGGGGATGTACATTGCCAATGATTCATGGAAGACATTTTTCTAATCTAGTTATGAATATAGAAACAGTTACTAGAGTAACGGATCACGATCACTTTGACGGTCACAGGTGAGGCTCTCCTGTCACTGACTGAACTAATCTGTCTAGATTATCCTTCTGATTGATGTTTGTCATTCCCTCAATTTATTAGTCACTCCCAACCCGTATCACATCACAGTCACCTGAAATTGAGGCGCTTCCATCTCGATAGATCATGAAATTGTGTCAATTCAAAATTGTTGTCAAGAAGGAAGATTGAAAATTTACAACCCAACCCAGTTTACAACACTTAACCTGTTTGTAAATTGCAAATGTATCATTGCACTAGATCATTCATTATAAAATATAAATAAATGATTGGGGAAGTTATGTAATCAGTCAAAAATTCGATGTATCGATGGAATATCATGTTTTGTGATCTCCATATTCCAAATATGAAAAAAAAAATTTGTCTGTATTTATAACTCCCGATAGAATGAATGTATCAACAGAAAATGTTATGTGTGAATCCAGAATTCTCTAACGACGAGACCTATTGATTTTCAGCCAAATCGTCTAGGAGAGAGCAACTCAGAAACCCTAATAACTGCCGATACAATGAATGTATCGACATGATATTTTATATTTTAAGTCAAAACCAATGAAGACATAACGTGTCAAATTTTAACAATATCGGCCGAACGAAAGGGAAATTCAGGAATGTGTTCAATTCATAAAACCCTAATATCTGTTGATGGATTTTATTTATCAGCAGCTAGACTGGAACTCCAGTAAAGACTCGGTCAAGTACCTGGAGCTCCATCTTGACAGAAGGCTCACCTGGAAGTTCCACATCAACAAGAAGCTAACCGAAGCTAGCCCCACTCTCCATGCCTTACTCTGTGATAAAAAGGAAATCTAATCTAAAGCTCGAAAACTGCCTCTTACTCTACACATCCATTCTCCGGCCACTCTTTAATTTACGGCAGTGAAGTTTGGGGATCTGCTTCCGCAAATAAAATTTTAAAAAATCAAGTTTTCCAGAACAAAATCCTTAGAATGGCTGTAAACTCACCTTGGTTTGTTCGAAACTCCCACCTCAAATTCCCCTCAATAGAAGAATTCATCCACACCAAATTCCGTAAATACCACGCCAGGCTGTCCACTGTTCCTGGAGCTACCACATACAACATCAGACAACCCACCGCTACACGTCTCAAATCTAGACTTCTCCAGGACATGTTAATTTGACGACTTTTACCGAATGTTTTCAATATAATACAGTAGAACCTCTATAAGTCGAACATCAAGGGAGACGCCAAAAAATTCGAGTTATAGAGTTATGGAGGATTTCGACTTAGGCAGATTTTGATTCGACTTGTAGAGGTTAAGATTCATTCTAACTAATTTTGAGTTAGAGAGGTGAAATAAATAACAATTCAAGTTACAGAGGTAACAAACATATTTATATTTATTATAAATCAACATTATTTCAAAACATCCTTAAAATAAAAAATACGTAGTATATGTAGGTATTAAAAAAAGTCAGTAATTTTTTTTTTTGCTTTAGATAATTGGTAATCCTATTTATTGTATACTCCTAAATTGTTTTCTAAAAAACAATGGTGTACATTGTCGGCAAATTCTTAAAGTCGGTAACTTATTTTTCTTCGAGCTATAGAGGTAATAATGGATTATTTCGACTAATAGAGGGTTGAGATTTCGAGTAATGGAGGTTTTGGAGCTTGAAGGGAAAGAAACAAAACTTTTTTCGAGTTTTGGAGGTTTTCGACTTATCGAGGTTCGACTTATCGAGGTTCGACTTAAAGAGGTTCTACTGTATTGATGTAAATAGTTAGGGGTATCTCTACGCAGAGACATTCCCCATGTTACCCCCACCATGTATAACATACATTTTGTTGAGCTGGTGAAATATAGTATTTATCAAAACAAAAATTAGTATGAGGATTTAGTAGCCCCTATATAAGTCAATTATTGTACATTGGCCAAACGGTCGACTGGTGTTGGAGTGGGAGCAAAAAGTTAATTCGTTCTGGGGAAGTACATTTCCGCTGATGCACTATCGACATTTTTTAAACATTTATTTGTATTTATTTATTTATTGTTTATGCTGACTGGTGCTGTGACAAGGAGACATTTAACACCAATATAAGCCCAATATTGGCAACACTCCCGTACATATTGGCTCTCCCTGTGATGGTCTTCATATTGTCAAACCAATATGTGCCCCCCCACTCCCCAAACTCACTAAATCATGGCCCATATATTCCCTTCTAGTTCTCCTAAATCTCAATGATTTACTTACATATTTATATTCATTGACAAATTAACTTGATTTAGTGGCGGTGATGGTGGGGGGTTTCAGGGGTTATTGAATACAGTAAACGCACACACAACAATAATTCGAATTTGAATTTTCCTAAGAATTTAATGTTTGTCAACCTGTCCGTGTGAGTCTATGAACACGATAACTCTCGTTGGATTGAAAATATCGACACAATTTTATATGTACATCCAAAAACCCGTAATAGGACATATATTTTCGGCCAGAGGGAAGGAGAGGACAAGGGGGGAGGCTTAACACAAAAACTACAATAACTACCGATGTAATGAATGTATCGACACATAAATACCCCCATGTAAGTTTGAAATTAAAATAAATGTTATTCTGGGACCGAGGTCCCCGAAGAATAAATACATGAAAGTCACTGAACAGAGCAACAAATAGAAATAAAATATCAGTAATGAGATAAAAGTGCTGCAGTGGATAGAAACAAGAACAGAATGAATATAAATAAATAAGAAAATACAATTAAATAAAAATAAAATAGATAATGATGAAATAAGTAAAAAAATAAATATAAAAAATAATAATACAAAAGTAATTAAATTAACAGCTTCATTATGAAGAAATCATATGAAAATAAATTAGATACATTTATTTAATTAGAATAAATTAGATATATTTAAAACTTTTTTTATATAAGATATGTAATTAAAAACTAAACTGACAAATATTAAATAGATATTTTTTATTTTTTCGATAACGTTATCTATCTGTTCAAGAGAAATTCAGCCGGGCCATCTAGGACACCCTGTATACATGTATATACCTATATAGGTACTTATATATGTATACATAATATATATATGTATATATTTTATTAATACCTTTGTACATATTTTACTCACTCTTTGTATGTATATATTATTATTATTTTGTACATATTCTCTATGACATTACAGAAACTTTTTCCTTATATTTATTTATTATTGTAAATATTACCATTTAATATTTTACTTTGTTCTATATGTATAATAATACATAATTGCCAATAACTTTCCTTATGGTTTTTCACTGATTGTAAATAGGCATAATAAAAATATATAATTTATATTATATTTTATATACATATTCTTTGTAAAAGGAAAAGTACAAAACAAGCAAGGAGCAGTAATATCAGATAGGCTTTATCTTGAACCCCCAATACATCGTATGAATTTTATTCTCCTACGAGTTGTATTTTTCTATAAATCAAAATGAGTTTAGGATGCTTGAAGGGTAGGTTCTCTGGGTTTCAATTTAGATAGCATCCAAGTTATTTACTATAGAAAGATAAAACTTGGGATAAATGAGCTTATAAAATAAGTCAATAGACATAGATAGAAAGTAACTCTCTAAACGTGCGTTCAGAATACAAATTGTCAACGAAAGCAAGACGTGGTAGTAATTTTTTGAAGAAAAAAACAAGAAACAAAAAAAAAAAAATGGAATCAATGATTTCAATATGATTTTATTCAAAGTGAGAAGAGGGTGCCTGAAGTTCCATTAAGAGATCAGATAAAAAAGCAGGTGAGAGTTGTGCAAAGCGGCTAAAACACTCCTGCCAGACTTAGCCGCCAGGTCACGTGGCACCCATTCTTAGCCGTTGACCTACTTATCATCAAGGTTCATCTTTATAATTCATTTGTCTCTTAACGGATTTATGTGAAGGTTATTCTATTCTCAAAAAGACAGGAAAATCAAAGACTAAAACCATAAAAAATCAATCCAAAATGAAAAGGAAAAAGAAGTGCGTTCTTTTAATAAAAGTCAATTTTTGCTTAAATAATTGTAATCAAACGCGTCATCTTCGATGATTAATAGTCGACAGTATCTTTTCAATGTAGAAGGAATTCGAGGTTCTGTCGTGTAAATGAAAACTCAATATTTGGTCAACGTTTCAGAAACTATTTATTTCCTTCTTCAGGGCCTTATAATGACTTGAATGGATGTGTGTTTCACACACATTTCAAATTTCAAATAAGGACCCTATAATGTGTGTCACACCATTTTAAAGGCTTTTCCACCCTGAAACCAAACGAAATTAGATATTTTGTTTTTAACTTTGTATTATACATTGTTATTTCTTGCCCAATTTAAAATCAGATTGCGGCATTGATTTCAGGATAGAAAAGCCTTTAAAATGGTGTGTCAGAAAGTAAAGGGCCTTTATTTGAAATTTTCAAGTTGTACCGAATCTGAAGTACCATGTGTGTTTTTTATACTTTTTTTAATAGTTCTGTTATTAAATATACGCTGAAACTCTAAAAATTCTCTTTAGCATGAATCAATCAAGCCAAAATTTTATATTTGAATTTAAAAACCCTTAAAAACGACTTTTACTAATTTTCTAAAATTGGCAAAAGGGAAACGAGGGGTTCAGAGTGGGCACAGCACAAACTCCCCAAAAACTGCCAATGAAATGAATGTATCGACATGAAATTTCATATTTGAGTCAAAACTCAATGAGGACATGTCAAATTGCAGCGATATCCGAAGGAAAGGGGGGTACAGGGGAAAGAGCACGATTCAAAAACGCTAATAACTGCCGATGTAATGAATTTATTGTCATTTATTTTATTATTTATATTAGAATTTAGAAGCCCCTATGTAAGTCAACTATTGAATATTGGCACAAACAGTCGACTGGTTATGGAGAGGAGCTCAAAAGTACATAAACCAAAATTTGTGCGTTGTACCCTTAGAGAAAGTCAGATAAAAGCTAAGTTGGATTCCCATAATATTGGTTCAAACAGACCAATCCGTCCTCAAACTTTAGTGAGCCCCCAGGCCTAGCAAAGCTTGTCCGTTTCTCTCCCTTCGTACATGTCAAATGAAAAAAATAAAATAAAAAATTCATTCAACCCCCTAAAATAGTTGTTTGTTTCATGAATCATTTTTATTCGAAATTTGAATTTTTTATAAATCAGTCCAAATGTTATGAACATTTTTCATAGGAACTGTTAATAAAACTTTCTGGTCTCTGAACACTCATTTAAAATATATATATATATTGTAATGGTCCACATTCACCATTACACGTTGAAATGAAAAGAAATAAATGTAATTACTAAGAGACCAATGTATCAAGCCGACAGCTAGCGAGTGGGAGTTTATGTGAGGTTATCACAACTCGATACTGTGCAATAATCGATTACTGTATAAAAATCAAATTATATAATTTGGCAATTATTAAAATTATGTAACAATGTACTTGTGAATCATAAAAATTAGGAATAAGAAAAAGAATAATAAAAAATCGAATTTAAATAAAAGTAGAAAAAACATACTTATGTTTTTTTTTTTTTTTTTTAAGGCAGTGCGAATTTTTAGCCAATAAGAAATAGGAGTGCAAAAAAGATGGAGATTTTTTGGTTCCCACGAGGAAACAAGGTTGTCTTGTGTGGTCGATGTTCAGAGTCAGATCGGTGAGGATGTGAGTGAAGTGATAAAAAATTTATTAAAGACCCCTCCCTATCCTAGGAAAATAAAAATTTAGGGTAGGCAAAATTTAGGACTCCCACAGTCGGGCTCATGTCCACCAGAGTGACGAAAGGGCGCTCTGGTAGTAGGTGATATGACCTCGTAGTTAAATGGGCATGAGTCATAAAACCTAACCTAAGATAACTATTTTTCAAAAAACTCTTTGGAATGTCTTTATTCCAACTAAGTTTCGGGACGTTCTTACATGAAAGCTTTGTATCAAATAATGTTTTTGGATATGAAACACGATTGTTTATTGTGATTATATTATTATTTTTGATCAGTGAGAATGTAATTACGTTTCCGTGTAAAGGGTTTTCTTTAACATAAACATGTTTAGTTGAAGTTTAAATTTACACACATTTAAATAACACACTGAGAGACAGCATTTTGTTTTATATGTGCTATCCGGATGTCGGACATGAAATTTCAAATTTTTCATTAATTTTTACTTAGTGTCAGTGGCGTAGCGTAGTAGGGGCGGCAGGGGCGGCCCGCCCCGGGCGACACCTTTAGCGGGCGGCGAAATTTCACAATAAATAATAATAATATCTTGTAAATATTTGAACCATTTCATATTTTTGTCGCACCTACGATTCGGACCGATCGAAATGAGCACGGAATTTGTGGACTCACTCGAATTATTAAAATTTATTGTGAAATCCAAGCTGGAAGTTACTCTGCCCAATATTATAATAATGCTCCGAATATTCTTCACAAGCAATGCCATAAACAATGCCAGCTGTGAGAGAAGTTTTTCAAAATTGAAATGAATCAAAAATTATTTAAGATCAACAATGAGTACTTTAAGGCTAACCAATCTGGCTATCTTGTCTATTGAGCAAGAGGTGTGTGATGCTATAGGCATTGATAGTGCAATAAAAGACTTTGCTCTTAAAAAAAGTAAACGAATAAAGTTTTAGTTAAAGACAGAAGTTTTGTTTTTAATTCTAACAAGTATATTAATTTTCAAAAAAATTATAAATATTAACAGTATGGTCGTAGTTCTAATTGGAAGTCGATTTGCGTTTTATATTTAATTCGCTAATAACTTAATCTTAATGATCGTCAAGGTATAATCATAAGTGTTCTATACCTGTTATATCAATGTAAGTGACATACGTGTTAGAATTTTTGTTATAAATGTGATTATTATATTGTAAAATATATATATATATATATATATATATATATATATATATATAACTTTTTTTTATTTTTAACCTGTACAATACACAATAATGATGCCTGTTCTTGCCGAAAAGTTCTTTAGAATTACTGAATATTATAGTATTTTAAATTGAAATACCTAAATAAGAGGGCGGCAAAATTTTCTTCCGCCCCGGGCGGCTGACACCCACGCTACGACACTGCTTAGTGTATTAGAATTCAAAACTACAATTTTTGTTACATCCTACTGTACGCTGTAACAAATCCTGACAAGGATTGTGCACTATTTATCTACATCGATGGAAAGTAGACGAATTAGATTTTTCTTGAACTTTTTTATTATATTTTCCTTTCTATCACATAATAATGAGAAAAACGCAAGTTAGAAGGAAACTCATTGAGGCGGAATCTCATTACACAATGGTTTCTGAAATACAAGTTCTAACAATATCATTAATTCTAGATGATGTTCTTGAAGAATGAAATAATTATGAATTCGAAAAGCATTCTAAATTTAACAATGGTTGGCACCTCGTTTAATCTGCGCCTAAATTGAACTTCTTTCAGCATCGCCTCAGAGGTTTTTAAGTTCACATTAAGCATTAATATAATAGAAAAAAATATCTGAAATGGCCATTACTGGACTTTTTTTTATTTTTTTCTTCATTTTTATAATTCTTCAAAAAGACTACCAGAGCTCTCTTTCGTCACTTTTGGAATGAGCCCGACTCTACTGTGGGAATCCTAAATTTTTATTCACCTAGGGTTAACGAGAACCTGATATCGTACAGACGCTTAACCTCCCATCCGAAGGACAGCGTGCTTAAGTTTATTTTACCTCCCAGATAAAATAAACTAAGGGCCTCGGTCGGGTTTCGAACCCACGATCTTGAGCTCAGAAGACAAGCACCGTTACCACTGAGCTACCGGCACCCTCCCAATAATCATAAAAAATATACTTTATAATTCGTTGCTACGTGATGCAATTTAAACATTATTTTGAAACATTTCCCGAGGGCGCCGGTAGCTCAGTGGTATGCGTGCTTGACTTCTGGAGCTCAAGGTCGTGTGTTCATAGCTCGACCGAGGCCCTTAGTTTATTTTATCTGGGAGGTAAAAAAAACTTAGGCACGCCATCCTTCGGATGGGACGTTAAGCGATGGCCCCGAGCCTGTACGATGTCAGGTACTCGTTAAAGACCCCTACCCTAGATGAATAAAAATTTAGGGTAGGCAAAATTTAGGACTCCCACAGTAGAGTCGGGCTCATGTCCACCAGAGTGACGAAAGAGCGCTCTGGTAGTAGGCGATATGACCTCGTAGTTAAAGCCCGGGTCATAATGAGTCATAAAACCTAACCTAACCTTGAAACATTTCCCAAGAAAATTTATTTTTATTGTTTGAGGCCCTATAACTTTGATTCTATCTCAAATCTAAGGACGTACAAGGGATTGGAAATTTAATAACCTCCAACAACGTACGGTACCTTGGGTTTTACTTAGACAGCAGACTAACGTGGAATCCCCACACAAGACTCGAACGACAAGAACTCAACAGACGATATGGTCTTTTAAGACGACTATTCGGATCAAAGTCAAAACTATCTGTTGAGAACAAACTTACAATTTACAAAACAATCATACATCCAATATGGACATTCGAACTAGAACTATGGAGCTCAATATTAACAGAATACAATCTTTTCAGTCAAAAGTCCTACGACAAATTATCAATACTCCCTTTTATGTCACGAAAAGTCCTACACAAAGAACTCAACATCCTTATGTCCAAGACCTAAACCAACTACGCTTCAAGAAATTCCATTCTAAGTTGAATACCCATCCCAATCCTCTCGCTCAGCGCATGTCCTCTCAGTCCCATCCCGACAAACCTCCACACCGCCCAAGACGAAGCTGGCCTCGCGATTTTCTTTGAATAACGAGAATATCTAAAGATGTGGCTGGCTTCTCTCATCAATTGTACTTTTTTATTTCTTCTTCACTTCTACCCATTGTATATTTTGTACAGATTCGATGGGGCTAACTTTTTTTGGTAAATCAAAGAAACGCCAAAAAATATGTGTTTCAAAACTGTATTTCAAGACGGTTTTCTCAAAAACAGGACGACCTACGTAAAATGGATTTCATATAGAATATATATACAGTAGAACCTCTATAAGTCAAACACCAAAGGAGACGCCAAAAAATTCGAGTTATAGAGTTTTCGACTCTGGAGGATTTCGACTTAGGCGGATTTCGATTCGACTTGTAGAGGTTAAGATTCATTCTAACTAATTTTGAGTTAGAGAGGTGAAATAAATAAAAATTCAAGTTACAGAGGTAACAAACATATTTATATTTATTATAAATCAACATTATTTCAAAACATCCTTAAAATAAAAAATACGTAGTATATGTAGGTATTGAAAAAAGTCAGTAATTTTTTTTTGCTTTAGATAATTGGTAATCCTATTTATTGTATACTCCTAAATTGTTTTCTAAGAAACAATGGTGTACATTGTCGGCAAATTCTTAAAGTTGGTAACTTATTTTTCTTCGAGCTATAGAAGTAATAAGTTTCAAATAATCGAGTTGTAAAGGTTGTAAAATAAAACATTGCTATATTCGAGATACAGAGGTCCAATTTATTTTTTCGACTTATAGAGGGAAAATATGTACCAAAATGGCTTGTAGGGACTCACTGATTATTTCGACTAATAGAGGATTGAGAGGGCTTGAAGGGAAAGGAACAAAACTTTTTTTCGAGTTTTAGAGGTTTTCAACTTATCGAGGTTCGACTTAAAAAGGTTCTATTGTATATCAGTTTCCTCTTGTTACCAAATACAGGGACTTTCTTCATGAACAATTTAACCCCAATAAATGCTCAATTGGTTTTGGAGAGAGAGCGAAAACTTAATTAATTTTCATGCTGGGGAAGTAGTAAGGGTTGATGGTTTAGTTACTCTCAAAATGCATTTAGAACCTGAGTGCTAATCAAGAGCTCTTTGACGGGGTCTATGAAGTGTCCAGGTCGACTTCTCTCTGAAAATTGCATCCATTAGAACAATATCGGCGAATTGTGACCCTTCTAATAACTATTTATGAAGTTAGTTCTAATGAATAAATTAATAGTGACATCCTCATCAACCATACTAACAGGACAGTGATAAATATGAGGTTATGATAATTATGCAAGCTCTCTCCCCTTTTATAATCTGCATAAATTTAGGAGCAAAAATTTTCCAGAATAATTATTCTATAAGGGATATTACTAGGCGATATAGATAACAAATTTATGCATTCGTGACCCGAAGAAGGGGGGACATGGAGGTGTTCCGATATATCGTGGAATAGTTCAAGACATTGGCGCCTCCACCACTTGGGAAGAATCGGATTTAGGTAAAGGGGTTAAGTCTTACTTCAGTTATCCTTTCTTACTTATATGCTTGGCTTGCAAGAGGTATTATTTAATAATGATCAATGGGGCTTGAGAACATAAAACTACAAGCGATCATTTCAATGTATCCTTCAATCGTTCAATTTCTGTTCTTAAATTATATGGCATTACGTTACATATAATCAAATATATATATATATATTGGTATGAGAAGGGGCTCAAACAGATATAACTAAAGGCTTACATGTCGAGGTCGAGCTTGACAGGGCATCCTGGGGTCCAGAACTGAACATGATGCTAGTGTTACATCATCCTGGGGTCCAGAACTAAACAGGGTGCCAGTGCTACATCATCCTGGGGTCCAGAACTGAACATGATGCTAGTGTTACATCATCCTGGGGTCCAGAACTAAACAGGGTGCCAGTGCTACATCATCCTGGGGTCCAGAACTAAACAGGGTGCCAGTGCTACATCATCCTGGGGTCCAGAACTGAACATGATGCTAGTGTTACATCATCCTGGGGTCCAGAACTAAACAGGGTGCCAGTGCTACATCATCCTGGGGTCCAGAACTGAACATGGTGCCAGTGTTACATCATCCTGGGGCCCAGAAATGAATATGGTTCCAGTGCTACATAATCCTTGGGTCCAGAACTGAACATGGTGCCAGTGTTACATCATCCTGGGGCCCAGAAATGAATATGGTTCCAGTGCTACATCATCCTGGAGTCCAGGTCTGATCATGAGAGGCTTAACACAAAAACAGTAATAATTACCGTTGTAATATGACTAAAAACTTCGATTATATATTCAAAACTTCATATGGACAACATCTATTATTTTTCCTCGAAATCGGTCGAAGAGAATCAGAGCAGATAACATAGGAAAAATGTCTGAATTCAACCAATTTTTCACATCAAAAATTGGATAATTTTTGTTCAAAGGAAAAAATCCCTTTTAAGAATAAGAGCGACCGTGTCGTCCAAGGTCAAGCACAAATAGTGGTGCCATCTCTTATCTTAGGAACACACTAAACGCCTTAACATTTAACACAGTAAACAAGAAGCTGTGTAAAATGGCCGTGTTTCGTAATTGGGATCCCGTTGACAAAATATATTTGTGCTTGTTTCGTTCAATATTTTAATAAAATTTTAATAAGTCAATAGAAAACTTTGAATTTATAGCAAAATGTATTCTAACTGACTTTCAAGTAAATAACTTGGAGTTACATGTTGGCACTTAGCATACCCTGGCTCCTACGTATCCGTACATTGTGTTCGGATTATAATGGAAACCAGGTCTCCTGTATATCCCAACACGGAGATAAGGTGGTTTAATTTTAATTTGAATCTACCCTCCCTGCTACCAAATAGAGGAGAACGCTATTTCGGTCTCTCTCTCCACAATGTAGAATTTCCCCGGCTATAATTTATGTATGCCTTGTTACATAGTTAGCCCGGGTTTTTGGGGAGAGGGGATTCAAGTTTCCTCTCAAATGGCGCAATGAGTCCATCCGCATTATCTATATAAATGAAGAAACAGGTCTGGACATCTTGAAAAAAAATTGCGTCGGTGAAACACGAATTAATTAATTAATTTTCAGCTCGCATTACACAGTACTCATACTAAGTTTTGTTTTGTGTGTAGTAGAGTTAGTTATTATGACTCATGCCCGGGCTTTAACTACAACGTCATATTGCCTACTACCTGACTGGTTAACTTGACCCCACTTTAGTATGGGAGACCTAAATTTTTATTCACCTAGGGCAGGGGCTTTAACGAGTAGCTGACATCGTGGAGGCTCGAGACCATCGCTTAACGTCCAATCATTGAGCTCAATAAGCAAGCACGCATACCACTGAGCTACTGGGGCCCTCCGTAAGTAAGTAGACTATTGATTTCTAACCAAAATGATCGATTGGCGTTGGAGAGAGAGCAAAATTCACAAAAACTCTAATAACTGCAGTTTTAATGAAGTTATCGACACAAAATTTCATACATAAATTCAATAACCATATATAATTATAGAGGGCGCCGGTAACTCAGTGGTATGCGTGCTTGCCATCTGAGCTCAAGATCGAAACCCGACCGAGGCCCTTAGTTTCTTTTATCTGGGAGGTAAAATAAACTTAAGCACGCCGTCCTTCGGATGGGACGTTAAGCGATGGTCCCGAGCCTGTACGATGTCAGGTACTCGTTAAAGACCCCTTCCCTAGGTGAATAAAAATTTACGGTAGGCAAAATTTAAGACTCCCATAGTAGAGTCGGACTCATGTCCACCAGAGTGACGAAAGAGCGCTCTGGTAGTAGGCAATATGACCTCGTAGTTAAAGCCCGGGCATGAGTCATAAAATCTAAACCTAAACCTATATAATTACACAAATGAAATTTCGTGTCGATATATTCATTCTATGAGAGTTATAGCGTTCACAGATCCACATATACACACACACAGACAGAATCATTTTTTTAATTTATGGAATTTCGGAAAACATGAAAAGTTTGGTAAAAATTCAACAATTTTTGACCGATTACATAATTTCTCATCGTTTAACTGGGGATTTTTATATCCACAATACAGTTTATCTTTATTTTTTATTGTTATCGGATTTATTATTTTTATTTTATTATTTATTATTGTTATTATTTTTAAGGGAGTGCTAGTGATGACCGGATTCTCCCCTCTCGCCTCTCTATCCTTTCGACGCCCCGCCTCCTGGTCTTCCTCCACTGCTGGACAGTGGATGGTTGGGCAGTGTGGTGGGAGGGTCCCGCCGCCTCCTCCCCTCTCCACTAGTTGGAGAGTGCTATATGGCAGTGTGCTGGAGTCCTACTGGTGCTGCCGTCCAGTTTCTTATATATTTTTAATTATTTTATTTAGTTATTTTCTTTTTATTTATTATTTTTTATTTATTTTTTTGTTTTATCTCTTTATTTTATGCTTTCTGTTTATTTATCTACCATTGATTTATTACGTATTCTGTTTATTATTATTGTATATGTTTGCTATTATTTTGTATTATTCATTTATTTTTTCCTTCTTATTATGTTTTAAATATTTTGTATTACTTATTACTTTATCATGTCTTCTTAGTCACCACTTCTGCTTATTGTTATTGTTTATACAGATTGTAGAATAAATAAAAGTAAAAAAAAAAAATTGTTATCGGGTGCACGTTACACTTGTGCAACATCACTCTTTGTCTTGTGCTTAATTGAGGCTACGTCGGGTTGGAGGCGACCCCCTGCCTACCAACGCGTGGCGATCTATAACCCACCCAAGCCAGTCATACCGTCTCATCATTTAAAACTATCAATCTTTGGGAAGTTTATAAGAGGATTAAAATGCATTTTTTTATACTTTTAGTATAAGGCAGTATTGTAATCGTGGACATTTTTGATTTTTTTTAAAGTGCAAATATAAAATGAATTTAGACGGAGTGGTCTGTAAAAATGTGGTTGGTGTATGGTTTCAAACAGAGAGAAAAAAAATAGTTGATTAATTCGAGCTGGGTAGATTCATGGAGGAAGAACAACCCGTTCGTGCGGCGGAGTCGAGACTGCGGAGCAAGTGGTCCTCGAATGTCCGCTGTACAACGGGCCTAGAGTGGAGTTGATACACGGGACAGGATCGTATCTGGGACTCAACTTACGGCAGCTGGTGACGGAAACCGGCTACCCAATGTTCAGCCGATTTGTCGCCTCCTGGTGGAGAAAGAAGCAAGCATCATGACCCTGCGTCGGGGAGGCCTGCAGTCGTGCCCGGCGCCCCAACGAACCACAACTAGCGAACGCCCTACATTTATCCCGAGCTCTCTCGGCGCGCCAAGAAAATTAAGGCGGGCTGGGAGTGCAGATGGTCGGCAGCGGTCGCTCCTAGCCTGCCACAGCAACACATATTTTATTTTTCATTATGTAACATATTTTTTATTTGTTAATAAAATTTTTAGGCCCCCTTTTTCCCCGGCGATGGTGTCATGACCTCCACCGGAGGTTGGCCACCAAAAAAAAAAAAAAATGATTCATGGAGGATTTTCCAGGTACATAACGAATAGTGCACTCCAATCTGATGAGAGTTAGTCGATGAGTAGTTGACAGAGATAAGTTTGTTGTTTACCCCGGACATCCAACTCAACTCACTGCTATAAGTGGTTTCCAGTTATTCATCGATTAGTCTACCCATTCTATTTGCCCTAAGTTTGCCCTTTATTTATTCCGAATGGAGCTCTTATGACGACTCGGGCAAACAAACCTCGTACAACGAGCTTGTTGAAGCGGTAAATCTTCAACAGAGTAGAAGGAATTTTCAAATAGGGCCTCCTCTCTTCTTGTATATTTCTTTCTCTTCGTCTCAGAGGGACCACTAGCTGTAACCAGAAACAAGATTGCCTCGTCTTTCTGGATCTGTCAGCTTGCTTTGTTATCTTCAGACCGACATACAGAAAAGACTTGGTTTTAGAAGAACCTTTCCCTAACGAGACACTAGAACTTTCCCAGATGATGTATGAGGAAACTTATGTAATCGGTCACAAATTGGGTACGAATACATAAAAAGCTGGCCCAAAGACAGGAATAACAAAAAATCACGAAAATATGCACGCTAAAGTCCAAGTACATTTCATAGGATACCTCTTATATTTATGACCTATGTGATGTAAAAAATTTACACATTAAGATTATGAAAATATTATAAAATCAATTATTATTATTTGTATAAAAACAGCTGTTAGGAGAGAAAATAACAGTGAAGTAGATGCGCAAAGATACTTTTATTTATTTATATGTTTATATGCCCAAAATATCATTGAATTAAAGAATGACCACAATATTTAAAAGGAAAAGAGACTAAAGTAGATGTAAAAATTAGTTTGTACGATTTTTTTTTATTGTAATTTGATTTTTTTATTTGATATTGATAATTTGATTTTACTTATAATGTAGCTTAAAGTAAATAAACCCAATATTTGTTTTTTTATTCTATGCTATTCATTTTCTCTGTGAACCCAGTAAAATAATTTATACCTTTGGATTGGATTGAACATTTTTTAAAAGAAACAATATGGCATCTCATTATTATACATATATAGAAGAAATCCAAATGAAAAATTTGTTAACTTGATTTTTTTTAAATACGTGCACTTTCTTCAAAATTGCACGTTTTGAACTTTTGATATTTTTTTAGGGCCCTTTTCGGAAATTACTGTAGAAATCAAAATTTAGTAGGAGACCAGCTATAATTTCTACCACGGGAAATGTGGTAATTTTATTTAATTATTTATTTATTATTAATTTTATTATTTATATATTTATTTTATTTAATAACATTTAATTTTAATTATCGCGTATAATCAAAATTCTTTTCAAATAAATATTATAAAGAAAACTAAAAGGGCACATATTGTAGGTAATAAGCTTTTTCGTAGGATGCCCGGGGTGTGAGATACATACCAAAAACAGTCCTTTTTGAAAATCTTTTTTAGACATTTGCTCGATTTACGCGAAAACGGTTAGTCCTATCAAAAATTGTATTCTTACAAAAAATGTTTGTTATTGAATTTACACGAATGAATGTCCTCAGCATTTTAATAGGATTAACACTATCAAAGTTATAGCGCCCCAAAAAATGTAAAAAAAAATTGTGTGGGAAATATTTCTAAGAAGTGTTTAAATTGTAAAATTTTTAAAAAGGAGTTCTATTATTGATCATTTTTTTTTTTTTTAAGGATTTAAAACAAATAATAAAGCTATTACAAGCTACTTTTGTATACATCACTCACTCTCCCCTCTCAAATTTTTTTCATACTGGTATTACTGGATATATGACAGTATGAAATGAATTTAGGGGAAGAAAGTGATCAGTATAAAAATGGTTGGTAGTCCTGTAACTGCCATTTTTTTTTTTAAGTCTAAAATTATTTATTTACAAGAAACTTGTTATTTATTCTCTTAGTGTTTTTTTCAGACATTTCATTAGTCGAGGAAGGGTTGTTGTGGCGTTGAGCCTAAACAAGGGCACATTAATAAACGCAGAATATAAATGAAGGCAAAACTAGAAAAGAGAGTAAAGACAAGATAAATTTGTGGGGTAGTGAGTTGTTGGTCTGGGGGGGAAAGAAAAGTAGAATGGAAGATGGATCTTTGCCGAAGAGGTACCACCGCCGACATCCAAATGACATCCTTTCACCGATTAGGAAGGGTATGATCTCTATACACTCTCGGGTTAAATTATAAATAAGTTATCATAATTTTTTTAGGTTTTGTATTGTCTGTACAGAGCCCTGTCGAGGAACCTGAAGCACAAGATTTCAGCAGCATTGATATTGAGACCTGAAACCTGACCTCCAGAATTTTTGACAAATTACATAACTTCCTCTATACTTCGTATAGCTGGGGAAGTAAAATTGTTATGAACTGAATCATTTGTGTTTATTTATCGATTTATTGAGTGATCGATCATCTGCTTATTTTCATTCAAATGATTTTCAACCGGAGTTTCATGTTTTTCCAACCCTTTTTTCCAAAAATGACAAAAAAAAAAGGTTATAGGTGAAACACCGTCAATGTACTTTCCCAGAACGATTTAATCTCTTAACTTTTCGATGTACCTTCAAAATCGAACGTTTGATATAAAATCAATAACTGACTTACATAGGGGCTTCCAAATTCTCATATTGTATTTTATGTCGATAGATTCATTACATTCTGCAGTTAGTTATTATGACTGGGGACTCATGCCCGGGCTTTATCTACTACCTAAATTTTGATTCACCTAGGGTAGAGGTCTTTAACGAGTAGTTGACATCGTACAGGCTCAGAACCATCTCTTAACGCCCCATCCGAAGGAAAACGTCCTCAAGGTTTAATTAATTAATTTTTAAGGTTTAATAGTGCTTTGAATTTACGTATGATATTTTCTTTCGATACATTTATTACATCGGCAGTTATTGGAGTTTTTGTTAAGCCTCCCCCTTAAGCCCGTCTTATCCTTTCGCTGATCTGGCTGAAAATTAATAGGTGTCGTCCTTATGAAGTTCTGAAAACACATATAAATTTTCGTGTCGATACATTCGTTCTATCTTCTTGTATAGGCACGGGGCCATCGATTAACGCCACTCTGTCCGAAGGACGGTGTGCTAAAGGGTTTGTTCACCACAAATTTCTGAATTTGTGAGGACGATACTGGAAATTTGAGTTGGACTTTTAACGTATTCCATGAGATAGTTAATGTACAAAGAAGGAAACACATTTCATTTTTTTTTTTTTTTTTTTGGAAAATGTGTTTTTTTCAAAATTACCATTTTGACACACCATTGTCCGAAATGGTTATTAAGTTCAGTGGGGGAGTACTCAGCTTACATTAAACATTATGTACATGGTATGTTCTCTAGCTTGTTATGTCATAAAAAATTACATTTGCAAATACATCTCGCCTCCCACAAAAAAAAAAATGTTTTCACAGTGGTAAAATGGATGGAAGAAAGGACTTAATAAAGTGGCCCCCTTTGTAAATTTGTCACAGAAGAAATGTAAGCTGCTTCAACACATAAAAAAGCGAGTTCCAGATTGTACGTAAAAGATTCATAGATATATACAGGACTTGGTGCGTTCCTTTAAAAGTTCTTCACCACTTTCACACATTCTTGAATATTTTATTCTATTTCCCCATATGAAGAGTGGGGGAAATTATGTTGAAATTCTATGTTGAGTTTGTGAAGCATAATTTCCTGTGTATCTGTCTGCGAATTCGATAACTCTCGATAAAGTAAATTTAACAACACGAAATTTCTCGGAATTCAGAATACTATAAGAAAGACACCTATTGATTTTCAGTCAAATTGGTCCTTTGACAAGGGATAGGGGGGAGACATAACAACTGGTTAATACTAAAAATGTTTTTAATTAAATTTCCAATCGCCTAATTGTTCTTATTTTTCTATGGTCACAGGGAATAAGGGGTCGTAAAATGGCAAAAAAATAGTTAAGTGTACTATGATGATATTTCAAGCCATCTGCGCACAGTGAAGAAGTTGGGAGCTCAGGACTCTAATACTTACGGAATTATAAAGATGTGGGTTTCTTGGTATCTCGTAAAATTGTGTATGTTCTCGGTTAAATCAACTTAATCTACTTCTTTGAGGAATCATTCACAAGATAACTGAATTTAACCATTTATTCACTGCGACAGACTATTCCAAGTGAAGAGGGTGTTTTCGGTTAAATCAACTTGCTCAACTTTAGAGAGGCATCATTCACGAGTATTTCAAAAAGTGTGGTCAATAATTAGGTAAGTGATGGGAATGATTAGGTAACTAAGGGGAAATCCAAGAAAGTATTAACAATATTCATTTTCATTCACTTCTATCGATTTAGAAGGTATATGATTAACAATGATGCAAACATAATTTATTTATTCCAGAAACTGGAATTACACGATTAATGCAAAAGTAAAAAAGTGTTGCCCTAAAAAGTTACGAATTTAGACTTAACAATTATCTGTGACCACAGATTTGAGATAGTGCCAACACAATTAAGGTTATAGCGCCCTAAAGTATGCTTAGCAAGATACAATATTTTTTATTAAGTTATTTGGCCAATACAGGACTTACTAATCATTTTTGTAAAGTCAATCTTCCTCCCCTCACGGCATTTCCTGTGTTTCTATCTATGAACTCGATAACTCCCGATAGAATGAATGTATCAACTCAAAATTTCACATATATATCCAGAAACCTATAAGAACGACACCTATTAATTTTCAGCGAAATCGGTCAAAACCAGGGAGGGATTAGGGGGAGGCTTAACACAATAATTCTAATAACTGCCGTTTTAATGAATGTATTGACTCGAAAATTAATATGGGAATTCAAAAACTCATAAGGACGACACCTATAATATTCGACTGAAATCGGCCGAAGAGAAGAGGGGGAATGAGAAGATTGGAGTTAAACTCACAAAGCCTGATAAGTATCGATGTAATGAATATATCGAAACAAAGTTTAAATAAGTCAATTATAGATTTTTACCTCAAATGATTGATTGGTTAAGCAAGAAGAACGAAAATATTCATTATTTCTTTCTGGGAAAGTATATTGAAAGAGAGAGAAAAAAACAGCTTTAATTTGATATCAAAATAAGCTCAATCGATTGAAAAATAATCGAAATAGATATTGCAGTACCTAGAAATTAAGACCAAAAAAAAAAATAATTGAGGTAATTTCATAGATAAAAAAAAATTGTAAAAAATATAATATAGAATTTTGGAAGTCCCCAATTCTAAACATTATTTTTTTAGGACAAAGAACAAAGAAAATGTTCGTGTGGGAACATTAAAATTGCATGCAGAGATGGGGGAGGGGGGGGGGGGGGAATTGATAATTTTCTGATCCTGTTTCTTCGATTACCTAAGAATCATGGCACGACGTGGATACAACAATTTTCAATGCTCTATTAAGTTGTGATATTTCATGTTACATGACATCAAAATTAAACTGAGGGCATAAGTAGCATGCTCGCTTACATAGCTTAAGATCGCGGGTTCGAAACCCTTATCTTTTTCATCAGAGAGATGAACAGATCAATACGGTAGGCAACATTTAGGACTTCCATAGTAGAGCGACGAAAGCACTCTGGTAGGAGGCAATATGATCTGGTAGTTAAAGCCCGGGCATGAGTCATACTAACTAACTCAAAATCAAAATTGATAATTCCAATAATAAAAAAAATAAAGGAGAAAGGAAAGGTCGAATCAAATACCCAAATAACTGCCGATGTAATGAATGTATCGATACACAATGTGGTATGAGGATTCAGAACCCACTGTGTAAATATTGAGTTTTAGTCTAAACAGTGGACTGGCATTGGAGGAAACGCGAAAATCTAATAGATTAATTTGTGCTGGTACTACATAAGTGGTGATTCACCGTTAAAGACCTTCTAACTAAAATCTCATTGTAGAGTCGGGCTCATGTCCCCAGAGCGACGAAAGAGCGATAGGACCTGCAGTAAAAGCCCGGACATGAATCATATAAACAAAAAAACATCTCCTCTGTAATGGTGTCTGTAATTAGTTCAATACTAAACTTGGAGCCTCAGTCCTCAGGCACATTGTAATCTCCTGATACCGTTTGCTACTTTCTCACCAAACAAACATCTCCTCTGTAATGGTGTCTGTAATTAGTTCATTACTAAACTTGGAGCCTCAGGCACATTGTGATCTCCTGATACCTTTTGCTACTTTCTCAACCTAACAAACATCTCCTCTGTAATGGTGTCTGTAATTAGTTCAATACTAAACTTGGAGCCTCAGGCACATTGTGATCTCCTGATACCTTTTGCTACTTTCTCACCAAACAAACATCTCCTCGGTAATGATGTCTGTAATTAGTTCAATACTAAACTTGGAGCCTCAGCCCTCAGGCACATTGTGAACTCCTGATACCTTTTGCTACTTTCTCATCAAATAAAAAAGTTGATTTAAAAACTTTTTTCCCCCAACGTTGTTAAAAGGAGTTTAGTTTAATGAGAGTACAATATTGAAACTTTTTCTTTGTTCTCAGAACATTCTCTTGTTTGCGGGATTTTTTTTCATTTTTATAATTTCCTAAATGGAACACCTGAATGAGACTCAATGATTGTTTTATGTGAATTTTATTTGGTCTCAAAATTGTCAAATATTGCTTTAGGTTTTTGAATATTAAGCGAAATATGTACCAACCCAGCGTTTTCCAATCGCGGACAGACAATTATTTACTTACTCCTCTGGCGAGGAAGATCCTTAGCACCCCTCTTAGCTGGAAAGAGGGATTACGAAGGAGGCTAAACATAAAAATAGTATCAACTGTCGATAGAATGAATATATCGACACGAAATTTTATATCAAAACCCTACATGGACAACACAACTAGATTTTCAGTCAAATCGGCCAAAGGGAAGTAGGGATTATGGACCAATAATTTAGTTGATTACAATATTTTGTACTAGAGCAGTGACGAGGAACGTTAGACTGCAAATCATAGATGCTGTCAAGCTGGATCAGTGAATGATGTGATGCCAGTCCAGGGTTTCTATCATCAACAGAGGTGGTGCAGAATCTGTTCGAGTGCAATTATGTAGTTTGGTTTCAGAAATCAATAACCCATTCAGATCCCTCTCAATCAGCCATCATAGATCTGGCCAAAATATTCACTCCAATTTGACTCACTAGTCAATTATCTTCGTTTATTTATTTATTTTTTACTTCCCCAGATATACGAAGTATAAGGGAAGTTATGAAATCGGTTATTACGACAAGTGTTTCTTATGAAATTTCCAATCGATAATGTGTCATAATCGATTTGAGATAGGACCAGTACGATCAAAGTTACAGAGCCTCAAAGATTGTAAAATAAATTTCTGTAGGAGACATTTTAAAGTATTGTTTAAATTGTATCAACTTTTTTTTTTTTTTTTCATGTATTTATATTTACAATTGGTCAAAAGAAACCATAAGTAAATTTGATCTCATGTACAATGTACATACAAACAAAATATTAATAAAGAAAAACAACAATAATAATATAAAATATATACAAAATAATAAAATAATAATTACAATATTAAAAAAAATGTCTACCTATGTAAATAATAAACATAAGTTTGACTCATGGAAAGTTGTGATCTTTTTTTCGTTATCGTTATACATATATTAACATTGATGACGACATCCGGACACCCGGACACTGAAAAAGGAAAAAGAAAAAAAAGTTATTTTTTGCCTATTTTGACCCTTCGAAACTGAGCCCTGTTCTATTTAATACTAGCAGTAATACCCGGCGTTGCCCGGGAAACTGACTTTTCTCCCAATATCTCCTATAAGGCTATTCAGTTCCTCGACAGTACATTCATGATGTTATAATTTTCAATTATTCATACGGAATAAGACTAATAGTCCTTCAACTGTAGTAACGCTAGCTTTGGAGCTAAAACTAATTTATTCAAAAAGATTTCTCATTAATCGTTGCAATGGTTTTCGAGTTACAAAGATTCCGTGAGTGGATGCTGAGATGGACCAGATATTGAGGTACTAATACGCCTATAATCTTCCACAGACGATGACGAACCAATTTTTAAAAAAATTAATCTAATCCATCAAGCCGTTCGTGAGTTATAAGCGGTACAACGCACAGACATTTTCAGCTTTATATATGAGGAGTTTGGAGCCAGAGCGGACCAACCCACAATTTTTCGGAAAATGAGTTATTACCATCTTGATGTTGGCATAGGTTCCTTTTTTCAAAACCAGTGTGGATCACTTAGTTTCTTCACTTCAGTGATAGATAGCAGCACTTTAAGTTTAGTCCACAAGTATTTTGTGCATATATTTTCAAAGTCACAATGGATCATATGGCCTTCAAAAACTTTATAGAGCACAAAAAGGGATCACTCATCCAATACTATTCTAAAATTTCAAATATAAATAAATATTTGGGGCCCATTTATGGAGATAAACAAAATGTACTCAATTTTCAATTGCCATTTTCTACCTGTTCAGTTTCAACCAGTTGGTCCGCTCTGGCTCCAAACTCCTCATATATGATAAGCCTGGCCAGGCAATATATATTAATTCCATATCAGTGTTTCCCCCTTTATTATGTACCTTATAAATGCTGCTAAATCCAGTATCAAGAGAGCCACAAGTGGGTACTTAATAGTGTTTAAGAAATATTAAAAGAACCATATATTTGGTTGTTTCCGGCATTTTTTCTCCAGAGGTGTCTTCTTATTTTTTCGTTGGACAATATTTTGGGACAATTGCAAGTCCCTTCTTCTGGTCACTATGAACTAAGAAACACAGTTCAAGAAACACAAGTACCATATATGTCATTATTTTATGTTAAGTTAGCTTTTTAATGAACTAGCACCCATCGAATACAGTCCACTCAGAAAGTGCCATGTTTACGAATGTTGTGAGTAGACACTAAGATATAATCGGAGAGCTGATGTGTACACCTAGGGACCTAAGCATTCAATGCTCTTATCCCTGTTAGCTCTAATGTGGGTGTCTGAATTTTGCCTAACCAGATTTATTAAAGTTGGGAGGGGTCTTTAACGAATACCTGACACTTCAAGGAGTACCTGGCATCGTACACTTTCTGGACCATTGCTTAACGTCCCATCTGAAAGATTTTTTTTTCTTCCTAGATAGAAAACCTAAGGGCCTTAGCGGGAGAAATATTTAAAGTACTATATATTTAGTGCCTTTTCTTCTGTGGAATTGGAACGAATGATGGTTGAAGGTTAGAATAAAATAACCTTAAGGGACCTATCAGATACAGAAGAGGCGGTGGGGTTGTCCTGAATAATATATGGTTTAGCTGTCATCCATTAAGAGGTCCCATTAGGGGGTTGGGGGCTCATGTGGGGGCTGGGGGCGGCCGGGGGTGTGGGGTATGATTTGTTAGGAAGGATTAGCAAGGGCTACATTGCATTGGCTGGAGTGTACTCTGCCGATATGGGATGTGGTCCAAGAAAGACAACAGTACAGTGACCATTATACGAGTATGTGGAGTGTTGGCCACAATGTACAGACGGAATGCAATTGGCTAGCTCATCATTCAACCAGAGTTATTCGAATGACAGATCATTGACTATCGATATCTCATTCACAAAGGGTTTTCATTCAGAGTCCAGTATCATTCATTAAAATTTTATCAACCGAAACATGGCTTAACGGGAATTATCTTATAAAATATGAGCTTTTTGTACATACTTCACTGCCAGGAACAGGTGAACTGTAAAAGTATGTAAAATACCAGACTGCTCAATGATGGATATTGATGAAATTCTATATGTAAACAGGGCGTGGATAGCGTCACAGCGCCTACTACCAGATCGCTTTTTCGTCACTCTGTGGACATGATCCCGACCCTACTATAGGAGTCCAAAATTTGGCCTATCCTAAATTTCTATTCACCTAGAGTAGGGGCCTTTAACGACTATCGTACAGGCTCGGGACCATCGCTTAACGTCCCATCCGAAGGACGGCGTGCTTGAGTTTATTTTACCTCCCAGATAAAATAAACTAAGGGCCTCTGGTCGGGTTTCGAACTTCAACTTTTCAAGTATCCCAAAACAAATGCCTTAGGTTGGTTGGTAGCTACTCGAGGGACACCTCCATCCTACAAATCCATGAAGACCTAAATATCGAGTTCCATGTCGACTACATAATAAATTTTGGTAAAAACATTTTACTTAAGTGTGACGCAAGTCAAAACGCTTTGGTTAAAAAAATATGGAAAACTCAGGGAGGGAAGCATAAAAATATCCGATCGCGATTTTAAAATTATAATCTCTGTTTTTCGATTAAACTTACATTCTATTCATTTCAGTTATTTTATATTTGTTTTTGTTGTGTTTTTTTTTTTCTTTTTCATTAAGAGTTTTTAAAATTTTCTCTTAAGAAGTAACATTGTTTTTTAGTTTACTGAATATTTTTGACTGTATTTAGTGTATAAGGGTAATGGTGAAGGAATCTTTTTGTAAAATTGTATTTCTACAAAAAATAAAATAAAAATATAATTGTTAAAAAAAAAAATCATCTAGTTAGTTATTATGACTCATGCCCGGGCATTAATTACGAGGTCATATCGCCTACTACCAGAGCGCTCTATCGTCACTCTGGTGGACATGAGCCCGACTCTAATACAGGAGTCCTAAATTGTGCCTACTCTACATTTGTATTCACCTAGGGCAGGGGTCTTTAACGAGTACCTGACATCGTACAGGCTCGGGACCATCGCTTAACGTTCCATCCGAAGGACAGCATGCTTAAGTTTATTTTACAACCCAGATCAACTCCAACCATACCTAAACCTGAATGCTCCTTCCTCACACATCAAAGCACTGGCTCAACTCCGTCTATCTGGCAAGTACTATCTTAAAATCAGTTACAAAAATAATGTATACACCCTTAATCCCCAAGAACTTTCTACAACCTGCAATAAAGATGAATTGGAAGACGTATACCAGCTGTTAATATCCTGTCCGATATACTCCCCCATTAGAAGCCACTTCCTGAATCAGAGTATCAGTATAGACCGATTAAACTTTCATACATTACTCCTGGCCCATAATAAGAATGATATCTCAAACATTTTCTATTATTTAATCAGCGCTTTGAAAGAGCATTCATTGTTAACGAATAATGTTTTTCAATTTACATATTATATTGATATTCAATACCTACATCCCCACTCCATATTTATAGTTATAGATTACTCCATAGTTATTATGACTCATAATAACTATGGAGTAACCCGGGCTTTAATTACGAGGTCATATCGCCTACTACCAGAGCGCTCTTTCGTCACTCTGGTTGACATGAGCCCGACTCTACGGGAGTCCTAAATTTTGCCTACCCTAAATTTATATTCACCTAGAGTAGGGGCATTTAACGAGTACCTGACATCGTACAGGCTCGCGACTTAGCGTTCGGCAATAGAAGAGAAGGGGTTTTTCACTAAAAAATCTCTATATCTGCCAATATAATGAATGTATCGACAAGTTTTCAAATTTTCTACTTTTATATTTGAGTACAAGTTTAAAATGAACTTTGAGGGAACCAATCAGGAACTTGGTACAAGTTGGAACCTTCCCCTTCTTCACTTCTTCGGAAAGTTTAGATTTGGGGACTCTCCAACCCTGTGATGGGACAATGGACAAAGGGTTCGGAAAGGTCACGAATGGAGTCTTCACTCCTCTATGTACAGTGTTGCTACAAACTACAGTGTTGCCACAAATTACAGTGTTACTACTACAAACTACATAAATTTTGTACGAACCAATTAGCTCTCATCAGTGTTCTGCTTTGTTGTTGGAACACTTCTCAACATTTATGTAGGCCTGGTAAACAAACTCGGTTTGCCTATATGATACCTACCTCTTATATTTATGTACTAATCAAAAATCTCCTCGAAAAAAACGTTGTAGAGAAAAATGAAAGGCACGTTTTATATAGTAAAAACGTCCTGAAACATCGTTGGGATAAAGACACTTCCGAAGAGTTTTTTTTGAAAAATAGTTATCTTAATTTTTATTAAATTGAAATATGTGTCTACTTATTATAAATGTATCTATGTATTAAGCTTTTTTATACCTACTCATATATTTTTAAGTATTTATTTATTCACTTTTTAGTAATTTCATTTTACTTTTTTTAATAGTTTTGCTATTACTACTAATCATAGGTGTGTTAAACTCAAGTAGTTATAAATCTAATTTGTAAGCTATCTTAATGTATAAATTCTTTTGACGTATGTATTGGTTTAACGGAAATAAATTATTATAGGTAATATTATAATGAAAATTATGTAAAAATAAAATAATAAATATTATCACATTTCCTGTAAAAATTACTGCTGGTCTTCTACTAAATTTTAATTTCTACAGTAATTTCCGAAAAGTGCCCTAAAAAAATATCGAAAGGTCAAGAAATGCAATTTTGTCGATATGTAGAGATTTTTTAGTGAATAACCCCTCCTCTCCTGTAGCTAATTCCTCTGAAAATTACTATGGACCGTCATTATGAGGTTTTAAATTTAAATATAAAATTTCATATCGATACATTCATTATATTTTTATTTTTTTTTATTATTTAATGAGAGAGTTGGAAAATCTTATCACGATAGGAAATATATTTGTATAAATACAATTTTAGAATTTCATTTTCATTTATTTGCTGTATTATTATATTTTCTTTCCTCTATGCTATTATTAAATTCAATTATATTATTATTTTAAATTATATTATTGTTGTTATTAGTTGATATTAGTACCAGGAAAGCTAAATCTACAACAGACCAGATATTCTCCCTCCGAACGATTCTCGAAAGAGGTAGAGAGTTCAACCAGAGATCCCACCACCTATTCGTTGACTTCAAGGCTGCCTACGACAGCGTTAATCGTGAAGAACTTTATAGGGCAATGAGGGACCTTGATATACCTGAGAAACTTCTTAGACTGGTCAGGCTTACGATGAGGGAGGTAAGATGTATGGTACAGGTCAATGGAGAGAGATCAGAGGAGTTTAAATCAGGGAAAGGTCTGAGGCAAGGAGATGCTCTAGCCTGCCTCCTTTTCAACATAGCTCTCGAGAAGTGCATCAGGGAATCAGGGATACAAGTGGGCGGAACCATCTTTAACAGGCTTGTACAGATTCTCGCCTATGCTGACGACATTGACATAGTGGGCCGCTCTGAAAGGGCAGTCAGTGACGCATTTAGGGCTTTAATGGGCCCTGCAGGAAGAATGGGTCTTGAGGTGAACGCAACTAAAACCAAATACATGGTCACTGGAGAAGTGCCTACCCAAGGTGAGACCCTTGAAATAGGTCCCCACAAATTTGAGAAGGTTGCAGAATTTACGTACTTGGGCTCCATAGTTACACAAGACAATGTTAACGAAACTGAGATAAGGAAAAGAATCTTTGCGGCAAACAAGTGTTACTATGGTCTCAGCAAGCACTTCAGAAGCAACCACATATCCAGGCAGACTAAAGTGGTTCTATATAAGACCCTTATCCGCCCAGTTCTTCTGTATGGCTCAGAAACCTGGACAACTTCGAAAATGAGCGAACAGAGCCTATTGGTGTTCGAAAGGAAGATTCTGCGCAGAATATTTGGAGGAGTGCAAGTAGGCCATGCATGGGGCAGACGCACCAACCAGGAGCTCTACGAACTCTATAGAGAACCAGATGTTCTGCAAGTCATGAAGATTGGGCGGTTAAGATGGGCGGGACATATCGCCAGGATGGAAGCTGAGGAAATGCCGAAGAAGCTGCTAATGGAGCCCATTCATGGAGTAAGACGGCAAGGAAGGCCTAAGCTGAGATGGGCAGATGTTATGGTAGAAGATGCCCGAAACATATTCCGCACCAGGAACTGGATGGCAGCCGCACAGGATCGGGACAATTGGCGGCTGTTGGTGGAGGAGGCCAGGACCCGTCACCGGGTTGTAGCGCCACGATAGATAGATAGATTAGTACCATTTTAGTTTCACTTGATTTATTATTTATTGAATGTTGTTTAAACTAAAGAGTATACTTTCTGTTCAATTTTATTATATATTTTTTTTTTTGTTAAATAATTAAGCATAATGATTGTTATTCTTCCACAGAGATAATGTAAATATATCAGTATGCATCTATTTTTTTTTTTTTTTTCCTTTAGGAAATTTATTTAAGCCCACTGTATAAATTGGGCTGTATAGATATAATAAATATTATTATTATTATCATTAGAAAGTTTAATTCCTTTATAAGTTATTTATCAGTTTTTATTTTTATGTGTTCTGCTGCGGTCATATTTTGTTTTATATAAGTTTGAATTGTTTCAACTATATATATATATTTTTCAGAGGGCGCCGGTAGCTCAGTGGTATGCGTGCTTGACTTCTGAGCTCAAGGTCGTGGGTTCGTAACCCGACCGAGGCCCTTAGTTTATTTTATCTGGGAGGTAAAATAAACTTAAGCACGCCGTCCATCGGATGGGACGTTAAGCGATGGTCCCGAGCCTGTACGATGTCAGGTACTCGTTAAAGACCCCTACCCTAGATGAATAAAAATTTAGGGTAGGCAAAATTTAGGACTCCCACAGTAGAGTCGGGCTCATGTCCACCAGAGTGACGAAAGAGCGCTCTGGTAGTAGGCGATATGACCTCGTTGTTAAAGCCCGGGCATGAGTCATAAAACCTAACCTAACCTATATATATTTTTCTCTATAACTATAAGAATATTTATATTGTAAAAAAAAAACATTCATTGCAATATAGTTGGTATTCTTTAGTGCAATAAAAGTTTATCTATCTTCCTTTATGAGGAAAGTAGTTATAGTTTCTTCAAAAATAGAGAATAAAATTCTTTTAGTTCATGACATAAAACATAAGAAAACCGAATTTGAATAGGAATGTATGAAAAAAATAGAAAATATAGCAATAAACTAAGTAGAAAAAGTTACCATAACAAAATCATATGTGAAAGAAAAGAAAAAGTAAAGAAGAAAAAAAGAAAAGTAAATAATGTCAAAGTAAATTCGTTTTTGGATGAAAGAACAGAACCAAGTTATTGAGAGAATCAATGGAGGCCTGCCTCTGGGCTTCCTTCACAGGAAAGAATTCTACAGATCTACAAAAAGATGGAGAAAATTAGAATATCCTGAGAGAGATTTCATGTAAGTTTTCGCAAAATAAACAAACAATAGCTAAGAATAAGTTTTAATATTTATTTTGTCAAATTCCACTAAAAAATATAGTGTATTGTTTATTGTTTACGCCACCTTCTGTACAAAGATCAACAATAACATTTAATTTCAGCTGTTACACAATTTTGGATTACCTTAAGAAGTGACCCTCTAACCACATTGCGTATAAAAACATATCGTCACTCTGATGGATATGAGCCCGACTCTGCTGTGGGAGTCCTAAATTTTGCCTATCCTAAATTTATATTCACCTAGGGTAGGAGGTCTTTAACAAGTACCTGACATTGTACAGGCTCGGGAAGAACGGCGTGCTTAAGTTTATTTTACCTCCCAGATGAAATAATGGGCCTTGACCGGGTTTCGAACCTGCATTCTTGTGCTCAGTAAACAAGCACTGTGCTTCCGGCGCCCTCTCTTGGGATATATATCTTATATGAGGAGTTTGGAGCCAGAGCGGACCAACCCACAATTTTTCGGAAAATGAGTTATTACCATCCTGATGTTGGCATAGGTTCCCTTTGTCAAAACCAGTGTGGATCACTTAGTTTCTTCACTTCAGTGATAGATAGCAGCACTTTAAGTTTAGTCCACAAGTATTTTGTGCATATATTTTCATAGTCACAATGGATCATACGGCCTTCAAAAACTTTATAGAACACAAAAAGGGATGACTCATCCAATACTATTCTAAAATTTCAAATATAAATAAATATTTGGGGCCCATTTATGGAGATCAACAAAATGTACTCAATTTTCAATTGCCATTTTCTACCTGTTCAGTTTCAACCAGTTGGTCCGCTCTGGCTCCAAACTCCTCATATATACTTTCATAATCTCTTCACACAACCAAAAAAGATATACCTACTAAATTTCATATTGATCGATAGTAGTTATTACAGTTTTTGAGTCGAGTTTCAGAAAAAGAACAAAAGTTGTTTGTTTTGACCTGGAATGGTTTTTCAAATCAAGTTTTTAGATTGGATCACAAAGCTTCCTCCAATCGGTTATACAAAGAAACAAACTACCATTCGATTTTACGAAGAAGAAATATTATATATATTATACTTAAATTTTCTGCTTCCTCTTAAATCCGAATCATGTTACAGAAAAATGCACAAATAGCTTTTTACTTTTCATATCCAAGGATAGAGAAACTTTGTAGCGCCCTCTGTACAATTGGATTCGTGACAATTACAATTTCAATGTGTAACATAGAAGCTCATAATACACAAAATATGTGATTTTACCATTTCAGGACTTAAATCCGTAATTTAATACATAATATGTATAGAATAACTGATTTTTAAATTAAATTGTATTCAAATAGGGAAACTGAACAAAGAAAAGAAAACGAGGGGAGGGGGGAGAATAAAAGTAGATAAGATAATGTTTTACATTAAAAAGACCATTGTTTTTAATATTTCCTTTAAAAAAATCATAATTTTATAAAAGACAAAAAGTTTAAAGTTAATAAAATGAAATTAAAACAATATGAATTATTTATAATCGATAGTAAAATATTGATGTTTGTAATATTGATAACGTGTCTATTGGGTATATAGGTTAACTTCATTCTGATCTTTCACATATAAATAAAACCCTTTGTTGTTAAATTTAACTTTTATTTAGAATACTTAATGGATATCCTGAGTTAATTAACCATTTTATTGTAGGTCTGAACTAATGAACGTTTTAAAATGAAAGCTTACTCTCTGTTTGGACTTAGTATTTGAATCTGCTAAGGTTCTTGGAAAGAAATGGATTCTACTCAAATTGATTGAATAAAAATAAACTGATTTTATATTCAGGTACTGTTGAACTTAATTCTTTGACAACGTTTTAAGGACAAGGCAACATTTAATTTCTTCTGTAAGTAGACCTAACCTCTCCTAGTGTTACGAAAAATTTGCTGTTGTAGTTAGTTATTGGTGGTCGTAATTGTTCAATAATTTATTTATTTTTAAATAATTTTATTTATTATATAATATCATTTATATTTTATTTATTTCCACTATATCGACACAAAACGGAAAAAAAAAATGTATTCGTAAATTACTCAACTAAAAAAAGAAAAGGTAGGTAGTTAATAATTACTTCATTATAAATCACACATTTTACCTTCTCTTTTGTTTTGCTTTATGAGGACGAAATTAGTATTATTTTATTTAAGTTTAGATTATAGTATAGCTTATTGAAGCAGTCTTGTGAGGGCGCCGCTAGCTCAGAAGTAGCCTGCTCATCTACTGGGTTCAAGATCGCGGGTTCGAAACCCACCCATAGTCCCTTTTTTTTTTTAAATCTGGGAGTTGAAAAAACCTTGAGCATGTCGTCCTTCAGATATTCGTTAACGAGACCTCTATCCTAGGTGAATAAAAATATAGAATATGCAAAATTTACGACATAATAGAGTCGAGCACATGACCATCAGAGCGATCTGGTAGTAGGTGATATGCCTTTTAGTTAAAGCCCGGGCTTGACTGCTAACTAACTTAGCAATCATGTATTACAAGCTTAAATAATTGTACAGAGCTTAATTAGCTTTATACAGCTTAAATTATTAACATCTTGTGGTTAGCACTGTGGTAATTTATGTTCAATAATTGGTAATGTAAAATAAGACATTATTCAAGCAAGATTGAGGCTTCGGTGGGTTGTAAATAGGTAAAGTTCAGATTGCTTTGATTGTTTATCGCACAGAGTTGGTGGTCGGCTGTTATATAACTAAAAAAAAAGTATTTGGTATAATAATGCTTCCCCACCACTATTTTGGACCACTGTTTGAGCTAAAAATCTTTTTACTAAATTGTGTGGCAGTATTTTCATTACATCGGCAGTTTTTTTTTTTTTTTAGCCTCTTTGATCTCTTTTCTTCGGCCGATTCCCCTGAAAATTACTAGTGCCCTTATGACGTTTGAATTTACATTTGAAATTCCATGGCAATAAATTCCGCTGGCCAGGATCCTCGTTGCTATATAGTTGTGCCTCACATTTCTGGCCAGGAGGGCGCCGGTAGCTCATGCGTGCTTGACTTCTGAGCTCAAGAATGTGGGTTCGAAACCCGACCGAGGCCCTTAGTTTATTTTATCTGGGAGGTAAAATAAACTGAAGCACGCCATCCTTCGGATTGGACGTTAAGCGATGGTCCCGAGCCTGTACGATGTCAGGTACTCGTTAAAGACCTCTACCCTAGGTGAATACAAATTTAGGACTCCCACAGTAGAATCGGGCTCATGTCCACCAGAGTGACGAAAGAGCGCTCTCGTAGCAGGCGATATGACCTCGTAGTTAAAGCCCGGGCATGAGTCATACAACCTAACCTAACATTTCTGGCCAGGATCCTTGTTGTTATACAATTGTGTCTCCCATTGCTGGCCAGGATCCTCGTTACTATAAAATTGTGTCTCACATTGCTGGACAGGATCCTCGTTACTATAAAATTGTGTCTCACATTGCTGGCCAGGATCCTCGTTACTATATAATAATGTCTCATATTGCTGACCAGGATCCGGGATGGCATAACCCATTCTGTCGGCTGTGCTGTCTGTGACATTATTCAGGTCTTTTCTAGACAAAAGTGATCAGGAACATTTTTCAAGATCCTATTTTTTTTCCCAAAAGGACTTATTCTAAATTACAAAATACTTCTTCTCTCCTGTCTCTATGTAGCCATCCTCCTGTTTCCGACAGGGTGAATATTTTTCCCTGTTTTTCAATTAAGTACTGTTACCCTTTCATCTATCTGAGTAAGATTTAAGGGACCACCGCTCCAGGAACTCTGGGTTGGATCTCAGGGGCCAAATAAACCCATAAAACTCCGAGAGTCTCAAAATAGAAATCTTTAATTAAAACCAACCAAATTTTTAATTAACATTATATGATAATTAAATTTGATTCAACAAAGTTTTAGAACAAAGTTTGCTGCTTCACATTGAACAAACAAAGGACTTGAAATAACACTAAATATTTTATTTAATTACTCTACAAAATCCATGTAGAGGGCGCCGGTAGCTCAGTGGTATGCGTGCTTGACTTCTGAACTCAAGGTCGTGGGTTCGTAACCCGACCGAGGCCCTTAGTTTATTTTATCTGGGAGGTAAAATAAACTTAAGCACGCCGTCCTTCGGATGTACGATGTCAGGTACTCGTTAGAGACCCCTACCCTAGGTGAATAAAAATTTAGGGTAGGCAAAATTTAGGACTCCCACTTCGGGCTCATGTGTTTCTGTGTGTCTGTGAACACAACTCCCGATAGCAATACATTTTGCTGTTTGCAAAAACTGAGCTGAGAGCAGGCATATCTGTATAAAAAACTCAGTTAATGTTTTTATAATTATCAGTTCCAGGTTGGTCGCTGGTCCAGATGCACTAAATGCATATAATTAAGAAACTGACGGAGGCGCATGCCAGATTGGCCATCCTGTTTTCTCTCAACAGAAAATCTAAACTAAAGCCTGAATGTACCCTCCTCCTGTACGGGTGTGAGGTTTGGGGTGCAGCTTCAAATTCCAAAATAAAGAGAATACAAACCTTCCAAAATAGGGTGACGAGGATGGCAGTGGACGCCCCCTGGTTCGTTCGAAACTCCCAGTTACACAGGGAGCTACAACTTGAGACCATAGACGACTTCATCAGGAGGAAATTCAGGAAATATCATGATAACTTACCATCAGTTAAAGGTGCTAGGAGGTTTAAGTTAGGGGTTCGTTCCGAAACACTTCGTTTAAAACCGCGTCTCATTCAGGACATTATATTATGAACTTTTACTATCAGTTTTCCCTCCTTAAATTGTTCATTATGTTACTGCTACTCCAGCCATCTGTATGTTCTAAATATCTGTTCATTTTCTACTTTTTCTGTTTTATTGATTAATTGCTTAAACATACTTTAAGGGGTAAATGTATCCCAAAAGTTATTTTCATTTACCAATTGTTACTAACGCATAGATTTTCAATTATGTAATTATACCATGCAAAACAAATTCATGTTGATCTGGTAAATAAAGAATTTTATATAAAAAAAAAATAACAATAATTATCAGTAACTTCTCACCTTGAATGTTCTTTATGAATATATTAATACTTTAAATAGATTTCAATTGAATTCAATGGATTTTTTCTAGTCTTTTTGTAGACAACAACAGCTGTGAATATTTTTACAGAAAAAAAATCGAAGTTTGTACGTTAGAACATTGAAAAACACGGCTCAATAAAAGTGGTGTCCGATGGTAAACTGAAAAGGGCTTCGCCCGGATTTTTACATTTGAAATCGAAAAATTATATTTTGCGCGAGAATTTTGTCTCTCAGTTGATTTCAATGGGGATTTCGTTTTTCGTGATTATTCCTCCGTGGTATGTTCGATTTTTAATTTTTTTAGTAGTAAACCATCGTCACCGTGTCCACTACCAGCGTGGCTTTCAATGTGATCGGTAAAGAGCTTTAGGAGGAGTACGAGTACAACGAAATACATGAGTCGCCTAAGAAAGAGCTTCGTAAACTCAGCTCAATAACTTCCCCCATACTTTCGTTACAACAGAGAAAGTAAACAAAAAACTAACTATTTATTTCTAGGGCATAAAATTACTTCTAGTCTAGAAGTAACTAGATCTAGTCTTTTGTGTACTACTCGTGAAAGGGGTGGAAGAATATTTCAAAAGTCAGGAAGTATAAACGAAGAAGAAAATAAAACAGACAACAAGATAACAAATAAAATTGAAAAATAAAATACCATTAGATAGTGAATTTATTGTACAAAGAAGGAAATAAATCGACTTGTTTATTTCATCCCAGGGAAGTATGTACAAGCAACCAAAATTTATAGTCCCTTTATTCTGAATTATCTCCTTGTTGAGAGAAATTCAACTCTATTTATTGGTTGGTTGGTCAGGTGAAATCTGATAAAGTAAAAATTTATTTTTTTACAGATATTTCAATATATTGTAGGATCCCACTGTTTTGCTGCCTCACGAGACCTCGTTATCGGAAGTACCTTATTTCCTCACAAAAACATTCATAAGGGTACGTGGACATCGCCCGATGGTAGAACGGTAAACCAAATTGACCACATTCTGATCAGCTCCAGGAATAAGTCAAACTTACTGGACGTCAGATCCTACAGAGGAGCCAACGTGGACTCTGACCACTACTTAGCTGTTGCTCGCCTCAGAGAAAGGATCTCTCTAATTAAGAACGAACGGGGAGAAAGAGTTAAAAGATATAACGTTTCTAAACTCAAGGAAGAAGAATCGCACACAAGATATGTGGCGAACTTGGAAGAGAAATTGCGAGCAGTGGAAATTCCAGATGGCTGCTGCCTGGACCAGAGATGGACCAAGTACTGTCAGGCCATTGGACAGACTGCGGAGGAAACGCTAGGACCACAAGAGAGAGAGACCCGAGCCCCTTGGTTCGATGATGATTGTAAAACTGTCACAGATGTCAAGAACGAAGCGTATAGAGCCATGCTGCAGAGGCGTACGCGTAGAGCTAGAGAAGAGTATCGTCAGAGGAGAAGGGACGAGAAGCACCTCCATCGTAGAAAGAAGCGGCAATGGGAAAACCAGGAGCTGGAAGAACTCGAGAGGCTGAGAACGGTAGATGAAAATAGAAAATTCTACCAGAAGGTGAATAAAGGGAGAAAGCCGTTCAAGCCAAGATCGAGGGCTTGTAAGGACGAAAACGGGACTTTGCTGAACGAAAAGAATCAGGTCCTTCAAAGATGGAGGCGGCATTTTGACGAACTCCTTAACGGTGGTCAGAGAAGAGAATCCATGGAGGATCTTGTGATTCCACGATCAGAAGAGGATGAGCTCGAGCCACCCGATGAGCTTGAAATAACCGAGGCCATGGAGAGGTTAAAGAACAACAAGGCACCAGGATATGACGGTCTGTCTTCGGAGTTATTTAGGTATGGTGGAAGCGAGTTGAAGAAGATTATGATGGACCTTATAATAGATATATGGACGGGAGAAGTCATGCCCAGAGCCTGGTACAAGACCGTGATTTGCCCCATACTAAAGAAAGGCAACCAGCTCGAATGTGGCAATTATAGAGGAATTTCCCTGCTCCCATGCGCTTATAAAGTCCTGTCCAACATACTCTTCCAGAGACTGCTTCCCTATGCAGAACGGGAGCTAGGTCCTTACCAGTGTGGCTTTCGACGGGGTAAATCGACCACAGATCAGATATTCTCCCTAAGACAGATCCTTGAGAAAGGTAAAGAGTACCAGATTCAGACCTGCCATCTCTTCATAGATTTTAAGGCTGCTTATGATAATGTCGACAGGCTGCAGCTGTTCAGGGCTATGGAAGATTTCAACATCCCGAGAAAGCTGATCCGTCTTTCAAAGCTGACGATGGCAAGCGTGCAATGTACGGTCCGGATCCAGGGAGAGTTCTCTGAGGAGTTTGAATCGAGTAAGGGAGTGAGGCAGGGTGATTCCTTAGCATGCTTACTCTTCAATCTCGTCCTGGAGAAAGCAGTAAGGGAATCAGGCATACAGACGAACGGGACCATTTTCAACAGGACTGTACAGCTGCTAGCATATGCCGATGACATTGACATCGTAGGTAGGTCATTTCGAGACGTCAAAGAGGCATTTCTGGCCTTGGAGGCACCGGCGAGGAGGTTGGGGCTTGTCATCAACGAAGCCAAGACCAAATACTTGGTTTCAGAGCAGGAGGTCGAGCCACCGGAGCAAGTCACCATTGGCCCTTACTTCTTCGAGAAAGTGCAAGAGTTTGTATACCTCGGCTCTCAGGTAAACGTGAACAACGACATGTCAGCCGAGGTAAAGCGAAGAACAGTGGCAGCGAACAGGAGCTTCTTCGGCCTGAGGCATCATATAAGAAGTCGCCTCCTTTCAAGAAAAACAAAGTTCAGGCTTTATAAAACGTTGATCCGCCCCATCCTAACATACGGGTCCGAGGCTTGGACTATCTCCAAGTCAGATGAACAACATCTTCTGGTCTTCGAAAGAAAGATCCTCCGCCGAATATATGGCCCAATACGCGATGGAGAAGACTGGAGACGACGCACGAACCAAGAAGTCTATTACCTCACCCAGGAACCAGACGTTGTGAAGGTCATCAGGCTGGGAAGGCTCAGGTGGGCCGGACATGTGGCAAGGATGGGCGAACATGAGATCCCGAGGAAGACGATGTCGGACCGGCTTTACGGAACAAGACGCGTCGGGAGGCCGAAGCTGAGGTGGCAGGATGGTGTGGCGAATGATGCGAGGAGCCTGCTTGGAGTCCGACACTGGAGTGCAGCTGCACAAAACAGGGATAACTGGCGGACACTGTTGGAGGAGGCCTTGACTCATTAGTGGGTTGTCGCGCCATTGTGAATGAATGAATGAATGACGGAGGCGCATGCCAGATTGGCCATCCTGTTTTCTCTCAACAGAAAATCTAAACTAAAGCCTGAATGTACCCTCCTCCTGTACGGATGTGAGGTTTGGGGTGCAGCTTCAAATTCCAAAATAAAGAGAATACAAACCTTCCAAAATAGGGTGACGAGGATGGCAGTGGACGCCCCCTGGTTCGTTCGAAACTCCCAGTTACACAGGGAGCTACAACTTGAGACCATAGACGACTTCATCAGGAGGAAATTCAGGAAATATCATGATAACTTACCATCAGTTAAAGGTGCTAGGAGGTTTAAGTTAGGGGTTCGTTCCGAAACACTTCGTTTAAAACCGCGTCTCATTCAGGACATTATATTATGAACTTTTACTATCAGTTTTCCCTCCTTAAATTGTTCATTATGTTACTGCTACTCCAGCCATCTGTCTGTTCTAAATATCTGTTCATTTTCTACTTTTTCTGTTTTATTGATTAATTGCTTAAACATACTTTAAGGGGTAAATGTATCCCAAAAGTTATTTTCATTTACCAATTGTTACTAACGCATAGATTTTCAATTATGTAATTATACCATGCAAAACAAATTCATGTTGATCTGGTAAATAAAGAATTTTATATAAAAAAAAAATAACAATAATTATCAGTAACTTCTCACCTTGAATGTTCTTTATGAATATATTAATACTTTAAATAGATTTCAATTGAATTCAATGGATTTTTTCTAGTCTTTTTGTAGACAACAACAGCTGTGAATATTTTTACAGAAAAAAAATCGAAGTTTGTACGTTAGAACATTGAAAAACACGGCTCAATAAAAGTGGTGTCCGATGGTAAACTGAAAAGGGCTTCGCCCGGATTTTTACATTTGAAATCGAAAAATTATATTTTGCGCGAGAATTTTGTCTCTCAGTTGATTTCAATGGGGATTTCGTTTTTCGTGATTATTCCTCCGTGGTATGTTCGATTTTTAATTTTTTTAGTAGTAAACCATCGTCACCGTGTCCACTACCAGCGTGGCTTTCAATGTGATCGGTAAAGAGCTTTAGGAGGAGTACGAGTACAACGAAATACATGAGTCGCCTAAGAAAGAGCTTCGTAAACTCAGCTCAATAACTTCCCCCATACTTTCGTTACAACAGAGAAAGTAAACAAAAAACTAACTATTTATTTCTAGGGCATAAAATTACTTCTAGTCTAGAAGTAACTAGATCTAGTCTTTTGTGTACTACTCGTGAAAGGGGTGGAAGAATATTTCAAAAGTCAGGAAGTATAAACGAAGAAGAAAATAAAACAGACAACAAGATAACAAATAAAATTGAAAAATAAAATACCATTAGATAGTGAATTTATTGTACAAAGAAGGAAATAAATCGACTTGTTTATTTCATCCCAGGGAAGTATGTACAAGCAACCAAAATTTATAGTCCCTTTATTCTGAATTATCTCCTTGTTGAGAGAAATTCAACTCTATTTATTGGTTGGTTGGTCAGGTGAAATCTGATAAAGTAAAAATTTATTTTTTTACAGATATTTCAATATATTGTAGGATCCCACTGTTTTCAGCATAACCTTATCAGAACTTTGTACTAGGCAACAATGTAAATACTAGTGGCCGGCCGAAACCGAATCTTCGGTCTCGGTCTCAGTTTCGGCCGAAACCGAAACTTATTTAGACATCTTAAAATTTCCATTGTATACTGAAATTTAGTGTATTTTTTTTCACATACACCTACCTACAGACAGTTAACTCGTGTTAAATGAAATAAAAAACAATAATTGAACTACGTAACAAAAATAGTTATTCATTTATGTTACATTAACAATTTAATATGAACAAAAATAATAAACATGTAAAAGTAAAGACCTACCTTGTAAGTAAACTTTGTGAAAAATCAACATTAGATTAGATATAAAGTACAGACTCCTTAATTAAGTAAGTACCTATTTTAATTGTGTTCACAATATTCTTAAGATTAATTTATTTTTTACTGAGATCTTGTATTTAGCACTTGGTGAATTACCTAATTATCAGTCTTAACAGCGACTATCAAGTAGGTAATTACTTAATTTAAAAAAAAAAACAGTTATAAAATCAAAAGAAAAAAAAACGAAATATTATTAGATTACTAATTAATTTTAGTATTCGTTTGGCAACCACATTCGACTCACAAGCCACGAACTCATCCGAAGTTAGTCGAACGACGCACGACAAGTCACGAAAACTGAGTTTTGGCCGAAACCGAAATCGAATCTTCGGTCGGTCACTAGTAAATAGCTTATCTTAAGGAGGGATGAACTCAAAAACCCTTATTGCTACTTATTTTTAATGCCTCAGCTACACGAAGTTTAGGGGATGTTATGCAATGGGTCAAAAATTCGGTGTGGAATACAAAAAAAACTTAGTTGATTAATTCGCGCTGGGGAGGTACATTACGGGTGATTCACCGATTTTTTTTTTCTTAATTTTGCTCATGGCAGGTCACATTGGATTGTAAGATGTTATTCGTTGAGGGATGAGGCGTTACGTCGGAACGTAAGGACTAGACCCCAACGCTTAAAGGTGTCGGTGTTGTGTTCACAAACTTATGAACTTGCATTTAATTAATAATATAAGTGACATAAGATATATATATTTTCTTATAAGCTTTGCATATATTAGTGCTTATTTATTCATACTGTTCTGAAGGAAATTCTATGAATTTTTCAGCCTGCACGTGAAAACCTATGGCTTATGATGCTCGCAGTTACAAGAAGGTGAATGAACAAAACTCTTAAGAGGCTTTGATCCTGAACTTTACTCGTAGTATAAGAATGTAAGTATATATGTTTATGGCGAAATTCAAGGAATTATGTAGTAAGTATTAGTAAATACATAATATGTATTTTATGTAAATAATATAGATAGCGTGTAGGCTTACTCAGCTCAAGATTGCGGGTTCGAAACCAGGCCGAGGCCCTTACATTTTTATCTGGGCAATGAAAAAACCATAATCATGCCGTCCTTCGGATGGAACTTTAAGCGATGTCCCCAAGCCTGTACAATGTCAGGACTCGTTAAACACCTCTATTCTAGGTTAATAAAAATGTAGGATTCTCATAATAGAGTCGGGCTCATGTCCACCAGTGTGGCGAAAGAGCCACCATACCACTTACTACCATCTTAGCTCTCGCTAGGGGCTATGTCAAGAGTGTAAGTCTCGTTTAGGTGGATGCGTGTGTGTGTCGGACGGTTGTGCGCGCAGCACACACACAACTACACACTTCATTATCTGTGATGTCAGCTCTTTTTTAACAATGACAATAAAACAAATCTAAAAAATATATATAATATAAATAAAGATTAGATATAACATTGTATTTTTACAACACCATTGATCATATTTACCGTTGTAATGAATTCAACTAAAATATCAATATTACTAACTATAAAATGATCTTTCTGTAAGAAACTTTCTGATTGAGATGCTAATAAATAAAATTTGTGGTAAAAGAAAATAATATATCAGCGTATGTCTAAAAAAATATAATATATAATATTGTTATTCATATATAATAGTAACTGTCGAAAATATCGATCAATAAATAATATATTTGTTGTCACAACAAATAATATAATGTTGTTATCCATTTCAGGAGATATCGAACAGCTTATTTCATTTTAAATGACAAACTTAATCTACAAAAGAATAAGAATGGAAGCATTTCAACAACAAATCCGAAAACTACCATCGACACTGTATTCGGGCGGTATTTATTCATAAAATATATAATCATATAATAATCACAGTTGTATATATCTTATTTTAGCTATCACAAACCTATAATTTCATGTATAAAAGAAATTGAAGGGCAATAAATTTGAACGTTTAATTCCTCATACAACTTTTCTTATTGTAACATTATAAAACAAATTTTATTCAAAATCAGTGCAAGCAGATGTTTACACATCAATTTTCGTGAGTATCGCGTCACTTTTTTTTTTTTTTTTTTGAGTATTCAATTTTAATGTTGAAATCTGACTTTATTGCAGAGATATTGTGAAATAATTCAAATGAACTTGAATGAAATAAAACTCGTTTATTTGTGGTTGTTGCCGCCAATTAAGTTAAACTTTGGTGGCGTCACCTGTGGGATTTTTGGCTAACCAATTTCACTAGTTTTTGACCACTTGACCGCTAGATAGGGCTTATCTATCTGCCTGGACTCCATTTCGCCCCCACTATTCACTCTTATGCCTCCCGATCCCAACCCAGACGGTTCTCTTAGCTTCCAGTGTTTTGTCTTACAGTTCCCAGTGTTTTAATAGTTTCCTAATATTTTTGCCACCATATGAGAACTTGCACCCACCTTCGAGACCATGCAGTTCAGGTAAGTGGCTTTTTCGACTGTTTGGGGAATTCTCTGGCCATTGCATTCTCTTTCAGTTCGGAGAGCACCCTGACCTGCGTGAGACGTTCTTCTCATCTCACCCATTTGGTAAGTTCTCTAAGATTCCTTAATTATACAGTCCACTTTATATTGCCGGAAGTTGAATTTATGCTTTGCCATAGATTCGCCTCCCCCAATCTTGTCACTGGCCATTTGTGGGGCCACAGGTTTAGAACCCCCACTTTTTGGCGTACACAATGGTATTGTCTTATTTCACAGAATATATATATATGACAGTACTTTCGGTATTTCTACCATCCTCAGCCATAAGTGTCAGTCATATCTCTTTTACTCTCTTCACTTTTGGCTGAGGATGGTAGAAATACCGAAAATACTCCCATGTATATATATTATGTGAAATTAGACAATACCACAAATAAACGAGTTTTATTTCATTGAAGTTCAATTTTAATGATATTAAAGGATCAGCTATTAACTCGTATACTGTGAAGTTTTATCCGATTTAGAAATTTAAAAGTGTTCTGCTTTTAAAAATAATGGCGGATTCTATCATATCAAATATATTTTCATATTAAATCTCAATTCTCAATCTCATTAATTAGCCTGGTTATATTGAAAAATGTCATTTTCCATTCAATTTTTCTCTTTCTGTCATTTCGTTCAAAATTCTGTAAAAATTCAAATTTATGTATTTTTATGAGAGTAATACATTTTTGTCAATATTCCTGAAGTTGTCTAAAACTTTCGATATTAATTTTTGAATAGTTTTTTGAATGGAACTAATTACAAAAATATTTTTAAAACTACTTTTTGACTATCCATCAAAATATCTTTGTCTCGAAATTTTATTTTTGATTTGAAATTGTCAGTGTTATTTCCCCTGCTATAGGAGAAGATATATAATCGATCAGAAGTTCCTCCAAGTCATATGTTTTCAGGGGTTTATTACATGGTTTAGGTTTCACGACTCATGCCCGGGCTTTATCTACGAGTTCATATCGCCTACTACCAGAGCGCTCTTTCGTCACTCTGGTGGACATGAGCGCGACTCTACTGTGGGAGTCCTAAATTTTGTCTACCCTAAATTTTTATTTACCTAGTACAGGGGTCTTTAACGAATACCTGACATTGTACAGGCTCGGGTCCATCGCTTAACGTCCCATCCGAAGGACGGCGTGATTAAGTTTATTTTACCTCCCAGATAAAGGGCCTCGGTTGGGTTTCGAACCCACGACCTTGAGCTACCGGCGCCCTCGGTTATTACACGGTTATTCTTCTAATTTTACGATAGGTCTGAGAAAACATTTTGGTAATGAATGTATCGGCATGAAATTTCTTAATTTAAAGTCAAAACCCAATGACCCCATATTCTGTCAAATGTAAGCAATATCGACTGAGGGAAGGGGTTCATGAGAGGGGGCTCAATTCAAAAACTAATATTTATCGATGTAATGAATTTATCCGACACAAAATTTAGTATGAGGATTTAGGAGGTGTCAACTGTTGAATATTAGCGCAAGCGGTTGCCAGTTTTGAAGAGGGAGCGAAAAGTTAATTGATTAATTCGTTCTGGGGAAGTACATTGCCGGTAATAAACCTTAAGCATGCCGTCCTTCGGATGGGTCATTCAGCGATGGTCCCGAGCTTGGTATGATGTCAGGTATTCGAATGTCAGTTATGTGAATAAACCTGAATAGGCAACATTTAGGACTCCCACAGTAGAGTCGGGCTCTGGAAAGAGCGCTCTGGTAGTAGGCGATAGACTATTAAGGATCTAAGGATGTTGGAACAACCAAAAGCGTTCAACCTTAATATATATCTTATGTGGAAAAGAACTATTTTTAAGCCAAGATCCAAAGATATATGAACATTGAAAAAATATAGAGAATTAATAAAACATGAAGACTGTCCAGACTACAGTAGAATGAAAGTATGGAGACTGAGCCCTGTACCCCCTAAACACTCGGTAGTATTGTTGATACAGTGTTCCGATAGTGTGGTCTTAAGTTCTACAGACAAAAGGCTGATTTAGAATTTTCTTGGATATTTGTCTTCCATCTGGATGTCTTAAAGGACAGAAAACCAATCAAGCTTTGAATGAAAGCAGATATACGTATTTATATAATCTTGGTATCCAGTCCAGATGGGTTAGTTAATTATTATGACTAAACCGCGATTTAAATACAAGGTCGTATCGCCTACTATCAGAGCGCTCTTTCGTCGCTCTGGTGGACCTGAGCCCAACTCAACATTGGAAGTCCTAAATTTCGCCTACCCAGGTTTAGTTACCAAAGATACGAGGGGTCTTGAACGAGTACCTGACATTGCATATCGTCTCATCCGAAGGACGGCATGCTCATGTTTTTGCTAGCACGCTACCTCCGAGCTACCGGCGTGTTTGTCGATGTTATTACGAAGTATGGGGAAAGTTGAGTTTTCAACGGAATTTCTTGTTTTTTGACCTCCAAATTTCAAAAATGAAAAAACAAAATTCTGTCTATCTGCGTGTCTGTGAACACGATAAGTCCCGATAGATTGAATTTATCGACACAAAATTTCATATGTGAGTTCAAAATCCCATAAGGACGACAATTATTAATTTTCAGCGGAATTGACGGACAAAAAGGGGGGGATCAGAGGGGGCACAATTCAAAAATCCCAATAAATGCCGATGTTATGAATGTATCTACATTAAATTTTATATTTGAAGTCAAAACCCAACAAGGACATTACCTGTAAACTCTCAGCTATATCAGCTAAAGAAAAGGCGGCTCAATTCAAAAACCCTAATAACTACCGATATAAAGAATCTATAGACAACATTTAGTTTGAGGATTTAGGAGCCCCAACATAAGTCAACTATTGAATATTAGCGCAAACGGTCGACAGATTCTGGAGGGGGAACGAAACGTTAATTAATTTTTTTCTGGGGAAGTACACTTTCCCGAAGCTCTTGAATTAATGTTTTAATTCCTCGTATACAGGAGATAGGATCTGGAAACTAGAGATCTAATTGAAAGAACAAACCAACCTCGTCTTCTATGTCACAACCTGGAGGGCTGATTGTAGTTCTCATTTTCTGTTATTATCAGAATCGAGAGGGCCCTTCTCACAAAGTTCTACCTCCATTGTTCCAAAAACCAATTTACTCTACAACTCTGGTGGACTAGTTGAGGATTACAACAGAGGAAATTGTATGTTTCGTAAGATCTACTTATACCGCGTTACAAAAACGATAAAACCATGTCGAAAAAAACAAATGTGAATGATGCGGTACTCAGGAGAATTGACGTGTAAACATCTGCTTTAGTTTCAAAAATTTGCTTTCTGAATGAGAAATTTTTTTTTTTTTGTTTCTTTGGCCTTATGCTCGATGCATATTAGCCATGTCACTCTGTGTTATCTAATTACTTAAGACATCCATTGCCACAAATTTTATTTGTTGTGACAAGTTTAAGCTGTCGAAGCATCTTAACCTAAAAGTTTCTTACCGAAAGATCATTTTATAGTTCGTAATATTGATATTTTAGTTAAATTGCACTACAGCGGTAAATATGATCAATGATGTTGTAAAATACAATGTTGTATCGAATCATCTTTTTTAGTTTTTTTATTGTTATTGGTTTTATTATATATTTACCTTTACATTCATTCATATGTGACGAAATATACTACACGATAATGCAGTCGCAATATATTACACTTTCTTCGATGATCACACCATTAAAAGTACCACATAAAAATACAACCTACGGACTTTCTTATTTTCACTGCCCAGATAAAAACGTAAGGGCCTCGGTCTGGTTTCGAACCCGCAATCTTGAGCTGAGTAAGCCTACACGCTATCTCTATGACTTATTATGTATTTTTCGAGGGCGCCGGTAGCTCAGTGGTATGCGTGCTTGTCTTCTGAGCTCTAGAACGTGGGTTCGAAACCCGACCGAGGCCCTTAGTTTATTTTATCTAGGAGGTAAAATAAACTTAAGCACGCCGTCCTTCGAATGGGACGTTAAGTGATGGTCCTGAGCCTGTACGATGTCAGGTACTCGTTAAAAGACCCCTGCCCTAGGTGAATAAAAATTTAGGACTCCCACAGTAGAGTCGGTCGTCTCATGTCCACCAGAGTGATGAAAGAGTGCTCTGGTAGTAGGCGATATGACCTCGTAGTTAAAGCCCGGGCATGAGTCATAAAACCAAACCTAACCTATTATGTATTTACTAATACTTACTACATAATTCCTTGAATTTCGCCATGAACATAAAGCCCGGGCACGAGTCACAATAACTGATTAATTATCGTATCGGTTTTATCTCAAATCTGAGGGCATTTTGTTAGTTGGAAATGATTTAAGGGCCTTTTTCGGTCGAAACAAAGTCGAAAGGACCAACCGTTTTCATGGAAATTAAGTAAACGTCTAAGAAAATGAGCTTCAAGACAACATTTTACAATGGCTTTCGGTATTTATCTCTCAAACTGCGTGACCTTCGAGAAAATGTATTTCTGTGGTGTTGGAGTAAAGGGGTATATGTCAGTTTTTCTGTTTTCAGTTTTCAGAGAACTCTCATGTTTCTCAGTTGTCCCCCTTTTCACTTCCTTTTTTCTCAATGATGTCATAAGATTCTGACTTATTTCTCTTTACCCTAACATAGAGATCACCTATCTAAAGCAAGTTATGACTTGCTTTAGATAGGTGTTACCCATTTTCACAAAAAATTGACATGTACCCCTTTACCCAAACAGCACAGATTTAATTTATATAAAACTTTTTATATAAATTTTAGTCTTACAAAATGCACTTAGGCCCCAGATTAAAGAGGTATTCTTTTCTTCCGATTTCCACTAAAATGTAATCAGAACTAAATCATTCACACACAGACATACATCATCGCGAAAATGGTCAAAATGTATGAAAACTCATCTTATTTCCCCACGAATACAATACTTCTTATAATGTAGATATATATCACAATGAATTCTCATGAAATCTACCATTATAATAAAATTTTTGTTGATAAAACACAAAGTTTAGAAAAGTCAGGATTGTATTTTTGAGAGAGAAAACTGAGAGGGTGTAGCATTGTTACAAATGAGGGTTGACCGATTAAAATGTAAATGAAAGAAGTCCCTTTTGGGTTTAGCATAAAGTCGGAGCAAATCAGTCCATTAGCATTGTGAACAGAAATACTGGGCCATATCCACCCAATATTAGGGACCATCGTACAAGTTTTGCGTTATCTTGTTGTCTTAAAAAATAAGTTATTCAGTTACTCAATGGACATAATGTGAAACATCTGCTTCATTTGTTGTAATGCTGGCAGTGTTACTGAATTGTTCTACAGTAGAATCCCGATAATTCGTATGGTCAAGGGACTGACGGTTTGTTACGAATTATCGGGATAACCAATTATCGGGAGTACAGAATATAAAAAATTAAAAAATGTATTAATGCAAATGTGTATGTATTAAGAAGTATGTACAATGTGGTAAGAATAAAAACTATGCAATAAACACTGCTTTATACTAAACTATACAATAAACACTGCTTTATACTAAACTATACAATAAACAATACATGCAATAAAAAATATGTACATATGTTCTAGATTAAATAAACACCAATCAAACATTTGTTCGAAAAAATGTTAGAAAAGATCAATAAAATTCCTAAAACTTTCCCCCTCTCCTCATTTCCTTTGAGTGAAAAAAAGTACGAATTACATTTGATAATATGAGATTTCATAGAAAACTTGTCTCTCTCACTCGCTCTACCCTTTGGTTCTAGAGGAATCACGTGATTTCCTAGAAAACATTTATCTCGCTCTGCTCATTCTGCTCTCTCTTCTCTCACTGTCCTCTCTCCCCCTCTTGAAAACAGTACGAATTAACGAGGGTTTTAAGCTGGAAACACGAATTATAAGACGTTTTAAGTGACCTCGAGCATAAAAATAATACGAATTACCGAGGGGTCTGAAATGCATTGTTTTTATACCACTTATCGGGATTTTCTCTGGGGACCGGCAAATTTGTACGAATTAGCCGGAAATACGAATAATCGGGATACGAAATTTCGGGATTCTACTGTATTATAAAGAAGGCGCCGGTAGCTCAGTGGTATGCGTGCTTGCTTACTGAGCTCAAGATTGCGGGTTGGAAACCCGGTCATTATTTCTGGGAGGTAAAATAAACTTAAGCATGCTGTCCTTCGGATGGAACGTTGAGCAATGGTCTCGAGCCTGTACGATATCAGCCTACTCTTCAAAGATCCCTACCCTAAGGGAATAAAAATTGAGAGTATGCAAAATTTAGGACTCCCAGAGTAGAGACGGGCTCATATCCACCAGAGTGACGAAAGAGCGCTCTGACCTTGAAGTTAAAGCCCGGGCATGAGTCATAATAACTAACATCAATTATAAATATTGTTATACTTGATTGCTTCTGAGTAGTTCATGTGGCGTCCACCAGGGCTATCAGCTATGGCTGAGAAGTGTTTTAATTTCCCCAGCTATACGAAATATAGGAGAAGTTATATGTTTTTTTTTTCACCGAAAAATTTCATGTTTTCCTACACCCTGATTTCAAAAAATTGTTTAAATTAAAAAATTCTGTTTGTCTGAACACGATAACTACCAATGGAATGAAGGTATCGACACAAAATTTTATTTGTGTATCCAGAACCCCATAAAAATGGCACCTATTGATTATAATCAATAGGTGCCATTTGACTAATAATTATTAGTCAAATCAGCCAAAGGGAATGAGGAGATGAGAAAGGAGGCTTACAAAAATTCTAATAACAATCGTTGCAATGAATGTATCGGCACAAAATTTCATGCGTTTTAGCAGAATCGGCCAAAGGGAAAGGTCCCATCAGAAGGACATCGTGCTCAAGTTTTTTTTCACCTTTACATTTAACGGGTACCTGACGTACAGGCTCGGGACCATCGCTTAACGTCCCATCCGAAGGACGGCGTTCTTAAGGTTTTTTCACTTAGGATAGGGGGTCTTTAACGGGTACCTGACAGTACAGGCTCGGGACCATCCCTTAACGTCCGATCCAAAGGACGGCATGCTCAAATTTTTTTCACCTGCCAGATAAAAAACCCAAGGGCCTTGGCCGGGTTTCCTGGAATCCTGAGCTTAGTAAACAAGCACTCAAAGCCTCCTATAAGGTAATACTACTATTAGTCTGTTTTAGGAAGATAAAGTGTACTGAAATGAATTGGACTCGTACAGTTTACAGGGAGAGAGGAAGGAACCGTAAAAGATTGAAACTAACGATTGAATATTGAAGGGTGAAGCTGAGACGGGTAGCCCATTGAGGATGCCCTTTCAATAGCGCCGTGATTAATTCTTTACGAGTCACTAGGCCCTTCGTTCAAAGGGAACTCATCTCAGGCAACCCAGAACCGTCCCACATGATCCTTAACTCAAAATTTAATTACAACTCTCAAAGATCATTACAACAAACATGTTAGCCTCTCTGCTAGGATAAGGGAAGGGGATAACCTGCAGAGAACTCTTTGTAGTTTTCAATAAATCAATGTAAACTGATAATCAATGATAACTGCCGACAGAATGAATCGCCATGAAATATAATATGTGAATCCAGAACTCTCTAACGACGACACCTACTGATTTTCAGCCAAATTGACCAAAGGGGAGGAGCTTAACTCAAAAGTCTAAAATTGCTGTTTTAATGAATTTAATAACACAAAATTCTTATGTGAATTTAAATCTTCACAAGGACGACACATCAATTTTCAGCTATATTGATTGTCTCTAGATACACGGTTATATCATAATGTTTAAGAATAACTGTTTCTAAATGAATATGAATATATCATATATTATATTAAGAGGGAATTATATTGTAAATAAAGGAAAAAAAGGAATTTATTAATGAATATAAATTAAAATCAATAAATAGTACCAAGCATAATTTATATAAACAGTTATTTACAGATAATGAAGTTATTTTCTCGGAGATGGATGCGAATTCGATAAGGTGAGTGCTGAAGGTACGAGGTGAACTTCTTTATTTAAATAAGTATTCTTATACTAAGGAAATCAAACTTTGCTCCATGTGTAATAACACGCAAGATGAAGATGTGTTTCACTTTATTGCCAATAAAGATTAATTTGTATTTGGAAATTTAATAAGAAACATTTTTTGTAAGAAACAATTTTTTGAAAGAACTAACACTTTTCGCATAAATGAAGCAAACGTTAAAAAAAATAGTCGGTGAATCTCCGGCAACTCCGGTACTTGCCCAGAAGGAATTAATCAATTATCTTTTCGCTCCTCCAAAACCTGTCGACAGTTTGCGTTAATATTCAATAGTTGACTTATCGGGGCTTTTATATACTCATAATAAATTTAGTGTCGACAAATTCATTACATAGGCAGTTATTAGTGTTTTTGAATTGAGCCCCCTCCCCTGAAACCCCCTTCCCTTCAACTTATACTCCTTCTTCTCATTACGTATTATATTCAAAAACGTTTGTAGTAATGAACCTATCGTTTTTGAGTTAGACCGCTCACACAATTTCAATCACATACACTTAGATAGACATCGTTGCGAAAATAGTCAAACCTCACCTAGAGGCTAAAAAATTATTTTTTCTGGTGTACCAGACTCCTGTGGAGCTGCACACTTTCGCCGCCTAGAGGGGAAATAGGTCTTTATTATGTTTTATTTGTATTGGTGGGTCCTCCAACCTACCTTATCGGCGTTTCCCGAGAGAACTGTTTTTACGGCTGCATTGAGCCGGGGATGGTCGCAGATGGGCCGTGTTACGCACCCAGCGGTTATCTCCGGAACCATGTTGTACTGCTTTCTTTACCCTCCGCCAGGAGGCGACGAATCGACTGAACTTTGGGTAATCATCCTCACTCATCAGCTTCCGAGGGTGTGATCCTGACCGGCGTATCAACTCCACCTTAACCCGTCGTACAGCGGGCATTCGAGAACTACTTGTTCTGCAGTCTCAACGCCGCCGCAGTTCGGATTGTCCTTTTTTTTGAAAAACAAGAGCTTGAAGTTGAAATCCCCGTGACCCGATAGTATCTGGCATGTCCAATGGCCCACCTTTATCCAAACAGACTCAAGTCTTGCCCGGACGTTTGGAAAGTAAGCGCAGGTCGTTCAGCCGTCTGCAGATCGTCGAACATCCCAATAGATGTCCCCATGGTAGTACAGCGTACCAAATTTGGTTGGAGAGACAAGCACTACATTCCCCAGCACGATTTAATTAATTAATTAATCTAAAAATTAATTCATTAAAACTTAAAATCAATACTTGATTATCCTAGGAGCTTCTAAATCCTACTAAAATTTGTGTATGTACGTCCCTATGTAAATCAACTGTTGAATATAAGCGCAAACGCTGGACTGGTTTTAAAGGGGGAGCGAAAAATTAATTAATTAATTCGTTCAGGGGAAGTACATGGCCGTTGATCCGGCGACTTTCCATATATTGTACTTTTATGTTGCTGAAGCATTTCTTTATAAAAATAACCAATTTCAGCTTGTGCACTGGCGGAATACTCAAGCGTCTTAACTTTCGACCAATTAGCATATTCAGCGCGTTATGAATGTTAACTACCAATTTTAGAACTTACAGAAATCAACGTCGGTTAAGGGACAACCAAATTTAGTATCTAAGGGACAACCAAATTTAGTAACAGCAGGGCCATGGACGTCGTTGGGCTTGCCTAAGCATATTCATTAGAGAGAGGAGGCAAAGAAGAAAAGTTATTAGTCAAATCCCCAAAGTCACATAAAAAAAGTTCGTGCATCACCGGCGAAGTACCTTCCCAGCGCAAATTAATCAAGTTTCCGCTCTCCCTCCGAAATCACGTTACTATTTTTTTTGAAAATAAATAGGTGTCAGCCAATCGGCCGTTTGGGGAGGAGCTGAAAATCAGTATTTGATGTATATTGGCTTTGAGTTCTCATACTAAATTTTGTGTCGATATATTCATTACATCGATAGGGGACCGTTAACTGAAAGGTAGCGTGCCTGTTCACTGAGCTCAAGATCGCGAGTTTCGAGACCCTTAGGTTTTTTTTATCTGGGAGTTGAAAAAACCTTAAGCACGCCGTCCTTCGGATGGGACGTTAAGCGATGGTCCTGAGCCTATTCGGTTTCAGGTACTCGTTAAAGACCCCTAACCTAGTTGAATAAAAATTTAGGATTCCTACAGTAGAGTTGACCTCATGTTCACCAGAGAAAATAAAGTGCCCACTGGTAGTAGGCGATATAGTTAAAGCCCGGGCATGAGTCACAACTAAATAACTTCATTACATCGGCAGTTATTAGGATATTTGAGTCCAGCAGACCTTCTCTACTCCTCCCCTTCCCTCTTCTAGGGTCTAGTCGTCCTTAGAGAGCATTTTTCAGTAGCAACATTTTTACGCGAATTCCGCTGAAGTGAAGGGGGATCAAAAGAGGGGTACTGAAAAACCCTAATAACTGCCGATTTAATAAATATGTTGGGATGATTTTTTATATTTTAATTATAATTGGGGGAGTAGGGCTTTCGTCGCATCGTCTCACCTTGGTTTGCGGGTTCGAATCCCGTCCGGGAGTTTTATTTCGTAGATAGAACTCCCTCCCGGGGCCATGGATGTCGTAAATAACTAGGTAAACACCATTATAAGAGTCATGGCTAAAATGCATTGTACATAAGGCCAAAAAAAAAAAAAAATTATAATCGCATCAGTTCCACAGCTGTACGAATTATATAATTATGATTATATATATATATATTTTTTTTTGACCTTATGTACGATGCATATTAGCCATGACTCTTATAATGGTATTTTACCTAATTATTTACGACATCCATGGCCCCGGGAGGAAGTTTTATCTACGAAATAAAATCACTCCCAGACGAGATTCGAACCCGCAAACCATGGTGAGACCATGCGACCATAATGAGCGAGATGAGACTATAATTACATTACGTAATCGTTCAAAAATTTGACATAGTGTTTTCAACGGAATTTCATGTTTTCCAACCTCCTGATTCCAAAAATGCAAAAAAAAATACGACACTTACTGATTTTCAGCCAAATCTGCCAATGTGAAGGGGTGATTAGTGAAGAGGGATTTTCATAAAAACTTTATTTGCCGATATAATGAATGTATCGACACAAAATTTAGTATGATTCAGAAGCCGCTATGTAAGTTAAATATTTTCGATTGGCTTTGGAGGAAGAGCGAATTGCCGGTTGTTCACTTACGACTTTTTAACCGTGTAAACATTATTTAAATTAGCAATTTTTATTGTGTACACACATTCTGTTGAAATAACCGATTTGCTCATGATAGCGTAGACAAACATTGAGTTTGATGTCTCTTATAATGATTAAAGATTCGTCTGACTCCAATTAAATATTTAAACTCAATATTTGGAACAGAATATAGCTTAACTCATGAAGTTTAATCAAATGAATGTGAATTGATGCTGGTAGAATGTGTATTTGTTACCTATAGGAAGTTATGAAATCGTTCAGAAATTCGATTCTGAGTTTCAACGAAATTTCATGTTTCCCGACCCCCGATCCATTTTTTTTTTCTACAAATAGCTATTTACAACTGTATACAAATAAATACAACAAGCAAATGTGCTAATAAAGTGAGAATGGCAATGTCAAAATGTCATTAGGGAAGAAATCACCCAGTGATGACACTCCTTAGTTACTGTTTTTCTCTCATTGGTAGCTAATCACTGTCACTGCTTCTGCTCAGGAGGTCTCTAGGCAATTGACGCTCAAGACGTCGTTGGGGAAGTATGGCAGAATGGAGAGCACGGACTAGAGGATTATTGTGGGGACAAAGAAGGGAAAATAATTTTTTATATTTGGATTTAGTGACTTCATTGATGAAAGGTACTTTAAGGTCGGTTTGAAGAGTTTTGTTGGAGACGTAGTAAGGAGCATTGGCTATTGGATTGAAGGGATTGGATGCGCTGGAGATTGGAAGTCCGTAAGTCCACGTAGGTTTCAGTATTGCGTTGTATATAAGTCGTTTTGTTTTCAAAATTAGTTTGGATCTTTTGTCTAGTAGTCTTAGTAAAAGTTTATAATGTCTGTTCATTTCTTGTCTTTTCAGTCTCATGTGAGGATTCCACACATAAACAATAGAAAAAGGTCTGTATAGGTGTGTATGTCGAAATCGATAACTCCGGATCTAATGAATGAATCGATTCAAAATGTTATATGTGTAATTTCAACTTTTTTAAAATGTACGTTGACAGCTGACATGTATAAATAAAAAAGTCTTTATGTTGCAGTTTTACCAGTAATAACCTGGAATATATCGTACGTTATAATAAATCGGTTGTCCATCCTGATTATTCTTTGGTTGATGATTCCTGTGATGTCAAATCCTCTTATAAGCATACAGTCAAAATTTGAAGTCAATTGACCTCACCCCAATGAAATAAAAAAATGTTTCTCTCTTCTGAAAAACTTTTTGACCTACGACATTTTGCACTATAGTTTTAACCATGTTTATAACATAACTCTGCACCCCTAGTAACTTTGTTTATTAAATAAATTCAGTGCCATTATTATTTTTGTTTATAACTTCAGCACCGTTATTAACCATGTTTATAACATAACTCTGCACCCCTAGTAACTTTGTTTATTAAATAAATTCAGTGCCATTATTATTTTTGTTTATAACTTCAGCACCGTTATTAACCATGTTTATAACATAACTCTGCACCCCTAGTAACTTTGTTTATTAAATAAATTCAGTGCCATTATTATTTTTGTTTATAACTTCAGCACCGTTATTAACCATGTTTATAACATAACTCTGCACCCCTAGTAACTTTGTTTATTACATAAATTCAGTGCCATTATTATTTTTGTTTATAACTTCAGCACCGTTATTAACCATGTTTATAACATAACTCTGCACCCCTAGTAACTTTGTTTATTACATAAATTCAGTGCCATTATTATTTTTGTTTATAACTTCAGCACCGTTATTAACCATGTTTATAACATAACTCTGCACCCCTAGTAACTTTGTTTATTACATAAATTCAGTGCCACTATTATTTTTGTTTATAACTTCAGCACCGTTATTAACCATGTTTATAACATAACTCTGCACCCCTAGTAACTTTGTTTATTACATAAATTCAGTGCCATTATTATTTTTGTTTATAACTTCAGCACCGTTATTAACCATGTTTATAACATAACTCTGCACCCCTAGTAACTTTGTTTATTACATAAATTCAGTGCCATTATTATTTTTGTTTATAACTTCAGCACCGTTATTAACTATGTTTATATCATAACTTGAGGGCGCCGTTAGCTCAGTGGTATGCGTGCTTACTTACTGAGCTAAAGATAGCGGGTTCGTAACCCGGCCGAGGCCCTTAGTTTTTTTTCTTATCTGGGAGGTAAAATAAACTTAAGCACGCCGTCCTTCGGATGGGACGTTAAGCGATGGTCCCGAGCCTGTACGATGTCAGGTACTCGTTAAATATCCCTACCCCAGGTGAATAAAAATTTAGGATAGGCAAAATTTAATACTCCCGTAGTAGAGTTGGGCTCATGTTCACCAATGACGAAAGAGCGCTCTGGTAGTAGGCGATATGACCTTGTAGTTAAAGCCCGGGCATGAGTCATAATAACTAACTCATAACTTCAGCACTGTTAATAATTATGTTTTTTCCATAATTTCAGCACCGTTAATAACTATGTTTATAACATAACTTCAGCACTGTTATTAACTATGTGTTTCCTTTTTCAGTGTTTGTGGAACTGTCAGTGATTAGAACCAATGGCAGAATTTACATTTCTAGATCCAAAAGTTCATAACAAAGGCATCTATCTTGATTTTCAACCAAATCGATCAAAGAAAAGACAGGATTTAGAAGAGAAGTGGATAACTCCCAATTGAGAAGTTGCATTCTTCCAGAACATTCCTTTGTGATAGAATGATTTTGAAATGGTTGCTTGAACAACAAAGTAGAGGCTAGTGAGCAGAAAGCAACAATTGATTGCCAGATAATTACTTATTTACGTACAACTAAGACGTTTACGTGAAACACTGAAGCTGACAAAGTGGCGACAAATAATTAATTGGTATGTAATGAATAGACTAGCAGGTGTGTTTTAGTAATACATAGTACATTTGAGGTTTATGTAAGAGACGGACAATACCTTGAGGACTACCATGATAAAAATGTAACGTACGGAGAGAGTGGCATTTTATACAGTCCCAAAAACATTATTCGCTTTCTCATCATAAGAAAATTTATTTGACTGATAAATCGTGAGGGGTAAGGCATTTCACTATCAAGATAGCTAGAAATCATTTTTTCACAGGGAGTATAATAAACGCGTAGTCTGATCATTATTATGTGAAAATGTACAAATTGTCGGTGAATCATTGGCTATGGACTTTTCCAGTAAGAATTAATCAATTACGTTATTCCTCTCCAAAGTCATTCAACCATTTGGGGTAAAACTCAATATTTCACTTACATAATGGGGGAAATTAATACTGGAAACTCTTATATGAAAGTTCTGTATACTATTGATCTACCCATTTAACTAACCGAGGGCGCCGGTAGCCCAGTGGTATGCGTGCTTTTCGTCTGAGCTCAAGAACGTGCGTTCGAAACCCGACCGAGGCCCTTAGTTTATTTTATCTGGGAGGTAAAATAAAATTAAACACGCCGTCCTTCGGATGGGACGTTAAGCGATGGTCCCGAGCCTGTACGATGTCAGGTACTCGTTAAAGACCCCTGCCCTAGGTGAATAAAAATTTAGGGTAGGCAACCATAGTAGAGTCGGGCTCATGTCCACCAGAGTGACGAAAGAGCGCTCTTGTAGTAGGCGATATGACTTCGTAGTTCAAGCCCGGGCATGAGTCATAAAACCTAACTCAGCAACTATACGAAATATAGAGGAAGTTATATAATTGTTCAAAAATTCGATGGGAAGATTTCAACGGAATTTCCTGTTTTTCGACCTGATTCCAAAAATAAAAAAAAATATCTATGGACACGATAACTACCGATAGAATGAATGTATCGATATGGAATTTTATATTTGTATCCAGAATCCTCTAAGGCGACACCTAATGATTTCTAGTCAAAAGGGAAATCTAAGGGTTGATCAACTAGAAAACGCCAATAACAGTCAATGTGGTGAAATTATCTACATGAAATTTTATATTTAAATTCACAACCTCGTAAGGATGATACTTATTAATTGTCTCGACCAGAGAAGGGACTCGACATAGATACCCTAGTGACTATCGATGTAATGAATGTATCGACTCAAAATTTAGTATGATGATTCAGAAAATCCAATGTAAGTCAACTTTTCATTTTAAGCCCAAACGGTTGATTGGATTTGGAAAGAGACCGAAAACGTATTAGATTAATTCGTGTTAGGGAAGTACATAGTCGATGTTTTTCCTTATTTTTCCTTCAACGAGTCAGAGAGTTTATGAGGATAAAACAGCCAATATGTAAGCGTCTCAGGAGCTAGAAAAATTATAATAACAGAAGGAAAAATACGGTTACGGACTTACTTGAACTGTACAGTCAAGTGGTCCGCGGAGAGTGCTTCGCATTGTAATCACCAACAACTGGGAAATGAGAATCAAGGGAAAGTTAACAGGAGGGAAAGAAACAGGTCTGAGATTTTATATTTTAGGGAGAGTACTGCAGAGACTATAATGAGACTCGTGAAGAGATGGGTTGGAACGTGGGATCTCGGCTACACATTCGACGGGGAATATAACCCGAACTGACTTCAAACCGACTGATGCGACAAACTAGTGGTCAGGAAATGAGAATCAAGGGAAAGTTAACGAGGAAAAGGAACAGGTCTGAGATTTTATATTTTAGGGAGAGTACTGCAGAGACTATAATGAGACTCGTGAAGAGATGGGTTGGAACGTGGGATCTCGGCTACACATTCGACGGGGAATATAACCCGAACTGACTTCAAACCGACCGAAGCGACAAACTAGTGGTCAGGAAATGAGAAAATATTGCCAAAAATTTTCACGCGAAATTACGTACTGTCGCAAGTTTGATATTTTGTTTATTAAGGTCTTAAAAAACGAAAAAATTGTCATTAATTTTTTTAACCCGTTTTTACTTTCCCAGTTATACAAAGTATAAGGGAAGTTATGTAATCGGGCGAAAATTCGATGCTGATTCTTCAACGGAATTTCATATTTTGTGTCCTATAGATTTCTATTATAAAAAAAAAAAGTCTAGGTGTTTCTATGAAAATGATAATTTCCGATAGAACGAATGTTCCTACTGTTTATCGGCCAAAAGGGAAGGGGGAGAATTAGGGGGGAGGTTTAACATAAAAACTAATAACTTCGATTATTAGCGCAAATGGTCAACTTATTTTGGAGGGAGAGGCCTTTTTTTGAAGGGGGAGCGAAAAGTTATTTTATTATTTCGTTCTGGGGAAGTACATTTTCGGTGATTCACCGAAGATCTTTATTTTTTTATTTAAATTGTTTGAATATAACATTTCTTATACCAACGTTTTTCAGACAAAGTGACTCCATTTTGCAATGCCCCTATCTGTCATTATTATGCTAACACTGACAATATTAAAAAGATTATAGTTGTCGCATACTTCATAAAGGAAACAAATGTGTTGGTGTCAATAAAATTATTGATAATGGTAAAACAGTGTGGCGACGCCATATCCATTAATAAATGTCAAGCCATTGTTTAATTCATAAAACAATTTTTACTGAAATTAGTGTCGTAATTATAACGAAATTATGAGCTAATAGCCTATCAGATAATAATATATTTATGTCCGTGAAACTATAACATAGTAATAAGATACGTTATAAACATGTAAAAAAAAAAAAACTTTATTCGGTTCAGCGCAACATATTAGACAGAAAGTAAATATTGTGAGCGGACTTGTGTTCTCCTTATTCCCGTTACTCCACAAAAAGGCAGCCCTTAATCTAACCAATAGACTCCTCCATATACAAGCTTCTGTTGCGGCCAGTGATAACGTATGCATTCCCAGTGTGGGCCGGTCTTGCAAGCAATACCAACTTGAGAACTCTTCAAGTGGCCCAAAACAAATGCCTTAGATTGGTTGGTAGCTACTCGAGGGACACCTCCATCCCCCAAATCCAAGACCTAAATGTTCAGCTCCTACTGTACTACATAAAAAATTTCAGTAAAAAATTTTACTTAAGTGTGACACAAATCAAAACGTTTTGGTAAAGAAAATAGGGAAAACTCAGGGAGGGAAACACAAAAATATCCGTTCACGATTTTTAATTATAATGTCTGTTTTTGAATGTTTATTAATTTATTTTCTATTCATTTCAGTTATTTTGTATTTTTTTTTCTTTAACAGTTTTTTAAAATTTACTCTTAAGCAGTGGCATTGTTTTTAATTTAACTGATTATTTTTGATCTGTATTTAGTATATAAGGGTAATAATAAACTCTTCTTCTTCTCCTCTTCGGCCGATTTGGGAAGATATCAATAAGAGTCTTACTCAAGACTTCTTAATCTTCGTATGAAATCTTGTGTCGACATATGCAATTATGAGGGATTTTGGGTTAAGCCCACCCTAATCCTCATCAACTCCCTTCCCTCTTTGGTCGATTCGATTCAGATTGAAGACGTGTCTTATTAAATTTCATTCATTCCATCAGCACTTATTTGGCTTTTTTTTTTAGTTATTTCCTCCTGGCCGAGAGACCTGCTATGATAAAATAGGTAGTGATTAGTCTTTTCCCTCATGCTCTTCTCTCTTTAGTTCTTCTGTCCCTCTCGGTCTGCCTCCACTGCTACTCAGAGACTAGACAGATCCAGAGGGGAAGGGGGACCTCCCGCGCCCCCATGACTTTCTCTACCTCCATTTAGTTGTAGGAACGAGGGGACAGTATCATGCCGGGATGTTCCGGGTCGTCTCGGAGCTAAACACTTGTTTTTATTATGATTTATCATATTATTTATGTATTGTACATTTGTTATGTTTTCAATATTTATTTTACAGGAGCTGAACAGACGGTTTGGTCTGCTGTACTGGCTGCTCAACAGGCAATCCAAACTATCCACTGAAAACAAACTGACCATTTACAAAACCTATATGGACCTACGAACTTGAATTATGGGGTTGTGCTAAGCCATCTAACATCAAGCGTATCCAGTCCTTCCAATCCAAAGTCCTAAGAACAATTGTCCCTTCTATGTGTCCAACCTTACCCTCCATAATGACCTTAAAATCCCTTATGTTATCGAGCTCATCAAGTCCCGCTTCTCCAAATTCCACTCTAACCTTTCTTCCCTTGTCAATCCAGTTGGTCAACTCTTGTCATCCCATTCCCATCCAGATAATCCCCCCCGAAGACTGAGGAGGCGCTGGCTGAGAGACCTGCTACTGTAATCTAGTAAAAATATTTAGAGAGTGCTGGTGATGACCAGCTTCTCCCCTCATGTAATCCTCTTACCTTCAACTCTCCTTTCCTTCTTGGCCTGCCTCCACTGCTGGACAGTGATTGGCGGGGCGAGAAGGCAGGGGGATCACTCGAGCCCCCGCTGCCTCCCCTGCCCCCGTTAAGTTGGAGGGATGGGGATGACAGAGAACCGGGGGCGTTTCGAGGGGTCTCCAGTTGAAGGGCTTTCATGTTCATTTTATTTTATCTTTATTATTATTGTTTTATGTTTATGTTTATTATTATTTAAATTGCAGAGACCATTATTATTTTATTATGTAGATATGTATATATATTTTTTTTACCTATTATTTTGTACATAATCGTATTCTTTCGTTGTACCTATATATTTTTATTTTTATATTTTTTTAAAATGTATTTAATCTTTAATGTCATTCATCAAATTTACTTGGAGTTTATACTGATTGTAAATATTCAAAATATAAATATAACTACAAAAAATAAAAAAATAAATAATTGTTTTAATTATTTATTATTATTACCCATTGATTTTATATTATTTATTTAGTTTTACCTTTATTTATTATTTTAAATATTCCTTCACCAGCTGTACGAAGTATAGGGGAAGTTATTTAACGGGTCAAAAATTCGATTTTCAACGTAATTTCTTGTTTTTCGACCTCCAGATTCCAAATGTGAAAAAAAAATAATTTCTGTGTCTACAACACCCGATAGAATGAATGTATTGACACAAAATTTTGTATGGGAATCCAGAACTTTCCAAAGATCACAACTGTTGATTTTCAGCCAAACGGACTAAGGGAAAGAGGGATTTAGGAGCCTCTACGTAAGTTAACTACTGAATGTTAGCGCAACAGTCGACTGGTTTTGGAATGAGAGCGAAAAGTTAATAGAAGGAATATTAACGAGGAGTATAATAACGATAACGTCAGCTATAATACAGATTTTTTTTTAAAAAAGATATCACAACAAAATGATCTATAAAAATAGAGAAACCAGTCAGGTGGTTCAGCAGTATTTTTTAGAGCCCTTTTTGATAGATTCCTATAAATCGATGTTAATCTCCCATGAAAATGCTGTGTTAAAAAGCACCGCACCGCGCCTTAAACACCCCACATAAAACTACTCAACCCTAAATTTTTTTTAATATTTCTTTTTCTTTTTTTTTTTCAGTCCCTAAAACCAGAACGACACCAAATTCAGAGAACGAACCGACAGTTAAACCCCAACCATTTTTTTTCCTGATTTTTATTACTTTTTTCAAACTAAATTATATTTCGTTTTTTTTTTTTTTTTTGTAGGTGCTGGATTTATGGGTATTCAATAAATCTCCCACTAGTAAAGAGAGTTCAATTTTTTTTTTTTTATAACTGGTCGTTTGGAAACATTACTACGATCTTTAGGAAATTGATTTTTTATGTCCGCTATATGAGTATGGGGTATGTTATGTAACCAGTCAGAATTCGATGCGGAGTTTTGAACGAAATTTCATGTTTTCTGACTGCCTAAAAATGTGAATCACCGGTAACCCAATATTTGACTTAAATACAATAGTGGCTTCTATATCCTCATACTAAGAATTGTGTCGATACATTCATATATATAATTTTTTTATTTATTCTTTTTTTTTTTTTTTTGATTGGCCGCGGCAGACACCACATTAGTGATACGAGTGTGTTTGTTATTAAGTTTTTTACTACATCCATGGCCCCGGGAGGGAGTTCTATCTACGAAATAAAACTCACTCCCAGACGGGATTCGAACCCGCGAACCAAAGCCCTACGCCCTAGCCCGCACGGCCACCATTTATTCATTTAAAATTGATTAATATCTACACTTTTTATTTTTCATATATTGTTATAGTTACATTGTTTTCTTTTTCTGTTCTATATCTCGCACATTGGGACCTGATGAAGGGACGTAAGAACGACAAGATAAAGACATTTTCGGAAGAGTTTTAAAAAATAGTTATCTTAATTTTTATTAAATTGAAAAATGTATCTGCATTGTACTCATATATTTTTAAGTATCCAATTTATTTAGTGTTTATTCATTTCATTTTACTGATTTAAATAGTTTTGTTATTACTACTAATCATAGATGTGTTAGACTCAAGTAGTTATAAATCTAATTTATAAGCTATCTTAATGTATAAATTCTTTTGATGTATCCTATTATGTATTGGTTTAACGGAAATTAAAAAAAATTATGATTATTAATTTACGGTATTTGATCGAGCCACCTTCTCTTCCTTAAGGGGTTTTGATTATGAAATTTCGTTCAATACATTCATTACAACATTTATTTGAGTTTTTGCGGTAAGCCTCCTCTAATCCCCACTTTTTATGCGATTTGGCTGAAAATCAATTGATGTCTTCCTTAGAGGGTTTTGGATTCACATAGAAAATGTTTTGTCGATACATTCATTCTATCGGGAGTTATCGTGTTTACAGACACACACAGACAGACATTTCTTTACTTTCCCAGCTATACGAAGTATAGAACAAGTTATGTAATCGGTCAAAAATTCGATGCGGAATTTTCATGTTTACCAACTTCCAGGTATTAAATCTGAAAAAAAAAAATGTTCTGTGTGTGTGTCTGTGAACTCGATAACTCCCGATAGAATGAATGTATTAACACGAAATTTTATATGTGTGACTAGAAGCCCACAAGGATAACACTATCGAATTTCAGCCAAATCGTCCGAAGGTAAGGGGGTTCAGTGGAAGGGAAAAGTTAATTAATTCGTACTGGGGAAGTACATTGCTGAAGATTCACCGACGACTTATTTTTTTATTTTGACGTGAAAACGTCTATTCGCTCGTTAAGCACAGTGATAGCCGGTCAAACAAAATACCGTCAGATTTCAATCGATAATAACTACGAGACTAATAATGCGATAACAACGGTTGAGGTCGCAATGGATAGAGCATGTCTGTACGTGTTTGTTTTGCCTGTGACGTTGTAGGGCTAGTGTGGGCGCCGGCGGATGATAGTTGCGAATTAGCGTTGTGTAAAATTAGAAATTAGTGTAGCGTGATAACGCGTTTAGATGGGACGTTGATTCGGGTGTCATTGTAAAGAGCTTGAAGAGCACTACGCAAATCAGAGGAAAGCTCGCATCAAAAGGAATTTAAAAAACCTTAAAAAGTCTAGTGCCGAGCAAATGCAAGAGCTACGGCAGCATCGAAAAGAAAATGAAAAATGATTTTATCCCGACGTTTTCACGGAAAATCTACGGCGTGGATCTTGACTACGCCTTAATGTTTTTTTTTAATCATATGTTAGAAAGCATGAATTTTCTGTGAAAAATGAAATTCTTAGAATACTTTTATACAAAGCTGCTACATATACACGTTGGCACTGTCTCAGTTGGGGGATATCCTTTGTCCAGTGGACCAAGAGAGAGGCGAGTGGTCATTACAGTCTCCACTATGGTAACTATGGTTAAATAGCCATTGGCAAAATGGTAATTAATGTAGACTAGACGGGGGGTGGGGAGTAGAGTAGACAGGGCCCCCAAAGGACAGTTAACTAATGCCCTTTCAGATAAGATGATGGAACTCGCCTTCCCCTTACCCCCACCACTCTCAACTTTCTTCCCCTATTTCAGCTCTCCTGAGACTTAGCTATCATTCCCCTTCACTCACTTTATACCATCTCTCACCTGGATCCAGTCAAAAGTATTTTGCCCACCTTTATTTTCTAAAAAAATACATATTTTAAGACTTGGAACCAAAAATATAAAATTTGGACTCATCATTCCATAAAAAGTTACCCCAGTCAGTTCGACTCCAATTTTGCCGTTCTATTTACCAACCATAAAAAAACAAAAACAAAGAGACTAAGGCCAACCTCACATTAGGCAATTCTGAAGCGACGCGACTGATACTCAAGTATGAGCCATTTGAGTTGCCTGTGGGTATGATACCCGTAGGCAACTTTTCTCCTCACACTGAGGATACTGTGAAGCGACTAGGATCTCTCTCTCTCAGTCTCCATCTAGCCGTGGCGAGAAGCTGAGTTGTTCACCGTGGTGTCAAGTGAAGATTCCTTAAGTGATGAAGATGTTGCTTATTATTATAGAAAAAGGAAAATCTGAATTATGGCGCCATCCTTACATCAAAAGGAATGTTAACTGCAGATTATTTGTTGGTGCTAAAGAGCTGGAAAAGTCGGAATGCAAGTTCGTAGCATTCTACCGAATGACGAAAGAATCATTCCTACATTTGATTGGCATTGTTTCTCCATTCATAAGACAGAGGAACACACAAATGCGTAAATGTGTGAGTGCAGAAGAAAGAATCTTGATCACGTTTAGGTAAGTAATTTATTAAATTTTTAGTAATTTATGGAATAAATAAGTAATTTATGAAATAAATAAGTAATTTATTAAATTTTTATTTAAGATTAATTACATTAGTGGCATTTCATCACGCTCATCTAAAATAGTTTCTGAAAGCAATGTCTTTTCCACAGAAAAGACATTGGTCCACGACTTTTGGGATCAATTCCATCTTCACTGTGCTCTGCGGAAGTAGATGGCTCCATTGGATGAGGTGTGGCGATATGGGGTTCACTAGCCATGGCGAGGCGACGCAGGAGACTCAGGGGACGGGCGACCTTCCTAGCAGGTCGCCTGAGTTTGGTAGGATACGGGTAGGATACGCGTCTCCTGGGAGTGGCGTTGTTTGTGTCTCCCCACCACATAGGAAGTGACGTCTAAGGTACCCTCAAGATACTTGAGTATCGGTCGCGTCGCGTCGGAATTGCCTAATGTGAGGTTGGCCTAACATGGGCAAGAGAACAGCAAAATTGGAGTCGAGCTGACTGGGAAAAAGACTGACGTGTCCAAATTATAGATTTTTGGTTCTCAAAGGCGAACAACTTCGAAGAACATCAGGTGAGCGACACAAAAATTATTAAATAAAACAAACTTAATTTTTTTAATATTGTCTATTTAGTATAATCACTATAAATTGTGAGTCAATCCTGAGCTTAAACTCTGAGGTCATATCGCCTACTACTAGATCGCTCTTTCGTCACTCTGTTGGACATGAGTTCTTCTACTCTCTCTCTTCTAAGGGAATCTTAAATGTTATCCACATAGATTACACTTTAACGAGTACCTGATCGTACACTTTTTTCACCTCCCTGGCGGTCTCAGTCGGGTTTCGAACCCGGGATCTTGAGCTCAGTAGGCAAGTACGCTAACTCCGAGCTACTGGCGCCCTCATTGGATAATAAAGATGCTGGTATCCTCACAGCTAGAAGTCGTCTTCTCCGGGTGTTGGGCCTACATTGGATGCACAATCTTACCCCCACTCTCTGAACCAACTAGGTTTTGAGTTTAGTTCGGCCCCAGCGCCAGTAAAGTTCGACCGTAGCAGTCAGCTTGTGTGGTTAGGCTCAAGAGTTTTTGTGCAACTCTTGTGTGAGTCTAGGACCAGTAGTGGCGAATTAGCTATTGTGTAAGAAAGACGATCCTATAAATCGTCTCGTATAGAGCAGTGTGATTCTTCTGGTACTTCGCTTGTTATGTAGTTTCCATCGTGGCAAACAGTTCATAATGTGTTAATTACGTTTTCTCAGTTTATGTTTGCTTATAGACAAACCGAGAAGTCAAGCCCTGTTCTATTTAATATAATCCTGGCCAGGCAATATATATTAATTCCATATCACTGTTTCCCTCTTTATTATGTACCTTATAGATGCGGCTAAATCCAGTATCAAGAGAGCCAGAAATCCATGAGTATTGTGATAAAAACTTGTTTGTTACCACATTTCCTGTAGAAATTTGATCTCTTTCTTTATTTAAATTTTGATTTCTACAGTAGTTTTTCGAAAAAGGCCCTAAAAAATATTATCAATAATTTAAGACGTGCAATTTTTAAGAAAGTACACATACACAACAAAAACAATTCCATTTAACAAATTTCTCACTTGGATTTACAAAGAGATACCAAATTTTTAATAATTTTAAATAATATTAATTCTAATCCAAAGTTTTTCAAATGAGATTACTGGGCCAACAGGGAAGATGAATAGAATAGGATTTTAAGAGGACAAATAATTGGGTTATTTTCTTTATTTACACAGGGTAATTAAAAATCTGAACATTTTACAAAACAGAACAAAAGAAAAAACCAAAATCATTAAAACTAAATACTTAAAAACTATTTTTTTTTTCTTTTCGTTTGGGCATATTGAAAAATATATATTATTAATTGTACCTTCTCGACGCCTCTACCACACAAACCAGACCCCGACAACTCTTCACACTTCAATTCCACCCCAGTCAACTTTCATCTAATTGTTCAACTTCACTATATTTAAAACATATCAATTTACAGTGCACCGTTCCAGAGCTAGCTCACGACTCTACTCTCTCTCTCAATTTGTTTCACAGCTGTTTTCTTTTTATTATGCCCCTTGTTTTTTTCAAGACCTTGATATATATATATATATATATATATATATATATATATATATATATATATATATATATAATATACATATATTAGGTTAGGTTAGGTTTTATGACTCATGCCCGGGCTTTAACTACGAGGTCATATCGCCTACTACCAGAGCGCTCTTTCGTCACTCTGGTGGACATGAGCCCGACTCTACTGTGGGAGTCCTAAATTTTGCCTACCCTAAATTTTTATTCATCTAGGCTAGGGGTCTTTAACGAGTACCTGACATCGTACAGGCTCGGGACCATCGCTTAACGTCCCATCCGAAGGACGGCGTGCTTAAGTTTATTTTACCTCCCAGATAAAATAAACTAAGGGCCTCGGTCGGGCTACGAACCCACGACCTTGAGCTCAGAAGTCAAGCACGCATACCACTGAGCTACCGACGCCCTCTATACATATATTATATTATATTTAAAAAAATTACTTTTTATTCATAAAGAAAAATGTTCCGTAGTTTACATTACATTTCATAATAGTGTTTAAGAAATATTAACAGAAACACAGTTTTAATATTTTATGTTGAAATTAGTTTATCCATGAACTACCACCTATCGAATACAATCCACTCAGTGTGTGCCATGTTTACGAATGTTGTGCATAGACGCCGGGTAATATCTGAATCTGCATTATAAAGGATAACGAAGAACTATAATTCTGAATAAAATGTCTCTCTCTGAAAGATGATAGGGAATGGTTGCTGTAGAATAAAACCCCAGGAGGGTAGACAGCTGTTCAAAGGACTACTCGGCTGTCTTTCTGTTTCGGTAAAGAAGAAAAGAAAAATAAACAGAAAACAAGAAAGCCGCATCAGATATTCTACCAGAGAGACAACTAGCGTTATGTGGCGATGCTCCATTAGTTGATTGTGGATGGTAGTTCTCTGGATGCTCTCCACTCCAAAAGAACACAAACACTCATTCTACATATTTATTTTTTGGACAGAGTTCCTCCACACCTTAAACGTCAGTCCAATGTACCTTACTGTTTTATTTATTCATTTATAATTTTTTATTTGTATATTTTTATTAATTTAAACCTTCTTTTTTTTTTATTTATTTATAATAATTATAAATTAAAATTAAATTAATAAAAACTGAATAAATAAATACTTAAAAATATATGAGTAGGTATAAAAAAGCTTATTACATAGATACATTTATAATAAGTAGACACATATTTCAATTTGATAAAAATTATAACTAATTTTCAAAAAACTCTTCGGAAGTGTTTTTATTCCAACGTTGTTTCGGGACGTTTTTACGTCCCTTCATCAGGTCCCAATGTGCGAGATATAGAAAAAAAAGAAAACAATGTAACTATAACAATATATTTAAAAAATATTAATCAATTATTGAACGTAAAAACGTCCCGAAACAACGTTAGAATAAAAACACTTCCGAAGAGTTTTTTGAAAAGTAGTTATAATTTTTATCAAATTGAAATATGTGTCTACTTATTATAAATGTATCTATGTAATAAGCTTTTTTATACCTACTCATATATTTTTAAGTATTTATTTGTTCAGTTTTTATTAATTTAATTTTAATTTTTTTAATAGTTTTGTTATTACTACTAATCATAGGTGTGTTAGACTCAAGTAGTTATAAATCTAATTTATAAGCTATCTTAATGTATAAATTCTTTTAAAATTAGAAATTAGTGTAGTGTGATAACGCGTTTAGATAGGAAGTTGATTCGGGTGTCATTGTAAAGAGCTTGAGGAGCACTACTACGACGATCAAAGTGAAACAATAAAAATATTCGCCGAAATATAATATATTATGTACAAATCGGTATTAAATTGAAAATTGCAAAAAAATTAAAGATGTAATTATGCGCGGAATTATAGAAAACGCAAATCAGAGGAAAGCTCACATCAAAAGGGCTATGGCAGCATCGAAAAGGAAATGAAAAAACAGTTATGATTTTATCTCGACGTTTTCACGGAAAATCTTCGGCGTGGACCTTGTCTACGCCTTAATGTTTTTTTTTTTTAATTGTTGAAATTTTAAATGAGTAATTTTAATCGATACAAGTAATATCTATTCGATACCTACTTGGTATCGAAAGAAAAGTATCGATATTTTACTTGTATTTACTTGTATCGATAGATCCCTAACTGTGCCAAACCACCCACTTTTTACACTATTGACATGCCATTAAACATGTCAGATTCTGTCAAACAATAACAGTTGATGCGAGCAGCATTCATAGAACTACTATATACTATAATACACAAAGTTAGAACAACTGAATGCCCAAACTCATCAATGCTGAATGACATTTCAGAGGTCTGTTAGCGAGCTGTGTCTTGATTAGACCAGCTGATGGTTAATGTACCCCAGTTGTATATAAACTCACTCGTCAAACATCTTAGTTGACGTACTAACTTATCCACAACTTACCAGGGAATTAACCCCTTCTGTAAACTTGGCCCCATTTCAACTGACACTAAGCATGTAACTCCGGCAAACCTGTTTACGTTATTCATTACACTCTTGGTAATTACATTCCGGTTGTTTCATAGTGAACTTTATTTGTACAACTTACTTATTTCCAAATAAGTAATACAGAGATATCAATTCAATTCTTTATTAGTCTTTTGGAAATACATCTTTTAGGCTCAGGGTTCGGCCTGATATATACATTATTCAGTTTAAAAAAAAAAAGTAAATAAATGAAAATAGAAAATAATAATAATAAAGTACAAAGTAATAGAAAATAACTGTTAACAAATAAAAAAAAAATAGTGAAAAAACTTCTAGTGAAATGGTATTTTATTTAAAAACTTCAATGTTCTCTGATTTTTAGCGCCCTTATTATGTATGTAAGATATTGAAGTTTTGGTTGTATGTAATGTTGAAAAGGGTCTTGTGAGGTTGCGGGCTCCTCAGTGCTTCTACCAGGTACTTTTTTCTTAATTGGAATACAGTGGTATTAGTCTAAAAGTATATTTTATTTATGTCACAACTAGTTTAAGCAATTAACTGCCATTCTTAGGTACTGAATCTGAACATACATAACGTAAACATATTTGTATTAAAAAAAAAACGGGTCGTCAATAATTAACAATAACTAAGTTATGTAAGATAAAAATGAATCTGAACATACATAAACCTAAACATATTTGTATAAAAAAAACAGTTGAAGTCAATAATTAGGTTTTAGGTTTTATGACTCATGCCCGGGCTTTAACTACGAGGCCATATCGCCTACTACCAGAGTGCTCTTTCGTCACTCTGGTGGACATGAGCCCGATTCTACTGTGGGAGTCCTAAATTTTGCCTACCCTAAATTTTTATTCATCTAGGGTAGGGGTCTTTAACGAGTACCTGACATCGTACAGGCTCGGGACCATCGCTTAACGTCCCATCCGAAGGACGGCGTAATTAAGTTCATTTTACCTCCCAGATAAAATAAACTAAGGGCCTCGGTCGGGCTACGAACAAGTCAATAATTAACAATAAATAAGTTATGTACTTAAGATAAAAATGAATTTGAACATACATAACCTAAACATATGTATTTGTATAAAAACAAAAAACAGTTGAAGTCAAAATTAACAATAAATAAGTTATGCAAGATAATAATAATAATAAATTTATTTCCGTTAAACCAATACATGGTAATAGGATACGTCGAATGAATTTATACATTAAGATAGCTTATAAATTAGATTTATTACTACTTGAGTCTAACAGATCTACGATTAGTAGTAACAAAAAAAAAACATTAAAAAAAAGTAAAATGAAATTAACAAAAACTGTACAAATAAATACTTAAAAATATATGAGTATATAAAAAAAAAAAAAAAATTAATACAAGATACGTTCATAATAAGTAGACACATTTATCAATATAATAAAAATTAAGATAGGTAACTATTTTTCAAAAAAATAAAAACTCTTCGGAAGTATCTTTATCCCCCAACGATGTTTCGGGACGTTCTTACGTCCCATCATCAGGTCCCAATGTGCGAGATATAGAAAAGAAAGAAAACAATGATAAAAATGAATCTGAACGTATATAAACTTAAACATATTTGTATAAAAAAACAAAAAAACAGTTCAAGTCAATAATTAAGAGAGATTCGATTGCGCCTATGCATACACAAAAATCAAATATTTTTCTTTTAAAAATGTAAAATAGAAATTTTTGGCCTATAACCACCGCGGAAACAAGGAATGTATTTCCAAAACATCAATAAGACCACATCTACTTAATTGATTAATTAGTACTAATGATTTTTTTTTTTTATTGTTTAACATCAATTTTGAAAAATGAAAATGGGAAACGTTTTGAATTATTTTAATTAATATAATTAATTTCCATTTTGTTGTAGAGACTGAGGCTTGAGAGACGATCAGAACTGGAAAAAGGCAGATGATAAGATAGAAATATTTAATGAAGATCAAAGATGGGAAGATGAATTTCTAATTAGTTGTTGAAAGGGGTCAGATCTCATTATGTACCACTCAACAACTGTCTTGTGAGAGCCGTCATTTCAATTTAACAAATATTTTAATTGTCTTAGAAGGGGAACTCCCATTGTTCAATTATATAACAATATTCCAAACGGGAATAATAATAATAATAGACACAGAAATCTCAATAACTCTGGAAATTGGAGATGGTTAGAATATTCACAAGTTAGTCAGTCGTGAAGGAATGATCATTTAAGTGATAAATGTTCCGCCATTATTTATATTCAGAGATTAACTCGGGGAATTAGTAGTCTGAATCTGTGCCAGAGGGGAGTTTATTATTTTTACTTGTCCAATTATATAGTATTGGGGAAGTTTTATAATCTGTCAATATATCGATGTTGAGTTTTCACTACTATTAAATGTTTTCCGACAACCTGATTTGAAACCAGCATCCATTTAGCCCTCTATCCTGAACCCAGCATCCCTTTAGCCCTCTCTCCTGAACCCAGCATCCATTTAGCCCTCTCTCCTGAACCCAGCATCCCTTTAGCCCTCTCTCCTAAACCCAGCATCCATTTAGCCCTCTCTCCTGAGCCAAGCAACCATTTAGCCCTCTCTCCTGAACCCAGCAACCATTTAGACCTCTCTCCTGAACCCAGCATCCATTTAGCCCTCTCTCCTGAACCCAGCATCCATTTAGCCCTCTATCCTGAACCCAGCATCCATTTAGCCCTCTATCCTGAACCCAGCATCCATTTAGCCCTCTATCCTGAACCCAGCATCCATTTAGCCCTCTATCCTGAACCCAGCATCCATTTAGCCCTCTCTCCTGAACCCAGCATCCATTTAGCCCTCTCTCCTGAACCCAGCATCCCTTTAGCCCTCTCTCCTAAACCCAGCATCCATTTAGCCCTCTCTCCTGAGCCAAGCAACCATTTAGCCCTCTATCCTGAACCCAGCATCCCTTTAGCCCTCTCTCCTGAACCCAGCATCCATTTAGCCCTCTCTCCTGAACCCAGCATCCCTTTAGCCCTCTCTCCTAAACCCAGCATCCATTTAGCCCTCTCTCCTGAGCCAAGCAACCATTTAGCCCTCTCTCCTGAACCCAGCAACCATTTAGCCCTCTCTCCTGAACCCAGCATCCATTTAGGCCTCTCTCCTGAACCCAGCATCCATTTAGCCCTCTATCCTGAACCCAGCATCCATTTAGCCCTCTATCCTGAACCCAGCATCCATTTAGCCCTCTATCCTGAACCCAGCATCCATTTAGCCCTCTATCCTGAACCCAGCATCCATTTAGCCCTCTCTCCTGAACCCAGCATCCATTTAGCCCTCTCTCCTGAACCCAGCATCCCTTTAGCCCTCTCTCCTAAACCCAGCATCCATTTAGCCCTCTCTCCTGAGCCAAGCAACCATTTAGCCCTCTCTCCTGAACCCAGCATCCCTTTAGCCCTCTCTCCTGAACCCAGCATCCCTTTAGCCTTCTCTCCTGAACTCACCATCCCTTTAGCCCTCTCTCCTGAACCCAGCAACCATTTAGCCCTCTCTCCTGAACCCAGCATCCCTTTAGCCCTCTCTCCTGAACCCAACATCCCTTTAGCCCTCTCCCCTGAACCCAGCATCCATTTACCCCTCTCCCCTGAACCCAGCATACATTTAGCCCTCTCTCCTGAACCCAGCATCCATTTAGCCCTCTCTCCTGAACCCAGCATCCATTTAGCCCTCTCTCCTGAATAGCACCCTTTTAGCCCTCTCTCCTGAACCCAGCATCCATTTAGCCCTCTCTCCTGAACCCAGCATCCATTTAGCCCTCTCTCCTGAATAGCATCCTTTTAGCCCTCTCTCCTGAACCCAGCATCCATTTAGCCCTCTCTCCTGAACCCAGCATCCCTTTAGCCTTCTCTCCTGAACTCACCATCCATTTAGCCCTCTCTCCTGAACCCAGCAACCATTTAGCCCTCTCTCCTGAACCCAGCATCCCTTTAGCCCTCTCTCCTGAACCCAACATCCCTTTAGCCCTCTCCCCTGAACCCAGCATCCATTTACCCCTCTCCCCTGAACCCAGCATCCATTTAGCCCTCTCTCCTGAACCCAGCATCCATTTAGCCCTCTCCCCTGAACCCAGCATCCCTTTAGCCCTCTCTCCTGAACCCAACATCCCTTTAGCCCTCTCCCCTGAACCCAGCATCCATTTACCCCTCTCCCCTGAACCCAGCATCCATTTAGCCCTCTCCCCTGAACCCAGCATCCATTTAGCCCTCTCCCCTGAACCCAGCATCCCTTTAGCCCTCTCTCCTGAACCCAACATCCCTTTAGCCCTCTCCCCTGAACCCAGCATCTATTTACCCCTCTCCCCTGAACCCAGCATCCATTTAGCCCTCTCTCCTGAACCCAGCATCCATTTAGCCCTCTCTCCTGAACCCAGCATCCATTTAGCCCTCTCTCCTGAACCCAGCATCCATTTACCCCTCTCTCCTGAACCCAGCATCCATTTAGCTCTCTCTCCTGAACCCAGCATCCATTTAGCCCTCTCTCCTGAATAGCATCCTTTTAGCCCTCTCTCCTGAACCCAGCATCCATTTAGCTCTCTCTCCTGAACCCAGCATCCATTTAGCCCTCTCTCCTGAATAGCATCCCTTTAGCCCTCTCCCCTGAACCCAGCATCCATTTACCCCTCTCCCCTGAACCCAGCATCCATTTAGCCCTCTCTCCTGAACCCAGCATCCATTTAGCCCTCTCTCCTGATCCCAGCATCCATTTAGCCCTCTCTCCTGAACGCAGCATCCATTTAGCCCTCTCTCCTGAATAGCATCCTTTTAGCCCTCTCTCCTGAACCCAGCATCCATTTAGCCCTCTCTCCTGAATAGCATCCTTTTAGCCCTCTCTCCTGAACCCAGCATCCATTTAGCCCTCTCTCCTGAACCCAGCATCCATTTAGCCCTCTCTCCTGAACCCAGCATCCTTTTAGCCCTCTCTCCTGAACCCAGCATCCTTTTAGCCCTCTCTCCTGAATAGCATCCTTTTAGCTCTCTCTCCTGAACCCAGCATCCATTTAGCCCTCTCTCCTGAATAGCATCCTTTTAGCCCTCTCTCCTGAATAGCATCCTTTTAGCCCTCTCTCCTGAACCCAGCATACATTTAGCCCTCTCTCCTGAACCCAGCATCCATTTAGCCCTCTCTCCTGAATAGCATCCATTTAGCCCTCTCTCCTGAACCCAGCATCCATTTAGCCCTCTCTCCTGAACCCAGCATCCATTTAGCCCTCTCTCCTGAACCCAGCATCCATTTAGCCTTCTCTCCTGAACCCAGCATCCATTTAGCCCTCTCTCCTGAACCCAGCAACCATTTAGCCCTCTCTCCTGAACCCAGCAACCATTTAGCCCTCTCTCCTGAACCCAGCAACCATTTAGCCCTCTCTCCTGAACCCAGCATCCATTTAGCCCTCTCTCCTGAACCCAGCATCCATTTAGCCCTCTCTCCTGAACCCAGCATCCATTTAGCCCTCTCTCCTGAATAGCATCCCTTTAGCCCTCTCCCCTGAACCCAGCATCCATTTAGCCCTCTCTCCTGAACCCAGCATCCATTTAGCCCTATCTCCTGAACCCAGCATCCATTTAGCCCTCTCTCCTGAACCCAGCATCCATTTAGCCCTCTCTCCTGAATAGCATCCTTTTAGCCCTCTCTCCTGAACCCAGCATCCATTTAGCCCTCTCTCCTGAATAGCATCCTTTTAGCCCTCTCTCCTGAACCCAGCATCCATTTAGCCCTCTCTCCTGAACCCAGCATCCATTTAGCCCTCTCTCCTGAACCCAGCATCCTTTTAGCCCTCTCTCCTGAACCCAGCATCCCTTTAGCCCTCTCTCCTGAATAGCATCCTTTTAGCTCTCTCTCCTGAACCCAGCATCCATTTAGCCCTCTCTCCTGAATAGCATCCTTTTAGCCCTCTCTCCTGAATAGCATCCTTTTAGCCCTCTCTCCTGAACCCAGCATACATTTAGCCCTCTCTCCTGAACCCAGCATCCATTTAGCCCTCTCTCCTGAACGCAGCATCCCTTTAGCCCTCTCTCCTGAACCCAGCATCCCTTTAGCCTTCTCTCCTGAACTCACCATCCCTTTAGCCCTCTCTCCTGAACCCAGCAACCATTTAGCCCTCTCTCCTGAACCCAGCATCCCTTTAGCCCTCTCTCCTGAACCCAACATCCCTTTAGCCCTCTCCCCTGAACCCAGCATCCATTTACCCCTCTCCCCTGAACCCAGCATCCATTTAGCCCTCTCTCCTGAACCCAGCATACATTTAGCCCTCTCTCCTGAACCCAGCATACATTTAGCCCTCTCTCCCGAACCCAGCATCCATTTAGCCCTCTCTCCTGAACCCAGCATACATTTAGCCCTCTCTCCCGAACCCAGCATCCATTTAGCCCTCTCTCCTGAACCCAGCATCCATTTAGCCCTCTCTCCTGAATAGCATCCTTTTAGCCCTCTCTCCTGAACCCAGCATCCCTTTAGCCCTCTCTCCTAAACCCAGCATCCATTTAGCCCTCTCTCCTGAACCCAGCATCCATTTAGCCCTCTCTCCTGAACCCAGCATTCATTTAGCCCTCTCTCCTGAATAGCATCCATTTAGCCCTCTCTCCTGAACCCAGCATCCATTTAGCCCTCTCTCCTGAATAGCATCCTTTTAGCCCTCTCTCCTGAATAGCATCCTTTTAGCCCTCTCTCCTGAACCCAGCATCCATTTAGCCCTCTCTCCTGAATAGCATCCTTTTAGCTCTCTCTCCTGAACCCAGCATCCATTTAGCCCTCTCTCCTAAACCCAGCATCCATTTAGCCCTCTCTCCTGAACCCAGCATCCATTTAGCCCTCTCTCCTGAACCCAGCATCCATTTAGCCCTCTCTCCTGAACCCAGCATCCATTTAGCCCTCTCTCCTGAACCCAGCATCCATTTAGCCCTCTCTCCTGAGTAGCATCCTTTTAGCCCTCTCTCCTGAATAGCATCCATTTAGCCCTCTCTCCTGAATAGCATCCATTTAGCCCTCTCTCCTGAACCCAGCATCCATTTAGCCCTCTCTCCTGAATAGCATCCATTTAGCCCTCTCTCCTGAACCCAGCATCCATTTAGCCCTCTCTCCTGAATAGCATCCATTTAGCCCTCTCTCCTGAATAGCATCCATTTAGCCCTCTCTCCTGAACCCAGCATCCATTTAGCCCTCTCTCCTGAACCCAGCATCCATTTAGCCCTCTCTCCTGAACCCAGCATCCATTTAGCCCTCTCTCCTGAACCCAGCATCCCTTTAGCCCTCTCTCCTGAACCCAGCATCCCTTTAGCCCTCTCTCCTGAACCCAGCATCCATTTAGCCCTCTCTCCTGAACCCAGCATCCATTTAGCCCTCTCTCCTGAACCCAGCATCCATTTAGCCCTCTCTCCTGAACCCAGCATCCCTTTAGCCCTCTCTCCTGAACCCAGCATCCCTTTAGCCCTCTCTCCTGAACCCAGCATCCATTTAGCCCTCTCTCCTGAACCCAGCATCCATTTAGCCCTCTCTCCTGAACCCAGCATCCCTTTAGCCCTCTCTCCTGAACCCAGCATCCCTTTAGCCCTCTCTCCTGAACCCAGCATCCATTTAGCCCTCTCTCCTGAACCCAGCATCCATTTAGCCCTCTCTCCTGAATAGCATCCATTTAGCCCTCTCTCCTGAACCCAGCATCCATTTAGCCCTCTCTCCTGAACCCAGCATCCATTTAGCCCTCTCTCCTGAACCCAGCATCCATTTAGCCCTCTCTCCTGAACCCAGCATCCATTTAGCCCTCTCTCCTGAACCCAGCATCCCTTTAGCCCTCTCTCCTGAACCCAGCATCCCTTTAGCCCTTTCTCCTGAACCCAGCATCCATTTAGCTCTCTCTCCTGAACCCAGCATCCATTTAGCCCTCTCTCCTGAATAGCATCCCTTTAGCCCTCTCTCCTGAATAGCATCCCTTTAGCCCTTTCTCCTGAACCCAGCATCCATTTAGCCCTCTCTCCTGAACCCAGCATCCATTTAGCCCTCTCTCCTGAACCCAGCATCCATTTAGCCCTCTCTCCTGAACCCAGCATCCCTTTAGCCCTCTCTCCTGAACCCAGCATCCCTTTAGCCCTCTCTCCTGAATAGCATCCCTTTAGCCCTCTCTCCTGAACCCAGCATCCCTTTAGCCCTCTCTCCTGAACCCAGCATCCCTTTAGCCCTCTCTCCTGAATAGCATCCCTTTAGCCCTCTCTCCTGAATAGCATCCCTTTAGCCCTCTCTCCTGAACCCAGCATCCCTTTAGCCCTCTCTCCTGAACCCAGCATCCCTTTAGCCCTCTCTCCTGAACCCAGCATCCCTTTAGCCCTCTCTCCTGAATAGCATCCCTTTAGCCCTCTCTCCTGAACCCAGCATCCCTTTAGCCCTCTCTCCTGAACCCAGCATCCCTTTAGCCCTCTCTCCTGAATAGCATCCCTTTAGCCCTCTCTCCTGAACCCAGCATCCCTTTAGCCCTCTCTCCTGAACCCAGCATCCCTTTAGCCCTCTCTCCTGAATAGCATCCCTTTAGCCCTCTCTCCTGAACCCAGCATCCCTTTAGCCCTCTCTCCTGAACCCAGCATCCCTTTAGCCCTCTCTCCTGAACCCAGCATCCCTTTAGCCCTCTCTCCTGAATAGCATCCCTTTAGCCCTCTCTCCTGAACCCAGCATCCCTTTAGCCCTCTCTCCTGAACCCAGCATCCCTCTAGCCCTCTCTCCTGAATAGCATCCCTTTAGCCCTCTCTCCTGAACCCAGCATCCCTTTAGCCCTCTCTCCTGAACCCAGCATCCCTTTAGCCCTCTCTCCTGAATAGCATCCCTTTAGCCCTCTCTCCTGAACCCAGCATCCCTTTAGCCCTCTCTCCTGAACCCAGCATCCCTTTAGCCCTCTCTCCTGAACCCAGCATCCCTTTAGCCCTCTCTCCTGAACCCAGCATCCCTTTAGCCCTCTCTCCTGAATAGCATCCCTTTAGCCCTCTCTCCTGAACCCAGCATCCCTTTAGCCCTCTCTCCTGAACCCAGCATCCCTTTAGCCCTCTCTCCTGAATAGCATCCCTTTAGCCCTCTCTCCTGAACCCAGCATCCCTTTAGCCCTCTCTCCTGAACCCAGCATCCCTTTAGCCCTCTCTCCTGAATAGCATCCCTTTAGCCCTCTCTCCTGAACCCAGCATCCCTTTAGCCCTCTCTCCTGAACCCAGCTGTGTTGTAAAATTTCGTGTCGATATATTCATTCTATCGGCAGTTATTAGAGCTTTTATGTTAAGCTCCTCCCCTAATCGCCCCGCCCCCTCCTTTTTGCTCGATTTGGCTGTCATCCTTAGAGGGTTCTGAATTCGCACATAAAAATTTCGTGTTGATAAATTCATTCTATCTAGAGTTTTCATGTCTATCAGACAGACATTTTTTTTCATATTTGGAATCTTAGAGGACGCAAAGCATGAAATTCCGTAGAAATCCCCGCATCAAATTTTTGACGATGACATAACTTCCCCTTTACTTTGAAGTAAAATCTGTTGAAAATTCGCTCTAAAAAGTTGAGAAAATGAAAACAAAATTTTCATAGTTATTTTTCATCTGCATTGGAGGTAATCCATTGATGCGCAGTGCGGACAGATGTAAAGCTCTTTCGTTATTAGTTGATTGTGTAGGTTGGTAGTGAGTTAGTTGGAGAAAGTGTCTGAATATGCAGAAGACAGTTGTAGTGAGAGAAACTTGGAACTGGGCATGAGGTCATACTCAGCAAGATTTCCCAGGAGACCTTATGTCGGTCCGTCCTCAAACAGTCATAGAGAACAATGCAAACAAGACGCCATATTGTGTCTCAGCCCCATCAGTTTATCTTTTGTCATGTCACGACTAGAATACGATTTGGAGGTTATGTACTTCCCCAGGACGAATTAATCAATTATGTTTGTGCTCCTCCCAAACCAATACAGGTATGGAATAAAAATCAATATTTGACTTACGATGCCCATGGTAAATTGTGTGTCGATAAATTACGTTGACAGTTATTAGAGTTTTTGAATTGAGTCTACCACTTGTGATACCCCACCCTCACTTAGACCGATTTCGCCAAAAATTAATAGATGTCGTCAGGGGCGTAGCCAGAATTTTGAGCAGGGGGGGGGGGGGGCAAAGTTAGGTATAGACTCCCGAGGGCACAGCCCGCAGTTTCCGTGGTTAGCGTTGCAGACTTTTTGTTATTAATTTGGGAGTCTCGTACACAGGTGTAGACGCGAACCCCCATAGCCGAAGCATATCGATTGGCCCATATTCCTTCGAAAGGGTCAAAGAATTTACGTACTTGGGCTCTCAAATCACCACCAGGAACGAGACATCAGCCGAAATTAAGAAAAGACTTACGGCAGCGAATCGATGCTATTTTGGATTGCTGAGGCATATGCGAAGCTCTCTACTGAGCAGGCATACCAAACTCCGACTCTATAAGACCCTGATCCGTCCAGTCCTTATCTACGCCAGTCAAACATGGACCCTATCCAAGTCTGACGAGAAGGACCTGTTGATATTTGAAAGGAAAATTCTTCGAAGGGTTTTCGGCCCTGTGAAGGACGGACTGGTTTGGAGAATTCGCAAGAATAGGGAAATCTACGAGCTGTTTGGTGAGGCTGATGTAGTGAGGGTGGTGAAGTTGGGAAGGTTGAGTTGGGCAGGCCATGTAGCCCGAACGGAAGAGGGCGAAGTGCCAAGAACAGTCCTTGAGGAGCCTTTGTACCGATCAAGAAGAGCAGGCAGACCGAGGCTAAGATGGGTGGATGGTGTGGCAGCTGACGCGAGAGAGCTTCTTGGACAGCGAAATTGGAAAGCAGCTGCACAGGACAGAGCCGAATGGCGGAGGCTCATTGAGGAGGCCAGGACCCACTAGGGTTGTAGCGCCAGAGAGATAGATAGATAGATAGATAATTTGGGAGTCTCGGACCCTTAGAAGCTTCCCCTGAGGTAACCACTGACTGTAATACTTAAGTTGACTTTACATGAGCAGCAAAAATGCAAAGCGAGCAGCAGCTGTGGTTTCTATGCTTTTAGAATTAAATGACTCACAGCCATTAGCATGCATTTTCTGCTGCTGCGCTTTGCATTTTCAGTACGCATGTAAAATCAGCTTCAAGAGTATAAAGTATAACATAAATAAAGATTTTGAGTGAGGAAATGAAATTATGGAATTCTATATTTAAATAAATGTGATATGACTTGTTTTGTACATGTACATTTAAGTAACAGCTGATTGCTGATTTAGGTATCAGACGCACGGGAAATTTGAAGATCCTATTGGTAACTTGCAAGCAACCCACTTTTAATAAAAACTATTTTTTAGTTTATTTAATTTTTATCTTGGTATTTTGCTCTGGCCAGGAGGGGCACGAGCCCCCCCCCCCCCCCCCCCCCCCCCGCCCTCTCTGGCTGCACCCCTGGATGTCGTCCTTATGGAGTTTCTGAATACACATTCTGGTAGTATTGTAGGACTCCCATAATAGAGTTGAACGCATGACAGAGTGACGAAAGAGAGCTTTGGTAGTAGGCAATATGACCTCAACTCAAACTCATCACCACCTCCACCTCTAAAAAAAGAATGAATTATGAGTAGAGGCAGTAATTGCAATTGTTCGATTGGTTTGAATTTTCCCAAAGGTGCATTTTAAAATCCTTTGAAAGTGCAAAACTTTTTGAACGTTCGATATGAACCAATTGTCCAGTTCAATGAAGCCTAGGATATGAACTGTTCATGAGAACGTGGCTTCATATCGTTTGGATCCCAACCAATCAAACGAAATTTTATCACATCTGTTTCAAAGATTCTTTCAATAAAAAAATTTTTGGTCATTAGAGGACTTTCTTATACCAACCACGCTTACAGATCACTTACTCTCTCCCTTCGCAAAATTATTTTATACTGGCGTTACGGGATATAATAATTAGGGATGGGTATCGATTAACAGATTAATCGAAATAATCGATGTTTTAGTAAAATAATTGGCGGTTTTTAATCGATGTCATCTAAGTTTGATTAATCGGATAATCGATGATTATTTAACGATTATTACATTTTTAATTAAAATTACAACTCATTCGAAAAACAGGAGAAAAAAAAGAAAAATGAATTAATTATTATTCATCCGAAGTGCAACTCGTCTAAAAAAGTGGGAGGAGACTATCGTATTGAGTATCGATACAACACAGTGCCTCTGTGCTGAACTGGTGATAAGTAAAAAGTAACCTTCTAATAGTTCTACTTCTAATTTCTAATAATTTGTGAGTTGTGATTGACTGATTGTTTTAACTTTTGTTTGTGCGTTCGTTCAATCGATTAATCGATTATTTAACAAACTATAAATGAGTGTATCGATTAACTAGTATAAAATAATAATCGATGTCATTAATCGATGTTTTGTTGGTCAATACCCATCCCTAATAATAATGTCTACTCTCAAGATAACGCTGTACAATGAGACAAAATGAAATGATTTAGAGAAGGTGAGGGGGAGAGAGAGTGACCAATAAGCGTTGTTGGTATAAGGAAGGCCACATCACGATAGAGATATTATATTTATATTAATTCATAAAAACTACTTTTTCAGTAGTATACTAACATTTCACAGTACTGCTGAAAAGCAGTAACCGCCACATGGGACGTTCAACCCATTCCTGTTAATAATTTTATATATTTTTTACAAATTTTCTTCATACAAAAAAATTATATGTAGGTTTTTATTATTCCATTTATTATTTTTTATGTTATTCAATTTATAATAGATAATAAAAAAAGTTATTAAACATGGAGAAAATGTTTACGACCATTTTCTGAGAATATTACAAAAATTGTTATTTAAGTGCCCTATAATTATGGATTTTAGTATAACACTTATAACACTACCAGCTTGCGAGATGATGCTTTGCCTCATTTGTAAGATTTTTCAGATGTTACAAGTTACAGCCCGGGCATGAGTCACAATAACTAAATAGCACTCTGGTAGTAGGCGATATGACAATGCTAAAGCCCGGGCATGAGTCACAATAAATAAATAGCGGTCTGGTAGTAGGAGATATGACAATGCTAAAGCCCGGGCATGAGTCATATTAACTAAATAGCGCACTGGTAGTAGGCGATATGACAATGTTAAAACCCGGGCATGAGTCACAATAACTAAATAGCTCTCTGGTAGTAGGCGATATGACAATGTTACAGCCCGGGCATGAGTCACAATAACTAAATAGCGCACTGGTAGTAGGCGATATGACAATGTTAAAGCCCGGGCATGAGTCACAATAATTAAATAGCGCTCTGGTAGTAGGCGATATGACAATGTTAAAGCCCGGGCATGAGTCACAATAACTAAATAGCGCACTGGTAGTAGGCGATATGACAATGTTACAGCCCGGGCATGAGTCACAATAACTAAATAGCACTCTGGTAGTAGGCGATATGACAATGCTAAAGCCCGGGCATGAGTCACAATAAATAAATAGCGGTCTGATAGTAGGAGATATGACAATGCTAAAGCCCGGGCATGAGTCATATTAACTAAATAGCGCACTGGTAGTAGGCGATATGACAATGTTAAAGCCCGGGCATGAGTCACAATAACTAAATAGCGCTCTGGTAGTAGGCAATATGACAATGTTAAAGCCCTGGCATGAGTCACAACAACAAAATAGCGCACTGGTAGTAGGAGATATGACAATGTTAAAGCCCGGGAATGAGTCACAATAAATAAATAGCGCTCTGGTAGTAGGCGATATGACAATGTTAAAGCCCGGGCATGAGTCACAATAACTAAATAGCGCTCTGGTAGTAGGCAATATGACAATGTTGAAGCCCGGGCATGAGTCACAATAATTAAATAGCGCTCTGGTAGTAGGCGATATGACAATGTTAAAGCCCGGGCATGAGTCCCAATAACTAAATAGCGCTCTGGTAGTAGGCGATATGACAATGTTAAAGCCCGGGAATGAGTCACAATAAATAAATAGCGCTCTGGTAGTAGGCGATATGACAATGTTAAAGCCCGGGCATGAGTCATATTAACTGAATAGCGCATGAAACCAAAAGAAGTTCATCGTCCATTGAATATAAATTATCCTTAAAAAGAGAAAGTGAGAAAACTCCTTACAAAATGTCTGGTGGTTCAATGGAACTGCGCCAATTGGCGCCACCGTTCGGAGCGCTCTTCAATGGCGGCTTAAAGGGAAAGTTAATGAACCCAGTGTCCAAGTTGAGCAGGGATGGGGCTGGAGCCGGGTTGTTGAAACTTTGGTCAAACTGTGGTAACTCGAACAATTCCCAACCACAGTTCTAACTGGTATAGAACAAGTGTTAGAAGTAAGACTCTGAATAAGGCCTTAAGACTGAAGTCTGGTTAGCCAGGGTATCATAGAGACTCACTGATCAAACTAACCACCAACTCGCCAACCACCAACTGAAAAATGTCGCAATTCCTCTAGTTCGAATTATTTGTAAACAACAATTTTTTCGCCCTCTTTTTAATGTTTTCTCCCCTTTGACTAATTTGGCTGAAAACCAGCATTATTGAATAATCAAAAAGAAAATAAACAGCTAAATAAAGTATCTGAAATAAATACAAAAATAAAAGAATTAGAAAAAAGAATATATTATTACCGAGCCGCCAAGGAAGCTATAGCTGCCGTGCTAACAGAGGCCATACCAGTCCGTCCTGCAGACATCAAGCAGGCATGGCAAACCGAGCCGCCAAAGAAGCTACAGCTGCCGTGCTAAAAGAGGCCATACCAGTCCGTCCTGCAGACATCAAGCAGGTATGGCAAACCGAGCCGCCAAAGAAGCTACAGCTGCCGTGCTAACAGAGGCCATACCAGTCCGTCCTGCAGACATCAAACAGGTATGGCAAACCGAGCCGCCAAAGAAGCTACAGCTGCCGTGCTAACAGAGGCCATACCAGTCCGTCCTGCAGACATCAAGCAGGTATGGCAAACCGAGCCGCCAAGGAAGCTACAGCTGCCGTGCTAACAGAGGCCATACCAGTCCGTCCTGCAGACATCAAGCAGGTATGGCAAACCGAGCCGCCAAAGAAGCTACAGCTGCCGTGCTAACAGAGGCCATACCAGTCCGTCCTGCAGACATCAAGCAGGTATGGCAAACCGAGCCGCCAAGGAAGCTACAGCTGCCGTGCTAACAGACGCCATACCAGTCCTGCAGACATCAAGCAGCCACTCAAATTGGCCATCAAAAATAAATGGCAAAAGCAATGGGAGCAGTGCAATACTTTTCTGAAGTCGGTTAAACCTCGAATCGACACTGCTGATGTGACATCTCTTCCCCGAAAAGAAAGACGAGGCTAAGAATCGGACACACTTGGCTAACCCATGTACACATTTTGTTGCGGAGACGCCCATCGAGATGTCCTGTGGTAATTTTAAGATTAATAAATAATAAAATTCTGGGGGTATTGATGGTCAGACAATGAAGAAAACACTATTCAAATGCCAACGTTTCGATATATTTCATATCATCATCCGGGCCTAACAAACATGGGGGTATCAAGATTAGAAAAATATAATGGGTGATCGATTAAAATTATATATAGGTACATAAATATACATTCACTCATACAACTCCACATAAATACATATATACATCCTAATACATTCACATACATATACACATTGATGAACAACAAGGAAACTTACTATGAATATAGATGGTTGAGGAGAAGGCATGATATTCATAGTAAGTTTCCTTGTTGTTCATCAATGTGTATATGTATGTGAATGTATTAGGATGTATATATGTATTTATGTGGAGTTGTATGAGTGAATGTATATTTATGTAGGTACCTATATATAATTTTAATCGATCACCCATTATATTTTTCTAATCTTGATACCCCCATGTTTGTTAGTCCCTGATGATGATATGAAATATATCGAAACGTTGGCATTTGAATAGTGTTTTCTTCATTGACTGACCCTCAATACCCCCAGAATTTTGAAATCTACAGTCGCTAGCAAACATCTAAATAAATAATAATACACAATAAGAATTACTACATTTTCTGTAGAAATTTAATCTCTTTTCTTTATTTAAATTTTGATTTCTACAGTAATTTTTCGAAAAGGGCTCTAAAAAAAAATATTATCAATAATTTAAGATGTGCAATTTTGAAGAAAGTACACGTATATAAAAAAAAAAATTCCATTTAACAAATTTCTCACTTGTATTTACAAAGAGATACCAATTTTTTATTAATTTTAAATAATATTAATACTAATCCAAAGGTTTTCAAATGAGATTACTGGGCCAACAGGAAGATGAATAGAATAGAATTTTAAAGGACAAATATTAGGGTTATTTTCTTTATTTACATAATTGAATTAAAAACACTTGGGGGCCATGGTGGCCGTGCGGGCTAGAGCGTAGGGCTTTGGTCGCATGGTCTCACCATGGTTTGCGGGTTCGAATCCCGTCCGGGAGAGAGTTTTATTTCGTAGATAGAACTCCCTCCCGGGGCCATGGATGTCTTAAATAATTATATATAACACATTGACATGGCTAATATGCACCGTACATAAAGGCAAAAAAAAAAAAAAAAAAAAAAAAAAAAAATTAAAAACACTTGAAAAAACAAAACAAAAAAAAAAAAAAAAATCATAAAACTAAATACTTAAAACTATTTATTTTTTTTATTTTTGTTTGGGCAAATAAAGAGAATAAATGATCAAATGTACCCTCTTGACGTCTCTACCACACAATTTAGACCTCGACTACTCTCCACATTTCAATGTCACCTTTAGTCAACTTCTATATAATTGCTCAACTTCACTAAAACAAACATCTCAACTTTAAGTGCACTGTTTCAGAGATAGCTCCCGACTCCTCTATATTTTTCACAGCTGTTTTTTAGATTTATTATTTTTTTTGATGTCCCTTGTTTTTTTTAAAACCTTGATATGTATAATAAAAAATTACTCTTTTTTATTGTGTATTTTAATATTCATAAAAAAAATGTTCGTTAGTCAAGGTAGATTGTTGTTTACATCACAGTCCACTATGCAAGGAAGAACTTTCTGTCTTCCACATACTACTCTCTCAAACCCTACCGAGAAAGAGATGGATTGCCTCACGATTCTCAAGCAGTGCTGAAAGATAGCTCGGCCTACACATCCCAGCTGCTGCAATTCTTGCAAAACACTGGACTATATATCACCAAAAAATTATATGGTGCCATTCGCTGAGGAATAGCTAATATCCAGAGAGATAGCCTTATCCGCATGATGTCACTATTATAATAATAGCTATGTTAGCGCTAATGGACTCCGCAGTCGATGCGCCTAATAATAATAAAAAATAATAATAGAGCTACAATGAAAAATAAGTGGGGGCTGAAATACGTCTGGGCTGCCAACATTGAAAAACAAAATGTCCCATATGCGACTGGTAGTAGCAGGTGTGACGCAACGGGTTAAGTTCCCCCTTCCCTTTGGGCGATTTGTCTGAAAATAAATAGATGTCGTCCTTAGAGGATTCTGAATATATGTATAAAATTTTGTGTTGAAAGATTCGTCCTATCGGGGGTTATCAGGTTCAAATATCTAATTTCTTTTTTCATTTTCGAAACTAGGAAATTTCGATTTATGACCGATTACACAATTTCCCCTATTATTTGTACAATCAATCAATCACTGATGGCGCTACAACCCGGTGACGGGCCCTGGCCTCCTCCACCAACAGCCGCCAATTGTCTCGATCCTGTGCGGCTGCCATCCAGTTCCTGATGCGGAATATGTTTCGGGCATCTTCTGCCACACCATCTGCCCATCTCAGCTTAGGTCTCCCTCGCCGTCTTACTCCGTGGGCTCCAATAGCAGCTTCTTCGGCATTTCCTCAGCTTCCTGGCGACATGTCCTGCCCATCTTTACCGTCCAATCTTCATGTCTTTCAGGACATCTGGTTCTCTATAGAGTTCGTAGAGCTCCTGGTTGTTGCGTCTGCGCCATGCATGGCCTACTTGTACTCCTCCAAACTGCGCAGAACCTTCCTTTCGAACACCAGTAGGCTCTGTAATAATTATTACTGTAACAATTATTATTATTAATTATAATAATAATTTGTTTAAAGAAGTGAAAAATATTATGTTTGTACAATTGTAGGGCGACCTAAACCAGAAATAAATTATCTTCAAATAACAAAAAGAAATGTGTTGAGATCAATAAGAATCTAATGGTCAACATGAATCGGAGTCTCAGGAGAGACGGAAATGATCGTTATACGATATACTGGGATTTCATCGCTGCCTCAAAGGAAACATACACGAACACACCATGAACAGATCGTACACAAACAGTTAGGGATGAAATCCTTTGGAAGATTCAAAGAAAGGATTTCACAAAGGCTACATTTATCATCACCATTCTATGATAAAAAAAATTAGGCGAATCACTGGATATGTACTTCCCCAGCATAAATCAAATAATTATGTTGTCGCTCTCCCTCAAAAGGCGATCCTACATCCTGGCTGAAATTAAATATTTGACTTAGTGGCTTCTGAATCCTCATACTAAAATTTGAGTCGATAAAATCATTACATCGATAGTTATTGAGTTGTGTCCTCTTCGTATTTTGCACCCAAATTCTTTCTCAGCCCTGGATTTTAATTAATAAATAACAGGTCATCCCATAAGTAATGTCGGTTAAAAAAAAAAAAAAATTAAGTGATATCTATATTATTAGTTACATTCTCCCATTTATTTTTTTTTCCTTCTCAAAAAATATCAATTACAAACGTTTCTGGAAGCCCTCTCATCATCAGTATCTATTATACATCTGGTAGTAGGCGATATGACCTCGTAGTTAAAGCCTGGGCATGAGTCATAATAACTATCTAACTATAATACTGATTAATAGAGTCGACAATATCTTTTCAATGTACTTAGAAGGAATTCGAGGTTCCGTCGTGTAAAAGAAAATTCAAAATTTGGCCAACGTTTCGAAAACTATTTATTTTCTTCTTCAGGGCCTTATAATGATTTGAGTGGATGTGTATGGTGAAGGTGTTGTGAGTTTGTGTCCAGTATAGTGCTATGAGCCAACTATAATACATGACATGTATTACACATTGTGTTCTTTATGTTAACTATTCCTTCTGTCAAAAAGGCTGAGAGGCCTTCATCCGCGGATGATGTTTGGTGGGATATGGAAGGAATAATCCATTATAATTGCTTTTAATGTAACCAATCAAGAAAGAGGTCTACTGCGAACAACTTGACCGTTTGATGTTAGCATTGTAAGAGAAAATGACCTTCTCTGGTCAATATGCGCTGATTTGTATTCGACCAGGACAATGCAAAACTTCACACTGCTGAGACCCTACAGAAACTACATCATTGCTGTTGGCACATTATAAAACAGCCACAGTATTCTCCAGACATAGATATTCTCCCGTTCAGATATCCCACCTGTTCCAAAATCTCCGGGACTACCTAATTGGCCAGTGGATGAATTCATCGGGAGAGGTAAAAAGAGCAGTCGTTTTATTTTTCAGATCAAAATGTAAAGTTTTTGTAAAATAGGGAATTGAAAATTTAGATAAAAGATGGAAAAATGTTGTTGAAAATGGTGGAAAATAAATCATAGAATAAAAATTAACAGTAAGTTTTTTATTACTTTTTATCCCAGAATACAAAAACCGACCTTACTTATGGGGTGACCGTTTGTAGAGTAAATAATAAATAAATAATACAAACTTATTTTTTGAAATATTGTCTATTCCACTAAGGATATATATACATATATAACTACCGGTTTCGGCTTTATACCATCGTCAGGTCTAGTTATGAACTTAGTAGAATATTTCAAAAAATAAGTTTGTTTTATTTATTTATTACAAGTTTCCACAATATGTCCGCGTTCCTCAACTTAGGAGTAAATAATACTCTTACTGAAATCTTACTTCACTTTTTTCTCCCACGCATTCTTCTCTTCTCGTCTGTTCGAAAATACCCTGGTTAAGCCGGAGAACTGTTGGTCTGCCATCAAAAAATCGGGATTAGAATTTGGTTTTTAAACAATATTAGACATAGAATCGAGCCATAATTTGTGCATAAAATTTGTTCTGTAAATCGAAATGTTATCTGAACTGAATTTATCTTTAAATCAACATTGAACTGAGGGGATTGGGTTCCACTTTGTAGTTAATCAAGGGGTCCTTGTGGGGTTTTGAATTTATCTATGAAATTTTTTATTGATATATTCATTACAAAGATAGTTATTGTGTCCGGTGTACGATAGGCCTAGGATGGAGTTGATACGCGGGACAGGATCGTACCTGGAACTCGACCTATGGCCCATTTGTCGCTTCCTGGCGGAGAAAGAAGAAAGCACTATGACCCTGCGCCTGGTGGTCGCCCCCAACGTCCCAACGTAACAAACGCCCCACATTTATCCTGAGCTCTCTTGGCTCGAGGTTCAGGTGGGCTGGGAGTGGCCCCCTTACGTCGCAGATGGTCAACAGCGATCTCTCCTAGCTTACCACAGCAACAGAAAATAATTATTTATGTTTTTATTTTATTTTTGAATGATAAATAAAGTAGTTAGGCCCTCATTTTCCCGACGATTCGGCGATACATTCATTCTATCGTGTATTATCGTGTTCATGAATACAAACAAATTTTTTTTTTAATTTTTGGAAAATCGGAAAACTAGAAATTTTGTTTGAAACTCCAATTTCTAACCAATTACATAACTTCCCCTATACTTTGTTCAGCTAAGGGAGTAATTGAAATTGCACTCACGGAAAGTACATCCAACCAAAGCTCTAGAATAAAATCTACAAACAAAAAAGAGAGAGATCGATAAAAGCCTATAGGCGACTTTTTTGTTGGCGGTGAGTTGTTGAGAAAAAAAGTGAAACCTCTTTTTTTCGGTTATTCATCCCCTTCTCTGGACCGCTCAGTCAACTTGAGAAATAAAATGAGCTTGAGTTGGCAGCCCTGGTTAGGGTGGAAAAGGTACAGAAAACATCTTGTATAGTTTAATTGTTACCTCGCCAAGTATATAGCGGAAGTTATGTAATCGGACAGAAAATTCGATTCAAAGTTATCAACAGAATTTTATATTTTCCGAACTCCAGATCCAAAAAATGATATGCAAATGGATTAGGATGGAGACTCAACACATAATGACTGCCGTTCGACTGAACCTATTGACATGAAATTTCATATGTAAACTCAACGCCTTTTAAGGATGACACTTATTGATTTTCAGAAAAATCAGCCGATGGAAAGGGGGATGAAAGGGGCCTCATCTCAAAAATCCTAATAACTAATAACAATGTAATGAATGAATCGACATGAAATCGATATTTAAATTCAAAACCCATATTTAGTTTGTATAGTTAGTTATTATGAATCATTCCCGGGCTTTAACTACGAGGTCATATCGCCTACTACCAGAGCGCTCTTTCGTCACTCAGGTGGACATAAGCCCAACTCTTCTTTATTGCCTATCCTAAATTTTTATTGACCTAGGGCAGGGGTCTTGACCGGGTACCTTACCTCCCAGATAAAATAAACTAAGGACCTTAGCCGGATCCTAAAAAAAGTATTGAAAGTTCAAGATGTGCAATTTTGAAGAAAGTGCACGTATTTAAAAAAAATTTCAATTAATAATTATTTCATTTGGATTTTTTCTAAATATAATGAAATGCCATATAGTTTTCCTAAATTCAAAAAAAATTGTTCAATGTAATCCAAAGGTATAAATTATCTTAGTGGGTTCACAAATGAATAGCATAGAATATGAGAACAAATTGGGTTTATTTACCTAAACCTACATTATAAATAAAATCAAAATATCAATATCGAATAAAAAATCAAATTACAATAAAAATCTTACAAACTAATTTCTACATCTACTTTAGTCTCTTTTCTTTTTAAATGTTGTGGCCATTCTTTAATTCAATGTTATTTTGGGCATATAAACAAATAAATAAATAAAAGTACCTTTGCGCATCTATTTTACTGTTATTTCACTCTATTCACTACAAGGTTCACTACACCTTAACCCTAAAAACACTTCTCTCTCTAGACTGTCCACTTCCACAACTTAGACTGTTTCACACTATTTAAAACTGGTGATCGTCGTCTTTTGTCTCCATTCATTGTTTATTCACATTTCGTTCCAAAACAAAATGCGATTAGTCCATGTTTGTATATTCATTGACTATTTTAATTACTTCACTCCTAACAGCTGTTTTTTATACAAATAATAATTATAATAATTGATTTTACATCACACCATATTGGTTTTGTTATTGTCTTGTATATAATTTCTTAACAGAAAGTCTGGATTTTCTGTTTGGCAACCGATAGAAGTGCCCACTTCATGACATTTCCAGGGATTCCACGTCAATTTTGAATCTAGTTAGAACCTAAGATAGTGAACAAAAATCGTAGACAAGAATTGAGATATTGTCAAACTTAAAGACTACCTCTGGCATTATTCTCTTACAATACGATAAGAGTGTTTGATTGTTTGGGTATATTCGCGCGAATGTTCCTCAGACCACGCTTTCTCTATAATCGCATAGGTCTAGTTTTAGGTCCTATTGATGGCGAAGAAATATCTCGTTATATCTGTATAAGACTGACAAGAAGAACAAAAAACGCTACAATATTCTTTTCTTAGCATCCCTAAGTAAAGCTCCCTGGAAATTTGTTTATCTTAGTTAAGAATTCCTTTTTTATATGAAAGTTTACTTCAGTCTTCCCATTGTACTTTTTTTTTTCTTTTTATCTCAAAAAACCTCTCTCTATTCTAAACCAAAACTTCAAAAAACCAACATTTACTGAAACTGTCCTGAGAAGACGAGCCTTGTAAAATTGTCAAAGGAACCGAGCCAGAAACATGTTTGTTTCAATGCACAGCATAATTCTGAGAGTGAAATGAAATGAAGAAATTAGTGCTACATTGGAGAAAAACGACAATTATAAATATAGATATACAAAAGATTAACTTAAAAATATATAAAATTAACAGCTTAATTATGAAGGAAAAAATAAATAAAAGTATCTACTATATAAATAAAAGGGAATATGTAAAAAAAAAGTATATAAATAAAAAATAAATAAGTAGATTAATAAAATCGACAGAGCAAAATAAAAGAGAAGGGAGGATGCCCAGACAAGGGTTGAAATAAAATTAATTTTAGAGAGTAGGGGCTAGATAGAGAAGTGGGAGGAGAGAGAAGACAAACAAAAATAATAAAATAAAATAAAATCCAAAATAAATAAATGGTGATGTATTTGTGTAAAATTTTAGATTTTTAGAAATTAATGGTTCCGATATACAGCAGTTCAAAGCTAGCCAAAAAAGTAATATCTACTAAAATCGCGTTTTTTTCATTTCTAAATTTCGAGAAACGGAGCAAAAATAAAAAAAAATCAAGATACCTTTTTTAGCAAATGTCCCGTACTTTTTAAAAAAATTATCATTTTGACCTTTTATGACCTTTGAGGTACCTTTGTAGCCATTTTAAGTGTCAAAATTGGGTGCCGCCATTTTTTTTTTTTTAAGTATGAAAAATGGATTGCTCGTTCAGAAATCTATAGGATCCCCCAACATTTTTAGAGTGGGAATATAAAAACATAAAATATTTTTTTTTTTCTTTTTTTTTAACGCAAACATTTAATTTTGGAAATTACTTTTTTTGCGTTTAAATAAAAAAATAAACTTAAAAATCGGATTTTTTAGTAAAATAGCTATGTTAAGAGTTTTTATATTCCCAAAATGGATTTATTGTTTTTAATGTAGGATCCAATAGATTTTTGAACAAGGAATCCATTTTTCATAGTTAAAAAAATAAATAATGGCGGCACCCAATTTTGACAAATTATGGCAGTTAATATGTCTGCAAAGGTATCTCAAAGGTCATAAAAGGTTAAAATGATATATATTTTTTTTTTAAAGTACGGGAAATTTGCTAAAAAAGAGGTATCTTGAGTTTTTTTTATTTTTGTTTCGTTTTCGCGCAATTTAGAATTGAAAATTTATCAGATATCACGTTTTTTGTTAACTTTGAACTGTTGTACATCGGAACCATTAATTTCTAAAAATCTAAAATTTTACACAAATACTCAGAGGTACTGAGGAACATTCTCACAAAGTTTGGAGAAATTTTTTTTTTTCACTTTTTCATGTAATATCTTGATCTCAGATTTCAAGTTCATATTCTTTGCTCGACATCCATAAGAAAAGCTGTCTAAAGTTTAGTTCGTCTTAGTTAAAAATTTCATTTTACTTCCACTTCTTTCAAAAAAATGCTGTCTGTCTGTTAACACGATAACTTCCGACAGAATAAATGTATGGATACGGAATTTTATATGTGTATTCAAAACCCAGGAAGGATACATCTATTGATTTTCAGTCAAATCGCACAAAGGAAAGAAGGAAGCTTAATACAAAAACTTTAATAACCGCCATTGTAATTAATGTATTGACACAAACATTCATTTGTAAATTCAAAACTTTATAAGGACGACACCTATTAGTTCTTAGCAAGAACATTTTTTCTTGACACGAAAATATTATTCTTGCCGCAAGTATATACTTTTCTCCGTGTAGTCTTAAATAGGATATAAAAGTTTCCACTAATAGATACACTTGCACCGTTGAAACTTGAACAAATTAAGTGCATAACTTATAATAAATGCTATTCAGAATAATGACGTAGCTAGTGCTAATAGCTCGCTAACTAGATGACAGACTCCTTGCTAGTCAGGAAATTGCATTCCCTTGTAATCGGGTTTTACACCTACCTTAGCTGGTTGCTCGGTTCCTCCTGCTTGGACAATTTTACAAGACCTTTCTCAGGTCAGACTCAGTAAATGTTAGTTTTGTTTGGTTTTGAATAAAGAAAGGTTTTTTGATACTTCCCCAGCAAGAATTAATTAAGTTTTTGCACTCCCTCCAAAGCCAATCGACTATTTGAACTAAAACCCGATATTTGACTTGCAAAGTGGCTTCTAAATCATATTAAATTTTATGTCGATACATTCATTACATCTGATCCCCATTCCCTCCCTACAGCTGATTTCACTGATTCTTGCGGCAAGAATAATATTTTCGTGGCAAGAAAAAATGTTCTTGCGTCAAAGTAAATTTCCACTTTCATCAAAAAAGTTTTATTCTCTATTTTGTCTCGGTGATAAGGAATAGTAGACACCACTAGATGATAAGTAATAGTAGACACTATAGGTGATAGGGAATAGTGGTAGACACCAGTCGGTGATAGGGTTTAGTAGACCACACTAGATGATAGGGAATAGAAGACACCATGTGATGATAGGGAATAGTAGTCACCATGTGGTGATAAGGAATAGTAGTAGACATCAGGTGATAGGGTATGGTAGACATGGCCCCCACAAGGGTGGGGCTGGTGCAACTTTGGTTGCAGGGCCCGGGCGCAAGGGGGTCCGGCTCCAGACCTTTTTATTTTTTTATTTTAGTAGATTTTGCAAGGGATCATAGCCTAAAAAGGCAAAATATATAATTATAAGAAAATTTAGTATAATAGATACATGTTCTAGTTGTGCGAGTTATTAAGTTATTATTTAATTAGTTGCGTGCATGGATAGTTACTCTTGTTTGCAAATTACTAGTATAAAACAGTGCGCACGAGACAGGTATAGACGGGCCCCTCAACCCTCCCCCACTCATATTGTCCAGCTGTTTCCCTCAGAGCAGTGTTCTAAAAATAGACGCATCGACGCATAGTATCAGTTTGACTGATTGAAAATGAATTGGCCAAAACTATTGACTTTTCAGATGTTATTGATAAATTTAGTCAACAGAAAGCTAGGAAAGCTATGATAATTTAGGGCATTTAGGCTATAAGTAAGCTTTTGTTGTAGCCAGTGTATTAAACACACACATCGTAATTTTTAGAGCTCTTAATGTTATTTTTTTTTAGATCGTAATACTAGTTATTGTCAATTTTTATTTTAATGTTAGTGAGTCAAAGAAATCTAAAAATTTAAACGTTAATTTCAGTAAAATAAAAGTAAATGATATAATCACGGTAGCAATTGATGTGTGAAATAATTTAATCAATAAAGTTTGGTTTTAAAATCTAACTGATACTGTAACATTAATTATACCTTACAATCTATTTTTAGTTTAAATAAAATTGTAAAAGGGTTAAAAAATAAGCATGTAATTATAATATAGCACATGACTATGAGATGGGGGGCCCGACCCTGATCCTGGTTACAGGGCCCGCAATCCAATGTGGGGGCCATGATAGTAGACACCAGTCGGTGATAGGGTATAGTAGTCACCACTAGGTGGTTCTCTGGATGAGAATAGAGTTTACTACCCTAGCTAAACAAAGTAGGAGGAAGGTTTTTTAATTTAATTCTGTAAAAAGATAACCAAAATTTAGTAGAAGACCAGCAACAATTTCTATAAGAAATGTTATAATATTATTTATTTTATTATTTGTTTATTTTAATTTATTTTTATTATTATTATTATTATTTATTTAACATTTTTTTTACTATCACAATATATTACGCAATATTATTACTTCAGGTAAGCTACAATTTATCCAATGATTTTCTTGTTAACAAAGCAAACTTGAGAAGAGTACACAGAAGGAAGTGAGTGTGTGGTTACAATTCTGTTGAATTACTCTCACAGACTTAAGCTTTAAGATCCAGGGATTAAGGTGTGAGAGGGGGAGAAAGAGAGCCACAAATTCTTGGCAAAATCTGGCGCAGATCCAACTTGGTGTCTAAGAAGAGTTTCTGGTAATCCGACACACCCATGTGAACCAGTCAAACACACAAGAACTGACCCAGCAACTTTCAGACACAGTAGGATCAGTGTTTCTCTTACCGTCTAGCTGTAGGATTGTAGTCCGAAGAACGACAACAAATAACGGACGTGCAAAAAAAAATTACCGGCAATGTACTTCCCCAGAACGAATAATCAATTAAATTTTCGCTCCCCCTTCATAACCAGTCGACCGTTTGTGCTAATATTCAACAGATGACTTACATAAGGGCTCCTAAATCCTCATACTAAATTTTATGTAGATTCATTCATTACATCGGTCTTATCCCCTCTGATCCCCTCTTCCCGAGTTATCGTGTTCACAGGCGCAGAAGCATACATCAATTTTTCTTTCATATTTGGATTCTAGAGGTCAAAAATTCCGAATCAGAAAATAAAATTCCGTTGAAAACTCCGCATCGAACTTTTTCCGATAACATAACTCCCCCAACATAGCTGGGGAGTTTTTGAGTTAAGCCTCCCCACTAATCCCTTCAGTTTTAGCCAACATAACTGAAAATCGATAGACATTCATTCTATCGGGAGTTATCGTGTTCACAGGCATAGAGACATACATCAATTTTTTTTTCATATTTGAAATCTAGAGAAAAACAACGGAAAACATGATATTCCGTTGAAAAATCCGCATCGAACTTTGTCTGATAACATAACTTCCCCTATACTTCTTACAGCCGGGGAAGTAAAAAAAACGTACCTACTTCCCCAATTAATTACGTATTGCTCTTCCTTTAAAATCGACCGATTAGGCTGAAAACTGTTACGTGTCGTCCTTATGTGGTTCTAAACACACATATAAATTTTTATGTTCATAAATTCATTTTATCGGCAGTTATCATGTTGACAGGCACACATATGTTATGTTATACCAGAGGAAGTTATTAGGTGTTTCTTCGAAAACCATTCTCTGATCCCCTTCCTTTCTGCTGACGGCGCACACTGGAGCAAGAGGCCTCAAAACCTTTTACTTGCATACACCTGTACAAACATAAACAAGACCATTGCAGCCTTTTAATACCCTCTACATTGCCTCAGTCTATATTTATACCGTGTTAAAACCCAATCTTTTTAATTATTTTATTGTCTTAAATATGGAGATCTCTTCTCAAGGTAAGTGTACTGAATTATAATTACTATCATTAGCGTCACTGCTTAATAAAAAACTACTGAAAAAAATCAGTTTTTCTAAAACGTAATTATGCATTTTCTAATGTAGTTTTTTACAAAAACTGATTTTTTTGTTGTTGCCGGGCACTCGCTATTTCACATTCTTGAAGTATTTTCATCAGATAACCATAAGAAAATCCGTTTTTCATTTCCTTAAAGCGTTCTGCTTGCACATGTAAAATGTTGTGTTCATACATCTATTTTATTGGGAGTTTGAGTTGAGTCGACTGGCTTTTCAGGGGAGTACCTAGGCGGGGATATGTGTGATCAGGGGAGTACCTAGGCGGGGATATGTGTGATCAGGGGAGTACCTAGGAGGGGATATGGGGGATCAGGGGAGTACCTAGGCGGGGATATGTGTGATCAGGGGAGTACCTAGGCGGGGATATGTGTGATCAGGGGAGTACCTAGGTGGGGATATGTGTGATCAGGGGAGTACCTAGGAGGGGATATGGGGGATCAGGGGAGTACCTAGGCGGGGATATGTGTGATCAGGGGAGTACCTAGGCGGGGATATGTGTGATCAGGGGAGTACCTAGGCGGGGATATGTGTGATCAGGGGAGTACCTAGGAGGGGATATGGGGGATCAGGGGAGTACCTAGGCGGGGATATGTGTGATCAGGGGAGTACCTAGGCGGGGATATGTGTTATCAGGGGAGTACCTAGGAGGGGATATGGGGGATCAGGGGAGTACCTAGGCGGGGATATGGGGGATCAATCCCCTCAAATAAAAAAAAAAATTATCCTTTTTGTAAATAATAAAACTATTTTTACTTGCATGGAATAATTTATTGACATTTTCCTACTAAAGGTCAGGCGGATCCTGGTGAAGCTTGACCTTGGACAGAGAAAGCAGTTTGAAAATATTTTATTTCAAGCCTAAAACAATATGACAAGAACATTTTCCCAACAATTCGCAGGTTTTTGAAAATTGGAGTTACACTTCCAGTTCCTGTAGAAACAAATGATCGGTCTTTCTTAACCCTTAGACGTATGAAAAGCTGTATCATATATACAATTTAGTTGAGGATCTAGGAGCCACTGTGTATGTCAACTATTGAATATTTGCGCAAACAGTCGACTGGGTTTGGAGGGAGAGCATAAACATAATTGATTAATTCGTTCTGGGGCAGTACATAGCCGGTGATTCACTGACGACTTTTTTTGGGGGGAGGGGAAGTTTAAAATGATAACTATAATTGAAGGCACTGAAGGGTTTGAAAGGGGTGTGAACCATTTGGCCGCCATTTTGGCAAAAAATTAAAATATGAGGTGATGTGCTCGTCGCTCACTGATCCCCTCCCCCTCCCCCCTCACCCCCACTCCCCGCCCCCTGCTATTAACCCTTGACATGCAAATGACACATTGATTGAAAGCTCTTTTCAGTGGCTTTTAGAATCAGGGAAAGTTCACAAGTTTCGTCAATTAGTGGAGGTGTATGACAGAACTCTACCGTCAACCTTCTCAATGATTTTCGTAATTTCAAATTATATTCTGTTTATTTTCAAAGAAGGGTGGCTAAAAAAAAAAAAAATTAGTTTTTGCTCTCCCTCCGAAACCATAGACTACATAGGAACTTCTGAATTCTCATATTAACTTTTGAGGTCTTTTCATGGGATTTTTGAGATGAGCTTCGCCTCTGATCCCCCCTCACCGCTGCATATTGACAGGTGTAGTCTTTAAGGGGTTTTGAATTTACATAAGAAATGTTGTGTCAATTCATTCATTACGACGGCAGTTATTTAAGTTTCTGTGATTAGCTCACATAAGGGGCTCAGGCATCCAGACCAACGGGCACATCTTCAACAAATTCGTGCAGATCCTGGGAATTGCTGATGATGTCGATATCATAGCCAGGTCAGAGCAAGACCTAAGAGGCTCTTTCACGGCTCTTGAAGAAGGATGGGCTTAACCGTCAACGAAAAAAAAAAAAAAATACATGGTAGCAGGTGGAAGACGAAGAAGAGACCTAAATCCCCTTCAAGTTGCCGAGTATTCATTTGAGATGGTTAAGGGGTTTGTCTACCTGGGCTCATATATAGACCGGGCCAATGATGTGGGCGCAGAGGTGAGCCGGCGGATACTGGCGGCCAGCCGGAGTTACTATGGCCTCCAGTCACAATTTAAATCCCGGCTGCTCCCCAGGTGCTGCTATACAAGACGCTTGTGAGGCCGGTGCTGACATACGGGTCGGAGACGTGGACCCTCACCGTGGCGGAAGATAAGCGTATTGACATCTTCGAGAGGAGAATACTCCGCAGGATCTTCGGTCCCATCCAGGAGGAGGGCGTCTGGCGCATCCGATACAACCAGGAGTTGTACGCACTCTATACAGAGCCAAAATTTTCGCACTGGATTAGAGTTGCCTGACTCCGTTGGACGGATGGACGAGAACCGTATACCCAGGAAACTCGTTAATGTGACACCGGAGAGTAGGAGAAGAGTGGGACGACCCAGAAGAATATGGCTGGAGACCGTGAACAGAGACGCAAGACGCGGTGGGCTGGTAGAGACTGGCCCAGGACAGAGCTGCATGGGGACATTTCCTGGAGGAGGCCAAGGCTCTTGACGGGCTGTAACGCCTATGATGATGATGATGTGATTAGCTCTCCCCTAATTGGCTGAAACTTAATAGGTGTTGTCCTTATAGGGTTAAGTTTTCGCAGGAAACTCATATTATCCCACCCCTGATTTCAAAAAGGATTTAAGAAAAAATGTTTTTAATTTTATTTATTTTTTTATTTATTATATTTTATGACAAAAATTCCTTTGGCTATATAGTGAATTTTATACTAATGCAGAGACAATTATTTTACTATTATGTAGAGATTTGTTTTATAGTTATTGTGTATATCCGAATGAATGTTTTTGTAAGTAGAGAGAGTGAACCTAGCTATCCTACCCCCTTTGACCTATGCCAGTTGTCCTTTAACCGCTACGCTGTGTGGGTGGTGTAAGTAGTTTTTTGTTTTGTTACTTTGTGCTGATGCTTTAAGATTTATACTTTTCATTATTTGTGTATTATATTTATTAAGACCTTAAAAGACGATTTGGACGACTGAAATCAATCATCGGACGACGATCGACATTATCGCTTGAAAAAAAACTTCACATATACAACACTATACTAAAACCCATCTGGACTTACGCATCGAGATATGGGGATCAGCCATAAAATCAAACATACAACATCTTCAGTCTGCCAATGAGCCATTTTACGTTTCCAACCTCACATTACATAATGACCTCAACATCCCATTTGTACCTTCTGTTATCAGGACACGATATCAAACTTTTCACGACAAACTCCATCATCACACCAATCTACTTATACAACAATTATCTACAAACACCCTCCCCACAAATCCAACACGACGCCTCAAGCGGATATGGCAGAGGGACCTGCTCCAGGGCTAGCCTAGACTCCTCTTCGGTCACGTACCTCAGCAGTACAGCCACTCACTTGACACTGCTCTATTTATCGCAATTGCTAATGGCAAATGTTATGCTATTGTAAATATATAAATAAATAATAATAATAATAAATTTATTCTATTTTTGATGTACCACTGATGATGACGCTGTTCTGTTAAAAACTGGTTCTGATCAAAAATAAAACAATGGGAAGACAACGTATTTTATTTCTATGATAAATCTCTTCCCACAACATCTTACTATCACATATATAAAAAAAACTCGTGTCTGCTTGTGTATCTGTCCGTTTTTACGACACAAAATTTAGTGTACGGATTTAGTCCCTGTAAGTCAGTTATTGGCTTTTCGCCCAAAAGATTGGTTTTTCGAGGAAGAGCGGAAACTTAGTCTCATTGCCAGTGATTCACCGAAGGTCTTTTTTTTTTTTTTTTTTTTTTTTTTGATTAAACTGGCAACGAAGAAAAGATTTATCTCACTTACTTTTTTTTTGCCTTTCAAAATATTCTTTTATTTCTAAGATAAAAGCTCTCATTTTTTTTTTGTACAAGGCCATCCAACCAGCTTTGATTTTCTTCCAACTGGACAAAGGGATGAAATGAAAGTTTTTGGGTTCTGAGATTTCCACCCAAAAGTGGATTGCCCGCAGGGAGAAAACCCACCCCCTCTCACTGCCGCTTCTCCTGTTATTGTATCAGATCGGGAAAAATAGAATCGTTTGAAGAGGGGATCATTCTACACCTCCGTTCGACAAGTCTGTCTCTCTTCACATTTCAGATATGATTAACTTGCCCAGGTATAGGAGCGTAGCCAGGGGAGGCAGAGGGGGGGGAGGGGGGGGCGCGTGCCCCCCCTGGTCATAGAAAAAAACCAAGATAAAAATTAAATAAACTAAAAAAATTGTTTTTATTAAAAATGGATTGCTTACAAGTTACCAACAGGATCTTCAAATTTCTCGTGTGTCTGATTCCTAAATCAGCAATCAGCTGTTACATAAATGTACATGTACAAAACAAGTCTTATTACATTTATTTAAATATACAGTGTCCTTTTTAGATGGCCCGGCTGAATTTCTCTTGAACCGATAACGTTGTAAAAAAAATAAATAAAAAATACGTATTTAATATTTTTCAGTCTAGTTTAAAATTTCGACCTGTTTTTGAGAAAAAAAAATGATAGGGGATACCCCAGGACCAGTACAACTTAAAAATTTCAAATAGGACTCTATACCTTCCGATAAACTGATGAGTTTAAAGGATTTTTTACGCTGAAATCAATAGTGCAACTCGATTTTAAATTGGTCAAAAAATTACAAAGTTATGGTACAAAGTTTTTAAAAAAACACACATTTTGTTTCATTCGGTATTAATTCCAATAAACCTAATTTGCTTCCTAATTTTAGTTAAAAACGTTAAATTACTTTTATTGTTTACATTCACTGTCATTGTTTACCCAAATGGTCTTATAAAGCTGATTTTACATGCGTAGTAAAAATGCAAAGCGCAGCAGCAGCAGCAAATGCACGCTATTGGATGTGAGTCATTTAATTCTAAAAACACAAAAATCACAGCGTGCATTTGGTGCTGCGCTTTGCATTTTTGCTGTTCATGTAAAGTCAACTTAAGTATTACAGTCAGTGGTTACCTCAGGGGGAGCTTCTAGAGGTCCGAGTCTCACAAATTAATAAACAAAAAGTCTGCAACGCTAACCACGAAAACTGCGGGCTGTGCCCCCGGGAGTCTATACCCCCCACCCTCGTTGCCGTCCCCCCCCCCCTCCTCAAAATCCTGGCTACGCCACTGCCCAGCTATATAAAGTATAGGGGAAGTTCAAGGGGGTTCAGGATACATTCTTATTAATATATTCATCTTATTAGGAATGACCGTTAGGTTAGGTTTTATGACTCATGCCCGGGCTTTAACTACGAGGTCATATCGCCTACTACCAGAGCGCTCTTTCGTCACTCTGGTGGACATGAGCCCGACTGTAGAGTCCCACAGTAGTGTGGGAGTCCTAAATTTTGCCTACCCCAAATTTTTATTCATCTAGGGTAGGGGTCTTTAACGAGTACCTGACATCGTACAGGCTCGGGACCATCGCTTAACGTCCCATCCGAAGGACGGCGTGCTTAAGTTTATTTTACCTCCCAGATAAAATAAACTAAGGGCCTCGGTCGGTCTACGAACCCAGGAATGATCGTGTTCACAGACAAAGACAGAGAGGAAAGTTATTTTTCATTTTTTCATTTTCAGGGGTTAAACCTACCCCGTAATCCCTTCCTTTCCTTTAGTCGATTTGGCTGAAAATCAATATGTTTTTAGAGGATTTTGAATACACATGTGAAATTTCGTGTCGATACATTCATTCTATAGTTATTTTCATAAAAACACAATTTTTTTTTTGACGTGACAACGTCTTATAATTTGGTAGGCCGGCACCCCATGTTCGAAAACTGCGTTATGTTACTTTCGGTAACACGTAACACAGGTATCGCGCATGCGCCGAGAGAGAGAGAGAGAGCTCTTCACACTGTCTTCGTTCCGCTAGTTGCTCTCCTGTCTCGATTCACATGGTACCGCTTACAAACGTATCGCTGCTGACCGATTTGATGTTTACTTTTTGAAATATAAAATATTTCAAAACAAAACGAAATGAGTACGTATTTCTAAATTGAATAATTTATTATAAAATGTTTTTATAAATATAAAAATAAATTAAGTAACGTGTAAATACGTAAACATAATTGTTATTTATTAAAATAATAATATAATGAATTTATTTAATAGGAGGTATAATTCGTTATAACCTCATAACCTATGATCATATCATCGCCCAATACTGAACAAAATCACACATGTGAATCGAATTGTTATTATTATTATTTATTATTTTTTTTTTTTTGCCTTATGTACGGTGCATATTAGCCATGTCACTGTGTTATCTAGATATTTACGACATCCAAGGCCCCGGGAGGGAGTTCTATCTACGAAATAAAAGTCACTCCCGGACGGGATTCGAACCCGCAAACCATAGTGAGACCATGCGACCAAAGCCCTACGCTCTAGACCGCACGGCCACCATTACTCCCGAATCGAATTGTTAATTCAACTTCACAAAACATGTAACAATTATAATTTAATACATATAAATATTATTGTCCTTCATGATGTATAAATGTGAAAATAGCATTGATTTAAATAAACGCTTCATAAAATTGTTCACCATTCTAAAGCTATTTGATCTATGAATTTGAAAATAATATTTTTATCGAACAAACTCTTTATAAAAATTGTAAACCAAATTATTATGCTTATGAATGTTTTCTTTCTATATTGTTTTTAAATTGTTTCAAGGTTCAAAAATTTTATTGAAATGATTTGTTATATTTGATTCTTGACACTTTCGCTATCTCGCAACTCAGACCTTGTCACGCTCATTTCGCCACGCATCGGAGTTGCACGCACCTGATTTTTTTTTTTTTTTCATATTTGGAATATGGAATTAGGAAAACTTGAAATATAGGTGAAAACTCAAGATTGATTTTCTTACAGATTACGTAACTTATCGTATACTTGATATAGCTGGGAAAGTGTAATCTCATTACAGTTTTACTGCTGAAACCAAAAAATATCCGAAAATCCATTAGCCATTTTGGCGGGAGTCCTGAAGTGTCCTCAACAGAACACTTCAAAGCTTCATAAAATGCCTCCTTCTTCAACCCCCGTACTTTGTAGACTGAGCTGGCCCGCCTTGCCAAGCAAACTTAGTTCAGTCTTTCCCTTCTGATATATTTTCATAATTTCAAAATGACATTGAGGAAAAGATTCTAAATATATGAAATGATTTTTTGAAATTATTTCAGTATTTTATTAAATAAATTCTCTTTCCTTTTAAACATTTTATTCACAAGGTCATCGCACAATATTCGTAGTATTCGTGAAAAAATATTGGCCATTACAGGACTTAATTACACCAATCACGCTTTTACAAATCACACCCTCTCAGTACAGCAATATCAGTTGAGAGACTGTAATCCGTCCAGGTCTGAACCCGTGGGCCTGGGTTTTTGTCTTGGATCGTCGACCCAAGTCCAGGTCTGAAACCTGGTTTAATGGGAGAGCGGAAACTTATGTGTGTATCAGAGTGTAGTCTCAATTTCAGATAATAAAGGACACTCAAAAGAGCAACAAATAGAGAGATCGAAGGCTAAGATGGCGAGCCGTGTGTTTCTAGATTTTCACAAGCTTCCTCGTAAACTAAAATGCGTACAAGTTTTTTAGCGCTCAAACGTAAGTTTCCGCTCTCTCTCTAAATTTTTGATCTTATTTCTTGGATTTTGATATTCTTTTTTGCTCTTTTGAGAGGCCTTTGATCTCTGAATTTGAGGCTTCGCCCTGACTCAAACGTAAGTTTTTGTTCTCCCTCTAAACCTTTGATCTTTTTATTTACAAATAAACTTTATTTATTTAGTTATTATGACTCATGTCCGGACTTTTACTATGAGGTCATATCGCCTACTACCAGAGCGCTCTTTCGTCACTCGAGTACCTGACATCGTACAGAAGGATGGCGCGCATACCTTCCAGATAAAATAAACTAAGGGCCTTGGTCGAGTTTCGAACCCACGATCTTGAGCTCAGAAGGAAGCACGCATACCACTGAGCTGCCGGCCCCCTCATTTATTAGTATATATTATATAAAGGTTTAGGTTTAGGTTTTATGACTCATACCCTGGCTTTAACTACGAGGTCATATCGCCTACTACCAGAGCGCTCTTTCGTCACTCTGGTGGACATGAGGCTGACTCTACTGTGGGAGTCCTAAATTTTTATTCACCTAGGGTAGGGGTCTTTAACGAGTACCTGACATCGTACAGGCTCGGGACCATCGCTTAACGTCCCATCCGAAGGACGGCGTGCTTAAGTTTATTTGACCTCTCAGATAAAATAAACTATGGGCCTCGGTCGGGTTTCGAACCCACGCTCTTGAGCTCAGAAACCAAGCACGCATACCACTGAGCTGCCGGCACCCTCAATTATTAGTTGACGGTTGGTTTCGTTGCCATGGTAGCAAGGCTCTCATTGTTACATCATGACTTTCCATTCAAGTACAGTAGAACCTCTTTAAGTCGAACCTCGATAAGTCGAAAACCTCCAAAACTCGATAAAAAGTTTTGTTCTTTTCCCTTCAAGCCCCAAAACCTCCATTACTCGAAATCTCAACCCTCTATTAGTCGAAATAATCAGTGAGTCCCTACAAGCCATTTTGGTACATATTTTCCCTCTATAACTCGAAAAAATAAATTGGACCTCCGTATCTCGAACATAGTAAGTTTTATTTTACAACCTTTACAACTCGATTATTTGTAACTTATTACCTTTATAGCTTGAAGTAAAATAAGTTACCGACTTTAAGAATTTGCCGACAATGTACACCATTAGAAAACAATTTAGGAGGATTACCAATTATCTAAAGCAAAAAAAATTACTGACTTTTTTTAATACCTTCATACATATGTATACTACGTATTTTTTATTTTAAGGATGTTTTGAAATAATGTTGATTTATAATAAATATAAATATGTTTGTTACCTCTGTAACTAGAATTTTTATTTATTTCACCTCTCTAACTCAAAATTAGTTAGAATGATTCTTAACCTCTACAAGTCGAATCAAAATCCGCCTGTCGAAATCCTCCATAAGTCGAAAACTCTATAACTCGAAGTTTTTGGCGTCTCCCTTGATGTTCGACTTATAGAGGTTCTACTGTATATAAGTAGTATAAGAGGTAGTTGGGCCAGTCTATGTCTCTTATACTATACTATTAAATACTTGAATGGAAAGAGATGATGTAATAACGGCTGAGAGCCTTGCTACCATGGCAACGAGACCAACGTTCCAAACTTTATTTAATCGAATTGGGAGCACTGCCCAGTAGTAGCCCTATGTGAAAGTTTTGTGCAGCTTCTTTCCATTCATATTTTACTCTCATAAAAAATTGGCTAATCAGACTATCTCCAGCTGACAGGTAAAACCCCTTCAACTATATGAAAACAATTTAATAAAAATATACACATAAAACCTAGATAGGTACTGTTTTTTATTCGTTTTCATCAGAATAATTTAAAATAATATTTTTCTTCCTATGAATTTTTATTCACTTTATTAGCTTTTAAGAAAATTATTTGGTAAAGCTCGTGAATTGTTTTTCCCTCAGACAAGACATCGTAAAAATGAAACAATAAATTGATAATGAAGAAGGAAAATTGTAAAAATAGATTTTTTTCCTCGATTTTCACGAGCTTACAGTTAAGCCCCTGTGTAGACTTCTGAGTCGTCATATTAACTTTAGCTTCCATAGATTTTGAGTTGAGCCCCTTCCTCTGATCCCCCCTTCCTTTCGGCTGAATTTCCGGAAAATTAATAGGTGCTGTCCTTATGTTGTTTTGAAATTAAATATAAAATTTTATATCGCTAAATTCATTTCATCGGCAGCTATCTCCGCCTTCCCTTCGGCAGATTCCGATGAAAATTAATTGGTGTTAATATGAAGATGGCTGATGTAGTGAGAAGTGATTATTTCACAGGATGTCAAATATAAGATAGTCCGACCTCTCACAGATTTTTATTGGTAGTAATAGCTAGCCGGCTTTCGAGGTTTCCCTCATCATCAGGCAGCCTGATAAAAATTTAAAAATTTTGAATAGAACTAAATAATATAATAAAAATAAATAAATAACAATCTAAATCGTTAACAATTTAAAATATCATGGATGGGGACAGGCGAGTTATCCCTGTCCACCATCTGAGTCACAACTCAATTAATTAATTAATTAATAATTGGTGTTGTTCTCATTAGATTTTGAATTTACATAAAAAAATGTATAAGGTGTGTTAAAAAAAACAACGGGAATTTTCGATTTTTGAAAATAATTTTATTTATTCGTCTACATCAATGTTATCCCCTTCAAAATAGTCCCCATTAGATATTATACACTTAAGCCAGCGCTTCTTCTAATTCCTAAAATACTTCTGGAACTTGATCTTTAGGATAGCATTTAGCTCTATCAGCGCTTTTAATCTCATCTATGCTTGTGAAACGACGGCCCTTTAAAATTCTTTTTATTGATGGGAACAGAAAAAAGTCACACGGAGCCATGCCTGGCGAATATGGAGGCTGGGGTATCATTACAGTGTTGTTTTTGGCCAAAAAAAACAAGCAATGAAGTGTGAGCAGGTGCATTATCGTGGTGCAAAAGCCATGAATTGTTTCGCCACAAATCCGGGAGTATTTTTCGGATTGCTTCACACATACGGCGTTGCACTTGTAGGTGTGGCAAGAACTCATGGTGCACTATGTCGTTAAAATCGAAAAAACAGTGAGCATGACCTTCACATTTAACCGCACTTGTCAAGCTTTTATACCACTCGTAAATCCTAGTTTTACTCATAGCAGAGTCACCAAAAGCAGTATTTAACATTTTTAAAACTTTGCTGCACTTTGTTCCATTCTTATAGCAAAATTTAATGCAAATTCTCTGATCCATTTTGTAAACAAATATATAATCGCCGATCGTACCAAAACTCATGTAACCTCTTTGACAGCTGACAGCAGACTAAACATCCGGTTTGGCTAACAGAGTACAGATATGAAAACTGACATTATTGCAGAGATATTGTGAAATAATTCAAATGGACTTGAAAAATAAAACTTGTTTATTTAAGATGTTGTCTAATTTCACTAACTATATATACATGGAAGTACTTTCGGTATTTCTACCATCCTCAGCCAAAAGCATAAGAGATAAGACGATGCTTTTGGCTGAGGATGGTAGAAATACCGAAAGTACTTCCATGTATATATAGTTAGTGAAATTAGACAACATCTTAAATAAACAAGTTTTATTTTTCCAGTTCCTGAGTACAGATACTTTTCAGACATGTTTACTAATACAACAACGAAAAAATCGCGCGAATCAGACTAATACAACCGGCGAAATTACCAAATTCCCGTTACTTTTTGAACACAACTCTAGATATAAATTTGTTATTCATTCTTAGAGTCTTCTCCTATACTTCGAAGTAATATATAGGAGAAAAATACAGCTGCTGGTAAAAATGTATATTATTGTATATTCAGAATATCCTTACACAACCCAAAAATGAAAAAAAAGTTAAATAAAGTGACATGTGAAGAATGACAGTGAATTGGTAACACTCAATAAAATTGTATAGATTGACAGGGCTTGTCAGGGTGTTGACAATTTGTGTGAAAATAGTCAGCCTTACTCGTCATCCAAATCAACTCAACAGAAATCTCTCCACTGGAAAATATTATCAGCACCAATCAATCAAGATATGGCTATTTTCCAGGAGGAACAAAAAGTGCCTACTAAATTTTGTTATTAACTCTTCCAGACGGTTCAGGAAATAGGACATGGTTGAAGGGGTGTAACTCATAGATTAACTGATTCTATGTTATCTCCCTACTAACATAGAAGTCATGGCCAATATACTGTGAAAATTAAAATAAACAAATAATAAATATTAAATATAATTAAATAATAAAATTACCACATTTCCTGTAGAAATTATAGCTGATCTTCTACTAAATTTTGATTTCCACAATAGTTTCCGAAAAATATAGAAAGTTCAAGAGGTGCAATTTTTAAGAAAGTGCACGTATTTGAAAAAAATTTCAATTAATAATTATTTCATTGAGATTTCTTCTAAATATAATAATGAGATGCCATCTTGTTTTTCTAAATTTGCAAAAATGTTTAAATACAAAACTCTAATCCAAAGGTACAAATTATTTTACTGGCTTCACAGGGAAAATTAATAGCATAGAATAAGAGAACAAATATTGGGTTTATTTACCTAAACCTACATTATAAATAAAATCAAAATATCATTATCAAATGAAAAAATCAATTTACAAGAAAAGTCTTTCAAACTAATTACATGAAATTATATCAATCCTTTTTTTTTGTTTTCTAGTGGCCACTATTTATAATTCTTTTTATATTTTGGGCATATAAACATATAAATATAAAGTATCTTTTCTCTTCTACGTATTGTTATATACGTCCCAATAACCATGAATGAGAAGGGGGGGGGGGGGGGGGGGGGCGCAGCATAAAATTAGTTATAGCTCATTAAAACCTGTTTGAATTGTATGGAATTTCACTCGTACGAAACGTATAACAAGTTCGTTACCATCACTTAAAGTCCGAAGGACGACGTGCTCATGTTTTTTTTTTCTTCAATTCCCTGTTAAAACCGGTCTAGATTTTCAACTCGCGATCCTGAGCTCATTAGACACCACATGTAAAGATAAAATAAGTTTCCGTTTAGGCAGCAATGTTGGTGTATAGGTATCGACCAAAAACGATGATAGTTAATCAATCATAAGTTAGTTTCTTAGTTATTTTGAGCCATGCCCGGGCTTCAACTACGAGGGACAGAGTGCTCAACGTTTTTTCTCTTCCCTGGGCTAAGAGTCTTCAACAAGTACTTAACGTCTAACAAGCTCGTCATCGTCACTTAGAATCCGATCCGAAGGACGACGTGCTCATGTTTTTTTTCTTCACTTCCCAGTTAAAACAATTAAAAGCCCCGTCTAGATTTCCAACTCACAATCCTGAGCTCATTAGACACCACATGTAAAGATAGAATAAGTTTCCGTTTGGTTCGAACTAAAATTGTCAAGAAAGTGGACTTTCTGGTTCCGTTTTCACACAAAACCGAAATTTCTTCTATTTTTTACTACACTTTAATATAAAAATGGAACAAACTAGAAAAACTGTTCAACAGACTTCAAATGGTCAACTTTTACCCACAATGATAACAGAGAGATAAAAAAAATTGGCAAAAAACAAAAAAAAAAGTGCCAATGGAGAAGGCAGAGTACAAAAAGGCCGGTAGTGGAGGTAGATAGCGGCGTTGCTGGTTTTCCACACAGAAAATGTAGGGGAGACCAGATATCATTTTCCACCATACTACTGTGCCTTCCATCCCATCAGATGCATTATACATTCAAGTAACTATTTATTATTAAATTTTATTATTTATTTTAAGGTGTAAAATATAATGTACTAGTACAAAGATTCATAGATCCTGAGTGTTTGCCTGCTGTACTCCGAGACTTTCAGGTTTTTTTTTATCTGTGAGGTAAAAAAATCTGAGGGTCTCGGTTTTTTTCCTCTCAGATAAAAAACCTTGAGCGGTTAAGCCTTGAACCTTGAGCCTACATCAGATACTCGTTAAAGACCCCTATTTCAAGTAAATAAATGCAGGACTCCCAGAGAAGAGCTGGGCTCATGTCATAAGAATGTATATATTAAGATAACTCTAAATTAAATGTATAACTATTTGAGTCTAATGCACAGTTCAGTAATAACAAAACTATTAAAAATATATAAGTACAAAAAAGATAATATTAATACACTAGCAGTAATACCCGGCGTTGCTCGGGGAACTTTGACTTTTCACCTAATATCTCTCATTCGAATCCAATTCAATTCTTCGACAGTACATTCATGATGTTATAATTTTCAATTATTCGTATAGAATAAACCTTATAGTACTTCAACGGCAGACACCACAGCTAGTATCTGCTTAATACCGGTCTACAGAAGAAGAGAAAGCTACATGTGAAATTCCTTCAGCTTAATGCACCCCACCCCTCAGGTTCAAGAAGTTGAAACGTCACAACGAATTTTCAAATTTCTTTTTGAAATTATTACACGTGAAATTCCATGACAATCCGACCATTAGTTAATGAGCTACCACTATTTATATACTTAAGTCTACCCTCACTATCCTCCCTTTCGTTCAATATCTTGAGAGGTCACAAACCCTATTTTTCTATTTGGCCTTTAAGAATACTACATGTGAAATTTCATGATAATCCGACCATTAATTAATGAGCTACCGGTATCTTTATATTTAGGCCTATCCCCACCACCCCCCCCCCCCTCCCGTTCAAACTTTTGGGACGCCACATAGCCTACTATTCAACTGGGGTCATAAGAATGCTACATGTGAAGTTTCATAAAAACCCGTCGAGTCGCTTGGCCGTGATGCTGGAACAAACAAACAAATAAACCCCGTTTCAGCTTTATTAATATAGATTTCTTCCTTGTAGTTTTAGTTGGAGCCAAACGGAAACGTATTTTTTCATTATATTTGGTGTCTACTGAGCTCTGGATCGCAAGTTGGAAATCTAGACGGGGCTCTTAGTTGTTTTAACTGACTTATATTATTTATTTTTTTAAATATTCTTGAGCACTTCGTCCTTCGGATGGGACTTTCCCGATACATCTGAATTTGTCTTTGGTTGACCATCTTCATTTATGGTCGCTGCCTATCTACCAACATTGCTGTATTAATTTGTTTTTCAGAAAATATGTCAAAACGGTAGCTCAAAGCCCATATTCCACATTTCTTCCTTGATAATTTTAGTTGGAACCAAACGGTAACTTATTTTATCTTACATATGGAGTCTATCGAGCTCAGGATCGCCACTTAGAAATCTAGCAAAGGCATTTAGGTCAAATGTTTTAATCGAGAAGATAAAAATAAATTTTAGCACGTCGTCCTTCGGATTGGACTTTAGGCTATGATCGAGGGCCTTTTTGCATGTCAGGTGCTCGATAATGATTCGAATGTTATGTAACTAAACCTGGGTAGCTGAAATTTCACTTAGGTTAAAAAAACCTTGAGCACGTCGTCCTTCGGATGGGACTTTCCCGATATATCTCAATCTGTCTATTAGTTACAACAAATATTAAATCTATAAACCGTTAAAAAGCAGGAAATTTGAAGAATGGTATTTAGCCCGACTTTTTTCGAAAAACATTTTTATTTCGATTCTTGTGTAGGATTCAGATACGCCGGTTGTTCATCAGTTTTAACAAATATTAAATCTAAAAACGGTTTAAAAGCGAAAAATCTGAAGAATGGAGTCTACCGAACTTTGGATCGCCATTTAGAAATCTAGCCAAGTCACATAGGTCCGATGTTTTAATCGGGAAGATAAAAATAAATTTGAGCACGTCGTCCTTCGGATTGGACTTTAAGCGTTGATCGAGGGCCATTGCCTATGTCAAGTACTCGATAATGAGTCGTATGTTAAGTTTCTAAACCTGAGTGGCTGAAATTTCACTTAGGTTAAAAATACCTTGAGCACGTCGTACTTCGGATGGGACTTCCCCGATATATCTGAATCTGTCTATCAGTTTTAACTAATATTAAATCTAAAAACTTTGAAAAGCGAGAAATTTGAAGAATGGGATTTCGCCCAACTTTTTTGAAAAACATTTTTATTTCGATTTTTGTGTAGGATTCAGATATCACAGTTGTTTGTCAGTTTTAACAAATATTAAAACTAAAACCGTTTAAAAGCGAGAAATTTGAAGAATGGAGTTTACCGAGCTCAGGATCGCCATTTAGAAATCTAGCCAAGTCTATTAGGTCAGATGTTTTAATCGGGAAGATAAAAAAAAACTTGAGCACGTCGTCCTTCGGATGGGACTTTCCCGATGCATCTGAATCTTTCTTTGGTTAACCATCTTCGTTTCTGGATGCTGCCTATCTACCAACATAGCTGTAATAATTTGTTTTTCAGAAAATATGTCAAAACGGTACCTCAAGCCTCAAAGCCCATTTATATTCAACATTTCTTTCTTGATAAGTTTAGTTGTAACCAAACGGTAATTTATTTTATCATACATATGAGTGGCTGAAATTTCACTTAGGTTAAAAATACCTTGAGCACGTCGTCCTTCGGATGGGACTTTCCCGATATATCTCAATCTGTCTATTAGTTACAACAAATATTAAATCTATATACCGTTAAAAAGCAGGAAATTTGAAGAATGGTGTTTAGCCCGACTTTTTTCGAAAAACATTTTTATTTCGATTCTTGTGTAGGATTCAGATACCCCGGTTGTTCATCAGTTTTAACAAATATTAAATCTAAAAACGGTTTAAAAGCGAGAAATTTGAAGAATGGAGTCTACCGAACTTTGGATCGCCATTTAGAAATCTAGCCAAGTCACATAGGTCCGATGTTTTAATCGGGAAGATAAAAATAAATTTGAGCACGTCGTCCTTCGGATGGGACTTTCCCGATGCATCTGAATCTTTCTTTGGTTGACCATCTTCGTTTCTGGATGCTGCCTATCTACCAACATAGCTGCATTAATTTGTTTTTTTGAAAATATGTCAAAACGGTACCTCAAAGCCCATTTATATTCCACATTTCTCTTTGATAAGTTTAGTTGTAACCAAACGGTAATTTATTTTATCATACATATGGAGTCTATCGAGCTCAGGATCGCCACTTAGAAATCTAGCCAAGTCTATTAGGTCAGATGTTATAATCGGGAAGATAAAAATAAATTGGAGCACGTCGTCCTTCGGATTGGACTTTAGGCTATGATCGAAGGCCTTTTCGTATGTCAGGTACTCGATAATGAGTCGTATGTTATGTATCTAAACCTGGGTAGCTAAAATTTCACTTGGGTTAAAAATAACCTTGAGCACGTCGTCCTTTGGATGGGACTTCCCCGATATATCTGAATCTGTCTATCAGTTTTAACTAATATTGAGCCTATAAACCGTTAAAAAGCGAGAAAATTGAAGAATGGAGTTTTCCGAGCTCAGGATCGCCATTTAGAAATCTAGCCAAGGCACTTAGGTAATACATGCTTAGGAAACCCACCATATTAAAATTAGAGCTATATCCCATCTTTAAGAAAGCTCCATGTGAGATTCATTCTGCATTAATGCACCCCCGCCCCTCCCGTCCAAAGGGTCACAGCCAATTTTTAAATATTGCTTTTGAAACTACCACTTAGGTATATGCTTGCCCCCCCCCCCTCATACCCCCCTCCCGTTGACAATTTTGAGACGTCACATATCCTTTCTTGTTTTTGTCTATTATGAATACTACATGTGAAATTCCATGACATTCCGATCATCCGTTAAAGACCTATCACTATCTTCATATGTAGGCCTACCCCACAACCCCCCCTCCCGTTAAAAATTTTGAGATATCACGTAGCGTATTTTTCAATTTGGCCTTTAAGAATACTACATGTCAAATTCCATGACTATCCGATCATCCGTTAATGACAGCACTATCTTTATATTTAGGCCTACCCCCACAACCCCCCCTCACGTTCACTATTTTGTGACGTCACACACCCTATTTTTTTATTTGGCCTTTAAAAAAACTACATATGAAATTCCATGACTATCCGATCGTCCGTTAATGACAGCACTATCTTTATATTTAGGCCCCCCTTACAACCCCCCCTATCGTTCCAGACTTATGGACGCGACATAGCCTATTTTTTAACTTGGCTTTTAAGAATACTACATGTGAAATTTCATGATAATCCGTCCATCCGTTAATGCGCTAGAGCAATTTTTATTCTTAGGCCCCCCCCCCCCCCCCCCACTCCAGTTGACCGCTACGAACTCTCTTCATAAGAACCTTCCTCGGACTTCAACGAATATTTGAAAAAAAAAATTAGCCGAATTGTTCCAGCCGTTCTCGAGTTTTGCGCTTAGCAAAATTTAGCATTCATTTTTATTATATAGATAAATACATTTGTAAAAAATATTTATCTTAATTTTTATTAAATTGAGAAATGTATCTGATTGTGTCTTCACGTATTTAGGTCCCTCATCAGGTCCCAATGTGCGAGATATAGAAAAGAGAAAAAAGAGTAACAATAACAAATATATATATAAAAATAATAATAATATAATATAAACGAATAGATTTTAAAAAAATTAAAAAATATATAAAATAAAAAATACAAATTATAAATAAATGAATAGATTCATGAAATAATTGTAATAAAAATTAGAAATAAACAAATTTTTTTTTTTTTTTTAAATAATAATATACATATTTTTCTGAATATAATAATAAAAAAATTAAAAAAATAGAAGAACGTAGATAACGTAGATTCGACAGACTTTTAAGATGTGGAGGAACTCTGCCCAAAAAATAAAAATGAAAGCTTCATATCAAATAATGTTTTTGGATGTGAAACACGATTTTTTATTGTGGTCATTATATTCTTTTTGAACAGTGAAAAGGAGTTTCCTCTAACATAAACATTTTTAGTTGAAGTATAAATTTTTTTATTGTATCTATTGACTTCAACAAGGGTGGAAGGTCATTAAAAAAAATAATTTATTTATGAATTAAACTTTTTTTCAAAAAGGGGAGACCAATTTTATACGAGGTATAGGGGAAGTTATGTAATCAGTCAGAAATTCTATGTTGTTCTTCACCCGGATGTTTTCTGACTCTTTATGAAAATGAAAGAACAAATTAATCAATTAATTTTTCACTCCACCTCCAAAACCAAGACTCCCCGACACAAAATTTGATTGATAATTCCTGCTGGGAAAGTATTGGTGATTCACAATTTTTTTTTTTTGATGACAACTCAACATTTTTGATCGATTTCGTAACATCTATATTTCGTAACTTCCTATATAACTTGGGAAGATTTACGGGGGGGCGTTTACGTTGAATAGAACAGCTTCATTATATTTTGTATTTAATTTCTCTTCTTGCATTAATACTTTCCTGATTTGTCCGATAATGCTTACAATACTAACTGAAGGTTATACCTCCATAATTCCTGAGAGGGGTCTTGAATGCCATTATGGCCTCTTCAACATTCATTAGATCATATTCAGACTCTCCACTTAAATTTCATTTAATAAGAGGCAACCACTCGACCAAAGGTTCATTAAAATTCAAAAACACATTTAGACCATTAAACGTTTAATTGCTGATGAGCCTAGGTAGAATTATGTTCTTGCCACTGTGTTGAATTGTACTCAAATTCGAACTTTACTGCATAGGATATTTTTGAGTTTACTGCCGACATTCCTATCCACCCAAACACTTTAATAACCACCTATGCAGACGACACTGCTATCTTGTCTACAAACCTTGATCCCAAACCTCTCTCCTTCTCCAGGAACATCTCAATGAAATCGAGAAATGGTGTAACGTCTGGCGGATGAAATTAAATGAAGAGAAATGTGTACAAGTTACATTCTCACTTCGCCATCAAACGTGCCCTCCCGTCACCATCAACAACGTTCTAATTCCATCTTCTAACCAGGTGCGTGCCCTCGGGTTCTACTTAGACAGCCGACTGACGTGGAACCCACACACACGACTTAAACGACAAGAGTTGAATCGACGTTACGGACTACTTGGACCAAAATCAAAAATTTCTACTGCCAACAAACTGACCATTTACAAGACTATAATACGCCCAATATGGACATACAGCCTCTAACTATGGGGTACAGCCAAACAATCCAATATAAACCGCATTCAACCCATTTGCCCAAGTCCTATCCTCTCAATCCCATCCTGACAATCCTCCCCGCCGTCTGAATAGGAGGTGGCCTCGAGATCTTCTAAGTGAAATCTAAACATTGTACTAGTTTCTAGGGAGTGTCAGCGCTGGCTGGCCTCTCCCAACATGTGGCATAGACACTCATGCATATAGTTACCAAATTTGCTCATTATATTAATTGTATATAGATTGCAAATAAATAAATTGAAAAAAAAAATTTTTTTGAGTTAAACCTATGGATACTGCGGTATCGTTGTTATACAAAGTATGGGCAAAATGATGTAATCGGTCAAAAATTCGATGCGGGGTTTTCAAAGGAATTTCTTGGGTTCCAACCTCCAGATTCTAAATATGTGAATCCATTACACTCTAAGGCTTAGTACACTCCTAGCGACCAAGTCGCGATACATTGTCCCTAGACTGTATTTAGACATTGTCGCACGTCCACATCTACGAAGCCAGTCTCGCAACAGACGGTAACGCGATGCCAGCTGAAATTACCCTATGTGCGTTTACTGTTTGTCTCAATAATTTAATGTTATTGACGCGGTTAAAAAAAAAAAATCTAAACGTTATTGACGGAGAAATGTATTTTCGGGTATTTTCATTGCTTTTTATCTGCTCGAAAAATTAATATTTTTGAAAAAAAAAAGGTAAAATTGTTTAAACAATTGAATAAAATTTACTTGCTTCATTGACTCTGTTTTCTCCTTCATGTGTGTCAGTACTTCCTCCTGACTCCAAGGCTTGTAGCAAAAACAATAAGGCTTGGTACCCAAACCAAGGGCAATTTTTTGGCGATGAACCACGTTTCTTTGAAGCAGTTTTTTGTTCCCGCCTAAACTGCGACTTTAAATTGTGCAATTTTTTTTCCATTTCAGAATTAGACATCCAATATTTTTTTGAAAGGCATCCCGCCTTTTGTTCCTATTTGTATAATGAAGGAAAGTAACATCCCATAAACATGATCCACATAACAGAACTGTCTCAGGACACGTACACACTATGAAATGTTACGCGACATTGTGCCATGGCTTAACGTAATAACTCTAATAACAGCCAATAGAAAGAATGTGTCGACACGAAATTTTACATGTATGACCAAAACTTTATAAGAACAACACCTATCAATTTTCAGACAAATCAATCAAGGGAGAGGGAAGGGGGATTAGGGGAGACTCAAAAACGCCAAAATTGCCGATGTAATGAATGTATCGATATGATACTTCATATTTGAGTTAGTTATTATGACTCATGCCCGGGCTTTAACTACAAGGTCTACCCGTCGAATTTGAGCGATATCGGCCGAAGGGAAGGGGGTTCAGGGGAGGAGGCTCAATTCAAAAACTCTAATCACTGCCGATATAATGAATTTATCAACATAAAATTCAGGATGAGGATTTAGGAGCCCGTAGACTGGTTTTGGAGAAAGAGCGAAAAATTAATTGATAATTATTTTTTTCAAAAGTTTCAAATGTTTACTTTTTTAGCTATACGAAGTATAGGGGATGTTATGTTGTGGATCAGAAATTCGATGTTGAGTTTTCAACAGAATTTCATGTTTTTCATCGAAAATTATAATGAAAAATCTTACTCAATCTGTGAAAACGTGGCGAATCTACCTCAGGATCAAGCCTCAGGCCCCAGAAGGCGACTTAGCAATGAACTTGAACTTTGAAACGAGAATTTAGAACACTTCGGGGCCTAAGTACATTTTTCAAGATACCGCTTGCATTCATGACTTAATCAAAAATCTCTTCAAACATATGTTGCAGAGAAAAATAGAATGTACATTTTATATAGAATACGATTTTTCGAAAGCCGGTTTACGAGATACACTCCGAAAACTGTTTTCAAATGATGTCTTGACATTTTTTTTAGACATTCGCTTAATTTATACAAAAACTGTTAATCCTATCGAAGAATTTTTGGATCTTACAAAAAATTTTCTTTATTAAATTTTCAATTATCAGTGTGACATTAAATTTGAGATAGGACCAAAACGAAAAAAGGGTCATATTGGAATGAAAAGAAATGTTAAATATGTTTTTATTATTATTTGTTTTTAATAAAAAAGATTATAAATAAAAAAAAACAGGGTATTATTATAACACCTTTCCCTTCTCTCAAAATCATTTCGTAAAGGCATGTACTAGTGGATAAGAAAGTCCCTCTCAGAATTACGCTGTACAATAAAACAAAGAATACTTGTCACCAACATATTATCTTTATATAAACAGTAAATCTAGTATGATTTGAAGAAAATCCTGTTTTGAAGAGGAGCCACCGGTAGTCGGAAGGTGAGAGATGGTACCAATTGCAGGATCGGGATAGAAGGAAGAATGACATGGGGAGGTAGGAAGTCCTTAGAATGACCCCGTCCTAACTAGGACACTTCTTGAAACAGGAGGGCTCCAACTAACTTCTTTCAGTTCCTACACTAGACATGTCTCTTCTGGCTTACTTTCCTTGATTACTTTCCACCGTCTTCTTTGTTTTCACCCCCAAAAACAGTGATCTTAGAAGCAATTCTATATGCTATAGGTTCTCCTGTCTTACATTCTTTGAGGTAGTTTGGTTCTCTTTCTCACTTTCATTGAGGTAGTATGGTTTTCCTGTCTCACTTCTTTGAGGTAGTATGGTTCTCCAGCCTCACTTTCTTTGAAATAGTATGGTTGTCCAGCCTCAATTTCTTTGAAATAGTATCGTTGTCCACCTCACTTTCTTTTAAATAGTATGGTTGTCCAGGCTCACTTTTTTCAAATAGTATGGTTCATCAGCCTCACTTTCTTTGAAATAGTATGGTTCTCCTGTCTCACTTTCTTTGAAATCGTATGGTTTTTCTGCCTCACTTTCTTTGAAATAGTATCGTTCTCCAACCTCACTTTCTTTGAAATAGTCTGGTTGTCCAGCCTCACATTCTTTGAAATAGTATGGTTCTCCAGCCTCACTTTCTTTGAAATAGTATGGTTGTCCAGCCTCACTTTCTTTGAAATAGTATGGTTATCCAGCCTCACTTTCTTTGAAATAGTATGGTTGTCCAGCCTCACATTTTTTTAGGTAGTGTGGTTCTCCAGCCTCACTTTCTTTGAGGTGGTGTGGTTGTCCAGCCTCACATTTTTTTAGGTAGTGTGGTTCTCCAGTCTCACTTTCTTTGAAAAAGTGTGGTTCCTATTTGGAGGTGGTTTTGTTTTCCTGTCTCATTGTGGTTCTCCGGCATCTCTTTTCCATATTCAGTTGCTAATCAACTCACATTCATTATTTAATCCAAAGTTGAACTGTAATAACACAACGAAACTTTAATCTGCAACATTAGGACTTTCCTAACAACTTTCGAATCATCAACTAGATAATGTTTCTAATGAAGTATGAAGTTTTCCACTGATTATAATGCATACATATAAGACTCAGGATGTTTGTTTCAAAAAGATGAGTGATTACACAAAACTTTATCATTATCAAAGTTAATTATGTTCTAGTAATTAACATAATTAAACTGAAAGTCATTTTGTGTTAATAAACTATTTGATTAGCAGGTATGAGAAATATAGCTTCTCCTCCATGTACAAAAGTTATGTAACCGGTCGAAAATTCAATTTAACTTGGACTTATAACTAAAATTTCGTGTTTGCCAACCCATTGCATCCAAGAGCAACAATGCACAATTTCATTGATACAATAATTAGAACAGTAATTAGACTTTTTGAATTAAAACGCCCCTTTCATCTGATCCTCTTCTTCTCTTTTGCCAATTCGGCTGAAAATTAGTTATTGTCGTCCTTATTGGGTTTTGAATACCATATAAAATGTTATGTCGATACATTAATTACATCGGCATTTATTACTTTTTGAGTTTCATTCCCTTCTTCAATGATCCTCCTCTTTCTCAAATGGGCTAACAATTATTCGTCCTTTTAGAGCTTGGAATGAATGAATTTTTATTCCTGTAACGAGTTATTCATAGAAATAGAGAAGCGCGAAATTTTAGCCGACAATGGATGATTCTTCGGACTACAGAAGCACTTAAGGAGCTGACTCACCGCGAGGGGCACAAAAATTGTCTTGTACAAAACTCTCATCGGCCCTGTATTGACCTATCGCTTGGAAGCATGGACCATTTTGAAGAGGCACAAGTGAGTCTTTGAAAGAAAAATTTTTCGTCGAATATTTGGCCCCCCCAAGGACCTCCAAGAAGGTGATTACAGAGGGATCGAGTGAGGAGAGTACGCCGACCGAGACTGGGATGAGAGGACGGTGTAATCAAAGATGTGAGGATTCTGCACGGAGTCTGGATCTGGGGAGCAGCCGCACAGAACAAAACCAACTGGCGGAAGCTTCTTTAGTAGGCCAAGATTCAGAATTGAGTTGTAGCGCCACGGAAGTAAGTAAGGACCGACTTCCCATAACAATAAATACATACTGAGATAAAAATAAAAGAAAAAAAGAAATTATATATCAGTATACCCTGTAAGGTTTTTCTGTTGAACCCACCTCTGATCTCTCCTGAAAATTGATAGGTGTCGTCCCTTATAAGACTTTAAATTTACGTGCGAAATTTTACGTTATCGTGTTCACATACACACAGGCAGAGAGACATTTTTTTTGTCATTCTTGGAATCAGAAGGTAGGAAAACATGAAATTCCTTTGAAAACTTCGCATCAAATTTTTGACCGACTCAAATAGGTTAAGTTAGGTTTTATGACTCATGGCTTTAACTACGAGGTCATATAGCATACTACCAGAGCACTCTTTCGTCACTCTGGCGGACATGAGCCCGACTCTACTGTGGGAGTGCTAAATTTTGCCTACCCTAAATTTTTATTCATCTAGGGCTGGGATCTTTAACGAGTACCTGACATCGTACAGGCTCGGGACCATCGCTTAACGTCCCATCCGAAGGACGGCGTGTTTAAGTTTATTTTACCACCCATATAAAATAAACTAAGGACCTCAGCCTGGTTTCGAACCCATGTTCTTGAGCTCAATAGGCAAGCATTCATACCACTGAGCGCTCGGCGCCCTATACCGACTATATAACCTCCCCTATACTTTTTATACCTGGGGAAGTAAAACTGATGTTTCAGTTATTTACAGTGTACATGATACAGATTGTTTCTGAAAATATATATAATCAGAATTCAGAAAAATGTATTGTCAATTTATTATTTTCAATTTTAAATAGGACGAACAAAATGCAATGATACTGGTGTCATTGTAGTGGGTTGTCATATTCTGTCTGGACAGAGACACCTCTCAACAGAAATATCTGTTATTCTGATTTTTCATGTCACTTTTCCATTGTCACTTTGTTAACAATTACAAAGCAATGAACTTGTCTGTCCCTATTTATATGTGTTCAAAGGATTGATTCCGCTTTAAAAATTTGATTCATGGCGACATTTTAATCTGCTTTCCAAAGAGTTTTCTTGAAGCATTATTTCTGTGGCCACAGGGAATAAATTGGTAAGTCTAAATTCGTAACTTTTCAGGGCAGCACTTTTTTACTTTTGCAATAATCGTGTAAATCCAGTTTTTGTAATAAATAAATTATGTTTGCAACATTATTAATCACATACCTACTAAATCTATAGGAGTGAATGAAGATGAATATTGTTAATCCTTTCTTGGATTTTCCTTTAGTTACCTAATCATTCCCCATCACATACCACAACTTGCTCAACTTTTAGAGAGACATCATTCACGAGAATTTCAAAAAGTATGGTTAATAATTAGGTAAGTGTGTATAAAAATTAGGTAAGTGTGGTCAATAATTAGTTAAGTGAAGGGAATGATTAGGTAACTAAGGGAAAATCCAAGAATGGATTAACAATATTCATTTTCATTCATTCCTATAGATTTAGAAGGTATATGATTAATAATGATGCAAACATAATTTATTTATTCCAAAAACTGGATTTACACGATTAATGCAAAAGTAAAAAAGTGCTGCCCTGAATAGTTACGAATTTAGACTTACCAATTTATTCCCTGTGACCACAGATATGTTCACTTCGTGAGATCAGTAATTTCATTTAAAAAAAACAAGGCATTTCATGAACTAACTTTTGTGAAATTACAATAAATGCCTAGGCTTTCAATGAAATGACGTCCATATTTACGGCAATTGATGTACTTACTACACTATCTGTCTCGTTAAACCATATAACACCTCTCGAGGTTATGGAGGTTATAAGCAACTTTTTTATCTCACTTCAGTGTAGGGATGCGTATCATGGAGGAAATATCGATATTTTATATCGCTACTGTATCGCATCATAAGTATCGATGTACTCTTATTGCAAACAATAAATTAAAAATATCGATGTATCGTTGATATTTGGAAAGGAAAAATAAAAAAACAAAGAAACTAGTATTTATAATGAATTTAATCAAAAAATTCTATTATTAGAAAAATGTAACATAAAAATCTGCTTAAGTGTCTAAAAATACCTCCGGCTCTTAATAAAACGTAAATTAAAGTTGCTGTTGAAGGGATGAAGTGGTTATACAAAACTCATTACAATCTAAGCCTTGTATTTATACTTATACATATACTTATATACATTGATGTTACTGCCAAAAACGTTCTTCCAAGGATTGTAAAAACAGCAACTTACCAAAATTTTTTGCACTCAATCTATTGGGTGAAGCTGTGACAGTTTGACCAGCTTTAGAAAAAAGAGCCAAGGAGACAGAAGCACAAAAATTATAGATAAAACGTAACTTCTCCAACTAAAGGAATATCGAAGGGACAATATCGATATGGTATATATCGCCTTGTCACTGTATCGATGCAAAAAAAACTATATTTTCTCAAAGTTGTATCGATATTTATGATATATCGTACATCGATACGCCCCCCTACTTCAGTGTTAAGTTCATAGCTAAATTAGTTAAAGAAATTTGTGTTTCGCGATGTATAAAGGTGAGTTATTTTTCAATCATTATAACACATATTAGGTACAGCTCAAAACCAAACAAACGTCCATATTCAATAGAACAACTAAGAAAGGTATGAGCATCTATTTCATTTTTTTAATTGTACTCAAAAACATATTATAAACATTAATAAATGCATTTTATAGTTGTATAACATTTTTAAATCCTAATTGAAACATTTTTTGGCTTTAAATTTAATTTAAACCAGACAAAATCAGATTTTATGGTTAAATGCAGTTATCTCGTGAATGATTCCTCAAAGAAGTAAATTAAATTGATTTAACCGAGAACATACACAATTTTACGAGATTCACAAGAAACCCACATCTTTATAATTCCGAAAGTATTAGAGTCCTAACTTCTTCACAGTGTGCAGATGGCTTGAGAGATGATCACAGTACACTTAACTCGAATTGGTCATAAGAAAAAATATAAATATTTTTTTTCAACAACACTAGTCATGATTATGATACAAGGAAAAAAGACTAACTCATAATTTTCTAAAAGTAAAAGGTACAATAAAAATGTAAAATTGAATTTAAAATGTTTATAATAGAGAAAACCTATATTCGAAAACAGGATTTTTTTCACAAATTTGAAAGAATACAAAAAAAACACAATCACATAATTGTATGTAAAAATGAATTAATTCATTTTTGTTTTTAATATAGGTAGCACTGGATTTCGAATGAGGTTAGTGTAGTGACAGTAAGATAGGTTATAGCTGTTGTGTTAAAATTAGGATTCAAAGACTATAAAAACCGATTTTCTTTTTAGGTAAGAAAATCATTGTATTATTTGTAAAACTATTGCATTATCTGTAAAACTATTGTATTATCTGTAAAACTAATGTTTACAATTTAATAACAATAAATAAATATTTCTTTTTAGGAGAAAAACGGTCTATAGTTTATCACCTGCCCATCCAGCATTCCAACATTATAAATCGGTTTTTATAGTCTTTGAATCCTAATTTTAACACAACAGCTATAGCCTATCTTACTGTCACTACACTAACCTCATTCGAAATCCAATGCTACCTATATTAAAAACAAAAATGAATTAATTCATTTTTACATGTATTATTTGGAATACAAGGGCGATTCTGAAATTAAAGGGAATTTGAGGAGGTAAAAAAAATAATAATAATAATTAGATAACAAAATTGAAATTTTAATCTTAGAATTTTATTAACAAAACTAATACATTTACCACTTCAAAAAAAGGTCAAGGAAAAATATTTTTTTTAAAAAAAACATTCTTTAATTTTGCTGAACATGGAGGTTACAAGTGAGACTTTAAATGATAATATAGTATTACTAGTTATAAAAACAATAAAATAAGTAGCATAACATTTTATGGAAGTCATATCTAAGTTGTAACAGATTACATGAGAATAACTGTCTCAATAAGCCTATTAAACACAAGAAAAGTAAATTTTTTAAAGTTTAGCTCACATAATTTTGCATTTTGCTGAATTTTTAGAAAACCTATAATGACCTCTGTTGTTCAGTATTGGTTGCCGCAATTTTAAAAGAATGTTTTTTATATCAACAGTTAAAACATTGTCTTTTGGTGGGAACAGAAATATTTCTTGTCCAGATTTCCATAAAAACTCAATAGTACACTCTTGTTTCAACAGAACATTGAACAAGGCCAACATAAGACTTTATGCTATTGTATATCCTATAATTTCTATTTAATTACTCTTGTTTAATATTCTTCATTATTTTTTTTGTTATTTACTTTTTTTTTTTCTGATATTCGTAAACATATTTAAATTGTACTCCTCGATATTCCGTTATCGCCTTAAATATTATATAAAATATTTGAAATTAAAAAAAAAATTGTATTTTATGAATATTAGACATTTCATATTTATTGGTCTTCTATTTTTTTTTTTTTTTATTGTTATTACTCATCACAGAATATAAACACTTAGGAGATACGATTTAATATCTATTTATGAAATGAAATGAAAATAAGTTTTTATTCCGGGACTGAGGTCTCCTAAGATTAAAAACAAACATAGTGGGAGTCCTAAATTTTGCCTACCCTAAATTTTTATTCCCCTAGGGCAAGGGTCTTTAACGAGTACCTGACATCGTACAGGCTCGGGACCATCGCTTAACGTACCATCCGAAGGACGGTACAGAAATATTATACACATATTTATATATGTACATGCATTCTCTTTGCATACTGTTTGGACCTCTTTATCCCCTCCCATCGCTCCTCTGCCTTCCACAACTCGTTCCTTGTCCAGGCCTCCTCTCTCTACATCTCCCTGCCTCCCTACGTCCGTCATTCTCCTTCCATGGCTTCCTTCAAATTCTCACTGTTCTAATTCAGAAAGCAGAATAAAAAAAAAAATCAAACTTAAAGGATTATTAGAAAGGTAAGTTCCTGAACCTGGACACAGTTCAGACCTCTTCATCTCCTCCCATCGCTCCTCTGCCTTCCACAACTCGTCCTTGTCCAAGCCTCCTCTTTCTGGAACTCCCTGCCTCCCTACATCCGTCACTCTCCTTCCGTGACTTACTTCTAATCCTCTAATTCAGAAAGCAGAATAAAAAAAAAATCAAACTTAAAGGATTATTAGAAAGGTAAGTTCCTGAACTCGTACTGAACCTGGAAACAGTTCTCTCTACAATTCTATTATAAAATCATAGTGTATGTAAATTGAGAACTAATCTACCTACCTAATGCTTTGGGACACCAATTCAGATTTATGTAAGCCGATATGTAAATTGCAGCTGGAACAATTACCATTAGAAGTTGCAGTTGGGCTCGCTTCCATCGAAATGAGACTTGGTTGCCGGGAGTACGAGTAGAGCTTACTTCATGTGAACAGTTCCAAGTTCTTGTCGAAAGGCAACTTCGCGTTTCTTCCATCGTCTTCCCCCATTTCAATTATGGGTGCCTTGGTCTATAATGATCTGAGCAAGAGACCTGATAGCAAACTCCAGCCTATTCTGAATTTCGCCTTGGTATTCAGAGTTGAAATGGTTCAAACCTTCCTACAGTCGAGACCAACTCCTGGGTCTTTCCTCTTCCAATAACTGAAAACCAAAGAACCCTATTATCATTACCAAATGCTCCAATTCATCAGGGAGACTCCCTGACTTCCTACGTCCATGACTCGCCATCCGTAGCTTCCTTCAAATCCTCTCTGTTCCAATTCAAGTCCTCCTTCACTCCAGACACTCTTTGGACCTCTTCATCCCCTCCCATCGCTCCTCTGCCTTCCACAACTCGTTCCTTGTCCAAGCCTCCTCGGCCTGGAACTCCCTGACTCTCTACGCCTGTCACTCTCCTTCCGTGGCTTCTTTTAAATCCTCTCTGTTCCAATTCAAGTCCTTATTCACTCCAAAGACACACTTCGGACCTCTTCATCCCCTCCCATCGCTCCTCTGCCTTCTGCAACTCGTTCCTTGTCCAAGCCTCCTCGGCCTGAAACTCCCTGCCTCCCTACGTCCGTCACTCCTTCCGTGACTTCCTTCAAATCCTCTCTGTTCCAATTCCTCGTCGATAAACAGTCCTCTCCTTCTGATTAGCTTTTCATTCCCGTTCCTCTGTACTTTCACACACTTCAACTTAATTGTATTATTTCTGCATTTATTTCATTTTTTTAAAATTATTTTATTAAATAATTTTTTATATGGATAATTTCTCAAGTAGACAATTTAGCCTTAAAATCGATCATAGTTTCACACACCCTGATTCTTAAAATGATAAAAAACAAAACGCTGTATTTCTATGAGTATGTGTTTATCCAGAAGCCAGATCCAGTCCCGCGAATCATCTCCGCCCTGGCCTGGTCATACAGCGGGTAATCGAGAACCACGTGTTCTGCAGTCTCGATGCCCCTACATGAACACTATATCGACACAAATTTTAGTACGAGGGTTCAGAAGCCACTATGTAAGTCAAGTATTGATGCTAAATATAATTTATTAATCCATTCTAAGATGTGGATAATTTAATAAACTCTGCAAAAATCCTATTGCCAAAACTTCCTTTAAGAATGAACCCTTTTGCGGATTAAATAGAAGAGGTGAACACATTTTACCAACAAATTTCACAATTCAATTTATCCAAAATTATAGGCCTGAAAAAGAAATTCAATTTCACATACTCATGTTACAGTAAATTGTTCAATATTCGCCAGAGGTCTACATAAGGTCGACAGTTGTTGGCCAAGTTGCAACTTTGTACCAAGTATGAACCAAGTAAGGAGTACTTGAACTTAGTTCAACAAACAAAGCACCGTCCACAAATTAGCCACTTGGTGTAACACTCCTGACTGTTCAAGTCATGACCCGTCCTCTTTAGGAGAAGATACTTCCGATGGAACCAAGTTTTGTATAAACTGAGTTCTCCACATAAGTTTTACTGTCAAACTGTCTCGCTATGGTTATACATGAGTTGAAAAACTTTTTATTTAATTGTTAAAGTAATAAACAATCAGTAAAACTGAAAAGCATGGCCAAGTACGGTATATACTGTATTCGTAAAGATAAATATTGTATTTATATTGCAATATTATAAATATTACTCCGCTCGCTCAGAAATTATATATTATTATATCATATACATATATATACATATATGTATATGATATATCATATACATATATATACATATATGTATATGATATAATAATTTATATTAAACAATTAATTAGCAGTAAACTGGAATTGGTTAGAAAACTGGGACAGGTTTGAACACGTAATAACAAACACAAACTTTTTTTCACTTTTTTCTTATTATTATCAATTTCCTGAATGTATTTTATCGTTGCTGTATTTTTCTCGTTATCGTTATAATATTGGGTTATTTTTTATTATATATATATATATATTTATCTTTATCTTTGCATGTATAGATCACATGATATTTATTATATATCTTTATCTTTGCATATATAGATCACATGATATTTATTATACATTTAAAAAAATTCATATTTTAACATTGATGACGTCATCGGGACGCCCGGACACTGAAAAAGGAAAAAGAAAAAAAAAGTTATTTTTTGCGAATTTTGACCCTTCGAAATTTGGTCGAAAAAGATATATATTTTTTTTTTATTTTGTTCAGCTCTGATTTCTCCAGACGGCTACATCGGAAAAAACATCATTTTGTTAATGAATAATATACTTTTTTCGATGCAAAAAGTGGCATTTGGTGTCACGAGAAAAGTAACACAGCAGTGTCTTTCCACATTTTTCTCGGACTTGGCCAGAGACACTGCCGTGTCACCTGATAAGTGTTGAGTTATATAAAAAAAAAAACTAAAGAAGTCTTCGGTGAATCACCGAATCAATACATAATCAATTAATTTTTCACTCCCTCTCCAAAACCAGTCATCCGTATACGCAAATATTGAACAGTTGAGACACCTAAAACCTCAAACTAAATGTTGTGTCGATAAATTCATTACATCGTTAGTTATTGGGTTTTTTGAATTGATCCCCCTCTGATCCTCTTCCCTTCTGCTAAAAATTGTTAAGTGTGGTCCTTATGGGGTTTTGGTCATATGTTTAAAATTTCGTGTCGATACATTCATTCTATTTATCATGTTCACAGACAAACAGGAGACACTTTTTTTTCCATATTTGGAATCTAAAAAAACTGGAATTCCTTTGAAAACTGCGCATGGAATTTTTGACCGATTAAACAACTTCGTATAGTATAGTAGGAAGTAAGAATCACCGCCTACGTACTTCCCCAACAAAAATTAATCAGTCACGTTTTTGATACATTCAATACATGAGCAGTTATTAACGTATTTAGGTCGAGCCACTCTTCCCTGGTCCCCCTTACCTTCGATCGAATTTGCGGAAAGTTAATAAGTGCCAAGCCTATGTGATTTTGAATACTATATTTCCCAGAAAATATTCAAAACTGGTGAATATTATAATCTAATTTATTTTTCTTGTTTTTTCTCTTTTATGTATTGTTATGTACTGTTTTTATGTATATATATAAATATTTTATACTTGGTAATGTTATTTTGTTTTCTTTTTCTTTTCTATATTTGGCACATTGTGACCTGAGGAAGGGACGTGAGAACGTCCGGAAATGTCGTCGTGAATAAGACACTTCCGGAAAAATAATCAAAAATTATTATATTTATTTTAAGTAAATTTAAAAAATGTATCTACTATATTTATTATATACCTTATCGACTATAATATTATTATTTTTTTACTCATATTTTCAAGTATTTATTTAATAATTTCTTAGTATTATTGTTAATTCTAATCGATGTGTGTCAGACTCTAAGAGTTAATATCTGTTCAAGTATATAAATTATAAGCTATTTTAATTTATACATTTTTATGACGTATCCTATTACCATTTTATGGTTTAACAGAATTTATTATTATTATTATTATTATTATTATTGCCAAGTTCTCCATTAGTGAAGACGCATTGTTGGGTAGTTTTCAATTTTTTCGCACAGATAGTTCTGGTATTCAGTATAAAGAATTTAATTTAGTTATTTCCAAGATGTAATTTCTTTTGACGCGCGGATCGAATGACCTACAACAAAGTGGAGGTCAATAAGCCTGATGGGGGACGCTCCAGCCAATATTGTGTCAAACGTTAATTAAGGGTTATTTTTTAAAAAAAATGTTACTTTCCAGTTAAACGAAGTAATTAATAAAAAAAAAAAAACATGAAATGAAAAGAAATTTTATGAAATACATACAGAGTAAAGAACAGGAAATAATGAAATAAAGTCAGTATGACGTACAAAGAAATAAATAAATAGATAGACAATTATAATATAGATAAACAAAACATTAACAGGAAAAAACATAAAATTAACAGCTTCATTATGATGAAAAAATAATAAATAAAAGAGAATATGTAAAAAAAATCTATATAATTAAGAAAAAAATAAAATATATAATAAAAATCGATAGAGCAAAATGCTATGATGGTTTATTATAAAAAAGAAGGGAGGATGCCCAGACAAGGGTTGAAATAAAATTAATTTTAGACAGTAGGGGCTGGAAAGAGAAGTGTGAGGAGAGAGAAGAAAAATGAAAATAGTCAAAGTAAAATAAGATAAAGGTTAGGTTTTATGACTCATGCCCGGGCTTTAACTACGAGGTCATATCGCCTACTACCAGAGCGCTCTTTCATCACTCTGGTGGACATGAGCACGACTCTGCTGTGGGAGTCCTAAATTTTGCCTACCCTAAATTTTTATTCACCTAGGGCAGGGGTCTTTAACGAGTACCTGACATCGTACAGGCTCGGGACCATCGCTTAACGTCCCATGAAATTTTATATGTATAATCAAAACCTCATAAAGACAATTTTCAGCCAAATTGACCAAAGGTGAGGGGAGAATTAGAGGAGACTCAAAAACAAAGGCTGTTATAATGAATATCGACACAAAATTCCTTATTTTAATTCAAAACACTATTTGTGGCCTCCTACTTAATTATTACTTTATTAATTTTCAGCGGAATATTAATAATTCAGCAAAAGGGAAGAAGGGATCAAAGGGGGTTCAGCAAAAAAAAAAACAATAATATAATGTCATGAATATATCGACATCAAATTTCATATTTAAAATAAAAACCCAATGAGAACTCCCGATGTAATGAATCTACCGACACAAAATTTCGTATGAGGATTCAGATACAACTAAATAAGTCAAATACAGTAGAGCCTCTTTAAGTCGAACCTCGATAAGTCGAAAACCTCCAAAACTCGAAAAAAAGTTTTGTTTCTTTCCCTTCAAACCCCAAAACCTCCATTACTCGAAATCTCAACCCTCTAGGTATTACTCGAAATAATCAGTGAGTCCCTACAAGCCATTTTGGTACATATTTTCCCTCTATAACTCGAAAAAATAAATTGGAACTCTGTATCTCGAACATAGCAATGTTTTATTTTACAACCTTTACAACTCGATTATTTGAAACCTATTTTTTTCAAAACCTATTACCTCTATAGCTCGAAGAAAAATAAGTTACCGACTTTAAGAATTTGCCGACAATGTACACCATTGTTTCTTAGAAAACAATTTAGGAGTAGGTGTACAATAAATAGGATTACCAATTATATAAAGCAAAAAAAATTACTGACTTTTTTAATACCTACATATACTACGTATTTTTTATTTTAAGGATGTTTTGAAATAATGTTAATTTATAATGAATATAAATATGTTTGTTACCTCTGTAACTTGAATTTTTATTTATTTCACCTCTCTATCTCAAAATTAGTTAAAATGAATCTTAACCTCTACAAGTCGAATCAAAATCCGCCTAAGTCAAAATCCTCCATAAGTCGAAAACTCTATAACTCGAATTTTTTGGCGTCTCCCTTGATGTTCGACTTATAGAGGTTCTATTGTATTGTGTTTTAGTATAAACTAAATTAATTAGCATAAACTAAAATAATTTATGCTGGGGAAGTACATACCTGGTGATCCACTGACATTTTTCCTGTTTAGTTCGACCCGTTATTGCTCACTGGGTGATTTCTCCTCTGTTGACAATTTGACTTTGCCATTTTTCCTCCCTCAGCACATTGCTTGTTGTATTTATTCTTTATACAGTTGTAAATATCAGTTTGTAAATAAATACAAAAAAAAACTTTGACCTCTATAACGTTTTAAATTTTCCTCTCTATAAACACATGCTCATATATTGTTTAATAGTTTTGATAGATGGAATCCCGAGAGTGTATTTGTATAGACGTTAGCATCAATGGTTACATTCCCAATGGTGTTATGGTCAGCTAGTTAATTAGTTAAATAGAAAGCATGATTTATTTTTCACTTGTTTAAATATTTCTCATATTATAAATTATTAGTTATTTTTGCACAACTGTTACAATATAATGTAAGTGGAGTTAGTAGTAAGAAATATGAGGTTCTGGATCTCGAGCCCCACACAAACTGCCCTTCTTACTAAGAAGGGAGTCAGGTTGACTAAAGTTCTGGCAATATTCCCAGCCCTTAGCCCTGCCCTTAGGGCTCTTCTATATACAGCTAATATAATTTCCTCAGCCCTCACTCACTCCATAGGTTTATTATCAAAGTTTTTTGCCTTTTCTCAGAATATATTGAGGTAGAACTGGACCTTTATTTTTCAGTATGTACTTATTTCGAGGCCCCTCCAAACTTGATTCAAGTCTGAGGTACTATTTCTTCTTTTGACTTATTTACTTTATTTATTTCGTTATTTTCCTTTGTTATCTTAAACTATAATAATAGTTTATTTAATAAGAAGAATAGTACAAAATGCATAAACAAATTAAACTCACAATGGACAACGTCCGTCTGCCAAACTTTGAAATATAAAATATCAGTTAAAATAATAAAAAAAAGTCGTCGGAGAATCACCGGCAATGTACTTCCCCAGAACGAATTAATCTATTAACTTTTCGCTCCCCCTCCAATAGCAGTGGACCGTTTGCACTAATATTCAACAGTTGAATTATATATGGGGCTTCTAAATCCTTATACAGTAGAGCCTCTTTAAGTCGAACCTCGATAAGTCGAAAACCTCCAAAGTTTTGTTCCTTTCCCTTCAAGCCCCAAAACCTCCATTACTCGAAATCTCAACCCTCTATTAGTCGAAATAATCAGTGAGTCCTTACAAGCCATTTTGGTACATATTTTCCCTCTATAACTCGAATGAATAAATTGAACCTCTGTATCTCGAACATAGCAATGTTTTATTTTACAACCTTTACTACTCGATTATTTGAAACTTATTACCTCTATAGCTCGAAGAAAAATAAGTTACCGACTTTAAGAATTTGCCGACAATGTACACCATTGTTTCTTAGAAAACAATTTAGGAGTAGGTATACAATAAATAGGATTACCAATTATATAAAGCAAAAAAAATTACTGACTTTTTTAATACCTACATATACTACGTATTTTTTATTTTAAGGATGTTTTGAAATAATGTTGATTTATAATAAATATAAATATGTTTGTTACCTCTGTAACTTGAATTTTTATTTATTTCACCTCTTTAGAGAATTAGTTAGAATGAATCTTAACCTCTACAAGTCGAATCAAAATCCACCTAAGTCGAAATCCTCCATAAGTCGAAAACTCTATAACTCGAATTTTTTGGCGTCTCCCTTGATGTTCGACTTATAGAGGTTCTACTGTACTAAATGTTGTGTCGATAAATTTATTACACCGGCAGTTATTTGGGTTTTTGAATTGAGCCCCCAGACCTTTAGTTTCCCTTCTGGAGAAAATCTAAGAAAAACCTCAGGGATGGTTCAGATTACAGAAAACACAGGAGTTAATGGAAGGAGAGTCAGAATCAGGTATCTGATAGCTTACCTACATGGGGGCAGGAGGCGTCCATACTGTTTGTTCTATCTCCTGGTTGCGTTCCTATATAAATCACCATAATCCAAAGTAATCCAACCTTCTCATTAATCTATACAATATCACCTGTTTCGCATTAATCATTAATCAGGCATCTCCCTTCTGGTAACAGATTTAACAATGATTAGTTTCGAATTTACTTGTGAATCAATTTTTCGATAGGACTAACCATTTTTGTGGAAAAGAGCAAACAAATTTTTTTGCGCCCTGAGGAGCTACCGCTCAGGGCGTAATTAAAAACAACGAATATTATGGGGATATTATGATTTTGTTTCAAGTGGATGGTTGCAATTTGGGATTATAGTAAGTCACGGTTCCATCTCTTCTTCAATCTCCTGGGAGGATTGTGTGGCGAAAATGAATGGACGTATGAATTTGAGTGTGAATGTAATTTGTTGTGAAAACGTCTGTAAATGTCCTGAATTGTGTCGTGTACTGTGTTTATCATGAGGTCATTGTGGAGTGTGCTGTTACGTATGGTGGGCATTTTGTAATGAGTCTGAGTGTCTTTGACTGTAGAACCTAGATAAGTTTCAGGTTAGATACTTTAGCCGAACCGTAGATTTGTGAGCCATACATCCAGAGTGGTTTTAGTAGAAATGTGTAGCAGTTACACTTTTGTGTTAAGGGTAATTTTGAATGTCTGTGCAGAAGAGAATAAAGCATTTTAAATTGTCTGCATAGTGTATTACGTGGCTTGTATGAGTGTTCCATGTCAGTCGTCTGTCCATAGTAAGTCCCAAATATCTTACGGTGTTAGTCTGAGAGAGGGGATTGTTTGCAAAAATCTAAAAAAAACAAAAAAAACGGTGTGCGAAGCGGGGCTCCTCCGTCATGTTTTTGATTGAAAATAATTTTTGGCTGAAAGTAATTTTAAATTGAAATTATCAAATTATAAAACGTTCCATGTAAATTTATTATTATTAATTTATTATTATAGATTTATTATACATATTGGCATAGACTCGTCACATTCAGTATCAAGTACATTATTTTCTTCAGGCACCGGAGTAAAGTGGTCTCAATTTTCGTCTATCGGATAATTTTCATAATTGAATGAAATGTGACATTAAATTTCAGGTTTTTTGCTACAATCGGCTTCGGGAGCCTGAGGCTTAATCCTGCAATTTAATCGTTGGAAATTTAATAAGGATCAATTTTGTAAGGACCAATTTTTCGATATGACGTGGCTCAAAGAGATGTGAGAAATTACGGGAGGAGCATAACACAAAAACCCATCAAAACTGTCAATGTATTGATATGAAGTTGTATAATTAAATTCAAAACTCCTTAAAAGAGACACATATTAATTTTCAGCAACATCGGCTAAAGGGAATGAGGGCTCAATTTTTAAATCGTAATACTTATCTGCTGTTGTAATGAATCCAACAGAATTCCCCGATTATGATATCTGTTAATTTTTTATCCAAATCAGTAAATTGATTTTAGAGGCGGAGGAGTGGAAACTTGGCTTAAGGGTCTAGCCGGATAAGAGTACGAAAACTACCCCTAACGATTTTCGAATGGGCAATAGACCGACAGTTTGCATATATAAAAAAAAATTTTCCTGAAAATTTCAGCTCCCAACTCCCATTATTTGATGAAAAAAAAAATGCAATTTTCATTTTTTTTTTTCCTTTGCGGTTTTTACGAGCATGCAGCTGTCGATTTTTTCATCAATTCGACATCACAATTGATGTACTTTCAAGAAGTAGCCGACATTTTAAAATATTAATGAAAATATATTATAAAATAATATTCTTACATGCTGAATTAGTATAAAAATAATACGAGTTATTACATACGCTCAATCAATGAATAATGATTTTATACAGAATATACCATCACTTGACGTCTGCATGCATGAGGATTAGAAGTGAGGGGAGGGATAAGAAAGAATGAATATTATTATAATTATTATGAGAATAATAATTATTGAGAGAAGGCGGTTAGGGTTCGATTTCCGACCACGGCAAAAAGTTGCAATATAAAATCTAATAAAAAAAAAATTCTTCACAAAATTAAGTTGAAAAAAATAGTACTGTTAACAACCGTTTAAAAAAATACTGCTATATATTGTATTTTGCAAAAATAAAAACCATGTATATTTCACGACATTATTTCATTAAAAATTTTTAATATCATATAATAAATATAAACGGAAATAACCGAAAAAAAATTATTTTTTTATTTTTTTAACATTGTAGCATTACACCAAAATATTTGAAAAAATTAGGGTATATATTTAAATAAAAAACACGTATTCTGTGAAAATTTGGTGAGTGTCACTTGAAAATAACATTCAAAACGGTCATTTTGAATTATTGTAAAGTCGATTAAAACTCGAATTTAAATCGGAAGATAATAAAAAAATACTATATAAGTGTATTTGAAGCATAAGAACTTTTTAAAAAAATCCACAGTTGCATACTCGCAATAACGGCAAAGGAAAAAAAAAAAAATTTTAAATTGCATTTTTGTTTTTTTTCTCTCATCAAATAGTGGGAGTTGGAAGCTGAAATTTTCAGGAAAATTTTCTTTTTATATGTGCAAACTATCGGGCAGTTTTCTTACTCTTATCTGGCTAGACCCTTTCTGTTGGGACGGCAAAATGCTGATTTTGGAAATGGTGACTCACATTCTGTGAATATTGGTGTGTTATACTCCAGCGTGGCAGGAAGGGAGGTTTCAGTCAAGACACTTTACCTCGACTTTCACCCAAACCGCCAAGGAATCCTCGAACCCTACTCAAACCTCAACTTCCTTCCTCCATGTCTTCCGTTTAAAATGTCTTATGTTCATGGTATATTATAAGGCATATAACAAAGAAAAGTCTTCGGTGAATCATCAGTAATGTACATCCCTAGAACGAATTGAATCAATTAACTTTTCGCTCCCCCTCCAAAATCAGACGACCGTTTGCGCTAATAATAAATAGTTACAAAGGGGCTCCTGAATCATACCAAATTTAGTGTCAATATGAAATTTTATGTCAATATATTCATTCTATCGGTGTTCACCGACATACGCACATAGAATTTTTATTTGGTATCAGTGGATCGGAAAACATGAAAGTTCCCTGAAAACTCAACACCGAATTTCTGACCGATTATATAACTTCGTATAGAGGGGGAAATAATAAAATAACAAAATATAAATTTACTTGTTTATTTCCGAGGATCGTTGTAAATACGAAGCGAGAGGTTGGCCAGAGGGAGAATTCTGGGATCTGAGAACAAATCAAAACATAACCTTCTCCGTACTTTTCCAGAATTTACCCTTTACTTTTTCAAGGTAATTTTAAATTATTTTTTTTTATGTTAACCAGATACCAGTTCACCATGGAATAATGTATGTATTTTACGTACATTAATCTTATAAGGATATCCAATACGATAATCGATTCTTATATCAGTAAAGGTTTCATGATTGTTATCTATCATATAGTTTTCATGATATTCAGAGTTCAATGTTTAATATTTATTTTCATTTTATTTATTAATGGAATCATTAAATGTATTAAGCTGTACAAAAAATGGCCAAGAGATGAATATTGAACTTAAACACACGAAGGTTTGTTTGTTATCAAAGATCTTACCGTCAATATTTAAGAACGGTTACCTGGTTACTTGACTCAGGTTTGCCTCTACAAAAGGTAATTTATTTCATTTTTACTGGGTTTGCGAGTATACGGCTAAATTTTTGAAAAAGAAAGGTGAAAATGAATTACAACCTTGACAGATTTCAATAACTATCTACGAGAAGTTTGTGCTACATTCTGGCCACCAGTATGACTTTTATTTAAATTGAAATTAACTATTAACTATTAGGTGTGCAATGCATTCTGCTGTTTGCAAAAACTGAGCTGAGTCAGGCATATCTGTTTAAAAAACTCAGTTAATGTTTTAATAATTATCAGTAACTTCTCACCTTCTATGTTCTTTACGAATATATTAATAGTTTAAATAGATTTCAATGGATTTTTTCTAGCCTTATTAAAGTCGAAGTTTGTACGTTAGAACACTGAAAAAACGGCTCAAAAAAAGTGGTGTTTGATGGTAAACCGAAAAGGGCTTCGCCCGGATTTTTACATTTGAAATCGAAAAATTCTATTTTGCGCGAGAATTTTTTCACTCAATTGATTTCAATGGGGATTTCGTTTTTCGGTGATTATTCCTCTGAGGTATGTTTGATTTCAGATTTTTTTAATAGTAAACCATCGTCACCGTGTCCACTACCATCTTGGCAAATTTCAATGTCATCGGTGAAGGGGTTTAGGAGGAGTACGAGTACAACGAAATACATGAGTCGCCTAAGAAAGAGCTTCGTAAACTCAGCTCAATTATATATTATTTTCCTTTATATTTGTTTAAGTAAAGAATTCGTTTAAATAAAGAAGTGTTTCCAGCTAACGGATAGCACCCCATCATATGACTTGCCGTATTCACGAAACATGCAAAATTAAACTTAGAAAAGTTGTATTAGGCAATAACTTTCAATAGATTTGTGACTTTTATATCTGAAAGAGAAAAGTGTTGACCTTTTGTCTGATTTGTGTGCGAATCGCATGTATATATGACAAGATCAAAAAACCTTCACCAAAAGGGCCATAGGGAGAGTCAATATTGTATTCATTCAGATAATAATATTTATTTCCATTGAAACATAACATGGTAATACGATACATCATAAGAGTGTATTCATTAAGATAGCTTATAAATTAGATACATAAACAGCTATTAACTCTTGGAGTCGGACACACATGGATTAGTAATAAAAATACTTTTAAAAAATAAAATGAAATGAATGAATATATATTTGGAAATTTGAGTAAAAAATAGTTATATCAACAGTAAATACAGTTTTTAAGTTATTTAAATTAAGATATATATTTTTTATAATTCTTCTGGGTCTTTTTCACAACGATATTTCAGGATGTTCTCAAGTCCATCGGTCTCGATGTGAGAAATATAGAAAAGAGAAAAAAATAAAAATAAATTAAATAAAAATAATTACAAATATAAGGAAAATATATATATATATTGTGATATATTGCATATCACAGAACGATTGGTAATTATAGTTATGAGAGCGACCGCGAGAAGCGCACTAGTGGAAGATACATAAAGTGGAGGGGATGGAAATTCAAGGGTTCCTCGCTGAAGTGCGGTATGAGGTAGAGAGTCCTAGTTGAGCTGTCGGGGCAGACAGACAGAGTCCTCGTTCAGTTACGAGAGGAGACAGACAGTCGTCGTTCAGCCACTAAAGGTGGACAGTCTTCAGTCAGCTATCAGAGGAGGTAGACAGTCCTCATTCAGCTACTAGAGGAGGTAGTCATTCCGAGTTCAGCTGTTGAGCTGAACAGTTATTCAGAGTTGAGCTGTTGAGGGAGAGGACATTCCTGGCTGAGCTGTAGGAGGGAGGAGACTCCTGTTTGAGCGGACGTAGGAGACCGAAGACTCTCATTTTGCTGTTGGAGGGAGATCATCCCTGCTGCCTACTTCAAAGGGACTGGAAGTTCCTCAATCTTCGTGAATTCTGGAGGAGAGACCACCGGCTTGAGTGTGGTTAGAATAAAGAAGACTTTCAAGGTAACGGAATCATTTATTTTACATTTTTCTCCGACATCGAGACGAATGGCTGGCTGATCATCAATAGACACCTTCATGTTGCGGGAGTTACCAGAACATTTAAGTCTATATAAATTGTTTCATGTTTTATAGATATTTTATTCCAGATGTGCGATTATGGAGGGACGCCTCACTAATATATGGTCAATAATTGTGTTAATAAATGTATGTTGTCTTATAAATTGTTCTCTAAATTCTCTATAGCCTAGTTCACCTTCTGAGTACGCATGTTAACCACAAAAGTAAAATCATTTTCATAGTAATTAATAAAAGTTTAAAGACCCCAAGAAAAATCATCACAATATATATATATATATATATATATATATATATATATATATATATATATATATTAAAAAATAATGAAAATACATAAAAGAATAAACCAAGAGAAATAAAATAAATTAGTATATAAATAATAAAAAATAATGATTAAAACGTAGATTCGAGACCTTAAAGGATGATATCTGTGGAGGAACTCTGCCAAAAGTTAAATTGATTTTTTTAATTATTTTTGGACAGTTGAAGTTAAAAAAATAAGTTGCGGGCAAATTCTGGGAAAGCATCACGTTCTCTACCCATTGACCCGAAACGTGAAATAAAGAGCTTATGTCCCAGGAGGGAATGGAATATTAGGACATAGGACCTCACTACTAGCGCACTCTCCTGGAAACATTCTCAACTATTACAAATAATTCAGAACTAATGAAACTATGGGGGAGGGGCGCCGGTAGCTCAGTGGTATGCGTGCTTGTCTTCTGAGGTCAAGAACACCGTCCTTCGGATGGGATGTTAAGCGATGGTCCCGAGCCTGTAGTATGTACATGTACCACAGTAGGATCGGGCTCATGTCCACCAGAGTGACGAAAGAGCGCTCTGGTAGTAGGCTATATGACCTCGTAGTTAAAGCCCGGGCATGAGTCATAAAACCTAACCTACTATGGGGGACATCTGTGTAATACTATATAATGTATTTAAAAACACTAATAATCGAAACGAAACTTTATAAGTGGATCCAGTCGATTTTCAACGAAATCGGCCTAGGAGAGAGGGGGGTGTTTATTGGGAAGGCGGTCAAGAGTGACATCCAAGAGCGTAACGTAGTGATTGTATACTTGCTCAAAGTCAAAAAATCTGACCATATTTTAAGTATAAAAGTTGTATATATTTTCCCTCAAGCTATCTCATTAGAGTTTTTCATTGTACCAACTGAAAATTGTTGATTCAATTGAAGGAAAAGGGACTTTTCACAATTATGTTAAAAAGGCGAGCAGAGACTCATTCAAACATATTTATCGTTGAAAGGCCTTCCACTCAGTTCGTCTGCATTTGGCTCCGTTCCAGACTTTTTTCTCTTCTTTGACTCTCGCTTCGTTTCTTTCTAACCTTAAGCTCATTTTCTACCTCATTAAGTTCACACCTAATATTTCATACTCGAGAAAAGATTACATGAAACCTTTACTTAGTGATACTATCATTTTCACAAGTCTGATTAAAGTGAAGAAGGGAAATGGTTTGAGGCTGACTACTAACCGTCGAAGCCACGACGGGCGAGTGTTTTGAAACTGACTACTAACTTGGGAAGCCTCGATTGGTGAGTGTTCAGAGACTGACTACTATCTTGGGAAGCCTCGATGAGTGTTTTGAGTTCGACTACTAGCCGAGGAAGCCACGACGGGTGAGTCTTTAGAGACTGGCTACTAACTTGGGAAGCCTCGATTGGTGAGTGTTTAGAAACTGACTACTATCTTGGGAAGCCTCGATGAGTGTTTTGAGTCCGACTACTAGCCGAGGAAGCCACGACGGGTGAGTCTTTAGAGACTGGCTACTAACTTGGGAAGCCTCGATGAGTGAGTGTTTTAAGGCCGACTACTAACTTGGGAAGCTTTGATGAGTGAGTGTTTTAAGGCCGACTACTAACTTGAGAAGCCTCGAAGAGTGAGTGTTTTGAGGCCGACTACTAACTTGGGAAGACACGACGGGTGAGTTTTTAGAAACTGACAACTAACTTTGGAAGCCTTGGTGGGTGAGTGGTTAAAGACTGTTTACTGAATTTAATATTTCATTCATCTTGTTTGATACGTTTTTCCATAAGTAACTCTGAGGTTAACAGAATGAGAAAATAGGATCTTAAGGTAATAGGATAAGGTAATGCTCCGTTATACAATCTCCCTGCTTAACTAAGAAATTAGCTGCAAGAACAATGGGATTTAGGGCAAAGTTGGAAGACGGAGATGTTGGGCAAAGACTGGAGTCTGTTCAAAGCAGAGTTCTGCCTAACCTGTTAACTACACTTAAGCATAACATTACCAACGAAGGAAGCTAACTGCTTAGTGCTTCTACTGCTTAGTACTTTTCTTAAGTATGTGAAGAACTTCAATAGGTTACTTTTAAGTTCCATGATGCGCTCTATCTTAATTAAAAGTATACGATATTTATGATACGACTTCTGGAAGACTTAACATTTTTTGATGCGTCCTCTGTATATTGAGAACGTGGCTGATATAGTTAGAAGTTATTATATCATAGGTTGTACAATAAAAAAAACTGATTTTATTATTTGTGATAACTTTCGAGGTCGACATCATCAGTCCGTCAACAAAAACGTTTACGTACATAGGGGATTATAAAATTTCATGTCGATACATTCATTCTCTCGGAAAAAACTCTACCGGCTATGTACTTCCCCATCACGAATTAATCAATTACGTTTTCCCCCTCTCTCCAAAGCCGATCGACCGTTTTGGCTAATACTCAGTGTTTGACTCTATACAAACTTTGACTGAAAATCAATAGGTGTCGTCCCTATGTACGTTTACATCATTATTTTTTATTATTATATACTAATTTATTTTTCTTGTTTTTCTCTTTTTTTGTATTTTTTATTAGCATTTTATTTATTTATATATATATATATTTTATAATGCTTATGGTTATTTTTTTTTTTTTTCTCTTTTCTATATTTTCCACATTGTGACCTGAGGAAGGGACGTGAGAACGTCCCGAAATGTCGTCGTGAAAAAGACACTTCCGGAAAAGTAATCAAAAATTATTAGATTTATTTTAAGTAAATTAAAAAATATATATCTACTATATTTATTATATACCTTATCGACTGTATAATATTATTATTTTTGTACTTTTTCAGTATTTATTTATACACATTACATTTTCAAGTACCTATTTATTTATTAATATTTTTATAGTATTGGTAATTCTAATCCATATGTGTCAGACTCTAAGAGTTAATATCTGTTTAAGTATCAAAATTATAAGCCATCTTAATGTAAACATTCTTACGATGTATCCTATTACCATAGGTTTAACGGAAATAAATATTAATATGGGATTCTGGTGGGGTTCCCTATACACGTAAAATTTTGTCTCGATACATTCATTCTATCGGGAGTTACCGTATTCACAGACACACACAGAGACTTTTTAGTTTTCAACGGAATTTCATGTCTTCCGACCTCCAGATTCCAAATATGAGAAAAAATGTCTGTATTTATGTGTGTGTGAACACGATAACTCCCGTTAGAATGAATCCATCGACACGGAATTTTATATGTGAATCACGAACCCTCTAACAATGACACCTATTGATTTTCAGTCAAATCGACCTAAGGGAAGGGGGATTATGGGGGAGGCTTAACATATCGTCATCGTGAGTCAGTGAAACTTACTAGTGACAATAACATTCTATAACTTCCCCAGCTATATTAAAATGAAAAATGTAGTTGACAAATCCCAATAATTACATGAATTAATCAATTAAGTTTTCGCTCTCCAAAAATATGTATTTTTTATTTTTTTTATCTACGTGGAAATGTTCTGTTGGGACTTTAGGACGTGGCTATCATGACTTCCTTTTCAATGGACTACGAAGTTGGTCTTAAGATGGAAATGACTAATGGAGTGATGACAGATTGGGAATGATTTGCCCCCTTGAAACCCGCCCCACCTCTTCTTTTATAGCCTTCTTACTCGTATGTAATCAGCAAGGACCTTTACATACTCCAGCCCAATACTAATAATAAATCAATCAAGTTTTCGCTCTCACTCTGAAATTATTCTGCCGATTTCATTGAAAATATAGATACTTTACGCAGGGACCTCTGAATTATCACACTAAATTTCGTGCCGATACAATCATTACATCGGCAGTTATTGGGATTTTTGTGTTTGGCACCCCCACTAATTCTCCTCGTCCTTATGGAATTCTGGATACGAAGTCTGGTTCACTGTGGAGCCTTGGGGGAGGTACTCGTGGTGAACGTGTCGACGTGTGGGTCGTCAGTTGACGTGGAAGGACGTCCAGGACGCTCATCGTCTTCAATCGACTGTTGATCACCCTTAAAACGTTCATGCCACTTGAAACATGCCGTACGCTTCATAGCAACATCACCATAAGCCGTGTTGAGCATAGCAAATGTTTCAGTCGCAGATTTTACAAGTTTAACACAAAATTTCACAGCAAGTCGTTGCTCATTCAGGTTATTCATTCTGAAATCCGATAAACGAAAAAATCACACCACTAAAAACCGCATAGCTAATCAACAAATGAAGATATCTGCAAGCGGGAAACAGCGTTATCATCAGCTGATCTGTACAATCCTAGCGACCCCAAGCCTGGAACCTACTGGAGCCGCGCAATTCAAACCGTTCCCGTATTTTTTGAACAGACCTCGTACACATATAAAATGTCGTGTCGTTATTTGTATTCTATTGGAAGTTGTCATGTTCACAGACGGAAAGGATTTTTTTTTTTGGTAACGGGGCTTGGAAAACATGAAATTTTATTGAAAACTCAACATTGAATTTCGGACTGATTATATAACTTCCTGTATACTTATTCTTGTATAATAATTCCCTTTTATTTTTGCCAGCAGGACGAGATGTTCAGTTGGGGCTTCAGGGGGTACTATCATGATGTGGATGACTTCCTTTTCAATGGACTACGAAGTTGGTCTTAAGATGGAAGTGACTAATGGAGTGATGACAGATTGGGATAGATTTGCCCCCTTGCTCCGGAGTTTGAGAGCTCACTAATCATCACCAACCTCGCCTCTTCTTCTATAGCCTTCTTACCCGGATTTAATCAGAAGGAACCTTTACAGACTCCTGTTCAATATTATCAGCAGTCCTACAGGGATACAAAGCCAAATATTTAAGTATTCTTATTTACAAGGCTAAAGTGTAATATATATATATACTAATATATAATAAGAGAATGAGGGTGAGCTAGCCTACTGAGCCATGATTTCGGGTTCGAAACCAGCCCGAGGCCCTTAGGTTTTTTTATTTGGAAGATGAAAAAACAGTGAGTACGTCCTTGGGATGGGACGTTAAGGGATGGTTCCGAGCTTTTGCGATGTCAGGTAGTCGTTAAAGACCCCTGCCCTAGGTGAATAAAAATTTAGTGTAACCAAAATATAGGACTCCGGGCTCATGTCCACCAGTGACGAAAGAGGGCTCTGGTAGTAGGCAATATTACCTCATAGTTCAAGCCCGGGCATTAGTATAATAACTATCTATAAATAGAGAACGCCTTGTTGTGTATTTGAAGTTATCTCGAAAACTTCTTAATCTTGATTATTCTTGAATCGTTGGGAAGCTTATCTTTTTCCGGTGGACATATACTATATATGTTTACTCTCTCTGACAACATGTACCTATCTAATACCGATAGCCTTCAATAATGTTATAGTTAATATGACTCATCTCGAGCTTTAACTACAAGGTCATATCGCCTACTACCAGAGCGCTCTTTCGTCGCTCTGTTTGACATGAGGCCGACTCTACTTTGCCTACCTAGATTTATTCACCTATGTTAGCTGTCTTTAAAGAGTAACTGACATTGGACAAGCTCAGGACCATCGCTTCCCATCGCAAGGACGGCATGCTCAAAATTTCCCACCTCATAAATAAAAAACCTAAAGGCCTCGGTAGGATTTTAGCTCAGTAGGCCAGCATTCTACCCCGCGTCGCCCTCAGCTTACATTCTGTTGAAATCTAAAGTAGATAATTTACGAGCTGAATAATTTATTTTTGGTCATTACGTGTATTCATTGTTGATCTTGTTCCATTTGGTAATCTTAATATTCGAACTTACCATTGTTTCTTTCATAATCGATTTATTTATTGATTGAGTTTACTTATGCATTTCTTTGTTTATTTCTTTTCAAATAATGTGTTGCAGGACTAAAAAATACTTATTTTTGTGCTTTAAAGAAGATTTCTTAATCGTTTTAAGTTATTTTAATGTGAATTCATTAATTACAATTTTAATTATATATTAATTTTTGTTTGTCACAGTAATTTTAACTTTTTTCCGGCATGTAGAGTACGAAAAAAATTTAAAATAATATTTTAAGATTTATAAACCATGTGAAAGTACCATAGAATTAGTTAGATGACTTTTCCACTTAATAATATAAAAAAATGTAAATTTTTTTTTGCATATTTATTAATTTTTTTATTTTTTGTCCGCAGCACCTGGGCCAGGGGGGCCCCCAGTAGATGGAGTAGCCTCTGTCATTCGAGATGGAGAAAATGAGCAATATTTCACAAAACCAATCTCATAAATGGACAATTTAGGGCGGGTTTTGGCACTACGGGGATTAGTAAAAAAGATGTATTTGTGTCATTTAACGCACCCATCTACCCATTTTCTAATGAGGTTAATTATACTTCTACACCTGAGTTCTTACCCCACTTATTTTATGTGTTTACTTCCCCAGCTATGTATAGGAGAAGTTATATAATCGATCAGAAATTCGATGTTGATTTTTCTCCGGAATTTCATGTTTTTTCAACCCCTTGATTCAAAAAATGAAAAAAATTTCTGTATATCTGTGAACACGATGTGTATCCAGAACCTAAGGACTATTTTTCATGGAATCAGCGGAAGAGGACTCGACTCAAAAACTCCAATAACTGCAGATGTAATGAATGTATTGACATAAAATTTTATATGTAAATTTTAAACCCCATAAGTACGACACCTATTGATTTTCAGCCAAATCGGCCGAAGGGAAAGGGGAGGATTAGTGGGAGGGGGACTCAACTCAAGTAGCCCCTACACTTACTCTCTTACTCCGTTGGCGACGAACCCTGAAGATCCTTAGCCGCCCACACTAGCCTTCTCCTTCGCGATCTGTCGTGCGCCACCGGTCGCCAGTTCACCACGTGGTGTTCCACAGCATCCTTCTTCACCAGGTCAGTCCACCTCAGCTGTGATCTGGCTCCTTGGATCTGAGCGTCCATGATGCGTCCTATGGTTGTCTGCTGTCCGCTTCTCACCACGTGTCCAGCCCATCTTAAGCGCCGTGATTTCATATCTGCGGGTACGGTCGGGTGTTGCCAGAAGATGTCTCTCAGCTCCCTGTTGGTTCTGAACCTCCACTCTTGGGTTTCTCTATCCTTGACCGGACCTGCTATTTTCCTCAGCACTTTATTTTCAAACGTCTGGAAACGTTTTTCCAGATGTGAGGTCAGGGTCCAGGTTGCATAGATCAGAACGGGCTTTACCATGGAGCTGTAGATCCTATACTTCAGGTTCCTTGACAAGGCTCTGGACCGTAGCAGCTTGATGACAGAGAAATACGCTCTTTGGGCCTGCAGAAGTCTCCTGTCCACCTCCTCCAGCATCGAGTTGATGCTAGTTACCGTGGACCCGAGATATCTGAAGTTCTCAACTCTTGGGAAGGAGAAAGTCCCCACATTTAATTCCTGCTCCAGATGGATATTCTTACTGACTATAAGGTAGTCGCTCTTGTCGACATTAACTTCTAAGTAGCCCCAGAGCAAAGCGTTAATTGAATTATTCGTTTTGAGGAAATAATTTGCCGGTGATTGGGTCAAACCAAGGTTAATCGAATAACAAAAAGATATACGATAAAAATGTGATGGTGAACTGTGGCACGGAACTCGCACACCGTCCTTTTGAGGAGGAAATTAGAGAGAGGCTGAGCGTTTGTCGTTATTTCCTTTTTGTGAACCATGCCCGGGCTTTATCTATGGGGTATATCGCCTATAACCAGAACGCTATCTGTATGAATTGAAATTATTCAATTGAATAATTTCATGAAAAGTGCGGAATTGCGTTGGAAGCGCTCTGCAATTAATTTATCTAATTTAATTGTCAAAACCAAGTTTGGCTACAGAAGGACTTCGATATTCCTTTTCAAACGAAAGTCAGTTTCCGTGGTAAGGTTGGCCGTCCTAGTAAACTATTCACTGGATATAGTAACAGGGGAAAACCTTAGTTGTGAATACAACTCTCGTACACCGTACCTATAAGTCATCTTGGGGAAGATGCACAAGAAGCTAAAAATCACGATTTTAAGTTTATACGAGAACACCGGACTCGTAAGGACACCAGAATCCAAACGAACCAAGATTTAATTAATCATATTCTATATTCTGACCCTATAATTTCTCTAACAGGTCGAAAGTATCGTTCTACAAGAAAATATTTTCCGACGGATGTGTTATCGCTCCAAAGAGAACCCAACTAGTTACCAACCAACTCATCGTATTATTTTTTAAATTATTCTATTATATTTTCATTATTAAACTGCTATTGTACAAACAAGTGCTTTTTTTCATTTTTTTTTTTTTTTTTGCCCCAATGACACGTATCTCTTTAATTATAATCTTTTCCTATCATATAGATGCTTGTAAAATATGAAAGCTGTACTTTTTAACTTTTTCGCGCCAATTTGGCGTTTTGCCCCGCGACGCTCTCAAAAGGCGAAACATAATTTGGCAATAATATTTTTGCAGATTCAGAAGTCCTTGTAGAGTAATACTACTAATGATTTCTTGAGGATGGTTTAGAGGGAGAGAAAAAACTTAATTACTAATAATTCGAGCCAGGGAAGTTTTTTTATCGTTCAGTTTATGCTAGGGCCCAAAAGGGTTGATAAAAAACCCTATTATCCACCACTCACCTGCGGTTTAGGGACTTACACAACGAACCCTCAACTCAAGGCAGAGTGTGTTTCCCTTCCTAAGTCTGCTTTCTTCAACGGGCAATAAAAATCCTGGGAGGTTAACTCATTATTGATTATGTCGCTTGCTAGGGGGCTGTCCTTACCAGAAGTTCGACCCTTTGGAAACCCTTCCTAGCCAATACCGGATCTTCATTCCTGGGACCACTCAAGCATTCCTTTCAAAGAGACCCTCTCCATATAATTTATTTTATTTGTTCTAAAATCTGTAAAAACAATAAGAAGAAGCAAGAAGGTAATGAATATACACAAAATAATAGTAAATATATACAAAAATAAATAAATAAAATATGTACAGAATATATTAATAATTTAAAAAATCGGAGAATCTCCAATGTAGTGCTCTAGAACGAATTAATTATCTTTTAGCTTCTCCTCCAAAACCAGTGGACCGTTTGCGCTAATATTCAATAGTTGACTTACATAGGGGCTCCTAAATCCTCATACTAAATTTTGTATCGATAAAATATTACATCCCCTGAATATTATTAATATTACCTCTCCTGAACCCCCCTTCCCTTCTGCCGATGTCGCTGAAATTTGACAGGTTTGACTTCAAATATGATAATTCATGGGAGTTAATTATTGACAGTTATTGGGGTTTTTGAGTTGAGCCCCTCTGACTCTCCAGTGTTGTCGTTATGGGGTTTTGGTCATAAATATAACATTTCATGTCGATACATTCATTCTATCGATAGTTTGTAGAGTTTTTGTGTTAAGCCTCCTCCTAATCCCCCCCCCCCCCCCCTTTTGGTCAATTTGGCGGAAAATCAATATGTGTTCATTGTTCTGGATTCACACATAAAATTTCGTGTCGATACGAAATTACACGATGTAGTTATCGTGTCCATAGACACAGAGACAATAATTGTTTTTTTTTTTCATATTTGGAATCTGGAGGTCGAAAAACATGAAATTCCGTTGAAAACTCCGCATCGAATTTTCGAAAAATTACCCAACTTCCCTATACATCGAATAGTTGTGGAAGTAATAAACCATAAAATAAAATAATAATAAAAATATATTAGAAACTTGAAGAGGACTCCCGCACACGCCAACCAGTGGAGAGGGGAGAAGGCCGAGGGACATCAGCACTGTCCAGCAGTGGAGGAAGACAAGTAGGCGGGGCATCGAGAGGACAGAGAGCCATGAGGGGATAATTCGGTCATCAACATTTCGGGATCCCACGATCTTGAGCTCAGTAAGCAAGCACACATACCACTGAGCTACCGGCGCCCTCTTATATGTGTTTGTATTCGAAGATAAATGTATAAAATTATATGACATATCCAATTAACATTTTATGGTTTAACGTAAATATATATTATTATTATTCTGATCTGGTAAGTTGCTAGTTTACTATGTACAGAGGACCTAGATTATTTTTATTACAGAAAGTGCAGTAAATCTTATTAAAAGAACCATTTATCTTCAATGGTGAGTGTCATTACGGCTCGTATACTCTGTGCTAAATGTGTTTTTTTAAATGACATTCTAACGGAAAAATAATCTTGTGTAGACTAGGTTTAGACCTCAACATAAAACACTTATCTCAAATCCTTTTTTTAATGCTCACCTCCGCAGAATCACGTTTATTTGAGTCACGTCCCTCGTAAAAACGGCCTCACAAGTGTCTCGTTTATTATTTTATTACATAGGTGTTCCTGGCAATTTTATTTCATTTATTATTATTATAGCTATCCTTTTGTTCAATTTTGAGACGAAATGTTATCGATAACTGTGGCCTTACTCTAAATTCGATTTTTTATAGTAAAAACAAAACTGTTAGTAATTAGGGAGGGATTGACCAACGATGTAATAAGAAGGAGAGATGAGGCTTGTGGTCGAAGAAAACAAACTTGTGGAATCTTTGCCAAACTTTCGGCACTGAGTGTGCCTTCTTCAGGGCCTGTATTGTCATATATGATTGCTCAAAGAAGTAGATTTAACCGATAACATACACAATTTTACGAGATACCAAGAAACCCACATCTTTATAATTCCGAAAGTATTAGAGTCCTGAGCTCCCAACTTCTTCACAGTGCGCAGATGGCTTGAGAGATGATCACACTACACTTAACTCATTTTGGCCATAGATATAAGCTTCTAACAGAATGTTTGGCAAATGCGCAAAAAACGTCGTCAGTGAATTAACTGCTATGTATTTCCCTAGCAAGAATGGGATAAAACTCAATCTTTTACTTATAGTGATTTCTGAATCCTCGTTCTAAATGTTTTGTCCATACATTCATTACATCGACAGTTATAAGGGTATTTCAATCGTCCCTGTATTTCCTTCGACCGATTTCGCAAATAATTATTAAATACAGTCCTTATGCGGTTTTGAATTTTAAAAAAAATCACATGTTGATACATTCATAATATCGGCAGTTATTGTGATGATTCCGCTGAAAATTATTAAGTGTGTCCTTATATGCTTTGAATTCATTTATGAAATTTAGTGTCAATATATTCATTACAACGCCAATTATTAGAGTTTCTTTGTTAAAAACCCCTTACCCTAGGTGATTAAACTTAGGTAGTAAGTAATCTGCATTTATATGCAAGAAATCTGCAAACTAATCACACGTTAATCAATAATAATGAATTTTAATCTCATTGATGAAAATCGATTTATCCAAGCTCCCTACACTATCTTCCAAAAAAACTTTCCAGACTACAATTTTTTTTTTTTTTTAACAGACCAATTTCACAATGAATAATTCAAGGTAATTCAGGTAGAAGTAAGTTTGATTAATAAATTTTTCCTTTGACCTATTTGAATATTCATGACCAGCTGATCTCTCTCTATATATTTAATCAATGGCTGGAGGGAGAGGGGAGGGGGTTAATTAAATAAATCTGATACCATTAAGAAGCGATCCATCTAGACAGTGCGAGGGCTGGGGGCCATCTTAGCTCACTCAAACATTAATACAATTCTCTCGGTTAATAGTTTTGTACTTTATTTTGTTATTGTTTACCTTTGTCCATGTTGATTTTTTTTTTTTTTTTTACTTCCCCAATTATGTAATCGAGAAGAAATTTGAATTTTTTGCACTCCAAAATCAATCAATCTTTTGGAGTAAAAATAGTTCTTACACAGGAGCTTCTCACACTAAATTTTGTGTTCATGTATTCATTAGATTAGTTATTAGAAATTTTATGCTAAGCACCCCTCTAATGCCCCCTTCCCTACGGCCAATTTGGCTGAAAATTGAAAGTTGTCGTCCTTATTAAGTTCTGGATACACATATAAAATTTCGTGTCTATACGTTAATTTTATCGTTAGTTATCGTGTTCACAGACAAACTGGCATTTTTACTTCCAACTATACGAAGTATATGGGAAGTTATGTAATCGGTCAAAAATTCGATGTCAAATTATCAACGGAATTTCATGTTTTCCGACCTTTATGAAAAAGAAAAAAATGTATGTCGTGTTATCATGTTCAAGAGACCCCATACTCACAATAACTCCTGATAAAATGAATTTATCGACACAAAATATTATATATGAATCCAGAACCTTCTAAAGACGACAGTTATTGTTTTTCAGCCAAATTGACCAAAGGGGAGGTGGGTATTAGGGAGGAGGTTTAACATAAAAACTCTAATATCTGCCAAAATAATGAATGTATCGACATGAAATTTCATATTTGAAGTCAAAACTCAATGAGGACATAACCTGTCAAATTTCAGCGATATCAGCTCATGGGAACTAATGCATTTATCGACACAAAATTTAGTATGAAGATTTAGGAGCCCCTATGTAAATCTATGTTGACTATTAGCGCAAACGGTCGACTGGTTTTGGAGGGGGAGCGAAAAATTACTTGATTAATTCTTTATGGGGAAGTACATTGCTGGAAAACAATAAATTCCGTTGAAAACTCCTCTTCGAGCTTCTGACCGATTACATAACTTATATTTTTCATTTTCTTTTTTTTTTCCATTAGACTGATGTGAAGGCGTGTAGTTCTGGCGAAGAATACCCCGAACAATCAATCAACATAGATAGAACCTCCACAGATCCGTCAGGACAGTACATTTAAAGATGTCAGATGACGGATGAAGAGAAGTCAGACACATTAAAAGGGTTTCGATTATGTTCTTCTGATTTTTCGGGCTCTGAAAAATTATTTTTCAAGAAGGAGAAGTGTCCGAGTTTTGCATGTGCAATGCAGAAGGAGTACGATAGAATGAATGCATATTTTATTAAAACATGCACTTTACGCCGTATAAGGGAGAGCCTACTGTACTGATGATGGGAGACCGAAAATAAGATAGTATTAAAGTTTTAACCTCATAGTTAAAGCCCGCACTTGAGTCGCAATAACTAACTGCACTTATTGTATGCACTTATTGACAAAGTGTGAGCTACTGGAGTAAAGTAGCGTTGAATTTCTTAAGAAATCAATGGAAGACAACGATTTGAGGATGATTTTGGCATTGTTTAAGAGAGTCTGGGCTGAGTGTGTTTGTGTCTGCTGAGAGGAAGGACGTGGACTAATGTGAACCGACAGCCGCAGACAATAGACTAACCTGGAGGTGCCTCCTAATGAATCAGATTCACCGGCTATTGTCTTGTACAGAATAGAAGTGCAGAAGCTGAACTATCCTATGGTGCAGCGTTATCATTTTTATTTATTATTGGAGCTGAGGTCCGTTGTGCTCTCTGACAGTGAGTTGGTAAAAGCGTTACGACACGGAAGTGGCAACGAAAGTTTCACTCTCCCCTCCCAGCCTCCGCCAACATTAGGAAGGTTTGGGAGGGGGTGGCCGGAGGGGTGGGTATGAATGAATCTTGGCGGCCTTTGTATCGATAAATTGGACTCCTCAATCATTGAATATGTCCTTCGATTTTGGTTGGAGATTTCAATTGTAATTTTGCAGAAGAGAGGGCTAAGCCATTGATTAAGTTTTTTTTTTTTGACACATTTAAACAGAATGTTTAATGATCGAAAGTTAACTACAAAGATTATCATCATAAACATGGCACAACTAAAGACGCTGTTTTTGCAGGATTCGTAGAAAAGATAGTCTCAAATATCTGTTTTTTACCTTAGTGACCATAAACCAATCATTTCATTTATAGATTTTGAAGAAAATAATGTGCATTATACTGAATGTGTCATTATACTGTGTCTAGGCCAATAACTATATATAACAATGATGAAAATATTGAGGCAAAATCTGATAGCTAAAGATGTCGATAGATTAAGTTGATGAATAATAATTATTGTTACTTGGAAAATACTTGTGATGAAATGATTCTATGTACGTGATTCCATGACAAATTGTATATTATACGATAGAATTGTATATTATACTATTTTAATATTATAATAATATGTAAATAAAATGTTGTTACAACTACTCTACAATATTATATTCCTGGATACTCTCCTAAGATCGACCACTTTCAACATAATACTCCTTAAGAGCATGCATTCGTCAATTCGATTACTTTTCCCTAATAAATTTACCTGGAAAATTTGATAATTTCAATTTAAAATTAATTTCAACCCAGTCCCGCGACGCACACTGGTTTTCTTTATATATTTTTATATAACCTTTCGAGTGCTAATGCGGGTAGATTCGGCAAAGGTAGTGTCATGGTTCGCACACGAGAAGGACAATGAAATGCTGCTAAACTGTAACTACTTCATTATGGCTTTCAATCATCTGGGTTGTGCTTCATACTCTATTCGCAGCACTTTCTGAAGTCGGTCCCCACATCTTGGTTCAGGGGGTTCCTTGTCTGAAGACGCTGACGGGTCATATCACCCTTAGAGGGCCTATGACTGAAATCACATCAATTTCCTGGTCTTGATATGTACTTGTCATAATCTCAATAATAATTATTTAAATTATCGTTTGTTCAAAAATTGGTAAAAATGTATCAGAAATGTTCAACTTCTTTTTACAAAAAAACTAGATAAATTTCGCACTATTTAGGAAAATATTTTCAATGAGAATCTATTTTTATTTATATATTATTAAATATATATTCCCAGTCAAGTAAGGATCTAGATATAGCTATCATAATATATATATATATATATATATATAATTATTTATTTTATACAATACTTTTCTTTTCTAGGTCCAGATGGACCTGAGAAGGTTGGGCAGCCTTTGGATACGTATATTTTGTAAATTTATTTACGTTAAATAAAAAAAATGATTGAAACAAATTGATTGACTAATGCTTTATCCTTATTGGTTTCCTTAACAAGAATAAAATCATATTCCTTAAATAACATTGTTTCAAAACAATTTTTGAAGTAAAATATTTATTGATTATAACATTTCAAAAGAAATTGAAGAAAAACAGCTTGTATTATATGAAATATTATATAGGTATACAAAACTATATACATACTATATATATGTGATAGGTCCACTATAACAAATATCATTATTTGTATTAAAAAGAAATTAGATAAGTAATAATTGAAAGAAAAATCGTCAAGGGATGTTAGTGCTAGTGACTTACGCGTCTCTATTCTGTCTAGTGTGTGTTAGAGTCTGGGAACAAGATAAGTCCCCCCCTAATCACCCCCTTCTCTTGGCCGATTTGGCTGAAAATGAATAGGTGTCGTCCTTGGAGGGTTCTCGTTACACATATAAAATTTCGTGTCGATAAATTCATTCTATCGGGAGTTATCGCACAGACATTTTTTTATAGGTCGGAAACATGAAATTCTGTTGAGTACTCCGCATCGAATTTTTGACCGATTACGTAACTATAGCTGGTTAAGTAAAAGTGATATATTTTTGGTAGCGATATATTGTATAATTTATTTATTTTTTTCCGATACATTTTTAGATGTGCGTTTAAAAAAAATCCCTGTGAAGGGATATCAAGATGAAAGATTCCATTTGGTGTGGTTAGAAGAAGAGAGAGAATCTGACGGTGAGTGATTGGCACATGTTCTCCAGTGAGGAGACGGAACAGACAGACAGATACCAACAAAGAGAGGAAGACATCTCAGTGGGACTTGTTTCTGACCAGGTCCCTGCAGATAGGGAACCTGTCCAACCACACTTCTCTCTGTACAACAATGGTCTCTTTGTTCTTGAGGAAGCATTTTACAGACATCCAGTAACAGTTAGTGACTCGACTGGGGTCTGATTGGAGTCAAATTGGCTCTACTGGAGTACATTAGTTCAAGAATAGTTCATACTTACTACTTCCCCAGGTACACGTAGTATAAGGGAAGTTATTGAATCGGTCAGAAATTCGATGTTGAATTTTCAGCAAAATTTCATGTTTTCCAACCTGATTCTAAATTTTTTTTTTTTTTTTTTTTTTTAATTTTTTATTTACAACTACATATATACAATATATAATAAGTAAATGTGATACATAATAAATAAATGTCTTGGAATTTGAAGGAGAAATCATTCAATAATGACACTCCATTGTCTTGTTAATACGGATAAGAGAAATTAAAATATACATAAAAAAAATAAAAAATAAATAGTTAAATGATAAAGAAACATGAAACGTTTGTAGATGATTAGTGACTTCAGTGTGACTTCAATCCACTAGTAGGTCTCGAGGCCATTGCCGCCTCAGTCTCCGAACATGAACATTAGGATGGGTTCTTGTGGCAAGTCTGCGGACTAAAGGATTAGGGTGAAAGGAAAGGGTAGACTGGAATTTTCTGTAGCGGGATTTAATTACATCCCTCACAAAGGGAATCTGCAGATCATTGTGAAGGATGGCATTTGAGACGTAGAATGGAGCGTTTGTGATTTTACGAAGGATACGGGATTGTAAGGTTTGGATTCTATAAGAATTCGAAGGTTTAGTTGAGCCCCAGAGCTCAGCTCCATACGTCCATATTGGCTTCAGTAATTGGTTGTAAATGAGTCTTTTATTACTTAATGTAAGTTTCGATCTGTTGTCTAAAAGTCGTAATAAGAGTTTGTATCGTCGATTAAGTTCTTGTCTTTTAAGTCTAGTATGAGGATTCCACGTCAGGCGTCTGTCAATAAATAACCCAAGATAGCGGACCCGATTCGCAACGGGAAGGGGTGTGTTATAAAGAGCGACAGGGGGACAGGTTGCACGTCGCAAGGTGAAGGTGATGTGTGTACATTTCTTATCATTGACCTTGATCCTCCACCTGCGGAACCATGTCTCAAGGGATGAAAGATGTTCCTGAAGGGAATCGGAAGCTTTTTGTGGATCACTGTCTGAGGAAAGGATGGCGGTGTCATCCGCAAAAGTGCATAGCAAGGATTCTAAATTTGAAAAATTTTCGTACAAAATTTTGTGTCGATACATTCATTACATCGACAGTTTATTGGGATTTTTGAATTGAGCCCCCTCCCCTTCAAATATGAAATTTGATATCGATATATTCATTACATCGGCAGTTATTTATTCACTTATAACTGATTAATATATATATTTATTTTGTTTTTTTATTTATTGTTATACAGTAGAATCCCGATATTTCGTATGGTCAAGGGACTGAAGGTTTGGTACCAATTATCGGGAGTACAAAATAAAAAAAATTAAAAACGCATTAATGCAAATATGTATGTATTAAGAAGAATGTACAATGTGGTAAGAATAAAAACTATGCAATAAACACTGCTTTATACTAAACTATACAATAAACAATACATGCAATAAAAAATATGTACATATGTTCTAGATTAAATAAACACCAATCAAACATTTGTTGGAAAAAATGTTAGAAAAGATCAATAAAATTGCTAAAACTTTCCCTCTCTCCACTCCTCTCCTCATTTCCTTTCAGTGAAAAGAGTACGAATTACATGAGATTTCATAGAAAACTTGTCTTTCTCACTCGCTCTCCACTTTGGTTCTGTAGGAATTACGTGATTACCTATAAAACATTTATCTCGCACTCATTCTGCTCTCTCGTCTCTCACTGTCCTCTCTCCCCCTCTTGAAAACAGTACGAATTAACGAGGTTTTTAAGCTGGAAATACGAATTATAAGACGTTTTAAGTGACCTCGAGCATAAAAATAATACGAATTACCGAGGGGTCCCAAATGCATTGTTTTTATACCACTTATCGGGATTTTCTCTGGGGACCGGCTAATTTGTACGAATTAGCCGGAAATACGAATAATCGGGATACGAAATATCGGGATTCCACTGTAGTTACATTGTTTTCTTTTTCTTTTCTATATCTCGCACATTGGGACCTGATGAAGGGACGTAAGAACGTTCCGAAACATCGTTGTGATAAAGACACTTCCGAAGAGTTTAAAAAAATAGCTATCTTAATTTTTATTAAATTGAAAAATGTATTTATTTATTATAAATGTATCTATGTATTAATTTTTTTTTGTACTCATATATTTTTAAGTATTTATTTATTCAGTTTTTATTAATTTCATTTTACTTTTTTTAATAGTTTTGTTATTACTAATCATACGTGTTATTTTCCATGTTATTTACATGTTATTTTCCTCGCCACAATTCCTGCACAGAGGGCTTCTAGCGATGCCCATGTTGTGTAGGTGTTTGTTCATATGACAGTGTCCTGTGATCAGCTCTTAGATCCATTCTGCTCATATTCAGGAGCTCTCGGCTTCTTTTCTCATCTCAACTCTACTCTATTTTGGTCAGGGACTCCAGTGCATTCCAGTACGATTTTGTAGTTTATGATGACAGCTCCCAATGTGAAATTTTGTTGAAAACTCAAAATCGAATTTTTGACCGATTGCATAACTTTTGTAGTAATATTTGTTCATTTATTGACGTAGGAAGCTAGGTATAAGGGTAGTGTTTCCACATATTGACATTTGAGAGAGACTAGAAGATTATAGGACACCTTATCAGAACTCCTCCAGACAGAAGACATTCCTTATCAAGTCCCGTTGTCTTTTCAAGGGTGTCGTCTCTTTTATTGCCAACATTCCCCCGTAGAAGGAGTTTCACCCCTTTATATGCTCTTGAGGAGCCCAATAACAATCAGACTAGTTCTGTTACCTGACTACCTGTACTCAAGATCTATGTTCGATGAGCCAAGTTCATTTCTGCAAAACTTCCAGGAAACATTAGTCTCTAACGTTCATTATAAGCAAGGCCATGCAACGAGTATTTTTTGAATAAGTTAATGATTTTTATTTTCCAAATAAATATTTGAGCAAGGAAGTTAATAATATATGTAACTACAACAATATTTTATTTTCAAACATTATATTATGAACTATTAAACATAATTACTACTTACTTATATAAAAATGACAGGTAATAAAATTTACTTTATATAATAAACATTGATATAGGTAGCTAAATATTTTTTAAGAACACAACTATTTTTAGTTTGGTAAATTAGTTCTTAAGGAACATAAGTCAATTTTTTTTTCAAATAAAACTATAAAAATATATCACAAATAGTAATTTATTAAATAAAAGTAAATTGTAATCAAAGCAATGGCTCTTCTGGCCTCAATGGAAGCAAAATTTTCTACAGCACGTTTTGTGTCAATCTCTCTACAAAAGCAAGGTACCTTTTGATTACCCAAATTTCCCTTTTTTTCCCATCCCTTCAAATGAATTTATCTTGCTTTTCACCTTGATGAAATTTTGTGTCATTACAACGGCAGTTATTAAAGTTTGAGAAACTAAAATTTTCTTCAGATGATATAATAAATACATTCGCCAATTTAACAACTAGGATATTTTTTTATAGTTAAATTTTTAATATATATTGTTGTTTTTGTTATTTTAAAATATATTTCGTTTATGCGAGTGTTTTTGTTTATTTTCCGAAAAAGGACCCCCCAAGAAATTTTGATACAGAGCCACTCAGCCACCCACTGACTGAAGATATATCCGATGACTGATTTCAAAAATGAAAAACTTATCTCCTGTCTGTATTTGAACATGATAACTCCATAGCTATTGATAATTAACCAAATCGGTCGATTGTTTGTACAAAAAGAGAAAATTATTTGATTAATTCGTGCTGAGGAAGTACATTGGAAGTGATTCACCAACGACTCAGTGACCTCCAGATCAGAGGCGGATTTAGATTTTTACTTGAGTTATATTGAAGGGGCCGTCCTAGATTAATGGTTTGTCAATGATTAAACTAGAATTTAATCAAGAAATGCTGAGACTAACACAGTGGAAGAGAACATTGAAAATAAATTGCAGTGTCTAAAATAATATATTTGATGCACCAATTAAATCAGAAATAAATAGAATGACCTCATGGCAAACACATTTGAAGAACCACTACACAAGATTTGGAAAAATATTAAAAGAACCTTAAAATCCAGTATTGAGTCCTCCAGAATCAAAACTCACAATATCCAGAATTAACAAAATTGAGATTCTATATTTGGTTTACCTGGTGTGATGTATAAAAATAATAAACACATTAAATTATTTATAATAATTTAAAAAAAATAATTATACCTCTTTATTTTTCTGTAAAAAGAAACTGAATAGTAAATAAATAATAAGAAACCATTTCTTTTAAAACAAATTAGTAAAAAAACAAAACACGGCCACCAGCTGTTTTTTAAGTGTGTGGAGTTTAGTGTCGAGGCCTAGCAATGGCGACGGTCTGAGTGAAGATGTAGAGTGGTGTTTAGACTTAAATTGTGATGAACTAAATAGAAGTGAATTGACGGTGAAATTGATCCGAAAAGAAGGTACTTTTATTTGTTTATATGTACAGGATATATGCCCAGAAATATTTAACTTAAATTTTAAAAAATGGCCAAAATATAAAACAAAACAAGATTGAATTAGTTTTAAGAATTTAGTTTTAAGATTTTTCTTTTGATTTTTGTTTGTTTCAATGTTTAGTTTTTAATTTTAATAATGTAGATTTAAGAAAATAAACCCAATATTTGTTCTAGAAACTTCTATTCTATTCATTTTCCCTGTTGGCCCAGTAAGATTATTTAAAAACCTTTGGATTAGATTTAATATTTTTGTAAAATTTAGAAGATAAGATGGGCATCTCTTTAGAAATCCCGATGAAAAGTTGTTTAATTGATTTTTTTTTAAATACATGCACTTTCTTCAAAATTTCACGTCTTGAACTATTGATATTTTTTAGGGCCCTTTTCGGAAATTACTGTAGAAATCAAAATTAAATAGAAAACCAGTTATAAAATTTCTACATGAATTGTGGTAATTTATTGTTTATTTAATTATTCTTTTTTTGTTTTAATTATTATTTGTATTTTTATTTATTTATCAGTATTATTATTATTAGTTTTATTATTTCAATTATTATTTAGACAATTTACATATTATCACAATATATGAGGTTAGGTTAGGTTTTATGGCTCATGCCCGGGCTTTAACAACGAGGTCATATCACCTCCTACCAGAGCGCTCTTTCGTCACTCTGGTGGACATGAGCCCGACTCTACTATGGGAGTCCTAAATTTTGCCTACCCTAAATATTTATTCACCTAGGGTAGGGGTCTTTAACGAGTACCTGACATCGTACAGGATCGGGACCATCGCTTAACGTCCCATCCGAAGGACGGCGTGCTTAAGTATACAATACAATGTATGAGATGAGATTCTATATTCGGTTACCTGGAGACCGAAAAAGTAATTTCATGTTTTCATCCATAACTGTCCAAATCAAATTTCACGTACTGACGTACCACAATCATTACTCATACAAACTGCTGGAAGACTGAGATGCCGTCAATATCAGAACTCGGATGAAGTCTTACATGTCTTAGCAGTCGGCAATTCTCATCGATGAAGCCATTTCACATAGAATTAGATGGAGGGTCTCACACCATGGCAATGTAACATCTCTTGTAGGAAATGTAAGCAACTGAAGTTGCTAGCAAGTCGACGTGGCGGTTAAAAAGTCTAAAAGTGTTTAAAAAGAACAACTTTTTATCTACGAATTTATCAATCAAGTTTTCACTCTCTCACCTAAACCTATCGACTGTTTGGGAATATTTTAAAAGCTACTAATATTTCATGTTTATTTAATACAACTAGAGTCCTATAGAAGAAATCTAACATACAGTACCTCAGGAATTGGTAGGAATAACAGCAAAAATATTGAATAACATTGAATGTTCAAACAAGAATAGTGTCTTTTAAAAATGTACATTAGAACGGCCTTTCTTCTTATGTTTCTCTGACCCCACTGCACGCACTATACCCCATACATAGTCTCCCATCATAGGACAGTCCCAACGTCCCTGATATCTTCTTTCCATGCAATGAATGTCTTGGTGAAAGCGTTCACCGTGTTCCTCGCTTACAGCACCTAAATTTGGCTTTAAGAAATCAATATGAGAAAACAAGTAATGCATTTTCACAGACATTCTACATCCAAATACATGGTAACTCTGTATGAAATTTTCTATCAGTTGCTTGTAATTCTCACTTCTGTTGTTGCCCAAAAACTGTTACACTACCATTCTAAATGCATCCCAAGCATTTCGTTCATCAAGAGTCTTTGCATCTACAAGTTCTTTTGACTTTAACATCACATCCGAGGTCCGGTGTTTATTTTTGCTTCACTTATGTTGGGGAACATTTGCCTGATGAGGTTCAGAGCCTCACTGTTGCAATCTAACGTTTTATGAATTGTTTAACAACTCCAAGTTTAATATGGAGTGGTGGTAACAGATTAATTATAATTAATAGGTTAGGTTTTATGACTCAAGCCCGGGCTTTAACTACGAGGTCATATCGCCTACTACCAGAGCACTCTTTCGTCACTCTGGTGGACATGAGCCCGACTCTACTGTGGGAGTCCTAAATTTTGCCTACCCTAAATTTGTATTCACCTAGGGTAGGGGTCTTTAACGAGTACCTGACATCGTACAGGCTCGGGACCATCGCTTAACGTCCCATCCGAAGGATGGCATGCTCAAGTTTATTTTACCTCCCAGATAAAATAAACTAAGGGCCTCGGTCGGGTTTCGAACCCACGATCTTGAGCTCAGAAGGCAAGCACGCATACCACTGAGCTACCAGCGCCCTCTTTATAAATAATATGTGTCATCCTTATGGGGTTTTGGTTACACATACAAAATGTCGTGCCCATAATATATAATGCCCATGAGAAAACAGTATATCATGAGGACTGGATCTCACAATATTCGGAAAGACCTTTGACTGCCTTCTAACCTCAAAGGAGGAATCGATAAAAAAAAATCTGTTGGAACTTAATAAGTCCTTTTAGTGGAGGGAGTGCTAATGAAATTTTCCACCCTGAGATACCGCCCCTCAAATTTCTTCCTGACAGGACCGTGTCAGAGGGTTCAAAATAATGGACTAAACTTCCTGACGAAAGACGGTCTGAGAACCCAATTTTCACATAAGATCAAAAGAACGAGCATTCACGAAAACAAAATATATATCATAAAAATAGAGGGCGCCGGTAGCTCAGTGACCTAACCTATATGTTTTAGCTCTCCATCCAACACCAATCGATCTTTTTAATCAATAATTTACCACTCCATGTTTTTGTACATTCATTACATCTACAATTATAAGATTTTTGTTATCTTATTCTCTTATTCTCCCCTTTATATTGATCAATTTGGCTGAAAGTCGTTAGGTGTCAATAATAATATGAAGAGGTTGTCAAATAAGATGTAGTGTGACCTCTCACATGTTTTTTCTTAACAAGTTCAAGTCCGTTAGCCGGCTTACGTGGTTTCCCTCATCATCAGGCAGTCTACAAAAGAAACTATCCTTAAGCAACAAAAACAAAAAACAAAAAAACATATTCTATTGGTAACAATCATAAAATATAAAGGCAACAAAAATTAAATTATAAAAAGTAACAAGTTGAGTTTGAAATAACCATACCTGATAAATATAAGTTTTGTAGACTGCCTGATGATCAGGGCAATCTCGAAAGCCGGCTAGCTAATACAAATAAAAAATCTATATCTTATTTAACAACTCGGTAGGTGTCGTTTTAATTGAATTTGGGATTCACACATAAAATGTTGTATCGATACATTCATTCTACCAGGAGTTATCGATCCCAGTTATATTAAGTGTAGGGAAAGTTACGTTATGTAACCGGCCAAAAATTCGATTGTCAGTTTTCATAGGAATTTCATATTTTTTTGAACTCCTAATTTCAAAAATGAAAAAAAAAAAAACTGTCTTTGTGTGTCTGTGAACACTCCTGATAAAATTAATGTATCAATACAATGTGTGTACGTTTATCCAGAATCCCATAAGGATGAACCTATTGATTTTCAGCCAAATTGTCTCAAAAGTATGGAAGATGCAATCATTCTCTGGAGAATAATCGTGTACACAAACACACACATAAGAAATTTCTTTGAAAACTCCACATAAAATTTTCGGGGAATAAAACATGTAAAATTGGATGATTGTCATTGGGTGCTATTTGACATAAGCTTTAATTGTTCACATAGTCCTATGATACGACTTGACATAAACTTCTGTAGTTGACAAAGTCCTCTGATAGTTTTTGTCTGAAACTGGCAGAGTTCCTGCACTACTAATAGTGTCTTGATGAAGATGAAAAATCGATTTAGAACCGTGTCCCTTCGTCTGTCTCTCTCCCCAAAACCAGATTTTCAAATAGCCATTATGCAAAGTAGGTCTCAATATTGGCCCATGGCTGTCTCATCTACTGGTACATCCATCACTCAATCGTATAATGGCAATTTCACTTATTTCGTTATTATTTTTGATAAATCTTCAAATATGCAAGCTAATTAAATTCAAACCCTGTACACATTAACTACGAGATCATATCGTCTACTACCAGAGCCCTCTTTCGTCACTCTAGTGGACATGACACAGACTCGAGACCATCACTTAACGTCCCACCCCTAAGATGACGCTCATCTCAAACCTGAGGGTCTTGGCTGGGATTCGAAGCTGCGATCTAGAGTAGGTTAGCACGCTTTATTTGTAAGTCTAATTCCTTCATAAACCAATTATTTTTATTTTAGTAATATATTTTCCTCGAGAACTGAAACTTTAAGGTGTCTGAGGGACCTTCTTCATAACATTTTTTGAAGATACAGACAACACTGCTCGATATCTAGGACTTCATTTAGACATACGTTTAACTTGGACTACTCACATCAAACTGAAACGCACAGACCTCAAAAGAAGATTGGATGTCTGAAATCAATCATCGACATTATCGCTTGAAAACAAACTTCAAATACACAACACTATACTAAAACCCATCTGGACTTACGGCATCGAGATATGGGGATCAGCCAAAACATCAAACATACAACGTCTTCAGTCAATACAATCCATTATACTACGCCACATTGTTGATGCGCCATTTTACGTTTCCAACCTCACATTACATAATGACCTCAACATCCTATTTGTACCCTCTGTTACAAGGAACACAAACACCCTCCCCACTAATCCACCACGACGCTTCAAGCGCATATGACAGAGGGACCTGCTCCAGGACTAGCCTGGACTCCTCTTCGGCCATGTACCTCAACAGTACAGCCACGCACTTGACACTGCTCTAGTTATCGCAATTGCTAATGGCAAATGTTATGCCTTTGTAAATATGCAAATAAATAAATAAAATTTTTAATTTAAATACTTTACGCCAAGTAAAATGGAAATAATAATTTGACTTTATTTTTTTTTTTTTTGGCTTTATGTACGATGCATACTAGCCATGTCACTGTCTTATCTAAATAGTTATTTATGATATCCTTGGCCCAGGGAAGGAGTTCCATCTACGGAATAAAACTCACTCCCGGACGGGATTCGAACCCGCAAACCACGGAAAGACCATGCGACCAAAGCGCTACGCTAGTTATCAAGTTCAATTATAATTTCAAAATTATTTATAAATAATAATTTTGTCGTGTACACCTTGAGCACGACATCCTTCGGATGGGACGTTCCAAGTCAGTCCAGCTCCCGCTGTGTACACAGGTATGTTGGTGCGCTCTGCCTTACTATTTTCTTTAGACTCTACTTCCTCAGTCCAGTGTTCAGTTATTTATTTATTTATTTTTTGTCGTATACTTCTAATCCTTTCTTGAACCTATCATCTTATTATTTATTACTTCAATCTACATCCTCTTCATTTCTTTCATCGCCTATCTGATATCATTTAACTTTTTTTTCTTTCTAATCATCATCAGTGTCACTCATTAATATTTAAAATTTTTACAGTAATTATTTTAATTTTCTCTTAAATTTTTTCCCTATCTAATTTTTTTTTTTTTTTATTAATTTTTATTTTATTATTATTATTTTATAATCAACCATCATAGTACTATGCTCGGTCGATTTATATTTATATTATCAATTTTATTTATTTCTTAATTGTATAGATTTGCTTTTTTCTTTTTTACTTATTCTCTTTTATTTTTTTTCATAATATTGAAGTTGTTAACAACATCTATTTTTTAGTTGTATAGTTTTTCTCCAATGTAGCACTAATTTTATTTACCTATCTTTTTATTTCTTTGTTCTGATACTATATTTCATTGTTTCACTTTCTTTACTCTGTATGTATTTATTCTTAGAGGGCCTCGGTCCCAGAATATTTTCATTTCATTTCCAAGAGAAGGTTCCGGGCCTGTATGATGTCAGGTACTTGCCAAAAACGCCTACTCTAGATGAATAAAGGTAGGCAAAATTTCGGACTCCCTTAGTAGAGTTGGGCTCATGTCCACCAGAGCGATGAAAGAGCCCTCTGGTAGTAGGCGATATGACCTTTTAGTCATATAAATTACCGATGATTACATTACTCATTAGAATGTATCAAAACCAATTTTGTATATAAATTCAAATAAGAACAACACTTGTTGATTTTGGGTGAAATCTGCCGACACGGAGGATACAGAAATTCCTAAAACAATTATTGATTTTAATCCAAATTCAGAGAGAGACCGAAAATTTACTTGATTTTTTAACTACTCTTATAAAACTTAAGATACTTTTCAGCTCAACAAGAATATAAAAGGTTTTATTTAAAAAAAATCCAAATTAATTCATTCGTGTCGGATAAAAGAACAAGACGAAATAAAAAAAAAATGGGATAATAGTAATCCTTTTGCAGGTTGTCTGGTAGCTTGGAGGATTGATTTGACTTTAAACCCGGTCGAGGTTGGAGGGGGAAGGATCCTGAAGAGACAGGACATCTTAAAGAAAAGATCTGGGAGAAATAAGAAGAAAAAAAAAAAAAAAGATTCCACCTCTCGAAGAATGATAGAACCAACTCAAAGTTGTGATTTAAACTCAAGACTCCTGGTTATCTGAGGACTTTAAACAAGAACCACACCCGGTTTAATTCCCCTCAAGAAATCCAACATTGACATTCTGGTGAGTTCTTTTAAAAAGTTTGTCAGAATTTATTTGAATATATTTGTGGTTTTGTGAAAAATGTGCACTGGAAGTGTAAATTATAATATACTAACAGAGGGCGCCGGTAGCTCAGTGGTATGCGTGCTTGACTTCTGAGCTAAAGAACGTGGGTTCGTAGCCCGACCGAGGCCCTTAGTTTATTTTATCTGGGAGGTAAAATAAACTTAAGCACGCCGTCCTTCGGATGGGACGTTAAGCGATGGTCCCGAGCCTGTACGATGTCAGGTACTCGTTAAAGACCCCTACCCTAGGTGAATACAAATTTAGGGTGGGCAAAATTTAGGACTCCCACAGTAGAGTCGGGCTCATGTCCACCAGAGTGACGAAAGAGCGCTCTGGTAGTAGGCGATATGACCTCGTAGTTAAAGCCCGGGCATGAGTCATAAAACCTAACCTAACCTAATATACTAACTACACCCGCGCATGCGTTGCAATGGCTATTTTTGTAATTAATCTTTGTTTTTGTTTAAGTTTATTCATAAAAAATTTAAAGTGAAGTTATGAGACGTTTAGTGTAGACAAAAATCTGACAGTTTTATAAACAATGAATTGTCAATTCGATAACAATCATATTATTTTCGTTTCGGAAAAGACAATTATACAGGGTGTAACAAGTCGAGAGGGCGATACTTAGGGATCTTATAGTAAACTTAATTCTGAACAAAAAAGTTCCTATAAACATAGGTCCGCAAATGCTTTGTTTAAAAGTTAGAATCAAAAGACGCTAATACAACACTAATCACTTGAAAGTACAGAATAACTACAATAATTGTTTAAAATGTCTTCCCTGTTGTTTTACACATAATTGACAGCTCCGGGCAACTGAATTTATGGCTGTTGGTACCTCTTGTTCCTGTCCTCTCATTTCGTCACAAGCGCTCTGAATCCGTTCAACCAGTTCTTCCCTAGTGTTTACAGATTTTTATGCAAAACTGATTCACAATAAATGAGATTAGTTGCATTGAAGTAGACCCCAACATTCATAAACATGAATGGTATTGAACTTTGAACCCTATTCAGACCCTAAACCCTTATACCAATTGCAGGTGTTTCTTTCTTTGCCCTGCAGTTTTTTGATTATAACTTTTAAACAAAGCATTTGCGGATCTATGTTTATAGGAACTTTTTTGTTCAGAATTAAGTGTACTATAAGATCCCTAAGTATCGCCCTCTCGACTTGTTACACCCTGTATATATAGATGAAAAGTTATTACCTGTAAAATGTAAATTTTCAAAAACAAACATAAAAAAAATTCCAAAACAAAAAAATATGTAAATGTATTTTTTATACTTGATACATACACGACTTTCTTAATATTCACATGGTAAGGTTAAAGCAATTCGTGTAATAATTTTAGTTCCATGAGAGAATGCACAAAATGCGGGGATGGGTACGGGAGTAAGAAGGTAAGGGTAGGGTAAAAAGAAATCTCGAACATTTTCAGTGCTCCAGATAATTCAATACAAAACAATTTACTACAATTCGTGCCAGTGTTGCCAACTTGGTGAAATTCTCACCAGATCTGGTGAATTTATTTATGATCTAGTGAAGAAAATTTTGATTTAGTGAAATTTTTAAATCTAGTGAAATTTCTGGTGAATTTTTCACAAGAAAGATTTATTTAATTTTATAATTATTTCTGTTGAATATTCGGATTTACTGTCCGCGGCAAGCCACTGAGCGTGCTACATTCCTATAAAGATGCCATATCACAAAATCCATTTTTTGAACTCTCCACCTTTGCAATTGAAATGTTGTGCATTCCACATTCTAATGCTGAGGTGGAGAGATTGTTGAGCCAAATGAATCTGGTAAACACCCAAATTAGAAATGGGCTGCAACTCGATGTTGACATCCATTCTCATAACTAAATCTGCATTGAAAAGAAATGATGTATGCTGTCATTCTTATGAAATACCTGACGAAATGATAAAAAAAATTAAATCGGCCGACGCATACAGATCAAATGAGGAAGAAATATTACAAGACGAAGATATTCCAGATTCTGTCTACAATTGTATATAGTAAAGTTAATTTTAGTTTATGTACAATAATGTTATTATTATTATTTTAATTATATATTAATATGATACCTCATATATATATATTTTTTAATTCCTATTTACGTTCTCCTTTTTATACTTATCTCAAAATTATAGGAACAAGTGGGTACGCATATTAGAAATTGGCTAAAAAACTGAATCGTGTTTTTTATAACGCTTGTTAAAAAATCTGGTGATTTTCTGGTGATTTTTTATACACCATCTGGTGACATCCCATATCACAGTGTTGGCAACACTGATTCGTGCAATGATTTTCGTTACTTAACTATGTTTTAAACCTTCTCAGTGACTCGACGAACATAATTGCTCAACATAAGAATAAAATCGCATCAAAGTTTAGGAGTCATATTAATAGATATCTCACTCAGTAGGTTATTTCATGTATTTATTGTTAATCTAGAATGAAGGATCCAATTCTATTTTGGAATTCTCCTTGCCGAGGTAATGAGTAACTTGAAGATTAGGAAAAAAGAGAAAGAAAGTAATTTATTTGGGCCGGCATTCAAGTGCCTTTCACAAAAATGACAAAATACAGAAAAAAAAAAAAAAAAACATTAATAGTGATAAATAAAACTAAAATCTAAGTTAAAATGTGCTGTGGGAGTCTGGGTGGCAGTCGGCGATGTGCAGTGGGCTGTCCAATATTGAAGTGGACAGCTCCAGGGCTGAGGGGCAGGTTCTGGAGGAACGTCTCAGTCAGAGATCGCAGGACGGTGTCCATGGGAGCTATGTCCAGTTCTTTATGAATTATACTGCCTCTCACGAACCACGGTACGTTGAGACCTATGCGGAGGGTTTTGTTTTGGGATGATTGTAATTTTCGTTTTACTGTTTTGCTTGCACTGTACCATATTGGGCAAGCATATGTTAGTAGTGGACGTAATAGTGATGTGTACAAGATTTTGATGCAATTTGGGCGGAGTGGAGTGTTGCGGTTAATGAGTGGATAAAGTTGTGAGAGTCTTTGATATGCTTGTGTTAGTTTTGTTGAGATGTGGGTGTGCCATGTAAGTCTTGTGTCCATGTGTAAACCGAGATATTTTAATGTTTGTTGTGAAGTATTCCAGGGAATATCAGTATTGTCAATTTGGATGTTGTTGGTTTGGCGTATTCGGCGGAGAGAAAAAATTTTGGCTGATGATTTCAAAGGATTTAATTTTAACTTCCAGTTAGAAAACCAAGTTGAGATGATTTAGGAAAAAAAAAATGTAGTATTTTCCCACACAAGATATATATATTTAGGATGAGCGCTTTTGGTTCTTACACATTACTCAGACCCTTTAAAAAGCATATACAATAATAATAGTAATAATAATAATTTTTATTTCCGTTAAACTGGTAATAGAATATGTCATAAGAATATTTACATTAAGATAGTTTATAAATTAGATACATGAACAGATATTAATACATGGATTACAATTAACAATAATATTAAAAAGTAAAAAGAGATGAATAAATAAATATTTGAAAAAAATAATATTACTAAAATACTAATTTTATACAGTAGATAAAGTATATAATATTTCCGGAAGTGTCTATTTCTTGACGACATTTCGGAACGTGTTCTCCTCCCATCCTCCGGTCACAATGTGCGAAATATAAAGAAAAGAAAGAACACAAATCACAGTAACAATAAAAATATATATACATATATAAATAAATGAAATAAATAAATAAAATCCTAATAAAAATCCATAAAAGATAAAAACAAGAAAAATGAATTAGTATATAAATAATAAAAAATAATGATTAAAATGTGGATTCGACCGATCTTAAAGGAGGATATCTATGAAGGAACTATGCCAAAAAAAATAAAAATGAAAGCTATGTATCAAATATTATTTTAAATATAAAACATAATTTTGACGTGAAAACGTCTATTGCTCGTTAAGCACCCTTGCTAGTATTTGCCAGACGCTAGTACGTACTTACGAACGCTGGGTTTCACTAAATCACAACTTTTTTTTTTTCACTTTGAATACAAAAGGCAAAAAGTGAGAGGGGCTTAAAACAAAAGGCTTGACAAGCTCAAAGCTTGACCTACAGTCAGATAAATTAGACCATTAGGACAGACTAAGGAGGCCCCCCCTCAGGCCAGCCCAACTAGAGAGAGGAAGTGGCTTTATACATCAGACAAGGAGTGGAACTGACATGGAGGAGGGTAGGTTTGTAGGGCAGACGTGGAATATAGCAGATATAGGGTAGAGCAGAGGTGGAATATAGCAGATATAGGGTAGAGCAGAGGTGGAATATATCAGATATAGGGTAGAGCAGAGGTGGAATATAGCAGATATAGGGTAGAGCAGAGGTGGAATATAGCAGATATAGGGTAGAGCAGAGGTGGAATATAGCAGATATAGGGTAGAGCAGAGGTGGAATATAGCAGATATAGGGTAGAGCAGAGGTGGAATATAGCAGATATAGGGTAGAGCAGAGGTGGAATATAGCAGATATAGGGTAGAGCAGAGGTGGAATATAGTACATATAGGGGAGAGCAGAGGTGGAATATAGCACATATAGGGTAGAGCAGCCGTGGAATATAGCAGATATAGGGTACACCAGACGTGGAAAATAGCACATATAGTGTAGAGCAGACGTAGAGTAGCATTAACGGGATAGAGCAATCATGGAATAGTATCAATGGGATATAGCAGATATTGAATAGTATCAGTTGGATGGTGCAGAGATGGAATAGCATTAACGGGATAAGGCAGATATAAAACAGAATCATAACGTAAAGCAGATATAGAATAGCATCAGTTGGATAGGGCAGAGAAGGAATAGCATGGATCTGATAGAGCAGATATAAAATAGAACAATCTGATAAAGCAGATATGGAATAGCATTAATCTGATAGAGCAAATATAAAATAGCATTAATTAGATGCAGCAGATATGGAATAGCATTAATCTGATAGAGCAGATATAAAATAGCATTAATTAGATGCAGCAGATATAGTATAGCAACAATCAAACAGTTCAACTATTACATAACAAGAGGTGAACTAACTGCATGGTTGGATTAATAAATTCGTCTCACTGTTTATTGAGAACAGGGGAATGACAATACCTGGGCTTAAGATACTTATGTTTCTGTTTTCATTCATACCTATCGGTGGGAACTGTCGTCATTAGCTGCTGTACTGTGGGCGAGCGCTTTCGATGTGAAGACATCATCTTCGAGCCACTGTTAATGGTGTACAACACGAAAGCGCTCGTCCACAGTACTTGCCCAGCAGCCGGTGACAACAGTTTCCACCAAAAGGTATGACAACAGTAATATATTTACTGGCGGAACTAACTCCTTACATTATATACCATACTAGTGTTTTTTTTCGTATTTTCAGTCCTATCTTTATATTTTTCCATGAGGAGCATCCTTCCTCTCACACGACACTCAGACTATTATCTTCTTACAGGAGGTTTGCTGGTTGTAAATATAATACTTCCGTGAGACATCAATAAATTTATTGTAAAGTGCTAACGACAAGACTGGGCCTTCAACCTACTTAAGACTGGGTTTTATGATAAACGTACATAATTTACATGATACTGCCAAGAACAATACATCTTGAGAGAACCTTTTCTTATTATCCAATATTCATAAAAGTAGTCTCTCACAACTGATTAACAAGATCATAACCTTCTCTCACTAACTCTACGACAGATCCAGGGCTGCTCATCATGTGTACAATCTTCTCTATCAGACACATAAAATAACATATTGTGAGTGATTTGATTAAGAATTTAGGAATGGTTAACAATTAACGGGGTTAGAATCAAAATGGTCCAAGTGACATTTTTGAAAATTTTTCGTTAAGTGCATAATCGGGTACAAAAATGATAGTTCTGCTCAGGAAAAAAGTTGTACAAGTGAAATCCTAGCCAGTGCTGAGATCTAGTGACAAATCACTTATTCCATTTTGGTGACATGAACAAGTAAGTTAAACATATCGATAGTGACCTGGAAATAAAAATTTTTATTCAATTTTATGGTTTGCTTACAGCAACTTTCACCATAAAAGCAGAAGACAAAATATTTCCGGTTTCGATAAATTATAGATTTTTAAATCATTTAAGAACTTAATGCAGTTTCTTCAAAGTTTTAAAAATGTCACTTAGGCCACTATGATTCTAACCCCAACAATTATGCTTTTGTGTTTAGAGAAATTTTGTAATCTTTTGTTATTTGTTGACTCAAAATGGTGAACAAAATTAGCATTAACCTCAAAACAAATTAATGATCTAAGATTTCGCTCGTCCTCTAAACCCAATTTACTAATATGGTAGAAAATCAATCTGTTTGTTATTATAACTTGTATAGTCAACAATGTTCATAATGTACACACTGCTAATCCGTCTCTCTGTTTGAAACTCAGTCCCCGTCAGTCTCATGCTATAGTTGCCCGAGACTGGACGTATTATAAGTTTTTATTTTTTATTGCCGTATTTTATTACGGCCCTCCTTCTTTTTTGAACTTCTCGAACTTCTTTTTTGGACTTGCTATCTGTCAGTGTCCCCGTTCTTGTCTTCGTTCGTCCGACGAGCTTCGTTTTTCACGTTTCATCATCCTTCGAAGATCATCAATTTTGTTTGTATTTTAATTTCACTATTTTCACCACACTGTGGTTGTCAGCAAATAGATTTATCACTTTATTTTTATTTTCATCGTGAGCTAACAATAATATTTTCAGTTTTAATTACACATTGGGTATTTAAACATATTAATTTTAGTGATTATTTTTTAACAATATATATTGTCCTTTTTTTAAAAAAAAGAATTGATATTCTGTTTGTTTTTATTATAGGTCAGATATGTCCGATAATATATAATAATTATTTACCCAATCTTTTTGACATATTTTGGTAAGAATTTCTTTTTAAACTCAAGTTAATTTTTAATTTTATTTTGATTAACAAGATTTATTCTTTTTTGTGTCATTGAATATATATATATTTTTTTTTATTATAATATATTATTTCTTTCCATTTTTTTTTTTTTTTTCTTAGTTTTTATTTAACGTCGCATCGACTGCAGGGCCATTAGCGACGACTATTGCTTCTATATGTCTTCGTAGAATTTTGTGTTTTGAAGGAACTGGATGAGTCCGTCGTATTCGTCGGTGGGTGTTTGAAGTAGTTTTTTCATGTCAGTCGGTAGTTTGTGTTTGTTTCTTAATGCGGTGTAGTTTGTGCAGTTAGTCAGTATATGTTGTACTGTGAGCTCTGTGTAGTCTTGGTTGCAGGAGCATGTCGGGTGTTCAAGTCCAAGAAGTAAGTAGGAATGTGTCAGTTTCGTATGTCCAAGTCTTAGTCTTGTGATGACTACCGTGTCTCGTCTGTTCATGGTGCTTGGAGGTTTCCATGGCTTTACATGGCTTTCTTTACATTGTTTTCAGTATTATTATTTTATTCCCCTTTATTTTTGTTCTCCGTTTCCCTATCATGTGCTTATTAATAAGCTCCGGCGAAATTAAATTTTTTTGAGGATTTCCCTATTCAAAAGGAATAGGGAGCCTTGAAATCGTGCCCTGAGGAGTAAAATATGATGTGTCCTCAACCCAGCCTTAACCATCTTCCCCATAAAAGGTTCCGCTCTCCCTCTGGGGTTATTCACTCATCACATCTATCAACCACCACCAGACAACCTCCAAAACTAAAAGTGTTTCTTAGGTGCTCTTAGACAACCCGCAGAAGGGTTCCGGTCAGCTCCTGACTTGGCTAGTTGATCAGCCCTTTCGTTGCCCTCAAACGACCTGATGTCCTGACACCAATGTTTAAGTCAACTATTGATTAGTAGCCAAAACGCACTAGGGACATGCATTGCCTCTGATTCACTGACTTTTAGTAATCTTTTTTACCCAGAATTATACCCTCATCGGATATGCAAACGATAATGTCTTTCTAAAAAGTGTACACCAAATGTATGCAGCTCCCAGCTCTGTGATTAGCTTACAAAGAGGACATTTTTATACTAGGACATAATTCAATGTGACTTGGGTCCTTTTAGCATTTCAAATGTACGTACCACTCGGATTACAAAAGTGTCAACTCCTACATTTTAATTCTCGAGCTTTACAAAGCATAGGGGAAGTTATGTAATCGGCCAGAAATTTCATGTTGAGTGTTCTCCGGAATTTCATGTTTTTCAAACCCAGATTACAGAAATAAATAATAAAAAAAAGGCGTCAATGATTCACCGACAATGTACCCACTACCAGAGCGCTCTTTCGTCACTCTGGTGGACATGAGCCCGACTCTACTGTGGGAGTCCACCCTAAATGTTTAATCACCTAGGACAGGGATCTTTAACGAGTATCTGACCATCGCTTAACGTCCCATCCAAAGGACAGCGTGCTTAAGTTTATTTTACCTCCCAGATAAAATAAACTAAAGGCCTCGGCCGGGTTAAATACACAATATAATAGCATATTTAAAAAGTTACAACTCTCAAATAACTAAAAAGTGTACGGAATTAACCCAAAAATTTCAAATCTCTGTAACTTTTGATCACTTGAAGATAAAATAGTAAATGTTTATATAATGTTAGAGAAAATTTAATCTTCTACAACTTTTTTTCTGAAGACTTTGCTGTAACACAAAGGCCTTAGGTGCTAGAGATAAATATTTGACAAAAAACATGAGACTATTTTTTTTTAATTAGTAATTTTCGCGAGCGGTTATCTCGTAAACTATGAAGAACAAAAAATAATAAATGGAAACAATCTTGTAAGAAATTTTGTCAGCTTTCTATTTGTACTGGTAATGCTTTTGCTGCAACGCACCGTTTTTGAGATATAAGCAAAAAACTCAAAAAAAGGGACCTTCTCCGCGCCCCGCTCATCTGGTAGGTTCGGGGACTTTTAGTATATTTACCTCTCAACTACCCCAAACAAGGCCCTGAAGTCAAAAATTGTGTTACCGCTTATGGCGCTCTACAACCCCCTTATTGACTCAACTATTCACAGCAGTTTGAGAGACGAGAGACAGATAGAAAGCAAGAAGCTATTTGGAAATCGTCTATGAAGTGTCTATAAAGGATGAGAGCTCTGTTCAAAGCCTACATGATGAAGGGCTGAGTGGTGGAAAGGGCTTACGATTGATGATATTTGGAAGGATTTCACACCCTGCTTGCTCCTAATGCCATACGTCAACCCTTCAACCCTCCCATCTCCGTCCTATGTTTCCACGCCAAACCCAATATAGTATTATAATCTCATTACAATAGGTTAGTTTCATTAGTCAAACATAGACTAACATGCTTTTTTTTTTAATAATAAAATAAATGAAAAAGTCTTCGGTGCTTTCTCTTTGGGGAAGAACTCAATATTTGATTTACATAGTGGCTTCTGAATCCATACTAAATTTTATGTAGATACATTCATTATATCGGCAGTTATTATGGTATTTGAGTCGAGCCCCCTTCTCTGATCCCATCCTTCCTTTCGACCGGTTAAGCGGAAAATTAATAGATGACATTCTTATGAGGTTTTGTTTTCGAATATAAAACTTCATTTCGATACATTCAAATAATTTATGGTTTCCATATTTACTTTGTGAAGCTCCATTCTAGGAATAGATAATTAAAATACACAATTTCTTTGTCAAACTTCACTATATATTCTCAAATACTCAACTAGTTTCGCCGTGTTAAGGCATTATCAAGAGTCACTTATAAACTGACAGAATTGGTTGACAGGGTAGAAGGTACAGTTATGGAGGGGGTTTTTAGGTAATGACAGGGAATCCCTTGTTTTTGTTACTCTATACATTCCAATAAACATATATTTACAAGATAATAAAAAGTATATATATATTGTAATGGTCGTTAGTTGATTGTTTTTAAAAAATTGAAAAATATTACTTTTTTTATATAATAATTTATTTTTTGTAACGGTGTATGTTATTGGAATTATTATTAAATTATACTGGATTGAAAATTGTTACTTGAGAGGATGGGTTGGATGTTGCGAGATTCAAAGATTCTGAGTTGTTTAGTCTTCTTTCGAACGTATCCTCTTCCTTTTCTTTTTTTCTTCTTCTTACTTGTACCTCGAGGACAGACAGGCAGGCAGATACACTCGGGGACAGACAGACAGGCAGGCAGATACAATCGGGGACAGACGAGCAGGCGATCCACAATGGGCCAGATCCCAAATCTAGCTGGACAAAAGTCCGAAAATGAAGTGAGAGATTTCGGGAAGAAAACAACCTGGTTCAACAAGTGGTATGTGAGAGAGAAATAAACAAAGGGAATTAGAGAGGACGAAGTCAATACAACGCAGCGACGTAATAAACAAACCATGCAAACAGCTGTATTATCTTGGAGGCGAGGTAGTTTGACTACATCACTTACCTGTGAGTGTCGCTTCCGAACATTACTGATCTTTTCTTCATAATTCTTCCATGAAATACAATCAAAAAGGTAAGTCTTAGCAATTTTTGTTTTGTCTTAAGTCAATCACAAAGTGTTGGAAGGGCCACAAGAATAGTGCACATTTTAAAAAAAAAGTTCATTCTAGTTCATAAGGGCGTAACTTTTTTCGTACCTCTTAGTACCTCGTAAACGATCATTATTCTTGTTCATTGACTAATAGATAATAGGATGGCACTAAATTTAACGACCCGTTTTGCCCCGTTTTTTTTTTTTTTTTTTTTTTTTTTTTTTCACTAATGTTATTTGTAACTGCAGGTGTGAAAATGTCTATATGCAGAAATTAGTTGTACGATGTGTTGAGAGTCAGCAATCGTCCTATTGGAAATACCCTCGAACAAATTACATTCATTTTTGACTATACGAAGAAAAAATGTGGACTCGGCAGCTATTGATACTCCAAAGCAAGGAGATGGCAATACAAATGATGGCAATGCAGTTCGAAGGTTTTTCCAAAATCCTTCCTTAACAGCTGAAATTACTGGCGTGGATGAAGAATTAATGGAAAGGTTTAGCATACTCCTACAGGCTTTGTCATCAGGGTATGATATTTATTTGGAAGCCTTGGAAACTTTCGCTGCTGAAACTGCATGTATGATGAACGTTTCGCTGCATGATTGGTACACCGTGTCTGTCAGTGTTCATAAAATACTTATATATGGAAGTGCTCTTATCAAACATTTTCTAATACTTATCGGAAAGCTGGCCGAAGACGTTCAAGAATGCCAACATAAGGAGATAAAAAGGTTCAGGGAACACTCTTGTAGAGAAATGGATCCATTTTCTACTAACTGACATTTAAACAACCTGCTCATTTCGTCTGATCCTTTTATTGGCTCCCTCAGACCACTGCCTTCCAAACAAAACTGGTATAAGTGAAAAAGTAAGACAGTTAGTCTTAATTTCAACAACGATTTCGGCAGAAATTAGCAGTGAAGACAACAATTCCATTAGTAATTTTAGTTTGAACGACTTGTCGCTCTAATTATAATATTTAAAAATGTAATTTGCAAACCATAGTGTTTTTCGTTATTTTTCTGCCTTTTTATGCCCATCTCAATAATTGAAAAATAATAATTTATCAGTAACTTATTCACAGGACTTTTGACCCGCTAGATTCGGGATCTGGCCCACTGTGCGACGACCGACGACAGACAACATACAACATCAAGACACCAACAACCAACTCGCCCAGCTGTCCTCCCTCACTTTTTATATTCCTGCCTTCTCGATTAATTAAAATTATTAATGTTTTATTTTTTTGAAGTTTGTATTTATATTCCTAATTACTGACCGTTACAATATATTATGATCTAATAAAGTGAAGCTAACAGTAAAGTGTTGGTATTTATATAGGTAGAACTCTTGAATTATATAAATGTTTTTATTCACTTTAAATTCTATTTTACATTTATATAATTCAAGAGTTCTACTTATATAAATACCAACATGTTAATGTTAGTTTCACTTTATTAGATTTTATATATATATATATATATATATATATATATATATATTTTCTTTTTTATTTTATATTTATTAATCTTGTAAATATCTGTTTATTGGAATGTATAGAGTAACAAAAACAAGGGATTCCCCGTCACTACCTAAAAACCCCCTCCATAACTGTACCTTTTACCCTGTCAACCAATTCTGTCAGTTTATAAGTGACTCTTGATAATGCCTAAACACGGCGAAACTAGTTGAGTATTTGAGAATATATAGTGAAGTTTGACAAAGAAATTGTGTATTTTAATTATCGATACATTCATTACTACGTTATTGAGATTTTTGAGTTAAGCCTCCCCACTATTCCACCCTTTCTCTTTGACAGCTTTTGATTTTGTATATACATATAAGAATTCGTGTCGATACATTCATTCTATCGTGAGTTATCGTGTTCATAGAGCCCATACACAGATTGAAGTTTTTTTTTTTTCCATTTCTGGAATCAAGAATTCGGAAAACGAATTCCGTTGTTAACTTCGCATCGAATTTCTGACCGAATACATAACTCCACCTATACTTTGTGGGGAAGTAAAACAAAGAATTTGTTTAATTTTTATATTGCCTTACTCCACAATGTTGAGGCAGTCGAAGATGTTCCTGGGAGGAGAGTCTGAGGTTCTGAAAGACGGGATCCTGAACCTCAAAAGGAACGAGGTCAGGCAACTGACTGGAGTTCTCACAGGACATGGTCAGTTCAATAGACACCTACACACTGTGGGAGTCAAGGACAGTCCTACCTGCGATAGATGTGGGGAAGAAGAGGAAACGGCGTCGCACTTCCTGGGCATTTGCTCGGGATATGCGCGAACTTTGGTAGAGATGTAATGAATGAGAGCATTCTCAGGTTCATTAGGGAAACTGGGAGACTGAGCACTTCATGAAGGGCTTGGTTTAGGTAGTATGAACATACAGTTAATATAATAAGGGGGAAGCCCAGCGCTTCCAGGGAAGGGATAAGAGCACTGTAAAACACCAGCCCACCACATATATAAATATACTCCATAATAGTATGTACATACCGACCCCGGTACACTTTATGTAGGTATGTATTTTGGTGAAATTAGACAATCTAAATATTAAGCAAGTTGTTCTTATTTATGTATTCCTTAGTTTCAGATCAATGTTATTATACAATATTGATAATTTCACTTCCTCAGTCATACCTTTTCCCCCTTCCTTCTGACCGATTTGGCTGAAAATCATTTGGTGTCATTCTTACGGAGTTTCGGATAAACATACAGAAAATTTCGTGTCGATATATCCTAATGAGATCTATCTTATTCACAGGGAATAAGTTGTTAAATCGTAAAATGCCCAAAATGAGTTAAGTGTACTGTGATCATCTCCCAAGCCATCTGCGCACTGTGAAGAAGTTGGGAGCTCAGGACTCTAATGGTGGGTTGCACCAACCAGGATCACTGCAGATCCAGGATCAAACGAAGGTTTGATCCTGGATCAACTGCTTTGATCCACCTTTTCTGTCTCACCATTACTGAACCAGGATCAACATCAGACTTTGATCCCGGATCTTGATCTTCCTGGATTAACCAACAATTTTTGTTGCACCATCCTAGATCAAGCAATTAATCCGAAGAAAAGGGTCTGTGATCCCAGATCAAATTTGATACCCCAGTTAAGTGAGATCAAATACCAGGATTAAATAGTTGTTGCTCTGTTAGTCATTCCAATTTTAAATTTTTTTCAAGTTTTCAATTATGTCTGATATTGAGTCAATAGAGAATCTTGAGGAATGGTCTCTGCACCTGAGAAACACATTATTATGTTAAAAAAAGGTGATACTACAAAAGTCAATTAATAGGAATAAAACCTAAAATGGAACCGAAAATCAAATTGAAAAAATATTTTTGCATTGAATTAAAGAAGACTTCCCCAGTTATACTCTTTATCCGAGATATTTTGAAACACTTAATAAAAAATAAAGAAAAACGTGTTTTTTTTTTCAAAAAAATTACCTATGTCTATTTCACAAAATATATATAATATGGGAGTACTTTCGGTATTGCTAACAATCAGAGGCGATGTACTTAAAAAAGAGGACTGTTGGGTAGGTTCCAGAACAAATAATACATTATACAAACATCTCAACAGTACTAAAGAAAAAATAAAAACAGAAGAAAAAGGTGGGGTTTACTATCTAAAATGTAGTTTTTGTAATTTTGTTTATATATGTCAAACTGGGAGACAATTTAAAAATAGGGTAAAAGAACACTTTTCAGAACTAGGCTTAAACATTGACACAACATACACCTCAGTAAAATTAAATCGTAAATAAACTTAAATTTTTAATTAGGATTTTCAGATTGTTCACAAAAAAACTAGGTTTTCCGGTATTTTTAGTTTTCTTGTACGAGCAATAGTAACAAAATTAAAATTGTAATAGCAGAAATAAGTTTTTTTTTGGAAATTGTGCAGATATTTAACAAGGATAATTTTCATTCAAATCAATTCTAGAATAAATAAAGCAACTGAAAATAAATTAAGTTTGACTTACCTAACTTTCAGCTATCCTTTTCTTAGCTCGAGCTTTCGTATTTTTATATAACAGCTTGAGCTGTTCTACACTTCTATTGGCGGACATCTTTTCCCATTCTTTTCCTGGTTTCCTTGCATTCTATTACTTTTTGACATAATTCCTCTGTACAAAGGTCCAGAAGAAAATCTTTTTCCCGTAGGGAGAATTTGCAGATCTCTTCGTCATTGTTAACAGAAACTCACGTAAATTGTAAAGACGAAGATTACTGGAGGTTATGATTTCATAAGCTTTCCATCGAAGTATCGATTATTTCTTCCTACCTCTATGCGTTTCGGATCACGATCCTAGATCAGTTGATCCGGGATTAACACTCGTCTATAGTGTATGGTGAAACGGACTAAAATATTTGATCCAAGATCAAACTGATCCAAGATTAAGTAATCTCGCAAGTTGATCCTGGTTGGTGCAACCCACCATTATACTTTCGGAATTATAAAGATGTGGGTTTCTTGGTATCTCGTAAAATTGTGTATGTTCTCGGTTAAATCAACTTAATCTACTTCTTTGAGGAATCATTCACGAGATAACTGCATTTAACCATTTATTCACTACGGCAGACTATTCCAAGTGAAGAAGGTGTTTTCAGTTAAATCAACTTGCTCAACTTTAAAGAGGCATCATTCACGAGTATCTCAAAAAGTATGGTTAATAATTAGGTAAGTGATGGGGAATGATTAGGAAACTAAGGAAAAATCCAAGAAAGGATTAACAATATTCATTTTCATTCACTCCTATAGATTTAGAAGGTATATGATTAATAATGATGCAAACATAATTTATTTATACCAAAAACTGGATTTACACAATTAATGCAAAAATAAAAAAGTGCTGTCCTGAAAAGTTACGAATTTAAACTTACCAATTTATTCCCTATGACCACAGATATATTTAGTAAGGGTGTCGAAAAACATGAAATTTCCGATCGATTACATAATTTCCACTTATACTTCGTACATTTGGAGAAATAAAAAGTTGAATCTTACAAATGTTTTGCATGAAAATATGTAAATACAATCTGGTTTCCCATTTTTGCAGAGCGGCATTTTTCCGAGAACTATATTCAGATATGAGAATGCTCTTGGGAAAGTGACTCGTTGTATTTCCATACATTTAAATGAGTATTATATATTCCGGGGATCTCAGGATCAGAATTTGGAATAAACATGGATAAAAGCACAAAGATTAATACAGTTTGTCATTTTTAGGAAATGAATATTAAAATTGCATTATTTATTATTACCTTTTTGGTATATGAAAATATTGTAATCGTGCAAAAATCCGAGATCGAGTTTTCAAATGATTTTTCCGTTTTAAGATCCTCAGAATTCGTGTTGACCATTGTCCCGAGGTTTATGTGTGCGTATATGATTCGAACTGGGATCAGAGAAGTGGGCTCGACTCAAAAACCCTACTAACTAAATGTATCGATACAAAATTTAATTGATTATTTGATACTGGGGAAGTACTGATTCAATGACGACTTTTTTAAAGTTGAAGTACATTAATTTTGATAATCCAGTTTGATAATCCATATTACAAAATCCACTCGGTTCCAATTATTTTGGATTATCGAGGATCTTTAAAACTTCTTGGATAAAACTTCTCGACTCAGTTCATCCCTTGGAGTCTCAGTCTATTGATTAGCAGCTCCATCCATTGTTCCTTCTCCAGTGTTATTTCTCTAGCTATTTGAAGTATAGAGAAAATTATATAATTGATCAAAAATACGAAGTAGAGTTTTCAACGGAATTTTATGTGTTCCCCCCTTCCTCCAAAACCAGTCGACCGTTTGCGCTAATATTCGATAGTTGATTTACATTGGGGCTCCTAAATCTGCATACTAAATTTTGTGTCAATAAATTCATTACATCGGCAGATATTAAGATTTTTGAGTTGAACACCCCTTCCCTTCCACCGATTCAGCTGCAAATTAATAAGTGTCACAAATTTTGTATCGATACATTCATTACAACTGCAATTATTAGAGAATTTAGCCTCTACCCAAATTCCTCCTCCTTCCCTTTGACCGATTTAGCTAAACTTCGATAGGTTTTGTCCTTATGGGATATTGGCCACACATATAAAATTTCGTATAGATAGATTCATTCTATCGGCGGTTACCACAGTTTTTAGCCCCCGCCGCCTAATCCCACACTCGGGCACACAAACTCATAGACAGAAATTTTTTTTTTCATATTTTTCCAAATATCTATTTACAGGTCGGAAAGCAAGAATTGTTGACCGATTACATAACTTCCCCTATACTTCGAATAGCTTGGAAAGTAAAATGCTTGAAATTTTGGGCTCATGTCCACAAGAGGGACGAAAGAGAACTCTGGTAGTAGTATCCTGCGCCTGGCAGTAACTTCCATAAATATATTATAAGAAATAAATATAAATAAAACCGAGGTCACCGGTAGCTCAGTGGTATGTCTGCTTGCCTATTGAGCTCAAGTTCGCGGTTTCGAAACCCGGCCGAGGTTCTCAGGGAGGTAAAATAAACTTAAGCATGCCGTCCTTCAGATGGGACATTAAGCGATGATCCCGAACCTTTACGATGTCAGGTACTCGTTAAAGACCCCTCCTCTAGGTGAATAAAAATTTAGGGTAGGCAAAATTTAAGACTTCCATACTAGAGTCGGGCTCATGTTCACCAGAGTGACGAAAGAGCGCTCTGGTATATGACCTTCTAATTAAAGCCCAGGCATGAGTCATAATAACTAACCCATAATTTCAGTACCGTTAATAACTATGTGTTTCCTTTTTCAGTGTTTGTGGAACTGTCAGTGATTAGAACCAATGGCAGAATTTACATTTCTAGATCCACAAGTTCATAACAAAGGCATCTATCTTCATTTTCAACCAAATCGATCAAAGAAAAGACAGGATTTAGAAGAGAAGTGGATAACTCCCGATTGAGAAGTTGCATTCTTCCAGAACATTCCTTTTGTGAGAGAATGATTTTGAAATGGTTGCTTGAACAACAAAGTAGAGGCTAGTAAGCAGAAAGCAACAATTGATTGCCAGATAATTACTTATTTACGTACAACTAAGACGTTTACGTGAAACACTGAAGCTGCCAAAGTGGCGACAAATAATTAATTGGTATATAATGAATAGACTAGCAGGTGTGTTTTAGTAATACCTAGTACATTTGAGGTTTATGTATGTAGAGGCAGGCTCATGTCCACCAGAGTAACAAAAGAGGCGATATGTAGTTAAAGCCCGGGCATGAATCATTATAATAACTAACTATAAATAAAACCTCCATAAATATAAATAAGACGAGGCCTGCTGTTCTAGCCGTTACACATTCTCACTTGTTTTAAATAACTTACTTGTTACCTTTCTCAGCTATACAAAATTTCATTATTCAAGAGAATGTTACAATATATTACATTATATATTCAAGACCTGTATGCGCACTCCCTCACCGTCATATTCCTAATGTATTTTGAACTATATAAATTTTTAATATCCAAAACATGCCGAATTTTAAACATTTTCCACTTTTTTATTTCCCCATCTTTACAAAGTATAGGGGATGTTATGTAATCTGGCAGAAATTTGATGTTAAATTTTCACTGGAATTCCATATTTCACAACACTCTGATTCCAAAAATTAAAATGGTTAGCCTTCCTTCCCCTTAAGAACTTACTACATGTGAAATTTCATCACGATCCGACCATCCGTTTATGAGCTAGCACTATATTTATTATGCATAGAGCCCCCCTACAACCCCCCCTCCTCTTAAGAATTTTGAGACCTCACACACCCTATTTTTCAATTAGCTACTAAGAATACTGTATGTAAAATTTCATGACAATCCGACGATGAAATTTCAAGAAAAATTTTTATGTTTTCCCCACCTCCCGTTCAAAATTTTGAGGCGCCATATAGCCTATTTTTCAATCTGGCTCTAAAGGATGCTACATTGCCACCAGAACAAATTAGCAATTAAACAATATCGCCTACTACCAGAGCGCTCTTTCGTTACTCTGGTTGACATGAGCCCGACTCTACTGTGGGAGTCCTAAATTTTGCCTACCCTAAATTGTTATTCACCTAGGGCAGGGGTCTTTAACGAGTATCTGACATCGTACAAAGCTCGGGACCATCGCTTAACGTCCCATCCGAAAGACGGCGTGCTTAAGTTCTTGAGAAAATTACTTTCATATATTCCTTTTTAGAACGTTTTATTGCCAAAAATTCCTCGATACATCATTTTAATATATCTTCAACGGTTTACGCAGCGTATGCAATAAATGGCGCCCGGACGGCCTTTTCTCCTCCGATTTACATACTTCACTTTTACCACTGAAATTTTAAGCTCAGCTACCTTTTGATAAAGCGTAAAACCCCTCTCCTTACGAACAATTTTGCGATGTCCCGATCCGAAGTATAGGAAAACAATGTATTTTGACGGACGCGGACAACCAATTTTTTGTCATCAAGAGATAAATTTATCTCTCCTAAGCGGACACTTACATTACACAAAACGATTCATTTGAAAAATGTAATTTTGAATGATTTTTATTATTCGTAGAATTCGCTGTTTTTGAAACAGGCGTACCTAGGTACTGTTTGGTTTATTAACTTAAAATCCATAATAACTATTATTAGGTGTGTTATATCTAATTATCTATTGTTCGTACCTGTATATGTAGTATTAAACATAAAAACAAATTAAACGTTTTGTATATGTACATACATATAATGATTTTTTTTTTAATTCTCTTCAACGGACACCCTTCTGCAACGGACAATTTTCTTGGTCCCATGCCTGTCCGTGGCAGGGGGGTTTTACTGTAATAGATCCTACGTCCCCCGGCAAAAAATAAGTTTTTTAACAGCGAAAAATGTATCCAATACTATTAATTAGTTTTTGATATTACCTCAAATACACAAATAAATTTTCTATATTTATTTATTAAATATATAATGAGAATAAGGGCATACCTTGACAATATGACGATGGTGTCGGTGAGAAGATTGCTGATGGTGATGGGCGGAAGGTCCGGGCTGATGGGAGATGGTGGAAACGGTGTGTCTTCTGACGAATGGTGGGGGCGGTGGCGATGACTCCCTGCCGCCCCCAGCGCAGGCGGCTGACAGGCGGCAGGCATAGTAATACATGGCCATTTCACCTCATATCAGCTTACCCACCCCAAGTCCATCCTGAAACAGAACCAACCATTAGCAAGATAGGAATAACGTCGTTGAACAAATGTATTTCAAAAAAGTAATCGATGAAAACTCATTACGAATTAATCAACTTTCCCTCTAACGCCAGGCGACCGTTTTGGATAAAAATCAAATATACCAGATATAATGAAAATGAAAAGAAATTTCATTATTCTGGGACCGAGGTCCCCTAAGAATAAATACATACAGAGTAAAGAAAAGGAAACAATGAAATATAGTATCAGTATGACGTAAAAATAAATAAATAAATTAGTGTTACATTGGAGAAAACTAGAAATTAATAATACATAAACATAAAAAGATTGACATGAAATAACATAAAATTAACATCTTAATTATGAAGAAAAAAATAAATAAAAATATCTACTATATAAATAAAAGAGAATAGAAATAGAAGAGAATATGTAAAAAAAATATAAAAAAAAGTATATAAATAAGAAAAAATACATAAATTAATAAAAACGACAGAGCATAATAATGTGATGGTTGATTATAAAAGAGAAGGGAGGATGCCCAGACAAGGTTTGAAATAAAATTAATTTTAGACAGTAGAGGCTAGATAGAGAAGTGTGAGGAGAGAGAAGAAGAAGAAAAATAGAAATACATAACAAAAGAACTTCTAAGTTGAGGAACGCGGACATATTGTGGAATTTGTAATAAATAAATAAAACAAACTTATTTTTTGAAATATTGTCTATTCCACTAAAGATATTTATAAAAATACAACTACCGGTTTTGGCCTCACACCATCGTCAGGTCTAGTTATGAACTAAGTTAGTTTGCAGAGAGCGACCCTTCAAATACATCTCAGGTGAAAGGGTGCTATTAAAAGTTGGGAGTTCATAACTAGACCTGACGATGGGGTGAGGCCGAAACCGGTAGTTGTATTTTTATAAATATCTTTAGTGGAATAGACAATATTTCAAAAAATAAGCTTGTTTTATTTATTTATAACAAAACAAGACAAAATATACATAATAATAATAATAATTTTTATTTCCGTTAAACCAATACATGGTAATAGGATACGTCAAAAGAATTTAAACATTAAGATAGCTTATAAATTAGATTTATAACTACTTGAGTCTAACACATCTATGATTAGAAGTAATGACAAAACTATTAAAAAAAGTAAAATGAAATTAATAAAAACTGAATAAATAAATATTTAAAAATATATGAGTACAAGAAAAATATTATACATAGATACATTTATAATAAGTAGGTATATTTTTCAATTCATAAAAATTAAGAGGATATTTTTTAAAACTCTTCGAAAGTGTCTTTATCACAACGATGTTTCGGGAAGTTCTTACGTCCCTTCATCAGGTCCCAATGTGCGAAATATAGAAAAGAAAAAGAAAACAATATAACTATAAAAATATATAAAAAATAAAATAAATATATATATTAATCAATTATAAATGAATAAATAAAAAAGTCTAAATGAATGTTTAAAAAATATATAAATGAATAGACGGGCGCCGGTAGCTCAGTGGTATGCGTGCTTGCCTTCTGAGCTCAAGAACGTGGGTTCGAAACCCGACCGAGGTCCTTAGTTTATTTTATCTGGGAGGTAAAATAAACTTAAGCACGCCGTCCTTCGGATGGGACGTTAAGCGATGGTCCCGAGCCTGTACGATGACAGGTACTCGTAAAAGACAGTAGAGTCCCACAGTAAAGTCGGGCTCATGTCCACCAGAGTGGCGAAAGAGCGCTCGTTGTTAAAGCCCGGGCATGAGTCATAAAACCTAACCTAACCTATAAATTAATAAATAAAAAATTATAAATGAATAAATAGTTCCATAAAATAATAATATGAAGAAGAAATAAACAAAAAATTATATTAATTTTTTTTTTTTTTTTGAAATACTATATTTTTGAAAATAATAATAAAACATGAGAGTATAATAAAAATACATTAAATAATATACCAAGAGAAATAAAATAAATTAGTGAAAAATAATGATTAAACGTAACGTACATTCGACTTTAAGGTGTGGAGGAACTCTGCCCAAAATATGTGATAGGAAGATTTTTTTTTTTTTTTTTTGTATTTATTTATTGACAGCCACAACTATGTAAAAAATGCACAACCAGCGGCTGGGCTGACATGTAGGTACTATACAAAAATAATAAAAATAAAATAAAATAATAAAAATAAATATGACATGAAAGGCTTGAGAGAGGAAATACACCCAGCGGTGAACCCTCATGACATCACTTCATAACAGGAGATCTCTATGCCAAACTCTCTTTAATCTTCTTGGGGGATTGTGGGGTAAATTTGTACTTAAGATTTTGCGAATTTCCGGATTGGTGTGTAAGTAAATTTTGGTGTAGAAACGTTGGTATAAATGTTTAATGGTTGTGTCTATGGGTGTGAAGTTCAAATCGCGGTGTAAAGTCTTGTTGCTAACGTATGGTGGGCATTGCGTGATCAGTCGGAGAGTCTTGGATTGAAATACCTGTATTCTTTTGATGTTCGAAGTCTTGGCTGTACCATATATTTGTAAACCATAGGTCCAGAGAGTTTAGTTTTTGTCGAGTAGATAATTTAGAACGCCTATTCAAAATACTGTACAATAGTCTAAGTCGCCGGTCTAGTGTGAGTCGTGTCGTCCGAGTGTGAGGGTTCCAAGTCAGTCTTCTATCGAGGGTTAATCCTAAATATTCTACGGAAGACGTATGAGGTAATGGCTGGTTTTCAAGGAATACTTGGGGGCAGTCACCACGGCGGAGATGATAGTAAGATGTGGAACGAGATTTCTCGTAGTAATAAATACGTCTTCCCACTATTTTATTTTTGATCAGAACCGGTTTCAACGCAACAGCGTCATCATCAGTGGTTCATCTATGATAGAATAAATATAATATACAAATAACGAAAAGTATAATTCTCAAAGCATCAGGATAAAGAGTAACAAAATAAAATTACTTACCCCACCCACACAGCGTAGCGGTTAAAGGACAACTGGCATAGCTCAAACATTCTTTGAAATATACAAACAAATCTCTACAAAATAGTAAAATATATCTGCAATAGTATAAAATTCACCGGAATTTTTCATAAAATATATTAAATAAATGTTTTTAAAAATATTATGACAGAGTTAATAAAGTAAAATACACATAATGAACCTCTATATAACAAGCAGCCAAAAAAACTTTACAATAGGTACATCTTTTACAGGATAGCTACTTCCCTTAGTTTGGGATCAGTCTCTCAGACCAGGTAGGTCAGGCAGCAGAAGTAGTTAAGTCTGTTCGTATCCTCATATAACGAAAGTCGGATCTCCAAGCCTTCTAAGATATCAATATGGGAAGACACTTTTGCACATTTAGTTAAATTTGTATAAGCAACATAAAATTACACGGCAAGGCAGAACAATGGAAACATTATCATTATATTTTATGAAAAGGTAAGTCGTTCAATAAAATTAATTAATTATTAACAACAAGAAAGTGGTTTATGGCTGGTTTAAATAAATTATTTATTAAGTTCGGTTGGGTTAATTAATAGTTTTCTTAATCAACAGAAACAATAAACTTTAAATGAGAAATAATAGCCCTGACCAACTGTATACAACGAACTTGAACTTAACTAACTTTCTGGGCAGTACTCTCATTAAAATTGAATACGCCACTCTCCATTTTACTAAAAGGAATTTATGAACTTTAAATTAGAAATAATAATTATGAAACCACAAAGCGAAAATTAGAGTGAGCGAGTTCATATTTTGGAAGGTTGATGGTAAATTGGGGGTAATTTATATTTGAGGAATCGTATAAGAATAAGCTGGGAATAAGGGGTACGTTGACTCGAATGTTTGTAGGAATAGGAAAATTGGGGGCAACTTGAATGAAAATGTAAATTGGGCGCAGTTTATTATATTGTAGTATCTTATATATACAACAATATACTATCAAGAAAGTTTATTATAACAATAGCTTATGTTATATTATTATATTATATCTCAAGGTATCTACAGTGTCTCATATATTGTGATGTATAAAATTAACACACATTCAAATTATTAATATTATAAAAATTAATTGAGGGCGCCGGTAGCTCAGTGGTAAGCGTGCTTGACTTCTGAGCTCAAGGTCGTGGGTTCGTAGCCCGACCGAGGCCCTTAGTTTATTTTATCTGGGAGGTAAAATAAACTTGAGCACGCCGTCCTTCAGATGGGACGTTAAGCGATGGTCCCGAGCCTGTACGATGTCAGGTACTCGTTAAAGACCCCTACCCTAGATGAATAAAAATTTAGGGTAGGCAAAATTTAGGACTCCCACAGTAGAGTCGGGCTCATGTGCACCAGAGTGACGAAAGAGCGCTCTGGTAGTAGGCGATATGACCTCGTAGTTAAAGCCCGGGCATGAGTCATAAAACCTAACCTAACCTAAAAATTAATTATATTTATTTGTATAAAAACAAAAAAGCAACTAAATTGAAAAATTATATGAAGTCGCATTTGTTTTGGTACGAGTCAATAAGTGGAAAACAAAATATGACCATCTGCTGGTCTAATTAGTGTGGACAAGTCAAGGTTGTCTGGTTAGAGGGGGGAGGTCTGAGTTGAGATGTACTGAGAAAAGTGTTTATGCTTAAAGTGTGGTGAACCAAAAAGGTGGAAATCATCGATTACTATTGTCTACTAGTCAATCAATACACTTATTATTCGTTTGTTAAATAATCGTTTAAACGAACGCACAAACAAAAGTTAATACAATCAGTCAATCACAACTCACAAATGACAAAACACAAATGATTAGAAATTAGAATTAGAAGTAGAACTATTAGAAGGTTACTTTTTACTTATCACCGCAGTCAGTTCACCACAGAGGCACTGTGTTGTATCGATAGTCGATACGATAGTCTCCTCCCACTTTTTCAGGCGAGTTGCACTTCGGTTGAATTATAATTAATTCATTTTTCTTTTTTTTCTCCTGTTTTTCGGATGAGTTGTAATTTTAATTAAAAATTTAATAATCGTTAAATGATCATCGATTATCCGATTAAAGATGACATCGATTAAAAAAACCACCAATTATTTTACCAAAACATCGATTATTTCGATTAATCTGTTAATCGATACCATCCCTAGAAATAACATTGAAATTGATGCGCAAAGGAGGTATTTTTATTTATTTATATGTTTTAGATGCCCCAAGTTAAATTTAAAAGAAGAATGCCCAATATTTATTAGTTTATAAGAATTCTTTTTTAAAATTAATTTAATGTGTTTTAATGTTCCAATCTTAGTTTTTAATTTTATAATTTAGATTTAAGTAAATAAACCCAAATATTTGTACTCAAATTCTATGTTATTCATTTTCCCTGTTAACCCAGTAAGATAATTGATACCTTTGGATTACATAGATTTAACATTTTTGCAAAATTTAGATAAACAATATGGCATCTCTTTAGAAATTCGAATGAAAAGTTGTTGGAGCACTTTCTTCAAGATTGCACGTCTTGAACTTTTTATATTTTTAGGGCCCTTTTCGGAAATTACTGTAGAAATCAAAATTTAGTAAAAGACCATAGCTACAATTGCTACAGGAAATGTGGTAATATTATTTAATTATTAATAACATTTATTCTTTCAATTATTATTAATTATACTTATATTTTTTTATTTATTCATAACATATACCATAGTGTATTAATCAGAAAAGTGTATTTTAAGAATGGCTTCTTTAGTGTTTTATATATAACACAATATATTAGACAGTGCTTTACAACAATGGCTTATTATATACCTAATTAAGGTTTCTGTGTAGTGTCTCATATACACTATACTGTTTTATAACAATTGCTTCTGTATAATGTATATACATTATATATGTATATTCTGCTAATTATAGGTTAGGTTAGGTTAGGTTTTATGTCTCATGCCCGGGCTTTAACTACTAGGTCATATCGCCTACTACCAGAGTGCTCTTTCGTCACTCTTGTGGACATGAGCCCGACTCTACTGTGGGAGTCCTAAATTTTGCCTACCCTAAATTTTTATTCATCTAGGGTAGGGGTCTTTAACGAGTACAGGCTCAGGACCATCGCTTAACGTACCATCCGAAGGACGGCGAGCTTAAGTTTATTTTACCTCCCAGATAAAATAAACTAAAGGCCTCGGTCGAGTTACGAACCCACGACCTTGAGCTCAGAAGTCAAGCACGCATACCATTGAGCTACTGGCGCCCTCTTAGTGTTTTATATATAACACAATATATTAGACAGTGCTTTACAACAATGGCTTTTATAAATTAAGGTTTCTATGTAGTGTCTCATATACACTATACTGTTTTATAACAATTGCTTCTGTACAATGTATATTCTCTGTATTATAAATGTACATTCTCCTAATTGTATATTCTTCTTTCGCGTCCAGTTTCCTGTTTACATATTTCAGATTAGTCACAAGCTGCTTATAACTTCGCGCTCAAATTACATACTCCCATTTTTAAAAGCTCATATTTGTCTGAGGGAGAAGATAAGTACCCCTTAAAAAAAAACATTTATTTGTGAGTTAACTGAAATTAATTGTAGCAGAACAAATTTGCTCAAATCACCGCCGAAAATAGATAGGTAGAGATTGATAGAAGTTTTTGATGAGTAGTTCGACTAACGGCTTTCCACCGAACCTTCAACTGAACCGATTAAAAAAGTTTTTGGAAAAGAAAAAAAAAAAATGAAAGAAAAACACTTAAAAAGTTGCCTGTAGCCAACCTACGAAGAATATCTGATGATGTTTTTCCCAGACGGAGGTATTTTGGATCATGAATTATTAACGTAATTTAAGAGGGCCATCTCTTATCAGAATATATCTTATCGACAATTTGAGCCATGATAATATGTTATACGTTTTTTTCAGAGTAGAAAATTCAAAAAACTATATATCTTGAAGGTGACAAAAATATAATAATAAATTGGATTGTGATAAAATAAGAATTTTCGATGAGTTATAAATTTTCATTAAAAATAAATTTGAATGTTCCATATTATCTTTCAGAGGTGTCCACTTTTTTTCTCATCTATATTTCTTGGCATGTGCGTAGCCAGGGGGGGGGGGCAGGGAGGGGCGCGTTTTCAAATCAATCTTCAAATTTCCCGTGCGTCTGACTCCTAAATCAGCAATCAGCTGTTACATAAATGTACATGTACAAAACAAGTCATACTAAATTTATTTAAATATATATGAATTCGATCATTTTATTTCCTTGCTCAAAATCGTCATTTATGTTATACTTTATACTCTTAAAGCTGATTTTATATGCGAAGTAAAAATGCAAAGCGCAGCAGCAGCAAATGCACACTATTGGATGTGAGTCATTTAATTATAAAACCATAGAAACCACAATGTGCAATTTCTGCTGCTGCGCTTTGCATTTTTGCTGCTCATGTAAAGTCAACTTGAGTATTACAGTCAGTGGTTACCTCAGGAGGAGCTTCTAGGGGTCCGAGTCTCCCAAATTAATAACAAAACGTCTGCAACGCTAACCACGAAACTGCGGGCTGTCTATACCCCCCACCCTCGTAGCCTAACTTTCTTGGTCACAATTTTCTTTTGATTTCGGTCAAAGTATAATCAGATGACTTCTTCAATTCAAAATTAAAAGTTAAAAGAAAACTATTCATAAACAGAAAACAAACGAAACGAGTTATTTAAATGAAAATGAATAGATGAATCAGTAAATTCATTATTTATCGACGAACAAGTAAGTTCGAATATCAAGGTTACAAAATAGAACTTCTCCCTCGGGCCTTTCTAGGCGAACAATGAATACAAGATATATGCCAGGGTTTAAATACGAGGTCATATCGCCTACTACCAGATTGCTCTTTCGTAGCTCTAGTGAACATGAGAAAAAGTGTGGGAATCCCTAAATTTTACCTATCACAGGTTTATATGTCTTTAATGAGTACCTAACATGTTCAGGTTCGGGACCATTGCATAATGCCTCTTCCAAAGGATGGCGTGCTCAACCTTTTTTACCTCCCAGATACTATTGAGTTACATCAATTTATGTAAAGCAGATCTCTTAAGACTACAAACTTCCCTTTCAATAATTCCTATATTTAGTTTTCTCAAAGTGAATTCAATTGACTGTATTCCTTCAAAGGATCAAAAAAAAAAAAAACATAGATTGATCGCCTTTGACTGAAGATTTCAAATAGATTTACTTCTCCAAAGACTTCAATTTAGACACTCAATGAAGATTCATCCAATTTACAAAATGTGTTGCAACTTTTTACATAAATATTGCAATATTTAAACTAGCGTACAGTAGAGTCCCGCTAATCCGGACTAGATGGAACCGGACCCCGCCCGGATCACCGAAAGTCCGCACTAAACGGAATTTGCAGTAGAATGCACATGATAAATATTTTTGCGACTTTTTTTTTCTCATAAATACACCTTTTCCTTCAGCTAACTTTTACTTTCAATACTACATGTATATATATGTAGATCTAAGTTTTCGACCTATTAACTGAGATAGGGTTAACAAAACAAAACATCTTTGTGATTAAAACTCAAAATTTATTTATTGTACAGTACTACTGTAAAAAAACAAACCACGGTACATTAATGTTATAATGTAAAAATTAAGAATTTTAAAAACGAAATATTTAAAAGTTAAATTCTGAACAGGACTATAAAATAAAACGAAATGTACAGTTCGTAATGAAAACAAGAATAATATTTTTAGGTTCACTGAAAAAAGTCCGTAATGTTTTTTTGCTTTAAAGAAGATCGTGCCGTACGATCTTGTAGGCGCCTCAAGGTCAGTAGTCAAACCCTCTCTTTGAACTATTTTCGTACTTACCGCTCGCTTAATTGAATGTTTAGTTTATTAAATCTTAATTAGTTTTTTTTAAATCCCGTCCGGATAAGCGGGATTCTACTGTATTTAAAATTTAAAAAAATGGTGGAAAAAGAAATTATTTTCACTATTAGGTGTTAGTGATAACCTCATATTAGTTGTTTTAGTAAGTCCTTTAACCATGAGGTCATATCTCCTACTACCAGAGCGCTCTTTGGTCACTCTGGTGGACATAAGCCTGACTCTACAATTAAATTTTTCCTAATTTTTTTTTTTTTTTTTTCACCTAGGGCAGGGATCTTTAACGAGTAACTGACATCGTTCAGGCTCGGGACCATCGCTTAACGTCCCATCCGAAGGACGGCGTGCTTAAGTTTATTTTACCTCCAAGATAAAATAAACTAAGGGCCTCGGTCGGTTTATGAAAAATTATAAAAATTAAGAAAAAATAAATAAAATATATATGATGTGGCTACTACTTGACTTTCTTATACCAACCATGCTTATAGATCACTCTCTCCCCCTCCCTCATAATCATTTCCCCCCTCTCAAAATTATTTCTTACTCGCATTACTGGGTATAAAAAAGCCAACTCATTACTTTAATATACCCAGTAATAGCAGAATTAAATAATTTTGAGAAAAAAGAGGTCGATGGAGAATGAACTGTAAGCCTGGGTGGTATAAGAAAGTCCCGTAATGGCCACAACATATATATACTTATTTTTGTCAAAAATCATTTTGCTGTTTGTTATATAGGTGTTATGGTTTTTTTATTTATTTATTTTTTTTTTGTGTTTATCATATTATTTAAGAATGAATGCTTAAGTATTTAATGTTAATGGAAATCGAGGTTCTGTGACCAGTTGTGACCAGTGTCTCACAACACCGTCACCACACACATCCACTCAAGTCATTATAAGGCCCTGAAGAAGAAAATAAATAGTTTTCGAAACGTTGGCCAAATTTTGCATTTTCTTTAACACGACAGAACCTCGATTTCCATTAACATTGAAAAGATACTGTCGACTCTATAAATCAGCTCAAGTATTTATTTGCCTGTTTATTGAGTGGAGAATGACGTATCCCCTCCCCATTGAGCTACGTATCAGTGTTCGGTCCGACACCACATTCCCACGACAAGATTTATTTTATTATATTTTGTTACTCTGTACCCTGTTTTGTGAGTAACTTCTCCATATTATTTTGTATATGTATACAATGTCGTTTTGAAACAAATTTTTCTCTAGACGTCTATGTTTGCTTCATTTACGCGAGAACGGTTAAGTCCTATCGAAAAATTGGTTCTTACTAAAAATGTTCGTTATTGAATTTCCAACTTGAAATATTTCAAAGTAATGTTTAAATTTATATTTATTTTTTTTTGTTATTAGTAGTGTTTTTTTTTTAAAGGATAAAAATTAAATATATGGGATGTATCTATAGCTGTCACAGGACTTTCACTGTTCATCTGGGAGGTAAAAAACTTTGAGCATCCTTCAGTATAAATATATATATATATAATGATTTATTTAATGTTTCGTACTTTCTTTTATTACTATAGTGATTTTATTTCATATGAAGTTTATCACTTCAGTGCAGACATTTCCCAGTAGAGAAAATTGATAAGTTGGAGTTTTTCTAAGATGATTTAATAATGGAAACATAAAAAGGAAAGTGTACTTTATTAGCATTTTAAAAATAATTGTATTTTTGTTTAAGTACATCACTTTGGAAGAACCATTAAACGGAGCAAAAGAGACAGAAAGAGAAAAAGGTGTTCCACTGATGATGAGGCAGTTGCATTCAAAAACGATTCTGGGAGTAAATAAAACCCTGGGAAGACAACTACATATATATTTTATTTCTATGAGAAATCTCGTCCTAAAACATCTTACTATCACTATAAGACTTTTCCTATTTAAATTTAATATGTATTCATAGATGTGCCACTGAAGATGACGCAGTTGCATTGAAAACCTATTCTGGGAATAAACAAAACACTGGGAAGACAATGTATATAATATCTATGAGAAATATTGTCCTACATTTTATTATAACTTTAAGAATTTTCCATATTTAAATTTTATATGTACTCATAGATGTGCCACTGATGATGAGTTGTGTTGAGAACCGGTTCAGACTGGAAATAAAATACTAGGAAGAGAACGTATTTTATTTCTATGAGGTCAGTATAGTTGCAATTTTCAACCTACAGAAGGAAGGAAGAGATATTGTAAAATGGGTGCCTCATGAAGACTTAGATGTGCCAGTAAGGGAAGTCTCATTCAGGTAGAAGACGATAATGGAGTACTGAAGGAAACAGCTGTCGTAAAAGAATATGGAAGAAGTAGAAGGAATGGTGTGGAATGAGGGGATGAAGAGAGGGAGGTAGAAGTGAAAGATGAAGTACAAGACATGATGGATCATAATATCCACTCTGGGACTGTGCAGAGGACAGTAAATCTGACGAGGAAGTAGGGCAAACAAGGAGGATAATGAAGGGCTAAACCACCCCTATGTCAACTTTCCCTCAATTTTACTTTCCCAGCAAAGTATTAGGGAAGTTATATAATCGGTCAATAAATCAATGAGAACTTTTCAAAGTAATTTTATGTTTTCCGGCCTCCACATTTCAACCTGCAGTAGCTTTAGTGTATTAGAAAATAAGTATGTAACGTTAAAACGACGCGACCGAGGCCCTTAGTTTATTTTATCTGTGAGGTAAAATAAACTTGAGCATGCCGTCCTTCGGATGGGACGTTAAGCGATGGTCCCGAGCCTGTACGATGTCAGGTACTCGTTAAACACCCCTAAAGTTGAGAGTGCTGACGTTCGTCCCTTTATTTGATTTCCAAATTATGTCCTGAAGACGAATGAACAATATCTAAGAAGAGCAGAAGTAGCAAAAGGGAAGAAAAACTAGAAGAAGTTGTGGAACATCCAGCGTTAGGCACGTGGTGCACATGAGGGTATTGAGTTGACATGATTATTGCATGTATAATTTTTGGTTCATTTTATGTAAATTGTGGAAATTGAAGAAGAGGTTTAAGTGTTAAACTTAAATAAATGATAAATAGATAAATAATTAATAAAATTAAACAAATAATTAAAACGAAAAGAATAAATAATAAACAATAAAACCACAATTCCTGTAGAAATTATATCTCTTTTCTTTTACTAAATTTTGATTTCTACAGTAGTTTTTCGAAAAGAGGCCCTAAAAAAATATCAAAAGTTTAAGACATGCAATTTTTAAGAAAGTGCACGTATTAAAAAAAATGTAATTTACAAACTTTTCACTTGGATTTCTAAAGAGATACCATTTTTAATAATAATATTAAGTAAGATAATTTGAAAACCTTTGGATTAGATTTAATAATATTGAAAAAAAAATTAAAAATGGCATCTCTTTAGAAATCCAAATGAAAAGTTGGTTAATTGAATTTTTTTTTTTTAAATACATACACTTTCTTCAAAATTGCACGTCTTGAACTATTGATATTTATTTAGGGCCTTTTCGGAAATTAAAATTAAATAGAAGACCAGTTATAAAATTTCAACAGGAAATGTGGTAATTTATTGTTTATTTAATTATTGTTATTTCATTATTAATTATTTATATTTAGTTTTATTTAACATTTATTATCACGCCGGACTGGTTTTGGAGGGGGAGCAAAAAATTAATTGATTCTGGGGAAGTACATCACCGGTGATTCACCGACAACTTATTATTTTAATTTCCAGACCTCTCGGAACATCCTTTTTTTTTTATACTTATATAATATTACTTTGACTTGATTCTAAATTTTTACTTAATAAAGTTAAGTCAACGACCAGTTAGTAAATACAATCAACTAGGAAGTAAAATATGTGCTTTTCCAGAATTTACCCTCCACTTATTTTTTTTAACTTTTTAATTTAATTTTCAAATGTTTTCATACTCACATATGCACTTTGACATACCTTATTCAAAAAACAAGCAAAGTCTAACGTCGGAAAAGCATAATTAGACTCACAAATTCTAAGTGGAGATACGCGGGACATATGGAAATTTGTGTTATTGTGACTCATGTCAGGGCTTTGACTAAGAGGTTATATCGCCTACTACCAGAGCGCTCTTATGTCGCTCTGATGGATATGAGCCCGACTCTACAATGGGAGTTTTAAATTTTGCCTATCCAGGGTTAGTTTTAATAAAGTCTTAGTTAGTGAAGATGGTGTGTGATGTAAAAACATTTACACACATTAAGATTATTAATATATTATAAAATCAATTATAATTATTTGTATAAAAACAGCTGTTAGGAGTGAAGTAACTTATTTAGTGAATAAATATACAAAGATGGACTAGTCACATTTTGTGTTTTAAAACGAAATGTGAACAACCAATGAATGGAGTACAAAAGACGACGATCAGCTGTTTTAAATAGTGGGAAACAGTCTAAGTTGTGTTGTGGAAGTGGACAGTCAGAGAGAGAAGTGTTTTTAGGGTTAAGGTGTGGTGAACCAGTCTGAGTAAGGGGAGATGTAGGAGTGAAAATTATAAAATTGGAAGTACGTAGAAGAGAAAAGGTACTTTTTATTTTTATATATATATATGCCCAAAATATAAAAGAATTATAAATAATGGCCAATATAAAACAGAAAAGATAGACATCAACCCTCCCGAAATTAAAAAAACAATTGTCCTTTTTGTAAATAATAAAATTATTTTTACTTGCACGAAATAATTTATTGACATAAAACATTTTCCTATAGAGGTCGTGCGGATCCTGGTGAACTTTGACCTTGGGCAGAGAAAATAGTTCGAAATTATTTTATTTCAAGCCTAAAACAATGTAAACTGACATTATTGCAGAGATATTGTGAAATAATTCAAATGAACTTGAAAGAAAAATAAAACTTGTTTATTTATGATATTGTCTAATTTCACCAACTATATTTACATGGGAGTACTTTCGGTATTTCTACCATCCTCAGCCAAAAGCATCAGTCTTATCTCTTATGCTTTTGGCTGAGGATGGTAGAAATACCGAAAGTACTCCCATGTATATATAGTTGGTGAAATTAAACAATATCATAAATAAACAAGTTTTATTTTTCTTTCAAGTTCACTAAAACAATGGGACAAGAACATTTTCCCAACAATTCACAGGTTTTAAAAATTGGAGCTACACTTCCAGTTTCTGTAGCAACAAATGATCGGTCTTTCTTAACCTTTAGATATGAAAAGCTATATCATAAATTTTGCCTACTCTAAATTTTTATTCACCTAGGGTGGGGGTCTTTAACGAGTACCTGACATCGTACAGGCTTGGGACCATAGCTTATCGTCCCATCCGAAGGACGGCGTGCTTAACTTTATTTTACCTCCCAGATAAAATAAACTAAGGGTCTCGGTCGGGTAACGAACCCACGTTCTTGAGCTCAGAAGTCATGCACGCATACCACTGAGCTACCGGCGCCCTCCACACATTATATATATATATTGTTGTAGAATAAAGGTACAACTCAAAAATTGAATTTGTTGGGAAATCAACATTTTGTGGTGGCACAAACTCATGGTGGCGTTTAAATGAGGAGGTAGTCAAAAGTGTAGAACAAAAACTTTAATATTGATTTCCCAAAAAATTAAATTTTTGAGTTGAACATTTATTCTACGACAGGTGCGATATATATATTTATGTTACCCCCCCCCCCCCCCCCCCCAAAATAAAATCCTGGGTACGCCCCTGACTTTCCTTATACATTGGTAAAAAAAATTAGCGCGAGTAATTTCTGAAAAGATGTGACGTACAATCAATTAGTAACTACGAAAGTTACTATAAAGAATCTGTGAAAGATTTTCCTAAGACCGTGACTATTGTAGAAGATTTAGACAAAGAGGACTTAAAGATTTAGAGGCTGTATCCTTCTTGTATTTCCCAAGAAGGGTTTATGGAAGCTTGAAGACGGGAAGAGGAAGCAAGCAGATTAGGAAAAGGCCAACTGAAGGGGAAAATTGTACAGGAGGTGAAGGGAATTGTTAGACGGGGAAAAAAGGTAATTTTTTATAGAGCAAAGGGGAAAATTGAAGATTTAATACAAAGTTAGGACCCAACATCTCCATGTTCAAAAATTTGCAGATGTCACAAAATTTAGGCAAGTCTTAGACTGAAAAAAACGCAGTCGGTGAAGCACCAGCGATGTACTTCCCCAGAACGAATTATTCGATTAATTTTTCGCTACCCCTCCAAAACCGATGGCTAACTGAGCTGAAGATCGCGGGTTCTAAACTCAGCCGAGGTCCTTAGTTTATTTTAACTCTCAGATAAAATAGTAATAGTTTATTTCTATGGTCACAAGGAATAAGTTGTTAAGTCGTAAATAGGCAAAATGTGTTAAGTGTACTGTGATCATCTTACAAGCCATCTGCGCACTGTGAAGAAATTGGGAGCTCAGGACTCTAATACTTTCGGAATTATAAAGATGTGGGTTTCTTGGTATCTCGTAAAATTGTGTATGTTCTCGGTTAAATCAACTTAATCTACTTCTTTGAGGAATCATTCACGAGATAACTGCATTTAACCATTTATTCACTACGGCAGACTATTCCAAGTGAAGAAGGCGTTTTCGGTTAAATCAACTTGCTCAACTTTAAAGAGGCATCATTCACGAGTATCTCAAAAAGTATGGTTAATAATCTCCTGGTATGAAGTGATGTCATGAGGGTTCACCGCTGGGTGTTTTTCCTCTCTCAAGCCTCTCATGTCATATTTATTTTTATTATTTTATTTTTGTATAGTATATGTCAGCCCAGCCGCTGGTTGTGCATTTTTTGCATAGTTGTGGCTTAAAATAACTAAATGCAAAAAAAAAATAAAAAAAATTAGTTAAGTGATGGAGAATGATTAGGTAACTAAGGGAAAATCCAAGAAAGGATTAACAATATTCATTTTCATTCACTCCTATATATTTAGAAGGTAAGTATATGAATAATAATGATGCAAACATAATTTATTTATTCCAAAAACTGGATTTATACGATTAATGCAAAAGTAAAAAAGTGCTGCCCTGAAAAGTTACGAATTTAGACTTACCAATTTATTCCCTGTGAACATAGATTTTATCTGGGAGGTAAAATAAACTAAAGCACGCCGTCCTTCGGATGGTACGTTAAGCTATGGTCCCTACTCTGTATGATGTCAGGTACTCATTAAAGACCCCAACCCGGGGTGTAGGCAACACTTAGTACTCCCATAGTAGAGTCTGGCTCATGTCCACCAGAGTGACAAGCCATCTGGTAGTAGGCGATATAACCTTATAGTTAAAGCCCAGGTATGAATCATAATAACTAACTTATTAAATGATATAAGATTTTTTAATCAAGTAAAGAAATTCCATTGCTGCTTTGTTTCAGTCGTTCCTTCTTACCAGCAATTTATTTTTTTATTCAGCAACTCTTATTTTCATATTTACCAGAACCAACCAATAAAAAAAAAATCTCTTTTTATTCTCAGATAAAGGAAAGTATAAACATAAAAAAAAAATGGTAATAATAAATAGAAAATAAAATGAAATTTCTAAGGCAAAAACGTGCCTATAAAAAAAGATGGTAATATCCTGGGTTTTAAAGTTTAAATATTTTAATATAAAAATTGATGGTTTCACTTTTTTTCCAATACTTGATGTAAGGAATACCTTACCTTATGAAATTCAATTTTCACAACAAATATTAAACAAAAACATACTATGGTTAAAGAATTTCATACTGTGGTGTTACTCCTTCTCTCAAGTATTTAAGTATAGACTATGTCAACATATGACATAGTAAAAATACATTCAATACAACACTAGCTAATCATAATCACTAAACATTTTGATTTTTTAAAATCCATTTATATAAGGTGGCGAGAATAGAATCCAAAAATAAGGTCACTTGCATCAACCAATCAGTAATATTTTTAAAAAACTGTAAGTTTCAATGCAGGCAATAAAGGAATGGGTTTACACTATGTACATGTAGTTAGGAAATTATAAATAACCGAGAAAATTAGTTAATTTATTTAGATAAATCAACTTTACTGAAGATATTTCAGGATAACAGTACTTCATTACCTTACCTTCGAATCTCTTAACAGTTTAGTACGCTCGCCGCGGCACTCCGTGCCGCAAATTTACTAAGTTTTTATTTTCGTGGTTCCTATGTTTTAATAACAAGCTAATCCCCACTTCTATTCTTCAATGACATGTCTATGAATGAACACAAGTAGCGCATTGATCTGATATCTTAACAGTCGGTAACAATAGGTCAAAGTGGATGGGACAACAATTGCGGCACTGTATACCATGCCTGTTTTAAAATGTAAGTTTTTTTTTGTATTTTATTTTCTTTATAACTAAGTATATTTTTATGTTATAGTTAATTTTTTTCATGACCTACTAATTTATAATTAAATAATAATAATTAGCTGTTAAATAATTAATTTTAATTAATTAAAAAACTAAAAAATAATTATTAATTTTTATTTTTTTCCTTGTACCTACGACTAATTTATAATAAAAACAAACTATTTATAATTAATTCTATTGTTCTTCATTTTTTCAATATAGAGACGTTTTCCTTTTTACTTCAATATATGTAATTCTTAAACTTTAAAAGGTTCAATTTTTGTTACTTTTTTAAGCAATTTTGTATTTTTTTTTTTTTTTTTAAGTTTTTAAAAACATTGTTCTGCATTCAGTACGCCTAATAATAACTCTTTGGAGTTGTATGGGGTGCAAAACTGCTGAAAAACTCAATAGTTAAGCATGCGGTACTGATTGCCGCGCGATTGTACTAATGTAACAATGAAAGGCGAGTGTACTTAGAAGGTTAATACCACAATTACGGTAGATAGACTTCAACCAGGTACGATGATAGTCAATCATAAGTAAAGGTTTTTTTAAAAACACATTAATAAGCATTTGTTTAATAAAAACGTTATTTGGAAAAATATTCTGATTAATTTCATAACATTTATTATTAATTATGTCAAAACAACACATTGAATTTTTTTGTATAGGCCATCCACTTTACAATCATCCGCCGGCGCCCACACTAGCCCGATAACGTCACAGGCAAAACAAACACGTACAGACATGCTCTTATCCATTGTGACCTCAACTGTTGTTATCGCATTATTAGTCTCGTAGTTATTATCGATTGAAATCTGACGGTATTTTGTAACACAAGAAAGTTTGACCGGCTATCACTGTGCGTAACGAGCAAGTAGACGTTTTCGCGTCAAAAACGTTTCCGAAACCTTACAGAGACGACGAGACGAAAAAGGCCGAGGAGAAGGAACTCAAATGAAACGTCCTTATAACTTCCCATGTAATGAATGTATCGACAAGACTTCAGTATGTAAATATATAAGCCCTCAAAGACAACAGTTATTAATTTTCAGCAAAATCGTCCGAAGAGGAGGAGGGAATCAAAGGAGGCTGGACTCAGAAACCCTAATAACTGCCGATGTATCGACGAGGAGAGCGGAGACTTAGTTATTGTGACTCATGCCCCTGTTATGACGTCATATCGCCTACTACTAGAGCGCTTTCTCGTCGATCTGGTGGTCATGAGCCCGATTCTACAGGGAGTCCTAATTTTTGATTAGTTACTAAGATAGGGGTATTTAACGTCTACCTGACGCTATACAGAATCGGAGCTATCACTTAATGTTCCATTACAAGGACGGCGTGCTCAAGGTTTTTCACCTTTTACATATACACTAGATTCTCCCTTATTCAGCGTTCTGTTAACCGGCGCGCTCCCTTATCCGGCGCTCGCGAAATAATATCAAATTTGTTAAACTAAAATTAACCTTCAATTATTAGATTATCAATTATTATATGTTATATATTTTATATGTATATATATTTTTTTAAAGTTAGTTATTGTGACTCATGCCCGGCCTTTTCTCTTCATCATATCACATTCTACCAGAGTGCACTTTTGTCGCTCTGATGATCCTGACCCTAGGTACTATGGCTAATCATGTAAGCTTTGTAATGTTTTAATAAATGTAAGTTGTATATTTGGTTACGTCATTTCTGTACCCTAGTGGCCATACACCCTCTGCAGCACGCACAAGACGTTTCACGTTTTCCACTGCTACTGCATCCCTGTTTTTTTATTCACCTAATTTAAGGGTCTTTAACGAGCACCTGACATCGTACAGGCTTTGGACCATCGCTTAACTACCCTTCCGAAGGAAGGCGTGCTCAAGGTTTTTTTACCTTCCAGATAAAAAACCTAAGGGCCTCAGCCGGGTTTCGAATCCACGATCGAGTTACCGGCGCTCTTGTTTTAAAAGTTGACAAAATACCATGCAATAATGAAAACGTATCTCGGGGCTCTGATCACAGAAGATAATAACGTTAGCCACGAAATAAGAGCACGCATTGCTGCAGGGAATAGATGTCTATTTGCGGTCCAAAGAATACTCAAATTCCGCACATTAACGTGGAGGGCCAAGCTAATAGTCTATAAAACCATTGTCCGTCCAATTGTAACTTACACTGGTGAAACTTGGGCGTTGAAAAAAGAAAATGAAGAGACTCTGCTACTGTGGGAACGCAAAGTACTCAGAAAGATTTATGGACCTGTTTCCGAGAACGGCAGATGGCGTATCCGGAAGAACAGAGAGTTGAGAGACCTCTACGGGGAACCCGACCTGGTATCCGTGATCAAGCAGGCGAGATTACGTTGGTTGGGCCACGTAGAGAGAATGGAAGGAGGAAGACTCCCTAAACAAGCCCTCTACGGTAGGCCAGGCGGTGCCAGGAGAAGAGGAAGACCCAGACTCCGGTGGCTGGACGACGTCGAGGCGGACCTCCGAGTGTTGGGCATCAGAGGATGGAGGGAGAAGGCTTTGGATCGAGACGAATGGAGGAGGATTGTGACGGGGGCCCGGGTTCTTTCAGGACCGTAGCGCCACAGGAAGAAGAAGAAGAATGAAAACGTTACATAACAGTTCCCAAGACCGTCTTCCCTTCTGTTACAAAATTCAACTCCCCCCCTTCCTTCAACTCGTTACGTAATTTATAGATACAATTTATATTGATTGTGCGACGACAAACTTTTGTGAAGTGACGAAGGAATAAGTCCGAGCTTCTTTTCTTTTAACGTAATAAGGGGACAAATACAATGTCAGAATTCAGGAAATATGTCGAATTTTTGCAATATATTCAAAATTCAATTCATTTACTGATAATTCAGTAGTTCTGGCAACACTGTATTATTTTCCAATTTTTTAATACACGTATCATTTGAAAATTATTATCTTCACGATTATCATTAGTATTTATGTTGAAACCATAAGTAATAATATAAAAATCACCCTTTTTTATCGATAAATTACATACATTATATAAATATAATTTGCGAGCCTGTACGATGTCAGGTACTCGTTAAAGACCCCTACCCTAGATGAATAAAAATTTAGGGCAGGCAAAATTTAGGACTCCCATAGTAGAGTCGGGCTCATGTCCACCAGAGTGACGAAAGAGCGCTCTGGTAGTAGGCGATATGACCTCGTAGTTAAAGCCTGGGCATGAGTCATAAAACCTAACCTAACCTAAATATAATTTGGCTACACTGATAGGTTATACACTTGCATTTTATAATATACATTCCTGTTTAACTCTTTTTCTCATATAATTAATAAACATTGTAATTGTGTTAATTATTCTTTGTTAATTTTTAAACTTTCACCATTTCTTCCTTTACATAATTGTTACTTAAAAATCCTGAGTATAACACTGATAACACGAATCAGGTTTCCATAACCTCACACACGATTGGCTAATTTTCGTAAGAATATAGGTAAGTAAGTCATCTTCTGTAAAATATATTAATTTTGATACAGTTTATGTATTATTCTATTACATTTCAGATTGCTCTAATGAACTTACAATGTGTTTACAGGTGTTATAAATATCTATTGTTCTTCCAATTACACAGAATCTGACTTATTCAAAAGTGTTATTTCTTCCTTATTTGATATGACTGTTCTTTAGGCCTGCGGAGTTGATTATTTTTCATTATGATTTATTATCTAATTATGACAGCATTTAGGTAAGTTATTGTTATTATTAAGTGTTAGTTATTGCTACTCGCCATTGTCATCTCGCCTACTACCTGATCACTCTGGTAGACATGACCGACTCTGTTAAGGGAGTTTTACTGCAATTTTACCTACCCTAAATTTTTACTTCCCCAGTTATACGAAGTATAGAGGAAGCTTTGTTTTCTATCAAAAATTCGATGTAGAGTTTTCAACTGAATTTCATGTTTTCCGAACAGGATACTCCCGATAGAATGAATGTAACGATAGGAAATTTTATATTTGAATTCAGAACTCTATAACGTAGACACGTATTGATTTTCAGCCGAATCGGCTAAAGGATAGAAGGGATTAGGGGATGGGCTAACTCAAAAACTCTAATAACTGTCGTAATGAATGTATCGACAAAAAAATTAATTTGTGAATTCAAAACAACCATAAGGACGACACTTATTAATTTTCAACAGAATCGGCTGAATGGAAAAGGGAATCAGAGAGTTCATAAACGCAAAATCCCTAATAACTGCTGATGTAATGAATGTATCGACATGAAATTTTATATATATAGTCAAATCCTAATGAGGACATCACCTGTCAAATTTCAGCGATATCGACTGAAGGTGAAAGGGGGTTCAGAGGAGGGTGCTCAATTCAAAAACCCTAATAACTGCCGATGTAATGAACATATCGACATGAAATTTTATATTTAAAATAAAATCCTAATGAGGACATCATCTGTCAAATTTCAGCGATATCGACTGAAGGGAAAAGGGGTTCAGAGGACGGTGCTCAATTCAAAAACCCTAATAACTGCCGATGTAATGAACATATCGACATGAAATTTTATATTTAAAATAAAATCCTAATGAGGACATCATCTGTCAAATTTCAGCGATATCGACTGAAGGGAAAAGGGGTTCAGAGGACGGTGCTCAATTCAAAAACCCTAATAACTGCCGATGTAATGAACATATCGACATGAAATTTTATATTTGAAATAAAATCCTAATGAGGACATCATCTGTCAAATTTCAGCGATATCGACTGAAGGGAAAAGGGGTTCAGAGGACGGTGCTCAATTCAAAAACCCTAATAACTGCCGATATAATAAATGTATTGACACAATATCCTAGTATGAGGATTCACAAGTCTATAAGTAAGTCAACTATTGATTTTTGCACAAATGGTCAATTGGTTTAGAAAAAAGAGCGAAAATCTAATTGATTAATTCGTAGTGGGGAAGTACTATGTTGGTGATTCACCTACGACTTTTTCTATCTTAGAATTAGCCTTATATTTGTATTAAGAATACTAAAAGTAAAATAAAAATCTTATTTTCTTAACGAATTTAAGTCAGACTGAGACCCAACTATGCAGATTTAAATGAACACAATCGAGTTGTATTAATTAATAACCCCTTTAGAATGGACCAGGCCATAAATTCTGTTTATTTCACAGTCAATTAATTGTGAATTCAATTAATTTAAGTTGTAACTTCCTTAATGGTCTGTTAAACAATTGACTTTTACCCTTTACTACAGTTTATTGCAACAGTGAACATTGTATAGCAATTAATAGAAAATTTGTAAATTTTGTGCCAAATTAGTATGAGCTTAAGTCATAAGTCAGTTCCATAAGTTTCCGAACAACTATCAATGACTGATGCCCACACATATTTATCAGAGGGCGCCTGTAGCTCAGTGGTATGCGTGCTTGCCTTCTGAGCTCAAGTTCGTGGGTTCAAAACCCGATCGAGGCACTTAGTTTATTTTATCTAAGATGTAAAAATATCGTCTGTTGAGTTCTTGTCGTTTTAGCCTTGTGTGGGGATTCGCACGTCAGTCTGTTGTCTAAGTAAAACCCAAGGTACCGCACGTTGGAATGACAGCATTGTTCATAGATACAGGTGGACAGTTTTGCCTTCGAAGAGTGAAGGTAACTTGAACATGTTTACCATCGTTGATCTTAATTCTCCAGAGCTCATACCATTCCTCCATCGAAAAATTGTTTTTTCAAAACATGTTTCTTACAAAATTTTCAGTCCCTTGTACGTCCTTAGATTTGAGAATCAAAGTTATAGGGCCTTAAACAATAAAAAATAAATTTTCTTGGGAAATATTTCAAAATAATGTTTAAATTGCATCACGTAGCAACGAATTATAAAGTATATTTTTTATGATTATTTGGAGGGCGCCGGAATGCGTGCTTGTCTTCTGAGCTCAATATCATGTGTTCGAAGCCCGACCGAGGCACTTAGTTCATTTTATTTGGGAGGTAAAATAAACTTAAGCATGCCGTCATTCGGATGGGACGTTAAGCGATGGGTCCGAGCCTGTACGATGCCAGCTACTCGTTAAAGACCCCTACCCTAGGTGAATAAAAATCTAGGGTAGGCAAAATTTAGAATTCCCACAGTAGAGTCGGGCTCATGTCCACCAGAGTAATGAAAGAGCGCTTTGGTAGTAGGCGATATGACCTCGTAGTTAAAGCCCGGGTATGAGTCATAAAACCTAACCTACACATATTTATCAGAATTGCTTGATAAAGAAGAATGTTTATATTATATTATATGTTTATATGAATGTTTATATTATATTATATGTTTATATGAATGTTTATATTATATTATATGTTTATATGAATGTTTATATTATATTATATGTTTATATGAATGTTTATATTATATTATATGTTTATATGAATGTTTATATTATATTATATGTTTATATGAATGTTTATATGAATGTTTATATTATATTATATGTTTATATGAATGTTTATATTTTTAATTCCTTTTGATGCAATTTGCGTTTTCTATAATTCCCCGCATATTTACGATTCATACTAGACGACATCTTTAATTTTTTTTGCAATTCTCAATTTAATACAGAGTTTTACATATATTTCGGCGAATATTTTTATTGTTTCACATTGAGTCTTAGTAGTGCTCCTCAAGCTCTTTAAAATCAACGTCCTATCTAAACGCGTTATCACGGTACATTAATTTATAATTTTACACAATGCTAATTCGCAACAATCATCCGCCGGCGCCCACACTAGCCCGATAACGTCACAGGCAAAACAAACACGTACAGACATGCTCTTATCCATTGTGACCTCAACTGTTGTTATCGCATTATTAGTCTCGTAGTTATTATCGATTGAAATCTGACGGTCGCGTCAGAAACGTTTCCGAAACCTTACAGAGACGACGAGACGAAAAAGGCCGAGGAGAAGGAACTCAAATGAAACGTCCTTATAACTTCCCATGTAATGAATGTATCGACAAGACTTCAGTATGTAAATATATAAGCCCTCAAAGACAACAGTTATTAATTTTCAGCAAAATCGTCCGAAGAGGAGGAGGGAATCAAAGGAGGCTGGACTCAGAAACCCTAATAACTGCCGATGTATCGACGAGGAGAGCGGAGACTTAGTTATTGTGACTCATGCCCCTGTTATGACGTCATATCGCCTACTACTAGAGCGCTTTCTCGTCGATCTGGTGGTCATGAGCCCGATTCTACAGGGAGTCCTAATTTTTGATTAGTTACTAAGATAGGGGTATTTAACGTCTACCTGACGCTATACAGAATCGGAGCTATCACTTAATGTTCCATTGCAAGGACGGCGTGCTCAAGGATTTTCACCTTTTACATATACAGTAGATTCTTCCTTATTCAGCGTTCTGTTAACCGGCGCGCTCCCTTATCCGGCGCTCGCGAAATAATATCAAATTTGTTAAACTAAAATTAACATTCAATTATTAGATTACCAATTATATAAATAGAGCCACGTGTATTTACGAGCACACAATAATTCCGAAACTCAGGAATCTTTCATGTATTTTTATTGTACATACATACATATGTACATTGTATTTATAATGAAGGGAACGCTATATAATATTTTATTATTTCACTAATATCCTATAAATAAATTATGATAAATACATAGTTGAAAATCAAACATTTATAAAAAATGTTTCCTAGAATAGAAAAACAAAGGTACCGTCCCGTCCGTGGCACAATAACATCGTCTTATCGGGAAATGAACACTTAACTAGTAAATGATACTTAACATTTTTGCAGAGATATTGTGAAACACTTGATAAAAATAAAGAAAACGTATGTTTTTAAAAAATATTGTCTATTTCACAAATAATATATAATATGGGAGTACTTTCGGTATTGCTACCATCTTCAGCCACGACTTAACAAATACTGTATTTGTAGCAATACAGAACACGTCTGGTCTCCTTCCACAGGTTTGGATCGCCTGGGGACATTTCTTCCAAGAACTTATATACTTATACTTTTCGATCCGAAAATAATTCAGTTCCCACTTGATTTGTCTAGTCAGTCGGTTTACCCATCTAGAACATACCGCAATAATAAAATATTCTTGTATCTTGTATATCTTCACAACATAAAAAGAAATCTCAGGTCATGTAATGTATGAAAACTCAATTTTTGTGATATGACGTTGGAAGAAAGCTACAGCAGCGCTGACCCTCGGCAGAAACCGTCCCTTCCCCCTACTCTATCCCCTCCACATTCCCTCTAAAGAAACTACCTAATGTTTCTAATTTAAACGTTTTTTCTCCGATATTTCGACAAATAAATGTTTCCAGATCATGTCCGTTTACTTCCATATAATATATGTATACATATACTATTACTTTACTTTTGTTTACTTCCCTATACATATAATATATGTATACATAATAATATGTACTAAAAATTTTGTAATCGTGTGAACATCAGAGATCAATTGCATGTGTGTGTTTATGTGAGAGCTCAAACGCTTTGACCTGAAATTAGGAATGAAGAAATAAGCAACTAAATTAGTGAATAATAATATGAATGCATTTTGTTTTAAAACAAACCATGAATAAAAAACAAAACACGACCATCAGCTGTTTTGAATTAGTGTAGAAGAGTCGAGGTGTGGGTTGAGGTGAGACGGTATGAGTTGAGATGGAGTGAGAGTTTAGGCTTAAGGTGTGGAGAACTAAGTTGTAGTGAATTGATTGTGATTAATTGGAGCTTTAATTGAAATAGATGCACAAAGAAGGTACTTTAATTTAATTCTATGATTTATAAGCCCTAAAATAACTTAAAGTAGAATGGCCGGTATTTAGAAAGAAAAGAGACCAACAAATAAATGTAAAGAAATTAGGTTGTTGGCCCAGTAAGATAATTTAAAAACCTTTGGATTAGATCTAATATTTTTGCAAAATTTAGAAAAACAATATGGCATCTCTTTAGAAATCCAAATGAAAAGTTTTGTTTATACACATTTTTTAAATTGACGTGCACTTTCTTCAAAATTTCACGTCTTGAACTTTCGAAGGGCCCTTTTCGGAAACTACTGTAGAAATCAAAATTTAGTAAAATACCAGAGATATTCAATTTCTACAGAAAATGTCGTAATTTATTATTTATTTAATTATTATTATTTTATCATTATTATTCCACTTATTATTCATATGTTTATTTATTTTAATTTTACATTAAAATTTTATTTACCGCAATCAATACCAGATATATACTTCACTAACATGAATTCATCAATTCATTTCATTCTCCCTGCAAAGCCAATCGACCATGGTTTAGTAACAACATATAACTTAAATAACATGAGTTTATTTTGTTGTCAATTGTATTTCTGTAAGTTTCTCTCTTAAAGACTTTCTCACTGTTCAGTTAAGGAACTTTCTAGTGCTCTAGTTCAGTTACAACTCTATATTTATATTTTTTGTTGCTGAAACATCGATTGTGTACCGTATCGATTTCCTATTCCAATGGCTTGGAAGAGATAACAAAGGGGAGGTTATGTTTTTAGTAGTATGTTTATGAAAACGATTTCCGAGTTGTAATGTTTATTAGGTTTTTTTTTTTTTAACTGATTATGAGACTTAAGTGTTATGTCAAATAGTGAAAATAGAGTGATTTTACGTTGAAAGGATAACTTTGGAGTGTAGAAATTTCAATATGAAATATGCACCAAAGGAAAAAAAAAAAAATGATGTTAAAAGAAAATTTATTGTATGTTCGCTGTATGAGGGTGTTCTTCGGAGGCTCACAACATGCAAATCCTCCACAGAAATTGGAACAAATATTGAGATTATATTTGCAAAATTAACTGTTTTCAATGAAATGTTGTGGTGAAGATGTTATGGAATTTTTGGAGGAAGATAGCATTGCCAGCAAATTGGAAAAGGCCGGTAATAAAGTATCAAATTCTCTTCTGACTGCCAAAGTAATAAATAGCCTTCCAAATACGTTTGTGGCGGCATTTGAGTGCACTAGCGACATGTTCAGTACTTTCTAATGAGATTATCTGTCGAAACAGAAAGAAGAAACTGCAAAAAGCTTAAGGTAAGTTCCAGACCCAAGGGGGATGAGTCAAGTGTGCAGAAATTGTTTGTGTCCATGTCTCAGAAATAATAAATAATTTTCCTCTCATTAGAAAAATAATTTAGTCATAGAGGGCGCCGGTAGCTCAGAGGAAGCATGCTTGTCTAAATTTTGCTTTAAGAATGGAGTAAAGTGCAGCGAAGTTTTGGAAATGTTAAATATTGCTTTTGGTGAGTCTGCTATGCATACAACTAGGGTTTACGAGTTGTATAAAAGCTCGACAAGTGCGGTCGAATGTGAAGGTCATGCTCACTGTTTTTCGATTTCAACGGCATAGTGCACCATGAGTTCTTGCCACAAGGTCAAACGATCAATAAGGAGTACTACCTACAAGTGCAACGCCGTTTGCGTGAAGCAATCCGAAAAAAAACGCCCGGATTTATGGCGAAACAATTCATGGCTTTTGCACTACGATAATGCACCTGCGCACACTTCATTGCTTGGCCCAAGAGACATTTTGAATGTCTGCTTTGGGACCCCCAACGGGGGTCAGCCAACGTTTTTCTGCCGCTCTTGCGGTGTCCTTAGAGATCCCGCAGAAGGGTTCTAGGGACCTAATTATCCGAAGCTTTTTCTCCTTGTCATCTTTCAAGAAGGATCTAGCTAAGACTTTCTTTTTGGTGCTATGGATGACTGTGGACTGGCTCAATGGCTGCGGTCCACAGTCGTCCTTGGTTTTCGGGCGCTTCTTTGCGCCGAGTGAGCTCGGGATCTTGTCGGAGGTTCCCTAAGCAGGGGGCAACCGCCGCAGCGCCTGTCGGCGGGGCCCCAGGCCCCGGGTTAGAAGGAGTTTCTCTAGTCTAAGAATACTCCAATGGTCTAGTTTTCTATGATAATATTTCTACCAAAAATGTGATATCTCGTCGAGCATATCTCGGGCATCTACCCATGAAGTGAGCTGCTATCTTCTCCACATTTGTCACAGTTGGGACTGTCCCACAATATGTGGATTCCTATTCGTTACCGAATCTCGCTCCTGTCGAGGTTCAGCATCCTCGCAACACCTTGGAATCCTATTTCTTTCCGAATTTCGCCCTTTCGACTGTCTGCATATCGTTCTCTCTACACCACTACTTTATATGGGTTCAGTATGCCTCCATGGACACTCCGAGCATTAGCTTTGGCTCCATGAAGGTCTTATAATATCTAATAGGTGCCGCTTTGTATAAGAAGTGGATATCTTGCCTCCTTCAAGAGGCTGAGATGGGAGACAAAGGCCTCTCTCCCTGGCTTCCAATGAAGATAAAAAACTTGTCAGTGAATCAACGGCAATGAAGTTCCTCAGAACGGAATATGAACAACAGAATGAATTAATCAATTACTTTTTCTCTCTCCCTCCAAAACCAGTCGACCATTTCCGCTAATTTTCATGAGTTGTCTTACATAAGGGCTCCCAAATCTTCATATTTAGTTTTAAAATTCTGGAGGTATTGAGGGTCAGTCAATGATCTCAGCCAAAAGCATAAGAGATATGACTAGAGATAAAACTGAGGATGGTAGAAATACCGAAAGTACTCCATGTAAATATAGTTGGTGAAATTAGACAATATCATAAATAAACAAGTTTTATTTATTTCAAGTTCATTTGAATTATTTCACAATATCTTTGCAATAATGTCAGTTTTCATATAAATTTTTTTGTTGATACATTCATTATATCGAGAGTTATCGTGTTCACTGACAGACAGACATTTTTTTTTCATATTTGTAATCTAGACGTCGAAAAAAATGAAGTTCTGCATTGAATTTTTGACCTTCATCTATACATCGTACCTCTGCGGTGGAGTTGCTAGGAGTAGACAACCATAAACGTGATCAATGTATCATGTAATTTATTCCTACTTAAAGGCTTAACTTTTTTTTTTTTCAGAAGTAGGTCAAAAAATAATTGAATCAAAGTAAATGCACTTTCTAGGGTGATTGGTCAATCTTCTCTCCTTGACTACAAAAGAAGGGAAGTCATTTCTAAAAGAATTACACAGACTGCATCTCCTCTAATGCAACAGTTGCGTACCTTCTCTGTGTTGTAATATTTGGAATTTTAGGATCCCTATTGTGATGTATGAAGATAATAAACACATTAAATTATTAACAATAAAAAACAATTAATTCAGTATATCGTCGCTTAAGCAGCAACACGGCATATCTCAATTTTGAGAGGTTTACAGGAAAGAGGAAAAACTTGTTTTAAATGATTATTGTAGTAATTTTACTTTATCAACGAGTGATCCAATGTTTATTTGATCAAATATTTATTATTTGTTTGAACCAAAAGTAATTTAATTACGCTGGTATTTATGGTGTTGAGTTATGCGCTGTTTGCATGTAGGATTGAGATGTGTGGTGTTGTCTTTTTTACGTTTTTCACGCTCCTAGTGGCCGGTAGAGTGAAACTAGTAATCTGAGCTTGTTTCCCGCGAAAATACGAATCCAACGATATGTATAACTCAATTTGGGCAAACATTGAGTTATGCGGTGTTGCTGCTTGAGCGACGATATTTATTTTTCTATAAAAAGAAACTGAATTAGTAAATAAATAATAAGAAACCATTTCTTTTAAAACAAATGCCAGTAAAAGACAAAACATGGCCATCAGCTGTTTTTTTTAGTGTGTGTAGAGAGTCGAAGTCTGGGTGGAATGGCTTTCGGTCTGAGTGAACATAGACAGTGGTGATACTTAACATTTTTGCAGAGATATTGTGAAACACTTGATAAAAATAAAGAAAACGTATGTTTTTAAAAAATATTGTCTATTTCACAAATAATATCAAATATGGGAGTACTTTCGGTATTGCTACCATCTTCAGCCACGACTTAACAAATACAGTATTTGTTAGGTCGTGGCTGAAGATGGTAGCAATACCGAAAGTACTCCCATATTATATATTATTTGTGAAATAGACAATATTTTTTAAAAACATACGTTTTCTTTATTTTTAACTATTAAAGTCAACGTTTAATTTTTTCCACAGAAACCCTCTCCTCCTATTTATTTTTCCTTTACAGCAGTTCTATTTTTCTCAGTTTTCATTTGATTCTCATAGTGAAAAAAATTGTTGGATCGTTTATCAGACGTCCTAACACTAATAGAAGTGGTGGGACTGTGCAGCACGGAACAGTGTTGTGTTAGCGAAACAAAAGAAAATTACCGATTTTTTTAACAAATAATATTTTTCGAATTTTAGATTCTGTTTTAAATATGTATGTAATTATACGCAGTTCAAAATATATTTTTAATGCTTGGATAAATATACATATGTACGTACATATAATAAATCAATGTTCAGTATGTACATATTTGCCAATTTAATAAATGTAATCAACAAAATACATACATGTTTTATTCCTTAGCTCACCTAAAAACACTTTTTTTATGCTTTATTTGATATATTTTTCTCATTAATTGATTATTTCCGTTATCCGGCGTCACATCGGTCCCCCGGATAAGGGAGACTCTACTGTATATATTTTTTTTATTTTTGGGATCAGGTGGCGGAAATCATGAAAATACTGTGAAAACTCAATATCAAATTTTTGACCTATTACAAAAATCCCCTATACTTCGAATTAGGATTATGGGAAGTTCCATACAGCCCTTAGCTAAATATATTACGTTAATACATTATATAACATATTATATATTTAGGAAAAAAAATAATAATATAAAAAAAATTACATTAATCGGCTCTGGGGTTCTCCGGTTCAGTAATTTAAGGTGTAATCTTCTTAATTTAAAAAAAAAAATCTATTTCGTCCCAGAGACTGAAAAAAATATTTACGTAATGAATGATTACCTTTTCTGAATGTATTTAAAGACACTACCCCGTTAATACTTTATTTCAAAATGTGTTTAGCAAAGTTTATACAAATTGATCTTTTCTGCGTAGAAAATTATATGTTATCAATGGGAAAAATGCAATATGTGTGTAATGATTGGAAGTTTTCTTTTATCAGGAATTTGATTTGGCCTAAATTGCCGTCTCCCAGAAGTTTGCCGAAAAAGGTCGCAAAATTTAACGAAACCTCAAAAAACGTATGAATAACATTCCCAGCTATACGAAGTTATATAATCGGTTCGAAATTTGGGCTAAAACTTGATATTTTCGATACATAGAGCTTCAGTTCGACCGTTTTTGCGGAAAATTAGTAGATGCCATCCTTATGGGGTTTTGAGTTTAAATGTAAAATTTCATTTCGATACACTCATTACATCGGCAGTTATTGTGTAAAAAATAATTAAGCACGTCGTCCTTCGAATGGGACGTTAAACGATGGTCCCGAGCCTGTAAAATGTCAGGTACTCGTTAAAGACCCCTGCCATAGGTGAATAAAAATTTAGGACCTCCATAATAGAGTCGAGCTCAAGTCCACTAGAGTGACGAAAGAGCGCTCTGGTAGTTAAAGCCCGGAGTCACAATAACTAATTTTTTTTGAAAATGTTCTCGAATCTTCGATCGTGTATATTTATATTGAAACTTCAATATATAAGTTATAGCTAGGTACTAATTAAAAAAAAAATAAAAAGTATGATATGGTTGAATTTTGTGCAAGAGAATTTCTGGACCGTCCCAAAAACAAACACTAAGGAAACTTCAAATATATGATTATTTGAAAACCCATAAAAAATTCTAAGTTTTTGAATTTATTTAACTTAGCTATTCCCACAAAAATTTTCCAGTAAGGCTTTTCAAGCACTAAAAATAACAAACGATATCAATTAAAGAACAAGCTGCAGAGAATTATTTAAAACTTCAAATCCTGCCTTTGCCTGAACTGTTTATGTTTGAAACATTACTAGATATTAGGAAAATACCTATTCCCACAAAAGGTTTTCAGTAGGCTTTTCAAGCAGTAAAAATAACAAACGATATCAATTAAAGAACAAGCTGCAGAAAAATATTAAAAAATTTCAAATCCTGCCTTTGCCTGAACTGTTTACGTTTGAAACATTAATGGTTATTAGGAAAAATGAAAATATTTTTCCCCTCAACCATACTAGTCCTGAGTATAGCAGGAAGAATTTCGAATAACTAAACATTTAAAATAGTAAGAAAAACGATTATTTTTTTGAAATATTGTCTATTTCACAAGATATATAAAATATATGGTAATATGATACTTCTCAGAGATATTGAGAAACAAAAATATATGGTAGTATGATACTTCGCAGAGATATTGAGAAACAAAAATATATGGTAGTATGATACTTCGCAGAGATATTGAGAAACAAAAATATATGGTAGTATGATACTTCGCAGAGATATTGAGAAACAAAAATATATGGTAGTATGATACTTCGCAGAGATATTGAGAAACAAAAATATATGGTAGTATGATACTTCGCAGAGATATTGAGATACAAAAATATATGGTAGTATGATACTTCGCAGAGATATTGAGAAACAAAAATATATGGTAGTATGATACTTCGCAGAGATATTGAGATACAAAAATATATGGTAGTATGATACTTCGCAGAGATATTGAGAAACAAAAATATATGGTAGTATGATACTTCGCAGAGATATTGAGAAACAAAAATATATGGTAGTATGATACTTCGCAGAGATATTGAGATACAAAAATATAAAATATAAAGAAAAACAATTTTTTTTTAAAATATTGTCTATTTCAATTCTAACAAATACAGTATTTGTTAAGTTGCGGCTGAAAATGGTAGCAATACCGAAAGTACTCCCATACATTTTATATATCTTGTGAAATAGCAATATTTTTAAAAAACATTCCTTTTTATTAAGCCTTTCAAAATATCTCTGCGAAAATGTTAAGTATCAATAACTAACAATTTTTCCTCTGTTTTTAAAAGATGTATAACAAATAAAGAATTTTTTTAATGCCCTCCACTTTTTGGAACGAATAGATACAATAAAAAAAATTAAATTTCAACTAATAATGTTTATATTAGAGAAAATTATTCGGAAATGGATTTTTTTTCTCATTGTATAAAAATAATTAAAATAACCATGATATAAAAATCGTGTTTCATATTCAAAAACATTATTTGATACAATTTTTTTTTCTACAGACAGAGTTCCTCCACAGATATCCTCCTATAGTTTACTATTTTTTGCTTAATATTTTTATTACTAATATTGTTTTTTATTACTTATATACTTATTTATTTTATTTTTATTGATTTATTTTTGTATATATTATTATTATTTTTTGTTAACTTTCTTTTCTATATTCCTTACATTGTGACCTGAGGAAGGGACGTAAGAACGTCCCGAAACATCGTCCTGAAGAAGACGCTTCTGGAAGAATTATAAAAAAATATTTATCATAATGTAAATTATAATTAAAAACTGTATCTACTGTATTTATTAATAATATTATTATTTTTGTACTCATTTATTTTCTATTATTTATTTAATTTTTTTTTGTTATTTACTTTTATTTTTTGTACTATTCATATGTGTGTCCGACCCTAAGAGTTAAAACCCTGTATGTATCTGCTTTCTAGATGTATACAATTTTATGAAGTATCCTATTACCATGTTATGGTTTAACGGAAATGAATATTATTATTAGTCAATAAACCTAGGCAAAATTCATGACTCCCTCAGTAGAGGCTCATGTCCTCCAGAGTGACGAAAAGAGTGCTCTGGTAGTAGGCGATATGACCACTTAGTTAAAGCCCGGGCATGAGCTACCGGCGCACTCTCTAGTATTTGGTTATGAATTTTTAGAATGTAATTAATGTTATATTTAACTAGAATGATTTATTTTGTTATATAAAGACAATTGTGTGTTTTCTACACACATTTTGAGTTTGTCTTGCACTCCGCAAGGTCCACTGTTGTCCGCTGTACTATTCAACTTTTATGTACACAATCGGCCCCAGTCTAGGTCTTCATATTCTCAGTTCGCAGACGATACTACGCTGTTCTACCAGGATGACAATATTATGACAGCTAGAAATGAGTTGCATAGAACTATCAACGAGCTGTCTAAATACTTCAATAAATGGGGCATAACACTGAATGCACAAACGTATAAGGACTAAAGAGAGTTTGTCAATTTTTCTTTTGGACAAACCGGGTTATTAAGTGTGAACTGTTTGAAAATACTGATTAAAGAGTTACTCACAGTAGTGTGGATTATTTATTAAGTGACAAGCAAACTCAAAAGTTATATCGGTAGGTAAACCTATTATATTTAATATAATAGGTTTATTAGGTTAGATTTTATGACTCATGCCCGGGCTTTAACTACGAGGTCATATCACCCACTACCAGAGACATGAGCCCGACTACTGTGGGAGTCCTAAATTTTTATTTACCTAGGACGGGGTCTTTAACGAGTACCTGACATCGTACAGGCTCGGGTCCATCGCTTAAGGTCCCGTCCAAAGGACGGCGTGCTTAAGTTTATTTTATCTCCCATATAAAATAAACTAAGGGCCTCGGCCGGGTTTCGAACCCACGACCTTGAGCTCAGAAAGCAAGCACGCATACCATTGAGCTACCGGTGCCCTCTAATTGGTTTATAATAGTCTTGTTTTATAGACTATCTCCTATCGAAACTCTTGCCTTACAATATATAAGTTTTTCCCGTAGGTAATTTATTGAAGAGAAATTCCGATTATAGGCAAAAGAAAGGAATTTAGCTATGGCGATATATTATTGAAAGACGATATCGGATAAAGGACGAAGGATATTGAAGATATGAATACTGAGAATTCATTAAATCGGAAGAAAAGTCAACTCAGATAAAACAAATATATCACTTATTGTATTCTTGTCCTCTTAACAAGATAACATTTCCAATTGAAGAAAATACGTTATCTGCATGTATATTGAAGTAATTTCTTCAATTCCCAACCAGCTAGACCAATTCAATTCCTTTCCACGTAGTGAAAAAGAGAGATATAAATGGATAAAATAAATTTCAACAAATAGAAAATCATTCGTAGGTTCGTCGGTGTAAGTTTTATATCACCTGCTCAATTGATGATAATTCGTGTAGCCTAAAGTAAAAAGTGAAGGCAGTTTAGTGTTTTTCTGAGATAAGAGATGGCACCACATTCGGGAGTAAATTTTGTCCACCTTTTACTCCATCTGTACGAAGTATAGGGTAAGTTATGTAATTTGTCATGTGGATTTTGAGTGGAATTTCATATTTTGTGACCCTCTCGTTCAAAAATGAAAAAAAAAAAAAGGGACACCTACAACTATAACCGCAATTGATGACTAACTACGTCTAGTATATTCAGTTTTTCTAATCAAAACAAAAAAATCTTTCTTTGTTTCATATAAATTTATGCTATATACAATTTATGGTAACTATCATAATCGATTATTGATAATTAACCCGACCGAGGCCTTTAGGTTTTGTATCTGGGAAGTGAAAGTACCTTGAGCACGCCGTCCTTCGGATGGGACGTTAAGCGATAGTCCCGAGCCTGTATGATGTCAGGTACTCGTTAAAGACCCCTATCCTAGGTGAATAAACCTGGGTGGGCAAAATTTAGGACTTACACAGTCGGGCTCAAGCCCACCAGGGCGACGAAAGAGCGCTCGGTAGTAAGCGATATGATCTCGTAGTTAAAGTCCTGCTATGAGTCACAATAACTAACTATCATTAACATTTCGACGTGCGATAGAGGCTAATTTTTGCTGAGATTTCACCCCCCCTTCTCCTTTTTGGGTAAAATCAGTTCAATAAAGTGGGGTCTTGGGTGGTCCAGTGGATAGCGACTCTACTTTCTAACCACAAGGTCTCTACTTCGAGACTACTCGTCAGTTAATTAACTTAATTCATATAATTAAATATATAATTACTTCATACTACTAGTAAATTAATTATTAATTTCACTAGAAGTAGAATGAGCTGTATTTTTGTTATCAATTGTGTAGTAGGATTTATTATAAAACAAGTTTCAACCCTTCATCTTTCATAAACAATACATATTACACATTAAACAAATACATAACTCATCCTTCTCTTTAAAAAAAAGGTAGAAGATTGGTATATTATGGATAGATGGCGGTTCGTGCCTAATTTTTTGTTTTTATGCTGCCGAATTTAAGGGATGAGGAAGTGTTGAAACTTGTTTTATAATAAATCGTACTACACAAGCTGTCTATCGGCGTTTGGTTCATTATTCTACCATTATTATTTTAGGAGATATAAGCTCTCAAAGTCAATGTGACACATTTTCTTGATGCACTTTAACCCTCCATATCGCCCGGAAAGACGTAATTCTACGTCAAAAATACGATAACTTATGTATCCACACGAAATGTATTCGTGTATCTCAAACCGAAGGACTACACCTATTGTTTTTCAACCAAATTGGACAAAAAGAAGAGGCTATTAGGAGGGGAGGAGACAAAAACTCGACAATAAATTTCATATTTAAATTCAAAACCAGCATCCACAAAGTTTCAGCAAAATTGGTCCAAGAGAAGTGAGGGATTAGACAAAGTGGCTCGACTCTGAACCCCTAATAATAGCCGATGTAATGAATGTATCAAAATTCAGTGTGAGGATTCAGAACTCAACTATTGATTTTTATTCCAAGCCTTCAATAGGTCTTAGAGGGAGAACAAAATATAATTCCCGCTGGGGAAGTAAAATGTAGGTGATTTACCCAAGACTTTTTGCTTTATGTATATTTGGCAGGTCGACCGAGGAGGGACTAGAAAAGATGTAGAAGTTCCTGTTTAAATTAAAAATGTATTTCTTTAATTTAATTTTATAAACTATTGATTATATTTTTTTTATTAAATTATTTAATCTTCTGGACATCGCAATTTAATAAAATATATTTATATATTTCCAAGAATAACTAACTACATCTATTCAAACTACATTGAACTCAATATTCTCATTCAGCCATCATTGTTTGAAATAATTTCATCTTGTCTTTGTGAGTTCATTAGAAATCTGGACCACAAGAAACCAATTACATGAGGGCGCCGGTAGCTCAGAGATAGTGTGCTTGCATACTGAGCTCAAGATCACGGGATCGAAACCTGGTCGAGGCCTTTAGGTTTTTTATATGAAAGGTAAAAAATCTTGAGCACACTGTCTTTCGGATGGGTCGTTAAGCGATGATCCAGACCCTGTGCGATGTCAGGTATTCGTTAAAGTGCCCCCTTTCCCTTTGGCAGGATGTACGTACAAAATTTCGTATTGATATATTCATTTTATCATTAAAAATTATTTTATTTATTAGATCCAAAGGGTCGAAAAATTTAAAATTTCTGTGAAAGCTCAACATCGAATTTCTGACATATTACATAACTTTTCATTTGCAAAGTATTGCATGTACTTCCCCAGAACGAATTAATCATTTAACTATTCGCGCCTTCCCTTCAGCCGATACCGCCCAAAAATTTTTAAGTGTCGTCCTTTATTTTGAATTTACACACGAAATTTTATGTCGATAATTTCATTATAACGGCAGTTATTAGAGTTTTTATGTTGAGCCTCCCACCTAACACCCCTTCCCTTTGGTCGATTTAGCTGAAAAACAATAGGTGTCGTCTTTAGAGGGTTCTGGATTCACACATAAAATTTTGTGTCGATATATTCTTTCTATCGGGAGTTATCGTGTCGTCATCGAGAGACAATTTTTTTTTTTTTCATATGTGGTATCTAGAGGTCGTAAAATATGAAATTCCGTTGAAAACTAAACATCGAATTTTTGACAGATTATATAACTTTCCTTATACAAAAGTAAAGCAGAAAAAGTGAAAAACGAAATCTTGATGATCAGCTGTATAGCACTTTTTGTCAGTCAGCATTGTGCGGTAACATTTCATAACACATTTTGCATTGCGGGTAAGTATCATGGACGTCAGCAGGAGTTTTTCCAAAATTGCAGAAAAACGAAATTAAGAGGATATCAATAAAAAAAAAGGATTGAAAATAAAACCACTTACCTTCAATCAAACAATAGAGTATTAGGAAAATTCATCAATTTTATGAAATTATGCATTTTCATTAAAAAAAAACTTTTTAGGCTAAACTAAAAATAATTATTCATTTGTTGACTTAAGAATGTTGGCAAGTCTGAGGTCGAAAATTCGATATCGATTGAAAATTATTTTGAATATAATTTTTTTAGGTGCACCATCTTACAATTAAATTTCTGGGTTTCCGTAGGAGGAGCAAGCCCAAAACCACACGGATAGTAAAAAACATTCAAATCAAGATACATTTTTTACAAGTAAATGAATATTTATATTTGAACTTGAGGAGAGATCCGAAGGTACTTTTGTAACAATTTTTAATTTTAATCGAACTCGAAGAAAAGATGACTCTGGTATAAATTAAATGCTATCGAAATTTTTTAAGTTCAGAAAAAAATAATTTGGGAGAGGGGAGCAAGGAATAAGTAATATTACATTTCTGCTCAATATATATGATCTCTAGTTTTAAGAGAAAAATCAAGAGAAAAATCAAGACTTATCTAATAAATCATAAATAAAACATTTCGCTATGTGGGACAGCCACTGAATGGTCTTCCTCTCTCATGCCATTCATCACGTCATGTCATGCAAGCAACACCTTTACTGGTGTTGGTTTTTTGCACGCACAACTGTAGTTGCAACTAAACAAAATGAAGGAATACTTAAAAATTAATTTTTCTAAATATAAAGATTTTATAATATTTTTATTCATTTTTTTACTGATTTTTTTTTGTTAACTCGCTACATTAGTTGAGTATTTATTGGCGCAACTTAAAAAATTATTACTGGGGTACAAATTGTATACATATTTTTAGAATTACAAAACTGTTAAAAAAAAAGGAATTTTTTTTTTTAATCTGGGATTGGTTGGGGCACAATAAAAATGTTTCTACACATCAGAAAATTTGCAGAACTTACATATTTTATTTGGCAAAAATTGTCCAACTGCGAACTCAAAATTTGTTGATTTTCGAGCTCATTTTATTTCTTTTATTATTATTTTTTTCTTCTATTTTCGCCTAAGACTGATAAGGTGAGGTGTATTTTGTAACCTTGTATGAAGGTGTAAATGACGGCGAGCGGGCCCCGAGGATGGAAACGCGCACGAACCGAACCGAGGTAAAGCCACAACTGAGGCCTCCCAACTCAGAATCCGCCGGCCAGGGCTGCCAACCCGACACACCCCAATGTCCCACCCTAACCTCTTCCAACCTGATTTACTTAATTTCCCCTTCTTTCCCCCCTTCTCTTGACTTGGGACCTAGGAAATCTCTGTTTAAATAAAAGTGAGTAGGTCGAACAAGTACTCTCTTTGAGTGGAACCTCAATGTTCTTTAAAGGTCTTCAACGAGTATCTGACAGTACAGGCTCGTAACTATCGCCTAACATGTCATCCGAAGGACGGCGTGCTCAAGTTTTTTTTCACCTCCCAGATAAGAAAATTAAAGACCTCAGCAGGTTTTTGAACTCGCGATCTTTTGAGAGCGCCGGTAGCTCAGAGTTGGTTCAATACCAGGCCGAAGCCGTTAAGTTTTTTATAACATAGTTGAGAAAAAAATTGAGCACGTCGTCCTTCGGATTGGGACGTTATGAGTTTGTCCAGGGCCTCTGAGATGTCAGGTACTCGTTAAAGATCCTTAGGTAGGCAAAATTTAGAAATCCCATAGTAGAGTCGGGCTCATGTCCATTAGAGCGACAAAAGAGTACTCTGGTAGTAGGCGATATGACCATGTAGTTAAAAGCCCGGGCATGAGTCACAATAACTTACTCATGATCTTGAGTTCAGTTGAACTATTGTGATTTTTATCTTTATATAAAGCCAGTTGTGTATCTTCTCCTCCCTTTTTGATTGTCAATTTTTTTTTGGACTGGCCATATTCAAGTGTATACAATTGGAAAATAGTAAATAAAAAGAACGGAGGAGAAACCCGATGGTCAGTGCTGAAAACTTGACAAAAATTCTACAAATTTGTTTTTATCGACCACAAGCCGAGGTCTGATCAGAAGACATGAATTAAATGAAGGTTAGTTAGTTATTATGATTCATACCCGGGCTTTAACTACGTGGTCATAACGCCTACTAACAGAGCGCTCTTTCGCCACTCTGGTGGACATGAGCCCGAATTTACTATGGGAGTCCTAAATTTATATTCTTGGGTAGTACCTGACATGCTACTGGCTCGGGACCATCGCTTAACGTCCCATCCGAAGGATGGCAGGTTTTCAGTTTATTTTACCTCCCAGAGAACTGGAACCCGCGTGCTCAGTAAGCAAGCACGCACACCACTGAGCTACCAGCTTTTTTTTTTAGTTATTAGAATAACTTTATTAAACTTATATAGTTTTTTATAGTTGCTTTGAGGGTAGCAGCCTATTGGCTGTCCTCCAGAATCGATAGGTTTTGTATTTATTTAAACGAAATAAATAACAATCAATAATTTATATAATTAGAAAATTAGTCTAGAGTTTATTCACAATCCTTCTCTAATTAACAGGTCATCCCATAAGTAATGTCGGATTAAAAAAAAAATTTTTAATAATATATTATTACAGCTATATTCTCCCATTTATTTATTTTTCCTTCTCAAAAATTATCAATTACAAACGTTTCTGGAAGCCCTCTCATCGTCAGTATCTACAGGGTGGCCCAGATAAGCGGGCCACAAGTGAAATAACTCCTAAACGGTTAGAGATATAAAAATTGTGCATAGGACTAAAGTTGTAGCACTCGCCGACAGCTATAGTATGGCGTCCTCGAAAAGACATAAATGACCCTTTTAATGGCTCAAATAGCCCTTCGAAGGGCGGGGTTCCCTTTTGACCCTTAAGTTTCATAAAATTTTATTAAAGTACTAAAGAAACAAGGAAGAATTGAGCAAACAGATTTTTGATACGTCAAGTAGTTCTCGGAACAAAAACGTTCAAAGTTGCACGTTTTTCTTATTCTGAAGTTAGTTGGAATTTAATAACTTCAGAATAAGAAAAATGTGCAACTTTAAACGTTTTTTTTCCGAGAACTACTTGACATCAAAAATCTGTTTGCACAGTTATTCCTTGTTTCTTTAGTACTTTAATAGAATGTAATGAAACTTAAGGGTCAAAAGGGAACCCCGCCCTTCGAAGGGCTATTTGAGCCATTAAAAGGGTCATTTATGTCTTTTTGAGGACGCCATATTATATCTATTGGCGAGTGCTACAACTTTAGTCCTATGCTTAATTTTGATATCTCTAACCGTTTAGGAGTTATTTCACTTGTGGTCCGCTTATCTGGACCACCCTGTATAATACATGTGTTCCTCATGTTAACTATTCCTTCTGTCAAAAAGGCTAAGAGAGGCCTTCATCCACGGCCGATGTTTGGTGGATATGGAAGGAATAATCCATTATAATTGTTTTTAATGTAACCAATCAAGAAAGAGGTCTACTGCCAACAACTTCACCGTTTGATGTTATCATTGGAAGAAAAAATGACCTTCTCTGGTCAATATGCGCTGATTTTTATTCGACCAGGACAATGTCAGACCTCACACTGCTGAGACCCCACAAAAATTACACCATTGCTATTGACACATTATAAGACAGCCACGGTAATCTCCCCTTCAGATATCCCACCTGTTCCAGAATCTCTGGGACTACCTAACTGGCCAGTGGATGAATTCATCGAGAGATGTAAAACGAGCAGTCGTTTTATTTTTCGGATCAAAATGTAGAGTTTTTGTAAAATACAATTGAAAATTTAGATATAATATGGGAAAATGTTGTTGAAAATGGTGGAAAATAAATCATTGAATAAAAATTAACAGTAAGTTTTTTATTAGGTACTTTTTATCCGAGAATACAAAAACCGACATTACTTATGGGATGACTTGATAAATAAAGAGTTACTTTATGTAGTATGTATTGTTTATTTATTAACAAATAGATTCGGCTTGGGATAGAGGAAGGTTGTGAGTTGCTGAACAGATCTAGTTATCTACACAACCTGAATCAACAAGATTGAAGAGAACACAAATTAATAGGGTTCAAATAAACACAAACTGTTGCTCCATGTTTCCATCGAATAATCTGTGTTTATTGAAACTAAAACAAAACATGGAAACCTTTTGATCCTTCCACCTCGTGACTGAACTCGGAAAGTCACCACAATGTTTCTCATTCTGAGTTTCTGTTTTATCGACATCGACAATTTGTGGTTTGTATGTGTGTAAAGTTTTCTAAAAAAAACGTATGTAAGTAGTTTGTATTGTGTCGGGTACTGTGTGTATCATGGGATCGTTATGAAGTGTTCTGTTGTTTATGTATGGGGGGCACTGTGTTATCGTGACTGAAACGCCTGAATTCGTTTGATGTTGGATGTTTTTGCTGAACCGTATATCTGTGATCCGTATTTCCATAATGGTCTCAGTAAGTAAGTGTGAAAGTTCCGTTTTTGAGTCATGTCTAATTTTGATCGTCTATTTAGAAGTGTTTCGTGTGAGAGTTCCATGTCAGTCCTAAGTGTTAGTTTGATGATTCCAAAGATAAAAAAAAATGACGTGAACTTATGTTGGTGAGGCACAACCTGCTTTTTCTGATGAGATCAATTTTATAATCTCACGTGGAGATTGCGATACAATTTAGTGATTAGTTTCTGTACTGTCTGAAGAATACAACATCCTGATAAGGTTAGGTCCGAGTCAATAGTTCGTTCTCTTCAAACACTCGAGCTAACCTTATCCAAATATTGGTCTCACCTCCTTGGCCCAGAAGTAATTAATGAAATAAATAAACACTGAGACCCAAGCAATACAACCTGTTTTTATTACTTCTCCAGCTGAACGAAGCTATATTTCATGTTTCCCGATTACCAGATTCCAAAAATGAAAGAAAAACATCGATGAATCACCGACTATGTACTTCCCTAGTACGAATTAATCAATTATATTTTCGCTCTCCCGCTTCGAAGGTATTCATCAACTCAAAATTTAGTATGAGGGTTTAGGAGCACCTATGTAAGTGAACTATTGAATATTAGCGCAAACGATCGATTGATTTAAAAGGGGAAGCGAAAAATTAATTGATTAATTCGTTTGGATAAGTATATTGGTGGTAATCACAGACGACATTTTTTTTTAAGTTGTCAAAGTCTAAAGTAAATTTATGAAAACTTATATACATATTGCGTCATGTAGCACTTCCCCCTCCCCTACGGTCACGAAATATTTAAGAGATCAGTCTATATTTTATTTTACAACCTCTGTTAATGTTACTTCTAGATAACAGTTATAAATAATTGTAAGTTATTATGACTCAAGCCTGGGCTTTAACTACGAGTTCATATCGCCTAGAGCGCTCTTCCGTCACTCTGGTGGACATGAGCACTCTGCAGTGGGAGTCCTAAATGTTGCCTACCCAAGAGGCGAGTACCGTTTAACTTTTTGTTTTTTTCATTTTTCGAATCAGGAAGTAGGAAGACATGAAAATGAGCTCCTAGTTTTTTATATCTGCGAGGTGAAAAAACCTTGAGCATGTCGTCCTTCGGATGGCACGTTAAGGTCCCGTGTACAATGTCATGTACTCGTTAAAGTGTGAATACACCTAGGTAGGCAAAATTTATTACTTCTACGGTAGTGTTGGGTTCACCAGCGCAATAAAAGAGCGCTCTAGTAATAAGCGATATGACATAAAAAAATTAGTAAAAAATACAAGGTTTTTGGTGTTTTTTATACATTTTATTTTACATACATATTATTTCCTCACTGGCATTAAAATCCCATAAAATCATTATCGTCGATGCAGTAGCGTACGCAATGTGAAATCCGTAATTCTATAATCCCTTGAATCTTCATTCAGCAATCCACGATCTTTGTATTTCCATCTCTTTATTCCTTTATAAACGTCATTTTATTGATATTACGTAAAGTTAAAATCAATTCAGAATATAATTTTCTCTTATTCTAGTCCAGGAAATTATTGCCTTCTCATTTTTCTTTTATTCTTGAGTAATGTTTTTGTGCGTTTTGAGAATTCACATAATTTTCATACTCATCTGATTGTTTGTCTGAGTGTAAAGATTTCAAATAAAAAATTATTGGTTTCCCTGTGGCTTCATAATTTTTTGGGGGGGAAATCTCATGAAATGGTTGAGTTTCTGTTTGGTGTTCAGTTGACTCGAAACTCTCATTTTGTCCAACAAGCGGAATGTACATTTTTCTGTGATCAATTCTAACCGGATGAAGAAATACAACAACATTGTCATTTAAGGATGAATTTAAGGTAGTTTTTGTGGTTGTATCAGACGTGAAATTAGAAAAACTGCCTAAAAAATGTTCTTCTAAACTCGGATAATCAATCCAGTGCGAAAATTTAGGCTTGAGCCTTCTTCTTTTTGGATGATGAAAATTGTCCTCAACTTCTTTATCACCGAGACTATATTTTATAAACATTTTCCCCAAATTTTTGGGAAGTTCTATGAAATATTTAGGTTCTTCTGTCTTTCCACCTGACCTAATTTTACTAGTAATTTTTAAATTCATATTAGGTTTACTCTTCAAATTGTACTCCATATAATCATCATCTTCATTTAAAATTGTATTTTGATATATATCAGTTTGTACATCATCATAATCTGTATAAAAAATTGGTTTTGTAACTTCATACATTGGATTTCTGTTAATAACTTTTTTACAAGATGAACAAATCCGCATTTGATCAGGTATTTGAACATTTGACCAATAAGTTGGGGATGTAGGGACTCCTGATCTACAAGAGGCGCACAAATATTGACTTCTTGAAGGGATTATCATTGTTGCATGATACTGATGTTTGTAATAAGGTCGATTTAATTTTGGACAAGGTGCTGCAATGACAGGCTCTTCGTAGTAGTGATATCGTTTTGACTTGGAACATTTTAAACAAGAACATAATGGCGTTGTTTGAAATAAACGATATTTTTGATAGTTTTGTACTATCCAAGGAGTTGAACAACAAGTTTTTTTATATTTTCTCTTCTCTTCTGATGAACATTTACAACCACAAGGAAAAAGTTGACTAAAAATACTTCTAGAGTTTACTTCTTTATTTTCAACAGGATAAATTAAATTCATATTCCTTTTTGTTGCCTGATGACATGGTGTACTATTCATTAGATTTTCTGAAGTACTATTTCTATTTTTTATATTTAAACCATCATTTTCTCCAATTTCTTGAAAAATTCCATGATTGATATGATTATCTTTGTTCATATATTGCAAAGAATTGTTAAAAATTTGTTCTTCTAAATTAAAAAAATTATTGAAAGGTAATGAAGAATTTTGTTTAGTTGTATTATCATTATACATTTTTGCATTTTCCGATATTGTATAATTTGGAGAATCATTTAATTGCAATGGCTGTGCAAAAATGTTTTTTTTATTATTATGGTATGAATGTTTTGTTTCAGTATTTGATTTCATGGTTGCTTGGAAAATATTTTGTGGAAATATACTTTTGGGCCCATAATAAGATTTCCATAATGTATTTTTCGTTTCAGTTTCATTCAATAATGGGAATAACATCATTTTATTTTCTTTATCCATGAGCTTAGAATACAAAGAGTTATTTTTGTTTATTCTTCGATCTATTGTGAAACTAGAATCTTTGTTAGGTAAATTTACTTGATGAATTTTCACATTTCCCGTTGGTGTGTATTTTGAAGAATTAATAAATTGTAATGACGAATTTAAAAATTTTTTTGAACCATAATGAAATTGATTCGTTGTTCCAATATTGGCTTCAGTGCGAGCATTATTATAGAAAACACTTTGAGGAAATATATTCTTGGGTCTAACATAAGATTTCCATAATTCTTTATTTTCTGTTAATGGTTCATTTGTCATCTTTCGAAATGAGAGTTCATCTGTATTAGATTTAGAATACTCGGAATTATTTTTTTGTATTTTTCTATTCATGGAGGCTCTGAAAGTAGAATAATGGCCACTTGAATTTCTGTTATAAATCATCGCATTTCTTGTAGATGGATAATTTAAGGAATCATTTCGTTGAATTTTAATAGTAGGCTCAGTGGCGATGTTAAAATTGTAAAGAGTTTGACGAAGTTTCTTTGGTGCAACATAAGAATTCCATAACGTTTTTTTGTCTACTGGAAATAACATTTTATTTTTCTCTTCAGATATAGAATGTGAGTTATTTTTTACTGTTTTTTGTATTTTTCTATTTACAAATGTTCTCAGTGCAGAATTTTGGTTAATTAAATTTCCCTTAAAAATGTTTATTGTTGACGGGTAATTAAAAGTATCATTAAAGTGAAATGGCAATGTAAACAATGCTTGTGGAGTGTTATGAAATTTATGATTAGTTGTTTCAAAATTAGGTTGAGCAGTACTAGAATGAAAACTAGTTTGTGGAAACTTTTTGGGGCTAACATAAGATTTCAATAACGCTTGTTCTGTTAAAGGTTCATTTGTCATCTTTCGAAATAACATTTCATTCTTCTTAGATTTAAAAAGATGGGATTTATCTACAGGCATAGTTGATATTTTTCTATCTACAGATGCACCAAATTTAAATTGTTGATAATTTGATTTTTCTTTATAAGTGCTTACATTTTCCATTGTGTAATTTGGAGAATTAATAAATTGCAACGATGATTCTAAAACGTTTGGTGGAATATAACGAAATGTATGATCAGTTGTACCAATATTGGACACAGTTGAGGTGGCAGCTTGGAAAAAATGAGGAAATATGCCTTTAGTTTCATCGTAAGATTTCCATAAAGTTTTATTTTCTGTTAATGGTTCATTCTGAAATAACAGTGTTTCATCTTTCTTACTTGTTTTAGGAACGTATTTTATAGGAACAGAATGTAAAGAGTTATTGTTTACGTTCGATTGTATTTTTCTATTTACAGAGGCTTTGAAAATAGAATGATCATTTAAATTATCTTTATTAATGTTCAAATTCCCCATTAACGTATTATTTAATTGAAATAATGATGGAAAAGAGGCTTGCGTATTGTAATGAAATTTATGGCCTGTGGGTTCAGTGACTATGGGAGAATGAAAGAGATTCTTGGTTCCTACGGAATATTTCCATAAATCTTTATTATTCATTTTTGTTTCATTCATCGATATATGTAATAATTCCGTTTCATTTTTTGATTTTGGCATTAACAACAAGTGTTTTTCTTTATACATAGAACGTAAGTAATTACTCGATGAGTCGGTTGGTATTTCTTCAACTCTTATAGAAATATAATCTTCATTTTCGCCTGTGGATGTTCTTGAATCTACAGAATTTGTTGCTATTTCCTCTACATCTTCAATTATGTTTTCAGATCTTGTGTAATTTGGAACAGTGGGAAATTTTGTCGGTATGAAATTATTACTTTTCTCAATATTAACTTGACTGGAGGTGATGTGACTATGAATTGGAGAAGACAACATGGATTCTACAGATGTTTCATTTGACTTTCGGGATAGCACCTTCTCTTTATCTATTTCTTCTTGATTTACTTTTGATAACTGATATTTTTCTTTATTCATCTTATGCAAAGTAGTATTGTAGATTTTTGCATGTACTTCAACAGTATTCCTGGAAATTGGAACTATTCTGGTTGTTTTGTGTATTGCAAGATTTGCTGAAGATTGGCTTGTAGGTTCAGCAGCAGGCTTTAACAATATTTCTTCTTGAATTGGTCTAGGAAATAGTGTTGTATTGGTTATATCAATTTCCAAAATAGTTTTTCTAACAGTGGCAGAGTTGATTGATTGTGATGATGTCGTTACACTGTCAGAGGTGATTTCTTGTGATGATGTTACAATGACAGAGTTGATTTCTTGTGATGATGTTACAGTGGCAGAGTTGATTTCTTGTGATGATGTTACAGTGGCAGAGTTGATTTCTTGTTGATTTGTCGTTACAGTGGCAGAGTTGATTTCTTGTGAACATGTAGTCGTATCACATGGTACTTCTACCGTGGTGAAAGCCAAGCATATTGTACAAATGAATGTCAAACAGGTGCTTTTAGGTTCTGTACAAGCTGAAGTAGGTGATTGTGAACAAACTGTGGTTGTTGATGACGGACATGTGCTAGTCATACTCGTACATTCTGTATAATTGTTGTTTACTGTTGACGATTGTGGCATCCCTGTACTAATTGTTACCGGTGATTTTTGTGTCATACCTGTACTAATTGTTACCGGTGATGTTTGTGGCATCCCTGTACTGATTGTTACCGGTGACTTTTGTGGCATCCCTGTGCTGATTGTTATCTGTGACATTTGTGGCAACGCAGTATTCTCTGTTACTGATGAAGTTTGCGGTAAAGTTTGTGGCATCTCTGGACTGGCTGTTACGGGTAAAGACTGTGGAATAGGTCCTTGAGTATCCGTCTCTGTGGGGTTTGTCTGACGACCTACTCCAACTGTTTGAAATGGAGTCTTGTAACCTGTGAAAAATGAGCCAATCGGAGGAGTACTTTGCACTGGAATTGGTATATTGGCGATCCATGAATAAGGAGAAATGGTTGTTGTATGAAAAAAAGGGCCGAGAAACCTCCAAAAACTTTTGCCTTTTGTGGTCGCCTGTACTCCATAACTAGCTGTCGGTAAATATTGGACACTTGTCTGTTCTGATGTATTCGATACAATCTGTTTAACATTCACCACAAAGCTTGTTTCATTGACAACCATGGGTAATGGATGCGGTGAAGTTGTTCTCAATGTGCCAACAAATTTTAATACATCAGATAAATTTAAATAATTTTTATTTGCTATTATTTTATTAGCAACTGACTGCACTTCTTTAGACAAAGTTTTATTTTTTATATTATCTGTTGAGTTTATATCTTTTGTATCCGAATTCAAACTATTATTCTGTCCCTCCATAAAAACTAAATATGGCATTATATTTCTCGAATTATTGATTTTTTGTAAAAGGTTGGATTCGATTGCATCGAATGTTATATTGGTATCATTTAAAATTCCTATGATTTCATAAGATTCTCTTTTCTTATGATTATGGAAATTATTGACATTCTTATGATTATTTCCATTATTAGTATAGTATGCATTTTTAGAATCTTTACTATGTATAGAATTCATCCCTGGGAAAAAACTACTAAAATTTCCCCTACTGTTCAAATAAGATAGCATTTCTGTTTCATTTAAAATTTCAAATGATCCTTGATTTTTCTGTACACTGTTTGGGAAAGTTAAATTCATTTTTCTAACTTCTTTTTCACATTGTAGGTCCAACAATTCTACACCTTCTGTCGTTGTTGAATACTTTGAACGTTTTGTAGACTTTCCACTTTTCAGTGTTGTCTGTTTTCCATCATAAGGAATAGTCGTTTTTGAATTTTTCGGCCGTCGTTTTGTATGTCTCCGAATTGTCGTATGTCCAAATTGCATCTTTGGAAAAGTAACAGCAGCTGCTCTGAATAAAGATCTGATACTTACATTACATTTGCTGAGGTATGATGAAAACGGAACGAAGAAGTCAGATGGACATTTGGTTGGTCGTAGCTTTGCAGTTTTGGTCGTTGTTGGACTTTGGGTTTCAGAACCTTGAGTAGTAGTTCCTGACGTTTTTTTTTTATTTGGTTTCTCGGATGTAAACGTTTTGAAGATGAGTACAGAACCTCCTGGGTCTGACACAACTGTAAATTGTGGTCCTCCAGTGGTAACTTCTGGCTTTTTCAAATTTTTTGGCTGTTTTGTACCTTTCTTCCCCTTTGGCGAATTAAAAATAAATTTTTTCCTTCTTTTTATTTCTTCATTTATTTTAAAATTATATACTTCAGGAGAATCTAATATCGTAAACATATTATTTTTTTGTCCACCCAAAAGAATGAGTTTGCGACCACAGGCTACTAAATAATTATACGGATAACTTCTACCGTTCAAAGATATGTGATGCAATGGCGGTGATTCAAAATTGTTAATGCCTTTTTCATCCTTTGCTATATATTTCCCTCCAGTGTACGGGGCATTTGGATAACCCTTAAAAGGCCAGAGTCTGCCATATTTATGAGTAAATTCCACTGAAGTTAAATTAATACAATTTTCTGTAAAATTCATTCTAACAACAAAATTCCCCAATGGCATATCATAATTCAAACTTTTCGTATCATTTGGTAGTCTGAAAAAATGGGCAGGGGGTCTAGGTTTTTTACTTGCAGGTTTTTTAGTTGCAAATTTTTTAGTTGTTTGAAAAACTCTGACACCTTCATAATTGGCTGGTGAACTGTTATATGTAGATGTAGCGACTTTTCTCGTTTTTTCCACTACATTATGAAAATTGTCAAATGGTAACACAGCATCAGTTTTATTCACCCAAAGAAATAGTTCATCCCCCCAGCCTTTTCTGGTTGTCAACTTTGGTGCATGGGTTTTCTTGAAAATATAATTTTTTTTTACTGGTTTATTCTTTGTTTTCTTAAATATATCATTTTGCGAGTGTACACTTCTGGACTTAACTTCCTTTTGAACATTTGACAAGTTGCCCACATTCATTATTATATACGATATGTTCGGTTGTTCGTCCTGAGTTATATTCCCTTCAGAAAGCAATGACTGGTTATAGTCATTCCTCATTGCTGTACGCTCCTTCATCGATACCAGGATTGAAGTCCTTCGATTTCCATTGATAAAATTATTTTTAAAACTCCCCGTGGGCTTGCTCTTAATGTAATGCACGTCTAAAGGAAGAAGAGGATCTTTCAAATGCATTTCATGAATTGGAGTATGACCAAAACCTTTGGTGTAATTTCTTTCTAAGGGAATAAGATCATCTAATAGTCTTTCCATAGCGTCATGATTTTTTTCTCTGGATATTTTCGCTGTATTAGCCTCGATATTTTTTTTATAATTTATATAAGATGGATTTTTCAAAATTCTTTCTGGAACATAACACCTTGGCTTCTGGTCAGATCCTTTTGTCAGTGTTATGTTTACATCTTTATTATAATTTAAGTCTAAGGGCACAAATCTTCCTAAATGATCCTCACTTTGTCCCTTAATGGAGCAGCGCACTTTGCTCGTTGACTTTACTTTGTAATTATCATCCAACGGAACAAGACGATCATTTAAGCGTCGTTCTAGAACATCATGATTTTGTTCTCCAGTGAATTTCGCCGCTGTAGCGTTTAGGTCTTTATTGTAATTTAAGTCTGATGGTATTAAAGAATCTTTCAAAAGCATTTTCGAAGCATGATTCTGTTTATTGACAGACATTTTCTCCAAATCTTTATTATAATTTATATCTGATGGTATTAAAGAATCTTTCAAAAGCATTTTCGAATCATGATCCAGTTCATTGACAGACATTTTTTCAGTATCTTTATTGTAATTTATGTCTGATGGTATTAAAGAATCTTTCAAAAGCATTTTCGAAGCATGATTCTGTTTATTGACAGACATTTTCTCCAAATCTTTATTATAATTTATATCTGATGGTATTAAAGAATCTTTCAAAAGCATTTTCGAAGCATGATTCTGTTTATTGACAGACATTTTCTCCAAATCTTTATTATAATTTATATCTGATGGTATTAAAGAATCTTTCAAAAGCATTTTCGAAGCATGATTCTGTTTATTGACAGACATTTTCTCCAAATCTTTATTATAATTTATATCTGATGGTAATAAAGAATCTTTCAAAAGCATTTTCGAAGCATGATTCTGTTCATTACCAGACATTTTCTCCATATCTTTATTATAATTTATATCTGATGGTATTAAAGAATCTTTCAAAAGCATTTTCGAAGCATGATTCAGTTCATTGACAGACATTTTTTCCATATCTTTATTATAATTTATGTCTGATGGTATTAAAGAATCTTTCAAAAGCATTTTCGAAGCATGATTCTCTTCATTGCCAGACATGTTTTCTAGTATATCTTCATTATAATTGATGTCTGAAGACACAGGTATTTCCGTCGGATCATGAATTTGATCATTAATAGATGTTTTTGCTGCAACTTCACTATATTTTGAATCTAAAGTTACATTTTTTTCCGAGGGATCATTATTTATTTCCAGTGGAATAAAAGGATCTTCCGAAGAATTAATACTATGACAAATATCAGCAATTTTTGTCACAGTAGTATTTACTTCTTCATTATTATTTGAGTCTGTTGATACAAGAAACGTGAATACACTTTCTGTACAGTCATAACTTCCATTTTTAGATGTATTGGTCAATAATATATTTTCTGTTGGGAGTATAACTTCATTAATGTTATAAACCTCACTTTCAGTCTCTATCATTTTTTCCTCTTTCAAAGGAAATTGTTTATTTTTCTCAAGAAAATTCTCAACATCATCTTTTGGAATCTCACTTAATATTGGTGAGTCTGAATAATTTTCTAACTTCTCTGTTTGCTGTGTAGGTATTGGATATTGCGAAGGAGGGGGTACAACGTGCTCCGTAGATATTTTCCATTTTTTTCCTACCTGATTATGTTCATTTACATCTGTAGAACTGAATTCTTTCGTCACGCTAATTTTTTCTTTGGGTGTATTCTTATATTTTGTTTTTTTTCTTATATATCCTCTATGCAAATTACTCTTTTTTGTGCTAACATAAATATTTTTAAATTCTTTCGTTTCGTCTTCACTATCCCATAATATTACAAGATCTGATATACTATTCTTTTTTTTAGAGTTTTTAATTTTTTCAGTATTGTTAAGTGTTAAAAGAAGATTTGATTGATTTATATTTAAAAGAAGTTGATCATTTTTTATAGGAATTTTATATTTCAAAGGAAATGTTCTTCCTTTTTTTGATAAATCATTGAATGGTCTCACAACAAGAATTGTTCTATTTCCATTTTTAGATATTGATTTCTTTGTTTTCTGTGTTGTAATATTGATAGGAGCTAGTTTGGGATCAGTAGGCAACATCACAGACAATATAGGAACGAAACCTCCGCTTGTTCTAAAATAAGGAGAATAATGTCCTAAAATATTAGGGTAATTATAAATTTCATATCCATGAGATATTTCTGGTGTTTTGACATTATCAATTTTATGTTTTTTTATAGGTTTTTGATTATTACTAGTATATATATAAAAATGTTCACTGTGTAACGGTGCAACATTTTTAAGTTCTTCTATAGATCTTTTTGTAGTAATGAAATCAAATTGTTTAGAATTTTCCTGAAATGACATAGGACTTCTTATAGTCGGTTTAACAATATGCGTTACATTTCTATGAATTGAAGCAGTTGTTGTAGATATTGGTTTCATTTTTGTAGAAATTCCCTGAAGTAATGATAAACGGTTTGTTGGAGACAAGCCGTCAGTATTTTCCTGAGACGAAGTTGAAAGACTTATACTCTCTTCATTATAAGAACTGGTGGAAGGAAGTGATGAAGATTTAATGTCTTCTGTAGATGTGTCAGAAGAACTTTGTGGATTATCGTTGTTGCAGGGAAGCATTGGTTGATTATAGGAGTTGTTGAAAGGAAACATTTGTTGATTATAATTGTACGGAGGACAGTATGGTTGATATGGAGGACAACATTTTTGATTATAAGGATTGTTTGGAGGATATTGTTGATTATAAGGATTGTTTGGAGGACATTGTTGATTATAAGGATTGTTTGGAGGACATTGTTGATTATAAGGATTATTTGGAGGACATTGTTGATTGTAAGGATTATTTGAAAGCGTCATTGGAAATAGTGGTTTTGACGTAAAAGGATAGTATCTGTTACGTCTTCCACTGCCTTCCCAAAGAAAAAAAGAATCAGGGTTATTTGTTGAGCTGCATGAGTTTCTTGTGAATGGAAATAAATTTCGAAACATTGATACAGGTTTTTTAAAAAAAGATTCTGCAAATTGGCCGTACATTACATCATTGCTGTCTTGTTTTTCTTGAATCCTATTTTCAATTTGGATTTTTTTCAAAGGGAAATTATTGAGAACATCTTCTTCATAGAATCCTGCAGGCTGCCCAGTAATAAAATCTGAATAATGTTTAGAAGGCATTTCGTGTTCAGAAATGTTCTCTTCAAGGTAAGTAGATTTATTTGAATGTTTTTCATCACACTGAGCCCACAAAATATGAGTAAAATATCTGTAAAAAAAAAATTTAAAGGAAGATTAATATTGATTAATAGAGTCGACAGTATCTTTTCAATGTAGAAGGAAATCGAGGTTCTGGCGTCTGAAAGAAAATTCAAAATTTGGCCAACGTTTCGAAAACTATTAATATTTTCTTCTTCAGGGCCTTATAATGACTTGAGTGGATGTGTGTTGTGAGTTTGTGACCAAGAAAATAAATAGTTTTCGAAACGTTGGCCAAATTTTGAATTTTCTTTTACACGACAGAACCTCGATTTCCTTCTACATTGAAAAGATTAATAGGTCCTTCTGATTCACTATAAACGTTAGCCTAACATTTTTAATATATATTGGTGTTTTTATAGAATCACCAATAAATTAGTGAAAGTAGCGAAATAATATTAATTTCTTACACCGGTGATTGCGCACAATCACCTCCTATATAAAGTAAATTTAATAAATCAGATCTTACTTTTGAGTTACTTATGTTCTACAAAAGGAAGGACTCGGAGAGAAAGAATGTTAACATGAAGAACAGATAAATTATACATATGTGATAGTAAGATGTTGTGGGACGAGATTTCTCATAGAAATAAAAGACGTTGTCTTCCCACTGTTTTATTTTAAACCAGAACCAGTTTTCGATGCAACAGCGTCATCATCAATGGTTCATCCCATCCACACAGCACAGTGGTTAAAGGATAACTGATATGATGAACAATGATACAGTTGTCCTTTAGCCGCTGTGCTGTGTGGGTGGGATGAACCAATGATGAAGACGCTGTTGCGTCGAAAACTGGTTCTGGTCTAAAATAAAACAGTGGGAAGACAACGATGTGTGTTTCTATGAGATAAATTATACGTTGTTGGCATTTTTATGTGTCGATATTTAGAGTGGGTGTGATGCTACTAGAGTGTATCATTGTATGGACAACAAAATGAACCAACCAGATTCAAGTAATTTCGATGTTTTAGGAAGTTTGTCGTTAAATCAAGTAAGTTAATAATCGAGTCTATTAAGTTTCATATCGACTGACGGCAAAGTGGAGGTACATTATCAGTTATAAATTTATAATATAATTAAAAAATAGTAATAGTAATATAATCATTATAATTAAAAGAATGAATAAATCATAACAAATAAAAAAAATACAGGCATAAAAAATGAAGTGGCAGTGATCAGAGGAGACAGAGAGGGGACATCAGGTGATCAAAGAAGATAGATGGCAGTCTCTTTCTGGATTTCGAGCACGAAGTGTGGCGAATTCGCGACTCCAGGTGGCTCACCTGTTACTTGCTATATAGCAAACTCATATTTTTTCATAATGTTACAGTAGTTCAGTTACATTGGCAGAAGACAGTAGATACAACAATATCCCGTTGTATGGAGGCAACCTAGGAATTGTGGCTTGGAGGATGGATGTATCCGATATGACTGGATAAAGACCCGCATGGATGCAGATGTACCCTTTTTGGAGTTCCACGAGAAAAAGATGACATTGGACACCACGATTGGATGAGTACAACTCCCGATTACATTTTTTAATCCAACATAATTTTTTTTTATGCCTAAAATAAAAATTTTAATAATAAATTTTTCTAATTCACATAAGAGAATTTCAATCTGCAATAAAGGACGTTAAGTGGTATTTATTAAGTGTAACAAAATCAACTCGCAACTCATTTTCTATATTTTTATGTATTGTATTAAAAATGTTAATTATGATAAAAAATATAATATTTCCGCTTTTATTAGTAACATGAATGTAGTTTAATATTTTTGTATCGCAAACCAGTTCCATTACAGGTATTTTATTCTCTTCGCATATTTATGCAGCCGCAGAAGGAAGTTTTTAAGTTAAAAACATTCTATGTAATCACCCACTCCTTAAAAGGACCTACAACTAATTTAATTTATAAACCCTGAGATAAGAGCAAACATAGTGCAATTATTTAATTTTTTTAAGACTACTTTGGTCATTTCAATGGCGCCCAACTTAGAACATTCAAAAAAGCATTGAAAAATGTTTTAAATATCTATTGAGTGTATTCAGTCACCGCAAAAATATTATGATTATAATTAATTCATATTTTGTAATAAAGAGGGCGTCGGTAGCTCAGAGGTAGCATGCTAGCTTTTTGAGCTCAAGATTCCCGATTCGAAACCCGGCCGAGGCTCTTACATTTTTTGTCTGGGAGATGGAAAAACCTTGAGCATGACATCCATCGTTGGGACGCAATGCCCTAATTCTATCTCTAATTTCATAGTAATTTATTTTAATATAATGTTGATTTTGTAGCGTACCTCTTATTTCAGAAAACCTGATTTTTCTGGAGGAACAAAAAACATTAAAATATTAATATGAAAATGGCGGATGCATTGAGAAGTTGTTAATTCACAGATTTCAAAATGATAATGTAGTCTAAAATGTTATTATTTTATACTAGCCAGCTTTCGAGGTTGCCCTCATCATCGATCAGTCTACGAAAAACTTATCATTTAGTAAAATAGAGAAAGTGAAACAGGAATAAAATTCTAGTTGCTAAAATACATAAATAAAATATTGTATGTAATTGTTAAATAATTTAGGACTCCCACAGTAGAGTCGGGCTGATGTCCACCAAAGTGATGAAAGAGCGCTCTGGTAGTAGGCGATATGACCTCGTAGTTAAAGCCCGGGCATGAGTCATAATAACTAACCATAAAAATGCTTTTAAAATAATAAACATGGTAAATCAATTTAAAATGTTTAAAAGTTAATAAATATTATTTGAAAAATATGGAAGAATCAGATGGGCTCAACTCAAAAACCTTAATAACTGCCTATTTAATAAATGTATTGACATGAAATTTCATATTTAAATTCAAAACCCCATAAAGACAACACCTATTTATTTTCCACGAAATCACCCGAAAGGTAGAGGCGGATCAGTGAAAAGCATGGGCTCGAATCAAAAAACCCTAATAACTACCAAGCTAGTGAATGTATCGACATATTTAGTATGAAGATTCAGAAGCCTCTGTGTATATAAATCAACTACATATTTTTGGCACAAACGGTTGATAGATTTTGTTGGGAAAGCGATAATGTTATTGACTAATTTGTGGTTAAATGAATAAAACAAACTTATTTTTTGAAATATTGTCTATTCCACTAAAGATATATATACATATAACTACCGGTTTCGGCTTTATACCATCGTCAGGTCTAGTTATGAACTAGACCTGGTTCATAACTAGACCTGACGATGGTATAAAGCCGAAACCGGTAGTTATATGTATATATATCTTTAGTGGAATAGACAATATTTCAAAAAATAAGTTTGTTTTATTCATTTATTACAAGTTTCCACAATATGTCCGCGTTCCTCAACTTAGAAGTTGTTAATTTGTGATTCACTGACGACATTTTTTCAAATAAAGTACGAGAAAAAGAGCTACAACAAAATATTTGTTTCACAAATGTCCTTAAATATAACAAATTCAAACAAATATTTCATTTATTTTTATTATGCATGTATAGTTATGTACATTTCCAGTCTGGTTACAAAATCATTCTGTCATTCTTTCTCCAATGGTATTCATCTCTTTCCGTTTAGTGATATCAATTGAAGCCGTTGCTTCATGCCGCCATATCTTCTTCGTTAATATTTCTTTATTTCTTCTTCTTCTTCTTCTTTCCTAGTAACTTTTAAAAGGAAATCTGAAACAACTACAAGCGGATCTTATGGGACTTGTTTTTTCGAAGAACGCGAAAGAAGATCAATGAAAACATCAAAGTCAGCACTTCCCTGAGGTCCGGGTATTTTAGAATATTTTTGTAGTACCTGCTGTTTGCACCCTTTTGAGGAAAGTCCTTCTGGAAAATTGTATTTGTTCTTCATTTGTTTTGTTTTTTTGAAATAAGGGCCAGGTGAAAAATCATGTTTTTCTTCCATTAAGATAAACTTTGGTTTCGAAAAAGTATCCACAAATGAACTAATTGTCGTTTCAGATGGATAATCCCAACTTTCTTTGAAACCAATTGGGTTCATTGAAGAATCTAATTGATTATTACCTGAAAAATCTGTGGTAAATAAATTTGAATTTATACTTTTACCATCTGATCGTGTCAAATTTAAAATTTCTGACAAAAAATCATCGTTTGATAGTTTCAATGGTTGATTTTGAGGCTCAGAAGGCCAATATGATTTCGAATTGAAAATTTCAATCGGTGGAAAGTCTCCTTCAGAAGAACTTGTCTTCAACTTACCAGTGTTGGACTTTTTACTGGTCTGAACAGGTAAATAAGCTGGAAGTAGAGCAATGGACTCTTCTGAAGGTCTGGGTAAGTAGTTGGACCGAGGTTTACTAGAAACAATATCATCCTCACTTTGTTTCTGGAAATCAGGAAGAAGTCCAAAGACTGGAGTGGACTCCTGAGGAGTATCTTCACCTGGAAGTGGGAGATATACTTTGTGATTTTCTATTTGAAATGGTTGGAGTACCAAGACGACAGGATCGCTGCTATTTTTGACAGACGATTGACGAGTGACTATCGGTGCTTCCAGCTTCTCGTTCATCTCCCAGCTGGGAGGATCATCATCGCGGCTAACTTTATATCGCAGACGTTGATGGATACCGTCCTCTCTTTTACTTTCAGCTGGATATGTTTTAAGCAAATCCCCTAAAGTTTTCGGCACCTCTATGTAGTATTTGGGCTCTCCGTTTCTTTTTTCCATTAAAGTAATTGTGTGAGTTGTGACTGGAAAGCCCAAATCCCTGTTAAATTCAATATTTGAGTTATCATTTCGAAATTTCTCTTTTGATTTTGGAAATTTTAAAAGATATGTTATATAGTCATCATTCTCTGGTATGTTGATCTTCTTTGTTACAGAGTCTTCTGTATCTGGGTCTACAACGTTGGCTGGCTGAAGTATGACGGGTTCTGTGGGTTCGTTTTTCTGTCTTGGAAAATGATAGGGAAATGGTGAGGAACCATCTTCCAAAATTCGGAAACTGACCAAGTACCCCGGTGTTGTAGTATCTTGATTAATAAACAAAGATTGTATATTGTCTTCCATTGAACCTTTTCGGGGACAGCAATACGGCTTTGGAGGACAACAGGTCGGTTTGGGAGGACAACAAGGCTTTGGAGGACAACAAGGTTTGGGAGGACAACAAGGCTGTGGGAAGCAACAATCAGGTTTAGGACAACAGTCAGGTTTAGGTATACAACAGGGAGGTTTGGGGAGACAACAGGGAGGTTTGGGGACACAACAGGGAGGTTTGGGGAGACAACAAGTCGGTCTTGGAGGACACTCAGAGCAAGAAAGTGTAGCGTAATATATAGGAAGTGGAGGACGACAATCACCACAAGTAGGCTTGGCACTATAGACTAGGTTGTCTTCATAGATCATCGGCTTCACGTCAAAAGACCCCGGCGTCGGGTGGTTTGAATTCTGTGTACTCTTGTGAATCCAAGGCGTTTCCCATGGCTTCTTTTCTCGGCCTTTCTTCATAAGTGGAGTGGATCTAAAGCTAGTAGATAAGTTAAAAAGCTGCTTCAATATACTTCTAGGTTTGAGAGTGACGTCACTTATCCGAATGTCACGGACAATGCGTGATTCTGAATTATTTTCATACTGAAAGTCAGCCTGTTCCGTACTGGTAAGAGGCTCCTCTATGTATGCTGGAGTTATCTCATGAGGCGAAGATTGCACTAATGGTGACTCACTTTGACTAGATGGTGGTGATAGATCGGGTAACTTCAACGTGTCTCTATCATATTGCTCAGTCACATATTTGCTATGATGAAACATAGCCTCATTAACATACGTGGACATTTCAGGACCGATTAGTGCATCTGATGGGACAGTACTTGGAAGAGATGCAGATAGTGGACTCGAAGCAAATACCGGTATAGCAATTGGAACAAATGCAGGCATGATGTTTGGTATTTCTGCTGGAACAGCGGTAGCAACAACTGCTGGAACAGCACTAGCAAAAACTGCTGGAACAGCACTAGGAGCAACTGGTAGAATAGCACTAGCAGCAACTGCTGGAACAGCACTTGGAAAAACTGCTGGTAAAGCGTTAGGAATAGGGCTGGAAAGAACTGCTGGAATAGCACTTGGGGCGACTGCAGTTTCTGCTAAATTATTAATATTTTGTGTTTGATTTTCATAGGCAACATTCGTCACACTAATAACCTTTTCTGACAGATCGGAATTTGAACCCAAATTTCGTCCTAATGCCACACTCGAATTATTTATATTATTTTTTATCTGTAAATTGTCTTGAAGTGAAGCTCCTGTTAATTTTGTGAATGCATTCGTTTTTACTGGTGTGGTTTCCATATTAACATTTGATGTTAACGTTGAATTATTAGATTGCTGTACAAATGACTGAGGAGTTGGAGAGATGTTGCCAACATTCTGTTTATCCGTCACATACAAATTTGTATTTGAAAAGGTTTCAGGTGATTTTGGACTTAGATGAAATTCTGCTCCTTTTGTGTTTACATACGGTGGGAGTAATGCAAAGTAAATTGTGGTAGCTTTATGTAAATCTGTAATTCCATATGGAATATAGTCTGTAATCTGCAATTGTCTGTTCATATGAGAACGGAGGTTCAGATCTTGAAGGTTCATGTTTGTACAGGCTACGTTGAAAGGAACCTGAGGTAACAACTGTTGAGAACCTGTTGTACTTGGAAAAAAAAAATATTTCCAGAAACCTTTTTTTTTTGATGGACTAGGCGATGTGCCACGAGACAGCTCTGAAATTGGCGTAACTGTCTGCGGAAACACTCTTATCATTTCTGCTTTTGGATCTTGTTTTAAATTTAATATTACCTGATCTGTTTTGTTAAGTATATTAATAGATTTGGTCATTAATGAATAATATTGTGTGACTGTTTCTTCTTGTTTTTTAACTTCATTATGAGGTTTGGTCAAACTTGGAAGAGACTGTGTGACTACGGTTTGATCCGTTTTAATTTCATTGACAGGTTTGGTCAAACGTTGGGATCGTGTGACTGTGACTGGTTCTTGACTTGGCTGAGTGACTTCCTGAGTAGGTTTTTGACGTATAGGCGACGTTACTAATTGAAGTGGAAATTTTAATGTTGTCCCTGATGGATAACTTGACATATTGTATATTATTTGCAATAAGTCTGTACTATTTATGATTTCCACTTTACTCGGCCCATCGGTCTTCGAGATTGGCGGCAATGGTCCAGGAACAACAGTAGGCGTATACTTTTTTTTTATAGTTTTTTTTTTTTTTGTTGGTGTCACTGTGACTTTGTTTAATGAAAATTTTGACTTTGTTGGAGTAGGAGAAAGAGGTCGTTTCGAGACACGAAGACCAGTATCTTCTTCTGCTATTTCAACAAGAGAATAGTTACTGATCAGAGAAGAGACTAAAGCCAGTTTATCTTTATTAAAATTAAACATTTTCATAAACGTTTCCAGTGGAACCACATAGTTGACAGATCCATTATTGTTCTTCCCAAGTAGTACGTACTGGTTCTTGACATTCTTGAGACTGGCCTCCGTATTAGGCTGTGACTCCGTCGGAGCGACTAGAGGAGTCATCCTGGTCGTCGTCTGATCTATAACCTCTGGCTCTTCTGAAGAGGAGGTGGTCTTGGCTGTCCTAGGGGCTGGGGTTCCTTTGGTTTTTGCTGTCTTGGTGACAAGTATTCCCATGGAACAACAGGTTTCAGTGTTCAAACAGCACTTTGTGGCCCAGGGTCTCTGATAGCTTAGTTTAGGGTCCTGGGTTATACAGCTAACTTGCGTCATCAACACTTCAGGACAATAACATCTCCACGGTGGTAGTTTTTTAGTTGTGGTCGTCAATGGAATATTTGCCCAGAAAAGACTTCTTGCAATTTTATTTCTTTCCTCTCTTATTTTTCTTACGACTCTTCCATCGCCTTCAATTGTTTTTTTAATTACTCTTCGAAAATCCTCTGTTGTGGTGGTGACAGGTTTTTTTTTAATATCGTCCAATTTCACTAGTATATCAACAATTGGTTTATTTTTGTTGGGCACAGAAGGATTAACAAATCCCTTAAGTTCATCCACTGTCAAACTGGCGTGAGTTTTATTTGTATTAATGACAGCTACATGTCGAATCATAGGCACTTTATATTGCAGTGGAAATTTTCGCCCCTTGTACTTTTTCATATCTTGAATTGGCATAACAAGAGAATAACTTCTGTTTTTTTCTGTTGGTGAGTATTTATGATAGTGTTCAACTTTTGTTTCGGACACGATGTTCGAACCATTTATTTCATCAGCTGTCAACTTCATGGAAGTCTTGTTCAAATCCCACAAGACAAGATAGTTTCCCATTGGTACGTGATAATTATACCCATTCACTGTTAAATTATAATCAGGATTGCTCGAAGTATCATTAAATCCTGTCATATTAGAAGGGTAGGAATAAAGTGACGAATTGCCGTAACTGTAATTATAAGGTGACGAATTGCCATAACTGTAAGCATAAGGTGACGAATTGCCGTAACTGTAAGCATATGGAGTCATGTTTGGAAAAAAATTGCCATAACTGTAAGCATATGGAGTCATGTTTGGATAAAAATTAGACATATTAAAAGAGGAAGCTAGTGGTGTCATATTTTGAGAAGCATAATAAAATGAACTGATATTTCCAGGATAGCCAAGGACTGAAGACATATTTCCAGGATAGCCAAGGACTGAAGACATATTTCCAGGATAGCCAAGGACTGAAGACATATTTCCAGGATAGCCAAGGACTGAAGACATATTTTGAGGTGGAAAATTGAACATTGACAATTGACCATCAAACTGAACTGCCATGGTGGAGGTGGCGCTTGAAGGGCTTGTACACTGAGGTGACTTGGTACAAGTTTCCCCCCGGATGGCATCAGGAAGTCTAGTAAGATATGCTGTGACTATGCAGGGCGTCTGTCGGGACGGTTCATATTTGAGCAGTCTTAATGTTGTTCTTTTCTTAGTGACTCCTCTTTGTGCAGTTGGCGGTACTGATTTTTTTTTTGTAATTCCCGCTCCTTTTCGTGTGGCTCCCGCGCCCTTTGGTGGACCTCCCGCGCCCAGTCCTTCCGGGATTTCCGTTCCTAGTGTATATCCCGTTCCTTGTGTCATTCCCGCTTCTTGTGTAATTCCTGCTTCTTCTGTAATTCCCTCTTCTTGTGGGTTTTGCGTGTCTGGGGCTCTACTCGCCTCTGTTCCACCATTGCTTTCTTCTTCATCATACTCATCTGGACATAAGGTCATCTCAAACCGTCTTGTTGGTTTTGGAAGTTTCGCAATATCTCCGAATTCTTGCTGGGTATCAAACAGAAAACCCTTTACGTTTTGATTAGGATCAGCTTTTTTAGTCGTTGAACATCTGAAATATTGTCTTCCCAGTGGGAAAAAATTGCCTAAAGCATTTCTAGGTTTGACTCTAGACTCGATTTTTCGAATTTTTTTGAAAAGTGGATCCATTTTTTCGTCTCTGTCACCTATGACCTCTCGACTAAGGCTACGTTTTCTCTTGCAGATAACATTTCTCTCCAAAGGAAGCAGGTATCCGACACAAGAGTTCGATGGCACTTCCACCTCATTCTTTCCATGTTTAACTGGCTTATACACACTTATAGGGATTCGGCGTCCTCCGCCTGCCTCGATGAATCTTCTCTCCAAGTACGACCGGAGAGGATGATATGCTTCACACTGCGACCAGATAGGAAGGGAAAAACATCTGCAAAAGAAAATAACGCAGATTTACTAACAATTAATAGAGTATTTATTTCATATGTACCTATAAAGTACCTGTTGGGGGCCTATGTATTTCAAATAATAACCCAATATCAATCATCCCTTTGCCTCCCTAAGGGAAAGAGAGGAAAAGGTAAAAATACCAGGGGAAAAAGTCCATTATTTATGAAATTCTCTCGAAATATCGAATAAAAAAAAAATAAATAAATAAAAAAATAATAAAATTTAACACGAAGCACGAAAGTCAATTTTTAAAGCCACAATTGAAACCCCCTTCAGTTAACAGATTTTTAATTAATTTTTTTTGCTTTTCAAATAATTTACTATATTTTTCATTTATTTCTTTCAAATTTTGCAAATTTTATATATTATATCTTTATTTTCTAAATAATTAATATTTTTAAAAAAAAATATTAGAAAGGGCTCTTATGTCAGGGCTTTAATATCAATAGGTGAAATAAATACTAAATAATAAAATTTTATTGGGTTCAAAAAAATGTTAACTATAAAATCCCAAAAAGGGAGAAGTATAACATTCACAAAAAAATTAACGGTAAATTAAAAAAAAAAAAAATTTTTATAACAGGACGCTTAGTAGTAAATCTACGTTTTTTTTTCTTTATGTTGACAGATGTTTCCCTTCCAATGTGATCGATCTAAAGAATAAAAATAATGAAATAACAATCTGGAAAATGTCTTTAAATTTGAGAATTAATAAATAAATTATAACTTTTCTTAAACAAACAAACATTACAGAAAAATATATAAGTATATATATATATATATATATATATATATATATATATATATATATATATATATATATATGTATATACATTTAAAAACATTTATACAAACACTTAATATCATATCATAAATTAAAATTTTCGTTGAGATGTTACAGGATTTTTTTTTTTATAAGATGAATAAAAATGATTGTCTTGCTATTCAAATATGTTTTAATTGATAACCAGTCTCCAATTTTCTATATCAGTATCTACAACATAAATTCTACGTTGAGAAACGCGGACATAGGTATTGTTGAAAACTTGTAATAAATAAATAAAACATTTTTTTTTTTTAATATAGTCTATTTCACAAAAAAAAAAGTTTAGACAGTAGAGTGCGAATCATTCCCCCAAAGCAATGTAATATTTGTATAAATGATCAAATCCTACCCCTCTTTGATAACACAGCATCAATTCTGTTTTCACATATGTATAATACATAAATACGTATATGTATATATTTAGTGTGTATATCGTATATATCTTTATATGTTTATATCCTATTTAGTGTGATGGCGATTTTTATTCCATGTGTCAGAAATCATAGTCAGTATGTATTATCATTATTGAGGGCACCGGTATATAAGTATACCAGTTATGATGGTATAATTAATTTTGTGTTAGCTCTTATACTTAAGGAGGAATAAGATATTTTATGCAAAAAATAGTGCTAAGTACAAAAATTGGAAGATGTTGAATATTTCTGAAACGGTTCCGAATCGGACCTATGTTTATAGGAAATTTTTTGTTCAAAATTAAATTTCCTTTAAGACCTCAAAGTTTTTTACCTCTATCCTGGGACACCCTTAGTGTGTATATCCTATACATCTTTATATGTGTATATCCTATTTAGTGTGATTTTTATTCCATGTGTCAGAAATCATAGTCAATATGTATTATCATTATTGAGGGCACTGGTATATATATATACCCTCAATATATATATATATATATATATATACCAGTGCCCTCAATATATATATATACATATACATTTTAATAGGAACACAATCACTTTTAATCATTTTACACTCATTAAATATTAAATTCTTAACTACAAATAGTGTAACAAATAAGTTTACTTAAGAAACTGGAGGAATAATTGAAACCTAAAAATATGGAAAATCATTTAGATATTGATAAATGCTTCTCTACATATTAGTGGAGATATTTTAGAGCACTGCGGAAGTTATGTTATAGGTCATAAATTCGATGTTGAATTTTAACTGGAATTCCACGTTTTCCGACCCTCTGATTCCGAAAACGAATGAATGATTAATAAAAAAAAAAAAAGTCGAAACATCACTGGCTATGTACTTCCCCAGAATGAATTAAATATGTTTTCGCTCTCCCGCCAAAGATCATTTGGGCTAAAACTCAATACTTGACTTACATACCTAGATACCTCATAGTAACTTTTGTATCGATACATTCATTAGATCGGCAGTTATTGGGATATTTGAGTCGAGTCCCCTTCTCTAGTTTCCCCTTCACTTCGACCGATTCGCGGAAAATTAATATATGTCATCACTACGGGGTTTTGAATTTAGATACAGTAGAAACTCTTTAAGTCGAAAACCTCCATTACTCGAAATCTCAACCCTCTATTAGTCGAAATAATCAGTGAGTCCCTAAAAGCCATTTTGGTACATATTTTCCCTCTATAACTCAAAAAAATAAATTGGACCTCTGTATCTCGAACATGGCAATGTTTTATTTTACAACCTTTACAACTCGATTATTTGAAACTTATTACCTCTATAGCTCGAAGAAAAATAAGTTACCGACTTTAAGAATTTGCCGACAATGTACACCATTGTTTCTTAGAAAATAATTTAGGAGTACAGATACAATAAATAGGATTACCAATTATCTAAAGCAAAAAAAAATTACTGACTTTTTTTAATACCTACATATACTACGTATTTTTTATTTTAAGTATGTTTTGAAATAATGTTGATTTATAATAAATATAAATATGTTGACTTGAATTTTTATATATTTCACCTCTCTAACTCAAAATTAGTTCGAATGAATCTTAACCTCTACAAAAATCCTCCATAAGTCGAAAACTCTATAACTCGAACTTTTTGGCGTCTCCCTGGATGTTCGACTTATAGAGGTTCTACTGTATAAAATTTCATGTCTATACATTCATTATAGTTAGTTATTATCTCATTCCCGGGCTTATCGCCTACTACCAGAGCGGTATTTCTTCACTCAAGAGGACATGAGCCAAAGGGCCTCTGCCGGGTCTCGAATCCACGATCTTGAGCTCAATAAGCAAGCATGCCATACCAATGAGCTACCGGCTCACAGTGTGAAATTTATGTTTTTTTATTTTCAAAATTCGGGCCCCCGTTCAATTTTTGATCAATTTGGATGAAACTAGGTGCAAAATATTTGTGAAAGCTGGTTTTTTATCAAATAACTGCGGGTTTCACAATCAAGGTACCTATTATATGCCAGTGGCAAAAATAGCCAATATATTGAATTAGGACCACTTTTGGCTAAAATAAATATTGAATTCGTAATCAGCGACCCCAAAAAACATTCATTTAAGTTGTAAAAATCAGTTAACAAAAACTTAAACTAAAAAAAATTAAATTTTTTAAAAATTTTCGCGGGGTTTTGGCAGCTGTCAATTGGCATATAATAACTTGATTGTGAAACCCGCAGTTACCTGATAAAAAGCCAGCTTTCACAAATATTTTGCACCTAGTTTCATACAAATTGAGTGGGGGCTCGAAATTTGAAAATCAAAACTCATAAGTTTCACACTGTGCTTCGCTTTCTACAAGATCCCCCCCCCCCCCCCCCCCCCTAACCTTCTGCTGAATCCGCTGAAAATGAATAGGTGTCGTCCTTATAGAGGACTTTGAATATACAGATGACCCTCTGTGTCATCACATTCATTACAACGGCAGTTATATTAGAAAGGGTTTTGTTCAGTTGTTGTAAGTTTTACTTAAAATATGTGACCACTAACTAATTCAATGTACACCTCACAATGAATGATTTGAAACTGAAGCATTGACTGGTAACCGGTCATACGAATGGAAAAGGATTCAGTGGAAAAATCTAATGAACAAATTACATAGACATACACTTATCTCTTATACAGCTAACAAAGCTCTTTCTAAGAATTAATTAGACTTCCCTCATGGAAGTTCATGGAAAAACTAATTTCATTTTTTTTTTCCATGAAGCCAGTTCGGATAATTGAATGTTCAGATAACTGACGTTAGGATAATCGACGCTCTACTGTATCTATATTAATAATTATTTCATATTGTTCTACTTATAATAATTGTTGAGTACTTACGTATATAAAATGAGGATATATAACGTCATAGACCAGTATTGTTCAAATTATTATAATTGCCTTAATCACTGGATAAAATAAAATTGACTCTAAGGTTATTAAGGTCTATAAAACGTTCTATATCTAAGGAATTTTGACAGCTGCTCTGTAAAAAAATACGTCTACTACGTATTCCAATTGAAATATACATCTTTCAACAACAACAACAAAAAATTAAAAAGTTTATTTATTATCTTTTTAAAGATTAAAAAATGTGTAATAAATAATCATCTGAAAATATAAGGTAGATTATTTAAACATTTTAAATTTCAGAATTATATATTTCATTTCTTCTTTTACTTTAAAATAATAATAAATAGATATAGTATGCAATAATATAATTTCAACGAATATTTAAAATAGGGTGGCGACTAGTAGAAAGACGGTTCGTAACCTTATTTCTTTTTTTATTCGGGGTTTAGCTATGGGATCATACCGTCTACCAGAGCGCCCTTTTGTCGCTCTGATGAACCACGACCCAGGTTTAGTTATCTGAGTTATACATCTTTAACGAGTACTGGCTCAAGAACTTAACGTCCTATGAAAAGGAAGACGTGCTGAATGTGTTTACCTGACAGTTGAAAAACCTTAGCACGCGACGAGTGAGCTACCGGTGCTCTCGAAACTGATATATTTAATTGAGAGGGCGCCGGTAGCTCAGTGGTATGCGTGTTTGCCTTCTGAGCTCATGGTCGTGGGTTCGAAACCCGGCCGAGGCCCTTAGTAAATAAATAAACTTAAGCACGTCGTCCTTCGGATGGGACGTTAAGCCATGGTCCCGAGGCCGTATGATGTCAGGTACTCGTTAAAGACCCCTGCCCTAGGTGAATAAAAATGTAGGGTAGGCAAAATTTAGGACTCCCACAGTAGAGACGTGCTCATGTCCACCAGAGTGACGAAAGAGCGCTCTGGTAGTAGGCGATATGACCTCGTAGTTAAAGCCCGAGCATGTAGCCATCTAACCTAACCTATAATAGGTTAGGTTAGGTTTTATGACTCATGCCCGGGCTTTAACTACGAGGTCATATCGCCTACTACCAGAGCGCTCTTTCGTCACTCTGGTGGACATGAGCCCGACTCTACTGTGGGAGTCCTAAATTTTGCCTACCCTAAATTTTTATTCACCTAGGGTAGGGGTCTTTAACGAGTACTGACATCGTACAGGCTCGGGACCATCGCTTAACGTCCCATCCGAAGGACGGCGTGCTTAAGTTTATTTTACCTCCCAGATAAAATAAACTAAGGGTCTCGGTCGGGCTACGAACCCACGACCTTGAGCGTCATTGTATGGTTTTAAATGTAGATTTCATATCAATATGTTCATTAAAAGGGCTATTATTGGAGTTTTAGTCCCTTCTAACCCCACTTTCGACCGATTTGACTGAAAGTCGATAGGAGTCTTCAAGGGGTTCTGGATATACATACAAAATTTTGTATCGATACTTTCATTCTATCGGAAGTTATCTTGTTCACAGGCACAGGCAGGAAATTCAAGAATCCAAGAGGTCGGGAAAATGTGGAAATTCCGTTGAAAACTCAGCATCGAATTTTTTGACTGATTATATAACTTTCTCTATACTTCGTATAGTTGGAAAGGTAAAATGAGTTGTAATACCATGGACTGGACCTGGCTGACTGGGGTAGGTAAGATTGGAAAGGGAGGCTGACCTGTCATCTACAGGCCTCCACCGTTCTCCAAAGTAGACAGCCTCCCCTTACTTCGGTCATACTGGAAAGCGCACATGCTCATAAATTCTTAAAAGAAAAGCACAAGAAAGACATTGAACAGCCTACAAAATCATCAAATTAGATTAGAAAACTAAGATAGGAAATAAATTTAAACAATTTGGTGAATCATTGGGAATATAATTCCCCAGAATGAATTGATTTAATTTCTCCTCCCCTCCCCCCCCCCCTCCCCTCCGAATCTAGTCGACAATTTGCGCTAATATTCAATATTTGATTTACACACACAGGTAGGGATCTATCGATACAAGTAAAGTATCGATACTTTTGTTCGATGCCAAGTAGGTATCCAGTAGATATTACTTGTATCGATTCAAAGTACTCGTTTCAAATTTCAACAATTAAAAAAAAATTATATAAATTTTTCAATTCATCAAAATCGTTCACCGTTTAATTTCTTACAATTTTCTTTTATTTGTTATTGCAATAAAATACTGAGCTCAAATTACGGTCCACGGACAAATGATATATATCGATGGTGATAACCTCATGTGTGATGTCATCACGCAGTCTGCATGATGCGTTCTTATTTCTTACCTTATTTATTAAATGGTTAATATATTAAATGGTTTATCGTTTATGAAGGCATACGTTAGTTTAATTTTGAACAGAACTATGAACATGATTACGAATTCACTATTTTATTTTATTTTTACATTCTGTCAATTATAAATTATAATGCCTCGTCCTACGGCGAAAGTGTGGATATATTACAATAAGAACGTTTCGATCTCAGCGACTTGCAAAATGTGTTTTAAAAAAGTGAAATATTGTGGGAACTAATAATATAAATTGTATGTTTATTTTATAAGGTTTTTTATCATTTTCGGTATGTTTTTAATAATATAATCTTATCTTATTCGATTTGATTTATTTGTTTCTTATGCTCACTACAATATCTCACTTATACCTTTCAAATTTTATTATATAGGTATATATACATATATATATATTATACATGGTTTAAAATTAATCATAACGAAGTACTCGATTGAATCGATACTATTTTTATTAATATCTGTTTAGATTTATACATTTTTAAAAATTAATTATAACGAACTACTCGATTCAACGAGTATGTATCGATACTTTTTATTCGATACTTGATTAGTATCGGAAGTTTTATTAGATACTACTCATGAGTAAAAGTATCGATACTCTGTGGTATCGATTGAAGCCTACACACAGGGGCTCGTAAATCCTCATACTAAATTTTGTGCTGATAAATTCATTACATCGGCAGTTATTAGGGTTTTTGTTTTGAGCCCCCTCTGATCGCTCCGGTTGACATATAAAATTTCTTGTCGATACATTCATTCCAAGAGTTATCGTGCTCCCAGACACGATTGTGTTGTTTTTTCATATTTGAATTCTGGAGGTCGGAAAACATCAAATTTAGTTGAAAACTCCGCATCGAATTTTTGATCGATTACATTCCTTCCCCTATACTTAGAGCTGGGGAAGTAATAATTAAATATCTCAGCACAAATTAATCAAATAAGTTTTCTCTCTCCCTCTAACAGCTTATATTTATTACATTAGCAGCTATTAGGGTATTTGAGTCGTCTCCTCACCTGATTCCCTACGCCCGATTTCGCGGAAAATTAATAGGTGCCATTCTTATAGGATTTTTTATTTTAATATATAAGTTCATGTCGATGCATTCATTACAGCGGCAATATTGAGATTCCTTTTCTGTCTGTGTGTGTCTGCGTTCTCTGAACACGATAACTGTCGATAGAATGAATGTGGACGACGCCTATTGGTTTTCAGCCAAACCAGACGAAAGGACGGAGGAAATTAGGGGCAGGCTTAACCCAAAAACTCTAATAACTAACGACGTAATGAATGTACCTATGGTAAGTCAATTATCGATTTTGTAGTTCAAACAGTCGATTGATTTTGGAGGGAGAGCAAAAACTTATTGATTAATTCGTGCTGGGGAAGTACATTGCCGATGATTTTTTTATTTTTTATTTTTTCTATCTTCCTCCTCTTCTCTTCCCGTTCTCTGGTTAAAGAACTTGATTTTCTTATACAGTAGAATCCCGATAATTCGTATGGTCAAGGGACTGACGGTTTGGTACGAATTATCGGGATTACCAATTATCGGGATTACTATATAAAAAAATTAAAAACGTATTAATGCAAATATGTATGTATTAAGAAGTATGTACAATGTGGTGAGAATAAACACTATGCAATAAACACTGCTTTATGCTAAACTACACAATAAACAATACAAGCAATAAAAAATATGTATATATGTTCTAGATTAAATAAACACCAATCAAACATTTGTTCGAAAAAATGTTAGAAAAAATCAATAAAATTGCTAAAACTTTCCCCCTCTCCACTCCTCTCCTCATTTCCTTTCAGTGAAAAGAGTACGAATTACATGAGATTTCATAGAAAAGTTGTCTCTCTCACTCGCTCTCCCCTTTGGTTCTGTAGGAATCAAGTGATTTCCTAGAAAACATTTATCTCGCACTCATTCTGCTCTCTCGTCTCTCACTGTCCTCTCTCCCCCTCTTGAAAACAGTATGAATTAACGAGGTTTTTAAGCTGGAAATACGAATTATAAGACGTTTTAAGTGACCTCGAGCATAAAAATAATACGAATTACCGAGTTTTTATACCACTTATCGGGATTTTCTCTGGGGACCGGCAAATTTGTACGAATTAGCCGGAAATACGTATAATCGGGATACAAAATATCGGGATTCCACTGTATTCCTCCTACGAAAACGATGTTGACTACAAGGTTCTAAGTTAGTTATTATGACTCGTGCCCAGGCTTTAACTATGAGGTCATATCGCCTACTACCAGAGCGCTCTTTCGTCACTCTGGTGGACATGAACTCAACACTATTGTGGGAGTCCTAAATTTCATCTAATCAGGTTTATTCAACCATGGTAGGGATCCTTAACGAGTAACTGACATCACACAAGCTCGGGATTATCGTTGAACATCTCATCCGAAGGACGGCATGCTCAAGATTTTTTTGCCTTTCAGATAAGAAAACTAAGGGCCTAGGTAACCATCCTTGTTGACGTATAACTTCCAGCCAGTTTTCAACCTATGGATATGATATTTAGAATAGATTTTTTTAAAGCTATGGTGAGGAAGCTTGGAGAAGTTTATTTCGGTCAGGATTCAATTTAGATAGCAAAGGAGGGGGGTGTTGTATTATATGAAGATAGGATGAGTTGTGTCCTAACCCCTCCGCACACAATACTCAACCTACCTCAGCCCGTTTCGCTAGTATCTCCACCTATTGTAGCTAGAGATACACGCGATATATCGATACACTAATACCGATATAACGTCTATATTAATATATATCGTTTGATAATATGTACTCCCAATATACGGAATAGTTTAAAAGAGCATTATCGCAATCAGTTCAGGGAGGAAATTAAAAACTCAGACCGGTACTTGCTAGGTAGGGAACTGGAGTTCCACAATTCAGATAATAGTTACTTACAGAGTGACCTACCATTGTCAAGTATTAGATTAATAATTAAACTTAGAGGTGAACTGTTGCATCTAAGCTATACACCTATATCAATATCAATCCTATATCAATCAATATACCCGCGATCTTGAGTTCACGCTCCCTCTGAGGTAACTGGTGCTTTCGATTGGATTTTTTTGTTTTCCCGATTATAACGCGCTTCTCTCCTGTTGCCTAGAGGAACACAATAAGGAGATTTTACTGTATATATGAGGGATGATCAAAAATTCCACGACCCTTTAGATTGCGCGCCAACGGAGCGTCGGAGAGCGGTACGATTGGCAGCAGTAGTTGTTTTGTTTCTTCCAGCTGTTTTTGTAGATTCTCTAAAACCTACTTTGTTGTGAAGTAACAGACCTTTTTGTGAAACAAGTTTTTCGTGATTGGCTATTTTGTGATCTTTTGTCAATTGATACAAAAAGAAGAGCAACAATTTGGGTAAAACGTTTACAGGTTAGGTTAGGTTTTATGACTCATGCCCGGGCTTTAACTACGAGGTCATATCGCCTACTGCCAGAGCGCTCTTTCGTCACTCTGGTGGACATGAGCCCGACTCTACTGTGGGAGTCCTAAATTTTGCCTACCCTAAATTTTTATTCATCTAGGGTAGGGGTCTTTAACGAGTCTGACATCGTACAGGCTCGGGACCATCGCTTAACGTCCCATCCGAAAGACGGCGTGCTTAAGTTTATTTTACCTCCCAGATAAAATAAACTAAGGGCCTCGGTCGGGCTACGAACCCACGACCTTGAGCTCAGAAGTCAAGCACGCATACCACTGAGCTACCGACGCCGTTTACAGAAACTTTTCAGATGTTGCAAGAGGGTTTTGAAGATGAATGTCTGAGTCGATCAGAGTGTCTGTCATGAGTGGTACAAGAGGTTCAAAGAAGGCCGGACATCGTCAGAAGACAATCTCCGTTCAGGACGCCCATCAACTTCGACTGATGATGATCATGTTGCCAGAGTGAACGTTCTCGTGGGATCAAATCGTCAACTAACCATCCGTTTTGTTACCTTGAAACAATGAGACATTTGCGCGAGGCTGTGAAGAGGAAGAGACCTGAGCTATAGCGAAATGGGGAGTGGTTCCTGCACCATGACAACGCGCCCGTTCATTCTGCGTAGCTCATTCGCGATTATTGCGAAAAAAACGCCACGGCCGTCATCCCCCGGCCCCAGTACTCACTAGACCTGGCCCCTACGGACTTTTGCCTGTTTCCAAAGCTCAAATGATCCATAAAAAGGCAGAAATTTCACTCAACTGACGAAACTAAAGAAAAATCGATGGAGGAGCTGATCAGCATTCAGAAGATGAATTCTCTGGGTCCTTCCAGCAGTGGAAACGGCGGTGGGAAAAATGTATAGCTTCCCAAGGGGAGTACTTTGAAGGGGACAATGCCCAATAACTTTTTTATAACAATTAAATTTTTTTAGTACATTTTTTTAAATCAGTCCTGGAACTTTTTGATCACCCTCGTAGATTAATATTAGGAGGCATCTCAAAGCCCTGGCCTGTTCCATTGGTGGTTGAAAAATATAAATAAAATATTCGATTCTATCTCTCAAAATTATGCCCGAACTAAGTATTTCTCTACCTATCAATAGCATCCCTTTACAACTTAAAAGTGATCCAACTATTTCGTGATAAGTTTAATGAGAAAATGTCTTGAGGTTTTTCGCTTTCAATTCTGTATTTCAAGTTTCTGTCTCAGAATCTGCATAGATTTGAACTTATACTGGCATCCCCAATGAGACAGAAGCCTGCTCACACAGCACGGTATTGTCCTTTCTTCACTTCTTGTAGACAGTTTAATATCCTTAAGATGACTTGATCATTTTCAAACAAGAAGGCGGAGAAAAGTCTATTAATTAAGAAGCTTATCTGTAACCCGCCAGACGTTTTGTTCTCCTTGCCAGCCTCCCTGCTCTGTTAAAACAAAGCAGCAACGAACTTACTTCACTTTTCTTCAACAAGTTCCTCCTCTGCTTGATCTAATTAAAACTATTTGATTATGGAAAATGGAACATTTTAGTGAAAACTCTGTCGAAAGTTGGAAAACATTAATCAAACATGATTCAAGAGAATTGAACATTATATATAAAAACAGAGGGTACCAACAGCTTAGGAGTAGCATGCCATCCAACTGAGCTCAAGATCGTGAGTTCGAAACCCGGTTGAGGCCATTAGATGCTTACTTCCCCAGCTATTCGAACTACAGTAGAGTCTCGCTTATCCGGACTAGATGGGACCGGACCCCGTCCGGATCACCGAAAGTCCGCATTAAATGGAATTTGCAGTAAAATACACATGATAAATATTTTAACGACTTTTTTTTTTCTCTTTTCCTTCAGCTTAATTTTATTCTCAATACTTCATAATGTATATGTATGTAGATCTAAGTTTTCGACCTACGAACTGAGATAGGGTTAACAAAACAAAACATCTTTGTGATTAAAACTCAAAATGTATTTATTGTACAGTACTAGTGTACTAAACAAACCATGGTACATTAATGTTATAATGCAAAAATTGAGAATTTTAAAAACGAAATATGTAAACGTTAAATTCTGAACAGGATTATAATATAAAACAATGTACAGTACGTAATGAAAACAAGAATAATATTTTTAGACTCACTGAAAAAAGTCCGTAATGTTTTTTGCTTCAAAGAAGACCGACGTCGTTTTGCCGTACGATCTTGTAGGCGCCTCAGATCAGTTGTCTAACTTTGAATTATTATCGTATTTACCGCTAAATTAAATTTTTAGTTTACTAAATCTTAATTCGTTTTTTATTAAATCCCGTCCGGATTAGCGGAACTCTACTGTACAGGAAAAGTTATCGTTAAAAATTCGATTCGTTTTCAACAGAATTTTTGTGTTTTTATTATTCGTTATTCCAAAAAATGAAAAACAAATTTCTCTGTGTGTCTGTGAACATGATAACTCCCGATAGAATGAATGTATCAAGACTAAATTTTTATATGTGTATCCAGAGGTCTCTAGGAATGACACCTATTAATTTTCAGCTGGCCAGCAAAGGAGAGGTAGGTCAACTCAAAAATCCCAATAACTGCAGATACAGTAGAACCTCTTTAAGTCGAACCTCGATAAGTCGAAAACCTCCAAAACCCGAAAAAAACGTTTTGTTCCTTTCCCTTCAAGCCCCAAAACCTCCATTACTCGAAATATCAACCCTCTAAGAGTCGAAATAATCAGTGAGTCCCTACAAGCCATTTTGGTACATATTTTCCCTCTATAATTCGAAAAAATAAATTGGACCTCTGTGTCTCGAACATAACAATGTTTTATTTTACAACCTTTACAACTCGATTATTTGAAACTTATTACCTCTATAGCTCGAAGAAAAATAAGCCACCGACTTTAAGAATTTGCCGACATTGTTTCTTAGAAAACAATTTAGGAGTACATATACAATAAATAGGATTACCAATTATCTAAAGCAAAAAAAAATTACTGACTTTTTTTAATACCTACATATACTACGTATTTTTTATTTTAAGGATGTATTGAAATAATGTTGATTTATAATAAATATAAATATGTTTGTTACCTCTGTAACTTGAATTTTTATTTATTTCACCTCTCTAACTCAAAATTAGTTAGAATGAATCTTAACCTCTACAAGTCGAATCAAAATCCGCCTAAGTCGAAATTCTCCACAAGTCGAAAACTCTATAACTCGAATTTTTTGGCGTCTCCCTTGATGTTCGACTTATAGAGGTTCTACTGTATAATAAATGTATCGACATGAAACTTTACATTTAATTTCAAAACAACATAAGGAAGCTATTAATAAAAATAATTTTTCTGATAAAAAAGTCGTCGGTGGATCCCCAGCAATGTACTTCCCCAGCACGAATTATTTGATGAAGTTTTCGCTCTCCCCCCAAAACCATTTGGATTAAAAATCAATATTGACCTACATAGGGGCTTCTGAATCATACTAAATTGTAAGTTGATACATTCATCACCTAGACAGGAGAGTAAAATTCATCATCGAACATTTAATTTATTACATACTTCCTATGTATTAGGTGTAAAGAAATAAGGAAGTAAAAAAAAATGCATTAGAGTGTTAATTAATGAGATAAGAAGAGGTGTGTTTTCTCCAGTCAGAACGTGTTTCTTTGTTAGAGGCCGAGCCTGTGTAATTGGTTCTTTGGGGGAGGATCCAAGGGAATTATCCAGCCAATAAGAGAGTGTGCGCACCACAGTTCCGGTAATGTACTTGTAGAGGTTCCATTTTGAATTAAACCTGGTCTTCTGGGCCCAGGTACAAAGGGGGACCCCATAGCTTCTTAAGTGGATAAGTCTGAGTTGGAAGACAAAGAGAGTCGACGGATATTAGCTTATCTCGGTGTGACTTACATCAAATCATCCACAGGCAGAAAACAGAGGGAAACCAGCCCCTATTTATGTGACATTTATATGTATAATCGGTTTGAAATTGGATGAGTTTTCACAAAAAAAAATCTCGCTATTTATGAATACATTTCCGGATAGAATTAATGTATCGACACGAAATTTTATATGAAAATTCAAACCCCCATAAGGACGTCACCTATCATTTTTCAGAAGTATCGGCCGAAGGGAAAGGTGGTTGGTTGGTTGGTTTATTTGGGGCGAACAACTGCTTTGGTTATTATCGCCCTACCTTGTTACATTCCTTGTCCTAACTAAGCCAGCGAACCCTTTATGCAAATGACAGTCATGATGGGATCACAAAGGGGGCCAGGGGAAGGCCAAGCACAGGACCCAGGGCAACCAACGAACAGGCAGGCCAGGCCAGGGGACAAGCAACAGCAACGCCAGGCACCCTCCAAGTCTGGGACTGTTCCAGTCCAGAGGCCCCGGCGGAGCTGCCCCAGGCCTCCCGATCCAGCCAGCCCGAGGGCCTCATGCCCCTCTTGTGGGGGGGTCCCCACATGGGCTGTTTAGACCCTACTCAACTGACAGAGCGACCTAAAATAGTCAAATCATCACAGACAGAAGAGTTCAAATTCTTTTTAAGAAATTAATGACTCTATCCAGAATGGTGGGGCTGTCCCCCCAGCGCCTCCTCCAATCTCCTTGGAACATCATTTTTTCTGAGGTCTTCATAAAAGGAGCACTCCGAGAAGACATGGTAAACACTTAGTGGGAGGTGGCAATGATCGCACCTGGGAAAGGTGGGAATCAAAGGGGCTCACACAAAAACCAAATAACTGTCGATATAATGAATGTATCTACGTAAAATTTAATGATTCAGAATCCTCTATATACGTCAACTATTGATTTATAGCCAATACGGTAGTTTGGTTTTGGAGGGAGAGCAAAAACTTAATTTATTAAATAGTCCTGGGGAAGTACATTGCCGGCGATGAGCAAACACAATTTTGATGTTTTTTTTTTTTTTAAATATTGTATATTTCACAAAATATATATAATATATGGAAGTACTTTCGGTGTTGCAACGAATAAAGTATTTGTTAAATCGTGGCTAAAGATGGTAACAATACCGAAAGTACCTCCATACTATATAATATATAGTATATAATAATATATTATATTATTACAGCATATCACTTCTCCTTTTTATTTATGATACATAACATTTCGGAGATATAGTGAAACAATTTTAAAAAATTGTTTTTCTTCAAATATTGTCTATTTCACAAAAAAAAAAAAATATATATATATATATATATAGCATAATCAGATTGTTCTGTCAATACGGTGCTTTTGTCATTAAAATCAGATTTCATATTGGGTTTGTATACATTTTTATCTCCAAACGGCTTGAAAAGTATGCGAAAATTCGTAAAATTTTTTGAAGCATTTGACAGAGTTTTTGTTGTTGTTTTTGTATATGAATGAAGTACCCAAATTTGATGTCCTCGAGTAGATGTGAATGTGAACTAGATTTTTTCTTCAGTGCCAAAACTGTGGTCACCGGAAAATAAACAGTAATAGAAATTTAGTTAAAATGATAAGTATATATATATAATTGTTTCACAATATCTCTGCAGAAAATGTTATGTATCATAAATAAATAGAAGTGCTGCTGTAATAATTTATTATACAAGAATTAAGAATCTCCTTACACAATCCAAAAATTATTAATATAAACATATTCTGGCCGCGGTGATACGCTCAGCCCTCGCTTAAAAAGAACAGCCGGGTAACAGCTAAAATTTGAAAGCTTGCCACTTAAAAATGTAACCAAACGGTCGAATCAGACACTATGAACGAGTGTGCGCAAAATAGCAAAAATAAGACAATTAACATTTTATTAGGGAGCCATGGTGGCCGTGCGGGCTAGAGCGTAGGGCTTTGGTCGCATGGGTCTCACCTTGTTTTGCGGGTTCGAATCCCGACCGGGAGTGAATTTTATTTCGTAGATAGAACTCTAGTAAATAACTAGGTAACATCATTATGAATCATGGGTAATATGCATCGTACATAAGGCCAAAAAAAAATATCAAAAAAACATTTTACTAATAAACTCAGCTTTATTTTTCCGTATATTTAATTACAGAATATATTTATTTTAATTGAAAAAATATGTATATATAAACAAGAAAACAATTTCCATAAACAATAAAAACAAACTCATTACAAAAAATTGGAGTGCTCTTTATTCAAATACAAAAATACAAACACCACAAAAATAAAGAAATAGTGCACATTTTTAAATGGTTAACTCTCAAAGGAATGCCCGAAACTTTGAAGTTTTGGAACCATCCACGTCAAAAGACATTCGCATAATAATTATCAAATTAGACAAATATGAACAATTTAAACAATTACCAAGTTAGAAAAAAAAAAGTTTAATGTTAAATACATAAAAAAAAAGTATTTAGACATTTTTGAACAAATTAGTTCTCTTCAAAAGAAAAAACCTAGTAAAGAAAGTGCATCAAGAGAGCAATACATCGTAAGTAACATATTTTTAATAAACAGATCATAGAGAACAATTTCCATTCTTTTTTTTAAACAAAAACATTAAAATATTTTGTAAAAAACGAAATTAATTTTTAAAATTTTATTTTAATTTTTTTTTTAACATTTTAGGGGTGATCGAATTACGTGATATTTTTCTTTGTTGTTGATTTATATTAGTAGCCATTTGTTATGGAAAAAACAAAAACTATTTTGAAAAACATTTCTTCATTGTAAGTAAATTTTTATTTTTATTAATCTGAATGTATTGTTAAGTAGAGTGATGAAATTATCGCCATAGCACACTTTTTTCTTCTTTTTTTTGGTTCAAGTTAAGTTTTACTTACAAGCTAATTGTGATTTTCTTTGAGGTTCTCTTTAATCAGAATCTATAGCAGTCTTATTATCATCCTGGTCAGGACTGTCTTCATTCAACATTTCCTGCACGCAAAAGAAAAAAAAATTATTAGAAAAATAGGAAACATGAAAATTTTACTATGAATAAATAGGACGCCGGTAGCTCACGAGGGCGCTTGCTTACTGAACTCAAGATCGTGGGTTCGAAACCCGGCAGAAACCTCTTTTTATCTGGGAAGTGGAAAAATATTGAGCACGCCATCCTCCGGATAGAACGTTAAGCGATGACCTAAAGTGAATGAAAATTTAGGATAGGCAAAATTCAGGACTCCCATAGTCAGGCACAAGTCCACCAGAGTGACAAAAGAGTACTCTGGTAGTAGGCGATATAACTAAAGTATCAAAACAATTAATTTTGCTTCTTCATCTATATGTAGCGTACGGCCTCTAGTTACGTAATACTTTTTTTTTAATTTTATTTAATTTTCGCTCTCCCACGAAAACCAATGCACAGTTTGGGTATAAATCAATAGCTAACATATATACGTGCTTCTGAATCATACTTAATTTTGTGTCGATATATTCATTAAATGTATGCAGATATTAAGGTTTTTGAGTCGAGGCCTCGTCCTCTATCTCCAGCTTCCCGCCAGCCGATTTCGCGGGAAATTAATATGTGTCGACCGTATGGGATTCTAGATACACATGAAATGCCAGCAATCTAGTTCCTCAGAACGAATTAATCAATTAATGTTTCGCACCCCCTCCAAAAACAGTCGACCGTTTGCGCTAATATTCAATAGTTGACTTATAGGGGTTCCTAAATCCTCATACTAATTGTTGTGTCCATAAATTCATTACAACGAACTGATCAGCGTTTCTGAATTGAGCTCCCTCCCCTGAACCTTCCATTCAGCCGAATCCGCTCAAAATCGATAGGTTTTGTCCTTATGAGGTTCAGGTGACACATATAAAATTTTGGCCACATTGACTGAAAATTAATAGGTGTCGTCATTAGAGGTTATCCTGTTCACAGACAGACAGACATTTTTGAAGTGAAACTTCCTTACGCGCATTGGGCATTTGGGGACTAAGCTAGTTAAATGAGTTACGAAATTATGTGACAAGCTGTGGCGAACGGAAATGGAGAGCGAGAGAAAGAGCGTGCGTGCGCACAACTCTAGATAGCAAATAACTCTATTAACGGACAAAATGTCTACCGTCCCGGCAGCAGACCACTCAAATCAATGGTTAGTTTACCTCTCGAGAACGGCCCTCTCTTAACGGACAACGGACAGCCTTAAATGGTCCCGTGCGAAAAATCTGCTGACAGCCGACTCGTGATTTCTTGGAACAAAGTGAGGCACGGCTGGAGAGTTCAGGGAAATTATTAAAAACTTCCCAATAATTATGGAAATTTCTTGTTTCCTTTTCGTTCGCTTTTAAGCGTAAGATTTTATTCAGTTTGCTTCCGAACATGTCTCAAAACACAACTCGGCTAACGCTCAAAAATAAAATAGAAATAATTAAAGTTTATAATCGAGAAAAGCCCAGCGTCAGGGACTTAGTGGCAAAGTTTAAGATGCAGATCGCAACCATTTTAAAAGAAAAGAATGAACTTTTACCAAAATGGCAGGAACATGGAAATGAAGAAACGAAAACGTATTTCGCAATAAAACATGGTAAGGGTTTTGAAATTGATCGCCATTTCGAATGGCTTTGCAGAGTCTATGATACAGGAAAAGGCATCCCAAGTCGCCGAAATTATGGGGAATATTAAATTTCAAAGCGTCAAATGGTTGGCTCGAAAAATTTAGAAAACGACATAAATTATGTTACCGGTTACATAACTTCCCCTATACTTCGTATAATTGAGGAAGTAAATCGTTTAAAATTTTATAGTCGATTTACCAACAAAATGGATGTACAAAGATATAATACTATATATATCTTAAGATTATCCTTGTATTGTGGCTGCGATTTAGAATACTAGAATACTTACTGTTAAAGTTTCAACAAGATGTCTGGTTTCATCAAGAAGAACTTTACATTGGGCATTTTCTTCCTCCAACAAGGCAATTCTCTCATGTAGTTCTTCATTCTCCTTTAGAGACTCTTCTAACGCCACACGCCTCCTTTCTGCTAATGCCTTCCAATAGCTTTCACTTGGCTCGCCTAAAAAACAAAATTCATATAAATTTTATAGCAGTCCATAAAAAAAAGGGAGACGGTAAATCACCAACTATATACTTCCCCAACACGAATTAATCAATTAATGTTTTGCTCTCCCTCCAAAGACTATCGACCATTTGAACTATTTGACTTACATGGTGGCTTCTGAACCATCATACTATATTGTGTGTGGATTATTATGGCATTTGAGTCAAGCACCCCCTTCCATTCGTCCAATTTCGCGCAAGATTATAAATATAGTTAGTGGTTATCATGACTCATGCCCAGACTTAAACTATGAGGTCATATCGCCTACTACCAGAGCGCTCTTTCGTCCCTCTGGTGGACATGAGCCCGACTCTACTAAGGGAGTCCTAAATTTTGCCTACCCTAAATTTTTATTCACCTAGGGCAGGGGTCTTTAACGAGTACCTGACATCGTACAGGCTTGGGATCAACGCTTAACGTCCCATTCGAAGAACGGCGTGCTTAAGTTTATTTTACCTCCCAGATAAAATAAACCAAGGGCCTCGACCGGGTTTTGAACCCACGATCTTGAGCTAGAAGGCAAGCACGCATACCACTAAGCTATCGGCACCCTCTGAATTTAAATATATAAATTCATGTCAATACATTCATTACATCGGCAGTTATTAGAGATTTTGAGTTGAGCCCCCTCCCCTTATAGAGCTTTGAATTTATTTATGAAATTTTGTGTCAAAATATTTATTATAACGTCAGTTATTAAGAGTTTTTGTGTTAAGTCTCCCATCTAATCTCCTCCTCCCCTTTGGTCGATTCGGCTGAAAATCAATACAGGTTCTGGATACACAAATTTTCTTGTTGATACATTCATTCTATCGGGAGTTATCGTGTTCACAAAAACCTTTTTTTTTTTTTTCATTTTTCGAATCAGGAGGTCGGAAAGCATGAAATTCGTATTTTTGACCAATTATATAACTTCCCCTATACTTCGTATAACTGGGGAAGTAAAAAATTCTGAAAACCATAAATCCCCTAGTTTTACTAAGAAAATTCCTCTCAATCTGTATTCCTCAAAACGTTTCCAGTTTTTTTTAGCATGCTGATGTTATATGCTGAAAAATAATAATAGAGAAGTTGGAATGTGGTAAAAATAGCAGGTTTTGTACTAAAGAGGGTACGTACACAAATAAATAACGACAAATTATTCAAAAGATCTAGTCTCTAGCAATATGTTCAATACACTAACAACTGATTGAATTCTACAAGTGATCTTTTTAGATTGAGCTTATATTGCAGAATATACAAGAACGTACCAAGGGCGCCGGTAGCTCAGTGGCATGCGTGCTAGCTTATTGAGCTCAAGATCGCGGATTCGAAACCGGACCAAGGTTAATCCTAAAAAGGGGCGTTAAACGATGATCCCGAGCCTGTACGATGTCAGGTACTCGTTAAAGACCCCTATCCTAAGTGAATAAAAATTTAGGGTAGGCAAAATTTAGGACTCCCGTAGTAAAGTCGGGCTCATGTCAGAGTGACGAAAGAGCACTCTGGTAGAATGGCGATGACCGAAGTTAAAGCCCGGGCATGAGTCATAATAACTAACTATAAGAACGTACCTTCAGATGTAAGATCCTCCTCAATAACCGCATATTTCGCACCTGCCTTTTTCAGCAATTTTTTCTCTTTCTTACTAATTTTTGTATTTGAAACACTGAAATAAGAATTAAAAAATACATAATCTATCAATAAACTAAAAATAAGACTAATATGTCCTTAATATAATTGTGAATAACTTATAGAAACACCAAATGTTGTTAGCGGAATTGCTCTTCTTAAACGTTTGCCTAATAATCTCATAACAATAAATAACCATTTTTTATAAGAAAACTTGTAATAAATTCAGCAAATAAAAACATTTCACATAAAAAAAAATCTACCTTAACCCAGAAAAATAATAGTGGTAGCGAAATTTGAACTGTATTTTAAAATTAATTTATAAAAGTCGGAAAGTAAAAAAAGGCAAAAAATAGGCTTATTTTCTGGTGTTTTGTTTTATAATGTTAAACAGATAAATAGAATTTTGTATAATAATAATTAGTATTATATCTCAAACCAAACAAAATTCATGGTGAAACTAAAACATTCGAAGAGCCCACCAGAATAGACAAAATCAAAAACTTATTAAAATGTTTTCAAATCTCCCCCCGGACCAGACTAAGCCTTATTTTAAATTTATAGACGGAAAACTTATATATTTTATTTGTGTCTGCTTTGAACGTACTTTACGAAAGTTAGGGAGTAAAAAAACGCAAAACTAAAGAAGTCTTATTTTTGTTGGTTTGTTTTAAAATGTTGATCGATAAATCTAATTTCTGATAACTTTATGTCAAAACAAATTAAAACATTTCAATAAAAAAACATAATAAATATGAAATAGGACCAAAAAAAAAACACCATAAACCAGACAAATAATAATAGTAGCGAAAGTTTAACAAAATTCATGGTGAAACTGAAAAACTCGACTGAGAGTTGCAATAAATGTATAGACAAAATAAAAAATTACTTATTATAATGTTTTCCAGTCTCCCCATATGAAGCCTAAATTTAAATGTATAGCCAGAAAATTAATATATTTTATCTGAGTTTCTGCTTTAAACCTACTTTATAAAAGCGGAAAGTAACAAAACGCAAAAATGTATTTTTATATAGTTGATAGATAACTCCAATTGCTGATAATGTTATATGAGAAACCCAAATGTGAAATTAGAAAGAGCAAATGGGAGATGAAATAATTGTCAATGGAGCATATCAGAATAGACGAAATCAAAAACTAGTTATTACAATTAACTATTAAGCAAGAAACGTACATAGGTAAACTTAATAAGGTGTCTGTAGTACCTGGCTTTGTCTTTATTCGGTGGCATTGACTTTGGCGTTCCTCCACACACCAAATTTTCTTTCTCGATGGCTGTTTTTTGTAAAGTTTGAAGAGTTCTTCTTAAACCTTTCACACATTTCTAACAAACAAAGGAAACATGCAAAGTTAATAAACAGAAGATGAACACAAATAATAAATTAGCTGAGAAGAATTTAAAAATAACTAAATGAAGTAAAACCATAATACATTTTCCGCTGAATGCTTCTCATTGAATATTTCAGCTTCCAATTTTCGTTGAGCAGCATCAGTCTTCATTTCAAAAATATTTAATATACCGAAATAATAGAGAAAATAATAAAAATAAAACAATGACAAATAGTCAAAACCTAGATAACTGATTATCAAATTAAGCCCAAGGCATATCAACAAACCGACCAAGAACTACTTCAACTTATGATTTTAGCGCCAACTGACAGTGTTGTATTGAGCATCTTGTACAACATAACAAACATTATTAAACAATTTGAGCTAATACTTTCTTAAATAACTCCTAAAATTCCGTTTTATTCAAAATAATTGGACAAATATATTATTTTGATTTGTTAACAAAATAATTTCTACGAGTAGGTATAACAAAAAGTGAGTTTAACAATTGAGGGTTGGTGATCCATAACGGCGATTCAAATATTAGGTGACAACTAGCTTCACGACAGATATGAGTGGTAGTATAATGGTATTTGACACAGGAGTGAACCTAATCGTCTTGAAGGTGATATTTTAACAAGTTCAGAATATTTAATTTAAAAGTTTAAGACATCTAGTTGAATGTCAGAGTATAACCTCCCATGTATGTGTGCAGATCCTACCCAAGGGATCCTACCGCCATTTCGGATTGCTCCAGTAGCTTTTCTCAAAATATTTACCGGCTTCGACGTATTAAGTTCTCTTTTTCTTTCTCTCCCTTAATATTAACTTTTGTAAAAATGAGATTTCAGGAACGCTCTAAGGAAAAGACCTATTGATATCGGCCAAAGGGAATGGGGGATTATAGGAGAGAACACAAAATCTCTTAATAATTGTCGTTGTAATGAATGTATGGACACAAAACTTAGTGTGGAGATTCAGAAGCCACAATGTAAGTCAAATATTGAGTTTTAGCCCATACGGTCAAATAGCTTTGGAGGGAGAGCGAAAAAGTAATTGATTAATTCGTGCTGGGGAAGTAAATAGCCAGTGATTCACCAACGACTTTTATTTATTGCTTTACAGTCAGCAGGACTGAGTGGCGGCTCTTCAAAAGCAGATGTTTATCTTTTAAACATTCCATTTTAGCAGTTAAAAGCATCTAAATTTTTTGTAGCTTAAGAAAACTTCTCAGCATGTCCTCATCCCGGCCTTTTGAATTTGGAGCTATGTGGGTCTGGGCAGACCAGAAGCTTACCTAGCGGCTCCTCCTCTGGTTGAGAAACCCCGCCATGCTCTGGGGAAGTAGATAACCACACGGTATGCGAACCGTTGCCCCATCTCAGGTTTGATGGTCCACATCAATGTTGTCAGGACAAATCTGGAGAACCTTGCGTTTAGATGAGCGGATGTTACCTCATCGCGGGATCGCTACTATTTTATACCTTAAAGATAAATACTGTCTTAGTTTTAGGAACTAGATGGAGAAGTCGAGGGATGCGAGTCGACCTCATCAGTTTACCAAACAGCTTAGAATTTTTGAATAAACTGAATGTTCAGTATGTAATGTAGTTCCAGTTATGTATATGTTTAACAGATTTTTTGAAAAAGGTACAATTTTTTTTTGTCTTAATAATGTTGGTCGCAACTGTTGCCATGACACAACCAGCTACCAAGAGGACTTGATTGAAAGTGGATGTCTTGCATGGCGTGAGAGGAAGGCCATCCAGCGGTAGGTCCTCTGGGCGAAATTAAAAACAATGAATATCATGGTTATTATCAATGAATGGAGATACTATGATTTTGTTGCAAATGGGCGGTTGCAATTTGGGATTATAGTAAGTCACGGTTCCATCTCCTGGGAGGATTGTGTGGCAAAGAAAGTGAGTGGATGTATGGATTTCGGTGTGAATGCAATTTGCTATGGAAACGTCCAGAATTCTGTCGTGTACAGTGTTTATCATGTCATTGTGGAGTGTTCTGTTACTTACGTTATTGCTGCAAGAATGTCATAATTCAAAGTGAGGGTAGTTATGAAGTTAAGAGAGAAACCTCAGTAAGGCCTATAGCTGATTTTCTCTTCTTTTATATTGTATTATTTCAATAAAACATGCTGATAAGTTATTTCCGAATGAATGCATCAAAATTATTACACGTCAAAAGTTTGAATTGCTCCTCATGGAAAATCACAGTTTTTGAGTTATGTCGATGTTGCAGCAAATGAGCGATATTTCGTATATAAAAAAGAATTATGAATATTAAGAAAAAAAAAACCCTAATAACTGTCTATGTTATGAATTTATTGACACAAAATTTTAGTATGATCTAGGAGCCCCTATGTGAGTCAACTGTTGATATTAGCGCAAATGGTATGTGGAGCTAACGTTAATTGATTAATTCGATCTGGGCAAGTACCGATTCACCGATGACTTTTTTTTTATTATAAATTATTTTATATTTATATTTCCTTAATATGACTATATTTCGGGCGATTACGCGCCCTTTCCTCAGGAGCGAAATATAGAAACTAAAAAATATATAAAAGGTACATAAAAAAATTATGAGAACAAAGGCAAAAATCGTATATTTGGAAATACGGTTATATATTTAAAACATTTTACATATGTCAATCATGTATGTTGTAATGATACATATACATATTTTGTGGGTTACGATACTACAAACCTAAAAAAACATTGAGAGAACAGAACTTTTAAAACACAAAGTTCAGAAAAAATTTGGAGCAAGTTAATGCTCCTAGAAATAGATTAAAAAGGAAAGGTTTAGAAGAACTTCTCTCCAATAGTTATTGCAATTCGTTCAAAAAATTATTTGATCAAATTTTAGTCACTACCGAGCATTCATTATGATCAGTATACTCTTCGCATTTATTATTATTTTTGATAGCTGGATAAATAATAATAATAATAATTTCTTAGATAGAATAGTATAGAAGTGTAACTGACTTAAGATGAATGAGAAAAATACAAAAAAGACAAAAAAAATTATACATTTTAAAATATAATCTCCTTATTCTAGTATCTGTTTCTTCTCTTGTCTCTACGTCTTGGTGACCTGGATCTTCTGGGACTTCGACTCCTCGATCTGGAACACAGAACACAGCTATTATTATTATATTCAATTTTTTGTATATTTCTTATTTTTAGTACTATTTTATGGATCTATTTATTCATTTATATATTTTTTTATTTATTAATTTTTAAAATATTAGTAGTTGGGAAGTAAAAATGATTGAATTATCAATTAAAAGCTTATCAGACTCACCGTCTACCACCTCCGCCGCCACCACCTCCTCCTCCTCCGCCGCCGCCGCCTCCTCCTCCTCCTCCACCACCACCTCCGCCGCCGCCACCACCACCCCCACCACCTCCCTTCCTTCTTCTACTATACAGATATCTTCTCAGTTCTCTTGAAATAGGCTTCAAGTGCATGAAATTGCAGAATCCACTCCTTGTGCACTCACTGAAAAAAAAAAAGGTCGAATAAATTGTTGTATAAAAACTTTAATAAATAAATAAAAATTAAATTTTAAAAATGAGTTATAAGAATCTTTGGATAGAGCCCTCTCTTCTGAACGACCCATTCCCTTGGGCCGAAATCGCTCAATTTTGACTGGTTATGTCCTCATTGGGTTTTGACTTTAAATATGAAATGTGATGTCGATGCATTCATTAAATCGGCAGTTATTGGGTTTTATGAGTTCAGGCCCAGTTTTTCAGTTAAGCTTCTCCCCTAACCCCCCCCCCCCCCCCCCTCTTCCCTTAGGCCAATTTGGCTGAAAATCGAGAGGTGTTCTCATCACCATGATGTCCTCAAATCCCTCTTTACGAACACCTCTCCTTCTCGACAATTTTGCGATGTCCCGGCCCAAAGTATAGGAAGAAAACAATGTATTTTTAACCCCCTAGCAACGGACACTCTTCTAACGGAAGCGGACAACCAATTTTTTGACATCAAGAGTATATTTACCTCTTCTAAGCTGACACTTACAAAACAATTCACTTGAAAAATGTAATTTTGAATGCTTTTTATTAGTTATTCATTGAATCGCTGTTTGTGAAACAGGCATACATACCTAAATGAAAAATATAAAGAAAAACTAATGTTTTTTTTAGAAATATTGTCTATTTCACGAGATATATAAAATATATGGGAGTTTTTTCAATATGGTAATTTGAGGCAATTAAGGTATATTTATTTTAAAACAATAATTCTTTATTTCATAAGACGTTTCGACTTCTTGTCCTTTTCAATTCTAAAAATACAAATTATTTTAAATAATAACAACATTATAATTGTAATTCTCATAACTATTTTTTCATATAATATTACAAAGACCGATGATAAGGACTCACCTAAATACATTTAGGTAAGTATTTTTGGAATTGTTACCATCTTCAGCCACGACTTAACAAATACTGTATTTGTTAAAATTTAAATAGACAATAATTTTTAAAAAACATTTGTTTTTCTTTATATATTTTTTATTGTTTCACACTATCTCTGCGAAAATGTCAAGCATCATACATACCTACTGTTTGGTTTATCAACTTAAAATCCATAATAACTATTATTATGTATGTTTTATCTAATTATCTATTGTTCGTTACCTTCATATGTAGTATTAAACATAAAAGCAAATTAAACGTTTTGTATATGTATCTACATAGTTTTTTTTTTTACCCTCCTCAACAGACCACCCCTCTGCAACGGACAATGTTCTTGGTCCCGTGACTGTCCGATGCAGAGGGGTTTTACAATACTATCTTGTTAGAATTAGATAATGTCCATCCTTAATTTTAGATTTCCCAGTATTATTGGTCTGTGGAGAAATCTTTTTAAATCTCAGGGCTATAGGGATTTCCTAATATCCTTAGCTGATGTACATATAAGAATGTAGGAGGCATATTCAAATAGAACACAAAATTACACAACGTGATATTATCAAATAATAGATATTATGATTGTATTCAATTTGACTAAAAAATGAATTGAATAAATAAAATATTTTAGATTAAACATTTTGCTCTGAAATTTAATTCCTTCCATTTTTTCCCAATGAAATTATTGTGAATAGTTATTGTAAATCATGGCCGGGCTCTAACTACGAGGTCATATCGCCAACTACCAAAGTGCACTTTCGTCACAGTTCCGGAGATGGGAGCAGCAGGGAACACATCCACTGTGATAAGATAACACATCATGTAAATGTTTGTAATCTCTCTCGAAACGATAAAAGACTCACGAGAAAAGGATTCTTTAGACTACTAAGTGCTTGCTTATTGAGCTAAAGATAGCGGGTTCATAACCGGGCCGAAGCCTTTAGTTTATTTTATCTGGGAGGTCAAACACGACGTCCTTCGGATGGGACGTTAAACGATCGCCCCGAGCCTGTACGTCATAAGGTATACGAGGTGTGTTCAAAAAGTAACAGGAATTTTCGGTTTTTGAAAATAATTTTATTTATTCGTCTACATCAATGTTATCCCCTTCAAAATAGTCCCCATTAGATATTATACACTTATTCCAGCGCTTCTTCCAATCCCCAAAACACTTCTGGAACTCGATCTTTGGGATAGCATTATGCTCTCTCAGCGATGCGCTTTAAATTTCATCTAAGCTTGTGAAACGACGGCCCTTTAAGGTTCTCTTTATTGTTGGGAACAGAAAAAATTCACATGGAGCCATGTCTGGCGAATATGGAGGCTGGGGCATCATTACAGTGTTGTTTTTGGCCAAAAATTCACGAACAAGCAATGAAGTGTGAGCAGGTGCATTATCGTGGTGCAAAAGTCATGAATAATTGAATTAATAAAGTCATAATAATAATAAATGAACAATTATTGTTTCGCCACAAATCCGGGCGTTTTTTTCGGATTGCTTCACTCAAACGGCGTTGCACTCGTAGGTAGTACTCCTTATTGATCGTTTGGCCTTGTGGCAACAACTCATGAACTCGTAAACCCTAGTTTTACTCGTAGCAGACTCACCAAAAGCAATATTTAACATTTCTAAAACTTTGCTGCACTTTATTCCATTCTTATAACAAAATTTAATGCAAATTTTCTGATCCATTTTGTAAATTCGCCGATCGTACCAAAACACATGTAACCTCTTTGACAGCTGACTAAACATCCGGTTTGGCTAACAATGTAGATACTTTTCAGACATGTTTACCAACACAACGAAAAAATCGCGCGAATCGGACTAATACAACCCGCGAAATTACAACATTCCCGTTACGTTTTGAAGACACCTCGTATATTAGTATTCAGGGTAGGTAAAATTCAAGACTCCCATAGTAGAGTCGGGCTCAGGACGAAAGGGTCCTCTGGTATAGGGCGATATGACCTCGTAGTTAAAGCCCGGACATGAGTCATAATATGTAACTAAAATTTAATATCGATATATTAGTCCAGTTATTGTGTTAAGCCCCTCTCTTTAGCAGATTCGCCTGAAAATCAACAGGTTAGTTATTATAACTGACGCGATTTTTACAAGTATTTAGGAGAGAACTAACTGGACGCGCACGGTGTTCCCCTTTCATATATCTCGTAGTTAGTTATTGTCATGCCCGGGCTTTTTCTATCTCCCACCTAAAAAACTAGGGCCACTCGGCCCGGTTTTCGAACCCATATTGGGCTCCACCTATCTAGGAGAGTACTAATTGGACACATACTGTGAGTACTTTGTATTTAGTTGTTTATAGTATAGCTGAATTAAAATATATACAATGAAATATTTAAAGGCCCTGGACTTACCCCATTTCATACTGTCTGCAGCAAGCTTCCCTAAAGTCTGTTACTGGACTGAGTTCAGCGTAAACTGGTCGGCCCCCGAACCATCTGTTGTTCAGATCGTTTACTGCCCTCTCTGCGTACTCCTCATGACGAAACTAGAACAAATTTCAATACGATGTAGCACTTTGTGACAACTGATTAAAAAATAATTTTAAAAAATATATTACAAGAAATATATAATATTCCCAAGATTACTCATATACGAGGTGTGTTCAAAAAGTAACGGGAATTTTGTAATTTCGGGTTGTATTAGTCCGATTCGCGATTTTTTCGTGGTTGTGTTGGTAAACATGTCTGAAAAGTATCTGTACATTGTTAGCCAAACCGGATGTTCAGTCAGCTGTTAGCTGTCTTAAATTTTGCTATAAGAATGGAATTAAGTGCAGCAAAGTTATAGATATGTTAAATATTGCTTTTGCTGAGTTGTATGAAGCAATCCGAAAAAAACGCCCGGATTTGTGGCCGAACAATTAATGGCTTTTGCACCACGATAATGCACCTGCTCACACTTCATTGCTTGTTCGTGTATTTTTGGCCAAAAAAAAGACTATAATGATGCCCCAGCCTCCCAGACATGGCTCCGTGTGTCTTTTTTTTGTTCCCAACAATAAAGAGAAATTAAAAGGCCATCGTTTCACATTAAAAGCGCATCGCTAAGAGAACTAAAGAAGAAGCGCTGGCATAGGTGTATAATATCTAATGGGGGCTATTTTGAAGGGTATAACATTGATGTAGACGAATAAATGAAATTCTTTTCAAAAACCAAAAATTCTCGTTATTTTTTTGAACACACCTCGTATATAAACAGGGTTTCCCAGAAATCATGCTCACCATCTAAATTTGCTTTAATTTTTGGGATTTAACGGAACTTGTATATACTCTTTAAAAAAAACTAAAAAAAGAGCACATAACAATTTCAAATGAGAGTGTATAGTTTTTATTTCGTGTTTTTAATCCAACCTCCAAAATGGACATTTTAGTTAAACCCCGAGAAAGTAGGATACACCGTTCCAGAGTTACTGCACTTTAAAATCAGAATTCAGTAACCACCCCTGATGCAGCACGGAAAGTGATATTGACCAAGTAATCGGCTTTTCGTTACAATTTGGCCTTTTTTTAAAAATCGTAAATGAAAATAACTGTCTTAAATTCTGCTGACCCTAAATTCTTATTCACCAAGGGGTCTTTAACGAGTAACCAACATTGTACAGGCTCGGACCATCGCTTAACGTCCCATCCGAAGGATGGCGTGTTTACGTTTATTTTCTCTACCAGATAAAATAAACTAAGGGCCTCGGCCGGGTTTCGAACCATCGATCTTCAGCTCAGTAAGCATATCGGATTCCGTTTTTGGAGGGTAGATTAAAAATATGAAATAGAAAATGTTTACTCTCATCTCAATATTTTTATAAAAATTATGTTATATGCTCCAGTTTTATTTTTTTTAATTTTTAGAGTACACCCCAATTATATTCTTGATTCTGCGTCTGGTACTGGGCCTAATAAAAATAGTCGTCAAAGAATTTCAATAAATTAGGGCACATTTTTGGGTGAGCATGATTCGGGGACACCATATATACTTATCGGTATATATATGTATATAAGTATATATATTTTTGTAAACCTATATCTATATACATTTTTAAAATATAATTAACCATACCTTAATGTAGACATTCCCAACAAGGTGGTCTCCTAAATTGTCGCAAACATTCATTTCTTCAATTTCACCATACTGAAAAATAAAATATAGTTTCCAGTTTGTTAATGAGATTAAATATACAATTTAATGGAGGGCCCCGGAAGCTCAGTGGTATGCGTGCTTGCTTATTGAACTAAAGATAGCGGGTTTCCAACCCAGTCGAAGTACTTAGTTTATTTTATCTGGGAGGTAAAATAAACTTAAGCATGCCGTCCTTCGGATGGGACGTTAAGCAATGGTCCCAAGCCTGTACCATGTCAGGTACTCGTTAAAGACCCCTAACCTATGTGAATAAAAATTTAGGCTAGGCAAAGTTTAGGATTCCCATAGTAGAGTCGGGTTCATTTACATTAATAATGAAAGAACGCTCTGGTAGTAGGCGATTATTAGCTTGTAGTTAAAGCCCATGAGTGATAATAACTATAGATAACTTAATGTATAGCAGACATTATAATAATACACTGTCTTAATCTTGCAAAAATTTGAACGTGACTGCTTGGCAAATTTATAATGCCAGTATACGTCCGAAATATCTATGAATTCAATATATTTCGAATTCAAAAAATAAATGGAAGACTAATTCAACTCAAACGAGTATTATTATAAATTCAAAATATTAAAAACAAAATGTTTTTGATGTTGAAAGAGAAATCATTTAATAATGACATCCATTATCTTATTATTTACGGATGAGAAAGAGAAATTAAAAATATATATATAAAAAAAATATAGTTAAATGATAAATAAACATAAAACGTTTGTAGATGATTAGTCTTCAATCCACTAGTAGGTCTCGAGGCCATTGCCGCCTCAGTCTCCGAACATGAACATTAGGAAGGGTTCTTGTGGCAAGTCTGCCGACTAAAGGATTAGGGTGAAAGGAAAGGGTAGAATGGAACTTTCTGTAGCGGTATTTAATTACATCCCTTACAAAGAGAATCTGGAGGTCATCGTAAAGGATAGCATTAGAATGGAGCGTTTGTGATTTTACGAAGGTTACGGGATTGTAGAGTTTGGATTCTATAAGAATTCGAAGGTTTAGTTGAGCCCCAGAGTTCAGCTCCATACGCCCATATTGGGCTTCAGTAATTGGTTGTAAATGAGTCTTTTATTACTTAATGTAAGTTTCTATCTGTTGTCTAAAAGTCGTAATAAGAGTTTGTATCGTCGATTAAGTTCTTGTCTTTGAAGTCTAGTATGAGGATTCCATGTCAGGCGTGTGTAGAATAAAATGGTAAAGAGAAAATGATAAACAAAATTATACAAATTACCTTATCTTCACACTCAACGAAGACATCTTCGAAAAAGTTGTCATAATGCTCCTGCATTTCTTCGTCAGACACATTGCTCACCACTGTAAACAATTAACAATTAATTAGTATTAAAACAATCAGGTTCACCCGGTAGTATCAAACAGCGCAACTTATGACAGCTTATAATTGTAATTTCGTAGTATATTTGAATAACGTGAGCATTTTGTGATTCAACCCATTAAATATTTGAAAACAATTTTTTTCTCAGGTTTTCTATAATACATTTTTTTTTTAACATTACCGTACCCCCGTATCAATTTTTTTTTCTTATTTCGACCAACCAAACCATTCGTGAAACACACATTGACTGGAACACTGTACAGCACCTAACAAAGCTATAACATCGCCATTATTGCGGTGTATTTCATTTTTAATATACAATCCTGTAATTTTGCGTAAGAGAATATAAAATTAATTAACTCTAGCGTATAATTGAGCTGAGTTTACGAAGCTCTTTCTTAGCGACTCATGTACTTCGTTGTACTCGTACTCCTCCTAAACCCCTTTACCGATCACATTGAAATTTGCCACGATGGTAGTGGACACGGTGACGATGGTTTACTACTACAAAAATCTGAAATCGAACCTACCACGGAGGAATAATCACCGAAAAACGAAATCACCATTGAAATCAATTGAGAGACAAAATTCTCGCGCAAAATAGAATTTTTCGATATACACCACATACCACATTAACAGTATGATTCAATAAATTTAGACTGACTCAGCTCAGTTTTTGCAAAATGCATTTTTCTTTAAACTACTTACAATGGGATCCATCCGCTGATTTGGCAGAATTCTGTGGGTTTACATAAAGATTCTGCAGAAGAACTGTCTAAAATATTTTTAAAAAAATTACATAATTACAATCATTATATGTATTTATAAACTGAATGTCCCCTTATCCAAATTATCTTACCTGACTGAATGTTGGTTTATTGTGAATCCTGGAGCACCTGTCGCCATGTCGGCAGGCGCCTATTTTGAAGTAAAATGAGCAATTGACTCTAAAATAAATTAATGATTACAATTTATTTTCGGTATTAGAACTCTTTGATACAATTATATATGCAGCTCTATAAAAATCATAAAACCCACATGAACAACCAGAGTTCAGAAATCTTCAGTTAACAATAGTAGTGCGAAAAGAACCAATATATAAAATACTCCATGACATATATCCTCTTTTCACAAAAAGAGTTCAATTAATAATTTCAAATTTTTGTGGGGAATATACTTTTGTTAAAAATTTGAAAATATTTCTATCCACGCAAACTTTTTCATCCCCCCATTTTTTCTTCATTTAAATAAAGATTTACTCTTCGAATTTCTTCAAATAGAAAATTATCATCAATATCAACATCTTTTAATTCGTTCATTACGATAGCGACTGTTGAAGAAACATCTTCCCATTCAATTTTGTACTTTAAAAGAGTCCAGAGAGTTTAAGCAATGTAATTTAGTTAAGTTGGCTGATCATTCCACAATGTATATATAACAAATTTTATAAATAATTCTAACTTTTAGATATTCATTCTTGATCCCAGGATTGGATTCCTCCAAAATTGAGTTTATTTTTTAAAACTAGCGTATATGAATTCATCATGAAATCTAGCTTTATATTGTGAAAATAAAGTATTATATCTAGCTTTATATTGTGAAAATAAAGTATTATATCTAGCTTTATATTGTGAAAATAAAGTATTATATCTAGCTTTATATTGTGAAAATAAAGTATTATATCTAGCTTTATATTGTGAAAATAAAGTATTATATCTAGCTTTATATTGTGAAAATAAAGTATTATATCTAGCTTTATATTGTGAAAATAAAGTATTATATCTAGCTTTATATTGTGAAAATAAAGTATTATATCTAGCTTTATATTGTGAAAATAAAGTATTATATCTAGCTTTATATTGTGAAAATAAAGTATTATATCTAGCTTTATATTGTGAAAATAAAGTATTATATCTAGCTTTATATTGTGAAAATAAAGTATTATATCTAGCTTTATATTGTGAAAATAAAGTATTATATCTAGCTTTATATTGTGAAAATAAAGTATTTTAAAACATTGCTAACTTCTACAGCTGAAATTGTATCAGACTCAATTTCTTGAGTAGTTTTATGAAAAAATGTTGCTTGGCTGTGAACAAAATAGAGCATTAGTTTTGATTTATCGTTTTGAAAAACACGCTTGCAAAAACGTAGGGTATAGTTTTAGGATTTAGGGTATAGTTTAGGAAGACTTAAAAAAATATGAACGAAGCGGAAAAAATAAAGGAGTACAAAAGACTGCAAAGGAGTATGGTTTTTAAAAGGAGTACGGTTCACGAAAAAGGAGTACAATGAAACTCCCTAAAGGAGTACAGTTGGTCACCATACAGAATGTTGAATCGGACATAGACTAATAATATGGAATTTTAAATAGTTAACACATCCAAATATCACATGAACTCTGTAAATGCACGAGTTAAATAATATTTTAATACCATTTCTCTAATTGTAAATGTAAAGAAAGCCTAACACCCGAACCGGCACTAAAACATAACCTCAAATCAGATGAAAACTAAAAACAAAACTTTCTTGAATGTTATTCAACCAAGAATGAAATTACTGTACAAATCCACCAAAGTAAATTATGAAAACTAAGTGATAGCAACGTTTCTCAAAAGACCTCACTAACAATATAAAATAAGCTGATAGTTTTAAATGGGTATGAAGTATACTTACTTATCTTTTTCAGTACCAAAAATAGAAGCCAAGTATTCGGCCATTTCTAAATTATACTCTCTCCGACTTTATTATTCGTCTTTAACAGTCTATTCACTTATTTTATTTTAAAGAATTGAATCACAACAAATAATACATTAGAAGCGTTAGCTAATGGTTACTCGTTGTCAATGCCTTATTGATAATATTCCATTTGCAGAAGTATCTTCAATGTGCACAATACTGTACTTTGTGTCTATAAATAAATTAAATAAAACGTCATATTCAAATTTAGTAATTCTTAGAATTTTGTAGAAACAGAAAAATGGAAAAGAGAGAAGAATGTTTGCGACAGACCTGCAACACAGTGATGTGGGAAAAGCAAAAATAAAAAAAGATTTATGTAACAGTTAGTTAAAGATGCGTCATACATGTTGCTAAATATTATGAAGAAAATTATAAAACATTACTTTATATTTTATTATGATATATAACATGTTAAATTTTATTGATGTATGGTTGGTAACACCTAAGAATGTTATATAATTTTGTTATGAAACAAGTAACAACCACTTTCTAACTTGTTATAAAACTGCTTCTGTTCTCTATCCATTTCAGTAAGTTTTTAAATATTTTTCTATTTTTAATTTTTATTTACTGTTATCATGGAGTGGTCAAAAGTAAATGTGTGCAAATTAATTGAGCTATATCAAGAAAAACCGGAACTCTGGGACACATCATATATCCATTATAAAAATAGGCAAAAAAAACAAGACGCCTGGGCTGATATTGGTGCAGAATTGAAAATAGAAAAAGGAGAAGTTGAAAAGAAAATGAGGACTTTGATCGGTCAATTCCACAGGGAACACAAAAAAGCTACATCTGGATCTGAAGCCGACGAAGCAAAAGAACCGAAATGGTTTGCTTACAAGCTACTGTTTTTTATTAAGGACAAGAATACGCGAAGTCGGACTCTTGAAGCGGACGTAGAGGTAATAAACAAATTACATTATTTTCCAATTTTTAGGTAGATTTTCCAGATATATTAAGAATAGGGAAAGTTATGTAATCGGTCATGAAACAAAATTTAGTTTGACTTCTATGTAAGTCAATTATTAATTTTGGAGGGAGAGCGGAAATATAATTGAATTATTCGTTCTGGGGAAGTGCCGACGAGCCACCGACTACTTTTTTCATATATTCAAAAATAATAAACTTTATTATACCCAATTCAGAAATTGTCTCATAAAAACTATTTCTTAGCCCGAAAATCAAGTCATATAAGTTTCGAAAAATGCCCGTTCACTTCCAAATAAGTCACATGGGTCCGGGGAGCTCTGCCCTCGAGGAGCCATTTTAAATTGTTTTCATGTACTCTCCAGAATAGCTACAATCTAAAAAAATATATAACTAGTAACCAGATAAATTGACGTTAAAATGATATCGACCGTTGGATTCGAGGAAAAATCAAACATACGAATGATATTGAGTATAAAAAATTTCTAATTAAAATTCTTATTTCTTGACATCAAATAAATCATTCAAAAGACCTCTTGAACCGGATCTCAGCAGAGGTGGATCACCGCACCAAGGCCCTAAATAAAGTGCAACGTGATTCAGAGCCCCTCTCCAAGTAAAAATTATATATTTTTTAAGAATGCTAAACTAAAAGGCTCGTGTTAATTTTTTTTTAATTAAAAAAAATACTGTTTGTGAACACGATAAGTCCGAATAGAATGAATGTATATCCAGAACCCTCTGAAGACACCTATGATTTTCAGCCAAGTCGACCAAAGGGGAGGGGAGGTCAGGGAGAGGTTTAACACAAAACCTTTAATAACTGTTGTAATCAATGTTACTTATGTTAGTCATGAACAGGCTTTAACTACGATGTCATAATATTATCTCCTACTACCAGAGCGCTCGTTCGTCACTCTGGTGGACTTGACCCTGACTCTACCATGGGAGTAGGGTTTATTCGATATAACCTCGTTATGATAAAGCCATATCGAAAGAAGGTATCGATAACGATAAAATTATCGGACAACGTTATCGATATTATGTGATATCGATAACATTCGATATCTGAAGTGTCAATTAAGAATCCATAGAAAGAAGGTTTAATTAGAATTCCGCCAAGTTAAAAAAAAGTGTATTATTAGTAACGTAGGTAACTTACGTTTTAAAATAGTATTACATTAGGTATGTAAATAAAAAAAATATTAAAAAAAATAAAATTATTTAAAAATTATTAAGAAATTACTGCTGTATTCCACTCGCTCTCCTCAGCACTTAGCAAAACTAGCAACTTTTCAAGCAACTTTCCTGAAAGTCTATTTCTTGCCTCTCTTATTGTACTATCTGCTTTGGAGAATATCTTTTCGCAGGGAACAGAGACCATGTTGACCAAGTAAGTCCTGGCTACTCTGTACAGTCCTGGGAACTCGTTCTTCATGTCCTCCCAAGTTTCAAGAGGGTTAGTGTTCAAAGGGGTCACACAATGATTTAAATAGATGGACAATTCATGGCGTATAGTGTTTGAGGAGTCTTTTTGTTTCCTCGTACTCTTTCCATGAGCTAGATGTTTATGCTGTGCCCAGAAATCGAAGGAATCGTCATTATTGAGTGACTCAACGTCCGAAGATGAGTCAGTTTGCGGATCATTAATCAGTACAAATGTAATTTTTGTTTGGGCTTTTGCCACATTCTGTGGGTCTTTGAAATGTAAAGCTTTAAAACGAGGGTCCGATATTGTAGCGACAGCTAGTCTAGACACTTGTTCACATACCATCATTGTCACTAGTGAATGAATTCACTTTGCCTTTTAAGCAATTCAATATTGGAATGATTTTTATTATTATTCACTCTCTTCTCTTGGTATCCAACTTTTCATTCGATATTCGATTTGATATCATGAGTATCGATATCGATAAAATTTCGAAAGAACATTATCGAAAGCATTTTATCGATATCATATCGATTTCGATAATATCGAATCAACTCAACTACATGGGAGTCTTGAATTTTAACTACCTCAAATTGTTATTCACTTAGGGTAGAGGTCTTTAACGAGTACCTGACATACATGCTCGGGGCCATCGCTAACCGTTTCTATATGGCGAACACTGGTCCATATTTTTAAAAGCGTGGCCAAAATTTCAAATTCTACATAGCGGCTGTCCTTAAATTACGTAACGCTGGAAGGGGGGGGGGGGGGGGGGTTTCATCATAGCGTTATGAAGCGTTACAAGGGGGTCGGGGGTGGCAATTTTGACGTTACGTAACGCTAGTTCGATTCAAATTTTGGTCAAATAAATGTTTCATTTTCAGATAATTTTTCAAGAAATTTTTGTAATACAAATAATATAATAACAGTGTACGGAAAATAATATTACTAAAGATAAAGTAAAATGATAATAGTAATTGCTTTTTTGGTTATAAATGTTTTGTGGGCACTATTTTCAACACACCACTTGTCGACTACTCAAACTAAATCGTTAAACATCTGAACACACGTGGACAAAACCAGAAAGTAGGGATGGGTATCGATTAACCGATTGATCGAAATAATCTATGTTTTGGTAAAATAATCGGTGGTTTTTTAATCGATGTCATCTAGGTTTGATTAATCGGATAATCGATGATTATTTATCGTTTATTAAAATTACAACTCATCCAAAAAACAGGAGAAAAAAAATAAAAATGAATTAATTATTATTCATCCGAAGTGCAACTCGACTAAAAAAGTGGGAGGAGACTATCGTATTGACTATCGATACAACACAGTGCCTCTGTGGTGAACTGGTGATAAGTAAAAAGTAACCTTCTAATAGTTCTACTTCTAATTCTAATTTCTAATCATTTGTGTTTTGTCATTTGTGAGTTGTGATTGACTGATTGTATTAACTTTTGTTTGTGCGTTCGTCTAATCGATTATTTAACCAACAATTAATAAGTGTATCGATTAACCAGTTGATAATCGATGTCATTGATCTATGTTTTGTTGGTCGATACCCATCCCTACCAGAAAGCAACAAGGTGGCTTCTTGATATCTATATGCCTCCTCGATCTTTTTATATCGATAAAAACTGTTCCAAGGGTGTGTTCCTGTCCAGGGCTGCAACGTGGTCGTTGACCGAATACGAACCCTACAATATAATTAATATATTCCTGACAAAACTGTATAAAACAGCTGACTGCTACAAAATAATACCTATAACTTTTTGATATTTTGCCACATTTTAGTGATATGATAATAAAATGAAACTAACAAAAAAACAAATTTTAAAATGAAATTACACAAACATTTCACTTGATCATAAAATACTCAAATTTCTTATGGTGATTTATAAAGCCATTCAAATTTCGCGGATGTTTTGAATAGGGTTTTTTTTTTGGTGACATCCATAAAAATAAACGTGACTTGGTTTGTTTACATATAGTTCATTCGAATCAGTTCGCAAGTTTACAAGACAACAATGAATCCAAAAAGTGTTGTTGACAAAGAAAAGCTGTACAACAATTGGATCAAGTGTTATCAAAATGCGTATCCCGATAAAAACAAAACAAAAGGTTCAACAGGATGTTGTAGAAATGTGGAATTCTATTAAAAAACAAGAAAATTTTGTTGAACTTGTAACGGACAAAATTCAGGAATCAACAAAAGAAATCGAAAATCATCAGAATAATACGTATTTTTTTTTTTTTTTTTGGGGGGGGGGGGGGAGTGAGTATTCAAATTTAGACAATTTTGCGTTACATAATTTAAAGACAGCCCCTTAATTCCAATTCTTTCTTCACTATTTGTAAGTACTTATTATTCGGAAATAAAATATTTTTGTTTGTAAAATCAGTATGGGTTCGTGGCCAGATCAAGCTCCAATTCCTCCGCCACTCACGATTAGTCACTTCCGCCATCATACAGTTGTCACTTCAGCTTTATAGAGTAGAGTGTAAAAGTAATCCGTGGACAATTCTAAGTATCTCTATTTGTTTGTTATGAAATTTTTTTTAGACCATGACGGCTAACAGAAACTGACAGTTAATTGAAGTTTTACTCTACTCTTTTGTAATTGCTACATTTTTTTTTTTTTTTTTTTGTAGAATAAACTAAAATGTGAAAATTACACAGACGAAATGTACACATTTGGAACCACTCTACAGCCATCGTCTCCTTCTTCAATCGGATCCACAAATAAATCAAGAAAGAGACACTTGTACGATGAGGACGTGTCACAAATTGGCCATCATACTTGCCACCAGACAGCAGATGAATTTAGTGTCATGGGTGTAAATATTGCTAATAAATTGAGAAAATTATCCACTGAAACTGTTGCCATTGTTGAAAAATTAGTAACTGATGTATTATTTGAAGCACAATGTGGCAATGTTAGTCCGTTTTCTAGAGTTCATTTGTATGATCTGAGAACCAACTGTCCATGAACAAGAGGTACATTTCATCAGGGGGGTAGCAAGACTTTTGTACTGCCGAACGTTGGCGTAGCTGGGGGAGGGGGGGGGGACCAGAAAAATGCCATCTAACGTACTGTGATAATTATTTTAATTACCACATTTCCTGTAGAAATTTGATCTCTTTTCTTTATTTAAATTTTGATTTCTACAGTAGTTTTTCGAAAATGGCCCTAAAAAAATATTATCAATAATTTATGACGTGCAATTTTTAAGAAAGTACACGTATACAACAAAAAAATTTCATTTAACAAACTTTACACTTGGATTTACAAAGAGATACCAATTTTTTAATAATATTAAATTCTAATCCAAAGGTTTTTCAAATGATATTACTGGGCCAACAGGGAAGATGAATAGAATAGAATTTTAAAAGGACAAATAATTGGGTTATTTGCTTTATTTACACATTATAATTAAAAAACTAAACATTTAACAAAACAAAGCAAAAGAAAAACCAAAAGAGCAAAATCATTAAACTAAATACTTAAAAACTATTATTTTTTTCTTTTTGTTTGGGCATATTGAAAAATATATATGATTAAATGTACCTTCTTTTCAAGTTTCTACCACATAATTTAGACCTCGATGACTTTCTGGTAATTGTTCAACCTCACTCAAAACAAACATCTCAACTGTATGTGCACTGTTCCAGAGCTAGCTCTCCACTCATCTCTCTATATTTTATCTCAGCTGTTCTTTTGATTTCTTTTATTTGATGTCCCTTGTTTTTTTCAAGACCTTGATATATGAGGAGTTTGGAGCCAGAGCGGACCAACTGGTTGAAACTGAACAGGTAGAAAATGGCAATTGAAAATTGAGTACATTTTGTTTATCTCCATAAATGGGCCCCAAATATTTATTTATATTTGAAATTTTAGAATAGTATTGGATGAGTGATCCCTTTTTGTGTTCTATAAAGTTTTTGAAGGCCGTATGATCCATTGTGACTTTGAAAATATATGCACAAAATACTTGTGGACTAAACTTAAAGTGATGCTATCTATCACTGAAGTGAAGAAACTAAGTGATCCACACTGGTTTTGAAAAAGGGAACCTATGCCAACATCAGGATGGTAATAACTCATTTTCCGAAAAATTGTGGTTTGGTCCGCTCTGGCTCCAAACTCCTCATATATAATATATATATATTATAATAAAAAAAATTACTTTTTATATTCATAAAAAAAATGTTCCGTTGTTTACATCACAGTACCTAGTTAAAAAAAAAAATATATATATAACAACTCCACTACAGACAAACATTACAGTCAAAACAGGGATATCCCAGTCAAAATTCGAATTCAAATTACGCTTTTTTAAAGTTTGGACTCCAACGAATGCTGCCAATTGGCGAAGTATGAGACTTTACTGAACGCATCGTCGTGCGTGTCACAACAAAACGCATGGAAATTTAAAAATCTCTCCCTAAAAATCCGCGCGGCGGTGCAATGTTTAACTAAAATAAAAAGACTATTAAGACTAACTGCATATTTTAGAATGTATTCAATGAAAGCCGTAAAAAGGGAAAATAATTGTTTTTTAAGAGTACATTTAGTGCTATCAGCTGAACGAGATTGAAAGAGTAAAAAATTAATTTCAGCTGAATAAGTGTTGGACCGATTTGATGGAAAAAAAAAATGAAAACAGGTTTATTTAATTGAGGATACTTACTTACTATTACTACTATTTATTGTATAAGACTGGATGACTAGACTGATGAAAATTTTAATTGTTGATTTAAATTTGTGTTGATTATTTTCTTACAACTAATATTTTCTGTATGGTACCTGATTGTTAATTATCAAGTTTAATTAAACTTAAACTAAAAATATGATTGTGAAATGTAATGCCCTTCAAGGTCCCCCCAATAATGCTAGCTACGCCAATGCTGGCGGATCCCATAATTCACTAACTGTAACATTTATAGTGTGAGCAGCTCAATAAAATACGTTAAATCACGAGCTAAGGAATGCAAAAATAAGACAGAAAAAATATATGTTATATGATACAAACACTTTAAACTTCTGAGTCAAGCGAATTGTAATTAGTTATTGGGACTCATGCCCGGGCTCTAACTACGAGGTCATATCGCCTCGTTTATGTTAGAGAAAACCCTCTATTCGGAAACGAAATTTTTTTTACTCACTGCTTAAAAATAATAAAAATAATCGCGTTTCATATTCAAAAAGATTATTTGATACATAGCTTTCATTTTTATTTTTTTGGTTCCTCCTCAGATATCCTCCTTTAAAGTCTGTCGAATCTACGTTTTAATCATTATGTTTCATTACTTACATACTAATTTATTTTATTTCTCTTTGTTTATTCTATATGTATTTTTATTATCATTGTATTTATTTTTTTTTATTACTATAAGTTTTTTTTATTTATGTATAGTTTTTTTATATAATTATTTTATTTTCTTCTGAAAATTGATAAATGATGTCCTTCTAGGGCTTTGAATATACCCATCAAATTTCGTGTCAATATATTCATTGCAACGGTAGTTATTATTTTGTGTTAAACCCCAGATGCGATCAGTATCGATTTAGTGGAAAACTAATAAAATCACAAAAACAAGGAACTTGTTAGTTTTTATATTGTAGAATTCCACAAAGATATATCCACAAAGTGTAACTGGTTCAACTTATGCCGTCGCCAGTATAAAGGACAGAAGTGACTTGAGTTCACGAACTTTGTGCATAGACCGAAACCGGTACACATTATTTATATATGTTTGTGACAATATAAAATTTAAACAAATTCTTTGTTTTTATTTATTGAATTCGTAGGGATATGCCTAGCATCAGATGATGGCCAAAGACACTATTTTTCACTTCTGAGTAACAAGAAATACAACATTTATAATTTGTAACATTTTTTCGGTTGTTCCGGGAATTTTGATGTACATTACGAAAAATAGTTATTATCGAGACACTTCTACTCTTAAGTAGATAAAAAAATTCCCTTTTATATATACATATATATATATATTAAGTTATAAATACGCCCGTTTTCGATGACCTCACAGAAATAAGACAGATGTAGTTTTAGTAATTAGTTGTATAATTTTTGTAAATAATTTCTATTTTTATTTTCCAATCTTAGTTTTTAAATTTATAATGTAGGTTAAGAATAAATAAACCAAATATTTGTTCTCTATTCTATGCTATTCATTTTCCCAGTGAACCAAGTAAAATAATTAATATCTTTGGATTAGATTGAATAATTATTGCAAATTTAGGAAAATTTGATGGCATATCATTATTATTTTTAGAAGAAATCCAAATGAAATAATTATTAATTGAATTTTTTTTTTTTTAAATACCTGCACTTTCTTCAAAATTGTACGTCTGGAACTATTACATGAAATTTTTTCAGTAGTTTCTTTTCGGAAACTACTGTAGAAATCAAAATTACTAGAAGTCCAGCAACAATTTCTACAGGAAATATGATAATTGTATTTAATTGATTATTTTTAATTTTATTATACAATTGTTTTAAATTATCATGGTGGTATTTTTATGGTACAAAGAGTAACACATTCTATGTGACTGGTCTCACCTGGTAATATTTTAGTCTGGTACATACCTATTTTTTCACGGCATTGGATTGGAGAATTATCTAAAGATGAAGGTTTACACTTGATACAGGTGGTCGGTGGCACAGGAGTTACCACTGGAGAAGGTCGAACATGAACAAGTTAGGTTTTCAACATTAATAATAATAATAATAGGCCTTTATTGACATAAGTTTAGATTTACAATATTGTAAGACAAATATATATATATATATATACATAAGATTAAATAAGTCTTTTAAATAGTACATATTTCTATAAATTACAAAATTATAGATTTTTTTTTGTCTTAATAATGTTGGTCGCAACTGTTGCCATGACGCAACTACCAGCTACCAAGAGGACTTGATTGACAGTGGATGTCCTGATGGGCGTGAGAGAGGAAGGCTACCCAGCGGTAGCTCCTCAGGGACGATAAAATATATGTTTTTTCTTGAATGGCTCTTCACTAATTATAATTATTATTATAATATATTATTACTATACATATTATAATATATATATTATTAATAATTATTAATACTATATTCAGAAATGTGAAAACAACATACAATTGTAGTTGCACAACATACATTGGAAAGGTTTCTCTCCCTTGTGTATCAACTCATGCCTCTTCAAACTGTGATTCTCCACAACCGTAGTTGCTCAACATACATTGAACAGATTTCTATTCTTTGTGTATCAACGTATGCCTCTTCAAACTGTCTGATTCTCCACAACTGTAGCTGCACAATATACATTGGAAAGGTTCCCTTCCCTTGTGTATCAAGTTATGACTCTTCAAACTGTCTGATTCTCCGCAACTAGAGTTGCAAAGGAAAGTTTGAAAGGTTTATCTCCTTTGTGGAACAACGAATGCCACATCAAACTGTTACATGTTCCACAAACGAAGTGTATCACCAGTTTTTATCTTTGTGGATCAACATATGCCTCGTTCATATTGTCTGGTTCTCTACAACTGTCGCTGCACAACGTATATTGCGAAGGTTTCTCCCTTTGTGTATCAATTTTTGGATGTATTAACGTATCTTCAAACTGTTAGATGTTCTACAACAGTAGCTGCACAACGTACATTGGAAGGTTTCTCCCCCTTATGTAACAGTGTATGCGACTTCAAACTGCCTGATGTTCTACAACTATAGCTGCAAAAATGACATTGGAAAGATTTATTTTCCTTGTGAATCAACGTATGCCTCTTCAAATTGAAAGATGTTCTACAACTATAGCTGCACAAATTACATTGGAAAGGTTTATATCCTTTGTGTATCAACGTATGAGTTTTCAAATTGCTAGATGTTCTACAACTATAGCTGCACGACTTCAGTGGAAAGGTTTATCTCGTTTGTGTATCAACGTATGAATCTTCAATTTGCCTGATGTTCTACAACTATAGCTGCACGACTTACATTGGAAAGGTATTTGTACATTTCGTTTCAAAGAGGTTGTGTTATTGTCCACCGATGTTGAAGGGTCGTCCAGCTGTAGAGAGGCGGCTCTTCCATGTCGCCAAGCAATGTGCTTCCTAAGTCTGCTTAGACTGATTGACGAATGTCCACAGTGAAAACACATCAGCCAGAAGGAGCTAACAGTATCGCAAAAAAAAAAAAAAATTATTTTTTCACATTTTTAATACTATCGGTAAATACAGAAGCTCTAAAACAATATCACGTTTCGAGAATACTGAAAGACTTCTCGTTCGAATCCGTTCCAGAACGGGAAACTATTTATTACGATTCGTTGAAAATCATCGCCCTATTCTACTCATGTCCCCATTTTGTTTTTTAAAGAAATTAATTCCTTTCGTGCTCTTTCCCACTTCTTGAAGACAGTAGAAACAATGAGAAAATTACTAAAAACGTTTATGAACGTTAAATATTTTTCTCTTTGTCCAAAAATATAAAAATAACCATAATAAAAAAAACGTGTTTTATACTCAAAACATTATTTTATACATTCATTTTTATTTGTTCTAATCCATGTGTATCAGACCCTTAAAGTTAATATCTGTGACGTATTCTTATGACGTATCCTTTTACCATGTTATGGTTTAGAGAAAATAAATATTATTATAACGTTGATTCCTTCGAATGGAAACATCCAAGCCAAATCAAGCTAAACCTACAAGCCGAATGATCGTTCAATATTTGAAATTTGGGTACAATAACGGAATTTGATCGAAAACAGTAGGTTCATCTCTGTAGATCACAAGGAATCAAATTCCTCAGCTCTCAGCTTTCTTCAATCTGGCTGCAAATCAACTTGTGTCGTCATGACGGGGCTCCAAATCCATACTTAAAACATCATATTGCTATATTCATTCTAGGGAATGTTCACAAGCACACAGAGAATTCCAATGAAATCTCAATACACAATTTTAAGTGGAATTACATTACTTCCCCTATACCATGCATGACTGGGGAAGTAGAAAGAAAAGACGGAAAGTGAAGAACAATATTAAAATATTCAATTATTAATTGATTAATTTGAGATTGTTCCTGTGGCGTATCTATTATAATATAATATTATTTCTGCGGCCAGTAGAGAAGTATTTGAGGAATACAATACCTGAATGTTACATGCTCCGCGGCTTACAAGAATTACTAGATGGTAAAAACACGACCAGACAGAATAGAGTTAGAGACAGTCGTAGATAGATTTCGTTTCAGTAAAACAGACTTACCAAATACATTTATTTGAAGTTCAGGATCTTCTTTAATATGAACTTTTGGTTCTTTTTTGACATGTATAATTTGCTCTCCAAAATCTGAAAATAATTCAACGGATTTGGTAAAAGAATTTAAATATAATCATATATAGACGATTGTTGGTTAATTCCGGCATTTCTTCCAGAGGTGTCTTCTTATTCTTTTTTCCGACAATATTTCGGGACTCTTACAAGTCTCTTCTTCCGGTCATGTACTTTTTCATAGGGACTTGTAAGAGTCCCGAAATATTGTCGGGAAAAAGAATAAAAAGACAACTCTGGAAGAAATGCCGGAATTAACCAACAATGTTATATCCCAGAGACGTTTAAGAAACACATATTTGGACGAGCCTTACACAACACACTTAAAGAACATTTCATTTGAAGCAAATAGAACCTGAAGGAAAGTTTTATCTTTCTGGCATTACGATAAGAAAAGTAGAAAAACAAAACAGACTTACCGAATGCATCTATTTGTAGTTCGGGTTCATCTTTAATACAAACTTTTGATTCTTCTTTGACATTGATATTTCGTTCTTCGAAAACTGCAAGTATAAAAATAAAGTAATCGTTGTCCAGACTTGGAACTATATGAGAATAGAACAAGATTTTTTTGGATCCCATGGACGAGACGTTTGCATCTTCCTTATATAACATTGCATTTGAAGCAACATTTTGCATTTCAGACTGCATTACAATAAGAAAAGTTGAAAAATAAAACAGACTTACCGAATGCATCTATTTGAAGTTCGGGTTCTTGTTTAATACAAAGTTTTGATTCTTCTTTGACGCTGATATTTCGCTCTTCGAAAACTACAAGTACATATAAAAATAAAATAATCGTTGCCCAGCTTTGGAACAATATAAGAATATAACAAGATTTTATTGGATGAGACGTATTCCTTATACAACATTTTATAATTTTGCCTTTCCGACTGCATTACAATAGGAACAGTTCCAAAGTAAAACAGACGTAACGAATGAATCAATTTTTAGTTCTGGTTATTTTCTAATATCAACTTTTGGTTATTCTTTGACACTGATTTTTCGTTTTTCAACGGGAGAGCAACATTTTGACTTTCCGACTGGGTAATAATTGGAATACAAGTGATTGTGCACTAACTTGATGAAACATGACCAAGTATCCAAGTAGATGCTATTATTTATCTATACTCGCAAATAAATCAGCCAACGTTTATTATTTTTCTCATCGAGGGAACATGGGTGTGTATAGTTTGGCAGTCATTTTATTCGTGTCTTTGAAAATATTATACTTCGAAGAAACTTTTAATTATACAGATAATATATCTATTTTTATTATATTCCATGAGTAAATATTCAGTGTTACTAATACTTACTGTTACAAATAATATCCGACACTAAGAAACAATGTATTAACTAAACAATCATAAATTGAATCGTTTAGTTTTGAAAGGGCACATGTCCAATTTTTTTAGATATTGAGATTTTGACGAATATGGTTCCACTACTGTAAAGCGAACGGCACATCTTCAATCTGCTCCATTGCAGAGTTACAAGCGTTTTAAATAATCGTGTAGTGATGAAACGGCTCATGTCCAGGACGTGTGCCCTTTCCCCACTAAATTGCGTTCAAGGTTATACCTGCAGCTGTTACCCCTCCTTCCTTTTCCCTCGTGGAAAATTCCTATATCATCAGCTTTCCTTTGAAAACATCACATTACACCAGTGGTATTGTTAAATATTTACCAGCAGAACTTAACATCAAGATTATGCTTAGTTTATTCTTGAATATATACCCTGACTCTAAGGTAAAGTACAACTTCTATTTGTTGTATTTTAGGGAAAATTGTAATTATCGTTTCGGCCGACCCCAAAAAGAGTTTTGTGGTAAGTGCAAAGAACTGTCGACGAAAATCAAGAGCACCACGTTAAATGATACAGCCAAACGAGTGGCAGCTGCTGAAAAAATTATCCATGTACGTCATTCAAGAAAGTTCTATTCAGCTTTGAGAGAGGTGGGAGTGAAATGCAGAAAGGAGGATGACACATATGGTGTTGTAGTGGATTATATGCAAAACCTCCCACTACCTCATATACCCGTTCAAGAAATATTTTATTACAGGCAGCTGTGGGTCAACTGTTTTTGTGTCCATGATCTCAAAACTCAAAAAAACACAATATATTGTTATCACGAGTGGATAGCTAAAAAGGGTGGAAACGAAGTAAGCTCATTTCTGAATGATTATATTCAAAAGCATATACCACAAACGGCTAAAGAAATTCACGTTTTTTCTGACGGTTGCACTGGACAAAATCGCAATCACACAGTACTGCGATTTTTACTTGCAGTTTCTGAACTGAGGAATGTGGAAATCAAACAGTATTTCCCTGTGAGGGGCCATAGTCTCCTCCCCTGTGATAGGTGTTTGGTGTGATTAAAAGGAAATTGAGAAGAGTCGATCGTGTCTACACTCCGAAGCAGTATACATATCTCATCAGTGCAAGTGCCGGCAATATCGGAGAAATTCCATTGGAGGATAACGGCATTATCTTAGACTTCAATAGCTGGTGGCCAAAGCTTTACAAAAAACAAACTGCCCCTGTTGAGGAATTGACATCGAAAAGAATAAATAATATTGAGAAAAAAAGTTTCAAAATATCAGATTATTATTACTTTGAGATGAGGAAAGGTGTGCTCAAGGCATACACCACAATAAGAGGGCTGGTGATGAGAACCTTCAAGCTCAGGAAACAGAGCATTGGAGCTTCTCTTCCAACAAGAAAAGCTTTTGCGGGGATGAATGCTATTAATGCCTTAAAAATAGAAGACATTAAGAAAGTTCTTAAATACATTCCTGAAGAACAACAAAGTTTTTACAACCTCTTGATATCTTGGCCAACGACTTCTCGAAGAGCAGATCTTGAAGAGGAGGAGACTTGAGCGAAATCCTGTTTTAATGCACCTTGCTATAAACACTTATTAGGTTTACTTTATATTTTACTATTCTGTCTTTTACTGACAATTTATATGAGAAAATACAACTTTTTAGATCATTTTTAGTTGAAGCTTATTGAAAACCCATGAGTTTAGTGGTGAAAGGGCTCATGTCCATCACAGAAAAGTTGCTGCAAGTAAGCTGTAAATTCATAAAAAGTCAAAAACCATTATTCAAACATCATGTTATTGCCTTGTTTAATTATTAATTTAAACAAAAACAGGAAAAAAGGAACTGGCGAGAAATGGGACAGTTTTTGTCGTCTACTGTAAAATTTGGAAAAGTGGACATGTGCCCTTTCAAAACTAATCGATTCAATTATAAGTAGGAATATATCGATATAAGTATAGTATCGATACCAAGTAGGTATCGAATAGATATTACCGGTATCGATTCAAATTTCAACAATTAAAAAAATTATATAATTTTTCAATTCATTAAAATCGTTCACCATTCAATTTCTTACAATTTTCTATTATTTGTTGTTGCAATAAAATAGGTACTTAACTCAAATTACGGTCCACAGACAATTGATATAAATCGATGGTAATAACCTCATGTGTGATGTCATCACGCAGTCTGCTTATTCTTACCTTATTTACATTAAATGGTTAATCGTTTATGAAGGTATAAGTTTGTTTGATTTTGAACAGAACCGCGAACGTGATTACGATTTCAGCATTTTGTTTTATTTTTAAATTCCAATATGTAATGCATCGTCCTAAGACGAAAGTGTGAATTTATTACAGAGAACGATTCGATCTCAACGAGTTGCAATAGTTTTAAAAAAGTGAAATATTGTGAGAATTCGAATAGCCTCCAGTAGTTTTATATCCTTAGTAAATATAAATTGTATGTTTATTTTATAGGGCTTTTTATTATTTTCAGTATGTTTTTAATACTATAATTTCATCTTATTCGATTTGATTTATTTATTTCTTATGCCCTCTACAATATCTCATTCATACCTTTCAAATTTTATTGTGTTTTTTATTATTATATATATTATACATGGTATACAATTAATTATAACGAAGTAATCGATTCAATCGGTACGATTTGTATTCAAATCTATATAAATTTTTTAAAATTAAATTTACCGAAATACTAGAATCAATCGATACGAGTATGTATCGATACTTTTCATACAATACGTGAATAGTATCGATAGTTTTATTCCATATTACTCGTGAGTAAAAGTATCGATACTTTGTGGAACCCTAATATCTCATATTTTGTGGTTTATCTCCTTTGTGTATTAACGTGTCTCTTTAATCTACCTGTTGTTCTACAACTATAGCTGCACTACTTACATTGGAAAGGTTTATCTCCTTTGTGTATCAACGTATGCCTCTTCAAATTGCTAGGTGTTCTACAACTGTAGCTGCACAAATTACATTGGAAAGGTTTGTCTCCTTTGTGTATCAACGTATGAGTTTTCAAACTGCCTGATGTTCGACAACTGTAGCTGCACAAATCACATTGGAAAGGTTTATCTCCTTTGTGTATCAACGTATGACTCTTCAAATTGCTTGATGTTCGACAACTGTAGCTGCACAAATCACATTGGAAAGGTTTATCTCCTTTGTGTATCAACGTATGACTCTTCAAATTGCTTGATGTTCGACAACTGTAGCTGCACAAATTACATTGGAATGGTTTATCTCCTTTGTGTATCAACTTATGACTCTTCAAATTTCCTGATGTTCGACAACTGTAGCTGCACAAATTACATTGGATAGGTTTATCTCCTCTGTGTATCAACGTATGACTCTTCAAACTGCTTGATCTTCTACAACTATAACTGCACGACTTACATTGGAAAGGTTTGTCTCCTTTGTGTGTCAACGTATGAGTTTTCAAACTGCCTGATGTTCGACAACTGTAGCTGCACAAATTACATTGGAAAGGTTTATCTCTTTTGTGTATCAACGTATGACTCTTCAAATTGCTTGATGTTCGACAACTGTAGCTGCACAAATTACATTGGAAAGGTTTTTCTCCCTTGTGTATCAACGTATGCCTCATCAAAGTGCCTGATGTTCGACAACTGTAGCTGCACAAATTACATTGGAAAGGTTTTTCTCCTTTGTGTATCAACGTATGAGTTTTCAAATTGCTAGGTGTTCTACAACTGTAGCTGCACAAATTACATTGGAAAGGTTTGTCTCCTTTGTGTATCAACGTATGAGTTTTCAAACTGCCTGATGTTCGACAACTATAACTGCACGACTTACATTGGAAAGGTTTGTCTCCTTTGTGTGTCAACGAATGACTCTTCAAAATTTCTGATGTTCGACAACTGTAGCTGCACAAATTACATTGGAAAGGTTTTTCTCCCTTGTGTATCAACGTATGCCTCATCAAAGTGCCTGATGTTCGACAACTGTAGATGCACAAATTACATTGGAAAGGTTTTTCTCCTTTGTGTATCAACGTATGAGTTTTCAAAGTGCCTGATCTTCTACAACTATAGCTGCACGACTTACATTGGAATGGTTTATCTCCTTTGTGTATCAACTTATGACCCTTCAAATTGCCTGATGTTCGACAACTGTAGCTGCACAAATTACATTGGAAAGGTTTATCTCCTGTGTGTATCAGCGTATGACTCTTCAAACTGCTAGATGTTCGACAACTGTAGCTGCACAAATTACATTGAAAAGGTTTTTCTCCCTTGTGTATCAAAGTATGATTTTTGAAATTGCTAGATGTTTTGCAACTATAGCATCACGACTTACATTGGAAAGGTATTTGTACATTTCGTTTCAAAGAGGTTGTGTTATTGTCCACCGATGTTGAAGGGTCGTCCAGCTGTAGTGTGGCGGCTCTTCCATGCCGCCAAGCAATGTGCTTCCTAAGTCTGCTTAGGCTGATTGACGAATGTCCACAGTGAAAACACATCATCCAGAAGGAGCTAACAGTATCGCCTAAAACAAAATAAAATTAATATCTTTACATATTTAATACTATCGGTAAATACAGAAGCTCTAAATCAATATCACTGCACATCTTTTCTGGTCTGTAGACGATAGCCTCGGATAGGAAGAGAACTAACTGATTAAAATATTTGGTTATCGACAACTTGTTTTTGATAATTACTTTGTTAAATCTGAAATATGAAGAACATTTCAGTGCGTACCTACGATGACCTCGCTGGGGGGAGAAATAGTTGAGAAAAAATGTACCAGTGCTTTAAAAGCAGTATTTTCCACGCTGGTCCATGGTTTGATATTTACGAAAAAAAAAGGATCACACAGAAAATACCATCTACAACAGTTATAAATAGGGATGGGCCTATGGTTCCAGGAGGGACTACTTACAGCAATGGAACGATCTAAACAGCTCAAATCATTCGCTGCCTTCCTACGTTCCGAGAATACTGAATGAATTCTCGTTCAAATCCGTTCCAGAATGGGAAACTCTTTATTACGATTCGCTGCAAATCATCTACTCATCTCCCCATTTTGTTTTTTGAAGAAATTAATTCCTTTCGTGCCCTTTCCCACTTCTTGAAGACAGTAGAAACATAGAGAAAATTTAAACTTACTAAAAACGTTTATGAACGATAAATTTTTCTCTCTTTGTTCAAAAATAATAAAATAACCACAATAAAAAAAATCGTGTTTTATACTCAAAAACATTATTTGATACATAGCTGTCATTTTTATTTGTCCTAATCCACGTGTATCAGACCCTTAAAGTTAATATCTGTGACGTATTCTTATGACATATCCTATTACCATGTTATGGTTTACAGAAAATAAATATTATTATAATAACCTTGATTCCTTCGAATAGAAACATCCAAGCCAAGTCAAGCTGAACCTACAAGCCGAATGATCGTTCAATATTTGACATTTGGGTACAATAACGAAATTTGATCGAAAACAGTAGGTCCATCTCACTTAGGTTCACTTTAAACACGGACTAGATGCTCTACAACTATAGCTACACAACTTACACTTGGAAGGTTTATGCACATTTCGTATCAAACAGGTTGCATTATTATACTCCGATGTTGAGGGCATATCCAGCTGTGAAGGGACAACCCTTATATGCTGCTCAACAATGTGTTTCCTAAGTCTGCCTAGGTTGACTGCCATATAACCACAGTGAAAACACACCATCAAGACTGGGGTATCGCCTGGAACAGAAGTATCTGTAAATATTTAATACTGTTAGTAAATATAAACTTTACAACAGTCACTGAAACCCGTTACTCTAATGATATGTGCCCTGTTTATACATATGTAAATCTTCGCCACAGTATTGTAAAATGTTAAACAAAAAAGTAAATATTAGTTCTAAAAACTTTAAATTAAATTTCTAAAAACCCTACAACGCGATAGCTGTAGATCACAAGGAATCAACTTCCCCAGCACTCAGCTTTCTTCAATCTGGCTGCGAATCAATTTATGTCGTCATGACAGGTGTCCTAATCCTTACTTAAAACATCATATTGCTATATTCATTCTAGGGAGTGTTCACAAGCACACAGAGAATTCCAATGAAATCTCAATAAACAATTTTAGGTGGAGTTACATTACTTCCCCTATACCATGCATTACTGGGGAAGTATAATGAAAAGACGGAAAGTGAAGAACAATATTAAAACATTCAATTATGAATTCTAATTGATTAATTTGAGATTGTCCCAGTGGCGTAGCTATTATTGTTTCTGCGGCCAGTGGCCCCTAAGTGCTAAAATCTCCTTGAAGGGCGCTGCGGATGTTGTGGACCAAGGCATCGCAGACGTCAAAACTAACTTGCTCCAAAAAAGGTAAGGATAAGAAAGGTGATGTAGTCCCCGGAAAGCAGTCGACCCCCACAGGGGAGACTGCCGGAAAACGGAGTGCCTCTCTAGATGAGGAAACTCTGTGGGATAAACCAGAAAGTATGAACGAGTTATCGAGGAGTATGGAGGAGCTACTGCTGTCGCCACCAAAGCCATCTGGCTCTGGGGTCGGAGGTAGCGACTTCACCCTGGTAAGTAAGAAAAAGAAGAAGAAGAAGCGTCCGCTGGAGGAAACACCAACGAGCGTGGAGAAAGTGACTAAAAGACCCAAACTAGGAACTACGAAGACGTAACTCCAAGTTGCCGTCATTCGAACAGACGAGACCGACGTCCAGGAGGTGGACTTCAAAGATATTAGGACTGCCTTCATCAAACAGATTGGTGATCTGGAAGGTAGGAGAGGTATGAGTCTTGAGGACTGGTGGCCAAGGTACGAGGAGTCTGGACTGGTGAGTGAGGGCATGTTCCTCACGACCTGCGGTGACGAGAAGACCAGAGAATGGACGGTAAAGTTGACCATTCCACCCAGAGGAGAGGTAACCTATGAGATGAGGACGGGGGCGGACATACCCCGTATGGAGAGAGTCTCGGTCTACATCATAGGTGAGGACAAGGAACCAGTGGAGACAATATTAGTATGGCTCAAGGGTCAAAACAAGGGTCTTAGGACAGAGAAATGGAAAGTGCTTGGATACTATCCATTGGAGAAGGGATGCAAGCTGTCATTATTGATAGACTCTGTATCTCTAAAAGTCTTGTAAAGTCTCAACTGGAGGCCCTACTACCAGATGACCCGCATCCACGTAGAGAGGACAGGGGCACCGGCAGAGGGAGACACAGCAAAAGAGCGAAGGTAAGATGGGTGAATTACATTGTTTGCAATGTAATTTGCACAGGAGTAGAGCCGCGGTGGCGGAGTGCTTCAGGGCTATGACTATGAGCAGGAGCATGTGTCTGGTCCAGGAACCGTACACCGCCCGGGGCCATATAGCTGGCTGGAGCGATGGCGGACTGAGGTGGAGAGCATCCTGGAGCACGTGCATGCATTGTCACCACCGTGGACATAGAATGCATACTGCTAAATGAGTTTTGTTACAAATATTTGACAGCAATTAGTCTTGAAATAGAAAACGGGAATAGGATGGTGCTTGCATCGTCCTACCTTCCCTATGACGCAGAGACGCCTCCCCCGTCGATTGAGATGGAGCTGTTGGCGGAGAGATGCAAGACATTAGGACTCCCCCTAATCATCGGCTGCGACTCGAACTCGCACCATACAGCCTGGGGAAGCTCGGATTGCAACCGGAGAGGGATAGAGTTATTGGATTTTCTGGTAAGCCAAAACTTATTTACTATGAATAGAGGGGTAGAACCAACGTTCATGGTAAGAAATATAAGTGAGGTTATAGATATTACTAGTCTCGGAGGATATGTTAGATACAATTCTAGACTGGAAGGTCTCGGACATACTGACACTATCAGACCACAGACCGATGTTTTAAAATCAAAAAATTAGTGTTTTGTCAAATATTTCATGATGTAGCTAACGGTTAAGCCGGGGGATTCCCTAATTGAAGTGACACCTTTCACCAGAGAGGTATTGGAGGGGTCGCACTCTGCAAACTAACTTAGTTCATAACTAGACCTGACGATGGTGTGAAGCCGAAACCGGTAGTTGTATTTTTATAAATATCTTTAGTGGAAGAGACAACATTTCAAAAAATAAGCTTGTTTCATTAATTTATTACAAATTCCACAATATGTCCCCGTTCCTCAACTTAGAAGTTGTTAAAATTAGAGAAACAGAAAGCTGGAGAAACCCACGAAAGGTCAATTGGGGACATGGAGGAGGTGAAAATCTTCTCCGATAGTCAAACAGCACTCCAAGCACTTGCCACGCAGAAATCAGATCAAAGCTGGTAAGGGAGTGCGTAAATCAGTTAAACATCCTAGGAAACTGCAAGAAGATTGGACTCTACTGGGTTCCCGGACACTCGGGGATCCAGGAAAACGAGGAGGCAAACCGACTAGCCAAGGAAGGTTCAAGTAAGCCTTTTATGGGGCCAGAGCCGGTGCTGGGAATATCTCGGGAGACATAACCGAACCCGAATCAAAGAATGGACTAAGGACCTTCTGGAGCGTACTTGGAGAGAAATGTCCACATGCAGGCAGTCGAAGATGTTCCTGGGAGGGGAGTCCAGGGTTCTGAAAGACGGGATCCTAAACCTCAAAAGGAACGAACTTAGGAAACTGACTGGAGTTCTCACAAGACATGGTCCGTTCAATAGACACCTACACACTGTGGGAGTCAAGGACAGTCCTACCTGCGATAGATGTGGGGAAGAAGACGAAACGGTGGCACACTTCCTGGGCATCTGCTCGGGATATGCGCGAACGAGATTTCGCATCTTTGGTGGAGATGTAATCGCAGAGGAGGACTTTAGAAGATTGGACTATGAGAGCATTCTCAGGTTCATTAAGGAAACTGGGAGACTGGGTACTTCATGAACGACTTGGTTCAGGTAGTATAAACATACAGGTAACAAAAGAAGAGGGAAGCCCAGCGCTTCCAGGGAAGGGATAAGAACACCAGATGCTTAGGTCCCTATAATATATATATATATATATTTATATATTCTTCGTATCCTTCTGCTTAAATATATAAAAGCAAGGGCTATTCCCCGGCTTACAAAAATTACTAGATGGTAAAAACACGACCAGACAGAATAGAGATAGAGACAGTCGTTGATAGATTTTGTTTCAGTAAAACAGACTTACCAAATACATTTATTTGAAGTTCAGGATCTTCTTTAATATGAAATATCGGTTCTTTTTTAACATGGATAATTTGTTCATCAAAATCTGAAAAAAAGTTAACAGATTTGGTACAAGAATATAAATAGGACCATATTTGGACGAGCCCTACACAACACATTTAAAGAACATTTCATTTGAAGCAGGTTGAACCACCTTTCAGACTGCATTACAATAAGAAAAGTTGAAAAGTAAAACATACTTACCGAATGCATCTATTTGAAGTTCGGGTTCTTCTTTAATACAAAGTTCCGATTCTTCTTTGACATTGATATTTCGCTCTTCGAAAACTGCAAGTATAAAAATACAGTAATCGTTGCCCAGACTTGGAACAATATAAGAATAGAACAAGATTTTATTGGACGAGACGTTTGCATCTTCCTTCTACAACATTGCATTGAAGCAAAATTGTGTCTTTCAGACTGCCTGACAATAAGAAAAGTTGAAAAATAAAACAGACTTACCGAATGCATCTATTTGAAGTTCGGGTTCTTGTTTAATACAAAGTTCCGATTCTTCTTTGACATTGATATTTCGCTCTTCGAAAACTGCAAGTATAAAAATAAAGTAATCGTTGCCCAGCTTTGGAACAATATAAGAATAGAACAAGATTTTATTGGACCTCATGAACGAGACATTTGCACCTTCCTAATATAACATTGCATTTGAAGCATAATTTTGCCTTTCCGACTGCATTACAATAATAACAGTTCCAAAGTAAAACAGACATCACGAATGATCCAATTTGTAGTTCTGGTTCTTTTCTAATATCAACTTTTGGTTATTCTTTGACACTGATATTTCGTTTTTCAACTGGAGAGCAACATTTTTACTTTCCGACTGGGTAATAATTGGAATACAAGTGATTGTGCACTAACTTGATGAAACATGACCAAGTAGCCAAGTGAATGCTATTATTTATCTAAACACGCAAATAAAACAGCCAACGTTTAATATTTTTCTCATCGAGGGAACATGGGTATGTATAGTTTGGCAGTCATTTTATCCGTGTCTTTGAAAATATTATACTTTGAAGAAACTATTCATTGTATAGATACAATATATATTCAATAAGTAAATTTTTACCTGTACAGTGGTCCATGGCTTAACAAATAATATCAGACACTAAGAAACAATGTGTAAACCTAACAACCATAAAGAATAAGATTCTCTTCAGCTGCCTGCATCGATCGGAGCCCCGTAGTCGATATAAATGTTTGAGAATTTATCAATCTTGATCATAAATGATGACACTTGCATTTCATTATTTCTCGATATTTTTTTGTTTAACCGTCAATCTATTTTTTTTTTCATTATAAAGATGGAAAGTAATTAACTAAATAACGTAGATTAAGACTGTTGTCTGAAGAAAAAAACCAGCCGGGGGGGGGGGGGGGGGGGATATATCTTAATCTTTATTTTTAGTACTAAGTTATATAACATAATATTAACGTGCTTTTATAACTAATTTTGTGATTTTTAGTTATTGTTTGTTTGAATGTTAGTTACCATGTCCCATGAAGTTTAATAGATCAGTTTTTACTATTGACTACCATATAAAATATGATTATAAATTATTACAAAAGTTCTGATAGTGGCGAAACGTTTGCAAAAAAATATATTTAAATATATATTATGGGCCCTCTACACTATGGGCCAGGCAGTGGCCCAATCCTGCTGGGCCACTGTGTAGAGAGGGGTTGGCTTGTGTTGGTCATGTTGGGCCAGGGTGTTGTGCTTGGGTTGGTGAACGTTGGCTTTGGGAGCGGTTTTTCAACACACATCAAAGCAGGCCAACATGCGTGAACCAAGTGCGCAGTAGATAAGAGACGCATCCACACACTTGTCCAACATTGGTTGTTTGTTGTTTGCCAGTAGTGCCTTGTTTATTCCTTTTATCCTGTATTTTATATTATTTTACTAAACTACATTACTATTATTAAACTACAAATACAGATTGTCTACATAGACAAATGAAGAATGTTTAAAATTTTTGGAAATAGGGTTCAAGCAACTGAGTGCTGGTCCAAGGTTTGGCCATGATAATGGTTGGCCCAGTATGTGGAGCCAAGGTCCAGGCCAGCGCCGCCATTACACCAATATTGGTGACCAATGCATTGGCCTACCTTGGCCCATAGTGTAGAGGGGCTATTATAGAGACCACAAGCCGATCTGTTGGTTGTTTCAAACCATCTTCAAACCGCTACGCTCCTTCCTTGGCTTCCTTCAAATCCTCATAACATATTCCAATCCCTGTTCGCTAAACAAACCGCTACCCTTTCATGTGTTCTTTATCTCTCTCCCGTATTTTTCCTTTCGCCAACAGCAATTATCTAATTATTTACTTATCCCATTTTTTCTGTATCATATTTTTTTCCCATATTTCCTAAATTACTCCATCAAAATAAATATTATTCTTTTTAAATTCATTTTACATATTTAATATTATTATAATTCCTTTTTTATTTATTTCTAATTTTATTATTTTTTTCTTAATTCTTTATTAATTTTTCTATCTAGCCCCTACTTTCTAAAATTAATTTTATTTCAAACCTTGTCTGGGCATCCTTTTTTTTTTTTTTTTTAATAGATAATTAATTATATTTTCTTCACCTGTATATAGAGTCTTTTTTACGTACATTGTTCTACATATTCACATAGATACCTCAATTTACTCATAATTAAGCTGTTAATTTAAGTTTTTTCATGTTAATTTTTTATATATAATTGTTTAGTTTTTTACACAGCAGCACTAATTTATTTACTTCCGTATTTATTTCTTTGTGCATCATACTGATAAGCACTTTATTTCATTGATTCCTCTTCTTTTCGACTCAGTATGTATTTATTCTCAGGGGACCTCGGTTCCAAAATAATAAAGTGTGATCATTATTAAAAAAACCTATTTTAAATAATAAAATAAAAAATAATAAACAGTAATAAATATTACCCACATTTCCTGTAGAAATTGTTGCTGGTCTTCTACTAAATTTTGATTTCTACAGTAGTTTCCGAAAAGGGCCCTAAAAAATATCGAAGCTTAAGACGTACAGTTTTGAAAAAATTTTAAAAATAATTAAATTATGTAATAATTCTTTCAATTGGATTTTTTCTAAAGATACTAAAGAGATGCCATCTTGTTTTTCTAAATTTGCAAAAATGTTCAATTTAATCCAAAGGTAACTACTTAGGGTTTATGACTCATGCCCGGGCTTTAACTACGAGGTCATATCGCCTACTACCAGAGCGCTCTTTCGTCACTCTGGTGGACATGAGCCCGACTCTACTGTGGGAGTCCTAAATTTTGCCTACCCTAAATTTTTATTCACCTAGGGTAGGGGTCTTTAACGAGTACCTGACATCGTACAGGTTCGGGACCATCGCTTAACGTCCCATCCGAAGGACGGCGTGCTTAAGTTTATTTTACCTCCCAGATAAAATAAACTAAGGGCCTCGGTCGGGTTACAAACCCACAACCTTGAGCTCAGAAGTCAAGCACGAATACCACTGAGCTACCGGCGCCCTCTGTCAGGTAACTACTTACTTTGCTCCCAAGGAAAATGAATAGCATAGAATAGAGAACAAATATTAGGCCAATTTACCTGAATCAATATCAAATAAAAAAAATCAAATTATTTACAAGAAGAAATCTTACGAACTAATTACAAAAAACTACATCAGTCTTTTTTCGGTTTTATAATGTTATAAATTTCACCACATCTTCTGTTACTTAGACAGGTTCACTACACCTTAACCCTAAAAACAACTCTCCCTCTAGACTGTCTACTTCCACAAACTGGATAATAAACTGGATATGACTAGATCATGCGTTGGTATAGAGGATGCTGTAAATAATATAACAACATGCCTTCCATATGTTTATATTTATATTTTGCTAATGTAATTGTATAATTTACATATATTTTTTATATGCTTGACCATTACCATGAAGAGAAATGTTTGGCTTTGCGTAACCTTGATTATTGCAAAACTATATTAGAATCTTGACGACAGTGAACTATATTATTATTTAATTTAAATAAATGCAGTTTCCTTTCTTGTTATAAAAATGCTCCACCGGGTTGGAACTAAGTGTTTTTGTTTGAATGGCTCTTCACTAATTATTAATACTATATTCATAAATGTAAAAACGCTTACATTGGAAAGGTTCTCTCCTCTTCACAAAAATACGCATATCTTCAAGCATCCAGATTACCTACAACTGTGGTTGCACAACATACATTGGAAAGGTTTATCTCCTTTGTGAAGACGCATATCTTCAAACATCCAGATCACCTACAACTGTGGTTGCCCTACATAGATTGGAAAGGTTTCTCCACATTGTGTATCAACGTATGAGTTTTCAAATTGCTAGATGTTCCACAACTGTAGCTGCACGACTTACATTGGAAAGGTTTTTCTCCCTTGTGTATCAACTTATGCCTCATCGAACTGCTACATCTTCTACAACTGTAGCTAAACAATTAAATTGAAAAGGTTCATCTCCTTTGTGTATCAACGTATGACTCTTCAAATTGCCTGATGTTCTACAACTGTAGCTGCACAAATTACATTGGAAAGGTTTATCTCCTGTGTGTATCAACGTATGACTCTTCAAACTGCTAGGTGTTCTACAACTATAGCTGCACGACTTACAATGGAAAGGTTTCTCCACTTTGTGTATTAACGTATGAGTTTTCAATCTGCTAGATGTTCTACAACTGTAGCTGCACAAATTACATTGGAAAGGATTATCTCCTTCGTGTATCAACGTATGACTCTTCAAACTGCCTGATGTTCTACAACTATAGCTGCACGACTTACATTGGAAAGGTTTATCACCTTTGTGTATCAACGTATGAGTTTTCAAATGGCTAGATGTTCTGCAACTGTAGCTGCACAAATTACATTTGAAAGGTTTATCTCCTTTGTGTATCAACGTATGACTCTTCAAACTGCCTGATGTTCTACAACTATAGCTGCACAAATTACATTGAAAAGGTTTATCACCTTTGTGTATCAACGTATGAGTTTTCAAATTGCTAGATGTTCTACAACTGTAGCTGCACAAATGACATTGAAAAGGTTTATCTCCTTTGTGTATCAACGTATGACTCTTCAAACTGCCTGATGTTCTACAACTATAGCTGCACGACTTACATTGGAACGGTTTATCACCTTTGTGTATCAACGTATGACTCTTCAAACTGCCTGATGTTCTACAACTATAGCTGCACGACTTACATTTTAACGGTTTATCACCTTTGTGTATCAACGTATGAGTTTTCAAATGGCTAGTTGTTCTGCAACTGTAGCTGCACAAATTACATTTGAAAGGTTTATCTCCTTTGTGTATCAACGTATGACTCTTCAAATTGCTTGATGTTCTACAACTATAGCTGCACGACTTACATTGGAACGGTTTATCACCTTTGTGTATCAACGTATGACTCTTCAAACTGCCTGATGTTCTACAACTATAGCTGCACGACTTACATTGTAACGGTTTATCACCTTTGTGTATCAACGTATGAGTTTTCAAATGGCTAGTTGTTCTGCAACTGTAGCTGCACAAATTACATTTGAAAGGTTTATCTCCTTTGTGTATCAACGTATGACTCTTCAAATTGCTTGATGTTCTACAACTATAGCTGCACGACTTACATTGGAACGGTTTATCACCTTTGTGTATCAACGTATGAGTTTTCAAATGGCTAGTTGTTCTGCAACTGTAGCTGCACAAATTACATTTGAAAGGTTTATCTCCTTTGTGTATCAACGTATGACTCTTTAAACTGCTTGATGTTCTACAACTATAGCTGCAAGACTTACATTGGAAAGGTAGTTGTACATTTCGTTTCAAAGAGGTTGTGTTATTGTCCACTGATGTTGAAGGGATGTCCAGCTGTAGAGAGGCGGCTCTTCCATGCCGCCGAGCAATGTGCTTCTTCCTAAGTCTAAAGGAGCTAACAGTATCGTCTAAAACAGAATAAAATTAATATCTTCACATATTTAATACTATCGGTAAATACAGAAGCTCTAAAACAATATCACTGCACCTCTCTTCTGGTCTGTAGACGATAGCCTCGGATAGGAAGAGAACAAACTGATTAAAATATTTGGTTATCGACAACTTGTTTTTGATAATTACTTTGTTAAATCTGAAATATGAAGAACATTCCAGTGCGTACCTACAATGACCTCGCTGAGGGGAGAATAGAAATATTTGAGAAAAAATGTACCAGTGCTTTAAAAGCAGTATTTTCCACGCTGGTCCATGGATTGATATTACTTTGTACACAGAAAATAGAATCTACAACTTAAGTAATGGTGTTAGAAATACGGATGGGCCTATCGTTCCAGGTGTAACTATTTACAGCAATCGAACGATTTAAACAGTTCAAATCATTTGCGTCATACACGTTGGGGAATTCCTCAAGGTTTGGACTGTTCACGTCGAACCTTGAGGAAATCCCGCTCGTGTATGGCTACCCTAAGAGTTAATATCTGTGACGTATCCTATACCATGTTATGGTTTAGCGGAAATGAATATTATATTATTATTATAACTTTGAAAACGTTGATTCCTTCGAATAGAAACATCCAACACAAGTCAAGCTGAACCTATAAGCATAATGATTGTTCAATTTTTGCTATTTGAGTACATTAACGAAATTTGTCGAAAACAGTAGGGTCTCTGATGACCTGTGCCCTGTTTCTAAGTATCTAAATCTTCGCCACAGAATTGTAAAATGTTATTAAAAAAAGTAAACACAAATTAATAATGTTTTAAAAAGCCCACAACGTGATAGCTGAATATCACAAGGAATCTACTTCCCCAAATCTGACATTTCTTCAATCTGGCTGCAAACCAATTTATGTCGTCTTGACAGGGTTCCAAATCCATACTTTGAATATTTCACTAAACCATAACATGGTATTAGGATACGTCACAGATATTAACTCGAATTTATTATTCGGTATTTCCTCAAGGTTCGACCTGAACAGTCCAAACCTTGAGGAATTCCCCAACGTGTATGGGTACCCATTAGGGTGGTCCAAAAATGACAATTAAAAAAAAAAAAAAAAGCAACCCCTAGTTTGGAAGAACTCGACAAAAGAAAAATTTTGGCGCCAAAAAAAACGATAAATATTTGAAATAACCTGTGCCCTACGGCATTTGAATTTTAAATGGAATTTAACATGGGTTCTCATATGTATCAAAAGTTGAAACAATATGGCGCTTCCACGTTTCATCAAAATGGGCTAAAAATTTCCCACATTATGGTTTGTGGGGTCGGAGAACACGAATTTGACGTCAAAAAGTTATTTTGACACGTGAACGAATTTGACGTCAAAAAGTTATTTTGACACATGACAGCTGTCAACAAAATGACAATAACATTTTTTCTCATTTAACAATCGGTAAATTCATTTTATTAAGTGTTTTGGAGGTCGCTGATTACGAATTTGATTTCAAAAAATAATTTTGACTCTTGTCAATTGTCACAAATGCTGTCAACAAATCCGTGTAATCGAGAGGAAAAGGAGTTAATACCAATGTCCGAAACACAATTCAATAATTTTTTCATTTGGTTTCTGGACATAATCAGAACAGATAAATTCTTCCAGTCATTTTCAGTTTTGATATCTTTTATTTACAAATTACAGCGACCTCAAAGACACTTAATAAAATGAATTTACCGATTGTTAAATGAGAAAAAATGATATTATCATTTTGTGGACAGCGTTTTTGACAGCTGTCATGTGTCAAAATAACTTTTTGACGTCAAATTCATGTTCTCCGACCCCAAAAACCATAATGTGGAAAATGTTCAGCCCATTTTGATGAAATGTGGAAGCGCTATATTGTTTCAACTTTAATACATATGGAAACCCATGTTAAAATCCATTTAAAATTAAAATGCCGTGGGGCACGGGTTATTTAAAATATTTTTTGGTGCCAAAATTTTTCTTTCGTTGAGTTCTTCCAAACTAGGGGGTGCACGTTTTTTTTTTTTTTAAATTGTCATTTTTGGACCAACCTAGTACCCATAGACGTACAGGAAATCCTCAAATAAACTCGAGTTGCTATATTCATTCTATTGGAAGTGTTCACAAGCACACAGAGAATTCCAATGAAATCTCAATACACAATTTTAGGTAGAATTACATTACTTCCCCTATACCATGCATGACTGGGGAAGTATAAAGAAAAGACGGAAAGTGAAGAACAATATTAAAATATTCGATTATCAATTGATTAATTTGAGATTGTCCCTGTGGCATATCTATTATTGTTTCTGTGGCCAGTAGAGAAGTATTTGAGGAATACAATACCTGAATATTACATATTCCGCGGCTTACAAGTATTACTAGATGGTAAAAACACGACCAGAGAGAATAGAGATAGAGATAGAGACAGTGGTAGGTAGATTTTGTTTCAGTAAAACAGACTTACCAAATACATTTATTTGAAGTTCAGGGTCTTCTATAATATTAATTTTTGGTTCTTTTTTGACATGGATAATTTGTTCTTCAAAATCTGAAAATAATTTAACAGATTCGGTACAAGAATATAAATACAACCATATTTGGATGAGCCCTACACAACACATTTAAAGAACATTTCATTTGAAGCAGATAGAACCATGAAGGAATATTTTGTCTTACCGGCTGGGTGAAAATAAGAAAAGTTGAAAAGTAAAACAGACTTACCGAATGCATCTATTTGAAGTTCGGATTCTTGTTTAATACAAAGTTCCAATTCTTCTTTGACATTGATATTTCGCTCTTCGAAAACTGCAAGTATAAAAATAAAGTAATCGTTGCCCAGACTTGGAACAATATAAGAATAGAACAAGATTTTTTGGACGAGACGTTTGCATCTTCCTTATATAACATTGCATTTGAAGCAAAATTTTGTCTTTCAGACTGCATTACAATAAGAAAAGTTGAAAAATAAAACAGACTTACCGAATGCATCTATTTGAAGTTCGGGTTCTTGTTTAATATAAACGTTTGATTCTTCTTTGACATTGATATTCCGTTCTTCGAAAACTGCAAATATAAAAATAAAGTAATGCTATTATTTATCTACACTCGCAAACAAAACAGCCAACGTGTAATATTTGAGGGTACTCATTGAGGGTACGTGGGTATGTATATTTTGGCAGTAATTTTATCTGTGTCTTTGAAAATATTATACTTTGAAGAAACTATTAATTGTATAGATACAATATATATTCAATAAGTAAATTTTTACCTGTACAGTGGTCCATTACTCCACAAATAATATCAGACACTAAGAAACTTTGTATTAACTAAGTAACCATAAAATTGAAGATTTTCTTCAGCTGCCTGCATCGATTGGTGCCCCGTAGTCGATAAATACGAATGAGAATTTATCAATCTTGGTTATAATTATAAAACTTGCATTTGATTATTTCTCAATTTTTTTTCGTTTATCAGTAAATATATTTTTTTCATTATAAAGATGGAAAATAATTAACTAAATAACTTATATAAAATCTGTTGTCTGAAGAAAAAAAAAACATGCGAGGGGGGAGATATCATAGAGTAATCTTTTGTCATTTGGATGAAATGAACAAGTGTAGGTTCTATTATAAAGGAGCTGTTTTAGCGTTGTGGTTTAAAGTAGCTTTATATTTTTACAAAGTTTTATTTAATTCTGATTCAAAATAGTTAACCAAATTTACACAGTTTTATGCCGTATTTGCGGATTCCTTTCATAATAAAATTTCTTTTCATTTCATTTAATTACTTCTCCAAGAAACAAACAGTTGTCAATTTGTTAATGCTGAGTTTTCCATTTCCCGTTTTTTTTTGTTTTTTGCCTATCACTTATATCTTGATGTGGATGAAAAACAAAATTATGAACACTCAAGTTTTTTTTAATCATGCCCGGGCTTTAACTACGATGTCGCAATGCCTACTACCAGAGAGCTCTTTCGTCCCTCTGATGGACCACAGGCCATGTAGTTTCCCAGAACGATTTTATCAATTTATCTTTTGCTCTCCCTCCAAAACTAGGCCAACAATTTGGGCAAATTTTTTATAGTTGACTTAAATAGGGGCTTCTAAATCCTAAGCTAAATTTAATTACACAAAATATGGCGATAATTTCATTACATCGGCAGGTATTAGTGTGAGTTCACAAAATGAAAGAGGCAGGAATGATGCTCTATAATAACAGTCACAACTTGAGTAAAAACAAACCTTGGTTTAATGCCGAATGTAAATGAGCTAAGAAAGAGGTCTCTCGCTTATTGAAACTTTGTCAAAGATCCGATTTTATACAAGAACTTGTTAAACTCTATCTTAACCAGAAAAAACATTACAAAGGAAAAACTCTATCAAAACTAACAAATCCATATACTTTGAAAATATAAAAGAATCAATCAGAAACGTCATATGGTGTCTAACATTCAACGAGTACAGTTGTGTTAAGGTTAGAAAAAACAAAACAAAAATGTTTTTTTATTTTTAGTTCTAAATAATTTTCAAATATTTTACTAGTTCAATTTAAATTTGAGTTCAGTTGGTTCTTTCGTTAGTTTGTGTTCTTATATCTTCATTCCTTTAAAATCATTTATTCTTATCATTAATTTCATTTCAAATTTCAACTTTTTCGTAAGTATTATTTAGTGAGTTAGGGATGAACGCTTCAAGCGGGGGTGAGGAGCCCCCGGGGAGTAGTGGTGAAGTGGGCGATAGTCCATTAATGGAGCAGGAGGCAGCAGGAGGAGCAAGGATGGACTCGAGCCCGGGCCCGGTAGCACCCAAGGCAAGAGACAGGCCGCAGAGAAGATCCACAGGGGCTCGGCCAAGGTTCTCGTGAGCCAGCGAGTGGTCGATTCTTGCAGCAGCGCAGCGGACCAATTACAGGTTGCTAATAAAATATCTAAATTACAATCAGGTAAGTTTAAGGACACTGATGTTGGTCCTTTCTGTGTTTATATGGAAGGTTTGCAGGGAACTCTAGGTTCCATCCACCCGATTGGTTTTGGAAAGTGGATGTTCTCCAATAACTTTAAATATGTGAAAGACATCTCAAATATAGCGGTGGCAGGGAAAAATAGGTTCCGTGTAACCTTCAGTTCCTCTGTAGCCATTTAATGAGATCTGGCTTTCTGGGATCTTCCCGGAGGATTGGAAGGATTATTTGGTTATCCCATTGCTAAAACCGGGTAGATCGCACAGTGATGGAGCTTATTACAGACCGATAGCCCTGTCATCTTGCATGTTGAAGACCTTCGAAAGAATGGTGAAGAATAGGCTTGAGTGGTGGCTGGAGTCGCAGGACAAGATCCCATCTTACCAGTTCGGGTTTCGGAAGGGCAGGTCCACTTATGACAGTTTAGCCTCCCTCACCTTAGATATCCACACTGGGTTTACTAATCGTCATCAGACATTGGCACTGTTCCTGGATCTCACAGGGGCCTATGACTCTGTTCAACTTCCTGTACTAGCGAACAAGATGCTAAGTTTGGACTTGCCAGCCAGTTTTACTCACAGGATCATTAACTTACTCTCGAATAGACGCCTTCATCTATGGATAAACAGCTCACTGCATAGTTCCAGGGTTACAAATCTGGGTTTGGCGCAGGGGGAATTCTCTCTCCCCTTCTATTCGTTATCTACTCCTTGGATTTGTGTCGATATATTCCTCGCAACATAAGTATATTGCAGTACGCAGATGATATCTGCCTGTATACCCAACACAAGACCGTGGATTCTTGCAAGGCAGGCTTGGACCAGGCCGTAACATCGCTGCTCCCGTGGCTGGTCGACAATGGTCTCAGCATCTCTCAGTCAAAGTCTGCCGTTTGTCCTTTCTCGCGACAACATAGGTTCCCACTCGGGGAGAATTTAGCTTTGGGGGGATTGGTCTTCCCTTGCGTGGCCAAGGTTAAATTCTTAGGCTTGGTTCTAGACCGGAAGTTAAACTGGAACAGCCATATCTCCTCCATAATCCAGAAAGTAGAAAAATATATTAATATCCTTAGCGCTCAATATATGGGAGGGACAAGACTATCAGACAGTAAAGTCAAACAGGAGAGATCTGATTCAGGCTTATGAGAATCACTGGATTTGTAAGGATATAGACTTTGTACTTAACTCCTCTTATAGCCCCCACTATAGATGTGTCAGTAGCTTGGGTTCGGGGGAGGGCTACCTCCGTCTGAACTGTAACATAGCCAAGATGAGGGTGCTCGCACAGGTCAGAATGGCAGGAGGTAAGCACATAAGGCTGCTTGTTCAGGGGGAGCGACACGTGCTACAGTCTGACCGGATATGCCCCCTGTGTGCTGATGAGGCTGTGAGAGACGATCTAGCCCATTTGCTCCTCCACTGTCCTGCCTACTCTCCACTCAGGGATAGGCTCCTGGCTAGGTACTTGCCCCCTCCCCAGGAGACCGCCCCTCATAGGATGGCCGCCCTCCTCTCTGTGGACCACCTCGCCTCTCTCTATATCTACCTAACTGAGGCTCTCCTCCACTGTCCTGCCTACTCTCCACTCAGGGATAGGCTCCTGGCTAGGTACTTGCCCCCTCCCCAGGAGACCGCCCCTCGTAGGATGGCCGCCCTCCTCGCCTCTCTCTATCTCTACCTAACTGAGGCTCTCCAACATAGAAAAGCAATACTGGGTTGCTCATAGATATTATTTCATTGTACTGTATATTTTATATTTTTTTATATATATATATATATTTTTTCTTTTGATATATAAACTTTTATATATTATGATATCTGTCTCTATACATATATATGAGTGTGTATATGTATGTGTATGTATATGTACAGACCGTTTATGTGTGGACCAGTAAGGTCAACCCTTGCTAAGAGATTGATATCTGTATAAGCAATAACGTTGCATTCTTTGTTTTTAAATTTTTTCTGTGAACGTGTTTTATTTTTTTTTTGTTTAGTTTTTTTTCTATTCTCAGGATTTATTGTAGTATAGTTTTAAATATTATTATTGATTGTCTTATTTCAAAATTCAAGAGGAAGCAATTTTTTAATTTGTATTTCCATATTTATCCATTTTTTTAATATAATTATTTCATCACAATACTTAACCATGTCAATTTTCATTTCTTTTTTTTCACTGTAGCTTATTCTTAGCTTATTTTTTTTTAAATTTATTCTCACTTGTATATTCTTTTTTATATTTTTCAATTTTATTTAAGAAGGCTGGCTGAACTCCTTTCAATGAAATGTATTTTATTTCAAATGGAATAAAGGTTATTATTATATACCTTTATCTTGTGTAACAATAGGCTTTGCCTGTAGAAATAAATAAATATTGCGTTTTAGCCCAAAAATACAAGGAGTTTGATCCGTCGGCACACAGAAACACTGTTGTGAAAAAAATTAATGCATTGCGTACGGTTTATAAGAAATAACGAGAAACTAACCATAACAACTCAACATAATTCTCTTCATACATTCTCAAATAATTTCGCCAGTCATTTGGTTCATTTCTCAATTCTTTCAATAATTGAACATGAGAGATTTCCCTTTTCCTTAGCAACCACTGGTGGCTCAACTTTGTTCTTGGTCTTCGAGACTTTTTCACTTTTCTCGCTAAACAACCGATATATAACGACAACACTAGGTACTACCTCCATGGCAAAAGCTTATTTAGCGGTCGACAACGAATATTTGACAAGAAATCGTTACGACTTATTGTAGCGTGTAAACAGTACTCACTCTTTCGATTTATTGGAACAATTTTGTCAATCACGTCGTCACGATTTATCGTAGCGTGTAAACCTACCTCTAGGTTCAGATGGAGATAGACGATAGTACTATCGATATAAATTTTCCTTTATTAAAGGGGATACATTTTGAATAAAAAATAAATAAATAAAAAAGTTTATCGAATTGTTCATAAATCCAATTTAAGAGGTCACCTTTTGAGACGCCACCAAGAAACTTATAAACCGGCACCCAAGACCAAACAACCCACTGCAGAAGCTGGATCACCGACAACAGTTCCATAAAGTTTTACAAAAGTAGTTTTCGTCAATTGGTAATTAATTTTGTTATATTGTTTTATATAAGTTGATTGAAATAAAAATTGTTGCAACTAATGCCATTGTACTTGATTGATTTTTGATTATCAACGATAAGTTTTTTTGAACTTTAATTAATGTGTTAATATTCTTGCCAAGTGTTATACTTAATGATATTATTTTCGATAGAAAATGTTATTTCCATAAAATTAAAGTTCGATTTGGAAGTACAATTACTTATTAGATTGATATTTTTATTCCCCTTCCATCCTCCATAACATAGAATAATTTAAATTAGATAGATGTACATTAAATAATAAAAATAAAATAATCATATTATAATATAATATTGGAATTGGAAAGTATTATGCATGAAAAGCGGCAACATACGTTTAAAACGGCTTAAAATGAAAAGTTGACTTACATTGGATTTTCTGAATCCTTATATGTACTAAATTTTGTGTCGATACATTCGTTACTTCAACTGTTATTGGCGTTTTTGAGTTGCTCAACCCTTAGATTTCCCTTTTCCTTCGAAAGATTCCGCTGAAAATAGTCTTTATAGGGCTTTGAATTTACATATGAAATTTCGTGTCAATACGTTCATTAAAACGGCAGTTATTAGAGTTCTTGTGTTAAGACCTCCACCCTAATCCCTCCCTCCCATTTGGCTAAAAATCATTAGGTGTCGCCTTAGAGCATGTATGGGCAAACCTTTGACATGTTGCGGGCCAAACTTTAGTGTGCAAATATGTTCGCGGGGCGCGTAGATGGATCAAAATAAAATAACGTCAGACTTCAAAGTAGTGTTCATAATTTTTAGCGATAGATATCAGACTTGAAATAATAAGACAATGTTATTATAATACAATTTATTAAAATAACAAAATGAAATGAAAAAAAATAGGTACAATATTATAATTAAATCGTGAAATTTGGAATTATTACAAACTACGAAAGTTAAGTAGCGACACCGAAATCAATGAGACACTTGAACTTGAATTTGGGAAACTAATCCATTGATGTGTGGATTAATTCCACTGATACAAAGACTAAAGAATTTTCCAAATTATCTTCAGTGAGCCTTGTAGGATGTTTTGATTTATTAACTTTCATCATTGAAAAGAACTGTTCGCATTTTTAAGTACTGCCAAACGCACAAATCAATCTTCTTGCGAATTTTCTAAGCTGTGGAAAATGGTCTTCTTCGAGGTATTTTTTTGTAGAAATCGCACAACTCCACGTCTTCAAATTTAAATTTTAGGAGTGAGTTTTCTTGAATCTCGATCAACTCCATTTGCAAGTTTATTAGAGCATTTTTTACATTACTTTTTGTTGGATTAGCAAATAAATTGAAACAGTCTTCCATGTTTTTGGAATCGCCAAATCTGTTCGAAAATTGCTCCGACAGTAACTTGAGTTCTTCAGCATATTGAGCATAAGCAATATTTTCATGCGCAGAGAGCGTGGTGAAATGGTAACTGTTACCAGACAGCATCTGTGCTTCCCACAAGCGGATTTTGTTCTGAAACGCTTTCAAATGGCTGTACAAATCATTTACTAACTGTCCTTGTTTTTGAAGTTTCAAATTTAAATCATTCAAATATCCTGTAAGGTCAACCAGAAATGCTAAGTCAAATATCCATTTTGGGTCACTCAATTCAGATAGTGGTTTATCTTTTACTTCAAATTGTTTAGATTTAGAAATTGACTAGCAAATAGGTCCCTTTATGAATGAAGGGGGAAGTATCGTGTAATATTAAAATCTTGATGACAGTGAACAATATTATTATTTATTTAAATAAATGAAGGTTCCTTTCTTGTTATAAATATGCTCCACCGGGTTGGAACTAAGTGTTTTTGTTTGAATGGCCCTTCACTAATTATTAATACTATATTCATAAATGTAAAAACGCTCACATTGGAAAGGTTCTCTCCTCTTCACAAATATACGCATATCTTCAAGCATCCAGATTACCTACAACTGTGGTTGCGCAACGTACATTGCAAAGGTTTCTCTCCTTTGTGTGTCAACGTATCTTAATACTGTTAGATCTTCTACTACTGTAGCTGCACTACTTACATTGGAAAGGTTTCTCCACTTTGTGTATCAACGTATGAATTTTCAAATAGCTAGATCTTCTACAACTGTAACTGCACAAATGACATTGGAAAGGTTTATCTCCTTTGTGTATTAACGTATGTCTCTTCAAACTGCCCGATGTTCTACAACTATAGCTGCACGACTTACATTGGAAAGGTTTCTCCACTTTGTGTATCAACGAATGAATTTTCAAATTGCTAGATGTTCTACAACTATAGCTGCACAAATTACATTGGAAAGGTTTCTCTTCCTTGTGAATAAACGTATGACTCTTCAAATTGCCTGATGTTCGACAACTGTAGCTGCTCAAATTACATTGGAAAGGTTTATCTCCTTTGTGTATCAACGCATGAGTCTTCAAATTACTTGATGTTCGACAAGTGTAGCTGCACAAATTACATTGGAAAGGTTTATCTCCTTTGTGTATCAACGTATGACTCTTCAAACTGCTTGATTGTCTACAACTGTAATTGCACAACTTACATTGGAAAGGTTTCTCCCCCTTATGTATCAACATATGTGCCTTCAAATGACCTGATGTTCTACAACTATAGCTGCACAAATCACATTGAAAAGGTTTATCTCCTTTGTGTATCAACGTATGAGTTTTCAAATTGCTAGATCTTCTACAACTGTAGCTGCACAAATTACATTGAAAAGGTTTATCTCCTTTGTGTATCATCATATGGGTTTTCAAATTGCTAGATGTTCTACAACTATAAATGCACAAATTACATTGGAAAGGTTTATCTCCTTCGTGTATTAACGTATGACGCTTCAAACTGCATGATCGTCTACAACTGTAATTGCACAGCTTACATTGGAAAGGTTTCTCTTCCTTGTGTATCAACGTATGAGCTTTCAAATTGCCTGATGTTCTACAACTATAGCTGCACGACCTACATTGGAAAGGTTTATCTCCTTTGTGTATCAACGTATGACTCTTCAAACTGCCTGATGTTCTACAACTATAGCTGCACGACTTACATTGGAAAGGTTTATCTCCTTTGTGTATCAACGTATGACTCTTCAAATTACTTGATGTTCGACAACTGTAGCTGCACAAATTACATTGGAAAGGTTTATCTCCTTTGTGTATCAACGTGTGACTCTTCAAACTGCTTGACGTTCTACAACTATAGCTGCACGACTTACATTGGAAAGATATTTGTACATTTCGTTTCAAAGAGGTTGTGTTCTTGTCCACCAATGTTGAAGGGTCGTCCAGCTGTAGTGAGGCGGCTCTTCCATGCCGCCAAGCAATGTGCTTCCTAAGTCTGCTTAGGCTGATTGACGAATGTCCACAGTGAAAACACATCATCCAGAAGGAGCTAACAGTATCGCCTAAAACAGAATTAAATTAATATATTTACATATATAATACTATCGGTAAATACAGAAGCTTTAAAACAATATCACGTTCCGAGAATACTGAAAGAATTCTCGTTCGAATCCGTTCCAGAACGGGAAACTATTTATTACGATTCGTTCCAAATCATCGCCCTATTCTACTCATCTCCCCATTTTGTCTTAAGAAATTAATTTCTTTCCCACTTCTCGAAGACAGTAGAAACAATGAGAAAATTACTGAAAACGTTTATGAACGTTAAATATTTTTCTCTTTGTCCAAAAATATAAAAATAACCATAATAAAAAAAACCGTGTTTTATACTCAAAAACATTATTTGATACATAGCTTTCATTTTTATTTGTTCTAATCCGTGTATCAGACCCTTAGAGTTGATATCTGTGACGTACTCTTATGACGTATCCTATTACCATGTTATGGTTTAGCGAAAATAAATATTATTATAACATTGATAACGTTGATTCCTTCGAATAGAAACACCCAAGTCAAGTCAAGCTGAACCTACAAGCCGAAAGATCGTTCAATATTTGACATTTGGGTACAATAACGAAATTTGATCGAAAACAGTAGGTCCATCTCACTTAGGTTCACTTGAAACACGGACTAGATGCTGTACAACTATAGCTACACAACTTACACTTGGAAGGTTTTTGCACATTTCGTATCAAACTGGTTGCGTTATTATACTCCGATGTTGAGGGCATATCCAGCTGTGAAGGGACAACCCTTATATGCTGCTCAACAATGTGTTTCCTAAGTCTGCCTAGGTTGACTGCCATATAACCACAGTGAAAACACACCATCAAGTCGGGGGTATCGCCTGGAACAGAAGTATCTGTAAATATTTAATACTGTTAGTAAATATAAACTTTACAACAGTCACTGAAACCCGTTACTCTAACGACCTGTGCCCTGTCTATAAATATGTAAATCTTCGCCACAGAATAATAAAATGTTACTCAAAAAAGTTAAAAAATTAAATTTCTAAAAACCCCGCAACGCGATAGCTGTAGATCACAAGGAAGCTATTAATTGATTAATTTGAGATTGTTCCTGTGGCGTATCTGTTATTGTTTCTGCGGCCAGTAGAGAAGTATTTGAGGAATACAATACCTGAATGTTACATACTCCGCGGCTTACAAGAATTACTAGATGGTAAAAACACGACCAGACAGAATAGAGATAGAAACAGTCGTAGATAGATTTCGTTTCAGTAAAACAGACTTACCAAATACATTTATTTGAAGTTCAGGATCTTCTTTAATATGAACTTTTGGTTCTTTTTTGACATGTATAATTTGCTCTCCAAAATCTGAAAATAATTCAACGGATTTGGTAAAAGAATATAAATAGAATCATATATGGACGATTGTTGGTTAATTCCAGAGAAACTGTAAGTATAAAAATAAAGTAATCGTTGTCCACACTTGGAACAATATAAGAATAGAACAAGATTTTATTGGACCTCATGAACGAGACGTTTGCATCTTCCTTATATAACATTGCGTTTGAAGCAAAATTTTGTATTTCAGGCTGCATTACAATTAGAAAGGTTGAAAAATAAAACAGACTTACCGAATGTATCTATTTGAAGTTCGGGTTCTTGTTTAATACAAACTTTTGATTCTTCTTTGACCTTGATATTTCGTTCTTCATAAACTGCAAGTATAAAAATAAAGTAATCGTTGCCCAGACTTGGAACAATATAAGAATAGAACAATATTTTATTGGACCTCATGGACGAGACGTTTGCATCTTCCTTATAGAACATAGCATTTGAAGCAACATTTTGACTTTCCGACCGGATAATATTTGGAATGCAAGTGATTGTGCACTAACTTGATGAAACATTACCAACTAGACAAGTGGATGCTGTTATTTATCTATATTCGCAAATAAAACAGCAAACGTTTAACACTTTTCTCATCGAGGGGACGTGGGTATGTATAGTTTGGGAGCCATTTTATCCGTGTCTTTGAAAATATTATACTTCGAAGAAACTATTAATTGTATAGATACAATATCTATTTTTACTATATTCCATGAGTAAATGTTTACCTGCACAGTGGTCCATGACTTCACAAATAATATCAGACACTAAAATACTATGTATTAACTGAACAACCATAAAGAATACGATTTTCTTCAGCTGCCTGCATCGATCGGTGCCCCGTAGTCGATATAAATGTTTGAGAATTTATCAACCTTGGTAATAAATGATTACACTTGTATTGGATTTCTCGATATTTTTTCATTTATCAGTAAATCTATCCGTTTCATTATAAAGATGGAAATTAATTAACTAAATAACGTATATTAAAACTGTTGTCTGAAGAAAAAAAACAGGTTAGAGGGGGGGATATATCATAGAGTAATTTTTAATTCTATTTGATTGATTTCATAGTGAATAGCAGTGGCCCGAGGCAAGTTTTAGGATGGAGCGAGATCCAATTATGGCGCCCGCCTTGCTTGCCCCTAATATATAACAGAAGTGGGTGCAAGCATGGAACTCGGAAGATTTCGACAGCATCTTAAGTCTATGTCTAATTTGTCGATATAAAACAGCCATACTCGTTGGCACTGTACTCTTCACAGGACCTATAGGAAGAGTTGATGCAGAATGACCAACAAAATATGTAGGAATTAAGGTACATTTATTTATGTATGCACTCGACCCGTGCGCATCTCAACAGATAAGAACAATCACATACCATATTAGCCACATGCTCGCAATCAAAATATCGAAAAGCAACAAAAATATTTCTTTTCTTTATTTTTCTTTACCACTGAGGCGCCCCCTGGGATTAGGCACCTGGAGCGGCCGCTCCGTTCGCCCTATGGTAGGCCAGCCCTGATACTAAGTCTTAGTTAATATAATATAATATTATCGTGCTTTTATAATTAATTTTGTGATTTTTAGTTATTGTTTGTTTGAATGTTAGTTCCATGTCCCATGAAGTTTAATAGATCAGTTTTTACTATTGACTACCATATAAAATATGATTATAAATTATTACAAAAGTTTTGATAATGGCGAAACGTTTACAAAAAAATATATTTACATAGGTATATAATATAGAGACCACAAGCCGATCTGTTGGTTGTTTCAAACCATCTTAAAACTGTCACGCTCCTTCTCCTTGGCTTCCTTCAAATTCTCACAACATATTCCAATTCCTGTTCGCTAAACAAACCACTACCCTTTCATGTGATCTTTATCACTCTCCCCCGTATTTTTCCTTTCGCCAACAGCAATTATCTAATTATTTACTTATCCCATTTTTTTTCATCATATTTTTTTCCCATATTTCCTAAATTACTCCATCAGAATAAATATTATTCTTTTTAAATTCATTTTACATATTTAATATTATTATAATTCCTTTTTTATTTATATCTAATTTTATTATTTTTTTCTTCTTTCTCTTGACACTTTTCCTATCTAGCCCCTACTTTCTAAAATTAATTTTATTTCAAACCTTGTCTGGGCATCCTTTCTTTTTTTTATATAGATAGGTAATTAATTTTTTTTCTTCACCTGTATATAGATTTTTTTTTACAATAATTCTCCTACATATTTACATAGATACCTCAATTTACTCATGATTAAGCTGTTAATTTAAGTTTTTTTCATGTTAATTTTTTATTTAATTGTTTAGTTTTTTACACTGCAGCACTAATTTATTTACTTCCGTATTTATTTCTTTGACATCATACTGATAAGCACTTTTTTCATTGATTCCTCTTCTTTTCGACTCAGTATGTATTTATTCTCAGGGGACCTCGGTTCCAGAATAATAAAATGTGATGACTTTAAAAAAACCTAATTTTAAATAATAAAATAAAAAAAAAATAAACAGTAATAAATATTACTCACATTTCCTGTAGAAATTATTGCTGGTCTTCTACTAAATTTTGATTTCTACAGTAGTTTCCGAAAAGGGCCCTAAAAAAAATCTAAGCTCAAGAAGTGCAATTTTGAAGAAAGTTTAAAATGATTAAATTATGTAATAATTCTTTCAATTGGTTTCTTCTTTAGATACTAAAGAGATGCCATCTTGTTTTTCTAAATTTGCAAAAATGTTCAATCTAATCCAAAGGTAATAATTAACTTACTTTGCTCCCAGGGAAAATGAATAGCATAGAATAGAGAACAAATATTGGGCCAATTTACCTAAATCAATATCAAATTATTTACAAAAAGAAATCTTACGAACTAATTACTTCAAACTATATCAGTATTTTTTCTGTTTTATAGTGGAAACTATTTATAACTCTTTTATATTTTGACCATATATACATATAAATAAAAAGTACCTTTTCTCTTCTACCTACTTCCAATGTTATAATTTTCACTGCATCTTCTGTCACTTAGACAGGTTCATTACACCTTAACCCTAAAAACAACACACACACTCTCTCTCTCTAGACTGTCCACTTCCACAACCCAACTTGGACTGCTTCACACCATCTAAAGCAGCTGATCATCGTCATTTGTCTCCATTCATTGGTTGTTCACATTTCGTTTTAAAACAAAATGCGTCTAGTACATCTTTGTATATTTATTCACTAATTAAGTTACTTCATTCCTCACAGCTGTTTTTATATAAAAAATAATAATGAATTTTATGATATATTAATAATCTTAATGTGTGTAAATTTTTAACATCACTGAACAAAGACCCGCTACATTTCTATAGAATGTGTGTACTGTTGTTTTCAATTTTACTTGTCAAGTATGGGTTGTCTCTACAATTCCATGTTTTTCGACCCCCTGAATCCAAAAATAAATAATTTACGTCTTGGTATGTGTGTCTGTGGACATCATAACTAACAATAGAACAGATGAAAACAAAATTTTATATCTTGATACAAAACCCATTAAAGACAACCCTTTTTTTTTTTCAAATTGACCAAAGGGATAGAAAGTCAACTAAAAAATCCTAATAACTACTAATAAAAATTCATGAGGATTGAGAAGTTATAATTATATTTTGATAATGTAATTGTATAATGGATATATTTTTTATATGCTTGACCATCACCATGAAGAGCAATGTTTGGCTTTGCGTAAACGTGATTATTGCAAAACCTAATTTTTAAACTATATAACATTTATCTTTTTTTTTCAACACAACTAAAAATAGCTAGTTGTTTCGCGAAAAACTATTTATGACTCTTCATGGAAAGCCCATCAAACTATTAGATGTTTCACAAATGTAGTGTATCAACATATGCCTCGTTCCAAACAACTGTAGTTGCACAACGTATATTGCAAAGGTTCCTCTCCTTTGTGTATCAACGTATCATCAAACTGTTAGATCTTCTACAAGTGTAGTTGCACAACGTACATTGCAAGGCTTCTGTTAATAAATAACATAGACTAGATTTTGAAAAATGATATAATTATATTTCATTTCAAATACAAGGGCCAGTCGGCGTAGTTAAAAGGAAAAACAAAAATAAACAAAGTTAACTCTCCTGATGTGGAGGGGTGAATGTGGAAGATGGGCTGATGAACTGATCTCCAAACAAGGCCGAGAAGATCTGGGAGTAGGCTGAGGACGCCGTCACACCAGATGAGCCAAGTACCAGACTTCAGAGGTCCACGGAAAGGCGATCCGGTTGACGAGAGAAGTTGGTGGCCTTGAGGAGAAGTGCCCTGATGTCAACAGGCAATGTACCATGGAAGACTATCTGTCCAACACTGACCAGCGGTCATAACACGAACTATTCCCCACTCCCCCACATTCATAGGCTCCTCCCACAAATTGTTAATATGATGTAATATAAACATAAGAATAAATTACATGAGTAATATTGACCATAGTTATTATGATAATAATATTAATAATTATTAGAATAATTAATGAAAGAAAACTTAAGAAAAAATACCTCTACAAAAAATCAAAAATTAATTAAATGTTGCGCTAACATAACCGCCCACCAAATTTTATATGAAAAAAAATTTAAAGAAATTACTTCTCTGAGTCACCCGATTGGGGAATCAGTGGCACACACTTAGATAGGGGACGTTTAAAAATACCCTTAAGAGTATGAACACTTACAACCCTAACAATTCCGTCGGGACCTGGGAAGACGTCAGTTATTCTTCCGCGAGGCCATTGAGCAGGTGAGGAATGTTTGTCCCAAAGAAGAACCAAATCACCGACAAGAGGATGGTAAGTAGTTCTAAACCATTTTGGTCGTTGTTGGAGAGTTGTAAGATATTCATTCCTCCATCGTTGCCAATAGTGTTGAACTCTTTGTTGTACGAGTTGCCATCTGGTGAGTCGATTCTCAGGACTGTCCGTAAAGTCGACTTCTGGTCTCGTTGTTAGAGCTGTCCCAATCAAGAAATGACCTGGAGTAAGAATGTCTAGATCAGTAGGATCTGATGTTAAGGCACAAAGAGGTCTTGAGTTTGGAATCGCTTCAATCCTTGCGAACAAGGTGGTGAGCTCTTCGAAAGTGAAAGCTGTATCATTGAGAACGCGTTTAAAATGATTCTTCACGCACTTGACGCCGGCTTCCCAGATACCTCCGAAATTGGGTGAGTAAGGAGGGTTAAAAACCCATTCCACACCTCTCGTCAGTAGATGGGAAGACAAATCCTCTTGGACAGATTTTTTATGTAACCATTTCTGCATGTCAGAGAGATGCCTTGCCGCTCCGACAAAGTTGCTGCCACAATCTGACAGAATTTTAGTAGGGAGCCCTCTACGTGAAATGAATCTATCGAGCGTGGCCATGAAGGACGCTATCGAAAGATCAGATACCAGTTCCAAATGAAGAGCCTTAGTAGTCATACATACAAACAGACATAAATATGATTTGCTAACAGGCGCATTTCTTCTCCGAGACTCCCTGATAGAAAATGGGCCGGAAAAATCGACGCCAACATTAATAAAAGTTCGGCCAGCTTCAAAACGACACGTAGGCAAACTGCCCATCAGAGCCTCAGCTGGCTTTGCTGAAAACTTATTACAAATGTCACATCTAAATAACTCTTGTCTGATTAAACGCCTTGCTGAGAGGATCCAGAAACGTTGACGTATCAAGGCATGGAGTTGATTTAGACCAGCATGCAAATACAAGTGGTGATAGTGACGTATTATAAGTCTAGAGAGGTGGGAATGATGAGGTAGGATGATAGGGTGCTTCATACCTTCAGGAAGAGGTGATTGTTGAAGACGACCGCCCACCCTCAAAAGTCCCAAAGGATCCAAGAATGGAGTCAGACCTCGGAGATTAGTGGAGGCATAATCCTCGTCGCCACTGTGTATAGCGTTAGGTAAATAACAATTTTGGATAAGACGGATACAGGTTGTCTCCGCCGCGTTCAATTCTCTTAATGTCAAAGGTCCACACAGATTGGAGTTGCGGGTATTCTGGATGAATCGCCGCACATACGATACCGTCCTGAGAAGCTTCATAAATGATGAGAAGTTTTCAATCCATGACACAAGGTCAGGGACGACCTTTGAACTGAGAGTAGCAATTATACCGCCCCTAAGCTCGGGCAAAACTGTTGTCCGGCTACAAAATCTTTCGATCTTTGGCCAGTCATGGACGGGAAGTTGTAGCCAAGACGGTCCGTTCCACCATAGATCACTACGTAAAATCTGAGATGGGCGGAGACCCCGTGAGGCAGCGTCAGCTGGATTGTCCAATGTGCCCACGTGACGCCAGGACACCTCAGGAATTAACTGTAAAATTTCTACAATACGGTTGGCCACAAAGGTTTTCAATAAATGAGGTGGAGTATGTAGCCAACCTAACACAATAGCGGAATCCGTAAAGAAGAATATTTGATTTATCGAAATTCTGTCTCGAAATTTTTTCAGAGAGCTGAATAATTTTGCAAGAAGAAGAGCACCACAAAGCTCAAGCCTTGGGATAGAGAGCGGTTTTATAGGAGCCAGCTTAGATTTTGCTTTCAAGAGAAAAATTTGAACATTGTCATCCGTTACCGTTCTAATATAAATGATGGCCGAGAATCCCTTCTCTGAAGCGTCGCAGAAACCGACGAACTGGCAATCGTTACTGTGTTTCACCGGGATGAAACGTGATAAACGGATGGACACCAATTGGGGAACTTCCATCATGAAATTTTCCCAGTCAAGTTTGACCTCAGTTGGCAGAGGATCGTCCCAGCCGAGGCCTAATTTCCAAATATTTTGCAACAGAAGCTTGGCCAAAAATATCACCGGTGTTAAATAACCTAGAGGATCGAAGATACGCGCAATTGCAGATAGAACACCACGTTTAGTGCACTGAGGACGTGGGGTGGTGATATTATATGAGAACTCATCTGACTGAGCATTCCACTGGACCCCTAACACCTTAAAAACACAATCTTCTCCCTTCGAAAGTGAAATAGACCTTTCATGAAACTTCTCTGGAACTGCCTTGAGCACACTCTCTGAATTGCTGGCCCACTTACGAAGCTCGAAATTACCCTTCATGAGTAAATCAATTAGTTGTTGTTGAAGGCTGAGGGCTTCATCGATACTTGATGCCCCAGTTATGATATCATCCATATATACGTCCTCGCGTAACACTTTGGACGCATGGATGAAATGATGACCTTCATCCAGAGTGAGTTGTTTAAGAACGCGAAGAGCCAAGTAGGGGGAGCAGGACATCCCGTAAGTCAAGGTGCACAATTCATATTCTTTAACGTCATCAGCAAGATCCGACCTCCAGTAAATATGTTGATAAAGACGATCCGGTTCATTGATAAGGATTTGGCGGTACATCTTACAGATATCCGTCACAAACACAATACGATGAAGTCTAAAATTAAGCATGATGTCCGCAATATCAAGTTGAAGTTTCGGTCCAACAAAAAGATGTTGATTTAGAGAGCCGGTAGAAATCGACGACGACATGGACGCATCAAAGACCGCTCTCAACTTAGTTGTTGAGCTAGTCTCTTTTAAAATGCCATGATGGGGAATTATGTATTTCCCAGGAAAGGAAGCGATTTCCATGTGTCCCAGAGAGAGATACTCTTCCATAAAAATGATATATTCCCGTCTCAATGTGGGATTTCTCAACAATTTCTTTTCCAAGTTGTAGAACCGCTTCAACGCTTGCGATCTTGAATCACTTAATAATGGTGAAGGAGATTTAAATGGAAGAGCAACAACGTACCTCCTTGAAGTCAAACGACGATGAGTCCGGGCAAAATGTTCTTCGCAAAGTTCCTCTTCCGGATCAGTCACAACTCCAATGCTAGGTTCCTCCAATTCCCAGAATCGTTCAAGTTGACGGTGAATAAAGGGAATCGTCGTGAGGGACAAAACCGATGGCCTGGGGAAGGACTCAAAATCAACTGAATAGGCACCAGTAACAATCCAGCCAAGAGATGTTTTAATGGTGGCTAAATCTGTACCGATAATAGGGATGGGTCTACCTTCCAATATTTTATAGTAAATATCGGCACCTAAAAGGCAGTCGGTAGGACGAGGCAGTCCAAAATTCAAATCGGCTAATTTGATCGAAGGGTTAATTTTTCTGATTATAATTTCCGGAACTGCAATAGATGGAAGATCCGACGTTATTTTGGTGACAACTGTGGCGCGGACACCTAGTAGAGGGGCTTTACGATGAATAGATTTCATCTCAAAAAATGTAGTTCCTAAGGACGGAACACTAAGGTCCCCGACAGAACTTATCTGATGGGAATCATTCGCCACCGTCAAGCGGAGTCGCCGAGCACAGTCTGAAGTCACCAATGAGGATTGAGCTCCCGAATCAATAAGAGCACGAATGGGATGAAAACATCCTCGAACATCTGTTATGAAAACAGTAGCAGTACTAAGAAGTATTTGTTGAGCTGGAACATCAAAAGAATTACCACGAAAGGTAAGAATCGATTTCGAAGTTCCTGAAGGCGTCCCCATAGATGGAGGCCTAGTATCTTCAACGAGGGTGTTTGTTGAAAAATGAAGTAAGGAATGGTGAAGAGATTGGCAAATGAGACATCTAATTTTAAATTTGCATTCGTCGGTAGTATGACCCGAAGTTAAATGATATTTACATCCCTTGAAGGTTTTTACAAAGTGGAAGCGTTGCGACGGCGACAGATTCAAAAAATTGGGACATTTGGTCAAATCATGACCAGACAATTTACAGTATGGACACTTTGAAGTGCGCACATCCGATGGTTTCGAAGCTCTCTTGGTCGTCAAAAACACAGAAGAAGATTTATTATGGGTCTTCGTTGCCTTCGGGCAAGACGACTTACCGGGTTTGCTGGAAGACAGCTTCAGAATTTGCTGTCTGTCTCTGACAAACTCCAGAAGATCGTTGCATCGCGGAAATTCTTCCTTAACATGCTTGGATTCGAACATTTCCCTTGTTCTCTGGTCCAGACATTGAATAGCAAGATGAAACAAGATAAATTCCGCTTCATGAGGAATTTTTAGAAGTTGAAAAGCTTCCATACTGTCACCCACATGAGATAAAAATAATTTATAATTTTCGGAAACCTCTGGGTGAGATTTAAATGAGAGAAGTTTGTCCAAGAAGGCTGTAGCTAAGAAACGCTTCTTATCGTAGCGAGCCATCAAAGTCTTCCAGGCTAGGTCATAATTAGCCTCCGTCACAGGTATGGACTTTAAAAGGGATCGAGCCTCACCATTCAGACTAGAAATTAAATAATAAAATTTATCAGTTTTAGACAGTGTCGGTTCATCGTGAATTAAAGAAATGAAAACATCTTTGAAATGCGGCCAATCTGTCAATTCGCCTGAAAAATTTGTAATATTAATTTTTGGGAGGCGCGACCTGGTGTCGTTGATAACAGAAATATTTTGAATTGGAGTAGCTGCTCGTTCTCGAGCTGGCCTGGGAGGCGGACAAAGCTCCGTATGAATCATAAGGATCTCATAGATATAACGTTTCGAGTTCGATAAAATCAAAGAATCTCTATCCGTAGGATAATCCTCGCCTTTCTGAGCATTTACAAAGTATGTTTCCAACGCTTCATTTGTAAAGTTTAATTCACTTCGAAGATTTGAAAGATCGGAGAACATCGCTTGAAATAGATTCGTTTGACTGTTATCTACCTTAGCTGCACGGCCTTGTTCTCGAATAGATTTAATATCTTGACATAAAGAATAAAGTTTGCGTCTTAATATTATTGTCCGAGAATCGGAGAAAGCAGCAACATTAACATCCGCTTCCTCACTTGCCATGATTAAAAGAAAATGAAAATTGAAAATGAAACGAAGTATTTCTAAGAAAATGAAATTAAAATAATAAATATATCTGAAGTTGAAATTAACAAAAGAAGCTAGAGTGAATATAAACAAACATTGAACCTTCTAGTAAAATCAAAACAAATACAAGAACCTAAATGAGTGCCACTGAAAATATTAGGTTGAAAAAATATATATTTATGTATTTTAACACAAGAAAATGATAGACTATAAACTATTTAAAAAATAGATTATAATATAAGAAGAGTCTATCATCATAAAAATAAAAATAGACATCCACTGATTAATGGATAGAAGAATGTTATTTACCTTGTTATGACCTATTTCCAGATCATAATAATATCTGATTACTATCATAAATGATAACACGAAGGTTATAGGCAGGTATGTGGTGCGCAATAACAAGAAAATAGCTAGATGTACAAAAATAGGATTAAATCCAAAGTAGGATTAGAATACATCTTTGAACAAAATTCAAATACATATTTTAACAAATATATATGTTCCTGGCCGGAATCACCAAATTCTATGTTAATAAATAACATAGACTAGATTTTGAAAAATGATATAATTATATTTCATTTCAAATACAAGGGCCAGTCGGCGTAGTTAAAAGGAAAAACAAAAATAAACAAAGTTAACTCTCCTGATGTGGAGGGGTGAATGTGGAAGATGGGCTGATGAACTGATCTCCAAACAAGGCCGAGAAGATCTGGGAGTAGGCTGAGGACGCCGTCACACCAGATGAGCCAAGTACCAGACTTCAGAGGTCCACGGAAAGGCGATCCGGTTGACGAGAGAAGTTGGTGGCCTTGAGGAGAAGTGCCCTGATGTCAACAGGCAATGTACCATGGAAGACTATCTGTCCAACACTGACCAGCGGTCATAACACGAACTATTCCCCACTCCCCCACATTCATAGGCTCCTCCCACAAATTGTTAATATGATGTAATATAAACATAAGAATAAATTACATGAGTAATATTGACCATAGTTATTATGATAATAATATTAATAATTATTAGAATAATTAATGAAAGAAAACTTAAGAAAAAATACCTCTACAAAAAATCAAAAATTAATTAAATGTTGCGCTAACAGCTTCTCCCCCTTATGTAACAGTGTATGCGACTTCAAACTGCTAGATCGTCTACAACTGTATCTGCACAAATTACATTGGAAAGGTTTCTCATCCTTGTGTATCAACGTATGCCTCTTCAAATAGCTAGATGTTCTACAACTGTAGCTGCACAACTTACATTGAAAAGGTTTCTCCATTTTGTGTATCAACGCATGAGTTTTCAAATTGCTAGATGTTCTACAACTGTAGCTGCATCTATTACATTGAAAAGGTTTATCTCCTTTGTGTATCAACGTATGTTTTTTCAAATGGCTAGATATTTTACAACTGTAGCTGCACAAATTACATTGGAAAGGTTTATCTCCTTCGTGTATTAACGTATGTCTCTTCAAACTGCTTGATTGTCTGCATCTGTAATTGCACAACTTACATTGGAATGGTTTCTCCCCCTTATGTATCAACATATGTGGCTTCAAATGGCCTTTTGTTCTACAACTATAGCTGCACAAATTACATTGAAAAGGTTTATCTCCTTTGTGTATCAACTTATGAGTTTTCAAATTGCTAGATGTTCTACAACTGTAGCTGCACATATTACATTGAAAAGGTTTATCTCCTTTGTGTATTAACCTATGATTCTTCAAATTGCTTGATGTTTTACAACTGTAGCTGCACAAATTACATTGGAAAGGTTTATCTCCTTCGTGTATTAACGTATGTCTCTTCAAACTGCTTGATTGTCTACAACTGTAATTGCACAACTTACATTGAAAAGGTTTCTCCCCCTTATGTATCAACATATGTGCCTTCAAATGGCCTGATGTTCTACAACTATAGCTGCACAAATTACATTGAAAAGGTTTATCTCCTTTGTGTATCAACGTATGAGTTTTCAAACTGTTAGATCTTTTACAACTGTAGCTGCACAAATTACATTGAAAAGGTTTATCTCCTTTGTGTATCAACGTATGAGTTTTCAAATTGCTAGATGTTCTACAACTGTAGCTGCACAAATTACATTGGAAAGTTTTCTCTTCCTTGTGTATAAACGTGTGCCTCTTCAAATTGCTAGATGTTCTACACCTATAGCTGCACAAATTACATTGAAAAGGTTTATCTCCTTTGTGTATCAACATATGATTCTTCAATTTGCCTGATTTTCTACAACTATAGCTGCACGACTTACATTGGAAAGGTATTTGTACATTTCGTTTCAAAGAGGTTGTGTTATTGTCCACCGATGTTGAAGGGTCGTCCAGCTGTAGTGAGGCGGCTCTTCCATGCCGCCAAGCAATGTGCTTCCTAAGTCTGCTTAGGCTGATTGACAAATGTCCACAGTGAAAACACATCATCCAGAAGGAGCTAACAGTATCGCCTAAAACAAAATAAAATTAATATTTTTACATATTTAATACTATCGGTAAATACAGAAGCTCTAAAACAATATCACGGCACCTCTCTTCTGGTCTGTAGACGATAGCCTCGGATAGGAAGAGAACAAACTGATTAAAATATTTGGTTATCGACAACTTGTTTTTGATAATTACTTTGTTAAATCTGAAATATGAAGAATATTCCAGTGCGTACCTTCGATGTCCTCGCTGGGGGGCGAATAGAAATATTTGAGAAAAAATGTACCAGTGCTTTAAAAGCAGCATTTTCCACGCTGGTCCATGGATTGATATTACTTAGTACACAGAAAATAGAATCTAAAACTTAAGTAATGGTGTTAGAAATATAGATGGGCCTATCGTTCCAGGTGTAACTATTTACAGCAATCGAACGATTTAAACAGTTCAAATCATTCGCGTCATACACGTTGGGGAATTCCTCAAGGTTTGGATTGTTCAGGTCGAACCTTGAGGAAATCCCGCTCGTGTATGGCTACCCTAAGAATTAATATCTGTGACGTATTTTAATACCATGTTATGGTTTAGCAGAAATGAATATATTATTATTATAACTTTGAAAATGTTGATTCCTTCGAATAGGAACATCTAAGCCAAGTAAAGCTGAACCTATAAGCATAATGATTGTTCAATTTTTGCTATTTGAGTACATTAACGAAATTTGTCGAATACAGTAGGGTCTCTAATGACCTGTGTCCTGTTTCTAAGTATCTAAATCTTCGCCACAGAATTGTAAAATGTTATTCAAAAAAGTAAACACAAATTAACAATGTTTTAAAAAGCCCACAACGTGATAGCTGAATATCACAAGCAATCTACTTCCCGAAATCTGACATTTCTTCAATCTGCCTGCAAATCAATATATGTCGTCTTGACAGGGTTCCAAATCATACTTTGAATATTTCGCTAAACCATAACATGGTATTAGGATACGTCACAGATATTAACTCGAATTTATTATTCGGGATTTCCTCAAGGTTCGACCTGAACAATCCAAACCTTGAGGAATTCTCCAACATGTACGGGTACCCATACACGTACAGGAAATCTTCAAATAAACGAGTTGCTATATTCATTCTATCGGAAGTGTTCACAAGCACACAGAGAATTCCAATGAAATCTCAATACACAATTTTAGGTAGAACTACATTACTTCCCCTATACCATGCATGACTGGGGAAGTATGAAGAAAGGACGGAAAGTGAAAAACAATATTAAAATATTCAATTATTAATTGATTAATTTGAGATTGTCCTCGTGGCGTATCTATTGTTTCTGCGGCCAGTAGAGAACAATTATTATATGTTACATATTCCGCGGCTTAGAAGAATTACTAGATGGAAAAAACACGACCAGAGAGAATAGAGTTAGAGACAGTCGTAGATAGATTTTGTTTCAGTAAAACAGACTTACCAAATACATTTATTTGAAGTTCAGGGTCTTCTTTAATATTAACTTTTGGTTCTTTTTTGACATGGATAATTTGTTCTTCAAAATCTGAAAATAATTTAACAGATTTGGTACAAGAATATGAATAGGGCCATATTTGGACGAGCCCTAGACAACACATTTAAAGAACATTTCATTTGAAGAAGATAGAACCATGAAGGAATATTTTGTCTTACCGGCTGGGTGAAAATAGGAAAAGTTGAACAGACTTACCGAATGCATCTATTTGAAGTTCGGGTTCTTGTTTAATACAAACTTTTGATTCTTCTTTGACATTGATATTTCGCTCTTCGAAAACTGCAAGTATAAAAATAAAGTAATCGTTGCCCAGCTTCGGAACAATATAAGAATAGAACAAGATTTAACTGGACGAAACGTTTTCATCTTCCTTATATAACATTGCATTTGAAGCAAAATTTTGTCTTTCAGACTGCATTATAATAGGAAAGGTTGAAAAGTAAAACAGACTTACCGAATGCATCTATTTGAAGTTCGGGTTCTTGTTTAATACAAACTTTTGATTCTTCTTTGACATTGATATTTCGTTCTTCGAAAACTGCAAATATAAAAATAAAGTAATGCTATTATTAACTACACTCGCAAATAAAACAGCCAACGAGTAATATTTTTCTCATTGAGGGAACGTGGGTTATGTATATTTTGGCAGTAATTTTATCCTTGTCTTTGAAAAAATCATACTTTGAAGAAACTATTAATTGTACAGATACAATATATATATAATAAGTAAATTTTTACCTGCACAGTGGTCCATGGCTTCACTAATAATATTAGACACTAAGAAACTTTGTATTAACTAAACAACCATAAAATTGAAGATTTTCTTCAGCTGCCTGCATCGATTGGTGCCCCGTAGTCGATATATACGAATGAGCATTTATCAATCTTGTTTGTAAATTATAAAACTTGCATTTGATTATTTCTCAATTTTTTTCGTATATCAGTAAATATATTTTTTCATTATAAAGATGGAAAATAATTAACTAAATAACTTATATAAAAACTGTTGTCTGAAGAAAAAAAAAAAACAGGTGAGGGGGGAGATATCATAGAGTAATCTTTTGTCATTTGGATGAAATGAACAAGTGTAGGTTCTATTATAAAGGAGCTGTTTTAGCGTTGTGGTTTAAAGTAGCTTTATATTTTTACAAAGTTTTATTTATTTCTAATTCAAAATAGTTAACCAAATTTACAGTTTTGTGCCGTATTGGGATCCTTTCATAATAAAATTTCTTTTCATTTCATTTAATTACTTCTCCATCAGACAAACAGTTGTTAATTTGTTAATGCTGAGTTTTCCATTTCCCGTCTTAGGTTAGGTTAGGTTTTATGACTCATGCCCGGGCTTTAACTACGAGGTCATATCGCCTACTACCAGAGTGCTCTTTCGTCACTCTGGTGAACATGAGCCCGACTTTACTGTGGGAGTCATAAATCTTTCATGTCATTTGGATGAAATGAACAAGTGTCGGTTCTATAATTAAGGAGGTGTTTTAGCGCTGTGGTTATAAAGTTGTTTTATATTTTTACAAAGTTTTATTTAACCCTGATCCAAAATAATTAACCAAATTTACACAGTTTTATGCCGTATTTGCTTATTCCTTTCATAATAAAATGTCTTTTCGTTTCATTTAATTACTTCTCCAAGAAACAAACAGTTGTTAATTTGTTAATGCTGAGTTTTCCATTTCCCGTTTTTTTTTTTTTTTTTCAGTACTTATCACTTATATCTTGATGTGGATGAAAAACGAAATTATTAACTCTCGAATTTTTTTTAATCATGCCCGGGCTTTAACTACGATGTTGCAATGCCTACTACCAGAGAGCTCTTTCGTCGCTCTGGTGGACCACAGGCCATGTAGTTTCCCAGAACGATTTTATCAATTTATCTTTTGCTCTCCCTCTAAAACTAGGCCAACAATTGGGCAAATTTTTTATAGTTGACAAATAGGGGCTTCTAAATCCTAAGCTAAATTTAACTACACAAAATATGGCGATAATTTCATTACATCGGCAGGTATTAGTGTTTTTGACTGGAGTCCCTTCCCCTGAACCCCCTTTCCTTCGGCCGATTTCGAATTTGACAGGTTATGTCCTCATTATGTTTTGAAATTTTGTGTCAATACTTTCGGAAGAGAAGACCTGCTCGATTTAAATATTTTATTAACTGCCGATGTAATGAATGTATCGAAACACAGTTTTGTGAGGATTCAGAAGCTGTGTAAGTCAAATCATATATATAAAGCTGAAAATGTCTGTGCGTTGTACCGCTATAACTCACGAACGGCTTGATGGATTTGATTAATTTTTTTTTAAATTTGTTCGTCATCGTCTGTGGAAGGTTATAGGCGTATTAGTACCTCAATATCTGGTCCATCCCAGCATCCACCCACGCAATCTTTGTAACTCAAAAACCACTGCAATGATTAATGAGGAATCTTTTTGAATAGATAAGTTTTATCTACCTGAAGGTTAAGGTCTATTTTTTAATCAACCCCTGGTCCATCCCAGCATCCACTCACGCAATCTTTGTAACTCGAAAACCATTGCAACGATTAATGAGAAATCTTTTTGAATAAATTAGTTTTAGCTCCAAAGCTAGCGTTACTACAGTTGAAGGACTATAAGCCTTATTCCATATGAATAATTGAAAATTATAACATCATGAATGTACTGTCGAGGAACTGAATAGCCTTATAGGAGATATTGGAGAAAAGTCAAAGTTCCCCGGGCAACGCCGGGTATTACTGCTAGTATCATATAACTTGTTCTTCACTAAAAATGCTTGATTTTATTTTTCGGAACAGCAAACATTTCTCTTCCAATTATTACTACTAAAATTCTTTTTACTTCATTCGTCCGCTCTCTCGTTGAGTCTGCTTCCTCTGTATGGTCTCCTTATAAGGTTACCTATATTCATACTGTTGAAAAAGTACAACACAAATTCCTTCGATATGTTGCATTCCAATCAGGATCATCTGTACGTAATATCGACTATAATATCATTCTCTCTTCTCGATATTCTGGAGTCAAGACGAATCAAAGCCGATTTATCTTTTTTTTTTCAAATTATTAAACAATAAAATTGACTGTCCTGATCTACTTTCACTTGTAAATTTCAATATTCCCTCACGTACTTGTCGTTCATTTCTCCCCTTCTCACCTAATTTTTATTATACTGATTACGGATTCTATTCCCCCATAGATCGATTTGAAAGGCTTGCTAATAGCATTTCTGATAAATTCGATTTTTTCATAGACAATATTAATACTATCAAATCAATTGTATAGAAATGGTGATATAAAGCATTATAGTAATTATTTAAATGTTTGTTAATAAGAGTCAATTTTAAATAATTGTTATATTTGTACACATCTAAAAAATGTTATTGTACTTTTCGTTTATTCATAAGGTTAATTGTAAACCATTTTATTTTGTTTTATTTATTTTATATTATACTAGCAGTAATACCCGGCGTTGCCCGGGGAACTTTGACTTTTCTCCCAATATCTCCTATAAGGCTATTCAGTTCCTCGACAGTACATTCATGATGTTATAATTTTCAATTATTCATATGGAATAAGGCTTATAGTCCTTCAACTGTAGTAACGCTAGCTTTGGAGCTAAAACTAATTTATTCAAAAAGATTTCTCATTAATCGTTGCAATGGTTTTCGAGTTACAAAGATTGCGTGAGTGGATGCTGGGATGGACCAGGGATTGATTAAAAAATAGACCTTAACCTTCCGGCAGATAAAACTTATCTATTCAAAAAGATTCCTCATTAATCATTGCAGTGGTTTTTGAGTTACAAAGATTGCGTGGGTGGATGCTGGGATGGACCAGATATTGAGGTACTAATACGCCTATAACCTTCCACAGACGATGACGAACAAATTTAAAAAAAAAATTAATCAAATCCATCAAGCCGTTCGTGAGTTATAGCGGTACAACGCACATACATTTTCAGCTTTATATATATGTGATACCTTTCTCTTGTGTAATAATAGGGTTTGCCTGTAGAAATAAATAAATAAATATTGCGTTTTAGCCCAAATGGTTGGTTGGCTTTTAAGTGAGAGCGTAATCGATTAATTGCGTGTTGGACGACTTTTTTGATTTTGAAAGGTTTCGGTGGACTGAGATGAGGGAGAAGTTAGAATGTGATGAAGAGACGTGTGTGTGACCTCTCTGAAGTGATGATGAGGTTGGGCATTGGATGCGTTCCACTTGGACAGAATAAAGGGTCAATCGTCCAGGCCAGCTGTCTCAACCTAGGGTTGGGGGATAGTCGATAGTTGGTCTCTACCGATAGTCCGATACTATCTGTGGAAAACTATCGATAATTCAGTAAGTTGCCGCTTTTCATGCAAAGTACTTTCCAATTCCAATATTATATTATAATATGATTATTTTATTTTTATTATTTAATGTATACCTACCTAATTTAAGTTATTCTATGTTATGGAGGATGAAATATCAATCGAATAAGTAATTGTACTTCCAAATCGAACTTTTATTTTATGGAAATAACATTTTCCATCGAAGATAATATCATTAAGTATAACACTTGGCAAGAATATTAACACATTAATTAAAGTTCAAAAAAACTTATCGTTGATAATCAAAAATCAATCAAGTAGGTACAATGGCATTAGTTGCAACAATTTTTATTTCAACTTATATAAAACAATATCAAAAAATTAATTACCAATTGACGAAAACTACTTTTGTAAAACTTTATGGAACTGTTGGCAGTGATGCAGCTTCTGCAGTGGGTTGTTTGGTCTTGGGGGCCGGTTTATAGGTTTCTTGGTGGCATCTCAAAAGGTGATCTCTCAAATTGGATTTATGAACAATTCGATAAACTTTTTTATTTATTTATTTTTTATTCAAAATGTATCCCCTTTAATAAAGGAAAATTTATATCGATAGTTACGTGGCTCTCGATAGTATTATCGACTATCCCTATCTGAACCTTAAGGCAGGTTTACACGCTACGATAAATGGTAGCAATTTATCGTAACGATCGAATTGTTTCGATTTATCGTTGGGTGTAAACAGGACATTGCAGCGATTTATTGGAATTGGATTGGATGGTTGATGCCGGCCGGCATCTATTTCTGCGAATCGTAACGACATGTTGGAAGGTGTAAACAAGCGGCAGCCATTTCTCGCTACGTTTTGACTCAGTTTGCATTTGCATTTGCATCGGAAAGGTTGTGTCGAATAGTTAGTTCTTTGGTTGACTGTTTAGGTAATCATGGCAGTTAAACAAACTCCTCGAGAGTTCTTGAGTGAATTCATTGAACTTTATCGGAGTTTTACCTGCTTGTGGCTCGTTAAGAGCAAAGAATACTCCGACAGGAATAAAAAAGACCTTGCTTTTACAGAGCTCGTTAAAAAATACAAGGAGTTTCATCCGTCGGCAGACAGAAACACTGTTGTGAAAACAATTAATGCATTGCGTACGGTTTATAAGAAAGAACTGTCAAAAGTTAACAATTCGGCAAAATCCGGGACAGGTTCGGATGATATTTATAAACCTACTTTGTGGTAGTTCGACCTTCTGCATTTTTTGAACAACCAGGACTTTGCAAGACCTAGTAGGAGTCAATCGCAATTCTTTCAATGATTGAACATGAGAGATATCCCTTTTCTTTAGCAACCACTGGCGGCTCCACTTTGTTCTTGGTCTTCGCGACTTTTTCACTTTTCTCGCTAAACAACCGATTTATAACGACAACACCACTTCCTCCATGGCAAAAGCTTATTTAGCGGTCGACAACGAATATTTGACAAGAAATCGTCACGATTTATCGTAGCATGTAAACCTGCCTTAAGGTTTGTAGAATACCGGGTGGAGAGGGTTAAGTATAATGATTCAAAAGCCTCTGTGTACATCAACTATTGAATATTAGTCCAAACGTTCGATTAATTATAATTAATATAATAATAATATATTATTATAATTAATACAATAATAATCTAATAAATATTGGAGGAAGAGCGAAAACTTAATTGCTGGGGAAGAACATTGTCGTTTTTTCTCAGACTACTTTTTGCTGTTCCGTTGTTCAACTCATAGTTTCAAAAGATAGTCAGCAGTTCGTAACTGTTATTTAAAAGTAGCAGATGGTAGGAGACTTAGACTTGTCTTTTGCCCATTACTAGTAGAGAGGCGCTGGAGCCGTGCATCCTCGTGGCTGCTCTTGTTCGTGCTTATTGAGGTAGACAGCAGATGTACGGGGGGTACGAAGGGACAGGTGCTTCGTGCCTGTTGCTCCAGGATCAGTAAACCCACAACAAAGATCTGATTTTGTTCACTTTTTACTTCAAAGTACTGTACTTTAAGTGTAGGGGAAGGTATGCAATCGGTCAAACATTTGATGCAGAGTTTTCCCATCTGTAGATTCCAAATATGAAATAAATAAAAAAGGTAAATTAACAATTTAAAAAAAACCCGACACAATACAATTTTGGGGGCAGAACGACGACGACTCCCCCTGCAAAAATCCTGATCCCTCAACTCAAAACAGCAATTACTGCCGATATAATGAATTTGGAGAGGGGCACAAAGTTAATTGATAAATTTGTTCTGGGGAAGTAGGTACATATCTGGTGGTTCACTGACGACTTTTGGCTTTAATTTTTGCGTTTTATTTTACAGATTTATTGTCCCGAAGGTTCAACGATTGAAGATGAAAGTGCAGGATATTGTTGTGAGGAACAGATGGCCTGCAGTGAGTTAGGACAGGTGCCACGCGCCTGTTGCTCCTGTACCTGGTCCTGGACTTCCAGCTGTTCTGTCTGCACCTCCAGGTTGCAGCAGCTCTGTGGCCTCTCCTTGCATTTCCAGCTGGCCTCAATCCCAACCATACCCCAATATATATATATATTCATATTGTGATAATTAAATTATGTTAAATTAAAATAATTAAATAAATATATAATTCAAATAATAAATATAAAAATAAATAAATAAACAATAAATTACCACATTTCCTTTAGAAATTTTATCTCTGGTCTTTTAGTAAATTTTGATTTCTACAGTAATTTCCAGTTCAAGACGTGCATGTATATTTAAAAAAAATTCAATTAACATACTTTTAATTTGGATTTCTGAAAAGATGCCATTTTAATTTTTTTTTAGTTATATTAAATCTAATCCAAATCATTTTTCATCATTTTCAAATTATCTTACTGGGTTAACAGGGAAAATGAATAGAATAGAATTTACGAGAGCAAATAATTGGATTTATTTTCTTACATCTACATTATAAAATTAAAAACTAAACATTGAAACAAAAATCAAAAGAAATATCGTAAAAACTAAATTCTTAAAACTATTTCAATCTTTTTTCCGTTTTATATTTTGGCCATTCTTCAAATCAAAGTTATATATTTTTGGGCATATATATTTTGTACATATAAATAAATAACAGTACCTTCTTTGTCCATCAATTTTACTGTTAATTCACACCTACTTAGTTCATCACATGTTAAGCCTAAACAACAACTCTCTGACCAACTTCACATCTCAACCCAGACCACACACCATTCGCTCCTCTCCACTAATCCAAAAACAGCTGATGGCCGAGTTTTGTTTTCTACTCATTTGTTTTAAAAGAAAATGCATTCATATTATTTATTTACTAATTCAGTCGCTTCTTGGATTTTATAGAAAAATAAATATAATTAATTTTTTAATATTAATAATTTAAATGTGTGTATTTTTTATACATCACAATGTATATACTTTTTTTAAATATTTTTTACAGATAGTAAAAAAAATGTAGTGTGACCTGTCACAGATTTTATTATTTTATGCTAGCCGGCTTTCGAGGTTGCCCTCATCATCAGGCAGTCTACAAAAACCCATCATTTCGTAAAAAAAAAAAGTCGTCGGTGAATAAGAAGGTCCACGTGAGCTATTACAAACCTTCCCCCATACTTTGTAAGATTCTATTTTATATTTATATAAGTAACATCTTACGATGAATCTACTGATGAAGGTGCCGGTAGCTCAATGGTATGCGTGCTTACTTACTGAGCTCAAGTTCGCGGGTTCGAAACCCGGCTGAGGCCCTTACTTTATTTTATCAAGGAGGTGAAGAAAACTTGAGCATGCCGTCCTTCGGATGGTACGTTAAGCGATGGTCCTCAGCCTGTATGTCAGGTACTCGTTAAAGACTCCTACTCTAGGTGAATAAAAATTCAGAGTAGGCAAAATTTAGGAGCAGGTGATGAAAAAAATATAATTTAAGGAATTAGTAGTATAATTTTTGTAAATAATTGATTTTTTTATTTTTCAAATTTATTATTTTTTTTAAAAAATGTAAATTAAGTTTAAATAAACCCAAAATTTTGTTCTCGTTTTTATGCTATTCATTTTATCTGTCAACCAAATAATAAATACCATTGGATTAAATTGAACATTTTTGCAAATCTAGAAAAAATTGATGGCATCTCAGAATTATATTTTAGAAAAAATCCAAATGAAGTAATTATTAACTGACATTTTTTTTATATACGTGCAATTTCTTATTTTAGGAAACTACTGTAGAAATCTAAATTTAGTAGAAGCCAACAATATCTACAGGAAGAGTAATAATATTATTTATTTGTTTGTTTATTATTATTAAGTATTTTTTATTAATATTAATAGGTTTAGGTTTTGGTTTTATGATTCATGTCCAGGCTTTAACCATGAGGTCATATCACCTACTACCAGAGCGCTGTTTCATCACTCTGGTGGACATGAGTCCGACTCTACTGTGGGAGTCCTAAATTTTGCCTACCCTACATTTTTATTCACCTAGGGCAGGGGTCTTTAACGAGTACCTGACATCGAACAGGCTCGGAACCATCGCTTAACTTCCCATCCGAAGGACGACGTGCTTAAGTTTATTTTACCTCCCAGATAAAATGAACTAAGGGCCTCAATCGGGTTTCGAACCCACGATCTTGAGCTCAGAAGGCAAGCACGCATACCACTGAGCTACCGGGGCCCTCGTAATATTAATATATTTTATAATTTTTTTAAATTACCGCACTGTGTATCGATATATTGGGACTATCGATTACCGGGCATTCCTAGGTTAAAGTTCCCCCATGAGTTCTTGTAGAGATTTGAACATAAGGTAGAAAGAAGGAGGACCAGGTGGAACGTGTTGTCTGACCAGGTGTGATCCTGGGCCGGGGCAGCTGCGAAGGAAATCTGTGGAGAGGGCCCAGCTGTCTTTCTTGGAGAAGGTCCTCCGACATTGTCTTCGTCACGATCCAGGAACAGAGTCCTTCTTCCTTCTGGAGAAGAGGATAATGATTTTTGGAGTCGATGATAGCGTTTATGAATAGATTCCAAGCATAACATAGTATTTTATTGCTAGGGTTGTGTTTTGTATGCAATAAAAATATGCAAATATATATTAGGCAAAATATGCAATTAAAAACTGAAAATATGCGAAAGGCTGTAAAATAAACTACAGAAGTAATAAAAAATCATTATAGACATGAAATTTATTAAATAAAAAATATATAAGCAAAAAAAAAAGAAGAAAAAAATATCGTAATACAAAAAATTATTCGAACAGAGAAAAACTTAATCGGCCAAATAACTGTTACAATTACAAACAATAACTTTTTTTAATTTTCAAACAAAAAGAATCGCCTGGCTGGCCTCAAAATTTATTTGTATCGGCTGAATGAGCGCTCCACATCAATTGAAGTAACTGGCGCATAATTGAAAACTCCAATATCCATTGGGCTCAATTCAACCCCTGACTTTTCGCTCACCACCTCCACTGCTTTACACCCAAACGTTCAAAACTTCGATCGACTTAGAAAAGAATAAGAAAGAAGGGGTAAATGGGTATAAAAAAATAGCTCCGAGAATAAATTATATAAACAGTCAGAATAGAAATTTCGCAATATGAGCACAATGAATTCAAGAGAAATATTGGAGTTCCTGGAATGCAGTCATCTCAATAAAAGGCGCATGCGTACACCGTGCCAAACAGAAGCAAATTTAGTGGAAAAAAAGTGGGATTAATTTTTATTAATCGTCAGTTTATAAAAAAAAATTAAAATAGGTATGTACCTACTTTACAGTAGTCTATCCTTGAGCTGCCGAAAAACTCAAAAATATGCGAATAAGGTTCAGTCAGATATGCAAAAATATGCAAAATAAAAATAGCTTAAATTGATTCTATATGGCGTAAAGACGTAAAGATAATGTTTAAACAGGATCCTGAAGTTAATAGGAGAAAATATGTAAATGCTTATAAATCACAGACCTTGTTATTACGTTAGACGCAAATGCGAAGATGGCTGATATATGAGGAGGTGACGAACAAAAAGAGTTTAGTCACAAAAAATCGAGAAGTGAGCTGAGGGTATTTTCGTGTAGTGATTGGTCATCCTGAAGTAATGTTATCACCCAAAACGTTCGAAAAAAATTTAATCCCATGTATGTTGCCATTCGAAAATTGAAGTTTATTTCAAAAGAAGTTTAATCCAGCAGCGAGGGCGCCGGTAGCTCAGTGGTATGCGTGCTTGACTACTGAGCTCAAGGTCATGGGTTCGTAGCCCGACCGAGGCCCTTAGTTTATTTTATCTGGGAGGTAAAATAAACTTAAGCACGCCGTCCTTCGGATGGGATGTTAAGCGATGGTCCCGAGCCTGTACGATGTCAGGTACTCGTTAAAGACCCCTGCCCTAGGTGAATAAAAATTTAGGGTAGGCAAAATTTAGGACTCCCACAGTAGAGTCGGGCTCATGTCCACCAGAGTGACGATAGAGCGCTCTGGTAGTAGGCGATATGACCTCGTAGTTAAAACCCGGGCATGAGTCATAAAACCTAACCTAATCCAGCAGCAGTGACAATCTAAAGAGATTTATTCCAAAACAGCCAATCAAAGAGCAAACAGCTCAAGTTCTCATGATACTCTGCTGCTCTCTTGTTTACATTGAGAGTTTGAAGGTTATGTTGGTTGTAAAATGTGTTTTGTGTATTTAATAGTTCATTATTTTTATTAAAACTAAAAATGAGTGACATTGAAGACAATTTAGTGACTGTTGGTGCGAGCAACGAAGGCAGCCGAAAAAAAGAAACTAAAGGAAGTAAGAAATCCACAAAAAAGGTTTACTCCAGTAATTTAAACGTATTTCTTAGGAAAATGTAAAGTTTTTATCACCAAGGTGAATGTTTTCATGATGAACTGTGTAAAATGAAATAATAGTAAAAATATTTCACATTATTGAGTAGCAGTTTTTCTTTAATACCCAAAATTGCTATACATGTGACTAAACTCTTTTTGTTCGTCACCTCCTCATATAGAGAAGTGATTTTTTCACAGGTTACATAAATATAGACGTGGTCTCAAGTATCACATGTTATTTTTGTTAGCCGGCTTTCGAGATTGCTCTCGTCATCAGGCTCTCAATGGACTGCTGAATCCTTATAGTAAATTTCCTGTCGATACATTTATAATATCGACAATTATTAGAGTTTTTGGGTTAAACCTTCCCTCTTTTGACCAATTTGGAGTAAAGTGAATAAGTATTGTGAATGGGGTAGCGTACTAGCCTACTGAACGTAAGATAGCGAGTTCGAAACTTGGTCCTTATGTTTTTTATCTGAAAGGTGGAAAAACCTTGAGCATGCTGTCCTTCGGATAAGACGTTAGGCGATGGTCCCAAGCCTGTGACGTCAGGAACTTTTTTTTTTTTTTTTTTGTGGGTGACATTTATTTATTATACAATCTGTGCAAACAATAACAATAAGCAGAAGTGATGACTAAGATGGCATGATAAAAGAATAAGTAATACAAAATATTTAAAACATAATAAGAAGCAAAAAAGAAATGAATAATACAAAATAGTAGCAAACATATACAAAAATAAATAGACAAAATACGTAATAAAATGAAAGAGATAAAATAAAAAAAAAAAATAATAAAATAAAATAAACTAAAAATAACTAAATAAAATAATTAAAAATATATAAGAAACTGGACGAGGACAGCACCAGTAGGACTCCCGCACACTGCCATATACCAGTCTCCAACTAGTGGAGAGGGGAGGAGGACAGGGGAGACCAGCGCTGACCCTCCCACCACACTGCCCATCCATCCACTGTCCAGCAGTGGAGGAAGACCAGGAGGCGGGGCGTCGAAAGGACAGAGAGGCGTGAGGGGAGAATCCGGTCATCACCAGCACTCCCTTGAAAATGGCGTGTGAAGAAGAAAAAAAAAAAAAAATAATAATAATAAATAACAAAAATTAAAAGAATAAATTAATAAACGCACAAAAAAAAAAAAACAAAAAAAATATATATATATATATATATATATAATACAAATTAAAGAAGATCGCGAGGCCAACGCCGCCTCAGCCTTCTTGGAGGATTATGCGGATGAGATTGTGATGATAAGGATTTGGCAAGAGGATTATGGTGGAAGGAGAAGTTGGTGTGGAACTTGGAAAAACGGGATTTGATGAGGTCTTGGAGGACTGTACTTGTTAAAGATCTATACTGACACTGAGGGTTTAACATTAAATTAGGTACTAGGACTAGCTAAGTCTTATTATTAAACGATACCGAAAACGATACTTGTATATAGATTCTATTTTCGATAATATAATCGATATCTTTCTTCTGATATTGTGTTACTGGTATCGATATTTTATTGGTATCGTTAAGGGAATGCTGCCTAGTGGGGAATTTGTCAAATAACTGGGGGGAACTAATGGGCCTGAAGATGTCATCTTTACAAAGCCTCCCCCCCATCCCCCCCCCCCCCCCCTCTACCTCAACCACTTTGTCTAATCAAAAAGCAAAAAGAGACAATCGAAAAAACCCTTTGGAAGAAGAGACACTTGACAGCCATTCCTGATAGGAAGAAACCCAAGGAAAAATTGTCTTGTCAGGGGAAAGGGGTAGCTTTTGGGAAACGACCACACCCCCTTCCACCCTCCCACAACACACACACAACTAGATCCACGTCGCACAGTGTGAAATTTATGAGTTTTGATTTTCAAAATTCGAGCCCCCGCTTAATTTTTGATCAATTTGGATGAAACTAGGTGCAAAATATTTGTGACAGCTGGCTTTTTATCATATAACTGCGGGTTTCACAATCAAGGTATTATATGCCAGTGGCAAAAATAGCCAATGTATTGAATTTGGACCACTTTAGGCCAAAATGACAACATTAGAACCACTTTTGGCTAAAATAAATATTGAATTCGTAATCAGCGACCCAAAAAACATTCATTTAAGTTGTAAAAATTTTCGCGGAGTTTCGGCAGCTGTCAATTGGCATATAATACCTTGATTGTAAAACCCGCAGTTACCTGATAAAAAGCCAGCTTTCACAAATATTTTGCACTTAGTTTCATCCAAATGATCAAAAATTGAGCGGGGGCTCGAATTTTGAAAATCAAAACTCATACTTTTCACACTGTGCGTCAGTGAATCAATGGCTATGTACTTCCCCAGTATTAATGAATCAATTACGTTTTCACTCGACAAGGAATGGACGACATCTATTGATTTTCAGTCAAATCGGCCTAAAAGGAAGAAGGGGATTAAGTTTTTTTTTTTTTTTTTTTTTTTTTTTTTCTTTCTATCTACGAAATAAAACTTACTCCCTGACGGGATTCGAACCCATAAACCAAAATGAGACCATGCGACTAAAGCCCTACGCCATGGCAGCGGGTGACTTAATACAAAAACCGTAATTACTGCCATTGTAATGAAGTAATAAATGTATTTACATAAAATTACTTCCGCAGTTATACCAAGTATAGGGAAAGTTATGTAATCGGTCAGAAATTCGATGCCGAGTTTTCAACGGAAATTAATATTTTCCGATTCCTGATTCGAAAAATAAGATAAAAATACAGTAAAAATCGTTTATAAGAACATCCAAGGGACCGTCTGAACTTGGTTCTTAAACCCGATAGTTGCTATATCCGGTAATCAATTTTTTTCTGTTTAATTATCGATCCATTTTTTGAAAGTTGAAGCCTCTTTCCTCTGGAACTACTTTTAAGGGGTTGAAATTAGCAACCGCATTTAGTAACAACAGTTTTGCAAAATCATTAGCTTTTGCTTGCAAAACTGGTCCATTTATCGAAATGTTTGCACTTCTTTGAACCTTGAACCACTACAACAGAGCTTTTTCGTCATCACCATGAGAACTTGTACTAATTTTTTTCCTGCTGGTACGATCGTTTTCGAATTCTTCTTTTAATTTTTGACGGTTCTTAAAAATGTTTGAAATGGTTGCATGACTCACCTTTAGTTCATTCGACAAAGCTTCATTTTTTTCTCCATTTTCCAAACGAGAAATTATATGGAGTTTTTCCTCCACCGTAAAGGTTTTTCGTTTTTTTTTCACTCATTGCACCATCCTGTTTGATCAACTGCAGAGAACTGAGAGAGAATGTGTAGTCAGAAAATAATGTAAACAACGACGGAAACATTCCATGATTACTATTTTCATAGAATATTTTATGTCTGAACTCCTCTTTCGAGGGATTTGTTTTCTCATGAAGTTCTTATAAAAGGTTTGTTTTCTCAGAAATCCATTAACTTTAGGTCACTAAAAGCGATATGTTCTTACTAACGATGTTCTTATAACCAGATATTTTTTACATTAAGTTGCATTAAAGCTGGCCAGGAACTAGAAATTTCGTTCTTATAATCGATATGTTTTTACAACCGGTGTTCTTTTAAACGATTTTTACTGTATATATGTCTGTGTGAGCAGTAGCGGTTTTAGGTGCGGCAAACCTGGGCCTCGCGCTAAAAAAGGCCTCGCGCTTGTAAATTAAAAAAGATCGTTCTCAAAATTAAAATTAATCAAAAACTATTTGAGATCAACTTTGGCTCAGCATCGCTTGACATCGCTCGCAATTTTGTCAATCGAAAAGGATATTTCGCGTACTACCGATTTCGACACTGTCATCGACACATTTGCAAAACAAAAAGCTCGCAAGGTTAACTTACATGTCTAAATTGAAATGCATTTGATCAAACTAATTATCGCATGCCACGAATGTAAAAATATTTCTTCTGATAATATCCTTAAGAACATGAGATATTGAATAAAACAATTCTGATCGTTCGCAGTAATCAGTATATTATTCTGAAAATGATAAAAAAAAACCATCCAATGGAGTATCGATTGAAAAATACCATAACAATACTATTAAATGATGATTATTCGAAGAATTCGCAGTATTACTACAGACTTTCTTCCCAAATGTTACTTGAGGTGAAACCTTGAGCTGAAATTTAATTTTAACGGCGAAGGCCTCGCGAAAAGTCCACGGCCCAGGGCCGTGTGTGAGTGAGAGTGTGTCTATGAACACGATAACTCCCGATAGCATAATTGTGTATCCAAAACCTCATAATGACGACATCTATTGATTTTCAGTCAAATCGGCCTTATGGAGGGGGGGGGGATTAAAGGGAGGAGCTTAACTCAAATACTCTAATAACTGCCATTGTATTTAATAATTTAATTTAATTTAGTATGAGGACTTTTTGAGTCATATATTGCGTTTTAGCACGGTCAATTGGCTTTGAATGAAAAGCAAAGTACATATTTTAGGTCGCCATTATCGACTACCGCTAAAAAAAAAAGAATGAAATTTTTTTTGAATATTTATTCACAAATCAGCCGCACTAAACTTCTCCAATCAAGATTCCATGTTGTTAAATATTCAACGATTTTAAAAAATATATTTAAAAGAGATAAAAGAAACCCAACCGTTTGGTGTTGAAGTTAAACTGTGTTAATCGCCTCTTTTTTTTATATTATTGACGTCCTAGCCAAGGGTTGAGCATGCCGTCCTTCAGATTAATGGTATATAAACAGGTGGATGTTTTTTTTTTGCATTTGTATTTATATCATACTGTCAAGTAGAAATAGTAGAGACAACCCCTGAGACGGTCAATTTGACCATGAATATTGTCTGTCAATATTATTATTATTATTATTATTGTACATTTGTAAAGTTTTATCATTCATGCCCGGACTTTAACTACTAAGGTCATATCGCCTACTACCAGAGCGCTCTTTCGTCAGTCTGGTGGACATGAGCCCAACTATTATGGGAGTCCTAAATTTTGACTACCCTAAATTTTTTTATTCACCTAGGGTAGGGGTGTTTAACGAGTACCTGACATCTTACAGGCTCGGGACCATCGCTTAACGTTCCATCCGAAGGACGGCGTGCTTAAGTTCATTTTACCTCCCCGATAAAATAAACTAAGGGCCTTGGCCGAGTTTCGAACCCACGATCTTGAGCTCAGTAAGAAGAAGAAGAAGAAGAGTTTATTATAATAGTCGCATTTACGGAGGTGCAATTATACAATAAGGTTTCTTAGCCATTACCCTTATACACTAAGTACAAATCAAAAATAATCAGATTTAAAAAAAAATACAAAATAACTGAAATGAATGGAAAATAAATTAATGGAAAATAAAAAAAACAGAGATTATAATTTAAAATCGTGTACGAATATTTTTGTGTTCCCCTTCCTGAGTTTTCCCTATTTTCTTTACCAAAACGTTTTGATTTGTGTCACACTTAAGTAAAAAAATTTTACTTAAATTTATTATGTAGTCCAGTAAGAGCTCAACATTTAGGTCTTCATGGATTTGGGGGATGGAGGTGTTCCTCGAGTAGCTACCAACAAGTATACATTTGTATCAGTATTTGTAACAATGATATCAGGTACTTTTCCAGAATAAAATGTTGACCCTCCCAACGTTCTTTTTCTCTTTCGTCACTCTGTTGGACAAGAGCCCGACTCTACTATGGGAGTCCTAAATTTTGCCTACCCTAAATTTTTATTCATATAGGGTAGGGGTCTTTATCGAGTACCTATTGTACAGGCTAGGGACCATCGCTTAACGTCCCATCCGAAGGACGGCGTGCTTAAGTTTATTCTACCTCCAAGATAAAATAAACTAAGGGCCTCGGTCGGGTTACGAACCCACGTTCTTGAGCTCAGAATTCAAGCACGCATACCACTGAGCTACCGGCGCCCTCTACAATATATTATTAAAACTAATTGATTTCGTGTTTATTTCAATAAAGGAGTTTGTACAATGTCTATGTATGGAGAAAGCAAAAGATGGTTGTGAGAGTGTTGAGGGGGTGGGGGGTGGGGGGTGTGTTGGTGGGGTGGGGGAAGGGGGTAGGGAGGATCCTGAGGGAAGCGCTACAAGTGTGCCAACAGCCGGGGGTCCGATATGACCTCAGCTCTCCCATGCCAGTCCTCGGACGCTCTCGATCTTCACCTTCTCACTCTCTTCGACAAGTTGGACAAACTTCGTCAAGACTCCCCTTCCTCTGCACCACGTCTTCTCTCTGCCAAAGCTGAACTTCGCACTCTTGAATTTTGGCGCTCCATCATTTCCGAATGTTTGTCCTCTTTCTTCTATGTGTTCACGGTGTGTGGTGCGGCTGCCGGGGTCGCTAGTGGAGGTTCAACTGCAGAGACCATTCTTGCTGCTTCCTTTGCCGCTGGATTTTCAATTGCCGCACTCACGCAGTCATTTGGACACATTTCTGGTAAGTCAACATTATCTATATATGTATAGAACTAAAACGTCGATACATTCTCAGTTATTGGGTGTCGTCTGGGGTTCTAGATACTAGTTACCATCCGAAGGACGGCATGCTCAGTTTTTTTACCTCTCAGATAGAAGTTTGGAATCCGCGATCTTGAGCTCAGTAGAGTAGCAGGCTACCTATATGTAAATATTAAAATTTAATTTGATATATTTATTCTATGTATGGGATCACATAGAAAATTCTGTTTTTCATTTTTCAATTTTGGTGAAAATTCTACATAGAGTAACCCATATTCCCCCCATATCGTCTTTTTTTTTTTTTTTTTTTTTTTTTTTTTTTTTTTGGGTGCTCCTGACCCTCTGAGGGGGATCGGTCACATCATCCTTTCACAGTTTAATTTACAAAAACAATTGTGGTGCTGTTGACGACTGTGGACCGGCTCAGTGGCTACGGTCCGCAGTCGTCCTTGGTTGTATCGTCCTTATCTGGTTGTTCGATTTTTCTGGTTAAGGATCTTTTTTTTCTTCTTACAAAAACAGCTTTTGTATTCCCCCCCATGAATAGTACTGCTCAATTTCCTTTTGATAAAACGTGGTAATGTATAGCCTATGTCTACCGGAAAGAAATAAGCTTTCTAACGGTGAAAGAATTATCCAAATCGGTTGGGTAGTTTTCGAGATTACCTCAAATACACGAACAAATGAGTGCTTTTCTACGGAGGCTAAGATCGCGGGTTCGAAACCTGACCGAGGCCCTTAGATCTGTTTATCTGGTAGATTGTGCTTACCGTCCTTCGGGTAGGACGTTAAGCGATGGTCCCGAACTCGTACGATGTCAGACACTCGTTAATGACACCTACCCAAGTGAATAAACCTGGTTAGATAACATTTAGGACTTCCATAGTTGAGTCAGGCTCTTATCCACCAGAGCGACAAAAGAGCGCTCTGGTAGTAGGCGATATGACCTAGTTAAAGCCCGGGCATGAGTCTTATTAACTATATAGTTATAAGTAGACATTTGAAGAGCTACTGCTTAAGAGTAAATATTAAAAAACTCTTAATGAAGAAGAAAAAAAAAAAAAAAAACTAAGTAACTGAAATTAATAGAAAATAAATTAATAAACTTTAAAAAACAGAGATTATAATTTAAAATCGTGAACGGATATTTTTGTGTTTCCCTCCCTGAGTTTTCTCTATTTTCTTCACCAAAACGTTTTGATTTGTGTCACACTTAAGTACCTTTTTATTGAAGTTTATTCTGTAGTCCAGCAGGAGCTCAACATTTAGGTGTTGATGGATTTGGAGGATGGAGGTGTCCCTCGAGTAGCTACCAACAAATATACATTTGTATCAGTATTTGTAACAATGATATCAAGTACTTTTCCAGATTAAAATGTTGACCCTCCCATCGGTCCTTGTAGGTCATATCGCCTACTACCAGAGTGCTCTTTCGTCACTCTGTTAAAGCCCGACTCTACTGTGGGAGTCCTAAATTTTGCCTACCCTAAATTTTTATTCATATATGGTAGGGGGTCTTTAACGAGTACCTGACATCGTACAGGCTCGGGACCATCGCTTAACGTCCCATCCGAAGGACGGCGTGCTTAAGTTTATTTGACCTCCCAGATAAAATAAACTAAGGGCCTCGGTCGGGTTTCGAACCCACGATCTTGAGCTCAAAAGACAAGCATGCATACCACTGAGCTACCGGCGCCATCAAAAATGAAATGGAGAAAGTTGAATATTTCTTATATGGAAGTGACTTTGGGTGTTAACTTTCTCGTTGAGATGCATATAGGAACTATACCTTAAATTTAAATAAAACATTTCTAAAAATATATTCAACTGATCAGTGGCGGATGGAAGAGGGGTGAGGGGAGGGGGGTGAAAGCAGGGGTTACTTCTGCTTTTACCAAGTAATTAAATTAACCCCCCCCCCCCCCCCCCCCATCCTGGATCCGCCCTTGCAACTGATAATGGTTTTTGTGCAGGGGGCAGAGAGTGGGTGAGGCCCTTACATACGTAGATGGCAAGGGGGCAGTGTCAAAACAAAACTCATAAAAGTTGTCGGTGAATCACCGTCAATGTTCTTCCCGAGAACGATTTAATCAATTAAATTTCCGTTCTTCTAAAAACAGTACTTAAGTTACATATTGGCTTCTGAATCCTTCAATACAACGGCAGTTAATTTGTATTAATCCACCCTTCACTTTGACCGATTTGTCTCTAATTCGGTGATGTTAAAAATTTCATTTTGATACATTTTTGGTTGTCATGTTCACAGACATTAACAAGCTTTTATTTTTTTTTATTTTTGGACTCCACAGGGTTGGAAAACAAGAAATTCCGTTGAAAACAGCATGGAATTTCTCATCGATTAAATGTCGAGTCCCCCTCTTCTGATCCCAACCCTTTCGGCCGATTTCCCGGAAAATTAATAAGTGTCATTCATCATAATGTCATGAATTTAAATTTGAAATTACATGTCGATACAATCATTTTAATGTCAGTCATTAGAGATTCTGTTTTAAGGTCCCCCCTCAGCCCCCTCCGCCTACCCCATATTTTTATTCACCTAGAACAGGGGTGTTTAACTAGTACCTGACATCGCATGGGCTCGGGACCATCGCTTAACGTCCCATCTGAAGGACGGCGTGCTTAAGTTTATATTACCTCCCAGATAACGGCTTCAGTCGGGTTTTGAACCCACGATCTTGAGCTCAAAAGGCAAGCACGTATACCACTGAGCTACCGGCGCCTTCTGTACTATGTGTAGCTGAGTAAGAAAAGATTTCTCAATATTTTTTTTTTGTTTTTTTGCAATTTTAGAGAGTTAGACCCATGTTTGTTGAATAGTTTTACTTTTCCTGAAAATATTTAGCGCTGAGTTGATGTTTTGTATCCGTTAATCCTCTTACGGTAATCCTATGTTCAACGTAATATCCTCCCTAAATTTACTGAAATTGTTATTCAACCGGTATTTCACTTAGCCCTTCAATTACTTAATTCTTTTTTAATTTCACTTTTCCATCTATATGAAGTATAGAGGAAGTTATTTAATCGATCAGAAATTCGATTTTGAGTTTTTGGTTTTCCGGGTCCCCCGTATATGATTGTTGCTCTAAGGGTTTCGGTTTTACGGTCTCCATGCCTGTTCCCCGCCTGCTGCTATGCGTCACCCAGGCTTTTGACAGCCTCTAGATGCCTCTTGTTTTGCGGTCTTCATCCCTGTTTCGCCGCCTGTTGCTATGCTAGCTCACCCAGGCTCCTGGACTGCCTCTAGTTGCCCCTTGTTTTGCGGTCTTCATCCCTGTTTCGCCGCCTGTTACTATGCTAGCTCACCCAGGCTCCTGGACTGCCTCTAGTTGCCCTTGTTTTGCGGTCTTCATCCCTGTTTCACCGCCTGTTGCTATGCTAGCTCACCCAGGCTGCCTCTAGTTGCCCCTTAAGTCTGTTTTGCGGTCTCCATCCCTGTTTCCCGCCTGTTGCTATGCTAGTTCACCCAGGTTGCCACTAGTTGCCCCTTATGTCCGTTTTTCCCTCTTTTTATCCCCTCTTTTGTGTGACCCAGGTAAGAAGGGGCAGGTATTCCGATGACAATGCCTTCCAACCCTCTGCAACGACCCTCTTGGAAACTTATAGATACGAAAATATATGGAATGTTCCTCTGAACTGTTCTGATTTTTCAGAAATTTTTTTTTGTTGTGTTGAAATTCTTTTTGTACTGAGTGTAGAATTTCAACTTGGAACGAATCTCTTTCACTTCTCCGGCTATACAAAATATAGGGGAAGTTATGAAATCGGCAAGAAATTTGATGTTGAGTCGATCCGGTAGATGTCTCTGAACAACAGACGCATCTCCACAATTTGCTAATAGCTTCAGACGAACAGAAGTTTCATATCTCTATGTTTTTCTGCCAAGTTTGGAGTTGGGAAACTCTAAAAGACTTATTTGTTTATTTCATTTCACTTTTTAGTGTTCCGTGCCAAAATTAGCAGAACACTTATGGAATCACTTCGGTGTCCGTCCGTCTGTCACATGCGATTTTCTCTGAAACTATTCCACGTAAACATTTGAAATTTATTATTGAGATAGAGTGAGATGGTCCAATTATAGACGTGAAGTATAAAAAGTTGAATTTTGATTCTGGGGGTTAATTTCAGGGGGTAAATTGGGAAATGGAAAAACAAAATGTTTTCAAGGGCATCGTAGGTTGTGCTCATCCTTATCACCAAAAGGATCTGCACAGAAAAATCTGAAAAAAATCATGAACATTGAGAATTAGGTGTAGATTGAGCCACAATTATGAGAAATGAATAATTCTAGTTCGATCAATTGCTATAAACAATTTAATAATTTAAGTGGGGGCTGATGGCACTAAACGTGAAAAAAACCTTGAGCATGTCCTCCTTCGGATAGGACGTTAAGCGATGGTCCTGAGACTGGGCTGTAAGGTACTCGTTAAAGCCCTCTACTCTAGGTGAATAACAATTTTAGGTACCATCATGTCCACCATGTCAAGAGCTCTCTGGTAGTAGGCGATATGAACTCGAGCATGATTTATAATAACCCATTGTTTTTCATGTAAATCGGCCAAAGAGAAGGAGGGATTAGAGGGGGCTTAACACAATAACTCGACTAATAAACCGATATTAAATTTTATATTTAAGTTCATAACCCCTAAGGATTACACCTATTAATTTTCAGCGGAATTAATGTATTGACAAAAAGTTAAAAGGATTGAGGATTCAAAAACCCTTATGTAAGTCAATTATCGATATTTAGCCCAAAGGTCTATTGGTTTTGGAGCGAGAGCGGAAACATAATTGTTTAATTCTTTCAGGGGAAATACATTCCTGGTCATTCATCGATATATAAACCGTCATTTATGGATTGACCTGATATTTAGTTGTCTGTAGAATCCTTTTTTCACGGGTCTTTTATCGTATGGAGAGAGATAACAAACTGGCCGGGGATGATGATGATGATGATGTGTTATCTTATCACAGTGGATGTGTTCCCTGCTGGTCCCATCTCCGGAACTGTGACATGACAGAGCTACACGATGAAGGAAGTGGCTTACTGGCTTGTCTCATCCGTAGACAGTCTCTATTTAGCTAAAATCCTGGTTTTATCAAAGGAAAAAAAGTTGTCGATGAATCACCGGCTATGTACTTACCCAGCACGAATTTAGTTATCGCTCTCCCTCAAAAGCCAATCCGGTTGCTCTAAAACTCAATATTTGATTTACCTAGTGGCTTCTGAATCCACATCCTGAATGTGGTATCAGTCCATTCATTAAATCGGCAATTATTTTGGTAATTGAGTCGAGTCCTCTTCTCTGGTCCCCCGTTCTCTTCGACAGATTTCACGAAAAATTAATAGGTGTCATCCTTATGGGGTTCTGAATTTGAATATAAAAATTAATTAATGGTAAAATAAACTAAGTGAATAAAAAATTAGGGTAGGCAAAATTTAGGACTCCCATAGTCGAGTCGGGCTCATGTCCAACAGAGTGACGAAAGAGCGCTCTGGTAGTAGGCAATATGACCTCGTAGTTAAAGCCCGGGCATGAGTCATAAAACCTAACATAATTCCTTTGGCCGGTTTAGGTGAAAATCAATAGTCGTTCTTTCGTGCTAGTTAGTTATTATGACTCATGCCCTGGCTTTTAACTACAAGGTTATATCGCCTACTACTAGATCGCTCTTACGTCACGCTGGTGGACATGAGCCTGACTCTACTGTGCCTACCCTAAATTTTTATTCACTTAGGGCAGGGGTCTTTAACGAGCACCTGACTTCGTACAGGCTCGGGGCCATTGCTTAGCGTGCCATCTGAAGGACGGCGTGCTTAAAATAAACTAAGGGCCTCGGCTGGGGTTCGAACCCACGATCTTGATCTCAGAAGGCATATCACTGCGCTACCGGCGTCCTCATTTTCGTTTTGATACATTCATTCATTGTTTTTTCTTATTCGAAAATGGCGCAATTGAGTCGACTTCGAGATATGGTAATATTACTCTTTAACAGGAGACATTCTCTGCTTAGCCGAGGAGTGTGGAGGTGAGTTAGTTCGATTGGTTCCCACTCTTGTTGGCCATGTCCTAACCATTTAATTATTGGTGTCTTCTTGGTTCGGGACTCATCCTCTTGTGAAAACTATGATAAATTGTCAGATGGGTCACGACGTTTCTTCCTTGGGAATACTCTCTTCTTCTTTGAAAGTGTGGGTGGTTTTTTTATTCTGAGAATAGGTCCTGAAGTACCCGAAGAGATTGAGTTAAAAAACAAAAGTATATTTAGGGGTAAAAAAGTGTATTTTAAGGCTCACGATCCTACGTGAAGAGTGAAGGAGGCGAGAGAGGGAGGGGGGATTCCCACGGAGCAGGACTCACGAACTGAGGGTGTCACTCAGCAGCTTCGGTCAGTCTTCCTTGTTCCACTAATGTCCCACCTCCCTCATCCCTCCTCAGCTTCGGACAGTCTGTCTTCCACTAATGTCCCACCTCCCTCATCCCTCCTCAGCTTCGGACAGTCTGTCTCGCTCCTTCCACTAATGTCCCACCACCCTCATCCCTCCTCAGCTTCGGACAGTCTGTCTCGCTCTTTCCACGAATGTCCTACCTCCCTCATCCCTCCTCAGTTTCGGACACTTTGCCTCCCTCCTTCCACTAATGTCCCACCTCCCTCATCCCTCCTCACCTTCGGATAATTTTTCTCCCTCTTTCCTCTAATGTCCCACCTCCCTCATCCCTCCTCACCTTCGGATAATCTGCCTCCCTCCTTCCACTAATGTCCCACCTCCCCCATCCCTCCTCACCTTCGGATAATCTGCCTCCCTCCTTCCACTAATGTCCCACCTCCCTCATCCCTCCTTACCTTCGGACAATCTGCCTCCCTCCTTCCACTAATGTCCCACCTCCCTCATCCCTCCTCACCTTCGGATAATCTGCCTCCCTCCTTCCACTAATGTCCCACCTCCCTCATCCCTCCTCACCTTCGGATAATCTGCCTCCCTCCTTCCACTAATGTCCCACCTCCCTCATCCCTCCTCACCTTCGGACAATCTGCCTCCCTCCTTCCACTAATGTCCCACCTCCCTCATCCCTCCTCACCTTCGGACAATCTGCCTCCCTCCTTCCACTAATATCCCACCTCCCTCATCCCTCCTCACCTTCGGATAATCTGCCTCCCTCCTTCCACTAATATCCCACCTCCCTCATCCCTCCTCACCTTCGGACACTTTGCCTCCCTCCTTCCACTAATGTCCCACCTCCCTCATCCCTCCTCACCTTCGGACACTTTGCCTCCCTCCTTCCACTAATGTCCCACCTCCCTCATCCCTCCTCAGCTTCGGACAATCTGCCTCCCTCCTTCCACTAATGTCCCACCTCCCTCATCCCTCCTCACCTTCGGACAATCTGCCTCCCTCCTTCCACTAATGTCCCACCTCCCTCATCCCTCCTCAGCTTCGGACAATCTGCCTCCCTCCTTCCACTAATGTCCCACCTCCCTCATCCCTCCTCAGCTTCGGACAATCTGCCTCCCTCCTTCCACTAATGTCCCACCTCCCTCATCCCTCCTCAGCTTCGGACAATCTGCCTCCCTCCTTCCACTAATGTCCCACCTCCCTCATCCCTCCTCACCTTCGGACAATCTGCCTCCCTCCTTCCACTAATGTCCCACCTCCCTCATCCCTCCTCACCTTCGGACAATCTGCCTCCCTCCTTCCACTAATGTCCCACCTCCCTCATCCCTCCTCACCTTCGGACAATCTGCCTCCCTCCTTCCACTAATGTCCCACCTCCCTCATCCCTCCTCACCTTCGGACAATCTGCCTCCCTCCTTCCACTAATGTCCCACCTCCCTCATCCCTCCTCACCTTCGGACAATCTGCCTCCCTCCTTCCACTAATGTCCCACCTCCCTCATCCCTCCTCACCTTCGGACAATCTGCCTCCCTCCTTCCACTAATGTCCCACCTCCCTCATCCCTCCTCAGCTTCGGACACTCTGCCTCCCTCCTTCCACTAATGTCCCACCTCCCTCATCCCTCCTCACCTTCGGACAATCTGCCTTCCTCCTTCCACTAATGTCCCACCTCCCTCATCCCTCCTCACCTTCGGACAATCTGCCTCCCTCCTTCCACTAATGTCCCACCTCCCTCATCCCTCCTCACCTTCGGACAATCTGCCTCCCTCCTTCCACTAATGTCCCACCTCCCTCATCCCTCCTCACCTTCGGACAATCTGCCTCCCTCCTTCCACTAATGTCCCACCTCCCTCATCCCTCCTCACCTTCGGACAATCAGCCTCCCTCCTTCCACTAATGTCCCACCTCCCTCATCCCTCCTCAGCTTCGGACACTCTGCCTCCCTCCTTCCACTAATGTCCCACCTCCCTCATCCCTCCTCACCTTCGGACAATCTGCCTTCCTCCTTCCACTAATGTCCCACCTCCCTCATCCCTCCTCACCTTCGGACAATCTGCCTCCCTCCTTCCACTAATGTCCCACCTCCCTCATCCCTCCTCACCTTCGGACAATCTGCCTTCCTCCTTCCACTAATGTCCCACCTCCCTCATCCCTCCTCACCTTCGGACAATCTGCCTCCCTCCTTCCACTAATGTCCCACCTCCCTCATCCCTCCTCACCTTCGGACAATCTGCCTCCCTCCTTCCACTAATGTCCCACCTCCCTCATCCCTCCTCAGCTTCGGACACTCTGCCTCCCTCCTTCCACTAATGTCCCACCTCCCTCATCCCTCCTCACCTTCGGACAATCTGCCTTCCTCCTTCCACTAATGTCCCACCTCCCTCATCCCTCCTCACCTTCGGACAATCTGCCTCCCTCCTTCCACTAATGTCCCACCTCCCTCATCCCTCCTCACCTTCGGACAATCTGCCTCCCTCCTTCCACTAATGTCCCACCTCCCTCATCCCTCCTCACCTTCGGACAATCTGCCTCCCTCCTTCCACTAATGTCCCACCTCCCTCATCCCTCCTCACCTTCGGACAATCAGCCTCCCTCCTTCCACTAATGTCCCACCTCCCTCATCCCTCCTCACCTTCGGACACTCTGCCTCCCTCCTTCCACTAATGTCCCACCTCCCTCATCCCTCCTCACCTTCGGACAATCTGCCTCCCTCCTTCCACTAATGTCCCACCTCCCTCATCCCTCCTCACCTTCGGACAATCTGCCTCCCTCCTTCCACTAATGTCCCACCTCATCCCTCCTCACCTTCGGACAATCTGCCTCCCTCCTTCCACTAATGTCCCACCTCCCTCATCCCTCCTTACCTTCGGACAATCTGCCTTCCTCCTTCCACTAATGTCCCACCTCCCTCATCCCTCCTCACCTTCGGACAATCTGCCTTCCTCCTTCCACTAATGTCCCACCTCCCTCATCCCTCCTTACCTTCGGACAATCTGCCTCTCTCCTTCCACTAATGTCCCACCTCCCTCATCCCTCCTTACCTTCGGACAATCTGCCTCCCTCCTTCCACTAATGTCCCACCTCCCTCATCCCTCCTCACCTTCGTACACTTTGCCTTCCTCCTTCCACTAATGTCCCACCTCATCCCTCCTCAGCTTCGGACAGACATATTCTACGTGTAGATTATTCAATAAAACCGAACATTCTACGTGACATATTCTACGCAATGTACTCGCCTACTACGCTGAAACTTCTACAAATCCATCCCCGCCCCCAAGTCCAAGTGATCTGACCCATCTCTCCTCATTGACCCAACGAACCTCCCCCTATTAGGCACGTGCCCTGCGTGACGAATTTACACGTATGCCTTTCGTTCTCTAAACTACTTCTTTACCATTACGAAGCTCATTGCATGGTCGTGTGAAGCCACTTCTCACGCAAGCCTTGTCAGATCTTAGTTTCTTACTGTACAACAAAACTCGACTTCGACTTACCATCTGTTTATGTCAATTAACAGGTTAATAACAGGGCGTAACACAGAAACCTCTATAACCAATGAAATAGATGTCTCGACACGAAATTTTATTTGTCAATTGCATCCACAATTAAAAATGTTTAAGCTAGTTCATCTCTGGTGGCAATATTTTAAAAATATATATATTTTTTTATCCCTCAAATCACAACAGAGAATTTTGAAGCCCTCTTTGGTTTACAAAACAGTGTTTCTAAAATAATATTTCCTTAGCTGTACGAAGTGTAGGGGAATTTAAGTAATTTTGATGTTGATTTTCCACGTAATATTATGTTTTCTGATTCCTTGATTTACAAAAATGGGGGAAAATATATATATGTGTGTATCCAGAATCCCATAAGAACGATCTATTGATTTTCAACCAAATCAACAGGGAGAAGGGGCTTAAAAACCCTAAAACTGCTGAAGTAATAAATCTATCGACACGAAATTTTGTATCCTATAACTTGTAATAATAAAACATAATTTTTTGAAAGAAACAAAAGCAACAGAGAAAAACAAAACCCAACCGTTTGGTGATATAATTAAATTGTGTTCATCGTCTTACTTCCTTTAAATGTTATTGACATCCCATCCGAGGTCATCAGGTTGAGCATGCCATCCTTCGGATGAAACATTTAGTGATGGTCCCGAGCCTGGTACTCTTTCAAGAACTCTAAACTAGGTAACTATTAAACCTGGGTAGGCAAAATTTTAGGACTCCCACAGTAGAGTTGGGCTCATGCGACGAAAAAGTGCTCTAGTAGTTAAAGCCCGGGCATGAGTCACAATAACTCACTATACTGGCAGTTATTAGGGTTTTCTAAGTTTTCGAGTCGGAGGAGAAACGACCGTCCGAGCGCTATTTGTCATATGCTGTCTAAACATGACGCTACAGCATATATCCGGGGCTCAAAACATGAAAATGAGTGCTACGTCTTTATAGGTTAATTGGATTTTGATATCATGAAGGTATTGTCAAAAAATGACTTAGAAATCGCAAGAGAGACAGTCAGTTCCCCGGGCAACGCCGGGTAATACTGCTAGTTTGTAATAAATAGTTTAAAATCTGCTTCTTGTCTACCAATTTGATATTTTACTCAGGGATTTTTTCATTTCTTAGATTTAATTTTGTGCCGATTCATTCATTATCTTGAGCACGCCGTCCTTCAGTTTCCCGAAACGTAACAACACCTGAGTAGGCAAAACTTAAGACTGCCTCAGTAGAGTCGGACTTCACCGCGTAGTATGCGTGTTTGCTTACTGAGCCCAAGATCGAGGGATCGAAATCTGGCCGAAGCTCTTAGTTTAGTTTATCAGGGAGGTAAAAAAAACTTGAGCGCTCCCGAACGTGTACGATGTCAGTTACTCGTTAAAGACCCATATCCTAGGTGAATACAAATTTAGGACTTTCATAGTAGAGTCGGGCTCATGTCCAACAGAGTGACGAAAGAGCGCTCTGGTATAGGCGATAACATTATAGTTAAAGCCCGGGCCTGAGTCATAACTATCTATATCTAAAACTATTTTTGAGAGTTTAGTTTTTACCAGTCTTAAAACATGACATCTTAAAACTGATTTATAATCATTAATATGATCTGATATATAAAAACTATATTTTGATGTGGTCATTTTAACCTTTAAGCCGGGATATTATCTTTGAGTAGATCCTCTTCTCTAAAGTGATGGATGTATCTTCTGACACTATTTTCCGTTGGGAATCATTACTGTAAAGACGCGGGGTATGTCAGCCGTGTTGACGTTCTCACAGTTCCTCTCATCGCCACCCCCGGAGTCTGCTGAAGACATTATTGAAGAATCCCATTCGTAACGCTTCGTCATCGTCAAAAAGAACACTTCAATGGTTCCTTCCCACAATATTTTTCTTTTCTTTTTTCTTTCCAATCTTTTTTTGTTGTCATCAGCAATGTTTTATTCCAGCTATGTGTGTACTTTTACTTTCTCACTTATTCGAATTATAGGGGAAGGTATATAATCTCTCAGAAAATCGATGTTGAGTTTTCTCTAGAATTTCATGTTTTTTCGATATCCTTATTCCTAAAATGGAAAGAAAAAGTTGTCGATGAATCATCGGCAATGTTTTTCCCCAGAACGAATTAATTAATTAATTTTTCGCTCCCCCTCCAAAATCAGTCGACCATTTGCACTAATATTCAACATTTGACGTACTTATTAGTTGAGCCTCCTCCCCTAAACCCGTTCTTCCCTTCGGCTGATATCGCTGAAATTTAACAGGTGTTGTCCTCATAGGTTTTGGACTTTAAATATGAAATTTCATTTTAATACATTCATTACATCGGCAGTTATTGGGTTCTTTTGAATTAGGCCTCTCCCTAATCCCTCCTATTCCTTTGGCCTTATAGGCTGAAAATTGATAGGTGTTACCTTGTAACCTTGAGTACGCCATTCTTCGAATGTGGCGTTAAGTGATGGTCACGAGCCATCCTGAGTCTGATGTCAGGTACTCGTTAAAGAACCCTATCCTTGGTGAATTAACATAAGTACACAACATTTAGTACTCCCATAGTAGAGTCGAGCTTTTTTACACCAGAGCGACGAATTAGTGCTCTGGTAGTAGGCGATATGACCTTGTAATTAAAGCCCGGGCATGAGACATAATAACTAACTTCCCTTATACTACGTATACCTGGCGAAGTAAAGAAAAATATTGTAACTGACTTCCCACTTCTAAGTTATTTGTGACAATAAATAATCCTTACTACAGTGAGTAACTTTTTATTCACTATTTTCAACTTTCAATTTCTGCCCTATCACATAACTTCCCTAATACTTTTTACAGATGGAAGAGTAAAAAAAAAAAGTCGTTCCCCCCCCCCTCCCTTCTTCTGTAGATACCAGAATGAAACCCAAAGGATCAATCTCGTAGTTAAAGCCCGGGCATGAGTAATTATAACTAACTATTATAGCATCGATAATATATTATTTCTTAAGGGAGAGCGGAAACTTTTTTTTTCTGATTTCTCCTGAGCTGTGGAAGTATATTGCTAGTGATCCACCGACGTTTTTCTTCTTTTTTTGACTTATTGGTGTTGAAATTCCAATGTTATGAGCAAAATACCTTTAGATAGACCGTTATCAATTTTTTTCAAATCTAATAAATATTTGGGTTGACCTTTAGGAAATTGCATCAATGATTAAAATTTTTCAATTTTTTTTCATCTTTGCTGTAGATTATTCGAGGAAGAATATATATATATATTTTTTTTTTCTCCCTCAAATGACAGATAAAATTGAGGGGTTGATATTATTTCCCCAGTTATGTGATGTATAGAAGAAGTTATGAAATTGGTTAGAAATTCGATGTTGAGTTTTCCTCGGAATTTCATGGTGTCCAGTATCCCATAAGGACACCATCTATTGATTTTCAGCCAACTCGGCCAAGTAGAAGGGGGGCTACACACAAAAACATATAACTGCCGAACTAATGAATCTAGCGACATAAAATGTTATATGTAAATCCACATGGCCCCAACAAATAAGCTTAGGTCCATCAAAGCAAATGTCGACAAATGGAAAAGCTCTGAAAGACAGAATAGGCAGGAGGAGGTATGTTTGATGCGGCTCCGTGTAGGCCACACTCGGCTAACCCATGGCCACCTCATCAACAGGGCGACGGCCCCGGACTGTGGCGGGTGTGGGGCCTGGCCTCTCACAGTAAGCCACATCCTGGAGGAGTGCCCTGGATATGAGGATATACTAAAGGCCATGGGTTTGCGAAAAAGAGACCTACATGAGATGCTCGGAGACAACTCGTCTATCGAAGCTGTCCTAAGCTCAATGAAGACAACCCACCCCATTGAATTCATTTAATCGAGTGCATGGCGTCAAAAATCTATGTCATTGGACGCCGATAAATAAAATTATTCTATTCTTCTATTCTATGTAAATCCAAAACCCTATGAGGACGACATAATTTTCAGTCAAATCCGCTTAATGGAACGGGGGAGACTAGAGGAGGGAGTTGTATTAACCCTAATAATTGCCAATGTAATGACGTATCGACACGAAATTCTATAATTGAATTCAAGTTTTCAACGAAATTAATTTTCAATAAAATCGCTGAATTGTTTCAGAGGGAGAGCGAAAACTTATTTGATTAATTCGCACTGGGGAAGTTCATATCTACAACTAATTACTTTTCAGCTAAAGAAAGTATAGGGGAAGTTATGTAATCGGTCAGAAATTCTATGTGGAATTGTCAATGGAATTTCATGTTTTCCGACCTCCCTGATTCCAAAAAAGATTTTTAAAAAATTTAGAAGACAAGATGGCATCTCTTTAGAAATCCAAATGAAAAGTTGGTTAATTGAAATTTTTTTAAAATATACGTGCACTTTCTTGAAAATTGCACGTCTTGAACTTTTGATACTTTTTTAGGGCCCTTTTCGAAAAACTACTGTAGAAATAAACATTTAGTAAAAGAAAAGAGATAAAATTTCTACAGAAAATGTGGTAATTTATTGTTTTGTTTATTATTTATAATTATTATTTCATTATTATTCATTATAAATATTTTTATTTATTTTTCATTTATTTAAGATTAATAGTTAAATTTCTCTACCACAATGCATCTATTAATTTTCCACGAAATCGGTCGAAACGAAGGCGGAGATCAGATAAAGGTGGTTCAGAATCCACTACGTAAGTCAAATATTGATTATTTGTGCTGGGGAAGTGTATAATCGATTCACCGATTTTTTTTCTTTATTAATTTCAAAATCAATTTAGAACGTATGTATGTATAGACTGTACAAATGAATAAGGATGTTAATTGTTAATCTATTTTTGAAAGAGATTCGATTACAAAAACATATGTCAACATTGGAATGAATGTTTTTTCAATTACTGCATATACTGCAGATATTCTACTGCAAATTCAAAGCAAAACTAATATTGCCGTTTGTTAATTTAAATTTTCATTTACCCACCTAACCATTAAACTAACTTCATTCCTTTGTAGATGATACTGATATTCTCTCCCCACATCCTAAGGCTACGGTTACTGTGCATGCGAATTCAGACGAAAATGCGTTCGGACGAGTACGTCCGAAATCCTCGTCAGAACAAGGCGGTTACACAGTGCGCGTTTTCTGATATTCTGATAGTCATAGCCAGTACGTTTCTGCCGCCCAGCAAAGATGGACGAACTTGATGAATTTTATTTTCTCGAAAGTCCGTTGTTATTGTTGTTAATTGTTGGAAAAACAGAGCATGTCAACCAGTTATTTTTTAGTAGAGACGACAAAGGAGAGTTTAAATTGTTATTTCAAGAATTGTGGGACCAACCGGAAACATCTGCCCCACTTTTGCCGAGAAATATCTCTGTTATGATAATTTTTGTCTCTCATATCCCACAAACACCTGTTCCCGTACACAAGACTTATCAATTTATCGTTATTTACGGTGAAATCACTCAAAAAATCACTCAAAATACAACTCACGCAAACACCCAAAACAGACGCTCGCACGAAAAAATCAAACTTGTTTGAACGCTCAACTGGTTCTGACGACGTCGTGCATGTTCTGACGTGTTCGCCGCTGCCAGTGTAAATACTCTCATTGGAAAACAGGCGATTGTTTGTTCGGACGAATTCGTCAGAACTCGCATCCATAGTAACCGTAGGTGATCCAGTTCCTCTCATCTCGCAATCTCCAAGGACACCTGACAACGACAAGAAGTCCGTTCATATAGTATTCACTCTTCGGCGAAAATATTCTTGCCCTCCTGTCTTCCTTAAAAGCAATCCCATTCCTTCAAAAAACGAAATTCTGAAAAGACAGTAAATGAACTGACGATACAACTGCTACGAAGACTACTGGACAAAAGATCAATATTCAATCCTTCCAATCCAAAATCCTTCCTACAATAGCCAATGCTCCTCGCGCAAATCCCTTCAAGACTGATCTCAACATTCCCTTTGTCACCGAATTAGCTGAATCCAAGTACAAACAATTATTTTCCTTCTTAAGTATCTACATCCTCTAGTCCGTACTTTCCCTTCTGCCACACTTCCTGAACGACGCCTTAAGCACCAATGGCCTAGAGACCTTCTCAGATCTGGCAGTGACCTGGCAGCTAAGCTCTTGATATTTTGAAATAGAATTAAATAATAAAATTACCACATTTCCTGTAAAAATTGTAGCTGATCATCTACTAAATTTTGATTTCCAGTAATTTCTGAATAGGGCCCTAAAAAAATATCGAAAGTTCAAGACGTGCAATTTTGATGAATGTGCACGTATTTAAAAAAAAAATTAAATTAACATATTTTTCATTTGGATTTCTTCTAAATTTACTGAAGAGATGCCACCTTGTTTCTTTTCAAAAATGTTAAATCTAATCCAAAGTTACAAATTATCTTACTGGGTTCACAGGGAAAAAACACTTCTCTCATTTTTGTAAGTTCATTAAGTTAACAGCTGTTTTTATTATAATAATAATTGATTTTTTAATATATTAATAATTTTAATGTGTGTACATTTATACATCACACAATAGGTGTTTACATTCATTCTATTACATTCATCATCGTTTTCAAAGACCTAGACATTTTTGGAATCTGGACGTCGGAAAACATGAAATTCCGTTGAGAAACTTGCATCGAATTTCTGATATTAGGTTAGGTTTTATGACTCATGCCCGGGCTTTAACTACGAGGTCATATCGCCTACTACCAGAGCGCTCTTTCGTCACTCTGGTGGACATGAGCCCGACTCCACTGTGGGAGTCCTAAATTTTGCCTACCCTAAATTTTTATTCACCTAGGGTAGGGGTCTTTAACGAGTACCTGACATCGTACAGGCTTGGGACCATCGCTTAACGTCCCATCCGAAGGACGGCGTGCTTAAGTTTATTTTACCTCCCAAATAAAATAAACTAAAAGGTTACGAACCCACGATCTTGAGCTCAGAAGGCAAGCACGCATACCACTGAGCTACCGGCGCCCTCTTTCTGATATTATGCCGATTACATAACTTCAAGATTTATTAATTTTGTTAATAAATAATAAATAATAATTAGTTATTGTATTTAAAATGGTATGATATTGGCCGAGGTTGAGTTGGTATGGTTGTGGAGCGGCTGAGAAAGGCTTCTCAAGCTGTTTAATTTAGTAATTGTCAGAGCCTCGTCATCAATTAAACACAGTTCTTCTTGGTTAAATGGTTCCTTTGTCCGCCATACTTTAACTCGTTCCAAAGTTGATTGGCACTTCACTTACTATGGATTATATTTCAGTTTATTTAGGTACTAAAATTTATATATGCTAGCCGACTTTCGAGGTTGTCCTCATCATCAGGCTGTCTAATCAAATATTTTTATGACACATATGGGGTGCAGGAAAGGTTTGAAACACGGTCCTTATGTCTTTTATATATTATAGATGAAAAAACCTTGAGCATGCCGTCCTTCGGATAGGATGTTAAGTGATGGTTCCAAAATTTAGGACTTTCAGGTCCACCGACGGAAGAGCGCTCGGGTAGTAGGCGGTGTGACCTTGTAGTTATTAGTAGATTTTATGTATTTATTATTGTTATATATTTATTTCAATAAAACAAATTTATTTTTGCAATATTGTCTATTCCACCAAAGATATTTAAAAAACTACCGGTTTCGGCCTTACACCATCGTCAAGTCTAGTTATAAACTAAATAGAAAATATTTCAAAAAATAAGTTTGTTTTATTTATTTATTACAAGTTCCACAATATGTCCGCGTTCCTCAACTTAGAAATATATTTATTTATTATAAAATATAGATATTGCAAAGAGGGCGCCGGTAGCTCAGTGGTATGCGTGCTTGCCTTCTGAGCTCAAGATCGTGGGTTCGAAATCCGACAGAGGCCCTTAGTTTATTTTATCTGGGAGGTAAAATAAACTTAAGCACGCCGTCCTTCGGATGGGACGTTAAGCGATGGTCCCGAGCCTTTACAATGTCAGGTACTCGTTAAAGACCCCTGCCCATAGATGAATAAAAATAAAGGGTAGGCAAAATTTAGTACTGCCATAGTAAAGTCGGGCTCATGTCCACCAGAGCGCTCTAGTAAGCGATATGACCTCGTAGTTAAAGCCCGGGCATGAGTCATAATAACTAACTATAATGATGAGAGAGCGACATTTTAGTGGATTATTTCGCGCTGTGGAAGTACATTGTCAGTGATTCACCGATTTGTTTACTTTCTATGTGCAACTGCATTATGTTTAATGCAGTTTAACAGCGTAAGGTGCATCAAGTAGGCGGAGAGACCTAGAGGCGGACTCTCTGCAGACATGACATGCCATAACCTCTTTTGAACAATGCTCTCCCCCTGTTGTCAGCACCTGCTTCCTGCCTCTGATTTCCCACCTGCCGTCTCTTTCCTTTCTTCGTCCCCCTGTCCTCGTTTAAATCTTTTTACACACCTACTTGTCCAGGTCTCTCCCTCGTGTATTACGTCATTACGTAACCAGAGTAGTATGATCAACATTTGAGTTACTTTAACCACTGAACCTCTTCTCAGGATACTAACTTTAACCACTGAACCTCTTCTCAGGATACTAAATTTAACCACCCTACCCTCGCCTCTCTCTTTATAGTTACAATCACCTATCTGACCTCCTTCGACAAGCTAACCAATCGAAACGTCAAAGACACATCTAAGATTTGCTATATCACTCTAACCTGCTATGCCCAGATATGCGGGCAACAAGTGAAATGACTCCTAAACGTTTAAAGATATGAAAATCGTGCATAGGACTAAAGTTGTAGCACACGCCGAGAGCTATAGTTTGGCGTCCTCGAAAAGACAAAAATGATCCTTTTAATGGCTCAAACAGCCCTTCGAAGAGCGGGGTTCCCTTTTGACCCTTAAGTTTCATTACATTTTATTAAAGTACCAAAGAAACAAGGAAGAAGTGTGCAAACAGATTTTTGATACGTCAAGTAGTTCTCGGAAAAAAAACATTTAAAGTTGCACGTTTTTTTTCCAAGAACTACTTGACGTATCAAAAATCTGTTTGCACAGTTCTTCCTTGTTTCTTTAGCACTTTAATAAAGTGTAATGAAACTTAAGGGTCAAAAGGGAACCCCGCCCTTCGAAGGGCTGTTTGAGCCATTAAAAGGGTCATTTTTGTCTTTTCCAGGACGCCATACTATAGCTCACGGCGAGTGCAACAACTTTAGTCCTATGCACAATTTTGTTATCTCTAAAAGTTTAGGAGTTATTTCACTTGTGCCCCGCTCATCTGGGCCACCCTGTATATATGTATTTAATCAATAGTACACATAAAAAAAGTACAAGTATTTTTACCCTTACGAATAACTCCATAAAATGTTCTTCTCATTTTAGAGTTAACATCTATAAAAAGTCTATAGAGAAAGTATTAGATAGACTACATGGGTTGTGTAGAGTTGTATAAAAGAGGACGGAGAGAGGACCCTTGTGGGAAGCCGGGCATCTCAGCTCCAAGTATCCTGAAAGTTTGAAATATTCATGTCTTCTGGCTTCCCCCTCCCTTCTCAAAGGGCAGGTGAAGGGGGAGGTTTTATTAAGGGCTGATTTATGAGGATGAATAATTGGAAATAGGACGTAGATCCCCAGGAAAATGGGAGTAGATCTCAATAAGGAAATTGAACGTATTTTTCTGTATGTTGTGTTTTAATATAATAAATAATAATATGTTATAATAAATAATATTATATGTTTCTATCTATTGTACTTGTGACCTAATAAATGATCTAAATACAAGGTCATATCGCCTACTACTGTGGGAGTCCTAAATTTTGCCTATCCTAAATTTTTATTCACCTAGGGTAGGGGTCTTTAACGAATACCTGACATCGTACTGGCTCGGGACCATCGCTTAGCGTCCCATCCGAAGGACGGCGTGGTTAAGTTTATTTTACCTCCAAGATAAAATAAACTAAGGACCTCGGTCGGGTTTCGAACCCACGATCTTGAGCTCAAAAGCCAAGCACGCGTACCGCTGAGCTACCGACGCCCCTTAGGCTATTTTATCTTAATTTTGAATCAACTCAAAAACCCCAATAAATGGCGATGTAATTAATGTATCGACACAAAATGTAATATGAAGATTCAGAAGCCCCGAGCAACTGGGGAAGTATACTGCTTAATGATTCACCGACAACTTTATTTTCTTGTCATTTTGAATTTTCCCGCCAAAATTATGGCAACTTTATATTTTATGACATATTTAAATATTTAATTATTTTTTTTTCTTTCTAGGTGCTCATGTCAATCCTGCCGTGAGCATTGCAATGGCTCTCACACGACACATTTCGCTGCTGCGTGGCGTCATGTTCGTCATGGCGCAGTGCGGTGGCGGTATTGCAGGAGCTGCACTTCTTTATGGGTGAATACATATATTTGGTTATAATTACATTTTATTTTATCGATTTTACAACTTGTCTATTTAGGTGCATCGAAGAATCGAATTTTGTCTTTTGCTTTATATCAAAAGTCCTTGTGAAAATTTTGTTTTTAAGTTTCTGCTAGGGCTTTAAAGTTAAAAAATAAAGATAAAAAACTTGCCACATTTTTGCTTTTAAGTTTTTCGAAAAAAAAAAAATTGTTTATAATACATTTCTGATCATTTTTTAAGAATCACATCCTTCAAGGACGTACTGAGAAGCTCAGAACTTTAATACTTTCGGAATTAAAAAGATATGGGTTTCTTGATATCTTGTAAAATTGTGTATGTTCTCGGTTAAATCAACTTAATCTACTTTTTTGAGGAATCATTCACGAGATAACTGCATTTAACCATTTATTCACTACGGTAGACTATTCCAATTGAAGAGGGCGTTTTCGGTTAAATCAAATTGCTCAACTTTAGGGACGCATCATCCACGAGTATTTCGTGGATATATATATATATATTTATGTAAATAATTAGGTAAGTGATGGGGAATGATTAGGTAACTAAGGGCAAATCTAAGAAAGGATTAACAATATTCATTTTCATTCACTCCTATAGATTTAGAAGGTATATGATTAATAATGATTCAAACATAATTTATTTATTCCAAAAACACGATTAATGCAAAAATAAAAAAGTGCTGCTCTGAAAAATTACGAATTTAGTCTTACCAATTTATTCCCTGTGACCAGAGATATACAGGGTGGCCCAGATAAGTGGGCCACAAGTGGAATAACTCCTAAACGGTTAGAGATATCAAAATTGTGCATAGGACTAAAGTTGTAGCACTCGCCGAGAGCTGTAGTATGGCGTCCTCGAAAAGGCAAAAATGACCCTTTTAATGGCTCGAACAGCCCTTCGAAGGGCGGGGTTCCCTTTTGACCCTTAAGTTTCATTACATTTTATTAAAGTACTAAAGAAACAAGGAAGAACTGTGCAAACAGATTTTTGATACGTCAAGTACTTTTTGGAAAAAAAACGTTTAAAATTGCACGTTTTTCTTATTCTGAAGTTATTAAATTCCAACTCACTTTCGAGGACGCCATACTGTAGCTCTCGGCAAGTGCTAAAACTTTAGTCCTATGCACAATTTTGATTTCTCTAACCGTTCAGGAGTTATTTCACTTGTGGCCCGCTTATCTGGGCCACCCTGTATAATAAATAAATGTTTTCGTTGATGTATTGTGCGAATGTTAATTTTACTGAGTTGTATGTTGTGTCAGTGTGTAATCCTATTTCTGATATGTGTTCTTTTACTCTGTTTTTAAATGGTCTTCCAGTTTGACCAATATAAGCTAAATTGCAAAAATTACATTCTAGCTGGTTAACTCCACTTTTTTCTTCTCTTTTAGTTTGCCCGTTATACATTTGTTTTTATTTTTTGAATCAGAGTGTCGGAAAACGTGAAAATTTCGGTGAAAACTAAACTTCGAATTTCTAAACTCTAACTTCGTATATTTAACTTCCGTATACCTCGTATAACTGGGGAAATGATAATAATATTGTTTATAGTCAATGTAATTTTTTTTATATCAGACAGAATTGAATTGAGTGAGAGAAAATCAGTAAGCACTTTTAAGTTAACGAATTTTTAAGTTGCATATAGAAAGAAGAAGTTCTAAAAATTGGATACACTCCGAGTGTTCCCTTTTTTCAAAAGACTATTCCCCAAGGTCCTAAGTGGATGAAGAGTTAGGAAAATCTGGAAAATTGAGTTTCCTGAACCCCCCGCATCCTTCCCTCTCCTTTATTACAATCTTTCATAATCTCCGAGGCGACTATCCCACACTTTTCCCGACCCTTAGACAATTTTATCGAAGAGTTCCTCCAAAAAGTGGACTTTGTTAAATTTGAAAATTTCCCCAGCTGTTATTTAATCGGTTAAAAATTTAATGCGGAGTTTTCAACGGAATTTCATATTTTCTGACTGAGGTTCGGAATATGAAAAAAAAATTCTGTTTGTCTGTGAACCCGATAGAATAAATGTATCGACACAATGCATATATGTATCGAGAACTATCTAACGTACACATCTATTGATTTTAATGTCCGAATACATTTTTTGCGTTCTGTCTTGATATAGTGGAAATACTAATGAATAAAATAAAATGATAGATAAAACACTTTTTTGAACATTTATATTGTCTAATACTCTTTCAAAAACTATATATTTTATTTTATAAAACTTTTTATTTTATTTGTATTCATATATTAACAATTGTTATCTTTAATTCATTTCATATATGCATTTAATCAACACATACTACTTCAAATTTTTTATTTTTAAGATCCCGATTTGGGAAGAAATGTCATTTTTTATGTTTTTACATATTTCAAATATTAACTGTACAGAAGGAATAGGAAAACCCCGTAGGGGCTGAAAAAGGATACCTACCTATCGTTTGGATTGTTAAACTACCTAGTTGAACTTCAATTTAGTATTTGTTAAGTCGTGGCTCAAGATGGTAGCAATACCGAAAGTACTCCCATATTATATATTATTTGTGAAATAGACAATATTTTTTAAAAAACATACGTTTTCTTTAGTTGTAATAAATGTATTGATACAAAATTTCGTATGTAAGTTCAGACCCTTCTAAGGGCAACACATATTGAATTTCAACTAAATCGGCCAAAGGGAAGAGGTAACTTAGGGGGGAGGCTTAACACAAGAATCCTAATAACTGCCCCCTTGTTCCGTTCAATATTTTGTGATGACCCGAAGCATATATCTTAAGTTGGATCATCATCCAGATACAATCGTTACATCGATGTTTTATATCGATAGATTTATCCTGTCGGGAGTTGTTGTGTTCACAGATATACAGGATTTTTTTTTTTTTTAAATATATCGGGGAGTCAGAAAAAATGAAATTATTATTATAGCTGGGGACCACTGGGGAATGGCCTTCTCTGGTTGTACACTATCCAGTAGTGGAGACAGACCGAGAGGGACAGGAGAGCTGAAAATAGAAGCTACTCAGTACCAAAGCTGTCTAATCTTAACTTAAGGATCTTAGTTCTTTATCCTAAATGACGTTGACTGGTGATGGACGACCCATAAACGGATAGAGAGAAAGTAGTTAACTTTATTTAGCTAAGAATCTCCTTCCATCCAATAGGTTAATAACGTTAACCTTAACTGTCTCAAGAGGCTATCTCTCTTTGTATTATTAATTAGACAAATTGATAGTGAAATAGTTTGCGATCACGTTCTTCGATCAAATTGAGACTGATTTGGAGGGGACAAACTTGTTACTGTTACTATCTGAGGTCCGGATCAGTGAAATTCAGTTAAAAGTTTCCTAATTCCCAAGATCTTGAATCTACTGTAAACTAATGAAGGGATTGGAGAGACTGAGTCGATTTGTGATGCTTTGAGAACCTGGGGCTCACCTGGAGTTGCTTTGAGGCTAGGTGCACCTAGAGATGCTTTGCTCACCTAGAGGTGCATCTAGATGCGTCTGGGCGCACTTAATGATGCATAAATACATCATACAAATACATATAATATAAATAATGTAATGAGATTGGTAGCGTAGCGTTCGATCTGGCAACACTGGGGCAAGGTGGGTTATCATGTGATGCCTCGTCAGTACGAGTTTGAACTAGAAATGGGCTATCCCACAGTTGGACACTGTCGATAGTCCGATACTATCGGTGAAAAACGATCGTAAATACTATATATACTATTTTCATGCAAAATAAAACTACTCAAAACATAAAATTAAAAATTTTGAAAACCCCCGACAATAAGAAAACTTTTTTGTTCATTATTTTTTTTAACTGAAACCTTGGTGGTGAGAGCTTTTTGGGGGGGGAGGGGCTTGGCCTTATAAACATTTGAGCTCAAACTCCAAGTCTCTAGCTGTAATAGAGGCCGAGATCACTACACAGGCTCTGATGAAACCTGAATATCTTGGAGATGGCATACCTGATTTCCACCAAACATGGCTAAGAACCATCTCGCAAAATATCAGCTTTTGAAACGAAAAAAACGCTTTGAAATTGGTTCAGCCGTCTTGGAGCTACGATGGAAATACTATTTTCTCTCGAAAATAATCTTGGCATTAAATTCAACAATTATTATTTCAATCAACAATTTTTGTAAAACAATATCAAAAAATTAATTATCAATTGACGAAAAATACTTTTTGGGGATCCAGCTTCTGTAGTGGGTTGTTTGGTCTTGGATGCCGGTTTATAAGTTTCTTGATGGCGTCTCAAGAGGTGATCCCTTAAATTGGATTTGTTGGAACTAGTTTTGAATAAAACTTTGCACCAAGTACATTTAGCACTTTTCCCATCATCCTTTTTTTGATAAAAAAAACTTCCACATGTCCGATTTTGGCGGCATACTGAAAGGAACACGCTACGCTTCACATTCCAAGTTCCTTTTAAAAAATATGTATGAACATTTCCATAAACCTTTTTTTTTTTTTTATAACTACCCCTTTTCCTTCTGCCGATATCGCTGAAATTTCACAGCTTATATCATCATTGGGTTTTGACTTTAAATATAAAATTTCATGTCGACATATTCATTACATAGGCAGTTATTATAGTTTTTGAGTTAAGCCTCTCCTCTAATCCTCCCCTCCGATATGGCTAAAAATCGATGGGTGTTGTCCTTATGGGATTTTGGTCACACTTACAAAATTTCATGTCGATATATTCATTCCATCGGGAGTTATCGTGTTCATAGACACACAGAAATTCGTTTTTTTTCATATGTGATTTCTAAAATAAAAAATAGAAAATCTCGGCATAGATTTTTTGACCGATTACATAACTTCTCCTATACTTCGTACAGCTGAGAAAGTGAAAATCTCCACCAAATTGATGGAGAGGGCTACTAGAGATTACCGCCCAAAGTTGGGGCGTTGTGGCGGGAAGGCGGGAGATAGGGTCGTGTAAGGAGGCAGCGTGAGAACCTTTGGTCCACTGATGACCCCTCCCACGACCCCCCCACCCCCACCTACCTCTGACGTCACATCATCATCTAATGAAGATACCTTTGATGATATTGGCTTCTGGGTTCGTCTTTGATAGATAATTTTTTTTTTTTTTTTAATCAAAAAATTCTTGTCTTCTTGAAATAACTCATTTTAATTCCTCAGCAAAGCATACAAAGTATAGGGGAAGTTATGTAATCGGCCAGAAATTAAAATGTTCAATTTTCGGAATTTCATGTTTTCAAAAACCCTTATTAAAAAAAAAAAAAAAAAACTTTGGAACACAATAGTTCCCGCTAGAATGAATAATCCACACGAAATTTTCTATGTGTATCCAGAATCCCATAAGAATAACCTATGAATATTCAGCCGAATCGCCTTGAGGAATAAAATTGGAACCAAAAAAGTGTTGTACTCGTTATAAGACACAAATTTGAGGGTGACCCTAAGATACCTGTTTATATTCAACTCAATCGATAAATTGGTTTCTGAGGGAGAGTTATTAATTAATTCAAGCGGTACAAAAATATAATAATTTATTTCTCTTGTTTTTTTTTTCTTTTATGTATTTTTATTATCATTTTATTTATTTATTATTTTATTCTATGGAGTTCTGCATACAAATATGAAATTTCGTGCCCATATATTCATTCTATCAGATTTATCGTATATAAATATATAGGAGGGCGCCGGGAGCTCAGTGGTATGCGTGCTTGACTTCTGAGCTCAAGAACGTGGGTTCGTAACCCGACCGAGGCCCTTAGTTTATTTTATCTGGGAGGTAAAATAAACTTAACCAGGCCGTCCTTCGCATGGGACGTTAAGCGATGTTCCCGAGTCTGTACGATGTCTGATACTCGTTGAAGACCCCTACCCTAGGTGAATAAAAATTTAGGGTAGGCAAAATTTAGGACTCCCATAATAGAGTAGGGCTCATGTCCACCAGAGTGATGAAAGTGCGCTCTGGCAATAGGTGATATGACCTCGTAGTTAAAGCCCGGGCATGAGTCACAAAATCTAACCTAACCTATAGATAGTATATAAATAATAAAAAATAATGATTAAAACGTAGATTCGAGACCTTGAAGGAGGATATCTGTAGAGGAACTCTGACAGAAAAATAAAAATGAAAGCTATATATCAAATAATTTTTTTGAATATGAAACACAATTTTTTTATTATATTTATTTATTTTTTTATTATGTTTATCATTTTTGAACACGTTTCCGAATAGAGGTTTTCCTCTAAAAAAACATTTATAGTTTAAGATTAAATTTTTTTTTTTCAAAAGAGAGGAGCAATTTTTAGTTATTCAAAATTTTTCTTTCTTCCTGGTAAAATTTTTCAAATATTTCTCTGCAGTTTTACTTCCCATCTGTACGAAGTATAGGTGAAGTTATGTAATCGGTCATAATTCAATGTGGACTTTTCAACGGTATTTATGTGTATTTATGAACAAAAAATGGTCTCTTTATGTCTTTGAACACAATAACTCCCGATAGAATGAATATATCGACATGAAATTTTATACGTGACTTCAGAACCCTCTAACGATGACACCTATTGTTTTTCAGCCAAATCGACCAAAGGGGAGGTGGGGATTTGGGGGGAGGCTTAACATAAAAGCTCAAATAATTGTCCATAAAATGAATGTATCGACACAAAATTTTATATGTGAATTCTAAAGCTCATAATGATGACACTTATTAATTTTTAGCGTAATCGGCCGAAGGGAAGGGAGACTCAACTCAAAAACTCCGATAACTATCGATGTAATGAATGTATCGACTCAAAATTTTATATGTGAATTCTAAAGCTCATAATGATGACACTTATTAATTTTTAGCGTAATCGGCCGAAGGGAAGGGAGACTCAACTCAAAAACTCCGATAACTATCGATGTAATGAATGTATCGACTCAAAATTTTATATGTGAATTCTAAAGCTCATAAGAATGACATTTATTAATTTTTAGCGTAATCGGCCGAAGGGAAGGCAGGCTCAACTCAAAAACTCCGATAACTATCGATGTAATGAATGTATTGACACAGAATTTTATATGTGAATTCTAAAGCTAATAAGAATGACATTTATTAATTTTTAGCGTAATCGGCCGAAGGGAAGGGAGACTCAACTCAAAAACTCCGATAACTATCGATGTAATGAATGTATCGACACAAAATTTTATATGTGAACTCTAAAGCTCATAATGATGACACTTATTAATTTTCAGCGTAATCGGCAGAAGGGAAGGGAGGTTAAAATCTAAAACTCCGATAACTGTCGATGTAATGAATGTATCGACATGAAATTTCATTTTTAAATGAGGTCATTATCTGTCTAACATTATCTGAAGAGAAGATGGAATCAGGGGAGGGGGCTCAATTTAAAAACCTTATTCATTGCCAAAGTAATAAATTTATCGACCCAAATTTAGTGTGAGGATTTAAGAGCCCCTATGTAAACTATTGAATATTAGCGCAAACGGTCAACTAGTTTTGGAGAAGGAGCGATTAGTTTGATCATTTAGTTCTATGGAAGTAATGATTCACCGACGTCATTTTCTTAGAACTTTGGATTGGAAGGACTGGGATACGCTTCATGTTAGATGACTTAGTCTTGGGGTTTTGGGGGGGTACAAAGAGCCGGGTGATGTGGAACCCATGTAACTCTGAGATCATCTCATGTTCCTGTTGATGTCTCTTGTGTAGGTTGGCCTGGTTCGATAAGCTTCCATCTTGGTAGACATTGACACCCTTGGCTCCTAATCCCTTCAGACATATACTACACCACTCTACCCCCTTCACCCTTCATCCTCTCCTTGTAATCTTCCAAGTAACAACATAAATATAATAGAATAATATAGTGCTGACTATAATCATTTGTAGTTGGTTCGCTTGTTGTGAAGACAGCATATAACAAAACCATAAATTCATGAATAGACACAAAACCATGCTGCAAGAATAGACACAAAACCATGCTGCAAGAATAGGAATACACTGAATATTGTCTAGTCTATTAAGCTATTGCTCTCCCTCGAAAACCAAGCGACTGTTTGATCGAAAATCAATAGTTATCTTACATAATATGATATAGGCTTTTGAACCCTCATACTAAATTTTGGTACTTTCATTACATCGGCTGAACACAAGAAGGTATAAGGCAGATGTTGTGGGACGAGATTTATCATAGAGATAGAAGACATAAGAGAGAACAGGGTTGATTGCAACTGCGTCATCATCAGTGGCACATTTCACCCGTATAGTATGGGGTCTAAAGAACTACTGGTCAGTGGGGATGAGATGTGCGTATAGCTGGGGGAGTCAAATATTTATACAACTATAGTACACTTAAAACAGGAAACGAAGTGTCGTCTGTTTAAGCCCTGGATGAATTGTATCGTTCGTTTTCGCTTAGTTCGATTGTAAATGCTGTCTACCGTGAATAGGCTGCGGATTAGGAAATTCATCGAATTCATGTATTGTGTTCTGGTAATAAAATAGTTAGAAGAATAAATGATAAATAAATAAATATATATAATTAATAATAATGAAATAAACAATAAATTACTACATTTCCTATAGAAATTTTATCTCTTTTCTTTTACTAAATTTTGATTTCTACAGTAGTTTTTCGAAAAGGGGCACTAAAAAAGTATCAAAAGTTCAAGACATGCAATTTTTAAGAAAGTGCACGTATTAAAAAAAATGCAATTTACAAACTTTTCACTTGGATTTCTAAAGAGATGCCATTTTTAATAATTTTAAATAATATTAAATCTAATCCAAAGGTTTTCAAATAATTTTACTGGGCCAACAGGGAAAATGAATAGAACAGAATTTACGAGAACAAATCTTGGGTTTATTTTCTTAGATCTACATTATTAAAATAAAGAAAATAAACATTGAAAGAAACAAAAATCAAAAGAAAAATCTTAAAAACTAAATCCTTGACACTAATTCAATATTTTTTTTGTTTTTGGTTTTGGCCATTTTTAAAAATTTATGTTATATATTTCTGGGCATATATCCTTTACATATAAACAAATAAATATGTTATATATTTCTGGGCATATATCCTTTACATATAAACAAATAAAAGTACCTTCTTTTTGGATCAATTTCACCGTCAATTCACTCCTAATTAGTTCTGTATATCTTAAGCCTAAACACCACACTCTCCATGTTTCACTCAGACCGACTTCATTCCTAGGCCTCGACTCTCTCTACACACACTAATTAAAACAGCTGATGGTCGTGTTTTGTTTTCTACATGCATTTGTTTTAAAAGAAATGGTTTCTTATTATTTATTTACTAATTCAGTTTCTTTTTATAAAAAAATAAATATAATTAATTTTTTTTTATTAATATTTTAATGTCTGTATTATTTTTTATACATCACAGTGTATATGATTAGCAAGGACGGGGGTGATGAGGGTAGTTGGGGGGGGGGGGGGGGGGGGGGGGGGGGTGGTGATGAGGGTGTTGATGTGCTAATGATATATGAATGTGTCTGGAGAAGTCCAGAGCCCCCATCTTCCCAATCCATCTCATCTCGACCGACCAATTACACGAGTGTAACTAGCTACAGCCGGACGGAGGGTAGTTTCCCACGCGGAGGTTTCCTGGGATGTGTGAGAGAAGAACTGAAGTGATAAAGGAGAAGGTTGTGGAGTCACGACAGGCGGCGTGACCGAGTGTCCCAACAAGACGGAAGAGGAGACTCGTTTGGGGGTGATCACAACGGATCAACATGGGTCCCTCCCTGCAGAAGACCTCAATATGAACCTGTACCACGGGCTCAACATAACAACTTACAAAGCCTCAAAATGATTATTTGTGACCAATATAATGAAAATATTGACAAGTAATTGTGCGCCGGCTGTATGAAGTTTAGGTGAAGTTAATCCGTCTTGGCTTTTTCCGTTTATGAAATCTCACACCACCTACTACCAAAGCGCTTTTCCGTCGTTCTGCTGGACATGAACCGGACTGTATATGGGAGTCCTAAATTTTTGTTTATTCACCTCGGTTAACCCCTAAGTATGGGGTTTGAGCTTCAATATAACATTTGTTTCATTACATCGGCAGTTATTACAGTTTTTGTGTAAATCTCACCCTAATCCCTTCATTCTTTCGGCCAATTTGCCTGAAAATCAATATGTGTCGTCCTTACGGGATTCTGGATAAAATGATAAATTTTGTCCCGATCCTTTTTCATTTTATTGGGAGTTTTCGTATTCCCAGACACTCTATACAGACTGACAGGCCATTTTTTTTTGTTCACTAATTTTTTTCTTCATTAAATTTCAGTAAAAAAGATTAACACCGAATTTGTCAGATTATATAAGTTAATCTAATCATTCTATTTTCCTACATTCTCCTAATTACCCCACTCTTTATCATATTGCTAGTTTAGGTTTATTTCTCTGGAAAGCTGTCATAAATTGTCTGTAAACTTGAGGAGACAAACTTTCAAAATTTTACGGAAATACAATTTTTCCCGAGACTTAGCCCGGACTTAGCTATTTTAAGTTGCTTCTTTTATCTTCAAACAGTTTATCTAATCTGTAATTTATCACTCTCTCTTGTCAGATCTTACTGAAACTTTGGTAAGAAACTATTTATTTTCTTCAGCCGCGAATATGCTTTTCCCTCAGTCCCAAGATATTTGGTATCCTACACGAAAGATGGATGGGTTCTTCGCATTGTAATGGACCGCTACTAGAAAAATGATTCCATCTACTCCTCATAATATATTTTTTCACCAAAGCTGGAAAACATGGGCTTTCAAAATACTTAAGATAACAACTTACGAAGCCTCAAAGTGATTATTTGACGAGTAATTGTGCGCCTTCTCAGCTGTATGAAGTTTAGGGGAAGTTAATCCCTCTTGGCTTTAACTACGAAGTCTTATAACACCTACTAGCAAAGCGCTCTTCCGTCGTTCTGCTGAACATGAACCGGACTGTAATATGGGAACTTCCATCTGGATACATGTTTTCAACGGTATTGCGCGTCCAAACCAAACTCAGTTTATAAGTACAAATGGAGCTAAAGACTTCTGCTGCTGATGCTAGTGCTGTCGTGGCTGAAGATGGTAGCAATACCGAAAGTACTCCCATATTATATAACTACGGTCACAGTGTTAAGTCGTAAAATGGCCAAAATGAGTTAAGTGTACAGTGATCATCTCCCAAGAAGTTGGGAGCTCAGGACTCTAATACTTTCGGAATATAAAGATTTCGGAATCATTCACGAGATAACTGCATTTAACCATTTATTCACTACGGCAGACTATTCCTAGTGAAGAGGGCGTTTTCGGTTAAATCAACTTTAGAGAGACATCATCATTCACGAGTATTTCAAAAAGTATGGTTAATAATTGAAGCGGTCATTGTTGAAAGGGGATATGTAACAAAAATAAAAATTTTGGGAAGCTCAATAAAACTTCCTAAAGAATTGCGTCACATACCTCCTTTCAACAGTGACTCAAATATTCTCAGCTCCACCACAACCAAAGAGCGCACTGCACATGTCTCATTTCAACACAGAAGATGTGTTCAGTCCTCAAGATTATGAAAATATAAAAAAGTCGTTTTGACATTTGATGTCACATATCCCCTTTTAACAATGACCGCTTCAATTAGGTAAGTGATGGGGAATGTTAGGTAACTGAAGGAAAATCCAAGAAAGGATTAACAATATTCATTTTCATTCACTCCTATAGATTTAGAAGGTATATGATTAATAATGATGCAAACATAATTTATATATTCTAAAAAACTGGATTTACGCGATTAATGCAAAAGTAAAAATGGGCTGCCCTGAAAAGTTACGAATTTAGACTTACCAATTTATTCCCTGTGACCACAGGTTTATTTTGTAAAATAGACAATATTTAAAAAAAAAAAAAAAAGTTTTTTCTTTATTTTTTTTGTTACTTCTTATGAGTGGGAATTTAAAATGATATGCACTTGGCAGATAAAAGTAGCAAATAAGCTATTTGACAGACATCGGCCTGAATTGAATAAAAGGCGGAAGAACGCATCCTCCTTCGCAGAACATTAGGTAACTAGTATCCAGGGCGTGGGCTCGGGGTTAGTGCACTCTTCTAAGATCTCGGTTCGAAACCTGGCCTATCTGGGAAATGGAAAAACCTTGAGTCCTTCGGATGGGATGTTGAGCGATGATCCTGAGTCAGAGCAATGTCACGTTAAAGACTACTTACTTGCCTAGTTGAATAAACCTGGGTTAGCAAAATTTCGAACACCCAGATTAGAGTGAGGCTGGGGGTGGCGAAAGAGCGCTCTGGTATTTGGCGATATGACCTCGTAGTTATTTGGGGTTTCCGGGACACGGAGGCTTGAATCTGTACAATAATCGTGTAACATTCTCTAATCTATGTGGTGAAAATATTGTGGGGTGGATGTTACCAAACATAGGGCAAACATCAAAAGACTTCCTGCGGGAAGACTTGAGAGTTGAAGGACAGAAGGGGAAGAAGAGGAGGGTAAATGAAAGAATGGAGTTCACAAAGGGCATCCGGCGATGTAAGAGAAGAGAAGATCGGTGTTAGACCTGCCTGGATCCTGAGCTTGTTCAAGATATCCATGGTTGTATCTACAGCTAGAGGGCGCTGTTAGATTAGAGAGTGCTTGCCTATTGTGCTCAAGATCACGGGTTCGAAAACTGGCCGAGTCTTTTAGATTTTTGAAGCGGAGATCCTTACATGCCGTTGGTCTTTCTGGCAATGAGTTGGTAAAAGCGTTACGACACGGAAATGGCAACGAAAGTTTCACTCTCCCCTGAAATTAACCCCCATAATCAAAATTCAACTTTTTATACTTCACGTCTAATTGGGCCACAACACTCTGTGCTAAATTTCAAATTTTCACGTCGAATAGTTTCCGAAAAAATCGCCTGTGACAGACGGAAGGACACCGAAGTGATTCCATAATTGTCCCGTTTTGCTTATTTTGGCACGGAACACTAATAAAAAAAAACACAAATATATATAGTTTAGGTTTTATGACTCATGCCCAGGCTTTAACTACGAGGTCATAATCGCCTACTACCAGTGCGCTCTTTCGTCACTCTGGTGGACATGAGCCCGATTCTACTGTGGGAGTCCTAAATTTTGCCTACCCTAAATTTTTATTCACCTAGGGCAGGGGTCTTTAACGAGTACCTGACATCGTACCGGCTCGGGATCATCGCTTAACGTCCCATCCGAAGGACGGCGTGCTTAAGTTTATTTTAACTCTCAGATAAAATAAAATATGGGTCTCGGTCGGGTTTCGAACCCACGTTATTGGGCTCAGAAGCCAAGCACGCATACCACTTAGCTACCGGCGCCCTCTCTATATAAATATACATATCTTCACAATGAGTCTTGTTGCGGAACATTTTATCCATTCTGCAGAAGATGTGACGTGAATAGAAACCTCGCGACTTCCACGGTCAATGTGAAGGTTACTCACATCTCCAATGGAGATTTTGGCCGAAATGAGCGAAAATTAAGACCATGTAACTTCGGGGACTAGATTTACAAGATACCGCTAATATTTCTGACAAAATCAAAAATCTATGCAGAATCCGTCCTGAAATATCATTTTGAAACCCTTTTTTGGTACGTAACCCATTCCTCTATCGAACGCAATAAAGAGAATGATAAAATCTTCTGTAAAGAGATATAATTCATTTTTATGAACTCTAGAAGTGTTATCGTCTCGATAGAATCTGCATGTTCCGGCCGTTAATGTGAGGTGTATTGGGGAATATTTCTTTGAAGATATTAAGTGTAATACTGCCAACAAGAATTCTCACCATTTGAAGAGACTTTTTTACAAAAGGTTTAATGTATCATATTGTTAGTTATTTCAAATTGCATTGTTGTCATTCTCAAATGACTGTCATACAAAACCATGGAGGGGTAAGTGGCGGATCTTATGTAGGACGATTATTTTACACAGACAGTTCTTTGTTTACTGTATTACGTGTAAACTGTAATTCAATTTTACTGCATATGTATTTTTATGTATAACATATTTAAAACAAAATCTAAAATTATAAAAATATTATTTGTTTAAAAAATCGGTAATTTTCTTTTGTTTCGCTAACACATCACTGTTCCGTGCTGCATAGTCCCACCACTTCTTTAGTGTTAAGACGTTATTCCTTGGCTATTTTAGCAGCTGTTTCTCCCTTTTCCATTCTTTCAATTGTCGTCAATTTTTGTTGGATGGATAGAAGAATTTTCTTTCTTTTTGAAGTGGAAGCCATTTTATATCACTTCATAACTTGATGATTTAAAAAAAAAGACTGTTCACTGGATAGGATTGCACCGACCGTACAAAACGTCCGTAAACAAAAACGTCGCACGTGAGTAAAATAAAATTTTAAACATTCAATTTCACTAACGAAAAAAATGATCCAACTATTCTTTTCACTACGAGAATCAAATGAAAACTGAGAAAAAGAGATTTGGTTTAAAGGAAAAATAAATAGAAGGAGAGGGTTTCTGTGGAAAAAAATTAAACTGTGACTTTACTAGTTAAGTGTTCATTTCCCGATAAGACGATGTTATTGTGCCAAGGACGGGACGGTACCTTTGTTTTTCTATTCTAGGAAACATTTTTTATAAATGTTTGATTTTCAACTATGTATTTTTATTTATATTTATAGGATATTAGTGAAGTAATAAAATATTGTATCAGCGTTCTCTTCATTATAAATACAATGTGAATACAGTATGTATGTACAATAAAAATACATAAAAGATTCGTGAGTTACGGAATTATTATGTGCTCGTAAATACACTGGCTCATATAATTGATAATCTAATAATTGAATTAATTTTAGTTTAACAAATTTGATATTATTTTCCGGCGAGCGCCGGATAAGGGAGAGTACTATATATATATATATATATATATATATATATATATATATATATATAAAAGTTGAATTTTGATTATGATGATATATATGACGATTCCCCTTCAATTTCGAGGAATCGAGTTTTGTAGTGCTCCTTCGTGGTCCCCGTTGAGGGTGCTAGACTAACGTATCTCTGTTGAATATGGTGTTCACACCAGGCCGGTATCCTCAAAGCTAGTGATAAAGTAACTATGCCACGTTAGTCCTGGAATCCGGGTGCCTTTTCCCAGCCTGGCTCAGCTATGCAGACCCCCATCTCTTGTGCTCCCAGCATCCTTACCTTCTTCCCAAACATTTTTTTCTTATACTTTTCTCGTAACTTATAGACACTTGGGATAGTTAAAGAATGGCTCCTGTGAGAAGAGGAAGGCTCTCAAACATTCCAAGCACTCTTTGGTCCTGTCCAAAGTGCTTGGAGCCTCACACAACCTCATTCCTCTTAGAGGATATTCCTGTAAGCGAGAGACCCTATGTATAAAAAAAAAATATATAAAAAGAATTCGAACAAAAGCATCCCTTAACGGTCATCCCCTTTGGCCTAACGACAATAGGATCAGTCGCTGTTAAGAATAAGGGATGGTTTTTGGTTTGCCGACATTCCTCATGTTTCCAACCAAGGTTCTGGGAAGAATTTCTTTGATCTCTTTGCCTAACTTGATAGATAGAAGTGTCCAGATAACACTAGACGTTGGGTGTTTTTATAGTATCATAACTCGAAAGCTGTAACGACTTCTCGTCCCTAGTTATATCTTGGAAACTATTGGAACTATTTACAGACAACGTTACAAAGCAATTAGACGCGCAAATGCACACCTGGACCTCTTGCGGTCTTGCTCACAGACGTGACGTCATTCGTTTACATACTCAGACTGTTACTCAACCTGTTACTATTATAATAATATTTCTTGATTATTAATTCTTTCGCGTCGTCAAACCAGCCAAAATCTGCCGAACGCGTTTTCAGTCACTTCTTATGGAACATATGCTTCATTTCAGTGACAATGCATTATATCAAAATTCCTGCCTGATCAGTTGAGCGGTTCTTCGTGCATTATTTACCTTAATCTGGGCTATTACACGTCATTATACGCCTCTGGCAGGTTGCCAACATTTATTAGAACACAATAATAATAATAAATTTATTTCCGTTAAACCAATGCATAGCAATAGGATACGTCAAAAGAATTTATACATTAAGATAGCTTATAAATTAGATTTATAACTACTTGAGTCTAACACACCTATGATTAGTAGTAATAACAAAACTATTAAAAAAAGTATAATGAAATTAATAAAAACTGAACAAATAAATACTTAAATAATTTATGGTTTCCAGATTTACTTTGTGAAGCTCCATTCTAGGAATAGATAATTAAAATACACAATTTCTTTGTCAAACTTCACTATATATTCTCAAATACTCAACTAGTTTCGCCGTGTTAAGGCATTATCAGTTTGTAAGTGACTCTTGATAATGCCTTAACACGGCGAAACCAGTTGAGTATTTGAGAATATATAGTGAAGTTTGACAAAGAAATTGTGTATTTTAATTATCTATTACTTTAAAATAAATATTTAAAAATATATGAATGTATAAACTAATTAATACAAGATACGTTTATAATAAGTAGAGACATTTTTCAATTTAATAAAAATTAAGATAACTATTTTTCAAAAAAAACTCAGGTCCCAATGTGCGAGATGTAGAAGAAAAAAAATGATGTAACTATAACAATATATGAAGAAAAAAAAAATATAGATTAATCAATTATAAATGAATGTATAAAAAATTCTAAATAAATAAAAAATTATAAATGAATGAATAAAACAATAAAATACATTCAACTGACCTTTAAGGTGTGGAGGAACAACACTGGCCAAAAAAAAAAAATGAAAGCTTTGTATCAAATAATGTTTTTTGGATATGAAACACGATTTTTTTTTTTATTGTGGTTATTTTATTCTTTTTGAACAGTGAGAATAAAATTCCGTTTCCATGTAAAGGGTTTCCTCTAACATAAACATTTTTAGTTGAAATTAACATCCATTGACTTCAAGAAGTGTGGAAGGGCATTAAATAAATAAATTAATAGGCATTTTATAGAATTTAGAAAAACGTTATATGTTAATGGTTGTTAGCTGCCAACATCTGTCATCCTAACTTCTCTTTTCCATCTCCCAACTCGTTAGAGATACTCTTTTTTACATATCCTACTTTCTAGGTCTACATCTGTCTTTAATTGTCTCTCCTATTTCCAGTTCACCGGCCCCGCCCAACACTCCCTAAACGAAACCTAAACAATCTTCATTCGTTGAAACTTTAAAAAGTTGTTACTTCCGCAGTTTCTAATTTCGGTATGTTTGTGGACAGCGCCCGCTTTAGCTATTACGTCGCCCTTGACAAAAAGACAAATTTACCCCGTGTTTAAGGTATAGGTACTTTTTAAAAAATACATATGTATATATTTAATTTAATAATTAAATGGTTTTAAATCATAACAAAAACGTATAGTTAGAAAGATATATGTTATTTAGGCGAGTTTGGTTATTTAAATGTTTCTAGGGATCACCTTGATTCCCTCTTGTTTATTTTTGTTCTAGCTTTTTTAGGAAGCTGAAAATCTCGAAATTTTGGTTGGATTTATCTGGTTTTATGTTATGACAGGTACTTATCCCTTGTGCTAAGTAGTTATTTCCTATTTTTCCTATCCTCTTTCTATTACTAACTAAATGTTTATTGAGTGGAAAAATTTTCTTTTTCTTTTTTCCATTGCTTTGGATCATCTAGTTTATTTTTAGATGAACAACCAATAGCTACATTCATTTTTACAAAAGTAATCAATTGTATTAATAGTTAGAAAAACTTCTTGAAGAGAAACCTAAAATCAACAAGTGAACTGTGAAAATAATTAAAACAGTGTAGGAGGTTACTTTCAGCACAACTAGCGGCGCGTTTGGATATAAAGTAAACTATGGATTTATCGGAATTTGTTTCGAACGAAAAATTCAAGACGCCTATTCAGTAGGATATAACGGAGTTTTAAACAAACGCTTCCAGCACTATATTCTAGTAAACGAAGACTTTGAAATTATTAAATAAAAATAAAATCCTGAAAAAGTGGGTTTATCGGGTTTTGCCGTGACACGCCTCATATATAACACATAAAATTAACAGTGAAATACTACAAAACAGTAAAAATTATAATGTACATGTAGCTACAAATTGTTAACCAAATGCATTTTTAATGTTATTACAAAAACATATTACTGCACTATCATACAAACAAACCTTATATCATATAAAAACTATACACAAATAACATCAACTACGCTAAAATCACAAGAAACTTTTTTATTATGGTTCTCTTGTTATTTTTGAACAGAGAAAAATAAGCAAGCAGCTAGTGAAAGGCCGGGAAAGAGTCACAAAAACAAACAATATTTGCAATTTTGTTTCCATGAGGTTTAGCAAATAGTAATTTTGCCCTTAAATATTGATGGTTAAACTTCCGAAAGTAAAGCAACCCTATGAATTGCCCTTATTAAGGGCTCTCCTATCTGGACCCCTCCTGGCTGGTGCATAATTTAAAGGGCCCTAAGGTGTTTTTAAAATTTAACAAGCTCCGACCAATAAAGGATTAGACCTGCAAAGGGAAGGGTGGATATTCTAGATGGGATTAATTGATAAACGGAAGAGGGCTTCGTTGGTCTAGTGGTTAGTGTGACTGGCTACTAACTGATAGACGGAGAGAGGGCTTCGTTGGTATTGTGGTTAATATGACTGGCTACTAACTGATAAACGGAGAGAGGGCTTCGTTGGTCTAGTGGTTAGTGTGACTGGTTACTAACTAATAAACGGAGAGAGGGCTTCGTTGGTCTAGTGGTTAGTGGGACTGGCTACTAACTCGGGAAGCCACATTGTTTTAATTCAATATAGAGGGAATGTTATGTTATCGGTCAGAAATTCGATGTACAATTTTCACCGGAATTTCATGTTCACACAATGTACTTCCCCAGAACGAATGGATCAATTAACTCTCTGCGGCCGATATCGCTGAAATTCGACAGGTTATGTCCTCATTGGGTATATGAAATTTCAGGTCAATGTATTGGGGTATTTGAATTGACCCACCTTTTTGGCCGATCTGACTGAAAATCAATAGGAGGGTTCTGTGTTCACAGAGCCTTTTTTTTCAAATTTGGAATCTTGATCCGTTGAAAACTATTAATTTATTTTTTTAACCGAATATATAATTTCCCTTATACTTCGTATATCTAGTAAAAAATGTCTGTTTTTCTATGTGTGGCCCAAAGAGCGTATTTCTCTGTCATCAAGCTGCTACGGTCCAGAGCCTTGTCAAGGAACCTGAAGTATAGGATCTACAGCTCCATGGTAAAGCCCGTTCTGATCTATGGGTGTGAAACCTGGACCCTGACCTCACATCTGGAAATAAAGTGCTGAGGAAAATACAGGTCCGGTCAAGGATAGAGAAACCCAAGAGTGGAGGATCAGAACCAACAGGGAGCTGAGGGACATCTTCTGGCAACACCCGACCGTAGTTGCAGATATGATATCACGGCGCTGAAGATGGGCTGGAGACGTGGTGAGAAGCGGACAGCAGACAGCCATAGGACGCATCATGGACGCTCAGGTCCAAGGAGCCAGATCACGAGGAAGACCACGGCTGAGGTGGGCTGACCTGGTGAAGAAGGATGCTGTGTAACACCACGTGGTGAACTGGCGACCGGTGGCGCACGACAGATCGCGGTGGAGAAGGCTAGTGTGGGCGGCTAAGGATCTTCAGGGTTCGTCGCCAACGGAGTGAGAATAAGAGTTTCTATGTGTATTCAGAATCCTCTAAGGACGACACGTATCAATTTTCAGCCGATCCGATTTCCAAAAGGATTCTGGTTCAGAATCACAAAAAACCAATCTCTCAAAATTTGAAACTTTTTGAAATGGAAAAACCAATGCCACCGGTCATTTGAATTTCAAATGGAGTTTAACATTCGTTTTCGACACTTCAAGGCATTTTACAGGTTCGTTTAATTTCTAATGTTTAGGCTTCAAAATTCGTATTCTTAGGTTTTGATGGGTGCTGATCATGAATCCGGTGTTAGAATTGCAGTTTTTCAGTTGACAACTGTCAAAAATGCTGTCAACCTTTGAAAAAATAATAAAATCTGCTGTTTAAACGGGATTGTTCATTATTCCAAGTCAACTGAAAAACTGCAATTCTAACACCAGATTCATGATCAGCACCCACCAAAACCTAAGAATACGAATTCTGAAGCCGAAAAGAACCGCGTTGTAAAATGTCTTGAAGTGTCAAAAACTAATGTTAAACTCCATTTGAAATTCAAATGATCGGTGGCATGGGTTTTTCTCATTTCAAAAAATTCCAAATTTTGCGAAATTTATTTTTTCGTGATTCTAAATCAGAATCCGTTTGGAAATCATCAAAATTTTAACTTTTTCAAAATAACGGACACCCTAATGTACAAGCATGCCACATCTGATCCATCGGCGTTGTCAATGTTAAAAATTAAAACGGAAGGAGCTGTGGAGAATCTCTGATGTTTTGGAATTCGATTCAAAAAAGAGGATGTCCGGAGCTCGTGCTACAGAAGGGGCTTTGTTAGGTTTCTTAGGTCACGACAGGAGGGCTTCTCGAAGTCCGCTCTTAGGGGGCTTCTTGTCTTTGTTTCACTTATCCAACTATAAAAAGTATAAGAGAGGTTATGTATTTGGTAAGAAACTCGATGCGAGGTTTGCTGTGTGTCTGTAAACACGATAATTCCCGATACTAATAAATAATACTAAATTTATTTCCGTTAAACCAATACATGGTAATAGGATACGTCAAAAGAATTTATACATTAAGATATCTTACAAATAAGATTTATAACTATTTGAGTCTAACATATCTATGATTAGTAGTAATAACAAAACTATTAAAAAAAGTAAAATGAAATTCATAAAACTGAACAAATAAATACTTAAAAATATATGAGTACCTATATAAACAAAATTAATACAAGATACGTTTATAATAAGTAGAGACGTTTTTCAATTTAATAAAAATTAAAAGCGAGATATAGAAAAGAAATAAAACAATGTAACTATAACAATATATGAAAAATAATATACCTATATCTATATATATATATTAATCAATTATAAATGAATGTATAAAAAAGTCTAAATAAATAAAAATGTATAAATGAATAAATAAAACAGGAGGAATACTACCCAAAAAATAAAAATGAAAGCTTTGTATCAAATAATGTTTTTGGATATGAAACACGATTCTTTATTGTCATTATATTATTCTTTTTGAACAGTGAGAGTAAAATTCCGTTTCCGTGTATAGGGTTTTCTCTTACATGAACATTTTTAGTTAAAATTTAAATTTTTTTGATGTATCTATTGACTTCGATGGAATGAATGTATCGACATAAAATTGTTTATGTGTATCCAGAACTTAAGGAAGATATGCATTGGTTTTTAGCCAAATGGACCAAGGGGAAGGGGGGGGGGGGGGGGGGACTCAACTCAAAAACTCCAATAACTGACGATGTAATGAATCGACACGTAATTTAAAATGAAGATTTAAGAGCACCCTATGTAAAGCAACTATTGAATATTACCACAAACGGTCGACTGGATGGGGAACGAAAAGTTAACTTATTAATTTGTTCTGGGGATGATTCACCGAGTTTTTTTTATTCTTCTTCCAAAAGTATCGTATGAGATTCTTCAAAAATAGTTTTTTTGTTAAGACTTAAAGAACACATGTGTTTTAACATGTGCTGTGTCTAGTCTTCACACATCTGTTAGTCAAATTTTCTAGCAGCCGCTCTAACGTCATTCATCCTCCACACTCAGCTTACAATCTACTAACACCCGATGTATGAAAGAAGTTATGTAATCAGTCAAAAATGTACGCGGAAACAAGAAATTCCGTTGAAAACTTCGCATCGAATTTTTTCTCGCTTGTCTTTTTATGAATGCTGGAAACGCAGTAACTCCCGATAGAATGAATGTCTCGACACAATCCAGACGACATCTATTAATTTTCAGCAGGATCAGTCAATGGGAAGGGAGAGATCAAATCAAACATCCCAATAACTGCCGATGTAATATAGCAGGGGAACTAAAAAAGGAAATAAGCTGGAAAAGTGATAAGAGATAAGGGAAAAACCTTCGGAAAAACAGGTCGTCAGAAGGTAAGAGATCCGGGTATATTTGTATCTTTCAGGGAACCAACCCTGAATATTAATTTTAAGGGATGTCTCATCCTTTTTTATTCCCCTACTCAGCTCCAACTTTCCTCTCTGTTTAACTGAAAAAAATATATATAAGTACGTGACCTTTATTCACTACATATAATATTTTCTCATTCACTATTTACTTTCTTAACTATACATAGTATAGGGGAAGTTATTTAATCGGTCAACAATTTTATTAGTCAGTAAGCTGTTGTGGGGACGAGATTATTGACCAAAACCGGTTTTCTATGCAATAGCGTCATCATCAGTGGTACATCCCACCCACATAGCGTACCACTATTGATGACGCTGTTGCGTCAATAATAAAACATTGGGAAGACAACGTCTTTTATTTTTATGAGGAATTTAATTTGTTTATTTCAAGGCTCCCTTTAAATACGGAAATCCTAAAAAAATTGAATTTCGTCGCAGCTTTCTAATTCTTGGACAAGATAGGGAAACAGAAAACGAAATTTTAAGACAAAAAAAAAATATATGTATATATATATATTTAATGACGCAAAAAAGAATAAATCTTGTTAATCATAATAACATTTAAAATTAACATGACTTTTGAAAAGAAATTTTTATCAAAATAGGTCAAAAAGATTGGGTAGAAAAAAAGGTATATTATATATTGTTAAAAAAATAATCACTAAAGGTAATAGAATAAAAAATATAATGGACTATGGACTACCTACAATGAAAGTAGTTCCGAAATAAACTATGTTTAATAATTCTATATGTAAGTAAAACTGAAAATATTAACGTGAGCTCACGATGAAAATAAAAATAAAATGATAAATCTATTTGATGGCAACCACAGTGTGAGGAAAATAATGAAATTAAAAAAACAAACAAAAATGATGATCTTCGAAGGTTGATGAAACCCGAAGAACGGTGAGATCAGAAGAATGAAGTTCGTCGGCTGAATGAAGACAAGGCTGAACGAGGACACTGGCAGATCGCATATCCAAAAAATAAGTTCGAGAAGTTCAAAATAAGAAGGAGAATACGTCCACTGTCGGGCAACTATAGCATGGGACTGACTGGGACTGAGTCTCAAACAGAGAGACGGATTAGCAGTGTGTTTACATATGAACCTTGTTGACTAAACATCATTAGTGGTTGAGATTAGCACAACACTAATAGCTGAATATTCTGACACTAAATTTCATTCAATGGCAAGGATTGGCACTCACTCAGGATGCTACCAAATACAGACAATTTTGACGTGAAAATGTCTATTCGCTCGTTAAGCACAGTAGCCGGTCAAACTTTCTTGTGTTACAAAATACCGTCAGATTTCAATCGATAATAACTACGAGACTAATAATGCGATAACAACGGTTGAGGTCACAATGGATAGAACATGTCTGTACGTGTTTGTTTTGCCTGTGACGTTATAGGGCTAGTGTGGGCGCCGGCGGATGATTGTTGCGAATTAGCGTTGTGTAAAATTAGAAATTAGTGTAGCGTAATAACGCGTTTAGATAGGACGTTGATTCGGGTGTCATTGTAAAGAGCTTAAGCAGCACTACTAGGACTCAAAAATGAACAATAAAAATATTCTCCGAAATATATGTAAAAATCGGTATTAAATTCAAAATTGCAAAAAAAATTAAAGATGTCTCATATGAATCGTAAATATGCGCGGAATTATAGAAAACGCAAATCAGAGGAAAGCTCGCATCAAAAGGAAATTAAAAAAAACTTAAAAAGTCTAGTACCAAGCAAATGCAAGAGCTAAGGCAGCATCGAAAAGAAAATGAAAAAAAACTTATGATTTTATCCCGACGTTTTCATGTAAAATCTACAGCGTGGATCTTGACTACGCCTTAATGTTTTTTTGTTCAACAATTTAATTGTTAAATAATATATTTAGAGAACCCTTTCAGTTACATCCATCTTGTTCTTTGTTTTTTATTGCAGTACCTGTAGTTTATTGTTCCATTTTATTACAATTGTTATTGTTATTTATATTTTCTGTCTTATTATTATTATTTTCTTTTACTTTCTTTATTTTATTTTTATATGTCTTATTGGTACAGGAATTTTCATTATTTACTATGAACTTTCACTTTCATTTATTTTTGATTTTTATGATCCTCTCTCCTGGCCATGGCCATTGTTTTGTAAGTGCATGTGTAAATAAAGTCTTTATTAAAATATAAAGAAAAAACTAATGTTTTTTTAAAAATATTGTCTATTTCACAAGTTATAGGTTAGGTTAGGTTTTATGACTCATACCCGGGCTTTAACAACGAGGTCATATCGCCTACTACCAAAGCGCTCTTTCATCACTCTGGTGGACATGAGCCCGACTCTACTAAGGGAGTCCCTAAATTTTTATTCACTTAGGGTAGGGGTCTTTAACGAGTACCTGACATCGTACAGGCTCGGGACCATTGCTTAACGTCCCATCCGAAGGACGGCGTGCTTAAGTTTATTTTACCTCCCAGATAAAATAAACTAAGGGCCTCGGTCGGGTTACGAAACCACGACCTTGAGCTCAGAAGTCAAGCACGCATACCACTGAGCTACCGGCGCCTTCTCACAAGTTATATAAATAATATGTGAGTACTTTCGGTATTGCTACCATATATTTTATATATCTTGTGAAATAGACAATATTTTGATGAAAACATTAGTTTTTCTTTATATTTTTATTAAGCTTTTCACAATACCTCTGAAAAAATTTTAAATATCATAAAGTATATATAGTCAGAGGGCGCTGGTAGCTCAGTGGTATGCGTGCTTGCCTTCTGAGCTCAAGATCGTCGGTTCAAAACCCGACCGAGGCCCTTAGTTTATTTTATCTGGGAGGTAAAATAAACTTAAGCACTCCGTCCTTCGGATAGGACGCTAAGTAATGGTCCCGAGCCTGTACGATGTCAGGTACTCGTTAAAGATCCATGCCCTAGGTGAATAAAAATTTAGGGTAGGCAAAATTTAGGACTCCCACAGTAGAGTCGGGCTCATGTCTACCAGAGTGACGAAAGAGCGCTCTGGTAGTAGGCGATGTGACCTCGTAGTTAAAGCCCGGGCCTGAGTCATAAAACCATTTTCCGCAAAATTGGTCGAAGGGAAAGGAGACTTGACTCAAATACTCTAATAAATGCCGATGTAATAAATGTATCGATACAAAATTTTGTATGAGGATTCTGAAGCTGCTTAAGCCAATATTGACTTCTGGGGAAGTACATAAGCCTGTGATTCACTGACGACTTTTAAGATTTACAATCCTAAGTAGTTCCTGGTTGGAGATGCTTAGCAGAGGTTTGTAGTAAGTTGCTACCCTCCCTACGGAGGATCTTAAGTCAGCCTCTTCATTACTCCTCATGTACCAGGCTTAGAGAGGGGGTACCACTTTGTACCAGGAACAACCCTACTTGTCCCAGGGTACAAGTCTTCCCTCTTCCCTCCCCTCATCTACATAACAAGGATAGAGACATTTCTTCGGGATTAAATTGATGCTTCAATGTGTAGAGACCGCATCAGTTAATCTTCTGAAAATGTATGGACACGCTTTTCAACACTACACGATATTGAACGATTTTTCTATAAACATTTTATAATTTTTGAAATTAAAAAAAAAAAAAATGTCAAACTTATCAACTCAATAATAATAAACATATTAATTTTTTCAAACTCTTATAAGGACGACACCTATTAATTTTTAGTTGAATCATCCGAAGAAAAAATCCGAATAACTGCATATGTAATGAATTTATTGACATGAAATTTTATATCAAAATTCAAAATAGGGATGACACTTATTAATTTTCTGCGAGATCGGTCGAAGGGAACTGGGAGACCAGAGAAGGTAGGCTTGACTCAAATAACCTACTGCTGATCTATTCCATCAATTGAATTTTTTTAATGATAATTCAGTTTCTTGTAAGAAATGTATATATTTTTAAGCAATTCGGTTTCTTGATTTTAAATGGAGAGCAAAAATATAGTTGTTTAATTAATGCTTGAGATGTACAGAACCGATGATTCACCGAACTTTTTTTTTATTTTCTTTAATTTTTTGGCTCAGTGGATCATTGGATCGGAAGGTACTGTATATATATATATTTTGTTGACAGTGATTAATTGTTATAAAAATGATTAATCAATATTCCGGCAGCCCGTTATGTTATATCAAAAACACAGTCCGAAATTATAACAGCTCCTTTTAATAAAAATGTAACCGGTCAGAAATATTATCTTAAGTTTTCAACTAGCAAGTTAGTAGTCTAAGGGAAAATGAATAGCATAGAATAAGAGATCAAATATTGTTTTTTTTTTTCTTAACCTAACCTACATTATGAATTGAGTAACTAAGAGTTAGTTATTATGACTCATGCCCGGGCTTTAACTACGAGGTCATATCGCCTACTACCAGAGCGCTCTTTCGTCACTCTGGTGGACATGAGCCCGACTCTACTGTGGAAGTCCTAAATTTTGCCTACCCTAAATTTTTATTCACCTAGGGTAGAGGTCTTCAACGAGTATTTGACATCGTACAGGCTCGGGACCATCGCTAACGTCCCATCCGGAGGACCTCCCAGATAAAATAAACTAAGGGTCTCGTTCGGGTTTCGAACCCACGTTCTTGAGCTCAGAAGGCAAGCACGCATACCACTGAGCTACCGGCGCCCTCTAGTAACTAAGATTAGAGGAAGGCTCAACATAAAAACTCTAATAACTGCCGGTAGAATGAATGTATCGACGCGAAATTTTATATGTGAATCCAGAATCATCTAGTGACGAGACCTATTGTTTTTCTGACAAATCGGCTAAAGGGGTGGGGTGATGAGGGGTGAGGCAACTGTAAAACTCGTTGTAATTATGTATCGTCACATTTTATGTGTGAATTGAGCCCCAAGAGGACGAAACTTATTAATTTTTAGCGCAATCGGAAGAAAGGAAGGGGGTGGGGCTCAATTTAAAAACTCTAATAACTGCCGATATAATGAATTTATCGATAAAAAATGTTGTATGAGGATTTAGGAACTCCTATGTAAGTCAACTGATGATTATTTGTACAAACGATCGACTGATTTTGGTAGCGAAAAGTTAATAGATTAATTCATTCTGGAGAAGTATATTGCCGGTTAATCACCTACGCTTTTTTTTTATTTTGGCTTCACAATTCTCACCCCAACTCAGGGTTGAACCTGCCAGCCTGCTGTTGAAGTAAATGCATCGAAGCGCTTAAAACGACCTCAAAAACGACCCTGACTCATCCCACTCGACAGTTTTCTAGACTATAAGCAATAGACGACCCCTCGTGACCTCCACACATGATACAGTACACAGTATGTGCATTGAGAGGGGGGGGGGGGGGGGGGGAGGTTGCATAAGGGTTGAATCAGCCCAGCCTCATGCTCACAATGCACACCATTGTCCCGTGTTTTTTTGAACGGCGGGGGCGGGAATTGTTGGATCTAATTGGCGGGACAAGTGGCATTTGGCTTGTGAATAGTTTACTGATCATCCGACCACTCCTCACTGCAGGAGGGGGACCTCTTTTGTACTTCTTTAACTATAAAAAAATAATAAAAATCTATATAGTTCACATCAAGTGCATATTGTTCCAGTTTTTTTTTTTTTTTTTTCGAACATCGCATCCATTTTTACGAGTTGAAAAATATTTTTTTAGAATTCTGTTGAACTAGCAGGTCACTCTAACCACTAGGCCACCGATACCCCTTTAGTAAAAATCAGCTCCGAACACTCAACCACTGAAGCCTTTTTATTGTCTTTTCCCATAAGAAAAAAAATAACAATAATAAGTAATATTTTTTTTAATTTGCATCGTTAACACATTATTATAGTTAGCTATTATGACTCTTGCCCGGGCTTTAACTACGAGGTCATATCGCCTACTACCAGAGCGCTCTTTCGTCCCTCTGGTGGTCATGAGCCCGACTCTACTGTGGGAGTCCTAAATTTTTATTCACCTAGTATAGGGGTCTTTAACGAGTACCTGACATCGTAGAGGCTCGGGACGTCCCATCCGAAGGACGGCGTGCTTAAGTTTATTTTACTTCCCGGCGCCCTCTATTATTATATGTTAAGTCATTAAATAAAATGAACAGGTGTCGTTCTTAGGGATTCATGTGAAAAATAAAAGATGTTCTTATCCTGGTTCTTAATATAAAATTTCGTGTCGATACATTCATTACAAAGGTAGTTATTAGAGTTTTTGTGTTAAGCCATACCTCCCCTTGGGCCGATTTGGCTGAAAATCGATAGATGTATTTATGGGGTTTTGTTCACACATATAAAATTTCGTGTCGATACATTCATTCTATCGGTAGTTATCGAGTTCACAGGCATACACACTCAGACATACATTTTTTTTTTTCATATTTGCAATCTAGAGATCGGAAAACATAAACATAATTGGGGAAGTAAAAATGTCTTCCGCGTGTGAACACGATAACAGGAATATACTGACGAATTAATGAAATAAGTGTTCGCTCTCCCGCTGAACTTAATTTACTCATTTGGTCAAAAATCAATAGCTGTTTTACTCATGGACTATCTGAATCATCATACTCAGTTGAAAACTGCACATCAAATTTTTGACCGATTACCTACATAATTTCCCCTATACTTGATGAACTAAAAAATTGGGGCGTGGCGCGAAAAAATGTATATATTCGAAATTTTTGGACAAATATACGAAGCCAAGGGTAAACAAGTTTAGTAGTCAACTCAAACCTGTTCTCTTAAATTAGCATTTGATTAAAATTTTTAGAAAATATATTAAAATGACATTAACAATTCCATTTTGGATACTGTGGCTCCCCTCTGATGAAGTTGCCATTGTTATTCAAATTCAATCTCAACAATTGTATACATTAAATTTGTTACCAAAACTTCCATCTTGAATTTCCGGACAATTCCTGTGAGAGAGAGAAAAAGAAAATTAATAATGAGTTTCCATTAGAATTTCATGTTTTTCGGGGCCTTTGAATGGAAAAGCGAAGGAATATATTTAGTCGGCGAATCACGGCTAATGTACCTTCCCAGCTCCAATTATCTACATCTATCTTCTATGTCAGCGTTTCCCAACCTTCTTTGGATCGCGTACCACTTGGTAGTACATCTTGCTAAATTGTACCACTTCGTAAAAATGATTGTATTTCGTGAAAGTTGTTATTGCGAGTGTGTTATTTTATTTGCATTATACATTTTATAGGATGACCATGTATTTACATCACATAATGAGACAATTTACATTGAAACACGCCTAAACGTCATGCCGGATTACAAACTTACTGTAACATATATATATGTATGTGTTTGTTCAAAGATTCATATTTATCTACTATTTTGTCATATTTTGTTGACTAATAAATGCGCGATCACAATAATGGCGGCGACATCTCATGTTACTGATGGCTAACGGCTAAATTTAAAAGTGCACTCTAAAAAACGATATACGGATTTTCGATCATCGACTGTACATATTAACAACTTTACTGTATAATATTAATTATTAAAATAATTTTTATGAATTATAGGAGAAAACGTTTCTATGATATTTTTATGATTTAATTTTTTTTATTTTTTATGTCTGACATTATTGATTATTTTTCGCGTACCACCAACCAGCAACTCGCGTACCACCAATGGTACGCGTACCACAGGTTGGGAAACGCTGTTCTATATTAATAAAGCTGAAACGGGGTTTGTGTGTTCCAGCATCACGCTCAAACCACCAGACGGATTTTCATGAACCTTCAGATCTAGCTAGCATCCTTCTAAACCAGTTTGAAAAACAGGCTATGTCGCGTCCCAAAATTTTGAATGGGAGGGGGCTATGGGGGGCCTAAGTATAAAGGTAGTGCTAGCTCATTAACGAATGGTCGGATTGTCATGAAATTTAACATGTAGCATCCTAAGGGTCAAATTAAAAAAAAAAATTATCAGACGTCACAAAATTAATTACGGAAGGGCAGGTTTTGGGGGTAGGTCTTAGCATAAAGATAGTGGTAGCTCATCAACGAATGGTCGGATGGTAGAAATACCGAAAGTACTCCCATGTAAATATAGTTGGTGAAATTAGACAATATCATAAATAAGGGAATTAAGCTTACAGAAGCCAAATGCGACGAGATTCAATTGGGTTTCCCGAGTAAAAAGCATTTTAAATGAAATTGGGTAGGAGAATTATTAAAAAACTCTCTGCCCAGGGTTTCGTGAATCATCTGAAGAATAAAGATATATTATCTTTTAGAATGCCGATACAACACTTTTTATCCCAATATTTAAAACCCAGATCAACTCCAACCATACCTAAACCTGAATGCTCCTTTCTCACACATCAAAGCACTGGCTCAACTCCGTCTATCTGGAAAGTACTATCTTAAAATCAGTTACAAAAATAATTTATACATACACCCTTAATCCCGAGGAACTTTGTCAATCTGCAATAAAAATGAATTGGAAGACGTATACCACCTGTTAATATCCTGTCCGATCTACTCCCCCATTAGAAGCCACTTCCTGCCTCAGAGTATCAGTATAGACCGATCCCAACTTTCATACATTACTCCTGGCCCATAATAAGAATGATATCTCAAACATTTTCTATTATTTGATCAGCGCTTTGAAACAGAACATTCATTGTTAACGAATAATGTATTTCAACTTACATATTACATTGATATTCAATACCTACATCCCCCCTCCATGTTTACTGTCTTTGTTACATTATTATTATTATTAATTTGTAATTACTTATTTTATTTATTTATGTTATTTATTTAGGTTCCTTTATATGTATCATTATTATGTTAATATTGTAAATGTAATGGTCACTGACTCCATTATATAGCGGTGATCCCTTTGAAAAATAAAAATTATTATTATTATTATTCTTAAAAGGAAAAAAGAAAAATAGGGTGTGTAATGTCACAAAAAAAAGGCACATACTTGTTGTGGTGCCCAGGGGTCTTAAATACTTACTAGCTGGGGTGTCCGCCGTTGAAGGACTAAGCCTTATTCTATAAAAGAAGGAAACTTTATGCCAATGAATAACGATGGGTACATGCCTCTTATAGTTACCAACCTTTGTAAAGTTACTAATCTGCTTAGAGTTACTAACCTGTATAAAGTTACTCCCATCGAAGCCGGTTAACCTGCTTGTACTATAGTTTAGGTTAGGTTAGGTTTTATGACTCATGCCCGGGCTTCAACTATGAGGTCATATCGCCTACTACCAGAGCGCTCTTTCATCACTCTGGTGGACATGAGCCCGACTCTACTGTGGGAGTCCTAAATTTTGCCTACCCTAAATTTTTATTCATCTAGGGTAGGGGTCTTTAACGAGTACCTGACATCGTACAGGCTCGGGACCATCGCTTAACGTCCCATCCGAAGGACGGCGTGCTTAAGTTTATTTTATCTGGGAGGTTTTTATAAGGGCCTCGGTCGGGCTACGAACCCACGACCTTGAGCTCAGAAGTCAAGCACGCATACCACTGAGCTACCGGCGCCCTCTGCTTGTACTATATATAAGTAATAGAGTTGGAATGGTCCGTTCGATACAATTTAATATAATTATTTTTGATATAAAGTATACGGTAAATAGAAGTAGGGGGGGGGGGGGGGGGGGGGCAAAAAAAGGCGATATGTGGGAGTGTTGTGTGGTTAGGACAGATGTTGGACACATGTGTGGGGACACCAGTTTCAATAGGCACCGTATGTCGTTCCCTTCATCATACATACAATCTCAGAACTCTTCTCAGACCAAACCCTTATGTGTCTGTTTACCTACCAGATTTCCCATTACCACCATTTCAATAAATGTTTAAAAAAAAAAAAAAAGATTGTTGGTGAATCACCGTCAATGTACTGCGTTGTAAAAAATACATTGTAAATAATGCAATACCTCGAAATTAGTTAACAGTCGAGTTACAGTCATGAACCGGTGATGAAAGAGACGTAGTGTATATATATACAGTAGGAGAATAATTATGTATTCATAATAATTCAGGGTATATGTATATAAGAAATTAAAATAAATTTTATTATTCTGGGACCGAGGTCCCTAAGAATAAATACATACAGAGTCAAAAATATAAGGAAACAATGAAATGTAGTATCAGTATGACGTACAAAGCAATAAATAAATAAATAAATAAATTAGTGTTACATTGGAGAAAAACTAGACAATTATAAATAGAGATAAATAAAAGATTAACCGGAAAAAACATAAAATTAACAGCCTAATTATGAAGAAGAAAAATAAAAAGTATCTATGTAAATAAAAGAGAATATGTAAAAAAAAAATCTATATAAATATGAATAAAATAAAATAGATTAATAATAAGTAATGGACAGAGTATAATACTATGATGGTTGATTATAAAATTAATTTTAGACAGTAGGGGCTAGATAGAGAAGTGTGAGGAGAGAGAAGAAGAATAAAAATACATAATAAAAAATAAATAAATGCATGATAAAAATATATAAATGTGTAAAATTAACAAAAAAGGAATAATATTGATTACAGTGTTGCCAGATTCTTGACTACAACATATCGTATCGAAATATTGAAAATTATCGTACGATTATCGTACGTATTTTATAATCAACCATCATAGTATTATACTCTGTCCATTACTTATTATTAATCTATTTTATTTTATTCATATTTATATAGATTTTTTTTTTACATATTCTCTTTTATTTACATAGATACTTTTTATTTTTCTTCTTCATAATTAGGCTGTTAATTTTATGTTTTTTCCTGTTAATCTTTTATTTATCTACATGTACATGTACGATAATTCTAGCAAAATTAGGAAAATGTACGATGTACGATTACAGTACAATTTTTGTACGATAATAACAAAAAAAGTACGATATTGTACGATAAAAAATAAAAATTTTTACTTTATTCAAATTCAAACCATTTCAAAATTTCCCGCTTATTTTATGTAACTTTTTTTTTTTTTTTTTAGTTGGTTTTAAAAGAGGGTGCGCCTTGCGTTGCAGCAACAGCACCCAGTCTATGTTTAGGCAAAGCTCGGGATCATTACATTGCCTGTTTCTGCTCCCGCCAGGAGCCGACGAATCGGCAGAACATCGGGTAGTCAGTTTCCGTCACCATCTGCCGTAGATCTAGTCCCAAATACGATCTTGTCCCATGAATCAACTCCACCCTAGCTTGGTCGTACAGCGGACATTCGAGGACCACATGTTTTGCAGTCTCGATACCGCCACACGAACAGTTCGGGGTGTTCTTCCTGTGAAAGAAGAACAGCTTGGAGTTAAAATCACCATGACCTGATAATATTTGAGAGGTCCAGTGATTAGGCTGTACCCATGTTGAGTAAATATAAATAAAATTATCGTACTTTTTTTTTTAAATCGTACAAAAAATCGTACTAAATGATTATACAAGTTTTTTATTAAAATTAAAAATTTAAAAAAAGTTGCACGTGCCCGAAGAAACCGTTTTCGAAATATTGTTTTGGTTTTTCTACACGATAAGATTAGCAGAGGACATTCAAATACTTTGCTCTTTGAATACAACTATGAAGATAGTGTTGAATCGATACGCTGAACATCGATCTATCGCTGCATATAGAGACCTACAGTTACATACCTACTTCCCGGACGTCCGGGTACGCCTTGACTCAACATGGGTACAGCCTAATCACTGGACGTCTCAAATATTATCAGGTCATGGTGATTTCAACTCCAAGCTGTTCTTCTTTCACAGGAAAGAAGTCTTTGTCTTTTAAAACCAACTAAAAAAAAAAAAAAAAAAAAGTTACATAAAATAAGCGGGAAATTTTGAAATGGTTTGAATTTGTATAAAGTAAAAATTTTTATTTTTTATCGTACAATATCGTACTTTTTTTGTTATTATCGTACAAAAATTGTACTGTAATCGTACATCGTACATTTTCCTAATTTTGCTAGAATTATCGTACATGTACGATAATTATAGTACGTCTGGCAACACTGATTGATTATGATAGAATATTTAGGAAGTAGAATACAATTTAATAAAAATAGAGAATAAAATTTCACAATGAATTTATGAACACGGGATTTAGGAGCCCCTATCTGTGTATGTCAACTGTTGAATATTAGCGCAAATGGTTGACTGATTTCGGAGGGGGAGCAATAAGTTAATTGATAAATTCGTTGTGGGGAAGTCGGTGATTCATTTTTCTTTGACCGGTTATGACAAGAACTGTGACTGGCACGATACTGTATCTCTTGTTACGATATGCTATCTTAGTTTCTATTGACTCCTCTTCTTAGTATCAGGTATCCGATATCTTGGCTGTTCCCCCCTCCCCTCTTACTTCTTCATTATATGATATCTAAGGACCCTGCCTTAACTGACAGTTTTTATCAACTTATTATTGTTACATCCCCCATTCGAAGTACAGGGGAAGTTAAGTAATTGATAAAAAATTTGATGAGGCGTTTTAAACGAAATTTCATGTTTTTCGAACTCCAGATTCCAAATATGTAAAAAAATTCTGTGAACACACAAATAGAATGAATGTACCGACACAAAATTTTTCCAAAAACTCGATAAGATCAGTATATATGCCCAAAATATAAAAACAGAAAAAATACTAATATAGTTTTAAGTAATTAGTTCGTAAGATTTCTTTTTGTAAAATAATTTCATTTTTTTTAAATTTCCAATGTCAGTTAGTCAATTTATAATGTAGGTGAAGATAAATAAACCCAAATATTTGTTCTCTAATTCTATGCTATTCATGTCCCTGTGAACTAAGGATGGGCAAAGTCGTTCATTTTAGGGAACCGTTCACTTTTGACCGATCTTTTTGAAGACCCGTTCATCAGGACCCCGTTCATCGTTCATTTCTTATTTTCCCCACAGTCTAGTGGTGACGTGGTGAGTGAGGTAGAAGAGCCGGAGTGGGAGCGAACGAACGGATACATTTCTCTCATCTCTCGCTCCTCCCCTCCCGTCTATTCTCTCAACTTCTCTCACCCGTATATGTGGGGTACGAACGGTCGTTCACTAGAAGTCGTTCACCGCTCCCATCGTTCACTTCACAGACCCGTTCTTTTGGATCCGTTCGTTCGCGAACGACCCACCTTTACTGTGAACCCAATAAGATAATTTATACCTTTGGATTAGATTTAACATTTTTTGCAAAATTTAGAAAAACTATGGCATCTCTTTTCATAAATTTAAAAGAAATCCAAATGAAAAGTTTGTTAATTGAAATTTTTTAAAATACGTGCACTTTTTTCAAAATATATATTTTTTAGTGCCCTTTTCGGAAATTACTATAGAAATCATAATTTAGTAGACGGCCAGCTATAATTTCTACAGGAAATTTGGTACTTTTATTATTTGTTTATTTTATGATTTCAATTATATTCATTTTTAATTTACATACATCGTTAATTATCATAGTGGGCTTCTAGCGATGCCCATATTCTATAGATGTTGGTTCGTATGACAGTGTCTTGTGATCAGCCCTGTCATAGTTCTTAGGTTCATCCTGCACATGTTCAGAAGCTCTCGGCTTCTTCTTTCGTGATGCCCCCAGACAGATAGAAATTCAATTTTATTTATTTCTAAGATGAAATTATCCTAAAATACCATCTCTCTAGCAAGTCAAAACTTATCATAAGGAAAGATAATGCGAAAAGTCAAAGGATGATTCTTGGAAACTTGGAGGAGTTGACAACAAAGAACTAAGTAAGTCTGGGGAGGGGGTGAGGGGGGGGGGGGAGAGGGCTAGCCCCCCCCCCCCTCCCCAATTTGGAACAAACTTAGAATTACGGAACTGTAGAGAGACTGGAACTACGAATTTCCCAAAGGGTTCCAAACTTATCCCTTTTGAATGCACAATATACTTCATCGTTTGGCTAACTAATCACATTCCGTTAAGTATAGGTTTCTTCAGAGAACAAAAGTTGTCGGTGAATCACCGACTATGTGCATCCCCAGCGCGATTTAATAATTAACTTTTTCGTTCTCTCCCCAAAGCTAATCGACTTATTTAATGTTTGACATCAATTTATTATTTTTACTCCCCCCAGTATAGGGGAAGTTACGTAATCGGTCCGAAACTCGATGTTGAGTTTCCAGCGAATTTCATATTTTCCGACCCCATTCCAAAAATGAAGAAAGAAATTTGTGTGTTTGTGAACACAATTACTCCTGATAAATTGAATGTATTGATATGAAATTTTATATGTGCATCCAAAACCTTATGAGGACAACACCTTCTGATTTTCAGCCAAATCGGCCAAAGGTAATTGGGGTTTGTGGGAGACTTGAGCACACCCTCCTTCGGATGGGACATTAAGCGATGGTCGCGAGCCTGTTCGATGTCAGATACTCGTTAAAGACCTTTTACTCTAGGTGAATGAACCTGAGTTGGCTAAATGTAGGACTCCCCCGCTGTAGAGTCAGGCTCATGTTTACTAGAGTGACGACAGAGGGCTCTTGTAGTTAGCAATATGACCTTGTAGTTAAAGTCCGAACATGAGTCAAATTAAGTAACATGGATTACGGAAAAAAAAAAAAATAGTGGCAATTTTTGCTCTTAAAATGGCTACATAAGTGAATTAATAGGTAAAATTTTTTTTTTTTTTAAGTACGGGAAATTTGCTAAAAAAAAAGGTATCGTGAGTTTTTTTTTAATTTTTGCTGCGTTTTCGCGCAATTTATAATTGAAAATACGCGATTTTAGCAGATATCACGTTTTTGGCTAGCTTTCAACTGCTGTCTATCTTGGAACCATTAATTTCTTTATACACGAATACTTAGAGGTGGTACTAAGGGAATATTCTCACAAAGTTTGGAGACAATTTTTATATATGTATATCACTAGTTGGAGAGTGGTATATGGCAGTGTGCTGGAGTCCTACTGGTGCTGTCCTCGTCCAGTTTCTTATATATTTTTAATTATTTTATTTTATTTTTTTTGTTTTATCTCTTCCATTTTATGCTTTCTGTTTATTCATTTACCATTTTATTACGTATTCTGTTTATTATTTTTGTATATGTTTGCTACTATTTTGTATTATTCATTTCTTTTTTGTTTTCCTTCTTATTATGTTTTAAATATTTTGTATTACTTATTCTTTTATCATGCCTTCCTATAGTCATCACTTCTGCTTATTGTTATTGTTTATACAGATTGTAGAATAAATAAATAAATAAATAAAATATATATATATATACAGTATATATTAATGGATGTTACATGGTGAAATATTGGCCAATGTGCACGGAACATCAGGCCAAAAGGAGAGAGAAAAAAAAAACTGATTATTTTATCGATTACATAATTTGCACTATACTTCGTATAGCTTGGAAGTAAGACACCCCAACTTAAATTATCTATTATTATGTCTCTTATTATGTCTCTTATTATGTCTAAATATCAGTCAGTGTAATTTAAAGAATGTTCTCTTAATAAACATTTTTAATTATTTATTTGGAATGTGACCTAACCTTTACAAAGGTTAACCATTTCAAGGCCCGAATAAAAACATTCCCAGCTCATATTTTTTATTGAAAATCCTTAATGTGAGGGAATTTGTTGTAGGAAAAAGGAATTTTTTAGCCTTTAATGTTGAAAGATTCTCACGTATAAAGTAAGACAGTTTTCTAAAGGTCACTGCGGAGTGTTTGTTGAGTGTTGTCTGGATTTGTGTGAGAAATTCTGACATTTTTTCTTCCATCAGGAGACCACTTTGGCCTGAAAGGATAGAAAAATTAATTTAGTCCTTTCAGGAATTAAACATCTCTAGTATGAAGTAATCAATTAATTATTGGCTCTCCCTCCAAATAAATCGACCGTTTGGGCTAAAAATCGATAGTTTACTTGCAAACTTCTGTAGTTCCCTTCGGCTGATTCCGCTGAAAGTTAATAGGTGCTGTACTTATAGAGTTTTGAATTTACATATATATATATATATATATATATATATATATTATGGTGGGATGGTGTTTTACACCTAGGGACCTAAGCGTCCAATGCCCTTATCCCTTCCCTGGAAACGCTGGGCTTTCAACTTACTGTGTTATTGTTTATACTACTTAAACCAAGTCCTTCATGAAGTACCCAGTTTCCTTAATGAACCTGAGAATGCTCTCGTGGTCCAATCTTCTAAAATCCACATCTGTGATTACATCTTTCACAAAGATGTGGAATCTCGTTCGCGCATATCCCGAGGATATACCCAGGAAGTGTGCCGCCGTCTCGTCGTCTTCTCCTCATCTGTCACAGGTGGGACTGTCCTTGACTCCTACTTTGTATAAGTGTCTATTTAAGTGTCCTGTGAGAACTCCAAATAACTCACTTGTAAGAGTGAGAGAGAGCTTGGTAATTTCTATGTTAAACCTCCCCCCTAACCCCTTTCCCTTTGGTCAATTTGGCTGAAAATCATTAGGTGTTATCCTTAGATACACATATAAAATTTCATGTCGATAGATTCATTTTTCGAAAGTTACCGTGTTCACAGACCGAATTTCGTCGAAATTTCAATGAAAACCGCCTCAATTTTTTGACTGATTACATTACTTTTCTTATACTTTGCTGGGGAAGTAAAACTATTTTTTACTGGTCGCCCAGTTTGCGAGATAACCGTCTCGAAGTGTAGTTTTGAAACTCATTTCTTTAGACGTTTGCTCGATTTAAGCGAAAACGGTGAGTCTTATCGAAAAATTGTTTCTTACCAAAAATGTTCCATATTAAATTTTCTATCGCTGATGTGTCCTAAGATTTGAGATAAGACCAATACGACTGAAGTTATAGCGCCCCAAAGAATGTAAAATACATTTTAGGAATTTACATGTAGGAAATATTTCTAAGCAATAAAATAGTAAGACATAGCAAGAAATTATAATATATATTTTTATTATTGGTAGTTTTTTAAACAAAAAGGATATACAAATAAATTACTGAGTATAAGAAAGTCCCAGAATTTCAATGAAACAAAGAAATTTGCTGATACCAACACGTTACTTTCATATACACAGTAAAGGCAGTATGAATGAATTTGTGATGAATCAGGAGGGGTTGATCTGTAAAAACGTGGTTGGTATAAGACCGCCACGCTTCTTCTTCATTAGACACTCTCCTATCTTTTGTCAATTGGAGGTTGCATTTGAGGACAAGATCATTGGAGAGAAAGCAGAAGTTTTTACTAGGAGTGAGAGAGTATTTTGAAAAATCACTGACTGGGGAGAAGGCTGGAGAGCTGGGCTGCAGGTCTCCAGGTGGAAGGCAGGTGCTGAGGCAGCTGGCGAACATTCCGGAGACAGCCACCAGATTTCTTGTATGGACACACCCACCCAGTGTGTTGTCTCAAGGCTGGCGTTTGGTGGGTTAAGCCCCCTCAATTATGAAGGAATTTAAACTGGATAGTAATAAAAAAAAAAAAAAAGGTGAATCACCGTAGTATACTTCCCCAGAACGAATTAATTACTATCTTTTCGCTTTCCCTCTAGAACCAGTCGACTGTTTGCGCTATTATTCAATAGTTGATTTACATAAGGGCTCCTAAATTTTGTGTCGATAAATTAATTATATCAGCAGTAATTAGGGTTTTAAAGTAGATTCCCCCTCTGATCCCCAACTTCCCTTCTACTGGTTCCGCTGAAAATTGATAAGTGTTGTCCTCATGAAGTTTATGTTAAGCCTCCCCCCTAATCCCCGCCTCCCCTTTGGCCGGTTTGGCTGAAACTCAACATATGTCGTAGTTAAAGGATTCTATATTCACATATAAAATTTTGTGTAGATACATTCATTCTATCGGGAGTTATCGTGTTCACAGACCATACAACCAGACAGAGATACATGAGGTGGGATTCAAAAACAGGTTTCTCACTCAAGACAAAAATTTGGGAAATCAGGAAAAACGTTTTTTCTTTTTTTCTTTCAGGTTGTGACCTTAATTTTTTTTCCAGAGGTGTACTTTGGTATTGTCTTTCCAGTGCCAACAGGTTTCAAAAATGTTTTTAGTATTTTTTTAAATAAACAGAGAAATGTTTAGGAGAAACCTGGTTATAATCCAAACACTCCATATCTGCATATAAAAATTTTCATTTGTCCTTTAAATTATTTTTTATGAGCAGCAGATAGACAATTCAGTTAGTCGACTGATATGGAATAGGGAATAAACAAAAACGTGCAAGTGAAAAATGTCTGTTATTGTTAAAAAAAAAAACTAAAATCATTAAAATAAATCAACAAAAAAGCAGCTATGCTCGAGGCAATCGCATTCTTCTTTCTGGTGTCCATCATCCATTGAGAGAACTCTTCGGTAATACTCCAGACTAGATTCTTCAACATTCGTCTCCCAGTTTTCACCAAACACGAGACACATCCTGCCTTTGATGCACAACTGTTGTTGGAGAAACCTACTTTTGAACCAAATCCATTTTTTGAAGTAGTTTTACGATTAGAGAAAACTATTTTTGAATCATTACAGTTACACATACCGATAGCTCTCGAGATAATTTTCTAAAAAAAATGTGAGAAACCTGTTTTTGAATCTCACCTCCTCACATTTTTTTTTCTTATTTGGAGTGTAGAGGTCAGAAATGATGAAATTCGGTTGAAAACTCAGCATCGAATTTTTAACCGATTTCATAACTTCCCTTATACTTCCTATAGCGGGGGAGGAGATAATTCCCTCGACACGAAATTTCTTTACTTATAGTCAAAACCTTCACGATATCTATTGATTTTCAGCTAAATTGGCCAAAGGGAGGAGGGGGTTAACTCAAAGACCCTAGCAACTATCGATATATTGAATATATCGATAGGTAAATTTATATGTTTCCCCAAAAGCCCATAAGGACAACATCAGGTTCACCATTGGAATCCTGCTGGACAGGTTTTAACAATCTAAGATACTTGGATCTTCATTTCGCAAGACAAGAGCTACCGGGTCCAACATTAGTCAGTAAAGGCCTGCATCTATGCATTCTGCATATATCTGCATTTTCTGTATATCACGTAGATTTTATTCAGTTTCACAATAGTCTACATGTAAAATATTAGGTCATTGTTCCCAGAGTCATGCCCGGGCTTTAACTAAAAGGTCATATCGCCTACTACCAGAAAGATGTTTCACTCTGGTGGACATGCTCCCGACTTTATTATGGAAGTTCTAAATTTTGTATAATCTAAATTATTATTCACCTAGGGTAGGGGTCTTCAACGAGTACCTGACATCGTTAAGGCTCGGGACCATCACTTTTTTTTTATATCTCCTGGATAAAATAAACTTAGGGTTTCGGCCGGGTTTCGAACCCGCGATCTTGTGCTCAGTAAGCAAGAGCTCGTTTTTTATTTGACCGATTTGGCTGAAAATCAATTGGTGTCGTCCTATCGAGAGCTCTGGATCCATACGTAAATTTAAAACTGTAATAACTGCCATTGTAATGAAAGTATTGACACAAAATTTCATATGTGAATTCAAAATCTCATTAGGATGTCACTTATTAATTTTCAGCGGAATCGGCAGAAGGGTAGGGGGAGTTTAGTGGGAGTGCTCATTTCAAAAACCCTAATAACTGCCGATAGACACAAAATTTAGTGTGAGGATTTAGGAGCCCATATGTAAGTCAACTGGTGAATATTGACTGGTTTTGAAGGGGGAGTAAACAGATAATTGATTAATTCGTTCTGGGGAAGTAAATTGCAGTTGATTTACCAACGACTTATTTTTATTTAATTTTTGGAAATTCTGGTGAAAATTTAACGTAGAATTTCCGACCATTTACATAAATTCCCCTATACTTCGTATATCTGGTGAAATAAAATGGATGTATATAGGTTTCATTGGTAGACTATCAGGATGAGAGGGTATATCATCCTGGGGTATACATTGAATGCAGTCTTTGTACGCTCAAATCGAGGAGTTTCATCTGACCTATTTTTTTCCCATGATGTCAAAGTCTATCAAGCTGTTTTCCAGATATGTGGAAAGGGTTGAAAAAGTCATTTGGGTCGAACACATTAACACAGATGAATAAATCGATAAGAAATCATCGTATGGTACCTCTATGGTCGATTTCCTTGTGGATCTGCCTCATAAATTGTTTCTATGACCCGTAGTCTTAGATGATTTACCCTCATCCTTATTACCCGTGACTACGTCTTTACTCTCCCCTGCCTAGCTCAATCTTCTGAATATTTTAGACCGACGACTACCTCCTTCGGCCATGTTTTTTTGTACCCGTTTTTGCATATTGATATTATGGCTGTTCTAAGTACAGGGGGAAATTATTTTCTTCAGTGTGCGAATGCAGTTTCAAAATTCGAAGACCATATACGAAATTTTCTCGCCCGAAATGTCTTTATACTAAAGGACACCTAAGCATTCATCCCTTCTCCTGTATCTCTACTGTGGTTGTTCTAAATTTTGCTTACCAAGGACAGGGGTCTTTAACAAATATGTGACATGCCATTAACCATTAACATATATATATATATTTTTTTTTTTCATCTAGCATTTATCTATTTTATTATGTATTTTTATTTTTCTTCTCTCTCCTCACACTTCTCTACCTAGGTCCCTACTGTCTAAAATTAATTTTATTTCAAACCTTGTCTGGGCATCCTCCCTTCTCTTTTATAATCAACCATCACAGTATTATGTTCTGTCGTTTTTATTAATCTATGTATTTTTTTCTTATCTATAAACTGTATTTGTATTTTTTTTATATATTCTCTTTTATTCATAAAGTAGATACTTTTATTTATTTTTCTTCATAATTAAGCTGTCAATTTTATGTTTTTTCATGTTATTCTTTTGTATTATTAATTTCTAGTTTTCTCCAATGTAGCACTATTTTATTTACTGATACTATTTCTCATTGTTCCTTCTCTATACTCTGTATGTATTTATTCTTAGGGTACCTCGATCCCAGAATAATAACATTTTTTTTCATTTCAACGTCTCCTCCGAAGGACGGCATGCACAAAGTTCATTTCTCACCGTAGTTGTGTTAAGTCCCCAGCTATACGGAGTACAGGGGAAGATATTTTATCGCTCTCAGTAATTCGATGTTGATTTTTTTACCGGAATTTCATGTTTTCAACCCACTGATTCATAAATTTAAAAAAAAACAAAAAAAAAAAACTGTGTTTCTCTGTACACTATAAATCCTGATAAATTGATCTATCGACACGAAATTTTTATAAGGGATCAGAGAGGACTCAAAATCTTTAATAACTGGTGACATATCGACGTGAAATTTAGCATGAGGATTCAGAAGCAACTATGCAAGTCAAATATTAAGTTTTGGCTTCGGAGAGCGAATAATTGATTAATTCCTGCTGGAGAGAGTGCATTCGACTTTTTTTGTTTGACGTTGTGTTGTGTGAGGGGAATTGTGTTTTTGTGGAAAGTGTTTGTGGAATATTTCATGCGGAGAAAAACTGCAATTTAAACCCCTCAACAACATTTCTTTCTTAAATTGACTTTTACCTCTCTCAGAGCGTAAAATATGTCTTCGCTTTCTTCCCTTGGATAGAAGCTTCAAGTGTTGGCTACATTTGGCCTGAAGGGAATTCTATTCCCTTCCTCTCATATTTAATTCAGTAAATCAGATTTTAAAGATACAGAATATTTGCGAGAGAGCTGACAAAAGCTGAATTTATTTTTATTTTCCAAGCTGTACAAAGTATAGGAGAAGTTATGGAATGGGTCTGATATTCGATGTTAGGTTTTCACCGGAATTTCATACTGTCGACCCCCTGATTCCAAAATGAGAAAAGAAAGTCTTTGGTAAATCAATTTTCGCTCTACCTCTAAAGCCAATCGATCGATATGAAATTTCGTGTCAATACATTCATTACAACGACAGTTATTAGAGTTTTTGTGTTTAGCCTCCCTCTAATCCCCCCTCCCTTCAATCGATTTGACTGAAAAACAATAGGTATTGTCGCTAGATTGTTTTGGATTCACATATAAAATTTCGTGTCGATACATCATATCATATATATAAAGCTGAAAATGTCTGTGCGTTGTACCGCTATAACTCACGAACGGCTTGATGGATTTCATTAATTTTTTTTAAATTTGTTCGTCATCGTCTGTGGAAGGTTATAGGCGTATTAGTACCTCAATATCTGGTCCATCCCAGCATCCACCCACGCAATCTTTGTAACTCGAAAACCATTGCAACGATTAATGAGAAATCTTTTTGAATAAATTAGTTTTAGCTCCAAAGCTAGCGTTACTACAGTTGAAGGACTATAAGCCTTATTCCGCATGAATAATTGAAAATTATAACGTCATGAATGTACTGTCGAGGAACTGAATAGCCTTATAGGAGATATTGGGAGAAAAGTCAAAGTTCCCCGGGCAACGCCGGGTATTACTGCTAGTTCATTCTATCGGCAATTATTAGAGTTTTTGTGCTTCCCTTTATCCTTCCTACCCTTTTGTCGATTTGGCTGAAAAACGATAGGTTTCGATAAAGAATCCTGGATTTACATGTAAAATTTCGTGTCAATACATCCATCATTCTATCGGGAGTAATCGTGTTCACAGACACACAGAATTACTTTTCATTTTTGGGATCTTGAGGTCGGAAAACATGAAATTCCGTTGAAGACTCATCGAATTTTTGACCGAATACATAACTTCCCCTATACTTCGTATTGCTGGGATGTAAAATTCGTCGATGAGAAAAAACCGGGCATTGTAATATATACGTGGCATACGATCCCTGCTTTGAAGAATGCCCTGACCTCGGTAATACGACCTCATGAATATCGAATGACTAGGGTTCAGAATGTGAGACATTTTTCTTCTCCCAGTTCAAAATATAAGGGATTTACATTTAAAATTAAGTTGTAAGTTATTATTATATAAGAATTTATAATAATATACTTTTCGGCAGTTATTGTATTCTCCCATTTAAGGAAGTTACGCTATCTGTCAGGAATTCGATGTTGAGTTTTAGCGAAATTTCCATCAAACAAGCAAACAATTACTGTTTTTTGTTGACTTGCGCAATTTCCGAGAAGTTTTTGTATCTTGTAAACAAGTAAGCTGCGGCTATAGAGCTCTTGTATGCTCTGAAGCGCGAACATTGTCACTGCATATCTTGTAACTCCGACCCACATCGGAAGTGACAATGCTCAACGCTTCGGCAACGGCGCTCTTCTCACAAATATTATTTTTCGTAGTGTAGCGCGAATTGTATTATTTTGAGTTAGGAGTAGACACAGAAGTTAGTTATTATGACTCATGCCCGGGCTTTAACTACGGGTCAAATCGCGCTCTTTCGTCACTCTGGTGGACAAGAGCCCGACTCTATTGTGGGAGTCCTAAATTTTGCCTGCCCTAAATTTTTATTCACCTAAGGCAGGGGTCTTTAACGAGTACCTGACATCGTACAGGCTCGGGACCATCGTTTAACATCCCATCCGAAGGACGGCGTGCTTAAGTTTATTTTACCTCCCTGACAATAATTCTACTGATCCCATCATGGCAAGAAGTTTTTCTGTTTGACCATCGGTTTCAATGAAGGGATGAGGTTGGAATGTTGGGAAACTTCACCATTTATGAAAAATGAAGGGAAACTTTTTTAAATTATTTTAATTTCAATAGAAGGGAGAGGAAAAGAGAGTTTTAAAAGTCAAAACCCGTTTTAAATAAGGACATATTGTGTGTGGAACTGTGAAACATTGTTCTTGAACCCTTTAGAAAAAGAGGGGGGGGGGGGGGAGGGTGGATAACCCCTGGGTAACATACCACACCCATGGGTGACAATGGGCTAACAATAATTTAATAGGCGGTTTGAAAATTATCACCCCTCGGCCAAGTAGGAAGGAATGGGTCATCGACGAAGGACAATGGATCATCTGTATCACTCCCAGCGAGGCGGCAAGTGTGATGTCTGCGACATCTGTTCAGAAGAGGGGGAGACACCATGAAATGCCATAAGCATTGACAATAGCCATAGGTCTCTTGTGGCATGGGCATTAGGTCGAAAATGGAAATGAGACCTGCTTCTCGAGCCGTTCATTACAATATAAGTTGACGAATGTACTCTCCCAGAATTCTTTTGACATGAAACGTCTTTCATTTCGGTCAGTTTGGCGTCGCTCGCTAAAACCGCATGTAACGAAAACATGTAACACTAATATCGTTTATATCTTTGCAACCGTATTACCCGCGCGCCTTATTTTGTTATCGTTGTGTAGAGAAAAGAAGCCATTACTCGATCACGCATCTATCAGAGATAAGAGAGATTTTTTTTTCTATCTCTTTCTTGTCTTTGTCATTCTCTAGTTTTATTATATTTTTTTATCATATTTTCTAAATTATTCGTTCATAATCAATAATATTGATTTTTGGCTCATTTACACATTTATATATTTTTAATATGCATTTAGCATCAGGCCAAGAGGTAAAAAAAAAAAAAAAAAAAAAATATGCATTTATTTATTTTTTATCTTATCCAATTTTCTGCTTTCTAAATTAATTTTATTTTTAACCTTGGCTGGGCATCCTTCCTTCTCTTTTATAATCAACCATCATAGTACTATGCTCGGTCGATTTATATTTATATTTATATTTATATATATATTATCAATTTTATCTCTTTCTTAGTTTTATGGATTTGCTTTTTTTCTTTTTTACTTATTCTCTTTTATTTTTGTAGATACTTTTATTTATTTTGTTTCATCATATAAAAGTTGTTAATTTTATGTTTTTTCCCATTTTTTTTATTTCCTGTTTATCTATTTTTTAGTTGTATAGTTTTCCTCCAATGTAGCACTAATTTTTATTTACCTACCTATCTTTTTATTTCTTTGTTCTGATACTATATTTCATTGTTTCATTTTCATCACTCTCTGTATGTATTTATTCTTAGGGGACCTCGGTCCCAGAATAATAAAATTTATTTTCATTTCATTTCATTTCAAAAAAACCGGTTTTGACGTTTGAATTAATTAATATAATATTAATTATTACGTCTCCAAGAAAACTCTTCACACTGACTTTAACGTACCTTTTGTCACCGAAGTCGCTAAAAATCCAAGTATAAAAAATTATTTTCCCTTCTTAGTTCCCACAATAATCCTCTAGTCCGTGCCCTCCATTCTGCCATACTCCCTCTACGACGGCTTAAGCGTCATTGGCATGGTCCTAAGCAGCAGCATTGACAGTGATTAGTTGAATGAGAGTAAAACAGTGACTAGAGAGTGTTACCACTGGGTGATTTCTCCCCTCTTGACATTTTGACATTGTCATTATTATTATATTACTATTAGCACATTTGCTTGTTTTATTTATTTTGATATAGTTGTAAATATCTATTTGTAAATTTAAAAAAAAAATCTATAATATTTCGAACTGGGGAAGTTTATGCTGACATTTTAAAATTAAAATAAATTAGGAGAGAAAATAGGTGTAGTTAGGGGGGCGGTGGGGGTGGTTGGTGAAGGCGGTGAGGGGTGTGGGGTGGTTGTGGGGGTGGAGAGGGAGAAGCAGCAATGTCCGCAATTCAAAGAGGGACTAAGAGCAATAAGAGGTCGCATAACCCGGATTCCTGCGTTTATTGCCATAGCAAAAACCTGTGTCTACACTAGGCATGGGCTCACTGGGAGCTTCTAGAAATGACGGCGAGGAGGCCGTGAAGAGAAAAATCAAAACCCTCCATCCACATTCAATAGAAATCTCTAGGCAATGTACTTCCTCATCTCAACTTATTTGTAATATAGTTATCGCTCTCCCTCTAAACCCAGTCGATAGGTGACGTCCTTATGGGAGAAGGGAAAGCCCGGGCATGAGTCCTAATAACTATCAATAGTAAGTATAGCATCATCAGCGATACCTAGTTAGGCAAAATTGGACTCCCACAGTAAAGTCGGACTCATGTTCACCAGAACGACGAATGAGCGCTCTGGTAGTAGGCGATATGACCTTTTAGATAGTTGAAGCCCGGGCTTGAGTCATAATAACTTACTGAGTCTCCTTTTATGTCTCTTATAATATATTATATAAAACTGATATTATATAAAACTTATACTACAACCCCAACACAGAATATTGAACATTGATTCTCAAGCACTGTGTCGCGGCATATAAGGGTATTATGTTTGTTAGTGTGCAGCAAAATTGAGCGGACATAAAAAATTGAAAAATTTACATACAAAATCAATGGTAGTAAAGTAACTACAAGGTCATTTCGCCTACTACCAGTGCGCTTTTTCGTCATTCTGGTGGCCGTTAGCCTGATATCTAAGTTCTGCCTACCCTAAATTTTTATTTACCTAGGATATTTATATTTGGCGGTATGGACAATACAACTCTCAGTTCATGTTCTAACATTACCAGTTCTGATCTTTACAGTTGTGTTGAAAGCTACTTTACTACCATTGATTTTGTCTGTAAATTTTTCAATTTTTGATGTCTGCTCAATGTTGCTGCACACTAACAAACACGAGTTATATGCCGCGGCACAGTGGTTGAGAATAAATGTCCTATATTCTATGTTGGGGTTGAAGTGTAAGTTTTATGTAATATATAAGAGACATAAAAGTAGGCTCTAGTTATTATGACTTATGGCCGGGTTTTAACTACCTACAAGGTAATTTCGCCTACTACCAGAGCGCTCTTTCGTCGCTCATGGACATGAGCCCGACCCTACTTCAGGAGAACTAAACTTTGCCTTTCTAGGTTTATTCACCTAGGATAGGGATCTCTAAAGACTATCTGATATCGTACAGACTCGGAACCTACGAGGTCATATCGCCTACTACCAGAGCACTCATTCGTCGCTCTGGTGGACATGAGCCCGACTTTCTGTGGGAGTCCAATTTTGCCTAACCAGGTATCGCTGATGATGATATACTTACTATTGATAGTTATTATGACTCATGCCCGGGCTTTGACTACAAGGTCATATCTCCTACTAACAGAGCGCTCTTTCTTCGCTCCTGGACATGAGCCCGACTCTACTTCAGGAGAACTAAACTTTGCCTTTCTAGGTTTATTCACCTAGGATAGGGATCTCTAAAGACTATCTGATATCGTACAGACTCGGGACCTACGAGGTCATTTCACCTACTACCAGAGCGCTCTTTCGTCTCTCGTGGACATGTGCCCGACCCTACTTCAGGAGTACTAAACTTTGCGTTTCTAGGTTTATTCACCTAGGATAGGGATCTTTAAAGAGTACCTGAGACTCGGTTGATCTTTTATGAAGTTTTGTGGCTATTATCCAATTTGATAGTTTCTCAGGTTCCGGCACCCTTCAGTGTGTGCTCTTATCTGTATGGTACTCTCTAGAGTCTGGTTAGAGGCAGTCCTACTCTACGTCTGGTTGAAGAGGGTGTTATACTGGGGCAGCTGTCCTCTCTGGATTAGGTCCTTCAAACCTTTGATATATTACTGTTTAGAGTGGAAATGTTTTTTATTTTTTATATCTTCTTTTTCTCTTCTTCCATTTTTTACTTTATTTTTATACTTAGTGTAGGGAAAGTTATATAATCAATCAAAAATTCGATGCCAAGTTTTACACGTAATTTTATGTTTTTCGATTCCAAATTTGGAAAAAAAAATGTGTCTGTATAAGGATAACTTCCGATAGAATGAATGTATCAACATAAAATTTCATAAGTTAATTCAAAACCTCATGAGGACGACATTAATTAATTTTCAGCGGAATTGGTTAACAGAAGAGGGGGAATCAACTCTAAAACCCCAATAACTGCCGATGTAATAAATGTATCAATATGAAATTTCATATTTGAAGTTAACACCCAATGAGGACATAACCTATCGAATTTCAGCGATATCGGCCGAAGGGAAGTGGGAGCAAGGAAGAGGGCACAGTTAAAAAACCTTATAATGAATTTATCGATAATTTATTATGATTTAGGATCACCTATGTAAGTCAACTATTGAATATTAGCGCAAACGGTTGACTGGCTTTGGAGCGTGAGCGAAACGTTAATTGATTAATCCCTTCTGGGGATGTACATTGCAAGTGATTCACCAACGACTTTTTTCTATGGTAATAATAATCAAATATGGAATTATTTCCAAGATAAATTCTGAGTATAAAAATAATCTTAAAACATGCTCGGAAGAGGACCAACTTTTAGACGCGAGCGATTCGTTAGGCTCAGAAATATTTTGTCGCAGTTGCCTCCATGGAAATCGTGTCACATTCAGACACAAGATCCTCCTCACTACCATGCACGTGTTGGTGAGTGTTGATGGCGCGCGGTAGTCCCTGCAGGCGCTCTATTCTGGGCCTCACGTTCTAGAGCAACAGACCACAAGTTCTGTCTTGTTGACATAGAGGGGATAGACCGTTTCTATAGACCTTCCTAAGTCCTCCAGGGACCTTCGATCGACGCATGTTTTCAGAAGAACACAGCTTTCACCAGCTTCAATATCAGCTGGAGCAGGCAAATCAATAAGTTAACGTTAAATGTCTCAAAAATAACCATTTTAAATTTTGAAACGACGTCTGTTTTATCAAATCAATTATCATTTAAAGATAATAAAAATTTTCTGAGTCTCCATTTTGATACGAAACAACAATGGCTGAAAATACAAAAATTGTTTAAAACTAACAAACTTTTCGTACAGATCCTGTTATTTTTTCATGTAGGATCAATACTAAGTATCGCATCATCAGGAAGGCCTTTAGGTGAGCACGCCATCTTTCGAACGGGATATTACCTACTTCGTCCTTCGGAGGAGGCGTTTAATAGCTGTCCCGAACCCGTGCGATGTCAGATACTCTTAGTAACTAATCCTGGCTAGGCAAAATTCAGGACTCCCATTGTAGAGTCGAGCGAGGAAAGAGAGCTATGGTAGTAGGCGATATGACCTCGTTGTTAAAGCCCGAGCATGAGTCACAATAACTATCAATAGAAAGTGACAAAACATATAAACTATTATAAAGAAAAAGCCATCTCTTTTTAGTTTTAGTTTTTTAAATTTATAATCTGATTGCGTACCGGTGATATACTAAAGCGGTACACCTCGGTATAGATAATATATTTGGTGAGTTGATGTATACACCTGGGGACCTAAGCATCCGATGCTCTTATTCCTTCCTTGTTAGGTGTACTGTGGGATTCCTAAATGTTGCCTATTCAGGATTAGTTACCAAGAGTATCTGACATCGCACTGGTTCGGGACAGCTATTTAACGCCTCCTCCGAAGGACGAAGTGCTCAAAGTTTTGTTAACTCCCAGATAAAAAAATATCAGAGCATCACGTGGAATGTGCTTCCCCAACACGAAATCAATCATGTCTTTGCTCTCGCTCCAAAACCAATGAGTTAATAATCAATAGTTTACTTACATAGACTGTATTCTCATACTAAATTTTGTGTCGAAACATACACACAAAGTGCTGGAGGGGGGTTGCAAAATTTGAATTTAGTCCACTGTGGTGGCTCTGGACGTTGAAAAGCAGAGGTTATCCAAGCAGGAAACAGAAGGTAAAAGCCAATGGACTGTATGATGAGTCCTATCTAGAGTGGCCAATAACGAGGGATGTTCCACCTCAACAGTCTGCCTCAGGAATATGGAATACTAGCAGCTTACCTGGTATTGTTCGGGAATCTCGTCGCACCACTCTGTTTTGAATTAACCGGCTTTCGACGTTGCTCTCATCATCAGCCTATCTACAAATAACCCATTATTTAGTAAAAACGTATACAAATTTTAGCACATAGTTAATATTTATATATATAATAATTTTAGCTTTTAAAATTGCTATACCTTTTTACTAAATGATGAGTTTTTGTGGAAAGCTTGTTGATGAGGGAAATCTCGAAAGCCGGCTAGCACATAATAATAAAAATTCATCGGAGTATCACCTTCAATGTACTTCAGTTCGTTCTGCCGATTTACTTATACAATTTCAGGTTGATATATTCATTCTACAAGAGACACATACATACAGGAATATTGTTTTCATTTATGGAATCAAAGGGTCGAAAAACATACACAAGAGACACATACATACAGGAATATTGTTTTCATTTTTGGAATCAAAGGGTCGAAAAACATTAAACCCGGTGAAAACTGAACATTACATAACTTTCTCTATACTTTCTTTAAAAAGTTCCAGGAACTTTTGGATTGCGCGCCAACGAGAGCGGTACGGTTGGCAGCATTAGTTGTTTTGATTCTTCCTGAGCTCAGCTATTTTTGTAGATTCTCTACAACCTACTTTGTTGTGAAGTAACAGACGTTTTTGTGAAACAAGTTTTTCGTGTTTGGCTATTTTGTGATATTTTGTCATTGTAAATGTATTGATACAAAATTTCATATGTAGATTCAAAACTTCATCAAAACGCCACGTAATTATTTTCCGCGAAATCCCTAATACTGTAAAACCCCTCTTTACGTACAACCGGAAAACAACGTATTTTTACCCCCGTCGCAACGGACACCCCTCTAACTGACGCGGGCAACCAATTTTCGACATCAAGAGATAAATTTACCTCTCCTAAGCGGACACTTATGAAACAATTCATTTGAAAAATGTAATTTTGAATGCTTTTTATTATTCGTAGAATTCGCTGTTTGTGAAACAGGCATACATGCCTATTGTTTGGTTTATTAACTTAAAATCCATAATAACTATTATTATGTGTGTTTTATCTAATTATTTATTGTTCGTTACCTATATATGTAGTATTAAACATAAAAGTAAAGTAAACGTTTTGTATATGTAACTACATATAATGAAGTTTTCAGCTCAAACAGTCGAGTGCGAAAACCTAATTATTTCGTGTTGGGGAAGTACCATTGCCAATGATTGGCTTTTTTAATAACTATACTTATAAAATTCCATAACAGAACTAATTATCGTTCAGCTGTCCCCCGTGAGAATGCCCCACTCGTTCCTATGGCCGGAGTGTGGGTCAGTGAAGACAGGTGCTCCGGATTAACTGTCTGAATAGGAAGAGACCTTCGTTGTTGAGGTATGTTCCTTGTTTAACCTATAACAGATCCAATGATAAGATTGGTTTCATTTTTTAACAATTAGACAACCCTCTTTTTGTGGATTAGTTCGTGGTTCTTTTGTAACGGTCGACAACAAAACGATGAGAACAATCCCTAGGGTGAAATGACACTACTAGTGCAACTGAACCGTGCAATCAGATGGCAATATGCACTTGTAATGCATTCCACTGTGAAGAAGCGATCCTTTATTTGTGCACTATCATTTCCCTTGCTCTTTTAAAACATGAATTACATTGTTTATTGGGGTATTGTTATGGTAAAAAATGTTGTTTGATGAGGTTCGTTCATGATTAGATGATTGATTCATTGATGCTTATCTGATTGTAAGTTTTACAATTGTGTTTGATGAGTTAACTCATTATAGTTAGTTATTATGACTCATGCCCGGGAAACTATGAAGTCATATCGCCTACTTCGTCACTCTGGTGGACAAAAGCCCAGTGTTGAATTCAGACATTTTTTCCAGGGGGCGGGGCATTTTAATGGGGGATAATAACAATATAAAGTAGCCATTTGTTTAAAGAAGTACACCATAATATAGTAATATTTTGATATTTGAGATACATTCAATATGGATTTTAAAAAAATGTATACATATTATATATTAACATTTAAAATAAATACAAATGTGAGGGCGCCGGTAGCTCAGTGGTATGCGTGCTTGCCTTCTGAGTTCAAGGTTGTGGGTTCGTAGCCCGACCGAGGCCCTTAGTTTATTTTATCTGGGAGGTAAAATAAACTTAAGCACGCCGTCCTTCGGATGGGACGTTAAGCGATGGTCCCGAGCCTGTACGATGTCAGGTACTCGTTAAAGACCCCTACCCTAGATGAATAAAAATTTAGGGTAGGCAAAATTTAGGACTCCCACAGTAGAGTCGGGCTCATGTCCACCAGAGTGACGAAAGAGCGCTCTGGTAGTAGGCGATATGACCTCGTAGTTAAAGCCCGGGCATGAGTCATAAAACCTAACCTAAATACAAATGTTTTTACAAGCTTCTATGTCATCATTTCTCAGTTCAATTCGGCTTACATTTATTGAAACTAGAAGCGCTTCCTCGCCTCTAGTTTTTAATTATAGATAAAAAACAATAAATCGTAGTTGGTACCTATTTATAAAATGTTATTTAAATAAAAAGCCACAGAGGACGCGGGTAGCTCAGTGGTATGCGTGCTTGCCATCTGAGCTCAAGATTGTGGGTTCAAAACCCGACCGAGGCCCTTAGTTTATTTTATCTGGGAGGTAAAATAAACTTAAGAACGCCGTCCTTCGGATGGGACGTTAAGTGATGGTCCCGTGCCTGTACGATGTCAGGTACTCCTTAAAGATCCCTGCCCTAGGTGAATAATAAATTAGGGTAGGCAAATTTAGGACTCCCACAGTGGAGTCGGACTCATGTCCACCAGAGTGACGAAAGAGCGCTCTGGTAGCGGGCGATATGACCTCGCAGTTAAAGCCCGGGTATGAGTCATAAAACCTAACCTAGAAAGCCACAAGTTTACCTGAATTCAACACTGCATATGCCTGGCTGATTGACTACTGTAAGAGTACTAAACTCAGCCTAACTAGAAAAAATAAAGAAAAAAAAATACATTTTTTCTTTATTTTTTATTAAGTGTTTCACAATACCTCTGCAAAAAAGGTTAAGTATCATTTGCCTATCTAGGTTTATTCACCTAGGGTGGGGGTCTTTAACGAGTAATAATTTATTAAGAGTACTTGTAAGGGTGAGAGAGAGCTTGGCAATTTCTGTGTTAAGCCTCCTCCCTAACCCCTTTCCTTTTGGTCAATTTGGCTGACAAACAATAGGTGTTATCCTTGAATGGTTTTGGATACACATATAAAATTTCGTTTCGATACATTCATTCTATCGGGAGTTATCGTGTTCACAAATAGACAATTCTTTTTTTTTTTTTGAATCAGTAGGTCGGAAAAAATGAAATTCTGTTGAAAACTGTGCATCGAATTTCTGACCGATAACATAACTTCCGTTATACCTGAATCACCGGCATATACCTCCCCAGAAAGGACTTCTTTAGCCTTTACGCTGTACGGTTGGGATGTACCACTGATGAGGTTGTTGTGTTGAGAACTGGTTTTGGTCAAAAATATATATAGTTGGGAGGCAACATATTTTATTTCTATGGGAATCTTAACATATGAAAAACTGTATATTCACTTTACCCCTCGAGATTTTTCCTATGTGTGGTACCCGCCCCATTAGTACACCAGTTGAGTATAAGGGAATAGAGTGGAATTCAACCTAATGTAAGTACATGTGCCTATGAATAAATCGATTTGAATATATCGATATGAATATGTCGACTATATGTGGACAAGCTCATAAGTATGACGATTATATTTTCTGCTTAATCTACCAGAAGTGGGGAGGGGATTAGTAGGGGATTAACTCAAAAAGCCTTGTAATTTCTGATATAATGTATCGATAGAAAAAAAATTATGAGGGTTTCAGTCAAATTGACCAGACAAGAAAAAGAGTTTGCAAGGACATCGACAAATATATCGAGTTGGGGAAGTCCATTGATGTTGAGTGACCGTTCTCGATTCCTTCTAGCCTTAGAATACCTGTTTTCAACCATCGGAATGCGTACAAAAAAAAAAAATGAAATTATCATAAATGGTAGCACATCTAGCGGGTATTCATTGTGGCCCAATGAAAGTCGTCAATGTACTCACCCAGCCCCAATTAGTCAATTAAGTTTTCACTCTCCCTCCAAAATCATTGAATATGTTTTGGTCAAAAATCAATGAATAACATACATAGGGGTTCAAAATTCTTATTATTATAGTTGTCCTCATGGAGATTATGAAACACATACAAAATTTCGTGTCAACACATTCATTCAATCGAACATCCCAGCATGGTATCAATATCATTAATAATAATATCACAAAACTTGGCATTTTATTCAATACAGAATTGTTTATTCATTTAATTGAATTTAATCTATACATAGATTTTTATTTAATATGCAAATGCACATAGGTCACATAGCCTATTTTTTTTTAAATTTTGCTTTTAAAACTACTACGAACTCCCTGCCTCCCCCAATCCGTCACTCTCCTTCCGTGGCTTCCTTCAAATCCTCACTATTCCAATTCCTCTTCACCAAACAATCCACTCCTCTTTTATCTCTCCCCCGTATTCACTAATTCGTCAACCTTAATTATCTAATCATTCAAATTACTTTTCCCTTTTTCTCTCTTTTTCATTCTCTATTTTTTATTTTTATTTCTTTTATCATATTTCCTAAATTATTCGATCATAATCAATATTATTCCTTTTTGGTTCACTTACACATTTATATATTTTTATCATGCATTTATTTATTTTTATCTTATCTTATTTTATTATGTATTTTTATTTTTCTTCTCTCTCCTCACACTTCTCTATCTAGCCCCTACTCTCTAAAATTAATTTTATTTCTAACCTTGTCTGGGCATCCTTCCTTCTCTTTTATAATCAACCATCATAGTACTATGCTCGGTCGATTTATAGATATCAATTTTATTTATTTCTTAGTTATAGGTTTGCTTTTTTTTTTTTACTTACTCTCTTTAATCTTTTTTTTATCTATTTTTTAATTGTATAGTTTTTCTCCAATGTAGCACTAATTTTATTTACCTATCTTTTTATTTCTTTGTACTGATACTATATTTCATTGTTTCATTTTCTTTACTCTGGATGTATTTATTCTTATAGACCTCGGTCCCAGAATAATAAAATTTCTTTTCATTTCATTTTTCTTTTCATTTTATGTAAAATTTCATGACAACAACCCGATAATCCGTTAATGAGGTTGAACTATTTTTCTTTCAGCTTTCTTTCGAGATGGCTCTAATGATCAGACTAATAAAATATTTTATTAAACATTTTAAAAAGATAAAATAAATAAATAAACAACTAAAAAATTATCAATTTAAAACGTCATGGATGCATAGGGGAAGTTATGAAATCGGTAAGAAATTCAATGTTGAGTTTTCACGAAAAATTCATGTTTTCCGACTCCCTGGTTCGAAAAATATGAAAAAAAATTTTTGCATGGCTGAGATCACGATAAAGAATGTATCGACACGAAATTTAATGTGTTCACAGAAACTTCTAAAGACACCTATTGAATTTCGGGGAGGCAGGGATTTGGGGAGGGCTTAACTCTATAACTCTAATAACTGCCATTGTAACGAACACGAAATTTTATATTCTAATTCAAAACTTCATAAGGATGACAACTATGGATTTTCGGAAAGGAAGGAGGGATTAGGGGGGAGGCTCATCTCAAAAATCGATATGTAAGTCAACTATTCACATTAGCCAGGTCGATTAATTTTAAAAAGAGATCGACAGCTTAATTGATTGATTCGTTTTGGGAAAGTCAACTATATCGAATACTTTATTCGCCCAATGCTGGCTGAGCGAAAACATTTTTAAGAAAATATATGCCAGGCTGGCTTCATTAGTGCAGCGAGGTATGTAAACCCAGGCAATTCCCTCCAGAGAGTAGATAACCAAATAACAGGAAAAGGACCGGGAGTTTGCGGCAAAAAAATTTTAATGCCCGCCAAAAAAAATTAATGTTTGGGTTTTTGTCCCTCACATAACTGTTAAGGAATCTGTTCCACAGCTAAAAGTTTTGGAGGCACAAGATAAAAGAACAAAATTGAAAAAATAGTCGGTGAATCAACAACAAAGTACAGTAGACTCTCCCTTATCCGGCGTTGCCGGGACAGACGTGACGCCGGATAACGGAAATAATTAATGAGAAAAAATATATCAATTAAAGCATAAAAAAAAGTGTTTTTAGGTGAGCTAAGGAATAAAACAGGTATGTATTTTGTTGATAACATTTATTAAATTGACAAATATGTAGGTACATACTTTACTAGTTGTGTTCATTTCCCGATAAGACGATGTTATTGTGCCACGGACGGGACGGTACCTTTGTTTTTCTATTCTAGGAAACATTTTTTATAAATGTTTGATTTTCAACTATGTATTTATTATAAATTATTTATAGGATATTAGTGAAATAATAAAATATTGTATTAGCGTTCCCTTCATTATAATTAAAATGTACATACATATGTATGTATGTACAATAAAAATACATAAAAGATTCGTGAGTTACGGAATTATTATGTGCTAGTAAATACGGCTCATATAATTGATAATCTAATAATTGAATGTTAATTTTAGTTTAACAAATTTGATATTATTCTATGAGCGCCGGATAAGGGAGCGCGCCGGTTAACAGAACGCCGGATAAAGGAGAGTCCACTGTATTTTCACAGCTCGAATTATTTTTAATCACTCTCCTTCTAAAACTATTTTCCCCTTCAATTTGACACATCCCTATGGGAAAGTTCCAATGTAAATCATTCCACCTCATATTACTTCTCCAGCTATGCAAAGTATAAGAGAAGTTATGTAACGGATCAGAATTTCGACGTTCTGGGGAAGTACATTGCCAGTGATTCAGTCCTAAATTTCTTTTTTACGTCCAAAAAAAAAATAAATAAATAATTTTGGAGAGTTTTGAACTTGCCATTTTGGGCACAATGATCATTAGATATATATAGCATGTTAATTATTCTAATCCCCTCATGACGTAGAAAATACGTCAATTTCAGATTTAGACAAGAGTAACATGAGCTCATCTTTTCTGCCCAAGTTGAGAGTACGTACCACAAGTACGTCAAAACGAACAAATTGGTGTTTTATATTATGTCAAGATTTTCGTTAACCTTTCTTTTTTGTCTTTTTGGACAATATAATCCATCGAGGTACCAAAATCCATCAGACATCCAAGGCAATCCATCTCCATAAATCAAAAGGGTCGTGAAAATGCGGGTGAGACGTGAGCAAATCCTCGAAAAAGGTTAGGGAGGGGGGGTCAATATTTGATGAGTCTAGATTGAAAGGAAATCGAGGGGGGGTTTATAGCGATGTTCTACCAGTGGCAATATCACCGGGATAATGTCCCAGGAACATCCTGAGAAGGGAAATCTTACAGGGACTCAGAGGACCAAATACGAAACCATTATAACGGCTCTCATCATATTTTTCCTAGTGATATCCTCGAAGACTCTGGTCTTCTTATATTCTTCTAGACGTACTTTACGTTGAATATACGCGTTAGGTACATTATTATGAAGATGGCTTATATAGGGAAAAGTGATTAGTCTGACCTCTCACAGATTTTATTAATTTTAGCTAGCTGCCTTTCAAGGTTGCCATCATCATCAGGCAGTCTGATAAAATAATCTAGAAAACATAATGATTTAATAATAATAATAATATCCTTTTATTTGCTTCCTTAGTATAATAATATAATAATAATAGTAATAGATAAACATTTATATAAATTGGAAACTAGGCCCATCTTTGGGCATAGGCCTCTCCCATTTTCTTCGATACACTCCTGTCCCAGGCCGTTCTGTGCTAGAGACTCCCCACTATCCTGTCCAGATCGTCCCGCCACCGCACCAGTTGTCTTCCTCTTCTTCTTTTCAGGTCTTCAAAAAGAAAAAAAAAATTGCAAAAAAAAAAAGAAATGATTTAATAAATAAGATTTAAAAATTAAAATAATTAAATTGTTGTTAAATCCCAATGAAAGTCGCGATTTTAGCTGACATCACGTTTTTGGCTAACTTTGAACTGCTGTATATCGGAACCATTAATTTCTAAAAACCTAAAATTTTAGACAAATACTATATATACATTATATGTAGGTTAGGTTAGGTTTTATGACTCATGCCCGGGCTTTAACTACGAGGTCATATCGCCTACTACCAGAGCGCTCTTTCGTCACTCTGGTGGACATGAACCCGACTCAACTGTGGGAAACCTAAATTTTGCCTACCCTAAATTTTTATTCACCTAGGGGTAGGGGTCTTTAACGAGTACCTGACATCGTACAGGCTCGGGACCATCGCTTAACGTCCCATCCGAAGGACGCCGTGCTTCAGTTTATTTTACCTCCCAGATAAAATAAACTAAGGGCCTTGGTCGGGTTACGAACCCACGTCCTTGAGCTCAGAAGTCAAGCACGCATACCACTGAGCTACCGGCGACTTCTACACGTCACAATATATATATATATATATATATATATATATATTGTGACGTGTAGAATGGGGGGGGGGGGGGGGGGGGGGGTCACAAAGAATAAAAGAAATTGTTATTCTTTATAAAAATAGTAGAAAAAAATAGTAAGTACAAATAAATAAAGATGTACATCTTGGCAAAAGATATTAAAAGTAAAAAAAAATTTGATTAACTGTAAAAGAAAAGACAAACCTGATGACATTTGGTGGGGGAAAAGATGGCGAGAAGGGCAGAAGGAGCCGATTCGTCGTAGTAGGGTTTTGTAGGATCTTGGAGGAGGTGTGGTGTGATTTAGAGGATCTTGGAGGAGGTGTAGTCTGTTTTTGGAGGAACTTGGAGGAGGTGTCGTGTGTTTTGGAAGAGCGTAGAAGGAGGGTGTATGTTTAAGAAGAGCGAGGAAGAAGGTCCTGCGGAGAGTATCCCCGAGAAGATGGAAGATAGCACATTTATATGAAGGATTGACGTGGAAGAAGAAGAAAGAAAAATCCCGAGAAGGTTAAATTTTATATATGGAAGGAAGAAAAGGCTGAGAAGAAAGTGACGAAGAAGGAAAGATACAAAAGAGGATATAGGATGCCGTGAGTTGCCAGAAATTTTATAATCCATATTTATAACCATATAGTTTGTTGTCATTTGCCAAGAGTACATTTTTTTGTCTAAATTAACTTATAAGAGGTTTATTTAATCTATTGTCAAAAAATTATAATAGTTCACTAACCCATTAACATTTTTTTTAAAATCATTTACAAAAAAAGAAATTAAAAATATATAACTTATAAAACATTGTGATTTAAAAATGTAGTTATCATTTTCCTTTATTTTCACCAAAGCACTCTAAATAAGGACAAGGATGCCACCCCTGTTTTTAGATGTATAAATCAAAGAAGGAAACTGATCAATTCATAGAAGCATTAGCTGTCTCATTGGCGCCCAACGTGGGGCCTTTGCTAAAAAAAGGAAACAAGGTAAATTCATAGAAGTATTAGCTGTCTCAGTATATATATATCTGTATTATATATATATATATATATATATATATATATATATATATATATATATATATATATATATACTGAGACAGCTAATGCTTCTTAATTTGCTCGTATCTTAGTATAGAAATAAATAAGTTGAAAGGATAGAAAAAAATAAAATATGTTATAAATGTATCTTGAGATGAGATCGTAAGAAAATTACCGGGGCTACCCAGCCCATCCTATCTGGAGAACGGATACAGCCACTCAGTGAGCGATAAATAGACCCCATTGTGAACCAAGTCACCAAGTTGGGATTATACTGAAACTTTTGAATTCCCATTGTTTCAAATGATTTCAAAATTGGTTTCAGCATAGCCCATTATCCAATCAGTTGGTTTCCTTTCTTAGAGGTAAACTTATAAAAGGTTATAATTCCCTGCCTCTACAAAGTATAGGGGAAGTTATGTAATCGGTCAAAAATTCGATGCTGAGATTTTAACGCAATTTCATGTTTTCCCATGTTTACATTACAAATATGAAAATAAAAATAAATGTTTGTGTGTCTGTGAACACCTGATAGAATGAATGTATCAACACGAAATTTTATATTTATGACCTGAACCCTATAATGGCAACACCTATCGATTTTTAGCCAAATCGGTAAATGGAAAGGACGGTTTTAAGGAGAGACTTCACTCAAAAACTTTATGAACTCTCGTTGTAATGAATGTATCGACGTTAAATTTCATATTTGAATTCAAAATCCAATGACAATGATATCGGCCGAAGGGAAGAGGTGGTTCAGAGGAGGGTGATAAAATCAAAAATCCTAATAACAACCAGTGAAATTATCAGCTCAAAAATTAGTATAGAATTTACGAGCCCAATCAACTATTGAATATTAGCGCAAATCAACTATTGAATATTAGCGCAAACGGTCGACTGGTTTTAGATGGGAAGCGAAAATCTAATTAATTAATTCGTTCTGGGGAAGTACCATTGTCAATGATTCACCGACGAATTTTTCTCTACACATCAGAACCACGACTTCTCTACACTACAGTAGAGCTGAGGATTTAAAAAGAGATCTTGTGAAAAAAAAAAGAAAACAATCAGAATGGAACAAGATTTAAAAGTTGAAAAGAGGGAAAGACAGCGGTAAAAAGGGGGAAATTTCCTTAAGGATGAGGGAAAAGTAACTTTTTCTATTACCTCTTTGGGTATAAATTGAAAAACTGTGGCCTCATCATTTCCATTTAATAAGAAGCTGAATTGAAGAAACTCATTTCTTTTTTTTCTTATTCCTTCAATTTTTGCTTAATCGACGAATCTTGTATAGTGGAGATAACATTGCATTTATGGAAGTTGCTAAACAGAGGGGACTGGTAGCATGCTTGCCTACTGAACTCAAGATCGCGGGTTCCAAACTCGGCTCTGAGAGATAAAAAAAAACTATCCGGTCCGGAGGGTGTGCGATGTTGGGTGATCTCTTCCCTGGGATTTTTTTTTTTTTAATATTAAAAAAAAATAGAAGTTATTGGACATTGTCCCTTCAAAGTACTCTCCTTGGGAAGCTATACATTTTTCCCACCGCCGTTTCCACTGCTGGAAGAACCATGAGAACTCATCTTCTGGAATGCTGTTTAGCTCCTCCAGCGATTTTCTTTAATTTCGTCAATTGAGTGAAATGTTTGCCCTTTTAAGGGTCTCTTGAGTTTCGGAAACAGGAAAAAGTCCATAAGGGCCCCAGGTCTGGCGAGTATGGGGGTGCAATAATTGCAAATTAGCAACGCAGAATGAACAGGAGCGTTGTCATGGTGCAGCATCCACTCCCTACTTCACCGCAGCTCAGGTCTTTTTCTCCTCACAGCCTCGCACAAGTCTCAGGGTTTCAAGGTAACGAAAACGATTAATTGTCTCATCTCGTGGAAGAAACACCATTCTAATCGATGAAAACAGTGAGCATGACCTTGACATTTGATTTGACGATGTCCGGCCTTCTTTGAACCTCTTGTACCACTTATGACACCGTGATCGACTCAGACATTCATCCCCAAAAGCCTCTTGCAATATCTAAAAAGTTTCTGTAAACTTTTTACCCAACTTGACACAAACGCGTTGTTTTCTCAGGCTCATGTTCACCAGAGCGACGGATGAGTACGTATGACCTCATAGTCTAACTTCCACTTCACTGGGGAAGTAAAAAGTCGTTGGTGAATCACCGACTATGTACTTCCCCAATATAATAATTAATCAATAAGTTTTCTCCGTCCAAAGTCAGCTGATTGAGTACCACAGCCTATCGAGCTGCGGTAGGACCACGTAAACAGAAGAAAGTGGTTCTCCTTGTAGGTACCAAATCTGTCCTTGGTTCGCCTCCCAGGTCAGCTGCTCCCATACAAATTCTTCACCTGGTCCTTATTCCTGGAGGGATGTGATCCCTGTTTTTTGTTCTGTCTTCCTCCATCCTATCAGTTTCCTTCAGGTCCAGCTGCTCCTTCCAGGTGAGGGTGGCTCGGCTGACCGCTCTCTTTCTACAACAGTCCTAATCTCTTTCCTCAACCTTCACATCCTCACTTTAAATGAACCTCGCCTTTGGAAACCTGCGGCTTAATGCGGCACGCAGGAGCAAAATTGTTTTTAACCCCTTACCCTAAAGAAAGAACTGGTTATATATCATGTATAAATATATCTAATGTATTTTCTTCGTTAATTCGTAAAGGTGAGATAGGTCAGTAATAAATGGACTGGCTTAATGGACTGTTTTATTATAAATGCGGAGAGAGAGGCTGATGTTTTTGGAACATATTAAAATCTCTCCCCGCTTATCAGTTAGATAAATAAACTTTATTACACTATAGAATACATACTTTATGACAATGAGTGGGACTCATTTACAAAATACATATTATTATAATTATATTCTTATATTCAACATAGAATAATAAGACTTAGTAAATATGGAATGTATCATACAGAAAAAAATATTTTAATAATAACTAAATGAAAACAAAGAAAATATAAAGAAATTATTCATTGTGCATGCAATTAGAAAATATTGCGTTGAAAGGGTGCCCTGCCTGGCCGATAGACAGTGTGGCTCAGCTTCCTGTCCACATGAGCTGATGTTTTTGAACCAGACTGCAGACACCCTCCCGCGATGACCTACTTTAACCTGACTATACCTGTAGAGTCTCCTAACCTTGATGTTCTTCTTGCAGCAGTAACTCAGCTTCCTGTCCACCTGGGCTGATGTTTTTGAACCAGACTGCAGACACCCTCCCACGATGACCTACTCTAACCTGACTATACTTGTAGAATCTCCTAACCTTGATGTTCTTCTTGCAGTGTGACCCTGCCCGGACGACAGAGCACCCTCTCTGCAGCGGTAGCCCAGCTTCCTGTACACCTCTCTCCCTGGGAACGTCTGGGTTTGGAGCTCATCCTCACGTTCGTCGTCGTCTTCACCTACTTTGTGTCGATGGAGAGTCATCGCAAGTGGCTGGGTGGGACTGCTCTTTCCATTGGATCCGCCTACCTCGCCGCTAGCATTGTTTCTGTAAGTAGACCTAATTATATATATATTCTATACATTACACAATATTTACCAAGATTAGGTCATTATAAGTAGTCATTTTGGTTCATATATGTTTAAAACATAATAGTCTATGTGAAAAATGATGTTCAATATTCAGTCTTGTGAACAACTTTACTTCGGGACAATACCTACCGAAAACTGTCTTAAAATCCGCTTTTTTAAAGAACTTTACTCGATTTACGCGAAAATTGTTAGTCCTATTGAAAAATTGATTCTTACCAAAAATGTTTCTTATTAAATTTCTCAGAAGCCCCTACTTTGGGGTACAGCTAATCAATAGAACATTTAATGTTATCCAATCATTGTCAACGCTCCTTTCTGTGTCACCAATAAAGTCCTACACAGAGATCTCAATACTCGTATTCCAACTACTGTAATAATTGCCATTATAATGAATTTAACTACACAAAATTTAGTATGAGAATTCAGAATTGATTATTAGAGCAAACAGACAACTGGTTTTGATGGGGGAGTGAAAAGTTATTCATTCGTCCTGGGGAAGTACATCAATAATAATAATAATATGAAACACGATGGATATGGAACACGATTTTTTATTGTGATTATATTATTATTTTTGAACAGTGAGAATAAAATTGCGTTTCCTCTAACATAAACATTTTTAGTTGAATTATATTACAATTGTTAGTTATTGTTTCATATTTTATTCCCAAGTGTGGCCTGCTATGGTAAGCTCGGTTAGAGACTCCTGGGGGAGTTCCTCAAAGCCTCAACTTGTGCCAGCTTTCAACTTTCCTGCCCTCTCTTCGAAGTTTTGTTTATTTTACACTTTATGTTTTAAGCTAACTTCTACAGTGTTGTAACTTCTTAAGGATTCAGAACTGATATTGTTAAAATTATTTATAAACATTGATATTAGTAAAAAGTTGTCGGCGAATCAATAGCGATGTACTTCCGAGTTAATCTACCTTCAAAACCAATCGCTCGACGAATCAATAGTTGACTTACGTATGAGCTCCTAAATCCTCTGACTAAATTTTGTGTCGATACATTCATTACATTAATAATAATAATTATTATTATTTTATTTCCGTTAAACCAATACATGGTAATATAATAGATTAGAGTTATCCAAATCAACCAAATATATTATATGAAATGTCATAATTGAACTTAAAACTAAACAACAAATCACCTACCTATAATACATAAATAACATTATAATTTAAAAATCATCACAGTTAAAAAAATCTCTAATGTCATAAAAATATATATATATTTTTTTTTCAAATAGTAAGGACACTCGTTAAAAGTTCATTTTTGTTCAGTCTTCTGATCTCTTTGGGTAAATGATTATATATTTTTAATGGCATAACTATATGACTTCGCATAGGATATGTCATACGAATGTATACATTAAGATAGGTTATAAATTAGATTTGTAACTATATGAGTCTAATACACGTATGATTGATTAGTAGTAACAACAGTATTATAAAAAGTAAAATGAAATTAATAAAAACTGAATAAATAAATAAAAAATAAGTGAGTATAAAAAAATAATAATATTAATACATAGATACATTTTTCAATTTAATAGAGATTAAGATAACTATTTTTTAAAACTCTTCCGGATGTCTTTATCGTAACGATGATTCGGGACGTTCTTACGTCCCTTCATCAGGTCCCAATGTGCGAGCTATAGAAAAGAGAAAGAAAACAATGTAACTAGAACAACATATAAAAAAAAATATACATATATAGGTACATATATTAATCAAATATAAATGAATAAATAAAAGAATATAGATAAATAAATAGACCCATAAAATAATAATAAGAATGAGAAATGAACAAAAAACGAATATTTTTTTTAAAAATAATAATATATTTTTTCTGAATAAAATAAATTAGCACACAATAATGATTAAACATAACGTAGATTCGACTGACTTTTTAACTATTTATATTTCCCTCTTCTTGCAATCAGAACTTTATTTTTCCGTTTTTAAATCAGGATTAAATTATATGTATATGGATTTATTGGCAACTACAGAATGAAATATGAATCATTTGAAATATCGAATATTTTATACTTACTCAAAAAGTGCTAATGTTTGCAGTAGCTATGGGAATAATGCTGAATCAGTTTTGAGTTATCTATTCTTCGCACTTTTTCCTATTACACTTTTTGGTTTCAACAATCAAGATTTAAAAATGGTCGTTTACTGCACTTTTTTCAATGAAGGAAAAAAATGATAGTGTGAAAGCATCTCAACACAGCACTCTCAGCCATCAGATAGTAAATCTAAACATACATAAAACAATTTTTTTTTCAATATTTCACTAATTCACAACATTGAGATGGACAAGTTATAAACAATTTTCATTTGAAACATCAAAGTTATTAAAAATTACTTTAAGTTATCTTAAACGTTTATACTTTTGTATAGAGTTATAATTAATGATCAATTTAGTCTTTAAAGTTGTTTTAATTAACGTTGAAGAGGTCCTTTCATAATGGTTTCAACGTGGCGTTGTAACTAAACTAATGCTGCTACCATCTAGCGGTTGTTCATTCCAAACTTAAGCTTCCCACATCTCTCACTAGAATTCATTGATTTTTCATATAAGTTCAGCTGACTGCCGATAGATTGCACTACTTACGGATGTTTATTTTGTGATGTAATTTCATATTTTCCTTTTTTTGACTTTAATATAACTTGTACTATTGTAAACGTGAAAATATTTTATATATTTATATTCATTTTATTTTTTCTATTCTTCGAAGAATGACCTGGTTGGGGCAGTAATGGCCTCCTTCGGGAGTTAAGGTGGTCCAATTGCCTTGGGCCCCTCTAAAGACTCCCAGGGGCACACCATCTCTATCCACGGGGTCATTAATTACAAATGCAACTATTCTCATATATCTATGCCCTTTCTAATGAGACATTTTTTCCCTTTATAACGCCTATAAATTATTATTTTGATATATTTTGTTAAAATATTAACGACCTTAGTTTAATAGACATTTTAGACGCTTCAATTGCTAATACAAAGATATCTGTAATATTGAATGAGTAAATTGGTGATAAAACTTGTATACATATTACAAAAACTCAATAAATATAATCGATTAACAATAAAAATAGTAAGTTTACCTCAAACCTGATAAAAATATAGTTAAAATAAACAAAATAATAAAAATTGAACAATCAACCATATAAATTATTATACTATTCAAACGAATTAATAAATGAACCCCCAGTAATCGATTAACAATAAAAATAGTAAATTTGACTATTAAGGTTATGAGGGCGCCGGTAGCTCACTGGTATGCGTGCTTGCCTTCTGAGCTCAAGGTCGTGGGTTCGAAACCCGGCCTAGGCCCTTAGTTTATTTTATCTGGGAGGTAAAATAAACTTAAGCACGCCGTCCTTTGGATGTAGTGCCTAGCCTTTATGATGTCAGGAACTCGTTAAAGACCCCCTACCCCTGCCCTAGATGAATACAAATTTAGGGTAGGTAAAATTTAGGACACAGTAGAGTCGGGCTCATGTCTACCAGAGCGACGAATTAGTGCTCTGGTAGTAGGCGATATGACCTCGTAGTTAATGACCGGGCATGAGTAATTTTAACCAACTATTATAGCATCGATAAGATATTATTTCTTAAGGGAGAGCGGAAACTCTTTATTTTTCTGATTTCTCCTGAGCTGTGGAAGTATATTGCTAGTGGATCCACCGACGTTTTTCTCCTTTTTTTGACTTATTGGTGTTGAAATTCCAATCTTATGAGCAAAATACCTTTAGACCGTTATCTATTTTTGTCAAATCTAATAAATATTTGGGTTGACCTATGGAAAATTGCATCTACGATTAAAATTTTTCAATTTATTTTCATCTTTGCTGTCAATTATTTGAGGAAGAATATACAAATATATACTTTTTTTTTCTCCCTCAAATGACAAGAGAGAATTTAGGGGTTGATATTATTTCCCCAGTTATAGGAGAAGTTAATCAATTGGTGATAAATTGAGTCATCATAACAGCTAACTATTAAGGTTACAAAATGGAGCTTGTTCTGTGTCATTCTATAGTATTGAGTATTTATTTATTACTACATTGAAGCCTATTAAGGCTTATTGTAGAGAGTTGGGGTACAAATTGAATATACATCCGATATAATAATAAAGTAAGAATATTACAGCTTAATAAATTTCTAAATATATAAATATTATAATAAACGCGCACATTTACTTGTATACATACAGCCAATAGAAATGGGAATTCTATATCAACAATGAATACATGAAATGACCTCGTTATAGTTTCTCAAATGTTGCTTTTATTTATATTCTATATTATATAGAATTTCATTGATCTAATTATAGAATCCATTAGTTGTTTTTGCTATTTAATTCTTAGAAGAAGAAACAAATAGTTCTTCCTATTTTTTTTAAAATGAAATGGAACGCGAGGGGTTTCTTAACAAAAAAACAAACATTTTTTTACCTTTTCTTGTCGTCTGCTAGCCCCCTGCTCATCTGGCAGGACATAAGTGTGACAGGAACACGCTAAGGAAGACCCTAATGGATGTAGCCCAACCTTCTGTCAGCAAAAAACAAAGCAGATTTTCTAATCTCTAAGAGTACAACCCATACTTTCAATCAGCCAATCAATGTTTATCAGACTCTAAAGGGGCCCTCACACTGGCAAAAAGTTTGCACAAAAATTTGAAGATGTCGGTTTTGTGCAAAAATATTAAGAGTGTGAGGGCAAATATTGTGCAAAAAAATGGTGGTATTCAATATTTTGTGGGGCGTTCAAAAGTTTTCTGAAAGTTTAGAAAATTTTTGCGGACCTGTCAATATTTTGTAGCATGAGAGCGCAGTGTGGGGACATTTTGATAAAGTGTAGGTATGCAAGCTCAGTTGGCGAAGTAGGTTACGATGACCATGGGTCGGTCGCTTCTTCAAATAATTCCTGACCCACACTCTTTTCTTCTTATTATTTAAAGACTCCTTCAACACTGCACACAATACAACTACGCTACTTTCAACTTCCGGGTTTGCCCTGGGCAAAGAAACGTATGCGGCTATGGCTGAGTACAAGGCGATGCGCCGTGCTTCCATCACGAATGTTTAGTCGACACTCAAATTTTGTGCAATATTTGTGTGTAGTGTGAGGGGTCCACGACCATTCAATATTTTGTACAAAAATAAGCTCAATATTTGTGCTCAAAATTTTGAGCGAAATTTTTGCCAGTGTGAGGGCCCCTTTAGAGTTAATATCTGCTTATGTACCTAATATATAAGCTATCTTAACGCATACATTCTTATGATCTATTATTTTACTATGTTATGGTTTAACTGAAATAAATATTATTATAAGATTAATCTCGTCAGCAAAGTAGATATATATTTAATATACTTTTGCTAATTTTTTTTGTATTTTTGCAGATGCCATTTTTGAATCCAGCCAGAGCATTGGGACCTGCCTTCGTCATGAACAAATGGGATAATCATTGGGTGTGTACATATTTATTTTAATAATAAAAAAAAAAATATGTTGTATTTTTTAATAAACATTTATTAAATATAACTTCATATAAATTTTAAATAATGAAAGAACTAACTAGAACTACAGTAAAAAATTAAATTAGTGAAAATTGTAAAATAATTGTTGAGTTCAAACTCCACAGATGGCAGACATGATGCTATCAGCTGAAGTTGTTATTATATACATATATATATCTGTGGTCACAGGCAATAAATTGGTAAATCTAAATTTGTAATTTTTCAAGGCAGCACTTTTTTTCTTTTGCATTAATCGTGTAAATCCAGTTTTTAGAATAAATAAATTATGTTTGCATCATTATTAATCATATAGCTTCCAAATCTAAAATAGTGAATGAAAATGAAGTAGATTAAGTTGATTTAACCGAGAACATACACAATTTTACAAGATACCCACATCTTTATAATTCCGAAAGTATTAGAGTCCTGAGCTCCCAACTTCTTCACAGTTCGCAGATGGCTTTGAGATGATCACAGTACACTTAACTCATTTTGGCAATTTTTCGACTTAACAACTTACTCCCTGTGATCATATATACATATATATATATATATATATATATATATTTTCTATAACTACTAAGAATATATTTTTTGTAAACAAAAATCCATTCTTGCCATAAAGATAGTATTCTTTAGTACAATAAAAATGTATCTACCTATCTGCTTACTTTTCAATTAACAAACATAAAAGTAAATACAAAATCATTTTTAAAAGTTTAAAATAAATCAAGAATGAAAGAAATTTGAACTTTGGCGAACGTATAGGGTTATAAGTACATCAGATGTTAATGGTAAACATTATCAGATGTGTAATGGTAAACATTATTCATATCACATCACATATACTCTTATGTTTAATTTTCTTTTTAGTATTTCTTTCAATTCCCATTTATATTTGAAATTTTTTTTTTAAATTTGGATGTTTCAATGGTACTTTTTGATGTTTCAGGTGTACTGGTTCGGACCCATCTTGGGAGGAATTGCAGCTGGTCTTATATATGAGTTTATATTCAATCCTAGAAGACATGTTCGAAGATCTAAAGATTCCATCGATGGAGGTGAGTATAATATATTCATATAATGTATGAATATATTACAATTAATATTAATTACCATGTTTGTAATTAATTACGATAATTAACATACATCATTATTAACTATCAAATGGTACATATAATTGGTGTATTTATTTGTCAAAAACTCTAAAAACCTCCATAAGGACAGCACCTATTAATGTTTCTGTGAAATCCACCGAAGTGAAGGGGGGGCTTAACACAAATACTCCAATAACTGCCGATGTAATCAATGCATCAACACAAAATTGAGTATGTTGTTGAGTTTTGAGTTTTTTATTATTTTTAGCTTAAACGGTCGATTAGTTTTGAAGGGAGAGCGAAAACTTAAATGCTCAATTTGTTCTGGGGAAATACATTGCCAGTGTTTCATAGTTCCTAATTGTGCCACTCAGCATTGAATACAAATTTTGGAACTCTTTCTCTGTTTAATTAAAGAAAAACACAAAAAATATTCCAAAAGCTCTTATTTTTAACTCTTTTCAATTTTTTGGGTTAAAAAATAATTGTTTAATTAACTGGGAATACAGTTTCATTTTTTTATATTATTTTGATAGTAACCTTCCACTGGTTTCATATTTTAGGGTACTTTCTTCTAAATTTTAAAAATATATTTCTAATAATCTTATATTTATCCTTCTTTAAGAATAAAAAATATTTGTTTATCATTCATCAGCCAATTCTTATATGAATTGTACTAATTTCAGATTCTTCAAGTATCCATTCAGATGAAGACACTTACGATGAACTGGACAAGCCAAGATCTGCTTACAACACTATGCGTCCAGTTCAACCTGGTGCTGATCTCTACCGGCCGGTCGCTAACTCATCTCCCTCAGGTCTGCATATATCACTTCAAGCTTTGCCATTATTAATTATGTTCAGGTTGCTTTTAAAAATGCAATAACGACCTGACGAAGAGAAAATAGAATAGACAATAAAAAGAAAGATTTCAGCTATGATTTTTGCAATATTAGTTCCCCATCTCAAGATCACTGGTTCAAAACTCGGCCGAGCCTATCGAATTTTTATCTGGGAGGTGAAAAAACCTTGAGCATACCGTCCTTTTGTATGTGAATTTAAAGCGATGGCCCCGGGCCTGTACGATGTAACTCGTTGAAACACCCCTATCCTAAGAAATAAAAATTTAGGGTAAGCAAAATTTAGTATTATCATAGTAGAGTCGGACTCATGTTCACCACAGCATTCTGGTAGTAGGCGATATGACCTCGTAGTTACAGCCAGGGCACGAGTCACAATAACTAACTATAATGATTTCATATTTTTATTCATCATTGAAAACTTATCATTCAAATGTAATGTTAATTTTAAATAACTACTGCCCACGATGAGTATATCGTCAATTTGACTTGTATACATGCATTACAATTGAAATTGAAGTACTATCGTAGTTTTATTGCAAATTGGCGCTTGGTCTGTTCGTAATTGTGACATAAATTGTGTTCAAAAGCTCTGTGTTAGTTGTATAGAAATATATATATATTTTTTGTAATTTTAAATTGTTTTTTTAGGTGGGCAGTATTATACTACGAACATGGCGCAGGCAACTATGTACGCGGCTCCTCCATGCAAGCTGGACCGCGTGGAGTCTCTGTACGGTGGAACCAAGTCGCTGTACTGCAAATCTCCTCCTCTAACAAGAGCCAACCTGAACAGGTCTCAGTCAGTGTACACCAAGTCGAGCGGTCCTCCCATGCTGCACCGTGCAGGAGATGGAGTACCTCGACCGGGGCCGCTGGTCCCTGCTCAGAGTCTCTACCCTATGAGGCTCAACTCGGTGTCCAGTAGCGGCACCTCCTCAGTGGCGGCAGTGGCCAACCAGAACCAAGCCAACCAACAGAGGCTCGGGGCGGAGGGGATCTACGGGACGAGACCAATGGTAGCCCAGGGAGACCGGATCTACAGGAAGCTGCCAGGACGACCGGAGTCTGTCTATGGGCAGAGGCAACAGCCGCCACCGGAACTGGCAGAGGGGAGCTACCAGTATCAGGGAGGACCTCCGGCACCGAGGGGGGCTGCCAACTATGCTCCTGTACCCAAACCGGTGGCATATCATCCGATGGGGATGCCACAGCGGCAGCACGACCAGCAACGGCAGTTGGAGCAACAGCAACGACAGCACGAGCAGGCGAGACAGTTGGAACAACAACAGAGGCAGCACCACGAGCAGCAGCAGCAGCAGCAGAGGCAACAGATGGTAGTGGAAGGGGGCTGTCGAGGAGAGCCCCCGCAGGAGACTCACCCCAACGTTGCCACCCCGCCCCACATGGTCAGGAACGAGCCCCTCTCCCGAGAGTCTCCCAACACCACTCAGCACCCACCGCAGCAACAAAACCATCAGTACAACTTCTGACCATCCCAACACTTACTTGTATAGGACGAGTTGCTGCTTCAAGTTACCAACTCAGGTTTTCATCTGACTGCAAACTGTTTCATCCAATTTATGGTTTGGAGAATCCTAGGATGTTCCTTATATGAACGGGTTCGTGGGATATGATAGCTTGTAAAGGCAAATTGCAGTCCCTAGGTGTTCTTGAACCAGGAGGTTTTATGTTGAGTAATGAGTAGAGAAGAAAATTGTCAGAGTCACATTATATAAAGTAGTCAAACAATTACATAAAAAAGTGTCATTATTTTGTCTCAAATTCTCATCGCAAGAGAGGAGTTCTGTCACTTTTGAATTGATGAAAAAATCTCTATAAGAAATCAGCTTATGCACACACTAACCTTTGGAAACTACTGGACTAACTAATCTTATTCTATTACAAACTAGTTTTCATTAGAAAATATTTTTTATTGGACAAACTTCAAAATGTTTAAGGTTTTAATAAATTGTCTTTATAAAACTGGTATAGTACATCATATTATTGTATTATTTCTATCATATAAGATTTAATACTAGTTCATATTGTTCCGGATTACGTTTTAGATTAATGCTAAAATGTCCGAATACATTTTTTGCGTTTTGTGTTGATATAGTGGAAATACTAATGAATAAAATAAAATGATAGATAAAACACTTTTTTGAACACTTATATTGTCTAATTCCACAAACATATATTTAAATGTGTACCAGTTTCGGCTTACGCCATCGTCAGCACAATGTTCAACAATAATTCAGATATTTGCCAGGCATACATATTTATATTAACCTAAGAGTACCTGAGGTGAAAGGGTCCCCTTCTCTGGTAAAACCAGGAGGTGGAAGTCTATATTCTAACTGTAATAGCTAACTGTGCACTTATTTGAAAATCAAGAAAATAAAATTAAAATAGAACTAAAAACTAACATTACAAGAAAACAATATAACAAATGTACAATATATAGCTATGTAGGAAGTTATTTAACCTAGATAAATGTTGCTATGGATATTTGTTATCTGAAAGGGATTAACAAAGGAGAAAATTTGAAGTGTATCTGGTCGTTTAAACAATTCCCATTTTTTCGAGTCCTATTAATTTCTAGCTGATCTAGAGAATCTAATGGTCTACCTTTTTCACATAAGTGGAGGTATTTTATGCCAGTTGTTTCATTAAATGATATGGGTCACTCATTCAATGAAACAACCGGCATAAAATACCTCCACTTATGTGAAAAAGGTAGACCATTAGATTCTCTAGAACAGCTAAAAATTAATAGGACTCGAAAAAATGGGAATTCTTTAAACGACCAGACACACTTCAAATTTTCTCCTTTGTTAATCCCTTTCAGATAACAAATATCCATAGCAACTTCCTACATAGCTATATATTGTACATTTGTTATATTTTTTTCATGTAATGTTAGTTTTTAGTTCTATTTTAATTTTATTTTCTTGGTTTTCAAATAAGTGCACAGTTAGCTATTACAGTTAGAATATAGACTTCCACCTCCTGGTTTTACCTTTCACCTCAGGTACTCTTAGGTTAATATAAATATGTATGCCTGGCAAATATCTGAATTATTGTTCAACATTGTGCTGACGTTGGCGTATGCCGAAACCGGTACACATTTAAGTATATGTTTGTGGAATTAGACAATATAAGTGTTCAAAAAAAAAAAAGTGTTTTATCTATCATTAGTATTTCCACTATATCAACACAGAACGCAAAAAAAAAAAAAAAATGTATTCGGACATATTGTTCCGGATCATGTTTTAGATTAATGCTAAAATATTTGAAAAAAAAAAAATCACTTAAATTAAAGTTTAAATTTAAATATATTATTGCGTCCATAATTCGATGCGGAGTTATTAACTGAATTTTATGTTTTCTGTGTGTCCGTGAACACGAGAACTCCCGATAGAATGAATTTTTATATGTGAATCCAGAACACTTTAACGACGATATCTATTATTTTTCAGTCAAATCGACCAAAGGGAAAGGGAGATAAGGGGAGAGGCCTAACATATATCCAATAACTGCATATAGAATGAATGTTTCGACACAAAATTTTATGTGTGGGACCAACACCTCATTAGAACTATTCTATCGATTTTCAGGTAAATCAGACAAAAGGGAGGGACTGCCCCTTTAATAACTGCCGTTGTAATAAATATATCGATACAATATTCGATATGTGAATTCAAAATCCCATAAGGGCGACACTAACTAATTTTCAGCGGAATCGACAGTAGGGATCAGTTGAAGCTCCAATTCAAAAACCCCTAATAACTGCAGATGTATTTTTCTATATATTTTTTTTAGTGTAATAAATAGTCCCTTTATTATTGTTGTTACTTAAAATGTATCTAAAATATAACCATTCTTTTATCTAGATTTTCTAGAAAACAAATTAAACGAATTTTTCCTATTAAAAATTGACTTTTGAAGCTTGAATATTCTTATAAATAAAAAATATTTTCAGAAAAACTCCTTCCTTATTCGTTTAATAAACATTTTTTCACTTTAAACATTTTTAATATTAGGATATTATGTAATAATTACTATATTATTTGTAATAATATTCAAGCTTACCTATGATAATTTCAAAAGATTCAAGAGAAAAAACAATGTAAATAAATATGTTGAATCAAGAAATGTATATATTTGTATTATATAAAAATATTGAGCCAAAGTATGTATAATCTATGTATTTACAATCCTAAGTACAAAGTGTATGACAAATACTCAGGAATATACTGAAGAGTAGAGTAATATAAGACAAACCCATGTGAAAAATGTTGTATGGTATAAACGCGCTTAGGAATGACATTTTTGACAAAAATTGTGTTTGTGTTTTGACGTAAAAACGTCTATTCGCTCGTTAAGCACAGTGATAGCCGGTCAAACTTTCTTGTGTTACAAAATACCGTCAGATTTCAATCGATAATAACTACGAGACTAATAATGCGATAAGAACGGTTGTGGTCACAATGGATAGAGCATGTCTGTACGTGTTTGTTGTGCAGTATTTGTTTTGCCTGTGACGTTATCGGGCTAGTGTGAGCGCCGGCGGAGGATTGTTGCGAATTAGCGTTGTGTAAAATTAGAAATTAGTGTAGCGTGATAATGCGTTTAGATAGGACGTTGATTCAGGTGTCATTGTAAAGAGCTTGAAGAGCACTACTAGGACTCAAAGTGAAACAATAAAAATATTCGCCGAAATATATGTAAAAATCGGTATTATATTGAAAAATGCAAAAAAATTAAAGATATCTCATAGGAATCGTAAATATGCGCGGAATTATAGAAAACGCAAATCAGAGGAACGCTCGCATCAAAAGGAATTTAAAAAAACTAAAAAGTCTAGTGCCGAGCAAATGCAAGAGCTATGGCAGCATCGAGAAGAAAATGAAAAATGATTTTACGCCGACGTTTTCACGGAAAATCTACGGCGTGGACCTTGACTACCCGTTAATGTTTTTTTTTTTAAATATTGATTCCAATTGGCTTTTTATATTTTTTTATGGGGGGGGGGGGGGGGGGGGGGTTCAGTTTTGGTTGGGCTAGTGTGTTCATCTAGGGATCTAAGCATCCAATGCCCTTATCCCTTCTCTGTTAGATCAACTATGGGAGTCCTAAAATTGGCCTACCCTGATTTAGTTATCCTAAGGTAAGGGTTTTCAACGATTACATGACATCGCACAGCCTTGGGAACAAGACTTAACTTTTTTTTTACCTCCCAGATAAAATAAAATAATGACCTCGCCCGGGTTTCGAACCCTTGATCTTGAAAATATTCAATCAAATTCCCTTAGTTTCTATGGGAGAGCGTAAACTTATTTGCATTTACCGCTAGGTAAATACATTGCCAGAGATTCACACATTACAACCCCAGCTATACGTCTCCACTAACAACTAGTCGATCAGAAATTCGATATTAACTTATCACCGGTATTAACGAGTATCCGACAATGCAAGGTTTCAGAAAAAAAAATACATATCTTTGTCAAAATCAGTGTCATGTCACTTCTAAAGCAACTAAATAATGTTATATAATATATTATACTTTTTCATATAATTTTTTTTATTTTTATAAGCTATTGGAGAATATTATTGTTAAGATATATGCTTAAGTTGTATTTTTGTTATTATGTCTTATTTGTATGATATTATTTAATTATCAATTAAATATGACTGATTTAACATTTTTGTATATTTTTTTACACATTTTTGTTACCAGTTTCATTTATTTAATATTTTTGTAGGTACATTCAGTAGATTATATCTGTTGTCACAGGGAATAAATTGGTAAGTCTAAATTCGTAACTTCTCAGGGCAGCACTTTTTTACTTTTGCATTAATCGTGTAAATCCAGTTTTTGGAATAAATAAATTATGTTTGCATCATTATTAATCATATACCTTCTAAATCTATAGGAGTGAATAAAAATGAATATTGTTAATCCTTTCTTGGATTTTTCCTTAGTTACCTAATCATTCCCCATCACTTACCTAATTATTAGATATACTCGTGAATGATGCCTCTCTAAAGTTGAGCAAGTTGATTTAACTGAGAACATTCACAATTTTACGAGATACCAAGAAACCCACATATTTATAATTCCGAAAGTATTAGAGTCCTGAGCTCCCAACTTCACAGTGCGCAGATGACTTGGGAGATCATCACAGAACACTTAACTCATTTAGGCCATTTAACAACTTATTCGCTGTGACCATAGATATGTAGTTACTTATAACTGTTTATATTAGGTACCGAATTTATGAAGAAAAATGTAAGATTTCTCAAAAGATTTGTATAGAACGATATGATTAAAACAAATATGTATATGTGAATAATTTCAATATATTATTATAGTTGTAAATTATTTTAATTCTATACTATTCAAATCTTTTTTAAATATTTTTTTCAAGATTTTCTATTAATGTAAAAATTATTTTTTCTCTTCTTTTTATATTTTAGAATGCGAAAGTTGTACATGTAAGAATTGAAAATAGACAAAATGTAACAACAAATATATATATATTCTTAATAAAAAATTATAATAATTATTATAAACTCGTATTCTTTATTTATCCGAGATTTACCCCCAGCGCGAATTAAGTAACTACGTTCTCTTTTACTCTCTGAAACTAACCTACCGATTTGGTCATCAGTAGTTGTCTAAATCAGGAGGGTTTTTGAATCCTCACACAAATTTCTTGTCGATACATCATTACATTGGCTGTTATTATGTTGTTATGTTTGTTATGGCTAAAAATTATTAATTTCCGAATTACATTTATGCTAAATAAATAGAAAGAATTTATTTTAACTTTTACCATATAAATAAATACGTTGTATTCCTATTGTTTCATATACGATCTGAACCAACTTTCATCGCAACTGCGTCATAATCAGTGTACGGGTGATGTGCCACTGATGATGCGGAAATAAAATAGTGGGAAGATAATGTATTTTATTTCTATGAAAAATCTCGTCCCAGATCATCACAATCTCATTAATATCACATGTTAAACTTTTATATTGGGGGGCCATGGTGGCCGTTCGGGCTAAAGCGTAGGGCTGTGGTCGCATGGTCTCACCATGGTTTGCGGGTTCGAATCCCGTCCAGGAATGAGTTTTATTTAGTAGATAGAACTCCCTCCCGGGGGCCATGGATGACGTAAATAACTAGATATAACACACTGACATGGCTAATATATGCACCGTACATAAAGGCAAATAAATAAATCAATAAAAAAATATAAAAATAGGTTAGGTTAGGTTTTATGACTCATGCCCGGGCTTTAACTGCGAGGTCATATCGCCTACTACCAGAGCGCTCTTTCGTCACTCTGGTGGACATGAGCTCGACTCTACTGTGGGAGTCCTAAATTTTGCCTACCCTAAATTTTTATTCATCTAGGGTAGGGGTCTTTAACGAGTACCTGACATCGTACAGGCTCGGGACCATCGCTTAACGTCCCATCCGAAGGACGGCGTGCTTAAGTTTATTTTACCTCCCAGATAAAATAAACTAAGGGCCTCGGTCGGGCTACGAACCCACGACCTTGAGCTCAGAAGTCAAGCACGCATACCACTGAGCTACCGGCGCCCTCTATATATATATATATATAAAATAGCTTTCCAATTTAATTCCACCTGTATTCCTCAATATATATATATATATATATATATGAAAACTTCATATATATATATATGAAAACTGTAAGGTGTGCTTATGGGGTTTTGGATTAACATATAAAATTTTGTATCGATACATTTATTACTTCGGTAGAATCAGCAGAAGGGAAGAGAGATAAACTCAAAAACCTTAATAAAGCCGATTTAAATGAATGTATCGACATGGAATTTCATATTTGAAAACCAAATACAGACATGTCGGCAGTGGCGGATCCAAGAGGGGGGCAATCGCCCCCCCCCCCCCCCCCTGATAGATTTGTTTTTTAAAATTTTAAGATATCATTTCTTGTCAAATTACAGATGAATAAATAAAAATTTAATATTTCGTTTTATCGTATAAAAAAATTGATATTTAAATAAAATTAAGTTTTGGCGCCATAACGGGTGACAGCTGTCGGATTTTTTTACGAAATTTGATAACGTTTTGCCAATCACGTGGCATGAAGTTAGTTGTGGGTTCATGAATCTACAGCTACAGTCGCTACAGTTAAGCAAGAAATTCGCGTGGCGTCATAACAAAATATTTCATAGTAGTATTTTAAGTATGTTATGTGAATGAGATGAATAATCTCTATTATCAAAAAAGTAAGTATGACATATTAAGTTCTATAAAATATACTAGATTGTAACTAAAAGTCATCGCTTAAATTTCATTATGTAATTATATAAATTATAAGAGGGCACCAGTAGCTCAGTGATATGCGTGCTTGTCTTCTGAGCTCAAGATCGTGGGTTCGAAACCCGACCGAGGCCCTTAGTTTATTTTATCTGGGAGGTAAAATAAACTTAAGCACGCCGTCCTTCGGATGTCACGTTAAGCAATGGTCCCGAGCCTGTACTATGTCAGGTACTCGTTAAAGACCCCTGCCCTAGGTGAATCAAAATTTAGGGTAGGCAAAATTTAGGACTCCCATAGTAGAGTCGGGCTCATGTCCACCAGAGTGACGAAAGAGCGCACTGGTAGTAGGCGATATGACCTCGTAGTTAAAGCCCGGGCATGAGTCATAAAACCTAAGTAGACCTAACCTATAAATTATAAAATGACGAATGTAAATATAACCACGAATAAAAATAACATCAACGTTTCTGCCGTTTTTGTTATTTTTATAATAATCATCCGAAAATTCTTATTTAATTCACCTTAATCATAAGTTTCAGTAACTTAGAAAAAAAAAAAAAAATTGCCCCCCCCCCCCCTCCCCCCCCCGAGAGGGTTTTCTGGATCCGCCACTGCATGTCGGTCTAAGGAAGGGTGGCTTTTTAGGGGATGGGACTCAGTTCAAAAATCCTAACAACTGCTGTTGTAATGTATTTATCGACACAAAATTTAGTATGAGTTAGGAGCACCTGTGTAAGTCAACTATTGAATGTTCGCGCAAACGGTCGACTGGTTTTAGAATTATAGCAAAATGTTAATTGTATAATTCGTTACGGGGAAAAACATTGCTAGTGATTCACCGACGACAATCTTTTTTTCGTTTTTTGAAACAGAGGCTCGGAAAACATGAATTTCCATTGAAAACTCAACATCGAATTTGTGACAAAATCGAAATCCTTACTTGCTACACACTTTTTCAAAAAATTCTGGGTGCTCTGGTCGTAACTAGCTGGATGGATTTTGTTTTTAATTAAAAATCACGTCATTGAGCTCAGTTTACGAAGCTCTTTCTTAGGCGACTCATGTATTTTGTTGTACTCGTACTCCTCCTAAACCCCTTTACCGATCACATTGAAATTTTCCACGATGGAAGTGGACATGGTGACGATGGTTTACTACTAAAAAAATCTGAAATCGAACATACCACGGAGGAATAATCACCAAAAAACGAAATCCCCATTGAAATCAATTGAGAGACAAAATTCTCGCGCAAAACAGAATTTTTTCGATTTCAAATGTAAAAATCCGGGCGAAGCCCTTTTCGGTTTACCATCGGACACCACTTTTTTGAGCCGTTTTTTTCAGTGTTCTAACGTACAAACTTTGACTTTTTTTCGATAAAAATATTCACAGCTGTTGTTGTCTACAAAAAAGCTAGAAAAAATCCATAGAATTCAATTGAAATCTATTTAAAGTATTAATATATTCATAAAGAACATACAAGGTGAGAAGTTACTGATAATTATTAAAACATTAACTGAGATATTGCCTGACTCAGCTCAGTTTTTGCAAACAGCAGAATGTATTGCACACCTAGTTATTATTGGTACTAACAAACAAAATTAGTTTTTTTAGCTAATGCGGTTGAGAAGTATAAAATAAAAACAGACGTCCATATTTTGGCCACTGTGAATTCATTAATTCTACACAAAATATTATAAAAATTAATTAAAATAATATATTGGCAGGTATATTATTTCCTCATTAAAATGGGAGACACTCCTCTGGTGACATAAATTTGATGTGTTTTTTTTTGTTTTTTTTTCATATTCAAATATGAAATAATACAAAGCCCTCTAAGGACGACATCTATTGATTTATAGCGGAATCAGTCGAAGAGGGGGGATCTCAACACAAAAATCCCAATTACTGCCGTTGTAATGAATGTATCGTCATGAAATTTTATATTTAAGTATATAAAATATAAGTTTCACCCAAAATAGCCGAAGAAGAAGTATAGATTATAGGTGAACCTTGTGGCACCAATTCTTCATATTTTCTGAGAAAACATTAACAGCAGTGTTGGTAGATAAGATTCAACCAGAATACCATAACCGACTACCATAAGTAAAGATGAAATTTTGTTTAGCTTAGTTTCAACTAAAACTATAGAAGAATATGAATGAATATGAACGCATATGAACATGTCTTAACCCTTTTTCCTCGAAAATATGATGTACAATTCTATGGGTTGCTTATCTCTTCCGTGCAACAACGAATACATGTACAGGATATTTATTTTATTTCTTTAATGTCCCTTATTCAAATTTCTAATAAAAAAATTTATCTATTAAGTATATTTACCGAAAAAAAAAACAGGTACAAAGGAGATAATTTAGAAAATCCTGAATTCAACACACTTTCCACTTAAGAAATCGGATGGATAGTTTCCTTGGAAACAGAAAACTACGGTATCTAAAAAACTAGCCGCTTCCCGTAATAGAATAAGAACAACCGAGATGGTCCAGGTGAGAGGACATGTAGCGCCCGTGTGCAATCAACACCCTGGCGCCCTCTAGTAGGCGCGCCGTCAAAATGGATTACTTATAGTTATATTTTCAAACGGAAATTCGGGTGCAAATGGTGCAATTTTAAATGATTTCGGGAAGCAATAGATACAGGAGTAAAAAGTATATTTAGGAGGGAAGGGGTTACAAGAATAAAAAAGCACAACTTTGTAGTTATTTCAAAAATATTTAATTTAAAAACTAGTTACATTACAGAACGCTCGTAATACAACGTAATACAAATAAATATTATTTTAATTCAATAATTTAATACTGTTCTTAATTATATATTATTTCATTTCTAATGAATATTTTTTTGTAGTGTGTGTAAAAATTACTTTGATACAATTATTCATATTATTTTACTCAAACGAATAAATCAAATAAATATTTTATTTCATTAAATATTTCTTTGATTCAATTAATATTTAATTGGCTTCAGAAATTTTTTTTCTCAGTGTATGCCTACTAAGTTTATTGACATAAAACGGAAACACCACAATCTTAGCGAAAATACTTTTAAACAACATTATTGATAATAAGGCTGGTTGAACTGAATAGATTGGCATTAATTAGTGTTTAACGAAATAATCTAATACAGCCGAATAGGCGTGTTTTTAAACGAATCAAAACAGGTACCGACACGCGCCTTTGGTAGCGATAGGACACTACGCCAATATAATCTTTAATGATCTATGTTTTAAGGTTGATTTCACGTTGAAACAAAAGTTATTGTGTAGAGTAAAGGAGCCGCTCGCGCGCTCGTGGGTCGCCTTTCTTTGCTACCGCCACAGCTACCGCGCCCGGCGTCGGCCACGACACGGGCGCAGGGTGTTTGAGAGCGCCGGCGCCGATAGCGACGCATCTTTAGAGGTGTCGCGAGCGGCGCTCGGCGCCCCCTGAGACCCTGCGCCCGTGTGCGCTGCACACCCTACACCATAGGTAAAGCCGGCTCTGGTCAAGGTTAAGTGTAATTAGTGTGTTTGGATGACTGGTTAACACGAGAAGAAGTTCTATCTATGAAATACAACTCTCTGCCGAACGGGATTCGAACCCGCATACATGGTGGGACAACTAACCAAAACAAATTTTCATCTTTACTTATGGTAATCCGTTATGGTATCTGGTTGAAACCTATATTTTATATATTTAAATATAATATTTCATGGTGATACATTACAACGTGTATATAGCAACGCTTGAATTGTTATACTTTACCGTCAGGTACAATGAAGGCTTTCTAACAATGTCTGTAACATATTCTTCTTTTAGTCTTCTTATCCATAATTTTTGGGACCAAGATGGGGGTATACAATAAACAAACTATTATCACATATACATAATTTATTAATTTATATGGTACAATGTTCATTTACATTTACATAAACAATAGTAAATTACATTATGAAAGCTTCACTAGAAATATCTGTTTTTAAGATATTCAATTAGTTTTCTCTTTAACAGTCGAAAACTTCATAGATTGTGATTATAATTTTGTTAATTTATTATTTTTTTTCAATCTAATTGTTCTAATTTTTTACTTAGGTAGGTATGTATATGATCTGTACAATTATTTAATTACATTTCGTTTACTTTATCGTTAAGTTAAAAAAAAAAAAAAAAAGATTCAAGTGTTTACATATTGACAATATTCTTTAAAATATTCTCCAAGGATTAGAGTTTAAAGTCAATCGATGATCAAAATTAATATAATTATGAAGATTAAAATATATACAAAATAATAAATTTAATACAAATATAGGAAAATAATTTATTTGCATAATTTTTATCTTATTTCGCCAAATTTTTAAAGAAATAGTTTTCTGTTTTCAACAGGTTGTTTTGCTTTATGAATTTAGTGACAGCCTGTCCATATCAGGGCGTCGTATCTTATCACTTCTAGATGTTTATCACAAGTCTTCAGCTTTCCCAGTCCCGGATTATATTTGAACTACTGTAGGTAATATTTAAAAATAATGTTGAAACATTATAGTTTGATGAAAAATATAGTTTAATTTCAAACAATTCTTAGAAGTTCAATTAGATCTTATGTTTTCCTGAGAAAAATACACATGAATTTTCTTCTACACTTTGATGAAATAAACTATTTATATTTATTAAGAAATTTCTTGTTTGTATAACTAATGTTACTTTTCAGTATGTAAAATAATTACATTTCCACCGTTCATCGAACATTTCAATACTTAAATATGAGCTTGTCTGAAAATCAAGATTACTCAATTTAAATCTGGAATACCGTTTTCAAATATAATATAATTTACATTCAAATAGAGATATTTTCATATAAATTCCTAAATAATATTGAAGTATATAATTATTCAACATTTAATTAGTTTTTAGAAGTCAATAACACAATCATGAGTATCGTTATTATTATAATACCATTAAATAGACTTATATTATTGATTCCAAGGACTTTAAATAGAGAGAATTGTATACAATGTTTATTATTATTATTTTGTTTGTTTAATCTTTTGTTTGTATAGTTTTTATTTGTTTCCTAGGAGGTGGCCAATTCAAGCTGCCTTGCAATTTCCTGAATGGGCCAGTGAGGTGGTTATTTTTTTTATTATTTACTTCAAAATTATATATAAAATAATCTCCACATTAAAAAAAAAAATTACTTGGATCAGAATTGTTGTGGAAAGGTCTTTGTAACAACATGAGCATCGTGTGTGTATTTTTATTTTTAAGGTAGGTAAAATTTAGGACTCCGACTGTAGAGTCGGGCTCATATTCAGAAGAGCCACATGAGAACGCTCTGGTAGTAGGCGATAGTTAAAGTAGTAGCCCGGGTATGAATCTCAATAACTAACTTCATATCGGTATATTTTTGAAAATTGTATTTTGATTGAAATGAAATTGGTAGACACACAAATGGACAGCCATCTTGTGAAAAACCACATTTCTTTACCTCTTGAGGGGAGAAACTGACCTCTAGGACAAGATTTTTCGACCTCATTGTCCTTAAGTCGTAGAAAGTAGCTAGTGTGGTAAGTACACTTAATTATTAACTGAAATTTGATCATTAGTCGCACAGTTCTATCCCTTCAGGACAATGAGACCCCATGTTGCAAAAGAGACCTTACATAAACTGTACCACTTGGTATGAGAAATTATACATACACATATGTACCTCTCAAATTTCATAGATAATTTACATCATGTTATTATTTACCTCTGCAAAATTAAAGGAACAATAGAAAAAAATAAATTTTAATTTTTATAAACAACAATATACATGGTGACCCTAAATCAAAAATTTTTAGCAAATTTTATATCGTTTCTCTTATCACATTTTAATTTTTTTTTAGACCAGATTGGCTCACTGGTAAAGTGCCCACCTCGACAGATGGAGTTGAACATCTTGCAGCTTGTACTATACACCCGCATCACCAAGCAGAGCAATCTTCCCTTTGTGGCACTTGTAATAATGAACGCGATATAAAATTCGCTCTCTCAAGAAGGTATCATATATATTTTCTTTAATTTAAATTTAAAGGCATTTTAGATTTACAATAATAATAATATATATATTTGAAATTAGTTAACAATAGTATTTTTAACATTTTATTTTTATGTTTAACATATCATGCTTCTATAATAACATACTTCATATGCATGCACTTTCATCTTAACAAATTTTGTACACTTTTCGATATTTATATTTTATGTACAGTTTTCTTATTCTATTTATACTTATACAAATTATACTCACTACATATATACATATGACCACTGTATATGGATTTTTATAAATTTTATTTATTATCATTATCATTATTAATAAAATATTGAGTCAACTTAATATTGTTGCTATCGACCGAAAATAATTTTTTTTTTTTTTGAACGAATACAAATAAACTATTTATTCATGAGCAAAAATTTACTGTATCATTCAAAATAAAATGATTTTGATGATGTCACAGGATAAAAAGTTATGTTAGATTTGTCAAGTTTTTAAATACTTGACATATAATGATATTATTGGATGTGTAAACAACCAAACTTTGTGTGATTGTTGATAACTTATAACTAAAAAAACACTGGATATATTTTAATGAAATTTTCCCGATATTTCTAAAATTAACATATTTAAAATTTAGGCATATACTTTACAACAGATTCGACTTCTTATTTTGCACGTTCCACATTATGCTCCAAGATTTCAAGTGCGGACAAAAGTTTCATGCAAATTGCTTTAGATTTCAAATATTAACAACATTTTGACAGTTTTTAGTCGATAGCAACAATATGATATTATAAAAATCAAATAATTATACATTTATAAAAAAAGATATCTTACATCACACTAAACAATTTTTTTTGTTCAATCTGTTAGTTTATTTCCTTGACTTTCATTTTACGATTTATTTATTTTTAGGGGAATTAAGAGAAATCTGTAGATTTTGTTTTTACAAAATTTGAATTTTATATCTCAGAAAAAGGCAATAGTATTGAGTTTGGCAACGGTTTTATGTGTATCATGTTATCCGTTAAGTTTTTTAAAATTACTTTTATTGTTTACTCATGCCCGGGCTTATGAGGTCATATCGCCTACTACCAGAGCGTTCTTTTGTCGTTCTGGTGGACAGAAGTCCGACTCATCTGTGAGAGTCATAAATTCTCCCTATTCGGTTTAATTACATTGAGTTATGGGTCTTTAACGAGTATCTGACATCGCATAGGCTCGGGACCATCGCTTAACGTTCCCATCCGAAGGACGATCCCAGAATACAAAAAACTGTCATTACTTCACCTCTTATGGGATTATATTAATATAATTTTTCAAATTTGTAGGTCATTAGAGTAGTGAGGGAGTGCCATTTGCCATTTCGCTCCATGATGAATATTACTTTCACCAAATTAGAACAGAGATACTAAATAATGGGTGTAAGAGGGCATGGAGGGAGTGTAGAATCAAGTATTGATGCATATCGATACAAGATATATCAATATCGAACTTTGTTCAATATATTTAATGTATCGATATTTATCAATGTATTTTTTTTTTTCATTTTAACAGCGAATATGTGTTCTTAACCTTCCTCCTCTCGCGCCCCGTTTTTTAACTTGGTCACTCGCGCGTTTGATTTCTTCAAACATTTAATAATTTATCGTTTTGTTCATTTTTTTTTTACTAAACCCTATTCAGGATATGTATTACTTCTATTATCTGACATATTATTAAAAAAAGTAAAACTTAGTAATTAAAAATGTATGCTATTTTTTTTAGTTAGGAGGTGATCCACTAATGGTATGCTTGAATACCAATTGTCGTACTTTAGGTTTTTGTTCCTCTTTGATGTATTTTATTATTATATTGTATTTTAACTAATAAATATAACATGGTGAAGAATTAATATACATTGAAATGTATCAAAATCAAAGGTAAAAGGTACTTAAATTTTTTAAAGCTAAAACTCGCGTGTTAAATTATTTCCAACAAATGCGACTTATCCACTTTGAAGTTCAATTATGCACTGAGGAAAGAAACTAGGGAAAATCCACCCCCAACCTATAGTCAAGGGATGTCTAAATATAGAATAGAAGGGGTTGAACAAATCGCCTCCCTTTTTCTGAAAAGGAAAAATTTGAACACGTTAGAAAAAATCAAACTGTGCGAGTGGCGGAAGGTTAAATGAAAGCATTTAAAACTACATCATTGTCATAGCCAACTAAAATTACCAATCTCTTAGCAGTCTTAACACTCCAACTAAACTTTTGTAGTTTCTGAACCCTTATACTAAATTGTGTGTACATACATCGTTATGGGGACTTTTGAGTTGACCGTCTTCCTTTCGGCCAATTCCGCGGAAACATAACAGTTTTCATCATGGAGTTTTGAATTTATATACGAAATTTTATTTTATTTCCTTGTAGTCGATTTGACTTAAAATCAATAGGTGTCGTCATCTGTGTTCTGGATGCATTTATACAATTTGGTGTCGATATATTCATTCTATCGGGAGTTACCGTGTTCACAGATACAAATTACCGTTTTTTTTTTTCATTTTTAGAATCAGGGGTTAGATAAAGATGAAATTTTTGTGAAAACGCAACATCGAACTTCTGACATAACTGAGGAAGTATAAAATATCGTATATTGCAACAAAAATAATTCATTTTGTAATTATTATGTTGTTATGTCTATGTTACTATTGCCTTTGTCCTTTGATACATAAAATGATTGTTCGTTTTTTTTTTTTTTTTTGTTATTTTTTCCTGTATGAGTGTTTGTTGTAAGTAAGTGGGGAGAGTGGAGGGGATATGTGACATAGTATCTGGAGTTGTTAGTTAACAGTATGTACAATGGGTGGCGATCTAATAGCCGCTGGGCTACCGGGAGAGTGCAGCGACCAGGATGGCTGTCAGAGTGTACTGTAGTGAGGATCGGAGACAGCACCCACCGCCACCTGAAACAAAAATTACAATATTAACAAATATTCAAATAGAAACGCGGATATATTGCGGAAACTTGTAATAAATGAATAAACTTATTTAAAAATGAATTGTTATATTAAAACTACGGTTTTGCCATTACACCATCGTCATATGAAGATGGCTGATGTAGTGAGAAGTTGTAAAATAAAATATAGTCTGACCTCTCACATATTTTATTGATATTTGCCAGCCGGCTTTCGAGGTTGCCCACAACATAGGTCTACAAAAAAAAAAATCCTTAAGCAACAAAGAAACAGGTTCTGTTGATAATAATCCGACTCTTTATATCAATTTTATTTTGTTACTTTATATCCATTTTGGATGGCCGATAGACGTACGCATACTTCCCGGACGTCCGGGTACGCCTTGACTCAACATGGGTACAGCCTAATCACTGGACCTCTCAAATATTATCAGGTCATGGTGATTTTAACTCCAAGCTGTTCTTCTTTCGCAGGAAGAACACCCCGAACTGTTCGTGTGGCGGTATCGAGACTGCAAAACATGTGGTCCTCGAATGTCCGCTGTACGACCAAGCTAGGGTGGAGTTGATTCATGGGACAAGATCGTATTTGGGACTGGTTCTACGGCAGATGGTGACGGAAATAGACTACCCGATGTTCTGCCGATTCGTCGGCTCCTGGCGGGAGCAGAAACAGGCAATTTAAGATGGGCTGGGGACGATCGGCGCAATAGTTCCGCTGATGGCCAACCCCAGTCCTTCAGTAACCCCTTGATCCCCGAGCTTTGACTGAACGTTGACTTGGTGATGTTGCTGCAATGCAAGGCGCACCCTCTTTTAAAACCAAATAAAAAAACAATAAAACAAAATAAAAATTATCCATTTTTTTTTTTTTTTTTTTTTTTTTTTTTTTTTTTTTTTTTTTTTTTTTTTTTTTTTTGGCTTTATGAACGGTGCATATTAGCCATGTCAATGTGTTATGTATAATTATTTAAGACATCCATGGCCCCAGGAGGGAGTTCTATCTACGAAATAAAACTCACTCCCGGACGGGATTCGAACCCGCAAACCATGGTGAGACCATGCGACCAAAGCCCTACGCTCTAGCCCGAACGGCCACCATGGCCCCCAAAATTATCTATTTAATGTATATTATTTAACTCTTTATTGCCATTATATTTTAAGGATTGTTACCAACAGCACCTGTTTCTTTGTTGCTTAAGCATGGTTTTTTTTGTAGACTACCTGATGATGAAGGCAATATCGAAAGCCGTCTAGCAAATATCAATAAAAACTGAGAGAGGTCAGACTATATCTTATTTCACAACCTGATCGTCAGGTTTATTTATAAATATACTAAGACAAGTTCGCTGAGTGCGAACCATACATATTACAGGTAAATCTCAGTCAAATTAGGAACATTTTTGAGACAAGAGGGATATAATATAGGTTTTAAAACTATCAATCCCATGAGCCAGTGCTAAATAAAAAATGTTTTAGAAATGTGTAGTATATAGTCTACATTGCGCGACGTGCAATCTAATGTATATTGGACAGACTGGTCGCTGATTTAGTTTGTAATATTATATAAAAACTTTAAAAGGGCACAATGGTATGCGTGCTTACCTACTGAGCTCAATATAGCAGGTTCGAAACACGGCCGAGGCCCTTAGGTTTTCATCTGGAAGGTAAAATGTCCACCAGTGCGACGATATCGCTCTCTAGGCGATATAACCTCGTAATTAATGTACGGGCATGACGTATAACAACAAAGTAATTTAAAAAAATAAAGAAAAACTAATGTTTTTTAAAAATGTTGTTTATTTCACAAGATATACAAAATATATGGGAGTACTTTCGGTATTGCTACTATATTCAGCCACGACTTAACAAATACTGACTGAAGATGGTAGCAATACCGAAAGTACTCCCATATATTTTATATATCTTGTGAAATAGACAATATTTAAAAAAAAAACATTCGTTTTTCTTTATATTTTTTATTAAGTGTTTCACAATATCTCTGCGAAAAATGTTAAGTAGTAACACGCTAAGCTCTAATTCATATTTTGCTTTCATTTTTCTTTTCTTGACCAATATATTATGTTTTATCATAATTATTTTTTGTTTAATATTTTTATTAATATCAATAATTGTATTGACCTTATTGTTATTTGTTCTATTATCCATTTACATATATATATTTTTTTCTTTTCAGATTTCGCTCATTGTGACCTGAACAAAGGGCGTGTAAACGCCCCGAAATATCGTCGAGAAAGTAGACTTTCAAATATACTCTCTTTAAATAAACATACTTATAAGTAAAGTACTTCTGAAGAGGGAACCTTATACAATCTGACTATTGAAGATGTATAAGAGAACCTCTTAGCCAAACGAGTAGAGAGCGGTTTTAGTTGACTTTCAAACAAGCGCACCCTTTTGACAAGGCAGGTATGATGAAGTCTAAATATCAAAGGGCAGAGTTTTTGAACTGAATAAATCTAAAGAAGGGGCCCTTCAGTGATTATAGAGCCTCACTTCACGTTATAGACCGACAATATTAAAACTTCCCTGTGATGGGCTATGGGGCACAGGTTTGGGGATTTAAGTGGTATGGCGAAGTGGAAAAATTAAATACTTTTTTCATTAAAAAATTGTTCCATCTGCCCAAAAATACGCCAAATTACATAGTATATTTTGAAACTGGAGTGAAGCCACTATTCCTTCATTATTTCAGGTTACATTTTAATTATATTCAAAAAACTCTCCTTTTACCTGATCACCGTCTTCCGAAAGTCCTAGCTGAAGAAGTAATTAAAGCGAAAATGTTTTGGAACAAGGAATATGTAGATTTGTGTAATAAACAATCAACATATCTGAATCCGGATAAGAGTATAGAAACGTTACTCGATAATGTAGAAAGGGGTTTTAAAAATGACTTGTTTAATGAAGCATTCAGCTCACGTTTTCATGGTCTATATAAGGATCTCAATTTTGATTTGGGGGAGAATCACTACATTAAAGATGGAAACAAATTATGCTTGATGCGTACTATAATGAAGCTTAGGGGACAGTTGCTATACCTGAATTTCAACGTGAGCAGGAGAGAAGAGCAATTCCTCTGTTCGCTCTGTAATCTGAGGGAGGTGGAGGACCTGTTCCATTTTGTTGGGGTATGTCCCGTCCTTAGAGAGGCCAGACAGAGGTGGCTGGGCAAACTTACCCTAGGGAGAGGTGAACTCATCGCTTTTCTGAATGGGAAAAACTGGAATCTGATCTATAACTACGCAAGGGCTGCAACTAAATATAGAAATATGTTAATTCGGGAATTTAATTTCTAGGACCCAATGAAACCTCCTTCCTTCATGTAATTTATGACTATTACCATTTACCCGCCATGTTGTTTAGTTAATTTTATTTGGTTTCTTGTCTTTATTTTATTCTCTCATTATTTGCATTATTATTTTTGTATGTTTTATGTTTACATATTTTTTATTTTAAAAGAATTTAACGATGATTATTTATTTTCTTAATTTATTTATATAAGTTAATATTTTTTGTTCTTCATTATCAAATATCTGTAATGTCAACTCCGACTGACGGCCTAAATGGCTATAGTCTAAGTGTTTTCTCTTTGTATATTTCTTGGAATTATGTTATTTTTCTTCTTTTAATAAAAACCATTCTATTCTATATTAAAACTTCCCAGGCACGAATTAATCAATGTTTCCACTCTCCCTCTGAAACCCATCGACCGTTTGTGCTAAAACCGACTTACATAAAGTATATAGTGACTTATGAATCCCCATATTATATTTTGTATCGATACATTCATTATATCGCCAAAATATTGTCTATTTCACAAGATATATGGTAGCAATACCGAAAGTACTCCCGTATATTTTATATATCTTGCGAAATAGACAGTATTTTAGTTAAAGCCCGGGCATGAGTCACAATAACTAACTATATTCTATATTGCCTAATTCTACGATGATATATAATTAATTATTAATCATTCCTAAATAAATCCGCTAAAAATCATTCATTTGACAAGACAGGTATGGAGAGAGGGATGAAATCTAAATATCAAAGAGTTTTTGGACTGAATAAATCCAGAGGAGGCCCTCTATTGATTTTAAAGAGGAAATTCCTTGCATCACCACGTTATTCATATTAATTTTCAGTCGATTTAGCCAAAGGGAAGTGGGGGACCAGAGGGAGTCGTTCAACTCACAAAAACTAATCATAGAATGAATGTATCGATATGGAATTATATATGAGGATTCAGAAGTTCCTATTGATTCTCAGTCAAATCAAAACAGTCATTGACTAGATCCAAAGAAGGGAAATATAGATGCAATATGCCTTCAAGAACAGATGGGCTCTTACAGCTAGCTCTGGAAGAAGACATGCGCGGACAGTTCAGACGAGAGCGTTGCAAGGACATTGTACAGGGTAGGATAGTGAAAAAATGGTAATGGTGATCCCGAAGTTCGGATGGCTGCACGACGTACGCATACTTTGAGGACGTCTGGATACCTCGACTCTACGCGGGTACAGGCCAGTTATCAAGTCACGGAGATTTCACTCCAAACTCTTCCCCAAGAGGAAGAAGGATGCTGCTCATAGAGACTGAGGGCGCCGGTAGCTCAGTGGTATAAGTGTTAGCCTTCTGAGCTCAAGATCGTGGGTTCGAAACCCGACAGATGCCCTTAGTTTATTTTATCTGGGAGGTAAAATAAACTTAAGCACGCCTTCGGATGGGACATTGAGCGACGGTCCCGAGCCTGTACGATGTCAGGTACTCGTTAAAGACCCCTGCCCTAGGTGAATAAAAATTTAGGGTAGGCAAAATTTAGGACTCCCACAGTAGAGTTGGGCTCATGTCCACCAGAGTGACGAAAGTGAGCTTTGGTAATAGGCGATATGACCTCGTAGTTAAAGCCCGGGCATGAGTCATAAAACCTAACCTATTCTAACATGGAGACAGCAGAATGTGTAATCCTGGGATGTTCACTGTATGACGAAGCCAGGGTCGAGTTGATTCGCGGGACCGGTCATCACTGGGACGACCTACGGAGACTCAGTATTGCTCCGGTTTGTCGGTGCCTGGCGGGAGCAAAAAAAAGCTGTGCCATGGGCTGGGTTCGGCCATCAATCTGTGTCTGTTAACCAATTGCGGTTGGATTCGTAGTGGCGGTGGTTGCTGGGACCACCATTGAACGCCATTCTGGCTGGATGCAATGGTGGAAACAAAGTGAGAAAAATAGGTTTTCCGCGCCCCCTCTTTTTGACGGGATCCATGGTGGTAAGGGCTTCGGTTGGGGACTGCGTCTCTAGGAGTGTCCCAGTCGTCACATGCGCTATCTGTGAACACGATAAGTCCCGAAAGAAAGAATGGATCGACACGAAGTTTTATATGATATATACAATAAAGAATCGTGTTTCATATCCAAAAACATTATTTATACAAAGCTTTCATTTTTATTTTTTGGGCAGAGTTTCTCCACACCTTAAAGGTCAGTCCAATGTACCTTATTGTTTTATTTATTCATTTATAATTGATTAATCTATATATATTATTTAATATGGGCGCCGGTAGCTCAGTGGTAAGCGTGCTTGACTTCTGAGCTCAAGGTTGTGGGTTCGTAGCCCGACCGAGGCCCTTAGTTTATTTTATCTGGGAGGTAAAATAAACTTAAGCACGCCGTCCTTCGGATGGGACGTTAAGCGATGGTCCCGAGCCTGTACAATATCAGGTACTCGTTAAAGACCCCTACCCTAGATGAATAAACATTTATGGTAGGCAAAATTTAGGACTCCCACAGTAGAGTCGGGCTCATGTCCACCAGAGTGAAGAAAGAGCACTCTGGTAGTAGGCGATATGACCTCGTAGTTAAAGCCCGGGCATGAGTCATAAAACCTAACCTAACCTATTATTTTTCATGTATTGTTATAGTTATGTAACGAAGTTACATATATGGTTCACATATGGAACTCACCCCATCTCATTTATCGATAGTCGTTCGGAAATGTACCTATGTTGATTGAACGGTTGTACACCGGGAGCGCTCACCTTCTAGGTAAGCTATCAATCAACTTAGAGCATACATTCGATTACTAGTCGAGCTAGAGAGAGACCAACTTGCCTCCGCAGAGAGCGAACATACCAGGTGCTGTATATTGTAAATGAAGTATATTTGAAATTATTATATATATATATATATATTATTCTTTAGAGGGGATCCTTTGTATTAGATATTTCACCAGTCTATTAGTTATTTTGAAGTGATTTTTGAGTTTATTACGAAGATTATATTTCCACGTTTTTCTTTTATAACTCTTTTTCTTATTCTCTCTCTCTCACCCCTTTCCCAGCAGAAGTGGCGATCATTTGGACTCCAGACTTTTCCTAATCGGAAATATAGGTTTATTTTCACGAGGGTTTTTGTCCAGTAACTGGAATTTCCACCCTCAAGTGTTTTTGATGTCTGTTCTCGGCTTCCACGGCTAGTTATAAAGGGAACAAATCATTACACACATGGTAGCAGAGAGCGTGGTTAAGGTCGTTGTCCTTTTTTTTTCGTCATTTTTCTTTCTTTCGAAAGTCTGCCTAGGAAGACGCTGAGACTTTTTCTTTTGTCTCTAGCGTGGGTAGTTGTCGGGGCAAGTTAGAATTGGTTTGTATGGGCAAGCTAATTCATTTGTAGTCTCCTGGATCCCGTTTTTATATTTTGTGAAAGATTTTGGATTTTTGTGGAAAGTTTTAGTATTTGAACAGTTGAGCACCTTGACCCTATAGTTCTTGGAACTTTGACCTCTTGGTGATTCACTTTGGGGATTATAGACTTAGGTAGGATCTTGTTTGTTAATTTGTTTTCTTTAGTTTTCTTAGCAATCTTAAGATGGCGACTGAAACAGTTAGTCCTTCTATGATGGAAAAATTAATAGACACTATTAATTCCTTATCCGACAAAGTAAATAGTTTGGTCGGAGAAAGGGCTGAAAATAAACGAATAATGGCCGCTATCCAATTGGGGTTGAATAATTTATCGACTGCCGTGCAAGCAGATCGGGAAAACCTCAACCAGTTATCAGCCGAATTTGGGAAATCCAGAAAAACGGAAGTTCCCGAAAAATCTGATCAAGGTTTGAATAGCGCATTCCTAAGTATGGATTCAAAGGTTAGTGAATGTACTTTTAATAAAATTAAGATTCCTAATTATATTGAGAGGAGAATCGAATCATTTCCTAGGTTAATCGTTAATGACCCTACTAGTGTTATAGTGTTTTTGGAAAATTTATTTGATTGTTATTTGATAGAGAATCAATATATGAGTGACATAATTAAGAGATTGTCTTATAAGGACCCGTCGAATAGAATTTTGAAGAAATTAGTAGAATTGAATATGTGCGATTTCAATGAAATCCGAGATAAATTTATTAGGGAACTGACCACTCCCAAGGTACGTCTATTATATGAATTTAAGTATATTCATCGAGTACAAAAGGTCGACGAAAGTTTTCGTGATTTTGCTGATAGTGTGGTGAAATTTTGCAAAATACTTGATAGAAATAGTGAATATGATATCGTCGTAATAGTTTTAGAGGGTATAAACTCTAAAACAAGAGGTTTCTGTAATTTTCAAAATAGGCCTACTAATCTTAAGGAGTTATACAATTTGATAGAAGAGGTAGACAAATTGTGTTTGATTGAAAGTTCCGAAAATTATAATGGTTCTAATTTCGAAACCAATTATACGGAAAGGTTGTTGTGTAAAGGTCAGGTTAGTGATCAACATTTTGATCGGAGTAAAGGTAATCATATGAGATTTTTTAGATATAATGGTTACAATCGCAATAGATTTAATGGTAATTTTTCTAATGGCAATGTGAATAGAAATTCACAAGGTAATTATTACAGAAAGCGAGATAATGGTGGTTATGGAAATAGAAATTCTGAAAGTTATGTTTACAAAGGTAATCAATTTTCGGCCGGTCGATATGTAACCAATGATAAAGTAACCTCTCCTTCGAAAAACAATAGTCAATTATTTACTTTAAGTAGTGATACTTTGAAAGGACTTATCAATGAATGTATTGTGAATAATAACAAGTGTAATTACAATTCTTATGGCAAAACGAGTAGGAAAAAGAAATCCAAAAGTGTTTTAATTGATAAAAGTGTTTAATTATAAGTGAATATGGCCTAATTATTGATTTGGATTTACGATTTTGCTTTGATAAGGTATGTTTATGGTTTTTTAATGATAATTGTGATTATATTAATGAGTTTTGATTAAACAAAGTGAATTTTGTAGATGTATATATTGTTTTCTACTCGATTACTTATGGCCTACTATGTGGTTTTTTTATTATGTGCACCGAGAGATATGATTGTTATATGGTTTATATTGATAATAACGTAATTGGTTATGATATATATTTTGGTTTTTTTACGCAATTTGTAGTTGCGATTTAAGGTTCTGTGAGCACAGACCTTTTTATTGTTTTGGTATTATGATCATTCTGATTTGAGTGCGTTGACAAAATCAGATCAATTGTCTGGAAGGTTGCCTCGTATGGTTTCTTGAAATCTCATGTCATTTTGGTATGAGGTGCGAGACGTTTCAGGTCAGAGGAACTACATAGCCGAGGTCCTGTCACGATCTCTCACCCTGGAACCATTACAGCAGCCGAAATTCCCGAGGTCTGGATTTCTGCGCAGATCGCAGATCCAACCTTGATGGATATCTGAGAGACAAATGGATCAAAGTCGCGCATAGCGGTAAATACGCAGTATACCAAGGTAAATAGTTTACAATTATTAGTAAATAATGATATTTGATTATGATAGTGTGCACATAAAGGTATACTTGAGTAATATTCTTCGCGCGCACGACGTGCGTAAGATTTTACGTCGCCTGTCTATTATTGTTTTCGACGGACTGATCACCCGTTAGACTAAGAAGGCTTAAGTTTCACAGTTGAAACGGTATACCACGGCGAAATAATATTTGATGGTTTATTTTGTATTTGATGAACATAAATTGTTTTTGATTATTATTATATTTGTATTTGCGCAATATTTTGATGTGTTTATATGTGCATTGGTACCTATATCCTTATTCTGTATATGTTTTTCCTATTGTGAGTGTTGTCTATCCTCAATCTTTATGTTCATATGAGTTTTTCTGGGAAATATGCATATCAGGTTTATAACATATATATATTGGCCATATAATATTATGTATTTTGATGATGTTATGAGAAGGTTTATCACGGATAGTGAACATAAATTTATATTGAATATTTGTCATTACAATGTTGTTTTTTGTTTCATATAATTATTGAAAAATGAGTATGCATTTGAAAACCTTCCTATATGAACTTCAATGAAAAATGAAACCGTGTACCCTATTTAATTTGTTTTGAATTGTGTAAATTTTTGATAAGGGACACCGAAGAATTTTTGTAAATATTGTCATATCATTTTTTCTTTACTATATTGTACTTTTGAAGACTGGTAAATTAGGAAAAGATTGTTAGGATTATGGGGTCTTAATAAATTTTTCTCTTTTGAACCAAGAAAGTCAATTTTTGTATATTATGATATCGGACTTAGGAAAATATTGTCATTAATTGTTAGATAAATGGATACTTGAATTATACTTGTGTTTTAAATTCAAGGATAGAACCGAGATCAGCTTACAGGTTTTTTTATGTGGTTACAAACGCCTTACAGTGAGATGGAATAATTTCTTTTGAGGATCATAGGATCTCAAATTGCCTTCGCAATTAAATTTGTGTTCACCATCACACTTGCGTTTGTGGTTACTTTTTTCCTGATAATGCGAAGAACAGAAATAGTCTGAGCATTTTATGGTAAAATAACCAAGGCCTGCTGACTCTCGAGTTAAATTGAAATTATTGTATAAATTTTAATAGGAAGTATCCATAATGTGGGAAAATTTTTTTGTTTTTGGAGGCCAAGTATTTTTATTTTGAAAAGACCAATGGTCGTTATTAGTATTTTTGGACAAAACCGGTGGCAAGTTGTACATATGATGTATAATTGTTTTGGTTACTTATTATGACTACTGACCAGCCATGGGTTTATCATTGTACTCACCCGCAGCCTAAACTTAGAGGTTACCCACTCATCGTGAGTCTAGTTTCTAGTTTAGGTGACTGGAAAATTTTTTCCTTTGATATTTTTTTTTCTTTATGGGTTGTCGGTTTACGCAACCAGTCATCTGGGAACCCCGGCATTTTTGAGGGGGTGGGGGAATTTTTCCACCAGCTGAGGCGAGCTTGTGCGCAACCTAGGAGTAGCAAGGCCGCTTAGCTCGGTTTAAGTCTCTGCCTGCCGTCCCAGCACAGGATGTTTGGTGACGATAGGAGGGACAATCCCCCTTGCTTTTCAGGGAGGGTCCCCCACCCCACCCCATAGTATATGGCTAGACTATCCTTGCGACGGGTGAATACATGAGCTGGTATATTTGAGTAATGCCACCGGATTTGTTTTCCTGCCTCTCTTGAGGAGGAAGAGGGGGGTAATATGTAACGAAGTTACATATATGGTTCACATATGGAACTCACCCCATCTCATTTATCGATAGTCGTTCGGAAATGTACCTATGTTGATTGAACGGTTGTACACCGGGAGCGCTCACCTTCTAGGTAAGCTATCAATCAACTTAGAGCATACATTCGATTACTAGTCGAGCTAGAGAGAGACCAACTTGCCTCCGCAGAGAGCGAACATACCAGGTGCTGTATATTGTAAATGAAGTATATTTGAAATTATTATATATATATATATATATTATTCTTTAGAGGGGATCCTTTGTATTAGATATTTCACCAGTCTATTAGTTATTTTGAAGTGATTTTTGAGTTTATTACGAAGATTATATTTCCACGTTTTTCTTTTATAACTCTTTTTCTTATTCTCTCTCTCTCACCCCTTTCCCAGCAGAAGTGGCGATCATTTGGACTCCAGACTTTTCCTAATCGGAAATATAGGTTTATTTTCACGAGGGTTTTTGTCCAGTAACTGGAATTTCCACCCTCAAGTGTTTTTGATGTCTGTTCTCGGCTTCCACGGCTAGTTATAAAGGGAACAAATCATTACAGTTACATTGTTTTCTTTTCTATATCTCGCACATTCGGACCTGATGATGGGACGTAAGAACGTCCCGAGACATCGTTGGGATAAAGACACTTCCGAAAAGTTTTTTTTTGAAAAATAGTTATCTTAATTTTTATTAAATTGAAAAATGTGTCTACTTATTATAAACGTATCTTGTATTAATTTTTTTTATGTACTCATATATTTGTAAGTATTTATTTGCTCAGTTTTTATTAATTTCATTTTACTTTTTTAAATAGTTTTGTTATTACTACTAATCATAGATGTGTTAGACTCAAGTACTTATAAATCTAATTTATAAGCTATCTTAATGTATAAATTCTTTTGACGTATCCTATTACCATGTATTGGTTTAACGGAAATAAATTTATTATTATTATGTGAATTCAGAATCTTATAAGGACAACACCTGTCGTTTTTCAGCCAATTGGGCGCAGTTAGCGAGAGGCTTAACTCAAAACTTTTAGTAACTGCCGTTGTAATGAACGTATCGACATGAAATTTCATATTTGAAGTCAAAATCTCATGAGGACGATACCTGTCAAATTGATGTCGGTTGAAGGGAAATGGGGTTCAGGGGAGATGGCTCAATTCAAAAACCCTATTAACTGCCGATGTAAAGAATTTATCGACACAAAATTTAGTATGAGGGTTTAGGAGTCCCTATGTAAGTCAATTGTTGAATATTAGCGCAAACGGTCGACTGGTATTAGAGGGGTGGGGGGGGGGGGGGGGGGGGGGTCGAAAAGTTAGTTGATTATTCCGTTCTGGGGAAGTACATTTCTGATTCACCAACCACTTTTTTGCTCCAACAACATTTCCGTTTCCTGTAGGTCTTACGAACCCGTATGATCTCATATGCCAAGTTCTAAAGAAATCCACTAAAAACCATCCTTTTGACAAGGCAGGTAACCTGGGAAGTGGGAAGGATGAAGTCTAAATATCAAAGGGTAGACTTTTTGGACTGAATAAATCCAGAGAAGGGGGGCCCTCTAGTGATTATAAAGAGCAAATTCCTTGCCTCACTTCACGTTATAGACCGATCCCTTGTAAATATTTGTATTCAGTTTCGGTTTTAAGCTTTTAGTCCAGAGAAAATTATAGGGTAGTCAATTTATTTGGGTTGAACTCAAATGGAAATAGGGGGTTTATTTACCAATTTTTTTTTTTTTTTAAGAGGAATAAAGAAATTCAGATAAAGGACTTAGATATTGGTTAAATATAAGTCAGATTTTTGGACTACCTATGGAAGGTAATATGTCTGTTAAGTCCAAGATTGTAAAATATATATTTTTTTCATCTTCATCCTTTTATTTTATTTCTTTTTATTTTCATAAGTTTTTCTTGAATTAATTTTATTGCAAGCCTGGTCTCGATTTCCTCCTCTATAATCTCAATTTGTATATTGTTTTTACATTTATTTTCATTTTCTTCATATATTTATTTAGATACATTCATTTTCGTATGATCTCTTCATAATGAAGCTGTTAATTTTAATTAATTTTTGTATTAATATTTTATTTTTTTACTTATTTCATCATATTTATTTTATTGTAATTTCTTATTTAGTTATATTCATTTTGTTCTTGTTTCTATCCACTTTTATCTCATTACTGATATTTTATTTTATTTGTATTTGTTGCTCTGTTCAGTGACTTTCATGTATTTATTCTTAGGGGACCTCGGTCCCAGAGTAAAATTTATTTTCATTCATTCAAACGACACCTAATAATTTTCAGCCGAATAGAAGTTAGAAGCTCGTTTGAAAACTATAATCTAATTAATTTATCAACACAAAATTTAGTATGAAGTTTTAGAAGTCCTCTATGTCAACCAGTTTTTTTACGAATTATTTATAATTCAATTTACTTTCATTTATTTAAATAAATTTACTAAAATACCCTGTAATGTATATATTTTCTGCAATATATTTAGTCAACTCCGTAACCTTCTTGCAGATAATTGTTAACATTTTTAAACTGCCACCAGAAAATATATTTTAACTTCATGCATGTTTTCATTGTATTTGTACTTTTGAATATACATTTTTTTTCTTGTGGGGGCGCTCAAAGTGTTCAATAATTCATTAGACGTTGTGAGGAGGAGGGGGTGGGGGTGGGATTCAAATATATGCACATAAACAGGGTGTCATTAACCGAATGGCCTTCTGGCACATTACCACTATCAAAATTAGCTTTTAAATTAAAGTTGGGGTCGGATCCATATAATCGAAACACTTCCTTCCAAGTTTTTATCTATAAACTCCTATAGTTTCTATAAACTGTTTATATTCTCTATAAACTGACTATAATCCCATTCATTCCATTAATTAACCCGGCAGCGAGAACGTGAAGTCCTGTCATCAGTGGGAACGTTGGGTCAAATTGACCCGTTAGTCATTAGTCATTTAAAACACCCTTTAATTGCAAAAATATTTTTTATTTAAGTAACACATGTCAATAAATCCCCAGTCTAATATAAATCACATAATATATCAGAATGTTTTATTTTTAATTGTCTAAGACTAGAAAATGTTTGCAACAAACGTAACATTATCTTCATCACTACAATATTGACAAAATATGTTAGCATGATTTAAAGAAACGTAGCAGTAGCATTTCTTGCAATAATGCTTTGACTTATAGTCTTTGCAATCAATGCAGCAGCCTCTTTCTTTGGAGGCTCGTACTTGGTCAATTTTAAGAGCCATCCTTAGGAATCAGAGGTTTGCTGAATTAGGAGGTACTGGAAAAGTATGGATTTAAATGAAAGAAGAGTAGGAGCATAGCGAATCTGGAGAGGGAGAGAGTTCCAGAGGGAGTTAGCCTGGATAAGGGAGGAGTTGTGGTAGGTTGTTGTCCTATGGGAAGGGAGATAAAAATCAGAGGGACGGGATCTGGAGAGGGAGAGAGTTCCAGAGAGTTAGCCTGGATAAGGAAGGAGTTATGGTAGGTTGTTGTCCTATGGGAAGGGAGGTAAAGATCAGAGGGACGGGATCTGGAGAGGGAGAGAGTTCCAGAGGGAGTTAGCCTGGATAAGGAAGGAGTTGTGGTAGGTTGTTGTCCAATGGGAAGGGAGGTAAAGATCAGAGGGACGGGATCTGGAGAGGGAGAGAGTTCCAGAGGGAGTTAGCCTGGATAAGGAAGGAGTTGTGGTAGGTTGTTGTCCTATGGGAAGGTATGTTAATGTAAGTGAATAAAAAAAAAAAGAAATACTCTTTTATACAGAATACATATATAGAATAAAAAAAAGGACTTGTTTGTTAAAATAAATAAGGTCAGGTAGAAACCAGGATCCAAATGAGGCTAAGAGGATTGGCTAGATCCTTAAAAATGGCTCCTTTTTTCCAGATAGGCTGATTTAGGGCTGCACTCTTTTTAAAAAACCCTGTTTTCCAGATGTTTTCCAGTTAAGTATTGTATTCACCCCAACTCTAAAACTGACTCTCAAACCGGGCTGATAAATAAGATGTCAGTTAGTTCCTGCTTGGCTTTGCAATAATAATATTTTCGGAATTTTGGCCAAATATCAGTTCTTAAAATCTCGGGAATGAATGAATATATTTATTGTTTTAAAAATACATTTTATAGTTTGAGATGGAGTATAGGTTAAATAAATACATCAAACAAATTAAACTTAATTATAATAACTAAGTTTATGAGAGCGCCTGTAGCTCAGTGGTATGCGTGCTGGCTTACTGAGCTCAACATCCTCGTTTCGAAACCCGAGTCCCTATAGTTTATTTCATCTGCGAGGTAAATTGTATATTTTTACTGATATATCTATGGTCACAGGGAATAAATTGGTAAATTTAAATTCTTAACTTTTCAGGGCATCACTTTTTTACTATTGTATTAATCGTGTAAATTCAGTTTTTGGAATAAATAAATTATGTTTACATCATTATTAATCACATATCTTCTAAATCTATAGGAGTGAATGAAAATGAATATTGTTAATCCTTTCTTGGATTTTCCCTTAGTTACCTAATCATTCTCCATCACTTACCTAATTATTAACCATACTTTTTGAAATACTTGTGAATGATGCCTCTCTAAAGTTGAACAAGTTGATTTAACCGAAAACACCCTCTTCACTTGGAATAGTCTTCCGTAGTAAATAAATGGTTAAATGCAGTTATCTCGTGAATGATTCCTCATTAAGTTGATTTAACCGAAAACATACACAATTTTACGAGATACCAAGAAACCCACATCTTTATAATTCCGAAAGTATTAGAGTCCTGAGCTCCCAACTTCTTCACAGTGCGCAGATGGCTTGGGAGATCATGACAGTACACTTAACTCATTTTGGTCATTTTTCGACTTAACAACTTACTCCCTGTGACCATAGATATATATTTTGTTTTGTTTTTAGAAACGTGTACAAATTGTATTTATGATTATGTATCCCCAACTCCTTGCTGTAAGATAATTCTCTTTGAGTAATAAAGTTATTCATTCGTTCATATTATTTTGTGTTCTGTATGGTGAAAATTTGAGTGATTTGTGAAATTTGTACAGAGAGGGGTTGAATGATGTTTTGTAAACTTGAGTTTAAATTAATTAGTTGACGAGGAATGGGGTGAGAGTTGCGGCTCCCATTCTACCAACACTGCAATTCTGGGTCTTGTTGCACAAACCATTTTGTAAATTTGCCTTTTGCACTTTTCATTATCGAAAAAAGTCTTCGATTAATCATTAGTAATGCACTTCTCCAGAACGATTTTCGGATTTTCAATTAACATATGAAATTTTATGTATATATATAATCGTATTCATTACAACAGCAGTTATTAGAGTTTTTGAGGTAAACCTCTCCCTTCATCCCTTCTTCCCTTTGGTAATTTTGGCTAAAAAATCAATAGGTATTTTTACTTTCTTGTAGTAGTATAAGGAAGTATTGTAATCGTGCGAAAATTCGAGATCGAGTTTTCAACTTATTTTAACGTTTCAAGGTCCCCTGAATACGTTTTGATCATTTTCGCAATGATGTCTGTTTGTGTGTATTTGATTGAAAAGTTGTGAGCTCTCTGCAGCAAAAACCATTGTAGCTATGAAATTGAAATTTGGAATGAAAAGGTGTCATATTCTAACTTAGGTCTGATTAGATTTTGGCCGAAATCGAACGAAAATTGAAACCACTTTCCCCCGGGAACTAACTAAATTTTACAAGATGAAGCTTATGTTTATGACCTAATCAAAAAAATCTTTTCGAGTTTCCTTCATTTACCCAAAAATGGTTATTCCTATTACAAAATTGATTCTTACCAAAATTGTTCCTTATAACATTTTTTTCATATTTGGAATCTGGAGGTAGGAAAACATGAAATTCTTTGAAAACTCGATATCGAATTTTCGACCGATCACATAACTTCTCTTTGGACACAGGGGGAAGTAGTACTCAGAATCTATCAGCAAACATATTGTCACAGATCTTTTTATTTGGGCGTCTATCTGTGTCTTGCGTTATGACCAGTCTTCGTTAATCAATTTCAAATAATAAAAATAAATAAATAAACAATTACTGAAGCCAATATGGGCGTATGGAGCTCAACTAAACCTTTGAATTCTTATAGAATACAAGCCCTACAATCCCGTATCCTTCGTAAAATCACAAACGCTCCATTCTACGTCTCTAATGCTACCCTTCACAATGACCTGCAGAGTCCCTTTGTAAGGGATGTAATTAAATCCCGCTACAGAAAATTTCATTCTACCCTTTCTTTTCACCCTAATCCTTTAGTCTGCAGACTTGCCACGAGAACCCTTCCTAATGTTCATGTTCGGAGACTGAGACGGCAATGGCCTCGAGACCTACTGGTGAATTGAAGACTAATCATCTACATACGTTTTATGTTTCTTTTTCATCTATTTTTTTTTTATATAGGTAGGTATATATTTAATTTCTCTTTCTCATCCGTAATAACAAGATAATGGAGTGTCATTAGTGAATGATTTCTCTTTCAACATCCAAGACATTCATTTATTATGTATCATATTATATATTGTATATATATTTCGAAGACTTATTGTATATGTATATATATATATATATATGTAGTTGTAAATACAAAATTAAGAAAAAATAATCAAAAAATAAATAAATCTTTGAAAAAGAAATCCTATTTTCCTGAAGGGTTTCTCTTGAAAATTGGTTTCCTGATCGATTCAAATGTATGAGGATAGGAAAATTGAAAAATAAATTATTCCTAGAAGTACTTATTTTTCTTTGGTTCCTTGCGTTCTTATTTTCAATTTGGCTGTCTTTTTCAGGGTTCTACAGGTCGAAGACCTTAAACCTAACCGTATTTTTAACTTATTGTACAAGTATTGTAATCGTGCAAAAATCCGAGATACGAGTTTTCAATGGATTTTCACGTTCCAAGGTCCCTTGAATACGTTTTGACCATTTTCGCTATAATATATCTAAATAAATTATTTTAAATTAAATTTTTGATTTAATTTGGATATATCTTTTAGTCACAGTTTTGACAGCTTAATTTTGATTTATACCTAACACTGGAAAAAATCTAAGATTTTCACAAAGTTATATTATACCTTTTCGTTATAAAACATTGGACAACAGCACATTTCGTTCATAGCACCATCTGCATACTTATAACAAATTGCCTGACCAAATAAGAAATGAAACCAAAGCTATAATTAAAATAAGTATGATCAAAAAGTTTTTTCTTTTAAAAAATGGCAACGTTTGGGATATACCATACCTAATTAATAATTAATTATAACAAATTGAACACATAAATATTGATCATATGTGATAGTAAGATGTTGTGGGACTAGATTTCTAATAGAAATAAAAGACGTTGTCTTCCCACTGTTTTATTTATACCAGAACCGGTTTTCGACGCAACAGCGTCCTCATCAGTGGTTCATCTATCATAGAATAACAAAAATATACAAATAATAAAAAGTATAAATAATTCCTAAAGCATCAGGGTACAGAGTAAAATTATATAAATTAACTTACCCCTCCCACACAGCACAGCGGTTGGAAGATAACTGGCATAGCTCTAAGGGGTGGGGGTAGCCAGGTTCACTCACTCTCTCTACATGCAAAAACCATTCATTCTAATATCTACCATTCATTCTAATAAATACAATATGTCTGTACATAATATAAATATTGCATAATAACAGTGACGTAGCCAGGATTTTGAGCAGGGGGGGGGGGGGGGGGGGTATGTCACAGGGGATGTATGTTCCAGAATAAAGATTATTTTTTATTTCATTTCATTATTTATATACTTATTTTATTTTACACAATTTTATACTACCATTTTAGAACGGTTTTTGGTAATACGCAAACCTAGCGTCCTTCGAAAAATGTTATTCCATATAACACGCCTTTTACGTTTCAAATGTGCCAACGTTTGAAAAAAAAAATTGTTCCTGTACACCAATTGTAGCTTTGCGGGCTCAAAAAAAAAAACTCCTCATGAAACTAAAAGACGAACTACTCTGAAAAAGAAGGTTCTTTCCTTGTTTCACTCGCTTCCAAGCAAGACGGTTCTCTCTCATGTTCTTCCAGCCTCTTAGAGTCAGATAATTTTTGCCTCCTGCTGCCCCAGAAGTCTCACCAGCATTTCAGTCCTCTCAGATCAGGTAAGTACGTTCTTCGACTGTATTGGGGACCATTGGCCAATGTTCTTCCTTTCAGCCGGGGAACTCTCCTGACCTGCTTGCGACTCCTGGAATTTCGCTCCCATCTCGGGTAAGTTTCCTTTTCAAATATACAGTCCACTATTTATCTTACCAGTAGTTGAAGTTATGTTTCATCATAAATTCACCTTCCAAACTTGTTTATATACCATAAGTTGGGCCACATTTTTGGTAGCCTAATGATATAATTTCCTCTATGTTGAATTTGAAGGTAAGTTAGTAATGGAACTGAGGCTGGGTGGTTGTTGTCTGGATTAGCAACAAGTCAAAAGACATGGGCCTTTTTACAATTTCACGGGTGAGAACCGCTACAAGTTATTTAACGAAGCCTACAAACAAATTTGGAATTTCTCTGGAAAGGAACTTCATTTCAGTTGAAGGACAGCTGAAGGCCTCCGTTGATTAAAAGCTACCCTCTTCGTCTATCTTCCAAAGTATTTTCTCGTTTATTTTCAAGCCTATAAGGTGATCGGAAAAAAAGAAAAAAAAGTCGTCGGAGAATCACCGGCGATGAAATTTCCCAGAACGAATTAATCAATTAACATTTCGCTCCCTCTCCAAACCCTTATACTGAATTTAATGTCGATACATTCATTTTATCGGCAGTTATTAGAGTTTTTATATTAAGCCTCTCCCCTAATCCCCCTTCCTTTCGGTCGACTTGGCTGAAAATCGATAGGTGTCGTCCTTATGGGATTTTGATCACACATTTAAAATTTTTTGTCGATACATTCATTCTATCGGCAGTTATTAGAGTTTTTATATTAAGCCTCTCCCCTAATCCCCCTTCCTTTCGGTCGACTTGGCTGAAAATCGATAGGTGTCTTCCTTATGGGATTTTGATCACACATATAAAATTTTTTGTCGATACATTCATTCTATCGGCAGTTATTAGAGTTTTTATATTAAGCCTCTCCCTTAATCCCCCTTCCTTTCGGTCGACTTGGCTGAAAGTCAACAGGTATCGTCCTTAGTTAGGTGGTCGGAAAACATGATAACTCTTCATCAAATTTTTGACCGACTACATAAATTCCCCTAAACTCTACCAGAAATCCAATATAGAAGATTTTTGTTAAGAACCAATTTTTTGATAGAACTAATCATTTTTTCTAAAATCTAAAAAAAATGGGTTTCAAAACGACAATTTAGGACGGTTTTCAGCAAATGTCTCCAAACCGAACGACCTTCGAAAAAAAGTATCGAATCGAAAATGTGTCTTTTAGTTTTCTCTAAAAATTTTATTTTAAGAGATTTTTGATTAAGTCATAAATATGCGCGGTGTATATTGAAAACTGTACTCAGACCCCCAAGTAAAATATGCGGTGTATATTGAAAACTGTACTTAAACGCCGAAGTAAATTCCTATTTTTTCGTTTAGACTTCTGATCGTTACAATATAGATAGATATTCAGATATCTTAGACTTTGAACGAAATAAATTGTTTCACAGGATGTCAAATATAAGATAGTCTGACCTCTCACAGATTTTTATTGGTAGTAATAGCTAGCCGGCTTTCGAGGTTTCCCTCATCATCAGGCAGTCTACAAAAAAAACATCCTTAATATAATATGTAATATAAATAGCAAAGATAAATTAAATTGAAAACACAATTTTTGATTAAACATACCTGATAAAAAATTAAAAATTTGAATAGAACTAAATAATATAATAAAAATGAATAAATAACAATCTAATTTTAACAATTTAAAATATCATGGATGGGGACAGACGAGTTATCCCTGTCCACCATCTGAGTCACAACTGGGAGAACGGTGTACGTGAGACTGGACAAACCTCCCATCCCCTCTCTCTTCCTCCTTTCCAATTTAATTTCTATATTTTCCAATGTATCCATCTTTTTACTTTTTTGGACATGATGCAATAACGAGACTGAACCGGCCTCATGTCCTGTGTTCTGGAGGTGTTGGAAAAATTCATTGTTAGTTATATATATCAAATAAATTGTTAGTTATTGTGACTCATGCCCGGGCTTTAACTACGAGGTCTTATATATACCCCTACTACGAGAGTTTTTCCAGTTGGATATGTGACTTTGGTAGTCCTAGTCCCTTCTTATCGTCTCATCCGGACGGTGTGCTCGGCCGGGTTTCGAACCTGCGATTTTGAGCTCAGTAATCAAGCACGCTATTCCCCCTCTTCCCAACGAAATATTTAATGATTCATATAACTCGCAGATGAATTTTAGACATTAAGTTAATCTGGGTATCTAAAAGAGAAATTAAATGGTTCAGTTTTTCGTAGGGGTTGAAGGCTAGCATGGGGGAAGGTCCTGTTAATTTTCCCTATAGAGGACGCTGTCCTAACCAGACTCACTATCCCACCCCCACATCCCACACCCACCCTCATGCCTCATCCCCTCGCCTCTTTTACATTGGCATTTTATTGATGGCAGGGTCCTGGAATGGTATTTTAAAAAAAAATCCTAAATTTTAAAGGGCCTTTTCCCAACCCTTTCTTTACAAAACTTTGACCATAGAGCTCCGATTTTTTTGAATATTTCCTGCGTTGTAGGTAATACTAAATCCTATTGACGAGTGTCTGAGCTCTGTCTGATCGGAATTAAAGGTTCATGATAGTGGGATTCGTGTTGATACATTCATTACGTAGGCAGTTAATAGTGTTTTTGTGTTTAGCCCCACCCCTAATTACCCCCTCTTCCCTTTGGCTGAAACTTAATAGGTGTCGTCCTTATGGGATTCTGAATACAAATACTGAATGTCGTATCAATTACTTCTCCAGCTATACGAAATATACGGGAAGTTATGTAATCGGTCAGAAATTCGATGCGTAGTTTTAAACAGAATTTAATTTTTTTCGATCTTCTGATTCCAAAAATGAAAAAAAAAATAGGTTTTTAATTAGGGGGAAGGTTAACAAAAAAATTATAATAACTGTTGTATTGAATATATTGACAGAAGTAAATTCAAAGCCCTATAAGTACGACACGTAACATTTTTCAGCAGAATCACCCGAATGGGAGATGAGGATCAGAGGGGCTCAACTCAAAAATCGCCGAAACAGCCGATGTATTGTTTGTATCGACACAAAATTTAGTATGAGGATTCATAAGTCACTATAAGTCAAATAGCAGTACAGGTAGTACTCGAATGCCCGCTGTACGACAGGCCTAGGGTGGAGTTGATACGCCGGACAGGATCATACCTAGGACTGAACCCTCGGAAGCTGATGTGTGAGGCTGAGTTCAGTCGATTCGTCGCCTCCTGGCGGAAGGTAAAGAAGGCAGTTTAACGTGGTTCAGGGGATGACAGCTGGGTGCTGTAACTCGGCCCACCTGCGACCATCCTCGGCGCAACGTAGCCATGATGGCTTAAATGGAGGATCCAACCGATCGCTCAGGCGAGTGGCGGGGTCCTACAATCGGCCGTACCACCATAAATATAGATAGATAGATAAACTTTTATTGCACAAAAGATTACAATCCTCATGGCAATGAGTGATTTTTTTTTTTTTTTTTCACAAAATAAATAAAAGGATAAAAGAAACGATTCGAAAATTATATAAAACAAGATATCACATGAATATATAAAAATAAAAAATAATAATAGTATTAAAAAATATATATCTCCATCTTACATGCACAAATTAAATTAAATTATTCTTTATTTTCAAAGCAACAGTAAAAAATAAAAATAAATTGTTAATTTCTCTAACTTCTAAATTATTTAAAACTAGCAGTAATACCCAGCGTTGCCCGGGGAACTTTGACTTTTCTCCCAATATCTCCTATAAGGCTATTCAGTTCCTCGACAGTACATTCATGATGTTTTAATTTTCAATTATTCATACGGAATAAGGCTTATAGTCAGTCCTTCAACTGTAGTAACGCTAGCTTTGGAGCTAAAACTAATTTATTCAAAAAGATTTCTCATTAATCGTTGCAATGGTTTTCGAGTTACAAAGATTGCGTGAGTGGATGCTGGGATGGACCAGGGGTTGATTAAAAAATAGACCTTAACCTTCCGGTAGATAAAACTTATCTATTCAAAAAGATTCCTCATTAATCATTGCAGTGGTTTTTGAGTTACAAAGATTGCGTGGGTGGATGCTGGGATGGACCAGATATTGAGGTACTAATAGGCCTATAACCTTCCACAGACGATGACGAACAAATTTAAAAAAAAATTAATCAAATCCATCAAGCCGTTCGTGAGTTATAGCGGTACAACGCACAGACATTTTCAGCTTTATACATAATAAGTATAATATTATGATATGTACAAATGTTTCTGAGTAATATTCTGGTCTATTGGTGAGATGATTGTGGAGAAATGTCTGGGGATACACAAGGAGGGACAATTGAAAAAAAGTGTATGAGATCGTCCTTCTCATCTAAGATACAGAGCCTGCAGACACTTTCAAGACAAAACTCATACCTAAGCCCTCCAAGTAATATTCTAAAATTTCTATTGCTATTGTGGAGACGAATTTGAGCTAGAAGTCGGAGTTTTTCAATATGGCAGTTCAATGAAAGATAGCTTTCCTGAGACCCTAAAGCACTGACCAATCGGTAGAGGGAGTTGTATTTCGAATTTACTATTGAATTTATATCGAGACAGACGAGATGATTCCTCATGGCTGCTACCAAATCACCACGGAGGGGCCGGATGTCAGAAATAGAGGTACTGTCCAGAAGGTGGTCAGCCCCGATCAAGGGCGTTTACCACCATAAATATAGTTGATAAATATAAATAAAATCAGACCTATTTCCCCTCTATGCGGCTGACGGGTGGTATGGTCCCACAAGGGTCTGGAACACCGAAAAAAAAAAAAAAAAAAAATCAAATATCGATATTTATTAGTATACTGTCTCGAGACAATCTAATCTGTCAATTGACTTTTTTTGGAATCAAGTGATCGGAAAATTGAATACCAAATTTTTGGAATCAAGTGGTCGGAAAATTGAATACCAAATTTTTGACAGATTACATAACTTGTTCTATACTTGGTATATCTGGGGAAGTAAAGGGACAGAGAGCCCTTACAAAGAAAGCCACTTGAATCCTGTCCTATTGTGTCACACCAGTGGGTGCTATATGGCTGACCTAGGCACGTATCTCATATTTTCTCTTCTGAACAGGTCCTTCAATACTCCTCGTTGGAACTTCTTACTCCAAAACCCAGAACTCACCCTTCACATCTCTATGTATCTACACTTCTATTAGACGGATCGCTGGTTCATATATTGAAGACGGAGGGCAATCTGACTATTGATAAGGGAGACGGAATGGAGAGGAAATATATACAAAATATATATACGGTAGAGGACAGGATCTACAGTAGAGGATATCTGAATTGTATTCTATCAATGTCATGCATTTGTATAGGAGCAGACAAATAAAACTGTTTTTCCAAAAGATCAAACAGTTTTTCGATCACATGTTAAAAAGAGTATCTAGGTCAATGTTGGAAACTTGGAAACTAAATTTTTCCTTGCTTATATATTTAATATTAAAGTCCTTCTTGATCACATGTTAAAATGGAGTAGAAGTAGACAAATATAGCCGGTTTTGGCGCAGCCACATGTGGTCCCCTTTTGGCCACCGCTGTGTGGCACCTTGCCCCCACCCCCTTGTGGCTCCCATCTTTCGCCATGGCTCGCACAGCTCCCGATCGTGCGATTTACTCATACACTCGATTAATAAAGTTTGTAACATATATTTTATATATATTTTCTCAAGCTATTATAACATATATTTCTTCCCATGTTTTTTAAGAAGTATTTGGTACCAATGGAAAGCTAATAAAATAAGCAATGTAAATATTGAAACGAGACTTTTCTAGCTCTCCTCGTTATTTTTTTCCTTAAGAAGCCTCACTAAATTAATTATTAATTTCAATTCTAGACCCTTGGGAGCGCTAGTGGGTTAATTATAATTTACTAATATTTAAATGTAAAAAAATCTGAGGTCTGGGTGGGTCCGAAGGTGGGGGTGCTCAGAGGTTGAGCTGGGGAAGTACATCTGCGCCAAAACCGGCTATATTTGTCTACTAGTAGATACTCCTAGATAGGTCAATGTTGGAAACTAAATTGTTCCTTTCTTATATCTTTAATATTAAAGGCCTTCTTGATCACATGTTAAAATGGAGTATCTAGGTCAATGTTGGAAACTAATATTTCAATCCAAAACATGCAGAAAGATCAGAGAGTCCCGGTAGTTCAGAGGTAGCATGCTTGCTTACTGAGCTCAAGATCGCGGGTTCAGAACCCCTTTTTTTTGTTAAGCCATGGCTTCGAGCCTAGACGCTAAGTAAATAAACATTTAAGGTAGGCAAAATTTAAGACTCCCATTGTAGAGTCGGGCTCATATCCACTAGAGCCCTCTGGTAGTAGGCGATATGACCTCGTAGTAAAAGCCAGGGCATGAATCACAATAACTAACAACTTTTAAAAGAAGCTTTTCAATGTATTGGAAACAAATTATATTATTAGTGAAAAGGAACGTAATTTCTTGTTGGAGGGGAACTCGATTTGGATCCGCCATTTTGTCAGTCATAAAATCAGATTAAGTTGGGATAAAGTAGATCCTGGGCTATATAGTCTGGCTATAGGGTACTTAAAGTAGGGTACTTAGATAAGCTGTTTTAAGTCAAGCCCTTCCAGTCTATTGAGGAAGACAGCTAAGCTAGTTGCTTGTTACGTCAAGACGACCTGTAGACTAGACGCCACCTTTCACTATAAACTACCAACATTTTATAGAACTTGGTTAAAATCTCATTTTCTTAGCCAGCTATATTGCAGTCCAACGATGTATTTTTCATATCGATGTACACATGAAAACAATAGCTAAGTTGTCATACGTATATGAAACGTATATTTCTTAAAAATATTGTCTATTTTACAAAATATATGGGAGTACTTTTGGTATTGTTTGTTAGTTATTATGACTCATGCCCGGGCTTTAACTACGAGGTCATATCGCCTACGACCAGAGCGGTCTTTCGTCACTCTGGTGGACATGAGCCCGACTCTATTATGGGAGTCCTAAATTTTGCCTATCCTAGATTTTTATTCACCCCGAAAAATCGTTTTCCATAAAACACGTGTCTTTTAGTTGTATCCACTAGAGCGCTCTGGTAGTAGACAATATGACCTCGTAGTTGAAGCGCAGGCATGAGTCACATCAACTCCAACCATTCTCTACGGTATTCTCTAGTGTAGCCAACACAACAAACACACATAAAGGAACTGGAAAATATATGGGTTTTATGTATGCACTACTAGATACAAATAGTCAAATTTGTACCCCCTCCCCCCGCATGAAGTTTCCGCGCCACTGTTCGAATTTAAGACTCGAAATTTCCAGTCATTATTCTCGGGTTTTACCGACCCACACCATATATATTATTTATGTTCAAACTACGACAAAGAAGAAAATTTCAGGCAGTCCATGCGGAATAATTTAAGTGGACTGCTTCATACTATCTACTATCTACTGCTTTATACTAACACAAGAATAATTGTATGTTTTAAATAAACAAATATAAATGGTTAAATGTGTTTTTTTCTTTTTGAATAAATATTTACTTCTAAAATGTATCCATTAAATGTTGTTATTTCTGAAAGGTGAACTTCAAATTTCGTTTCTTGCATAAATAAATTACAGTTCCACTTTTTCTTAATTAAATCGAATATTAAAAATAAAGAGGGCGCAGGTAGCTGAGTGGTATGCGTGCTTGTCTTCTGAGCTCAAGATCGTGGGTTCAAAACCCAACCGAGGCTCTTAGTTGGTAAAATAAACTTAAGCATGCCGTCCTTCGGATGGAACTTTAAACGATGGTCCCGAGACTGTACGATGTCAGGTACTCGTTTAAGACCCCTGCCCTAGGTGAATAAAACTTTAGGATAGGCAAAATTTAGGACTCCCACTATAAAGTCGGGCTCATGTCCACCAGAATGACAAAAGAGCGCTCTGGTAGTAGGCGATATGACCTCGTTAAAAAAAGTTAAAGCCTTGCATGAATCATAAAACTTAAACCTAACCTATTAAAAATAATTTAAAAAAAAAAAACGCGGAGTTTTCAACGGAATTTCATGTTTTTCGACCTGTGCAATTTCTGATTCCAAAAGTGAAAAAAAAAAAAAATCTGTTATGTGTGTTTGTGTGTATGATTGTGCGTCTGTGAACACCATAACTCCGCGATATAATACATGTATCGATAATACATTTTCTTTATGTGTCCAGAACCCTCTAAGGACGACATATATTGTTTTTCAGCCTAAAAGAACTGCCTAATGAAATTAGTTATTGTGACATGCCCGGGCTTCAACTAAAGATCATATCGCCTCCATTTCATAGAGGGGTCTTTGACGAGTAACTGATATCGTATAGACTCGGTACCATCGCTCAAGGTTTTTTTACCTCTCAAATTTTAAAAACGGAATTTAGTATGAGTATTCATATTTTTTTGTCCCAAGCTGTCGATTGGTTTTGGAGAGAGAGCGAAAGCTTATTTTAGCTCCAATTAATCGATACATACCTGTATAGGGGAAGTTATGTAATCGGTCAACATTTTGATGCGAATTTTGAACGGAATTTCATGTTTATGTCCTCCAGATTTTCCCAAATATGAAAAAAAAAAATTCTGTCTAAGTGTATTATCATATGAACATGATAATCCCGATAGTTTTTCGGCCAAATCAACCAAAGAGAAGGGGATTAGGGGAAATGTCGCTGTAAATTTACCTTTACATTTATTTTATACATATTTTAGGTTGGGTTAGGTTTTATGACTCATGCCCGGGCTTTAACTACGAGGTCATATCGCCTACTACCAGTCTGGTCGACATGAGTCCGACTCTACTGTGGGAGTCCTAAATTTTGTCTATCCTAAATTTTTATTCATCTAGGGCAGGGGTCTTTTTAACGAGTACCTCACATCGTACAGGCTCGAGACCATCGCTTAACGTCCCATCCGAAGGGCGGCGTGCTTAAGTTTATTTTACCTCCCAGATAAAATAAACTAAGGACCTCGGTCGGGTTTCGAACCCACGATCTTGAGCTCAGAAGGCAAGCACGCATACCACTGAGCTACTGGCGCCCTCTACATATTTTATATATTTATTTTTGTATATATTATATTATTTTCTACATATTCATGTTCATTTCTCTCTTGCTTCTCATTATTTGTTTCAACTATTTTGTATTACCTGTATACATGTATTCTTATATTCAGACTTCTACTTACTGTTTTTGTACAGATTGTATTATTTCATTTTATCTTATTTTGTGTATTTTGCCATTTATTTATTTTTTATTTATTTTATTTTATTTTATTTTTTTAATATTCACTATCATCAAATTTACTTATAGTTATATTTTAACTGATTGTAAATACACCAAATAAACTAGACTTATGATGTAAATTTGCTGACACAACATTTAGTATTAGGATTTAGGAGCCCCTATGTACTTCAAAAGCAGAAAGGCCATGGACCTGAAGAAAAAGGTGTTCGACTGCTGCATCACTCCTTGTCTAACGTACGGATCCCAAACCTGGGCTCTCTCCCAAGATGTGCTGAGGAGCTTAGAGGTCACTCAAAGAGCAATGGAGAGAAGCATGCTGGGAATTAAGAAGAAGGATAAAATATGGAACTCCGAAATAAGAAAAAAGACAGGAGTATGGGACGTGAAGGAAGTGGTGCTGCAACAAAAGTGGAAATGGATGATGGGCCAAGAGGATGACAGAGTGGTACCCGATATACCTGAAGAGAAGAAGAGGAAGACAACTGGTGTGGTGGCGGGACGATCTAGACAGGATAGTGGGGAGTCTCTGGCACAGATCGGCCTGGAACCGGAGTGCATGGAAGAAAATGGGAGAGGCCTATGCCCAAAGATGGGCCTAGTTTCCAATTTATATAAATATCTAGTAATACTATTGTTATATTATTATACTAAGGAAGAAATAAAAAAGGCTATTATTATTATTATTATTATGTACATAAGTCAACTATTGAATATTACCGCAAACGGTTTACTAGTTTTTAAAGGGGCGCAAAAAGTTAATTTGTTCTGGGGAAGTACATTTCTGGTGATTCACCATTTTTTTTTGGGGGGGGGGGGGAGGGGAGCAGATATTTGGGATATTAGCATCATAAGATGCGAGATTGAAATCCGATCATTTGTACTCAATGATCCATGTCACTTCATACAATTTCGAACTTGTAATTAATTCTTGTAAAATTCTATAAGAATTCCAAGAAATGTCCCTTCGAGTGTCCTCGACCCCAAAAATAAAACTTGTTAATTTGACAAAGTTGAGGAGACAGTCTCTGAATTACCATTCTAATATCTTTCTGAGGATTGAAGTTAGTTGAGAGCTGTTTAATTTGAAGGCAGTTTTTCCAAGGGTGAAAAAATAACTTACCAACCCTTTACTTTTTCAATTTTGAAAGACATTTTTTTAATTGAAATTAGCAATGGCGGCTCTACAGTTTTGGGACTTCTTCTTTTAAAGACACGACGATTTGGACTGCTCAAAAGACTACAAGACAAGTGAACTCAACTTCGCCTCAACTGCAAACTGAATGACTACAAGACCGTTATCAGACCTATCTGGACGTATGGTGGCTCTGGGGTTCAGCTAAGCCCTCACACACCAAAAGAATCCAAGCTATTCAAAATAAAATTCCAACAATGCCCATACAACGTTTCGAACGTAATATTACACCACGATCTCAACATATCCTTACACACAAAATTTGCACATCAAGTTGACTTCTTGCCTATGGAGGATCCCTGAGGAGGCGGTTTTTACCAGCCGCTTCACCAAGTGTTCTCATAGTTGAAAATTGTCAAATAAATTGTATAAAAAAAAAAAAAAAACATTAAGGCGTAGTCAAGGTTCACGCCGTAGATTTTCCGTAAAAACGTCGATATAAAATCATTTTTCATTTTCTTTTCAATGCTGCCGTAGCTCTTGCATTTGCTCGGCACTAAACTTTTTAGGTTTTTTAAATTCCTTTTGATGCGAGCTTCCCCTGATTTGCGTTTTCTATAATTCCGCGCATATTTACGATTCATATGAGACGACATCTTTAATTTTTTTGCAATTTTCAATTTAATACCGATTTTTACTTATATTTCGGAGAATATTTTTATTGTTTCACTTTGAGTCCTAGTAGTGCTCCTCAAGCTCTTTACAATGACACCCGAATCAACGTCCCATCTAAACGCGTTATCACTCTACACTAATTTCTAATTTTACACAACGCTAATTCGCAACAATCATCCGCCGAAGCCCACTAGCCCGATAACGTCACAAGCAAAACAAACACGTACAGACATGCTCTATCCATTGTGACCTCAACCGTTGTTATCGCATTATTAGTCTCGTAGTTATTATCGATTGAAATCTGACGGTATTTTGTAACACAAAAAAGTTTGACCGGCTATCACTGTGCTTAACGACCGAATAGACATTTTCACGTAAAAAAAAAACATTGTTCGAGTTTTTGACCGATTATTACTCTTGGTATATCTCAGAAGGTACAATAAGACAATTCTTACTGTTTTCATTCAATAAGACCATTATACAATTATATTATATTTCCTGTATACAAAAGGATGTTAAACAGAATAAATAATATTTGTGGAGAAGGGAAGTTTCCCTCTTTATGAAAATGAATTAGACTTCTCCGGAGACAAAGGAAGGCGAGGTAAGCCCCCTCTGATGAGAATTTAAGTATCACTACTTTCGTGCTTGCATTTGTGCTTATGTTTCTCTCCTGTTACTCAGCTAAAGGTAAGCTAAGCCCCCCTGTTTTCCTTTAAGTTGTTCAATTTCCCTAATTGTTCTACTTGGGTTTCACTCCATCAAGAACCCCCTTGAAAATTATTAAGGGCCCCCCCTCCAGTTTTCCTACTCGCCAGCCACTCACGTCCAACCTCACTCACTTTTTTTAATTTAATTGTGTAAATTTACTTCGTACACGTTTATTTTTTAAATTTTTTTTATATTCAAATATTAGTATTTTAATTTTAATTAGAAAGGGAATTTATATATATAAATATAATTTTGTTCCGGTAGCTCAGTGGTATGCGTGCTTGACTTCTGAGCTCAAGGTTGTGGGTTCGTAGCCCGACCGAGGCCCTTAGTTTATTTTATCTGGGAGGTAAAATAAACTTAAGCACGCCGTCCTTCGGATGGGACGTTAAGCGATGGTCCCGAGCCTGTACGATGTCAGGTACTCGTTAAAGACCCCGACCCTAGATGAATAAAAAATTTAGGGTAGGCAAAATTTAGGACTCCCAGAGTAGAGTCGGGCTCATGTCCACCAGAGTGACGAAAGAGCGCTCTGGTAGTAGGCGATATGACCTCGTAGTTAAAGCCCGGGCATGAGTCATAAAACCTAACCTAACCTATAATTTTGTTATTACAAGAGGGGGGGAAAGAACAACAGTCTATTTTTTTGTTGCAAACTTATTATTTCCTGAGTTATTTTATTTATTAAGTCATTATTTATTTATAAATAAAATACACATATACAAATAATTCGAAAATCAAAAATCTTATACCAAAGACGACCTCTTAGTCAGATGACCGTCAGAGTGTAGTCGTCACAAATAAAGAAGAAATTAAGTACATCTATCACTTAGCGTTTAAGTAAAGAACAACAAAATACAATTACTACTTGTTTGAAAATCAAATTATACCTTCGCCTATCAATATAAATATATATTTTTGACCTTTAAAACTTAAATGAAAAAAAATAACCAAAATCTTCGGTATAATAATATTAATTTCAGATATTAATTGTGAATCATACGATTTGAGCCTAGTTATAATAAATGTTATAAAATGATAATAGAAATTAATACGACTTAAAGAATGGTGAATAATAATAGGATTAAATAGTAATAAGTAATATTATATATAATATTAGGAAAAATAGAATAGCATTAGATCACAATAATGATTTAAATTGTATTCTGGTCATTAGAGTTCTGAGCTCCCAACTTCACAGTGCGCAGATGGCTTGGGAGATGATCACAGTAGGTATACTTAACTCATTTTGGCCATTTTTCGACTTATTCCCTGTGACCATAGAAATTTAAACGGTATCTTGTAAAATGTACTTAGGCCCGAAGTGGTCTAATTTTTTTTTTTTTCTGATTTCGTCCTAAGATTTGTTATATTTAATATAGCATAATGTGACATTTCAAATTGTAAATTTATAGCGTTATAACTTTTCTGAGGTTTCATAAAATTTCACACACCATTGCGAATATTAATAAAACGTTTCAGGTACCTTTGAAAGATGCTATTCTGTTGAAAACGTTTTTGCAGGATTACAATACTTTCTTATACTAAAGCTAACAAGAAAGCAAAAATTTACGTAAAATGTACAAAAAGAATATCTTGCACATATTTTTTTTCTCTTTTTGTGTTGTGAAGTGAATAGGTTTAATAGAGCGGGACAGATATAGAACAGAATACATTATTCTAAATGAAAAGAATGAAAATATGAATGTATGCGACTTAAGAAAGAAATGAAAATTATGTATTCTCATTCTTTGCAGACTTTCCCTTAATATCTCTCCAGCATTTTATTTTATTTTTAATTTTTTTCATTTTTTCTTTTTTTTAAATGTCACTTTGTAGTTAAATGGGTGAAATTATTTAAAAACGTGGTCGCAAATGTGAAAAATGTTATTGAACTTTCCCATAGGGCTGTCAGTGGACTTTTTAAGCAATATTCCCTAATTCTTTGAAAAAAAAATGTGAATCACCGACTATGTACTTCCCCAGCAAGAAATAATAAATTATGATCGCTCTCTCTCCAAAGTCAATCGACCCTTTGGGCAACATCGGCTGTTAATAGGGTATTTAAGTTCACTTTGATTTTGCGGAAAATTAATAGTTGCCATCCTTATGGGGTTCTGAATTTAAAAATAAAATTTCATGTCAATACATTAATTATATCGGTGTTCACAGGTACATAAAGAGATCGGAAAACATGAAATTCCGTTGAAATCCCCGAATGAAATTTGAGACAAAGGTCAACAATTCGATGTTCAGTTTTCCGACCTTTTGATTCCAAAAAAAAAACTTTCGTCTCTCCCTATAGCCAATTGACAGATTGGACTAAATCTCGATATTTGACTGTATAGGCTAGTTAATAAGTTAATTTGACTAATGCCCGAGCTTTAGCTACGAGGTCATATCGCCTACTACCAGAACGATCTTTCGTCACTGACATGAGCCTGACTACTGTGGGAGTCCTGAATTTTGTCTACCGTAAAGTTTTATTCACCTAGGGCAGGGACCATTGCTTAACGTCCCATCCGAAGGACGGCATGCTTGAGTTTATTTTACCTCCCAGATAAAATAAATTAAAGTCCTCGGCCGGGTTTCGAACCCATGATCTTGAGCTTAGAAGGCAAGCACGCATACCACTGAGCTAACGGCGCCCTCTGTGTATAGGCTAGTGAAATGACAATATTAACTAGCAATTTGTTCTAGAAAATGATCATCTAGTGTACATTTCACATGTGGACTGTCAGTCTGTCGAGGGAAAGTTAAATTGACAAAAACATAGCAAGCTGGCAGTAAAATGAAAATACAAAACAATTTGTCAGGGACAGGAGATGAAAGGAGATTGGCAAGAGATGTCATGTGGGACTAACGAAATTTGTATGTTTCAGGGCAGACCAGATAAATGTGAGGCAATTCTTTCAATGTTTCTAGGGAAATATATACCTGAACACCTTCGGATGGGACGTTAAGCGATGGTCCCGAGCCTGTACGATGTCAGGTACTCGTTAAAGACCCCTACCCTAGATGAATAAAAATTTAGGGCAGGCAAAATTTAGGACTCCCACAGTAGAGTCGGGCTCATGTCCACCAGAGTGACGAAAGAGCGCTCTGGTAGTAGGCGATATGACCTCGTAGTTAAAGCCCGGACTTGAGTCATAAAACCTAACCTAACCTAACCTATACCTGAACACAGGAAATTTCTATATGAAAACAACTTTTAAAAAAGGAAACTTGAATCAACACATGATTAAAATAATCTATGTATTTGATAATACCATAATTGTATGAAATATGATACTTTACAATTTTTGCAGAGATATTGTAAAATTTTACTATTATTTTTATTTTTATTTTTTTTATTGACCTATATTATTATATTTATACCTTATTATAATACCTGTATGTTTATACTACCTGAACCAAGCCCTTCATGAAGTGCTCAGTCTCCCAGTTTCCTTGGGGGAATGCTCTCATAGTCGAATCTTCTAAAGTCCTCCTCTGCGATTACATCTCCACCAAAGATCTCGTTCGCGCATATCCCGAGCAGATACCCAGGAAGTGTGCCGCCGTTTCATCTTCTTCCCCACATCTATCGCAGGTAGGACTGTCCTTGACTCCTACAGTGTGTAGGTGTCTATTGAACGGACCATGTCCTCTGAGAACTCCAGTCAGTTGCCGAAGCTCGTTCCTTTTGAGGTTCAGGATCCCGTCTTTCAGAACTCTGAACTCCCCTCCCAGGAACATCTTCGACTGTCTGCATGTGGTCTTTTCTCTTCATGTAAGCCCCAAAAGATCCTTAGTTCACTCTTTAATCCGGGTTCGGTATGCCTCCCGAGATATTCCCAGCACCGGCTCTGAGCCCATTAACCCTTAGAGGGACGGGCTGGCGCACAGCGTGCGCCGAGGGTAGGAAATTTCCTGTGAATCACAGCTATTTTCCTTCTAGGAAGCCCAAACTCTTATTACCCTAGTACCAACTCCCCACCCCTATGTTGGGTTAGTTGTCCTCGGATCAGGATTCAGTTGTCATAGTTTTATCCTCGCTCTGTGTTTGAAAAGTCACTGTTGGCGCATTCCGTGCGCCGCCCGTCCCGGTATGTCTCGCCGTGATATTGTGTCCCCTTCTCAGTATTCTATCATTCTTCAAGAACTTGGTCTGCCTCTTCGATCCCCGAGTGTCCGGGAACCCAGAAGAGTCCAATCTTCTTGCAGTTTCCTAGGGTGTGGATGAGGTAAGTAAGTTTATAATTTTATCTTGTTACTCTGTATCCTGATGCTTTAAGAGTTATTTATATTTTTCATTATTTGTATATTTTATTATTCTATCATAGATGAACCACTGCTGATGATCTGTTGCGTTGAAAACCGGTTCTGGTCTAAAATAAAACAGTGGGAAGACAACGTCGTTTTATTTTATTTCTATATTATTCCTTTTATAACTAAATTTGTCTTAATCAAACTGCGGAGAATATGACGTTTAACGAAGCGTCCTTTTTGACAACAACAACCTAAAAAGGGCATAACATTAAATAGTTTTTAGAAGAGGTGATCCTCAAACAAAACATCAAGATGTAGCAAACGTTGGGGAAAGTCGACTTCGGAGGTAACAGTGAATTTCTTGGAAGACTCCAGCTCCAATCCCTGCCTGGAGAAACAGAAGGGGAGGAGAGTGTCTTAAAGGAAGCCTTTCTGTAATTGGAAGGTTTGGGGGTTGGTTGAGGTTTAGGTGTACCCGTCAGGCGGGACGTCAATGTGCAACAAGGCTTCATCTGGGTATTTACCGGGTTTCTTCCCCATTAAATTGCCCGGGGAATAGGAAAGCGCTATTTTCTCTTACCTAATATCAATTTACTGTTAGTTATTGCGACTCATGCTCGGCATATCGCCTACTACCAGAGCCCTTTTTCGTCGCTCGGATGGACATGAGCCTCTACTCTGGGAGTCCTTAAATTTTGCCTACCCTGGTTTATTCCTAGTCTTTACTGAGTACCTGACATTGTATAGGACGACGTGCTCAAGGATGTTTCACCTCCCAAATTAAAAAACGTAAGGGTCTCGGCCGGGTTTCAAGCCCGCGATCTTGAGCTTATTTTCATTTTCTATATATTTTGTTATTTGGAGGGCGCCGGTAGTCACTTGGGAGGTGATAAAATCTTAAGCACGCCGTCCTTCGGATGTGACGTTGAGCGATGGTCCAATGCCTGTACGATGTCAGGTACTTGTTAAAGTCTCCTACCTTAGGTAAATAAAAATTGTTGGTAGACAAATACATAGTATAGTTGGGCTCATGTCCACCAGAGTGACAAAAGAGCGCTCTTGTAGTAGACGATATGACCTTGTAGTTTAGTCCCGGGCATGAATCCTAATAACCGTTTTGTTTTATTTTGTATATAATTTATCATTTAGCGTATATAATTATACATATTATATATATTTGGTTTTTATTATTATTATGTACATAGTTTGTTATGTATTATACTATTATTTACCTTATTATTTACTTTAGATATAGTTCCTTTTCAAATTTAATAATAACAAATATAAAGAAAAAGGAATGTTTTTTTAAATATTGTCTATTTCACAAGATATATAAAATATACGGGAGTACTTTCGGTATTGCTACCATATATTTTAGGTTAGGTTTGGTTAGGTTTTATGACTCATGCCCGGGCTTTAACTACGAGGCGCCTACTACCAGAGCGCTCTTTCGTCACTCTGGTGGACATGAGCCCGACTCTACTGTGGGAGTCCTAAATTTTGCCTACTCTAAATTTTTATTCACCTAGGGTAGGGGTCTTTAACGAGTAAGTACCTGACATCGTACAGGCTCGGGACCATTGCTTAACGTCCCATCCGAAGGACGGCGTGCTTAAGTTTATTTTACCTCCCAAATAAAATAAACTAAAAGGCCTCGGTCGGGTTTCGAACCCACGATCTTGAGCTCAGAAGGTAAGCACGCATACCACTGAGCTACCGGCGCCCTCCCATATATTTTATATATCTTGTGAAATAGACAATATTTTAAAAAAACATTCGTTTTTCTTAAATGTTTCACAATATCTCTGCGAAAAGGTTAAGTAAATAAACTTCCCCTGTACTTTGCATAACAGCACATACAGACTCTCAGACAGGCAGTATTTTTTATTTTTTATGGAATTATGTTTAGCGGCGATAGTAGTATGTACATGGAAAAGGACGGAATATAGTTAGTTATTATGACTCATGCCCGGACTTTAACTATGAGGTCATATCGCCTACTACCAGAGCGCTCTTTCGTCACTCTGGTGGACATGAGCCCGACTCTACTATGGGAGTCCTAAATTTTTATTTACTTAGGGCAGGGGTCTTTAACGAGTACCTGACATCGTACAGGCTCGGGACCATCGCTTAACGACCCATACGAAGTTTATTTAACCTCCCAGATAAAATAAATTAAGGGCCTCGCCCGGGTTTTGAACCCATGATCCTTGAGCTCAGAAGGCAAGCACGCATACCACTGAGCTATACCGGCGCTCTCTAGGACGGAATATATGTTAGGTTATTCGAGGTTACTGTTATGGTTCTCTGGGAAGCTAGATGTGTAGTTAGAACCAGGTGTGAGTCTGGTCGAGTCTGATATCCTTCTAGTGAGGATTGGAAAACAATAACCTGTGTGCCCATATCAAGGGTGCTGCTACTGCACTGCGGGCATCTCCCCGCATCTCACACTCTCAGCACAACCTACTTTCATCCTCGTCCGCTCTAATGTACAAAAAGTGCACACATTGTAAATGTGAAATTATTCTTAAAATTACATTTTTCGAATTGGAGAGGTTGGAATTTATATGGGAACAATATTATTCAAAGAAGTGGCAACACTGTTTCCATATAAACTCAACCAGGCATCAGATATTGAATATATTAGAAATTATTTTTATAATTATGAATAAAAACTAATAAAATAAGAAAGAAATGAAAGAAGATGAAATATAAGTAAACATATGTGTTTGAAAGTCTAAACAGAATTTATAATAAAATATAAAAACAATATTAGCTGCGCTTTTGTTTAAAGTGAGAAGTGACAATAGCCGGTCGAAGCAGACAGTGTAGTTAGTTAGTTATTGTACCAGGGCTTTCTTTAACTATAAGGTCATATTGCCTACTACCAGAGCTCTCTTTCGTCGCTCTAGTGGACACGAGCCCGACCTACGGTTTACCTACCCTAAATTTTTATTCACCTAGGGCAGGGGTCTTTGAGTACCAGACATCGTAGAGGCTCGAGAACATCACTTAATGTCCCATTTCCCCGAAGTAAAGTAGTGTAAAATTTCGTACGATTTCAGCAAAGATCTGAACTTATCACATCATTATTTCAAATTTGAAGTTCTACAAAAGTTAGAGCGCTCTGTTAGGGGCAGCTGGTAGCTCAGATGTAGCGTGCTTGCCTACTGAGTTCAAGATCGTGGCCGAGGCCCTTTTTTATCTATAAGGTGAAAAAACCTTGAGCACGCCGTCCTTCGGATGGGACAATAAACTATGGTCCCGAGCCTGTACGATGTCAAGTTCACGTTAAAGACCTCTACCCAAGGCGAATAAACCTGGGTTTGCAAAATGAGCTCATGTCCACCAGAACAACAAAAAGCGCTCTGGTAGTAGGCGATATGACCTCGTAGTTAGCCTGGGTATGAATGAACGCTTACAGAGTTTCAATAATATACACACAATCAGAGATCATCGCAAAAATAGTCAAAACTCTCTTCAATGAACCCATGAAATGACCTACTGACATAAAAGATTCAATTTTGTAACAATATTGATTTCACCGAAGCTGTGTCGACGAGTGAAGCAACACGTTTAGGCGTAAAAGGCTTTGATGGATTGAGAACAAATCGGAAAGGATACCCTATCAAAAAATATTTACTGGATCAGTACAAATTGTGGGGGAAAATAAAAATGTATGTAGTCCAATGGAGAGAGAGAAAGCAGAAAAAAAAATAAATAAACGGAGGGTCGCTTGATGCATCGTTGATGGGTCCAGGGGGGGGGGGGGGTCATAAAATGGGGTTCCGGCCTTAATAGGGGGGGACGAACGCGACCAGAACACCAAGCAGCGAGGGAACTATTTGGAATTGCATTCCGTTTTTTTTAGGGACACCAAAAGTTCTCTTCTCTCTACTTTCTAGAGCTTAAGTCCTATTTCTTTGTTCTGGATCTTATTCATAGTATAAATAGATATTGTGGTTTTAGGGTAAAAAGCTACAACGCGCAAACGAAATTCGCGCGATTTTCTCGTTTTTGTGTTGGTAAACACGTCTGAAAAGTATCTGTACATTGTTAGCAAAACCGGATGTTTAGTCTGCTGCCACCTGTCAAAGAGGTTACTTGTGTTTTGGACGATTATTTATTTGTTTACAAAATGAATCAGAGAATTTAAATTTTGTTATAAGCATGTAATAAGAGCAAAGTTTTAGAAATGTTAAATATTGCTTTTGGTGAAGGTCATGCTCACTGTGTTTTTCGATTTTAACGGCATAGTGCACCATGAGTTCTTGCCACAAGGTCAAACGATCAATAAGGAGTGCTACCTACAAGTGCAACGCCGTTTGCGTGAAGCAATCCGAAAAAAACGCCCGGATTTGTGGAAAAACAATTCATGGGTTTTGTACCACGATAATGCACCTGCTCACACTTCATTGCTTGTTCGTGAATTTTTGGCCAAAAACAACACTATAATGATGCCCCAGCCTCCATAATCGTCAGACATGGCTCCGTGTGACTTTTTTATGTTCCCAACAATAAAGAGAACCTTAAAGCCGTTTCACAAGCATTGATGTGATTAAAAGCGGATCGCTGAGAGAGCTAAATGCTATCCCAAAGATCGAATTCCAGAAGTGTTTCGGGGATTGGAAGAAGCGCTGGCATATGTGTATAATATCTAATGGGGACTATTTTGAAGAGGATAACATTGATGTAGAAAAATAAATAAATAACATTCTTTTCAAAAATCGAAAATTCCCTTTATTTTTTGAACACACCTCGTACATTCATGATTACAGAACTTTCTTATACCAACCACGCTTACAGATCACTCTCTCTCCCCTTCCCCCTCAAGTACAGCGTAATCCTGAGTGACATTCATGTGTGAAACTAGGAATAATAAGTTAGTACAGACTCATGGCCGGGCTTTAACTACGAGGTCATATCGCCTCCATTCCGTAGAGCTCCTTCGTCACTCTGGTGGATATGAGCACGACTCTACTGTGAGAGTCCTAAATTTTACCTACCTAGGTTTGTTCGCCTAGAGTAGGGATCTTTAAAGAGTATCTGACAAGGCACAAGCTCGGGACCATTGCTTAACGTCCCATCCGAAGGTTGGCGTCCTCAAGGCTTCACCTCCCAGATAAAAAACCTAATGGCCTTGGTCGGGTTTCGAACCCTTGAACCTCTGAGCTACTGGTGCATATTTTACAATTCAAGCATTATTTTGAAATATTTCCTACGAAAATTTATTTTTCATTCATTAAGGCGCTATAACTTTTGTCGTATCTCAAATCTGAGTGCTTTTTTGCAAGAAATTATTTTTCGATAAGACTAACAGTTTTCGAGTAAATCAAGGAAACGTCTAAAAATATGTGTTTCAAAATTACATTTCAAGACGGTCTTCGGCATGTATCTCGAAAACCGGACAAGCTGTGAAAAATCGTATTTCAAACAAAATATATAATACAGTTTTCTCTAAAACTATTAGATGTAAAGATTTTTGATTGGTCATAAGCATAAGCGGAATCTTGTAAACTGTACTTAGGCCCCGGAGTAACGTGGGAACGTATGTAATCGGTCAAACATTCGATGCAAAAAAATTTAAAAAAAGTAGTTTTGTGTACACGATAACTCTCGATAGAATGAATATATGGACACGAAATTTTATAGATGAATCTAGGATGCTCTAACGACGCTACCTATTGACTTTCAGCCAAATTGACCAAAAGAAAGGAGGGAGTAGGGGAAGGCTCATCTCAAAAACCTTAATAACAAGCTTAATTGTCCCATTACTAGTAAGTCGATGGGGGTTGCTTAGTGAGCTCAAGATCGCGGGTTCGAAACCTTAGTTTACTTAATCTGGGAGGTAAAAAAACCTTAAGCATACCGTCCTTCGGATGGGACGTAGGCAAAATTTAGGGTCTGGCTCATGTCCACCAGAGTGACGAAAGAGCGCTCTGGTAGTAGGCGATACGACCTTGTAGTTAAAACGGACATGAGTCTCAATAACTGAGCCCCTAAACTGGGACGTTGCTCTCACACAAAGTTACACTACCCCAATGACAGAGACCCCATGGGTTCATTACAAAGACATTGTCCATCCTTCTGTAACCTGATGATAAAAGAGATCATCCACGAGTTAAAAAGGCCTCCCCAGAGCGTCCCTCAAAAAAAACAATTAGCCAACATCCTGACAGACAGTAGAGTGTGTCATTCGCATCTCAAAGACTAACAGACTGAAACCACGTCAACCTTCTTGTCAAACACCCTTCCTCATTCTCTGGAATTCTAACAAAGAACATCAAAGGAATCAACAGTCAAAATAATTTCTTTTTCTATTTTTTCCATTAAAAGAAAAAAAAAAAATAACTTGGAAGCATGAGTTAAAAGGCAAATTCTACGCTCTTTATAACCAAATAATTTAAAAAGAATTTTCATCACGCATTTCCCCGTAAAAAAAATTTCGTCGGTGAATCACCGTCTATGTTCTTCCCCAGAACGAATTATTCAATTAACTCTCCCTACAAAACCAGTCATAATAATTGACTTACGTAGGGTCTATTAAATCCTAAATTTTGTGTCGATACATTCATTACAACGGCAGTTATTAAAGTTTTTGAGTTTCTCCCCTAATCTTATGTTCTCTTTGGCAGATTTAGCTGAAAATATATAAGTGTTGCCATTATGGGGTTTTGGTCTCACATATAAAATTTTGTGCCCATACATTGATTCTAAAAGAGACAGAGACCTTTAATTTTTGAAGTCTAGAGGTCGGAAAAGATGAAATTCCATTGAAATTTCCGCTTAATATTTTTGACTGATTGCATAACTTTCCGTATACTTCATATACGTGGGGAAGTGAAAGATAGATAAATTCTAAGTGCAAAAAAATATTGACTTTGCGCTAGAATGAATACAGCTCTGAATATGATAATAATGGTCCAGGACCGTCGTCCAAAAATAGGAAATTAAGTTCAGAAATTACAAGTGTTACATCATGTTCAGAGGAACAACATTTTCATATTAATACCCAATCTACTGATAATGAATCACCAACGTGAGTGTATGCCTGTTTAGCGTTGCTCATAAACAGTGTCTCTATTTTCTTTGTCAATTCTCATTCTCTATTATCTCGCGTTCAAAAACCTACATTTCTTTTTTCTCTTACCATAGGTCTATTGTCTCTATTTTGGAGCTAATTGAGAAATTCCATTAAACATAAAAATAATATTTATGGATCGAAAAACAAAAAAAATTAAAAAATCGCGAAAGAAATTTTATTTCTGGAGTGTGTTCTAGGCACACTATATTTTTAAATATTACTCTCATCAGCTCGTTAAAAATGCCCTAAGAAAGGTTATCAAAGTTATCAGAATTGTTCCGCTAATTCTACGACACAGGGTGCATTGTAAACAGGAGACCTGGAAGGTAATGTGACCAGCCGGTTAAAGATTGGACCTGAAATAAGGTACCCACAGGGTCAACTATGTAAGTCAACTATCGATTTTTAGCCCAAACGGTCGATTGTGGAGAGAATGCGTTTAATTCGTCTGGGATGATTCACCTATAATAATTATAGGAATAACTATATATATTTTCTCATGTACTTTGTTAAAAATTCCTTCGGAAAAGATCATGGTTGTCAGTAAAGCCCGGATTCCGAATTGCATTTGTTTTTTCGCTTGCTTGAAATCATTAAATAACAATTTATTTTTACGAAATAAGGCAACCTGATTGCACGTTTTTATTTTAAATTGCAAATTTTGTCGTAATTAGAAAATTTATTTGTATGTCAGTTTGAAAATGTATACATTTGTTAATCGACAAATTTACAACAGTTTTAAGAAAAAAATCCCGGATATAACCAACTCAAAAAGTACATTGCGGCCATAAATGGTGAAGATATTGGATTGGATCTACAACCTGACATTATAAGCAGCTACAAAAAATGCCCATCATATAATAATTATATACACCTATAATAATTAAACGCTTTCTCTCCCCAATCTCTAGTATTTTTTTAATGAAAAATGTATACATATATGCTTTTGCAATTGAAACAAGGAGGTAAAAAAAACTTGTGTAGTCAGTAAATATTTTTTATAAATTGTATAAATAAATTCCTTTAGGCTTTTTTTAAATATATTTATTTTTATCCTTACCCAATTTTATGCTGAAAAAAGAGTTATTTAATTTACAAATTATATCCATTTTTTTTTTTTTTTACAGAAAAACAGTTAATGGCAGGATTTTATTTTTCGTTGCACATTTTTGCACGTTTTGTTGGTTTTTAAATTTTTTTACTGCACGAAATCCGGGCTCTAGCTATCAGAATTGTTCCGCTAATTCTACAACAGAGGGACATCTGTATAAAGGAGACCTAGAAGGTAATGTGACCAGCCAGTCAAAGATTGGACCTGAAATGAACTGTTGGTTTGTTTGGTAAGTGTGCCCACAGGGGAGCACTCACTCTGATGGCTTCACAGACCGCTAGCTCTGTTCCTAATAGAAAGTCTTTGTCTAATGGTCCCTCACAACCCCATAACACCCTCTTTACTAACCCTCACTTATCCACCCTACCCATCACTAACCACACCCTTACACAACTGTCTATTCCTGTTTTTTTTTTTTTTTTTTTTTTTGCGGATCGAATCTTTCGAGATTTAGTCCAGGGGTTGGCCTATCCTTTCATACTTTCAGGGCATATATATATAGAGCTGTAGAGCCACAAATTGAGTTAGAATTAGTACAAGTATATAAAAGAAATAATGCCTATATGACATTATATCGAAGTACAAGAAGAAAATAAAATCCGTACATACTCTTTATAATAAAAAAGAAGTCTTGGTGAAACACAAACAATGTAAGTACTTTCCCAGAACGAATTAATCGAAAAACTTTTCGCTCCCCCTCCAAAACCAGTCGACTGTTTGTGATTTTGTGTCGATACATTAATTACATCGGCAGTTATTAGGATTTTTGAATTGAGTCCCGTCCCCTGAACATCCCTTTCCTTCAGCCGATATCACTGAAATTATACAGGTTATGTCCTCATTATAGTTTTGACTTTAAGTAAGAAATTTCATGTGGATACATTTATTACATCAGCTGTTATTGGGTTTTTTTTAGTTGAATCCACCCCTGATCTCACCTTCCCTTTTTCCAATTCCGCTGAAAACTAATAAGTGTCATCCTAATAGGGTTTTAAATTCACATATGAAATTTTGTATCGATACCTTCATTCTATGGGACACACACACATCGACAGAAGTTGTTGTCTTTATATTTGGAATCTACGAAGTCGGAAACATGAAATTCCGTTGAAAATTCCGCATCGAATGACCTCGTATAGCTGAGGAAGTAAAAAGTCTTCGGAATGCACCTCAAAATTCAGTTGCAACATGGGAGCAAAACATTTTTGAACGTCAGGAGTGCAGTCAACGTGCAGAGATATACATTGGAATTCATGCCGTAGCAATTTGTGAAACCTGGTTTTCACCAGGAGAATGTCTGTAGAAATAAATTTAACAAAGTGGTTCGGAAAGACAGAGAGAATGGCTACTGTGGGGTCTGTCCTGTGATTCATGACAATAGGCTAGCAGAAAGTGGGGTTACCTGTTTTCTGGCGCTCTGGAGGAGATTTCTGTCAAAATTCAATATATATAGCCGCCAACAAGAAAATCCGAGAATCAGAAGTCAATACATTTTTGAATCCTTATGAATAAAACTATAAGGGAGTAGATGAGGGGCTTTAACTGTAAGGTCATATCGCCTACTACCAGAGCGCTCTTTCGTCACTCTGGTGCAGGACCATAGCTTAACGTCCCATCCGAAGGACGGCATGCTTAAGTTACATAACATCTCTGATACATAACTTTCCCTATAGTTACGGAAGTAAAAATTAGTTTTGATATGTCGTACTAATATAATTTTTGGCGTATATCACGAAAAGCGGACGGTCTTCCAAAAATAAAAATGTGTATTTCGTTTTCCTCTACGAGTCATAAATCTGAGGTCACAGGGAATAAATTGGTAGGTCTAAATTCTTAACTTTTCAGGGCATCACTTTTTTACTTTTGCAATAATCGTGTAAATCCAGTTTTTGGAATAAATAAATTACGTTTGCATCATTATTAATCATATACCTTCTAAATCTATAGGAGTGAATGAAAATGAATATTGTTAATCCTTTCTTGGATTTTGCCTTAGTTACCTAATCATTCCCCATCACTTACCTAATTATTAACCATGCTTTTTGAAATACTCGTAAATGATGCCTCTCTAAAGTTGAGCTTAACCGAAAAAACCCTCTTCACTTGGAATAGTCTGCTGTAGTGAATAATTGGTTAAATGCAGTTATCTCGTGAATGATTCCTCAAAGAAGTAGATTAAGTTGATTTAACCGAGAACATACACAATTTTACGAGATACCAAGAAACCCACATCTTTGTATTTCCGAAAGTATTAGAGTTCTGAGCTCCCAACTTCTTCACAGTGCGCAGATGGCTTGGGAGATGATCACAGTACATTTAACTAATTTTGGCCAGTTTACGACTTAACAACTTATTCCCTGTGACCATAGATACCTTGAAACGAGAAAATCTGTTGAAAACCGATCTAGGATTTTCTCATGAATACATACTCCCATATAATATAAATATAAGAAAATATAAAACCTATAACTGGCAACCCAAAATTGTATTATAACATGTTTAAAGGAAGATGCTGGTAAATTATTAGTTAGTCTCAATGGAAATGAGGCATTAAAAGACCAATCAAGGGATGGGTTATGAACAAATTGACTTAAATTGAAGACAAACAGACAGACAGAAACCAAAGCTATCTATCATTTATCTCTATACAAACACAAAATACATCGGATATTACTCTGGTATCCATCCCATCAACTGTATTTGTACTTTGTACTGGCCCACCCACATCTCTCTACAAATATGTATAAGAAGAAAACAATATGCCTACATACTCTTTATAATACAAATACACTAGGGGTGTAAAACTATCGATGGCGATAGTTTTGGAAACTATCGATAGTACTATCGAAATATTTTTTAAGGAGAAGTGACATCCAGTCACTCTATGCTCATGTAAATGCACACATGTACCATGTAAGTAATTTAAGGAAGACAAATAAACAACATGTCGTACGTAAGTAGGTACCTATATTTATTTCAGTAGCAAAAAAACTCAACAACAATACGTACTTTAACTGATCAGATCGGTTCTTTAACGCAATCAGGAACTAAACTACAAACTTCAATCGCACATAAAAATATGAATTCAAAACACGTATATATATTATATACTAGCAGTAATACCCGGCGTTGTCCGGGGAACTTTGACTTTTCTCCTAATATCTCTCGTTCGAATCCTATTCAATTTTTCAATAGTACATTCATGGTGTTATAATTTTCAATTATTCATACGGAATAACGCTTATAGTCCTTCAACGGCAGACATTCCAGCTTGTAAGTTTTTGGGACCCTGGGCACCATAGCTAGTACGCGCCATTCGGCGGAAACCACAGCTAGTGAATACTTAGCATCACTGGACGTCCTAGCCAGTGCGTACTTAAGAACGCTTGTGACCACAGCTAGTATGTGCTTTGCAACGGCGACCCCACCGCTAGTACGTAGTTAGAAACGCTGAGCACGTCGTCTTTCGGATGGGACTTGAAGCTATGCTCCAGGGCTTTTTCGAATGTAAGGCACTCGACAATGAGACGTATGTTATGTAAATAAACCTGGGTAGATGAAATTTCACTTAGTTTGAAAATAACCTTGAGCACGTCGTCCTGTGGATTTGACTTTCCGGAAATATCTGAATCTGTCTTATCAGTTTTAACAATTATTAAGCATATAAACCGTTAAATAGCGCGAATTTTTTTAAAAACATTTTTATTTTGATTTTTGTGTAGCATTCAGATTATCCGGTCGTTCTCTGTCAGTTTTAACAAATATTAAATCTATAAACCGTTAAAAAGCGAGAAATTTGAAGAATGGAGTCTACCGAGCTCAGGATCGCATTTTAGAAATCTAGCTAAGGCACTTAGGTCAGATGTTTTGATCGGGAAGTTAAAAATAACTTTGAGCACGTCGTCCTTCGGATGGGACTTTGAGCGATGATCCAGGGCTTTCTCGAATGTGAGGTACTCGATAATGAGACGTATGTTATGTAAATAAACCTGGGTAGGTGAAATTTCACTTAGGTTGAAAATAGCCTTGAGCACGTCGTCCTTCGGATGGGCCTATCCGGATATATCTGAATCTGTCGTATCAGTTTTAACAATTATTAAGCCTATAAACCGTTAAATAGCGTGAATTTATTGAAAAACATTTTTATTTTGATTTATGTGTAGCATTCAGATTATCCTGTCGTTCGCTATCAGTTTTAACGAATATTAAATCTATAAACCGTTAAAAAGCGAGAAATTTGAAGAATGGAGTCTACCGAGCTCAGGATCGCATCTTAGAAATCTAGCTGAGGCACTTATCGGATGTTTTAATCGGGAATTTAAAAATAACTTTGAGCACGTCGCCCTTCGGATGGGGCTTTCCGGATATATCTGAGACTGTCGTATCAGTTTTAACAATTATTAAGCCTATAAACCTATATTAGCAAATTTCCTAGCATCTTTAAACGTTCTGCTCAAACATAGGGTACGTGACATCACCCAACCTGTGTATCATATCTTAAATCTACAAACCGTTAAAAACCGAGAAATTTGAAGAATGGAGTCTACCGAGCTCAGGATCGCCAATTAGAAATCTAGCTGAGGCACATAGGTCAGATGTATTGATCGGGAAGTTAAAAATAACTTTGAGCACGTCGTCCTTCGGGTGGGACTTTAAGCGATGATCCAGGGCTTTTTCGAATGTGAGGTACTCGATAATGAGACGTATGTTATGTAAATAAACCTGGGTAGGTGAAATTTCACTTAGGTTGAAAATAGCCTTGAGCACGTCGTCCTTCGGATGGGACTTTCTGGATATATCTGAATCTGTCGTGACATCACCCAACTTGTGTATCATATCTTAAATCTATAAACCGTTAAAAACCGAGAAATTTGAAGAATGGAGTCTACCGAGCTAAGGATCGCCAATTAGAAATCTAGCTGAGGCACTTAGGTCAGATGTTTTGATCGGGAAGTTAAAAATAACTTTGAGCACGTCGTCCTTCGGATGGGACTTGAAGCTATGCTCCAGGGCTTTTTCGAATGTAAGGCACTCGACAATGAGACGTATGTTATGTAAATAAACCTGGGTAGATGAAATTTCACTTAGTTTGAAAATAACCTTGAGCACGTCGTCCTGTGGATTTGACTTTCCGGATATATCTGAATCTGTCTTATCAGTTTTAACAATTATTAAGCCTATAAACCGTTAAATAGCGTGAATTTTTTGAAAAACATTTTTATTTTGATTTTTGTGTAGCATTCAGATTATCCTGTCGTTCGCTATCCGTTTTAACAAATATTAAATCTATAAACCGTTGAAAAGCGAGAAATTTGAAGAATGGAGTCTACCGAGCTCAGGATCGCCACTTAGAAATCTAGCTGAGGCACTTAGGTCGGATGTTTTAATCGGGAATTTAAAAATAACTTTGAGTACGTCGTCCTTCGGATGGGACTTTCCGGATATATCTGAATCTGTCGTATCAGTTTTAACAATTATTAAGCCTATAAACCTATATTAGCAAATTTCCTAGCATCTTTAAACGTTCTGCTCAAACATAGGGCACGTGACATCACCCAACCCGTGTATCATATCTTAAATCTACAAACCGTTAAAAAGCGGGAAATTTGAAGAATGGAGTCTACCGAGCTCAGGATCGCCACTTAGAAATCTAGCTGAGGCACTTAGGTCAGATGTTTTGATCGGGAAGTTAAAAATAACTTTGAGTACGTCGTCCTTCGGATGGGACTTTTAGCGATGATCCAGGGCTTTTTCGAATGTGAGGTACTCGATAATGAGACGTATGTTATGTAAATAAACCTGGGTAGGTGAAATTTCACTTAGGTTGAAAATAGCCTTGAGCACGTCGTCCTTCGGATGGGACTTTCCGGATATATCTGAATCTGTCGTGACATCACCCAACCTGTGTATTATATCTTAAATCTATAAACCGTTAAAAAGCGAGAAATTTGAACAATGGAGTCTACCGAGCTCAGGATCGCATTTTAGAAATCTAGCTGAGGCACTTAGGTCAGATGTTTTGATCGGGAAGTTAAAAATAACTTTGAGCACGTCGTCCTTCGGATGGAACTTTAAGCGATGATCCAGGGCTTTTTCGAATGTTAGGTACTCGATAATGAGACGTATGTTATGTAAATAAACCTGGGTAGGTGAAATTTGACTTAGGTTGAAAATAGCCTTGAGCACGTCGTCCTTCGGATGGGACTTTCCGGATATATCTGAATCTGTCGTATCAGTTTTGACAATTATTAAGCCTATAAACCGTTAAATAGCTCGAATTTTTTGAAAAATATTTTTATTTTGATTTTTGTGTAGCATTCAGATAATCCGGTCGTTCTCTATCATTTTTAACAAACATTAAATCTATAAACCGTTAAAAAGCGAGAAATTTGAAGAATGGAGTCTACCGAGCTCAGGATCGCATCTTAGAAATCTAGCTGAGGCACTTAGGTCAGATGTTTTAATCGGCAAATTAAAAATAATTTTGAGCACGTCGTCCTTCGGATGGGACTTTCCGGAGATATCTGAATCTGTAGTATCAGTTTTAACAATTATTAAGCCTATAAACCGTTAAATAGCTCGAATTTTTTGAAAAACATTGTTATTTTGATTTTTGTGTAGCATTCAGATAATCCGGTCGTTCTCTATCAGTTTTAACAAATATTAAATCTATAAACTGTTAAAAAGCCAGAAATATGAAGAATGGAGTCTACCGAGCTCAGGATCGCATCTTAGAAATCTAGCTGAGGCAATTAGGTCAGATGTTTTTATCGGGAAGTTAAAAATAACTTTGAGCACGTCGGCCTTCGTATGGGACTTTAAGCGATGATCCAGGGCTTTTGCGAATGAGAGATTTATGTTATGTAAATGAACGTGGGTAGGTGAAATTTCATTCAGGTTGAAAATAACCTTGGGCACGTCGTCCTTCGGATGGGATTTTCCGGATATATCCGAATCTGTCGTATCAGTTTTAACAAATCTTAAATCTACTTCCCCCCCCCCCCCCCTCCCGTTCAAATTTTTGAGATGTCACATAGTGTATTTTTCTATTTCGCCTTTAAAAATACTACATATGAAATTCCATGACAATCCGATCATCCGTTAATGACAGCACTATCTTTATATTTAGGCCTACCCCCACAACCCCCCCTCACGTTCACTATATTGTGACGTCACACACCCAATTTTTTAATTTGGCCTTTAAGAATACTACATATGAAATTCCATAATCCGATCATCCGCTAATGACAGAACTATCTTTATATTTAGGCCCCCCTTACAACACCCCCTCCCGTTCAAAATTTATGAACGCCACATAGCCTATTTTTCAAATTGGCTTTTAAGAATACTACATGTGAAATTTCATGATAATCCGTCCATCCTAATGAGCTAGAGCAATTTTTATGCTTAGGCTCCTCTTACAACTCCTCCCCCCCCCTCCAGTTGACGGTTAGGAACTCTCTTCATAAGAACCTTCCTCGGACTTCAACAAATATTTGAAAAAAAAAAATAGCCGAATTGGTCCAGCCGTTCTCGAGTTTTGCGCTTAGCAAATTTAGCCATTCATTTTTATTATATAGATTGACCAGATCAGTTTCCATTGTTGAGTACTAACAAAAAATATTACATCAAAAACGAACAACTAAAATCAAACACTAGAACATCAGAAACCTCTGGGGAGGGAAGTGTTCCCGGAAGTTCTGTATTCGGCACTGCTAAAACGACATTTAGCCATTTTGTTTTGGACCCACATCCTTATCGAAGTAACTCCACACATCGGACTTCCGTTTACGACTCATTTTTCAGTTCAAAACAACAAAGCACGCTACAAGAACAGTAAATGTAACCTTCCTTCGATTCAGTGGATCCCAGGAATACAAAGTCATAAACTATCGATACATATAGTTAACGTCAACTATCGATAGTGTTACATCCCCTAAAATGTACAATGAGGCTGGGTCTGGAACCGTGGAGCCGATGTTCTATTTTACATTGCTATGTTAATGTTTTATCAGAAAATAAGAAGAATCTGTACCATAATGTCTACCTATATTCTATATTTCTTCCTCAACTATTTTGGTTAATACCAACCAAAACAAATTTTCAACTTTATTTATGGTTGACTATCATCGTATCTGGTTGAAGCTTATCTACCAACATTGCTGATATCCCTCTAATGGTAAGGTGATCTAGGCGAAAACAAACGATAAGGTTTGTTTTCGCCTAGATCACCTTACCATTAGAGGGATAACAGCAATGTTGGTAGAGAGACAGATATTGGACCTGTCACCATATATATATAATATTTTATAACCCTATATCCCGCCTCTAATTCCACGACACACTCACAAACCCATAGTTAGGGGGATATTTTATGTAGAAAATAATAAATAACGATGTATTAATATAATGTTGTATAATAATAATGTAGATAGAGAATGTTAAAATTGTTTAAAACTTCATGGACCCAAATAAGAAGCTTATAGAACAAATAGACTAAATGGAACACTCTAGAAGCAATGGCTTCTATAACGTATACTTTAATATATTTTCTATATAAGAATTGTGAAATTATGTATGGTGTAATCATGATAAATATATATAGTAAGATATGGTAAAAATAATATGTAAAGATAAATACCTGTAGATATAGAAAAGTCAGGTTATGTATAGACCTTTTGGAACATAGGTCCAGAACATTCGATGGCGCTATATATAGTTCCTAGATAGTCACTCATATATAGTCAGTCACATATAGATATAGTCAGTCACATATAGATATAGTCAGTCACATATAGTCAGAGATAGAGCCATATATAGTCAGTCAGATATAGTTGATATAGTTATTCAGTCTCACTCACTATTACCTTGTTATTGTAAATTCTTGTAAAAGCACAGTCTGTTCATTTTATTTTATATCCAGTTTCTTTATTGTTCCTCTGTGTGAGCTGTTGCCCTGTGGTCAATTGTAAGTAGCAAATATATATAAATTTATGTAACTTGTCTGACTTCTTTAATTTTTTTATTACGATCTGTCCGACCTTATACATGTAAAAACGCCAGAAATCGCATTTATATTATTTTTTTATTAATTTCGTAACAAACGGTAGCAGATTCGTAATAAACCCCAATCGGAATTTTAGCTCATATTCAGCTTAAATTAAATCATGACAAAAATAAGACAAAAATTGATTACCGGATATAGCAACTATCGGGTTTAAGAACCAAGTTCAGACGTTCCCTTGGATGTTCTTATAAACGATTTTTACTGTATATATGTCTCGAGGGAAGATGATTTATAAGGGTGGAAAGAATAAGAGTTATGATTCCAAGAATTAAATTTAAAACGTTTTTTTCCCTGAGAGTTGAACACAGGATAATTAGAGTATACATAACGTTTCCTACGAGAGCTTAGGAGAAGGATACTTCCGTTCCTGGTCTACTTGGGACTTAGACTGCTTAGCTTCATAAGTATGAGTTATATATTCATTATTATCTCCCGTTACATCGGGATTAAGTGATAAAGATGGATAATCTTACCAAATATCAAAAAGGGATATAGAGAGGGGATAAATCTATAACGAGCAAGAGGGCGCCGGTAGCTCAGTGGTATGCGTGCTTGTCTTCTGAACTCAAGATGGTGGGTTCAAAACCCGACCGAGGCTCTTAGTTTATTTTATCTGGGAGGTAAAATAAACTTAAGCACGCCGTCCTTCGGATGGGACGTTAAGCGATGGTACGATGTCAGATAACCGTTAAAGACCCCTACCCTAGGTGAATAAAAATTTAGGGTAAGCAAAATTTAGGACTCTCACAGTAGAGTCGGGCTCATGTCCACCAGAGTGACGAAAGAGCTCTCTGGTAGTAGGTGATATGACCTCGTAGTTAAAGCCCGGGCATCAGTCATAAAACCTAACCTATAACGAGCAGTTATTATAGCGACTCTCTGTGCAGGGGTGTGTGTAACCAACATTTTATAAAAATAAATAAAACGTATGTTTTTTAAAAAATATTGTCTATTTCACAAATAATATATAATATGGGAGTACTTTCGGTATTGCTACCATCTTCAGCCACGACTTAACAAATACTAAATTGAAGTTCAACTAGGTAGTTTACAATCCAAACAGTAGGTAGGTATCCTTTTCAGCCCCTACGGGGTTTTCCTATCTTTTCTGTACAGTTAATATTTGAAATATGTAAAAACATAAAAAATGACATTTCGTCCCGAATCGGGTTCTTAAAAATAAAAAAATTGAAATAGTATCTGTTGATTAAATGCAGATATGAAGTGTATTATTATAAAATAAAATATACAGTTTTTTGAGAGATTAAGTACTTATACACAGAGAAATGTATGTTAAATATCAACATTTTATGGATGTATATTCTTACACCAACCACTTTTCTACAGACCACGTCCCATAGTATGAGGATTTAGAAACCCCTATGGAAGTCATTGACTATTAGCGCAAACATTTGACTGGCTTTGAAGTGGGAGTGAAAAGTTAATTGATAGGTTTTGTCCTTATGGGATTTTGGTCACACATATAAATTACATTCATTCTATCGGCAGTTATTAGAGTGCTTATGATAAGCCCCCTTCCCTTTGGTCAATTTGGATGAAAAACAATAGGTGTTGTCTTTGGAGGGTTCTGGTTTCACATATAAAATTTCGTGTCGATATATTCATTCTATCGGGAGTTATCGTGTTCACAGACAGACAGACTGATTGTTTTGTTTTTCATATTTGACACATTAACTCCTCATCGATTTTTTGACTGATTACATAACTTCTCCTATACTTCGTATATCTGGGAAAGTAAAAATCCATTATAAGAAATAAGTTAATTTATTATTGCTAATATAGTTACGTAGTGATGATTATAATGATGAAGTGTGTAAGAATATTCATCTGGGAGGCAGACCGACTAGCCAAGGAAGGTTCAAGTAAGCCCTTAACTCTTAGAGGGTCGGGTGATAACTCATAACGCTAGGGGACGGGTGGTGCACTGTGTGCGCCACACGATTTTTCACAATTTTAACATCAAACACCGCTAATAAAGTAGTCTACCAGATCAAGTATTCATCATGAGTCTACTTATAATGAGTAATGGAAACAATGAGCATAAAAATGTATTTCAGATTTATTGAATTTATGTATTATAAAATGAATACGTGAAATTTTCGATCCCCGTACCATCACGAGACCATGCTTCGTTCAGATCTATTTTGGACATCTTTTTTTTGTCCTAGTAAATATAAAATTCCAATAAAAGCCATTATTTCTCCTCTGTCAGTTTCTTTCACGTTTTGTTAACTGCTTTGTTGATAATGTCCGCTTTGTTTGCAATATTCAATACGAGAATTCGTATATTTGACTATCAAATCAATCATGTCTGTAGTTATCATTTTATGGAATGCTGAAAGCTCGTCATGAACGTCATCACAATTTTTCGGGTGTGGAAGAATTTTGTTCAAATTATTTTTTTTGGGAGTTCGTGAAAACTTACTTTTTAGTGGAACTTTTTTCCAATTATGTGATTCAGAAATTTCCTTAAGTTTTTTATCTTTCACAATGCGGGTTTTATATAACTTTTTAGCGAAATAATCGTCCTCACCTGAATCTTTATCCTCTTCCGGTAAATTGCCTTCTTTTCCCTCAAACTCTCCTTCAACCTCAGAATCACTATCGTGGTCACTTTGCTCAATGATTTCTTCCTCATCAACATCAGAAGCATTTGACTCATCAACATCAGCATCACTAAGTTCTTGAAGAATGATAGAATACTGAGAAGGGGACACAATATCACGGCGAGACATACCGGGACGGGCGGCGCACGGAATGCGCCAACAGTGACTTTTCAAACACAGAGCGAGGATAAAACTATGACAACTGAATCCTGATCGAGGACAACTAACCCAACGTAGGGGTGGGGAGTTGGTAGGAGGGTAATAAGAGTTTGGGCTTCCTAGAAGGAAAATAGCTGTGATTCACAGGAAATTTCCTGCCCTCGGCGCACGCTGTGCGCCAGCCCGTCCCTCTAAGGGTTAATGGGCTCAGAGCCGGTGCTGGGAATATCTCGGGAGGCATACCGAACCCGGATTAAAGAGTGAACTAAGGATCTTTTGGGGCTTACATGAAGAGAAAAGACCACATGCAGACAGTCGAAGATGTTCCTGGGAAGGGAGTCCAAGGTGTTGAAGGATGAGATCCTGAACCTCAAAAGGAACGAGCTTCGGCAACTAACTGGAGTTCTCACAGGACATGGTCCGTCCAATAAGACACCTACACACTGTAGGAGTCAAGGATAGATGTGGGGAAGAAGACGATTCGCTCGGAATACGCGCGAACGAGATTCCACATCTTTGATAAAGATGTAATCACAGAGAAGGATTTTAGAAGATTGGACCATGGGAGCATTCTCAGGTTCATTAAGGAAACTGGGAAACTGGATCATGAAGAACTTGGTTTGGGTAGTATAAACATACAGGTAACAAAATAAGGTGGAAGCCCAGCTTTCAGGGAGGGGATAAAAGCATTGGATGCTTAGGTCCCTAGGTGTAAATCAAGCTCAATCGAGCTCAAAGCACTTAATGCAACGATAACTATGTGGTTTCATGTCGTTGATTGGTATTTACTTAAGCAGATTGGTATATCGAGATTTGAGGACTGTATGTTAATAGCTGCTTCATAATGTCCAAGTTCCCGTTTCGAATCAAGGATGTAATAGTAGTTAATCATCGACAACGCGAATTAATCAATTATGCTATCTCTCTCCCGCCAAAACGACAATACTAACCCTCATCTTGAAATTAAGAACTAATGAATATTATAGTTTATCAAAAATGTAAAATAAATTTCTGTAAGAAATATTTCAAGGTTAGGTAAGGTTTTATGACTCATGCCCGGGCTTTAACAACGAGGTCATATCGCCTACTACCAAAGCGCTCTTTCGTCACTCTGGTGGACATGAGCCCGACTCTACTGTGGGAGTCCTAAATTTTGCCTACCCTAAATTTTTATTCACCTAGGGTAGGGGTCTTTAACGAGTACCTGACATCGTACAGGCTCGGGACCATCGCTTAACGTCCCATCCGAAGGACGGCGTGCTTAAGTTTATTTTACCTCCCAGATAAAATAAACTAAGGGCCTCGGTCGGGTTACGAACCCACGTTCTTGAGCTCAGAAGTCAAGCACGCATACCACTGAGCTACCGGCGCCCTCAAGAAATATTTCAAAGTAATGTTTAAATTTTATCGTGTAGCAACAAATTTTTAAATATATTTTATCATTATATACGCCACTGCCGCCTCACTCATGGCTTCCTGTTTGGCAGACAGGACCCGCCGGAGTGTGCTGCCTGTGGAGTTTATTTCATCGAAGTGTGCCGGTCTTATACGGACCTCATGGAGCAGCACAGAATTTCAAGGAATTTATTTGAAGCTCTGGGTGATGACAGTGCTGCCATAGATCGGCTGGTAGCCTTCCTCAAGGCATCTCATCTATTCTATAAGCTGTAGTCTTTAATTCTGTCAGGAAAGTGTAGTTTTTTGTTCGGGCTTTAACAACGAGGTCATATCGCCTACTACCAAAGCGCTCTTTCGTCACTCTGGTGGACATGAGCCCGACTCTACTGTGGGAGTCCTAAATTTTGCCTACCCTAAATTTTTATTCACCTAGGGTAGGGGTCTTTAACGAGTACCTGACATCGTACAGGCTCGGGACCATCGCTTAACGTCCCATCCGAAGGACGGCGTGCTTAAGTTTATTTTACCTCCCAGATAAAATAAACTAAGGGCCTCGGTCGGGTTACGAACCCACGTTCTTGAGCTCAGAAGTCAAGCACGCATACCACTGAGCTACCGGCGCCCTCAAGAAATATTTCAAAGTAATGTTTAAATTTTATCGTGTAGCAACAAATTTTTAAATATATTTTATCATTATATACGCCACTGCCGCCTCACTCATGGCTTCCTGTTTGGCAGACAGGACCCGCCGGAGTGTGCTGCCTGTGGAGTTTATTTCATCGAAGTGTGCCGGTCTTATACGGACCTCATGGAGCAGCACAGAATTTCAAGGAATTTATTTGAAGCTCTGGGTGATGACAGTGCTGCCATAGATCGGCTGGTCGCCTTCCTCAAGGCATCTCATCTATTCTATAAGCTGTAGTCTTTAATTCTGTCAGGAAAGTGTAGTTTTTTGTTCGGGCGATAATAACCATGGCAGTTTTTCGCCCTAAAACCACAATCTCTCTCTCTTTCTCTCTCTCTCTCATTATATACAACCACGTTTTTACATCACTCTCTCTCCCTCCCCTTTTATTTTATTTTATTTTATTTCTTTAAACCTGTAAAGAATACGATAGTTTCTGATGGCGATGATGACAATCATGTTCCTTCAAACTGAGTTTGCGAGGATCCATCTGCTGACTCTCATAGCAATTCAAGTAAGAAGCTTGTTTACACGAATGACATTCAGTTTTTTCGTAATAATCTTGTAATAATAATGATGACTAATATTTTTATTTACTTCTAGTGAAGATTAGTCAAATAAACAATGCATTAATTATTACGCTGTACAATGAAAGAAATAAAATTGGTAACGCCTACACATTACTTTCTTATAACCAGTAATGCCAGTATGAAATGATTTTGAGAGGGAGGTAGAGTGGTCTGTAAAAACGTAGTTGGTATAAGAATGTCCTGTTTTTTTTTTTTTTCGTCCATTATAATCATATAGAGACACATTCGAAAGTTATCACTTGGATGGACTATGTCCTATTAGGTCGGCTGGGAGACTCGACAAATTCAATTGCAGTCCCCCTAGTGGAAGGGTGGCGGGGGGGAAGTGCATCACGATGCATTAATACAATTACATTCTGTGCATTGATAGGATGCATAGTGTTTAGGATCCTGCAGCTAAGTCAATTACTTTGAAAAAGGTTGCTCGTTAATGTAGAAAAAATGGGCCATATCCATTCGCTTTATTCATATCTCAAAGTTGAAAAAGTCCGTGCATGCACAGAAGCAAGCGAGTGAAGTCAGCAAATTTCTATGGTCACAATTTTTCAAATTTTATGGTCACTAAAGGCGACGACAGTCCAAAAAGTCCCATATTCGTAGAATCCATTTCCAGTCTACACAGATTTTTATTAATTTTTTTAAACTTCTATCTGCATACAGCGAAATATACAATATACAGTAGAACCTCTTTAAGTCGAACCTCGATAAGTCGAAAACTTCCAAAACTCGAAAAAAAGTTTTGTTCCTTTCCCTTCAAGCCCCAAAACCTCCATTCCTCGAAATCTCAACCCTCTATTAGTCGAAATAATCAGTGAGTACCTACAAGCCATTTTGGTACATATTTTCCCTCTATAACTCGAAAAAATAAATTGGACATCTGTATCTTGAACATAGCAATGTTTTATTTTACAACCTTTACAACTCGATTATTTGAAACTTATTACCTCTATAGCTCGAAGAAAAATAAGTTACCGACTTTAAGAATTTGCCGACAATGTACTCCATTGTTTCTTAGAAAACAATTTAGGAGTATACAATAAATAGGATTATCAACTATCTAAAGCAAAAAAAAATTACTGACTTTTTTTAATACCTTCAAATACTAAGTATTTTTTATTTTAAGGATGTTTTGAAATAATGTTGATTCATAATAAATATAAATATGTTTGTTACCTCTGTAACTTGAATTTTTATTTATTTCGCCTCTCTAACTCAAAATTAGTTAGAATGAATCTTAACCTCTACAAGTCGAATCAAAATCCGCCTAAGTCGAAATCCTCCATAAGTCGAAAATTCTGTAACTCGAATTTTTGGCGTCTCTCTTGATGTTCGACTTATAGAGGTTCTACTTTCAAAATTAAAGTCTAAGAATGTTGCCTTTCGAACCATTGATGGCGTGTTTACACATTGTTGTTTACAATGGAGATTTAACCTAAAAGTCTTAATCCTTTGAAGTGATGTAAGAGGATTATCAAAACAAACCATAATTCACTTTACCAGTGTGTCTCTTCTTAAGATATTGTGTATAGTTTTTCTTTTCTAATTCTGATTCTTTTTTATTTTCTTTGTTATCCATTTTAAATATTCTAAATTAATTACTTTTCATTATAAAAATGGTTCTTTCGAATGAAGAGATGGCAAGAGCTGTTGCTCTAATTGAAGATGGGCGGAGTGTGAGATATGCAGCAGAATGTATGGGGGTATCTCGTTCATCACTCCATCGAGCAGTTGTACGCAACAGGGAGACTGGGGCAATGTGGGTGCAGGCCCGCAAGTGGCCGTCCAGGGACTACCAGCGAGCGTGATGACAGTTTTATTACGCTGTCAGTTCTTTGAAACCGGTTCCTGACAGCTTCAGAAGTTCGAGCTGCACTGTTAGTTACCTGGGGAGTCGCTGTATCTGCTGAGTCTGTTAGAATTAAATTTATTTATTTTAATATTTTAATTTATTTATTTCGACATAAATAAATAAACTAATGACAATAAATAAATTACTAACATACTTGCCTGAGCTAGTCCCATTTAATCCAGCCCTGCCTCCCCACCTACCGATTCCCAAAATTTCCTCCGTAGATGGTTTCCGTAACTTATGAACATAAGTGGGCTTACTGTATTGTTAGTTGACTTTCCTAAATTAATACTATTACATTAATTAAATATAACTTTTATCGGTCACAAAACTATATTGACGATACAGATTAAATATCACTTCAACTTTAAATCATTAATTAAATATCACGTTTATTGGCTGAAAAACGGTGTCGATTATACGAATTAAATATCACTTAGAAAATACAATAATTAAATACATTATTATCGATCAAGAAACTGTATCGATTACACTGATAGATTTATATTAATTTTTAGTTATGAATACATAATATGGAAATTCACTAACTTCACGCAGTTTCTTTTTAATTCAATTATTATTATTTATTTTTCAATTTTTATATTGAATAAAGTTTATTAGGCCGCAAAGAGGTGATAACTGACTCCGTTATGGAAGGGGAAAGTTAGAAACGATGGGACTATTTAGGGTGGGGGAAGGTGTCTCAAATCGGCCGTTATGAGGTAGCTCAGTTTTCAATCTTGGGAAGGGGGGCTGCAGGAGGGGTGCCCCCCTGGGGTGCCGTCAAGACAGCCCCTTCCTGGGACAACAGCCCCCAGGGGACCTCTTGGCTATATTGTATCCTACCCTATACCTAGCCTCATTCTAGACTCCTTGCTAACTTGGATATGGACCAGACTACCTCAAGTCTGCCGTAACACACACTTCTAGGATAGACTGGGCGGTGTAAATCTTAAAACATGACTTTGCAAGGTCAGTTTATTTCAGGTTATATTGTACTGCCTGAGGTAAAAACATGGACACAAAACGAACCCAAAGTTAAAAATCTATTAAAATTATATGGGATGTGGACATTTCAGGACTTTCATATACCAGCCACGCTTTTACACACTCTTTTTCTCCCCCCCCCCCCCCCCCCTCCCCCCCCTGCCTCAACCTTTTCAAAATCATTCATTCCGCCATAACTGGCTTTTTTTTTTCCTTTTTCTTCGGGTGCTCCTGACCCCTTAGGGGGGTCAGTCACATCACCCTATGTTCTCCCGGCTCTTTACGCCGAGGGATCTCGGGATCTTTTCGGGGGTTCTGTTCTGCCTGTGTCCCGGAGCCGGGGGCAGCCGCCGCACGCCTGTCGGTGGTCGGCGGGGCCCCCGGCACCGGGTTAGTAGGCTTTCTTGATTCTCCGCCAGGACGAACCGACCAAAAGCCAGGTAACCAGCCTCTGTCATCAGTCCCGGCAGGTCCAGTCCCAGGTACGATCCTGTCTGGCGAATCAGCGCCGCCCTGGCCGCCATAACTGGCTGTATGAAGGTAGTGTTTTGGTGTTATTTTTTTTTTTTCATTGTTAGCGATATTTTGAGAGTGACTTTCTTATATATATATATATGTCCCAAAGATCTAAGTTAGCACAGGTGACATCTTTATTTCAAATTTCAAGCGATATACCCGAGCCTGTACGATGTCAGGTACTCGTTAAAGACCCATACCCTAGGTCTGTGGTCGCCAATCTCATTAGTCAACAGAGCCAAATATCAACAGTACAACGATTGAAATTTATTTTGAGAGCCAAATTTTTTAAACTATATAGGTAGGTATATTGTTATTAACTTAATTAGGGTATTCCTAAGCTGGCCTTGCTAAAAACGTCCTCAATTTGATTGAAATGAAATGAAAATGAAAATAAATTTTATTATTCTGGGACCGAGGTCCCCTAAGAATAAATACATATAGAGTAAAGAACAGGAACAATGAAGTATAGTATCAGTACAAAGAAATAAAAAGATAGGTAAATAAAATTAGTGCTACATTGGAGAGAAACTAGACAATTAAAAAATAGATAAACAAAAGATTAACAGGAAAAAAACATAAAATTAACAACTTCATTATGATGAAAAAAAATAAATAAAAGTATTCATATAAATAAAAGAGAATAAGTAAAAAAGAAAATTTATATAACTAAGAAAGTAAAATAAAATTGATAATATAAATCGACCGAGCATAATACTATGATGGTTCGAAATGAAAGGAAAATAAATTTTATTCTGGGACCGAGGTCCCCTAAGAATAAATACATGACAGTCACTGGACAGTAGGGTGGTCGTAAAAATTAAAAAGTTCGATTTTTCAAAGTCCCCATCCAAATTCTTGTGTAGTTTGACGAAAAAAAATTATGTGAATTTTTTCAATTTTTTTTTAATGAATTAACCTGGCCCTGTGGGCGTTCAAAGTTTAACACGCGTTTTAAATTAATATAAAAATCTAAAAATACATGGATTATGGGTTTTCGGGGTCGCTGAAAACGAATTTCATATTAAAAAATTAATAATTCATTAAAACGAATCATCGATTCGAAAAATTTTATCATTTTCGTCAATTTTTGTACGAGTTTTTTGGGAAATGTGACTGTCAAAAAAATTTTTTTAAATATGAAATTCGTTTTCAGCGACCCCGAAAACCCATAATCCATGTATTTTTAGATTTTTATATTAAAAATACTAAGACCTACACTTAAAAATATGTAAATGTTCAAAAACCCCATTTAAAACACGTGTTAAACTTTGACCGCCCACAGGGCCAGGTTAATTCATTCAAAAAAATCTGAAAAAATTCACAAAATTTTTTTTCGTCAAACTACACAAGAATTTGGATGGGGACTTTGAAAATTCGAACTTTTTAGTTTTTACGACCACCCTAATGTACAGAGTAACAAATAAAATAATAATAATAAACAATAAATAAAAGTAAACAATAAAGATGAGAACAGTAATCAAAAAGAACTTATAAGAGATACCTAAGAAATAAATGCAAATAAATTTGTAAAAGAGGGAAACTGAGTGAAACCAAAAATTGGTGCAAGCAGAGAAATAATTGATAATAAGCAGAAGTGAAAAGACAAGTATAATAGAATGGGAAAAATTAAAGGAAAAGAGAAGAAACAGTATGAAATGAGTAAATATAGACAAGTGACAAGGAGAATAATGAAAATGGGGGTAAGAGTAGAGATCCATTAAGTAGAATGAAAATAACAATATAGAAGACAAGAAAAGAAAAGAACAGATCCCAGCAAAAAAATAATAATATAATATAAATTACTAGCAGTAATACCCGGCGTTGCCCGGGGAACTTTGACTTTTCTCCCAATATCTCCTATAAGGCTATTCAGTTCCTCGACAGTACATTCATGATGTTATAATTTTCAATTATTCATACGGAATAAGGCTTATAGTCCTTCAACTGTAGTAACGCTAGCTTTGGAGCTAAAACTAATTTATTCAAAAAGATTTCTCATTAATCGTTGCAATGGTTTTCGAGTTACAAAGATTGCGTGAGTGGATGCTGAGATGGACTAGATATTGAGGTACTAATACGCCTATAACCTTCCACAGACGATGACGAACAAATTAAAAAAAAAATTAATCAAATCCATCAAGCCGTTCGTGAGTTATAGCGGTACAACGCACAGACATTTTCAGCTTTATATATGTTACGCTGAATTGACGAAATTGCCTAGTTCGTGAACTAGGCAAAAAATTGCCGAATTCGTGAATTCGGCAACCTCTTTGCCGAATTCATGGATTAGGCAATTTGTTGGTTTCATTTTGCCTATTTCGCGAAATAGGCAACCTCCACTTTTTGGGTAATTTCCTAAATAGGGAATTATTGGAATCTATATATCAATTATTATAGTTCGAAAAGTGGGTTAAAAATTTATATTGATAGTAGTAAAAAGGATCACAAAGTGAAAAATTACGTATTTAAAGAAATTTTAAGCTAAAATACGGTAAATACTGTAGTTTAACCTTAAAAATTTGAATTAAAATTGATGGATACAAACAAAAAATATGTGAAATATAATGAGCGCGCGTAGCGGGCATCATTGACATAGTAAATTAAAACGGATACATTTAGCAATAATTTGATATTAGTTTCGTGAGTCAAGCCGAGATCATCAGGTGGTGAATCTAAACATACATAAACCAGCATCCATGATATCTTAAATTGTTAAAGTTTTTAGATTGTTTATTTATTTATTTTTATTATAAAATTATTTAGTGTTCATTCAAAAAACGTTTAAAATTGTTTTTAAAATTTTACAATTTAATATATTTATCTTTGTTGCCATTATATTATATTAAGGATAGTTTCTTTTGTAGACTGCCTGATGATGAGGGAAACCTCGAAAGCCTAGCTACTTCTAATAAAAATCTGTGAGAGGTCATACTACATTTTATTTGACAACCTGTGAAATAATCATTTCTCACTACATCAGCCATCTTCATATAAACCAGTATAGTCTATAATTTGCGTAGTAATCAAAACTCATGTCAATCATTAACAATATCACAATATTAAAATTTGAAAAAAAAACAACAATTATGATATTGTTGTGTTTTTTAAATTTTTAATATTATGATATTGTTAATGATTGACGTTTTGATTACTCGCAAATTATAGACTATATTGGTTTATCTTTGTTTAGATTCACAACGACTTTCAAATCAAACAACTTTCATTTACTGCGCTTGAGCAGAACAGCCACCAGGATGCGCTGCATGTAGTTGCCTAATTCGTGGACTAGGCAACATGATTACTGCCGATTACGTGTATTAGGCAGTAGATTTGCCTAGTACGTGAATTCGGCAATATTTTGCCTAGTTCACGAACTAGGCAATTTCGTCCATTCGGCGTAACATATATATGATGATAGAGATACGATAAAACAAAACAAAACCATATTTAAATAAACAGAAACCGAATGAAGGGCGGAGGCGAGGAAAAATTGTACAGGATAGAGTGATATCGTAGCGTGGATGGAGGCAGCTTTCTTAGAACCGATTGAGAACATTAGTAAATAAGCGAAAGAAAAGGAGTGGACCAGAGTAATGAGGAGTGGAGGGGGGATGAAGGGAGGGGCGAGGTGGTGGGGGTCAGTTGTGGAGCAGCAGTGAGAGAGGTTAACATGAAAATAATAACCAAATAAACTGATGCAAGTCGGGAGGCTTGGTGATCAAAACAACTGGGAGTCCTACATCCTTCCTCATGAGCACTTTGCCTCCATTCACCCAAACAAACTTCACCTTACCTTCCCTTTTAAGTTTCCTGGCCTCGGCGTTCAGTTTTTTGTTATAAAGGGTCAGAGACTCATTAATATAAATTGCATGGTTGGTGTTGTCCGTCCAACCGGGATGCCACGTACCAAAGTCCCGCTTGATTTTATTCAAGCGTAGCACCTCGTCCCGGACTGACTGTCGCACGAACGGCACTATGCAGGAGGCTGGGGAGGGTACGTTCGCTGAGGTCACTCGTCTTGTATACTTATTTTGTCTATCTCCTTTCGTTCATCCTCTCTATATGTCCACACCATCTCAACATACCTTTCTCAATCCTCGACACTACATCTTTCACTCCACAACGCCCCCTAAAATTAACTTAATATACTTTACTTAAAGTTTTAAGTCTTATTTAAACTATAGGTGCGTTGAATAAAACTTGATATCATACTTAATAACGATATTATTTATTGATACAATTATATTGTGAGGTATCCATAAAATTAAATCATGACAATGACTGACAGACACTATGGTATGTAAACTAAGTACGTAAAAATATAAATAAGAAAACCAGTCATAACGAAGTTTCAATCGCACTGTACGTGCGTGCTCTCGCCCGTGGTATTTTGTGGAAGAGCCACACTCAAGAGGCCAAAGAGCCGCAGGTGGCTCGCAAGCCGCGGTTTGGTGAATACAAATTTAGAGTTCGCAAAATTTAGGATTTCTATAGTAGAGTCGGGCTCTTGTCCACTAGAGACTCAATCTCAGATTTACGAACTTGAGATCATTGCTAAGCCATAATTAAATCATACGATAACACTACGAAAGAACGGTAGTAGGCAATATAACCTTATAATTAAAGCCTGGACATAGCAACACAAAAAAAACAATACATCACAGGAGATAAAAAAAATTATTAATTGTTATTTTTCAATGAATCATGTCTATGAGAACCGGGTGATGAGACGGCCATGTCCAGTGCGAATGAATTGTAGGACGTGGTCTGGGGTGGCGGGTGAAATATGATTTATCCGTCTATTTACCAAGCGGAGTAGGGTTCAGATTAGCCGCTTCCAGTCTGTTTACCCGACTACCCTATTACATAACTGTTATCTCCTCTGAGTGGCTATGAATTATGTAAAAGCTTGTTTTGCTTTTCTCTGACTAAAGCTTTCAGTCAAAGAGAAAGAGCCGCAGGAACTCGTCCCTAAAATTGTTTTTATGACACCTTCTCATAGATAAGCAATCAACAGGACCGTTGCTTTGTACCCATTTCATTATGGAAATTAGTTTAACTTAGGATGAAATTGTTCTTTATAAAATAAGGTTGAATTTCGCCCTCAGTTAAACAAAGCCATAATGACGAACAAATTTTGTTGAGAATTTAAATAGATTAAATCTAACCACCATATATTACTTCCCTGCTATACGAAATATAGGGGAAGTTAATTAGTTATTATGACTCATGCCTGGGCTTTTAACTACGAAGTCATATCGCCTCCGCTTTTTCGTCACTCTGGTGGACATGAGCCCGACTCTACTGTGGGAGTCCTAAATTTTACCTACCCTAAATTTTTTATTCACCTGGGGAGGGGTCATTAACGAGTTCCTGCGTACAGACTCGGGACCATGGCTTAACGTCCCTTCCAGGGGAAGGCGTGTTTATGTTTATTTTACCTCCCAGATAATATAAACTAAGGGCCTCGGAAGGGTTACGAACCCGCTATCTTTAGTTCAGTAAGGAAGCACGCATACCACTGAGCTACCGGCGCCCTTCCAAGGCAAGTTAGGTTATCGGTCAAAAATTCGTTGTAAGTTTTCAAAGGAATTTCAGGTTTTCCGACCTCTAGATTCCAAATATGAAAAAAAAAATTCGGTCTGTATATGTGAATACGATAACTCCCGATAAAATAAATGTATCGACACGAAATTTTATATGTGAACCCAAAACCCTCTAACGACGACACCTATTGTTTTTCAGCCAAATTGACCAAAGGAAAGGGAGGTAATTGGGGGGAAGCTTAACATAAAAACTCTAATAATTGCCGATAGAAAAAAAAAAAAACCCGTCCCTACCAAGGTTTCAGTAAAAAAAAATTATGAACAAAAACTCTTTTTACAGGGTTTATTAAATTTTTAATTTAAGTTTTCTTTTTATACGATTGCTTGATTTACTCGAAAACTATTAGTCTTAACGAAAAAAAGGCTCTCTCAAAAATGTTCCTTATTAAATGTAAAATAGTCAAGATGTCCTCAGATTTGAGATAGGACCAATATAAACGAATTATAGCACCCCATTCCATAGAAAACATTTTAAAGTTATATTTAAATTGTATCACACAGCACAAATTATAGAATATATTGCTCAGAAATAGCGTGCTAGCCTTCAAGATCGTGGGTTCGAGCTGTTGGTACAACAAAGGCACATGTATTACTTGGATGAGTCCAGGTTTTTGGAAGCTGTCAATTCTTTCGGCTTTCTCTTCCTAGGAACCACTGAAGTCGTCTGATAAAAAGTCTGGGGGATTCTCAAGCTTAGTGATAGCCACTGAACAGAATTGCAGATATCTGGAGAAAAGCCGACGGCGAGTTATCTGATGGTATGTCAGCCTATCCAATGTGTCCAACCCATTGCTTCTCCCTTCCATATGTCTGTCTCCACTGAACGTTTAGTAAGTGTTCCATTTATCCGATTTCCGGATATCCGACACTCAGTACGAAAATATACTTGATTAATTGGTGCTGGAGAAGTACATTCACGATTTTTTTACATCCTTTTTCCAAGTTTTTACCTGGAAGATGAAAAAATTTTGAGCACGCCGTCCTTCAGATGGGACGTTAAGCGATGATCCCGAGTTTGTGCAATGCCAGGTAATCACTAAAGTCCTCTACCCCAGGTGAATAAAAATTTAGGACTCCCATAGTAGAGTCAGGCTCATGACCACCGGAGTGACGAAAGAGCGCTCTGGTTGTAGGCGATATGAACTCGTACTCAAAATCCTGGTAATTCATGATAACTAACTGTTAGTGAAAAAAAAAAAAATTAAGAAAAACGTATTTTTTTAAAAATATAGACAAAAGTCGTCTGAAAGTGGTAGCAATACCGAAAGTACTCCCTTATAGGTTAGGTTAGGTTTTATGACTCATGCCCGGGCTTTAACTACGAGGTCATATCGCCTGCTACCAGAGCGCTCTTTCGTCACTCTGACATGAGCCTGACTACTGTGGGAGTCCTAAATTTTGCGTACCCTAAATTCTTATTCACCTAGGGTAGGGGTCTTTAACGAGTACCTGACATCGTACAGGCTCGGGACCATCGCCTAACGCCCCATCCGAAGGACGGTGTGCTTAAGTTTATTTTACCTCCCAGATAAAATAAACTAAGGGCCTCGGTCGGGTTTCGAACCCACGATCTTGAGCTCATAAGACAATATATATTTTGTAAAAAAAATACAAAGTATTTTAAAAACATACATAGATATATTTTTTGCCCCCGACGTAAAAGGAGGGGTATTATAAGTTTGAAGCCTTTATCTGTGCGTGTGTGTCTATCAGTGGCATAGCTAAATCACCTGAATCGAGTTAAAGCGGTTTTTTTGTTTCAAAAGCTGGTATTTGCGAGATGGTTGTTGGAAATTGGGTATGCCGTTTCCAAGATCTTCAGGTTTCATCAGGGCCTGTGTAGGGATCTCGGCCTCTATTACAGCTAGAGACTTGGAGTTAGAGCTCAAATGTATATAAGGCCAAGTCCCTCCCCCATAAACCCTTCAAGCCCCCCCCCTTTTTTTAAAATTTTTTTTTGTCAGGTTTTTTTTTTTTTTTTAATTTTAATTTAATATATTTTCATTATGTGTTTCACTGCAGAAATTGTTGAGTATCATTTATTATTATTGGTTGATGTAGATACATAATGTATATGCTATTTTGATGTACATAATTGTATGGTAGATTATATAAATATATAATTATTATTATTAATATTAACAACAACTTATTTTGTCTTGGTTGAATTTCAACTATATATTGTTCCCTTTGAGTTCTGTTTAGGTATGTTCTGTGGAGGGTTGAAGGGCTCTTGTTAATCATTCTGTCAGTTAAAACTTGATATATAATCAAGGGCTCTGCTATATGTAGCCTTCACCCTTCACCTACAACCATGGGGCCCTTCAACCATCAAATGGGAAGAATACACATAATACCCGCCACCATTTACAAAAGTGGGAAATTTCCCTATTATAAAGACAAAAGAAGGGAAATCCTTTCTGGTCTCTTCTTCATTTACTTGCTAATATTAGACTCGAGATTATCACGTAACGTTTCGTGTATAGGACGGCATGCTCACAGTTTTTTTACCTTCCAGATAAAAAAAAGAGTCAGTGAATCACCGTCAATCTACTTTCCCAGAACGAATTAGTCAATTAACTTTTCGCTACCCCCAAAACCAGTTTAGGCTAATAATAGTCGACCCCCAATACGTAAGAATACGAAATTTCAGAACAATCCATTCGAGACTTCAAAAGTTACGCTCTGAGGTCTCTCGAATCGCAAAATCCCCATTTAAACTTAATGTTAAACTATAACAACTTACAGGCACGGGTTAATATGGTCAAAAAAATCTGGAAAAATTCAGGGGTCATTTTTTCAACATTCTAAACGAAATTCCTGGGGGAGGTCTGAGAAATGTAATCTTTTTTAAAATAAGGGCCACCCTAGTACACACATATAAAAATTCTATCGAGAGTCATAGTGTTCACAGACACACATAAAAAAAAATCAAAAAACTTTTCGGGTTTTTGCATTATCATTTATCTGGGAAGTGAAAAAACATTGAGCAAACCATCTTTCGGGAGGCTGTACGATGTCAGGTACTCGTTACCGATCCCCTACTCTAGACGAATAAACCTGGTAATGCAAAATTTAGGACTCCCATAGTATAGTCGGGCTCACGAAAGAGCGTTCTGGTAGTAGGCGATATGACCTCGTAGTTAAAGCCAGGGTATGTATCACAATAACTAACAACTTTTAAAAGAAGTTTTCCAATGTATTGGAAGGAAATTATATTATTAGTGAAAAGGAACGTAATTTCTTGTTGGAGGGGAACTCGATTTGGATCCGCCATTTTGTCAGTCATAAAATCAGATTAAGTTGGGATAAAGTAGATCCTGGGCTATATAGTCTGGCTATAGGGTACTTAAAGTAGGGTACTTAGATAAGCTGTTTTAAGTCAAGCCCTTCCAGTCTATTGAGGAAGACAGCTAAGCTAGTTGCTTGTTACGTCAAGACGACCTGTAGACTAGACGCCATCTTTCACTATAAAGTTAGATAGCTCCAACATTTTATAGAACTTGGTTAAAATCTCATTTTCTTAGCCAGCTATATTGCAGTCCAACCATGTATTTTTCATATCGATATACACATGAAAACAATAGTTAAGTTGTCAAACGTATATGAAACGTATATTTCTTAAAAATATTGTCTATTTTACAAAATATATCGGAGTACTTTCGGTATTGTTAGTTAGTTATTATGTCTCGTGCCCGGGCTTTAACTATGAGGTTATATCGCCTACGAACAGAGCACTCTTTCGTCACTCTGGTGGACATGAGCCCGACTCTACTATGGGAGTCCTAAATTTTGCCTATCCTAGATTTTTATTCACCTAGGGCAGGGGTCTTTAACAAGTACCTGACATTGTACAGGCTCGGGACCATCGCTTAACGTCCCATCTGAAGGACGGCATGCTTAAGTTTTTTTTACTTCCCAGATAAAATAAACTAAGGGCTTCGGCCGGGATTCGAACCCAGGACCTTTGGCTCAGAAGGCAAGCACGCATACCACTGAGCTACCGGCGCCCTCACTTTCGGTATTGCTATCATCTTCAGCCACTAAGATGTTAGCAATACCGAGTACTCCCATATTATATATATTTTGTGAAATAGACAATATTTTTTTAAGATAGGTATACATTTTTTTCTTTACTCCTTGTTTATGTTTATTCAAAACCCCATATGGGTGGCATCTATTAATTTTCCGCTAAGGGAAGAAGAGATGGGGGTAGACTGAAATACCCTTATAACTGCCGATGTAATGAATTTTTCGACCCATAATTTAGTAGTAGGATTCAAGAAAGTCAAATATTGAGTTTTAGTCCAACTGGCTTTGGAGGGAGAGAGAACACTTAATTTATTAATTCGTGCTGGGGAAGTACATTGTCATTGATAAACCCTTTATTTTTTTTTACTTTAATGCAACCTCAAAGAGATAAGAAAAAATAAGAGAAAAAAATAATGAAGTAAGAATTTGCATTAGGCAATGTCAAAAGTTATTAAGATTCATCTTTTAAATAAGATTTGAAAAAAAATAAAAGAAAAGGGCTTTTCAGTTGGTGTAATTTTATCATGAATATTAGCAAATAAATGAAGAAAGGGGCCTTTAGTCTTCATAATAGGGATATTTCCCATTTTGGTGAATAGTGGTGGTATTATGTGTATTCTTCCCATTTGATGGTTGAAGGGCCCCATGGTTGTAGGTGAAGGGTGAAGGCTACAGCCCTTCGTTATATATCAAACTGACAGAATGATTAACAAGAACAGTGGGAATATGGAACTGTGAAAAACAAAAATAGTGATAAAAGGTGAAAATAGAGTGATGAAAGTTGGGAGCTTGCAAAGAGGTGGGGGAGGCAGGGTAGATATGGGGCCAGTCCGCTGCTGATTCAAACTGGATAGGGACAGTTCCTACCGAGGGTCAGAGCTCACCTCGAGTCTGTAACACCTCAATAAGAGAAAAAAGAAGTAATTATGACTGGGTTACGTATAGGACACACCAAGCTCATGGATATCTGATGGCTCAGGAACCCCCTCCTCTGTGTCAGTGCTGCGGGGTCGAACTGTCTGTCAGACACATTTCAACTGAATGCATAGCTTATAGTCCCCAGCGTGATAATTGCAACCTTGCGGTGGATATTTCCGAAATTGTATCCAATAACAGCTCCCAAATTACCCAACTATTTCATTTTTTGCACTTAACAAACCTCTTATCTAAATTATAAAACAAAATTGTCTTCATCACGTAGCCTTTCTATTCCGTATACTTCAATCTCCTTTATTGTTATTAATCTGCGCCTATCCAAATTAGCCCGCTAGGATCCCCAAAAACCTGCATCTACCAGACATCCATGACCTTCATGGTCGACGCCTTAAGAATAAAATAAAAAATTCTTCATAATAGGGAAATTTTACATTTTTATAAACGGTGGTGGTATTATGAGTATTCTTCTCATTTAACATTTCAGCTGTTTCAATGAAAAATCCATATTTTCTTTAAAAAAATAATTAATTTTGGAGTATTTTAATATTAAATATTAATTTATAAATGTTATAATAGTGTCAGCTGTTTTATTTGTTTCATTGTAAAGCGTACTTCTGAGTGACTTCGGAGTAGTAGGGAGGGTGATCTCTACTAAGGTGTTCATAAGTGAGTCCTCCAGAATCAAAACTCACAATATCCAAAATTAACAAAATTAAGATGGCAGTGGTTAATTTTGAAATTTTTTGAGTTGAATTCAAATATGGCGTTGGTTAGAATCAAAAGTCACCCTATCCTAGGTTTAATGGGCCTATAAGTTGAGGGTTGGAGTCAGAACTAAAAGCGTCTTTTAACCAATCAGAAAGCAGTATTTGCAAAGAATAACCTGCGCTCTTTCGTCACTCTGGTGTACATGAGTCCGACTCTACTATGGGAGTCCTAAATTTTGCCTACCCTAAATTTTTATTCACCTAGGGCAGGGGTCTTTAACGAGTACCTGACATTGTACAGGCTCGGGACCATCGCTTAACGTCCCATCCGAAGGACAGCGTGCTTAAGTTTATTTTACCTCCCAGATAAAATAAACTAAGGGCCTCGGCCGGGTTTCGAACCCAAGATCCTGAGCTCAGAAGACCAGCACGCATACCACTGAGCTACCGGCGCCCCTAAAATTTAGTATAAGGATTCATTATTTGTACCTGAAACATTTTGGTTTTGGATTAATTCCTGCTGGGGAAGTATAATTATCATTTAACGTCAATTATTTCAATTAATATTGCAGTTATAAACCTTTGGTTACAACAATTTAAAAAAAAATCTTTCCTGTCTTCACTAGAATATAAGTTAAAGCGAAAAAAATATCAGAAGTGTTGAAGTTAAAGACCCTTAAAAGAAAAAGAAAATCCCCAATTTTCACAAGAAAAATAATGATATTCTTATCATTTGAGTGACTTTTACCCTAATGATCCTTCTCACCATTTTCTTTAAGCAAACGATGAGCTTCAGAAAGTCATGAGAGCTTCTTTTGATATAAGAAGTGAACTTTGTTATGGAAAAAAAGTTGCTTTATGAAACAAAAAGAAATTTTTGTTTCTGACACTAACAGGAAAGTTTGAAGGAGAGGAAACTTATAATTAATAGATTGTTTTATTATGAGAGGGCGCCGGTAGCACAGTGGTAGCGTGCTTGCCTACTGTGCTCAAGATCTCTAGTTCAAGTCCGACTAAAGCCCTTTTTGAAGTAAAAAAACCTTGAGCACGCGGTCCTTCGGATAGGACATTTAGTCATAGTCCCGAGCCTGTACAATGGCAAGACCGCGAAAAAAAAAAATCTTGAACACGTCCTGAGCATGTACGATATTCGTTAAATACTAAACGAGGTAACTAAACCTAGGTAGGCAAAATATAGAACTCCCACAGTAGAGTCGGGCTCAAGTACACCAGAACGACGATAGAGCGCTCTGGTAATTATAATAATAATATTTATTTCCGTTGAACGCTTGTAATTGTACATTTTTGTACATAAAAATTGCTTATAAAATATATAAATTAAGTAAGGGCGATGGTAGCTCAGTGGTATGCGTGCTTGCCTTCTGAGCTTAAGGTCGTGGGTTCGAAACCCGGCCGAGGCTTTTAGTTTATTTTGTCTGGGAGGTAAAATAAACTTAAGCACGCAGTCCTTCGTATGGAACGATAAGCCATTGTCTCGAACCTGTTCGATGTTAGGTACTTGTTAAGACCCCTGTCCTAGATGAATAAAAATTTAGGGTAGGCAACATTTAGGACTCCCATAGTAGAGTCTGGCTGAGGTCCACCAGAGTGACGAAAGAGCGCTCTAGTAGTAGGCGATAAGACCTCGTAGTTAAAGCCCGTAATTTATAAATTCTCACAGATATAAAACGACTGTCTTCCCACTGTTTTATTTTTGATCAGAACGAGTTTCCAACGCAACGGCATAATCATCAGTGGCGCATTCCACTTAGATGCTAAAAGACGCTGTTGCGTTGCAAACGAGTTCTCTCTGTCTTTCGTCCCTGAGGTTCCTGATTAGCCTGAGAAGAGGCCGGCTTCAGTCAGAGTACATGGCTGAATTTGCGCTTTCAGGGTTCATGAACAGGATCGTGCAGACAGGGCCTGCAGAGCTCTTGTTTCCATCCCCGGTTCCCGATTACCCTCCGGTGTTTCCTACTCTTCTCCAATCTATCAAACTTGTTATCTGTCTCTTTTGATTGACAGCTACTCGTATATATCCTTAACCTTAAATCCTATCCTTTCTTCAGTACATACACGCCCCAGTCTGTCCTCTAACGAACCCCAGGCTCTATCCTTAAAGAAAGAGAGTCCCAGAATTGCCTACTATTGTTCTAGTTATCATTAGCCCTTTGTAAGCCTGTGGCAGTGCCTGTTTCCCTCTGGGCCTCCCTATCCTCCCTAAATGCCATATAAACTCCTATAAATTCCCCTTTTGCCGGTCTAACGTTTGCCCTCCGACCATGATTTACCCCGACTACCTGTGAATGTGCACTAACCTAATGGAGTTGTGGAACTCTTTGCCTTCTACTCTTCTTTATTGCGGTCTAACCTTCTATGCAAATGCTTCTAAGTGTTCCTTTTAGATCCCCTCTCTCAGGTCTTTGTTTTCATTTCTTCAAACGAGAACAAATGCTCTCAGAGAGAGAGAGAGTGAGAGAAAAAAAAATGTCTTTTCCAGGAGATTCTACCTTGATATAACCTTTGAAAACCTTAAGGTACTCCCATGTGTCAACGTGGTCAATATTGTTTCTAGAAAAAAAAAAAAAAATAAACATAATTCATACACACATTTTAAAGAGAGTCAACATCTCAATATTTTTAATAATCGAGTTGTAAAGGCTGTAAAATAAAACATTGCTATGTTCGAGATACAGAGGTCCAATTTATTTTTTCGAGTTATAGAGGGAAAATATGTACCAAAATGGCTTGTAGGGACTCACTGATTATTTCGACTAATAGAGGGTTGAGATTTCGAGTAATGGAGGTTTTGGGGCTTGAAGGGAAAGGAACAAAACTTTTTTTCGAGTTTTGGAGGTTTTAGACTTATCGAGGTTCGACTTAAAGAGGTTCTACTGTATATTGTAAGTCAACTATTGATTTGCAGTCCAAATGGTCTCCATCTTCCAGTGGCCGATTTGGCTAAAAATTAATAGGTGTTCTCCTTATGCTTGAGGTCCGGGAGAGCGGATCCAGAGCTCCAGATCTGTTCCCAATGTAACCTGGGGGCTGTGGAGGACACGGTACACTTCCTGGGGGTCTGTCCTCTCCTGTTCTGGCAGAGTGGAGGCTGAGGTACCTGGGCAGGGCCAGCTTCTCTCTGGAGGAGACCATCCAGATGTAGAACAATTTAATTATTAGATCATATATATAAAAAACCCTAGCTAAAGAGGCTATTAAAAGGAATGTGCTCTGGTTCCGACGGATAAATAACTATATCTCGGACTACAATCTGGATATAGTCTGTCTGATAATAACATCGAGATATGGAACACACAGCTATCAAATATACGGAATAGTTTAAAAGAGCATTATCGCAATCAGTTCAGGGAGGAAATTAAAAACTCAGACCGGTACTTGCTAGGTAGGGAACTGGAGTTACACGATTCATTTATTAGTTACTTACAGAGTGACCTACCATTGTCAAGTATTAGATTAATAATTAAACTTAGAGGTGAACTGTTGCATCCAAGCTATACATCTATCAATCAATATACCTCCGAAGATATGGACTTTGTATGCCCAATGTGTTACAGCCCCTGTAAAGAAGATCTATATCACTTCCTCATTACCTGTCCCAAATATGATGATTTAAAAAAAGAAATATTTAAAAGCACCATAGATCTACATTTATGTTGGAATTATTAAATGGTAAAGACTGGCAACTACTGGTAAATTATTGCGAAAAGGCATACAATCTCAGAAACTGTAAATTAAATAAATAAAGAAATAGGAACAAAGTTATATACTTATATATTATTTTTATTTGGTTTTAGAAAGAAAAATTTGTTTTGATTAAGTTTATAAGATTATAAGTTTATAAGATTATAAGTTCATAATATTATAAGTTTATAAGATTATAAGATTATAAGTTTATAAGATTATAAGTTTATAAGATTATAAGTTTATAAGATTATAAGTTTATAAGATAATATTTTGTAAATCGAGACTCCTCAAGACTGCTTAGGCCATTGAGTTTGTCTTCATAAAAGATCTCATTAATGTATATGTTACGGTCAAAGTGGGGAATCCGGTGATTGTAAACAATAACCGGTAATTGTACACGTTTATCTGGCTCTATGGTAAAAGTAGAAAATACTGTAAAATCGTTTAATAGTTATCCACTATTCCCGGTTATTGTGCACATTCACCGGTTAATGTTCACAATTACCAAGTCAGAGCGGTAAAAGTAGAGATAAAACGGTGAAAGTAGGAAATGTAACTTCCTATTCCTGATGTAGACAGAGCCCGTGGAGATTTAAGAAATATTCTTGGTGTGATCCTATCTGTCAAAGATGATGTTGGCACACTTTTTGGAAAACATCAAGCAGCTCTATACAAGAAATCAATTTGCACTGGCAGCAGAAAGTTTTGTTCAAGTTGAAGATGTTCCTAACAAAACAATTTCTCTAAGGGAATGTGCTAGGCTCTCTTCTACCACAGGAGGCCAAGGATATGATTGATGTTCTTGCACTCAGAAGTGCAAAACCAAAAAATGTTCCTACAAAAACAGGGGTGTTCTCTGTAACTCCAAATGTCATGGCAGTAATGTTTGTTTTAATAAAGACTAGACATTTAGTAAAGAAGATTTCATATTCTTTTTTTTTCTATTTTTATTTATGTTTTGTAAAATTCTATTAAAACGTTTTGAATAATAAAATGTAGGTGAATAATTATGTTTATTAGTGTATTTCCTGCTTTTACCAAGGGGAACCGGTGATTGTTAACAATTACCAATAAAACTGCCAAAATCACAAGATTTCCTACTTTTACCAATCGTTTTGGTAATTGTTCACAATTACCGGTTATTGTTTACAATTACCGTTTTCGCACATTGACCGTAACATATATATGGTTTGAATGTGATATTCTATTATGTTAATAAAGACTTTAATACTACTAATATATAAAAAACCCTTTTCAGTTAGATCCAAGTTGTCCTTCGTTTTTCTTATTACAGTATCTATAGATTAATATTCCATTTTATTACATTTGTTATTGCTATTTATATTATCTGTCTTATTATTATTATTATTATTATTATTTATTTATAATATGCTATTTGTCTGACGTTTGTAAATACATGAAGGAATTCTTTGGTGTACTTGTCAAGAGAAGACAGATCAAAGACAGAGTCTGGCTCATTACTCCTCTGTTTTCTTCTTTATCCGTTTTGATCTTCCCTCAAAGGGTCTGTTCCTTAGAATTTTTTGTTTTTAGTAATGTGTTTCTTTTGACTGACCATTGTACGGAAATTTATGGTACATTTTTTGAAACGCTATATCTATTAGTCGTGTTGGTCGTATCTCAAATTTGAGGTCACCAAAACGATTGGAAATTTAATAAGGAACATTTTTGGTAAGAACCATGTTTTCGATAGGATTAACAGTTTTCTTGATAATCGAGTAAACGTCAAAAAAATGTGTTTCAAAACAAAGTCTTTTTAGTTTTTCTTACAACTTTTATTCGTTGAAAATTTTGATTAGGTCGTAAATATAAGCGGAGTACTGAGGCCCCGAAGTAGAGTGGTTTTAATTTTCGTTCGATTTTGGCCAAAATCTAATCGGATCTAAGTTAGGACATGTGACGTTTTTATTGTAAATTACAAGTTCATAGCTAGAATCGATATAGCGCTCACACATTTCTTGATCACACACACATACGAGACAGACATAGCGAAAATGGTCAAAACGTATTTAGATGACCTTGAAGCTGGCATGGGACCACAGAATTAGTTCGACTTAATTCCTCGACTTATCGTATTTGCCAAAATTATATAATAATCTGCTTGTTTTTAACCCCCGGCGCAAAAGAAGGTTTTTGACTGTGTGGGATCGTAGCTACAAGACGGCTGAACCGATTTCAAAGCGGTTTTTTCGTCGAGAAGGTTCTTTAGCACGCCGTCCTCCAAATGGGACGTTAAGCGATGGTCCCGAGTCTGTGCGATCCCAGGTACTCACTAAAGTCCTCTACCCCAGATGAATAAAAATTTAGGAATCCCATAGTAGAGTTGGGCTCATGTCCACCAGAGTGACGAAAGAGCGCTTTAGTAGTAGGCGATATTGACAAAAATCGTGCCTGAAAGTGGTAGCAATACCGAAAGTACTCCCTTACTGTATGTATATTATATATATTTTGTAAAATAGGCAAAATATTTTTAAAAACATACGTTTTTCTTTATTTTTCACCCCCGACGTAAATGGAGTGGTGTTATAAGTTTGAAGCCTTTGTATGAGTGTCTATCTGTGGCATCATAGCTAAATCGGCTGAATCGAGTTAAAGCGTTTTTTTTTTGTTCAAAAGCTGGTATTTGCGAGTGTTGTTGGAAATCGGGTATGCCGCTTCCAAGATCTTCAGCTTTCATCAGAGCCTGTGTAGGGATCTCGGCCTCTATTACAGCTGGAGACTTGGAGTTTGAGCTCAATTGTTTATAAGGCCAAGCACCTCCCCCCCTTTTGTGTCAGGTTTTTTTTTTAATTTTTAATTTAATCTCTACAACTTTTTGAATGGATTTCCTTTACTTGATATCAGATTTGCACAGATATAATAAAAACTCTGAAACAAGGTTGTACGTCTAGAAGAGGACACTAATCCGGAATATTCTGAGATAAATCTGTATTGAAAAGCACCTCTCATGTATTTTCATTTTCTTATGCAGACATCTTAAAGGAGCGTTGATTACTTCTATTCACTGGTAATCAATTCCTCCGGAGACGATCATGGACTCTTCGTCGAGTAAATCCTCTCAACCTACTCCAAGAGGCCTGGAGCGATCATAGCCTTCTCAATTACTTCTTATCTTTAGAGGTAATCCGCTCCCTACTGGAAACCCAAGTGATTGGCAGATCTACAAGTTAATCATCTCATGACCTTAATTCTTTAAGCAGGATGATATATATATAATATATAATACACTAGCAGTAATACCCGGCGTTGCCCGGGGAACTTTGACTTTTCTACTATTATCTCCATCACAGCTAGTATGTGTTTTGCAACGGCGGACCCCACAGCTAGTACGTAGTTAGAAACGCTGAGCATCACAGCTAGTATGTTTTTGCAACGACGGACCCCACAGCTAGTATGTTTTTAGGAACGCTGGGCCCTACAGGTAGTAGGTGCCTTGCAACTGCGGACCCCACAGATAGTATGTAGTTAGAACCACAGGGCATCATAGCTAGTATGAGTTTTGCAACGGCGGACCCCACAGCTAGTACCTACGTAGTTAAATACGCTGGGCCACACTGCTAGCGCCTTGCAACAGCAGACCCCACAGCTAGTACGTAATTAGGAACGCTGGGCATCACAGCTAGTAAATGTCTTGTAGGTGCCTTGCAACAGCGAACCCCACAGCCAGTACATAGTCAGGAACGCTGGGGCTGAGCACTACAGTTAGTAAGTGCCTTGCAACAGCGGACCCCACAGCTAGTACGATATTAGGAACGCTGGGCATCACAGCTAGTAAATGTCTTGCAACAGTGAACCCCACAGCGAATACATAGTTACTACTACTACATGTGAAATTCATGACAATCCGATTACCCTTCAATGATTCAGCATTATTTTTATGCTTAGCCCCCCCCTCCCAAATTTTTAAAATGTCACATAGTGTATTTTTTTATTTGACCATCAAGAATACTACATGTGAAATTTCGTGACAATCCGATCATCCGTTAATGACCTATCACTATCTTCAAATTTAGGCCTACCCCCATAACCCCCCTCCCGTTCACAATTTTTTGACGTCTCACACCCTATTTTTTCTATTTGGCCTTTATGAATACTTCATGTGAAATTTCGTGACAATCCGATCATCCGTTAATGACTTATCACTATACTTATACTTAGGCCCCCATCAACCCACCCTCCCGTTCAAAATGTTGTGACATATACACCCTATATTTCTATTTGGCTTTTAAGAATACTACATGTGAAATTCCATGACAATACGACCAACCGTTAATGAGCTAGCACTATATTTATACTTAGGCCCCCCCGCCACAACCCCCCCTCCCGTAAACAATTTTGAGCCGTCACACCGCCTATTTTTCTATTTGGCCTCCAGGAATACTACATGTGAAATTTCGTGACAATCCGATCATCCGTTAATGACTTATCACTATACTTATACTTAGGCCCCCATCAACCTACCCTCCCGTTCAAAATTTTGTGACATATACACCCTATATTTCTATTTGGCATTTCAGAATACTACATGTGAAATTCCATGACAATACGACCAACCGTTATTGAGCTAGCACCATATTTATACTTAGGTCCCCCCGCCACTACCCCCCCTCCCGTACAAAATTTTGAGCCGTTACACCGCCTATTTTTTTATTTGGTCTTCAGGAATACTACATGTGAAACTTTGTGACAATTCGATCAACCGTTAATGAGCTAGCTCTATATTTATACTTAGGCCCCCCCACAACCCCCCCTCCCGTTCAAAACTTTGGGACGCCACACACCTTATTTTTCTATTTGGCCTTCAGGAATACTCCATGTGAAATTTCGTGACAATCCGACCAAACGTTAAAGAATTAGCTCTATATTTATACTTAGGCCCCCCCACAACCCCTCCTCCCGTTCAAAACTTTGGGACGCCACACACCTTTTTTTCCTATTTGGCTTTTAAAAATACTACGTGAAATTTCATGACGATTCGCCCATTAGTTAATGAGTTAGCTCTATATTTATACTTAGGCCCCCCCACAACCCCCCCTCCCGTTCAAAACTTTGGGACGCCACACACCTTTTTTTCCTATTTGGCTTTTAAAAATACTACGTGAAATTTCATGACGATTCGCCCATTAGTTAATGAGTTAGCTCTATATTTATACTTAGGCCCCCCCACAACCCCCCCTCCCGTTCAAAACTTTGGGACGCCACACACCTTTTTTTTCCTGTTTGGCTTTTAAAAAGACTACGTGTGAAATTTCATGACAATTCGACCATTAGTTAATGTGTTAGCACTATTTATATACTTAGGCCCCCCTTACAACCCCCCCTCCCTATCAAAACTTTGGGACGCCACACACCTTTTTTTCCTATTTGGCTTTTAAAAATACTACATGTGAAATTTCATGACGATTCGCCCATTAGTTAATGAGTTAGCTCTATATTTATACTTAGGCCCCCCCACAACCCCCCCTCCCGTTCAAAACTTTGGGACGCCACACACCTTTTTTTCCTATTTGGCTTTTAAAAATACTACATGTGAAATTTCATGACGATTCGCCCATTAGTTAATGAGTTAGCTCTATATTTATACTTAGGCCCCCCCACAACCCCCCCTCCCGTTCAAAACTTTGGGACGCCACACACCTTTTTTTCCTATTTGGCTTTTAAAAATACTACATGTGAAATTTCATGACGATTCGCCCATTAGTTAATGAGTTAGCTCTATATTTATACTTAGGCCCCCCCACAACCCCCCCTCCCGTTCAAAACTTTGGGACGCCACACACCTTTTTTTTCCTGTTTGGCTTTTAAAAAGACTACGTGTGAAATTTCATGACAATTCGACCATTAGTTAATGTGTTAGCACTATTTATATACTTAGGCCCCCCTTACAACCCCCCCTCCCGATCAAAACTTTGGGACGCCACACACCTTTTTTTCCTATTTGGCTTTTAAAAATACTACATGTGAAATTTCATGACGATTCGCCCATTAGTTAATGAGTTAGCTCTATATTTATACTTAGGCCCCCCCACAACCCCCCCTCCCGTTCAAAACTTTGGGACGCCACACACCTTTTTTTCTTGTTTGGCTTTTAAAAAGACTACCCGTAAAATTTCATGACAATTCGCCCATTAGTTAATGAGTTAGCACTATTTTTATACTTAGGCCCCCCCACAACCCCCCCTCCCGATCAAAATTTTGGGACGCCACATAGCCTATTATTCAATCGGGCTCAAAAGAATGCTACATGGGCAGTTTCATAAAAATCCGTCCAGCGGTTTGGGCGTGATGCTGGAACAAACATACATACATACATACATACATACATACATACATACATACATACATACAAACAAACAAACAAACAAACTCCGTTTCAGCTTTATTAATATAGATTATAAAATCAATTATTATTATTTGTATAAAAACAGCTGTTAGGAGTGAAGTAACTCAAATAGTGAATAAACATACGCTTTAAAACGAAATGTGAACAACCAATGAATGAAGACAAATGACGACGATCAGCTGTTTCAAATAGTCAAGACAGTCTGAGTTGTGTTGTGGTAGTGTGAACAGTCTAATGAGAGACGTGGAAGTGGACAGTCTAGAGAGAGAGTTGATTTTAGAGTTAAGGTGTAGGAGTGAAAATAACAGAGAAGTAGATGCGCAAAGGTGTTTTTATTTATTTATATGCCCAAAATAACATTGAATTAAAGAAAGGCCACAATATTTAAAAAGAAAAGAGACTAAAGTAGATGTAGTAATTATTTTGTGAGATTTTTATTGTATGTAATTTGATTTTTTATTTGATATTGATATTTTGATTTTTTATTTGATATTGATATTTTGATTTTTTATTTGATATTGATATTTTGATTTTATTTATAATGGTTTAGATATAAAACCCATTATTTGTTCTCTTATTCTATATATTCTCTTGAACTTTCGATATTTTTTTAGGGCCCTTTTCGGAAATTACTGTAGCGGTCAAAGTTTAGTAGAAGACCAGCTATATTTTGTGTGGGAAATATGGTAATTTTATTTAATTATTTATTAATTTTTAATTTTATTAATTCAATTATTATTTTTATATTATTTTACATTTTTCAAATATTTATCACAACTTATTAAACTGAATTCGTGCTAATCCGAACAGTAATTTTATATATCGGATAGTAAAAAGAAAAGTGAGGAAATCCTAAAGTTTGTCTAAACCCGAGGCAAGGAAAAGTCACAGGTGAAACAGCTCAGCATGAATTAATCAATTAACTTTCCGTTCCCCCTCCAAAATTAATCAACTGTTAGGGCTAATAATAGTTGACTTTACATAAGGGCTTCTGAATCCTCATACTAAATTTTGTGCCGATAAATTTATTAAATCGGCAGTTATTAGAGATTTGGAGTCGAGCCGACCTCCTCTAGTTCCCCCCTCTCAGCCAATTTCGCGGAAAATTAATTGCTGCTTTAGGATGCTAAAAACTACAATTTTCAGAATTTTCGTGTTAAGCCCCCCTTGGTTTGGTCCAATTTGGCTGATGGGGTTTCTGGATACACATATAAAATTGTGTTGATACATTCATTTTATCACATAGGCAACAATTTTATTTTTCATTTTTTTTATTTCCGATTACATCACTTCCTCTTTACTTCGTATAGCTGGAGGGGAAGATCCGTCTATCTGGCAAGTACAATCTTAAAATCAGTTACAAAAATAATGTATACACCCTTAATCCCCAGGAACTTTGTACAATCTGCAATAAAAACGAATTGGAAGACGTATACCATCTGTTAATATCCTGTCCGATATACTCCCCCATTAGAAGCCACTTCCTCCCTCAGAGTATCAGTATAGACCGATCCAACTTTCATACATAACTCCTGGCCCATAATAAGAATATCTCAAACATTTTCTATTATTTGATCAGCGCTCTGAAACTTAGATCATGAATAATGTATTCAACTTCCATATTATATTGATATTCAATACCTACATCCCCACTCCATATTTACTGTCTTTGTTACATTATTATTATTGATTTGTAATTACTTATTTTATTTATATATTTTTTTATTTATTTATGTTATTTATTTAGTTTGTTAAAGGTTCCTTTATATATGTCATTATTGTTCAGCTGATCAATATATAATTTTGGAAATGTTTTTTTTTTTCAATTTTTTTTTTTTTTTTGGCCTTATGTACAATGCATATTAGCAATGTCACTGTGTTATCTAGTTATTTACGACATCCATGGCCCCGGGAGGGAGTTCTATATACGAAATAAAACTCACTCCCGGACTGGATACGAAGCCGCAAACCATAATGAGACCATGCAAAGCCCTACGCTCTAGCCCGCACGGCCACCATGGCTTCCTGTTTGGAAATGTTAATATTGTAAAAGTAATAGTCACTGACTCAATTGTATAGGGGTCATCCCTTTAAACAATAAAACATTATTATTATTATAGCTGGGGGGAAGTAAACACGTTGCCTAGATAATGTTCAGTGTTTCCTCCTGTAGAATGAGCTGTGTTCACCGCTAAACACCGGAAACTGACCTATAGGACTATATAAATGTCTAACTTGCTGTAATTACGTTATTGGACCACGTTATGTCAACTTTTCAATAATATGATCTGCTTAGAACCCAAATAGGTCGGAATATAATGGAGATTGCCTGATGGCTGAAAAAAATGGAGTATTTTTTATAAATCATTACCGGAAGGGAAAGGCGCGTCGTTACTCAACTACTAGGTGGGATTAAGGGGCGGGGACAGGGGGTGGGAACATGGGGTGGGATTAGGGGGTGAGGGTGGGACCAGGGGGTGGGGACAGGGGGTGGGATTAGGGGGGGGACAGGGGGTGGGAACATGGGGTGGGATTAGGGGGTGGGGTGGGTACATGGGGTGGGCGTGGGGACAGGGGGTGGAAACAGGGGGTGGGAAAAGGGGGGGGAAACAGGGGGTGGGAAAAGGGGGTGGGAACATGGTGTGGGATTAGGGGGTGGGGGTGGGAACAGGGGGTGGGGACAGAAGGTGGGAACATGGGGTGGGATTAGGGGGTGGGATTAGGGGGTGGGGGTGGGTACAGGGGGTGGGAACAGAGGGTGGGAAAAGGGGGTGGGATTAGGGGGTGGGGGTGGGGACAGGGGGTGGGATTAGGGGGTGGGGGTGGGTACAGGGGGTGGGGACATGGGGTGGGGGTGGGTACAGGGGGTGGGAACATGGGGTGGGGGTGGGATTAGGGGGCGGGGTGGGATTAGGGGTGGGATTAGGGGGTGAGGTGGGATTAGGGGGTGGGGTGGGATTAGGGGGTGGGGTGGGAGTGGGAAAAGGGAGTGGGAACAGGGATTGGGATTAGGGGGTGGGGGTGGGTACAGGGGGTGTGAACAGGGGGTGGGAACATGGGGTGGGGACAGGGGGTGGGAACATGGGGTGGGATTAGGGGGTGGGGGTGGGTACAGGGGGTGGGTACATGGGGTGGGCGTGGGGACAGGGGGTTAGGGTGGGTACAGGGGGTTGGAACATGGGGTGGGAACATGGGGTGGGGACAGAGGGTGGGATTAGGGGGTGGGGGTGGGAACAGGGGTTGGGGGTGGGGACAGGGGGTAGGAACATGGGGTAGGATTAGGGGTGGGGGTGGGAACAGGGGGTGGGGACAGGGGGTGGGATTAGGGGGTGGGGGTGGGAACATGGGGTGGGATTAGGGGGTGGGGGTGGGAACAGGGGTTGGGGGTGGGGACAGGGAGTGGGAAAAGAGGGTGGGAACAGGGGGTGGGGGTGGGTACAGGGGGTGGGAACATGGGGTGGGGACAGGGGGTGGGAACATGGGGTGGGATTAGGGGGTGGGGGTGGGAACATGGGGTGGGGACAGGGGGTGGGAACATGGGGTGGGATTAGGGGGTGGGGGTGGGAACAGGGGTTGGGGGTGGGGACAGGGGGTGGGACCATGGGGTAGGATTAGGGGGTGGGGGTGGGTACAGGGGGTGGGTACATGGGGTGGGCGAGGGGACAGGGGGTGGGGACAGGGGGTGGGCGTGGGGACAGGGGGTGGGAACTGGGGGTGGGAACAGGGGGTGGGGTGGGGACAGGGGGTGGGGACATGGAGGGGTTAGGGGGTGGGGGTGGGTACAGGGGGTGGGAATATGGGGTGGGGACAGGGGGTGGGATTAGGGGGTGGGGGTGGGTACAGGGGGTTGGAACATGGGGTGGGGACAGGGGGTGGGAACATGGGGTGGGATTAGGGGGTGGGGGTGGGGACAGGGGGTGGGAACATGGGGTAGGATTAGGGGGTCGGGGTGGGTACAGGGGGTGGGAACATGGGGTGGGATTAGGGGTGGGGGTGGGAACAGGGGGTGGGGACAGGGGGTGTATGTATTAAAGTTGAAACAATATGGCGCTTCCATGTTTCATCAAAATGGGCTAAACATGTTCCACATTATGGTTTTTGGGGTCGGAGAACACGAATTTGGCGTCAAAAAGTTATTTTGACACATGACAGCTGTCAACAAAATGATAATAACATTTTTTCTCATTTAAAAATCGGTAAATTCATTTTATTAAGTGTCTTTGAGGTCGCTGTAATTTGTAAATAAAAGATATCAAAACTGAAAATGACTGGAAGAATTTATCTGATTATGTCCAGAAACCAAATGAAAAAATTATTGAATTGTGTTTCGAACATTGGTATTAACTCCTATTTTCCTCTCGATTACACGGATTTGTTGACAGCATTTGTGACAGATGTCAAGAATCAAAATTATTTTTTGACATGAAATTCGTAATCAGCGACCTCCAAAACACCTAATAAAAGGAATTTACCGATTGTTAAATGAGAAAAAATGTTATTGTCATTTTGTTGACAGCGTTTTTGACAGCTGTCATAAGTCAAAATAACTTTTTGACATCAAATTCGTGTTCTCCGACCCCAAAAACCTTAAAGTGGGAAATTTTTAGCCCATTTTGATGAAACGTGGAAGCGCCATATTGTTTCAACTTTAATACATATGAAAACCCAGTTAAATTCCATTTAAAATTCAAATGCCGTGGGGCACGGGTTATTTAAAATATTTTTCGTTTTTTTTGGCGCCAAAATTTTTCTTTCGTTGAGTTCTTCGAAACTAGGGGGTGCACGTTTTTTTTTTTTTTTTTTAATTGTCATTTTTGGACCGCTCTAATATATATATTCTATGTTAAAATCTCTCTTAGCTTCATCCAGGGTCGAATCTAGGGATGGGGTACTTGAACGAACAATAGACATATACAAAAAAAAAAAAAAAAATACACAAATATTAAAAACTAGCTGACCCGACAGACGTCGTTCTGTCAAAAGCTATCGGACTGGATTTTTTTTTTTTATTCCTTTTTTTTACTTGGAACCATAGCAAGTTCCTACTTAAGAACGCCGGGCACCTTAGATAGTATGCGCCTTGCAACTCCGTGCAACCAGACAATTAAGTTCTTAGGACCGCTGGGCAACACATATAGTACGTAGTTAGGAACGCAGGGCACCGCAGCTAGTATGTGCCTTGCAACAGCGGATGCCTTAGGTATTTTATGCTTAAGAACGCTGGTGAGAGCTATTATTTACCGTGCAACGGTGCACCTTCAAGGTAATACATGCTTAGGAAACCCACCCTATTAAAATTAGGGCTATTTCCCATCTTTAAGAAAGCCCCATGTGAGATTCATTCAGCATTAATGCACTCCCGCCCCCCCGTCCAAAAGGGTCACAGCCAATTTTTAAATATTGCTTTTGAAACTACTATCTAGGTATATGCTTGCCCTCCCCATACCCCCCTCCCGTTGACAATTTCGAGTAGCTCTGCAATAAGAAGCTATTTTTTCTTTGAGTCATCAACTGGCTTTCTATGTTGCATATTAGAGTTATATTTATTATGACTCATGCCCGTGCTTTAACTACGAGGTCATATCGCCTGCTACCAGAGCGCTCTTTCGTCGCTCTGTTGGACATGAGCCGGACTCTACTATGGGACTCCTAAAATCTGCCTATTCTAAATATTTATTTACCTAGGGTTCTTTAATGAGTACCTGAGGGTCAAGACAGCTTTTTGTCCTATCCAAAGGATGGCATGCTCAAGGTTTTCTCACCTCCCAGATAAAAAAGTTAAAGGCCTGGGCCGGGTTTCGAGCCAGCGATCTTGAGCTTAATAAGCTAGCACGCTCTGAGCTTAGCGGCTCTCTTGTTCTTGTTCAAAGTCTGTAAAGGCCGTTGAAAGCCGATGACATTGAAATATGGCCAACAAAATTCTTGAGAGCCTTTGAAATCTTCCAGATAGCCTTCATTAAATTTTCTTTCCCCTTTGGAGCTTGTCGCTTCGGGAATTTCAAACAGGTAACTGTTGCTCCCTACCGGAACTCTTCCAAACAACTTCCAAAAAGTGAAATTGTTTTAACAGATATCTATCAGGTTGTTTTTGATGTGTAAACATCTTAGCTCTCCGTAGGGGCTATGTCAAACCGTCAGAGGGTAAGTCTCGTTGATGTGCAGGCCTGTAAGTGTACCTTTGTGTCGGACGGTTGCGCGCGCAGCACACCCACACAACTACACACTTCTTTATCTGGGATGTCAGCTGTTTTTGAGAATTTCTATTGTATTTTTACAACATCATTGATCATATTTACCGTTGTAGTGAATTTAACTAAAATATCAATATTACTAACTATAAAATGATCTTTCGGTAAAAATCTTTTAGGTTAAGATGCTTCGACAGCTTAAATTTGTCACAATAAATAAAATTTGTTGTAAAAAATAATAAATATAGCAATGTAAATTAAAAAAAAAAATAATTATTTTAGTTATAATTTCATGTATAAAAGAAATTGAAAAACAATAAATTCGAAAGTTTAATTCCTAATTAATTTTTGGAATCAGGACTTCAGAAAACATATAATGAAGGTGGGAAAGTAAAAATTATATTATCCCTAGATTTCTTCTTGGTATCGATATTTCCCAAATGATTAATCGGTTTTCCGATATATCGATATGGTAATTTTGTGCATCAGAACACCTCACACATCATTTACCTAGTCCTCTATTTTCCTTCTGGTACACTGACAGTCATGGAGCAAATTAGTAGGTACAGAACGTTTGGCACCTGATAATATAATTTATAAAGAGTCGGTGCCAAACGTTTTGCCATATCTCAGGCTCCAATCAATAGAGTCTTTATTGTTGAATGTTCAACCAAACTCAATCTGTTTTTTTTTTATTGTATGATGCATATATAAGGTGTTATATAGTTATTTACAACAGCCAGGCCCCCGGGAGTAAGTTCTATCTACGAAATAAACCTTACTCCCGGACGGGATTCGACGAACCCGCAAACCATGGTGAGACCATGCGACCAAAGCCCTACGCTCTAGTCCGCAAGGCCACCAAACCTTTGTTGTTCTTTTCAATGCTACTGAAACAGAGTTCGAACTAGTAATAAACTTGGCGTCTTATTACTTATATAGTTGATCCTCCGCATCTTTATTACTTATGTAATTGATCCTCTGTACCATTATTATTTATGTAGTTGGTTATCCGTACTCTTATTACTTACAAGCAGGTTACCTGGCTTCTTAAAGTAACTTTACACAGGTTAGTAACTCTAAGCAGATTAGTAACTTTAAGCAGGTTGGTAACTCTATGCAGGCATATATGTACCCATCGTTATTCGTTGGTATAAACATTCCTTCTTTTACTTCTTCAGCACCAAAAGAAGGTGTTATAACTTGAAATACTTTTCATAAAGTCAGATAAATAATCTGAACCTAAAATCAAACTATTAAGTTACAGTAGAACAACTTTTTCCCCAACATAACATAGCTAAGTCCTTAAATTGCTTTCAATTCTGATTAAAGTTAATGGTGAGATATATCAAAGCGACTTAACGAAAAGTAACCTTAGAATATATTTATAGAAAGTTGAATTCACATTCATGCCTAAAGGAACTTACGCCTATATTATATATCTATATTATATACACAAAAATCAAATATTTTCTTTAAAAAAATGTAAAATATAAATTTTGTTTTGGCCTACAATCACCGCGGAAATGTAAGGAATTCATTGAAAAAAATATTGAAAATCGGTCCAGTAGTTTTTAAGATTAGCCCGAACATCAAACAAACGCAGCCTCTTTATATATTAGTTAGATGTAGCTGGTCCTCCGTACTCTTATTACTTATGTAGTTGGTCCTCCGTACCATTATTACATAATATGCAATACCATTATTACATGATATGTAATTACAAAAGTTCGGAAGAATTCGGAAGACCAACAACATAATATGAAGAATTGGTCCTCCGTACACTTATTACTTACATATGTAGTTGGTCCTCCGTACCCTTATTACTTATGTAGTTGGTCCTCCGTACTCTTATTACTTACATATGTAGTTGGTCCTCCGAATCCTTATTACTCTTGTAATTGGTCTTCCATAAGCTTGTAGGTTTTGTTTCATACAATAATACCTCCCTTAGGCCGATTTGGCTGAAAATCAGTAGGTGTCGATACATTCGTTCTAATACGCAGGAATGAGAGAGTCGGAAAACATGAAATTTTGGTGAAAAACCTCAAATTGCCGGGGGAAGTAATAACAATATTTTCGCCTAGATTACATAGTATCGATATATCTCAAACTTTAATCGATAATAATTATTTTGTGCATTAGTACCCCTAGCACATTACCTAATCCTCCATTTTTATTCTGGTAAAGAAACAACATGGAAGACATTAGTAGATACAAACCGTTTGGCACATGATAACAAAATTACATTACAAAGAGCCAGTGTCACACGTTGTGCATTTGAACATTTTTTTTTCAGTTTTTGTTGCCCTCTTTTATGTTTTTACATTTCCGGAGCCAATTCAGGAGTTCCGTGGTTGACTTGTCTATATTCATAAATCCACATGGAGTTACAAAAGAGAGAAACAAACCAGGCCATTATTGGCAGAGCCCATTGTAGCTTTTCAGACCGATAAAGTTTTGCCATATCTCAGGCTCCAATCAATACAATAGAGCTTTTATTGTTGGATTTTCAACGAAGCTCAACCTGTGTTGTTTTTTTCAATATTGCTAATATAGATATTTAGAACTAGTTGGTAACAGGCGTCTTATAACTTATGTACTTGGCTCTCCATACCCTTATCACTCCGTACACTTATTACTTATGTCGTTGGTCCCCCAATAAACTTATTATTTAGGTAGTTGGTCGGTCCCCTATACACTTATTACTTATAGTTGGCCTCCCATGCACTTATTACTTACATATGTAGTTGGTCCTCCATACCCTTATCACTCTGTACACTTATTACTTTTGTAGTTGGTCCCCCGTACACTTATTACTTATGTAATTGGTCCCCCATACACTTATTACTTATGTAGTTGGCCCTCCATAGCCTTATCACTCCGTACACTTATTACTTATGTAGTTGGTCCCCCATACACTTAATAAGTATGTCGTTGGTCCCCCTTACACTTATTACATATGTAATTGGTCCCCCATGCACTTATTACTTATGTAGTTGGTCCCCCATACACTTATTACTTATGTAGTTGGCCCTCCATACCCTTATCACTCCGTTCACTTTCTACTTTTGTAGTTGGTTCCCCGTACACTTATTACTTATGTAGTTGGTCCCCCATACACTTATTACTTATGTAGTTGGTCCTCCATACCCTTATCACTCCGTACACTTATTACTTATGTAGTCGGTCCCTCATACACTTATTACGTATGTCGTTGGTCCCCCTTACACTTATTAATTACGTGATTGGTCCCCCATGCACTTATTACTTATGTAGTTGGCCCCCGTACACTTATTACTTCTGTAATTGGTCCCCCTGTACACTTATTACTTATGTAGTTCGTCCCCCATATACTCATCAAATTCAATAATGAGTTTTCAATAGAATTTATGTTTTCCGACCTCCAAATACCAAAAATGAAAAAAAAAAAAAAAAATGTGTCTGTGAACACGATAACTCACTTCAACACCCCATAAGGACAACACCTATCAATTTTCTGTCAAATTATCCAAAATGATGGTGGAATTAGGGGAGAAGCTCAACTCAAAAACTGAAATAACTACCTGATGTAACGATTTATCGAAACAAAATTGAGTACGCTATATATATTTTCTTTCAAAAATTAGATATAGATTGACCCAACGAAATTATTAAAATCACTGAATCAGAAATCATAATACAAAATTAATTTATCTCTTTCTATAAAATAAATTTGCATAAAGCTGAAAAAGCAAACAAACAAGCGAATAAATAAGATGAATATAATAACTTCATAACTTCTGAATATGTATCCAGGTCAAACGGCAGTTTTTTTCTACTTTTCTGACCTTCCTTGAAAAAAGAAAACAACTAGATAAAATATATTTCTATCATTTATTCAATGATTATTGCAACTAATTTCAGTTTTTAACTTCCATGCCAAAAATAAGTTTTTCCTTCATCTACATATATTATTATAATATATTTAGGGGAAAATACCGTATACTTATGCATAGAAAATTATATTAAATGTTCATTTTTTCCTGTGGATATTTGAAATTAATAAATGAAAAAATGTTTATTCTGGGACATATTGTGTCCCCTAAGAATAATAGAATAAGAAATAAAGAAAAGAATACAAGTATCAACCAATTGAGACAGAATAAAGAAAAAAGAAAAGAGATCTCCAAGAATTAATTAAAGACATTTTAAATGTTAATGACAGGCGATGATTAAAACAATGAAAATAAACTAGTGAAAATGAAAAAAGAAAAACGAAAAAATATTACCAAGTTAAAAAAGTGATATTAAATATATAAAAACCTTCAGCACGCCGTCCTTCGAATGGGACGTTAAGCGATGATCCCGAGCCTGTATGATATCAGGTACTCGTTAAAGAACCAATTTTTTATTTTTTTGTATTTATTTATCTTAAGTCACAACTATGCAAAAAATGCTCAACCAGCGGCTGGGCTCACACATACCTAGTATACAAAAAATAAAAATAAAATAAAATAATAAAAATAAATGACATGAAATGCTTGAGAGAGGAAAAACACTCACTCTCTTTAATCTTCTTGGAGAATTGAGAGGTTTCAAGATTTTGCGAACTTCCGGATTGGTGTGTAAGTAAATTTTGGTGTAGAAACGGTATAAATGTTTAATGGTTGTGTCTATGGATGTGATGTTCAAGTCGCGGTGTTAAGTCTTGTTGCTAACGTATGGAGGGCATTGTGTGATCAGTCGGAGAGTCTTGGATTAAAATATCTGTATTCTTTTGATGTTCGAAGTCTTGGCTGTACCATATATTCGTAAGCCATAGAAAATAGGTATAACAATTCAGTTTTTGTCGAGTAGATAATTTAGAACGCCTATTCAAAATACTGTACAATAGTCTAAGTCGCCGGTCTAGTGTGAGGGTTCCAAGTCAGCCTTCTATCGAGGTTTAATCCTAAATATTTTACGGAAGAGGTAGGAGATAATAGTAGGCGATATGACCTTGAATTTAAAAGCCCGGGCATGAGACAATAACTAACTCTATTATTATTAATAAAATATTCTGCAATAGTAACCAAGATACGCTATATAACCACCTCTCTTGAGTAAAGATACAACAGTGTTATCATCTTCTTTGTGCTCAATGTACAAAGGGTAGCAAATAATGTAGCCGTACACAATATAATTAATTTAGCCATTATTTTTCAGCCGCCCTTATCAACCCCCAAAATGACTACCCCTCTATTTTTTTTGATCCTGAACTCCATAAGAAGGACAACTTTTGATTTTTAACAAAAGAGGTGATCTCAGGAGAGGGCTTAACTTAATAATCCCAATAACTGAATGTATCGATCTAATGAATGTATCGAAATGAAATTGTTTATTTAAATTCAAAATCCCATAAAAACAGCATATTTAAATTTTCTGCAAAATCGGCAGAAGGGAAGGGACAAAAATATTCGGAAATTTTCAACTATTATTATTTACTTGAACTTTATTTGCTTGTCAATTAGATGTTTACATATTAATACAATTAACTTAATTTGTTATTAAGTCTACCTTGACAACAATCTTATCTCTTTAAAAATCCGCTATCTAGGCCTCATACTCGACAAACGACTAACCTGGAATCCTCACACGAGACTGAAAGGACAAGAAATGAACAGACGATATGAACTGTTGCTAAGACTACTAGACAAAAGATCCAAATTAACAAACAAAACGACTTATATAATGTACAACGAAGTACTCAAACCTAAATGACTTGAACTCTAGGGTTCTGCAAATCTCCAGCGCTTCGTATCCTTCGTACAGTAGCCAATGCTCCTTATTACGTCTCCAACAAAACTCTTCCTGTACATTTTGTTACCGAAGTTGATAAATCCAAGTATAAAAAAATATTTTCCCTTCTTACGATAGTTCCCACAATAATCTTCTAGTCCGTGCCCTCCATTCTGCCATACTTCCCCAGACGACTTAAGCGTCAATGGCCTAGAGAGCTTAGCAACAGCAGTGACTAACAGAAACTGGAAGGCAGGGCGGTTCTTGGACAGCACCGGCTCTGGAGTTTAGTCTAAGCCGTTTAGATCAGACAAAACATTTAAAACCTCTTAGAACCAAACTGCGCTAAGCTCCTTAAAACAACTCCAAACCCAGTTCTACTCTTCTGATGGAGAGAAAGTTTTCCACTTCTCCAGATATACGAAGTAATGTGTCAAAAATTCGATGTTCCGTTTTCACCGGAATTTCAAGTTTACCGACAACCTGATTTCAAAAAATAAACAAATTGCCGGTGAATCACCGTCTATATACTTCCCCAGTGTGAATAAACAACCAGCCCATTTCTTCATCTGACTCCGTCCGATAACTAGGACTTCATCACGTTTAACTTGGACAACTCACATGAAACTGAAACGCACAAACCTCAAAAGACGATTTGGACGACTGAAATCAATCATTGAACGACGATTGACATTCTCGCTTGAAAATAAACTTCAATCATACAACACTATACTTACGGCATCGAGATATGGGAATCGGCCTCCCATTTTACGTTTCCAACCTCATATTACATAATGACCTTAACATCCCATTTGTACCCTCTGTTATCCTGATGGTATCAAAATTTTCACGCCAATCCACTTATTCTGCAGTTATCCACAAACACTCTCCCCACAAATCCAACACGACGACTCAAGCGGATATGGCAGAGGGACCTGCTCCAGGACTACCCTGGACTCCACTTCAGTCATGTATCTCAGCAGTACAGCCACACACTTGCCCACTGCTCAACATCAGAATTACTAATGAAAAATGTTATGTCGTTGTAAATATGGTAAATAAATACACTTTTATTATATTTTAATATTTATGTATGTACTTTTGTACATCACATCATATATATATTTTTTTATCAATCAAATATGTTTTTTCTGGTTTAAATGTGCATGTTAACATAATGTCCATCTGAATGTTATAACACTGAATATTTTTTATTATTATTACCCCTCCTCAACGGACACCTCTATATAGTATACTCCCCAGCGAAGTCCGTTATAGACAAGTTTCACTGTGCATTCAAAATGTCCATACATACCCCATCAAATGAATTTTGTATTACGACATTGATGTACACAATGGTTGCATTGTTATGCTTATCTATATTCATCTGTGCACTACTGTTGTATAATATATAGGATACAATACTTGTGCATTGATTATGTTTTGAAGCTATTGTATACAAAACGTTGTACATCCATCATTTTCACCAGGAATAATAATAATAATATTTATTTTCGTTAAACCATAACATGGTAATATGATACGTCATAAGACTGTTTACAAAATAAAACGAAATGAATGGTACAACAATAATACTAATAATAAAGAGGGCGCCGGTAGCTCAGTGGTATGCGTGCTTACATTCTGAGCTCAAGATCGTGGGTTCGAAACCGACCGAGGCCCTTAGTTTATTTTATCGGGGAAGTAAAATAAACTTAAGCACGCCGTCCTTCGGATGGGACGTTAAGCGATGGTCCCGAGCCTGTACGATGTCAGGTACTCGATAAAGACTTCTGCCCTAGGTGAACAACAATTTAGGGTAGGCAAAATTTAGGACCCTCACAGTAGAGTCGGGCTCATGTCCACCAGAGTGACGTAAAAGCGCTCTGGTAGTCGGCGATATGGCCTCGTAGTTAAAGCCCGAGCATGAGTCATAAAACCTAACCTAACAAATACAGTAAATATAGTTTTTAATTTATTTAATTATGATAAACATTTTTTATAATTATTCCACAAGTAGCTCCTTCAAGACGATAATAATTATTTGGAATGTTCTTCCCATTAAGTTCGGAACCCGGCCGAGGCTTTTAGGTTTTTTATCTGAGGTGAAAAAACCTTGAGCATGCCGTCCTTCGGATAGGACGTTAAGCGATGTTCCCGAGCCTGTGCGATGTCAGATACGTTAAAGACCCCTAAGTGAACAAACCTTGGTAGGCAAAATATAATAAATTTAATTTGTGATTAATTTATTCAGAATTTCATACAAAATATAATTCTAGGATGTCAGCGATTTTTCTAAATTTGGAGGTGGAAAAAATGAAATTTCGGTGGAAACTTAACATTAAATTTGAGACTGATTAAATAACTTCCTGTATACTTTGTATAACTGTGGAAGTACAGGTCAATTTGGACGCTGACTGATAGGGATCAGTGTATAACTATCTTTGTATAACTGGGGAAGTATACAGTCAACTTGAGGTCAATTTGGACGCTGACTGTTTGGGATCAGAGCGGGTGGCCCCCCACCTCTGCATAACAATAAAGAAAAAAAAAATGTTAATATAAAGATGGCTGATGACGTGAGAAGTGATTATTTCACAGGTTGTCAAATTTCAGGTAGTCTGACTTCTCACAGATTTTTTATTTATATTAGCTAGCCGGCTTTCGAGGTTGCCTTCATCAGGCAGTCTGATAAATGAAAATTTTTGAAATTAACCTAATTAAAATATTTTAGTAAATAAAATTTTAAACATTTTATAATAAAATAAACCATAAATAAATAAAACCATCTAAAAATTTTAACAATTTAAAATTTCATGGATGGGGACAGATAAGTTATTTCTGTCCCCATCTTGGGAACCCATAAAATTATAAATTTCAATTTTTTTCATTTATTAGACTGCCTGATGATGAGGGCAACTTCGAAAGCCGGCTAGCTAATACAAATAAAAAATATGTGAGAGGTCAGACTACATCTTACTTGACAACCTGTAAAAAAAAAAAAAAAAAAGTCGTCGGTGTATCAAACATCAACGTACTTCCCCAGCGCACATTAACAACTTGATGTATATATTGGGAGGGCTGGAGTGTACACCTAGGGACCTAAGCATCCAATGCTCTAAACCCTTCCCTGTAAGCTTTACTATGGGATTCCTAAATTTTGCCTAACCAGATTTAGTTACCTAATAAATCTTTAACTGGTACCTGACATCGCACGACGAAGGACGGCTTGCTCAACGTTGCTGTATTCGGACAATAAATTGAAATTTGAGTACTGCCTTAATAGCCGTCAATTTGGTTCCATGAGCTATCAATTTTTGCCATATTGGCCTCCATATTGTTCACATGGATGATATGAAGAGCAGAGGTGGGGGACTACCTGTAACAGGACGCCCCAATTATAAAATTAACATTCTAATGGAAACCTGAACATCGCTCGTCCGAAGGACGGCGTGTTCAACGTTGCTTTTATAGGTTTATATGTTTTTTTTTCTACTACAGTGGAATCCCGATATTTCTTATCCCAATTATTCGTATTTTCGGCTAATTCGTACAAATTTGCCGGTCCCCAGAGAAAATCCCGATAAGTGATACCATAAAAATAATGCATTTCAGACCCCTCGGTAATTCGTATTATGTTTATGCTCGAGGTCACTTAAAACGTCTTATAATTCGTATTTCCAGCTTAAAAACCTCGTTAATTCGTATTGTTTTCAAGAGGGGGAGAGAGGACAACATTAAATTTAAGAAGCTTAGTGGGGAAAGTGCAAGTGTGTGAGATAACGTTTGTTCTGAGTGGAAGGACGAATTGGGAATAACAATTGAACCTTATGAGCCTATGAACAGATTCAACGCTGACGAAACGGGCCTGTTCTAGAGCAAAATCAGATGTTCGTCATGAGGTATTTTTTGCTCTGAACACTCTTGACAAAGCAATTGACAATACCCGTCTGCAAAAAATTACGGATTTTTTTCTAACAAATGTTTGATTGGTGTTTATTTAATCTAGAACATATGTACATATTTTTTATTGCATGTATTGTTTATTGTATAGTTTAGTATAAAGCAGTGTTTATTGCATAGTTTTTATTCTTACCACATTGTACATACTTCTTAATACATACATATTTGCATTAATACGTTTTTAATTTTTTTATATAGTAATCCCGATAATTGGTAATCCCGATAATTCGTACCAAACCGTCAGTCCCTTGACTATACGAATTATCGGGATTCTACTGTATCGATACAGCTCGCAAAAATGAATTCGGACATAAATTGAAATTTGAGTACTGCCTTAATAGCCGTCAATTTGGTTCCATGAGCTATCAATTTTTGCCATATTGGCCTCCATATTGTTCGTATGGGTGATATGAAGAGCAGAGGTGGGGGACTACCTGTAACAGGATGCCCCAATTATAAAATTAACATTCTAATGGAAACCTGATCAGAGCTTGGCTGTGAGCTGTGTGCCTCGTCAAGTAGGCTAAAGCTAATTTAGTGTACAATCCTCAAACTAGGATACTGTTTCCGCGCAGCATGTCTCTTCAGTACACATACTCTTAACTAATACTCGGTGGCGTATATAAGGCCTCAAGTCCTCAAAGTCAATGGGGCACCTGAAGCGTGCTACACAATCAGCTCCTTATACATAGTGCAAATATATTCCACAGTATAAGTTAGTTATTGTAATTCATGCCCGGGCTTTAAAAAGAGGTCATATAGCCCATTATTATTAACTATTTCTTAAAATTACATGAGTCTTTTCTACAGAGCTACTCTTCTTTGGGCATATAAAATAGAAGTTAAAAAAAAAAAACATTACTCTCTCATCCATATAACTCCATCACTTAAACCAAAATCTATTTCATATCTCTCTAAAAAAAGCCATATAATAACTCAATATAATAACTCCCCAATATAATAACTCAATCCACAATATATATTTGATGGCTCTCCCATCTTAACAACACTACGTCCGGCTATTGTCGGCTTCGACTGGCTGTTGCCTTTTCTCACTTTAAACAAAAGCTCACCTAATATTGTTTTTATATTTTATTATTTATTTAATTTAAAATTTTAAACACATTTTCACTTTTTCTTATTTTTATATTTGATGTTTATAAATTTTTTAATTTTATTTTTTATTGGTAATTATTATTATTTTTTTTTTGTATTTTATTTATAAGGATGCAACTGTTGCTGAGTGCAACAACCAGCATCTAAGATGTACAAGTTAGTTAGTTATTATGAATATGCCCGGGCTTTAACTCGCCTACTACCAGAGCACTCTTTTTTCACTCTGGTGGGCATGAGCCCAACTCTACTGTGGGAGTTCTATATTTTGCCTACCCAGGTTTAGTTACCTCGTTTAGTATTTAACGAGCATCGTACATGCTCAGGACCTCGGCCGGGTTCCGAATCCGCGATCTAGACATTTTACAGGCTCGGGACCATGGCTAAATGTCCTATCCGAAGGACCGCGTGCTCAAGGTTTTTTTTTTTACTTTTTAGAGGGAGTCCTAAATTTTGTCTATCCTTAATTTTTATTCACCTAGAATCTTTAAAGAGTACCTGACATCGATTATTTCTTCGGATACATCAACTGGATTTGCTCGGTAAACTGCAATTTTATACTGTGCATTTTAAATCTTTTAATTTATTTTTACTGGGTATTCAAATTTTTTACCGAGTGTTCTGAAATTTCCTACTGCGCTTTATTAACCGTGTTATTGGATTAACTAGGCAATACATTTTTAGTTATTGGGTTACAATTGTATTTACAGTGTTGCATTTTACTATGCAGTTGTACCCTATGATCGTGCTAATATTAAAGGTTAGGTTAGGTTTTATGACTCATGCCCGGGCTTTAACTACGAGGTTATATCGCCTACTACCAGAGCGCTCTATCGTCACTCTGGTGGAAATGAGCCCGACTCTACTGTGGGAGTCCTAAATTTTGCCTATCCTAAATTTTTATTCACCTAGGGCAGGGGTCTTTAACGAGTACCTGACATCGTACAGGCTCGGGACCATCGCTTAACGTCCCATCCGAAGGACGGCGTGCTTAAGTTTATTTGACCTCCCAGATAAAATAAACTAAGGGCCTCGGTCGGGCTACGAACCCACAACCTTGAGCTCAGAAGTCAAGCACGCGCTAATATTAAATTATTATAATGTATTGTTATATTCATTATTTTATTTATTCATTATATATTTGCCAGTTATAAGTATTTTTTATCATTTGATATTTTTGATTAGATATTTTGGATTTGATCTGTGGACATGGAGCCCTGTTGACTGGTTTAGTTTATATTGAAACAGTGTTGCCACTTCATTGAATAATGTTGTTCTTGTAACAATTTCAACTTTTCGCAGCCCTTATTCTTTTCAAAAATATTAATTTTAACAATATATCTCACAGTTACAATGTGTTTTTTGTACATCAGACCTGCCCCCGCTAGAGCGGCCCTGAACTAACCCATCGATACTTATCATTCATCATAAGAGACAATAATCATTTACTAACCGTTTTGGGGCTCATGTGTAGATTGGGCCTCTAGGGTGACCTATGAGGAGCCCAAATGGGCCCACTAAGGTGGATATATAGATATAGATAGATGTTTACCATGTGATCGATGTGACTATGATGGAGTGGCTATCTGAAGAACTGCTCCCTAAGGGCAGGTTTGCACCAATCAACTTCACCCCGTAGGCCTCATTTCCCATGATTTATGGTCAACCTCCATAGGTACTTATGTCTCTCCATAATAACCACACTAGGAGATCCAAGAACACTTTTTTAAGCTCGTGGAAATATCTTTTCTGATTGCACGGGGTTCAAAGTTTCAGTTACCTCTAAGAAGTGTGGAAGGGGGAGTAGTGACGTCGCCACTACAGGACTTTCTTGTACCAAGCACGCTTACAGATCACTCTCTCTCTCTCACTCTCTATCTCTCTCCCCTCCCCTTCTCAAAATAATTTCATTTTGTCTCTTTGTATACCGTAAACTTTGCCGGTGATTCACCGAACACTTTTTCTCACTGAGTTGATAAAATGTGAAAAATGCAAAATAAAAATAAAATTATACAATTTAATTATTCACTAAGTTAAATTAGAAATACAAATTGAAAAATTGTTTAATAAAAGGGGACAAGGAACTCTTTAGTGAGCAACTGGTATACTGTTTATTTAATAACGTTCTATGTCAAAAGGGAGAATGTCAAATGGGTGGATAAATGACGTTTTTTTCTCCTATGGGGAATCAGTGGCTACCGTCGGGAATGTTAAAAAAGAAATATGGCCTCTTACTCAGTCCGGCCGGTGAATCATGTCTTTCGATCAGTGGGGTATGGGTTGCGATGTTCTATGCTTATCGTTTTCTGTAAATATTATATTTTTGATTACAAAAAATAATAGTGAAGCATTTTTTTTTTTTTTTTTTTCATTCGATAAAAACTGCAAAAATGTAGTCGTCGGTGAATCACCGGCAGTGTACTTCCCCAGAACGAATTAATCAATTAACTTTTCGCTCTCCCTCCAAAACCAGTGGACCGTTTACGCTATTCAACAGTAGACTTAAATAGGGGCACCCAAATCCACATAATAAATTTTCTGTCAATAAATTCATTATATCGGTAGTTATGGGTTCTGAATACACATACACAATTTCGTGACGATACATTCATTCTATGAAAAGATGACGTGTTCACAGACAGGTCATTTATTATTATTACTTTTTTTCATTTTTGGAATCAGGTAGTCGGAAAGCATGAAAGTCAACGACTCAACTTCGATATATAGAAATTTTTTTTATATTTGGTCACAAATAAAAAAAAAATGTGAGTCCCTCGTTATTCCCTGAAAGGACAATTTGCTGAAAAATATTAAGGAACAAAATAATTAGCTGTTTTATTTATTTTTATTTTTTTAAATTTGTTTAATTTTAAAATATAAAAAAAAAAGTAAAAAATGTGAACAAAGCCTCGAGACACTAATTAAGGGGTGGATGATAAAATGTAGCACTCTGTATTTTATTTTTTTATTATTTTTTTTTTTCTGTAGAGAAATTTTTCATAAATATTATTTTTGACGTTCAGAAAGGAGAGAAACGCTTAGTCTCTTGACACTATTCTTTATAAAAAAGAACAAAGCAGAAAATAAATAAAATATATATTGTAACGCTCTGCTTGCTTACTGAGATTAAGATCGCGGGTTCAAAACCCGGCTGTGGCACTTTGTTTATTTTATATAGGAGGTAAAAAAAAACATAAGCACCCCGTCCTTCGAATGGGACGTTAAGAGATGGTCCCGAGCTTGTACAATGACAAGTACTCGTTGAAGACCCCTGCCCTATGTGAAGAAAAATTTAGAGTAGGCAAAATTTAGGACTCTCATAGTAGAGTCGGGCTCATGTCCACCAGAGTGACGAAAGAGAGCTCTGTTAGTAGGCGATATGACCTTGTAATTAAAGAGCCATGAGTCATAATAACCAACTTTAAAAGTCGTCCAGTTTTGACTCAGAATAATGTGTCTGTCCCCTTCCATGAAATTTTAAATTGTTAATTTATATATCGTGGGTATAAAGTCCAAGTGTAGTAACCCACAATTTGCAAATTTTTCAAGAGAAGCAAAAAAACTGTTTTTTGTTTAATCAATCATAAATTGTTAGAAAGAATAAATATCCTAACTTTGTAAATAATGTTTCCGTTGAAATGAAATAATTATACTCAGCTGATTGTTTTACCCTGTAATGAGGTGCCATCTATCGAAACAAAAAAAAAAAGTCATTTTGACATTCTTGTGGGTTACTACATTTGGCCTTTACACCCACATATATATATATTATATATATATATATATATATATATATATATATATATATATATATATATATATATATATATATATATTGTAATGATCCATATTGTTCATTACATGAATATTTAATAAATGAAAAATAATGTACTTAGTTGCAATCATTGTATGAGACCTAAGGAAGGTTACTGGAGGTTATCAAATCGATAATCTACCAGGGTCGATACAGTATAAAAATATATCAATTCATTTATTTCAATAATGTAGGTAATAAAATTAAATGATAAGGTAATAATGTGTTAACAATAAATGTAAGCAACTAGAATTGTATACGGAAATATGTAATTGTTATGAATATAAAAAAAACAGATGTTTAGTAGTTTAAAGGCTGTAAAAATATTGGCCAATGAGAGAGCGGAATCCAAAACGATGGAGAAGTGGTCTGTCCCCTCGTGAGGGAGTCGTTTGTAGGAGTCTTGTTCAGGAGGTCGTGGTTCAGAGTGGTGAGTGCGTAGAGATCTATAATAAGATCTTAAGAAATATGTGTAGTGCAGTGAGTACTGTTGTGAGATAAACACTTAGCCGGAGCCCGCTGGTGTTACTTACCACCATGAGGATCAAGAAATAGAGGCATACAAGAGTTAGTTAGTTTATATCCAGAGATCATAATTGTGCAACCACCAACTAAGAGAAAAATATGAAAGGAGCACGAGTCTGTAGTTAAGAAGAGTCATCCCATCACATCGACACAAAAATATGAAGATATCACCCTCATCAAATCTCAATCATCACGACCGGTTATATTGGGGTAATTTATGTTTGTAAAAAAAATGTGACTAACCCTTTAAAAAAAAAAAAAAAAAATCTAAAAACAAATTATAATGTCCGTCTTATCTTTTATAGTCATTTAGTACCATTCTTTAAATATAGTATAGTATTATAGTTAAAGTAAAATGTAAGCGAGTATAATATATATATACAATATATATATATATATATATATATATATATATATATATATATATATATATATATATATATATATATTTTATTCATAAACAGATATTTACAACTGCATAAAATCAAATACAAGTAAATGTGTTAATAGAGAGATTATGGCAATATTAAAATGTCAAGAGGGGAGAAATCACCCAGTGGTGACACTCCCTAGTCATTGGGTGATATCTTGACATTTTGACATTGCCATTATCTCTCCATTAGCACAATTGATTGTTGTATTTGATTTTATGCAGTTGTAAATATCTGTTTGTAAATAAGAAAAAAACACTAGGCAAAACAGAGGGCGCCGGTAGCTCAGTGGTATGCGTGCTTGCCTTCTGAACTCAAGATCGTGGGTTCGAAACTCAACCGAGGCCCTTAGTTTATTTTATCTGGAAGATAAAATAAACTTAAGCACGCCGTTCTTCGGATGGGACGTTAAGCGATGGTCCCGAGCCTGTACGATGTCAGGTACTCGTTAAAGACCCCTACCCTAGGTCAATAAAAATTTAGGGTAGGCAAAATTTAGGACTCTCAGAGTAGAGTCGGGCTCATGTCCACCAGAGTGACGAAAGAGTGCTCTGGTAGTAGGCGATATGACCTCGTAGTTAAAGCCCGGGCATGAGTTATAAAACCTAACTAGGCAAAACAAACACTGCACAACAAACACGTACAAACATGCTCTATCCATTGTGACCTCAACCGTTGTTATCGCATTATTAGTCTCGTAGTTATTATCGATTGAAATCTGACGGTATTTTGTAACACAAGAAAGTTTGACCGGCTATCACTGTGCTTAACGAGCAAAGAGACATTTTCACGTAAAAAAAAAAAAAAAAAAAAATTACGACACATTAATCTTCAGCAAAATCGGCCAAAAAAAATGGGGTTCAGGGGATGGGGCTCACTCAAGAACCCCAGGAACTGCCGGTGTAATGAATTTATCGACAAAAATATGAATTAAGGCCTTATGTAAGTGAACCATTTGATTATTAGCGTATACTAGCAGTAATACCCGGCGTTGCCCGGGGAACTTTGACTTTTCTCCCAATATGTCCTATAAGTTCCTCGACAGTACATTCACGATGTTATAATTTTGAATTATTCATACGGAATAAGGCTTATAGTCCTTCAACTGTAGTAACGCTAGCTCTGGAGCTAAAACTAATTTATTCAAAAAAATTTCTCATTAATCGTTGCAATGGTTTTCGAGTTACAAAGATTGCGTGAGTGGATGCTGGGATGAACCAGGGGTTGATTAAAAAATAGACCTTAACCTTTCGGTAGATAAAACTTATCTATTCAAAAAGATTCCTCATTAATCATTGCAGTGGTTTTTGAGTTACAAAGATTGCGTGGGTGGATGCTGGGATGGACCAGATATTGAGGTACTAATACGCCTATAACCTACCACAGACGATGACGAACAAATTAAAAAAAAAATTAATCAAATCCATCAAGCCGTTCGTGAGTTATAGCGGTACAACGCACAGACATTTTCAGCTTTATATATATGATGGTCGACTGATTTTGGATCGATAGCGAAATGTTAATTTATTCTGGGGAAGTGATTCACCGCTGACTTTTTTATTTTACAACTTGTGGCCAAAATATTTTTCGGTGCTGCGTCAGGGATGGTGGCCAGGCGCAACATCTGAACTACCGACGCCTTTATGGATGTCGATACATTCATTCTGTCAACATCGAATTTCTGACTGATTACAAAACTTCCTCTATACACCGTATAAATAATAAAGGCAGAGAAAAAAACATGACAAAGTTAGATGGGAGGAAAGTTGGCTAATGTAGACAAATTATGGAGAGGGAGCTGTGGGCGCCCGCATTTCTCATAGGAAGGGGCAAACAAAACTGGCCTGGCCAACAGTTAGGTCATAAGGAGCTAATCTTTTAGCGCCCATTTCCTCCCGCCCCCGCCCAAAAAAAAAAAAAAAAAAAAAAAAAAGCCATCATCACTCATCTGAAAAGGGATTCCCCTTCTGTAGGCCTCTTAGCGTAACTACACTCTTCTTCAACTAGATCACACCATTTAGTTACCTCAATTTTTCTTCACAGTTTCACTGTCGTTTGAATTTTTTAATTTTCATAAATTCGCAAACATTTAATTTAATAAAAAGTAGTCAGTAGATCCCTAGCTCAAATTAAGTTTTCGCTCTCTCTCTGAAAATAATCAACCATTTTGGCTAAAAATCAATAGTTGACTTACACAGAAACATACTCAATTTCTTGTTGATACAATCATTACAGTTATTAGAGTTTTTATTTTAAGCCCCATAAAAATTCCTCTTCCTACCTTAGATTTGGCTGAAAGTCGATAGGTGTCTATAGTATACAGACAGACACACAAACCGAAATATATGAATTTTAATAATTTGTGAATTAACTGTTTGTGAATAAAAAAAAAAAAAAAATATATATATATACCTATATATTCGTAGTACAGACAGTTATTAGAGTTTAGGGGGCGTTCAAGTATTACGTAACGCAATTTGGGGAGAGGGGGGGTCTTGTAAAACGTTACGATGCGTTACAAGGGCCGGAGGAGGGAAACTAGGGAATTAAAATCTCTCAAGTTGGCGACCCTTTTCGTTTATGTTTTACGGGGAATCCCTCGATTGTATTGTACGCCATTTTTATTTTGTTCTCCCAAGTTGGCAACCTTCTTCGTTTATGTATTACGGGAATCCCTCGACTGTATGGGGGAGGGGGGATACAGAAAAACGTTACGGCGCGTTACATGGGGGGAGAGGGGGGGGGGGGGGGGGGTCATTATGGAGGGTCATAAAACATGAAATTACGTTGAAAACTAGGAATCGATATTCTAACCGATTACATAACTTCTTCTATACTTCGAATATCTGGGGAAATGAAATTAACAATTTATAATTTCATGGAAGGGGACAGACACATTATTCTGAGTCAAAACTGGGCACCCACGACTTTTATAGTTGGTTATTATGACTCATGGCACTTTAACTACAAGGTCATATCACCTACTAACAGTCGAATTTGGCATCGATTACATAACTTACCCTGTACTTCATATATGTGAGGAAGATGATGCTTATTGTATACTAAAAGTGTAGAGTGAAGGTGAATGATAAGAAGTCAGTTCATATACCTACACTGAGAAAAATGTGAATAACTACAACTATTTTCGTCAGTAAAAACTGAAATAGTTGCAACAATTATTATTTTAGTAAATTTACTGTAAAATGAAAAAAAAAAAATAGTTTGTTGAAATACTTAAGAGTAGTTGGCTTTACTATGAACAATATTAAAATAAGAAATAGTAGGTATATATTACTAACGTTCTTAGTGATATCTCTAACTATTTAAATGTAGTCACTAGAACTCCTCTTATAAGTAAAATGTCATGTCAAAGTTGCCGTTAGCGCGCGCGGTGGCGAACATCTGAAACCCCTTCCTCTTTCCCGCCTTCTGGAAGGCGGGAGTTTTGGGAGGTTGCAGAGGGGTTTAACTGTAATAGAATCATAGTTTGCTGTCTGTGGATTCATTGCTTTCAGATTGCAAAGGTGAATTAGCTGTACCTATCAGTGAAGTATCGGTCGAAACAGAAAGCGTCCAGAAACCTACTGTTAGTTCTTCGACTTCGGTAAGTAATTTGCAGCAAAGGGCTGAGGGCAGACACTGGTCGAGGTGGTGGCGAAAAGTGCAGCAAAGGACTGAGGGCAGACACTGGTCGAGGTGGTGGTAAAAAGGGCAGCAAAGGCTGATAGACTTCTGTACAGATAGCCAGACTTGACATGACTGTCGTCAGGTGATCTATGGTCGCAGTGACCTCTACTGGCCACTGTCCCAAGTATATGCACTTCACTTATGGCGTCGCATCCTCCACACATACCCCATAGTCTTTATAAAGTCCATTTCACTTCGGGCCTTGAGAGGGCATATAGAGAAGCAGACTGCAAACAGCCATAAGACGCATTATGGAGACTCATCACCAGACGGACTGACCTGGTGAAGAAGGATGCCCTGGAACACCATGTGGTGAACTGCCAACCAGTGACGCATGACAGATCGCGATGGCTAAGGATCTTCAGGCAACATCGCCTTCGGAGTAAGTATATAACTTTTTGAGATTTTTCGAAAAGCAAAAATAAACCAACAGTTAAATACTTTTAGCTAAATGGCCATAAAAATGATTAACAAATGGTCATTACGAGCTGTTTTCCTAATGGGATATCAAATTTCCCGTTTATGGTAGTGACAGAAACACAACAAGATTCCGTTTTGGGTCCGTTTCTCTCTGTGTTGTCTCTAATTGGAATACCGTCTCACTTCTATCACAACGTACTTGCACTAATTGGAACTCCACGTGTATTAAACAATGTGTTATATGTGATCTATGTTCTATGTGCTATGTGCTAGCTGATTGGCTGTTCATACCAATTGGAATAAATGGAAAATTTACTCTATTTGAAGTAAAATACACATACATTTTCGTTATTAAGTAAGTTTCTTCCAACATCTCGCCCACCACGGATAATTAGATTTTCACGAAATTTTACTCGTAGCGTCCTTAAAAATTTTTGATTTAAATATACGTTGAGTGGTATCCCAAAAATTATGAACGGGAGAGGGCCCAATATAAAAATGTGTTGCAGCTATTTATCGGACGATCAGATTTTCGTTCAAATATACGTTTTGTGGCATCCCAAAATTATGAACGGTCGGATTTTCATACAATATCACTTAAAGCTCAGTTCAAGTATACTTTGGCATGCCAAAATTTTAAATTATGAACATTTCGTGTCGATACATTCATTTTACCGGCAGTTAAGATTCTCCCCTAATCTTCCCCTTCCCTTTGGCCAATTAGATCGTTAGAGGGTTCGGGATTCACATATAAAATTTCGTGTCGATGCCTGTGTTAGGTTAGGCTTTATGACTCATGCCCGGGCTTTAACTACGAGATCATATCGCCTACTACCAGAGCGCTCTTTCGTCACTCTGGTGGACATGAGCCCGACTCTACTATGGAAGTCCTAAATTTTGCCTACCCTAAATTTTTATTCACCTAGGACAGGTGTCTTTAACGAGTACCTGACATCGTACAGGCTCGTGACCATCACTTAACGTCCCATCTGAAAGACGGCGTGCTCAAGTTTATTTTACGGGTCGGGCTTTGAACCCACGAAGCATACCACTAAGCTATTGGCGCCCTCAGCGATCGATGCGTGTGTGTTATTGTGATCACAGACATACACACACTGACACACAGACATAATTTTTTTTTTACATATTTGGAATCTGGAAGTCGAAAAACATGAAATTCCATAAAAAATTCCGCATAGAAATTTTGACTGATTACATAACTTCACCTATACTTTGTGGGAGTAAGGCAGGTAGATCCGCCATTGCTTGCGGCTAAATTCCTATTTGGAAATTGAAATTTTAGAAATCTGCTTAATATGAAATTGAAGAAAAAAGGGGGGTGAAGAAACATCAGTCTTGATAAAATCACAATATTTCATTTGTGAAATTGAAATTTTTTATTTATTATTAATTTCCTTTTTTCACATTTTTGCTATTTTCCTCGTTCTTCTCTTCTTCCCTTATTGCTTTGCCTCCGGGCAATATAATTTGTCACCCTGTGATAAAAAAGAACCAGAAGAAGAGTATTGAGTCTCACTTGGGTTGGTATCATTTCCCAGGAGTACGACGCTGAAGAAAAATGAACACACAATAAGCATGTGACATCATTTTTTGTTTGGAAGTACAAATGTACGTCCTGGGTAATGCATATTGGCGTGTAGTAATTGGTATAATCCAACAGAAGCCTATACTCAAATTTTTACTTTCCCGTGGGGAAGTCAATGACTATATTCGAAATTGTTTTTTTTTAATCCAATGATATTGTTTTTTATTGATTTTGGGTACTTGCTTGTATGCAACATCACCTGTTCTTGTTTGTAGAGGGAGCTAGGGATCTGAGACGAGCTTGAGACTATTGCGGGTCGGGGGCGACCAACGTGTGGCGATACCGTTTTTTTCTGCTCCGGTCAGGAGCAGACTAACTGGCTGAACACTGGGTAGCCAGCTGCCGCAGATCCAGTCCCAGTTATGATCCGGTCCCGCCTGGTCAATCAAGGATTACATGTTTTGCAGTTTCCATGCCTCCCACATGAACAGTTTGGGTTGTTCTACCTCCTAAAGAAGAAGAGTTTGGAGTTAAAGTCTCCTTGACTTGATAATATCTAGGACATTCAGTGGTCAGGCTGTACACACGTCGAGTCGAGGTGTACCCGGATATCCGGAAAATATGCATACGTCGTTCGGCCATCCGGACTTCATGACCAACTGCAATTTTTTCACTATCCGTTCCTGGACAATCTCCTTGCAACGCATTGGTGTGAACTGTCCGTGCTAGTACCTCTAGCGTAGCTGTCGTTTCTAAATCTGAGAAGATTTGGTTCTCTCATAGAAACCAAATACGTTGTTTTCCCACTGTTTTATTTTGACAAGAACCGGTTTTCAACGCAAAAGCGTCATCATAAGTGGCACATCTATGATTAAATAAATATAAAATATAAATAATGAAAAGTAATTAGCAAATCTTATAGCATCAGGGTATAGAGTAGGTAACAAAAAAAAATTGCTTACCCCACCTGTACAGTGTGAAGGCTAAAGGACTACTGACACAGATCAAAAGGGTGGGGATAGCGAGGTTCATAGCGTGAATAAAGACGTATATAGAGTGAATAAATAATAAGTAATAGAAAAATATAGTTCATTATTTAGTTATTATGACTCATGCCCGGGCTATAGTTACGAGGTCATATTGCCAACTACCAGAGCGCTCTTTAATAGCTCTAATCGTACAGGCTCAAGATCGCTTATGGACCTGAAATTTCATATTTGAAGTCGAAACCCAAAGAGGGCATAACTTGTCAAATTTCAGCAATATCGGGCGAAGGAGGGGGGGCTCAATTCAAATACTCAATTGCCGATGTAATAAATTTATCGACACAACATTTAGTAGGACAATTTAGGAGCCCCTGTGTAAGTCAGCTGTTGAATATTAGCGCAAACGGCCGACTGATTTTGGAGGGGGAGCGAAAAGTTAATTGATTAATTCGTTCTGGGGAAGTACATTGACGGTGATTCACCGACGATTTCATTTTTACAGTTTTTATCGAATGATTCACCGGCCGGACTGAATAAGAGGCTATATTTTTTTTTAACATTCCCCAGGGTGGTCACTGATTCCCCAAAGGAGAAAAAAACGTCATTTATCCACCCATTTGACATTCTCCCTTTTGACATAGAACTTTATTAAATAAACAGAATACCAGTTGCTCACTAAAGAGTTCCTTGTGCCCTTTTATTAAACGTATTTGTCAATTTGTATTTCTAATTTAACTTAGTGAATAATTAAATTGTATAATTTCATTTTTATTTTGTACTTTTCACATTTTATCAACTCAGTGAGAAAAAGTGTTCGGTGAATCACCGGCAAAGTACTTCCCCAGACGCGAATTAATCAACTAAATATACGTTCCCACTCTCCATTGGCTGCAGTAAGAAGGATTTTGGATTGAAAAGGATTAGATGCGCTGGAGATTGGAAGCCTTGTTATTGAAGGGGATCAGAGGGCGCCAGAAGCTCAGTGGTATGCGTGCTTGCCTTCTGAGCTCAAGATCGTGGGTTCGAAACCCGACCGAGACCCTTAGTTTATTTTATCTGGGAGGTAAAATAAACTTAAACACGCCGTCCTTCGGATGTGACGTTACGCGATGGTCCCGAGCCTGTAAGATGTCAGATACTCGTTAAAGACCCCCTACCCCAGGTGAATAAAAATTTAGGGTAGGCAAAATTTAGGACTCCCACACGGGCTCATGTCCACCAGAGTGACGAAAGAGCGCTCTGGTCGTAGGCCTTATGACCCCGTAGTTAAAGCCTGGGCATAGTCAAAATAACTAACTATGCGGGAAATGAAATAAGTGCGAGTATATTCTGAAAAGTACCGATTTAGTTTATTTTTGCTTTCACGTCTCTAAGTGAAGCAGCTGGCTGTCTTATCATTTGCATGGATGAGATCCTAAAATAATAACCATTGCATAAATTTTCTGCATTATCTTAGTGTCTGTGTGCGTGTCCAAGCTCTGAATGAAATAACCACAAACCAAACCCTTCATATATAATCTCCATTTTGCATATAGGTCCGATATACATAAGAGAGTACCTTATCTGCCTTTCTTTAAGCTGCTTTTGCATAGGTATATATATATATATATATATATATATATATATATATATATATATATATATACATATAGGTATAGATATACATACAATCACACATTGAAAGTGAACGTTACTAGATATGTTTCAGCCACCCCTGTCATTTCCACCCTTGCCCTAAGCAGCCTGTAGGGCAGAGTAGAGCAAATTGTAATTTACTAATAAATTACAATTAAATTTAAAAGTAATTAAATTGTAATTAAATTGTAATTATTATTTTTAAATCAAATACAATCTGCCCAACTCAGCCCCTGGGCAAGCTATTTTATTGTTGTTCACATTGTATGAACTTTTAACCCTCAAAAGGTAAGGTCGGGATCTAAAGGACCCCAAGCGCTATTTTCTGGATGGCTCCTCACCACTTGAACTTAAGGCCATGTGACGTCAGGTAGCCTATCACTGAGTCTTCCTCTAGCGGACGTAGAATTCACATTGCAGACGTGAGTGAACTGCACTTATTTATAGCGATTGTTATAAGTCAACTTTTATTTGGGGTTCCTTTGGAACCTCACCTTACCTTTTAAGTTAAATATTTTTAGTTTTAAGTTAAACATTTTTATTTCTATTTTGACGAATGTAATGCTGAATAGAGTCTAAGCGACCCTCACCTTACCGTTAGCGTTTCATAATTAATTTGTATAAAATATATTCAGATATTTTATCATGGCGTCTGAGGATTTATTGTGGACAGCTGAAGAAATTCTGAAAGAATTATTGCGTCAGCAGGCAGAATCCAACGAAGAGCTGGATGATCACCTTGATGAAGTTGCTTCCGAGAATGAGGATGAAATTTTGCAAGATGAGAAAGATTGATGAAATTTTCGACGCAGAGCCCGACGAATGTACCCCACCTAATACTGATTGTGCCAACATCGAAAGAACTTTCGTAGTAGACAAAGATGAAGAAACAATTTGCCAGGTCCTAAGGATGATGCCCGTAGACTCACCGATGAAGAGAAACTTGTTCGGCTATTTATAAATGACGAATTAGTGTAGAAAATAGTTCAACATAGAAATGAGGAAATTGAAAGATCTGTACAAAATGACACTTGACAAAAGTGGTTTACAGATCCGACAGATGTGATGCAGATCCGACTTCTCATAGGTTTACTTACGTTTCTTTTTTTATACTAAGACTGAATAATTACTACCTATTGTTTATTAAATAATTTTGGAGTTATTTTTTGTTATTTTTTTTAAACTATTTAAAATGATTTAATTTAAACTGAAAATGTGCGAAAATTCCGATTGGGGTCCAATAGACCCCACCTGACCATTAGAGAGTTAAATATCCCAGTCGGTTACAAGAATATCCTGAATTTTTGTCTCCCCTTCCCTTCGTCCGATTTCGAGGAAAATTAATAGATGCCAACTTTATGGGATATTGAATTTAAATATAAAATTGTATGTTGTCGGCAGGGGATTTTTGAATTTAGCCCTTCCTTTCGGGGTTGAAAATCAATTGATGTTGTCCATAGAGGGTTCTGGAACACATTTAAAAATTTCATGTTTTCATTAATATTCATTTTATAGAGAGTAATCATATTCAAAGACACAAACAGAATTTTTTTAAAAAATTTTTGTAATTAAAATGTTGAAAAGCGTGGTGCAGCGGTGTAATCATTGATAAGCACTTCTTCAATAGGATCTTGGAAATACGTAGAGGAAATAAACACTGTGGAACCTCCTCACTACTGTTACCCATCCATATACACTACAAGTTCGAATCAGGCATACTTTTCGAATAAACCATCAAAAATCAACAGCCATTTTTCGATTTACAAGTTAGAAAAGAGAGTAGCATAACCTAGGGGATGAACTTTAATTTTATTAATTATTATTATTATTTTTTTGGCCTTATATACGATGCATATTAGCCATATGTCACTGTGTTATCTAGTTATTTACGACATCCATGGCCCCGGGAGGGAGTTCTATCTACGAAATAAAACTCACTCCCGGACGGGATTCGAACCCGCAGACCAAGGTGAGACCCATGCGACCACCAAAGCCCTACGCTCTAGCCCGCACGGCCACCATGGCTCCCACGGTTGGACTTCACGTGGAGTGAGATTTTAGTGGTGTGCGTTGGCGAAATCTCGGCGTTTGAATAACTTACTGTCGTAAATAGATTTTAATATATATCTTTTTAATGATTTTATTATTTTATTAGTACGAGTTTCGATAGTTATTTTCGATCATTATTTTTTTTTTGTAAATACCTTGATTTTTGTTCATATACTTTTACCAGAGTTTTTTTTTATTTGAAATCATTTACTAAGAAATTTATAACCCCGACGAAAAACGAGGGGTGTTATAAGTTTGAAGCCGTTGTCTGTGTGTGTCTATGGCATCGTAGCTCCAAGACGGCTGAACCGATTTTAAAGTTTTTTTTTTTGTTTCAAAAATTCTTAGCCATTTTTGTTGGAAATCGGGTATGCCGTTTCCAAGATATTCAGGTTCCATTAGAGCCTGTGTAGGGATCTCGGCCTCTATTACAGCTAGAGACTTGGATTTTGAACTCAAATGTTTATAATGCCAACCCCCTCCCCCAAGCATCCCCCTAAGCCCTTCAAGCCCCCCCCCCTCCCCCCCAAAAAAGCCCTCCCCATCAAGGTTTCAATAAAAAAAAATAATGTACAAATAAATAAAACAAACTTGTTTTTGAAATATTGTCTATTCCACTAAAGATATATATACATATATAACTACCGGTTTCGGCTTTATACCATCGTCAGGTCTAGTTATGAACTTAGTTCATAACTAGACCTGACGATGGTATAAAGCCGAAACCGGTAGTTATATATGTATATATATCTTTAGTGGAATAGACAATATTTCAAAAACAAGTTTGTTTTATTTATTTATTACAAGTTTCCACAATATGTCCGCGTTTCTCAACTTAGAAGTTGTAAATAATGTACAAACAATTTTTTTTGTGTAGGGTTTTATTTTTAATTTCATTAATCCATACAATATATTTATCATAGTATAATTTATTTCTTTGTTGTTTGTCCCTTCATTTGTTCCTAATTTTAACCAATTGTTTTGTTAAGGGTTAAAAGACGTAAAAATGGAATTACGAATAAAACTTTGCATTTTTCTGACCAACTTTATATATTTTTTTTCAATTTCCCCTACTTCGTATAGTTGGGGAAGTAAAACTTAGATCATTCACATATTTTATTATTTAGAATTAGCCGGCTTTCGAGGTTGCTCTCATTATGCTGTCTGATATAAAATTTTTTAAATCAAATATTAACAATTTAGAATTCATCAGTAGGGATGAGAGTTGTGACTCGGTTGGAGAACAGAAAAAAAAGGGTCTGCCCCCATTCATGAAATTTGAAATTATACATAAAATTTAAACGTCCTGACTGTATCATTTTATCTCAAAAACTATTAGATGCTGAAAAATTGAAATTGACTTTCCTCACATGTTGCTTGTTTTTTTTAAATTCACTCTCTCAAATTGAGTGGTGTCTGTGTGAGTCAACCATTAATTTTCAAAAATATTGACCGATGAGGAAAACTGTTTGGAAGGTGAGTGGAAATCTATTTTAATTACAAATTTTCCAAATTCCACACCAACTTCTCCTTCCACAATAATCCTCTTGCCAAATCCTTATCACAATCCCATCCACATAATCCTCCAAGAAGACTGAGGCGGCGTTGGCCTCGCGATCTACTTTAATTTGTATTTTATATATATATATGTTTTTAATTTTAATTTTTTTTTTGTTATCTATTTTTTTATTTATTTTATATATATATTTTTTTTTGTATGTGTTTTATTAATTTATTCTTTTTATTTTATTATTTATTATTAATATTATTTTTCTTCACACGCCTTTTAAGGGAGTGCTGATGATGACCGGATTCTCCCCTCACGCCTCTCTATCCTTTCGACGCCCCGCCTCCTGGTCTTCCTCCACTGCTGGACAGTGGATGGTTGGGCAGTGTGGTGGGAGGGTCAGCGCTGGTCTCCCGCCGCCTCCTCCCCTCTCCACTAGTTGGAGAGTGCTATATGGCAGTGTGCTGGAGTCCTACTGGTGCTGTCCTCGTCCAGTTTCTTATATATTTTTATTATTTTATTTAGTTATTTTTATTTATTTATTTTTATTTATTTATTTTTTTTATTAGTTTTATCTCTTTCATTCTATACTTTCTGTTTATTTTTTCCTTCTTATTATGTTTTAAATATTTTCTATTACTTATTATTTTATAATACCATCTTAGTCATCACTTCTGTTATTGTTATTGTTTATACAGATTGTACAATAAATAAAAGTTAAAAAATAATAATAATAATAATTACCAATAATTTGAGTTGGGGAATTATATTGCTGAATATTAAGAGGGTGAGTCCCTATGGCACTTCCATGTAGACGGGTCTACCTCAAGGATCAATATTGGTCTCTCTTCTGTATACACTTTACACACACACCCTATACCCTTGCTTACATGGACCTGTATAGATTGACTACCGCCTACTAGACTGACATTACCTACATTTTACCATCAAAAAGGTTTTTTTTACAAGGTCTCTTTGCCTTCTACCTTATCACACTTACGAACCACTCCATCTCAGTGAGTGGTGTCACATGACCAACACCAATTTTTTTTTTTATATTTTCCAAAAATCGTTTAGGAGATAGGTCTAGTATAGACGTTTAAGGCAATGCCGAAATTTGGCCCTCAACACTTGAATAATACCATCTAAGTTAATTATTTAAGGGAAAATTAATTTTGTTGTCCTCTTTGGGACTACTATATTTTATTTATTTCATCATTCTGACGTTTCGGCTTCTATGAGCCATTTTCATACATGACTGGAACAATTTAACAATAATTAGAGATGTTTTCGCCAGAGATCTTGTGGAAGTTCATTGTGAATACTAATGAATAAAAAACTTAAAAACAAGTCAAAAAATCCCACTTTATTTATATGAACACAATATATTTCACTCGTTAGAGCATTCTCAAGTGTACAGACAGATACAGACTTAGTCTGTTTTTCATATAAATAAAGTGGAATTTTTTGACTCGTTTTAAGTTTTTTATTCATTAGTATTAACAATAATTGTTTAGAATTACATAATTTTACTGTAAACTATGTTACTATATATGTCGTAAAACATACTCATCACATTATAAGTATATAATAAATCAATAGTTTGTATGAATAAAAGTTACCAGAAACTATCATCAATAATTAATCATAATTGTTGTGAAAAGTAATTTTTCAACTGTAAATAGGCCATGTCCATATTATATACTGCAAGGCATTAAATTACTAGCTTGTCAATATGATGTTAACTAATCGATATTGATTCTATTGTTTTGAAATAATTTATGTTGGTTCTTCATTTATATTGTTATTAATTTTAATAATTTTTTTGTTATTTTATTTTAGTTAGTTATTTATTTATATTGAAATTTTCTAGTTAATTAAATTTAATTTATTATATTTTTTAAGATATGTGAATAATGTGATTCTATGACTAAACTATAAATACATACCCACCCAGACATGAGACATTGATATATATTCGCTCCACCAACTTCGACCCCTTAATTACACCTGTAAACAGATTACCTGAGACCAAACTCACAGACAAACAGACTACCTGACACGGACCACAGAGATAAACAAATTACCTGAAACGGACCATTATAAGACAACAAACACGGACTAACCTCAGTACAACATTAACAGTGGCTTGAAGATGATGTCTTTACATCGAAAGCGCTCGCCCACAGTACTCGACCAGCAGCCAGTGACGACGGTATCCACCGAAAGGTATGACAACAGTATCTGTTTTATAGTTCAAAGTATTGGTAAGATTTCTTTGTCTATAAATTGTTTCTAACATTATATCGACATGGTAGTAATTTAATCTCTTGCGGGTGGCCGCTATTTTAAAAAAGTTAAAATTTTCTTACTCCGGTACCAAAAACATGTGTAGAATGTCGAAAAAATGTGGCCTGAATTTTTTAAGATTTTTTAAATCATATTAACCGGTGCCTGTAAGAGGTCGAATTTTAACATGGGTTTTAAATGGGGGTTTTGAACTTTTACCGACTTTTGAGCGTAGTTTCAAATGTTTCAGACATAAAAATCTGAAAATTTACATATTTATGTATTTGGGTCCGCTGAATTGAAATTCACCGTCAAAATTCAATTAGGCCACCCTAATGGACATGGCCAAATGTACGGGTTAATAGATGGCCTATTTACAGTTGAAACATGAAAATGCTGGAAAATTACACAATTACCTCCTCCCCACATTTCTGAATTCTTAATAATGGTTCATTGGTCACCGATTTCTACCATACAGGACAAAAGGAAGGTAACCTAACCTGGCATGGATAACCACCTAGAAGGTTACATTTTACATGCTTGCTAATAATCTATCCTTCTGGCTAATAATATAATGTAAGGAGGTCGTAATAATGTAATAACATCGTGGTCTACTACTAGAGCGCTCTGGTGGACATGAGCCCGACTCTACACTGGGAGCCTTAAATTTTGCCTACCGAAGGACGGTGTGCTTAGGTTTTTTCATCTCCCAGATAAAAAACCTAACGAACCCGCGATCTTGAGCTCAGTAGATTCACTCGCTTCCTCTGAACTACCGGTGCCCTCTAACTTTTTAAAATGTTTGTAATGTTTCTTTGGAATTAAGGTGATTTCTATTAGCAATATAATATTTATTTCCGTTAAATCGTAAAAATTGTAATTATATGGTGCGATCACGAGCCGCTTCTTCAGTTCACAGAGCGAAATATATTTGTTATTATTAAGTCTTTATTTATTTATAAATAAAATACACATATACAAATAATTCGAAAATCAAAAATCCTATACCAAAGACGACCTCTTGGTCAGAAGACCGTCAGAGTGTAGTTGTTATAAAATGACAATAAAAACAGGAATTAAAAAGATTAATAAATAGTAAATAATAATATAATTATATAGTAATAAGTAATATTGTATATAATATTAGGAAGAATAGAATAGCATAATGATTTAAATTGTATTCTGGTTAAACTATGATATTTTATTTTTGGCTCGTCTACAATAATTAGCAAGAGATATATATGTATGTATATTAATTAAAAATTATCAGTAAAATAATTAATATATAACTAAAATAATTTATGGTAATAATAAAAATATTAAATGAAAGTACTTAATTAATGTATATTAATGGAGGAACTCTACCAAAAAAATTAAAATGTAAAGTTAATTACGAAACTTTTATACATTGTAATTTTTTGCGTTTTGAACAATGAGAAATTTTTTTTTCATCTTTACAGTTGATTGACAATAAATATTGGAGTAATTGTATAGTCATATTTTATGGAAGACACTGGAGATGTCTCGACAAAAAGATGAATGTAAGGAAGGGTTGAAGCTTACAGCTGTTGCCAGTTGATTTGTAGGTTGCTAATGTTGCGGGGATTTGTGAACTGTTGCAAGTCAAACCGCAAATTTGAGGCCGCAACATCCCCAACAGCTGGGTCTCCAACAACCAACAAACACGGCTTATCCCTAATACCAGATTATGTGTCGACATAGTCTGTTTCATCGGGAGTTATCATAGTTCATAGGCAAAAGTTTATAAAAAAAAGTGTGATGTGATAATATGTAATTCAAGTTAATTGCTAAATAAAAATAAATGTATGAATAGATAAATAATAATTGAATAATTAATTAAAACGAAAAATAATAAATAATAAAAGTTAAATAAAATTACGATATTTCCTGTAAAAATTTTATAACGTCTTTTACTAAATTTTGATTTCTACAGTAGTTTCCGAAAAGAGCCCTAAATAAATATCAAAAGTTCAAGACGTGCAATTTTCGAAAAAGTGCACGTTTATTTTAAAAAAATTCAATAAACAAACTTTTCATTACCACCCTTTCGTAGGTTGTAAATTAAAGTCTGACCTTCAGGCAAACTGAATGAGAGAAAGACAGAACCTAGAGTTTATCCTCCTTCTGGAAACCATAAAAATGATACTAATTCTAAAAAAAGGTTTGATATACATTTAAATACAGAATTAAAGGGTCGATCGATTTTTTTTATGATGCCTTTTAATCAAAATTCATGGTCAGACAGTGTCTTTAATTTACAATCTACGGAAAAAAAAAAAAAAAATATATATATATATATATATATATATATATATCACAAAGGAAGAAAAATGAGATTAGCAAAGAAAAATAAATGATGAAAGAAGTATTGTTGGATTTAGACTGAGCCTCTCTCCAAAGCCGAAGAAAAAAAAACATTAAAGCGTAGTCAAGGTCCACGCCGCAGATTTTACGTGAAAACGTCTTTGCGCCGTTTTTTCATTTTCTTTTAGATGCTGCCGTAGCTCTTGCATTTGCTCGGCACTAGACGTTTTAGGTTTTTTAAGTTCCTTTTGATGCGAGCTTTCCTCTGATTTGCGTTTTCTATAATTCCGCGCATATTTACCATTCATATGAGACAAGATCTTGAATTATTTTGCAATTTTCAATTTAATACTGATTTTCACATATATTTCGGCGAATATTTTTATTGTTTCACTTTGAGTCTTAGTAGCTTCTTCAAGCTCTTTACAATGACACCCGAATCAACATCCTATCTAAACGCGTTATCACGCTACACTAATTTCTAATTTTACACAATGCTTATTCGCAACAATCATCCGCCGGTGCCCACACTAGCCCGATAACGTCACAGGCAAAACAAACACTGCACAACAAACACGTACAGACATGCTCTATCCATTGTGACTTCAACCGTTGCTATCGCATTATTAGTCTCGTAGTTATTATCGATTGAAATCTGACGGTATTTTGTAACATAGGAAAGTTTTACCGGCTATCACTGTGCTTAACGAGCGAATAGACGTTTTCACGTCAAAATATAGCGTTTGTGTTCGCTACCCCAGTCTCGGTGCGATTGGAATTTCAAATTGAGTTTGTATATTCAAGAAAAATGAAAGAATGGGGTAAACGTTGGTAGTTTTACGTTGAAGAAGTAGACATTGTGTTTAATATATAGGGGGGTGACTCAAGTTTAGCGTGGTGCCTTTGTGTTGTCTTAATGAAAAGGTAAATCTCCGGAGACCCCCACCAACCTCTTTTTTATTAATTTCATAAAAGGCCGGAGGGTGAACTGGCCTCTTCGGATATCCTCCAAGAAACATAAAACGAAGGAACTACGGGTTGTAACCCAGATTCAAGGAAACATCTCAGCTCTTCCTTCTAAACCACTTCACAACTCTGCTAAAACGACTCTAAATGAAATTGTATATATATTTTTTTCTTTTCTAAACTTTCATTCTTTTAAAATAACTTTGTGGTTGTTTTCTACGCATTTGCATAATTATTTACGTACGACCAAGTGCATCACTATAAATAGGTAATGATAATGAGAGAAAACAAGAAATTAAGGATAGAACTACATCAGGTTTCTACAGAAAATATTGTACATCTATAGGGCTTATTACCTCTTTCGTCGCTCTGGTGGACACGAGCCCGACTCTACTGGAGTACTAAAATTTGCCACCGGATAGGGGTCTTTAACGAGTACCTGACATTGCAAGGGGTTGGGACCATCGCTTAACGTGTCATCCGAAGGACAGCGAGCTCAAGGTTTTTTGTGGCTCATGCCCACCAGAGCGATGAAAAAGCCCCAGCGTTACAATAACTAATGAAAAAGCCATATTTTTCTATTTTTAAGTATGTACACGCACTAGAAGGGAAGAAGGGAGTTCGAAGAAAATTCGACAAGGGGGAAATGATTTGTTTGGAAATGGAATGACTCATTGCGCTCGGAAAGAGTAAACATGAACCGTGTTAAAATCCCTTTTCTATAATGTTCCTATTTTTCATCCGTTCAAAACTCATACTGTTTTACCCAATTATGTATGTATGTGCATATATTCATACGTATAATATCGTTATAACCTGAATGAAAAAACAACTTTTTCTTATGTTTACATCGCTTTATACGGAATATCGTTAGACCTAACATCGTTATATCCGGATTTATTTCTTCACTTTTAAATAGCAAACCAAACTAGATACGGGTTTTACGTCGTTATATCCGGAAAATTGTTATATCAGGAATCGTTATGAAAGGAGTTTACTGTACATACAGAAAAATGTTCAGTGAGTGAACCTTGCTAACCCCACCCCTTTGAGCTGTCCTTTATCCTCTATACTGTACGGTTGGGGTAAGTAAGTTTTTCATTCTCATGCCCGGCCTTTTACTATGGTCATATCGCCTAATACCAAACGCTCTTTTGCGCTCGGGTAGACATGACCAGAATCTACTGTAGGAATCCTAAATGCCTACTCAGGTTTACCTAGGATAGGAGTCTTTAACAAGTTCCTGACATCGCACAGGCTTGAGACCATCAATGAACGTCCTATCCGAAGGATGGCGAGCTCAAAGTTTTTTCACTTTCCAGATAAAAAATCTAAGGGTCTCTGCAGACGAGCACGCTTCCTCTGAGTTGGTATTTATCATTATGTTATCGATAATTAATTGGAGCTAGGAATGTACCGTTCAATGAGCTGACCGCAAACCTGAGAATTGTGTTGAAACCCTTATATCAAGTACATGTGATCCACTTACCTCGAACACTGGCTAACCGAGGTTTCTCCTCGTCAAGGTGGAGTTCTGTCTTCGTCTTGTACACTCCGTACACGTCAGCTACGCAGACGATCTTGATTTTTCCTAACGTGAATGTGTTAACTTCGAACTCGAGTCCAGACCGAGTAATGGATTTATTTCCACTGTGTGGACTTCTCGAGATGTAACTGGCATTTATCTAAAACATAAAGAAAAAATATATATGTTACTTTATTTCTGAATTTACAATATTGTAAATTATTGTACATATTTAGAGCGTTATTACCTTATTCATATTGGTCTTATCTCAAATCTAAAGACATATAAACGATTGGATATTTAATGAGGAACATTTTTGGTAGGAACAAATTTTTCGAAAGGACTAACTGTGTCCACGTAATTTAAGCAAACGTCTAAAAAAATGGGTTTCAAAACGACGTTCCCTCGAATAAAAGGAATTGCATTTAAAATATGCATTTAAGTCATAAATATAAGCAGTATCTTATTTAATACATTTTAAGTACACTTGAGCCCCGGAGTAAAGGTCTTTATTTTCGACTGATTCCGGCCAAAATCTAATTACATAGATCTAAGTTGGCGCTTGTGACATTTTCATTTCAGAAGTTGAGTTTTTTTACGTTTTTTACGATTTTTGGCATTTATCTCCTTTTAGTATTCTCTACAACATTTATGAAAAACCGGCGCCCTCGCTAAAAATATATGAGAAAGTAAAAATGGAAAGATATGGAGAGGAGAAGATCAACAGAAAATTCTTTTGGCTGTATGGTGAATTTTATATCATGTTACTATTATGTAGAGACTTGTTTTAGTTATTGTGTATATTAGAATGATTGGTTTTGTATGTAGAGAGAGTGAGTGAACCTAGCTATCCCCACCCCGTAGAGCTATGCCAGTTGTCCTTTAACTGCTGAGCTGTATGAGTGGGGTAAGTAAGTTTATAATTTTTATCCTTTTACTCTGTGCCCTGATGCTTTAAGAGTTATTTATACTTTTCATTATTTGTATATTTTGTTATTCTATCACATATATATATATATGTGGTGGGCTGGTGTATTACACCTAGGGACCTAAGCATGCTCTTATCCCTTCCCTGGAAGCGCTGGGCTTCCCCCTTATGTCTATACTACCTAAATCAAGCCCTTCATGAAGGACCCAGTCTCCCAGTTTCCTTAATGAACCTGAGAATGCTCTCATAGTCCAATCTTCTAAAGTCCTCCTCTGCCGTTACATCTCCACCAAAGATGCGGAATCTCGTTTCCGCATATCCCGAGCAGATGCCCAGGAAGTGTGCCGCCGTTTCGTCTTCCCCACATCTATCGCAGGTAGGACTGTCCTTGACTCCCACAGTGTGTAGGTGTCTATTGAACGGACGATGTCCTTTGAGAACTCCAGTCAGTTGCCTAAGCTCGTTCCTTTTGAGGTTCAGGATCCCTGGACTCCCCTCCCAGGAACATCTTCGACTGCCTGCATGTGGTCTTTTCTCTCCATGTACACTCATAGATGAAGCACTGATGATGACGCTGTTGCGTCGAAAACCGGTTCTGGTCTAAAATAAAAAAGTGGGGAGACAATGCCTCTATGTTTTGTAAGGAATGCATTTTTTTGGTTGGATCTATAAATATATTTCCCTTTTGTGTGTGTGTGTGTGTTGGCAACACAGTAAAAAGAGGGGCTTTGGCAGACAAGACATATGGAAGCTCCTTGCCTGGAGCCAATATCCGTATCCCTTAAGTCGATTCCAGAAGGAATGAGAGCTGTACGCAGACAAGAGTGTAGTAAATTCTGTTGAAAAAGGGAGAACGGGAAAAGGGGAAAAAAAGGGTGTGGTGTAGGTGAAAGATTGTATGAAGAAAGAGTGGAGGAGGAAAGGGTCGAAATGACATTCTCCCAATTCCGGAGTCAGGGGGGGGGGGGGGGGGGGACCCATCTTCCCATTATTACCAGCCGAGGAAGGACTAGGTTTAATTTACTTGAGGAGTCACACCTCTCAGAAGGTAACTGCCTCCTGACGTTTCTCCTTATTCTAACTTCCAGGAGTCACCAGTCTAAAAGGACACACCCAGTATATAAATTACTGCTCTGACATTGTCTCCTTACGGCTAATGGCCCACACTCATACATTCTAAATGAAATTAAATAAGGAATAATAATGAAACAGAGAAATAAATTTTATATATAACTAGCAGATTCCCAGCGTTGTTTTGGAGGAATATTGCAAAAAAAAGCAAATGTGTCAGTGACGATGATACAATAAGAAAAGTAGTATGAAGAATTAAACTTTCAAATTTATTGTTCTTCAATTTCTTTTATACATGAAATTATAGGTTTGTGATAGCTAAAATAAGATATATACAACTGTGATTGTAGTGTCTCTAAATACCGCGAGAATAAAGCGTCGATGGTAGTTTTAGAATTCGTTGTTGAAATGCTTCGATTCGTATTCGTTTGTAGATTAAATTTGTCATTTAAACATAAAATAAGCTGTTCGGTATCACCTGAAAAAAACATTATATTATTTGTTGTGACAATATGACAACATATTATATATTAATAACAATATTACATAATATCATATAATAATATATTAAAATATTATATATTAATTTTTTTTAGATTTACACTGCTATATTATTATTTTTTAAACACAAATTTTATTTATTAATACAAATGTAAGCTATCAAAGCATCTTAACCTAAAAGTTTCTTACCGAAAGATCATTTTATAGTTCGTAATATTGATATTTAGTTAAATTCACTACAACGGTAAATATGATCAATAATGTTGTAAAAATATGATGGAAATGATCAAAAACAGCTGACATCACAGATAAAGAAGTGTGTAGTTGTATGTGAGATGCGCGCAACCTTCCGATAGACACACTTAAGCAACCATGCAAATCAACGAGACTTACGCCCCTACCGAGAGCTAAGATGTTTACACATCAAAAATATATTTTATAATGTCAGAGAAAATAAATATTATGATAATGAATTAAATATATACATAAACCTCGGTATTTACTTATATTTGGCACGAGAACATAATAAGCTAGCCCAAAGATAGGAAAAATAAATAGTCATGAAAAATCCTGAGGAAAGATATGCACATTCAATTAAGTGTAGTATGCAGATATCAAGGAAGTTCTTGTTATAATATAACAGGCCGCCCGTGTTCAAATAACGATAACGCCGCCTCCCTCCACAATTAAAGTACCCGAAGTTAATGATTTTCATTTTCCAAATAAATACTTGAGCAAGGACATTAATAATATGTGTAACGACAACAATATTTTATTTTCAAACTTATTATGAACTATTAAACATAATTATTACCTATGTCTATAATATTGATAGATAACTTTATATAGGTAATAAACTTTGATATAGCTAATATTAAAAAATACATTTTTTTTTGAGAACACAACTTTTAGTTTAGTAAAGTAGTTTTTAAGGAACACAAATCAATTTTTTTTTTTAAATAAAACATTTATCACAAATAGTAATTTATTAAATAAAAGTAAATTGTAATCAAAGCATGGCTCTTCTGGCCTTAATGGAAGCAACATTTTCTACAGTAGGTATGTTTTGTGTCAATAGCAGCCGCCCCTATTATGGGCTTTTTCGCTGCCCGAGTGCCTCGCACGCCTTCGCCATACTGCACGGCTCTCTCTGCATGGTTGCCATGCGGAACAGCAGCACTTCTGATGTGAAGGGGTTTCACAGTGTTCTTTCTTATACCTATAGTACAAGGAAGTATTGTTATCAGACGAAAATGTAGATCACTTTACTCCTGGACCTAAGTACATTTTACAACAAACCACTTATGATTATGACCTAATAAAAATCTTTACATGAAATAGTTGTAAAGAAAACTCAAATAAATATTTTATGTGAAATATAATTTTTCGTAGGTTGTCCAGTTTATGAGATACCTGGCGAAAACCATCTTAAAATATAGTTTTGAAACAAATATTTTACACGTTTCCTTGATTTACCCGAAAACGGTTAATCCTATCGAAAAATTAATTCTTACTAAAGATGTTCCTTATAAAATTTCCAATCGTTAATTGTCTTCAGATTTGAGATATGATTAATACGACAAAAGTTGTAGTGCCCCGAAAAATGTGAATTAAATGTATATAAGGAAATATCTAATTGTAATTTTAAAATCGTAACTCATAGCAACGCCTTTTTTTTTTTTTTTTTTTTTTGACTTTATGTACGATGCATATTAGCCATGTCAATGTGTTGTTATCAAGTTATTTACAACATCCATGGCTCCGGGAGGGAGTTCTATCTTCGAAATAAAACTCACTCCCGGACGGGATTCGAACCAGCAAACCATGGTGAGACCATGCGACCAAAGCCCTACGCTCTAGTCCGCACGGCCACCATGGCCCCCAAACGCACTTTAAATATGGTTTTATTATTGGTGGTTTTTATTATGAAATAGTTTTGTGAAGGGGAGGGGAATAGAGAATGGTCTGTAAGCGTGGTGGGTATAAGAAAGTCCTGTAATAACCATATCACATTTTTGCCCTTTATCATCGCCTGGCATAATAATAATAATAATAATCTTTATTAACGGGACTAAGCACAATTTACAATATGTTAAATATACTTATCGCGGTATATATAACAAAAAAAAAATTTTAACACGCCGTCCTTCGGATGGGACTTTGAGCAATGGTTCCGAGCCTTTGTGATGTCGGATACCCACTGTTTTATTCGCGACTAGAATATAAACGCAACAGCGTCATCATTAATGGCACATCCCATCCGTACACTTTAGAGTCTAAAGGACTACTGGCTGATAAAAGTCTGTTCTGGTCGCAAATAAAAAAGTGTGAAGAGAACCTTTTTTGTTCCTATGATAAATCTCGTCCCATCATAGTATCAGTGATGAATATATGGGTCGTGGCCATAACATGACTTTCTTATACCTTCACATTTGTGCAGATCACTCTTCTTCCCCCCTATACATCGACAGTTATTAGCGTTGTTGTGTTAAACCCCCCCTCCGCACCCCCTTCCTCCCCTAAATCAATAGGTGTCGTCCCTCTGGGAACAGATACTGAATGTCGTGTCGATACATTCATTACACGACAACTATTAAACTTCTTGGGTTAAGTCCACCCCTCTAACCCCCCCTTCTCTTAGATTGATTTGGCTGAAAACTATAGGTGGTTCTCGACACATATAAAATTTCATATCGATACATTCTTTAGTTATGTAATCGGCAAAAAATTCGATGCGGAATTTTCAACGGATTTTCATGCTTTTCTGATTATAAAAATGAAAAAAAAAAAATCTGTCTCTGTGTGAGAGCAGAGACATTTTTGGTTAGTTATTGTGACTCATGCCCTGGCTTTAATTACGTTTTTTCTACGCTCTGGTGGACATAATCCCAGCTCTATTCTGGGTGTCCTAAATTTTACATACTCAGGTTTAGGTAGGGTTTCTGACATCGTATAGGCCAGAGACCATCGCTTAAAGTCCCTTTTGAAGGACGGCGTGCTCAATTTTTTTTATTTTCCAGATAAAAACTTAAGGATCTCGGCCAGTTAGGCTCCTTGTGACGGAATATACAGTTGAAATGAAATGAAAAGAAATTTTATTATTCTGGGACCGAGGTCCCCTATGAATAAATACATACAGAGTAAAGAAAATGAAACAATGAAATAGTGTATCAGTATGACATACAAAGAAATAAATAAATAGATAAATAATTTAGTGCTGCACTGGAGAAAAACTAAACAATTATAAATATAGATACACAAAAGATTAACATGAAAAAATATAAAATTAACAGCTTCATTATAATGAAAAAAAAAAAATAAATAAAGTATCTATATAAATACAAGAGAATATTTAAAAAAAAAAAAAAAAAAATCTATATAACTAAGAAAAAAATGAAATAGATAACAAAATTCGACAGAGCATAATACTATGATGGTTGATTATAAAAGAGAAGGAAGGATGCCCAGACAAGGTTTGAAATAAAATTAATTTTAGAGAGTAGGGGCTAGATAGAAAAGTGTGAGGAGAAAAAAGACAAAGAAAAATAGTCAAATTAAAATAAGATAAAATAGAAAATAAATAATTGCATGATAAAAATATATAAATGTGTAAAATGAACAAAAAAGGAATAATATTTATTATGATCGAATAATTTAGGAAATATGATTAAAAAAATATAATGAAACTAGAGAATAAAAAAAAAAAGAGAAAAAAATGGGATTCCATGTAATTATTATTAACTTTATTGTTATTTTTTATTTTACTTTATTTGGTTGTTTGTTTGTGGGTTCTCTAAGATTATCAACAGTTTTGAAAAACTAAGATGACATGAGGTTGCAAAATACACAAAAAGAAACTTACTGATTATTTTAATAAATATATTTGATGAAAACATTATTAATATTTATGGTTATTTATCAGAATCCTTTTCTATACTACTATCCTAGAATACATTTGTATATTACAATCTACAGGTACTTTGCTGTGTGGCGTTGTCTACCGCGATTTCTGCTGGGCTTCTGATTTCTTCAATATTCTACTGACTCTACGTTAAACTTGATACACGTTTTCACTTTTCTCCTTATTTTAGGATCGTTTCATATAATAAAAATTGTACTGACACAAAGTTCTACAACTCACTAAAACAGTTGGGACATCCTACAGCACATCCATCCTCTTCGAAGGTGACTGGGCAAGACGATCCTTCCTTATGAAGGTGACCCGGGAAACTTCCTGGTATTGCTGTTGACGTCATCGTTCTTCTCCCTTCTGCCTGTCCCTAGCCTCCACTGATTAGCTGATTTCATATAGAAATTAGCCCTATTATGCGGTTGCCTTAAATTTATTTTTCTTTCCAATGTTAGGTTGTTCCGCCCATTGAGAGGGGGTAGAGGCTTTTCTTTACAAAAGGCACTATTTCCTCGTTAGCCAATCTACAGGAACACCCCCCTAGCCCCTATGGCTGTTCTACAAATCCCTAACTTTGAGGGATGTACCGAAACTCGACCCTACGTATAAGAAAAATACAAGCTCTTACCTACCTCCAACCATGGGCGAGTCTAGAAACTGAAAACAATAGTTGATAGTGAATCATAGACAATGAACTTCCCCAGTGCGAATTAATCAATGTTTTGGCTCTCCCAGCAGTAGGTCGAGTCGCAGGTACGATTCTGTCCTGCGTATCAACTCTACCCTAAGCCCCAGCGAACATTCGACGCTACTTGACGCCGCCGTAAGAACAGTTCACGAGTTGAATTCTCCGTGTATCTGACATCCTGTGGTCGGGCAGTACCCATGTAAAGACAAGGCGTACCTAATATAATGAAAATATGCACGTTCGGCCATCCTATGTTTGTGACCAACGCTCCAACTCTCCATAAACCATTTCTGAACTTATACACAATGTTCTTGCAATGCTCTGGTCTGTACTGTCCGCGCATCTCTTCCTCCAGGGCTATACGTAAGGGCTCATCTATATCTGCTCCTATAGGTATAATGCGTCTGCAGAAGTACGAAGCGACATTCAAGAGCATGTCTATTGGCGAAGCTCGGGCCAGCACCTGTAACGCAATCACGCGCTGCCGTCTCGCTACCAATGTAGATAGTTCTACAAGCAGTAGCCGAGTCCTATCTGGCTAGGCAACTCAGAGCGTTGAAAGTAGCAGTTGACGTATTTGTCATTTTTTTAATGACAACAACGTGGGGCGTCACGTTGAAGCCCTGCCCGATTCACACCCCAAGGTACATGACTATCACCGTGAACACGAGATTGCCATATCCACGGCTCTCGAGGTCATAGAGCAGTCCATTGAAGCGTATACACTAGAGTTTCTGTCCGAGGATTGAGCTCTGGAGACAGCCTCGCATAGCGTTGACTGATGATCGCAAATCGATAACTGAGCAAGCTGCAGATCACAAACTCATTCCTAGGCAGCTCCACAGAGCGAAATCTTAATTGATGAATTCGTGATTGATTCTTGATGTGATTCACATACGACGTTTCCTTTAACCAAACTCGCCCCAAGGTGAAGGGCAAACCACCCTTCTGAAAATATGTATTTTGGAACTAGAGGTTGGATTGGTTAAGGCTGAAGTTGGGAGCTGATATATAAAGTTGAAACTTATTTTGACTAACTACTTGCCCCCATCATATCTCGGGTGCTCTTTGGAATAACTTTGTCCCCCTTTGAGACGAAGCCCCGGCAACTAAGTCCGCATGTAAATACGTGACTTGGGTTCATGTACCTCCCCAATGTTCCTTCTAGGTTCCCCCTTTCCCATTACGTCTCCCAAGAACACCATCCATTAGGAAACCCTTCAACACCCTTATTCCTGGCAATTATTTCCCCTGACCCAGACATTCTATACCTTTCTCAAGAGGAAAAAGCGAGGGAAAAAGCAATCGAAGGGGAAAAAAAGTAAAAAGGCAACTAGTTTTTTTTTTTTTTTTTTTTTTTTTTTTTTTTTTTTTTTTTTTGAAGACCGTTAAAATCATTTTAAAAAATATATCTTTAAAACACATTTTTCAAATAAACACCTTATATACCAATAATTGATATAAAAATGAAATTAAATGAACATAAATTTTATTCTGGGACTGAGGTCCCCTAAGAATAAATACATGAATGTCACTGAACAGAGCAACAAATACAAATAAAATATCAGTAATGAGATAAAAGTGCTACAGTGGATAGAAACAGGAACAAAATGAATATAACTAAATAAGAAAATACAATATTTAAAAAAAAAAATAGATAGGTTAGGTTAGGTTAGGTTTTATGACTCATGCCCGGGCTTTAACTACTAGGTCATATCGCCTACTACCAGAGCGCTCTTTCGTCACTCTGGTGGACATGAGCCCGACTCTACTATGGGAGTCCTAAATTTTGCCTACCCTAAATTTTTATTCACCTAGGGTAGGGGTCTTTAACGAGTACCTGACATGGTACAGGCTCGGGACCATCGCTTAACGTCCCATCCGAAGGACGGCCTGCTTAAGTTTATTTTACCTCCCAGATAAAATAAACTAAGAGCCTCGGTCGGGTTACGAACCCACGTTCTTGAGCTCAGAAGTCAAGCACGCATACCACTGAGCTACCGGCGCCCTCTTTAAAAAATAAAAAAAAAAATAGATAGGTAATGATGAAGTGAAAAAAGAAAAAAGAAATAAATAAAATAATAAATCAAAAATAATTAAGATTAACAGCTTTATTATGAAGAAATCATACGAAAATAAATATATCTAAAAAAATATATAGAAGAAAATAAAATAAATTTTAACACTATATAAAAATTAAGATTATGAAGGGGAAAGAAAGCTAGATCAGGCTTGCAATAAAAATAATTTAAGAAAAAAAACAGAAATAAAATAAAAGGATAAAGATGAAAAAATGAATAAAATAAATACGAAAAAAAATAAAATAATTGATGTTAAGGAGCGAGATATATAAGGTGTAGAGGGCGCCGGTAGCTCAGTGGTATGCGTGCTTGCCTTCTGAGCTCAAGGTCGTGGGTTCGAAACTCGACCGAGGCCCTTAGTTTATTTTATCTGGGAGATAAAATAAACTTAAGCACGCCGTCCTTCGGATGGGACGTTAAGCGATGGTCCCGAGCCTGTACCATGTCAGGTACTCGTTAAAGACCCCTACCCTAGATGAATAAAAATTTAGGGTTGGCAAAATTTAGGACTCCCACTGTAGAGTCGGGCTCATGTCCACCAGAGTGACGAAAGAGCGCTCTGGTAGTAGGCGATATGACCTCGTTGTTAAAGCCCGGGCATGAGTCATAAAACCTAACCTAAACCTAACCTATAAGGTGTATATTTGGAAAATGTATTTTATAGACATATTTACTATTATTATTATAGTACACAGTCGTTTGATAGTCTGGATTAGATATTTAGACGTGATACCCCTCAGGCTGGCTTTTCACGCTGACAAAGTTACTCAAATTTTCTAAAACGTATATATGCCCCCCATCCTAGAACAGATGGAAGATATTTGTCGGACCCACCCCTGCTTCCCAAGTTCCGACTTCCACCGTACCCTTATGAAGATAAACCCTTTGAAATATGACAGCCCTTGGTTTCACCTGTAATATCAAAATATTTCAACTGGCAAGATATGTCATCTTTCTAGGAAAAGCTCGTTTTTCACTTTCCCAATGACATTTCCTCCCATAAAGGTTATTACTTTCTTTATTTCTTTACTTCTCCAGCTCTACAAGGTATAGGGACAGTTATATAATAGGATGAAAATTCGATGCAGAGTTTTCAACGGAATTCCAAGTTTTCCGACCTTTGGATTCCAAATGTCTGTGAACACGATAACTCCCTATAAAATAAATGTCATTTTTCAGCCAAATGACTGCCCATAGAATGAATGTATCAAAACCCATAAGAACACCTTTTGATTTTCTGCCAAATTGACCAAAGGGGAGGGGGAGATAAAAGGGGAGACTTAACACAAAAACTCCAATAACTGCGGTTGTAATGAATGTATTGACACAAAATTTTATATGTAAATTCAAAGATCTGTGAGGACGACACTTAATAATTTTCAGAGGAATCGAGGAATCAGGGAGACAACTACCGATGTAATGAATGTATCGACACAACAGTTACACGGAGAAAACTATATTCTTGCGGCAAGTAGATATCTTCTTGACATTATCGTCTTACAAAATTAAATTAGAAAACATTCCTTATACTTTTTATAGCTTGAGTAGTAAAACTTTATTCTCATCGAGAGAATCACCTAGTGGTGTCTACTATTCCCTATCACCTAGTGGTGACTACTAATATTCCCTATCCCCTTGTGGTGTCTACTATTCCCTATCACCTAGTGGTGACTACTAATATTCCCTATCCCCTTGTGGTGTCTACTATTCCCTATCACCTAGTGGTGACTACTAATATTCCCTATCCCCTTGTGGTGTCTACTATTCCCTATCACCTAGTAGTGACTACTATTCCCTATCACCGACAGCCCAAACGTCGATTGGCTATGTAAGGAGGATGAGAAAGTAATTGATTAATACTTGCCGGGGAAGTACATAGGCGATGATTCACCGACGAGCGCACACACACAACTACACACTTCCTTATCTGCGATGTCAGCTGTTTTTGAGCATTTCTATTGTATTTTTACAACGTTATTGATCATATTTACCGTTGTAGTGAACTTAACTAAAATATCAATAATATTATTACGAACTGTAAAATGATCTTTCGGTAAGAAACTTTTAGGTTAAGATGCTTCGACAGCTTAAATTTGTCACAATAAGTAAAAATTGTGGTAAAAGAAAATAATATAACAGTGTAAATCTAAAAAAATATAATACATAATATTTCAGGTTAGGTTAGGTTTTATGACTCATGCCCGGGCTTTAACTACGAAATCATATCGCCTACTACCAGAACGCTCTTTCGTCACTCTGGTGGACATGAGCCCGACTCTACTGTGGGACTCCTAAATTTTGCCTACCCTAAATTTTTATTCACCTAAGGTAGGGGGTCTTTAACGAGTACCTGACATCGTACAGGCTCGGGATCATCGCTTAACGTCCCATCCGAAGGACGGCGAGCTTACGTGTATTTTACCTCCCAGATAAAATAAACTAAGGGCCTCGGTCGGGTTTCGAACCCACGTTCTTGAGCTCAGAAGACAAGCACACATACCACTGAGCTACCGGCGCCCTATATAATATTTCAATATATTATTATATAATATTGTTAATAATGTATTATTTGTTGTCATATTGTCACAACAAATAATATAATGTTTTCACCTATTTCAGGAGATACCGAACAGCTTATTTTGTTTTTAAATGACAAACTTTCTACAAATGAATACGAATCGCAAGCATTTCGACTATCAGTTGTATATATGTACTCGTATCTTATTTCAGCTAAACCAAACCTATAATTTCATGTATAAAAGAAATTGAAGAACAATAAATTTGAAAGTATAATTCCTCATACTACTTTTCTTATTGTAACACTATAAAACAAATTTTAATCAAAATCAGTGCGCGACAGCAAATTTTTGAAACTAAAGCAGATGTTTACACATCAATTCCTGAGTGCCGCGTCACTCAAAATTGTTATTTATTTTTCAGGGGTTCGGACAACTTGAATCTCCAGTGAAAACTGAATAATCGATTAGATACCTTTTCACGATAATAATAATAAATTTATTTCCGTTAGACCAATACATGGTAATAGGATACGTCAAAAGAATTTATACATTAAGATATATATTTATAACTACTTGAGTCTAACACACCTATGATTAGTAGTAATAACAAAACTATTAAAAAAAATTAAAATGAAATTAATAAAAACTGAACAAAACCGAAGTGTCTTTATCCCAACGATGTTTCGGGACGTTCTGACGACCCATCATCAGGTCCCAATGTGCGATATAGAAGAAAAAACAAAACAATGTAACTGTAAGAATACATAAAAAAAATTGATAGGTATATAGATTAATCAATTTAAAATGAATATATAAAAACGTGTAAATAAATAAAAAATTATAAATGAATAAATAAAACAATAAGGTACATTGGACTGACCTTTAAGGTGTGGAGGAACTCTGCCCAAAAAGAAAAATGAAAGCTTTGTATCAAATAATGTTTTTTAGATATGAAACACGATTTTTTTTTTTATTGTGGTTATTTTATTCCTTTTGAACAATGAGAATAAAATTCCGTTTCCGTGTAAAGGGTTTCCTCTAACATAAACATTTTTAGTTGAAATTAAAATTTTTTTATTGTATCTATTGATTTCAAGAAGTGTGGAAGGGCATTAAATAAATTAATTCCTTTATGAGTTATACTTTTTTTCAAAAAGAGAAGAGTAATGTTTAGTTATTCGAAAGTCTTCTTTCTTTTTGGTATCGTAATCGTAACTGTTTCAAATATAAAGATACATATTTGATCGAGTTTTTCGGAGCGGTGTACAGGATTGTTTCGCACTCTCTCCCACCCTGATGAAAGGGCGACTAGGGATAAGGGCGGGAGTGTATTGAAGTAAGCCGGGTGAATCTGGAGTCTGGGAGGAGACATGCCGCGATAAGGGACATCATGGCAGGATCAATCAATCTTTAACGCGGGCGGGCTTCATCCCAGGAGCATCAGTCCAGCTCTTCTTCATTTCTCACCAGCCTATCCATTTCCCGCGGGACCTCCCCCGCCCATCTTTCTTCTTATACTAGAAGTCAATATTGAATTTATTTTTGAAAATAAAATTAATAAATAAAGACATTTTTTTCAATCTTTCACCCACGAAGTATAGGGGAAGTTATTTAATCTGTCAGAAATATGATAAAACAAACTTATTCTTTGAAATATTGTCTATTCCACTAAAGATATTTATAAAAATAAAACTACCGGTTTCGGCCTCACGCCATCGTCAGGTCTAGTTATGAACTAAGTTAGTTTGCAGAGTGCGACCCCTCCAATACATCTCTGGTGAAAGGTGCCACTTCAATTAGGGAATCCCCCGGCTTAACCGTTAGCTACATCATGAAATATATGATTGAGATATGATGAATTTACATAAAATAACATCCTTTGACTAATAAGTAAAAAACTAAAAAACATAACAGATAATAACATATATGTGGAAACCTATAATAATAACAGATAATAACAAACATAGGTATATGTGGAAATAGAACCGGTTCAGGGTGTTAACAAAGGGGAATAGTTAAAATAAATTTGGTCATTCATACAAATGTTCCTTTTGGTAGCTTTATTTATTTTTAATATTTCTAAGCTATCAAGTAGCCTGCTTTTAGAGCAACAATGGACATATTTTATGCCTGTAGATGGGTCAAAAGTGTGGCTATTGTCAATAATGTGAGTCGCGAATGTAGAACGGTTGCCTCGGTTCTTTATTTGGGCTGTGTGTTTCTTGATCCTGTCTTTAAAACGACGTCCCGTCTGTCCAATGTATAATTTACTGCACATCGCGCACTCTAAGCTGTAAACTCCGCTTTTATTCTCAATATCGGTTTATTCAACTATTTTTTGTTGAAGTGTTAATAAGGAATATATAGAAGGAATTCGAGGTTCTGTCGTGTAAAAACTCAGTGAGTGATAAAAAGATAATTATATATTTATATATTTTTATATTATATTAAATATTAAATACATTTTATTTTTCCACCAAAAGAAAAAATAATTAATAAATAAATAATAAGAAACCATTTCTTTTAAAACAAATGCCAATAAAAAAACAAAACACGGCCATCAGCTGTTTTATTAGGGTGTGTAGTAGGTAGAGTGGAGGCTTAAATTGCAATGAACTAATAGAAGTGAATTGACGGTGAAATTGATCCAAAAAGAAGGTACTTTTATTTATTTATATGTACAGGATATATGCCCAGAAATATATAACTTAAATTTTAAAAAATAGCCAAAATATAAAACAAAAAAAAAAAAATTGAATTAGTGTCAAGAATTTAGTTTTTAAGATTTTTCTTTTGATTTTTGGTTGTTTCAATGTTTAGTTTTTTAATTTTAATTAATGTAGATTTAAGAAAATAAACCCAATATTTGTTCTATAAAATTATATTCTATTAATTTTCCCTGTTGGCCCAATAAGATTATTTGAATACCTTTGGATTATATTTCATATTTTTGCAAAATTTAGAAGACAATGACATCTCTTTAGAAATCCAAATGAAAAGTTTGTTAATTGAAATTTTTTTTAAATATACGTGCACTTTCTTCAAAATTGCACGTCTTGAACTTTTGATACTTTTTTGGGCTCTTTTCGAAAAACTACTGTAGAAATCAAAATTTAGTAAAAGAAAAGAGATAAAAATTTCTACAGGAAATGTGGTAATTTATTGTTTCTTTTTGTTTTAATTAAATAATTAAAAATAATAAATAATATTATTATTAATATAAATAAATAATAAATAATATTATTGTTTATTTCATTATTATTTATTTATCATTTATTTAAGTTTAACACTTAAACCTCGTATTTTTTTTTTTACCACACCCCATAACTGAACCGTTTCAAAACATAAGGGGTGATCCTTATTACCTGTATATCGTCGGTCTCATAAGAAAACCTCATAACTCCATTTTTTGTGAATTTCAGATTTTGTTGCTATCTGCTAGAAAACCTGTCAACTAACCATCACAGAATCACAGAAACCCCCATAATATGTTTGTATCATGTCAAAGGATTAATGGTTATTGGAGAAAAAGTTTGAGGAATACCACAGCGAGAACGGAAAATAAATATTTCGTGCCTCCTCTAAAATTTCAACTTTTGGAGTTACGAGGTTTTCTTATGAGGTCTGCATATTATGCAGTAGTTATTATCTGTACAGGAATAATAATTATAAGATTATTATATAGCATTATTTTTTGAGACTTTCTTCATGACTAGAGGCCCTTCACAGGAACATTTTCTCACCTTTCGTTTAATTGCCTTAAATCTGAGAGAGCTTTCGGGGTGATTTAAGGGAAGTGAATGGAAGAGAATTAATTAAAGATGGCGAAGAAGAATACACAGCAGCCACCTTATCCTAGGGCCACCACCCTCCTGCTGCGACTCTGATTAAACCCGACGAGCCCTTTTTGCAAACCAAATTAAGGGACATGAGAATCAGGTAAACACCCTTATCAAATCTCAAAGGAGCTCTGTCTTCTCTGCCGAAGAGACGGCAGCAGTTAGGGTAAGAAGGAGGATTTTTAATTTAAGCCACTGGTACAGATACAAGAGCTTATTGTAGTACCACATCATACGTTTTACTTTTTCTAAAGAAATAAAAGACATTGTCTTCCCACTGTTTTATTTTAGACCAAAACCGGTTTTCGACGCAACAGCGTCATCATCAGTGGTTCTCGCTCTCATAGAATAACAAAATATACAAATAATAAAAAGTATAAATAACTCTTAAAGCATCAGGGTACAGAGTAAGAAGATAATAATTATAAAATTAACTTACCCCACCCACACAGCACAGCGGTTAGAAGACAACTGGCATAGCTCTATGGGGTGGGGATAGCTAGGTTCACTCACTCTCTCAACATGCAAAAACCATTCATTCAAATATATACAATAACCAAAACAAGTCTCTACATAATAGAATGAATGGTTTTTGCATGTTGAGAGAGTGAGTGAACCTAGCTATCCCCAACCCTTAGTGCTATGCCAGTTGTCTTTTAACCGCTGTGCTGTATGGGTGGGGTAAGTTAATTTTTTAATTTTTATCTTGTTACTCTATACCCTGATGCTTTAAGAGTTATTTATACTTTTTATTATTTGTATATTTTGTTATTCTATGATAGATGAACCACTGATGATGACGCTGTTGCGTCGAAAACCGGTTCCGGTCAATAATAAAACAGTGTGAAGACATCTTTTATTTCTATGAGGATGTATTTTTGTACGTAATAGAGGGAGTTTCCGTTCAGGAGGGGTTTTAAACACAGTTTTGTGTCTAGTTTTGAAGCGGACCAATCCGATGGAAACTTTGAACTTCTCTGTTCATTTGTTGAGTGAACTTTCTTGAGAACTTTCTTGAAGCATCGGCCTAGAAACAGGTATGTTTCGATTGAATCACTCCAAAACCGATTTTTCAATAACATTTCCCGGACCATCATGTATATAAAGCTGAAAATGTCTGTGCGTTGTACCGCTATAACTCACGAACGGCTTGATGGATTTGATTAATTTTTTTTTTAATTTGTTCGTCATCGTCTGTGGAAGGTTATAGGCGTATTAGTACCTCAATATCTGGTCCATCCCAGCATCCACTCACGCAATCTTTGTAACTCAAAAACCATTGCAACGATTAATGAGAAATCTTTTTGAATAAATTAGTTTTAGCTCCAAAGCTAGCGTTGCTATAGTTGAAGGACTATAAGTCTTATTCCGTATGAATAATTGAAAATTATAACATCATGAATGTACTGTCGAGGAACTGAATAGCCTTATAGGAGATATTGGGAGAAAAGTCAAAGTTCCCCGAGCAACGCCGGGTATTACTGCTAGTTTTTATATAAAAGGCACATATTTTCACCTATGTTATTTTTCCGATAATTTTCAATATTTTTTTTTTAAATAATTTGACTTGAGTTTTTCCAATTAAAAATTTTCATTTTTTATAAAATATTTTACGATTCACAGACGATTTTTTTTTATTTTGCTGTCTGAAATTTTATATGTATAAGTTTATAGGATAGGAAATGGAAGACATTGGAGGGGGGGGGGGGGGGATCCCGACTAAAGGAGTGTTTGGCTATTATCCCGGTAATGGCTAACCTTAATTACAGGGCTATAGGGAGAGGATTGGGAACATTTAGGGTCAGATCCTGGGGTTTGCTACCCTCCTCCCGGGTCATCCCAGAACTAATGTGTCTTTGGACTCTACTAACAAACCAGACCAAACTAAATCTAATAACAGTCATTAATAGTTCAAACTCATTCTTCACTCAAACATTTTCTAACAAAAACTCATCTAGAATGTACTTCCCCAACACAAATTAATCGACAGCGTTTTCGCTCTCCCTCGTTGACTTTCAGGGCTTTTGAGTTGAGCTCGGTAGCTCAGAAGTAGCGTGTCAGCAGGTAAATAAAACTTGAGCATGCCATCCTTCGGATGGGACGTTGGTCTTGAGCTTAAAAGACCCCTTTACTTTATGTAACTAAACCTGGATATGCAGAATTTAGGACTCCGATTGTAGAGTTGGGCTCATGCCCACCAGAGCGACAAAAGAGCGCTCTGGTACTAGGCGATATTTTAGGGGCCGTGATGGGCGTATGGGCTAGAGCGCCAAAAGCCCCCCCCCCCCCTCCACCCTCTCCCAACCGCCTTCTAACAGCCCAAAGGGAGAAAATTCCATAGAAGGTTGGGCGTTGTTGAAAAAAAAAAAAAGTATGCCATAGGACTTTGTAATTGAAGTCCTGGCATGATTCATAATAACTAAATTGTGTAAGCCGCCAATAAAGCCCCCCTTTCTCTTTGGACGAATTGACTGAAAATATCAGGTGTATATCAGGTATAATAGGTGTCGTCTTTGTAGGGTTCTGTAGAGACAAGACTTTTTTTTTTGTATTTTTGGCATCAGGGGTTGGAAAACCCAAAATTCCAGTGAAACAACATCGAATTTTCAATCAACTAAACAAAAGAATTTTTGTCTAAAAACAGTCAAATTCGTAATGGGGAAGAACATTGCCAGTGATTCACCGTTTTTTTTTTTTTTTTTTTTCTTTAGGGGTTTGGAAAAAACATAAAATTTCAGTTAAACTGAACATTGACAGATTATATAACGTCCCTTATATATGTGGAAGTAAAAAACGGATTGGTGAGGTGCCACAGGATGTACGGATTGTTTAGGTGCCACAGGATGTACGGATTGGTTAGGTGCCACAGAATGTACGGATTGGTTAGGTGCCACAGGATGAAAGGATTGTTTAGGTGCCTCAGGATGAATGGATTACCTTATGTCCATTGATGAGCCAGGTAAGATTGGCTGGTGGGCTGGAGGGAGGCGAAGTACAGTTACCCCGGATGATGTCCCCGACAGAGTATCGCAGCTTCTCTAGTCGAAGGACAGGTTCTCCTTCCAGGAGGTCTGCAAAAGAGTAAGACACAATGGTTAATGTCCGAATTCATTTTCATGAAGGAGAAAGAAGAGAAACATGTTTATATGGACCAGTATTAAACATGTACTTTACACAAATTGACAAATGAAATATGAAAAATAAAAATAAAAATAAAAATGCAGTAGAAAATATAATAATATAATAAAATCAAATAACTTTTGTTAAACATTTATTGTCATGTAAAAAATACCCACATTGTAAATATTAAATTACCCTAAAATTATTAATTTTTTTTTAAAGAGGAGAATCGCTGAAGTGTTGAGTTTTTTTGTGAAAACGGCTAAAATATTGTTTTGTTTAAAAAAAATAAAAACATATGTTAAAACATGAGTAAATTAATTAGTGATAAATACAAAAAGACTAATAATTGAATTCGCTTTTATTAAAAATTAAAGGACAATAGACGGGGAAAACGAATGGCGGCGTATCAGCTGTTTATAGCCAACTCAGTAGAGTGAGAGACAAGAAGCGAGACAGTTGAAGTACAGACATGAACAAAGTTAGGTTAGGTTTTACGGCTCATGCCCGGGTTTTAACTACGAGGTCATATCGCCTACTACCAGAGCGCTCTTTCGTCACTCTGGTGGACATGCGCCCGACTCTACTGTGGGAATCCTAAATTTTGCCTACCCTAAATTTTAATTCACCTAGGGTAGGGTCTTTAACGAGTACCTGACCGTACAGGCTCGGGGCCATTGCTTAACGTCCCATCCGAAGGACGGCGTGCTTAAGTTTATTTTACCTCCCAGTTAAAATAAACTAAGGGCCTCGGTCGGGTTTCGAACCCATGTTCTTGAGCTCAGAGGACAAGCACGCATACCACTGAGCTACCAGCGTCCTCACATGAACAAAGTGATATCACAGTGATGATAGAGACATAAGTGTTTAAAAAAGTGTACATATATATATATTTATTTATTATTTTTTTTTTTTGCAGTAGGGAAATACTTTTTATGCACTTTTAGATAGATAGCCCTGGATAGTGTGTGACTTGAGCCGTGGCTCCATACCCACTAAAAAACCCTCCTATGACGATCCTGATTTCCTTCCGCGGAACAGACGCCTGTCATTACTTCGCGGAAGGGAGGATGGGTGGCAGGTAACGCCCCTTCTTCTGCTCTTCTGGACGCCACTGTTGTTTTTTGTCAGCCCACTCTTAGAGGCAGTTAGACTTAACTATGACAGATTAGCATATACGAGTATATAAGAATATAATAAGGAAAGGAACGATATAGAAGAATTGACAATTGAAAGTGAATTCCAGGAAGAAAGTACTTTTCTTTATTAAATTACTAGCAGTAATACCCGGCTTTGCCCGGGGAACTTTGACTGTTCTCCCAATATCTCCTATAAGGCTATTCAGTTCCTCGACAGAACATTCATGATGTTATAATTTTCAATTATTCATACGGAATAAGGCTTATAGTCCTTCAACTGTAGTAACGCTAGCTTTGGAGCTAAAACTAATTTATTCAAAAAGATTCCTCATTAATCATTGCAGTGGTTTTTGAGTTACAAAGATTGCGTGGGTGGATGCTGGGATGAACCAGATATTGAGGTACTAATACTCCTATAACCTTTCACAGACGATGACGAACAAATTAAAAAAAAAAATTAATCAAATCCATCAAGCCGTGAGTTATAGCGGTACAACGCACAGACATTTTCAGCTTTATATATATGAAATATGCCCATTAATGAGTGGCCACAAAAAAAGGTGTTTTCGATAATATTTCATATGTTTTTCGACTTCTTGATTCGAAAAATGAAAAAAAAAAAATATGTCTGACTGTCTATATGTCTGTATGTATGTGTGTCTGTCAACACGATAACTACCGATATAATGAATGTATTAACATAAAATTTTATATGTGTATCCAAAACTATTTAATGTCACTTATTGCTTTTTACGTAAATCAGCCAAAGGGAAGGAGGGCTTAACATAAAACTATAATAAATGTCATTGTAGTTTCTTTAAACAATTTAACAACAAATTTTCCCAGATTTATTGAGCTACACAGCTTAACTCCTCGATCTTTAAAATATTTTCTTGAACATTAAGAAAAAAAAAAAAAACTTAGTTTTCTGGAAGAGACTTACACTTCTGTTGGTGACAGTAAGGAGCTTTGAAAAGTGTTAAGCCCCCGAAGTAAGTGTTGAAAGTTCAGATTTTGTGCTTAACTCTATTAAAAGACATGGCTCTAGAGGGTTTTCAATTTTGGACCATTTTTACAATCGGGGTAAGACTTCTAAAATTAATAACATTTTTGGAAAAAAAAAGTATGATTTTTATTACAAATTCATTTTATTCGACTCCTTAATTCCAAAAAATGAAAAGAAAGTAAAGAATCCTGTTTATGTGTCTGTAAACACAATAACACTCGATGGAATGAATTTACCGATACGAAAGCTTATAAAAAGTATAACTCATAGAGGAATTATTTTTTTAAATGCCCTTTCCCACGTCTTGAAGTCAATAGATAAAATAGAAAAATTTAAATTTCAACTAAAAATCTTTACGTTAGAGGAAACCCTTTACACGAAAACGGAATTTTATTCTCACTGTTCAAAAATAATAATATAATCACAATAAAGAATCGTGTTTCATATCCAAAACATTATTTATACAAAGCTTTCATTTTTATTTATTGGGCAGAGTTTCTCCACACCTTAAAGGTCAGTCCAATGTACGTTGTTTTATTTATTCATTTATAATTGATTAATATATATATATTTATTTTATTTTATTTTATTTTTTATGTATTGTAATTGTTTTCTTTTTCTTTTCTATATCTCGCACATTGGGACCTGATGAAGGGACGTAAGAACGTCCTGAAACATAGTTGGGATAAAGACAATTCCGAAGAATTTTTGAAAAATAGTTACCTTAATTTTTATTAACCCTAGAATGACACCGTGAATTTTGTCACCACTATTGACATCGTGGGGTGTCTGACACCCCAAGCCCTTTATATAATTTTCTTGTAATTTATTTTTCACATTAATCCAAAATTAATGCAGATTTAATATTTTAGAATATATGCAATAAATATAAAACAAACAAACAAAATTAGAAAGTTATTTTAATTTAATAGGAACAAAATCAAATAAGGATGTAACATGTTGAAAAAGTTAAAAAGTAGATATAAATAAAAATACTTTACGAAATTTTATTTGTAAGAAAGGTAAAAACTATTATTTTTTTTTAAACTCAAGTATAGTGTCTATGTAAAAAAAATCACTTTAACAACAAATATATACAATTTGCACAGTTACACTCAGTCACAATCGGTGCACTTCATTAGACGATGATCGTTGCACATCGGCCTCTGGCAGCTCATGGAAACCATTTCGGATATTCTTCATTTCTTTTTCTTCGCCGGATTTCTTCATTTGAATGTTTGACAATCATATCGACAATATTTCTATCAAATAACAGCCGCCATCCGTCAACTACTTCCCGAATATCTTCTGCTTGCCCTTGTGGACCTGGTCGACCAGATACTATATTTCTTGCTTTTATTCGGCCTCTGGTAGAGGGAATGTCTTTTTTCCAACAATAACCATTCTTTCCTACGAATATATTAAGTTTTCCTACCTTCTCGGGGACATCGTCTTGGCAATGTGGTCGAAGAGTCTGCACGTGTGCTGGGCTCCTCATGTCCCAGGAATGTGTCTTCTAATTCCTCTTCAGAGTCTAAATGAACATGGGTTTCTTCATATTCTTCTTCAGAAGTACTGCCTCCCAGTTCCTCAATATCCTCTCTCCTCAATTCTTCGAGATACACCAACAGTTCCTCATCAGTCCACTGCCTCTTTTGAGATGCCATAACTTTCCTTAAATATATAAATATACGTTATGAAGAAACCTATTGGCGCAAAACCCACTTCCAACTCCACAGTAAACATTAACTATAACGATTTAACACATAAACTATAAACAAAGCCATGAAAAAAAGAACTTACCTGTAATAGGTAAAAAAAAAGAATGACGTCAATAACACCGTGGGGTGTGAGACAGCCCAAGATCACTTCAATGTTGATTCCTGAAGTCACAAGGGCCTACTAAAGATGTTAGAAGTCCCAGTAAGGTTAGGGAGGAGATGACTGTGATTTAAATAGGGTCGGGGGACTTCTGTGAACTATAGGAAATTAAGTAATACACTTTAACTTTCGATTGGGGTGTCAGACACCCCACGGTGTCATTCTAGGGTTAAATTGAAAAATGTGACTACTCATTAGAATGTATATATGTATTAATATATTTTTTATATTCATATATTTTAAAGTATTTATTTATTAAGTTTTTATTAATTTCATTTTATTTTTTTTTTATAGTATAGTTATACTAATCAGACGTGTGCTAAACGGCTCAACTTTAATTTTTTTTTTTTTTTTTTTTCCATTGTACTCAATATAAATGTAGAATTGATATGACCCTCCGTTTCTTTTTTTAAATTGTAAATTCTGAATTATAGAGTTTTTATGTATTTTACTTCAATTGTTTACATCTGATTTTTTTTAATATACAGGTAGGGCGCCGAAAGTAGACCGTTCAATGAGTTAAAATCATTTTTCAGATTCAAAATAGGATGAATAGATGAAACGGAAACAGAAAAATACGAAATGAATGGTGGTTCTTGGTTTTTGTTTAGACTCGAAGGCAACACTAATCCCTTTTCTCTTGCGGTTTTGTTTACATCCGTAGGTCCGCCCCGCCCCGTTTTATGTTTATACTAATTCATATTTTGTCTTCGAACTTGCATCATACACTTTGAAATCGTGATGAATTGTGAATTCAAATGATTTGTGAAAAACATAAAAAATAAGAATGAAAAGCTAAAATAGCGATCGTCTAAACCATATGTGGGCAACAACCGGCCCGCGGGCCGGATCCGGCCCGCTGTAAGATTTGGTCCGGCCCGCGAGACATTTTGAAAAACCCAATTTAAAAAAAAATAATATTACACTACTTACTCACACTCACTCCAAATTAGGAAGATCGAGTAGGATGGGGTTTGACGTGGAGTTGTGCGATTTCTACAAAAAATACCTCGAAGAAGACCATTTTCCGCAGCTTAGAAAATTCGCAAGAAGATTGATTGATTTGGGCATTTGGCAGTCCTTATAAATGCGAACAGTTCTTTTCAATGATGAAAGTTAATAAATCAAAACATCGTACAAGGCTCACTGAAGATAATTTGGAAAATTCTTTACGTCTTTGTATCAGTGGAATTAATTCAAACATCAATGGATTAGTTTCCCAAATTCAAGCTCAAGTGTCTCATTGATTTCGGTGTCGCTACTTAACTTTCGTAGTTTGTAATAATTCCAAATTTCACGATTTAATTATAATATTGTACCTTTTTTTTTTTCATTTCATTTTGTTATTTTAATAAATTGTATTATAATAACATTGTCTTATTATTTCATGTCTGATATCTATCGCTAAAAATTATGAACACTACTTTAAAGTCCGACGTTATTTTATTTTGAACCATCTACGCGGCCCGCGAACGTATTTGCACACTAAAGTTTGGCCCGCAACATGTCAAAGGTTGCCCATACATGGTCTAAACTCTAATTGCGACCACATGAGAACTGATAACCTTTTAGAAACTTTTTCATTTTTGAGTAAATACGAAATGCTGAGTATCGGAAGTTATGGTCACAAACACAATAGACAGAATTTTTTGTTTCCTATTTTGAATTTAGAAAGGTTTGAATCCATGAAAATCCGGTTCAATCGGATCAACATCGAATTTCCGACCGATAACATAACAACCTCGTAAAGGTTTTTTTTTGTCTTTTATTTATGAAGATACAACTGTTGCTAGGGTGCAACAACCAGCATCTATCATGGTAAGTATTGATATGTTGGCGTGAATGGCATGTGAGAGGAAAGCCTCCCAGTGGTACGTCCTCGGGACGAAAATTTATCTTAATTATTTGGACAAGAACATAAAAAAAAATATAATAAATAAAATAAAAAAATAAAAAAAATAAATTAATTAATAAAAAGGAATAAAAGTAAATGAAAATAATGTAAAAAAATATTAAATAGGATTTAAGGTGGCAGTAAGTCGCGGTTCCATCTTCTCTTCAACCTTCGTGGGGGGTTTTGTGGTAAGTGTGAAGATAATGTAGGTACGTATTTCTGGGTTTGTATTTGTGCAAAGTTTGCTAAAAAAAACAGTATTACAGTAGTTAGTATTGTTTCGGGTACTGTGTATATCATGAGATAGTTATGAAGTGTTCTGTTGTTTATGTATGGGGGACACTGTGTTATCAGTCTGAGGGTTTTTGACTGAAACAGTTCCGTTTTTGTGTCATGTCTAATTTTGATCGTCTAATTAGAAGTCCATAGAGCATTTTGAGTCGACGATTCAGTGAGACGTGTATGAGGGTTCCATGTATATCTTCTATCAAATTTATGATTTTTTTTTTTTCCTATTTTGAATTTAGAAAGATTTGAATTCATGAAAATCCGGATCAATTTCGAATATCCGACCGAATACATAACAATCCCTATATTTCGTAAAAGTGGGAAAATAAAATTGCCTAACGCTATGAACACGATAACTTCTGAACAAATTGATGTATCGACACGAAATTTTATGTGTAAATTCAAAACCCGATGTGGACAACACCTATTAATTTTCAGGGAAATCAGCCAAAGGAAAATGGGGGAACAGAGGGCAAACTCCACCCAAAAACTCTAATAACTGCCAAATTTATCGACACAAAATTTATTGTGAGGATTTAGGAGCCCCTATGTAAGTCAACTATTGTTTATTAGCGCACACGGTCGACTGGTTTTGGAGGAGGGGCGAAAAGTTAATTGATTAATTCGTTCTGGGGAAGTACATTCCTTGTGATTCACCGACGACTTTTTTTTTTTAAGTGAAAAAGTCTATTGGCTCGTTAAGCACAGTGATAGCCGGTCAGACTTTCTTGTGTTACAAAATACCGTCAGATTTCAATCGATAATAAATACGAGACTAATAATGCGATAACAACGGTAGAGGTCACAATGGATAGAGCATGTCTGCACGTGTTTGTTGTGCAGTGTTTGTTTTTCCTCTGACGTTATCGGGCTAGTGTGGGCGTCGGCGATGATTGTTGCGAATTAGCGTTGTGTAAAATTAGAAATTAGTGTAGCATGATAATGCCTTTAGATAGGACGTTGATTCGGGTGTCATTGTAAAGAGCTTGAGAAGCACTACTAGGACTCAAAGTGAAACAATTAAAATATTCGCCGAAATATATGTAAAAATCAGTATTAAATTGAAAATTGCAAAAAAATTAAAGATGTCGTCTCATATGAATGGTAAACATGCGCGGAATTATAGAAAACGCAAATCAGAGGAAAGCTCGCATCAAAATGAATTTAAAGAAAACCTAGAAAGTCTAGTGCCGAGCACATGCAAGAGCTACGCCAGCATCGAAAAGAAAATGGAAAATGATTTTATCCCGACGTTTTTACGGAAAATCTACGGTGTGGACCTTGACTACGCCTTAATGTTTTTTTTTTTTTTTTTTTCAGGTATTTATTTATTTATTATTATTCTTTGAAAGCATGAATGTGGGTCTGTGTTACGTTTGCCTTTAAATAATAGAAGTCTCTCTGATATTCATGAAACTACTGATTGAAACTGACCAGACTGTCTCATGAACTCAAAATTACCATAGAAATGAGAGTTTAAAATAGCAATCTTCATACGAAAGACCGCTACCCCCTACATCGAGTCCTTTTATGAATAATAATTTGTTTGATCCTTTATGTTTAAATTTTCCCTGCATGAAAATCATCACTGAAGGGTTTTAATGGCCCTATTATCCGTGTAGGGCCAGCACAAATGGAGTCTCAACCCTCAAAGCTCTAGGGGAAAAAATTTAAATCATAAAAATAATTTGAATATTGCTATTGCATTTTAATTAGAGAAGAAGTAGGTATCCTTTTTCAACCCCCACGGGGTTTTTTCCCTGTCCCTCCTTTACAGTTATTTCTTAAAATATCGAAAACATTAAAAATAAAATTTCGTCTCAAATTGAAATCTTTAATAAAAGAAAAATTTTGAATTAGCATGTAATGATTAAAATACAAATATATATGCATATATAAAATATGACAATAATATATTCACTTTTGGGGGTAAAAATCCCTGCCATAAGGTACCTATTTCACATTAGGGGCTTACCCAGTTTTGAGTGATCCTTATGCCAAAAATTTGAAGTCTCACCTTCTAATTCCTACACTTGTTTATCCTTTTTCCATAAGAGAGTAAAATAGCACTAAAATTTTACTGGCCGAAAACTATCGATAAATGAGACCACTGTGATGTAAAAAAAATTTACACACATTAGGATTATTGATGTATTATAGAATTAATTATTGTTATTTGTATAAAAACAGCTGTTAGGAGTGAAGTAACTTAGGTTTTATGACTCATGCCCGGGCTTTAACTACGAGGTCATATCGCCTACTACCAGAGCGCTCTTTCGTCACTCTGGTGGACATGAGCCCGACTCTACTGTGGGAGTCCTAAATTTTGCCTACCCTAAATTTTTATTCATCTAGGGTAGGGGTCTTTAACGAGTACCTGACATCGTACAGGCTCGGGACCATCGCTTAACGTCCCATCCGAAGGACGGCATGCTTAAGTTTATTTTACCTCCTAGAGAAGTAACTTAAATAGTGAATAAATATACAAAGATGAACTTTGTTTTAAAACGAAATATGAACAAACATGAATGGAGTACAAAAGACGACGACAGCTGTTTTAAATAGTGTGAAACAGTCTAAGTTGAGATGAGAAAGTGGACAGTCCAGAGAGAGAAGTGTTTTTAGGGTTGAGGTGTAGTGAACCAGTCTGAGTGAGAGAAGATGTAGAGGAGATAAATTATAACATTGGAAATACGTAAAAGAGAAAATGTACCTACTTTTTATTTATATGCACATATATAAGCCCAAAATATAAAAGTTCGATATTCAAATTAAACGCAGATTGTGTGAGGATATTTTCTAAAGTCAACAACATAAAGACGAAGAAGAGGAATCGCCTCATTACCCCACCATCAATGGAGTCCTGTTAGCAGTCCGGAAACTTGGCGGCTGTTGCGTTAATTTCAAACCTACAACTTCTATGGCAGAAAATATGACAAACAAACATACATACAAGCCAACACCGACATCACATGAAAACCCGACGGTTGAAACAGTCAATTCGCTTGAAGAAGGCACAAATGAAAATATATTGTCTAGTTTCGAATCTTGTGACGATCTGTAAAGTGCAATCTAAAATGCCCAATCTAAAATTGCCTAATCTGAAATTGCAAAATCTAAAATGTTGATTATTTCGTACGTATAAAAACCAAATTTTATTTACTGAAATTTAAATAAATCATATTTTTCTATCTACTTATATTCTTCTATATTTTTTGAAACACTGATCAGTTTTGTTCCTTTTGTTTTTTTTTTGTTTTTTTTTTGTTAAATAGACTATTAATTGTATATTTTAAAAATTCCGCATTTTTTCGGTTCATACCGCAATTCCAAACGCTCGAATCCGCAATCCCTTGTTCCAGATCTGGTAACACTGCACCAAATGAATGAGAACGGAATGATTTGACAGTCAGTCTACTACGTTGGGAACTTGGCCAGACCGCACGTCCAAACACGCTCTGGGGTTTTTTTTTTCAGTTTATATAAATGCAATATGAGTGTTGGAATGTGGTACAGTTTATGATATAAATACTGTAAAGTGATTTAAAACTAACAGAGAGATGGAGTTTAAATTAGTATAAGATATTTTTTTTTGATCTGACGTCAGAGGGTATGTAAATATTTGGTTTTGAGGATGGCCTAATTTTTTTAAATTTTTTCTAATATATTAGTTTATTTTTTAATATTTAAATTGATTTAATTTTTTTTTTCCTACAATCTCTGAAGTAATTTAGGCTATCAGAACTTGTGATTTCTACCTTTGGAAAGCAACGTACCACATCGGGACATCATTTATTAATTTCTGGCATCTCTTCTAATTTAATTTTTTTATGTATAGATATAATTGGTACAGAGTAAAGTAAAATCTATTTTATGTCTGAAGTTATTTATTTAAAAAGAGCTTCACTCATAGATTTGTTTTTTAGTTTATCAATTATTAATTTTTTAAAGATAAATAGTATAATGTGGAACTGGTCTGCTAACCCCGAGCAGTTACTAGTTATCGATTTTGCAACATGTCCATATTTTGACGGATGTCGATATTTTTTCATTTTTTGGAAGGTTATATTTTAAATAAAACATATTTTCTATTTGATACTTTATTTACATATATTTATATGTATATATTTACTTTATGTATTTTAATTTTTGAAAAAAGGGTCTTTTCACATAAACTCTGCCAAGTATGATGTCAGATAATTTCGGTCAGTCTCTCTTCTTTTTTTATTAACATATTTTGCAGATCCCCACAATCTTTCTATTTTTTGTGTATTTTGGAGAGATTCGGGATCCACAAAATTTTACTGATGGACGGAAAAATGGTTATAACCTTTATTTGATATATTTCAATAACTTTTCCAGTTATCACTTACTATAGTATGTTCCAGGTTTTATTTTTTCTATAATTATACCTAACAATATATGTTGACTTCTGTCTGGAACATTCATTTCTCTCTCAGCATTTACCGACAAACATCCACTGTTGCGGTAATACTTACTCTGCCAGCATTCTTCCTTTTTGTATACAATGCTTCCGAGCTCCCTGTACCTGTTTCCTTTAGCACCCTAGTATTATTTTTTACCATTTCATTGCAATGTAAGACTCCATTCAGTGTACATGTCTTCTCCCCAACCCTGCTTATTCATAGTAAGTCATTTTAATGTTTACTCTTTATTATGTTCCACCTATTTGTCTATTTCCATTATTAATGTTTATGTTTAGTAATGTATTCATATTTAATTTTAATGTTTAGTAATTATTCATAGTAAGTCAGTTTCAATTTTTAACTTGTTATAGTGTATTTTTTTCAGTAATGTTTATCAACAAAAAACTTTTTTTTTTTTGTTCATTTTTGATTCTAATCTTGATTCCCCCCCATGTTTGTAGGCCCTGATGATGATATAAAATATATCGAAACGTTGGCATCTGAATAGTGTTTTTTTCCATCTTTGACTGACCCTCAATATTCCTACAATTAGAATCTACAGTCGCTAATCAACATCTACTTTGTATACAATGTTTCATCTATTTCTACAAAAAACCCTTGACCACCTATTTTTGTATTTACTGATTCCATTTTCCAAATACAAACTTCTCTTAAATAATTGTTGTAGTCAATAACAGCTTCTTTACACATATTGAGTTCTTTCTCACAGAAGTTAACACTTGTGAGTTCTTTAGACCAACAATAAATACATCTACAACATTAGCTATTTTTATTCTACCTTCTAATCAATTATCTGTTTTTAGTCGTTTTTCTTGTCTACATTTTGATTTATTGCATTTCCATTTCATTGGTGGCCCAAAACTGAACTTTCCACTTTGAACAATTTCAAATGTTTGTAAAAATTTCTCTTCTTGACTGTTAATTCTTCTAAATATTCTTTTCAAATTATAAAAAGTAAAAAGGATAGTTATCCAGTGTTAATAATTATTAATGATAATTATGAAATTTTAAACACGTGATAACAACAAAGTAAAAATAACCTTTCAGAGGCTACAACCAGACATTATAAGCAGCTACAAAAAATGCCCCATCACAAGACATCATACTTAGCGACAGGCGTCACAGTTTTTCAGACAAGAATTTTGAAATGTATTTAGTAGTAAATTTTAACGCACTAAATGCTCAACAAAAAAATATACATACATACATTTAAATTGAAGTCATATTCTCGACCTCGAGTAATGTGGTAAACTGTTTTGTATTTTACATATCTCTAGTATTTTTTAAATCAATTTATACATTTATGCTTTTGCAATTGAAACAAGGAGGTAAAAAAAAAATTGTTTTCAGTAAATATTTTTTATAAATTGTATAAATAAATTCCTTTAGGCTTTTTTTTTAAGAGTTATTTAATTTACAAATAAGATCAAATTTTTTTCCGTAGAAAAACAGTTAATGTCATGTTTTTTAATTTTTTTGCTGCACAAAATCCGGCTTCTGATAAAAAGATATTAGGTGTATAGAATTTTTAGTCACTAATTAGGTCCCCTGTTTAAAATTTGTTATTATTATCCAGCTATTTACAACATAAACATGGATTATCTCTGTCATTCAACGAAATAATTATTAATGCTGTGTGATATCCTTCTACCTTCTAATTAAAAAAATAAAAATATATGTGATGTGGCCATAACATACATTTTTTTTTTTATACCAACCACATTTTTACTCCCCTCCTTCCACTTTGGAAAATCATTTCATACTGGCATAAATTTATACACATTAAGAGTATTAATGAGGGTGCCGGTAGCTCAGTGGTATGCGTGCTTGACTTCTGAGCTCAAGGTCGTGGGTTCGTAACCCGACCGAGGCCCTTAGTTTATTTTATCTGGGAGGTAAAATACACGTAAGCTCGCCGTCCTTCGGATGGGACGTTAAGCGATGGTCCCGAGCCTGTACGATGTCAGGTACTCGTTAAAGACCCCTACCCTAGATGAATAAAAATGTAGGGTAGGCAAAATTTAGAACTCCCACAATAGAGTCGGGCTCATGTCCACCAGAGTGACGAAAGAGCGCTCTGGTAGTAGGCGATATGACCTCATTGTTAATGCCCGGGCATAAGTCATAAAACCTAACCTAAGAGTATTAATATACATATTATAAAATTAATTATATTTATTTATATAAAAACAGCTGTTAGGAGTTAAGTAACTTAAATAGCGAATAAATATTAAAAAATGGACTAGTCGCATTTTGTTTTAAAACGAAATGTGAACAACCAATGAATGGAGAACAAAAGACGACGATCTGCTGTTTTAAATAGTGTGAAACAGTCTAAGTTGTGTTGTGGAGTAGGACAGTCAGAGAGAGAAGTGTTTTTTAGGCTTAAGTTGTACTACGCAAAAGTACCTTTATTTATTTATATGTAGGTACATATATATGCCCAAAATAACATCGATATAAATAATGGCCAATAATAAAACAGAAAAAAAGACTGATATAGTTTTGAGTAATTAGTTTATGGTCCTAAATTTTTATACGCCTAGGGCAGGGGTCTTTAACGAGTACCTGACATTATACAGGCTCGGGACCATCGCTTAACGTCCTATCCGAAGGACGGCGTGCTTAAGTTTATTTTACCTCCCAGATAAAATAAACTTAGGGCCTCGATCGGGTTTGGAACCCACGATCTTGAGCTCAAAAGGCAAGCACGCATACTACTGAGCTACCGGCGCCCTCTAACTGTGGATATACTTGAAAACGAAAAAATTACAAGAAACCAAAATAATATAAAAATATAATAAGTTCTATGAAATCAATATAACATAACATGAATGTGCTGTATTACTATATGTCTGAGTAGAAGAATATTTGATCTATGATCTATTGACATCAATACTTATTGACTAAAATGAAATGTTCGATATAAAAATACTTTTTTTTATCATCTTTTTAATTTTATTTATTAGTATTTTCACTATATCGACACAAAACGTAAAAAATGTATTCGGACATGTAAGATAGACTGAGACTTGAGACTCCTTATCCTCTTCGTCTGTGACCCCATGTCTGTTATATGTTATAACAAGAACTAACATTATACTGAGTGTATCTCCATTAACAGAAAGGCAAGCTTATCCTCATCTGGGAAATTGAACTATAAAGGAATACAGGTTAAAGTGGGACAGATAAAGCTAAATTGTGTTTTTCATCTTATAACCTTCGAGGTAGCTCGAGTTTTATGTGGCTTGAGCTCTGATAGTTCTAAACATTTCATCCTGTGCGGTCATGAACACAACTGTAAACTGTAGTTCATCTTCTTTATTCAAATTTATATTAGATCATCTTAATTTCAGACTATTATATAACCTGTCAGTTCCTATTGTCACAGACTCCTCGTACATTTCCGATATAATATATAAACCATCCCCTCAATAAATAAAATATTATTTCTCCATTAGCACATTTGCTTGTTGTATTAGATTTTATGCAGTTGTAAATATCTGTTTGTAAATAAGAAAAAACACTAGCCCGATAACGTCACAGACAAAACAAACACTGCACAACAAACACGTACAGACATGCTCTATCCATTTATTCTGTAACACAAGAAAGTTTGACCGGCTATCACTGTGCTTAACGAGCAAATAGACGTTTTCATGTCAAAAAAAAAAAAAAATTACGACATTATTTTTCAACTTCTAAGTTGAGGAACGCGGACATATTGTGGAATTTGTAATAAATAAATAAAACAAACTTATTTTTTGAAATATTGTCTATTCCACTAAAGATATTTATAAAAATAAAACTACCGGTTTCAGCCTCACACCATCGTCAGGTCTAGTTATGAACTAAGTAGATTTATTTTTATAAATATCTTTAGTGGAATAGACAATATTTCAAAAAATAAGTTTGTTTTATTTATTACAAATTGCACAATATGTCCGCGTTCCTCAACTAAGAAGATCCCCTCAATAGTCATCATCCTTTCCTTACCTACCTGGTTTACTTATAAGAATTGTTCGCACTTTCATTCAAAAACTAAGACAAATGAAATATTTTCATTTGAAGCATAAGGAAAGAAAAACTTTTAGGTGGTTCAGCGCAAAACGCGCAATAATAATAAAAAAATTGAAGCATATAACAATAACAACAAAACCGGAAACATGGAGGCAGGGAACATATATTATTTTAAAAACACAACTTTATTTCTGTTTCCAGTGCACAAAGCACTCTACACAGCAAAAAAAAAAAAAAAAAAATATTTAATAAATAGTTGAGTACAAGGTGTCCTGGTAAAGGCGAGGTTTTAGCCTTCTGTTTTGGGTTGGTTGGCCCAATCGATAAAATTGAGCTCCTGAGACCAATGACAGCCCTTCGTGGTGAGACGTGGTAATTCTTTTCAGGAATTCTGCGATATCTGGAAGGTCGGTTTCTCGACGAATTTGGGTGTTCCGGACGAACCAGGGTGCTTTTACTGCCAAACGGAGAACCTTGTTTTCAAATCTTCGAAGTTTTTGAATGTTTGTTGTTAGCCAGATGGGTGCTGCATATGTGAATAGTGGTCTGAGTAATGATGCGTAGAGAAGAATGCTGCAAGTGTACTTGAGTGGCGATCTTCTGTTGATGAGGAGGTAGAGTTGCGATAGTCTGGTATATGCTTGCGTGAGTTTGTTGTTTATGTGGTGATTCCATGTTAATTTTGTGTCCAAATGAATTCCAAGATATTTAATTTTTTCGTGGTTAGGAATGTAGTCTATGAAAACGTTGTTCATGTGTAGTTTTGTCAATGTGGTAGTGTCTATTCTTCGAAGAGAGAAAATGTTGGCCCCCATTAACCCTAAGTTTCCACCTGTTGAACCAATACGCCAAGACTTCCACACATGGTTGAAGGATATCCACGGCTGAAGACAGTTCTCGGTGTTGTGATATTAGCAAGGTGTCATCAGCGTAGGTAGCCAACAGCACTGTGGGGGGATTAGGGGGATTTTTATTTAAAAAAATAAAGACAAACGTTTGTTTTTTAAAAATGTTGTTTATTTCATAAAATATATATAAAATATGGGAGTACTTTCGGTATGATACCAAGATGGTAGCCAAGTGTTTCAAATAGCTCTGCAAAAATAATTATAATTAAGTACCTATCAAATTATTTTGGTCGATTTGATGCAGAATGACCAACAGGTGAAATAAACGACAACAAATCCTATAAAAAACTAATTTCCAAGCAAATGTCAACCTATAGTGCCATTACATATTATCATTATTATCTTCTTTTCATTTGTCTTAGAATATGATGACAAAACTGAAGAATATGATGACAAAACCGAAGAATATGATGACTGGTAAGTATTCGTTCTGTTTGAAAAATAATCCAATATGGCGGTAGGATCTCGAAGACATTGCGAAAGGTTATTTTTTGGTTATGATTTTGTAAAGTTGTTCCATCGGATATCCAGGGACAGTGGATTAAATATGTGAACATACTACAGTGAGTTTTCATTCGATATTTTCAAAAAGTATTTTTTTTATATTTATTTATATCCTGTTTGTAAAAAGATGTAACCTTCCCCCATGTTTGTAAGAATATATATTTTAAATAATAATAATAAAGTATTGAAGGTATATTTGTCACTTTGTTTTAGAATCGACTGGTGAGGGAGCTAGCATCGATTTGATCAAAACTGAAGAATGTTTCAATAGTACGAAGAATATGACGAAACCGAAGTTAGACGATTTCTGGCCAGGGACACTGGCAAGTTTTCGTCCTGTTATGATACAATATTGAAGGTATATTAGAGGGCGCCGGTGGCTCAGTGGTATGCTGCTTGCCTTCTGAGCTCAAGATCTTGGGTTCGAAACCCGACCGAGGCCCTTAGTTTATTTTATTAGGGAGATAAAATAAACTTAAGCATGTCGTCCATCGGATGGGAACTATAAGCGATGGTCCCGAGCCTGTACAATGTCAGGGACTCGTTAAAGACCCCTGCCCTAGGTGAATAAAAATTTAGGGAAGCCAAAATTTAAGACTCCCACAGTAGAGTCGGGCTCATGTCCAACAGAGTGATAGAGCGCTCTGGTAGTAGGCGATATGACCTCGTAATTAAAGCCCGGGTATGAGTCATAAAACCTAACCTAACTGAATTTTGCGAGGCTTCCTGGGCCTTTATAGAAATGAGTGGGGAGTTAAACGGTTTGAAACTATACTAGGTTAGCGTCTAGTTAGTTTTCGACGACCTTTAAATCTTGAATAGGTGGCGGGAGTACCGATATTTAATACAACTGATCATTAAAAAAAAAAAAAAAACGAGACACTTGTGTATAGTTATAATAGAAATGTAAATCAATTATAAAAACCCACCCCCCAGGACGCCTACCAAATATTTTTCATGAATCAAAGCTGCATGAACCTTCGATGCGCGAGGCCTTAGGCGGTGGCTCTTGTCGCCCACGCCTTGCGTCGCCTCTGTATCCACACTACAGTAAGTTTTCATTCACTATTTTCATAAATAGTAAATGCATAATAGGTAAATCACCAAAAATGTACTTCCACAGCACGAATTAATCAATTAATTTTTTCTCCTTCAAAACCAATCCACCGTTTAGTATAAAAAACTATAATTGCCTTACATAGGACCTTCTGAATCCTCATAATAAATTTTGTGTTGATACATTATCATTACAACGGCAGTTAATAGAGTTTTTGTGTTAAGCCCCCATGATCCGTCCTTCGCTTTTCCCGATTCTGCTGTAAATAAATAGGTATCGTCGTTATAGGGTTTTGGATACAAATATAAAATGTCGTCTTGATAGATTTATTTTATCAGGAGTTATCGTGTTCACAGACACACACATAATTCTTTCTTTTTCTTGTATGTTCTTCAGTTATTGTTGATATGTCGTAGCGCGATTTAAATCAAATGATTTTTTTTTTAAAATTCATGATTTAAATCATTTGTTTGATTGATCTTTCATTCGTTCAGCAATAGCCTGCATTTCTTTGTTGCAGTATTTGCACTTTGCACGCAGCCATTTTCCGTCCTTGACTTCATTGTAATTAATCCATACAGGATCCTTTTTCCGACCAGCCATGTTGTTCACCATCGGATAATTATCGAATTCGATTTTATTTTGCCTCCAAGTTGAAACGATCGTGCAAAAACTTATGTATTCGAAACGTAGTAGACGAGTTCAAGCTTGGCAATACGCGAATGGACCAATGCGTTCTCAAAATCGCAGTTTTAAAATAAATAGAGACACACTTATACGGAACACTCAAGAATAATTAAACCTAACCTAAATGTTCATGGTACTAGGTCAACAATATCGCACCTAAGTTGGCATGACTGTAAGCAGATCATCCAATTACATAATCGATCTCGAATATAAAATTGATTATAAGATTGATAAAAATTCGCTGAGTGAAATCTCGGTCAGTTTTGTTCGTTTTGTTATTTTTGTTTTTGGTTTTTAAGTTTGTGGAAAATATTCGCTGTGTGAAATTTCGGTTAGTTTTGTTCGTTTTGTTATTTTTTTGTTTTTGTTTTTTAAAATTGTGAATTTTTTTTTTTTTTTTTTTTCTAAAATTGTGAAATTGTGGTCTGTTTTGTTAATATTAGTTAAGTTTTCAGTTGATAGTTTTTAGTTGATTTAAATCGGATTTAAATCAAAAAAATAGATTTTTTTGATTTTTTTTTTAAAATCATGATTTCTATAAACCCTATGTTTGGTACATATTTCTGTTGTGTCAACGACCATCTATCTGATAAAACCTTTTCAATGACTGCCTGAGAAAAGCTGCTTGCTGAAAAAGTAATTCTTTAGTAACTAAATTTGAGACCAAATACGAAAATAAGTAAAAAAAAAACTTCTCTTCGCTCAGTCAATAATTATTACTATTATTGTAATGTCGTCATGGTGGGCGTGACGTCATTGTGAAGTGGTTGACACTAGTGACATCATTAGCTCGTCCCAGACCAACCCTTTACAAGGATCTTGCATAGAAAGACACCCTTGAACCTGCGGACTCTTCACTGCTAACAAGGAGGCTAAAGACAAAAAGACGGGGATGGAATCCTCGACGTGAAAATATTGAAGTGTCAAGAGACTGGTGGGAGACGTATCATTAGTGGCCTGGGACGGGAGAGAGTTATGGGGTTTGATCCTAGACACTCCTGATATGCGAACTAAACTTTTATTATCTTTACATTTATTATGTTTAATTACGAGGTCATATCGCCTACTACCAGAGTGCTCTTTCGTCACTGGTAGACATGAGCCCGACTCTAATATGAGTGTCCTAAATTTTGTCTACCCTAAATGTTTATTCATCTAGGGTAGTGACATCGTGCAGGCTTGGGACCTTCGCTGAACGTCCCATCCGAAGGACAGCTTGCTTGAGTTTATTTTACATCCCAGATAAAATAAACTAAGAGCCTTGGCCGGGTTTCGAACCCGCGATCTTAAGCTCAGAAGACAAGCACGTATACCACTGAGCTACTACTATCTTTACATGTATAAAAGGAAAGAGGTCTCTCAAGATCGTGCGTTCGAAACCCGACCGAGGCCCTTAATTTATTTTATCTATATACCTCCCAGATAAAATAAACTTGAGCACGCCGTCCTTCGGATGGGACGTTAAGCGATGGCCCCGAGCCTGTACGATGTCAGGTACTCGTTAAAGATCCCTGCCCTAGGTGAATAAACATTTAGGGTAGGCAAAATTTAGGACTCCCACAGTAGAGTCGGGCTTATGTCCACCAGAGTGACGATAGAGCGCTCTGGTAGTAGGCGATATGACCTCGTAGTTGAAGCCCGGGCATGAGTCATAAAACCTAAATCCTAAACTTATAAAAGGAAATAGTTATTTAAATAAGTTTTTTTTTCATTTTTTATTTGTAAGGTATATGAATTTGAAAGGAATAAAACTTGTTTATTTATGATATTGTCCAATTTCACCAACTATATTTACATGGGAGTACTTTCGGTATTTCTACCATCCTCAGCCAAAAGCATAAGAGATAAGACTAAGTTAACATTACAGAATGTCAGCCTCTCGAGGAACCCATTACCCAGAGGCTGACATTCTGTAATGTTAACTTAGTCTTATCTCTTATGCTTTTGGCTGAGGATGATAGAAATACCGAAAGTACTCCCATGTAAATATAGTTGGTGAAATTAGACAATATCATAAATAAACAAGTTTTATTTATTTCAAGTTCATTTGAATTATTTCACAATATCTCTGCAATAATGTCAGTTTTCATTCTCTCACTCAGACTGGTATATATAAAATCGATAATAACCATGGGTAAATTTCTTGATAATTATGGATAATAATATAAAGTGAAACAAATATACGGCAATATGTATAATAATAAACACGTAAAAAATAAAAATGTCTCTGTAAAGAAGAATACGTTCAAAATAACAATAATTATATACACAATGAGTAATTATGCACAAAAATGAAAAAAATAAATATAAATATAAAAATATATGTGATGTGTTTATTACAGGACTTTCTGATACCAACCACGCTTACAGATCACTCACTATCTCTCTCCCTTCTCAAAATCATTTCATACTTACTTTACTGATTATATGAAAGTAATGAGTTGGCGTCAGGGGTATTATTTTGTTTCATTATTATTGGATAACGAAACAAAAAAATAAAAATAAAAACCATTTAAATCTGAGCTATAAGAATGCCTTCCCTGTTATTTTGGGCCCTTTGTGATCACAGCGGAGAAGTGCCGTTCTCCTGGTATGCAGTGTTGCCAGATTCTTGACTACAACATATCGTATCGAGATATCGAAAATTATCGTACGATTATCGTACGGTGAAAAAGGAATTTATCGTACGTTTTATCGTACATTTTTTTAAAAAATCGTACTGAATGATCATACAAGTTTCTTATTAAAATTAAAAATTAAAAAAATCATGTTTAATCGTAGACTATATGAACTTTGTTTATTTCAATAATAATTCTTACAAATCAAACAAATCTCGTTGCAATATTATTGCTTTTCGTGCTAACTTTTATTTAAAATCTCTCATTATTAAATTATTAATCTCACTTTTAGTTCCGTATTACAAAAAACGTTTTCACACAGAATATTGAATAAATATATAAATATTTAAAAGCAGATCTTATAAAAATAATACTTTAAATAGAATAATTTTATACGACCAAAGTTCTTATATTTTATAAGATTAGCAGGATAAGATTAGCAGAGGACATTCAAATAGTTTGCTCTTTGAATACAACTATGAAGATAGTGTTGAATCGATACTCTGAACATCGATCTATCGCTGCATATAGAGACCTACAGTTACATAAAATAAGCGGGAAATTTTGAAATGGTTTGAATTTGAATAAAGTAAAAAAAAATTATTTTTTATCGTACAATATCGTACTTTTTTTGTTATTATCGTACAAAAATTGGGGCGGTCGGTCGATCATCGTATTGTCTCTCAAGTCTGCTCTGATATCCCTCTGCATACAATAGTTTATGAACGATTCGTCGGAGTATCCTCATGCTTCTTGAGTGACACTTCGTTTCCTGAACTGAATGTACACTCAGGCTTGTTACTGTTGTTTGGTTGGGGGGAAAAAAAAAACAATAATAATTTGTTTCCCCTTTATTATTGTTATCATTTTTTTTATTTAAATATTGTTAACCGTATCGGCGCTATGACCCTGGCTGCGCGCCAAACAAAAACCAATTGAATTGGTGTCTGGAAAAGGGCCTATGTCATGATTTTTTGAAAAACCATTTTTTCATGGAAGAAGGATCTATGTGATGTGGAGCAAGCACCTGCATAGTTTTAAGTTAAATACTCTGCCAATAGATGCCATGCACCTTGATTAATGAAGGCACGAACGGAGAAGGTGACGTGGAAGAAGGGCCTATGTTATCTTTAGTAGTATGATAAAGAAAATTTTTTAAAATAATAATTAAATAAATAAAATACCTTCACAGAAGTCACTAATTTTGCAGTTTTTTTGTATTAATCATCAAATTTTTTTTATGTTCCGACCTTACTTTCGAATAAACAAATCGTAAAAAAAGTCTTTCTGTTTTCATTTTTTTTTCCAATGGAAAAAGGGCCATTTTCAATTTTCAGCTGGTTTTTATTATATTGCAATTGTTTCAGTTCAAAATTGCTCTCCTGTAGATATATATATATATATATATATAACTACCGGTTTCGGCTTTATACCATCGTCAGGTCTAGTTATGAACTAAGTCAGTTTGCAGAGAGCGACCCTTCTAATACATCTCGGGTGAAAGGGTGCTATTAAAACTTGGGAGCCCCCCGGCTGTACCGTTAGCTAACTCATGAAATATTTCCTAACAAAACCTAGTTCTAAATTTACATAAAACAATATTACTAGACTAATCGTGGCAAAACAACAAATAAATAAGTGCAAATACAAATAAATAATAAAAATATAAATAAAATTAATAATAATATTAAGATTTAGATAACATTAAATATATATGTGGAACCAAATATTAATAACAGATAATACAAACATATGTGTGGAAACAGAACTGGATCAGGGTGTTAACAAAGGGGAATAGTTGAAATAAATTTGTTCATTCATACAAATGTTCCTTTTGTTAGCTTTATTTATTTCTAATTGTTCTAAGCTATTAAGTAGCCTGCTTTTTGAGCAATAATGGAGATATTTGATGCCTGTAGATGGGTCGAAAGTGTGGCTATTGTCAATTATGTGGGTCGCGAATGTAGAACGGTTTCCTCGGTTCTTTATTTCGGCCGTGTGTTCTTTAATTCTTTCCCTAAAACGACGTCCTGTCTGTCCAATGTATAATTGACTGCACGTCGCACACTCTAGACTATAAACACAGCTTTTATTCTCAATATCTGTTCTGTCCCTACCTCTCTCTAGGCACTGGCTTATGGGATTGATAGTTTTAAACCCGATATTGAAGCCTTCTTTTTTCAACTCTTTACCTATTTTTTCTGAAATTTTTCCGTGGTAAGTTAAGCTGACCCATTTATTATAAACTTTATTTTGTGTTTCTAATTTGGTCAGTTTGTTCCTAAAATTATGATTTTTGACCTTCTTTTCAATTTTATTTATTGTTTTTTGTGGGTAGCTATTGTTTTTGGCTATTTCCTTAATAATCTTAAGTTCTTTATCTTTTGATTGTTGGGTCATTGGAATTGAGTAGGCTCTGTGGAACATCGAATAAAAGGCCGCGTATTTGTAACTGGATAACCGCGTATTTATAACTGGCGTTCCTCAACTTAGAAGTTGATCATAGGGTTACATGTTTTGTAGTGAAGTATCCATGTCTTCAAACCAAATAAAATAATAAAAAAGGGTGAAAAAAAAGATGAAAGCGAACAGAAAATAAAATTTTCTTTGAAAAGTAATTTTGTGGGACCTGAGGGAAATGTTGTTGTAATATTAATGTGTTGTTGAAAGAGAGACACTTCTTGTCTGTCACTCCTGCTTTTTATCTCTCTAACACTACTGATTATTTCAACAGATAACACTGTCTAGTACTAATCTCACTGTTACTATTTTTCTAACTTTGTATACAATACTTTTTACTTCCCTAGATTTATACAAAGTATAGGAAAAGTTGTATAATCGACCAGCTAAACCCGCCGGTCGTTGCAATGGCTATTTTTTTAAATTAACGTGAAGTTAGTTATGAGACGTTTAGTGTAAACAAAAATCTGACAGTTTTATAAACAATGAATTATTGTCGATTCGATAAAAATCGTATTATTTTCGTTTCGGAAAAGACTATTATATTATATATATATAGATGAAAAGTTATTACTATTAGAATGTAAATTTTCAAAAACAAACATTACGAAAAAAAAAAAAAATGTTTACACAAATATTTTAATTAATGACAGTGTAAAAAAATATCGTTATATTTTTTTGAGTCAAATAAAAATGGCTTTATTTACACAATTGATGACTTCAAAATATCTTTTATATTCTAATTCAAAACGAACCTCCCCGCGTGTTGCAGGTAATGTCAACACAGATGTTCCAGATTCTGCCAACTATGTATGTATACAGAAGGATCTCTGTTTTTATTTCTTGAATAGTGAACATGATTCTTCATGTGTCCCTAGTTGGACTCCTCGCTTCGAGTCATGTGACTCCATGGGGGTTCGATGACTCTTCTTCAGAGGAGGATCCACCAAACCCAGCAAATTAACAGCATTGAGACAAGAGCAGGTACCCTTACATCAAGTATTAACAAGGAAATATAGATGACGATAATTACCTATATTTGTAACAGTAGCTTATTATCTTGTGTCAGTTTTACGTAATTCATTACGAATATTTAAAAAAAAAATACCATAGGATTCATTTTGAGTAAATAATTTATTATTACTGAAAAAAAAAATTTGAAAGAGTTCAAAATTGTATTTAATATAATATGCTTGAAGAAATTAATTTTATGGAGACAACCGAAAGAGGATGTCTGCCATTTGTTTGCCTAGTTAGGGTTCTGAGTTGAGCCCCCACCGCTAAACCCTCTTTTCTCTTCGTTTCATTTTGCTGAAAATCAGTAGGTGAAGTCCTTACTGGATACTGAATGTCATATCGATACATTCATTAAATCGACAATTATTAAGGTTTTTAGATATAATCCTTCCCTAATCCACAATTTCCCTTTGACCTATTTGACTGAAAATCAAAGTTTTTAGATAGTTTTATTTATTTATTTTTATTATAAAAAAATTTTAATTTTATTTAATAAAATATATTAATTTTCATTCAAATTAAAAAATATATATACATATTTTTCAGATTGCCTGATGATGAGGGAAATCTCGAAAGCCGGCTAGCTAATACAAATAAAAAATCTGTCAGAGGTCAGACTACATCTTATTTGACAACCTGTGAACTGATTAATTCTTGCTGGGGAATTATAGCTGGAGATTCTCCGACGAAATTGTTTTCAATCGATTATTCACTCCCACTTGTGATATCTACCGATATCATTGCTACTCTTCGATAGTGTATGCACTATAACACAGACTGACAGTTCTAAGGTATGCAATGCTCTGCGATATGATCGATGGAGACAGAGCCTCTTGGATATCTATCGATATCATTGCTATATCGAGTGTAGTACTCTTCGATAGTGTATAACACAGACTGACAGTGTTGAGGTATGCAATGCTCTGCGATATGATCGATGGAGACAGAGCCCCTTTGAACCAACACTTGTGATATCTATCGATATCATTGCTATATCGAGTGTAGTACTCTTCGATAGTGTATATCACAGACTGACAGTGTTGAGGTATGCAATGCTCTGTGAAATGATCGATGGAGACAGAGCCCCTTTGAACCAACACTTGTGATATCTATCGATATCATTGCTATATCGTGTACAGTACTCTTCGATAGTGTATAACACAGACTGATAGTGTTGAGGTATGCAATGCTCTGTGATATGATCGATGGAGACAGAGCCCCTTTGAACCAACACTTGTGATATCTATCGATATCATTGCTATATCGAGTGTAGTACTCTTCGATAGTGTATAACACAGACTGACAGTGTTGAGGTATGCAATGCTCTGCGATATGATCGATGGAGACAGAGCCCCTTTGAACCAACACTTGTGATATCTATCGATATCATTGCTATATCGTGTACAGTACTCTTCGATAGTGTATAACACAGACTGACAGTGTTGAGGTATGCAATGCTCTGTGATATGATCGATGGAGACAGAGCCACTTTGAACCAACACTTGTGATATCTATCGATATCATTGCTATATGGAGTGTAGTACTCTTCGATAGTGTATATCACAGACTGACAGTGTTGAGGTATGCAATGCTCTGTGATATGATCGATGGAGACAGAGCCCCTTTGAACCAACACTTGTGATTGTCCAATGCTTTTAGTACAACTCAAGTTTCAAGAGAGACAATGGCATCCCATTACTGTACCACCCACAGACACAGCTACTCTCCTTGCTTTCATTTCTCTCACTCCTATTATCAACTCTTTCACGAAATTCTCATCCAAATTGTTTCATTGTACATTTTTTTTAAAGGAGTAATACTTTAGAATTAGCTAAAGCGTTCACATATAAATTGTAATCACCTATCTCAAATTTGCAGTAACACGATAACTCCCGATAGAATGAATGTATCGACATGAAATTTCATATTTAAAGTAAAAAAACTCCATGAAGACAATACTTGTTGAGTTTCAGCGAAATCGGCAGAAGGGAAAGGGGGTTCAAATTTTTTTTTTTTTAATTTAAATTTTGTATTTACAACTATATACATATATATATATATATATATATATATATATATATATATATATATATATATATATATACATATATATAATGTTATATTCTAATATAATGTTATAATGTTATATTATAACAAGCAAATGTGATACATGATAAATAAATGTCTTGGATGTTGAAAGAGAAATCATTTAATAATGTCATCCATTATCTTGTTATTTACGGATGAGAAAGAGAAATTAAAAATATATACAAAAAAAAAAAATATTTAAATGATAAATAAACATAAAACGTTTGTAGATGATTAGTCTTCAATCCACTAGTAGGTCTCGAGGCCATTGCCGCCTCAGTCTCTGAACATGAACATTAGGAAGGGATCTTGTGGCAAGTCTGCGGACTAAAGGATTAGGGTGAAAGAAAGGGTAGAATGGAATTTTCTGTAGCGGGATTTAATTACATCCCTTACAAAGGGAATCTGCAGGTCATTGTGAAGGATAGCATTAGAGACGTAGAATGGAGCGTTTGTGATTTTTCGAAGGATACGGGATTGTAGGGTTTGGATTCTATAAGAATTCGAAGGTTTAGTTGAGCCCCAGAGTTCAGATCCATACGCCCATATTGACTTCAGTAATTGGTTGTAAATGAGTCTTTTATTATTTAATGTAAGTTTCGATCTGTTGTCTAAAAGTCGTAATAAAAGTTTGTATCATCGATTAAGTTCTTGACTTTTAAGTCTAGTATGAGGATTCCATGTCAGGCGTCTGTAAATAAATAAACCAAAGTAGCGGACCCCATTCGCAACGGGAAGGGGTCAATACGTGCACTTTCTTCAAAATTGCACGTCCTGAATTTTAGAAATTTTTATTAGGACCCTTTTCGCAAATTACTATAGAAAGCAAAATTTAGTAGAAGACCAGCAACAATTTCTACAGGAAATGTATTATTTTATTTTATTGTACATTTTTTTATTATCACAAAAGTTCCAGGTAAATTATTGATTGACTGTTTTGGAGAGGGAGCAAAGAGTTAATTGAAAAATTAGTTCTGGGGAAGTACATTGCGTGTGATTACACCGAAAACTTTTTTTTTAAAATAATTCTTGTTGATTTAAAGTGTCTGAAATCAGAAACCATTGAACAAAGCAGCCATTTAACGTTTGGTGTTTCTAAGATCCACGCTCTGCCTCTCGGCTGGGTTTTTTGAATCTTAACTTTCAATTTTAGTTTGTTTGTCTGACACAGGATTAATTAAAGTTGAAGGGACTTGGATTTCAGGGACTTCTCCCCTTTTGTAATGGAATCCAAACAACTTAACACCATTTGGATTTCAAATCAGTCCAACTCCCATGCAAATATTTCTATAACTCTAAAATGGTTTCTCCAAGTCTCATAACTTTTTTATTTGTAATTTTTTGATTTAATTATTTTCTGAAATTCTATTAAAAAACTGTGTAAATCCAATTAGTGTTCTCTGATAATTTTGTGTAAACATATTGTGTTTAACAAACATTGTGTGTTTAACATACATTGTGTGTTTAACAAACATTGTGTGTTTAACAAACATTGTGTGTTTATCGGGAAAGAGGGAATGCATGAAATTTTATATCTGTATCCAGAACTCTCTAAGGACGACATATATTGAATCTATTATTTATTTATTAAATTTATTATTTAAAAAAAAATTATAATTTTTTCAATTATATTTTATACTTACTATTATTTAAAGTAAATTTATTTATTGATTTTTATTATTTTATTTGTATTTGTTAGTGTTATATGGCGCCCCCACATGTTTTATTTATTTGTTTTATTATTTTGAATTAATAATTGATATAATTTATTTTTAAGTAATTTAAAAAACATATGTTTAAAAAAACAAAAACAATCAGTGTATGTACATGTTAGGTTAGGTTTTATGACTCATGCCCGAGCTTTAATTACGAGTTCATATCGCCTACTACCAGAGCGCTCTTTCGTCACTCTGGTGGACATGAGCCCGACTCTACTGTGGGAGTCCTAAATTTTGCTTACCCTAAATTTTTATTCACGTAGGGTAGAGGTCTTTAACGAGTACCTGACTTCGTACAGGTTCGGGACCATTGCTTAGCGTCCCACCCGAAGGACGGCGTGCTTAAGTTTATTTTACCTCAGATAAAATAAACTAAGAGCCTCGGTCGGGTTACGAACCGACGTTCTTGAGCTCAGAAGACAAGCACGCATACCACTGAACTACCGGCGCCCTCAACAATCAGTGTATATACACGATGTTAGTGAGTTTCTCGTCAAAAAAAAATATTAAAAAAATAAAGTCAAATTAATTAGCTTTTGTAACTACTAGGCCTGAGAGCGGCGCTGCACGAGGACATGGGCGCCTCGGTGGCCGAGTATACGTATGGAGCAACCCTTCATCTTTCTGGGGAGATGATAACAGAAGCTCCAGCTGATCGAGAGCCGATTCCAGAGCATGAATATGTCGCACAACTCCGCCAGACGATGATCATGTTGCGAACAGCACTGACCAGCCACCACTGTAGTCTCCGTCAGGATCTGCAAAACTGCTCGCACGTATTCGTCCGACATGACGCCGTGGCCCCTTATGACGGTCCCTTTGAGGTGCAACATCGCCGGAGGAACACATACACCATCAGCCGAGCGGGGAAAGCGGTGACGGTGGCCATCGATAGACTAAAACGGGCCTATCTCTACCAGGACGACCATCGTTGACGCCGGAGGGGGAGTGGTGTGGCGCCCCCACATGTTTTATTATTTTGAATGTTGATATGATTAATGATTGATAACATTTATTTTTTAATAATTTAAAAAACATATATTCTAAAAAAAAAGACAATCCGTGTATATGTTGTTAGTGAGTTTCTCCTCAATAAAAATATTTTTAAAAAAACTAAAATAAATTAGCTTTTGTAACTGCAATAGTTACATTGTTTTCTTTCTCTGCTCTATATTTCACACATATGGACCTGATGAAGGGACGTAAAGACGTCCCGGAATATCGTAGTGATAAAGACACTTCCGGAAGAGTTATAACAAATATTTGTCTTAATTTTTATTACACGACAACACACTACTTGCTACGTACGCAGACAACACAGCCATTCTCTTAACACACTCAGACACAACACAAGCAAGCTCACACTTACAGGAATATTTACACCAGCTAACAGATTGGGCCAACAAATGGAGAATAAAAATTAATAGAGACAAATCTCTGCAAACCACTTTTACCATCAGACACAACACTTGTCCACCAGTTTACATTAACAACCAGCCCATTCCTGCATCCGACACTGTCCGATATCTAGGACTTCATTTAGACAGACGTTTAACTTGGACCACTCACATCAAACTGAAACGCATAGACCTCAAAAGAAGATTTGGACGATCGACATTATCGCTTGAAAACAAACTTCACATATACAACACTATATCAAAACCCATCTGGACTTACGGCATCGAGATATGGGGATCAGCCAAAAAATCCAACATACAACGTCTTCAGTCAATACAATCTATTATACTACACTACATTGCCAATGCACCATTTTACATTTCCAACCTCACATTACATAATGACCTCAACATCCCATTTGTACCTTCTGTTATAGGACACGACAAACTCCATCATCACGCAAATCCACTTATACAAGAATTATCTACAAACACTCTCCCCACAAATCCACCACGACGCCTCAAGCGGATATAGCAGAGGGACCTGCTCCAGGAATAGCTTGGACTCCTCTTCGGTCACGTACCTCAGCAGTACAGCCACGCACCTGACTGTACTATTTATCGCAATTGATACTACCAAATGTTATCTAAATATATAAATAAATAAATATTCTTGATTTTTATTAAAATAAAAAAGTGTTATAAATGTATCCGTTTATAAGTTGGTACTATTATTTTTGTATTCATATATTTTTAAGTATTTATTTTATTTTATTTTTTGAATACATGGTATTGTTATTAATAATCACTTGTACGTCAGACTCGAATAGTTATAGCTGTTTATGTATCTAATTAATAAGCTATTTTAATGTATTCATTCTAATGACATCAGGAGGGGGGTGAAATTTTGTTGGTTCATGATTTGGATGTTATATCCTATTCACAAGATTTGGAAGGATGAAGGACAAGGGGCTGATATTTAGGTTGGTTTGACGAAGGGCATGAATTAATAATCAAGACTGAAATATTATTATAATAGTAACAGTCTGAGAATGACGTCACGTCTGTGCGCAAGACCGCAAGAGGTCCTTCGCGCATCACTAGGACGCATTTCCCAATTTAACGCGCATACTTCTTTATCCTTAACGGAACTGACTTTGAGCCTCTGCGCTAGGGAATTCTGATTTACCCCCCCTTTGTATCGGCCACTGATGACACATAATAATTAACGAAGTTGAAGGGGACTCAACCTAAAAATTCCAATAACTGCCGATGTAATAAATGTATAAAGATGAAATTTTATATTTAATTTCAAAACTTTATAGAGGATTACACCTATTAATTTTCCGCGAGATCGGTCGAATGAAAGGTAGGGACACAGTCAAGGGGTTCGACACACACCTTAATAACTACCAATGTAATGAATGTATCGATACAAAATTTATTATGATTCAGAAGTATATGTAAGTGAAATATTTAGTTTTAGCCTAAATGATCGATTGGCTTAAAGTGAAAACATAATTGATTAATCCGTGCTGGGGAAGTTTATAGCCAACTTTTTTTTGTGACGACTTTCTTATACCCACTACCTATTTACAGATGATTCTCTCTCCAACAGTTTTCCCGACAAAATGCCCCAAGAATGGAACCCAAAAATTCGTTGGTTAAGGGAAGAGTTTTGCTGGTTGGGTATGTTCCTTTTCTTAGTTGTAGATGGGATGATTTACATCTGAAGATTGGCTCCTTCTACGAAGGCACCAATCTACCGTCTGGATTATTCCTATTGTAAGCTCTCCGCTGTGGAGAATTGCATTAATTATTCCATCTTCCAATCCTTATTCCGAACCCCCCCCAAATCCTATTCCTTCTCCCTTTCTTCGGTTTATTAAACGCTCCTTCCCCCCTCTCCTTCGGTTGAAGAAACACCTTTCGAGTCTACTTGATTAACAAGATTTCAGTTCAATTAAGAGGATAAATTTTACAGTTTGTATTACTGATTACGTCCTAACATTAAATATTTACTAAAATAAGTTAAATTCAATGTATAATTAATGTATTTTGTAGCCACTGGATTTTTCGAGCGCTCAAGAAGTATTCAGGTTCTGTAATTTCAGCAAAATCGGCTGAAGGAAAGGGGGGTTCAGGGGATGGACTCAATTCAAAAATCTTAATTTATCGACACAAAATTAAGTATGAGAATTTAGGAGCCTCTATGTATGTCAACTGCTGAATAATAGCGCAAACGGTCGACTGGGTTTGGAGAGGGAGCGAAAAGATAATTGATTAACTCATTCTGGGGAAGTACATTGCTGGTGATCCACCGACGACTTTTTATTCTGTTATAAGTAGTTATGTCTAGAGGTTCGAAACCCGGTCAAAGCCCATAGTTTCCAATGGGACGTTAAGCGATGGTCCCGAGCCTGTACGATGTCAGATATTCGTTAAAGACCCCTACCCTAGGTAGGCAAAATTTATGAATCCCACAGAAGAGTCAGACTTATGTCCGTCAGGGCGATGAAAAAGCGCTCTGGCAGTAGGCGATATGACCTTGTTGTTAAAGCCCAGGCATGAGTCCCAATAACTAACTATAATATATCCAACGTACGTCTTTATATACAAGGGCGTAGCCAGGATTTTGAGCAGGGGGGGGGGGGGGGAGGGAGGGAGTTAGGCTACGAGAATGGGGGGGTATAGACTCCCGGGGGCACAGCCCGCAGTTTCCGTGGTTAGCGTTGCAGACATTTTGTTATTAATTTGTGAGACTCGGACCTCTAGAAGCTCCCCCTGAGGTAACCACTGACTGTAATACTTAAGTTGACTTTACATGAACAATAAAAATGCAAAGCGCAGCAGCAGCAAATGCACACTGTTTTTTCTGTGCTTTTAGAATTAAATGACTCACATCCAATACCGTGCATTTGCTGCTGCTGCGCTTTGCATTTTTACTGCGCATGTAAAATGAGCTTTAAGAGTATAAAGTATAACAGAAATGACGATTTTGAGCGAGAAAATGAAATGATCGAATACATATATATTTAAATAAATTTAATATGACTTGTTTTGTACATGTACATTTATGTAACAGCTGATTGCTGATTTAGGAATCAGACGGACGGGAAAGTTGAAGATCCTATTGGTAACTTGCAAGCAATCCATTTTTAATAAAAACAATTTTTTCAGTTTATTTAATTTTTATCTTGGTTTTTTGCTCTGTTAATATATATTTACTTCCCACCTAACTACATCCAACACGTTATCCTTAACAAATTTCAGAAGGAGGGGGCCAAATATGTTCAAATATGTTTTTTGATGCACAAACATCCCTGAAAATTTCTTTGAAATTGACTTAGGGAGCTAGGAGCTTTACTCTTGGACACGTAACTATTATTTTTCGATGTAGAAACACGGGAAAAAGTTTCATTGAAATTGGCGACCCACACCCTTGTCAGTGCCGAAAACTTGGCAGAAATTCTCGAAGTTTGTTTTCATCGGAACACTGTGTGATAATTTAGTTTTGGTTGACCAAGTCAGAGGCGTAAAGGGCAAATTGTTGTAACTTTAACAGACGAGAGGGTAATCCAAAACGAAACGACAATATAAAGAGAGAAAGAATAGTCCTCCTTAAGGAAGGGTAATGAGTTTTCTCTTGTCTGCTCAGATTTCAACAAATTGCTCTTGATTCCTTGTTTAACTGACAAAGTGGAAAATGGGTAGACGGGGTTTTATCAGTGAGAAGTTAAGTTTAAGATGGGGACGAACAACAGAAAGGTGAATGTTTTGTTGATGGAAACAGTTGTTAGTTTGTTGTTTATTTGTTCAAAGGATGAGGAGTTGAGCAGGGTTCATCACAAAGGATATATGGTCCAACTTGGAACTTAGTTACTTTATCAAGCATCTTAACTTTTCGCAGCCTCTTCACACTTCGTCTTCATAAAGTCAAACTCCTGGATTCCATTTGATTCTTCAACCACACCCTACAACTCCGCTCTGAGGAAATAGCTATCATATCTGATTAAAAAACAATGTCGTCAGCGTACCGGCAATGTATTTCTTTAGCGCCAATTAATCAAGTCTTATACAGGGACACCTGAATACTAATTTTAAATTGAGTGTTGATAGTTATTATAAAGCATGCCCGGGCTTTAGCTACGAGATCAGATCGCTTACTCTGGTGGACATGCCCGACTTTACTCGTAGGTTTATTCACTTGTGATAGGGGTCTTTAATAAACACTTGACATCGCATTATTTATTAATTTTTTTACTAGGCGCATCGACTGCAGAGGCCATTAGCGCCAGCACAACTATTATTATAATAGTGACATGCGGATAAGGCTATCTCTCTGGATATTAGCTATTCCTCCGCGAATGGCACCATATAATTTGTTGGTGATATAGTCCAGTGTTTCGCTAGAATTGCAGCAGCTGGGATGTGTAGGCCGAGCTATCTTTCAGCACTGCTCGAGCATCGTGAGGCAATCCATCTCTTTCTCGGTAGGCTTTGAGAGCTTCACAGGACTGAAGTATGTGGAAGACAGTAAGTTCTTCTTTGCATAGTGGACATCTCGATGGGCGTCTCCGCAATAAAATGTGGACATGAGTTAGCCAAGTGTGTCCGATTCTTAGCCTCATCAGGATATTATTAATTCTTATTCTATTTATTTATTATAGCTTCCCTTGTTTATATCTGCAGAAGTACAAATCTGAGCGACTACTCGAGGATTTTGAGTAGTTTTGGGAGCACACTAATCAACCAATCAACTGAAGAAGAAGAAGAAGAGTTTATTATAACAGTCGCATTTACAGAGGTACAATTATACAATAAGGCTCCTTAACCATTATCCTTATACACTAAATACAAATCAAAAATTATCAGTTAAATTAAAAACAATGCTACTGCTTAACAATACATTTAAAAAAAATACTAAGTAACTGAAATGAATAGAAAATAAATTAATAAACAATCAAAAACAGAGATTAACGGATATTTTTGTGTTTCCCTCCCTGAGTTTTCCCAATCAACTGATGGGAAAAGAGTTTTACCTCTCAAGATGGACAACTTGGACTATGAAAGAAGCAAAGTTTGGAAGAAACAAAGAAGAAGATCCGCCTCAATTCTAGAGAGGGGGTAAGTCTGTCTGTCCTCTGTGCTGCCAATCACGACTGATGGGGAACAGAAAATAAAACAATTTTAGTACATTCTAGAGCATATATTAAATATTGCTATGTATTTATCTTAGTCCTTAGAATTATTATTCAATTTATTTATTTATTCTTATTTTATTTATTTATTTATTTATTATAACTCTCCCTGTTTATAGCTGTGGAAGTACACATCTGCAAAATTATTCAAGGATTCGCTTTTCTTTACAAAGTTTCAGCTAATAAAGAACCAATCAACTGAACAGAAAACAGTTGTTCGTCTAAAGTTGGACAACTTGGACTGATCTGAGACTTAGACTGTGGAAGTAGCGTAGTTGCTGCTACTTCAACATAGTTGAGATCAATGACCAAGATCCAAGTAAATAGTTGATGTAGTTGGTAGACTTGGACAAGGGGGGTGGAGGGGGGGGGTGTTCTTGTCATCTCCACAGCGGACCACTAATAGAAAATACTTGTACGAACCCTTTGGAGGCAACTGCCCTTTTGGCCCTTGCTTCATCAGAGTCCACCTCTTTGTGAAGGCGACAATCTCTAAACGAATTTCAATATATATAAGGATTTCTGATGTAAAATTTATCCGCACATGGAATGGGGCTTCGTGCCGGCGGATCGAGTGAAACGAAGGAGGATGAGATCTGAAACGCTTGTAGCTTGTAGCTCAGCGTGGAATGACTCATGCCCGGGCTTTAACTACGAGGTCATATTGCCTACTACCAGAGCGCTCTTTCGTCACTCTGGTGGACATGAGCCTGACTCTACTGTGGGAGACATAAATTTTGCCTACCCTAAAGTTTTTATTCATCAAGGGGTCTTTAACGTGTACCTGACATTGTACAGGCTCGGTACCATCGTAATGTCCCATCCGAAGGACGGCATGCTCAAGTTTATTTTACCTCCCAGATAAAATAAACTAAGGGCCTCGGTCGGGCTACGAACCCACGTTCTTGAGCTCAGAAGTCAAGCACGCATACCACTGAGATACCGGCGCCCTCCATTTTATGTTAGTGAGTTGGTTCTCGTCAATAAAATATATTTTAAAAACTCAAATTGATTTGAGCTTTTTTAATCGCTACATTGGTGGCCCTGACGTAAGCGGCAGGAACTAGAAACCAGCCTGACGGAGGCGAGTCAACCAGTGAGAGAGATAAGATCGGCGGATGTGGAGGTATGGTTCGCGCATGTGTGGGGCGCCACAAAGGTATAGCGGAACCATATTTAATTAATTTGTTCTGGGTACATTGCCGGTGATTCACCGACGACAACACCTAGGTTTACTCCATACTCGGTAGAGCTGGGAGAAGTAAGGTCAGACACAAACTTTTAATGATATCTTCCATTTAGGGCACTCAGTGAGGACTGTGGTTGTGGCTCCCTAAAGCCACAGTTGAGGCGGGTATTTGCCTTTTATTAAGGCAACCAACGATGGCACCTCTTTGCCCCAAACATTTTTATTTTTACGATTTGCCCACAGCTGACTCTTTCTCCGCCTTCTCATAAAAATATTTACTACTCAGGACAATTCCAAGATATTAGAATAATAAGAAAAAGAAAAAAAGAATAAAGAAAAGGAATTATATTCTTTATTCTGAATAACTTAATTACTTTTATTTCCATGTAAAATATTTTAATAATAATAAAGTCACTAATTAAAAACTTATATTCGTAATAAATGTAAATAATAAAAGGGGTGTTTGTTATATAATGTGATTATAGTTGAACATATATATTTTTTTTTTTTTTTTTTTCTTTTGGCTTTATGAACGGTGCATATTAGCCATGTCAATGTGTTATGTATAATTATTTAAGACATCCATGGCCCCGGGAGGGAGTTCTATCTACGAAATAAAACTCACTCCCGGACGGGATTCGAACCCGCAAACCATGGTGAGACCATGCGACCAAAGCCCTACGCTCTAGCCCGCACGGCCACCATGGCCCCCCAACATATAATTAAACAAGAAAATGTACTTCCCCAGCACGAATTAATTAATAGTAATTTAAAAAACATATGTTAAAAAAAAGGACAATCAGTGTATATGTTACGCCGAATTGACGAAATTGCCTAATTTGTAAACTAGGCAAAAAATTGCCGAATTCACGTACTAGGCAAATCTACTGCCTAATACACGTAATCGGCAGTAATCATGTAGCCTAGTTCACGAATTAGGCAACTACATGCAGCGCATAGTTAGAGTTTAAAAGATGTTGATGCAAAAAAGACGTAAATCTTCACGATGTAAATGTTATAAGAGTGACATCGTTTGTAAGTCAGCTTGTCATTGTGGAACATCCTGTAAAAACCATGATTAATTTTTTTTTTTTAATTTGACTTCTTTTTGATTGTTTTTATAAACATTTGCTAACGAATACTGTTCAATGTTGTTTAAAACCCAGTATTAAAAGGACTTTTTTTTCATCATTTGTGTTTTATATAATTCAATAATTCCCTATCTATAATAATTGATATATAGATCCCAATAATTCCCTATTTAGGGAATTACCCAAAAAGTGGGGGTTGCCTATTTCGCGAAATAGGCAAAATGAAACCAACAAATTTCCTAATCGATGAATTAGGCAATTGTTTGCCTAGTTCACGAACTAGGCAATTTCGTCAATTCGGTGTAACATATATACATGTTGTTAGTGAGTAGCTTCTCGTAAATAAAAAATATTTAAAAGAATCAAGTTTATTAGCTTTCATAATCGCTAAATTGGTGACCCCGACGTGATTTAGGCGGAACGTAGGTCTGACGAAGACTACAGTGGTGGCTGGCCTTGCTGTTCGCAACTTGATCATCGTCTGGCGAAGATGTGCGACATATTCATGCTCTGGAATCGGCTTATCTCTACCAGGTCGACCAACGCTGACGCTGGAGGGGGGATTGTTGCGCCCCCCCCCCCCCCCCTCCCCCACACATGTTTTATTTATTTATTTTATTATTTAGAATTTTAATTAATTAATAATCGATATCATTTATTTCTCAGTAATTAAAAAAAACATGTTTAAAAAAAAGGACAATCAGTGTATATGTTACTGTTAATTTGATAAATTTGGTTATTATACATAATAACTGGTTTGGTTATTATACATAATAACTGGTTATTATGTATAATAACCACCGTTCTTGGTTAATATGAGAAATTATTCACAGCTTCTTAACATTTATCATATTAACCAGTTATTATACATAATATAAAACTCACCTTGTTAATATGATAAATTTTGCTTTCACAAAAACCTGATTGCCTCCGAGTTTTGAACGACGGGAGGGGCAGATATATCGTTCCGCCAGCCGTAGGCCGGCACACCTTCCCCCTGAATTTGGTACCATCTATTGTGATTTATTTGTTTCAGATTTTTGATGTCTTACAATTTTGATAAATTGACAAGAGCGCATCAAAGGGTTATTGCAACTGAACTCATCCAGGAATTTAAGCTATATTATTTGGAGACAAATAAATCACAATAGATGGTACCAAATTCAGGGGGAAGGTGTGCCGGCCTACGGCCGGCGGAACGATATATCTGCCCCTCCCGTCGTTCAAAACTCGGAAGCAACCAGGTTTTTGTGAAAGCAAAATTTATCATATTAACAAGGTGAGTTTTATATTATGTATAATAACTGGTTAGTATAATATTATAAATATTAAGAAACTGTGAATAATTTGTCATATTAACCAAGAACGGTGGTTATAATACATAATAACCAGTTATTATGTATAATAACCAAATTTATCAAATTAACAGTAACATATATACATGTTAGTGAGTAGCTTCTCATAAATAAAAAATACAGTGTAAACTCTATATAGTGACACTTAAGGGACTGCGCATTTTATGGCGTTATTGAGAGTTGTCGTTAAATGAAGAAAAGAAAAATCACTACACATTACATTACATTTAATAGTATTTTACTACTATAATATGTGTTTACTAATAAAGTATAAAATTTACAAACAACGAACATTAATTTTGATACAAATAACAACGCTTATTTGGTATAGTCTGTTATCTTCGTCTGACGTTTGTTGCTGCTCCAGTATTTTAATTGTATTTTCTTATGTATTTTATTCATATCTTGGGATACTGTGGGATCTACTTGGTTATACTAAAAGTGTAGCAGCCGAGGTAAACACGTGCAAGGTAATCACAACAAACAAAAGAACGAATTTCTCAGAATCTTCGGTACGTATGATGCCGACAGTCGAGGTAAATACGTGCTAGACAATAAAGCAACAAAATAACAAACAAAAGATCGTACACAGTTCTTATTAATTTCGGCAACTTGAAAGTACTGTTTATTGCTTAGTAATGACGTATTGTTGTAGTTATTTAGAGTGGGTGTGATGCTACATAGAGTGTATCATTGTATGGACGACAAGGTAAACCAACCAGAAACAAGTAATTTCGATGTTTTAGGGAGTTTGTCGTTAAATCGAGTGGCGTTAAATAGAGCTTACACTGTATTTTAAAAAATCAAGTTTATTAGCATTCGTAATCGCAAAATCGATACCTTCGTTACAACGGTCGTTAATCGAGTTTTGTATTAAGCCTTCTCTAATTCCCCCTTCTCTTGGTCTGATATGGCTGAATATCAATATGTGTCGTCCTTAGATGGTTCTGGGTACATTATATAAATATTCGTTTTGGTACATTAATTCTATCGGGAGTTATCGTGTTCACAAACTCACGTGACCTCTTCAGTTTGACTTCCTGGGAATCTACCGACACACGTCTTCTACCTCGCAACTTAGGACATAAACTACAAAAGAAGTTGGAACTAGGGGCTTCATAAAAAGAGCTCTGGTGAGTGAAAACTGTACTCTTTCACTTCTCTTTTTATTATAATATTTTTATTTACTTATCTTTATGACTTCTTGTTTCTTCTTATGTACTACTTTCCCAGCTAAACATGAAGTAAATGAGAAGTTATGTAATCGGTTAATTGAAAATCATGTTTTCTGACCCCTGATTGCATAAATAAAAAATAAAAAATCCTTTCTGCTTGTAACTCCCGATAGAATCCTCATAAACACAACGCCTGTTGATTTTCAGCCAAATCGGCCATATAGAATAGGGGATGGGGATAGTAAGGGGAAGAGGGAGGTTTAACATAAAAATCATAAAAACTGCAGATGTAATGTATCGATATGAAATTTTATATTTAAATTCAAAACTCCATAACAACTGTTAACCGATTCAGAAGTCAACTATTCAATCTTAGCTCAAATGGTCGACTGGTTCTAGAGGGAGAGAGAAAACATAATCTCTTCGTGTTTCTCCCATTCCAGTCGCTTTTTGTTACGAGCTTGCTTTAAACGCATAATTGCAGTCGATACCAGTCACCAGTAATGGTTTGAGATGGTTGCAGCAGCTCATAATACCTATATTACGCCCTTCTGGTCCCACCAGGTACATTGTAATGCATGAATGTTCCGTTTTGGCGTCTGTCGACCGGGATCACCTGACTTCACACATGCTGGTCTGCGTTTCGGATCGTCGTAATAAATCCACTTTTCATCTCCCGTAATAATACGATGCAAAAATCCCTTCCATTTCTGACTTTGCAGCAACAATTCACAAATGGTTTTTCGTCGTTCAATGTCCCTCTCTTTTAACTCATTTGGCAGCCAATTTCCAAGTTTTTGAATCATGCCCATAACATGTAAACGTTTACCAATTGTTGAACGATCAACATTTAATGTTTCTGCCAATACTTCAAGAATCTCACATGGATTGTCGTTTAGTAATGCTTCCAATTCCGAGTCTTCAAATGGTTTTGGCTGCCCTGGACGTTCCTTTCAAATTCATCATTTTTGAATCTCCTAAACCACTTTTCGCAAGTGTTTTGAGAAGGAGCATGTTCGTTATAGACTTCCAATAGCAAACGGTATGTTTGTGCTGTAGTTTCTTTAGAAAGAAAATAATGCAACATCACTTCCCGCAAATCCATTTTATTCGACACAAAATTCCATTTTAAAATTACTTAAAAAAAAGTTGTTAACACTTCAGCTAAATGCTTTATACTAAATATAAAAGGATAACTATAATACTTGTTTATAAACATCTTAGCAAATAAGAGGGCGCCGGTAGCTCAGTGGTATGCTTCCTTGACTTCTGAGCTCAAGGTCGTGGGTTCGTAGCCCGACCGAGGCCCTTAGTTTATTTTATCTGGGAGGTAAAATAAACTTAAGCACGCCGTCCTTCGGGTGGGACGTTAAGTGATGGTCCCGAGCCTGTACGATGTCAGGTACTCGTTAAAGACCCCTACCCTAGATGAATAAAAATTTAGGGTAGGCAAAATTTAGGACTCCCACAGTAGAGTCGGGCTCATGTCCACCAGAGTGACGAAAGAGCACTCTGGTAGTAGGCTATATGACCTCATAGTTAAAGCCCGGGCATGAGTCATAAAACCTAACCTAACCTCTTAGCAAATAAAATAAAAAGTTAACAGTATGACTAAATACCAACTTGTAGGAAATCCCCATTTTTAATTCCCTAACCTTTTAGTTTTCAGGACCCTCTAGGCAACTGCCGATGCACACTGGGGCAAAATGAACAAATGTCTGGGGCAAAATTATGAAACTTATATACTTTATGTTTTTTGGTGTGCTGAACACGAAAAAAATACTTAAAAATCCCCCGACCCTTCATTGAGTACTGTATTTTGACAAATACATCAGCTCCTCAAGAGGAGGTGAACATGTGTTGTAGCTCATACAGCTTATGAGAAATATACAATTCATATTAGGTAACTGAAATTAGAAATTGCAATAGCTTCATTTTCTTGGAAAATTCGCTAAAATTAAACATCTGCCTCTTCTTCGGACGAATTTATAACTTTAAAATGACGTTTCTCCCAAATTCGTAAAAACTCATTTTTTGGTTATCTGATGAAAATACTTTAAGAAGGTGAAACAGCGAGTGCCCGGCAATAACAAAAAAATTAGTTTTTGTAAAAACTAAATTCAGTCAGTTTTTCTTCAAAGGGGGCATCTCGTGAAGCAGTGACGCTAATGATAGTAATTATAATTCAGTACACTTACCTTGAGAAGATACCTCCATATTTAAGACAATAAAATAATTTAAAATATTGGGTTTTAACAGGTTATAAATATAGACTGAGGCAATGTAGAGGGTATTAAAAGGCTGCAATGGTCTTGTTTATGTTTGTACAGGTGTATGCAAGTAAACCCACTTTCACTCCCTCCTTAAAATTTCCATCTGTTTTTTTTTTGTATTTTGACCAGGTTTTGAGGCCTCTTGCCTCAGTGTGCGTTGTAAAGGGGCCCTCACACTGGCAAAAATTTCAAAAATTTTTCTAAACTTTCAGAAAACTTTTGAACGCCCCACAAAATATTGAATACCGTTTTTTTGCACAATATTTGACCTCACACTCTCAATATTTTTCCACAAAACCGACATCTTCAAATTTTTAACGAATGTATTAACACAAAATTTATCAAGAGAATTCAGGACTCCTAGTGTACTCAACTATTGACTAAAACGTTCGTTTTGTGTTAGGGAGAGCGAATCTTTAGTTGATTATTACTGGCGAAGCACATTACTGGTGATTCACTGAATTTATTTCATTATTATTCACATTAAATAATATATTCGATTTTTATTTCTCTTTTAAGTAACATATTTATTCTTCAAATCCGCCATGGATTTCCTTTCAGGATTTCCTTGAATTATTTTCTGAATAAAATGTGTCACAAGTCTTCTCTAGCTTATATAAATGAACCCCTTTTGAACAAAATTTATATTTGAGTTTTGTGTTTAAATTTTTTTCAGTGCTTGGAGACTTGTGTTCTATCTTTATAAATAACTTCAAACATTTTAATGAGTTCTCTTTGATTATGAAAATTTACGTTACGACAGCCCTTCATAATATTTTAAAAATTTTAGAAGCTCTTAACCTACTTCAGTTCTCAGAAGAAGACATAAAAGAGTCTTCAAGAGAAATATTTGAATCAGGAAAATTATATATGGAAAGAGATTACTTAAATTGGTATAGAAATTATGCCAGTCTATAGGGCAAACAATATCCGCATTTCTTGTACAAAACTTAGCTCAATTTTCATGAAATTTAATACCTGCAAGTTTTTGGCATGCTATACGTTAGTATAGGGGAAGTTATCGGAAAGAAATTTGATGTTGACTTTTCATTGGAATTTTTTGTTTTCCGAACAGCCTATTTCAGAACTGAAAACAAAAAATACAGACTCGAAATCATGTGCTCATGTTTTTTTTTCATTTCCGGCTGGAGCGAGAATGCGGAGGCCCAGTGGGGTATGTGAAACGTCTTGTTCGTGCTCCAAGAGGGTGTATGGACACTAGGGTATAGAAATGACGTAACCAAATACACAACGTGTCGAATGCGGGAGCGCCATAGCCAAGCAACCGTCAAATGTCTGCAATAGATTACACACTTGTAAGCCTTATATACTCCTGAAGAGCGCCGGTATGAGTTCGATGGATTATAATCCATCCACTCCCGCTCGGATCGACAAACATACTCTGAGCTACGCCTCTGTGAACGGCACGCGCTAGGCTAAATTTAGCTAGTCTTCGTAGTCTTCCTCCACTGCTGGACAGTGGAGGGTTGGGCACTATGGTGGGAGGGTCCACTAGTTGGAGAGTGGTATATGGCAGTGTATGGGAGTCCTACTGGTGCTGTCCTCGTCGAGTTTCTTACATATCTTTATTTTTTATTTTTATTATTTTAATTAATTAATTTTTATTTTTATTTTTTAAATTTGTTTTATCTCTTCTATTTTTTTTGTTTCTGTTTATTCATCTACCACCACTGATTTAGTACAGATTCTATTTATTTATTTTTGTATATATTTGCTATTATTTTGTGATTATTAATTTATTTTTCCTTCTTATTATGTTTCAAATATTTTGTATTACCTATTATTTTATCACGTCATCTTAGTCATCACTTCTGCTTATTGTTATTGTTTTTGTACAGATTCTAGAATAAATAAAAATAAATATATATATATATGAGGAGTTTGGAGCCAGAGCGGACCAACCCACAATTTTTCGGAAAATGAGTTATTACCATCCTGATGTTGGCATAGGTTCCCTTTTTCAAAACCAGTGTGGATCACTTAGTTTCTTCACTTCATTGATAGATAGCAGCACTTTAAGTTTAGTCCACAAATATTTTGTGCATATATTTTCAAAGTCACAATGGATCATACGGCCTTCAAAAACTTTATAGAACACAAAAAGGGATCACTCATCCAATACTATTCTAAAATTTCAAATATAAATAAATATTTAAGGCCCATTTATGGAGATAAACAAAATGTACTCAATTTTCAATTGCCATTTTCTACCTGTTCTGTTTCAACCAGTTGGTCCGCTCTGGCTCCAAACTCCTCATATATATATATTCATTTTATCAACTTCTAAGTTGAGGAATGCGGACATATTGTGGAATTTGTAATAAATAAAAAAAAAAAAACTTATTTTTTGAAATATTGTCTTATTCATGTATAGTATATATTCATCTTAGTATATATTCAATATATATTATTTAGTATATACTCATCTTTAGTATATATTCAATATTGTCTTATTCATCTTTAGTATATATTCATCTTTAGTGGAATAGACAATATTTCAAAAAATAAGTTTGTTTTATTTATTTATTCATTTTATACTCGATACATTCATTAAGTTGGATGATATATATATATATAGTCCGACCGAGGCCCTTAGTTTATTTTATCTGGGAGATACGCCGTCCTTCGGGTGGGACGTTAAGCGATGGTCCCGAGCCTGAACGATGTCAGGTACTCGTTAAAGACCCCTGCCCTAGGTTAATAAAAATTTAGGGTAGGCAAAATTTAGGACTCCCACAGTAGAGTCGGGCTCATGTCCACCAGAGTGACGATAGAGTGCTCTGGTAGTAGGCGATATGACCTCGTAGTTAAAGCCCGGGCATGAGTCATAAAACCTAACCTAACCTATATATATATATATATAGCCAATTTAATGAATGTATCGACAAGCAATTTATTTATTTTTTATTCTTGACAAATTGCAGACCTATATTAGCTGGATCAATCATGTTTGGGTTATGAGGATCTGGGGGACCAGACAGGGACCCCCGGGGCACCCAACATGCAGAGCGTCCTTTATACAAGATAAATAAAGATAAATTAATTAAGGTATGAATTTTGTAATATATATGCGAAGGCAATTGGAAAATAAATTATTTTAGTATGAGGTTAGTTGAAAACAGTTCATTTGCTAATTACCAGTAAGTGTGAGGGAAGGAGAGGCGTCTTTATTAGATGTATCATATGGAAGCCACATAAATTAGTTGGCTAAGTTCAATATAGGATGGAGGGAAAGCAGGGAAACTTTGTGGGGGATTGGGTAAAGCCGAGGGAATATCGTATCGTTGAACAACTTTCAGACCAGCCCAACCCTGAATTATCATAAAGTTGTACGGATTATCCTCCTTCAGCTTACTATCCGTTCCAGTCAACCCAATATATAGATTTCTGCTAATATTATAATTTAAAAAAAATATGTAATGAGGACATAATAGGACAACATATATATATATATATGTTAGGTTAGGTTTTATGACTCATGCCCGGGCTTTAACTACGAGGACATATCGCCTACTACCAGAGCGCTCTATCGTCACTCTGGTGGACATGAGCCCGACTCTACTGTGGGAGTCCTAAATTTTGCCTACCCTAAATTTTTATTCACCTAGGGCAGGGGTCTTTAACGAGTACCTGACATCGTACAGGCTCGGGACCATCGCTTAACATCCCATCCGAAGGGGATCCCCTCGGTCGGGCTACAAACCCACGTTCTTGAGCTCAGAAGTCAAGCAGGCATACCACTGAGCTACCGGCGCCCTAGTGTGTGTAGTGTAAAGTCTTTAAAAAGTAAATTACATCGTACAGGCTAGGGACCATCGTTCAACGTCCCATCCGAAGGACGACGTGCTTTATTTTACCTCCTAGATAAAATAAACTAAAGGCCTCGGTCGAGTTTCGAACCCACGATCTTGAGTTCAGAAGGCAAGCACGCATACCACTGAGCTACCTGTGCCCTCTTTTGTGTTGATACATTCATTACATCGGAAGTTAATAGGAATCTTGAGTCGAGCCCCGAAGTTATCTCGTTTACATACACATTTTTTTTTTTTTAATTTTTGGAATCAGAAAACATCGAAATTTGACTTACCATATAGGTACTCCGTATAACTTATGGTAACTAAAAAAAAAATTTCTGTTCCATCCCCAGATTTTACCTCCCTAGGTTACCCCTAGTTCGCCATTGATTCTAATACTAAATATTGGTTGAGTACATTATGTATTATGTATTCAACATGGACACACTATTGATTCACCAATTGAAACGTACAGTAAACATATTGACAACTGTCAAGTGCAAATCATTTCTCAAATCTAGACAAACTTCAGTACAATGTTGGACGAAGAAAAGAACTTTAGTACAGACCTAAAATATCTACTTATTTTCAGTAGATATATCGGTGTTTTCCCAATTTCGTATACTTTAAAATATAACGCAAAACTAAGATATTATTCCATAGGCCTTACAACATTAACAATTATTGCAACAATTTCCATTAAATTTTATCATATTTTGTCCTCAGATAAAGTTGATATAGTTCAGACAGTTATGAAATCTATGCGTTCATTGATTGATCTTTTAATTTTATTCTTTCACTGGATAAATTTAATATTTTATTCAAATATATTCAAAGAACTGGAGCAAATATTGAAAATACTCAAAACCCAAAATTTATCTTTGACTATAAAACCTAATATTTTTTTATATACTGGAATCTGTTATTTATTTTATAATTATTTATCAAAAACTGTTACAAATTGGCACCAAATTATAATTTGCTCACTTGAATTTATAACAAATTTGCAAACATATTTATTAATATTACACTTTTGTACTTGTCTACAATTAATAAACGAAATTTTTTTGAATATTTGTAAAAAAATGAAAACTGAAAGTGTTTTCAAATTTTTGGATGAACACTCAGATACTATTTTGAAATGTAAAACATTAAACCGTATTTATTCTACACAACTTTTTGGTGTATTTTTTAAAGTAATTTATTGTATAGTTTTTTACTTTTTTTTTTCGATTGGAGCTTACTACAGGTTAAGGAATTCTCCCGTTCATTATGCCCATATAATAAGATTACATTTGTGTGCTTTGTGGCATGTATACATCTTGTTATTTGTTACTACTGTTTGTGAACAAGTAAGAACAAGCGTAAGTGCGTACTTTTTTTGTTTATATAAATTATATATATTCACAATATATATATATATATATATATATATATATATTATATATACACTAAATTTCATCAAATTTTCAAATACTAAAGTTATCCGCATTAAAATCTGACGCAATGGTAGCATTTTGAATAATTTTTATTTCTCGTATGTCATTTTGTCTATAATTAATATTCCTTGGTTAACTTCTAAATATTTGCAATAATGTTTTTTTATGATGATATTACTTGTAATTAAGTGGGGCACGACTTGAAATTGGAATTTGACAGAAAAATAACAATAAAATCGAAAAAAATTTCAGTTCTTTATATACTACTCGAAAAAGCGTAAAAATCGTGTTTTTGAGACGAATGTGGGACCCCCTAAAGCATCGACAATAGTTTGTTTGATATTCTGTTATTGTTTAGATGTCAAATACTTTCAATTTTTCGTAGGGCCATCAAATTTAAAAAAATTCGATACACCCTAATATATATATATATATATACACGTATAAGATGAATGTTATGTCTGTACATTCACGGAAATATGTTTACTTTCCCATATCTTTAGTTTGAGGAAGTATTGTAATCGTGCGAAAATCCAATATTTTTAACTACAAGGTCATATCGCCTACTACCAGAGCGCTCTTTCGTCACTCTGGTAGACATGAGCCCGACTCTACTATGGGGATCCTAAATTTTGCCTACCCTAAATTTTCATTCTCCTTTTAAGAGTACTTGGTATCGTACGATTCGGGGCTATCGCTTAACGCTCCATTCGAAGGACGGCGTGCTTAAGTATCTCCCAGATGAAATAAACTAAGGGCCTCAGTCGGGTTTCGAACTCGCGATCTTGAGTTCAGTAAGCAAGCACGCATACCACTGAGCTACTGGCACCCTCATTCATGTTTCACGGTCCCCTGAACACATGGAATGTTTACATTTTGTTATTTGTTGATGCTGTTTGTGAAAAAGTAAGAATAAACGTAAGTCAGTAATTTTTTCGTTTATATTAGTTTATACGTACGAATTTTACGTCTCTTGAGCCTTAAGAAAACAATCAGTTAACCTTAAAAGAAATGAAGGGACAAACAATTGCAAAAAAAAATGAAATAAATTAACTTTTAATCTACGGATTATTAAAAATAAATAAATATATATATATATATATATATATATATATATATATATATTGATATAATAGTATATAATCCGTTGCTAGGCAATACAATTTAAAGATTACTTTGAAATATTTCTTACTACACTTTGATCTTAGCCAAAAGGCCGAGAAGCTCAAGGTTGTGGGTTCGTAGCCCGACCGAGGCCCTTAGTTTATTTTATCTGGGAGGTAAAATAAACTTAAGCACGCCGTCCTTCGGATGGGACGTTAAGCGATGGTCCCGAGCCTGTACGATGTCAGGTACTCGTTAAAGACCCCTACCCTAGATGAATAAAAAATTTAGGGTAGGAAAAATTTAGGACTCCCACAGTAGAGTCGGGCTCATGTCCACCAGAGTGACGAAAAAGCGCTCTGGTAGTAGGCGATATGACCTTGTAGTTAAAGCCCGGGCATGAGTCATAAAACCTAACCTTGAAATATTTCTTGAGGGCGCCGGTAGCTCAGTGGTATGCGTGGTTGCCTTCTGAGCTCAAGAACGTGGGTTCGGTTATCTGGGAGGTAAAATAAACTTAAGCACGCCGTCCTTCGGATGGGACGTTAAGCGATGGTCCCGAGCCTGTACGATGTCAGGTACTCGTTTAAAGACCCCTGCTCTAGGTGAATAAAAATTTAGGGTAGGCAAAATTTAGGACTCCCACAGTAGAGTTGGGCTCATGTCCACCAGAGTGACGAAAGAGTGCTCTGGTAGTAGGCGATATGACCTCGTAGTTAAAGCCCGGACATGAGTCATAAAACCTAACATAATCTATATATAAATACCTATATATTTATAAATGATTAAAAAAAAATGTTAAAAATATATTTAAAAATTAAGTTATTTACAAAAATATCTAAACAAACTTTTAGGTACTAATAAACAAATATATATAATGTCTATTTACGACAGACCGTATCACCAAAAACCCCGTGTGTTCACCAATGCACTCAAAAAATATTATCCATACGTGAAATCCAACTGCTAGGTTATGCTATTTTTGTTTTAATCTGTAAATCAAAAAAAGGTGTTGGATTTTCGACAGAATATTCGGAAAAATGCCTGATTCGAACTATTAGTGTTTATGGTGTTTATATGGTAACGATGATGAGGAGGTTCGCCAGTGTTTTTTTACCTCCACGGTTTATCAGTGCTTTATAGTGATTATGTCGTTACAGTAGAATACTATGTTATTTATTTATTTTTTTCTTCGATTTATTACGGCTAGCTATCATGATGATCATTTTGAAATTTTTCACAGGCCCATTGGTTTAAGGACAAAGCAATGAAAGAAGAACAATATATAATAACTATATTATTTACTAATTGCTATTATTCTATGTCGAATATATTTATTAGAATATGTATTTTGTATCGAGTCCCATTCATTGCTATACGATGCATGATAACATAACTGCCCCCATGCATCGTGTAGCTGTACAAAGTTAAATAATAACGAATCGTTCGATACATACATATATATGCAATGTTTGATAAATAATATTTGATCTATACAATTTTATAAGTGCAACTCAAATAAAGACTCAGATGGGAAGGGCAACTGACAGTATTGACCCAACATGGTGTTTAATATTTGTTGAACATATGTTCGCAAAGTACTCAGTCGCTGAACGTTCCGCGTTACGGTAACTTATGGAGAGACTACCAGTCAAAACATTTCTCTCACAAACTCAAACCAAACTTTCATACATCAACAAATTATTCATTATGTATAAATTTTTAGGTTTTGTGCCTTTTGGTTCAAAATTTTGGTTCCCGTATTCAATTTTTGTTTTATTCTTTTTCTATTGTGTGTATTTTATTTATGAATTTGATCATATAATAAATTTTTTTGTCAATGTTAATAGTTTAAATATGATTCGCTTATTTCGTGCTCTTACTGATAGTACGTTTATACCAATTCATATTGCGATTTTATTTGTATATAAAAAACTTTTAAACAATATTTTCCTATCAATGATACATTTTAACTTAGTAAATGTCAAAATTAAATTGAATAAAGCAAAATTTTGGCTTTTAATGGGATCAATTATCTCCGATGTCACTATTTGTTCAGAGTATTTCATTTTTGGCAAAAATGAGACTTTAATTACTCAAGAAGCACCATTTTTTTTAACATTAGTTTTAGCTACATTTTTTATATCATTATTAGATTTTGCCAATGCCCATTTTAAATATTTGATTGAAAATTTGACTCCAAATCCTCACAAATTACTTCAACAGATAGACAGACATGATCTTCTTATCGAATTTTGTCAAAATGTTAATATATTTTTTTCTTGGCAATTATTAGCAATTTGTGAAAAAAGTTTGGTGAATGTAACAGTTTATGGCTACAAAGTTATAATTATAATTTCATTAATGGATCTTTATAATTACAATATCATGAAATTTTTGAAATTAATTTGGTTTTCAAGTATTATTTTGAGAGAAGTTATTATACTTGTTTCAATAACAAACATTGCCACAGAGACAAAATATTTGGTAAGTAATAAAGAAAACGAAAAGTGTATTACATATTATATATACCGTATATACTTATAATATGTATATAATATAATATATCTATGGTCACAGGGAATAAGATGTTGAGTCGAATAAAAAGAAAATAGCCGAAATGAGTTAAGTGTACTGTGATCATCTCCCAAGCCGTCTGCGCACTGTGAAGAAGTTGGGAGCTCAGGACTCTAATACTTTCGAAATTGAGGTGCTCATAACAAAAACAGCCCTTGTCAATTTTTTACGTTTTTGAGATTTCCGCGCATTCTTGTAGTAGAAGATGGTACTAATAACCCTGTTAATAGAGTGCAAATAAGAACGGCCCCTGTCTAGAGTTACAGACTAGAGAAATTTGACCGATTCTGCAAAAACAACCCGTGTCAACTGACAAGGGCGTTTTTTGATGAAAATGGTGGATTTATGAATAAATGTGTAATAATATTCTTTTTATTTTATAAACTTTCTATTTTTTCTTATTATTTGTAAGTATTTTTTGAGATGCTTTATATAAGGTACTAATATTGTTCTATTAAAACAGTGGATAAACAAGTTTTATTTCATACAAAAACAACCCGGGGTATGCAATTTCTGAGGATTGGCTACCCCCCATAAGCATAGCAGAGTTTGGCAAAATTTATGTCATTAGTTTACTAATATACCCAACTAAGCACCAGCAAAAAATCATTTGAATTACTTGAACCTGAAAGAAGCACAAATGTTTTTTCTTTTTCCTGAAAATTTGCTATTTTTGACTAGGGCTGTTTTTGTTATGAGCACCTCAATTATAAAGATGTGGGTTTCTTGGTATGTCGTAAAATTGTGTATGTTCTCTGTTAAACCAACTTAATCTACTTCTTTGAGGAATCATTCACGAGATAACTGAATTTAACCATTTATTCACTTTGGCAGACTATTCCAATTGAAAAATTTACCCATAAATAAGAAATAATAATAAAATAAATAAAATGGAATTGAAATACAATTTTGATGCATGGGTAGTGAAAGCGAGATAATAAAGAAAGGAAGTTAGTTTTGAGAAATATTAAGAACGAAGATTATTTAAGGTGGCAATAAGTCGCGGTTTCACATCCTCTTCAACCTTCGTGAGGGGTTATATTGTAAGTGTTGTGAAGATAATATCCGGATTTCTGGGTTTGTATTTCTGTAAAGGTTGTTAAAAAAAACCGTATGTAAATAGTTTGTATTGTTTGGGGTACTGTGTGTATTATGGGAGTGTTATGAAGTGTTCTGTTGTTTATGTATGTTGGGCACTGTGTTATCAATCTGAGATTTTTGTTGGATGTTTTTGCTGAATGTGATCCGTATGTCCATAATGGTCTCAGTAAGTTCCGTTTTTGTCTCATGTCTAATTTTGATCGTCGATTTAGAAGTCCGTAGAGTATTTTGAATCGACGGTTCAGCTTGTTTCGTGTGAGACTTGTGTGAGGGTTCTATGTAAATCGTCTATCTAATATTTATTAACAAATATTACAAAAAAATACTGTTTTTGAACAGTTTAAATTAAATGTAATTTCTCATGATCCTCTCTTGTAGCTGGTAACAGTAATATCTACTACAAAATCAGCTAACTGATTACAATAAATTTAAAGAGGATAACAGCAATGTGTTAATTATATCATGATAATAATTATTATTTATTTAAATTAACATTTCTCTAATTAATCATTTTCAGGCAGATGCTTTCAACATAGAATTGTATAAGCTAATGGAAGAGAAACAGTATTTGTATAATAATGTAAGTTGGTATTATTTCAGTATTAGGAAATATCAAAAATTAGGCAGTTATTGTGGTTCATGCCCGGGCTTTAACTATGAGGTCAAATCGACCATTAACAAAACACTCTTTCGTTGCACTAGTAGAAATGAGCCCAACTCTATTATGGGTGTCCTAAATTTTACCTAACCGAAATTTTTATTCACCTGGGGTGTTGGTATTTAATATTCTTTTCCATCTGAAGGCCGAGAAAGAGGGCTCTGGTAGTAGGTGACATCATATTTAAATCCCGGACATGAGTAAACAAACAAAAAACTTGGTTACATTGTGATTAGACAATTATTATTTTTTTTTTTTTGCCCATAACTTCCTGAAGTTTTTTTTATAAATTTAAAATGAATAGTTGAATATCAGATAATAAATACAGAGAATATATTTGTTAGTTTTTGAGAATTTTTTATTTTTTGTCCGGGAATCGCACCTAATCAACTGGAAGGTATTGGATGAGTGAATTTAAAAAATATATTGATTAGGTGTGGTTAGGTTTTATGACTCATGCCCGGGCTTTAACTACGAGGTCATACCGCCTACTACCAGAGCACTCTTTCGTCATTCTGGTGGGCATGGGCCCCTACTCTACTGTGGGAGTCATAAATTTTGCCTACCCTAAATTTTTATTCACCTAGGGTAGGGGTCTTTAACGAGTACGTGACATCGTACAGGCTCGGGATCATCGCTTAACTTCTCATCCGAAGGACGGCATGCTTAATTTATTTTACCTCCCAGATAAAATAAACTAAGGGCGTCGGTCGGGTTTCAAACCCACGACCTTGAGCTCAGAAGGCAAGCACGCATACCTCTGAGCTACCGGCGCCCTCAAAAAAAAAAAAAAAAAAAAAAAAAAAAAAACATTTGTGCAGTTGACACGCGGTAGAAGTGAAACCTTCAGAAAAGGAAACTGCGAGAGAATGAGATGAATGCAGTATCAGGAGTGGGATAATTATAGGGTTTATTTATTATAATATTGATATCAAGTTTAAAAATTATTTTATATTTTATTATTCAAACTCCATGTTTTTAATTTCAACAAATGACACGACTGGCTTATGGTAACTAAAGTATGGAATAAATGTTTCCTTAATAAGTGCTTAAAAGTCTAAAAAAATTCACAATTTCAAACTTTTTGGAGGGAGAGGAGGAGGCGCTGGAATTTTTCATGATTATCTTTTTTGTGTCGCAAGACTAGAGAAGAAGCATTATCGGCAACTTTTTTTCTCTTCACTTTCAGTTACAAGAAGTCCTTATGTTAGTAATTCAAATAGATGACTAAATAAAACAACTATATATATAAGGCAATAGTGTCGCTTTTTCGTTTCATCGAGTTTCAAATCACAACGGTGCAAAAGAAGTTTTCACTTTAAAAAAAATATATATATATATCATGTGATGAGACTGAACATTCATATACCAATCACCTTTGTATAGATACTTTCATATACTCAGTAACGCCAGTATGATTTGAATTTGAGATGGGGAAGGAGATTGATCAAAAGGCGGTGAATCACCGTCTATGTGCTTCCCCAGCACGAACTATAGAATTACATTTCCTTCTGATTCTGCTTCTGAATCATTATACTAAATTTTGAATCAATGCATTCATCACTTCGGCAGTTATTAGGATAATTAAGCCATGACCCCTTCTCTCATCCTTTGTCTTCGACCGATGTCGCAAAAAAATAATAGGTGCCATCCTTATAGGATGGCACCTATCAATTTTCTGCAAAATCGATTGAAAAAAATGGGGAATCATAGAAGTGGGACTAGACTAACATAATAATAAAATAAAAACTGCCGATGTAATGAATTTATATACACATAATAAGAAATAAATAGATAAAATACAAAAATTTTTAATATATTTATTTATTTTTTTCCAGAAAAAACTTCGGCTGTATGTGAAAATGAGACAAACAGTAACGATTTCTGCGTGTGGTTTTTTCCATATTGGTTATTCTCTAGTAACTTCGGTAAGTAACCTTAATAATGTATAAGTGTAAGTTGACTTATTGAATTTAATATTTATATTTAATTTAATTTATAATTTAAATGTTAAGTTTAGGCAACATAAAAATACGGTATAGCAGGGAATTCAAGAAAATAAAAGCATGAAAAATAGGACAAAAACTCGAAAAAATGGGAACATACTACATTTTGTTGCATTAAAACAATGCCCGGTAATGTCAGGCCCTGGACTTGGTCCGTTTTGTCATGATATGGCAAAAGTGGCAGCCATTTTAAAATCTTTCTTGTAGACATATGACAGCGAGCTTAATCGAATGGTACCAAAAAGTCGATTTCAGTTTTTTTGGACACTCCCTTCTGCAATTGGGCGATTTATTTAATGTAGAAAAATATAGTTAGTTATTATAATTCATGCCCGGGCTTTAACTACGATGTCATATCGCCTCGAGGGGTCTTTAACGAGTTCCTGACAACGCACAGGCTCGGGACCAACGCTTAACACAAATATATATATAATCTGTATTATGTATATAATATATGTAATTTTGTGTATGTAATATTAAACACATAACAATATATTATATATTTTTTTTTTCATAGATTTTAGCAGCAACAACTACATACTTGGTTATCTTGGTACAGTTTTCTCTGCCAGAATAATATAACAACTCAGAAGACATCAGTATATATTACTTTTTTTTTTATAAGAAAGTTTTATAATATATGTCACAAATATCAGAACAGGAAGCTAATAGAAAATATCGGACAAAAGAGAAAACTCGAAAATTCGAATCCAAAAAATGGCCGCCCTTGTTTCCAAAATTCGAACCTGACCAACATAGGTACACACAGGGGACGACGAAAGATAGGGCTGAAGATAGCTACTTCAGATTGGATCGGTAACCTGTCTTACACACTTTGCATAGACATCTCTTCAGGTGGCTACCATAAACTAGCCTCGGATACAACCTCCTCTGTATATAAGCATTCCGAAAGTATGTGTTACACTATAAAAGTTCTTTCACAAAGATCTTTTATAAAAGAACTTTTACGATGAATTTGATAGTGTAATAGCTCAAGTTTTATAAAATTTGTCTTTTATAAAAGTTCTTTTATCATAGTTAGCATTCTCATCCAATATTTGATAAATGTTGTCTCTCCCACTCCTGCTGTATCCTTTTTTCACGTAGTACGCGTGCAAGAAATCGCAGAGTAACCATTAGACGTTCCTCAGGGGGTATTGGGTTACGCAAATGTGTCATTTCCCGAGATATTATTGGTCCCACCTTCAGAAGCAAGTAATCGAAGGTTTTTTTAACCATCCTCAAATAGTTCAAGTAACTTTTTGTATCTTCCATGGACAGTTCTTTAGTAAATTCTGATGGATGCTCATAAACTCGCGCCGCGCAACCCAAGGTCTTACCCACAAACGTTTCTTTACATTCTTATGTTTATTTTTTTCCGCCACAGCTATTGCTATTGCAGCAGCCGCAAAACCTGCGGCAATTGGTATTAAAACGTCATCCATGTTTGCGACACAACAGTCACTTGCACACAACTTACTAGTGCTGTCTTGAAACAAAAAACTAAAATATATTTTATAAAATAAATTTAAAAAAAATTCGATCCAACTTTTATAAAAGATCTTTGTCACAGAACTAGTGAGAACTAATAGAACTAGTATTATAGTGTAATACCCGCCTAAGTAAAGGTGTATTTACCTATGAGCTAAATGGGATACACTCAGAAAGTTTTATTACTTCCCCAACACGAATTAATTAAGTTTTCGCTCTCCCTCCAAGACCAACGACCGAATGTGCAAAAAATAAATAGTTGACTTATATATGCGCTTCTGAATCCTCATACCAAATTTTGTTTCCATACATTCATTACATTGGCAGTTATTAGAGTATTAAAACGAGTTAATCTTAATGAAATTTTGCGTTTCTCGCATCTTATAAAATAAATATATAAATCATAATAAAGCAAACTGCAACGTATTCTAAACACTCGTGAATTTTACTAGAAATTCCGTTTAATGCGGACTTCTGGTATCCGGACGGGTGCCGGTCCCATCTAGTCCAGATTAGCGGGGCTCTACTGTAATTATACCGCTACAAGTTGTTTATCATATTGTAATTGAGATCACTTTTACGTTGGGTTGGGGGATGAAGGGTGGGCTCTCGTGTTCGCGTGCTTACACTAAGTGTGAACTAACAACTACCCTTATCAAAGATAACTTCATAATCTATTAATTATTAAACAAATCATTTTTTTTAAACAGTTGTTATTACTCGACTTAGCCATGCAAGATGGATCATATATTTAATAGTTTATCTATGTTCTTTGTCCGATTTTCTTGAAAAAAATTTGTCGGTGAATCACCCAGAATGTACTTCCACAGAGCGATATCATATATATAAAGCTGAAAATGTCTGTGCGTTGTACCGCTATAACTCACGAACGGCTTGATGGATTTGATTAATTTTTTTTTTAATTTGTTCGTCATCGTCTGTGGAAGGTTATAGGCGTATTAGTACCTCAATATCTGGTCCATCCCAGCATCCACCCACGCAATCTTTGTAACTCAAAAACCACTGCAATGATTAATGAGGAATCTTTTTGAATAGATAAGTTTTATCTACCGGAAGGTTAAGGTCTATTTTTTAATCAACCCCTGGTCCATCCCAGCATCCACCCACGCAATCTTTGTAACTCGAAAACCATTGCGACGATTAATGAGAAATCTTTTTGAAGAAATTAGTTTAAGCTCCAAAGCTAGCGTTACTACAGTTGAAGGACTATAAGCCTTATTCCGTATGAATAATTGAAAATTATAACATCATGAATGTACTGTCGAGGAACTGAATAGCCTTATAGGAGATATTGGGAGAAAAGTCAAAGTTCCCCGGGCAACACCGGGTATTACTGCTAGTAATATCTAACTACGACTGGAGCTCTGGAGGGAGGTAATAAACCCTTGAGAACTCTGTCCTTAAATGCCAGATATTCTTAAAACCACTACTTTCACTAAACCTAGTTAAGCAAAATTTAGTACTCTCATTGTATAGCTTCCAGGGAAGGGATAAGAGCATTAAATGCTTAGGTCCCTAGGTACCCCATCCATTCATTATGTCTCTCGTAATCCCATGATTTTCCTGATCTCGGAGCTGCAAACCCTAGTTACTATGTTCTAAAGAAAAGCAACCCTGGGAGAAATGTTCTTTTAATGTTGTCTTTAAGCTAGGATATGACTGTTATCTGCGGTAGATCTACAACAGGCAGGTAACATCCATAGAGTTGTGTCTCCGGAGGGCACTCCTACCTTATCTAGCCTCTCCGGGTATGACACAGTACTCTCATTATAGAGTTTTCCTTCTGTGCAGTCTGATAAAACCAACAGCTACCTTCTGCCCCTCAAGGCGGTGCCGCCCCCGGCTTCCACCCTCTTCACGTAAAATGTTTACTGCCCCACTTATAATACAAGGGAGAATTCGAATTGTATAAAAAACTCGAGAACATTGGAATTTCATAGTTCTCTTAACACCGAGCCGTGCAAGCCCTATGGCAGCCCTAATTTTTATTTTCCTTATTTTAAATCTATCGCTGACAAAGCCAAATATAGACAAGAAACCAAAAAGAAACCGAAACCAAGGAGAAAAGCAAAATACATTTATTTGAAGGGATGAGGAAAAAAAGAGAAATATGGGTAATCAAAAGGCACCCTGCTTTTGTAGAGAGATAGACGGGCCTTTCGTTATTATCCATCGAAAGAGATCTCTTGAATTTTATTGACACAAAACCTACTGTAGAAAATTTTGCTTCCATTGAGGCCAGAAGAGCCACGCTTTGATTACAATTTACTTTTATTTAATAAATGACTATTTGTGATAAATGTTTATAGTTTTATCTGAAAAAAAAACTTGTGCTTAAAAACTATTTTACTAAACTAAAAGTTGTGTTCTTAAAAAAATCTATTATTATGTTTTTTAATATTACCTATATCAAACTTTATTATACACAGTAAATTTTATATGTACATTATGTAAATTAATACCTATTATTATTATGTATATAGGTAATAATTATGTTTAAGGTTAGGTTAGGTTTTATGACTCATGCCCGGGCTTTAACAACGAGGTCATATCGCCTACTACCAGAGCGCTCTTTCGTCACTCTGGTGGACATGAGCCCGACTCTACTGTGGGAGTCCTAAATTTTGCCTACCCTAAATTTTTATTCATCTAGGGTAGGGGTCTTTAACGAGTACCTGACATCGTTCAGGCTCGGGACCATCGCTTAACGTCCCATCCGAAGGACGGCGTGCTTAAGTTTATTTTACCTCCCAGATAAAATAAACTAAAGGCCTCGGTCGGGCTACGAACCCACGACCTTGAGCTCAGAAGTCAAGCACGCATACCACTGAGCTACCGGCGCCCTCTGAAAATAAAATATTGTTGTCGTTACACATATTAATTTCCTTGATTTTGGAAAATAAAAATTGTTAACTTATACAAAATGTGAAGGGGAAAAACAGAAAAACATTCGGGTACTTTAATTGTGGAGGGGGGGGGGGGGGGCGGCGTTATCGTTATTTGCACACGGGCGGCCTATACTCGTTGCACTATACTCGTAGGCGATATAACCTGGTAGAAGCCCGGGGATGAGTCACAATAACTATATATATATATAAAATGTTTTTATAATGTAACAATATTTTATATGTGCGATCAAAACTCCTCAAGGATAACACCTATCAATTTTCTACCTAATTAGCCAATGGAGAGGGGAGATTAGGGAGAGGTTAACTCGAAAACCCTGATAACTGACGATATAATGAATGTATCGACACGAAATTTCATGTTTTCATGTTTGAAGTCAAAACCCAATGATATCAGCTGAACATTAGCCCAAACAGTCGACTGGTATTGGAGAGGGAGCGAAAAGTTAATTAAATAATTCGTTCTGCGGAGAATTAATTAATTAATTCGTTCTGCAATAAATTGCAAGAATTTTTAGGCTGATATTCATTGTCTTAGGTTACGATATCGAATTTTTTTATCGACTTTTTTTGAAGATAATTTAAAACTTTCTGAACATCAGATTTCACTTTAGTAGATTTTCCAACCTTTACAATAACACCTTGTTATTACACTGTTATTACACACCTTGGGCCTCCCACGCCTGACAACACTAAAAATTGGAGGAAAACGTAATAAAAGTCCTGTTTTATTCAAATATAATACCAGTTTATATGAATTTAGTTTTATTTTTAGTATGTAGTGTAATCCCTGTTGACTTCCAAAATTTTTAATAAGGAAACCTGATAAAGTAAAATATTAAATAATAAAGAGGGCGCCGGTAGCTCAGTGGTATGCTTGCTTGACTTCTGAGCTCAAGAACGTGGGTTCGTAACCCGACCGAGGCCCTTAGTTTATTTTATCTGGGAGGTACAGTACAGTCGGGCTCATGTCCACCAGAGTGACGAAGGAGCGCTTTGGTAGTAGGCGATATGACCTCGTTGTTAAAGCCCGGGCATGAGCCATAAAACCTAACCTAACCTAAAATAAAAAAAATCGTCGAGAAAATATATAATGGTTTAAGTTCACATTCAAAAAAAAGAATTTTTGAGTCGAACGAATTTTTTTTACATCCCCAAAATTTCATATTATCCGTTTGTGCTCGACGATATCTCTATAATGAATACTATTATTCTTTAGTAGAATAAATATTTATTTATTTATCTAAATACGACAAATCTACGGTCACAGAGAATAACTTGTGTCGTAAAGTGGCCAAAATGAGTTAAGTGTACTGTGGTCATCTCCCAAGCCATCTCCGCACTGTGAAGAAGTTGGGAGCTCAGGACTCTAATACTTTCGGAATTATAAAGATGTGGGTTTCTTGGTATCTCGTAAAATTGTGTATGTTCTCGGTTAAAACAACTTAATCTACTTCTTTGAGGAATCATTCACGAGATAACTGCATTTAACTATTTATTCACTACACCAGACTATTCCAAGTGAATAGGGTGTTTTCGGTTAAATCAACTTTAGAGAGACATCATTCACGAGTATTTCAAAAAGTTTGGTTAACAATTAGGTAAGTGGTGGGGAATGATTAGGTAACTAAGGGAAAATCCAAGAAAGGATTAACAATATTCATTTTCATTCACTCCTATAGATTTAGAAGGTATATGATTAATAATGATGCAAACATAATTTATTTATTTCAAAAACTGGATTAATGCAAAAATAAATAAGTGGTGCCCTGAAAAGTTACGAATTTAGACTTACCAATTTATTCTCTGTGACCACAGAAATGTAATCGATGTTACCCCAATTCTAAGAGTTGCAATTCTAAAAATGAAAAAAAAAAATTTTTAGTTTAGCTCGTTTTTTTTTTTTTCTAAATCTCAGCTTTGAAAAAAAATCACGAGTTCTATAATATTCAGTATTGAAATTGGACTTGTAATCGGCGGCAAGTGTGAGGTTGAAAGAAATTTAATAACCCAAATACGTCATAAACTCGATTTTATGTTATGCTACAGACATCATAAAAATATTATATCTCATCTTAGTGATATTTATTTTATTATTTGATGATAAAAAATCAATTTGTTCTTTCTACTTACTTATTTTTTTGATATTCCATGTTGAGTTTTTACCGGAATTTCATGTTTTCCAATCCCCTGATACCAAAAATGAAAAAAAAAAAGTCGGTGAATCACCAGATCTGTACTTCCCCAGGGCGAATTAATAATTTTGCTTTACGCTCCCCCTATAAAACCTTTTTGCGTTAATAAACAATAATTGAATTACTTAGAGGCTTCTAACTCTTCATACTAAAATTTGTGTTCATAAATTCATTACATTGGGAGTTATTAGTGTATTTAAATCGAAAGAAAAACCTGAGCACGCCGTCTTTCGGATGTGAATAAACCTAGGTAAATTTTAGGTCTCCCAGAGTTGAGTCGGGCTCATGTCCATCATGAAATAGCGCTATGCTTGGGGACAATTGAGTCTCAAAAACCAACTATAGTAATGGTTGTAATACCTATAATTTATTATTTTTTTTTTTTTCTTTTTTTGATTGGCCTCGGCAGACACCCCACTAGCCATATGTGCTTGTTATTAAGTTATTTTACTACATCCATGGCCCCGGGAGGGAGTTCTATCTACGAAATAAAACTCACTCCCGGACGGGATTCGAACCCGCAAACCATGGTGAGACCATGCGACCAAAGCCCTACGCCCTAGCTCGCACGGCCGCCATGGCTCCCTATTGTAGCATATATAGTAAGTAAAGAGGGCACCGGTCGCTCAGTGGTTTGAAACCCGGCCGAGAGCCTTAGTTTATTTTATCTGGGAGGTAAAATAAACTTAAGCACGCCGTCCTTCGGATGGGACGTTATGCGATAGTCCCGAGCCTGTACAATGTCAGGTACTCGTTAAAGATCCCTACCCTAGGTGAATAAAAATTTAGAGTAGACAAAATTTAGGACTTCCACAGTTGAGTTGGGCTCATGTCCACCAGAGTGACAGAAGAGTACTGTGGTAGTAGGCGATATGACCTCGTAGTTAAAGCCCGGGCATGCGTCATGAAACTTAACCTAACCCATAGTAAGTAAAGGCTATAGTTGATGTTGCCAAATTTCAGGAGAGGTTTATGGTGAGTGAAGAGAACTTGAATTACAGTGTTACGAAGGGCTCCCGGTTGTAATTGTACTTCTGGGACATTTACAAGTTGAACTTGAGTCAGACTGTTAGCCAAGTACGTGGTACTTGTACCAATGAGCAGTGTAGATAAGTATTGTGAACTGTTTTGGAATATTTATGAAGCCATCTCTCAGAGGAAGTTCATTTCTCTGCTTCCATATGGATATGCTATAGTTAATGAAATAAAACTGAAATAGATGATTAGTATACTATAATACAAGATCATGGGTTCGAAACCCGACCGAGGCCCTTAGTTTCTTTTATCTAGGAGGTAAAATAAACTTAAGCATGCCGTCCTTCGGATGGGACGTTAAGCGATGGTCCCGAGCCTGTACGATGCCAGGTACTCGTTTAAAAACCTCTACCCAAGGTGAATAAAAAATTAGGGTAGGCAAAATTTAAGACTCCCACAGTAGAGTCTGGCTCATGTCCACCAGAGTGACAAAAGAGCGCTCTGGTAGTAGGCGATATGACTTTGTAGTTAAAGCCCGGGCATGAGTCATAAAACCTAAACTAACCTACTATAATAATAATATTTATTTCAGTTAAACCATAGCAAGAATAGGTCAATACACAAACAGATATTAACTCTTAGAGTCTGACATACATGGATTAGAATTAATAATATTACTTGGTATAAGAATGTCTACTCTAAAGATAACGCTGTACAATGAGACAAAATGAAATGATTTTGAGAAGGGGAGGGGGAGAGAGAGATGTGATCACATCACGTATATTATTCTTAATTTTTCAAAAAAAAACTACCATTACATTGAACATAATATGTTCAATGTAATGGTGTTTTTTTTTTTTCAAATTTCAAGTTCCTAGCTACAATCGTTTTTGCGGTAGCGAGCTCACAAAAAGGTCAAAACGTATTCAGAGGAACTTGAAACGTGAAAAACAGTTGAAACCTCGATCTCGGATTTTCGCACGATTACAATACTTAGGCTTCTTACACACCAAAGCCGAGCCGAGCCGGGCCGGGCGAAGCCGAGCCGAGCGGAATCTGCCTGCGTTCGCACCGAAGCCGATTCGCTCTCAATAGGTTTTCTAGCCTTGTAGTGAGAGGTGCTTCTTTCCTATTCAGTCTCAGTTGAAACGTGGTGCAAAATAGTTATAAACTTCCTTCCATAGATTTATTGTCACATCCCTATCCATGTACTTGTTGTTAGATTGATGCCACAACGGAGGTCTTTCTTGATTCCAACTAATTAATATTTCTATGTCAACACTCATTATAATATCAAAAAATTTAAAAAACAAAAACCACTTGAAACAATATATTGCGCAATATGATGTAACTCACTGGACTGAAAAACCGAACTAGACTGAATGACGGAAGAAACCGCTTGGCAGAAAACGCTCGAATTGGCGGTAGGTAGTACTGCTCAAAACCGCTCGGCCTCGCCCGGCGCGGCTCGGCCTTGGTTTGAATACTCCCATGTAAACCCTATATTTAGCGCTCAAGCGTTTTCCGCCCGGCTCGGCTCGGCCCGGCTTTGGTGTGAAACCCCACTTAGGTATAAGAAAGTAAAAAAAAAAAATTTAACTATATAAATAAAGAAGGCAGCGGCAGCTCGGAGGTAGCCTGTTAGCCTGCTGAGCTCAAGATCGCGGGTTCGAAACCAGGCCGAGGCCCTTAGGTTTTTTTTATCAAACTATTTTAATAGAGTCGGACATAATATATGTGCATATTATATAGACCAGAGCGACGAAAGAGCGCTCTGGTAGTGAGCGATATGACCTCTTAGTTGAAGCTGGTGAGTACGTATTAAAATACTAGTGAGGGGCTTGTTAGATGGGCCTTTAGACTTTGGATAACATGGGTACAAAGCCCACTTGTGCAATCAACATCAACATCAAGTCCGGGCATGAGTGACAAACCTCTTCTGAAGTCCTCCTATCTGAAATCTTTCCCAATAGAGGTCGTTGGTGTCGTACAATGTGCCTTCCAGCAGATCCTCTAGTCACACGACCACAACATTCCTCCCATTGCCCAAATTGCCAACTACACAGATATAAGGAATTCCATGGCTCTCATAGTGGCCAATATAAACCCACATGTTCACACTCTTGGTTCTGTCAAATTTCTTGTTAGCCTCGATAATTTCTTACAGATATGTGATAGTAAGATATTGTGGGACGAGCTTTCTCATAGAAATAAAAGACGTTGACTTCATTTTTTTTGTCCAGAACCGGTTCTTCCCACCCACACAGCACAGCGGTTAAAGGACAACTGGCCAGTTTTTTTTTTATCATTTTAGGAATCAAGGGGTCGAAAAACATTAAATTCTGCTGAAAAATCAACATCGAGTTTTTTTATTTGCCTAATATTCGCGTAGCGTTGTTAAAAACATGTAATGTCTTGGGGCCCTCTGGTGCCATGGCGGATGTGCGCTGGCACGCCGGGGGGGGGGGGGGCTGGGGGAGACACCACCGGGCTCTCTGGACTGAAGAGTCCAAGGCTTTGAGGGTGTGGACGGTTTCAGTCACATGCACACCCTCGTTCCCAAGCTATCCCACCATTACCAATGTTAATGCTACAGCATTTTACGGACATGAGAGTAGCCCGGGGGTGCCTTGCTCTGTCCCTCATGTCGGGTCAGGCCGCCGGCTGTGGACTAGGAGGAGACTCAGTCAAATGTAGTATGGGGCACTCATGACCCTTCAGGGTTGCACTGCCCCTTGAAAAAAAAAAAAAAAAAAATCGAGTTTTAAGCTATCTAACGTATCCAATCTTTCCAATCGTAAGTCCTGAGAACTATTGTCGATGCCTCTTGGAGATACCTTTTGTCTCGAGTTGAAGGGCTTTATGTATATTTTATTTCATCTTTATTATTATTGTTTATCCTTATTATAATTGTTTATCTTTATTATTATTATTTAAACTTAGTATTTTTAATTTGTTTTTATATATTATATTGTTTCTTGTATAGACCATCATTATTTTTTTATATTTTTTATCTTATTTTATTTTTTATTTTATTTATCATTCTTTTATTCCTTTTTTTTTATTTTATTTTTTTTATTGTATCATCAAATTTACTTATGGTATATTAACCGATTGTAAATATTGAATATAAAGAATTGCTAATGAAAACAAAAATATAACTACCCTATACTTTAGGGACGGAGGACATCCCTGATTGGTTGAATATTCTCCACTTATACCTCCAACCCAGCTCAACAGATTCTGGTGAATCTTTAACAGCTCGCTCTACAGAGGCTCCACCTGTTATTAAAACTAATGAACGACTGTGGGGAAGGATCTTTGCTAATCCTAAACCAGATTTGTAACAGGGTCAATATTTTATTTTCTTAAGGGATTATTTCATCCCTGGCGATAGGGGGCTAAGATGGAGGGATTAGAAGGGTTTTTAAATTAATGATACGACTTACCTCCGCTTATCCTTTATGTTTAATGAAAATTAACTGTATTTAATAGTTCATTGTAATGGGGTGCAATTAGTGAGAAAGATTATCTTACCATGAACCTCTAATGGTAACCCCCCTTTCTTCAAATTGCCTATTACTGAACAAAAAGAAGGAAAACAGGAATCTTTATAAATAAAATTGTAAGAGTATCAGGTGAGAGCTTAACTCAAAATCTTAGTAAATGTCGATGTAACTCGAAATTTAGTATAACAAATGAAATGAAAATAAAATAAATTTTATTCTGGGGCCGAGGTCCCCTAATTCTAAATACAAAGTCAAAAATGTAAGGAAAAAATGAAATAAAGTAACAGTATGCCGTACACATAAATAAATAAATAAATTAGTGCTACAATAGAGAAAAATTAGACATTTATATCACAGGTTTAAAATAAAATATGAATGAATGTGTTAAGTCGCGAGTTGAGTGCGAGTGAATTCGAGAACACGCCGAGAATCGATACCTACGGTGTGTTCCTTGAACGACCTGTGGTGAGTGACTTGTTGATTCTTTGAACTACAGGATTCAGTCGTCTCTTAACAACGAGAGGGACCAGTTGGTCGCCACGCGGGGTGGACTGCGAGTCTGGGTCGAGCCAGCACGCGGTGTGCGGAATGGATTCGTCCTTATTACCACGCGGGTATAAGGTGAGTCGTTAGTTACCATGCGGAAGTGAGTTGCTTATTACCACGCGGGTATAAGGTGAGTCGTTAGTTACCATGCGGAAGTGAGTTGGTTATTACCACGCGGGTATAAAGTGAGTCGTCTGTTACCAAGCACAGTAAGTGAGTGACTTGTGTAGTTCCCACGCGGTATGGGACTTATTATTGAACAACTGACTTTGTGTTCGTTACCACGCGGTTTTGTAATAAGGGTGTTGTCCAAATAAATATATCTGTTGCTCTACTCTAAGTTCTCATTAACCTGTACCCAAACCCAACAGAATGAATAACTTTATTATTCATAAAGAATTATCTTACAGCAAGGAGTTCGACACATAAACATAAATACAACAATTTCTGAATTATAAAAAAGAAATAAAATAAAATAAAACAAAGCAGATAATATTAACTAGCAAAACAATAACTTCTTGGTACTAAATAAAATATAATTATATATTAATAAAAAGAGGGCGCCGGTAGCTCAATGGTATGCGTGCTGGACTTCTGAGCTCAAGGTCGTGGGTTCGTAAACCGACCGAGGCCCTTAGTTTATTTTATCTGGGAGGTACAAGAGCCCGGACCTGGTGGCCTTAGTGAAGCAGGGACGGCTCCGATGGCTGGGGCATTTACAGAGGATGCAACCAGACAGATTGCCGAGGAGGATACTGGAGGAACACCCGGGAGGACAAAGAAGAATAGGTAGACCCCGCTTACGTTGGCTGGAGGACGTGGAGAAGGACCTCAGAACGATTGGTGTGAGAAGATGGAGACGTGAGGCCGAGGATAGAGTAGAATGGCGGAAGATTGTTGCGGAGGCCCAGGTTCTACAAGGACCGTAGCGCCAGGGAAAGTAAAGTAAAGTAAAATAAACTTAAGCACGCCGTCCTTCGGATGGGACTTTAAGCGATGGTCCCGAGCCTGTAAGATGTCAGGTACTCTTAATGACCCCTACCCCAGGTGAATAAAAATTTAGGACTCCCAAAGTAGAGTCGGGCTCATGTCCAACAGAGTGACGAAAGAGCGCTCTGGTAGTAGGCGATATGTTCTCGTAGTTAAAGCCCGGGCATGAGTCATTAAACCTAACCTAACCTATTAATAAAAAGGTTAAATTAAAATAAAGCCACCGATAACATTAGTCTTTTAGATTTTTTCTTAACTTGAAGTTTGTTAGGACAAACAAATAAATATGGTGAAGTTTTTGTTCATCTGAAACTAAAAGTAAGTTATGGAGATGTGTCTGTTGCTGAGAGACATCTACCGGAACATCTCCCAAATAGCAAGCCAGGTATTTGTCTCTAATCATGGCATAGATGGCAGTCTATCAGAAAATGGGCCACGTCATCCCTCTCCTCCAGAGAACACAACCCACAACTAATCTCAGGAACTCGTGTTTTTCGTTCCTTATATAAATCTGTGTTCCCTTTTTCCCTGCTAACCGAAGCTGGACAAGCACTCTTAGCTTGTTTATATGGCTATGAAGGCGGGTATGTGGTTTTATGATCTACATATAATAAAATATAGCCTGAACTCTCACAAATTCTATTAATTTTTGTTAGCCGGCTTTCGAGGTTCCTCATCATCCATCATTTATTTGTTTCTTTTTTGCTAAATGATGGGTTTTTCATAGACCCAGGCGATGAGGGCAACCTCGAAAGCCGGCTAGCAAAAATTAATAAAATCTGTGAGAGGCCAGACTATTTTTTATTTTATAACCTCTTTCGAAACGGGTGGGATTAGATGGGAGCTTAACACAAAATCTCAATAACTGCCAATGTAGAAGGAATTCGAAGTTTTGTCGTGTAAATGAAAATTCAAAATTTGGCCAACGTTTCAGAAACTATTTATTTTCTTCTTTAGGGCCTTATAATGACTTGAGTGGATGTATGTGCTGAAGGTGTTGTGAGTCACACATCCACTCAAGTCATTATAATGCCCTGAAGAAGGAAATTAATAGTTTCCGAAACGTTGGCCAAATTTTGAATTTTCATTTACACGACAGAACCTCGAATTCCTTCTACATTGAAGAGATACTGTCGACTCTATCAATCAATAATCATCAATAACTACCGTTCTCAACTATTGATTTTAATCGTAAACTGTCGATTCGATTCCCACATTGATTTTAATCGTAAACTGTCGATTCGATTCGCGCTGTGGAAGTATTGTTTTTCTTTATTTTATAATTATTTAAATTTTAAATAATGATATAATAATTATTATTATTATAATGTTAAGTTCAAGGTTTTAGTTGGGTCCAGGGTGCAGTTCTGAAACTTGTTCTTTGTGCCTTGAGCTCTTCTTCTGTTGTAATTTGGAGAAGACAAAGTTGAAACTATCCCTCCAGAGATGTGTCTTTAATGTTTCCATAATGTCATTGGAGGGGGGCTGTCCTGAGGGATGCCCTAAAAACGACCCCTCCTCAGAGCAGCCTAACCCATCAGGGTTTCTTTCAATTACGGCAACCCTTGCGGCCAGTGGTTCCGATGAGATGTGGCCGCTACGTGTTCTGAATGTAAGACCCTTCCCGATGTATGCCCTCATCTTCCACACAGATACGACACCACTCATCTGTCTGCTTCAACCATTCAACACGTTCTTTATTACTAACCATATTTTTTACACAGCTATACGAAGTATAGGCGAAGTTATGGCATTGGATTCAAAAATGAAAACAAAATTCGATTGGATGAGCTTATCAACACAAAATTTTATATTTGAATCCAGAACCCGCTAACAACGACACCCATTGATTTTCAGCCAAATCGTCCAAAGGGAAGGAAGGGTTAAGAGAAGGGCTTAACACAAAAATAAAACCTTAAAAACCTGTGAGGGGATACGAGGCGCTCAACACAAAAATTCCTACATTCCGATATAATGAATTTCACGAAATTGGTCAAAAGGGATGGAGATAAGAAGGGCTCGATTTAAATATCTTTATAACTGCGGATGTAAACACACAAAATTTAGGGTGTTTAATTTCATACTATTATCTATGGCATATGTGGGCAACAACTGGCCCGCTGTAAGATTTGGTCCGGCCCGCGAGACATTTTGAAAAACCCAATTTAAAAAAAAAAAAATATTACACTACTTACTCACACTCACTCCAAATTAGGAAGATCGAGTAGGATGGGGTTACAAAATGCTCCAATAAACCTTGCAAATGGAGTTGATCGAGATTCAAGAAAACTCACTCCTAAAATCTAAATTTGAAGACGTGGAGTTGTGCGATTTCTACAAAAAATACCTCGAAGAAGACCATTTTCCGCAGCTTAGAAAATTCGCAAGAAGATTGATTTGTGCGTTTGGCAGTACTTATAAATGCGAACAGTTCTTTTCAATTATGAAAGTTAATAAATCAAAACATCGTACAAGGCTCACTGAAGATAATTTGGAAAATTCTTTACGTCTTTGTATCAGTGGAATTAATCCAAACATCAATGGATTAGTTTCCCAAATTCAAGCTCAAGTGTCTCATTGATTTCGGTGTCGCTACTTAACTTTCGTAGTTTGTAATAATTCCAAATTTCACGATTTAATTAAAATATTGTACCTATTTTTTTTCATTTCATTTTGTTATTTTAATAAATTGTATTATAATAACATTGTCTTATTATTTCATGTCTGATATCTATAGTTAAAAATTATGAACACTACTTTAAAGTCCGACGTTATTTTATTTTGAACCATCTACGCGGCCCGCGAACGTATTTGCACACTAAAGTTTGGCCCGCAACATGTCAAAGGTTGCCCATACATGATCTAGGGTGAACGAAATTCAAAACCATGATAATCGTCAAGTTGTCATTATAATTGTTAAATGCAATTTTTGTTTTGGAAACTCTTCAGTGTGGAGGGTGGTATGCTGTTCTCTGAGAGGTAGCACGCCGTCCTTTGGATGGGACGTTAAGTGATGGTCTCGAGCCTGTACGATGTCAGGTACTCGTTAAAGACCCCTTACCCTAGGTGAATAAAAATGTAGACTCCCATAGTAGAGTCGGGCTCATGTTCACCAGAGTGAAGAAAGAGCGCTCTGGTAGTAGGCGATATGAGTTCTAAGTTAAAGCCCGGGCATGTGTCATGATAACTAACTCTTCAGTGTATGCTCTGATCACATTTTCTGTAATTTTGATTTTTTTGTCCGAATTATTGAAAACATCATTTTACTCTACTTTCGTGGCACCTTTCTTAACAGCCAGTGAAATAAAAACAAAATTCCCACAGATTTTCAATTGGAAAAGGAATTTTTTTTGTCTATTAATATATTTTTTTATTATCGAGGATTGCAGCAGATTAGAAATGTAAACATAGGTATTTTCGTGTTCATATTTGAAAATAATATTGACTTAGATCATTGTTTTATTTGTTAGAAATGTAAACATAGGAATTTTCGTGTTCATATTTGAAAATAATATTTACTTAGATCATTGTTTTATTTGTGTGATATGTAAACATAGGAATTTTCGTTATCCGTGATGTATAGAGTTTTAGCCCAAAGAGTGGATTGATTGGATCTGGAGGGAGAGTGAAAAAATAATTAATTAATTCTTGCTGGGGAAGTACATAGCCGGTGATTCACCAACGAATTTTTTTAGGGACTATTGCAATTGACGGAGAAAATAGGTTACAAAAGCGAGGTAGGAAAATTAGAGTTTTCGTTTTCCCTTTTTATCCTGTTTTTTATTATCTCTTTTTTATTTTTTTTTACAAAAGGGTGTAAAAGATCAGAATAATTGATGACTGATGGGTTTTGTGTCCATTCCTCTCCAATTCAGCGATATACCAGTCAGTTTTCAGTTTAATAAACAATTTGACACAAAATAGACGCTTTGTTGAAACAAAAACCTTGTGGAGAGTCTCTCTGTAAGTTATATTGAAAAAAATATATATATCAACTCGAAATATATATCCTGTCCTTCGGATGGGACGTTAAGCGATGGTCCCGAACCTGTACGATGTCAGGTACTCGTTAAAGACCCCCTACCCTAGGTGAATAAAAATTTAGGGTAGGCAAAATTTAGGACTCCCACAGTAGAGTCGGGCTCATGTCCACCAGAGTGACGAAAGAGCGCTCTGGTAGTAGGCGATATGACCTCGTAGTTAAAGCCCGGGCATGTGTCATAAAACCAAACCTAACCTATATCAACTCGAATTTATCAACTACGTTTACGCTCTCTCTCTGAAATCAATTCACTTCATACTAAATTGGTTACATCAACATTTATGCTTTGAGCTAAGCCCTTATTCTTGTAATCCTACTTTCCTTTGACTGATTCGGCTGAAAAATGATATGTGTCGCCCCTGAAGGGTTTTGATTTACAAATAACATTTCGTGCCGATACTTTCATTACTTTGTCAATTATTTGACTCCCACCCTTCCCTCTTCCCACCAGAAATCCCCCATTACTTATGCCGATTTGACTGATATCAATAAGTATCGTCCTTAAAGAGTTTCGGGTAAGCGCGATTCTGAAATTAAAGGGAATTTAAGGAGGTAAAAAAAAAAAATAAATAAAAAAAAAAATAACAAAATTGAAATTACTCTTAGAATTTTACTAGCAGTAATACCCGGCGTTGCCCGGGGAACTTTGACTTTTCTCCCAATATCTCCTATAAGGCTATTCAGTTCCTCGACAGTACATTCATGATGTTATAATTTTCAATTATTCATACGGAATAAGGCTTATAGTCCTTCAACTGTAGTAACGCTAGCTTTGGAGCTAAAACTAATTTATTCAAAAAGATTCCTCATTAATCATTGCAGTGGTTTTCGAGTTACAAAGATTGCGTGGGTGGATGCTGGGATGGACCAGATATTGAGGTACTAATACGCCTTGAACCTTTCACAGACGATGACGAACAAATTAAAAAAAAAATTAATCAAATCCATCAAGCCGTTCGTGAGTTATAGCGGTACAACGCACAGACATTTTCAGCTTTATATATATGATTTAAAAAAACTAATACATTTACCACTTCAAAAAAAAGTTAAGGAAAAATATTTTTTTAAAAAAAAAACATTCTCTAGTTTTGCTGAACACGGAGGTTACGTTTGCAGCCATGGAGGTTCCAAGTGACACTTTAAATAATATAGTATTAGTAGTAATAAAAACAATAAAATGTAACTTAAAATCCTATGGAAGTCATATTTAAGTTATAACAGATTACAGATGAGTTTAGCTCACATAAGTTTATATTTTATATATTTATTTATTTCTACAGGCAAAGCCTATTATTACCCAAGAAAAAGGTATATAATATAAAATAAATAAAACATAATAAAAAAATTTACAATTAACCTCATAAAATACGTCATAAATAAACGAAAAGTAAAAAAAAATAATTTACAATTAACCTCATAAAATACGTCATAAATAAACGAAAAGTAAAATAAAATAATTTACAATTAACCTCATAAAATACGTCATAAATAAACGAAAAGTAAAATAAAATAATTTACAATTAACCTCATAAAATACGTCATAAATAAACGAAAAGTAAAATAAATTAATTTACAATTAACCTCATAAAATACGTCATAAATAAACGAAAAGTAAAATAAATTAATTTACAATTAACCTCATAAAATACGTCATAAATAAACGAAAAGTAAAATAACATAATTTACAATTAACCTCATAAAATACGTCATAAATAAACGAAAAGTAAAATAAAATAATTTACAATTAACCTCATAAAATACGTCATAAATAAACGAAAAGTAAAATAAAATAATTTACAATTAACCTCATAAAATACGTCATAAATAAACGAAAAGTAAAATAAAATAATTTACAATTAACCTCATAAAATACGTCATAAATAAACGAAAAGTAAAATGAAATTATTTTGATATTTACAAATATAATAAAACCAATTATTTAAAATTTACTCTTATTAACAAACACTTAAATAATTACTATAATGCTTTATATCACCATTTCTACACAATTGATTTGATAGTATTAATATTGTCTATGAAAAAATCGAATTTATCAGAAATGCTATTAGCAAGCCTTTGAAATCGATCTATGAGCGAATAGAACCCATAATCAGTGTAATGAAAATTAGTTGAGAAGGGGAGAAGTGAACGACAAGTACATGAGGGAATATTGAAATTTACAAGTGAAAGTTGATCAGGACAGTCAATTGTATTGTTTAATAATTTGAAAAAGAATGATAAATCGGCTTTGATTCGACTTGACTTCAGAGTATCTAATTTAAGAGAAGAGAGAAGGATATTATAGTCGATAAAACGTACAGATGATCCTGATTGGAATGCAACATATCGAAGGAATTTGTGTTGTACTTTTTCAAGAGTATGAATATAGGTAACCTTATAAGGAGACCATATAGAGGAAGCAGACTCAACAAGAGAGCGGACAAATGAAGAAAAAAAAATTTTAATAGTAATAATTGGAAGAGAAATGTTTGCTGCTCCGAAGAATAAAACCAAGCATTTTTAGTGAAGAACAAGTTATATGATTTATATGATATTTAAAAGTTAATTTTGTATCGAAAAATACACCAAGATCTTTCACAACTTCAGATCTAGTTAAGAAGTTATTTTGCTAAATATTCACAAAACCTATAATGACCTCTGTTGTTCAGTATTGGTTGCTGCAATTTTAAAAGAATGTATTTTATATCAACAGTTAAAACATCATCTTTTGGTGGGAACACAAATATATCTTGTTCAGATTTCCAAAACAACTTAATAGTGCACTCTTGTCTAACGGAACATTGAACAAGGCCAACATAATGTATTATGCTATTTTTTGTTGTATAAAAATACGTGTATACACATATAACATTTCAAGAGTATTTGACATCGTACTGGCTCGTGATCATCACTTAACTTCCCATCCGAATTTGGCCTTAAAATCATAGAATGTTTGAATTAATTTCATCTTTCAAACTTCTAACCCGATAACGTTACTAAACTGCATTATAGTTACTGACAAGACAACGCTTGAATAACATGCTAGTCTGTCATTTAAGAAAAAGCTTAGTCTGTGATTGGCACCAGAAGAAAGTTTCCTGTAGCGTTAATATTTTCATTAGAGCTGACACAAGAGTTCAATCATATAGCTCAATTTTAAATTTATTTCAAACTTTTCTCATATTCGCATCCATCATGATAATCAAGCCTTTCAGAATTTTTTTTAAATATAAAAAATATGGTAATTAGTGTTTGCTGTTGTTGAGGTTTCTCTGGAATTTCAAGGTGTCCTTACAGGTTTTTGGATGCTCAACTAAAATTTCGTGTTAATAACTTCATTACATCGGCAGTAATTTGCAATATTTGAATTGAGCCCTTCCCCTTCGGTCAATTTCGCCCTACATTTATAGGTACCGTCCCATGCGATTCAACCGACAACTTACTTATAGGTTAGGTTAGGTTTTATGACTCATGCCCGGGCTTTAACTAAGAGGTCACATCGCCTACTACCACAGCGCTCTTTCGTCACTCTGGTGGACATGAGCCCGACTCTACTGTGGAAGTCCTAAATTTTGCCTACCCTAAATTTTTATTCACCTAGGGTAGGGGTCACGAGTACCTGACATCGTACAGGCTCGGGACCATCGCTTAACGTCCGATCCGAAGGACGGCGTGCTCAAGTTTATGTTACCTCCCAAATAAAATAAACTAAAAGGCCTCGGTCGGGTTTCGAACCCACGATCTTGAGCTCAGAAGGCAAGCACGCATACCACTGAGCTACCGGCGCCCTCTCTAAGGTATAAACATAAAATAAATTTTATTTTTTGTTAAAGTATATATTCTTTTCAGAACTAAAATTACAAAAACATGTTATAAACAATATCAATTTATAATATAAACGTTGATATAAGATTTGTCTTTAAAAATCTTTCTTTCTACACTTAAGGTCGCTAAAATCATTGATGATGTCTTCAAAATCAATTTGACGAAGAACATCTGATTCAATGAACATCAAACTCAGCATGTCTAATCGTTCTTGATGCATAATGCTTCTTTGCTCGCTTTTGATTCGTTTTAGTTTTGAAAAAGAGCGCTCTGCAGAACAATTTGTTATCATGAGCGTTAAAAAAAATGCGAAGAGCAATTTGAACGTTTGGAAAAACAGTTGCAAGATTATCTCGAATCAAAATTTCGTAAAGTTCAGAATGAGTGAACTGGGGTTTTGATGGAAATTTCGATTTAACATAAGTGTGAATCCATTTTCGATTTTTACGGGGGCCCCAGGCCATGGCGTAGTCCGGCCTATTGGTTAATCCAGCACTGTTTATAGGTACTGTCCTATGCGATTCAACCAACAACTTACTTATATGACATTTTGAATTGCACATTGCAACTGCACATTTAGGCAAATCTATGGATCACTTATGATAATACCCTATTAGAATATTATCAATTCATCAATATTGATTGTGAATGACATCAAGTTTAATTAAGGTTCATTTTGCATAATTAATTCAATGTAAGGTTATCAAAATAATATTGATTGAACGGTCCCATTGTGTCAATATGGTGTCTGGTCTGAGGGACACGATGTCTATTATACTCGTGTCACTCACACACTCCCCCCTCTCCCCGTCCTCCACAACACATTACATGCAATTACAATGTATCTCTTTAATTTACATACTTACACATTGATTGTCACCATTAGTAAAATGAGGCATATATAAATACATTTATGTACATTTAAAAGGAATAAATAAAATCGTCACTGGTTCTCCAAAACCAATCGACCCTAAAAATCAATACTTCATCTTGTCAGGGACTTGAATCCTCATACTAAATGGCTTTAACTATAAGGTCATATCGCCTACTACCAGAGCGCTCTTTTGTCTATGGGAGTCCTAAATTTTGCCTACCCTAAATGTTTATTCACCTAGGGGTCTTTAAGGAGTACCTGACATCGTAGGCTCAGGAACATCGCTTAAAGTCCTTTCCGAAGGATGGCTTGTTCAAGTTTATTCAACTCCCAGATAAAATAGGAGGCCTAGGTCGGGTTTCAAGCCACCATCTTGAGCTCAGAAGGCAAGCACGCGTACCACTGAGCTACCGGCGCCCTCTATATATATAAAATAAATAATAAAAAAAATAATGGATAAATCGTAGATTCAACAGACCTTAAGAGGTTAACTATGGAGGAACCCAAAAATATAAAAATGAGAGCTATGTATCAAATAATTTTCTTGAATATGAAACATAATATGTGAAATACGATTTTTCGCAAGTTGTCCGGTTTTAGAGATACATGGCGAAATCCATCTCAAAATATAGTTTTGGAACATATGTTTTTAGACGTTTCCTTGATTTATCCGAAAACAGTTAGTCCTAGAGAAAAATACTTAATAATAGTATTTACCAATAATGTTCCTTATTAAATTTTCAATTGACTAAAGGTCTCAGATTTGAGATAGGACCGATGGGACAGGCTATGACATAGTACAGGCTAGGGACCATCTCTTAACATCCCATCCGAAGGACGGCGTGCTTTAATTTTCCTTCCAGATAAAATAAACTAAGAGCTACCGGCGCCCTCATATAATAATATATTGAAATATTGTATATTATATTTTTTTAGATTTACACTGCTCTATTATTTTCTTGTACCACAAATTTTATTTATTGTGACAAATTTAAGCTATCGAAGCATCTTAACCTAAAAGTTTCTTACCGAAAGATCATTTTATAGTTAGTAATATTGATATTTAGTTAAATTCAATACAACGGTAAATATGATCAATAGTGATGTAAAAATATGATGGAAATGCTCAAAATAAGCTGACATTACAGATAAAGAAGTGTATAGGTGTGTGTGGGTGCACAGGGGTCTTTAAAAAGTAAATTACATCGTACAGGCTAGGGACCACCGTTCAAAGTCCCATCCGAAGGACGACATGCTTTATTTTACCTCCCAGATAAAGCTGGGTTTCGAAAATGTCATCTAGACCTCAGTACGCAAGCACGCATACCACTGAGCTACCGGCGCCCTCTTGTCTAGATACTCATAGATACATCAATTACATTGCCAGATGTTAGGGTATTTAAGTCGAGCCCAGTTGAACCCTTCTGATTCTCACCTCCCCTTTGGCTGATTCCACCAAAAATTAATAGGCGTTGTCTTTACGGAGTTTTGAATTTATGTATGATATTTCGTGTCAATAAATTCATTACAACCGTAGTTTATAGAGCTTTTGTGTTAATCCCTTCTTTCTTCCCCGTGTCATTGGCGAATTTGGCTGAAAATTAATAGATGTCGTTGTTAGAAGATTCTGGATTCACATATAAAATTTCGTGCCGATAGATTCATTCATTCTTTTCACAGACAATTTTTTTTTTTTTCTTCCATATTTGGAATATGGAGGTTGGAAAATAGAGGGCGCCGGTAGCTCAGTGGTATGCGTGCTTGACTTCTGAGCTCAAGGTCGTGGGTTCGTAACCCGACCGAGGCCCTTAGTTTATTTTATCTGGGAGGTAAAATAAACTTAAGCACGCCGTCCTTCGGATGGGACGTTAAGCGATAGTCCCGAGCCTGTACGATGTCAGGTACTCGTTAAAGACCCCTAACCTAGATGAATAAAAATTTAGGGTAGGCAAAATATAGGACTCCCACAGTAGAGTCGGGCTCATGTCCACCAGAGTGACGAAAGAGCGTTCTGGTAGTACGCGATATGACCTCGTTGTTAAAGCCCGGGCATGAGTCATAAAACATAACCTAACCTGGAGGTTGGAAAACATGAAACTCCGTTGAAAACTCAGCATCGAATTTTTTATCGAATAAATAACTTCCCCTATACTTCGAATAACTGGGGAAGTAATATAATTTATTCTTAAATTTGAGATGAGGCCAATACAATAAGGTTATGACGTCGAAATAAATAAACAATACATTTCTGTAAAAAACATAAATATAATAACGTAAAAATAGATACGCAATTAGTTAAATAGCTGACCTGGTGTTTATGTTATTAACTCGAATAGTACAATAGAACCGACCTAGAAAGGTGAAACGTTCAGATTGACGACAGTAGGTCGAGTTTGGCAATGTGAAGTTAACGCCGGGAGTGAGCCTCACGATACACTGATACATTCAAAGCCTCAATTATCGTTTATCATTTATCAACTGAATGCCACAGTTCTCATTAGTCATTCCTATTCGAACATTTGTAGCTAAATAAATGCAAACGAACACATCATTTAGCCGCACCCCCAGCCACCCCTCTATCCGCTATTTTCAATTTTGGTTTCATCGCCTTTCGATTAATTACACCCCTCAATGCATATATCATCCACATACCTTCAATTAAAATTACAATTTTTTTTTTTTTCTTTAATCTATCAACAGTAATTTGGGTCTCAACTGATAATTTCATTGCTTTTGATAACGACATTAACCCATTAGTTACATGTCATTATCTGAAGAGGTGTAAGTAATTTTCTACACATGGATGATCATGTCATTTACACATGGATAACCCAGGCAACTCACTGGAAAATGTCTGTTTTGGGCTTTTTGAAGAGAAGGATCCAGGGAGAAAAAAAAATGTACTTCCCCAGAACGAATTAATCAGTTGAATTTTCGCTCCCTTCCCAAACCGTTTGCGCTAATATTCAACAGTTGACTTATACAGGGTGTATCGCAAGCAGATGACAATACTCGGGGGGGTGAATGCCCCACTCAAATACACTAAGAAACCGGGGTAATAAAAATCCGTTTCAACTTAGTGTAGAAAATAATGAGATAGGTTAGTTAGGTAAGTTAGGTTTACCATGTTTTTCATCTTTTCTCCCGTCTCATTCCGGCAATGGTCGACAATAAAGAACAACATTAGGTATTTTTTTAAAGAGCCATATTTTTGCTAACTTTTGGTGAATTTGGGACATCCTAGCGAATAAAGAAAACAAATTAAGGTAAACTGAAAATTTGCCAAACAATTTAAACAGGTGTTCATTTTGAAATAAACGTTAGCCTCCTATTTCAATATTTTCGATTTTCATGTCAAAAAACATGTTACCTATTAGGAAATTTAACGTAGATTACGACAGTGTAGTCAGATTTCACTTTACCTAAACCAAAAAGTGATATGTACGGATATTTTGCTAAAAAAACGTGGTTATCGTAAAAAAAATTAAATCTTATTATTTTCTACACTAAGTTGAAACGGATTTTTATTACCCCGGTTTCTTAGTGTACTTGAGTGGGGTATTCACCCCCCCGAGTATTGTCATCTGCTTGCGATACACCCTGTATAGGGGCTCCTAAATCCTCATTTTGTATTCATAAATTTATTATATGTAATAGTAAGATGTTGTGCGACGAGATTTCGCATAGAAATGAAAGACGTTGTCTTCCCACTGTTTTATTTTGACCAGAATAGATTTTAAACGCAACAGCGTCATCATCAATGGTAATCTATGATAGAATAAATAAAATATGCAAATAATGAAAAGTATAAATCTTAAAGCATCAGGGTACAGAGTAACAAAATAAAAGAATATAAACTTACTTACCCCACCCGCACAGTACAGTGGTTAAAGGACTACTGGCATAGCTCAAATGAGTGAGGATAGCTAGGTTCACTCTCTCTACATACAAAAACATTTATTCAAATATACACAATAACTAAAACGAATCTCTACATATTAGTAAAATGGTTATATGCTTTTATATGTAGAGAGAGTGAATGAACCTAGCTATCCCCACCCCTTAGAGCTATGCCAGTTGTCCTTTAACCCCTTTGCTGTACTGTGCGGGTGGGGTAAGTAAGTTTATATTCTTTTATTTTGTTACTCTGTACCCTGATGCTTTAAGATTTATACTTTTCATTATTTGTATAATTTATTTATTTTAAAAACTCCCGAAATAAATAATGCATCGACAAGAAATGTTTTTTTTTCTCCATAAGTGTCTTCTTCATTAACAATATTTTGAGACACTTCCACGTCCCTTTTTCTGGTCACTATGAATATATTTAGTGACCAGAAGAAGGGACGTGGGAGTGTCCCGAAATGTCAAAAAAGACACCTCTGGAAGAAATGCCGGAAAATACTAACATAGGTATTAACATACCAGTGTAGTTTAAGCAACCCATCGACAGGGACGATTCCTACCAATTTTCAGCCTTATTGACCAAAAAGAAGTTGGGAATGAGAGGAAAAAGGTCTAATTTAGAGTAAAACGATTCCAATCTCCAGAGCATCCAAACCTTTCAATCCAAAATCCTTCGTACAATAGCCAATGCTCCTCATTACAGTCTCCAACAAAGCTCTTCACACTGACCTTAACGTACCTTTTTTCAACGAAGACGCTAAATCCAAGTATAAAAAATTATTTTCCCTTCTTAGTTCCCTCTAGTCCGTGCCCTCCAATCTGCCATTTTTTCCCAACGACGGTTTAGCAGCAATGACCCTTAGCAGCAAGCAATGACAGTGTTTAATTACAAATGAGAGGAAATCAGTGACTAGGGAGTGTCACCACTGGGTGATTTCTCCCCTCTTTATGACGTTGGCATTATCTCTCTATTAGCACATTTGCTTATTGTATTTATTTTTATACAGTTGTGGACAGTGGATGGTTGGGCACTGTGGTGGGAGGTCAGCGCTTAACTTAAAGAATTTGCCGACAATGTACACCATTGTTTCTTAGAAAGCAATTTAGGAGTATACAATAAATAGGATTACCAATTATCTAAACCAAAAAAAAAATTACTGACTTTTTTTAATACCTACATATACTACGTAATTTTTATTTTAAGGATGTTTTGAAATAATGTTGATTTATAATAAATATAAATATGTTTGTTACCTCTGTAACTTGAATTGTTATTTATTTCACCTCTAACTCAAAATTAGTTAGAATGAATCTTAACCTCTACAAGTCGAATCAAAATCCGCCTGTCGAAAACTCTATAACTCGAATTTTTTGGCGTCTCCCTTGATGTTCGACTTATAGAGGTTCTACTGTGTATACATTTGTGAATATCTGTTTGTAAAAAAAAAAAAAAAAAAAAAAAAAAAAAAGTAAAACTAATTGATTTTCAATCAAATCGGTTTCAGAGAGCGAAAAATTAGTTTATGAATTCAGACTGGGGAAGAACATTTCAGGCGATTCACCTATTTTTTTTTTTTAATTTTTGTAATTTGGATGTCGGATTACATAACTTGCTCTATACTTTGTTCAGCTGTGGAGGTAAAATATGAAGTTACAAAAATGTAAGTGTTTAATTGGTAAGGAGACGTGAGGAGGGCGAAGTTGGGGGGGAGGACTTGGGCTAATTAAGTTTTAATGAACGAGCTTCTCGACGGGAAGTGGGGGAGAGCGGCAAAAAAGACTTGCTTGGATAAAACCGGGAAAAAAGTAATTGTCTCTAAGTAAAACTTTTGTAAAGGGGGGGGGGGGGCTCTAGGAAAAAGTCTCATTTCTTCCGACTCGTTGGGGGCCCCCCTCAAAAGTTGATCGGACAAAAAGTTCAAACTGTCCTACGTATTAGCAGCTGTTTACAACTCATGGACACAACTTCAAATTTACAGTATTCTTGGACTTACAACTCTCTAAATTATCACCAGGAAGTAAATAATCAAAGAAAAGGTTGTCGGTGAATCAGCGGCTGTGTACTTCCCCAACACGAATTAATCAATTACGTTTTCGCTCTCCCTTCACAGTCAATCAGTCGTTTGAGTCAAAACTCAGTATTTGACATAGGTATATAGTCTTTTATTTATAAAGATGCAACTGTTGCTAGGGTGCAACAACCAGCATCTATGTTGGTAGGTATGGATATGTTGGCGTGAATGGCATGTGAGAGGAAGGCCACCCAGTGGTAGGCCCTCGGGACGAAAATTTATATTAATTATTAGGACAAGGGAAAAATAATAATAATAATAATAATAAAATAAAAAAATAAATAAAAATAAAAAGGAATTGAAAGACAATTTTGATGGATGGGTAAGAGAGATGATAAAAGTGAAGGAAAATAATGTGAAAAATAAAAAATATTAAGAAGGAATAGGATTTAAGGTGGCAGCAAGTCGCGGTTCCATCTTCTCTTCAACCTTCGTAGGGGGTTTCGTGGTAAGTGTTGTGAAGATAAAGTACGTATTTCTGGGTTTGTATGTGTGTAAAGTTTTCTAAAAAACCGTTTGTAAGTAGTTTGAATTGTGTTGGGTACTGTGTGTATCATAATATCGTTATGAAGTGTTCTGTTGTTTATGTATGGGGGGGCACTGTGCTATCAGTCTCAGGGTTTTTGACGAAACGCCTGAATTCGTTTGATGTTGGATGTTTTTGCTGAACCGTATATCTGTGATCGGTATGTCCATAATGGTCTAAGTAAGTAAGTATAACAGTTCCGTTTTTGTGTCATGTCTAATTTTGATCGTCTATTTAGAAGTCCATGGAATATTTTGAGTCGACGGTTCAGCGTGTTTCGTGTGAGACGTGTGTGAGAGTTCCATGTCAGTCTTCGATCTAATGTCATTCTTAGGTATCTTACAGTATTAGTTTGAGGGAGGGGCTTGTAGATGAAAACGGGGGGGGGGGGGGGGGGGGGGCATATATAGTGGCTTCTGAATATTGTGTCCATAGATTCATTACATCGGAATCGAGCCACTTTTCTCTGGTCCCCCTTTCATTCGATTGAGATTCGGAAAATTAATAGGTGCCATCCATATGCGATTTTGAAATTAAATATAAAATTGCATATCGATACACTCATTACTTCGGCAGTTATCAGGATACATTCAAATGCATTTCAGTAGTGAAACGTACATATATTTTCATATATATATATTCTATTATATTGGAAAAAGATATTCATATGATATATATATATAACAGTTTTGATGTAAATCTTGGAAACGTCTAAAAAATAGGTTTCAATACGTCATTTAAGGACGGTTTTCGGCAAATATCTCGCAAACGAAGGGAGACTCAAAAAAAAGTATTGAATATAAATAGTATATTTAAGTTTTTTCTGCAACATTTATTTAAAAAAACATTTGATTAAATCATAAATTTAGGCTGTATCTACTAAAATCTACTGAGGCGCTGATGTAAAGTGGTCTTAATTTTCGTTGTTTCATGTTCTTAATTTATAACTTATTCTGAGTTCTTAAGGGCCGTGAAAGATAAAAATCCGTTAAAAACAATCTCGGATATTTGCACAATTACTATAGTTTCTTTTAAAGATATAAGAAATTAAAAAATCTTAAACTTGTGATCTTGAGCTTAGTAGGCAAGTACGCTACTCCTAAGCTATTGGCGCCCTCTTCCGCCATCATAGATATTTTAGTTAATCCCTATGATGGCTTTAATAGTTCATGATATATGATCCTGTGACAGTTGAAACGGACCAACCCGGTATATTATATAATCGAAAAGGAAATACATGAGAGCTAATGTGAATTTATGGTAAATTTAGTTTTGATAAATGGGTTTTTCTTGGAGGCTGTTTGCAGATGAGGAACATGTGGGGAAGTGAAAACGATACTTTGGTAACACGATACATCATTCGATGTGATGGGGTAATTAAATAAGTACATATAGGAACGAGCCATCCGGAGAGCTTTTAGCCCCCTTCGATGTCCCAAAAAGACATGGCGCCGAGTAGTCTCACACTAATTATGTATTAAGTTCGAAGAACTCTAAACTCAGGGTCCATTGCATTGAAATTTAAGCTCCTTTGAGTATCGAAAAAGCTTTTTTTTCTACCTCTGAGAGAGACCTTTTGAAGTTGAACAAAGACAAACGAAACAAAACATACAATACAAAACGATGCCATAGTCCTATATAACGTGAATTGGAACATCAGTTTATTGTAAAACGATGCCATAGTTCTATATAACGTGTGTTGGATCATAAGTTTATTATGTAGTTAAAGCCCGGGCATGAGTCATAATAACTAGCTAAGACTGGAGCCCTGGAGGGAGGTAACATAACCTTGAGAACTCTATCCTTAAATGTCAGGTATTCTTGAATACCACGAAGAAAGAGCTCTCTGGTTGTAGGCGATATGACCTCGTACGGGCATGAGTCATAATAACTAGCTAAGACTGGAGCCCTGGAGGGAGGTAACATAACCTTGAGAACTCTATCCTTAAATGGCAGGTATTCTTAAATACCACGAAGAAAGAGCGCTCTGTTAGTAGGCAATATGACCACGTAGTTAAAGCCCGGACATGAGTCATAGTAACTAACTATGACTGGAGCCCTGGAGCGAGGTAACAAAACCTTGAGGACTCTGTCCTTAAATGCCAGGTATTCTTAAATACCACGAAGAAAGAGCGCTCTGTTAGTAGGCGATATGACCACGTAGTTAAAGCCAGGGCATGAGTCATAATAACTAACTATGACTGGAGCCCTGGAGCGAGGTAAAAACCTCTTGAGGACTCTGTATTTAAATGCCAGATATTCTTAAATACCACGAAGAAAGAGCGCTCTGTTAGTAGGCGATATGACCACGTAGTTAAAGCCAGGGCATGAGTCATAATAACTAAGACTGGAGCCCTGGAGGGAGGTAACAAAACCTTAAGGATTCTGTCCTTAAATGCCAGGTATTCTTAAAGTATAGTAATAACATACATTGTTGGCTCTTGGTTTTTTCTTTTAGATTCAAGATTCAAGGTTTTGGAAAAAATGATATTTAGAGAAAACACAAGCTTATGTATATCTGGAGAAGTTAAAAAAAAAAAATTACATTTCCCTTAAAAAATGTAATCCTGGATAAGAAAAGGGGAGGGGGGCGTGGGGAAGTTCTTTTAAAAATTTGATTAGCCTGAAAAAGAAGGACGAAATCTGGCAAGAAGAGATCAAAGATAAACGAGTAGATGAAGTTCTGTAAGTACACACGTAGCTGGGACTTGAAGCATCCCGCACGAACTTCAAGACTTCAGGAAATTACAAACTCTCTGCTAAACATCTGCCCTTTTAAATTTTTTTTCTAAAAGTTGAAATCTTCTCTTAGAATGTTTCTCCTCTTTTCCCTTTGAATACAACCGTATGCTTTCTGGGGATGTAACGATATATCGATGTATTCAATATATTGATATATTTGGGTATAATATCGATATATTTTTACTCGATGTATTCGGACATTTAAATATATGGAACACACACCAGAAGTGAAACTTCATTCGAGATTTAAAAAATTTTTTGATCCATAAATATTATTTTTATGTTGTATGGGGTTTCTTAATTAACACAACATTTTAGTTGCAAACAGTTTTATTTATTGGATTATTTCATTTATATTCATTTGTTAAATCAACATTATTTTCGTTGTTAGGAAATCACTACATTTGATTCCTAAGTGGAGAAATAAAAAATGTAGGTTTTTGAAAGAGAAGGAATAGAGAATGAGAATTGAGAAAGAAAAAGAGACGCTGTTTATGACGCCAGCAACGCTCATTGTCAGTAAATTGGGTATTAATATGAAAATAATGTTCCTCCGAACAAGATGCAACACTTGTAATTTCTGAACTTAATTTCCTCTTTTCGGACGGTGGTCCTGGACCATTATTCTCATATTCAGTCTGTATCACTGCCTGTCATGATTCTAGGGTTCACCAACGGGGTGAGTGAAGCGGGAGAGTGACGTAGAGAGAGACGGGGTGGGGACCGCTCCCCTCTACCAGCCACCCCAACCATCCCCAACTGCCACTCTGTGCGCAAACCATTCGTTCGTTTTAGTCCAAATTTGGAATGTAGGGTCTTTTATCGGGACTCTCACAGATTATACATTTTTTTTTTTTTTCAAAAAAGGACACTTTAAACCACTTTTTTGAGGGTCGAACTAAAACACTGGCGCGGAGCAGGTCTGGAAGGTGTTCAGCGCGTCACATAATTTCGTAACTCGTCAGCTTAGTCCCCAAGATGTCCAGTGCGAAGATAGCAGTACAATTTCTCGACAAGACGATTCCAGAATTAGTATCGATATCTTCAAGTTGATTTACCAGTGTAAAGAGAATGCCACGGAGATAGGAAGCGAAGGTTGATAATAAGCTATCCCGTGAATGAAGACTTAGTACAAAAGGCATTAAGTATGGACTAGAGGAAGCGTCTGCTGAGTTGCCCTGCTTTGGAAGGCCCCCCTTCAGCTGAGAGGATTAGCGAGCTCTTCTCTGCTTAAGTCTCTATAGAGTTAGAACTGAGCTCTCTATACTCTAGGGTATAGAGGTGAGGTTCTCTATAGAGGGTGCAATCAGTGACTCTCATCAACCCAACCAGACAGCCTCTCCATAGCTCATTAACATACGGACAGACCCCGGGTCTACAAGAGGAAATAGTAGATTCTAAAGTCAACCCATCACTTTCTTTAATGCAACCTTTAAACAAGTACATTCTAAAGTCAACCCATCACTTTCTTTAATGCAACCTTTAAACAAGTACATTCTAAAGTCAACCCATCACTTTCTTTAATGCAACCTTTAAACAAGTACATTCTAAAGTCAACCCATCACTTTCTTTAATGCAACCTTTAAACAAGTACATTCTAAAGTCAACCCATCACTTTCTTTAATGCAACCTTTAAACAAGTACATTCTAAAGTCAACCCATCACTTTCTTTAATCCAACCATTAAACAAGTACATTCTAAAGTCAACCCATAACTTTCTTTAATCCAACCTTTAAACAATCTTACAACGACTTTTGAACACTTACGAGTCCTTCGCCTTCTTTGGAGCCGCTTCTCCCCTTTCAGTCCATTGCTTTGACTGTTCCTCCGTCTCAGATGTGAAGTAATGGACCCAAGATTCATCTCACTCGGCTTTATTACTGTGAAACAACGCCAAACACTCGATTGCAACATCCTCACAACGCTGTTTTTGTTCCATTGTGAGCAAACGCGGCACCCATCTTGCTGATCGTTGTCTTTTTTCTCCATTCATTGGTTGTTCACATTTCGTTTTAAAACAAAATGCGACTAGTCCATCTTTGTATATTTATTCAATATTTAAGTTATTTCACTGCTAACAGCTGTTTTTCCACAAATATAATTGATTTTATAATATATTAATAATCTTAATGTGTGTAATTTTTTCTTACATCACACTTTATGTGTATATATTCATTCAATGGGGTGTGTCCACTAGGTTCTTCTCTATGAGAGATTCTCTGCATAGAATTAACCTAACTCAATACAGAGATGGGTAGGTTTAATCTTCGGATGAAAACAGAGAGGGTGGGTTATATTAATTATGAAAGCCCGGGGGGAGGGGGGGGGGGGGGGGCGAGCCTCGAAGACCAATCCTGACAGCCCTTTCACAGCACAAAGAGACCCCAACATCGCTTTAATTATATTGTCCTGATTTGGTAGCGTAATGTGTTTACCTTTCTACTTTGTCCCACAGACCCATCAGGAAGTGGGCTAAAACACTTCTAAATTTTCTGTCGTCAAATTTAATTACAATCTTGTTCCTATCGGAAGGGGTGGAGAAGGGTGGAATAGCCTGTCCCAAACAAAAACACGGTGAACCTTTTCCATTTACAGGAAAAATTAATTTTCCTATGGTCAAGTTGATGAAACATGACAGCTGGGAGGCGAGGTGATAGGGAGACAACGTTGCCAACTTTTGGCATCCCCTCCCTGTCTCTTATACTCAGACATTATTCTTCATCTATTACTAAACTTAATGAATAATCGTATTATATTATATAAAAATGAATAGGACAGGGCTAATAAAATAAATAAATGTATAAATGAAAAAAAAAATCAAAAGACTATTCCTGGTCATATTTACATGGAGCCTCATAATGGAAGCTTTTAAAGAAATACAAAGAACAAAAGTCTAACATCGATCATCTTTAGTTAGAGCGTAATAAACAGAAGTCTTTAAATAAACAAAAAATTACCATTCATCTAACATTCAACTTAATAAACAGAAGTTTTTACAAATAAATAGAAGTCATATCTTCACTGAACCTGATAAATAGAAGTCAAACCTTTACTCACCTAATAAATAGAAGACTTCAAAGTAAGAAAAGATAAGAATACATCTAACACTCAATCTAATAAACAGAAGTCTTTAATAATAAACGTAAGTCCTATCTTTACTCAACCTAATAAATAGAGGGCTTTACTAATAAACATAAGTCCTATCTTTACTCAACCTAATAAATAGAGGTCTTTACTAATAAACATAAGTCATATCTTTAAGCAATATAATAAATAGAAGTCTTTAAAAAAAATAAAAAAAAGAACATATATCTAAGACTTGATGCCCTCGGTTACCATGAATACAAAAGAAATACCACAAATATAGAAGTATAGAGTTACCAAACGTGTTTTCAGTTATCAAAAGGGTTTTACTGGGGAGTGCACTTCAAAGGGTACTTCAGAAAAGTTGCTATTTTCCTTCGTTTTTTTTTATTCGAAAAAGAAGAAAAAGGGAAAACTGTATGAAGGAGGCAACATTAGTGCTGGCAACATATATGCTGGCAACATATAGGCTGGCAACATATATGAAAAAGTCAATAAATCACCGGCAATGTACTTCCCCAGAATGAATTAATCAATTCACATATCAATAAATAAAAAGCACCTTTGAGCATCTACGTACTTCCACTGTTATTTTTTCTCTCCTATATGGTTCAATTCTCTCTTAGACTCCTTAATTCTAACACATCTCTATTTCTAGACTGTCCATTTCCACATTACAACTTAGACTGTTTCACACTATTTGAAACAGCTGTTCGTCGGCATTTGTTTTCTCCATTCATTGGTTGTTCACCATTCGTCTTTAAACAAAATGCGACTAGTCCATCTTTGTATATTTATTCACTAATTAACTTACTGCTCAATTTACTTCAGCTGTTTTTTTATACAAATAATAATAATTGATTTTGTAATATATTAATAATTATAATGTGTATAATTGTTTATATCACATCCAATAAGGACGACACCTATTAATTTTTAACAAAATTGTCTGAAGGGAAGGGGAGGAACAGAGATGGACTAAACTCCAAAACACTAATAACTGTCTATGTAATGAATTTGTGAAATTAAATTTAGATTGAGAATTCAGAGTTAATCACTTTGACTCATGCCCGGGCTTCAACTACGAGGTCATATCGCCTACTACCATAGAGCTCTTTCTTCACTGTACCGACTCTACTGTGGGAGTCCTACATTTTCCCTACCCAAAATTTGTCGTCATCTAGGATAAGGGTCTTTAAGTACCTGACACCGCACAGGCTCGTTCTCTCTTAAGGACGGCATGCTCAAGGAATTCATAGTTAATTAATTCGTTGTGGGGAAGTACAAGCCATAGATTCACTGTTTTATTGCCTCTGGCTATATATAATATTTCTATGAAATGTAGTAGATAGAACTTCCTAGATAGAACTTCTTCCAGGGCCCCTTTGACTTTATTATATTCCATACTCCCAATGGACTGGGCTTTGGAGCTGGAATGCCGTTAGTGACTGGAACGTTACCATTGTCCAGAGGTAGATCTCTTTGTTTCATGCCTCCCACAGATTCTATTGTCCGTCTTCTCACTCCGCCAACCAATCTGATGTTCCTCGTCTACATTCCGCCAGTATTTCTACTGATGGCCAGAACCCTCTTTAAAACGCCCGACATAGCGCAAAATTAAAGCTCATTATTTTTGTCAAATTGTGAATTCGATGTTTTCAAATAATGATATAAAAATTGTGTAAAAAAAAAACATATTTGAAGGAGGCCCTCCTGAAATTTGTTGAAGAGAACATGTTTGATGTAATTAGGTGAGAAGAAGTAAATATAAATTAAGACATACATTCGATATATTATAGTTAGTTATTGTGACTCATGCCCGGGCATTAACTACAAGGTCATATCGCCTACTACCAGAGCGCTCTTTCGTCACTCTGGTGGACATGAGCCCGACTCTACTGAGAGAGTCCTTAATTTTGCCTACCCTAAGTTTTTATTTACTTAGGGTAGGGGTCTTTAACGAGTACCTGACATCGTACAGGCTCGGGACCATGGCTTAAAGTCCCATCCGAAGGTCGGCGTGCTTAAGTTTATTTTACCTCCCAGATACCGGATTTCGAACCCACGATCTTGAGCTCAGAAGACAAGCACGCATACCACTGAGCTACCGGCGCCATATTGGATATTTAAATTTTAATTATTATAGAATATGATATTTAAGTTTTAATATTATACACCATGATATTTTTAAATTAGATATTTAGACGTGATTACTTCCTCTGACCAACCTTTCTGACTGTCGACAACCTGGCTCGCACCACAATGAAATTCGCTTGATACCTGCTTAAATTCTCCAATTCCACGTCCTCTCCCCGATAGGATTCAAAAATGCGGTTTGTCTTCAATGCTTCACCTTAATTGAGTTGTGAACCGGTCAAAGTTATGCCCCTTCGGAAGTGTTGGTTAGCCGTGATTCTCGAGGTGGCTATCTTGTGGTGACCACCTCAACTAGCCTCTTGTCCTATAATTAGTTGGAAACTTAACCACTTACCGACCTACTCACCACTCCTTTGTAACAACCTTACTTAACTGCATCTCATCTGGATGCCATCGTGCAAATTAACCTTTAGAATTAACCTTATTCTCTTTAACTGTTACCAACTCTCATTCAAAACCTCCAGGTAAAACAGAAGACAAAATCGTCTGTTCTCACCACGCTCATAGATCACTCTCTCCCCCTTCTCAACATCATTTCATACTGTCATTGGAAAGTATTGAGTTTATTTTTTTGTTACATTGTACAGAGTAATGACTTTCTTATACCCAGTAATGCCAATATGAAATTATTTTGAGAAGGGAGAGAGAGAAGTGATCTGTAAACGTGGTTGGTATAAGATGACATCACAAATTTATTTTTCATTGTATGAGTCGCTATAGGACGCACAATTGGGCAATTCACCAACTTAGCAAGAAAAAATTCAAATTATGAAACTCTCACTAGAAAGATGGGAACAATTGGTATTGAAGTAGACTAGTTGTAGACATTGAAGCCAAGAGGCCTCCGTTGTTTACATCAAGTGGGCAAGGCTGGCATGTAAACACAGGAAAGCCACGTCATTATCTTTTCACATCAGTTACATTCTGGCCGTGGTACAGTGCAGTTCATTTCTTTTTCAAACCTTAGATAGTATGTCTGATTCAGGAGAAGCTAAGTAAATAAACTATATTAATAATTTTGCCAAAATAGTGCATAAATTAATTAAATTCAATTAATAAAGTTGTTTATTGCAAAGTTTATATTCTGAAAGCAGCCCAAAAAATTGCAGACCATTGCATGCCTTCTACTTAGCATTTTTCACTTGGTAATTTAGTACTCTCCTTGATAAGCCACAATATTTATTTTTTCCTTTTACAGGAGGTTCTCATGTAGTGAAGAACTCATACATACATAACGAAAACCATCCTGAAATGTATCGAAACCCATTTGTTTTAATAATTTGCTTGATTTATTGTAAATTTATCCCTCTCTGAAAACGTCACCATTGATTTCAGCGATTGCACCCATGTTATCCAATGACTGACGCTAGTATTTAACTACTTGCGCTCCTACCCCTTTATTAGGTTAGGTTAGGTTTTATGACTCATGCCCGGGCTTCAACTACGAGGTCATATCGCCTACTACCAGAGCACTGGTGGACATGAGCCCGACTCTATTATGGGAGTCCTAAATTTTGCCTACCCTAAATTTTTATTCACCTAGAGCAGGGGTCTTTAACGAATACCTGACATCGTACAGGCTCGGGACTACATCCAAAGAATGACGTGCTTAAGTTTATTTTACCTCTCAGATAAAATAAACTAAGGGCCTCGGTCGGGTTTGGAACCCACGTTCTTGAGCTCAGAATGCAAGCACGCATACCACTGAGCTACCGGCGCCATGTAGGATATTTAAATTTTAGTTATTATAGAATATGATATTTAAGTTTTAATATTATACACCATGATATTTTTAAATTAGATATTTTGGATTAGATATTTAGATATTCTACTTAGCATTTTTCACTTGGTAATTTAATACTCTCCTCGATAAGCCACAGTATTTTTTTTTTTCCTTTTACAGGAAGTTCTAATGAAGTGAAGAACTCTTAAATGTTTTCACTATGGTTGAAATTCAAGAGTCTTAAACGAAACGTAGCGGTTCGGGGAATGGCGGTTCCACTTCAAAAACGATTATCCAACAAAATCGATGAGGAAGCTCTTCCAAGAAAATTGAATAATTTCATGCAAAGTGCGGAATTGCGAAAGTATCGTTCTACAAGAAAATATTTTCCGATGGAAGTGTGAGAACCCAACTGGTTACCAACCAACTCATCGGATGATTCATTGTATTATTTTTGAAATCATTTCATTATATTTTTGTTATTGAACTGCTATTGTACAAGCAAGTGCTTTTTCATTTTTTTTTTACCCCAATGACACGTATCTCTTTAATTATAATCATTTCCTATCATTTTTTCGCTCTAATTATGCGTTTTGCCCCACTGTGCGACGAATTCCTCGTCACAAAATTTAGTATAAGGATTTAGGAGCCCACCGAGTTTTTTTTTGATTTTTGAAATCTGAAGGTCAGAAAACATGAAATTCTGTTGAAAAATTGGTATCGAATTTTGGACCGATTATTTAACTTCCCCTATACATCGTATAGGTTGGGATGGTAAATAACTATAGAGTGTCCTCGGTATTGTGTGAATATGCATAGTAGTGTCCCTTTAACGATCCTGGTTCATGTTACTAGGTTAAAAGGATATTTATCTTAGGTTAGAATTGGATTTACGGCAGGGCCCCCCCTCCTCCGGGAATTGTTTTTGTTTGGTCAAATACCCTCCAGAATTTATGTTTTCCTAACTTCAACTCTAAATGAATTTTCCCCTAACCCCCCTATTCCCTTTTTCTCAGTTTTAAATTCATACGCAGAATCGGACTGTACCCATGGGGCCCTTACCGGTCAAAATTATTCGTAGGGGCCCTCAAATTCGACTCTATTTTGAAAGTTTTTTTTTTCGAGCCTTATATAGGAATACATATCAGGAGGGATAAACTCAAAAACTTCAATAAATGCGGGTGCCCGGGCTTTAACTACGAGGTCATATCGCCTACTACCAGAGCACTCCTTCGTCACTCTGGTGAACATGAGCCCGAACATGACTCTACTATGAGAGTCCTAAATTTTGCCTACCCTAAATTTTTATTCACCTAGAGCAGGGGTCTTTAACAAGTACCTGAAATCGTACAGGCTCGGGACCATCGCTTAACGTCCCATCCGAAGGACGCCGTGCTTCAGTTTATTTTACCTCCTAGATAAAATAAACTAAGGGCCTCGGTCGGTTTACGAACCCACGTTCTTGAGAGCTCAGAAGGCAAGCACGCATACCACTGAGCTACCGGCGCCCTCACCATATTTATATTTAACATAGTTATCAAAACTATTATCATATTATTATTATATAATATTATTATTAATAATATGTTAATATTTGTATATATATACATCAGAATATTGGTGTATACAGTAGAACCCCTGATAACCGACCTCATCATAACCGTATCCTCGGTATAACCGGCCATGTGCCCGACCTTCTGTCAGAAGCAGGAGAGCAAAAGGTTTGTTTACTGCTCGATAAGAGAGAGATAAGATTGTTTTTTTTGGCTTTATGTACGATGCATATTAGCGATGTCAATGTGTTATATTTAATTATTTACGACATCCATGGCCCCGGGAGGGAGTTCTATCTACGAAATAAAACTCACTCCCGGACGGGATTCGAACCCGCAAACCATGGTGAGACCATGCGACCAAAGCCCTATGCTCTAGCCCGCACGGTCACCATGGCCCCCAAAAATTGAGAAAAGCCAAGTAGTGACATCTATTGAGGATCTGATATATTACTACCCCACCAAAAATGTACGCCGATAGCTCTGTGGTATGCGTGCTTGCTTCCTGAGTTCAAAAGCGCGGGTTCAAAACCCGGCCGAGCACTTCATCTTTCGAATGGGACGTTAAACGATAATCCCGAGCCTATCCGATATTAGGTACTCGTTAAAGAAAATTTAGGACTCCCATAGTAGAGTCGGGTGCATGTCCACCAGAGTGACGAAAGAGCGTTCTGGTAGTAGGTGATATGACCTTGTAGTTACAGCCCGGGCATGTCATAATAGCTAACCCGAGTATGATAACATTTTATTTGGATATAGACTTTACCGCACTTACTAAAATTTTAAATTGGGAAAAAGGCCTCGAGAGAGTGTTTTTAGTTCAAAAACTTTTGACAAATGTTGCTTTTGCCTCTGATAAGGAGACACTATAAAAAATGCTTTTAAAACATCTAATATTGTAATAGGGATGTTTTGAAGAAAACTTTTAGTGATGGTGGTTTTCATCCTAGCATGAAAAGTGGATCTTTTCTCAAGTTTAGTGTTTGGGGCTTTGGGGGGGAGGGGGGGCTTGGTGGTTTCAAGCAACATAAAGTAGAAAACTGTAAACCTGGTTTATTGAAACTGGCCTCAAGAGGTCTGCCCCGAAGTGGTGCCGAAAAGTGCCGAGAAACACACGACCAAACTTTCAACTCCCCCCCCTCCCTCCTCTTATTTTCTCTTTTCATTTATTTTCTTAGGGCCTCAAGTTTCTTACTTTACAAGGCTTTTACATTAGAGGCAAAAATGATGGGAATTTTAACATTTTACTTTTGAATTTTATAAATTATCAATTTTTTACAGTTGACATTTCTATAGACATTGATTATTGTCAGCATAAATCAAGAAAAAATAGTTAACCAATTATGAAATAGCCATTCGCCAATATATCACACTACAAAATTGCAATTTTTTAAATTTTTTTTATGGTTGTTGGTAGGGTGCAACAACCAGCATCTATGATGCTACATGTAGATATGGTGGCTTGAATGTCATTTGAGAGGAAGGCCACCCAGTGGTAGGTCCTCTGGACGAAAATTTATCTTACATATTATGACAAAAACAAAAAAAAAAAATAATAATAAAATAAATTTAATGGAATTTAAAGCCAATTTTGATGGATGGGTGTTTTGTGGGGAGTTTTGTGGTAAGTGTTGTGAAGATAAAGTATTTCTGGGTTTGTATTTGTGTAAAGTTTGCTTAAGAACCGTATGTAAGTAGTTTGTATTGTTTCAAGTATTGTTTGTATCATGAGATCGTTATGAAGTGTTCTGTTTATGTATGTTGGGGCACTGTGTTATCAATCTGAGATTGACGCCTGAATTCGTTTTATGTTGAATGTTTTTGCTGAACCGTGTATCTGTGTTCCGTACGTCCATAATGGTCTCAGTAAGTAAGTGTAACAGTACCGTTTTTGTGTCATGTCTAATTTTGATTAGTTTGATAGTATTTTGAGTCGACGGTTCAGTATGTTTCGTGTGATACGTGTGTGAGGGTTCCATGTCAGTCTTCGTCTTAATGTCAATCTGACAGTATAATTGACAATACAACCGTCGAAAATCGAAATAGCCATACTACAGTAAAATCCATGAAAAAATTGCTATTCGACAGTATCACCCACGACATAACAGCAATTCGACAGTACAACTGAGGGAGGGCAGTAGATCATTTCATTAATTTTTTTAGAGTATTTTATTTCAAAAAATATTTGCATTTCTGTTCAAAATTTGTTTCTGTTTCTTAAAAAAATTAAAAAAAAATCCTGTACGCGTGTGTTTGCATGTCTGTGTGTGAGTATATATATATATATATATATATATATAAATGCAGGGGCGTAGCAAGGATTATGAGCAGGGGGGGGGGGGGGGGGGGGAAGTTAGGCTACGAGGATAGGGGGATGTAGACTCCTGAGGGCACAGCCCGCAGTTTCCGTGTTTAGCGTTGCAGACATTTTGTTATTCATTTGGGAGACTCGAACCTCTAGAAGCTCCCCCTGAGGTGACCACTGACTGTAATACTTAAGTTGACTTTACATGAGTAGCAAAAATGCGAAGGCAGCAGCAGCAAATGCACGCTATGGTTTCTGTGCTTTTAGAATTAACTGACCTACAGCCAACAGCGTGCATTTGCTGCTGCTGCGTTTTGTATTTTTACTGCGCATGTAAAATCAGCTTTAAGAGTATAAAGTATAACATAAATTACGATTTTGAGCGAAGAAATTAAATAATTGAATTCATATATATTTAAATAAATGTAATATGACTTGTTTTGTACATGTACATTTATGTAACAGCTGATTGCTGATTTAGGAATCAGACGCACGGAAAATATGAAGATCCTATTGGTAACGTGCAAGCAATCCATTTTTAATAATTTTTTTTATTTTATTTTATTTTTATCTTGTTTTTTTCCCCCCCTGGCTACGCCCCTGTATATATGTATGAATGTGTGTCAGTGAACACGATAACTCCCGATAGAATGAATGTATCGACAAGAAATTTTATATATGTATCCAGAAAAAATTATAAGAAGGACACCTATTAGTAGCCATTATAACTCACGCCCGGGCTTTTAACCTTTAACCGGGGTGGACATTAGCCCGACTCTTCTATGGGAGTTCTAAATTTTGCATATCCTAAATTTTTATTAACTTAGAGTAGGGGTCTTTAACGAATATCTGCCATCGTACAAGCTTGGAACCATCGCTTAACGTCCTATCCGAAGGACGGTGTGCTTAAGTCTATTGATCTAATCAAAGGGATGGGGGTTTATTTGGAGATAGCTTAACATAAAAACTACAATAACTGCCAATTTTTTAAATTTATAAACACACAATTTAATATGAAGATTTAAAAACCATTATGTGTCAACCAATTAACCAAGCGATTGATTAGTCTCTAGAGGAAGAGTAGAAACATAATTTATTAAATCGTGCTGAGGAGGTACATTACCAATGATTCACCGATGACTTTTATTAATTAAAATATAATATTGAAAAAATCAATTTGACTAAACAAATTAGCTTAAAAAATTCAGGAATTGAAAAAACCCTATAAACGATCCAAATGTTAATTACGAAAAAATTGAGAAAATTTAAGACTAAAAAAAATAAAGATCCATTTTCAAAAAAAAAATACAAACTAAAATTGAATTCAATATTGGTTTTATGTCTGGTTTTCTGTTGTTTTTTTTCTGTTTTTGTGCGAGTTATTTTCTCGTTGTTTTTAGCCGTAATCAATCTAGGAGAGTTAAGAGAGAACGTGAGGTGACTTGAGTTTGAAGTCCTAGTAGAGCCTGGGGCTTAAGTATCAAAACAACGTCAGACACGAACCTACTTATACTGTAGTATGGCTACATACTTGAAGCACATACATTTTCATATTGGTTTCAAAAAGTCAATGAGGACTTAAATTTAAAGAAGGGGTCAAAGAACACATGACCTGAAATAAGGAAAAAAGGGGGAAAATGAATATTGGGTAAACATATCAATGATAAGGGTCATATATCCAACGAAGAAACAGGAATAAAGACATTGTACCTACCCAACTTACATAGGGGACCTGTCGAAGATGTTCCTGGGAGGGGAGTCCAGGGTTCTGAAAGACGGGATCCTCAAAAGGAACGAGCTCAGGCAACTGACTGGAGTTCTCACAGGACATGGTCCGTTCAATAGACACCTACACACTGTGGGAGTCAAGGACAGTCCTACCTGCGATAGATGTGGGGAAGAAGACGAAACGGCGGCACACTTCCTGGGCATCTGCTCGGGATATGCGCGAAAGAGATTCCACATCTTTGGTAGAGATGCAATCGCAGAGGAAGATTTTAAAAGATTGGACTATGAGAGCATTCTTAGGTTCATTAAGGAAACTGGGAGACTGAGCACTCCATGAAGGACTTGGGTCAGGTAGTATAAGTATAGTATAAATATAGGCATATAGGTAATATAATAAGGGGGAAGCTAAGCGCTTCCAGGGAAGGGATAAAAGCACTGAATGCTTAGGTCCCTAGGTGTAATACACCAGCCCACCATATATATATATAGGGGACCTTACAGTGTGTAGGTCGCCGATTTCAATGAAACTTTTGTGAAAACGTCTATTGGCTCGTTAAGCACAGTGATAGCTGGTCAAACTTTCTTGTGTTACAAAATGCCATCAGATTTAAATCGATAATAACTACGAGACTAATAATGATATAACAACGACTCGAACCGTACCTCGTCACCATATTTGCTATGATCGAAAGGAACATGAAAGTGAAATAATAAATAAAATAAATTTATTTTCCTTAAAAAAATAAAATCTCTTAGAAGATAGGGGAAATTCATAATGGCATAAAAAAAGAAGAAAAAAGTCTTCCAGAAACTTTTAATAACAAAAGGACCTGAATAAGTTCAGGACGAAAGAAATGCATTTCTTTAAAGTTCTTAAGAAGAAAGTGTTCAGCTTAGAGAAATCTTCATCCCTCTGACGTACAAGGTCCAAACAAGTAGCATAACCTATTCGAAATAAGCAAAGAGTTTATGCCTATCAAAACTGTTTTGAAAACAGTTTTCAAAACTCATCATGGATACAGTTTTGGTATGAACCAAAATTATTTTTCAAAACAGTTTTGAAGTGCCATGGAAACGTAGTAAATGATAATTTATTATTTTTAATTGTTAAATTATCTATAGTATTTTTATTATCACAATGCTATGTTAGTAATTTGAAATACATTTTTGGTAATAACAGGGGCCGGTCAAGAAAAATCGAGGCCCGAGGCTAGTCATGAAGTCGAGGGCAGAGACGAGTCATGAAGTCAGGGTCCAAGGCTAGTCATAAAATCAGAGGTCCGAGGCAAGACATGAAGTCAGGGCCTAAGGCCGGTCATAAATTTGAAGCCCGAGATCAGGCATTAAGTCCACAGTACCACATCCTCTCTTTGGGTCACAATATATCTTATATATTTTAGTCAACTCCAGGCGTGGCGGACGGGGAACAGGTACAGTCTCGATCAATGAAAATTTAAATTCTTAATTTTTTAGTAGTTTATTTACAACACAATTGTAATTTATTTATGAAATTTACCGTTTTAAAAATGTTTATGTTTCTCAGCGAGCCTGATGATGAGTGCAACCTGGAAAGCCGGCTTAATTAATCAGCCATTTTCACATGAATTAAAAATGTATAAGTAAAAATGTGTACTTACGGACAACATGCATATATGCAGACACTACAAGGGTGTGGAAGTCAGGTGCATCGGAGGAGACTTCGCACCTGTATTTACCACCTAGGTGCTCGTTCACGTCCCGGAGCACAACTCGATCTTCACCTGAAGCTTCCACCTGAAAAATAATATTAAATTATCCAATTTCTTACTGGATCCTAATAACATTTTATTTATATTTGTTTATATATCGATGCGTTCCAGGCAGAAGGCCCTATCCGTCAATGTTTGAGATTTTGTTTTGGCCCTATCCCACACTATTGACTATCCCGCACATTTTCTGTTAACTCTATTTTGTAATAATTTTTAACAAAATTTATAAAAATATGAGATTAAAAATTGGAGGGCCTTTGGCATTGCAAAATGTGGTCCAGGGAAAAGGTCCTAACCCACATACTCTCACAATACTTTAAATCATTTGAGAGACCAAAAGACCTATCCCCTAGTCCAAATGCCCTATCCTATTAGTTTGATGCTGTTGATTGATCCGTTCATTTAAATCTAGCGCCCTAATCGGTTTTTTGTTAAATATAAATAAGTTAAAACATTTAATAAAAGGTAATTTTTTATTTTACCAATGATAGAAGTGGGTTAGGGCTTTTGGCAGTTTACATTATGAGACAGGGCCCGTTGCTATAAGGTGACAAAGGCCCTAATCAACAAAGTGGTTCACTTTACAGTTATTTCTTGTAAAGAGATGAAGTATTAATGAAAAATAATTGCTCTATGTAACAGAAAAGATTTTTAAAAATTACAATTAAACTAATGAGGAAAGCCAACTTGGTTTGTTTAATAATGAAACAGTTTTTTCTTTCTCCTGTAAAGTTAACCTTATGTGAGTTAGGGCCTTTTGCCTGGAACGCATCGATATGTTTATCCCATCACGCCAGGTATAAAAATTGAAGAGTGAACGTAACCGATATAACAACAAGGTGTTGGCTTTAACAAGGTCATATCGTCTACTATACTATGGGCGTCCTATATTTTGACTACCCTAAATTTTAATTCACCTAAGGTAAAGGGCTTTTAACGAGTACCTGACATCGTACAGGTTCGGGACCATCGCTTAACTTTCGTTCCAAGGACGCCGGTAGCTCAGTCGTATGCGAGCTTGCTTACTCAGCTCTAGATCGCGGGTCCATTGCTCCACCGAGGCCATTAGTTTATTCTATCTTTGAGATAAAAAAAAAAACTTAAGTACGTCGTCCTTCGGATAGTACGTTAAGCGATGGTCCGGAGTCTGTATGATGTCCAAGTACTCGTTAAAGACTCTTGCCCGAGGTGAATAAAAGTTTAGGATAGGCAAAATTTAGGACTCCCATAGCAGAGTCGGGCTCATGTCCACCAGTGACGAAAGAGCACTCTGGTAGTAGGCGATATGACCTTGTAGTTAAAGCCCGGGCATGAGTCATAATAACTAACTATATACCATCTACATATACCGGTAGTGACGATAATACCAGACCTGAAGAAATGGCTGCGTCGCAAAACAAAAGAGAGCTGGGTCTCTGGGTGAACTAACATGGACCTAACAAATAAACTTCGGTTCATCAAAACAAATATTGATAAATGGAAAAGCTCCGAAAGGCAGGAGGAGGTATGTCTGATGCGGCTCCCTCTAGGCCACACTCGCCTAACCCATGGCCACCTCATCAACAGGGCGATGACCCCGGGCTATGGCAAGTGTGGGGCCTGGCCTCTCACAGTAAGCCACATACTGGAGGAGTGCCCTGGATATAAGGAAATACTAATGACCATGGGTTTACGAAGAAGAAACCTACATGAGATGCTAAGAGATGACAACTCGTCTATAGAAGCCGTCCTATCCACAATGAAGACTAGTCACCTCATCGATCTAATTTATTCACAGGCGTCGAAAATCTAGGCTATTGAACGCCAACAAATAAAATTATTCTATTTCTATATCAGTAATATAGTGTTTATATTGTATCGCGTTGCAACGAATTAAAGAATACTTTTTACTAATGGTTGCTTTATAAAAATAAATAAAAATATATATGATGTGGCCTTTACAGGACTCTCTTTTACCTATCAAACTCTCTCTTCCCTACTCTTTCTCTAAATCATTCGATACTAGTATTACTGTTTATAAGATAAGTGACGTAGCCATAACAGGATTTTCTTACATATGGGTAATTCCACACCAACTCAGCATGACGTTACACCCACCAATTTTTTTATGGAAAACTAATGTCATTTTTGGATTCCTCATCCAAAAATAAGATTAAATACAAATTTTCAGCCTTTTTCGATCGATATTTTTTTCTACAGAAGGAAAACATTTTGTTGTATTTTTTCGAGTTTTTCACAATAAGATTTTCGATCGAAAAAGGCTGAAAATTTGTATTTAAGCTTATTTTTGGATAAGGCATCCAAAAATGAAATTAGTTTTTCATTAAAAAATCGGTGGGTGTAACGTCATGCTGAGTCGGTGTGGAATTACCCATATATATATATTCACGCTGTTAACTTGGTACGCCTCACAAATTCTCTCTTACTGGTATTAATGCTGGGAATAAGAGAGTCAATCTGAGAATTATGTTTATACAATGAAACAAAGAAGAAATAAATAGTAAAAAATTTCTATTTAGGAGCAGTAAGAACTTCGTTCTTGTTCCTGGTAAGGAGCAGTTCTCGTTATGCCTCTTACAGGCTGTATCAGTTTTGGAAAAATATCCCCATCCTGGCACTGTTGTGAAAGTCCGCAGATAAAAGATTAACAGATCACATCTTTTAGTCTTTTCCATTAGGGGTTGTTTATTCACTCTTCTTTTTTTTTTTTAAATTCTAAAACTTTTATATTTTTTTAACGTTTTCCTTTAGCCCCCAATTCTGTTTTTCCTTCCTTTTTTTCAACCCTCCCCCCCCCCCTCTCTCCGATCTGCCACTTGTGCACGCCCCAATATTTAAGCCGATGAGAGAGAGTCTGAAATCAATTCAACTCACTGATCTGAAAAGGCGGTGCTGAGTTAAACAGACGCGGTCTAATGGCTTTTTCATGCTTGCCCAGTTTAGTAGCGAGTGAACCTTTAACAGGTCCCACAAATTCCTTTCATTGGCTGACACAGACATACTAAAACCCATAAAGTTCATGCTTAAACCACTTCAACATATCTGTTTGGCGACATGGATAAACGTTTAGTAGATGTACATAGAAAAAAATTATCTATGATATCGATACTGGAAAATATTGGAATGAAAAATATCGATATATTTAAGTGTTGATATAAGAAATTCCTGTAATGGCCATAACATTTTTTTTTTCTTAATAATCATTTTTCATAACAACCACCGATAATTTAAAAAAATGTATAATTCCTTGCTATGCGATACACTGTGATGTATAAAATTACGCACATTGTAATTATTAATAATATATTATAAAATTAATTATATTTATTTGTATTAAAAGAATGAAGTAACTAAAATAGTGAATAATTATTTGATTTTGTTTTAAAAAGACCAATGAATGGAGAAGAAAATACGACCATCCGCGACAATTATATGCACACAGAAGGACATAGCGAATATGGTCAAAACGTATTCAAGGTACCCTGAAAATCGTTGAAACTTCATACTCTGAATTTCGTGCGAATACAACACTTTCTATAGGTATACATTTTCAGAAAATCGGCGGGAAGGAGAAGGCACGTATCTCGAGCACCATCTCGAAATGTAATTTTGAAACACATATTTTCGGACGTTTCCTTGATTTACGCGAGAACAGTTAGTACTATCGAAAAATTGATTCGTACAAAAATTATGTCTAATAAAATTTCCAATCGTTATAAGTCCTTTGATTTGAGATAGAATCAATACGACAAATGTTATAGGGCCCAGAAGAATGTAAACTAAATGTCTATACGAAATATATCTAAGAATTTTTAGATTATAACTCATGGCAAGGAACATTAAAAATATGGTTTATTAATTGGTGAAAAATTATAAAAATTAGGAAAAATATATGTGATGTAGTCATTACAGGATTTTCTTATACCAACAACGCTTACAGATCATTCTGTGTCCCCCTCCCCTTTTCAAAATCATTTAATTTTGTATCATTGTTGAGATTAGACATTCTTATACCCAGTAATGCCAGTATGAAATAATTCTGAAGAAAGAGTGATCTGTAAGCGTGGTTGTTGTAAGAAAGTCATATAATGGCCACATCACAATTTTTTAGTTTAGGTTTAACGACAATAAATATTGTTATTATTATTGTCTAGCTTTTGGAAGGTCTTGGAGGGAGAGCAAACTTGTAGTAATTTTTTTCAAACGTTTTCCCCTTGAGTATTATCTTAGGAGACGTTGAGTGATTGCAATTAATTGGAAGGATTGTGACAGGTCGATGTAATACCTGCGGGATCCGGTGGTCTGATAGCTGAGAGGTTGGCTGAGAGGCTGTGAGTGTCTACGATAGATAGCAGCTCATGCAGCCTGCGCCTTCCAGCTCACAGATAGGCACAGTGGCCTTACCTCTAGAACCCACCTCAAGCCCCAACGGGATCCCCTTCCTCTATCATCTTCTAAAATAGGACTCCCTACATCTCAATCTTCTGGAGACCAGAAATAATCCACACTGGAGTAAGTAAATCTTTATTCTCATAAAAATAAAATATGTTGTCTTCCCACTGTTTTATTTTAGACCAGAACCGGTTTTCAACGCAACAGCGTCATCATCAGTGGAACATCTATCATAAAATAACAAAAGGTTAAGTATTAGGTTTTATGACTTATGCCCGGGCTTTAACTACCTATCGCCTACTTCCGCGTTTTCGTCACTCTGGTGGACATGAGCTCGACTTGCCTACCCTAAATTTTTATTCACCTAGCGCAGGGGTCTTTAACGAGTACCCGACCATACAGGCTGGGGACCATCGCTTAACGTCCCATGTGAAGGTCGGCGTGCCTAAGTTTATTTTACCTCCCAGATAAAATAAACTAAGGGCCTCGGTCGGGTTTCCAACCCATGATCTTGAGCTCAGAAGACAAGCACGCATACCACTGAGCTACCGGCGCCCTCTTCTACTACTATATACTATATTACTAGTTTTCTTATTATTATTTTCTTATTTGTTATTATCATGTTATTATCAGTGGTACACCTATGATATAATAAATAAAATATACAAATAATAAAAAGTATAAGTAACCCTTAAAGCATCAGGGTACAGAGTAAGAAAATTAAAATTATAAAATTAACTTACCCCACCCACACAGCACAGATGTTAAAGGACAACTGGCATAGCTCTAAGGGGTGGGGATAGCTAGATTCACTCACTCTCTCTACATACAAAACCATTCAGTCTATACAATAACTAAAACAAGTCTGTACATGAAAGTAACATAAAAAAAAAAATTCCACTACACAGCAGAAGTTTCAATTTGAAACTAATGTTTTCAGACGTTTCCTAGATTTAGTCAAAAAGAGTGATTACTAGCAAAAAGTAGCCTGTATTAAAAATGTTCCTTATTAAATTTCTAATAGTTTTGTGTCTTTAGAATTTAAATATGACCAATATAACGAATGTTATAGCGCCTCAAATAACGTAAAATAGTTTTCCGTAAGAAATATTTCAAAGTAATGTTATAAAGGTATCATCATTTGTAGAAATCAAAAAAAAATTTAATTTATTGGTTGTTTTTTTTATTAAAAAAAGAGATAGATCAGTAAAAACGTGGTTGTTATAAGATAATTCTGTATATTTTTATTTGTTTTTTATAAATTGGAGTGATTTTTTTTTTTTTTTTTTTTGATATAGAACCAATTTATGTAGTTAAGGGTAAAGAAAAGTAAAAAACCCAATATTTCGTTATCATTGAAAATATTAGGTAACCCTTGTACAAATATTATTCCTTATATCCGTCAATATTTTCTTGCCAAATTCGTATATCGATTCCAATGTTATTTCAGTTCAATTAAATTACTGACATAAATGGAGTCAGTCGATTATATTATAAAATATCGTAAATGTAAATATATAAATAAATATAAATATTGTTATATAATATGACTCTTATTTACAATCCTTCTCAATGATCTTCATAATCTACTTTGTCATTCCTTCCTATACCTGTGAGGCACAAACTAGCTGTAGAAGACCCAATGTGAAGTGGTCGGTCACGATATATAGGATTGTTGATATTTTTTAAAATATCGGATTTTCGATATATCGATATTCATATATCATCATTACGCCATGATAGATAACTGACATAACCTCTCGCCTCGCCTCGGGTTTAACTGACACCACGATCGTAAACAATGAAATTATGTTCCCTTTTTACAAACAAATGGCAACACAAATAAAACAAAATATTGACGCCGATACTCATGTTTAAGTATAGAAATATCGACATCTCGATATATCGATATTTTATCAACAAAACTGTTCTTTTATCGACACCCAAAGGGTTAAAGAATAGTGTGATCACATTTTTGATTTTCCCTTCAATGATTTTAAATAAAAATATATCCGTTCTAAGCAGATTCGCTCAAAAAAATCAATATTCTTAACTACTTGGATAAGGAAAACTTTGAAGAAAGTATGCTGTTGACAGCATTTCAACATGAAGTACTGCTTTATATTACCTAAGTACTAAGTCGTTAAAAAGTTAATATACGTTCATAGAGGGCGCCGGTAGCTCAGTGGTAAGCGTGCTTGCCATCTGAGCTCAAGATCGTGGGTTCGAAACCCGACCAGGCCCTTAGTTTATTTTATCTGGGAGGTAAAATAAACTTATGCACGCCGTCCTTCGGATGGGACGTTAATCGATGGTCCAGAGCCTGTGCGATGTCAGGTACTCGTTACTCCCTTGGTGAGTAAAAATTTAGGGTAGGCAAAATTTAGGACTCCCACAGTAGTGTCGGGCTCATGTCCACCAGAGTGTCGAAAGAGCGATCTGGTAGTAGGCGATATGACCTCGTAGTTAAGGCCCGGGCATGAGTCATAAAACCTAACCTATACGTTCATATGAAGACAAGTTAACTAGAGCATACCTGCATACTTTCAAACCATCAAAAATTTTCATCTACTTCAATAGCTTGCAAACATACTTTTAAAATTCTTTCTCATGACATTATAATGTGGAAAGCAACTTTCAAACTCCGAAACGAGCTATTGTCTTCGGTTTCGCAGATCGAAGACCATGACGTACGCTTCAATGATAGTTTGACGTCCATTCTGCCTTGTATTTTCAAAACCATTGGAACTGTAATACCTACCGACTTTGTGTGGGGGCGCCAGGGGCGTAGCAAGGATTTTGAACAGGGGGGGGGGGGGCGGCAAAGTTAGGCTACGAGGATGGGAGTATAGACTCCCGGCGGCACAGCCCGCAGTTTCCGTTGTTAGCTCTGTAGACTTTTTGTTATTAATTTTGGAGACTCGGATCTGTAGAAGCTCCCCCTGAGGTAACCACTGACTGTAATACTTAAGCTGACTTTACATGAGGATCAAAAATGCAAAGCGCAGCAGCAGCAAATGCACGCTATGGTTTCTGTGCTTTTAGAATTAAATTACTCACATCCAATAGCGTGCATTTGCTGCTGCTGCTTTTTGCATTTTTACTGCGCATGTAAAATCAGCTTTAAGAGTATAAAGTATAACATAAATGACGATTTTGAGCGAGGAAAATGATCGAATTTATATATATTTAAATAAATGCAATATGACTTGTTTTGTACATTTATGTAACAGCTGATTACTGATTTAGGAATCAGATGCACGGGAAATTTGAAGATCCTATTGGTAACTTGCTAGCAATCCATTTTTAATAAAAAGATTTTTTTAGTTTATTTAATTTTTATTTTGGTTTTTCGCTCTGGCCAGGGGGGGGGGCAGGCGCCCCCCTGGCTACGCCCTCTTTTAGGGCCAATCCGCTAAATTATGACCATTCTTCACTTATGTTGGAAATATAAGTTACTTTGACTTATTTTTTGATATATTCTGACATTTTCTTTTATAGAAATGAGTGTAGGCTCTTATAGGGGGAAGTGAATTTTTCCAGCATGAGTAAGAAGTGGAAAAAGGTAAGGTTTTCTGAGTATAAAAATAAAAAAAAAAGTCCTATGTGAGTGTAGAGCAGTAGGAGCAGTATTTCGGTTCATTACTCCCGGCCGAGTGGGGACTACAGACAAACCCGGGTAACTGTTATGGGGAACAAGACTCTCCTCAAAGTGGGGTTCTTCAGCTATAGTGTCGCGTCTTTGAGTCAACTTCAACAGAACACACCGCTCTGACCATACAAAAATGTATGTGAATGGGGTCCATTATAGGACATTCTTATACCAACCACGCTTGCAGATCACTCTCCCCCCCTTCGCAATATCATTTCATACTGGCATTAGAAAGTATTGAGTTTATTTTTTTGTTTTATTGAACAGATTAATGACTTTCTTAGCCAGTATGAAATTATTTTGAAAAGGGGGAGTGGAGGAAAGAGTCATCTGTAAAAACGTGGTTGGTATAGGAATGGCCACATCATAAATTTATTTTTCATTGTTTGAGGCGCTATAAAGTTTCTAGTATTGATCCTATCTCAAATATAAGGACAATTGTTGGTTTTAAATTTAATAAGAAACATTTTTGGTAAGAGTAAATTTTTTTATAGGACTAACAGTTTTCGGGTAAATCAAGGAAACGTTTAAAAATGTGTGTTTCAAAACATAATTTCAGGACGGTTTTCGGCATATATCTCAAAAACCGGACGACCGACCAAGAATGTACATTTGTTTTCTCGACAACATGTATTTGAAAATATTTCTGATTAGGTCATAAACATAAGCGGTGTAATCTTTAAAATGCACAGCTTTCGGAGTGAAGGGGTCTCATTTTTTGTCCGATTTCGGACAAAACTAATCAATTTGAAGATAGCACATGAGACACCCTCATTCTAAATTTCAAGTTCATAGCTACAATCATTTTTGCGGTAGAGCGTTCACAACGTTTCCAATCACATATACACGGACACACACATTGCAAAAATACGTATTCAGGGGACCTTGAAACTTGAGAATCCGTTGAAACCTTGAATTTTTGCACAATTACAATACTTATACCATAAGAAAGAAAAAATTGTATTATTTTTTTCCTTCAAAGACGACCATTTGAAGAGATATTATCCAAGGTTCAATGTAATTCATTATTTACTAAGTTGGGAGCAGTGTACATACTGTGGAAAGATGTAAATAAAAATATATATATTTTATAATTTTTTAATCTAGGTTTAGGTTTTATGACTCATGCCCGGGCTTTAACTACGAGGTCATATCGCCTACTACCAGAGTGCTCTTTCGTCACTCAGGTGGACATGAGCCCGACTCTACTATGGGAGTCCTAAATTTTGCCTGCTCTAAATTTTTATTCACCTAGGGCAGGGGTCTTTAACGAGTACCTGACATCGTACAGGCTCGGGACCATCGCTTAACGTCCCATCCGAAGGAGGGCGTGCTTAAGTTTATTTTATCTCCCAAATAAAATAAACTAAGTGGCCTTGGTCGGGTTTCGAACCCACGTTCTTGAGCTTAGAAGGCAACCACGCATACCACTGAGCTACCGGCGCCCTCATTTTTTAATGTATATAATATTTTTATTATTTTTTTTTTGTATTTATTTATTGAAAGCCACAACTATGTAAAAAATGCACAACCAGCGGCTGGGCTGACATGTAGGTACTATATAAAAATAATAGAAATAAAATAAAATAATAAAAATAAATATGACATGAAAGGCTTGAGAGAGGAAAAACAGCCAGCGGTGAACCCTCATGACATCACCTCATACCAGGAGATCTCTATGCCAAACTCTCTTTAATCTTCTTGGGGGATTATGGGGGAAATTTGTACTTAAGATTTCGGGAATTTCCGGATTGGTGTGTAAGTAAATTTTGGTGTAGAAACGTTGGTATAAATGTTTAATGGTTGTGTCTATGAGTGTGATGTTCAAATCGCGGTGTAAAGTCTTGTTGCTAACGTATGGTGGGCATTGCGTGATCAGTCGGAGAGTCTTGGATTGAAATACCTGTATTCTTTTGATGTTCGAAGTCTTGGCTGTACCATATATTTGTAAGCCATAGGTTCACAGAGGTCGGAGAAGATAGGTATAACAATTTCGTTTTTGTCGAGTAGATAATTTAGAACGCCTATTCAAAATACTGTACTGTGAGAAGGCGGTGAAGGGGACTTTGTCAGAAAACTCGAAAGAGTTCAGGAAAAACAAATCTTTGTTCCCCGTTTATTGAGATTGGCTCGGCCAAGGAACCGCGATTGTGACATCGAGAGTATTGACCCGTAAACAGGATATTTGATCTTGACCAAGGTAAACACTTCCGCTCCTCAAAGGTTAAATACCGATGAGGAGATGCGTTGTGGTCAGATTCTGGAACCTGGTCAGACGTGTGGACTGCTCTCTCTCTACTTCTGGACGTAAGTCGAATTCCTATTGTTTGTGTTTCCAAGTGTTAAACTGTTCTTGTCATATCTTATTATCTGTCATGAGTTCTGACATTTAAAATACATTCTCTAAGAAGTTATTCAACAGCCTAATTGGTGTTATTATTGAAACCCCCTAGAATTAACAAGTACCATTAAGTTAAGATCCCGGTTTGGTGAGTGAAGCACCATACCTTAAATTAAAGTAAAGACAGTCATTCTTATTATTCACCTAACATTCTCATAAATTATATTATTTACAAATACAGTCTTTTTTATTCTTCACAAGTGGTGAACCCCCTTTTCTATTTTTCACAAGTGGTGGAGGCGCCGTTTTTTTTTTTAACTTCTTGAGAACTATTAAATTCAGAACTCATATTTTTCACCATTAAATTTCTATTTTTATTGACTGCTATCTCACATATCTCTCCGGGTATAGATGACATTGTGGGAAACGTTCCTTCAGAACATATCAACCTCTGAGGAGGGGAAAACGCAATTTTACTCAAGTTGGATTTATTCATTACAAAAGCGACAGGTACTTGAATTGCTAAAGATTTTAAATATAGTTTTTTCTGAGGAAGATAATGCAAATATTTTGAGTAAAAGATTAAGGGATTATTGTGTAGAAAACGTGGTCCAACTGAAAGCTCAATTAGATTTAGAAGACATAAAAACTTCTTTACAAGAATTAGATTACGCGTTAGAATATTGTAATTAAAAAAAAAAAAAAAGGGTCAATTATTTTCTTTGGTTGGATTTTGTTCTTAATAGACACTTCAGACACCTTAATAGACAATATTTATAATTCAGTTAAGGTTAGGTAACTGCTTCTCAATGAAAACAAAAAATATTCGAGATGAAAAAAAAAAAAATTATACCTATTTGAAAACATTTTCTGTGTAGAAGGGAAGTCAAGTCGGTCAATGAGACAAACTGGGTTACAATAACTATGCTGACATCTGGGAATGTGCAACGAAGGCGGATGTATCCTGCCCCATTTAACTAATCACACAGATTGTATTCGATAAAATGGATTCATTTTAATTTTTTTTTTAATAATCGTTTCATACTTTTCATTTTGGGTAATGCTCGGAACTAAGTAGGTACATGAGATTTTTTTAAAGTCATTCGGGACATCATACGGATTTATGAACTTTAAATCGGTAATTGATGGTCCGCACTTAAAGCGGTAAATGAAATAAAAATAATAAATATTGCAAAAATTAGATAAATTTTGTTCACAAATTTACCAGGCCTTGACAGACAACGAATTCGGCGATAAATCAATACGTCGTAAATCGCGAAATTATGTATTAAATTCGGACGACGATATAATTTATTACAAATACTTCACCCCTAAGGAACGAAGAAATTTAATTTTAGTGCCTGATTCTTTAAAAAGAGAATTGTTGCACTCTTGCCATGACGATTTAGGACACCTAGGTATCGCTAAAACTTATGGTAGATTACTAACTAATTACTTTTGGACCTCTATGCTATCTGAAATTACGACATACATACAATCGTGTGACTCATGTCAAAGAGAAAAAAATTCCAAAAAGTTTGCCCCAGGGGGATCTCAGCCCCATCATTCCATCCACGACCCCTTTTTCACATGTAGTTATAGATTACTTGGGGCCATTAACTAGCTCTCATGGGAACAAGTACATTATAGTAGCAACTTGCACAACAACAAAATTTGTCATGGCAAAAGCCACTAGGTCTGCAGATGCCAAATCTACGGCAAAATTTTTATTGAATATGGTAAATCGTTTTGGGGTCCCGAGTATAGTCTCATCAGACAGAGGGACACATTTTTTGGAGAAGTCCTTGTTACAATTTAAAGCAGCCTTGGGAATTTATCACAAAAAAAGTACGGCTTTTAACCCATGCGCTCAAGGCATTGTAGAACGATTCAATCACACACTTATTCAAATGTTGTCACATTACGTTAATAAAAATATAAATAATTGGAGCACACATTTGGACCATGTTCTCTTCTCTTATAATACGTCTAAACAAGCAAGTACGGGTTACGAACCGTTTTTCTTGATGCACGGTTATAGGCCTAAGATTCCTTTGGACGTCGTTCTAGTTCCGCACACTTATGAGGCGGACGTAATTAAAACTATAGAGGAGTTGCAAGTTATAAGAAAAACAATCCCGGAAATTTTAAAAAAGCCTCAGCTAATTCAAAAAGAAAATTACGATAAAAAGCACAGCTTTGTGGAATTTAAAGAGGGCGATCTAGTTCTATTAAGAGAATTTTGTTTTGATCCGAGTAAATCAAGAAAATTACAGCCGAAATATAAGGGACCTTTTGTTGTCCAGAAGCGCCTAAACAAGTTGAATTATGTTATTCAGGTTTATAAAGCTGGGAAGTTAGTGGACGATGTTTTTCATATAAAAAGGATGAAGAAATACTACCACAGATAATGTTTAAATTAAAGTAAAGTAGCCCATGTATCTATCCTTTCTCTCTTTTTCGAACTACCGTGTGTGCATGAAGGGGCACACGTTAGGATAAGAGGCATACAGCGCCAAGGAGAACCCTTCCTCCTTGTCCTCTGATATGACCTTCTTGATTGAAAAGGGAAAAAGGAAAGATTTCAAACATTGTGCTATAGAAAGAAAATATTTAAAAAAAAAAAATAAAATAAAAGAGGTAGATAATTACGCGTCAAAGAGAATAAAAGTGAATATGGGATATATATATTGAGCGCAAATTAAGGGAGATTTTAATGATAAATATAAATATTGTGCGCAATTTAAGGAGATTTTTGAGAGAGATGATAGAGATATTTAAGCGCAATTATGGGAGAATTTTTTTTGGGAGATATATATTGTAACGTTCATTATATTGCGCTACTTGATATTCTAATTTAAATTTATATGAATAATAGTTATTTACAATAACGATTATTAGAGGACCGGGTTATGTATGATTTATAAATAAAAATAATTACTTTAAAATAATTTGTTACATTTTTCTTTTATTTTAAATTTCATCATGACACATTTTTTTATGGGTTAGTATCACATAAATTTTACAGACATCGAGATTTTTCTTTGTAAACACAACATTCAACTAAACCTGCGGGACAGCTTTCTTTTCTTCTATTGTGCTGGTGGGTAACATGATGTCTCCAGCGTGGTACGTTGAATATGGGGTGTCGCAACTGCGGCCACGTCCTCTCCTCTCTTCTGGATTCCAAGTATTTCAGCTACTCTTCCTTCTTATCACAGCCTTTAAGAGATCACTTACATTTTCTACCATTCACCACACTCACTTTCACTGACCCATCTCTCTCTGCACAGTTCTCTCATACATCTACTACCTACTCTGAACAGAGCTGATAAAAACCCACTCATTCCACGAGGGGACAGCCCACTTCTCTCTCGTTTTGGATTCAGCTCCGTCATTGGCCACAATTTTTACAGCCTTTAGCACTAAACATCTGGTTTTTTTTATACCACTTTCATATTCCCGTATACAATCCTAATTGCTTACATTTATTGTTAACCAATTATTAGCCTAACATTTAATTTTATGACATAATTGAAATAAATGATTTGATATATTTTGAAACTATATCGACCCTGGTACAAATCGATTAGATAACCCCCAGTAACCTTCCTTAGGTCTACTAAACTGATGGTATTTACGTATTTTATTTTCCATTTCTTAAATATTACATGTAATGGACAATATAGAACATTACATTGCCCTCTGCTAAAAATATCAAAATATATCATTCATTTGCTTACATAAGTGTTTAGTACCAAACTATTTCATAATCTTATGGTTATTTGTACCACTTGGCGACTCAAAATAACATGGTGACCCAGTTTCTATAATTAATTAATTACACACAAATTTTTTGTCTATTATGGAATACATTCTTCAAGGTAACTCTCTTTAATAATATTAAACAACAATTAGGTAACAAATCCAATTCAATTATTTTGTTTACGTCTTACCATAATGTTATATTAGATTTACTTTCTTAAATTACTTTATTTATTTATTATTTAATATTCCATTTATCAATAACATCACTGTCACAATTAGACATAACTCAGATAATTATTTATATTTTACTACTTTTATTTACGCTATCTCGACTTACTTTCCCTATTGATTTACTGCACTAATTTTTATATATAATGCTCTTAAGATGATATTCTTAAAAAAAAATATTCTTATAACATTTTCCCCGTTTCACTTAAAAATTTTTTTTTTTTTTTTTATTTATTATTATTATTATTATTATACTGAATTACTTACAAGGTTATGATTAAAAAATATATTTTTTTTTTTTTTTTTTTTTTTTTTTAACGTTTGTAATCTATGCATCCATGTGGATGTTCTAATTTCATCACTTATTATTCTGAAACTACTAGCGATTATCGCTCTCAAAAACCATTTGTGGGTTAATATTGCTCATTTCCGTAAGGACGCCAAACTCCTTAAATCAACATGGCCCACGTTGTTGACAATTACGGTTTAATAACAATAACAAACCCTTTAAACTAATATTTTTTTTTTTTTTTTTTTTTTTTTTTTTCAATTATTATTACCCTTTTATCACCAATACCATAAAAAAAATGCATGCATAAATATCAATAAATAGTTCAACTCGAGACTAACCCTTATTATAAAATTTCCCATAAAAATAACCACCATAAATATAATATTTCAATAAATAAATATGTTTTTATTTAAAAACATTTAAAAATCACAAATTTTCTGTACAGAGTGCAGAGTAAACTAAACATTATTTACATCTAATTTTAATTATATAATTTTTTTTTTATTCTATGACAGAACATCACCCACTATAATATTCATTAATCAGTCTCAGACCCAAAATTGGTCATTATTACCTATTTCATAATACAACCACTCTAATACAACAAAAATAGCATACATCATATTAAAATATAACAAGACATACCATAAAATAAAATACACACACCCAATATTGACATTTGTTGGGCTGTTTACAAACTTCAGTTGTTTATCATAAAAGACTCTAACAGCTGTCTTATCCTTTATCTATTTATCAGTTCGTCTCCTCAACCTAGACTTGGTTGACATATCATGTTAATTACGTCCCATATTTTTATTTCTAACTTTAGTTTAATTTATTCTTTATTTTCAATTATTTATTAATTAGACCCTATTTACATCTCGAGTGACAACTTCTTTGTTTACATTAATTTTATTCATTTTTATTGATTTTTATTAACTCAAATTTTACATGCAAACAATTCTTGACAGATAAAATTGTGATATCAAATCTCAGGTACATTTTTCATTAATTAATTATATCATTTTATTTTGCAATTATTCATTTCGACAAAATTCAACATATTAACTGATACTTTCTATGTTTAATTTTTTTATTAATTTTATTAATCTCAATGTTACATTTTATAGTTCCAGATCATAATCCTAGACAAGCAATTTTCAATATCCAAAATTTCATCGGTTAAACATTTATTATTTTCTTTCTTTTATATTTATAATTTAGTTTTCGATTATCTATTTTTCTAAATTTGTTACTAATGTTTAAACTTATATTTTTCTTTATTCGTTTATTTCTTTGACGTAGATATTTTGTTTTCGAATTTTTCAAATTATTTTTATTATGATTATTTTTGAACTCAAGTTTTTTACACTTGTTATAGTTACGTTTATTTACACATCTATGAAAATTTGTTTTTCCATATCCGATCTTTCTAGGACTTTTAATTTTATTTATCTCATGTTTTCTTAAGTTTGTGATTTTTTTATTGTATAATTTCCTTGTTTCTTTATTTTTATTATGATTCGGTCTTTTCACCACACTACCATTTGTTATTTGAATTGTAATACATTTAAATTTCTCTAGCACCTTATTGATGTTTATATTTTCCTTTATTTCTCCATTTTCCTGTCCCTCTACACTCATATTTCGATTTAATTTACTCTCGACAGCTTCTACCGCACTTTCTATCTTATTATTTAATTGTTCACATGTATGATTTATTTCTAAACTTTGATCACTAAATTTCAGATCAACAATTTTATTAAATTGATCGAAACGTTTGTTTACATTCTTTTTTACATTTTCAAATTTTATGCTTACGTCTTCTTTTAATTCATCAATTTTTGAATTCATTTCATTAAAATGTTTTGATTGTTGCTCGAATTTTGAATTCATTTCATTAAAATGTTTTGATTGTTGTTCAAATTTTGAATTCATTTCCGAATGATTTGCGTTCATATTTTTTATTAACATTTCCATCATGGTGTTTAAATTTACATTTGTCTCACTCTCCGGCTGAAGGCAATTATCATAAGTTATTCTATTTTGTCCGCCATTATTGTTCGGATTCGTTCTCTGAGAACCTCTATTATAGTCGGCCATTTTGGACGCTAACTTTTTATACAGTTTTAAAATTAATTTTTACAAATATTTTTACAAAATTATACATAAGGTCCTTTTATAATTTTCTTTTCGGGCGCCATATAAAAATTTAATATTTCAAATCCTTAATGTTTCAAGTCCTTAATTTTTCAAGTCCCTGTTCGGGCGCCATTTGTAACGTTCATTATATTGCGCTACTTGATATTCTAATTTAAATTTATATGAATAATAGTTATTTACAATAACGATTATTAGAGGACCGGGTTATGTATGATTTATAAATAAAAATAATTACTTTAAAATAATTTGTTACATTTTTCTTTTATTTTAAATTTCATCATGACACATTTTTTTATGGGTTAGTATCACATAAATTTTACAGACATCGAGATTTTTCTTTGTAAACACAACATTCAACTAAACCTGCGGGACAGCTTTCTTTTCTTCTATTGTGCTGGTGGGTAACATGATGTCTCCAGCGTGGTACGTTGAATATGGGGTGTCGCAACTGCGGCCACGTCCTCTCCTCTCTTCTGGATTCCAAGTATTTCAGCTACTCTTCCTTCTTATCACAGCCTTTAAGAGATCACTTACATTTTCTACCATTCACCACACTCACTTTCACTGACCCATCTCTCTCTGCACAGTTCTCTCATACATCTACTACCTACTCTGAACAGAGCTGATAAAAAACCCCGACTCATTCCACGAGGGGACAGCCCACTTCTCTCTCGTTTTGGATTCAGCTCCGTCATTGGCCACAATTTTTACAGCCTTTAGCACTAAACATCTGGTTTTTTTTATACCACTTTCATATTCCCGTATACAATCCTAGTTGCTTACATTTATTGTTAACTAATTATTAGCCTAACATTTAATTTTATGACATAATTGAAATAAATGATTTGATATATTTTGAAACTATATCGACCCTGGTACAAATCGATTAGATAACCCCCAGTAACCTTCCTTAGGTCTACTAAACTGATGGTATTTACGTATTTTATTTTCCATTTCTTAAATATTACATGTAATGGACAATATAGAACATTACAATATACTATGCGCAAATGTTAAGTAATTGGTAGAACAAGGAATTTAGCGCAAAACGTCGCGCGGTGGAAAATATAAAAAGTAAAAGAGAGTAATTAGAGAAGCTGAGGTTTCGTGTTAGATAAAGCACCGGTTGAGTTTGAAAACGCGGTCGCCTGTTCACGGAGCCTTAAAAAAAAAAAAAAAGAAGGGAAATTATTTGAAAAAAAAAAGAGAGATAAAGGAATTTAGCGTAAAAAGTCGTGCGGTGAAAATATAAAGAGTAATTCGAGAAGTTGAGGCTTCGTGTTAGATAAAGCACCGGTTAATTTTGAAAACGCGGTCGCCTGTTCACGGAGCCTTTTAAAAAAAAAAATAAATAAAAGGAAGTTATTTGAAAGAAAAAAGAGAGATAAAGAGTTAAGCGCAAATTAAGGGAGATACTTATATTAAAACAAAAAAAAAAGAGATAAAGAATAAGCCGCAATTTAGGGAGATTTATGGGAGACAAATGCGACATTTAAGCGCAAATTAAGGGAGATACTCATATATATTTAAAAAAAAAAAAAAAAAAAAAGGAGATAAAGAAGTAGGCGCAATTTAGGGAGATTTATGGGAGACAAATGCGACATTTAAGCGCAAATTAAGAGAGATACTTGTATTAAGAGAAAAAAAAAAAAGAGATAAAGAATAAGACGCAATTTAGGGAGATTTTTGGGAGATAATTGCGATATTTAAGCTCAATTAAGGGAGATTATAGGGAAATCCACGTTAGGGATAAGACATTTGGAAATAATTTTGGAGTTCATTGACTGGACACATCCGTGTTTTGGGTTTGTCAAGGATATTGTTGAGATAGGATGCAGTTTACAATAACAAAAGTGTGAAAACAGATACAGGAACAGATTGAATGGAAACATAAACTGAGTGGAGGGAGTGAAGACTAGCGCTTTCTTGAGAAAGGCAGGTCCAGAATTTGATCACTTACTTCCATGAGCTATATACAGGTAACATACATTGTCTTTATTGCTTCTATATATTTTTTTTGAAATGTTGGTAGCCAGATATTTTAAATCTACAAGACAAAAAGAAAATACAATAATGATGTTAGCCCCTAGAAGGGCCTCTGTGTAACTTTAGTTGAATAAATACATTACACAGCCCATAGCTCATGGAACGGAGTTTAGTCAATAGGTTAACTTTATTATAGATATTGTTTTTTTTTTTCTCTTTTCTTTCTGTCAATAATTTATTTAGAGTCTTAGTTGTTCGTTAGCAACATTATGCAGACTGCATAGGAATACAAAATAATAGTTTATTAAATAATTGATTGTGTTAAATTTTTTTTTATTGTTATTAGTAAATATTGGAAGAAGAGTCCATTGTTCTCTCCTATATATTTTGTTTTTGTTTTGATTTGTTTTGTGATTCGTTAAGTGAATTTTTCGAAGTGTTTATAAAAACATTTCTGTTGTATTCAATAATTTTTTTTTATTTGGTCTCATAGAGGAGTATAATTAGATGTACCTATAACTATTTTATAGCGAGAATCTCAAAAAAAAAAAAAGGAATGTGTTTCCAATCTATTTTGATTTTTTTATGTTATTGCAAATAGACTTGTTTAGTAATATTCATTTATTTTAAGTTGTATACATATATATTGGTATTTACGTCATTCGAAAAAAAAAAAAAAAAGAATATACATATAAACATTGTTTTAGCATATTACTAAATCTTTTACAGTATACACATTATTAAGTTGGTTTGTTATGTTAACTCATTTATTTTTGATTTTGTTGATAAGTTTTAAGTATAATTTTGTTTTGTTAATGAAAATTGAAGTTTACATTTTCTTTTTCTCAGAAAGTAGTCGATATATGTTGTACTTTATATTTATATATTTATCTGTACTAAACATGAATTTAACACTTGGAATCAGGACTTTAGGAGTTTACTTTAGTCAGAGAAAGAGAGAGGAGAAACTACGAGAACTCTACAGACGAACTTCTAGAAATAACAACAACATTCCATCAACTTTGTATGCAGCGCTTTGCAGATTGGCAGCTCCTCCCGGTTGTGTCTCGTCACGAGGGCGTGACTTCTGGATTGCAGGGGGAAGTATGTGAGAAGGCGGTGAAGGGGACTTTGTCAGAAAACTCGAAAGAGTTCAGGAAAAACAAATCTTTGTTCCCCGTTTATTGAGATTGGCTCGGCCAAGGAACCGCGATTGTGACATCGAGAGTATTGACCCGTAAACAGGATATTTGATCTTGACCAAGGTAAACACTTCCGCTCCTCAAAGGTTAAATACCGATGAGGAGATGCGTTGTGGTCAGATTCTGGAACCTGGTCAGACGTGTGGACTGCTCTCTCTCTACTTCTGGACGTAAGTCGAATTCCTATTGTTTGTGTTTCCAAGTGTTAAACTGTTCTTGTCATATCTTATTATCTGTCATGAGTTCTGACATTTAAAATACATTCTCTAAGAAGTTATTCAACAGCCTAATTGGTGTTATTATTGAAACCCCCTAGAATTAACAAGTACCATTAAGTTAAGATCCCGGTTTGGTGAGTGAAGCACCATACCTTAAATTAAAGTAAAGACAGTCATTCTTATTATTCACCTAACATTCTCATAAATTATATTATTTACAAATACAGTCTTTTTTATTCTTCACAAGTGGTGAACCCCCTTTTCTATTCTTCACAGTACAATAGTCTAAGTCGCCGGTCTAGTGTGAGTCGTGACGTCCGAGTGTGAGGGTTCCAAGTCAGCCTTCTATCGAGGGTTAATCCTAAATAATGGCTGGTTTTCAAGGAATACTGGGGGGCAGTCACGGCGGAGAATGTATATAATATATAATATATTTTTCATTCTTTGGGGCGATATATTTGTGTTGTTCAATCGAATTGGTCTTATCTCAAATCAAAGGACACTATAATAAGAAACATTTTTGGTGAGAATACATTTTTTTATAGGACTAACAGTATTCGGGTAAATCAAGGAAACGATTAAAAAAAATATTTTCGAAACGACATTTCATGATTGTTTTCAGCATGTACAGTGGAACCTTGATTAACCGTGTCTCGATTATCCGTGTTCACGTGGTGTGTAAGCAGTATAGGTTCCTAGAAACCCTAGTCCCTAGAAAGAGACCCTCAGTTAGGTACTTCCATGAAAAAAAAATGCAAGGCTGGTCAAATTTTTGTCTATTATCTACCACCTAACGTGACTTCCTTAATACAGCCATCAAGGCGTGATTTCCTGTTTGAAACGAAGCTACAAAAAGATTTTTTTCGTTTTTGAAAATTGATTCTGATTCAATCAAAGAAGTTCTGAAAATGTGGACCTTAAAAGACTTTTTTTGGGGGAAAATTTTAGATGACGAAAATATAGAAGAGGGGTATATAGAAACTTGACTTGAGCTGCCCACATCAATTCCAAATTTCACTAACGTTGATAAAGACAATATTGTTGATTGGCTCGCCACGGCTACTTTCCTGCAGACTGGAAAAACGCCGTTGTTCTAACATTTCACAAGCCAGGTAAGGCAAAAAACGATCCAGGCAGCTATAGACCAATAAGCCTTTTAAATAGCCTCTCAAAACTTCTTGAGAAAATAATTCACAAGAGGCTCCTCCGTCATCTGGAGACTGCAGGGACCATCCCTGCCCACCAGTTTGGGTTTAAATCAAACCACTCAGCCGTCCATCAGCTACAGAGAGTTGCTGAGACCATTGTGGGGGGCTTTGAGCGGAAGCAGTACACCGTAGCAGCCTTCTTGGACGTCGCAGCTGCCTTCGACACCGTCTGGCACGAGGGCTTGCTCTTCAAATTAAAACAGACCTGGCCTCCGCAATACATCCAGAACATCATTAGCTCTTTTCTTCGTGACAGAACATTCCAAATAAGGGTGAACAACACACTGAGCTCCAGAAAGAAGATATCAGCGGGAGTCCCACAAGGTGCGATCCTCAGTCCACTCTTGTTTGATCTGTTCTGTCACGACATGCCAGAACTAGTCTCTGCTACCCTGGCGACTTACGCTGACGACACGTTGATCCTCAGCCAAAACATAGATCTGGAAGCGGCCATCGACTCCCTACAAATCCAGGTGGATGAGATCGGCCAGTGGTTTGGAAAATGGAAGCTTAAGTTGAACGGTGGGAAGACGGAGGCGAAGGTGTTCGCTTTACGCCGCTTCTCGATAGAACACCTCAGAAGGCTGCAAATCGACCAACTCCCAATTCCACGGAATCCTAAAGACCAGGGTGTGCGCTATCTTGGAGTGCACCTTGACACAAGACTAACATGGCGCCTACATATCAACATAAAACTCCAACAAGCACACACACGACTCAGGCTCATCTACCCACTCATAAACAGGAATACACCACTCAGACACACATTCACATCCTTACTTTACAAAACACTAATACTTCCACTCTTAACCTACGCTTGCCCCGTATGGTTCTGCACTAGCATAACACGATTACAACCACACTAACATAACACGATTACAAACATTCCAAAACAAAGTCCTCCGGATAGCGGTGAACGCACCTTGGTTTATCAGAAACACCCAAATCCATCGGGAACTGGGAGTTGCTCCTTTTGCAGCCCACATTGAGAAACTCACCCGAAGCTTCCATGAAGGTCTGCCAACCTGCTCTGGTGCGGTTCACTACAGTCTCGGCCAGCCTGTAGCTCGCAGGCTGCAACCAAGACTGTACCAAGACTTTTTGTTTTAATTATAATTTTCTTGTTTATTTGCTCATTTTGTGTAAAGTACATACTTAGTACTGGTCCAAATAAAATGTTTTTCTTCTCTTCTTCTTTGTTGATTGGCTACAAAAAGATGACAATGAAGAGAGTTTCGAACGTCTAAGTGACAGTGACTTAGCAGCTAACGTTATGGCAGCACAAGTAGTACTCCAACTGTCTCACAACAGGCTGATTCAGAGGACGATGAGGGTGACAATGATGACAGTTTTGGTGCTAAAGAAGAAAACATTCAGACAAGTCAAGCAATGGAAGCAGTTCATGTCCTGAACTTCTGCGAACAGGAAAATTTTGACTTCCATGAAAATTATAACTGAAGTAAGGAAAAACATTTCAAACCGCAGAAAACAAAGAAGGTTTACTTCATATTTCATGGCATGATAACGTTATAACATGACAATGTACACACATATGTAATTCGTTAAATAAAAAGTGTCTCGATTAACCGTGGTTTTCATTTATCCGTGCGACCTCCCCCCATTACCCCGGATAATCGAGGTTCTACTGTATAAGCAGAATATTGTAAAATGTGCTTAGGTCCTGAGGGAAACTGGTGTCAATTTTCGTTCGATTTCAGCCAAAATTTAAGGAGATGCAAGTAAGGACATGTGACGGTTCATAGCTATAATTAAAGAGTTGAAATTCAAAAAGGGCTAAGTGCTGAAAGTAAGATTCCTAAGAAAATGATAAAAACTTTTAAAAACCTCAATCAAATGTTGTATTTTGCTTTTCTTTTTTGGCACCTAATGAAAGCTCCCAATTTCACAGTTGACACATAAATCCTTTTGATTGTTATTAGGGCTTGTCCATAGATCGTTTTGCAACCACTAACTCGAAAAATAACTTTAGAAAAAAAACTTTGGCACTTAGCTCCTTTTGGCACTTAGATCCTTTTGGCACTTAGATCCTTTTGACACTTAGAATCTTATAGTACTTAGACCCTTTTGGCACTATTACCCTTTTTACACTTAGACGCTTTTGACACTTAGACCCTTTTGAATTTCAACTCTTCAATTGTTTTTACGTTAGAGAGCTCACAACTTTTCAACACACAAACAGACACATCGCGAAAATGGTCAAAACGTATTCAAGGGACTTTGAAACATGAAACTCCTTTGAAAATTCGATCTCGGCTTTTCGCACGATTACAATACTTTAACGGCATAAGAATGTAAAACAAAAAATAACGTAAACACATAATTTTGTCAAAGAATTCTCAATTGAAATGTAAATTGATGTTTTGTAAGTTGAGGATAGACAGACAGGTAACTAAAACATGAGCCTCATGCATAAATGATAAAATTGAGTCGTTGAGAATTTAACGAGAACATGAGATGCTTAGATGTGGAGAGAAGAGTTTAGTGTTTTTGGACACTAAAAAGGTACTTTTAGTGTCGAGTTTAACACTCTCAGAGACAATTAGTATTGGAAGGGCTCACTTAACGTCATCCTCAATAGCAGTTAAGCCATGTCTACCAATGGGAGACAATCGCAATAGCTCAGATTGCCAATGAATATATAACACATATCACACTTATATGAAAGACGTCGGTGGATTTATTTTATCAGCTGTTGTGTAAACATCTTAACTAGAACCCCACAAAAAAAAAATTCTTAATATGGCCATCACAGGACATTCTTATACCAACTCTCTTTCCCCCTCCCTCTTCTCAAAGTCATTTCAAAGTGGCATTGATGGATATTTGAGAATAATGAGTTATATATTTAATGAGCGATATATTTTTATTTCATTGTACAGAGTAATTCTGAGAGTGAGTTTCTTATACCCAGTAATCCCAGTATTAAATGATTTTGAGCAGGAGAAGAGGGAGAGATCTGTAAACGTGTTTGGTATAAGAAAATCCTATAATGGCCATGTCACATATATCTTTTTTTTAAATTAATTTTCATAATCTTTCATATAAACTACCAATAATAATAAATAATATTTTATAATTCATTGCCAGGCGATACAAATTAAACATTATTTTGAAATCTTTTCTAAGGAAATTTAATTTTTGAGGCGCTATAATTTTTGTCGTATTGATCCTACCTCAAATTCAAGGATTATAACAGATTGAAAATTTATTAAAGAATAATTTTGATAAGAAACATTTTTTCGATAAAACTAACTGTTTTTGAGTGATACAAGAACGTCTTAAAATGTGATTCAAAACTACATTTCAGGGCAGTTTTTGGAATTTATCCAACCTGCAAAAAATTGTATTTAACATAAAATATATACTCTAATATTATGTTTTATTAGGTCATAAAATGAGCGGTACCTTTAAAATGTACTTAGGGCTCGAAGAAAAGTGGTCTCAATTTTCGACCGATTTCGGTCAAAATCTAATCAAATCTAAATTAGCATCCAAATTCTCATTTAATAGGGCCAATGTAAAAGGGGGGTTTAGCACAAAAAATGCCGATGTAATGAATATATCGATTTATCACTTATCAATGAAAAAAAAAAAAAAAAAAAAATTGACCGATGTGAAGGCGATGGGGGACTTTAAATCAACTTAATCTACTTCTTTGAGGAATCATTCACGAGATAACTGAATTTACCCATTTATTCACTATGGCAGACGATTCCAAGTAAAGAGAGCATTTCGATGAAATCAACTTGCTCAACTTTAGAGAGGCATCATTCACGAGTACTTCATAAAGTATGGTTAATAATTAAGTACGTGATTGGGAATGATTAGGTAACTAAAGGAAAATCCAAGAAAGGATTAACAATATTCATTTTCATTCACTCCTATAGATTTAGAAGGTATATGATTAATAATGATGCAAACATAATTTATTTATTCCAAAAACTGGATTTACACGATTAATGCAAAAGTAAAAAAGTGCTGCCCTGAAAAGTTACGAATTTAGACTTATCAATTTATTCCCTGTGACCACAGATTTATATTCAGCAAAATTGTACAGGTTTAGGACCATCGCTCATATTTCCTACGGATATTTATTGTACATTCTTTGGGGCGCTGTTACCAAGTTGGTTCATTATTATAAGAACAATTAATATTGTTTAATAGTATTAATGATCGATTGATTTGGGAGGATGAGCGAAAACTTACTTGATTGAGTCGTACTGGGATAGTACTATTACTTAATTGGCGGTGAAGTAAAGTATACGATAGGTCAACTTAATATCGAAGTTTGAAGAAGTAAATTTAAAAATTCAATAACTTTGAAATTTATGAGTTATTCCATTTATCTCTGTTCCATTATCCGACCCTTAAAATATATAAAATAAATGGGGTTAACAGGTTTTGTTGTAATCAGAAATTTTACGGAACATTTACTTGAAAGTACCCTATATAATGTTTATAGTTAGTTATTATGATGCCCGGGCTTTAACTACAAGGTCATATCGCCTACTACCAGAGAGCTTTTTCGACACTCTGGCGGACATGAGCCCGACTCTACTGTGGAAGTTCTAAATTTTGCCTACCCTAAATTTTTATTCATCTAGGGTAGCGGGTCTTTAACGAGTAACTGACATCGTACAGGCTCGGGACCATCGCTTAACGTCCCATCCGAAAGACGGCGTGCTTAAGTTTATTATACTGAGCTACCGGTGCCCTATAGCTGGGGAATTGAAGATTTATAATCCGATGCTAGGCAATACAATTTAAAAATTACTTTGTAATATTTCTTGATGGCGCCGGTAGCTCAGTGGTATGCTTGCTTGCCTTCTGAGCTCAAGAACGTGGGTTCGAAGCCCGACCAAGGCCCTTAGTTTATTTTATATGGGAGGTAAAATAAACTTAAGCACGCCGTCCTTCGGATGGGACATTAAGCGATATCAGGTACTCGTTAAAGACCCCTACCCTTGGTGAATATAAATTTAGGGTAGGTAAAATTTAGGACTCCCACAGTAGAGTCGGGCTCATGTCCAGCAGTGATGAAAGAGCGCTCTGGAAGTAGGCGATATGACCTTGTAGTTAAAGCCCGGGCATGAGTCATAATACTGGTTCTATCAAAAATCTGAGGACGCACTAACGATTAGAAAATCAATAAGGAACATTCTTGGTTAGATGCAATTTTTCTATAGATGCTATTTTTCTAACCATTTTCGGGTAAACCAATTTCATTACAAAGGGAGTTAATAGAGTTTTTGAATTAAACATCCAGCGGGCGCGCCATTGAAACTCACACAAGCGGACGATAGGAGCACTGCATGCTTCCTCGAGAAAACAGTATTTTCCGATCTTGAAACTCCAGTTCGCTATAGGACGGGACCAGGGCGGAGCTACAGACAGAATCGTACCTGGGACTGGACCTGCCGGGACTGATGACAGAGGCTGGCTACCTGGCTTTTGGTCGGTTCGTCTCCTCCTGGCGGAGAATCAAGAAAGCCTTCTAACCCGGTGCTGCTCTGGGATGCAGACAGAACAGAACACCCGACATGATCCCGAGTTCACTCGGCGTAAAGCGCCGGAAACCAAGGACGACTGTGGACCGTAGCCATCGAGCCGGTCCACAGCCGCTCCCCAACGCTATAGGGTGATGTGACCCTCAAGGGGTCAGAAGCACCCAAAAAAAATATGTTGTTGGGGTGAGGAAGAAAAACAACTAACAACTCTTCATCAACATCTATTTATTGTTGAAACATTTTATAAATCACAGAAAAAGTTGACTTTTTTTTAGGTAAACTAGAATAAAATACTTATTCTTGCACGAAGTCTTATAAAAATATTTTTTAAAAACTAAGAAAATGTTATTTAAATAGGTACGTAAAACATTATTCCACTAGCGAAAATGATCCCAAAATTCAAAAACTAAAGGACATGCTTGTAGAAAAAGAGAAACCTGTTCAAATGTAGGTAACTGCTCCCTTTTGGAAAATGTTGAATAAAACACGAATAGATATCACAACTGGTACATGTACGTTTACGTGTAAATAAATATTACAAAATTGGTAACAAAGAATTAACGATAAACACATAAGTAGGTAGCATAAAATCACATAAATATCATATATCACCGAATGAAATGAAGGAAAGTCGTCTTCTGCGCTTTTCAGTTTTCATGTTGAGGTTTGCAAGAGGCGTTCAAGTCACAATCTTGGCATGTTTTGGTATGCCTTGAATGTTTCTTGCATACAGATTGTTTGCAAGTATCACACTTTACAAGAGGTACGATTGTACTTCTTTCTTCCATAAAAATTACACACACAAAAATCAAAACATCGTCAGTTGTGTTTATGGATGTCGAATATACTTGTAAATAAACTTTCTGAATAAATAACATGTTATTTTGGAACAGTAAAAATATTTACATGAGTACGGAACGCTGCAGTCAGAAGTTGTCGTCTTTGATTTTTATTTACGACTGCTAGGGGGAAGAGAAAGAGCCTGCGATACCTGCGTACTGTTTACGGTGTTGCCAACCTGGAGTATTGAAGCCCCCTGACTACAAAAGCAGCATGGAGCGCTGCTATGCGCCCGCTGGAAAGTTAAGCTTCCCACGCAAACCCTCCTTTACCTTTCGTTGATTTCGCTGAAAAACAATAGGTGTCGCCGATATGAAATCTCGTGTCAAGGGAGTTATAATCATTGTCATAAGGGCGAAAGAAGGAGTGGGGGTGGTGGAGATTCCATTAATTCATCAATCTATATTGTCTCATTTTGTGTCAAGGATTACGATGAAACTTTTCAACATTAACGTCCCCTATACTCAGCGACACGATAAAGCGGGTGGGTGGAAATGCGGCGTTGTCAATTCGTGCTTTACCACCCATTGGATTGAGTGCTAACTTAAGGCCTAACGCTGGGGGTAGGCAACGTGGCTCTTACAGCGTTGTCACTTACTGTGTTTTCGGGGCCGGCCACGCCCCTTTCCTCGATTCCTGGTTCAAGGTGCGGCAACATGGCATATTTCCCGAACCGCCTCATTTCGTATCGCAGGGTATAAGTTCCCTTTCTCCTAAATATATTTGTTGGGAGGGACCAAGTACAAATTTGGGGCCTCGAGACTTTTCAAGGGTCCAACAATCTTATCGTTGAGGCCTATGTAAATTTAACTAACTGATTGTCATAATTGAGATTAAATAAACTAGTACATGTAATATTCTGATGCTCCCATTATTCAGGCATAAATTCTCCTGAGACGCTTTATGATTAGCTCCACGGGGATTACTTGTATAAGCTAACAGATTATTATCCTAATCCTTTCCCTCTCGCATATTCTAAATTTTACATTCTAGAAAATCTTTAGCATAAAACGTAAGTATTAAACTTGAAACCTCCAAAATATTAAATCTCCCCAGGTACACGATTTCCTTCCGTTCTCTTTTTGGAGTACAGATCTCCCTATGACTTATCCGTATAGGGGAAGTTACGCAATTCAGAAATCCAACCTCGTAATTCCAAAAATGAAATTATTGACTTATACAGAGACTTGTAACCATACTCGATTTCGTATCGAAAAATTTACTACATCGATAGTTATTAGTTTTTGATACTTAACATTTTATGCAGAGATATACCTCCTTATTCTATAGATATAAGAGAGTCAGGGGCAGAGCCAGGTGGGGGGTATAGACTGCCGGGGGCACAGCCCGCAGTTTCCGTGGTTAGCGCTGCAGACTTTTTGTTATTAATTTGGGAGGCTTGGACCTCTAGAAACTCCCCCTGAGGTAACCACTGACTGTAATACTTAAGCTAGACATTACATGAGCAGCAAAAATGCAAAGGCAGCAGCAGCAAATGCACGCTGAGGTTTCTGTGCTTTTAGAATTAAATGACACAGCCAAATCAGCTTGAAGAGAATAAATTATAACTTAAATGAAGATTTTGAGCGAGGAAATGAAATGATCGAATCCATGTATATTTAAAAATTCTCGCGCCTGCCCAGTACTTGCAACAGTTCATTGCTGATTTGGGAATCAGACGCACGGGAAATTTGAAGATCCTATTGGTAACTTGCAAGCAATCCATTTTTAATAAAAACTATTTTTTTAAATTATTTAATTTTTATCTTGTTTTTTTTGCTCTGGCCTGGCTACGCCCCTGAAGAGAGTAAAAACATTCTGTCTATGTGTGAACACGATACGAACTTGTATATGTGCATCCAGAACCCTCTAAAGACGACAACTATTGTTTCTCAGACAAATCGACCAAAAAAAAGGAGAGACTAGAGAGATAGGGGAGGAGGTTTTTAAAAAAATATTGTCTATTTCACAAAATATATATATAATATGGGAGTACTTCCGGTATTGCTACCATCTTCAGCCACGACTTAACAAATACTAAATAGAATTTTGATGATTTGTTGTGGCTGAAGATGGTAGCAATACCGAAAGTACTCCCCACATTATATATAATTTGTGAAAGGTAGGTTCCTAGGGCCGAGGCCCTCTGTCCTTCGGATGGGACGTTAAGCGATGGTCCCGAGCCTGTACGATGTCAGGTACTCATAGAAATGAAAGATGTTTTCCCACTGTTTTATTTTAGACCAGAACCGGTTTTCGACGCAACAGCGTCATCATCAGTGGTTCATCTATCATAGAATAACAAAATATACAAATAATAAAAAGTATAAATAACTCTTAAAGCATCAGGATACAGAATAAGAAGATACTTGTATTAGTTGTTGTATATATTAGAATGAATGGTTTTTGCATGTTTAGAGAGTGAGTGAACCTAGCTATCCCCACCCCTTAGAGATATGCCAGTTGTCTTCTAACCGCTGTGATGTGTGGGTGGGGTAAATTAATTTTATCTTGTTATTCTGTACCCTGATGCTTTAAGACTTATTTATACTTTTTATTATTTGTACATTTTGTTATTCTATGATAGATGAACCACTGATGATGACGCTGTTGCGTCGAAAACAGGTTCTGATCTAAAATAAGACAGTGGGAAGACAACATCTTTTATTTCTATGAGAAATCTCATCCCACATCTTACTATCACATATGGATGTCAAGTACTCGTTAATGACCCCTGCCCTAGGTGAATAAAAATTTAGGGTAGGCAAAATTTAGGACTCCCATGGTAGAGTCGGGCTCATGTCCACCAGAGTGACGAAAGAGCGCTATAGTAGGCGATATGACCTCGTAGTTAAAGCCCGGGCATGAGTTACAAGTAATGAGTAAAAAGTAACAACAATATGCTGCACTTTCAGTGGAATCAGCCGAAGGGAGCTTGTGATCAGAGCTTGAACACAAAACTCCTAATAACTATCGATGTATTGAATGTATCGACATCAAATTTAATTCGAGTTCTGAATCCTTTATGTCAAATATTGAGTTTTAGCAAAAACGGTCCAAGGGTTTTGGAGATTCCCTTTTTGATCCCCTTCCCCGTCTTTCTTTTTACCGCAATATTCTCAATTTTTAATATAATCTGTCGTACATTTAAGAATAATGACATTGTAACCCAACCCACGTATTTATGAACTAAATTAATAATTATAGTTGAGATAGAATTTAACACCAAGTTGGAGGTTATCTGAAGCTAAGCTTCTGAAAGCTGCACTGAAACTAATATAGCTATGAAGCTAATGACGTCTAAATCTCAGCCAACCCAGCCAGGAATTAACCAATTTATAATAGTCAAATCAGAACCAAACATATTGTAGGGCAAAATTAATGGTATTATCCAGATTTTAGATGATCCTCCATTGCAAATTCTACCTGGAAATACACTCAATGTTTAACATACTCTGACATTTGGCTTTGTCTGTTATTAATTAGACTAATGTATCATAATGAGGGCGCTGGTAGATCAGTGGTTTGCGTGCTTGCCTACTGAGTTAAAAAATTATCTTGGGTTACAAGTCATATTTTTACAGCTAAATCACTAAATTTGATAAAAATCTGATAGAATATAAATTGTAGAACGTAAAAATGTCTCTATTTTTCTGTTTCAGCCATATCGCTCGGCTTTGCTGGCTTATTTCACTGTGTAGGAATTTTGGAATAATCAACTCAAATTCGTAATAACTACCAATGTAATGAATGTATCGACATGAAATTTTGAATTTAAATTCAAAACCCCTTCTATTTCCAATCCTAATAACAGCTGTTGTAAAGAATGTTTCGACACAAAATTTTGTATAAAGGTTGAGAAGCTACTATAATGAGTTCGAGATGACAACTTAAATCGGGCGTTCCTCAGGGAGATATTCTCAGCCCAGTCCTATTTAATTTATACTGCAACGACCAGCCGGTAGCTCAGTGGTATGCGTGTTTCCCTTCTGAGCTCAAGTTCGTGGGTTCGAAACCCAACTGAGGCTCTTAGTTTATTTTATCTGGGAGGTAAAATAAACTTAAGCACGCCGTCCTTTTGATGGGACGTTAAGCGATGATCCCGAGTCTGTACGATGTCAGGTACTCGTTAAAGACCCCTGCCCTAGGTGAATAAAAATTTAGGGTAAGCAAATTTAGGATTCCCACAGTAGAGTCGGGCTCATGTCCACCAGAGTGACTAAAGAGCGCTCTGATAATAGGCGATATGACCTCGTAGTTAAAGCACGGGCATGAGTCATAAAACCTAATCTAACCTACTGCAACGAACTGCCAGTGCCGCCGTCCTCAACACTTGCAACATACGCGGATGATACAATGATTGCTACCCAGGAGAGGAGCCTGAACGAAGCCATCGAATCCCTTCAGACCTCACTAAATGTCTTGGCTGAATGGTTCAGAAAGTGGAACCTCTCCCTGAACCCTGAAAAAATCACCTTCTGGTTCTATCTCATGGAAACCTAAGGACCAGGGAGTAAATTATCTAAGGATAACCTTGGATACGAGGACCTGGAAACTACACATTAACACCAAACTACAACAAGCACACAGTAGACTCAACCAACTCTACCCTCTCATCAATAGAAAAACACCACTTAAACACGAAGCCACGATACTTCTGTACAAATCACTCATTAGACCCATATTAACATACGCCTCCCCCGTTTGGATGACAGCTAGCAAAACACTTATAACAAAAATACAGACATTTCAGAACAAAATTGCGCGGGTGGCCCTCAATGCACCCTGGTTCGTTAGGAACTCCAAGAGTCTGCCACCCATCAGGGACCATCTCCAGCAACTGAAGGACCTCCACCACTCCTGACTCCAGTTCACCTCCGGGGCTGATGTCTACGGTCTTCTTTCAAATAACTCAAGGGAGACTCAAGGCTCGCCTGTATCAAAACATAACTTTTTTTTTTGTGTTTGTGTTATTTATATAATCACTCTTCGTAAGGCACTTGGGAGTTGATTGATTGATTGAATTTTATTTTGGGAAAGCGAAAAAGTTATTGATTAATTCGTGCTGGGGAAGTACATTGTCGGTGAATCACAGACGACTAAAAAATATGGAATTTCGGTAAAAACTTAACATCGAATTTTTAACCGATAACATAATTTCCCCTACACTTCATATACAGGTATCTGTTTAGAGTTTAATACTTACGTCCACATTGATGCCGGGCTGTAGGAAGACTCTTGTGTGAGGATGTTCTTTGGGGACGAACCTGAAGAACTCCTGCCTGCCTTTATACCATTTGACGGTGTACAGTGGTTCACCCTCGAGGTCATAGTTGCAGATGAGAGTGGCACTTTGTCCTGGAGCTATTGCGACTGGCATCGTCAGCGAAACATTCGTTAGGGCCTCAACTCCTATGACAAAAAAAAAAAAAAATTGGTTGGTATAAGAAAGTATTGTAATGGTCATATCATATATATTTTTTTAGAAATAATTTTTAAGAAAAAATACCCTTATAATATCCCCCGTTCGCACTCACGCCTAGGGATCTATCGATACAAGTAAATACAAGTAAATATCGATACTTTTATTCGATACCAAGTAGGTATCGAATGGATATTACTTGTATCGATTCAAAGTTCTCGTTTCAAATTTCAACAATTAAAAAAAATTATATAAATTTTTCAATTCATCGTTCACCGTTTAACTTCTTACAATTTTCTTTTATTTGTTGTTGCAATAAAATACTGAACTTGAATTACGGTCCACAGACAAATGATCGATGGTGATAACCTCATGTGTGATCTGATCACGCAGTCTGCATGATGCGTTCTTATTTCTTACCTTATTTACAGTAAATGGTTTATCGTTTATGAAGCTATACGTTAGTTTAATTTTGAACAGAACCGTGAACATGATAAAGATTTCAGCATTTTATTTCATTGATTCATTCCATTTTGTCAATTAAAAATTATAATGCCTCGTCCTACGGCGAAAGTGTGGATTTATTACAATAAGAACGATTCGATTTCAGCGACTTGCAAAAAGTGTTTTAAAAAAGTGAAATATTGTGGAAACACGAATAGTCTCCAGTAGTTTTAAATACTTAGTAAAAATAAATTGTATGTTTATTTTCTAAGGCTTTTTATTATTTTCGGTATGTTTTAAAAAATATTATTTTATCTTATTCGATTTGATTTATTTGTTTCTTAAGCCCACTACAATATCTCATTTATACCTTTCAAATTTTATTGTTTTTTACTTGGTTTAAAATTAAATATAACGAAGTACTAGAGGTTAGGTTAGGTTTTATGACATGCCCGGGCTTTAACTACGAGGTCATATCGCCTACTACCAGAGCGCTCTTTCGTCACTCTGGTGGACATGAGCCCGACTCTACTGTGGGAGTCCTAAATTTTGCCTACCCTAAATTTTTATTCATCTAGGGTAGGGGTCTTTAACGAGTACCTGACATCGTACAGGCTCGGGACCATCGCTTAACGTCCCATCCGAAGGACGGCGTGCTTAAGTTTATTTTACCTCCCAGATAAAATAAACTAAGGGCCTCGGTCGGGTTACGAACCCGACCGAGCTACCACGAAGTACTAGATTCAATCGTAATAGGTATCGATATTTTTTATTCGATACAAGAGTAGTATCGAAAGTTTTATTCGATACTACTCATGAGTAAAAGTATCGATACTTTGTGGTATCGATTGAACCCTACTCACGCCACAGGTCAAAAAATTGGTAGGTTTAAGAAAGTACCTATTGTAATTGTCATATCGTTTACGTTTAAAAAAAATAATTTTTAAGAAAAACTACCCTTATAATAACCCCCGTTCGCACTCACGCTACTGGTCAAAAAATAAAACATTACCCGGTTCTAAAAGTCCACAAAATCCTCATGGCCACATGACCACATTCAGCAAAGTGGGTAGCTTAATCACTCTCTTGAAATGGGTGTATTTTCATGAGGTGATTATCTCTGAAAAGTCGTACAGTAATGGGGGTGGAGTAGCTCATTTTAAAACGGCTTACTGAAATGAACAACACTAAAAGTGGTTGGTATAAGAAAGTCCTGTTGTGACGTCGTTGACTTTTTACTGTTTCATTTCCGACCAAAACTTCCTTTCATCTAGGATAGGGACATCTCACCCGTATAGTGTGATGTCTAAAGGAACACTGGCTAATAGGTCAACGGAGAGGAGTTCACGATATTTAAACACTCATTGTACTTGCAAATAAATACTTAAACGTTAATTATTACTACCAGAGCGCTCTTTTGTCACTCTGGTGGACATGAGCCCGACTCTACTGTCGGGGGTCCTAAATTTTGCCTTCCCTAAGTTTTTATACACCTAGGGTAGGGGTCATTAATGAGTACCTGACATCGTACAGGCTCGGGACCATCGCTTAACGTCCCATCCAAAGGACGGCGTGCTTAAGTTTATTTTACCTCCAAGATAAAATAAACTAAGGGCTTCGGTCGGGTTTCGAACCCACGTTCTTGAGCTCAGAAGGCAAGCACGCATACCACTGAGCTACCGGCATTTGATACTAGTACGATATACACAATAAATAAAAATAATTATCAATAGTACTAATAAATTATATATATATGCAATAATATATAATTAATTGAGGACCTTAGTTTATTTTATAGGAGGTAAAATAAACTTCACCACGCCGTCCTTCAGAAGGGACGTTAAGCGATGGTCCCTAGCCTGTACGATGATAATTATCTCATTAATGACTCCCACCCTACAATTTAAGACTCATTAGTAGGCAATATGACCTCATAGTTAAAGCCCGGGCATGAGTCATAATAACAAATTAACAAATATTATTTTAAATTCGACATTCAGCAAATTCATTTATGTATACTTCTTGCTAGTTATTTCTCCTTATTTATATTTTGAATGTATACATGTGCCACTGATGATGACGCAGTTACAAAAACTGGTTCTGATCGGAAATGAAACAGTGGGAAGACGTATTTTATTTTTATTGGAAATCATCGTCCTACAATATTTTTACTATCAAATATGAATCGGAAAACTTGAAATTCCGTTGAAAAATATGCATCGAATTTTTGTCCGATTTCATAAATTCCCTTATACATCGAATACCTGGGGATGTAAAAATAATATATTGAATATCTGAGTTTGTACGGAAACAGTGTTGCCACTTCCTTGAGTAATACTGTTCCCATAATAATTCCAAATTTACGCCACCTCTCCTCTTTTTCAAAAAATATAATTTTTACGAGGGCGACGGTAGCTCAGTGGTATGCGTGCTTCTCTTCTGAGCTCAAGATTGTGGGTTCGAAACCCGACCGAGGCCCTCAGTTTATTTTATTTGGGAGGTAAAATAAACTTAAGCACGCCGTTCTTCGGATGGGACGTTAAGCAATGGTCCCGAGCCTGTACGATGTCAGTTACTCGTTAAAGACCCCTACCCTACCCATGTCCACCAGAGTGACGAAAGAGCGCTCCGGTAGTAGGCGATATGACCTCGTAGTTAAAGCCCGGGCATGAGCAATAACAATTAACTATAATTTTAACAATATTTTCACATTGACAATGTGTGTAGTTTTTGTACATCCTTACGGAGATGGGAGATTTCATGCCACAATCCACCTCCAAATTCAATATAGTGAGAGTTCATGGAATTGCTTATCTATTTGTAAAATAAACGAGATAAAGATAACATGTGAGACCAGAAGGAAAACCAAGTGAAGAGGGCAGAAAGGGGCAAGGTTGAGGGAAAGGGTTAATTACAGGTAATCAGGGAAGTACATGGTCCCTAGGGAGGGAGTTGAGTGGGAGCCAACAGTGGGAGAGGCCCTTGAAGGGCCAAGGGCTCAGGGTTGCTCTTACTCAATGTGTACACAGTATAAGGGCAGTATGGGGCTACCCTAGCCATTCCTGAACCAGCCCTTACACATATGGACCATTCCCAGGATACGGGTTTCAAACTTTTTTCAGTTGAAGTCTATTCACCGGTTTCATGCTAACTGAAGCCCTACGGCCATATCAGGACTTTTCTATAGCAACCACATTTTTACAGTTAATACAAAAGAATAAATAGTATATGGAATGGCTCTCTAAAAATCGTATTTTGGAACGTTTATGGGTACAACACAATGTTTAATTTGACGTCATCGGAGATTGATATGCTGTTGGAAAAGGACATCATCTGTTTGAGTGAAACTTGACAGGTTATGTCCTCATTGGTTTTTGACTTTAAATATGAAATTTAATGACGATATATTCATTAGATCGGCAGATATTGGGTTTTAAGTTACGCCTCCTCCCTAATCCCCCCCTTTCTTTGGCCGATTTGGCGGAAAATCGGTAGGTGTCTTATGGGGTTCTGGTTACTCATATAAAACATATATTTATTTAAATAAATAAAACGAACTTATTTTTAAAATATTGTCTATTCCACTAAAGATATAAATATATATAACTACCGGTTTCGGCCTTAGACCTACGTCAGGTCTAGTTATGAACTAAGATGGTTTGCAGAGAGCGACCCTTCAAATACATCTCAGGTGAAAGGGTGCTATTAAAACTTGGGAGTCCCCCGGCTGTACCGTTAGCTATCTCATGAAATATAACCATAATAATATTAAAATTTAGATAACATGAAACATATATGAAGAGTTTGGAGCCAGAGAGGACCAACTGGTTTAAACTGAACAGGAAGAAAATGGCAATTGAAAATTGAGTACATTTTGTTTATCTCCATAAATGGGCCCCAAATATTTATTTATATTTGAAATTTTAGAATAGTATTGGATGAGTCATCCCTTTTTGTGTTCTATAAAGTTTTTGAAGGCCGTATGATCCATTGTGACTTTGAAAATATATGCACAAAATATTTGTGGACTAAACTTAAAGTGCTGCTATCTATCACTGAAGTGAAGAAACTAAGTGATCCACACTGGTTTTGAAAAAGGGAACCTATGCCAACATCAGGATGGTAATTACTCATTTTCCGAAAAATTGTGGGTTGGTCCGCTCTGGCTCCAAACTCCTCATATGTGGAACCAAATATTAATAACAGATAATACAAACATATGTGTGGTTCAGGGTGTTAACAAAGGGGAATAGTTTAAATAAATTTGGTCATTCATACAAATGTTCTTTTTGGTAGCTTTATTTATTTCTAATTCAAACTTAGAAGTTGTTATATTTATTTGTCTATTCATTCTTTCTATCATTAGTTATTAGAGTTTTTCTCTTAAGTCTTCCCCCCTTTCTGGTGGATATGGTATTTAAATTGGAGCATTTGGAAGATGTAGGAGGGCTTTTGGGAAGATATGGTTTGATAGAGGAAGGAGCCTAGGAAATATTGTCGACGAGAGGATTGGAAGAGCCATTTTAGGTCGGTATAAGAACTAGTAATAGAGGAGTGTCTGGGGAGCCCAAAAATGAATCATAGAAAGGAATTAATGATTCGCTTTAGTTTCATGTCGAGCTCAACAGAGAGTCCTCCATATGCAAGGCAAGCATAGTCAAAGTAGGGGAACACAAGGGAGGATACCGACAGCTGACGGGTGTAATGGGGAGGTGACGAAGGCGTTTGAGGAAGTAGGGGGTTCTGAAGATCTATGTGCCTGTGAACACGATAACTCCCGGTAGAAGGAATGTATTCACACGAAATTGTATATGTGAATCCAGAACCCTCTAACGACGACACCTATTAATTTTCAGCCAAATCGACCAAGGGAAAGGGAGGGATTAAAGGAGAGCTCAACTCAAAAACCTCAATAAATGTCGATATAATGGATTTATATAATCGACATAACATGCATTAGCAACGGTCGACTCGTTTTGAAGGGGGAGCGTAAAGTTAATCGATTAATTAACCAGTGATTCACCGACGATTTTATTTTTTTTATATCATTGACTCATGTTCTGAAAGAGTGATGAGTGGTAAGTGATCATTGAATGAGAGAGAAGGAAATGGTCCGTCTGAGGTGTCGCTTATTAATCAGACAGGCAGAGGGCGCAACCAACAGAATCCTGTTTGGTTGATAAATTGGATTGTCAAGATGGTCGGTGGAAGGTTCGCGCCGCTTCTCCTAGTGCCGCTCGCCTCCTTCCCCCCCCCCCCCCCTCCCCCTTCTAACCAGCTCATTATTAATGGACTTGTCTCACCTCCAACTCTCCTGGCCCCTCAGGCATCCGTCTATAACTACAGAATATCTGACGATATTAGACAACTAGGTTTCCAGCCAGACTACTAACCAACTAGGACCCGAGAACCTCCTGAAGATGTCCAATCGTTAGCAGCAGTTGACATCATACGTATCGCGATTAGTTTAAAAATATAGTATATAAATATAGGTTCGGTTAGGTTTTATGACTCATGCCCGGGCTTTAACTACGTATGACCTCGCCTACTACCAGAGCGCTCTTTCGTCACTCTGGTGGACATGAGCCCAACTCTACTGTGGGAGTCCTAAATTTTGCCTACCCACGTCTTGAACTTTTGATATTTTTTTAGGGCCCATTACGGAAATTACTGTAGAAATCAAAATTTAGTAAAATACCAGTTATAAAATTTCTACAGAAAATGTGGTAATTTATTGTTTATTTAATTATTATTATTTCATTTCTTTAATTGTATTAATTCAATTATTATTTATATCCTTATTTCATATTTATTTTTATTTAACATTAAAAATAATTTTTTTACCACAATATATAAATATATACGAAACTAAAATGAAAATTTTATTTCTTACATAGTAGGCTAGAAGTTAGAGGGTTGATTGATGGTTTTATTAATTACTCCACTCCCTTAAGGAGTAAAGTTGGGGGTGGTGGTTGGGGGTGGTGGAAGACAAGTAGTTTGAATGTTTGCGCAGTGCAAGTTGTTCTTTGAGAGGAGATGATGTTAAAGCTGAGGAAATTTCCCAAATAAGTCCAACGACATTGAGAACTTGCGAGCCTTTCATAAGAGAAGACAACTTGCATGTCAACGGAACGTACAAGTTGGAGAGGATTCAACAACTTTATGAAGGTACTCCGGTCTAATATGATGTTCAATTAAGTCTCTGTTTTGCACACACAATACATGATAATCACAAGGCGTTTTGTGATTTAGATGAATTCTGCACAGTCTGTATATCAGGGCAACCTCAATGCTAACTAGCACATAATGATTAAATCTGTTAGGGATCAGACTACTGTGAAATAATCACTTCACACATCAGAAATATTTTCAGTATTAGTAGTTGTACAGTAGGGTGGAACGAAAAAATCACCTTTTGATTTTTAATTTGCAATAGCGCGGAAAAGTTGCCTTTTAGTGTAGATAAGATAAATAAAAAATATGAAAAATATTGGAGACGTTTTGAGGTGCCGCAAGGAGCAGTTTAATGTGGCAATGAAGTAGAAACAAACATTTTGCAGCTGTAACATTTGTAATCATTAAGGATACAGAAGTAAGAAATACAAAGTTTGACATTACAAAATATTTTTTTATTTTTATTATATTTTATAATTAATAATTTTTTCCAATTCTAATGCTTATATATGTATTTAAAACCATCTTTTCTAACATTATATGTACGAGAAATTCATAAAAAATAATTTATCAAATTTTAAAATTTTTCAATTTTTTTACAAACTTTAAGCTCTTTGCGGCACCTCAAGATGTTGTAGTATTGCAACCAATTTTTTTTTTTTATTCTTTTTGAACTTAAAAGGCAACTTTTCTCCACTATTACCAAACTAATAACTAAAAAAAATTTTAAAATGCCATTTTCGTTCCACCCTATTGTACAGCTATTCACTGAACTGATTCCCCACAAGGGATGCCACTAATTTCGTATTAAAATTAAAAGTAATTTATTTTATGAATAGAATCCGATAAACATTTTCATTTTTAAAGTTAATGCTAAATTAGTGGCATCCCTTGTGGGGAATCAGTGAATAACGGTACAACTAATATTACTGAAAAGATTAGTTGTGTGAAGTGGTCTACTATTTCACAGTAGTCTGACCCCTCATTTTCTCATTATGTGCTAGCCGGCTTTCGAGGATGCTCTCGTCTTGAGGTAGAAATAATAAAATATACAAAAGGTTAGATTACATCTTTTATTTTACATCTTGTGAAATTACCATAACTCACTTCACTTCAATAACAGGCGTATTGGGAACACTAGCGATCCTTCACCAACTGGGTACCCTTCAGGAGCACCTGTTGTTCGAAGTAGGCAGCACCTACTAAATCTGCTTCGGAATTCCATTTTTCGAATATGTGCAGGATAGTCATCAGACTGCAATTTTTTCTTACGTTTATAAAGTTCGACGATTAAAGCATCGGCGTAAAGCTTGGCTTCTGAGCTCAAGATCATAGGTTCCAAACCCGACCGAGGCTGTTTAGTTTATTTTAACTGGGAGGTAAAATAAACATAAGCACGCCGTCCTTCGGATGGGACGTTAAGCGATGGTTCCGAGCCTGTACGATGTTAGATACTTGTTAAAGACCCCTACCCTAGGTAAATAAAAATTTAGGGTAGGCAAAATTTAGGACTCCCACAGTAAAGTTCATGTCCACCAGAGTGACGAAAAAGCGCTCTGGTAGTAGGCGATATGACCTCGTAGTTGAAGCCCGGGCATGAGTTATAAAACCTAAACCTAAACCTTTATAAATGTACCTGTTTCGATTGTCAATACAAAATTCAAAAGTGACATTTAAGTTTGCAAGGTTGTCAAATTTATACAATCCTCAGATGTTCTGAGATTACCTAAGACATTGACACTCTGTGTATAAATATAATTTTCTTTATTTTATTATATTGTTGAAATGTTAAGGTAGGACCCCCCTCCCCCCCTCCGGGTACCCTAGGGGACAGAGTGTCAATGTCTTAGGAAATCTCAGGTTACCGAAGTATTGTATAAATATGACAACCTACACATTAGGTAGGTATATACATAATAACTTCTAAGTTGAGAAACGCGGACATATTGTGGAAACTTGTAATAAATAAATAAAACAAACTTATTTATTTATATACATAATACACTTCATGTATATACGTCAAGTACGTATATACGTATATAGGTATATTCTTATGGAATTGGACAATATAAAAGATAAAAAGTTGTTTGTTTTTATTTATTTTATTTATGTAGTAGCTGGTAATCTGGACTTGTGTAAACACATAAACTATTAATGTATTTTATATTTATTTATTAATAGGAGCATAAAAAATTTATTTTAGAGCTTTTCTGTAGTTTTTAAAGTTTTTCTTTCAGTATGTTATTATTTTCCCAGATATACGAAGTATAGGGGTAGTTATGTAATCGGTCAGAAATTCGATGCAAAGTTTTCCTGTGTATCAATTCGAAATTTTTATATCTGTATCTAGAACCCTATTAGGACGAAACAGATTCATTTTCAGCTAAATCGGGCAAACCTTCTTAGGAACGTGACTTTTTTTTTTGTTAGCAAAATTGGCAGCAGGGAATGAGGGAATCAGAGAAGGGGGGCTCAACTCAAAAACCCTAATAACTAAACCGGAGATACATGTCTTTTAGGGTGGCCCTTATTTTGACAAAGTTTAAATTTCTCCACCCGGAATTTTGTTTAGAATGTTGAAAAAATTACCCCTGAATTTTTCCAGATTTTTTTGAGCATATTAACCCGTGCCTGTAAGGTAAAGTACATTGAGTTTAAATGGGGATTTTGCGATTCGAGAGACTTTAGAGCGAATCTTTTGATGTCTCGAATGGATTGTTCTGAAATTTCGTATTCTTACGTTTTGGGGGTCGCTGAATTCAAATTTGATGTCAAAAATTAAGTTTGGACAGTTACAATTGTCAAAAAATTGTCATTAATTTTAACTAGTAAACAATTTTCTCAAAAAATCCATCCGTGATGTGATTTTATAAGTTTTAGAGGTCGCTGATTTCAAATTTGATGTAAAAAAACTGTCAATAATTAAAATTGATATACAATTTAATGAATACATTTTTCAATGATGTGATTATATATGTTTCAGGGGTCGCTGAATTCAATTTTAATATCAAAAATTGATTTTTGACATACCGGTTGTCAAAAAACTGTCAATAATTCAAAATTAAAAGCATTATTCTGAATCTTTTAATTAGTCTTCCAGTGGTATAATTTTATGTTTGAAATACAGCGACCCCCAAAACGTAAGAATACGAAATTTCAGAACAATCCATTCGAGGCATCAAAAGTTACGCTCTAAAGTCTCTCAAAATCCCCATTTAAACTCAATGTTAAACTTTAACAACTTACAGGCACGGGTTAATATGGTCAAAAAAATCTGAAAAAAATTCAGAGGTCATTTTTTCAACATTCTAAACAAAATTCCGGGTGGAGGTCTGAGAAATTTAAAATTTTTCAAAGTAAGGGCCACCGTAATGTACTTGTGTGTCAACTATGAACATTTCGGACAGATGACCTCCTCAATATCTTTAATTCGAGTCATCAATATCAGATATCGTTCCATAAAATTATTCACTAAACATGCTGGCTGATATCTGAAATAATGTTTATATATTAAAATAATTGATTTGAATACAGTAAACATTCGATACATTAATTAATTTTGATATAATTAACATGATAATCTTATTATCTATTTCCATAAATTAGCTGTATTACATCGAGTTGACGGGTAATTATTGATTGTGTCAAAATATATTTTTTATTCATTGAATTATAAATATTATATTACCAGTAAATGTTATAATAATGAGTAATTATAAAACCAGTATAACAGATATAAGTTTAGTTAACTTTAGGTACCTAACTTAGTTATCTGTTTGAAAGATTATTACCTACTCAAGAACCGATTTTGAAAGTATCTTGTTATCTTAGAAGTGATCACTCATTATTCAAAAGATACTCAGATAACCAATAAGTTAGTCATAATTATGAGGGCGCCGGTAGCTCAGTGGTATGCGTGCTTGCCTTCTGAGCTCAAGATCGTGGGTTCGAAACCCGACCAAGGGCCTTAGTTTATTTTATCTGGGAGGTAAAATGAACTTAAGCACTCCGTCCTTCGGATGAGACGTTAAGCGATGATCCCGAGCCTGTACGATGTCAGGTACTCGTTAAAGACCAGGTGAATAAAAATTTAGGGTAGGCAAAATTTAGGACTCCCACAGTAGAGGCGGGCTCATGTCCACCAGAGTGACGAAAGAGCGCTCTGGTAGTAGGCGATATGACCTCGTAGTTAAATCCTGGGCATGAGTAAATAAAAACTAACCAGTAGAGTCGGTATTATCCGAAATAAATTGCACCAGGAACATCTCGGATAACGAAAAACTCGGATAACCCAAAAACAACATTAATTATTCACTTTTGAAAATGTTTCCAAAATATTATGTAATATTTGATCGCTTAAGTGGAAGGTATAAAAGATTTCTAAAATTGGAATTTTGTAATAAATATTTTTTTAAGTGAACCACTCTCCAAATTTAAAGGAATTTCTGAAACTGTTTAGGGGTAGTTTTTTTTTTTTTTTAGAATTACCAAGAATTCACCCGGCCAGGGCCCTTAGTTTATTCTATCTGGGAGGTAAAATAAACTTGAGCACGCCGTCCTTATCCGTGACGTTAAGCGATGGTCCCGAGCCTGTACGATGTCAGGTACTCGTTAAAGACCCCTGCCCTATTTTCCCTATTCAATTTAGGACTCCCACAGTAAAGTAGACTAACCTCGTAGTTAAAGCCCGGGCATGAGTCATAAAACCTAACCTATTGATTATTAACGAAATTGAGTCAGAGGGAGAGGGGAAACTTACTTGATTCACTGCTGCTAGCGAAGCACATTGCCGGTCATCACAACTACTTTATACTTCCCCATATATATATATATTTTTTTTTTAAAGGCCCAAGATATGCAAAATGTAGCCTGGAGAAGGGGGAGGGGCGCCCTGGACAAACATCAGTTACCATTAATATCAACCCCTTTTCATTTTCATTGTCTTCCCTTCTCCCTCGAGTTGGTTATTTTTATTAATGGTTAGTTCATCTTCCTGGATGAGCCTCCCAGATTAGAATATATATGATTCTGGAGTCTTAGGTTTTAATAAATGTAAGCCCCCCTAAATGGAGTCTACTTTCTCAAATTAAAAAAAATTAAAAAAATTAAAATGAATTTAATTAAAAAATCTAATAAAAACAAAAGTAGCTTGTGCCCATAAAGTATAAAGAATATTGAAATTTTATTGTTAATGAAGATAATTGATAGTGTTTTTCATTGTTTTTCATTGTGTTTTTCATTGTGTTTTTCATTGTGTTTTTCATTCAATAGTTTTGCATATTGAACTTCTTCAATATATCTGGCAAAAATATGTAGTTATTATTAGTGATTAATAGAGTCGACAGTATCTTTTCAATGTAGAAGAAATTCGAGGTTCTGTCGTGTAAATGGAAACTCAATATTTGGCCAACGTTTCGAAAACTATTTATTTCCTTCTTCAGGGCCTACATGATACAACAAACAAATTAGTCATTATGGACAATGATATAACTAGATACTTTTTAACATTATTATTAAGTATCTATTTATATCATTGTCCATAATGACTAATTTGTTTGTTGTATTCTGAAGAAGGAAATAAATAGTTTTCGAAACGTTGGCCAAATATTGAGTTTTCATTTACAGGACAGAACATCGAATTCCTTCTACACTTATTATTACATTCTTTAAAAAAAACTGCCTTAAGAGGTAGAAGAAAAAAAAACGGATTAATCGTTCATCATTCATAATAACTACTTTATCCATTAGAGAGGTTTATGCTCTTTATCTATCTATGAAGATAATTGGTCGTGCGGGCTAGAGCGTAGGGCTTTGGTCGCATGGTCTCACCATGGTTTGCGGGTTCGTATCCCGTCCGGGAGGGAGTTTTATTTCGTAGATAGAACTCCCTCCCGGGGCCATGGATGTCTTAAAATAATTATATAAAACACATTGACATAGCTAATATGCACCGTACATAAAGGCAAAAAAAAAAAATAATAATAATTGAATTATTATTTCCTCAGCTGTACGAGGTATAGAGCAAGTTATGTAATCTGCCAGAAATTCGAAGTTGTTTTTACCACAATTTCATGATTTCTGACACCCTGATCCCAGACATGAAAAAAAATGTCTATCTGTCTATGCATGCCCACAAACAGGCCTCGGTACGAAATGTGTTCAAAAGTAACGAGAATTTTAGTAATTTCGCGGGTTGTTTTAGTCCGATTCGTGCAATGTTTTCGTTGTGTTGGTAAACATGTTTGAAAAGTATCTGTACATTGTTAGCCAAGCCAGATGTTTAGTAGGGGTGGGTATCGACCAACAAAACATCGATTAATGACATCGATTATTATTGTTTACTAATTAAACGATACACCTATTAATTGTTGATTGTTGATAATTTATCTTTTTTACTGGCAGGAGCCTCCGTCTCTTTCAGTTGTGCAGGCCTCTTCAGGCCAATTTTGGGATGTTTGTGCTCCAGATGGTTTTTTGAGTTGGTCGTGTTCCCACATGTTTTATTTTAACTCCACAATGCCGACACTTAGCACCTCTCAAAATGCTGCCAAACCACACTTTTGGGAGGTATCTTCTTTTAACTAATAAAGTTAACTAATAAAAAAAAAAGAACACCGAGTGGCACAAGGCGAACGCACAAACAAAAGTTAATACAATCAGTCAATCACAACTCACAAATGACAAAACACAAATGATTAGTAGATCAGCTGTTCACGTTAAACAAAAATAGTGTTATAAAATTGCTCTTCAAAAAAAATAATTAATAGTGCGGTTTTTACTGTGTTTGTAAAAACGTGAAACAGTGAAAAGTACCAGGGAGAGGACCTTTTCACCAAACGGAATGAGTTGCAGCGGGGCGCGCTCTTCCTGGGCTGAAGAGAGTGCACCAGTGCCCACGGCCAGCCACAGCCAGCCAAGTAACTTCAAACAGGTACCACACCAGCCCCTGGTCACAGCATCGATGGCCATTGACCCTCCAGGCCTTAGCGGCAAGAAGAGGACCCTAGACCAGCCTGACCAGCAGACACCCGCCTCACACCTCGCCGTCACCAAGAGGTATAAATCTTACAACTCACCAGTCAAAGTTTCTAACAGGTATTCCGCTCTAACCAATTTAGACACTTCCAAGCCCCAACCGGCCGAATCAAATTCCGAAAATAGTAAAAAAATTAAAATTCCTCCAATTTTTATTGTAGGTTACAATAACCTAAAAGAAATAACAGCTGACATATTAAAGGTGGCTACATCACCGTTTGAAACCAAACAATGCCTAAAAGAAAAAATTAAAATTCAAGCGACCTCGTCAGACGATTTTAGGGCCCTGACAAAATTCCACGATACGCATAAAATTAACTATTACACTTATGTTAATCCAGAAACTAAAAATGTATCGGTGATTCTCCGAGGTGTGCCATACGCGCTCAGCGAAGAAGACGTCAAAAATGAATTGCTCCCTCACTACCCAGTTATTTCGGTCACCAGGTTGCACAATAGAGACAAAATGCCCACGCCATTGTGCGCAGTCGAACTGACTAATAACGACCAGGGAAAAGCCATATTCTCACTTACGAAACTATACTACAGTCGGATCCACGTGGAGGAAAGACGCTGGTCCCTGCACGTTCCTCAATGCATGAACTGTCAAAAATTCGGGCACACCAAGAACTACTGCCGCCTTGAGTCGACCTGCGTTAAGTGTGCAGGGAATCACCATTATAAAGTTTGTCCTTTCCAAAAAACTGACAAACCGAAGTGCGCCAACTGTGGGGGCGACCATACCGCCAACTTTGGAGGCTGTCTGAAACGACCACCGAAACGGCAACTACAGTCCGCAGGCACCACCGCAAGCCAAACATTTCACACTAATACTAGTCAGCCTCCGCAACACACACATGCACATTCAGCCAACACATCCAATACACCAACATACGCACCTACCTCCCCGGAGCCCAAACCACCTACGAACTTTTGGTTTGACAAAAATCGAAGTAGGCCAACACCACCGCAACCTAATACTGCAAACAATGGAATTAGATCTGAGCCAACGACTGACCTGACTGGACTCATCATGAACCTCATCAAACCATTCATCCCCCACATCCAAGCATTCTTATCCAATTTATTCACTAACCTTTTTTCGATGAATCATGGCAAACCTTAATCTGGGAACTTTTCAAAATTTAACTATATTAAACTGGAATGCGGACGGCTTAAAGATAAGGCAACCGTCATTAACCAACTTTTTATCACGATATAATGTCGACATTGCATGCATTACTGAAACCCACCTCAAACCGACAGACAAACTCAAACTCTCTGGCTACTGTTCATATAGACTGGACCGACCGACACGTTTCGGTGGTGTTGGCATTTTCATCAAACGTCACCTGAAACATTCACAGATTTACATTCCTCCTCTCCAGAACTTGGAGGCAGTTGGAGTCACCCTCACCACACTCTCCGGCACACTCAACATCATATCAGCATACCATCGACCGAACACAAGACTGGTACAGACTGACTTCGAACATATTTTCACAGGACTACCGACTATAATGATCGGGGAAATACCTGACTGACATGACTCCGGGCGACAACAACTTATGGAAAGAGACACGACGACTTCTAGACCAAAGGACACCCCTACCCATCTTAACTGACGGACAAATGACTGCCACAACTGACAAAGAGAAAACCGAATTACTGGCGACCCATTTGGAAAATAAATTCACAACGACAGACGCTGACGATCATGAAACACTCATCACAGTTGAATCATACCTCTCACATACACTTCACACAGTCGAAGCACCCATACAGCATACCACACCATCAGAAATACACGCCCACATTACACGACTACACATCAAGAAGGCCCCCGGTGAAGACATCATCCCCAACCTGGTGCTGAAGAAGCTTCCACCGAAGAGCATAGCCTACCTGGCAAGTGTGTTCAACGCCTGTCTTCGCCACGGCTACTTTCCTGCAGACTGGAAAAACGCCGTTGTTTTAACATTTCACAAGCCATGTAAGGCGAAAAACGATCCAGGCAGCTATAGACCAATAAGCCTTTTAAATAGCCTCTCAAAACTTCTTGAGAAAATAATTCACAAGAGGCTCCTCCGTCATCTGGAGACTGCAGGGACCATCCCTGCCCACCAGTTTGGGTTTAAATCAAACCACTCAGCCGTCCATCAGCTACAGAGAGTTGCTGAGACCATTGTGGGGGGCTTTGAGCGGAAGCAGTACACCGTAGCAGCCTTCTTGGACGTCGCAGCTGCCTTCGACACCGTCTGGCACGAGGGCTTGCTCTTCAAATTAAAACAGACCTGGCCTCCGCAATACATCCAGAACATCATTAGCTCTTTTCTTCGTGACAGAACATTTCAAATAAGGGTGAACAACACACTGAGCTCCAAAAAGAAGATATCAGCGGGAGTCCCACAAGGTGCGATCCTCAGTCCACTCTTGTTTGATCTGTTCTGTCACGACATGCCAGAACCAGTCTCTGCAACCCTGGCGACTTACGCTGACGACACGTTGATCCTCAGTCAAAACATAGCTCTGGAAGCGGCCATCGACTCCCTACAAATCCAGGTGGATCAAATCAGCCAGTGGTTTGGAAAATGGAAGCTTAAGTTGAACGGTGGGAAGACGGAGGCGAAGGTGTTTGCTTTACGCCGCTTCTCGATAAAACACCTCAGAAGGCTGCAAATCGACCAACTCCCAATTCCATGGAATTCCAAAGACCAGGGTGTGCGCTATCTTGGAGTGCACCTTGACACAAGACTAACATGGCGCCTACATATCAAGATAAAACTCCAACAAGCACACATACGACTCAGGCTCATCTACCCACTCATAAACAGAAATACACCACTCAGACACACATGCACATCCTTACTTTACAAAACACTAATACTTCCACTCTTAACCTACGCTTGCCCCGTATGGTTCTGCACTAGCCACACTAACATAACACGATTACAAACATTCCAAAACAAAGTCCTCCGGATAGCGGTGAACGCACCCTGGTTTATCAGGAACACCCAAATCCATCGGGAACTGGGAGTTGCTCCTTTTGCAGCCCACATTGAGAAACTCACCCGAAGCTTCCATCAAGGTCTGCCAGCCTGCTCTGGTGCGGTTCACTACAGTCTCGGCCAGCCTGTAGCTCGCAGGCTGCAACCAAGACTGTACCAAGACTTTTTGTTTTAATTATAATTTTCTTGTTTATTTGCCCATTTTGTGTAAAGTACATATTTAGTACTGGTCCAAATAAAATGTTTTTCTTCTTTCTTCTTCAAATGATTAGAAATTAGAATTAGAACTATTAGAAGGTTACTTTTTACTTATCACCAGTTCACCACAGAGGCACTGTGTTGTATCGACAGTCGATACGATAGTCTCCTCCCACTTTTTTAGACGAGTTGCACTTCGGATGAATTATAATTAATTCATTTTTCTTTTTTTTCTTCTGTTTTTCGGATGAGTTGTAATTTTAATTAAACATTTAATAATCGTTAAATAATTATCGATTATCCGATTAATCAAACCCTGATGACATCGATTAAAAAATCACTGATTATTTTACCAAAAATCGATTAATCGGTTAATCGATACCCATCCCTAATGTTTAGTCTGCTGTCAGCTGTCAAAGAGGTAGCATGTGTTTTGGTCCGATCAGCCAAAAGTTCTCCTCTCTCTACTTTCTAGAGCTTAAGTCCTATTTCTTTGTTCTGGATCTTATTCATAGTATAGATAGATATTGCGGCTTTAGGGCAAAAAATTATAACGGTTATCATCGCACAAACGAAAATATATTTAATTTTTAAAAATACAGTGTGTTCCAAAAGTAAAAGGGATTTTTATAATTTCGCGGATTGTATTAGTCCGATTCGCGCGATTTTCTCGTTGTTGTGTTGGTAAACATGTCTGAAAAGTGTCTTGTCCAGTGTTAGCCAAACCGGAGTTTAGCCTGCTGTCAGCCGTCAGAAAGGTTACATTTGTTTTGGTACGATCGGCGATTATTTATTTGTTTACAAATGGATCACAGAATTTGCATTAAATTTTGCTATAAGAATGAAATAAAGTGCAGCAAAGTTTTAGAAATGTTAAATATTGCTTTTGGTGAGTCTGCTATGAGTAAAACTAGGTTTTACGAGTGGTATAAAAGCTCACCATGTGAAGTTCATGCTCACTGTGTTTTTCGATTTTAACGGCATAGTGCGAATTTTTGACCAAAAACAACACTGTTATGATGCCCCTGTCTATGCATCTGTTTGTGAACCTCGGTACGATTTTTTTGGTTGTTGTGTTGGTAAACATGTCTGGAAAGTATCTGCACATTGTTAGCCAAACCGGATGTTTAGTCTGTTGCAAGCTGTCAGAAAGGTTACATGTGTTTTGGTATGATCGGTGGTTGTTTACAAATTGGATTAGAGAATTTTCATGTTGACACTTTTCGAAAACACAAACAACTGAGGGTACTTGAAAATGAAGTTAAAAAAAACTCCACCACGTCTTTTATGATTCTAAGAACTAAACTCATAGGAGTATCAGTCCAGTTGCCGTGCTGTACACAGGTATCTTGGTCCGTTCTGCCTCACTAATTATTTTCTTTCAACTTAACTTCGTTAAGAGGGCGCCGGTAGCTCAGTGGTATGCGTGCTTGACTTCTGAGCTCAAGGTCGTGGGTTCGTAACCCGACCGAGGCCCTTAGTTTATTTTATCTGGGGGTAAAATAAACTTGAGCACGCCGTCCTTCGGATGGGACGTTAAGCGATGGTCCCGAGCCTGTACGATGTCAGGTAGGTACTCGTTAAAGACCCCTACCCTAGATGAATACAAAATTTAGGGTTGGCAAAATTTAGGACTCCCACAGTAGAGTCGGGCTCATGTCCACCAGAGTGACGAAAGAGCGCTGAGTCATAAAACCTAACCTAACCTAACTTCGTCAGTCAGTGTTCAGTTATTGTTTTTTTTTTTTTTGCATACATCTAATCCTTTCTAGAACCTTTCATCTTACTATTCATTACTTATATATATATATATTTTCTTAATTTCTTTGCCTGCCTATCTGGTATCATTATTTAATTTTTTTTTTTCTTAATCATTATCAATGTCACTCATTGTTATTTAAAATTTTTACTGTGTTTATTTTAATTTTCTTCCTATATAATTTATTTTTTTTTTTTTTATTTTTCAAATTTAAATATGAGCAAATGCTTGAAATGTTGCACGACCGTCTTTTTATTTTTCTTCTCTCTCCTCACACTTCTCTATCTAGCCCCTACTGTCTAAAATTAATTTTATTTCAAACCTTGTCTGGGCATCCTTCCTTCTCTTTTATAAACAACCACCACCATGGGCGTAGCCAGGGGGGACAGGGGAGGGCACGTACCCCCCCCCCCCCCCCTGGACAGAGCAAAACACCAAGATAAAAATTAAATAAACTAAAAAAAATAGTTTTTATTAAAAATGGATTGCTTACAAGTTACCAACAGGATCTTCAAATTTCCCGTGCTTCTGATTCCTAAATCAGCAATCAGCTGTTACATAAATGTACATGTACAAAACAAGTCATATTACATTTATTTAAATATACATGGATTCTATCATTTCATTTCCTCGCTCAAAATCTTCATTTATTTTATACTTTACACTCTTAGAGCTGATTTTACATGCGCAGTAAAAATGCAAAGCGCAGCAGCAGCTAATGCACACTATTGGCACTGAATAATTTAATTCTAAAAGCACAGAAACCACAGCGTGCATTTGCTGCTGCTGCGCTTTGCATTTTTGCTACTCATGTAAAGTCAGCTTAAGTATTACAGTCAGTGGTTACCGCAGGGGAAGCTTCTAGAGGTCCGAGTCTCCCAAATTAATAACAAAAAGTCTGCAACGCTAACCACGGATATTGCGGGCTCTGTCCCTGAGAGTTTATACCCCCCACCCCTATAACCTAACTTTGCCCCCCCCCCCCCTCCCTGCTCAAAATCCTGGCTACGCCCCTGACCATCATAGTATTATGCTCGATCGATTTTTATTATCAATTTTATTTTTTTTCTTATTTATATAGATTTTCTTTTTTACTTATACATATTCTCTTTTATTAATATAGATTTTTTATTTTATTTTTTTCATCATAATGAAGTTGTTAATTCTATGTTTTTTCCTGTTAAACTTTTATCTATTTTTTTAATTGTCTAGTTTTTCTCCAATGTAGCACTAATTTTATTTACCTATCTTTTTATTTCTTTGTACTGATACTATATTTCATTGTTTCCTGTTCTTTACTCTGGATGTATTTATTTTTAAGGGACCTCGGTCCCAGAATAATAACATTTCATTTCATAGGTCTAGAAACAATTATGTATCCAATTATCTCTAACTTAATGTTTTTTTTACATTCTGTCCGTCGCTATAGACCACTTTTAATTATGGAAGTTGTCTAAACGAGCGTTACTACAGCTGATGTCGTCGTTATATTCACTGTCGTAATAAGGGATATTTTAGCTGTAACCTGTAATGGCGAACCAAACTTTTTCTCGGTATTTCGTCGTTATACAAGGTAGTCATAGGTAATTATATTATAAATAAATAAAACAAGCTTATTTTTTGAAATGTTGTCTATTCCACTAAAGATATTTATAAAAATACAACTACCGGTTTCGGCTTCACACCATCGTCAGGTCTAGTTATGAACCGCTGATGTAATGTAATGAACTGATATTACCAAGGGGCACTTGACTTTTATGTATGTTACAGGGATCGAATCAAAATTGAAATTATCACAAACGGAATCTTTATCATTTATTTTGAACAATATGCATACATTGCAAGAACAATTACAATTAATGACAGGGAGTAACACCGTGCTTGCCTTCTGGGCTCAAGATTGCGGTTTCGAAACCCGGCCGAGGCCGTTAGTTTTTTTTATCTTGTGGGGGGGGGGGGGGGGGGGGGGGACCTTGAGCACGCCATCCTTTGAATGGCAGTTTAAGCTATTTGGTTCCGAGCGATGTTAGATACTCGTTAAAAACCCCTAACCCAGGTGAATAAACACAGGTAGACAAAATTTATGACTATGCTGTGTTAATCCGCGATCTTGAGCTCAGTAGACTAGCATGCTACCCCGGAGCTAGCGGCGTCCTCAGTGCTTAACATTTTTTGATTCGTTCTGAACTAGTGTAGAGCTGACAAATCGTGACAGCTGAAGTAATGGCAGCTTTTCCAAAACTTTTGACTTTCAGCTCAGCAGGACTAGTTATGAACTAGACCTGACGATGGTGTGAAGCCGAAACCGGTTGTTGTATTTTTATAAATATCTTTAGTGGAATAGACAACATTTCAAAAAATAAGCTTGTTTTATTTATTTATTACAAATTCCACAATATGTCCGCGTTCATCAACTTAGAAGTAATTATATTATAAGTTTGGTCGGAAATTTGATGTTCAGTTCTCACGGGAATATCATGTTCGGGCCTCGGCCGGGTTTCAAACCCTCGATCTATCACATATATATTTTCTTACTAATTTTGAATAATGATAATCATGATTTATCAAATTTTTTGAATTATATACATTGTTTCACAGTTTTCTTACGAGAAAAGACGATTAAGTGTCTTGTAGAAAGAGCTAGGGCGAGCCCTTAACGACAGAGTGCTGGAGCGAAGCTGACTTATTATAACGAGAACTTTGTCTCAAACCGTCTGGAATTGTCCTGATAAGCCCTATACTTTATTTCATTTCAACACTCCCTTTATAACAGTTTATGGTACTTCCATTCACAGAATTGTCTTATTTTTACCAGATTGCGGAACGCGAAGGGAGTGTATTTATTTTCACAATCAGGGCAGGTCAAATCGCCTACTACCAGAACGCTCTTTCATCACTAATTTTTTTTTTCACCTGCAGTTGGGGTCTTTAATGAGTACTTGACATCACACAGGCTCGGAACCATCCCTTAACATCCCATCTGCGAACGGCGTACTCAAGGTATTTCCACCTCCCAGATAAAAAAAAAACTTCGAACCCGCGAACTTGAGCTCAGTAAGCAAGAACGCTACCACTGAGCTACGAGCGCCCTCCAAAAATTTTTTTATACAGGGTGTAACAAGTCGAGAGGGCGATACTGAGGGATCTTATAGTAAAATTAATTCTGAACAAAAAAGTTCCTATAAACATAGGTCCGCAAATGCTTTGTTTAAAAGTTATAATAAAAAAACTGCAGGGCAAAGAAAGAAATACCTGCAATTGGTATAAGGGTTTAGGGTCTGAATAGGGTTCGAAGTTCAATACCATTCATGTTTATGAATGTTGGGTTCTACTTCAATGCAACTAATCTCATTTATTGTGAATCAGTTTTGCATAAAATGCAGCGAATGTTCACCGATATCTCCTTTCGCCAATATTTCTTTCTGGCCGATTCAATTCGGATGCAATGCTAAATCTATTGGAAAATGATCTAGTGGACATCCTCGAGGATATCCTATTGAACCTGCGAGTACATAGTTGGTTTCAAATGGATGGATGCCCAGCACATAATGGCAGAGTCATTCGTGATTGGATGGACAGAAATTATTCAAGGAGATAGATTGGACGCTTTGGACCAGTAAGATGGCCTGCAAGAAGTCCCGACTTAACGCCCATGGCTTGTAACGAAATGAGAGGACAGAAACGAGAGGTACTAACAGCCATAAATTCAGTTGCCCGGAGGTGTCAATTATGTGTACAACAAGGAAGACATTTGCAACAATTATTGTATTTACTCTTTATTTTCAAGTGATTAGTGTTGTATTAGCGTTTTTTTATTATAACTTTTAAACAAAGCATTTGCAGACCTATGTTTATAGGAACTTTTTTGTTCAGAATTAAGTTTACTATAAGATCCCTAAGTATCGCCCTCTCGACTTGTTACACCCTGTATATGTTATATTCTTTCACAGGCAGCGTAATAAAAAATTATTAACATTATTTTATTCTAATTATATTAGTTATATTCTAATTTAAGCAAAATAATTGTCATGTGGCCATTAGAGGACTTTTTTATACCAACCACGCTTACAGATCACTGTCTTCCCTCCCCCTTCTCAAAATCATTTCATACTGGCCTACTGGGTATACGAAAGTCATGATTTGGCGTCAGCTGTATTTTTGTGTATCTGTACAGCGTAGTTGAAGAAGTAGGAGAAAGATTGATCTGTAAGTGTGGTTGGTATAAGAATGTCCGTTAATGGCCAGATCACTTAAAGGTTAGGTTTTATGACTCATGCCCGGGCTTTAACTAAGAGGTCATATCGCCTACTACCAGAGCGCTCTTTCGTCATTCTGGTGAACATGAGCTCGACTCTACTGTGGGAGTCCTAAATTTTGCTTACCCTAAATTTTAACTCACCTAGGGTAGGGGTCTCTAACGAGTACCTGACATCTTACAGGCTCGGGACCATCGCTTAACGTCCCATCCGGCACGCTTAAGTTTATTTTACCTCCCAAATAAACTAAGGGCCTCGGTCGGGTTTCGAACCCACGATCTTGAGCTCAGAAGACAAGCACGCATACCACTGAGCTACCGGCGCCCTCACACACATCATTTATACAGTAGAACCTCTTTAAGTCAAACCTCGATAAGTCGAAAACCTCCAAAACTCGAAAAAAAGTTTTGTTTCTTCCCCTTCAAGCCCCAAAACCTCCATTACTCGAAATCTCAACCCTCTATTAGTCCAAATAATCAGTGAGTCCCTACAAGCCATTTTGGTACATATTTTCCCTCTATAACTCGAAAAAATAAATTGGACCTCTGTATCTCGAACATAGCAATGTTTTATTTTACAACCTTTACAACTCGATTATTTGAAACTTATTACCTCTATAGCTCAAAGAAAAATAAGTTACCGACTTTAAGAATTTGCCGACAATGTACACCATTGTTTTTTAGAAAACAATTTAGGAGTATACAATAAATAGGATTACCAATTATCTAAAGCAAAAAACAATTACTGACTTTTTTTAATACCTACATATACTACGTATTTTTTATTTTAAGGATGTATTGAAATAATGTTGATTTATAATAAATATAAATATGTTTGTTACCTCTGTAACTTGAATTTTTATTTATTTCACCTCTCTAACTCAAAATTAGTTAGAATGAATCTTAACCTCTACAAGTCGAATCAAAATCCGCCTGAGTTGAAATCCTCCATAAGTCGAAAACTCTATAACTCGAATTTTTTGGCGTTTCCCTTGATGTTCGACTTATAGAGGTTCTACTGTATTTTATTTTTTTCGTCATTTTTATAAATTTCCATGAAATTGTCCAATAATAAAGCCATAACGAAAACCGGACAACTTGTAAAAAATCATATTTCATATAAATTATGTATTTCCGTATTCTCTACAACTATTGCTGTAAAATGTAGTTAGTTTCCGGAAGAAGTAGTCTCAATTTTAGTTCGATTTTGGCCAAAATTTAATCAGACTTAACTTAGAACATCTTTTTGCTCACAACTTTTCAACCACACATAGACTGATATCGCAAAAATGGTCAAAAGGTATTCAGGGGACCTTGAAACGTAAAACCTCGATCTCGGATTTTCGCACGATTACAATACTTTCTTATACTATATGTATAAAAAAATAAAAAAATAAATTGAACAAATAAAATATTGTTACATTAAAAATAATGCTACTGAAATTTCATTCCTTCCATCTTTTCCAGTGAAAACACGCACGATTTTTTCAAATAACGATAACTCCTTACAGAACGAATATATCAACATGAAATTTTATATTTATATCCAGAACCGACGACAATTAACTGTGTTAATTTTTAGCCAAATCGGCCAGAGGGACTACGATTAATTTTCAGTGGAATTGGCCGAATGGAGAGAAGGTTAAGAGAAGGTTTGCTTCGGGCGTTCGCATGGGCGGCATTTACACCGCCTTATCAGAAAATTGCGCTCCCGATCCCAATGCTCTTGGTTAGATTGGCAAGACCGTTAGGTTTTTTCTAGTTAACTATTAACACAACAGATAGCGCTGGGCCCATTTTTCTAGCTATCGTGTACTGGTCACAAGTCAGTCAATCGCGGCGATGCAAGTGCTGCCTTGCGATTAGTCTTGTCGCCATTGTGAAAAAATGTAAGTATATTTTTCTCGTATTTTTGTCTTATGTACGTGCTATAGTTCTTACTGAACACTTTCTTTTCATTTATTATTTGTTTGTATGATTATTATATGTTTTATTTTAATTTTTTTGCTGTTTACCTTCAACTATATTTTTTCAAATCTGGTATGCCAACCCAGCCACAGACTTACCCGCTATCATTGTATTTTATATTTGTGTTTTATGGAACGGTGCAACAAACCAGAAGATATTAGGTGAACTCTTGACGAATTGGAAAAGGAGATTTTGCGGGAGATTTTCCCGGTGATTTTGAGGACGATCCGGACGAGATTGATTTCAAGCCAGAAGTAATTGAAAGAGATGATCATGACAGTGAATCAGAAGAGGAAATGGAAAGTGCTGATGAAGAGGACCCATGCTTATAAGAAATTTCTATTTGTATTTTGATAAATAAAATTTGATGTTAAAATTCAATGATTTATTCGATGTATTTCCCACGTTTTAATGACTAAGATTAATGATCTCATTGCTTGGAATAAACGGGTATTCAATGCCTTAATAAACGTTTTAAACGTGTTTAGTTGAAATTCGTGTACGTGTGGTTTTTCATCGAAAGACCAGTGATTCGTGAAGGGCGGTGAAAATGCCGCCACGCGAGCGCTGATGTAACGTCACTACATGCGAGCGCCCGAAGGTTAACTTAAAAAACATTCCATGAGGATCTACCAAGTATAAGAATCAAAGTATTCTAAAACAGAGATTTCCTGGAAATTTTTAATTATTAACTTTTCTTATTATTAAACTTTAAAACAAAAATGTAATAATAGAAAAAAAATAAAATAAAACATTTTTTTTTTTTCCAAGTTTCTGTTTGTATGAACTTCCTCAATTTTCACTTTAAATTTCTTACTAAATCAAGATAAATTAATCTTTTAAAATTGTTTTCCTCATCAAAAACTAATTAATAGCGTCACGTCAGAATTAATAATTGTTAATTGGAATGTTTCAATTTTTTTAGCAATTTTTTTTTTCAAATTTTTAATCAATTATTATAAAATAAAATGAGTGGAAATTCAAATGATACCAAAAAACTATGTCTGAGATTGGTTCTAAAAAAAAAAACAGGGTTCCGTCCTACATTATATTGCCACTTTGTTGTTAATTTAGTGCCATAAAAAAAAATGAGATCGGCGAAACACTGGCTATATATTTCTACAGCATTAATCAATTGGCTGGGGTATCATTGCAGTGTTGTTTTTGCCCATTCACGAACAAGCAATGAAGTGTGAGCAGGTGCATTATCGTGGTGCAAAAGCCATGAATTGTTTCGCCACGGCATTGCACTTGTAGGTAGTACTCCTTATTGATCGTGGCTCTGAGTCATTCTAGATTAACAATGAATACATAAAATTACCAAATGATAAACATTAATGATTCAGTTCGTAACAGTAGAGAGAGAAAGTAAAAAAATGAAGATAGAGAGAGCGTGAAAGTGAGAAAGAGGACAGAGAGGTAGGAGAAAGTAAGACAGAAAGAGAGAAAGACGGGAGCTAGGGTTAATTTAGCTCCATCCATGGACGCTGCTTACAATCCATCCTTTCTACCTCCATTTTCCAGACCTTTGCTCCTATTTTATTCATGACTAGCTATCCAGAAAGAAGACACCCCCCATTACAGCTTACAAACCTTCCATATTGTTTGATTAAGGTACAACTCGTCAACATAAAAGGTAAAGAATACATAAAAAAACGGTAGGAAAAAGAAGAAAAGAAAAAAAATATTCTTTAAGAAGAAAAAGACTTAAAGAAGATAAAACCTATTATTAAAATTGTCTTCTGTTAAATTTTCAATGAATGGACAAAAAGTTGTAATTTTTTGTATCGTCTTGTTTTATTTATATTCACACAACGTGTTCAAGAAGAATTGTAAGTTAGTTTAATATAAAAGAGCTGAGTTATGAAATAAGTTATATCTATGGTCACAGGGAATAAGTTGTTAAGTCGTAAAATGGCCGAAATGAGTTAAGTGTACTGTGATTTCCCAAGCCATCTGCGCACTATGAAGAAGTTGGGAGCTCAGGACTCTAATACTTTCGGAATTATAAATATATCGGTTTCTTGGTATGTCGTAAAATTGTGTATGTTCTCGGTTAAATCAACTTAATTTACTTCTTTGAGGAATCATTCACGAGATAACTGCCATTTATTCACTACTGCAGACTATTCCAAGTGAAGAGGGTTTTTTCGGTTAAGCTCAACTTTAGAGAGGCTTCATTCACGAGTATTTCAAAAAGTATGGTTAATAATTAGGTAAGTGATGGGGAATGATTAGGTAACTAAGGCAAAATCCAAGAAAGGATTAACAATATTCATTTTCATTCACTCCTATAGATTTAGAAGGTATATGATTAATACTGATGCAAACATAATTTATTTACTCCAAAAACTGGATTTACACGATTAATGCAAAAGTAAAAAAAGTGCTGCCCTGAAAAGTTACGAATTTACGAGATTACCTTGATCACGCCCTCCTTCAGCGATGGTCCCGAGTCGATCAGGGTTTCATTGGTAAATATTGTTTTTTTTTTGTGTTTATGTATGTTGGAGAGCATTTTAGTTTAATTAGTAATTATGACTCATGCCCGGGCTTTTACTACGAGGGCATATCGCCTACTACTGACTCAGTGAATAAAGCCCCGACTCTACTCTGGAAGTCTTATATTGTGCCTACCTAGGTTTATTCACCTATGATAGGTCTTTAACGAATACCTGGTTACTTTTCCTGGTTACGACACCACTTGGTTACTTTTATGTAATCAGTAATGCCAGTATGATATGATTTTGAGAAGAGGGAGTGGGAGAGAGTGATCTGTGAGCGTGGTTTGTATAAGAAAGTCCTGTAATTTTTCCTTTTTTTTAAAAATGTCTTATACTTATAGTATAAAGAAGTATACAAGGTCCCATGAATACTTTTTGACCATTTTCGCGATGATGTCTGTCTGTGTGTTTGTGATTGAAATTTTGTGAGCTGACTACCGCAATAATGATTGTAGCCATGAACGTGAAATTTGGAATGAACGCGTCAAATGTTCTAACTTAAGTCTGATTAGAGTTTGGCCGAAATCGAAAGAAAATTGAGACCACTTTCCCTCACGAATTAACTACATTTTACAAGGTACAGCTTATGTTTATGACCCAATCAAAAACCTTTTCCAGTAAATGTTGTAGAGAATATTAAAATACATAATTTATATGAAATAATATTTTTCACAGTTTGTCCGGTTTGCGAGATACATGGCGAAAACCATTCAGGAATGTAGTTTTGAAAGACATATTTTTAGGCGTTTCCTTGATTTATCCGAAAACTATTAGTCCTATCGAAAAATTAATTCTTACCAAAATTGTTCCTTATAAAATTTGCAAATTCTGATGCGTCCTTGAATTTGAGATAGGATCAATACGGTAAAAGTTATAGCGCCCCGAAAAATGTAAACTAAATGTTTATAACGAATATATCTAAGTAATTTTTAAATCGTAACTTATAGCAGCAACGAACTGAAAAATATGTGATGTGGCCATTACGGGACTTGCTTATACCAACCTAGCTCACAGATCACATCTCCTCCTTCTCAAAATTATTTCATACTGGCACTAATGGGTATAAGAATGTCTACTCTCAGGGTAACGCTGTACAATGAATTTCTGTTAGATTACATAACTTCCCCTATACCTCGTATAAACTGGAGAAGTAAAATTATATGATAAGGGCGTTGTGTGGGGGTTAGGTGATGGCACTGACCTGAGGGTAGCAATGAATAATTGCATTGTATGGGGGTGCGTTGGTCTAGTGATGAGGAGGGGTGATTGCATACAATTAGCATATGAACGGGCCCTAGGGTCATGGCTTTGTGCACTCAACATGCTGCCATGTACTGCACCAGGTGCAGATAACCTGTTGAAGCAGCTCTACCACTACCTGGACCCAATTGAACACTATCTTTATTATTAATATATAATAACAATAACAGTTATATAATATATATATATATATATATATATATCTTGTAGCATGTCTACCCTATAGATAATGCTCAGAACTGGCGATGTCTACGAGAGGATCGCGATCGCTAGGAGCAAAGTATGGGTTGTGTGGTGTTGAATAAACGAGAATTGCATTTGGAAGAGAATGCTCGGAACCAATGATGCCTGCGAGAGAATCGCGATCGCTGGGAGCGAAAATAAAGAATAATAGAGACACAATGGAAAGGAAGCCAAGATAATTGTCTACATCCGGTGTATAATGAATAAGCAGTAAGGGTTTTTTTTATTACTCCAGGTTTTCACACAACTAGAGGCAGATGTTAATTGGTAATATGCGATTGGCTGGAAATAAAATGGGCGGAGTCCGACGACCAATCAAGCCTCGAGAAACGTCCCCCACCACGGTCAGATATCGGAAGCCACTCCCCGTTTTGAGACAGTCTTCGTTCATGTCTTGGGTGATCACCACGTATCTTTTCTATAAGTAATATCAGTTAGAATATGTGAAAGTACTTTTTCTTCGTTCATGTCTTGGGTGATCACCACGTATCTTTTCTATAAGTAATATCAGTTTGAATATGTGAAAGTACTTTTTCTTTGCTCATATCTTGGTGGATCACCACGTATCTTTTCTATAAGTAATATCAGTTTGAATATGTGAAAGTACTTTGTCTTCGTTCATGTCTTGGGTGATCACCACGTATCTTTTCTATAAGTAATATCAGTTTGAATATGTGAAAGTACTTTGTCTTCGTTCATGTCTTGGGTGATCACCACGTATCTTTTCTATAAGTAATATCAGTTTGAATATGTGAAAGTACTTTGTCTTCGTTCATGTCTTGGGTGATCACCACGTATCTTTTCTATAAGTAATATCAGTTTGAATATGTGAAAGTACTTTTTCTTCGTTCATGTCTTGGGTGATCACCACGTATCTTTTCTATAAGTAATATCAGTTTGAATATGTGAAAGTACTTTTTCTTCGTTCATGTCTTGGGTGATCACCACGTATCTTTTCTATAAGTAATATCAGTTAGAATATGTGAAAGTACTTTTTCTTTGCTCATGCCTTGGTGGATCACCACGTATCTTTTCTATAAGTAAAGTTTAGTTTGAATATGTGAATTAGTCGTAGAGACACACTTTGATTTTGGACGGTGCAAAGTCAGTGGGGGTGTAACTTCTGGTGTGCCCTCGAAACTACGCAGATCTTCAGGGACTATGTGAATAGACGATTTCTACGGGAAGTCCAGAAAGGGTGATCACGCCGTCATTCGCCATGGATATCGTATCGAGGTACCTCGTAATTAAGTTATAATTCAGTCCTTCAGACACACGGCCAAATTATATATATTCAATTGTTGTTTTGTAAATATGTTCTCATAAAAATAAATATGTTAAAGTTATAGGTTTGATTCATTTCATTCCCCCCCACTCATGCTTCTTCTGGTTGACAACAGTAATTAATTATTGTTAATTACTGATGTCAACTGACCGTTAGGAACTTGTAACCGTTCTTCCCGTGGGAGTGCTTTCAGCTATTCAGGCATTGTTTAATTAAAGTCGCGATTTAAATAATTTTCAATTTTAATAATTTTTCGATCTCAATTTTATTTATTTTATTAATTACGTGATTTGCACTCACACAGGGAGGGAAATGGTTATTAATTGGCGCCCGAACAGGGACTTGATTTGTTTATTAATTATGCCAATTAGTATAATTAATGAACCCCACTAATCGGTCCCTTATTAATTAATTAATTTTTTTAATTAAAAAAAAAAAAAAAAAAAAAAAATTTTTTTTTTTGCTTTCTAACGTAGATTCCAGCCTATTAGGCCACAATGTTATATTTTCACTTAAAGTCGGTATTTAGAATCAAAACTGAAGAAGGATGGGTGAGGGTAGGGACAATGAATGACATCATTTATTGAAATAATTTTATTTTTTTTGTTTTTGATTTTTTTTTTTTAATGTAGATTTAGTAGGCATTTATTTTACATATTATAACTATTGTTGTATTGTGATGCCATCTGACAGGTCACCATAGAAATTAGGTTAGCACCAGACCTCCCGTATAATTCATTTAATTGTTTTGATATATATTTCTTATCAGAATGGAAGGGAAAGGGAAGTCGGACTTAGAGCCGATACAGACACGGTCTAGGAAAACTATCCGTACGCCCCCGGAGTCCCCGGTTGAAAATCCTAAATTTGACCTAGAGGCGATGTTTAAGGCCATGCAGGAACAGATAGGACAGCAGGGAAAGGCCATGCAGGAACAGATTTCGGGACTAGGACAACAGGGAAAGGCCATGCAGGAACAGATTTCGGGACTAGGACAACAGGGAAAGGCCATGCAGGAACAGATGGGAAACTTGGGAAAGGATTTAAAAGCGGACATGCAGGAACAGATAGGACAACAGACTTCCGAGATAAGGGGTGTGCGCCAAGAAATTTCGGTAATGGCAAATAATATCGAATCCATTAAACGTAATATGGGTACCGTACAATCTGAATCTAGGCAGGACAATTCAGAAGAGAGATATGATAAGCCTACTTCTAAAGTTAGGGACATGGTAGGTGTCAGTTATCATGAAGTTACAGGTGGGATCGTGTCAGAAACACAGCATCTAGATAAGGAGGTCGAAGAAATAAATTCGAACCAAAATATTATTAGTACCGATTGTGAGAAGAGATTCGCCAATATCTCGAAGAGAACAGATACTGTTTCGGGTCAAACTCAGATCTCAACCCTAAAACAAGATGACCGAATGACATTTACCGTACCCGAAGGACATAGGAATTGGCCTACGAACCAGACTTTTGCTCGCGAACAGCCTAGCAATGTCACCTTCCAAGATGTCTACGTGAAAAATTACGAACGTGGTGAGGTGGCGTTACGTAATAGCGTTTTGGATTTGCCCAACCATTTTGTATTTAAATTCTTACTATTCTGGGAAGGACCTTACCAGATTTTGGAGAGGAAGGGTCCTCAAACATTTATTTTAGGACATCTCGGCAGCGACGTAGCGGAAGGAGGAATCTTTTATACGATCTTACAGAAGCCGTGTATTAGCGGATAAATTTACAAGCAGGCTAGAGAAGCGCTAGGGCTCTCTTTGAGATTAACGATCTTACTTCAGCCGAGTTAGGGGGGCGATTATTGCAGACGAGATCGCGGCCCTAGAGTCAGGGAGGAGATTTGTGACGTCTCTATGGGTGTCCATCCCCAGCTATCCCAGGAACAGTTAGACAAAGTCACACACACATAAAACAGACACTATTCTTTATTATTTGGGAATTATTTATTATTTTACACTAACGGCCAACACCTCATTATACAACAACACACAAAGAATCACACATACACATTTATTGGGGACACGGGATTTATTATTTAGTTATTTTTTTTTGTAAATAGGATAAGGCAGACGGGGACATTCTGGCACTCCCCTGGGGCTTAACATCGAGCATACCCCCCTTAGTCGAGCTCAAAGATTCCGAAGTGAATCGCCAGGTTGTAAATATTTTAGATAGTAAGGTATGATTATTTTTTTTATTTTTAGTAATAGAGAAGTTTTCTTCATTTTTTTTTTGTATATAATAATTAGAATTTTATATAATAAGTTAGGATAATTTTTGTTTATATTTAGTGATAGGATATTTTTTTAAATAGTGTTAGTAATTTTTTTTATATATTAGTACTGTTAGGATAATTAAGGTAGGATAGGTTTGTGGGTTCATTTTAATTTAATATAATTGTAGGACGGGGCAGACGAGATATGGACTGGCCATCCAGAGGGTTTTACCTGCTTATATAGGTTGATTGGGAGAGTGGATCCGACGAGGATGACAGCGAGGCGATGGCACACACATTTGTAGGTAGTCACGTATGGTAAATGTACTTCCAATTGTATTTGTCTGTTTTGTTTTGTATTTTAAAATAATATTTGTATTAGTATCCGACCGTGTGTATCTATTGAAAATGTCACATTGACCCATATTTTATCTAGTGACCATGATGGGCTATGTTAACCCAATGAGAGCCTTGTAAATATATTTGTCACATATATCCAGGTATGGACCTTACTTATTATGATGTAGTGACGACCATCGTAGGTCAAAAGTAACTGTAATTTTATAATATATTTATTTTATTTAAGAAATCCTAAGGCAAGGAGCCGAAGCATACATGACTGGAGGGGGAGATATATTATAAACTGGAGGGGATACCCAGAATTGAATATTTAATTATCTTACACACGGAGAAGGGGCCACTCCATTGATGCTTGTAGAATCCATTTAAAGGGGCGGGAGTTGTTTAATTATTTTTTTTTTTACGCCATGAACTGACTGTTTGAACTGAAGAAAGGGTTTCGCTACTTGATTAATGTGGATGCCGGAATTTACATATGTTTATGAAACTGAGATGGGATTTGAGTGGGCTTATTTTTTTTATTATATTTCGTCGTCGTTCCGGCAGAAGGTAAATACCTGTCGAAGGCCTAAGGAGGCATATGGTTAGGGTTTGGTCAACCCAAATTTTTGTTGAAGCGGATTAAGGATATGGGAATTCAGTTGAAACATTGTCGAGGCGTGGGGCCTTTTTGGATGTTTTAACTAGTCAGTGAATGTATGCAAGGAATAGAATCGTTATTTGCCAATGGAGATGGTCAACTCCAAGAAGTACAGCGTAAAGTAGACTCATGCTTTGGTCACGCATGCATAGGCAAGCCATGCCGAATAGAAAGGAAATTTAAAATCATGTTTTGGTCACGCATGATAATGAGGTCGATACCTGAGTATTTGTAATGTATAATTATTTTATTATGACTTTGGGCAAGTCTTCTTTTAATGAATATTGGTTAAGTGTATATGCTCAGTGAACGAGCAAGTGTTAAGTGAAACTAATAAAATGTGTGACTTCCAATGGTCATTTAGCCGACATATTTTATTTTAATGGGAACGGGGGATATTGTAGCATGTCTACCCTATAGATAATGCTCAGAACTGGCGATGTCTACGAGAGGATCGCGATCGCTAGGAGCAAAGTATGGGTTGTGTGGTGTTGAATAAACGAGAATTGCATTTGGAAGAGAATGCTCGGAACCAATGATGCCTGCGAGAGAATCGCGATCGCTGGGAGCGAAAATAAAGAATAATAGAGACACAATGGAAAGGAAGCCAAGATAATTGTCTACATCTGGTGTATAATGAATAAGCAGTAAGGGTTTTTTTTATTACTCCAGGTTTTCACACAACTAGAGGCAGATGTTAATTGGTAATATGCGATTGGCTGGAAATAAAATGGGCGGAGTCCGACGACCAATCAAGCCTCGAGAAACGTCCCCCACCACGGTCAGATATCGGAAGCCACTCCCCGTTTTGAGACAGTCTTCGTTCATGTCTTGGGTGATCACCACGTATCTTTTCTATAAGTAATATCAGTTAGAATATGTGAAAGTACTTTGTCTTCGTTCATGTCTTGGGTGATCACCACGTATCTTTTCTATAAGTAATATCAGTTTGAATATGTGAAAGTACTTTTTCTTTGCTCATATCTTGGTGGATCACCACGTATCTTTTCTATAAGTAATATCAGTTTGAATATGTGAAAGTACTTTGTCTTCGTTCATGTCTTGGGTGATCACCACGTATCTTTTCTATAAGTAATATCAGTTTGAATATGTGAAAGTACTTTGTCTTCGTTCATGTCTTGGGTGATCACCACGTATCTTTTCTATAAGTAATATCAGTTTGAATATGTGAAAGTACTTTTTCTTCGTTCATGTCTTGGGTGATCACCACGTATCTTTTCTATAAGTAATATCAGTTTGAATATGTGAAAGTACTTTTTCTTCGTTCATGTCTTGGGTGATCACCACGTATCTTTTCTATAAGTAATATCAGTTAGAATATGTGAAAGTACTTTTTCTTTGCTCATGCCTTGGTGGATCACCACGTATCTTTTCTATAAGTAAAGTTTAGTTTGAATATGTGAATTAGTCGTAGAGACACACTTTGATTTTGGACGGTGCAAAGTCAGTGGGGGTGTAACTTCTGGTGTGCCCTCGAAACTACGCAGATCTTCAGGGACTATGTGAATAGACGATTTCTACGGGAAGTCCAGAAAGGGTGATCACGCCGTCATTCGCCATGGATATCGTATCGAGGTACCTCGTAATTAAGTTATAATTCAGTCCTTCAGACACACGGCCAAATTATATATATTCAATTGTTGTTTTGTAAATATGTTCTCATAAAAATAAATATGTTAAAGTTATAGGTTTGATTCATTTCATTCCCCCCCACTCATGCTTCTTCTGGTTGACAACAGTAATTAATTATTGTTAATTACTGATGTCAACTGACCGTTAGGAACTTGTAACCGTTCTTCCCGTGGGAGTGCTTTCAGCTATTCAGGCATTGTTTAATTAAAGTCGCGATTTAAATAATTTTCAATTTTAATAATTTTTCGATCTCAATTTTATTTATTTTATTAATTACGTGATTTGCACTCACACAGGGAGGGAAATGGTTATCAATATATATATATTTCTTGGTGGTAGGCGAATGTAGTGGACTTACTTGTTAAGCAAGTAAAGGTACATATATATATATGTATACACGAAGCAAATCTATCGTCAGATTTATCTTCAGATTGATTTGACAATAAATCTGACGATATTAGGAGCGCACACACAGTTCGATATATCTCAGTCGACGCAATGGAGCGACGATCTTTTATTGTTATCTGCGGCTGATTTGTTATGTAATTAAATTAAACGCAAAAAAAAAACCAGAGTAGTTTGGACATTAGGGTGGTTAATTAAAAAGTAAACAATTTTCGCACATCAGATTTATAAATTGTTCTATACAATCATATATTATAAGTAGAAGCCGGAAACACCTTATTTTGTAATAAGCTGCAATAAATCCTCTAGATACGCTATTTGGTAATATTCTCAAAAATGCACCAAGCATTACAATAAATAAATCTTAAATCATTATATAATTATATATTATAATTATATTATTATAAATAAATCTTAAATTATCTCTAGACCAGGTATACATATCACAATTTAATAAAGGAAAATTATAAAAACAGGAAAGTTAAAATACCTAATCTCTTCCACTTCACTTTTGTGTTTAAAAAGTTATTATTATAGATAAACTTATTATAACCTCCTTGATTATCGCCACGATAACCACATACACCATACAATCAATTGTACAAGCAATTATCTGTGCGATGATTGCATGAAAATTTCTTCAGATCAACAATAGATCTGAAGACCAACCAATCGAACCCGATGACGACATACATTAAACGATTCATCGAACGATCAATAAGAAAAAAGACGATCAATTGCTTTGTGTACCTTAATACAGATGTATCAGACCAACTTGTCATCCAACATCTGTATTACAATTAAACCTCTCCATAGCGGACATTGTCGTGTCTACCGCTTTTGTCCTTTATCGAGAGGAAAAAAATAAAATGAAAAGATTGATTTGAAAAAAAGAATAGGTACACAGTAGAAATTAGTAAAATATAATTATAAATATAAATATATTCTAAATTTTTAGAGCCAACCATTTGAAGCTTTGAAATGTAATATCCAAAAAATTCCGGCGACTTCGGATGCCTTTTCCTGTACCATAGAGCCAGAACTCTTACTCGGTAAAACCATTCGAAATGGCGATCAATATCAAAACCCTTACCGTGTTTTTTTGTGAAAGCCGTTTTCTTCATTTCCATGTTCCTGCCATTCGCTAAGTCCCTGACGCTGCGCTTTTCTCGATTATAAACTTTATTTACTTATATTTTATTTTTGAACGCTAGCCGAGTTATGTTTTGAAACATGGGTCGGAAGCCAACTGAATAACATCTTGTGAAATGCGAACGAAAACGAAACAAGAAATTTCCATAATTATTGGGAAGTTTAGAAAACGTATTTGTTATTTTTTAATAATTTCCCTGAACTCCTCCCCAGCCTTGCGTCACTGTGTTCCAAGAAACCAAGAGTCTGCTGTCTGCTTTCGGGAGGTAGATTTTTCTAAGGCTGACCTTTGTCCGTTAAGAGAAGTAAATTGATTTGAGTGGTCTGCTGCCGGGACCAAAGAATTTTTTTTACTGGAGTTATAGTATAGTTACATTAATGGAGTTATTCGCTATCTAGAGGTGTCCGTTAGAAGAGCTTTCATTGTACTTAGTTATGTAATGGAGAAATACTTTGTGATAATTAAAAACAATGTTGTAAAATAAAAAATAAATAAAAATTAATTTTAATAATTTTTTTTTTTTTTAAATTTTTTTTTGGCCTTATGTACGATGCATATTAGCAAAATATCGCTTGTAAAGGTGTTATCTATTTATTTTAAGACATCCATGGCCCCGGGAGGGAGTTCTATGTACGAAATAAAACTCACTCCCGGACGGGATTCGAACCCGCAAACCATGGTGAGACCATGCGACCAAACCCCTACACTCTAGCCCACATGGCTCCAATTGTTTTATTTATTTTTTATTTTTAAATAAAATTAACGGAAATAATAATATTAAAATTAAATTAAATTATCACATTTCCTGTAGAAATTTTGGTGTTTACAGTAGTTTGCGAAAAGGGCTCTAAAAAAATATCGAAAGTTCAAAACGTGCAATTTCTTCAAAATTGCACATTTTTAAAAAAACATTCAATTAATAATTCTTTCAATTGGATTTCTTCTTAAGATAATAATGAGATGCCATCTTGTTGAACAAATATTTGGTTTGTTAACAATTAACCTACATTATAAATTTAAAACACTAAGTTGGAAATTTAAAAAATCAAATTATTTATAGTGCATCTACGTACTTCCACTGTGTTCATCCTAAACCTCCTATAAACAGCCTTTTTAAACAAATGCGACTGGAGCAACTTTGTATTTTTTTATTTATTTTTTTTATATTTTTTTTGGCTTTTTGTACGATGCATAATTAGCTATGTCACTGTGTTATTATTTTGTTATTTAGACATCCACGGCTCCGGGAGGGAGTTCTATCTACGAAATAAAACTCCCGGACGGCATATGAACTCGCACAAACCATGGTGAGACCATGCGACCAAAGCCCTACGCTTTAGCCAGCACGGCCACCATGGTCCCCATCTTTGTATATTTCTTTTTACAAATTAATTTACATGTCTTTAACAGCTGTTTTCTATTAAAAACTCTTCATCAAAATAATAATAATTGACTTGTAATATTTTAATAATCCTAATGTGTGTAGTTGTTTATATCACAACGTAGGTAGTTATTCCCCGACGACGTTTTTATTCTGCCTATCCCTAAGGCCTAAGAGAAGAGATAAGAGCATTGGGTGATTAGGTCCCTAGGTGTACACCCAGTAATAAAACAAGTGATAAACAAGATGGAGAAGAGTCCTGCTTACTATAGTGTTCCTTGTGATAATGTAAACTTTGGTAATTCACAACATTGAGGGGACTGATTGTGTCTGTTAATGACACAACTTGGGAGGTATTGAGACTCCTGGAATTAGACCAATTCATCTGTCTGTCGCCTCCTTAAAGTGGCTCTTTAACATGGAAGCTTATCTCTCATGAGGCTCAGTGGATCTGCCTTTGTTCTCTGGGTGCACTTACAAGGAGGGTCATAAGCCACCACACGACAAAAGACAAACATTCATCTAAAAGCCTTGTAGCTTGGGGTAGGGGTAGAACTTTGAAAAAAAATCTATGGTTTTGATACTATCGAACATGTCAAAAAATAATGGCGGAGTTACCAAAATTTAGAATAAAATTTGAAAGAAGTGCATAATTGATAATCAGAATCAAAAGTTATTTCGCCATATTACTTTCGGCAGCCCCCATGTTTTAACTTCCCAGCGATATGTTATCTAGGAGTAATCGAGGTATCGATAGGCTCAAGAACGCTCTTCTAGATTAGCTTGTAAAAACGAGGCTATCCATGTCTTGCGAAAACCCCAGTGTAATAATAATTATAATTTTTATTAACTTCCCAGCATATAGGGGAGTTATTGTAATGGGTTCAGAAAATCGAAATCAAAATTTTCATTATATTTTTATGTTTCAATGTGGTCTTAGACAATGTAGAAAATCCTATTGTACATTCAAAAATCAAATAATTGAGAATTGGAGAGAAGTGAAATTCTATCATTAGCCCTATGACAGGGCCCTTTAGCCCTTTTTGGACATAGGACATAGGGCGCTCTGAAAGGACCCACTCAGTCGGAGTCATTAGACAAGACTGAAGCTCAGTAGCTCAGTCAACTATGACTTCTGAAGTGGGCTCTCCCAGACATTCATTACAGTTCATACTCTGTATATGTTGAGATAACTAGTTTCGAAATTCCGATAGTACCAATAGGCCAGTCAGTAGAGGATCGAAACAGGGGGGTACGTTGCAAAAGGTGCTGTAGAAGCTTTTATTTTTTTAACTCCTATATATGGGTACGAACATGTAAAAAACAAAAATGCTAATTCGGGCGACCTCGGGAAAACTTTTGGCAGTCAAAAAACCTCAACATTTCAGAACTTTTTTTTGGGTTTTTGCCTATAATTCCTAAACGATGCATCCTAGCGAAAAAGTTAAGATGATAATAACAAATTGAAAAACATTAAATTCTGCGTCGACTGAGTACCACAGCTTAATAATTTGATTAAGTGGTATGGTCGAAAACCACAGTCAACAAACGACAATTTCTTCCAACTTTGTCAAAAACTGATGTTCGTACCCATATATAGACGTTAAAAAAATAAAAGCTTCTACACCGCCTTTTGCAACGTGCAATACCTTTACTGACTGGCCTACAAGGGAGTGATTGAAAATGTATAAAAGGCAATGTTGACCTAGGGAGAAGCTTAAAGGTCAGGTCAAATTCTAAAAAGAAATCTAAGTTAGAACATGTGACCCCTTCATTCCAAATTTCAAGTTCCTATGACTATGTAGCTATCTACAATCGTTATTGCGGTAGAAAGCTCACAACATTGCAATCACATACACATACACACACGAAAAGACATCAACGCAAAAATTGTCAAAATATATTCAAGGAACCTTAAAACGTGAAAATCAGTTGATACCTCAATCTCGGATTTTCTCACGATTGCAATACTTCTTTATACGATCGTGAGTTCTAAACCCGGCCGAGGCTCTTAGTTTATTTTATCTGGGAGGCCGTGCTTCGGATGAGATGTTAAGCGATGGTCCCGAGCCTCTACGATGTCAGGTACTCGTTAAAGAACCCTTGCCATAAGTCAATAAAAATTTGGGGTAGGAAAAATTTAGGACTCCCACAATAGAGTCGGGCTCATGTCCACCAGAGTAAAGAAAGAGCGCTCTGGTAGTAGGCGATATGACCTTGTAGTTAAAGCCCGGGCATGAGTCATAATAACTAACTATAATTTAATTTCGATATAATCATTACAACGATATCAAATCGATGATATTATCGAGAATTGAAGAGCCGAAAGGTGATAATTGATTGTAACTTAACAATTAGATTAACTGTTTAAGTTGGTTGGTGAAGTTGGGCGGATTAAGTTTGTGGGACCAAGTCCTCATCCTCTTTCTCTCAATAAACTAAACTTACTGTCTACGAAAAAGGGCGGAGGGTACGGAAGTCAGTTGCAAAAAGTCGTCGGTGAATCAACGTTAATGTACTTCCCCAGAACGAATTACTCAATAATTGATTAATTATTATTGGTTAATTATTAACTTTTTGTTTCTCCTCCAAAACCAGTTACCGTTTGCTATAATAATCAATAGTTGACTTACATAGGAACTCCTAAATCCTCTTTGTATCGATAGATTCATTACATCGTCAGTTTTTAGGGTTTTGAAGTTGAGCCCCCCCCCCCCCCCCCCCCCTATAAACCTCCCTTCTTTTCGCTGGAATTTGACAGGTTACGTCCTCATTGGGTTTTGACTTTAAATATGAAATTTCATGTCGATAGATTCATTACATCGATAGTTTTCTGCGACGTGCTACTTTTGTACCAAGCTGATGTCAAGTTTAGACGATTAGTCTTTGATACTTAAAATTTTTCGCAGAAATATTGTGAAACACTTAATAAAAAATATAAAGATAAACAAATGTTTTTTAAAAATAATATTGTCTATTTCACAAATTATATATATAATATGGGAGAGGGCACCGGCAGCTCAGTGGTATGTTTGCTTGCCTTCTGAGCTCAAGAATATGGGTTCGAAACCCGACCGAGGTCCTTAGTTTATTTTATCTGGGAGGTAAAGCAATGGTACCGAGCCTGTACGATGTCAGGTACTCGTTAAAGACCCCTGCCCTAGGTGAATAAAAAAATTTAGGGTAGGCAAAATTTTGGACTCACACAGTAGAGTCGAGCTCATGTCAACTAGAGTGACGAAAGAGCGCTCTGGTAGTAGGCGATATGACCTCGTAGTTAAAGCCCGGACAAGAGTCATAAAACCTAATCTATAATATGGGAGTACTTTCGGTATTGCTACCATCTTTAGCCACGACTGGATTTTACCTCCCAGATAAAATAAACTAAGGGCCTCCTCGGTCGGGTTTTGAACCCACGATCTTGAGCTCAGAAGGCAAGCACGCAGACCACTGAGCTACCAGCGCCCTTAAAATATGTATGTTAGTTTCTTCTACAACTTTTACTCATAAAGATTTTTGATTTAAACATAAACGGTATCTTGTAAAATGTATTTAGCTCCCGGTGTAAAGTGGTTTTAATTTTCGACCGATTTTGTCCAAAATCAAAAAGGTATAAGATTTATATAATTATAAGTATAACATTTTGAAGGATATAACCTCAACTACTTGAGATTGCTCTCTCTATAAATTTGTGTTTTTAGTAAAACCTAAGCAAATATAATCATTTATTTTTCAGAATTTAAGTATTTTATGCTCAAGATTTCTTATATATAAAAAAAATGTTTTTCATGTTTTTTTAAGATCCCAATTTGTAAAAGAAAACTTATAAAAAGAACGTTAGGAGAAAGATGAAATATTTCATTTCTTTATTTCGACTATAGAGTGCTCCAGGGTCTCCAGTTAAAACTTCTGTCAATAGATTCAAGAGTTTTGGTAAACATCGTTTCTTTTTTCATACAATTTTATTACTTTCCCAGTTATATGATGTATAGGGAAAGTTATGTAAACTGGCAGAAATTGGATATTGAGTTTTCCACAGAATTCATGTTTTCCGAACCCCTGATTAGAAAAAAAAAAATTCTCTTTGTCTGTCAACACGATAGTATGAATACCTACCAAGATCGCGGGTTCGAAACCCGGCTTATGCTCTTAGGCTTTTTCTTTTAGAAAGATAAAAGAAGAAACCGTACTAAAGCCTCTATCAATCTGTAAATATATAATGAGTGTATGGGGGAATTGATACAGCTGATCAGTACATTTCTTCTTATCCATTTTTACATAAATAAAAAAAAAATGGTACCGAAAACTTTTTTTTTTTTTTTTTTTTTTTGCTTTATGTACGGTGCATATTAGCCATGTCAATGTGTTATATATAATTATTTAAGACATCCATGGCCCCGGGAGTTGCTTCTATCTACGAAATAAAACTCACTCCCGGACGGGATTCGAACCCGCAAACCATGGTGAGACCATGCGACCAAAGCCCTACGCTCTAGCCCGCACGGCCACCATGGCCCCACTGAAAACTCTTTTTTTGGCTTTCTTCGTCCTGGAACAGGAAGTGACGTCATCCAGTGAGGAGCAAGGGTGGCGGCCGTCCTAGTACAGAAGGATGTGATATGGGCCAGCTCTAATCACCTCCCCTTGCCCACTGCGCACATCTTTCCCCACCTCGCGCCGCTCCCTCAGATGTAAATCCCCAGCTCTAATGAGCACTCCCTCCTTCGGACCTAGAACTACTGTGGGGTATGGAGGTAGTATAGCAATGTGGTAGCAGGTATGGAGGTCGTATAGCAATGTGGTAGCAGGTATGGAGGTAGTATAACAATGTACATCCCCAGCTCAACCATTGCATAGACAAAGTATAGTAATATGCCTCCTTCCCAAAATATCCCTGAAGGGCGACCAGATGCTCATTTCTAATTTTTCATATTTTTTTTCAATCTAGTCTTACACACCACTTCAATTGTATCCTTTAAACCTTTTTTCTCAAGTTGTCGTAGACAATCGCCCCTCCCAAAACATTTTCATCTCCCAGATCCTCATCACATTACAGCAGCCACTATGATGTCTTCCTATACTAGAGTTGTTAACTTTGAATCACAATCAATGTACCACCCCACATCAACTCTTTACCCCAATGTACCCCCTATAAGTCATCTTTCGCTTGAATCACTTCCCCAGCTCTCACCAACCACACCACTATTTTCTTACTTTGCCCACTAGAGCTCCCAAGCTTCTAGAATTTATAGATAGCTAGATGCGACTTAAGGAAAAAAATAACTTGCCTTAACGGGATTGAACCCGGTCCCGGCACCTTTGCATGGGAGACAAGCAGCAAACCCTGCTATACAAAGAAGACAGGAATGCCAAAGCTCGTCAGATCACCTTTCGAAAAGCCCTGGTCGAACATCTCGTTGGAAATGTGAGAAACTCATCAGCAAAGAAGCGAGGCCACGTCTCAACGTCAGACGACGACGAGAGGCTGAATCTGAGTGTATTCCACGCTCCTCACAAATGGGACAACAAAACTCGAGAGTGCAGTCTGCAGCGCCCGTTCCAAGAAAAATGGGCGTGAAGAAACAAATATCTACTGCAAGACATGCTCCAGTAATCCAGCTCTTCACATCGGGGAATGTTTTCAGAAGTATCATACCCTCAAAAAGTGTAAATGATTTTAAATATATTCATTTACATATTTTTATAAATTACTTTTACATGTAAATAAAAAATGAATCTTGAAAGAAAATACGCAGTTTTATAATTTTTATGACCTCTAGAACAAAATGGGCAATTCGGTAGAAAACTATACGGACTACCAGGGATGTAAACAAAAAATCTATGAGTACTTGTTATAATAAAATAGGATACATATAAATACAATTATTTTTGTGACAGGAATGATGTGTTTCACAAACAAAAATATAGGAACAAAGAACAGCCCTCTTTCATGTTAGATTTACTTGCTACTGACAATTGAATTAGTAACACCGTTATAGGTATGTTTAGATTGTGTTGTGATGTCATCGGCTGCAAAGCAGGAGGTAGGGATTGACCCGCCGGCGTCAACATTCGGGCACTTTATTAAAAACCTATCCACGACTGAGGCGCTTAGGGTTTTTTTTTTTTTATCTTGGAAGTGAATAAAAAATTGTGCATACCAACGTATACCCTGTATAGAGTTAAAGACCTCTACCCTAGACCCTAAGTAATAAATACGGGGGTTGGAGAATTTAGGACTCTCATAATAGAATCGGGCTCATGTCTACCGGAGCGATGAAGGCCCGGGCTCCTTGGTGTGTCCACTCTCCCGTCACGTGAGCGGGACGACATCTCCAGACATTTTATATAACTAGACGAGTAAGAAGAGAAATCCTCACATGGGAGTCAGAACATGAGAAATATCATTCGGTTAGATGAACAACTTTGGATGTTACAGCATATGGGAAACGTAACATAAAAACTCTAATAACTGCCGTTGTAATGCATGTATTGACACAAAATTTCATATTTATATTCAAACCCTATAAGGACGTCAACTACTAAATTTCAGCGGAATCGGACAAAGGGAATGGGGGGTGTAATGTATAAAATTACACACATTGTAATTATTAATAATATATAAAAAATATAAAATTAATTATATTTACTGGTATAAAAACAAAACAGCTGTTAGAAATGAAGTAACTACATAAGTAAATAAATACATGAAGTCGCATTTTGTTTTAAAACGGACCAATGAGTGGAGCCGAAAGACGATGATTAGCTGTTCTAATAGAGTGGACCAGTCTAAGTTGGATTGCAGAGGTGAGAAGTGATGACTGGAGATGTGAAATAACGTTGAAATCGATAAGACTCCTCATCTCTTATGCTTTTGGCTGAGGATGGTAGAAATACCGAAAGTACTCCCATGTAAATATAGTTGGTGAAATTAGACAATATCATAAATAAACAAGTTTTATTTCTTTCAAGTTCATATGTTTAAATTCTATTACGTAGCAACGAATTATAAAATATATATATATATATATTTTTTGGTAGCTCAGTGCAATGCGTGCTTTCTTATTAAGCTCAAGATCGCGGGTTCGAGTAATAAAAGCCCGGGCTTGAGTTATAATAACCAACTAAAATATTTTTTTATTATCATTAGTTCTTATGAAAAACTATAAAAATTAAATATATGTGATATGGCCATTACAGGACTTTCTGATACCAACCACGCTTACAGATCACTCACTCTCCTCCTTCTCAAAATTATTTCATTTAAGTTAGGTATTATAACTCATGCCCAGGCTTTAACTACGAGGTCATAACGCCTACTACCAGAGCTCTCTTTCGTCACTCAGGTGGACATGAGCCCGACTCTACTGTGGGAGTCCTAAATTTTGTCTATTCTAAATTTTTATTCACCTAGGGTAGGGGTCTTTAACGAGTACCATGACATCGTACAGGCTTGGGACCATCGCTTAACGTTCCATCCGAAGGACGGCGTGTTTAAGTTTATTTTACCTCCCAGATAAAATAAACTAAGGGCTCTCGGTTGGGTTACGAACCCACGATCTTGAGCTCAGAAGGCAAGCACGCATACCACTGAGCTACCTGTGCCCTCTCATTTCATATACCATTACGTTGAACAATAAAAAAACAGCTGACGCCAACCTATACTTTCATATATCCAGTATTGTCTGTATGAAATGATTTTGAGAAGGAGAGAGAGTGATCTGGAAGCGTGGTTGGTATAAGAATGTCCTGGAATATATACTGATATATTTTATATTTAACAAAACCGCAGTTGGCTCTGTTTACGTCTCGCCTCTAGAGAAACGTTTTAAAAGCGTTTATTTGTGAAAAAGGCGGGAATTGAATGTGAACTGCCGATATAATCAATGTAGGGCGCGGGAAAGCGGCTGACAGGGAACCTTGTTATTTTTAATAGCAGTATGGGCCTCGTTCCTCTTACATTGTTAATATAAAGTACTATTCATCACCACGTCTTTGTCATCCATCATCGGGTTTTAGGGGACCGAGCCAGACCTTTGTCATCCATCATCGGGTTTTAGGGGACCGAGCCAGACCTATTTTATTAAATCACAACCTACCAACACTCCAACGTCCCGTCTAGGCATTGCAATCCCGGCATTGCAACTTGATCCCGAAATTTCGGCATTCAATTTTTTCAATCCCGGTTGTGATAATAAAAATTATGTAAAATTAAAATAAATCAAAAATATAAGTAAAATTAATAATAATGAAATAATAATAATTAAAACAATAAGAATAAATAATAAACAGTAAATTACCACATTTCCTGTATAAATTTTATAACTGGTCTATTTAATTTTGATTTCTATAGTAATTTCCCAAAAGGGCCCTAAAAAAATATCAAAAGTTCAAGACGTGCAATTTTTAAGAAAATGCCATCTTGTCTTCTAAATATTGCAAAAATATTAATTCTAATCCAAAGATGTTTAAATAATCTTACTGGGCCAACAGGGAAAATGAATAACATATAATTTACGAGAACAAATATTGGGTTTATTTTCTTAAATCATCTACATTATGAAATTTAAAAAACTACACATGGAAACAAACAAAAATCAAAAGAAAAATCTTGAAAACTAAATTCTTGACACTAATTCAATCTTTTTTTTGTTTCATTTTTTTGGCCATTTTTTAAATTTAAGTTATATATTTCTGGGTATATATCCTGTACATATAAACAAACAACAGTACTTTCTTTGCGGATCAATTTCACTGTAAATTCACTTCTATTAAGTTCATTATATCTTAAGCCTAAACACCACTCTCCACATACTCAGACCATCTCCATTCAACCCAGGCCTCGACACTACACTCCTCACACTAAAAAAAGAGCTGATGGCTGTGTTTTGTTTTTCTACTAATTTATTTTAAAATAAAATTGCTTTCTATAGAAAAATAAATATAATTATTTTTTTTATATTAATAATTTAATAATTTTAATGTGTGTATTATTTTTATACATCACACGGTATTATCGGGATTGATTAAAATAACATCTAAATATGTAAGTTTGAAAAAATTATTTATAAAAAAAAAATATTCATAACTCAATTTTACAGTTAACATATTTAAAAAGCATAATGTTTCCAAAGAGTAATGAAGAAATATAAAGATAAACGAATGTTTACAATGTCAGATACTCGTTAAAAACGCCTATACTATATGAATAAAAATTTAGAGTAGGCAAAATTTAGGAGAGTTGGGCTCATGTCCAGAGTGACGAAAGAGCGTTCTGGTAGTAGGCGATATGACCCCGTAGTTAAAGCCCGGGCATGAGTCATAATCACTAACTCTTCTGGGCAAGGATGTGACAAAGTGTATACTATTTTTTGAACAATAGTTAATAATGACTAGGGTTGTGATTTATATGCATTACATATTTTTTTATATTAACTTCAGCATCCTGTTTGAACATTATCTTCACTTTTTCGTATAGAATCAATTTAAGCCATTTTTATTTTGCATATATCGCTAAAAATATTTTGAATATCTGAACCTTATTCGTATATTTTTATTCATATTTTTGATGAACTTGAAAGAAATAAAACTTGTTTATTTATGATATTGTCTAATTTCACCAACTATATTTACATGGGAGTACTTTCGGTATTTCTACCATCCTCAGCCAAAAGCATAAGAGATCTCTGAGAGAGGATGGTAGAAATACCGAAAGTACTCCCATGTAAATATAGTTGGTGAAATTAGACAATATCATAAATAAACAAGTTTTATTTCTTTCAAGTTCATTTGAATTATTTCACAATATCTCTGCAATAATGTCAGTTTTCATATTTTTGAGTTTTTACGGCAGCTCAAGGTTAGACTCAGTAAAGTTTGTAAACTGGGAATTAATTAAAATTAATCCCACTTTTTTCCAAATTGTTCCCACTAAATTTGCTATTGTTTGGCTGTTTCTCTTGACTGTTTCTCTTGAATTCGTTCTGTTCATATTGCGAATTTTTTATTCTGCTGTTTGTTTACTTTAATAATTTATTCTGAGAACTATTTTTTATGCCCATTTCCCCCTTCTTTCTTATTCTTTTCTAAGTCGATCAGTTCAGTTTTAAACGTTTGGGTGAAAAGTAGTGGAGGTGGTGAGCGAAGAGTCAGGGGTTGAATTGATCCCAATGGATATTGGGGTTTTCAATTATGCGCCAGTTACTTCAATTGATGTGGAGCGCTCATTTAGCCGATACAAATCAATTTTGAGGCCAGTTATTGTGCGTAATTGTAACAGTTTTTCAGACGATTAAGTTTTTCTCTGTTCAAATAATTTTTTATATCACTATAATTTTTTCTTTATTTTTTTGATTATATATTTTTTATTGACGTGAAAACGTCTATTTGCTGGTTAAGCACAGTGATGCCGATCAAACTTTCTTGTGTTACAAAATACCGTCAGATTTCAATCGATAATAACTACAAGACTAATAATGCGGTAACAACGGTTGAGGTCACAATGGATAGAGCATGTCTGTACGTGTTTGTTGTGCAGTGTTTGTTTTACCTGTGACGTTATCGGGATAGTGTGGGCGCCGGCGGATGATTGTTACGAATTAGCGTTGTGTAAAATTAGAAATTAGTGTAGCGTGATAACTCGTTTAGATAGGACGTTGATTCGGGTGTCATTGTAAAGAGACTGAAGAGCACTACTAGGACTCAAAGTGAAACAATAAAAATATTCGCCGAAATATATGTAAAAATTGGTATTAAATTGAAAATTGTAAAAAAATTAATGATGTCTCATATGAATCGTGAATATGCGCGGAATTATATAAAACGCAAATCAGAGGAAAGCTCGCATCAAAAGGAATTTAAAAAACCTAAAAAGTCTAGTGCCGAGCTAATGCAAGAGCTACGGCAGCATCGAAAAGAAAATGAAAAATGATTGTATCCCAACGTTTTCACGGAAAATCTACGGCATGGACCTTGACTACGCCTTAATGTTTTTAATAAATCTTTTGTCTTTAAAGATTTTCTATTACTTCTGTAGTTTATTTTATTCTAAAGGTACATTTTTCCTTTGCAGCCTTTCGCATATTTTTAGTTTTTAATTGCATATTTTGCCAAATATATTTGCATATATATGTGCATATTTCGCTGTTCTTAATGCATACAAATCACAGCCCTAATATTGACACTCTCTATAGTAGGGATTATATATTGAGTCACAAGTAGACTTAGAAATATAAATTATTTCGTATTTTTGTAACTTGTTTTCGTATGCATATACGAAAGAAGTTAATAATTTTGTTTACCAACTACTAAAATGCTTTTTGAACCTAGTTCTAAGCAGTATTTGAATAACATGTTGATAGAACTGTAATCAACAGTTACCAGCAGAGCGGCCTGTTTTCCAGAAACTTGCCCTAAGACGAGGGCAAAGCCCTTCTTTCTAAAAATGTATGTTTGGATTGGTTAAGGGTGAAGCTAGAAGCTCACATATAAAGTTGAAACTTATTTTGACTAACTACTTGGCCCCATCATATCTCGGGTGCTCTTTGGAATAACTTTGTCCCCCTTTGAGACGAAGCCCCGGCAACTAAGTCCGCATGTAAATACGTGACTTGGGTTCATGTACCTCCCCAATGTTCCTCCTAGGTTCCCCCTTTCCCATTACATCTCCCAAGAACACTATCCATTAGGAAACCCTTCAACACCCTTATTCCTGGCAATTATTTCCCCTGATCCAGATGATACAGTAGAACCTCTTTAAGTCAAACCTCGATAAGTCGAAAACCTCCAAAACTCAAAAAAAAGGTTTTGTTCCTTTCCCTTCAAGCCTCAAAACCTCCATCACTCGAAATCTCAACCCTCTATTAGTCGAAATAATCAGTGAGTCCCTACAAGCCATTTTGGTACATATTTTCCCTCTATAACTCGAAAAAATAAATTGGACCTCTGTATCTCGAACATAGCAATGTTTTATTTTACAACCTTTACAAGTCGATTATTTGAAACTTATTACCTCTATAGCTCGAAGAAAAATAAGTTACCGACTTTAAGAATTTGCCGACAATGTACACCATTGTTTCTTAGAAAACAATTTAGGAGTATACAATAAATAGGATTACCAATTATCTAAAGCAAAAAAAATTACTGACTTTTTTTAATACCTACATATACTACGTATTTTTTATTCTAAGGATGTTTTGAAATAATGTTGATTTATAATAAATATAAATATGTTTGTTACCTCTGTAACTTGAATTTTTATTTATTTCACCTCTCTAACTCATAATTAGTTAGAATGAATCTTAACCTCTACAAGTCTAATCAAAATCCGCCTGTCGAAATCCTCCATAGGTCGAAAACTCTATAACTCGAATTTTTTGGTTCTCCCTTGATGTTCGACTTATAGAGGTTCTACTGTATATACCTTTTTCAGAAAAAAAAACGCAGTTCAATGACAGGACTAAGTTTTCCCTCTCTCTCTGAACCCAACTTAACTTTGACCGAACCCAAAGAAAATAGATAATCGTTTTCTTTATGGTGTTTTGAATTTACAAATGAAACTTTGTGTCGATGCATTTATAAGAAAGGCAGTTATTTGCGTTTTTATGTTAAGCCCTTCCCTCAAACTAATACTGTACTATACCCAGGACTGACATTAAACCGAAGACTGACATGGAACCCTCACACACGTCTCACACGAAACACGCTGAATCGTCGACTCAAAATACTCTACGGACTTCTAAATAAACGATCAAAATTAGACATGACACAAAACCGGAACTGTTACACTTACTTACTTAGAACATTATGGACATACGGATCACAAATATACGGTTCAGCAAAAACATCCAACATCAAACGAATTCAGGCGTTTCAGGCAAAAACCCTCAGACTGATAACACAGTCCCCATACATAAACAACAGAACACTTCATAACGATCCCACAAATCCAGAAATACGTAGTAGAGAAGATGGAACCGCGACTTATTGCCACGTTAAATTCTATTCGTTCTTAACATTTTTTTTTTTTACATTATTTTCCTTTACTTTTATCATCTCTCTTACCCATCCATCAAAATTGTCTTATTTTTTAAATTTTTTTTTTGTTATTATTATTTTTTTAAATTGTATTTATTTTATTTTTTTCTTCCTGTTCTTGTCCTAATAATTAAGATAATTAGGAATCAGAAAGTCGAAAAACATGAAATTTCGCTGAAAACTCAACATCGAATTTCAAACCGAGCGAATATCATAACTTCCGTTCGTATAGCTGGGGAAGAAAAATATAAATTTTTTTATTTATTTTATGCAAGCCTTGAAAGTCTATTTCTGACTTCCATGATCTAAAGTGTTTCCGTCAAAATCAATTTCCCGAAATAGCATTGGCTAAACAGGTGAGTTGAAAAATGACCACATAACTAACATATGTACACATTAAAAAAAAAAAAAAAAAAAGTGGAGAACCAGAAGGTATTAAAATGGTTCGAAAATAGCTGAACACCTGTTCCGCCCAGCCGCTCCGGTTGAAACGCGTCCAAAAATGTTTCTGAATGAAACTCAGTCTGTTTGTATTTATCTATGTTTATTTTTGGCGGGACTCGGCAGACAACTTGTTTCCGTTCTTGATTTACCGCTACTCAAAAATAGACACAGCCTATAACTGGATTTTATCTCTTTAGCAAGTCTAACCTACCCTACAAAAAAATAAAAATAAATAAAAAATAAACTAAAAAGTTTGTTTTATTTTTTTACCACAACCGGTCTCAACGCAACAGCGTCATCATCAGTGGCATGTATGATTGAATAAATATAATATACAAATAATGAAAAGTATAAAATCTTAAAGCATCAGGGTACAGAGTAACAAAATAAATAGTTAATTAACCCACCCATATAGCGTAGAGGTTAAAGGACAACTGGCATAGCTCAAAGAGGTGGGAATAACTAGGTTAACTCACTCGACATACAAAAACATTCATTCAAATATATACAATAACTATAAAAACAAATATCTACATAATAGTGAGGGCGCCGGTAGCTCAGTGGTATGTGTGTTTGTCTTCTGAGCTCAAGATCGTGGGTTCGAAACCGGACCGGGGCCCTTAGTTTATTTTATCTGGGAGGTAAAATAAACTTAAGCACGCAATCCTTCGGATGGGATGTTAAGCGATGGTCTCGAGCCTGTACGATGTCAGGTAGTTAGTTTGATGCTAGTTACCTGAAGTTCTCAACTCTTGGGAAGGAGAAGGTCCCCACATTTAATACCTGCTCCAGATGGATATTCTTACTAACTATAAGGTATTCTCTCATCATAGCTCACAGACTTTCCCGATGTATCGAGTTATAAGTCGCTCGGAAGTCTATGAATAGTGCATGGGTATCCTGTTGCATCTCCCATTGCTTTTCCAGAATTTGTCTGAGAACATATACCTGGACCAAAGTGCCTCTTCCACGTCGGAAGCCCGCTTGGTGCTCTCCAAGGATGCTTTCAGACTAGGGAGTCAGCTTCGTTAGGAGGATTCTTGAGAGGACCTTATACGCCACTGACAATAACGATTCGGTCCTACCTCTTTCTTTCAGTAAGGGACGTATCAGGCTCGTGTTCCAAGCTTCGAGGATTCTTTCCTCTCTCCATATTTTTACAATGAGTTGGTAAAGAACCTCTCCAGATTTTTTCCTCCCTTCTTAAATAATTCGGCTGGCAAGTTGAAATAAACTTAAGCACGCCGTCCGTCGGATGGGATGTTAAGCGACGGTCCTGAGCCTGTACGATGTCAGGTACTCGTTAAAGACCCCTACCCTAGATGAATAAAATTTTAGGGTAGGCAAAATTTAGGATTCCCACAGTAGAGTCGGGCTCATGTCCACCAGAGTGATGAAAGAGCGCTCTGGTAGTAGGCGATATGACCTTGTAGGTAAAGCCCAGGCATGAGTCATAAAACCTAATCTAATCTACATAATATTAAAATAAATGTCTCCGCAATAGTCAAAAATTCCCTTCTCTGTATAAGTTAATTGTTGACTAGAACAAAGTTCTCAAAAGGTAATGGACAACGTCATCATAACAGAGAGACGCACATGACCTCCAACAGAGACAACCCTTCAGACGGCCAATTTGACCATGAGTATTGTCTGTCAATATTATTATTATTATTATTATTGTACATCTGTAAAAATAAAAAGAAATAAAGACGTTCATTATTGTTATTATTATTATATAAGGAAATTTTTATCATAAAATATAATAAATAAAATAAAAAAAATATATTATCAGAGTTAAAAAATAAAATTCACATAATGAATAATATATTATATAACAACTAATATTATTAATATGAAGATGGCTGATGTAGTGAGAAGTTATTATTTCAGAGGTTGTAAAATAAGATATAGTCTGACATCTCAGAGATTTTATTTATGTTTGCTAGATGGCTTTCGAGGTTGCCCTCATCGTTATATTTTTTTAGATTTAACAAGAAATTAATAGAAGATTTAACTTTTAGAAAACAAAAACTTAGAAATTAGAAACACAAAACCTCAACAAAACGGCGCCAAATATGACAGATTTCTGTTTCCATGTGACAGTAGGCGTGATAGTTCTTGTGTCAGCCGCGACTATCTCAACTATCTAGTCAAACTAGATAGTGTGATATGATAGTTGTTATGATAGTTTTAAATGGTAGTGCGATAGTGACTATCAAGTTATCTACACGATGACAGTTTATGTGATAGTTGCTGCCATGATACTTACTATCACATAAACTATCGCCGTGAAAACTAGGCTTTATTAAAAAACTCCAAGCTAAAAAAAGAAAAAAATTTTTTTTTTTTCCTCGCTACAGTAGAAGGAATGTTATTTCCTCTACCAAAAATTCGCTCAATGAAACATGTATCAAAAAATATTTTCATAACAGACTGTACTTGCCTGAGGGGTTTTTAACTCACATATTAAGAACAAGAACCACTCTCCGAAATTACTGTCCCAACCAGGCTTTGCGTTGTACTAAAAGTAATAAATTTAAAAAAACCACTAAAGAAAATGAAAAAAATAAATATAAATATTAGTTTTCACGTTTAGATAAGAGAGGGTAGATTCCCAGGGGGTGGAATGGGATTTATATGCACTAAAAAGTGCCAAAATATTCTATTTAATATGCTATAATGAGGGCTTAAATATGAATGAAAATAGAATTTTATTCTGGAACCAAAGTAACCCTAAGAATAAATACGAAAATAAATAAATAAACTGTCAAAGAGAAACAATAAAAAAAAATTTCAGTTAGCCCAAAGAAGAAAAAAAAAACCTAAATTAGTGCTACTGTGGAGAGTACCGTACAATGATTAATATACATATAAATATAAATAAATAGATGAATAAATTGATACCTTATCTAAATTGAAAATAGATATATGTAAAAAGGCAAGGAGATACATTAAAAAGGGGAGGATGCCCAGACGGTTTGAAATAATATTGATTTAAGAGAAACAGATGTAATACTAAAATAAAGTGAATAAATAAACAAAATGATCAGATACGTGGGATAGCCTCGATATGTCACATGAGACAGAGAGAAGAGGTGGAGGTGGAAGATGCGCGAGAAGAGTTGCGTACTCGCACCTTATCATCTACATTGTCAAGCTATACAATGTCCCGTGGTATGATATGATGGATAGTCTTGATGTGCCACATGAGACACAGAGAAGTGCAGGTGGAAGATGCGCGAGAAGAGTTGCGTACTCGCACCTTATCATCTACATTGTCAAGCTATACAATGTCCCGTGGTATGATATGATGGATAGTCTTGATGTGCCACATGAGACAGAGAGAAGTGCAGGTGGAAGATGCGCGAGAAGAGTTGCGCACTCGCACCTTATCATCTACGTTGCCAAGCTATACAATGTCCCGTGGTATGATATGATGGATAGTCTTGATGTGCCACATGAGACAGAGAGAAGTGCAGGTGGAAGATGCGCGAGAAGAGTTGCGCACTCGCACCTTATCATCTACGTTGCCAAGCTATACAATGTCCCGTGGTATGATATGATGGATAGTCATGATGTGCCACATGAGACAGAGAGAAGTGCAGGTGGAAGATGCGCGAGAAGAGTTGCGCACTCGCACCTTATCATCTACATTGTCAAGCTATACAATGTCCCGTGGTATGATATGATGGATAGTCTTGATGTGCCACATGAGACAGAGAGAAGTGCAGGTGGAAGATGCGCGAGAAGAGTTGCGCACTCGCACCTTATCATCTACGTTGCCAAGCTATACAATGTCCCGTGGTATGATATGATGGATAGTCTTGATGTGCCACATGAGACAGAGAGAAGTGCAGGTGGAAGATGCGCGAGAAGAGTTGCGTACTCGCACCTTATCATCTACATTGTCAAGCTATACAATGTCCCGTGGTATGATATGATGGATAGTCTTGATGTGCCACATGAGACAGAGAGAAGTGCAGGTGGAAGATGCGCGAGAAGAGTTGCGCACTCGCACCTTATCATCTACGTTGCCAAGCTATACAATGTCCCGTGGTATGATATGATGGATAGTCTTGATGTGCCACATGAGACAGAGAGAAGTGCAGGTGGAAGATGCGCGAGAAGAGTTGCGTACTCGCACCTTATCATCTACATTGTCAAGCTATACAATGTCCCGTGGTATGATATGATGGATAGTCTTGATGTGCCACATGAGACAGAGAGAAGTGCAGGTGGAAGATGCGCGAGAAGAGTTGCGCACTCGCACCTTATCATCTACGTTGCCAAGCTATACAATTTCTTGTCAGATATGTGTGGTCTCAATATGCAACATGAGTAGAGGTGGAAGATGCGCGAGAAGAGTTGCGCACTCGCACTTATCATCTACATTGTCAAGCTATACAATGTCCCGTGGTATGATATGTGGGATAGTCTCGATATGCCACATGAGACAGAAAGAAGAGGCGCAGGTGGAAGATGCGCGAGAAGAGTTGCGCACTCGCACCTTATCATCTACATTGTCAAGCTACACAATGTCCCTTGGTCAGATATTTGTGGTCTCGATATGCCACATGAGACAGATAGAAGAGGTGGAGGTGAAGATGCGTGAGAAGAGTTGCGCACTCTCTCCTTATCATCTACGTTGCCAAGCTATACAATTTCTCATCAGATATGTGTGGTCTCAATATGCCACATGAGTAGAGGTGGAAGATGCGCGAGAAGAGTTGCGCACTCGCACTTATCATCTACATTGTCAAGCTATACAATGTCCCGTGGTATGATATGGGGATAGTCTCGATATGCCACATGAGACAGAGAGAAGAGGTGCAGGTGGAAGATGAGCGAGAAGAGTTGCGCACTGGCACTTATCATCTACATTGTCAAGCTATACAATGTCCCTTGGTCAGATATTTGTGGTCTCGATATGCCACATGAGACAGATAGAAGAGGTGCAGGTGGAAGATGCGCGAGAAGAGTTGCGCACTCGCACTTATCATCTACATTGTCAAGCTATACAATGTCCCGTGGTATGATATGGGGATAGTCTCGATATGCCACATGAGACAGAGAGAAGAGGTGCAGGTGGAAGATGAGCGAGAAGAGTTGCGCACTCGCACCTTATCATCTACATTGTCAAGCTACACAATGTCCCTTGGTCAGATATTTGTGGTCTCGATATGCCACATGAGACAGATAGAAGAGGTGGAGGTGAAGATGCGCGAGAAGAGTTGCGCACTCTCACCTTATCATCTACGTTGCCAAGCTATACAATTTCTCATCAGATATGTGTGGTCTCAATATGCCACATGAGTAGAGGTGGAAGATGCGCGAGAAGAGTTGCGCACTCTCACCTTATCATCTACGTTGCCAAGCTATACAATTTCTCATCAGATATGTGTGGTCTCAATATGCCACATGAGTAGAGGTGGAAGATGCGTGAGAAGAGTTGCGCACTCTCTCCTTATCATCTACGTTGCCAAGTTATACAATTTCTCATCAGATATGTGTGGTCTCAATATGCCACATGAGTAGAGGTGGAAGATGCGCGAAAAGAGTTGCGCACTCGCACTTATCATCTACATTGTCAAGCTATACAATGTCCCGTGGTATGATATGTGGGATAGTCTCGATATGCCACATGAGACAGAAAGAAGAGGTGCAGGTGGAAGATGCGCGAGAAGAGTTGCGCACACGCACCTTATCATCTACATTGTCAAGCTACACAATGTCCCTTGGTCAGATATTTGTGGTCTCGATATGCCACATGAGACAGAGAGAAGTGCAGGTGGAAGATGCGCGAGAAGAGTTGCGCACTCGCACCTTATCATCTACGTTGCCAAGCTATACAATTTCTTGTCAGATATGTGTGGTCTCAATATGCCACATGAGTAGAGGTGGAAGATGCGCGAGAAGAGTTGCGCACTCGCACTTATCATCTACATTGTCAAGCTATACAATGTCCCGTGGTATGATATGGGGATAGTCTCGATATGCCACATGAGACAGAGAGAAGAGGTGCAGGTGGAAGATGAGCGAGAAGAGTTGCGCACTGGCACTTATCATCTACATTGTCAAGCTATACAATGTCCCTTGGTCAGATATTTGTGGTCTCGATATGCCACATGAGACAGATAGAAGAGGTGCAGGTGGAAGATGCGCGAGAAGAGTTGCGCACTCGCACTTATCATCTACATTGTCAAGCTATACAATGTCCCGTGGTATGATATGGGGATAGTCTCGATATGCCACATGAGACAGAGAGAAGAGGTGCAGGTGGAAGATGAGCGAGAAGAGTTGCGCACTCGCACCTTATCATCTACATTGTCAAGCTACACAATGTCCCTTGGTCAGATATTTGTGGTCTCGATATGCCACATGAGACAGATAGAAGAGGTGGAGGTGAAGATGCGCGAGAAGAGTTGCGCACTCTCACCTTATCATCTACGTTGCCAAGCTATACAATTTCTCATCAGATATGTGTGGTCTCAATATGCCACATGAGTAGAGGTGGAAGATGCGCGAGAAGAGTTGCGCACTCTCACCTTATCATCTACGTTGCCAAGCTATACAATTTCTCATCAGATATGTGTGGTCTCAATATGCCACATGAGTAGAGGTGGAAGATGCGTGAGAAGAGTTGCGCACTCTCTCCTTATCATCTACGTTGCCAAGCTATACAATTTCTCATCAGATATGTGTGGTCTCAATATGCCACATGAGTAGAGGTGGAAGATGCGCGAGAAGAGTTGCGCACTCGCACTTATCATCTACATTGTCAAGCTATACAATGTCCCGTGGTATGATATGTGGGATAGTCTCGATATGCCACATGAGACAGAAAGAAGAGGTGCAGGTGGAAGATGCGCGAGAAGAGTTGCGCACACGCACCTTATCATCTACATTGTCAAGCTACACAATGTCCCTTGGTCAGATATTTGTGGTCTCGATATGCCACATGAGACAGATAGAAGAGGTGGAGGTGAAGATGCGTGAGAAGAGTTGCGCACTCTCTCCTTATCATCTACGTTGCCAAGCTATACAATTTCTCATCAGATATGTGTGGTCTCAATATGCCACATGAGTAGAGGTGGAAGATGCGCGAGAAGAGTTGCGCACTCGCACTTATCATCTACATTGTCAAGCTATACAATGTCCCGTGGTATGATATGGGGATAGTCTCGATATGCCACATGAGACAGAGAGAAGAGGTGCAGGTGGAAGATGAGCGAGAAGAGTTGCGCACTGGCACTTATCATCTACATTGTCAAGCTACACAATGTCCCTTGGTCAGATATTTGTGGTCTCGATATGCCACATGAGACAGATAGAAGAGGTGCAGGTGGAAGATGCGCGAGAAGAGTTGCGCACTCGCACTTATCATCTACATTGTCAAGCTATACAATGTCCCGTGGTATGATATGGGGATAGTCTCGATATGCCACATGAGACAGAGAGAAGAGGTGCAGGTGGAAGATGAGCGAGAAGAGTTGCGCACTCGCACCTTATCATCTACATTGTCAAGCTACACAATGTCCCTTGGTCAGATATTTGTGGTCTCGATATGCCACATGAGACAGATAGAAGAGGTGGAGGTGAAGATGCGCGAGAAGAGTTGCGCACTCTCACCTCATCCGCTACGTTGCCAAGCTATACAATTTCTCATCAGATATGTGTGGTCTCAATATGCCACATGAGTAGAGGTGGAAGATGCGTGAGAAGAGTTGCGCACTCTCTCCTTATCATCTACGTTGCCAAGCTATACAATTTCTCATCAGATATGTGTGGTCTCAATATGCCACATGAGTAGAGGTGGAAGATGCGCGAGAAGAGTTGCGCACTCGCACTTATCATCTACATTGTCAAGCTATACAATGTCCCGTGGTATGATATGGGGATAGTCTCGATATGCCACATGAGACAGAGAGAAGAGGTGCAGGTGGAAGATGAGCGAGAAGAGTTGCGCACTCGCACCTTATCATCTACATTGTCAAGCTACACAATGTCCCTTGGTCAGATATTTGTGGTCTCGATATGCCACATGAGACAGATAGAAGAGGTGGAGGTGAAGATGCGCGAGAAGAGTTGCGCACTCTCGCCTTATCATCTACGTTGCCAAGCTATACAATTTCTCGTCAGATATGTGTGGTCTCGATATTCCACATCGATACTAGCTCCCCAGGCTCCAACCCTACAGACAACTTTAATAAGCAATATAACTTGGCCGACCCCCACCCCACAACCCCCTCACTTTTCCCCTTTTTTCCCCCTCCTAACTTTAGTCTATTACACACGCCTTAGCCTACCCTACCCCTCCTATCCAGTAATTCAGCCCTTGTTCCCAATGCGTCAATTTATCTTACCTTCAGGTTCTAACCTTTAATATCCCCCATTCCTTAGCCCTCTACCTTATCCCTTCCCGACCTTTATAAAATATATCCCTCCTATACAAAGCCAGTCTGCGGTATAGTCTCGTTTGAGATAATATGTTAGTGTATGTAACTTACTCAAATTATAGGACTGAGGTTAATTATAACCTACAGTATATATTAATATATCTCTGGTGTTTGGGCAAAAGGGCTTAAGTCACAATAAGCCTTGTGATCCAAAGGACAAGTGCACTTGAATACTTTTACCATGTATAACTCACTGTTGCAATATTTACTTTGTTTATATTTAATACTTTATAGAAATAATATTTCAAGTAACATAAATGTGATTTACCTGATTTGCAGGAATTTTTCAAACCTTCAGAAATTCCCCTTCTAAAATTCAGATTTGCTGACTTAAGCCCTTTTGCCCGAACACCCGAGATATAAAATATGATAACAACTCTAGTTGTTAGCCCTAAAATCATATAATAATAATAATAATAATAATAATCTTTATTCCATTTGAAATAAAATACATTTCATTGGAAGGAGTTCAGCCAGCCTTCTTAAATAAAATTGAAAAATATAAAAAAGAATATACAAGTGAGAATAAATAAAATAAAAAAAATAAGCTAAGAATAAGCTACTGTGAAAAAAAAAAAAGAAATGATAATTGACATGGTTAAGTATTGTTATAAAATAATTATATTAAAAAAATGTATAAATATGGAAATACAAATTAAAAAATTGCTTCCTCTTGAATTTTGAAATAAGGCAATCAATAATAATATTAAAAACTATATTACAATAAACCCTGAGAATAGAAAAAAAACTAAAAAAAAAAATAAAAACAAGTTCACAGAAAAATTCAAAAACAAAGAATGCAACATTATTGCTTATACAGATATCAATCTCTTAGCAAGGGTTGACCTTACTGGTCCACACATAAACGGTATATACATACACATACATATACACACATACACACTCATATACATGTATAGAGATAGATACCATAATATATAAAAGTTTATATATCAAAAGAACATATATATATAAATATAAAATATACAATAGGTACCCTAAAATCATATATGGGCCAACAAATGGAGAATAAAAATTAATAGAGACAAATCTCTGCAAACCACATTTACCCTCAGACACAACACTTGTCCACCAGTTTACATTAACAACCAGCCCATTCCTGCATCAGACACTGTCCGATATCCAGGACTCCATTTAGACAGACGTTTAACTTGGTCAACTCACATCAGACTAAAACGCACAGACCTCAAAAGACGATTTGGACGACTGAAATCAATCAAATCGGACAACGATCGACATTATCGCTTGAAAACAAACTTCACATATACAACACTATACTAAAACCCATCTGGACTTACGGCATCGAGATATGGGAATCAGCCGAAAAAATCAAACGTACAACGCCTTCAGTCAATACAATCCATTATACTACACCACATTGCCAATGCGCCATTTTACGTTTCCAACCTCACCATAATGACCTCAACATCCATTTGTACCTTTTGTTATCAGGACACGATACCAAACTTTTCACGACAAACTCCATCATCACTCCAGTCCACTTATACAAGAATTATCTATTAACACTCTCCACACAAATCCACCAAAACGCCTCAAGCGGATGCCATATATGCCTCTGCCATAGAGGGACCTGCTCCAGGACTAGCCTAGACTCCTCTTCAGTCACGTACCTCACCAGTATAGCCACGCACACTGCACTATCTATCGCAATTGCTAATGGCAAATGTTGTGCCGTTGTAGATATATAAATAAATGAATAAATAAAATTATATATATCTCAATTGATATATAAAAAAAATCGTTGAACCATCTGCAACGTACTTCCCCAGAACGAATTAATCAATCAACTTTTCGATCCCTTTCAAAATCAGTCGACCCTTTAATATTCAATAGTAGACATACGTAGGGCCATTTAAATCCCTTTACTATGTTTTGCATCGATAAATATATTACGTTGGCTGTTATTAGGGTTTTTGAATTGAGTCTCTTTCCCTGCACTTTCTTCAAAATCATCGTCATAAACTTTCTATATTTTTATTAAGCCCCTATTCGGAAACTACTGTAGAAACCAAAATTTAGTGGAATTTCTACAGGAAATGTGATGATATTATTATTTGTTTACGAGTATTTTAATTATAATTATTCCTATTTTATTTAAAATTTTTGTATATTATCACATTTCTTTCCGAGTAAATTAACCATTATTTTCATTGACTTATTTTCGTTTTAGAGCGAGAACAAAGTAGTGTTTTTAGTTATAGTAGCGCCGAGGGGGGAAACGGGAGGGAATAGCCAATAGGAACCCATAAAAATTTGTGTTCCTATTGGCTATCCCCTCTCGTTTCCCCCCTCCAAGCGAACTGGCCACACCCTCCCAAAGGGCCAAGATATACCGGGGCTAATATAGTTATTTTACCTTGAGAATGTACATTCCAGTGATTGACCGACAACTTTTTCTTTATTTATTGAAGAGATTAATTAAAAAAAAACGTTGGTATTTGAACTGAAGCCAAAAATGTTCGATTTAAACTATGAATATTATTAGAAAAATGGAGACGAATGAGAAAAGTGTTTCAACGAAACGACGCTTGTGGGACATATTTATGATGATTTTTTTTCACGACACATTTTCATGAAATATTATGGTCAACTGTCTTAAAAATTTGGGAAACGTCAGATTCTCCATGTTTAAAAATACATGGTAACATTAACATATTTTCGACATGGACATATGATAAACGGGGTTCAATTTTAATTATTTTAGGCTAAATTTTTTTTTTTATAATTCCTTGGCTTTATCGCTTTTTTTTTTTGTACTTCCTCCCCCTATAAAAAGTATAGAGAAGTTATGTAATCGGTGAGAAACATCGTAAATAAACCCAGCACGTATTAATCAATTGAGTTCTGGGTCACCCTCCAAAACCTATTGACTCTTTGATCTAAAAATCAATAGTTAAAATTTTAATCTGCCTGAGAACACGATAAGTTCATGAACATATTGGGCTACTGACTTTTGGCGAAATTCGCAAAAAGGAAGAGGAGCCACAAAAGAGAACTTTTTTTTTTTTTTTACTATTTATTATTATTATAGGTTAGGTTAGGTTTTATGACTCATGCCCGGGCTTTAACTACGAGGTTATATCGCCTTCTACCAGAGCGCTCTTTCGTCACTCTGGTGGACATGAGCCTGACTCTACTGAGGGAGTCCTAAATTTTGCCTACTTTAAATTTTTATTCACCAAGGGCAGGGGTCTTTAACGAGTACCTGACATCGTACAGGCTCGGGACCATCGCTTAACGTCCCATCCGAAGGACGGATTATTATTATATTCACGTATAAATAATATACACAACAATTTGCTAAAAAAGTAAAATATGGTATTATCAAAATGCCAATAGACGAAAAATCACCAGATGACACTCTCTAGGCACTGAGACTCACTTATTATCACTGTCACTGCTACAAATAAGGAGGTCTCTAGGCCATTTGCACTTAGAGCGTTAATGGGGAAGTGAGGCACGGACTAGAGGATTACTAATGGAACTCAAGGAGGCAAATAACTACTTTACATTTTTTGCAGAGATATTGTGAAACACTTAATAAAAATGAAATTTTTTTTTTTTTTTTTCAAATATTGTCTATTTCACAAAACACTTATGGGAGTACTTTCGGTATTGCTACTATCATCAGCCACGACTTAACGTTAGTCGTGGCTGAAGATGGTAGCAATACCGAAAGTACTCTCATATTATAAATATTTTGTGAAATAGACAATATTTTTTTTTTAAAACATATGTTTTTGCTTTACTTTTTTTTTAGGCAAATAACTGTTTTTACCTGGATTTAGCTACTTCGGTGACGTAGAGAATGATGAGGTCTTTATGGATGGTCTTGTTGAAATCATAGTAAGGAGCATTGACTATTATACGAAGGATTTTGGATTGAAGGGATTGGTTGCGCTGCAAATTGATGTCAATTAATTTTTTTTTATTTATTTATTCTACAATCTTGAGGGCGCCGGTAGCCGTTGGATTGTGCGGATTAAATTAAAAATAATTAAACATTTATCATCAATATAACTGGAGAAGTAAATGTTTTCCAAGTTTAATACATAAGTAGGTGGAATATGGGAGTTGAGGCTTGCCCATTTGAAGTACCTTAGACAGTAACAGATGGTGCCATTACTGTAAACCTGTTGGTGATATATTTCAATTAGAGAACACTTTCGAAATACACCATCATCAGGCCACATATATTTCAAATATAATGTCATGTTACAACTGTGTTGTCCTTAGTCACACTGTTCACAACTCGCGACACCGCGTGGCCGTGCTGGTTCATATATTATTGTCCATCTCAAAAACATTTGTAAATACTTTCGTAAAGAGTAGAGATGTAATTTCACAACACCATTAATTAATTCATTAGTAATTAATATTATAATTATTACTTCCCCAGATATATGAAGTATATGTGATCCCAAAAATGAAAAAAAAAATTGATGTTTGTGTGTCTGTGAACACGATAACTCCCGATAGAGTAAATATATCAAAACGAAATTTTATATGTAATTCCAGAACCTTCTAACGACAACACCAGTTGATTTTCAGCCAAATCGATCAAAGGGAAAAGTGTAATTAGGGGGAGGCATAACACAAAAACTCTAATAACTGCCGATAGAATTAATGTATCAACTCGAAATTTTGTATGTGTGACCTAAACTCAATAAGAAAAATAGTTCTTGAGTTTCAGCCAAATCAACTAAAAGGAAGAGGGGTTTAGGGGGAATTGCCCAAGGATCCATGAAGAGGATTATGGCCGCGATGGACTTTGCTGAAAAGGGTTGACGTGAAACACCATGTGCTGAAGGAGGCTAGAGTAAAAATAATTAATAAAAATGCTTAAATGTAGCAAATAAATAAATAAAACAAACTTATTTTTGAAATATTGTCTATTCCACTAAAGATATATATACATATATAACTACCGGTTTCGGCTTTATGCCATCGTCAGGTCTAGTTATGAACTAAGATAGTTTGCAGAGAGCGACCTTTCAAACTTTAACCCGGGGTCCCTTTAACTAGACCTGACGATGGCATAAAGCCGAAACCGGTAGTTATATATGTATATATATCTTTAGTGGAATAGACAATATTTCAAAAATAAGTTTGTTTTATTTATTTATTACAAGTTTCCACAATATGTCCGCGTTCCTCAACTTAGAAGTTGTAGCAAATAAATTTAGCACAGGGCGCCATTTCTAAAGGTGTCTCTCTCTAAGTGCCGAATGCACGTTTTTGACATCTCAATGGATAAAATAAAATGAGAGCAGTACAATTTTCAGGGAGTAAGTAGTTGGGGAACGAGCAACAGCATTGACCAGGTCACTCCGCATTGACCGACCTTTTGGCAACGGATCCCTGGTTTTTTGTCCAGTTTCCGGTTGTTCCCCGTATCTTGGCACCCGCACTTCCCCCCTCCCCTCCCTCACTGTCTAATGAATGAAATCTCCGATACCGCTCCCATCTATATATAAATCGTATCTATATTCATACAACTCTGCCAAGCCACTGTCAACCAACGTTCCCTGGACATGTCTTGAACGAAACGAACCATTCTCACCCCTACGATTTGCTTTAATATTTATGATTTTTTAACCAGTTTTTTTTTTAATTAGATGCAGTATCAGGTGAAGAATCAAAAAATGTGGTGAAAAAAATAAATAAATTGGTTAAATGTTTGGTGCTATGATAACTTGCGGAAAAAAGCACTGTAAAATCAAACGTCGGGCCAATCGAGGGAGGCCCTTGTGATATATAAAATTACCTACATACAATGTAATTATTAATAATATATTATAAAATTAATTATATTTATTTGTATAAAAACAGTGAAACAACTAAATTAGTGAATAATTATATGAAGTAGCATTTTGTTTTAAAACGACCAATGAGTGGAGGACAAGAGACGACCCTCAGCTATTTCAAATAGAGTGGACAAGTCTAAGTTGGGTTGTGGAGGTGAGATGAGATGTGAAGGACGGACAGTCTAGGAGTGAGAAAAGTGTTCAGGCTTAAGGTGTGATATAACATTGAAATAGATGTGCAAAAGAAGTACTTTTATTTATTTATATGTTATATATACCCTAAATAACTTTGATTTGAAGAATGGCCTATATTTATTATTTTATAAGATTTATTTTTTTTAAATATTTAGTTAACAAAATAATGTAGATTTAAGTAAATAAACCCAAATATTTGTTCTCTTATTCTATGCTATTCATTTCCCTGTGAACCCAGCAATATCATTTATACCTTTGGATTGGATTTAACATTTTTGCGAAAATGTACAAAAACAATATGGCATTTCATTATTATATTTAAAAGAAATCCAAATGAAAAGTTTGTTAATTGAAATTTTTTTAAATACGTGCACTTTCTTCAAAATTGCACGTCTTGAACATTTGATTTATTTTAGGGCCCTTTTCTTTTTCTACAGAAAATGTGGTAATTTTATTTAATTATTAATTGTTTTTGTTTTAATTATTTTTTTAAATTATCACATCCTAGAAAGGAACACAACTCATGCACATCGTTGGAGATCATCTTCCAGCTGAAAGAACAACTCGACGGATGTGCTTCGCAAGATGTGCTTCGATTTGTGTTGAGAAGACGAAAGTCAAATGTAGGCTGTGCAAGATTCCTCCCTACACTAAGTGCTTCCAAGCGTACATTTGAATAAAAAATGTTCTGTTTTATTAAATGTTGTCGTTTTGTCATTGAGATAACAACAAACTGCCTGAGATGTAACATACCAATGCGAGAAAAGTAACGACCAAAGAAATACAACTGGCACATGGAAGGGCAGTAAAATAGTTCAAGTTCGAAACCCGGCCGGGGCCCTTAGTTTATTCTATCTGGGAGGTAAAATAAACTTGAGCACGCCGTCCTTCTGATGGGACGTTAAGCGATGGTCCCGAACCTGTATGATGTCTGGTACTCGTTAAAGATCCCCATCCTAGGTGAATAAACATTTAGGGTAGGCAAAATTTAGGACTCCCGTAGTAGAGTCGGGCTCATGACCACCAGAATAACGAAAGAGCCACTATTATCGAGGTGTAATCGAGGCATCGATAGATTCAAGAATGATTCAAGATGTAATGAATATATCGATAAAAAATGTCCTACGTTTTTCTTTATTTTTTATTGAGCGTTTCACAATATCTCTGCAGAAAATATTAAGTAAATATGAGTGGTATATATATATATATAAAGTACACATACAATATAAGAAATATAGTTTTTATCTGTAATTTCAAATTTTTCAAAGGTTTTTAATATGTAAAGTGGTCTCAATTTTCGTCCGATTTCAGCAGTTGAAATTTGGGTTGTAGCTATGAACTTGAAATTTTAAATATAGTTGTCACATGTGCTACTTTAGATCTGATTAAATTTTGGATTCAGGGAAACTTGAAATGTGAAATTCCGTTGAAAACTCGATTTCGTATTTAGTACACTATCTTGAAATTTTCCAAGTTCCCGTTGGTGGTAGGGATGAAGAGCCAGGTCTTGTATGTACCTGGGCAGTAGACACTAAAAGTGACCGATACATAATAAATAGTCCGTTTTCGTTAAAGGGGATGAGCCAGGTTTACGGGTAATCTCATCCAGTTAACTGTCTGAGTGAGGGTTGAGGTGAAACCAGGAACGCACCCATCCCGGCCTGTCTGGACAGATGGGAACGGAAGGTAATCTACCAAGTGATTTAGCTGGGACCTCCTGTAATTAGAAATGGGATACATTCCTTCCAGTTGGGATTACACACCGTTGGACACTCCCATCCTGGGATACAACACATCCCAGAATATACACTCTAAATTATGCATGACACACCAGCTCGTTAGGCATTAGATCAACTGTTTGCACAACCCCAGGATGACGGCTCAAGAACAGTTAAACAATGTCCTATCATTTATTATTTTTTGCTAGCCGGCTTTCGAGGTTATTCTTAACATTAAAAAAAAGAACACTGAGTAAAACCAGAGATGGGCATAATCGTAATCAATGATTACAGAGAAAATAAAACTTGATCATCATTGCTATTTTATATTTGATACTATCGCACTGTGAATCTAGCTAAAATGAAAAATGATTACATGATTATAATCGTAATCAGAAATCGTGATTACGATTGCAATCATGTAATCATACAATCATAATCAAGTAATCATGTAATCACAATTACTGTAATCGGGGGATTTCGTGGGTATCAAATTTAAAAAAAAATGGTAATAGCACTTTGGTTACGTAATAAACTTAAAAAAAATTACTTATTAGGGTAAAAAATACAACAATTTAAAATGAAAGGAAATCGAAGGCGATGGTTTGCGCTGTGTAATCATGTGTACATTGTGATTATGATTTCATGATTATGATTACATGATTACGATTACATGATTACTCGATCACAATCATAATCATGGCCGTGATTACGATTACAATCGTGTAATCAAGTAATCACCCAATTTTTTTGATTATAATCGTAATCTTAATCATTGATTATGATTATGCCCATTTCTGAGTAAAACAGAAGAAGTTTTACATACTGACTTCTAAATCCTCATACTGAATTTTAGTCGATACATTAATTATATTGGCAAGAATATAGAAAAATATATTCTTGAAGCAAGAAAAAATGATCTTACGGCAAAGCAAATTTCTTCCAGCGGCAAAAAAGTTTTATTCTCTATTTTGTGTCCGGTGAATTACATGGAAGTTAATTCCATTTTCGGAATCAGTGGCTGAAAAATCCCCAATACTTTGTTGAAGTAAAAATATTGGTTGCCATGAAATAGTTTCAATGGATTGTGATGTAAACAACAATCACGTTGACTACGGAACATTTTTTTTTATGAATATTAAAAGACACAATAAAAAAGTGTAATTTTTTTATTATATATATCAAGGTTTTAAAAAAAAACAAGGGACATAAAAAAATATGAAATCTAAAAAACAGCTGTGAAGAAAATATAGAGGAGTCGAGAGCTAGCTCTGAAACAGTGCACTTAAAGTTGAGATGTTTTTTTTTTTTAGTGAAGTTGAACAATAATTGTTCTTAATTTTTATATAATTATTATAGGTTAGGTTAGGTTTTATGACTCATGCCCGGGCTTTAACTACGAGGTAATATCGCCTACTACCAGAGCACTCTTTCGTCACTCTGGTGGACATGAGCCCGACTCTACTGTGGGAGTACTAAATTTTGCCTACCCTAAATTTTTATTCACCTAGGGTAGGGGTCTTTAACGATATAATTATTATATGAAAGTTGACTAAAGGTGACATTGAAATGTGGAGAGTAGTCGAGGTCTAAATTGTGTGGTAGAGACGTCAAGAGGGTACATTTGATCATTTATTCTCTTTATTTGCCCAAACAAAAATAGAAAAATAAATAGTTTTAAGTATTTAGTTTTATGATTTTGTTCTTTTTTTTTTTGTTTTGTTTGTTCAAGTTTTTTTAATTAAATTATGTAAATAAAGAAAATAACCCAATTATTTGTCCTTTAAAATTCTATTCTATTCATCTTCCCTGTTGGCCCAGTAGTATCATTTGAAAACCCTTGGATTAGAATTAATATTATTTAAAATTATTAAAAAATTGGTATCTCTTTGTAAATCCAAGTGAGAAATTTGTTAGATGGAATTTTTTTTTTGTATACGTGTACCTTCTTCAAAAGTGCACGTCTTAAATTATTGATAATATTTTTTTTAGAGCTCTTTTCGAAAAACTACTGTAGAAATCATAATTTAAATAAAGAAAAGAGATCAAATTTCTACAGGAAATGTGGTAAATAAAATTATTATCACAGGATATATGACTTTTGTCGTCCTCTTTCGCATTAACTAACCCACAACCTCAACTACTTTCTTCTTTTCTTTCCCTGGCGCTACGGTCCGCAACCTGGGCCTCCGCAACGATCTTCCGCCATTCGTCTCTATCCTTGGCCTTCCCTCTCCATCTTCTCATACCCATCGTTCTGAGTCAATTGAGTGGTTGACGCGAAAAAGGTTCTAAGCCCCATTTTAGTCGAAAATGAGATTTCTGTGGAATCAGGTTCTATAGGTCTCTAGGGACTGTGTAGGGAAGGTTTTTTTTGCCGTTACAGCAGCAGTTGGTAGTATTGAGCCCACGTCAGCGTTGAGCCTCATGGAAGAAGGTTCTAACAGCCACCAGTAGTTCTCAACATGGCAGAGGAAGGAAGTGTTATTTTGGCGTTTAGAACCTTTTTCGCGTCAACCACTCAATTGTATAATTGATATTATTTATCATATAAATATTTATTTATCAGATGAATATTTATTTATCATAAAAATGATTATTATAAAGTATATAATAATAGTATCTTAAATAAATTGAGATTGGAAGATGCCATGGGACTCCGAAATTTCACGACACCTATTCAGTCGGAGAGGGGTCCTCAATAACTGCCGATGTAACATATGTATGGACAAATATTTAGTGTGAGGATTCAGAAGGAGTTCGTATGTCAACTATTAGTTTTTAGCTTAAATGGTCGATAAGTTTCGAAGGAAGAGCAAGGACTTAAATGATCTATTCTTTGTGGGGAAGTACATTGCCGGTGATTCACCAATGACTTTTTTTTATCTGACCGATTACATAACATCCCCTATACTTCATATAACCTGAATGTAAAAATTATCCACAGGTTGAGTAAACGACGTGACCCACATAATCTTAGGTGAATGGCTGGGTCCTGTGATCTAGGTAAGACAGAACACATTGTGACAAACAGAATGGCTCACTCGAGCTGTCTTGATTGCTTGATTGGACTACGCTTGGTGGTCCCCCATCTGGAAAATTGTAGACCCCCCCCCCCCCCCCCCCCTCCCCCACTCCGTTAATTGTGTTCATTTAATGGCTGAATAGAGCGCGCTGACTCCTGATCAAAGGACAAGGAAAACTTCACAGAAGCAGTTCTAAGGTAAACTATACAGGAGACCACAAGTTAAACTTCGTGAGCGGTGGGGGAATGACGAAGTCAAAGGGAAAAAAAGTCATGTATTTCCCCAGAACGAATTAATCAATTAACTTTTCGCTCTTCTTCCAAAACCAGTCGACCGTTTGCGCTAATATTCAATAATTGACTTACATAGGGGCTCCTACATCCTCATACTAATGTGTCGATAAATTCATTACATCAGCAGTTATTAGGGTGTTTGAATTGAGATTGTCGAAACATTAATTCTATCGGGAGTTATCGTGTTCACAGACATACACAATCAGAATTTTTTTCATTATTTGGAATCAGGAGGTCGGAAAACATGAAATTCCGTTGAAAATTCCGGATCGAATTTTTGGCTGATTACATAACTTCCCCTATACTTTGTAGAGGTGTGGAAATAAACAAAAATCTGTGAATTACATTCTATGAACTTCCCTAGCATTAATTAAACTATTAAAGTTTCGCTCTGCCTATTGGTGTCTACAACTATTCCCTATCACCTAGTGGTGTCTACTATTCCCTATCACCGACACAAAATACAGAATAAAACTTTTTTGCCGCAAGAAAAAATTTGCTTTACCCCAAGAACATTTTTTCTTGCCACAAGAATATTATTCTTACCACAAGAATATATTTTTCTCTGCATATATTCGAACCGAAAATATTTTTATTATGTTGGTACTTTTTTCCTGAAAGGAAATATGTTAAAAATTTATTTAACGAAAATAGAAAAAATAAAAAAATCAGAATGATAACATAGATGTTTATTTTAGAAATTAATTTTCATAGTGTTCCCCAGAGGGACATAAATTAACCAGAACAAAAACCTCAGCTTTAACTGTAAATAAAAAAAAAATAAAAAAGAATAAAAATGTATTAAAAAGATGAATTTTTTCAAATGAAAAATTGTTTTCCTTTAGGAAATAGAAAGAATAAATAATTTTCCAGCAGAGATACAAAAACCTTTTTTTTAATTAGCTGTTTTTTATATAATAATAAAAATTAAACGGACCTCGGAAACCCCTTTTTTGAGAAGGATAAATGTTTTGGGTACTTCAAATGTTTCTGTATGTTTCAGCATGGTGCGATTACTTGTTTGGAGGCGGAGGAGACAAATTTAGTGAAATATTGAAGTAGACAACAGGCCACTTGGTTCAGCCAGTCTGGCCAGTCGAACACCACTGACTATGGACGCCGCAAAGCGGATAGTGCAGGGTTTCTTCCGGAATGCGGTGATGCTGGAGCACTCCAAGAAAGGCGAGAGAAAGCAGTGGCGAGTGTTGGAGGAGGAAAGAGGGCCTGCTTCCGACTGATGAATGAACACGATTATCTTCAGGGACACTCTGATCGGAGTAGCGTACAACCCCTGCTGCGTCCTCTGCGAGGGAGGGGAGTACATGATGGCGCAGTATCTTGACGTGCGGCCTGCTCTCCAGGACTATGAACTAACTTCTTATGGGGTAGACTGCACAACGACGAACAAATCTGCAGTTTACCGGGCTGCTAAGAGACGCATGACGGAACATGCTATACAATTTACACATGACCAGACTAATCACGACGGGACTGCAACTAGACCGTATAAGGACAACCAAATCAATCCAGGAAGTCAAATTTCAGTTTTCTACACGTTGAATTACCAACCCACCATTCTAAAAGTTATTTTCGTTGACAGTCCCTTTCCAGTCCGGTCGTTGTCTGGTCTACTGTGTGAATATGACAGATATTGAAAAATATTATTCTCTCAGTAACTATTCGTTCCTTCGGATCACAATGAACTCTTGTACCCTAAATTTATGCAGATTGCTTCGAATATTTTAGAGAACGCAACTCAAAATTGTCTCTGAAAAATGTTTTTAGTTTGCTATTCATTTTATTTTATAAAAATGTAGGACGTGGAGTAAAAAAAAAATGTTGATGTACTGAGGTTGCTTCCGTCTTCAACGTTAGTTGAGGTGAAATGGGACGGTATATTAGTGTGTTTCTGAGCCAACAGATGTCACCACGTTCGGGGGTAGACTTCCTCCTCTTTATTGCCTGGTAGAAATCAACCACTGGACCTTTGAGGATACAGCCACCGATGCTAACCACTACATCATCGGGGCTCAATCCACCAAACCTAAAAACCGAACCATCAAGAATCCAGCCACATACGCTAATCACTATATCATCAGGGATTCTTCAAGCTTATGCAAGACTAGAGAGAAATATTATGGTTTTATGACAAAATACTGCAATAGTTATCATTGCCATAATATCAATATTATTCCTTTTTTGTTCATTTTACACATTTATATATTTTTATCAAGCATTTATTTATTTATTATTTTAATTTGACTATTTTTATTTTTCTTCTCTCTCCTCACACTTCTCTACCTAGGTCCCTACTGTCTAAAATTAATTTTATTTCAACCCTTGTCTGGGCATCCTCCCTTCTCTTTTATAATCAACCATCATAGTATTTTTCTGTCGATTTTTTTTTTTACGTATTTTCTTGTATTTATATACTATTATTTATTTATTTTTTTCACCTTAATAAAGTTGTTAATTTCATATTTTTTCATGTTAATCTTTTGTTTATCTATATTTATAATTGACTAGTTTTTCTCCAATGTAGCACTAATTTATTCATCTATTTATCTATTCCTTTGAACATACTGATACTATATTCCATTTTTCATTTTTTATACTCTATATGTATTTATTCTTAGGGGACCTCGGTCCCAGAATAATAAAATTTATTTTTAATTTCGTTGAATTTTCATTGCCCGAAAATTGCATTTACCTCAGTATAAAAATGTTTAAAAAATGCAAATTTTGTTGCAACGTTTTTGTTTATTCAATTTTGGTCTAAGCTTTCTAAAGAAAATTTTCTGCGCTGGGCATGGATATTGACCCCATTGTAAGCTGCCAACTTATATTGATATATCTATCCATACTAAACCCTAAGCAACATTTAGGACTCCCCTAGTTGAGGCCATGACCACCAGAGCGACAAAAGAAACACTCTGGATAGTAGGCGATTATGACCTCTCAGTTGAGGCAGAGGGACCAACAGAAAAAAAAAAAAGAAGACAAAATGTCCCCTGAGAGCAATAAAAGCTGGTTGGCGTTAATCCTTGGTTCAAGGGACACTGAAGGATGGAAATCCATCACCGCTGTGAAGGGACTAAGGACCAGGACTATCTTGTGGTAAAAATAAATTGTGTTTGTTTAAACTAAGGCTGCTAATGGACGAGAGTGGGTGTGGATCAGACAACATTTGTCAACCAGCCTGTCACCCAACACAACGGATACACTTTTTTATTTTTTTTTTGCTTTCCTTTTCGGCAAAACTGGCGGAGACGTTTTGCTTTTTTTTGGAGGAGGCTTAGCTGCCTCGTGAACTCATTACAACACATTTTTGTTTCCATTTCTTGTTAGACTAAAGTCCTAATCATTTATCTGTTAACTTTATAAAACCCCCATCCATTGAAACACCCCCAAACTAATGTTTAAACTACCCTCGTATGTCCTCATGTTTTCCAACTTAGGCCTGAGCTGTTGGGGAGGAACTAGCCCTTCTCTGCACTGCCTATTATTTGCAAAGCTCATGTACACCGGACAACACCCGGGAGGGGAAAGTCGAATAACGGCACACATGTGAACATACGCATACACATACACGTCTAACGTCTTGTGCCGAAGGATGAGTGGAATTGTGTAGAGAAACAAGTGTATCTCACCTTGGTCACCTTGTAGCTTTCTGCACGTATATGGCGACGTCGTACTAGCTCATGACTCATGGGAACGCAAACATCGACAGTGGCTTGATCTAGTATGGGGCTGTCGCTTCGTACTTCTGAAGACGCAATATGCCCTTAAGAGCAGATATTGATGAGCCCTTACGCCTAGCCCTGGAGGAAGAGATGCTTGGATGGCTGAACAACGTATGCATACTTCCCGGACGTGCCTGTACGCCTTGACTCAACATGGATACAGCCTAGTCACTGGACGTCCCAAATATTATCAGGTCATGGTGATTTTAACTCCAAGCTGTTCTTCTTTCATAGGAAGAACACCCCGAACTGTTCGTGCGGCGGTATCGAGACTGCAGAACATGTGGTCCTCGAATGTCCGCTGTACGACCAAGCTAGGGTGGGGTTGATTCATGGGACTAGATCGTATTTGGGACTGCATTTACGGCAGATGGTGACGGAAACAGACTACCCGATGTTCTGCCGATTCGTCGGCTCCTGGCGGGAGCAGAAGCAGGCACTGTAAGATGGGCGCAATAGTTCCGCCGATGGTCAATCCCAGTCCCTCAGTAATTCCTTCATCCCCGACTTCTCACGTTGACTGGGTGATATTGCTACAATGCAAGGCGCATCCTCCTTTAAAAACTAATTTAAAAAAAAAATAGGCTCAAAAAAATCTGTCTGCAATCTTCAGTGCTCTTAGAAAACTCTCATTGGGCTAGCCATAAGAACAGGCAGACAATATTGCTGAGGTAGTTAAGAAGTTGTACCTGATAACAATTAAACTGTCAGGAACAGCTGGAAGTTCAAAAAAACCAGGCGAGTGGCAAAACCAAAGAGAACCCAAGCCCAAACTACTCGGGACTATCACTTAAACTATCCAAAGGACGGCGAGCTCAAGTTTTTCATTACATCCCAGTTAAAATAAACTAAGGGTCTCGGCATGGTTTAAAAGCAGACACGCATACTAATGGCGTCCTTTATCTGATTTCAAAGGAAAGGATAGGATTATGAGCGTGGGGGTTAACACAATTCTAATAACTGTCGATGTTTCGGATGTATCAACATGAAATTTTATATTTGAATATAAAATCTGATCAATTTCCTGCGAAATTAGTCGAAAAAAAAACATTAAGGCGTAGTCAAGGTCGACGCCGTAGATTTTCCATGAAAACGTCGGGATAAAATCATAACAAGTGTTTCGTATTAGTATGTAATTTAATTATCAATCTCTTTAATATAATGGTTATACAGGGTAGTATGGTTATAGAATAGATAAATCACAGTTTATTGCATGTAGCAAGGGTCTGTGGTAGCTAAAGTAACACACGTACACCTCACACTGTATTGACTACGCCTTAATGTTTTTCATTTTATTTTCGATGCTGCCGTAGCTCTTGCATTTGCTCGGCACTAGACTTTTTAGGTTTTTTTAAAGTCCTTTTGATGCGAGCTTTCCTCTGATTTGCGTTTTCTATAATTCCGCGCATATTTACGATTCAAATGAGACGACATCTTTAATTTTTTTGCAATTTTCAATTTAATACCGATTTTTACATATATTTCGGCGAATATTTTTATTGTTTCACTTTGAGTCCTAGTAGTGCTCCTCAAGCTATTTACAATGACACTCGAATCAACGTCTTATCTAAACGCGTTATCGCGCTACACCAATATCTAATTTTACACAACGCTAATTCGCAACAATTATCCACCGGCGCCCACACTAGCCCGAAAACGTCAAAAGCAAAACAAACACGTACAGACATGCTCTATCCATTGTGACCTCAACCGTTGTTATAGCATTATTAGTCTTGTAGTTATTATCGATTGAAATCTGACGGTATTTTGTAACACAAGAAAGTTTGACCGGCTATCACTGTGCTTAACGAGCGAATAGACGTTTTCACGTCAAAAGCGGGATGAGTTATTTTTTTCATATTTTTGATCTGAGGGTTTGAATTCCAACAACAATAACTTCCCCTATACCTCGTATGAATTTGGTCTACCTAAGTACAATTAGTGAAGGGATATTTAGAGACTTCCCTACAGGCTCTGGACCGCCATTTATTGCCCCCCTCCGAAGGATGGCATGCTCAAGAGTCCTTGACTACGAAATGTTGATATTGCTAGATAATTGACCTATATTGGTCTAATGAAGAAAGAGCTGACTATGGTCTGAAAGTGTCTAATTAAGTTATGCCGGCCAGTGAAAGTGCTAAGTTTGTTTTGGTCGCCCCTCTAGCTCTCAACAAACAACAAATATTTGTGTTGTGAGGGGGGGGGGGGGGGGGGGGGGGCAACTTTTATCTCTGGCCTTTTGAATATTTTTATAACCTTGTTCATCTCCTCACGTCTTTTATAAGTGTATTCTTCTTCGGGGAGATAAATTTTTCATATTCTTCACTCCCCAAACAAAACACTTCTTCTCGAGTAGGACGCTACTTATTTACATGGTAGAAAATTCCTCAATTTTTACCAAGTGTCAATTAGTAATGTAGAAGGAATTCGAAGTGTAAATGAAAAGTCAATATTTGGCCAACGTTTCAAAAACTATTTATTTCCTTCTTCAGGGCCTACAGAATACAACAAACAAATAAGTCATCATGGTGTGGTAAAAAAGAATTTTTTTTTTTAAATCTAGAACGTTTACTTGGTATATTTACTATCAGTTGAACTAAAAAATAAAACTATAAGTAAATTTGATGACAGTGACTATATAAAATAAAAAAACAACAATAATAATAGTAATAATAATGTAGAAAATAATAAAATATATACAAAAATAAATATAAAATAAATATTAAAAAAAAGAAATTGTTAATATAAATAAAACTAAAAAAATATATGTAATTAAAATTAATAATAGTAAACTAATAATTAAAACAAAAAATAATAAATAATAATAATTTAAATTACCCATTTCCTGTAGAAATTTTATCTCTTTGCTTTACTAAAATTTGCACATATTTAAAAAAAAATTCAATTAACAAACTTTTCATTTGGATTTCTAAAGAGATGCCATTTTAAATTTATATCAATCATTTATTATCAAATCTAATCCAAAGGTTTTCAAAACTCTCTCAAAATTCTTAAAACTATTTTTTCAATCTTTTTTTGTTTTATATTTTGGCCATTTTTTAAATTTAAGTTATATTTCTGGGCATATACCTTTGTACATATAAACAAACAACAGTACTTTCTTTGCGGATCAATTTCACCGTCAATTCACTCCTATTTAGTTCATTAAAACTTAAGCCTAAACACCACTCTTCATGTTCACTCAGACCGCCGCCATTGAACCCAGGCCTCGACCCGTCTCTCCACACATTAAAAAAACAGCTGATGACCGTGTTTTGTTTTTTACTGGCATTTGTTTTAAAAGAAATGGTTTCTTATTATTTATTTACTAATTCAGTTTCTTTTTATAGAAAAATAAATATATGTAATTAATTTGTTTTTTTATTAATAATTTAATGTGTGTATTATTTTTATGTTGAGACGATAAATTCATTTCAGTTAATGGAATTTTTGTGTTAAACTTCGCCCCTAACCCCCCCCCCCCCCCCCCTCTCCTGTTTGACTGAAAAACAATAGATGTTAATGTTCTGAATATATACATATAAAGAGTCGTGTCGAAACATTCATTCTATTGGGAATTATCGCTTTCACAGACACTTACACAACACAAACACATATATTTCCGGTGTAAAATTAACATCAATTTTCCGACCGATAATATAACCTTCCGTTATCATTTGTGTAGCTGAGAAATTTAAAAAAAAACAAAATACTAAAAACATAGAGGAAATTTCATGCGGTAAATGAAACAGGTTTCATAAACATAACTATATTATACAAAATAGAGTTTAACATGAACAAGTGTCAGTGTCCTCTGGGTTAGTTGATGAGGACAAGGGTTGGCAACGACTCTTCTCTACTATTCTAATTAAAAACCTCCACCCTGTTAATGTTTCCCATATGCAAAGTAGCCATTTACAAGCTCTCCGTTTTTCTTCTTGTTAAATTGTTTTGGGTTGGTCTTTAAACAAAACGCAATTTACCTCCATTTTTTTTTTTTTTTTTTTTAATCTGATCTACCTTTTTTTGAAGCTTTTTTTTTTTTGTAAATTTTATTTACAGAAAAAAAGTTTTAATTAAAACATTTAATTAAATCAATATAATAAAATATTTATAGTGCAAATTAAAAAAGAAACCAAGCCCATTTTTGATCTGAGAGGTGAAAATAAATGGCCGTGTTAGCGTAAACAACACAACAACAATTAAGACTAAAACGAAAGCAAATTTTTCAGATTTTCATTTCAATAAGGACATTTTGTTTTATGACTGCGAGGTCATATCGCCTACTACCAGAGCTTTTTTTTTTATCATTCGGGTGGACATGAGCATTTTTTTATAGCAAGATTATTGAAATTTCATATTTTAATGATCAAGTCGCTGGTTATATAATAGGTTAGGTTAGGCTAGGTTTTATGACTCATGCCCGGGGTCTTATCGCCTACTACCAGAGCGCTCTTTTGTCACTCTGGTGGACATGAGCCCGACTCTACTGTGGGAGTCCTAAATTGTGCCTACCCTAAATTTTTATTCACCTAGGGCAGGGGTCTTTAACGAGTACCTGACATCGTACAGGCTCGGGACCATCGCTTAACGTCCCATCCGAAGGACGGCGTGCTTAAGTTTATTTTACCTCCCAGATAAAATAAACTAAGGGTCTCGGTCGGGTTGGTTATATAATATAAAATATTGGATATTTTCTATTTATTGAGGGACAGAAATAATGTATGGAAGTTGATCTATATTGACACTGAGGCAGGAAGTGGCTTCTAATGGGGGAGTATATCGGACAGGATATTAACAGGTGGTATACGTCATCCAATCAGCTTTTATAACAGATTGTACAAATCTCCTTGGGATTAAGGGTGTAAACATTATTTTTGTATCTAATATTAAGGTAATACTTTCCAGAGAGACGGAGTTGAGCCAGTTCTCTGATATGTGAGAGAGGAGCATTCAGGTTTAGGTATGGTTGGAGTTGACTTGCGTTGTATATGTATATTACAATAAAAGAAATAACGACATTATATACAATTTATATAAAAATTAATATGTAGATTAAATAATAATAATAATATACATGATAATAACGCAGTAATTCAGTAGGCCACCAGACAAAACTTTGTGTATTGAATTCTTCAAATCGATTCAGGTAACCATAAAGAAGGTTAATTTCGAGTGGTTTTTTGTCTCTCGGAAAGAACTTGGAATGAAAATTCTCAATTTTTTTTTTAGATTTTTCTGGGGGCTACAATATAGTGTAATGTATAAAAAAAAAATACACACATTAAAATTATTAAATTATTAATATAAAAAAATTAATTATATTTATTTCTCTATAAAAAACAATTATATTTTAAAACAAAAGTAAAAAACGAAAGACGGCCATCAGCTGTTTTTAGTGTGTGTAGAGCCGAGGTCTGGATGGTGAGACGGTCTGAGTGAAAATGTAGAGTGGTGTTTAGGCTTAAAGTGTAATGAACTAAATAGAAGTGAATTGATGGTAAAATTGATCCGCAAAGAAGTTACTGTTGTTTGCTTATATCTACAGGATATATGCCCAGATATATATATAACTTAAATTTAAAAAAATGGCCAAAGTATAAAACAAAAAAAAAAAGATTGAATTAGTTTTAAGATTTTTCTTTTGATTTTAGTTAGTTTCAATATTTCAACTTTTTTTTAAATTTTATAATGTAGAAAAAAATAAATAAACCCAAACTATTTGTTCACGTAAATTCTATATTTTAAGTATACGTGTACTTTCTTAAACTTTTGATATTTCTTAGGGACCTTTTCGGAAATTACTGTAGAAATCAAAATTAAATAGAAGACCAGTTACAAAATTTCTACAGGAAATGTGGTAATCATTTGTTTATTTAATTATTATTAGTTTTTGTATTTAATTATTATTAAATATTATTTATATTTTTATTTATTTACAATTTATTTAAGATTGACACTTTAATTTTTAGCACAATAGAAATAATCAATATGCAAATATTCACAATTGTAAGTATACCTCAGGCTTAGATCAGTAAGTATGTAGATGACTGACTATGACGATGACCTTTTGTATATGAAAAAGATAGATTATATTTCCTTGCTTGTATAAATGTAGAGAATTTAATTCATCACATTCTGCCTACCTGTAACAATAAAAAAATAAAATTAAAATCGGCTTTATTTATTTAAATGCTGATGTAATCAATGTATCGACATAAACTTTATAATTAAATTCAAAACTCCATAAAGTCGATACCTATCAGAAAATTTAGTGTAAGGATTCAGAAGCTTTTATGTAAGTCTTTACTGAAGTTTCAATTGATTTTCCGTCCCCTTTAAACGTAGTGCTTGTACAACAAGAAGCCCATTTGAAAATATGAGTACTTTTTTTTTTTATCGAAAGAAGTTGAGAGGAAAGGAGCAGACTCCATTTTGGTAAGGTGGGAGAAGGTCAATTTTATCGGAATGGAGTTTAGAGAGGGTTGGAGGGCTGTCTGTAATGGGTGCTTGCTTTTGGAATGGCCCCGTACGGGCTGGGCTAACTGGGACAGAATGGGCTCGAGCCCCGTACGGACTAACTGGGCTGAGGGGGGACTTCTTATCCCAGTGAAGGGCAGCTCTGGGGAAGCCAATAATAGAGATAAAATCGAAACTTAATTTGCAATTTTATAAATTGGAACTTTGCATAGAGTGGTAATACATTTCAGGGTAGGATTTGCGATCCTTGGATCCGGAATTAGATTTTGAATGTGAAAATCCCCAGTTTTCGGAATTTGAAAAAAATTCATCACAACTGTGGTCTGTTGTGCGTCCACCAATCACCAGATCACCACATGAAGCTATACAGCATCAGTCATGGTCTTGCTCGTCCTCTGGCTTCTTGGACCTCAGCGCAAGCGCCCTGATTTCATGTCTGCTTCTAGGGTAGGTTATTGCCAAAAAATGTAATTCAGCTTCCTGTTTGATCTGATCCTTCACTTCAAGGTTTCTATATTCTTGACGAGACCTGATATTTTCCCTCAGCACTTTATTTAGAAACGAGTCTTCATATGTTAGGTCAGTGTTTAGGTTTCAAAGCCATACATCAGGTCTGGCTTTATCTAGGAGCTAAAGATTCTGTACTCTGGACAGGAATAGTCAAAGATGGAACTTATATTCTCCAGATTAGACTGAAAGGAATGTAAACTTATATCGTATGTTGTGCAAATTTAAAAGGAGGAAAGTAGAGATAAATGGTAGAGATTTGTATTTAATAAATGAATGCGGGGGTAGTCGGACTGGGAGCAGTGTTGTATGAAAAAGGGAGAACATTGTGGAGTTGATAGGAACATGATGGATTGGCATTTGGGACAGGAGCCACAAGATGATAGGCCAGGCTCTCAACACGCCCACCACTCTGTAGTCAGGAGTCATTTATCAGGGGACGTAGGGCGAGGAGCAAGGGTCCAAGGTACTGAGCATTGAGCATGCTAGAGCACAGGTGTCAGGAGTGTAAGGCAGGTGGTGGACAACAGTGGCAAGACGGTAGGCCAGGCTCTCAACACGCCCACCACTCTGTAGTCAGGAGTCATTTATCAGGGGATGTAGGGCGAGGAGCAAGGGTCCAAGATACTGAGCATTGAGCATGCTAGAGCAAAGGTGTCCGGAGTGTAACGCAGGTGGTGGAGAACAGTGGCAAGATGATAAGGCAGGCTCTCAACACGCCCACCACTCTGTAGTCAGGAGTCATTTATCAGGGGACGTAGGGCGAGGAGCAAGGGTCGAAGGTATTGAGCATTGAGCGTGCTAGAGCACAGGTGTCAGGAGTGTAACGCAGGTGGTGGACAACACTTGCAAGATGATAACGCAGGCCCCAACACGCCACTACTCCATAGGCCGGAGCCATTTATCAGGGGACGTAGGGCGAGGAGCAAGGGTCCAAGGTACTGAGCATTGAGCGTGCTAGAGCACAGGTGTCAGGAGTGTAACGCAGGTGGTGGACAACAGTGGCAAGATGATAAGGCAGGCTCTCAACACGCCCACCACTCTGTAGTCTCATTTATCAGGAGACGTAGAGCGAGGAGCAAGGGTCCAAGGTACTGAGCATTGAGCATGCTAGAGCACAGGTGTCAGGAGTGTAACGCAGGTGGTGGACAACAGTGGCAAGACGATGGGGCAAGCTCTCAACACGCCCACCACTCTGTAGTCAGGAGTCATTTATCAGAGGACGTAGAGCGAGGAGCAAGGGTCGAAAGTATTGAGCATTGAGCGTGCTAGAGCACAGGTGTCAGGAGTGAAACGCAGGTGGTGGACAACAGTGGCAAGACGATAGGGCAAGCTCTCAACACGCCCACCACTCTGTAGTCAGGAGTCATTTATCAAAGGACGTAGAGCGAGGAGCAAGGGTCCAAGTCGATATTTCTTAAGGAATATAGTTTGATGGGCAAACCGTTTTGACATAATCCAGGACAACGTGGGTTTGAGTTGCTAATTTATGACAGTTTTCGGTATTTATCTCGCTATCCGAGATTTAGAAGCCCATACACACAGACGCATCATCGGGAAAATTGGGATATTGTAGAATTTTGTTAAAAATTTAATCTGGAGTATGCCTTATCTAAGGTATGTATAAGAAGTCAAAAGGCTTCCTTCACCCCAATGGGGAATATTATCGTGTCCTGGGGCAGCCCCCAAACTTGTGCAATGTTTGTGGATAAAAAGATAAGGTAAGTATGGCGGCGTAGGGCGCGCCCCCCTGCCAATGTTTTGCTATAAATCATTATTCCTAAAGTAACTTCTCATATTTTGTCTATAGATTAACTATCAGAAAGCTCTTTAATACCATTTCTCCTTGAAAGTTTTTGGCATATTTGATGGATCGTTCCAGCCTTTAGGCAACTTATCGATTTTGGCCCGTCTGCTTATATTTTTTACTTTCCCATAGGAAAATTTATATAATCGTTAAACAGTTTAAAAATGAATTTTCGATTCTTTCCTCTCTCTTCAACCCCCCCCCCCCCCCCCCCCCCCCCCTCATGTTTGAAGAACTCAGGATCGAAATAAGACACCTTATATTTGGTTTTGTGATATGAAATCTACCGATCACTTTTTCACTCACTTCAAATAAATATATTAATAAAGGCTGAATCTTGGTACATATGTCTCACTCCGGTGATAATGCATTATATCCAAAATTTTAGCCAGATCAGTCGTCTATCTATTCATTTTTTGATACAAATAATGTTCCTTATAATCTGAAGTTTCTCAATGATTTCTGTACTTCCCCAGAAAAAATTAATCAATTATGATTTCGTTCTCTCTCCAAAGAAATCGACAATTTGGGCTGAAACTCAATATTTGAACTACATAGTGACTTCTGAATCCTCATACTAATTTTTCTGTCGATACATTAGATCGATAGTTTTTAAATTGAGCCCTTTCCTTTCGAATAGTGATAGGTATCGTCCTTCGAGGGTTCTGGATAACATATAAAACTTCATATCGATACATTATTCTATCGAGTAATCGTGTTTACAGACACACAGTTTGGGAATATAAAAAATTCAACTATTGGAGCGTGTATGATGTCCGGTGTTTAAAGAAGGCCAGACATCGTCAGAAGACAATGCTTTCTTCGACTGGAAGAGTGTTTTCTACTATAAATTTCTTCCACGAGGTGAGACAATCGTTTTCGTTACCTTGAAACCCTGAGACATTTGCGCAAAGCTGTGAGGAGGAAGAGACCTGAGCTGTGGCGAAGTGGGAAATGGGTGCTGCACCATGACAACGCTCCTGTTCATTCTTTGCGATTATTCGACAAAAAAACTCCATGTCCGTCATTCCCCAGCCCCCGTACTCTCCAGACCTGGCCCCTGCGGACTTTTTCCTGTTTCCAAAAGTCAAGCAGCCCCTAAAAGGCAGAGATTTCACTCAAATTAAAGAAAAATCGCTGGAGAAGCTGAACAGCATTCCAGAAGTTCTAATGGTTCTTCCAGCAGTGAAAACGGCGGTGGGAAAATTTTCTAGCTTCCCAAGGGGAGTACTTTGAAGGGAACAATGTCCAATAAATTGTAAATTTTTTAAATAAATTTTTAGAAAATCAGTTCTGAATCTTATTGATCACCTCTCGTGATTTCCTGTTCGAATAAATAAGTTTCTATAATAAAAGAAGTAATAAATAAATAATGTAATCTCTTAATATATCTGATACATTATCATCACCTCATAACCTACTTTGATGAAGAGAGACTTACGATGAACAGAAGTGTTGACATAATGGTTACTTGTTATTATTTCGAAAGTAAGCCTACAGAAAGATGGCTGTTAGGACACACAATGAAGGTTTACGAACTGTCTACCACGTGACTAGAATCTTCATAGTCTAGTCAAGGCTCCTATCACACCGTTAGCTTGACATTGATTTCTGAGGCATTGTCTTCTATAAGTGTATTATTTTTTCACATACACAGCTATAATAATAATAATAAAATTTATTTATAATAATGATACAATAATAATATGGTAGTAGAATACGTCATACAATTTTACACAGTAAGTAACTTATAAATTATACACATCAACCGATATTAAATCTTTTAAAACAAACACACATGATAAAAATAATAATTATTATAAAAATAAATAAATAACAAAAAATAAATTATTAGAAAATTTCTAATACTAATAAAGGACGCCCAAAGTTGCCCTAGGAGGCCATTTATTTTATCTTGGGGGTACAATAAACTTAAGTACGCTGTCCTTCGGCTGGGACGTTAAGCGATGGTCCCGAGCCTGTACGATATCAGGTACTCTTTAAAGACCCCTGCCCAAGGGTGAATAAAAATTTAAGGTAGGCAAAATTTAGGACTCCCATAGTAGAGTTGGGATTATGTCAACCAGAGTGATAAAAGAGCGCTTTGGTAGTAGACGATATGACCTTGTAGTTAAAGCCCGGGCATGAGTCATAATAACAAACTACAATCGATAATCTTTTTATTATTTTTTTAATTATAAATATTGTATATTTATATTTCTGTACGTTATGTCTTCTTTCATGACGATATTTCGGAGCGATTACATGCCTTTTCCTCAGGTCAGAAAGAACAAATGTAAAAAATAAATAATTAATAAACAAACAAATTAATAAATTAATATATAAGTAATAAAAATAATCGTTTCAGTAATGAAAATATAAAATAAAAAGTAGATTCGACAGACCTTTAATGAGGATATCTGTGGTGGAAGAACTGCTAATAAAATAAAAATGAAAGCTATGTATGAAATAATATTTTTGTATATGAAATATACTTTTCATATCATGATTATTTCATTATTTTTGAAAAATAGGAGAACAATTTCATTTTTGAATACGAGTTTCCTCTAACATAATCATTTTTAATTTATTATTAATTTTTTTTTTTTTTTTTTTCAAACACTCTCCCCACAAATTGGCCACGACGCCATGGCAGAGGGACCTGCTCCAGCACTAGCCTGGACTCCACTTCAGTCATGTACCTCAGTACAGCCACTGCACTAGCTATCGCATTTGCTAATGGCAAATGTTATGTCTTTGTAAATATGTAAATAAATAAATGTTAACATAATGTAAATAAAATAATATTATATGTATAAATAAAGATAAGTCTGCTCCATAGAGAACAATAATACTGCCATCAAAAAGCTAAAACAACCCAGAAAAATATACAATGTTTTATCTGTATATTTAGTTAATTATTCTTTTTTCCTGGTATCATGATCATGTCTAGTATTGTTAAGAGGGAAAATATTTATATTTTTCTAAAGAATATTACAGTTTCAAATATAAACTGGCAAATAATGGGAGGATTTAAGTTTATTAAATCTCTCTCTGCAGCTTGTTTTTTGATTAATATTGTTTATTATTCCTAGTTCTTTCTTTTGAAGTCTGAAAATTGTCTACCTTTTTCTTCTCAATCATTACATGAAATCTCTTGTCAATACATTAATTACATCAGCAGTTATTAGAGTGCCACAAAATCAATAAGAACCGACAACATCAAAGAATTTGGCAGAATACTGGAGAGGAGTGTGGAGGAGTTGAATTTCGAAATAAAGTTGACTAATTCCAGTTGGTGGTTAGCGAAGGATGTCGATGGAAGGGATAATTTCCCTGTTCACTGTTGTATGAAACATTGAGAATATATCCCCACAAGGCGGGCCAAGGAAGCTTTCATAGAGGTCCTACCACGGTTGGGGAATTATCAAACCTAAACCAGAACATCCCTTAATTATTCCAACTTTATAATTGGACGATTGTTTGCTTGATCGCACATGAAACTTTCTAACGATCGTCTGACCTACAAGGATAGAGAAAAAAGAGAGAAAATAAAATAAAAAATAAAAAAATTAAAGAAAAATTTTAAAAGCTTCAAGTCACGTTGGCTGAATTGCAGGGGGAGTTTCTTGCTTGGCGAAGCGTGTATTTTAATTGACGCTCAGCCCTCCTCGAGAATGGCAATCAGTACAGCGACAGAATACCTTCGTGTCGGCACAGCACAAAAGTGGACCATCAATGAATCCTGGCTAAGAATTTCTTTAAACATTCTACACTTTCCTTAGGATTTGGAATAAAATTGAAAAAAAAAAATCGGTTGAATCACCAGCTATGTACTTCCACCTGTGTAAATTAATCAATTAAGTTTTCGCATTCTCTCAGAAGTCAGTTTAGCGATTTGGTTGAAAATAAACGAGCATTTCTGATTTTTTTTTATTGAATATTTAGTCGATTGTACCGTTGTGATGTGTAGAGGTGAAAATCTCCCCCTCTCTTTACAGTTTATAAATAAAAAAAGTAGATTACCGATTGACAATCGATATGTGAGATATAACCTGGCAAGGAGTGTAGTGTGCTTATATATATATATGGTGGAATCAGTTAGTATAAAAGTGTAACTAGTTATTATACTAGTTTAAGGAGTAGGAATGCGATCGATAAGCTATTGATCGATAATATTGATATTCATTATATCGACATTTTTGCACCTATATTCTTTTATTTGCGCTATAAGAGCCTCTTATTTTAGGGGGCCTTGTTGGCCGTGCGGGCTATAGCTTAGTACTTTGGTCGCATGGTCTCATCATGGTTTGAGGGTTCGAATCCCGTCCGGGAGTGAGTTTTATTTCGTAGATAGAACTCCCTCCCGGGGCCATGGATGTCTTAAAATAAATAGATAACACCTTTACAAGAGATATGGCTAATATGCATCGTATAAAATAAATAAATAAAAAATAAATAAAAAACTAGTTATTTGTTTTTTTTATATTTTTAAACATATATCCTGTGAAATTATTTCCGACATGGGCATACAGGCTTAGTGAGGAGAACTCTGGGTCCTGTTGAGTTTATCCAGCAAAAATGTGCCATCCCGGTTGGAGGTAAGTCCCGTACCGGCATATATCATACATATAAAGCTGAAAATGTCTGTGCGTTGTACCGCTATAACTCACGAACGGCTTCATCGATTTGATTAATTTTTTTTTATATTTGTTCGTCATCGTCTGTGGAAGGTTATAGGCGTATTAGTACCTCAATATCTGGTCCATCCCAGCATCCACTCACGCAATCTTTGTAACTCAAAAACCACTGCAATGATTAATGAGGAATCTTTTTGAATAGATAAGTTTTATCTACCGGAAGGTTAAGGTCTATTTTTTAATCAACCCCTGGTCCATCCCAGCATCCACTTTCGCAATCTTTGTAACTCGAAAACCATTGCAACGATTAATGAGAAATCTTTTTGAATAAATTAGTTTTAGCTCCAAAGCTAGCGTTACTACAGTTGAAGGACTATAAGCCTTATTCAATATGAATAATTGAGAATTATGACATCATGAATGTACTGTCGAGGAACTGAATAGCCTTATAGAAGATATTGGGAGAAAAGTCAAAGTTCCCCGGGCAACGCCGGGTATTACTGCTAGTTATTTATATCTGCAGCTATAGGAATTTTTTGAGTTGAGCCTCCCTCTTATCCCCCTCCCCTTCTGCAGATTCCGCTGAAAAGTATTAGATGTCGTTCTAATAGAGCTTTGAATGACATATATGTACATAATACATTATGTACGTAGTACATTATAATGCCCTATTATAATACATTTTTTACACCGTTGTATCTGACACTTTTTCATTGCTCTGGTGGACATGAGCCCGTCTCTGATGTTGGAGTCCTAAATTTCGCCTTTTCTGGTTCTTCTTAACGAGTACCTGACATCGTAAAGACTCGGGAACAATGCTTAACACCCCATCCGAAGGATAGCGTGCTCAGTTTCACTTCTCTAGGATAGAAAAAAAAAAAGGTGTTTCGACCCCGCGATCATGAGCTCACTCGCAACCTCTGAGCTACTGGTGCATAAAAGGACATTCTTATACGAACCAGGTTTATTCAGATAACTCTCCTTACACCTCCCTCGCACAAATGGTACTGGTATAACTAGTTCAATCGAACAGCTGGATGAGGTTCGAAGGATGACAACACGAAGAGTGAACTGGAGCTGGCTAGTGAATATTGATGTCGAAGAAGTTTGCAACAACATACCGACTTGGCATTCACCAGTGATAACACAGTTGAGGAGCCAGTCACAGTGGGTCAAGGTAGCCACTCAGTACGAGTATATATACTGACCACAGTCTATCAGTGAGTATCATATCTACACATCACATCTAGACGTCAACATGAAGGTAAACAAACTTTATCAATTGAATCCTTCCCACTGTTTATTTTATACACTAATTGTGTCATCTTCAGTGGTACATCACCCGTCCAGTAAGTGATGTACCACTCAAGATGACCTAATAATTTCGAAAACAGGTTTTAGACAATCTCTATCATTAAATTTATCTCAACCCTTATCAGCTTACTATGAAAATATGACAGAAATTTGTTTTCCATATATTGAATCAGAGGGTTTTGAAAAAAATGATATTCCGGTAAAAAACTCAATATCGATAACTTTTTCAATATTTTGTATAGCTGGAGAAATAACACTTTTGAAGCAGGCTCAGTGAATTCTTGGTAATTCTAAAAAAAAAAACTACCCCTAAACAGTTTCAGACATTTCTTTAAATTTGAGGAGTGGTTCACTTTAAAAAATATTTTTTTCAAAATTCCGATTTTAGGAATCTTTTATACCTTCCACTTAAGCGATCATATATTACATAATATTTTGAAAACATTTTCAAAAGTGAATAATTAATGTTGTTTTTGGGTTAACCGAGTTTATGGTTATCCGAGATGTTCCTGGTCCATTTTATTTCGGATAGTAGGCACTGTACTGGTTAGTTTGGTTAGTTTTTATGACTCATGCCCGGGATTTAACTACGAGGTCATATCGTCTACTACCAGAGCGCACGTCACTCTCGTGGACATGAGCCCGCCTCTACTGTGGGAGTCCTAAATTTTGCCTACCCTAAATTTTTATTCACCTAGGGCAGGGGTCTTTAACGAGTATCTGACATCGTACAGTCTCGGAACCATCGCTTAACGTCCCATCCGAAGGACGGCGTGCTTAAGCTTATTTTACCTCTCAAATAAACTAAACTAAGGGCCCCACGATCTTGAGCTGAGAAGGCATGCACCCATACCACCGGCGCCCTCGGGACTCCACTGTAAATCGTCTCTATAGTAGCAGTGCCTCGTCGTCCCTCTGACACAGACCCACCATTTTCAAAGAAGACACTGTTCCCGTGAGTTCGAAATCCGTCCGAAGCCCTTATTTTATTTTATGTGGGAGGTAAAATACCTTAAGCACGTCGTCCTTCGGATGGAACGTTAAGCCCTCCCGAACATGTCCCATGTCAGGTACTCGTTAGAAAACCCTACTTTAAGTGAATAAAAATTTAGAGTAGAAAAAATTTAGTACTCTCATAGTAGAGTCGGGCTCATGTCCACCAGAGTGACGAAAGAGCGCTCTGGTAGTAGGCGAAATGACCTCGTAGTTAAACGTCATGAGCCATAATAACTAACTATAATTTAAAGTATAATAATACATATAAAATTCAATTCTTACCCCCTCTTCGCCCCTTTTTTGAGGAATGATGTAGAGGAAGAGTCTATCGAATGTTTGCACACTATCAATATTACAGCACACCATCGATACCCTGACAATATCGACCTTATCATCGATGTTTCAAAACATCGATGATTCCTTTTCAATATTTATTATATGAATGTCTTTATTGTGTTCGCAAATGTGAGAGAGAATATAAAGTAGAATATATCATGACGTGGTCTTAGCAGGACTTTCTTATACCAACCACCTTTGTAAAGATCACGCTCATGTAACATAAATACAAAAGTACGTTAATATAAACTAATTAGTCCCGAACACAAGTAAATTCCAATTTGTGAATTCCAACTTCAGAGAACAATATTATTAACAAGTAGTTGCGGGTTACTTTTTGTGATGTTAACTTAGACCTACCTTAGCCTAAGGCCTATCAACAATATTCCTTGACCATCGATGTCGTAAGATTGTCATCTACAACAATTTTTGTAAACTTTTATTTAATTGCTTCTTAAAATTATTTAAGGAATCAGTAACACGAAGAGTAATTACAATTTTATCATACATTCAACGAACAAATATCGCCTCAAAACAATTGGTGGCTAAAAACATCGAACATCGGAAGTTGGCCACCGATGCTCATCTATATGCACGAATATTGGTATAAGCCTAGTAAAATTTGGTAAAACTTATGAATCTCGTTGAGCAAGGAAGTTTTTTAATGAAACCTTTTGCATCCTCTTCAGAAAGACCATATAAGAAGAATGCACAACATTCCAAGTTGCGCAAATAATTTTTAATTGTTGTAATCGCAGTTTAAATAATTTAGAATTAACAAATTTAATGAATAAATGCAATATCTCTGAATATAATTGTCAAAATTAATAGAAAATTCGTTCTCGGGGGTTTTTGGGGTTGCTGATTACAATAATGAACTCAGAATTTGGAAAATACAAAATGGCGGCCCGGAAAACGCGGAAAATTGTGAAAATTAGAGTTGTAAAAAAGGTAAGAATCAACAAAAAATCGTTATAAATTTAAATACAAGTCGAAATAACATAATTATTTGAACATTTGTATTCAACTGAAGAGAGTTGACAGCGTAGTATAAATGTTCGCGTGTTTTGTCTCTCATTTGTCAGAAAATAAATATTTTTTCTTGAAACTAAGTTTGTCGCAAGGATAAAAGTGTCCTCTATCGAACGTATTTTGAATTAAAAAAAAAAAAATTAAAATCCCGAAAAATGGGGCGCATTTAAACGTCGTCGCGCAAAGATCACGCCCGAAAAAATCACGCGTTTTTCGTGCCCCTTTTTCTAGGAAGCCATCACATCCTGATGAAACTAAGTACGTTCGATAGGGGACTTTATCTTTGCTCAACAGGCAATCTAGAATATTGCAGAAAATATTTCAAAATAATGTTGTTTTTTTTGTTTTTTGCAGTTTATTGTTCTGTCTGTGTTCCTGTTCGGAAGTGTTCTGGCTGGCGGTCCGTATCCTCCGTCCGGCTACAAACCACAAGGACCTCTCCTCATTCTTCCATCGCAAGCTGTTCCGTCAACATACCAGGGCAATGAGGCACAAAACGTACAAGATGTAAGCGCACAGATCATGAATCGTCTTCGTCAGGAACAAGGCTCCAGAACTGGCCGCTATCATGTCTTCCTTCCAGACGGCCGTCTTCAGAAGATCCAGTATACTACAGCACCTCTCAGATCTAACAGTCAGCAGAATCAGTACGCACAAAGGTACACAAACCAGGGTTCATTCAATGGAGCTGCTGAGGTTTTCGCGCAAGGAAGTGTGACTGGAAACAGGTTTGCTCAAGAGCCTAATCCAACTGTTGCCAACTTTGGACGGTACCAGTACGAATCAGGTCAACAGAAACAATATCAGTACTCTCAGTACGCAAACCGAGGACAAGGAAGTACCAACAGCAGATACGTTCAAGAGCCGAACCCAAGCATAGTCAACTTTGGAAGTTTCCAAGAGCAGCAAAAACAACAGCAACCATCTAACTACGTTGCAAGCGTACAGTTCTCTGACGTAGAGCCCATCCCAGCACCAATATACTCTTCAAACTCCTCTCCACTGGTCCGTATACTACGGTACGCTCCTCAATTCCAGTGAACAGTATAACCAAACTGAACAAATACCAAAGTTATTATATAAATATTTAATTTTATAAATAAATACCTGCTGCATATAAACATAATTTTTATGTTTTTTTTCTCGACAGATAATGTCGTAACTTATAAATATATGCAATTCTGTCAAAAGAATCTTAATGATTTCGCACCCTTTCAAACCAGATTTTTCAGAATTAAAAACGAAAAATGAAATGGGTAATCAGAAAATAGATTTTGCGAATGCGATAGGGCTCCGCTAAAAATCAAACATCAATACCAATCCGATGTATCGCAAATACTACTTTCTATGTCTCTAGGGATGTAAAACTATCGATGGCAATATCGATAGTATAGATAGTTTTAAACTATCAATGCTATCGATAGTACTATCGAAATATTTTTTTAAGCAGAAGTGACATCAAGTCAATCTAAGCTCATGTATATGCCCACATGTACCATGTAAGTAATTTAAGGAAGACAAATAAACAAGATGGCGTACTGTGTAAGTACCTATATTTCTTTTACGAATTCGATTAGGCTGAATGGTTGAAAATCAATGGCTATGTATGAAACAATGCGATTTAAGAGAATCCTGTACATCTCGGAGTTTCTTTCGTATGTTTTTGTTGAGCTCAAGTTAAAACAAATTCCACTTCCACTACCTCTATTCTCTTCTGTATCTGTATGTGTGCACAAGGCGTTCTCGTTGTAATCGCTGTGATGTTTTCTCAAAAAGGTATTCTTCAAATTGCAAGTGTTCCCGGAAGTTCTGTATTTGGCACTGCACAAACGACATTTTTTCATAGTATCAATATCGATAACGTCAACTATCGATATTTTTACATCCCTATATGTCTCTAACAAAATATCTTTCCCTCAAAAGCCAATCGATTGTTTGGGCTGAGGCCCAATATTTTGAGCCCGGGTTTTGAGCCTTCGTGTCCGGGTTTACTAAAATTTTTAATACTAAACTTACAAAAATTGTGAATATCGAATGAGTGAGGGGGCAGGTAGTGGGAGTTGTCTCGCTCACTCACCACTTGCGTCAGTCAGTAATTATTCCAATCGGTAAATTATCGGGAGGTTTCTCAGCTGTTGATGAACAGTCATTTTCACTAATGAAAAACATGTGGACGCCCGAAAGAAATGTCAAAACTCCAGTAGTCAGAGAATTGCTAAATATAAAAGTTAATTCTGATTTCAATTGTAGTACTTTTTATGATATAATATGTCGGAATAAAAATTTACTTATAAAAATATATAATAAATAATCACATCATCTGAAAAATATGAATGGCAAGATATATAAAAAAGAAATACAAAAAAATCTACCGCAACCAAAGATAATGATCGTCATTAGCGTATAAAGTAATATATAATCTTATTAAGATGGAATAATATGTGATTCAAATACATATATACAGGATGTCCCAGATAAACGGGCCACAATCCAAATAATTCGGAAACGATTTGTGCTAGTAAAATTTTACAAAGAATGAAAGTTGTACGTCTCAACGAGTGGTATGCAGTGGTGTGAAAAAAAAAATGAAAAATTTACTGTAATAGGGCTAAAAATGGCCAACGGAAGGAAAGAGTTTCCTTTTAAGCCCATTAACAATTTACATAATTTAAAAGTACTTGAAAAGTTAGGAGGAACCCTGCAAAATAAATCTTTGTATCTGTAAAACTACCGGAGATATGTTGGTTCAAAATCTGAAAAGTAGTAAACCCAGTGTTTGACGTGTTAAACCTTTGAAAAGAGTGAGTATTGTAACTGAAGTTGAGAATGGTTCTTAATGTATTTACAATTGTAAACAATGTAATTACAATCTGAGTATGTGTTTATATGAAAGTAAAGAAAAAAATACATTAAAACTATTCTTAACTTCATTTACAATACTCACTCTTTTCAAAGGTTTAACACGTCAAACACTGGGTTTAACACTTTTCAGATTTTGAACCAGCATATCTCCCGTAGTTTTACAGGTACAAAGATTTCTTTTGCGGGGTTCTTCTTAACTTTTTAAATACTTTTAAATTGTGTTAATTGTTAATGGGCTTAAAAGGAAACCCTTTCCTTCCGTTGGCCATTTAAGCCCTATTACATTGAATGTTTCATTTTTTTTTTCACACCACTGCATACCACTCGTTGAGACGTACAACTTTTATTCCTTGTAAAATTTTGCTAGCACTAATCGTTTCTGAATTATTTGGATTGTGGCCCGTTTATCTGGGACAACCTGTATACATGTATATATACATATTTAAAACACCCCTTCCCGTTGCGATTCGGGTCCGCTACCTTGGGTTATTTAATTACAGACGCCTGACATGGAATCCTCAGACTAGACTTCAAAGACAAGAACTTAATCGACGAAACTTACATTAAGTAATAAAAGACTCATTTAGAACCAAACCTTCGAATTCTTATAGAATCCAAACCCTACAATCCCGTAGTCTTCGTAAAATCACAAACGCTCCATTCTACGTCTCTAATGCTATCCTTCACAATGACCTGCAGATTCCCTTTGTAAGGGATGTAATTAAATACCGCTACAGAAAATTCCATTCTACCCTTTCCTTCACCCTAATCCTTTAGTCCGCAGACTTGCCACAAGAACCCTTCCTAATGTTCATGTTCGGAGACTGAGGCGGCAATGGCCTCGCGACCTACTGGATTGAAGACTAATCATCTACAAACGTTTTATGTTTATTTATCATTTAAATATTTTTTTTTATATATATATCTTTAATTTCTCCTCATCTGTAATAACAAGATCGTGGAGTGTCATTATTGAATGATTTCTCTTTCAACATCCAAGACATTAATTTATTATGTATCACATTTGCAGATTATATATTGTATATATATATATATAGTTGTAAATATAAAAAAATATATATTTAAAAATAAAAATATATACATATGAGCAGTTCCATTACATTTTGGAAAAACCGTAGGCACCAAGGTTTTCAATTATTCTGCCGATTTTTTGTGTGAAAGTACGCGCGAAAAAATGACGATCTACAATGTTTCAGCACGATTGAGATCAACTCATTGGAGTTACGATTTTTTATTGTCTAAAAAAAAGGGGCTATTTAGATGAAGCTTAATAGTTATTTCCTTGCCATGTTTCGACTAAAAAAATTTCTACTATAGGGTTTTTTTTATCGTCAGAATGTCAGCTTTTCAAAAAGAAATAAATCCGACTAATTTTCTTCACATCCTCATGAATTAGAGGTAATATTAGCTACGCGTAATATTACAAGAATCGCTCGAAATCGTGCTGAAACTTTATAGATCGTCATTTTTTCGCGCGTACCTTCACACAAAAAATCGGCAACATAATTGAAAACCTTTGTGCGCACGGTTTTTCCTAAAAGTAATGGAACTGCTCATATATATCGATAACTTATTCTTATTGCGAAATAAAAACACTAATTATTTTCTGATTTATAGCTAGTGATGATATACACAAATTTTTCCTTTACCAAATTTCATTTCTTCCTTTTTTTTTTAAGTTTCTGGGGTTAACTTTTGAAAATTCTGGAATGCCTACATCTGAATCATCATACCATTACCTAGGTACATGTTCACCTCTCTCAACCCTTTGGCAAAATTTTGAGATGTAGCTTATAACGTAAATAATTTTTCAATTATGCTCTAACTACGGTGAAAGTATGTTCATTTCCTTTTGCATAAATACAGTTTTCAATTAAATTTACAAGATATCTCCCAGGCTACGGATTTTGTTCTGAAGTTATGAGTTTTTTTTTTTTCATTGTATAATTAATATTAACTTCATAATTTAAAGTTTTAAACTTTATTTTAAAATATTTTATGAAGTTATTTAAGAGAAAATGAAAAACATTTTAATTATCGGAGAGCTGAATTGAACCTGTCGAGAAAAAGTTTAATTAATGACTCCTTAGGTAGTAAAATTTCTTTTCATTTATTTTCTAATTAAAGATATATGATCATTTTCGTTTAATAAGAAAATAGTCAAATATTCCCTGTTTCTACAGCGACACCATGGGGAGTCGAGAAACTAAAAGGTAATCTAACACAGAGCTGCAAGCGACCAGCATGCTATTGAACTCAAGATCGCCGGTTCAAAACCCGTCCGAGACACTGGGAGGTGAAAAACCTTGAGCACGTCCTTCGGATGGGACCAACGTTTCACGCATATGAGTTCGGGTCGATATAGTCATTCTTTCATGAGTTATCGTGTTTACACACACAAAAAAGACTTTTTTTTTTTTTATGTGAACATCGAACATCTTAGCTTTCGGTAGGAGCTATGTAGAGCGTAAGTCTCGTTGATGTGCATGAGTGTAAGTGTATGTGTCTGACGGTTGCGCGCGCGGGGCACACACAAATATACACTTCTTTATCTGTGATGTCAGCTCTTTTTGAGCATTTCTGCCTCCATGGAATAAGAAAGTGAAACAATAAAACAACTCTAAAAAACATGATTAGAAATAACATTGTATTTTTACAACATTATTGATCATATTTTAAAATAAATAAAAATATCAATATTGCGAACTAGAAAATGATCTTTCGGTAAAAACTTTTAGATTAAGATGGTTCGATAGCTTAAATTTGTAACAATAAATAAAATTTGTGGTAAAAGAAAATAATATGGCGGTGTAAATTTAAACTATCACAAACCTATAATTTCATGTAAAAAAGAAATTGAAGAAAAATAAATTTGAAAGTTTAATTCCTCATATTACTTTTCTTATTGTATCATTATAAAACAAATTTTAATCAAAATCCATACATTACAGCAAATGTTTGAAGCTTTTTTTTTTTTATATTTGGTATAGGTTAGGTTTTATGACTCATGCCCGGGCTTTAACTACGAGGTTATATCGCCTACTACCAGAGCGTTCTTTCGTCACTCTGGTGGACATGTGGCCCAACTCTACTATGGGAGTCCTAAATTTTGCCTACCCTAAATTTTTATTCATCTAGGGGTCTTTAACGAGTCCCTGACATCGTACAGGCTCGAAACCATCGCTTAACGTCCAAAGGACGGCGTTCTTAAGTTTGTTTTACCTCCCACATCAAATAAACTAAGGGCCTCAGTAGGGTTTCGAACCCACGTATATTTACAATCAGTTTGTAACGAAGGTTACATATATGGATTAGATCCATGATATGGAAAGCACCCTACCTTATGACCGATAATCGTTCGGAAATGTATGTTAATTGAACGGTTATACACCGGGAGCGCACACCTCCTAGGTAGGCCATCAACCAACATTATTTCAAGCAGTGATTCCTTGACGAGCTAGAGAGCAACTTGCCCCACAGAGTGAAGAACATACGAGGTTCTGTATATTGTATTATAAATGAAGTATATTTGAAATTATTATATAGGTTAGGTTAGGTTTTATGACTCATGCCCGGGCTTTAACTACGAGGTCATATCGCCTACTACCAAAGCGCTCTATCGTCACTCTGGTGGACATGAGCCCGACTCTACTGTGGGAGTCCTAAATTTTTATTCACCTAGGGCAGGGGTCTTTAACGAGTACCTGACATCGTACAGGCTCGGGACCATCGCTTAACGTCCCATCCGAAGGACGGCGTGCTTAAGTTTATTTTAAATTAAAATTATTATATATATATATTATTCTTTAGAGGGATCCTTTGTACTAGATATTTTTCCAGTCTATTCTTATTATTGAAGTTGATATTATATTTTCCTCGTTTTTCTTTTATATCTATTTTTTTATTTTCACTCTTTCACCCCTTTCCCAGCAGAAGTGACGACACATCTAGACCCCTGATTTATCCATCGGAAATATAGGTTTTTTCATGAGGATTCTTTGTCTAGTTGTAGTATAAACTAGAATTTCCGACCTCGAAGTGTTTTGATGTCCTTTCGCGGTTTCCACTGCTTGAAATAGAGAGAATATCATTACAAGTTAAAATAGAACCATAAGTTTTGTTGACAGTGAGTATAAAAAATATAGAATAATAAACGGAGAATTATAGAATAATAATAATACACAAAATAAGAAAAAATAAAATAATTATAAGGAAAACAATAATAATAAAACAAAGTATATACAAATGAAAAATACATAAAGAAATCATAAAACTAAATAAAGAAAAGTATGTACAAAAATACAAATACAAATATACACATTTCTGAAACTAAAGCTGATGTTTACCACATCAATTCTCTTGAGTACCGCGTCACTCACACATGTTGTTTTTGATATTTCAAATAAATTTGAAAATGTCGAAACAATAGTTGATGAGACGATCTGAAAAGATCAAAGGATGATTCGGGAGTTAAATGAACAGTGCTTAGGACGCTTGTTGAACCCGACCCAGAGGTCCTGTCAAGACCAACGCAATCTCAAGACATTCCTATAATCCGCCTCAAAAGCGCAGTTAACCCCCCTTTCAATTAGGCCAATTACAGATCGCTTTGTCAGCTAAAACGGCTAATTACTAGCGGTATAGACCCCATCCAGGAACTGTCTTTGTTCAAGAGAGGTTTCGAAAGCACCCATAGACAGAGTGTCTCATTATCGGATAGCACTACATCAACTCAGATTGTCGTCAGTGACTCATCGGTAAAGCCGGGATCCCCATGCAATTGCATTTTTTTTTCGCTTGCTTGAAATCATTTAAAACAATTTATTTTTACTGCACGTTTTAGGTTTCTACTGCACAAAATTGCATATTTTGTCGTAATTAAAAAAATTATTTGTAAGTTAGTTTGAAAATGTATATATTTGTTAATCGACAAATTTACAACAGTTTTGAGAAATAATCCCAGATATGACCAACTTAAAAAGTACAATGCGGCCATAAATGGTGAATATATTGGATTGGATCTACAACCTGACATTATAAGCAGCTACACAAAATGCCGCATCACAAGCGTCAACGTCAAGAGATCGTTTTCCCAGCTAAAACACACCTGTACTTAGCGACAGACAAAAATTTTGAAATATATTTAGTGGTAAATGTTAACGCATCAAATGATTAAGTAAAAATTTGATTGAAGTCAAATTCTCGGCCTCGAGTAATGTGGTGAACTGTTTTGTATTTGACATATCTCCAGTATTTTTTTAATCAAACATTTATACATATATGATTTTTTAATTAAAACATTGAGAAAAAAAAACTTGTGTATTCAGTAAATATTGTTATAAATTGTATAAATAAATTCCTGTAGGCATTTATTTTTACTGCACGAAATCCGGGCTCTACTCACCGCAATGTACTTCTCCAGCGCAAATTAATCAACTAAGTTTTTGCTCTCCCTCTGAAATCAAATTTTTTTGTTTGAAAATCAGTATTTGTGGAAATTAAAAGGTAGGGCACCGATAGCTTAGTGGTATGTGTGCTTGCTTAATAACCTCAAGATCTTGGGTTGAAACCCGGCCGAGGCCCTTAAGTTCATTTTATTTGGGAGGTAAAATAAACTTAAGCACGCAGTCCTTCGGATGGGACTTTAAGCGATGGTTCCGAGCCTGTATGATGTCAGGTACTCGTTAAAGACCCCTGGCCCTAGGTGAATACAAATTTAGGGTAGGCAAAATTTAGGACTCCCACAGTAGAGTCGGGCTCATCTCCACCTGAGTGATGAAAGAGTGCTCCAGTAGTAGGCGATATGACCTCGTAGTTAAAGCCCGGGCATGAGTCATAATAACTAACAATAGTATTGTTAATAATACATAATAATAAAAATAACTGCTAAAAATATCGATCAATAAATAATATATTTGTTGTCATATTGTCACAATATAATGTTTTTACCCATTTCAGGAGATATCGAAAAGCTTATTTCATTTTTAAATGACAAACTTAATCTACAAATGACACGAAACGAAGCATTTCAACAACTCGTTACTCGTTAAAGACAGCCTACATGAATAAAAATTTAGTGTAGGCAAAATTTAAGACTAGTAAGGGATCTGGTATTAGGCGATGTAAACCTATTAGTTAAAGCCCGGGCATGAGTCATAATAACTAACTAAATTATAGTTTTGTTTTATTTTATTTAATATATGTTTTGGCTCTCGAAAAGTACAATTAAATATGCGGTTCGTTGAAATAATAATTTTTATGACATTCATTTGATAAGTAGTTCATACGCCAGCAGAGAGTTGAAGTTCCCAATTATGAACATTGGCGCCTCATGAGGTACCTACCCAAAGTTAGGACGGGACTAATATTATCTGTTCTGAAAGTGGGACAATGAGACCGCTCAGATGAATAAAATGTGGAAAATTGCTTTCTAATTAGTTATGAACAGATAATAAAGGCCATTGTTATGTGTTGCTGCAAAGGGAAAAGAGGGTGGCAGCCAGAAAAATGCCATAATCATATATATCATACATTTCATGGTAATAAAGAATTATATTTCCACAGCTATACTAAGTACCTATAGGAGAAGTTATATAATCGGTCAAAAATTCGATATCGTGTTTTCGACGGAATTTCATTTTTCCCAACCTCCTGATTCCAAAAATTAAAAAAAAAAATTGTTGGTGAATCGTCGTAGGTATTTCCCCAGAATGAATTAATCAATGACATGAGCCCGACTCTACTGTGGGAGTCCTAAATTTTGCCTACCCTAAATTTTTATTCATCTAGGGTAGGGGTCTTTAACAAGTACCTGACATCGTACAGGCTCGGAACCATCGTTTAACGTCCCATCCGAAGGACGGCGTGCTCAAGTTTATTTTACCTCCCAGATAAAATAAACTAAGGGCCTCAGCCGGGTTTCGAACCCACTTGAGCTCAGAAGGCAAGCACGCATACCACTGAGCTACCGGCCCACTCAATCAATAATATGTAATGTAAACATAAGATCACCATGGCAACCAGAATAGAAAAAAAACTCATATAGAGAAACAAAATTAGATAAATAGTAATTTTTAAGGACCAATAAGAATAGTAATTTTCACTTTTGAAAGGCGATCTGACCACATAGTTAACTAGTTTTGAAAGTTTAAAGTACCATAGAAGTAGTTCAGTATAACCTAAAAAGGCTTAATCAGTGTGTGCGCATGTGTGTGCCAGATGGTTGCGCGCGCAGCGCACACACACAACTACACACTTTATCTATGATGTCAGCTGTTTTTGAGCATTTCCATCGTATTTTCACAATATTATTGATCATATTTACCGTTGTGGTGAATTTAACTAAATTAGCAATATTACTAAGTATAAAATGATCTTTCGGTAAGAAACTTTTAGGTTAAGATGCTTCGATAGCTTAAATTTGTAACATTAAATAAAATTTGTGGTAAAAGAAAATAATATAGTTTGAGGGCGCCGGTAGCTCAGTGGTATCCGTACTTGCCTTGTGAGTTCAAAGTCGTGGGTTCGAAACCCGTCCGAGGCCGTTAGTTTGTCTTATCTGGGAGGTAAAATAAACTTAAGCACACCGTCCTTCGGATGGGACGTTAAGCGATGGTCTCGAGCCTGTACGATGTCAGGTACTCAAAGACCCCAGCCCTAGGTGAATAAAAATTTAGGGTAGTCAAAATTTAGGACTCAAAGAGCGCTCCGGTAGGCGATCTGACCACATAGTTAAAACCCGGCATGAGTCATAATAACTTACTATAATATTGTTATTAATATAATAATAATAATAACTGCTGAAAATATCGATAAAAATAATATATTTGTTGTCATATTGTTATAACAAATAATATAATGTTCTTACTCATTTTAGGAGATACCGAACAGCTTATTTCATTTTTAAATGACAAACTTAATCTACAGATGAATACGAATAGAAGTATTTCAACAACAAATTCGAAAAATACCAACGACGCTGTATTCTCGCGGTATTTAGAGATACTTCAATCACAGTTGTATATATCTTATTTTAGCTATCACAAATCTATAATTTCATGTATAAAAGAAATTTAAGAACAATAAATTTGAAAGTATCGGGTGAATCGTAAGTATCGCGTCATACACACATTTGCTTCTTTTTGTACCTAAAAGGGCCCCCCAAATTCCTCAGTCCGCCACTCTTCAGAACAATTTGGAACTCCGAGTGGACATACTAATTACAGAGAGTATGGCAATTTTAATATAAAAGTAAATGGCCATTCAAGGCTAGGCATTTGGAGAAAAGGGCTCGCATAAAACTGGGATATAAATGTTATAGATATATTGTCTAATAAAGGGCCAAGCCTCCACTCTGTCTGACCCCTTCTTCAATGGGATTCTCTATTTATTTCATGCCAACTCATAAATCACATTCAAAGACCGACAACCCCAAAAACCGATTTTCTACCGTAGATACTTATTCGAGATTTATTCTGCTGCTAAATATTAAAGTTCACTACAAACAGGACAAAGTTCTGTAGTCACGTTTTGATCATTTCCGCAATGACTTTTACAGAGAAGTCCAACTCAAAAACGATTGTTGTTAGTTATTATGACGCATGCCCGGGCTTTTAACAAAGAGGTCATAATTGCCTAGTACCTATTAAATCAAATTATAATTTAGCGGTCTTGACATTCGTACGATTTCAACCAAAATCTAATGAAACTTAAAGCCTGCTCTAGACATGCGGTGTTTGTCAAATACCGAGCAACTGTTAGGCGAACTACTAGTAGTGTGGATGTGTCGCTCGCCAATGCTCGCCCTAGGCCGAGCACAAACATTCGGGTGCTCGCTACCACCGCTGTGTGTACTACAGGTCTAATTGTTACCACCAATCTCTCCTCAGCCAAAATTGGATTTATGTGTAAGTTGTACTTTTGGGTACTTAGTTGCTTCTCAACTAACAACACAATATAATTAAATATCTCAATTTCCATCCTCATATAATCATGAAATCTATCAGGGTACCTTTTAAGTTGTTGAAATAAGGTGTGGTATTCGCCAAATTGTCTTGCAGCATTTATTGGGTGGACACTACATGAACCTTTAGAAATATTCGAAATTAACCACCACTTTGTGGCAACTGAAAGTTCATCACTATCATCACTTTCACTGTTCATACTACTGTTTATATATTGAAACAAACAAAGTTTTTTTAGCTTTATATGCTTTTGTTAGTTAAAGTTTTTTAGTTTTGGAGAAAAATAAACAAATCAGGGATAGGTTTCAGGGAGTCAAGGTTATGTTGCAACGTCAATGTTCACCTCCTTGGTATGAACATGCGACATCCAGTTGAAACATCGATCTCTATGTAGACCGCGACCTCCACCTCCATCATCGATGCATCTTCGGTATAAACGTACCCTTAGGCCAACCTCACATTAGGCAATTCCGAAGCCACGCGACTGATACTCAAGTATCTTGAGGGTATCTTAGAAGTCACTTCCTATGTTGAGTGGTGGGGAGACACAAACGAAGCCACTCCCAGGCGACGCGTATCCTACCCGTATCCTGCCAGTCTCAAGCGACCTGCTAGGAAGGTCGCCCGTCCCTTGAGTCTCCTGCGTCGCCTCGCAATGGCTAGTGAACACACTCTTCTGCACTCACACATTCCCGCATTTGTGTGTTCCTCTGTCTTATGGATGGAGAAACAACGCCAATCAAGTGTAGGAATGATTCTTTCGTCATTCGGTAGAATGCTACGAACTTGGAATCCGACTTTTCCAGCTCTTTACCACCAACAAATAGTTAACATTCCTTTCGATGTAAGGATGGCGCCATAATCTTCGGATTTTCCTTTTTCTATAATAATAATAATAATAAGACACAACGACATCTTCATCACTTGAAGAATCTTCACTTGACATGGTGAACAACTCAGCTTCTCGCCACGGCTAGATGGAGACTGAAGGGATCCTAATCGCTGCACAGTATCCTCAGTGTGAGGAGAAAAGTTGCCTACGGGTATCATACCCACAGGCAACTCAAATGGCTGATACTTGAGTATCAGTCGCGTCGCTTCGGAATTGCCTAATGTGAGGTTGGCCTTAGTCTCGTCTCATCATGGTGCTTGGAGGTTTCCATGGCTTGTTTTCTTCTTTTATTCTTCAGTGTTTGTTGTCTTCCATCTGAGTCCATTCATTATTCCAGTGTTGTACAGTTTTTCTTCTGAACTAGGTCAAAAGGTCTTGTACTGTGTTAACTGTTTGTTGAGACAATAAGGGGGAGAGTGCACCATTTTTTGTTGCAATGTTTGCTATTTCGTTCCAAGGAATGCCAACATATATTTTTTTTTATCCAGGTTTTTTCAACTTAAAAGTTTATTTGGAGAACAAGAAAGAGGGGAACTAGATTGGCGATAAGGTCAACTTTATTGTTCGCCTTGAGAGTGTCATAAGTGGGGATAGTGGTCCTAGATGGCTGGAAGTAATTCGAACTGGACACCATCTGGCCTGGAATGTACCCCTCACATCCTGCCACACACAGATACTGAGCACAGTTACAACAGCTTGCTGTCCTCAGACTTCAACTATGTCCCTCTATTAAGTTGGCTATGGCGAGCTTATAGTTTACTTAAAACAACTTCACTAGCAAACTTATTAAATCTATATTTAAAAAAAGTATTGAGTTCTGGGGCTATTTTTGTATGGAATAAGGTAATAAACTAATTTTACGTTAAGATTAACAGTTTTCATATTAATCAAAGAAACATCTAAAAAATAAACAAGCAGGTTCTCGGATGTGTGTTTCGCCTCTTTGCACCCTAAATCAGAGGAAATTACTGGGCCCTGTATTTTGACTCTACGAAGGTGGCATTTGTAATTAAGTGCGGCCCTTGAGTTCCACAGGTCACATAGCCTATTTTTTAAATTTTGCTTTTAAAACTAAAAAAATTAAATGTTTTCTTTAAAATTTCATGGCAATCCGATAATCCGTTAATGAGGTTGACATTTTTTTATGCTTAAACCCCACTTACAGTCCCCCCTCTCTCCCGATAAGATTATTGAGACGTCATACACCATTTTTTCGATTTACCTTTTAAGAATACTACATGTTAAATTTCATTAAAATCCGGTCATCCGTATACGAGCTAGCACTATATTTATGCATAGGACCCCCCCACAACGCCCCCTTCCCTTAAGAATTTTGAGACCTCACACACCCTATTTTTCAATTGGCTATTAAGAATACTACATGTGAAATTTCATGACAATCCGACTATCCGTTAATGAGCTAGAACAATTATTATGCCTATCCCCTCTCATAACCCACCCTCCTGTTCATAATTTTCAGACGCCATATAGCCTATTTTTCAATTTAGCTCTAAAGGATGCTACATTACCAGTAGAACAAATTAGATCGGATAAATCTTTTTCTAGAATTCCTAAAATCACTTTTCTAGCAGTATTTTTGTTCACACAAAAAAAAACGGGTGGACCGCATTTTATAAAATTTATTTCATTTATATTTTGATATCATTTTCATTCGTAATTGATTAATTCGTTCTGGGTAAGTACATTGTCAATGATTCACAGCCGAAAATTTTTTTATTTTTCGCAACATTTGAATTATAAATATATTAAATAAAACGAGTCATTAAACTCACCACTTAACTTTATTAAAAAAAATTCATGTCAAATGAAAAATAAATTTTATTTTATACTTAGTAATAAGTGGTTGAATCTCAGTGAATGTTATACTAGTATATTTTTTCCTGTATTTTCCTTTTGAATAAATTATGAAAAGGGAAAAACTAAAATAAATATAAAAAATTCGGAGTTCCATTTCCTGCAAGTGGCATAACGTGGAGCGTTCATATTTCAGGTCTGAATTTCAGATTTGATGGCTGGTAAGGACGAGAGGGGGGTAATGAAATATTGATCAGGGCCCTTTGAAATATTCGTACGACTCCAAATCTAACGGTGTATTTGACACTTGAAAAAAAATTGTCGGTGAATCACCCATAATGTACTTCCCCAGCTTAGCTCTTCTTTTGAAACCTTTTAATTGATTTGATTGAAATGAAATGAAATTATTAAAAATATCAGGGACTTTTGTATCATCGTAATAAATGTGTTGATAGAATTCGTAGGGACTGCATAATCTATGTCAATTGGGAGATTACGAAAAATCAAATGAGTAGAACCCTTCTGCAACGGACAGTCACGGGACCAAGAAAACTGTCAGTTGCAGAAGGGTGTCCGTTAAGGAGGTTTAAAAAAAAAAATTTTATTATATGAAGTAGTAGTAGTTAAGTCTTTATTCAATTAACATAATAGAAAATTACATACAAAACGTATATACAATAGTGTGACCTTTTATGAAGACAAACTCAATGGCCTAAGCCGTCTGAGGAGTCTAGATTTACATAAATAATATTATCTTATAAACTTATAATCTTATTTCATATAAACTTATTAACAACAAATTTTTCTTTTTAAAATACAAATAAAAAAAAAATAATATATAGGTATATCTTAGGTATATTAAATTATTAAATAAATAGGAACAAAGGTATACCTATATTATTTTATTTTTATTTGTATTTTAAAAAGAAAAATTTGTTGTTAATAAGTTTATATGAAATAAGATTATAAGTTTATAAGATAATATTATTTATGTAAATCTAGACTCCTCAAGACGGCTTAGGCCATTGAGTTTGTCTTCATAAAAGGTCACATTATTGTATATATGTTTTGTGAATGATTCACAGTTTCTGAAATCGTAAGCCTTTTTGCAATAATTTACCAGTAGTTGCCAATCTTTACCATTTAATAATTCCAACATAAATGAAGTATCTATGTTGTTTTTAAATATTTTATTTTTAAATCATCATATTTGGGGCAGGTAATGAGGAAGTGATATAGATCTTCTTTACAGGGGCTGAAACACATTGGGCATACAAAGCATCCATATCTTCGGAGGTATATTGATAGGTGTATAGCTTGGATGCAACAGTTCACCTCTAAGTTTAATTATTAATCTAATACTTGACAATGGTAGGTCACTCTGTAAGTAACTAATAACTGATTCGTGGAACTCCAGTTCCCTACCTAGCAAGTACCGGTCTGAGTTTTTAATTTCCTCCCTGAACTGATTGCGATAATGCTCTTTTAAACTATTCCGTATATTTGATAGCTGTGTGTTCCATATCTCGATGTTATTATCAGACAGACTATCTCCCAGATTGTAGTCCGAGATATAGTTATTTAACCGTCGGAACCAGAGCACATTCCTTTTAATAACCTCTTTAGTTAGAGCCTTGGGAAGTCTTGGATTTGCCATGTTTATTACTTTGAGTATATATTATGATGCAGTTTATTTGTTTAAATAATAGTCGGGTCTATCCCTGTTTCAGTTTGTATGAAAGAAGTTCGTAAATAACTAGGCAGCCTGAATAGTCTTTTAATAAAATATCTAAATTGTCTCTCTAAATCTATATAATAAAAATGAGTGCTAAATTTTGCTAAGCGCAAAACTCGAGAACGGCTGGACCATTTCGGCTAATTTTTTTTTTTCAAATATTCGTTGAAGTCCGAGGAAGGTTCTTATGAAGAGTTTTTAGCTGTTTATTCTATGGATGGCGATCTGAGATAGATTAATCGAAGAATCGATGTTTGGGGTAGTAATAATCGATGTGAACAATGAATCGATCAATTGAATCGATCTCAGACACCCTAAAATCATTTACTTACCGTTTCGTTTTATTCATGTTATCTTCTTGGCTGAATAAAACGTAATTACAACTCTTACTGTTTCGTTTTATTCAGTTTTTAGTGCGTGTTATCAGTTTTTAGTGCGTTTTATTTTCTTGATTGTTTTTAAATCTTCGCTTCTGGCAAGTTCCTCGATTTATCTTTGGTTGTCATCTTTGTCATTTACTTACTGTTTCGTTTTATTCAGTTTTTACATATGTACATCTATATAATAAAAATGATTGGCTAAATTTTCACGGGAGGGGGGGTTGTGGAGGTAGGCCTTAGTATAAAGATACCGGTAACTCATTAACTAATAGTCGGATTGTCATGGAATTTCACATGTAGTATTCTAAAAAGCCAAACTTAAAAAAAGGATGTGTGAAGTCTCAAAATTTGAAAGGGAAGGGGAGGGGGGGGGGGGGGGGCTAGGCCTAATATAAAGATAGTGATAGGTCTTTAAAGGATGATCCGATTGTCATGGAATTTCACATGTAGTATTCTTAAAGGTCAAATTGAAAAATACGCTACGTGACATCTCAAAATTTTGAACAGGAGGGGGGGTTATGGGGGGGCCTAAGTATAAATATAGTCCTAGCTCATTAACGGTTGTTCGGATTGTCACGAAATTTGACATGTAGTATTCTTAAAGGCCAAATTGAAAAATACGGTATGTGACATCTCAAAATTTTGAACGGGAGGGGGGGTTGTGGGGGTAGGCCTACATATAAAGATAGTGATAGGTCTTTAACGGATGATCGGTATGTCATGGAATTTCACATGTCGAATTCTTGAAAGTCAAATTGAAAAATGAAGTGTGTGACGTCATAAAAGGGAGGGGAGTTGTGGGGGTAGGCGTAAATATAAAGATACTGACAGGTCATTAACAGATGATCGGATTGTCATGGAATTTCACGTGTAGTATTCTTAAAGCCCGAATTAAAAAATAGGGTGTATGGCATCTCAACATTTTGAAAGGGAGGGGGGTTTTGGGGGTAGGCCTTAGCATAAAATAGTTGTAGCTCATTAACGAATGGTCGGATTGTCATGGAATTTCATGGGAAATAGCCCTAATTTTAATAGGGTGGGTTTCCTAAGCATGTATTACCTTGAAGGTGCATCGTTGCACGGTAAATAATAGCTCTCACCAGCGTTCTTAAGCACAAAATAAATAGGGCATCCGCTGTTGCAAGGCACATACTAGCTGCGGTGCCCTGCGTTCCTAACTACATACTATCTGTGTTGCCCAGCGGTCCTAAGAACTTAATAGCTGGTTGCACGGAGTTGCAAGGCGCATACTATCTAAGGTGCCCGGTGTTCTTAAGTAGGAACTTGCTGTGGTTCCAAGTAAAAAAAATAAATAAAAAAAAAATTCCAGTTCAATAGCTTTTGACAGAACGACGTCTGTCGGGTCAGCTAGTATCTAAATAAAATATCGTTAAAAAAAAAAAAAATGCATTATATGTATGTAGGTACATATACAAAACGTTTAATTTGCTCTTATATTTAATACTACATAAATAGGTAACGAACAACAGATAATTGGATAAAACACACATAATAATAGTTATTATGGATTTTAAGTTAATAAACCAAACAGTATACATATAGTATACAGGGTGGCCCAGATAAGTGGGCCACAAGGGAAATAACTCCTAAACGGTTAGAGATATCAAAATTGTGCATAGGACTAAAGTTGTAGCATTCGCCGAGAGCTATAGTATGGCGTCTTTGAAAAGACATAAATGATCCTTTTAAGGGTTCAAACAGCCCTTCGAAGGGTGGGGTTTCCTTTTGACCCTTACGTTTCATTACATTTTATTAAAGTACTAAAGAAGCAAGGAAGAACTGTGCAAACAGATTTTTGATAAGTCAAGTAGTTCTCGGAAGAAAAATGTTTAAAGTTGCACGTTTTTCTTATTCTGAAGTTAGTTGAAATTTAATAACTTCAGAATAAGAAAAACGTGCAACTTTAAACGTTTTTTTTTTCCAAAAAGTACTTGACGTATCAAAAATCTGTTTGCACAGTTCTTCCTTGTTTCTTTAGTGCTTTAATAAAATGTAATGAAACTTAAGGGTCAAAAGGAACCCCGCCCTTCGAAGGGCTGTTTGAGCCATTAAAAGGGTCATTTATGTCTTCTCAAGGACGCCGTACTATACCTCTCGGCGAGTGCTACAACTTTAGTCCCATGCACAATTTAGATATCTCTAACCGTTTAGGAGTTATTTCACTTGTGACCCGCTCATCTGGGCCACCCTGTATATGCCTGTTTCACAAACAGCGAATTCTACGAAATTTCATTTTCTACATTTTTTAAATGAATTCTATTGTAAGTGTCCGCTTAGTCTTCGCGACTATTTCATTTTTCTCGCTAAACAACCGATATATAACGACAACACTACTTCCTCCATGGCAAAAGCTTATTTTGCGGTCGATAGCGGTCGACAACGAATATTTGACAAGAAATCGTTACGATTTATCGTAGCGTGTAGACAGTACTCACTCTTTCGATCTATTGGAACAATAAAATCAATTACATCGTCACGATTTATCATAGCGTGTAAACCTGCCTTTAGCTTGATGACAGATAAGTCGCTTCTGTCTTCCTCCAGGTACCTGGAGGTCTCATTTCTAGAGAGAGAGAAACTTCCGCGGCAAGCTAACTTTGCTAACTACGAGACAGTCGCTCTTGTTGACATCCTTCAGCCCTATTCCACCGCTGTGCTTAAGTAATTAACATACTAAAATACAAATAATTAGTGAGATATATAATTTCTTAAAATATAAATAAATAGAATAGCCATGATTGCTACAATATAAATAAATGCTCTCTTTTATTCAGTAGAAGAGAAGAATATATATTAAATTTTATGGTTCTGTCATGTTCTTTTTGAGTGGCCATTTTGAATATCCAGAAAACACATTGATACCGTTACTCTATAAAATACATCCCTTCCTTTATCCCATTTGTAAAAGGAGATCTCAGAAAAGATATAACAAGTTATATTCTAGAACTTCTTCTTAGTCATATCATATGCCGTCGTTATTAATGCAATTTTATATATGATAAAGATGTGTTATTATATATTATGTGGCAACAGTAAGTTTGAAAATTTCATTTTCGAGAGGGGGGGGGTGTATAGTAAATAATAAGATTGATAAAGTTTATATATAAAAGAATGTAATGAACAGAAGAAAACCTGGGAAGATGGAGTTGGCCAACTGAAAAATAATAAGAGATAACAAAACATAAGATAAATAAAACTTGACATCGAATATAACGTTTAACATAAAAATAAAAGTTCATAAAATTAGTAAAATAATAATGTTAGACTAGGTTTTTATGACTCATGACTGCGCTTTAACTATGAGGTCATATCGCCTACTATCAGAGCGCTCTTTCGTCACTCTGATAGACATGAGCCCGACTCTACTGTGGGAGTCCTAAATTTTGCCTACCCTAAATTTTTATTCACCTAGGGTATGGGTCTTTAACGAGTACCTGACATCGTACAGGCTCCGCTACCGGCGCCCGGTATCGTACAGGCTGAGCTACCGGCGCCCTCGATAATATTGTTCTTATCGGTTATGATGCCTTCTATGCCGCTCTGATGAGGAGAGGGGCTGCTAACTGTTGAAATGGTGGACGTGATGGGATGCTGAGAGGATATGGTGACGGGACGATGTGGTGATGGAACGATGTGGTGATGGTAAAACAGGTAGATAAATAAAAGTACGATGCGGTCTTGGTGGCTCCTGGCAGGGTACTGAGAGGCTTAAGGCAGCCTACTTTAGTAAACATTAGAGGATGAGTAGGATTAGTGGGGAGGAGACCGTAAACAGACACACTTCAGTCCAAAATAAAAAAATATAATCACAAAAATACTAAAATGGAAACGTTAAAATTTAAAATGAATGCCGAAACAGAGGGTGTTGCTGGAAACGAAAATAATTGTTATCATGATGATACTGAGCAGGAAATACAGGTTTTGGCAAAGTTGTACAATGGGCCCACATTTCTATATAATGTTGGTGTCCAGTAGGTCCACATTTCTAGGTGAAGTTGGTGATCAATAGGTAATATTTCTAGGTAAAGTTGGTGTTCCATGGGTTACATTTTTAGATAAGTTGATGTTCAATGTACTCATGTTTCTACGCAGATGTTCAATGAGAACACGTTTTTAGGTAAAGTTGACGTTCTACAGGTCAACATTCCTATGTAATTTTAATGTTCAATGTGTTCCCACGTAGGTAAAGTCAATTTTCACAGCCCAAATGACCAGCTTTCTGCCATATTCTCGCTCTAGAATCAATTCTCACACCACAATCGGCTCCAGTGCGATATGATCTGTGTAATGGACGTCAGAACTACATTTCAGGAGAATAAAGTTCCTCTTGACATCCATTGTGTTGGATATCTTGGATGACGTGAAAGCAACTCTGACAGTGTTCTACTTCAACACTATTATTCACCAATCCCATCTAATAATTATAACACAATTCAATATTCGTCATTTAGTAAAATAGATGGATTTTGAACAAATTCAGGTGAAAAGGGGTAGTAAAGATTTTCGAAAAGGGCTTACTCCAAAATTTCATAATAGAGTATCCAATTTTTCCGAAATGTATAAAAAAAAAAGTTGTCGGTCCCTTATGTACTTCCCCAACTCAAAAAACAAATACGTTTTCGCTCTCCATTTTGAAATAAATTTATCTATTTGATTGAAAACGGTGTCTTCGTCAGGACAATCTGAATCATTATACTAAATTTTGTGTTCATATATTCGATACATCGACAGTTATTAACGTTTTTGAGTTAGTCCACTCGCCCTTCTCTGATCCCCTGCATTGATTAGGCTGAAAATTGATAGGTGTCCTTATGGAGTTCTGGAATAGAAATATTAAATTTTGAGCTCTGTATTCATTTTATCGAGAGTTACAACAATTAATTTTTAGCCAAACCTGTCACATCCTCTTATTTATTAATTTAGCCTTCCTTATTTATTAATTTTCAATTGATTAATATATATTTATTTTATTTTATTTATTTATTGTTATAGTTACATTGTTTTCTTTCTGTTTTCTATATCTCACACATTGGGACCTGATGAAGGGACGTAAGAACGTCCAGAAACATCGCTGTGATAAAGACACTTCCGAAGAGTTTTAAAGAATAGTTATCTTAATTTTATTAAATTGAATAATATATCTACTTATTATAAACGTATCCATGTATTAATATTTTTTTTTACTCATATATTTATAAGAATTTATTTATTCAGTTTTTATTAATTTCATTTTACTTTTTTTTATAGTTTTGTTATTACTACTAATCATACGTGTGTTAGTCTCAAGTAGTTATAAATCTAATTTATAAGCTATCTTAATGTATAAATTCTTTTGATGTATCCTATTACCATGTATTGGTTTAACGGAAATATAAATTATTATCATTAGTATTATTATTATTAATTGGTCTTGGACTTATGCCCGAGGTTTAAGTGAGAGGTCATATCGCCTACTACCAGGACGCTCTTTCCTCGCTCTGGTGGATATATGCCCATCACGAGTAGCTGACATCGCACAGGCTTGTGACCATCGCTCAACAGTGAACATATTTCCGGTGTTTTATAGAAGCCTTTTTTGCCATCCTCAGATAGTATAAAGACAAATTGCATCTGAGGGCGCCGGTAGCTCAGTGGTATGCGTGCTTGCCTTCTGAGCTCAAGATCGTGGGTTCGTAACCCGACCGAGGCCCTTAATTTATTTTATCTGGGAGGTAAAATAAACTTAAGCACGCCGTCCTTCGGATGGGACGTTAAGCGATGGTCCCGAGCCTGTACGATGTCAGGTACCTACTCGTTAAAGACCCCTGCCCTAGATGAATAAAAATTTAGGGTAGGCAAAATTTAGGACTCCCACAGTAGAGTCGGGCTCATGTCCACCAGAGTGATGAAAGAGCGCTCTGATAGTAGGCGATATGACCTCGTACTTAAAGCCCGGGCATGAGTCATAAAACCTAACCTAACAAATTGCATCTAAAAAAAGCAAATTGGGGAATTCTACTTAAGTAAATATTTTTGTTAATGAAATTTCTTTTTTCAGCTAAAAAAAACAAAAACGAGACCAAGTGAAATTCAGCTGGGAGGCCTCCTTATTAAGTTAACTTTCACAAAAACAATTTGTAAACTTAGTTTAAGTTTTTTTTTTATTTTTTTTTTCGCCAGCCTCTTCTGTTGGATTCGTTGAAAAGAAATGTAAAAAAGAGGTCTGTCTGAGGCGGTCTTTGAATTATTGACAACTCAGCCAGCCTCTGTTACACTCAATTTTAACTTTACCACCAGTGGAATGTATACTTAGCAACACGGCACATCTTAATAGGCCAGGATCTATGGCGGGCCCCCAGGCCAGGATCTATGGTGGCCCCCCAGGAGGATCTATGGCGGACCCCCAGGAGGAACTATGGCGGGCCCCCCAGGAGGATCTATGACGGGCCCCCCAGGAGGATCTATGGCGGGCCCCCCAGGGGGATCTATGGCGGGCCCCCCAGGAGGATCTATGGCGGGCCCCCCAGGAGGATCTATGGCGGACCCCCAGGCCAGGATCTATGGCGGACCCCCAGGAGGATCTATGGCGGACCCCCAGGAGGATCTATGGCGGGCCCCCCAGGAGGATCTATGACGGGCCCCCCAGGAGGATCTATGGCGGGCCCCCCAGGAGGATCTATGGCGGGCCCCCCAGGAGGATTTATGGCGGACCCCCAGGCCAGGATCTATGGCGGACCCCCAGGAGGATCTATGGCGGACCCCCAGGAGGATCTATGGCGGGCGTCCAGGCCAGGATCTATGACAACCTATCCCTAGTTGAAAACGTGCAAGTTTTTTAGTGTTATTTTTTCTGTTGAAGGTTCTTCTATCTCCAAATTTTAGTCAAAACCCGACTTTCACATAAGCCTCAGCTCTCCCTCTTAAATCCTCGATTTTTTATTTGTTGGACCTTAAACACCGGACACGGATTCACACGTAAGTTTCCGCACTATCTCCTCATTGGGTTTTGACTTTAAGTATGAAATTTCATGTCGATACAATCAATTACATTGGCAGTTATCGGAGTTTTTGAGTTGAGCCTCCTCTGATCCCCCCCTTCCTTTCTTCCGATTCAGCTGAAAATTGATAAGTGTCGTCCTTATGGTGCTTTGAATTCAAATATGAAATGTTGTGTTGATACATTCATTTCAACAGTAATTAGAGTTAGCTTCTCCTCTAATCCCCCCTTTTCTTTGGTCGATCTGGCTGAAAATCAAAAGGTGTTGTCCTTATGGTATTCTGGTCACAAACCTAAAGTATCATGTTGTTACATTCATTTTATCGGCAGTTATTAGAGTTTCTGTGTTAAGCCTCCCCCTAATCCCCACTTTCCTCTGGTCGATTTAGCTGAAAGTCAATAAGTGTCGTTGTAATAGGGTTCTGGATTTACATATAATATTTCGCGTCGATACATTCATTCTATCGGGAGTTATCGTGGTCACACACACACACACCAACAGATATTTTTTTTTTGATGTAATGAATGTAATGACATGGAATTCTATAATAATAATAATAATAAATTTATTTCCGTTAAACCAGTGCATGGTAATAGGATACATCAAATGAATTTATACATTAAGATAGCTTATAAATTAGAATTATAACTACTTGTAGTAGATTAGTAGTAACAAAAAGCCATTAAAAAAAGTAAAATGAAATAAATAAAAACTGTACAAATAAATACTTGAAAATATATGTGTATATAAAAAAAATAAAATAATACAAGATACGTTCATAAGTAGACATATTTTTCAATTTAATAAAAATTAAAATGACTATTTTTCAAAAAAAACTCTTCGGAAGTGTCTTTATCCCCCAACGATGTTTCGGGACGTTCTTACATTAAAGTCAAAACCCAATGAGGGGATATAATCTATCAAATTTCAGTGACATCGACTGAGGGGAAGGAGGCACAATTCAAAAACCCTAATAAAAGCCGATGTAATGATTTTATCGAAACAAAATTTAGTATTAGAATTTAAGAGCAATTATGTAAATCAACTATTGAATATTAGCGCAAACAGTCCACTGGTTTGAGAGGTAACGATAAGTTATTTGAATAATTCGTTCTGGGGAAGTACATTTGCCGATGATTCACCGACAATGTTTTTTTTTATCTATGGGAGAGTTATCTGTAAAAACGTGGTTGATATAAGAAAGACCTGTTATGACCTCATCCCCATATTTAATTACTTATCTCAAAGTCTATAAAAGATAAGCTTTATTATGCTATTTTTGAATATTATTTAATCAAATAAATGCTCTGAATGTCATATAAGGGATGCTTCTTGCATAATTTAACAATGTCTGGCCGAACAAAAGACTTTTCCCCACAGAATTATATGAACAAAAAGGTGTATAAAAGTTTTAGAACTTTAGTTATAGTTAATTTATTAACTATTTTATCCCCCTGAGAGCAAAGCCACTGCATTATCGTCCGCATAGGGATAGGGGTTTCCTTGCAGAATGTATCTTTCTGCTTCGCAGACACCCCCCTGAGAGGTCTTATGGGAAATACATGAAGTATACAACGTGGCTGTTAAAGCTTCTATGCTTCTAAGTCAAAACATCATTTGAATCGCTAATCAGGGATTTTGATAATATGGCGCCTAATGTGAAGTCAAATTTGGAGGAAGAAGGGGGAGGTTTTTGGTTTTTGTTTCCCAAGGGGTGATTGTATCATCGCGGCCAGAGTCGGCCTATTGTGTGCCCTGAATGTGTATAAAGTCCATATGAAGATGGCTGATGTAGTGAGAAGTGATTATTTCACAGGATGTCAAATATAAGATAGTCTGACCTCTCACAGATTTTTATTGGTAGTAACAGCTAGCCGGCTTTCGAGGTTTCCCTCATCATCAGGCAGTCTGATAAAAAATTAAAAATTTTGAATAGAACTAAATAATATAATAAAAATAAATAAATAACAATCTAAAACATTAACAATTTAAAATATCATGGATGGGGACAGACGAGTTATCCCTGTCCACCATCTGAGTCACAACCTTTTTAATTTTTTATCAGACTGCCTGATGATGAGGGAAACCTCGAAAGCCGGCTAGTTATTACTACCAATACAAATCTGTGAGAGGTCAGACTATCTTATATTTGACATCCTATGAAATGTATAAAATCCAGTTCCCCCCATTAAATGCTTTGGATCCGTTATGGTAGACCCGAAGCAGTAAAATCCTCTGCTTTCGAGTGCCCCGCACTTGCTTAGAACATTTCCTGCACAGAGGGCTTCTAGCGATGCCCATATTGTGTAGTATGACAGTGTCCTGTGATCAGCTCTTAGATCCATTCTGCTCATATTCAGGAGCTCTCGGCTCCTTTTCTCTGAGTGTTCCGCTATAAAGAGTTTTGAATGTCTTTGCTTTGGGACCCCTCTCCAGAACTAGATGTGTTTCCTGATCAGCCAACCTTTTATTGCGCCCTTGCGGTAAGGAGGAGGGGGGTTAGTCGTGGAAGAGGTTGAGGGGTATTGGATAGTCCGTAAAAAACATCATTTTCACATCCATGTACATTTTGGCATGAATGATGTGAAATAATTTTATTTAAAGTTCACTCGGATTGCAAGATACATGCCGAAATAGTTATTATGACTCACGCCCGGGCTTTAACTACGAGGTCATATCGCCTACTACCAGAGCGCTCTTTCGTCACTCTGGTGGTCATGAGCCCGACTCTACTGTGGGAGTCCCAAATTTTGCCTACCCTAAATTTTTATTCACCTAGGGTAGTGGTCTTTAACGAGTACCTGACATCGTAAAGGCTCGGGATCATCGCTTAACGTCTCATTCGAAGGACGGCGTGCTTATCTTTATTTTATCTCCCAGATAAACTTAACGAAGGGCCTCGGTCGGGTTTCGAACCCACGTTCTTGAGCTCAGAATACAAGCACGCATACCACTGAGCTACCGGCGCCCTCCATGCCGAAATATTTTAAAAAATAATTTTTTTTAAGAAGTATCCTCGATTTTTGCAAAAACTGTTAGTCCTATTGAGAAATTATTCCTTACCAAAAATCTCTAGTCACAGGTAATAAATTGGCTAATCTAAATTCGTAACTTTTCAGGGCAGCACTTTTTTACTTTTGCATTAGTCGAGTAAATCCAGTTTTTGAAATAAATAAATTATGTTTGCATCATCATTAATCATATAGCTTCCAAATCTGTAGGAGTGAATGAAAATGAATATTGTTAATCCTTTCTTGGATTTTCCCTTAGTTACCTAATCATTCCCAATCACTTACCTAATTATTTACCATACTTTCTGTAATATTCGTAAATGATGCCTCTCTAAAGTTGATTTAACCGAAAACGCCCTCTTCACTTGGAATAGTCTGACGTAGTGAATAAATGGTAAAATGCAGTTATCTGGTAAATGATTCCTCAAAGAAGTAGATTAAATTGATTTAACTGAGAACATACACACTTTTACGAGATACCAAGAAACCCACATCTTTATAATTCCGAAAGTATTAGAGTCCTGAGCTCCCAACTTCTTCACAGTGCGCAGATGGCTTGCGAGATGATCACAGTACACTTACATGATGATCATTTTACGACTTACAACTTATTCCCTGTGACCATAAAAATGCTCCTTATTAACTTTCTAAAGGCCTTACCCCAATTTTCAGTCAAATCGACTTATGGGAAGAGGTGCCAAGGAAAGAGGGTTGAGTGAGTTATCCAGGAACTAATAAGAACAAAACCTGTCTGAATGTATTAATACAGAATTTAGAAGTCCCTGAATAAGACTCTTAATGAATTTCAACCAAACCAATTAATTAGTAATGAATTTCAACCAAACCAATTAATTAGTAATGCATTTCAACCAAACCAATGAATTAGTAATGAATTTCAACCAAACCAATTAATTAGTAATGAATATCAACCAAACCAATTAATTAGTAATGAATTTCAACCAAACCAATTAATTAGTAATGCATTTCAACCAAACCAATGAATTAGTAATGAATTTCAACCAAACCAATTAATTAGTAATGAATTTTAACCAAACCAATTAATTGGTTTCAGAGGGAGAGTAAAAACTTAATTAATTCGCACTCTTAAGATTTTTTTAAATACTTTTTTAAGAATCTTAATTTTTTAAGATACTGAATACACAACAGGTGTTCCGGGAGGACACCGGTTGCTTGGCCACCACACAAAAACCACAAACCAAAAACCACACAAGTAAAAAAAAATCCAGAAATCCATTTGACCGTCTTTTGGGTTTGGGAAGGCATGAAGTCTAGTTTTAATTACAGTCGTAAAAAGCATCCACATTCCGGGTCGTCAATAAAACTTTATTAGTGTGCACCATATAGAGTGAAGGGTGCAGCACATACGGTGCATCATAACATGATGACATATGGTAGTTTATTGTCTCTAATGCATCGAGTGCATGGTCAGCATTGCAAGTTATAAACATGAGACAGAAGCCACCACACAATGTGGACGGATCGTATTACATATATATATATATATATATATATATATATATATATATATATATATATATATATTTTATTACCAAATATAGTTGCAGGTAAACATATCGTAAAAATCAAATATACGTCATGTGGAAAAAAAATTACTTCTTTATACCAACAACCTTTTTACAGATTACTCCCTCTCCCCCTACATGGTTGGTATAAGAAAGTCCTATTATCGCCACATCGCATATATATATTTTTTTATTTATTATCTGCCATTTCTTGCAATATTTCCTACATATATATTGTACTTTTTAGAAGCTCTGTAGCTTTTTTGAATTGATTTAAACTCAAATTTGAGGACACTTAGCAGTTCGAAAGTAAATAAGAAACATTTTGGATAGGAAAAACACTTTTAGTGTAAATCGACTTAACTAGTTAGTTATTATGATTCATGAACGGGATGTAACTACAAGGTCATATCGCATACTACCAGAGCTCCCTCTTAATCTGCATCTTAATAATGCAAAAATCGGGTTCCAACCATAAATGTTCCTTATTAAATTGCCAAGGCCTTGAGCATGCCGTCCTTCGGATGGGACGTTAAGCGATGGTTCTGAGCTTCTGCGATATCAGGTACTCGTTAAAAACCCTTTTACCCTACATGAATAAACATAGAGTAGGCAATCCCTACAGTAAAGCTGGACTTATGAACGAGAGCAACGGAAGAGCACTCTGGTAGTAGGCGATATGACCTTGTAGTTACAGCCCGTTCATAAGTCATAATAACTAACTAAACTAACAGGACTTTCTTATACAAGTAAAAACACGTTTTTACTATATGACTTTGCAGTTAAAGCCCGGACACAGGCTCGGGACCATCCGAAGGACGGCGTGCTTAAGTTTATTTTACCTCCCAGATAAAATAAACTAAGGGCCTCGGCCGAGTTTCGAACACACGACCTTGAGCTTAGAAAGCAAGCAAGAAATATTTCAAAATAATGTTTGAATTGTATCGCGTAGCAATTATAAAATATTATTTTAATATTTTTTTTATGAACAATTTAAGAAAGAAAGTAAATATTGAAATATATGTGACGTGGCCATTACAGTACTTTCTTATACCAACAGAAGACTCCCTCTACCCCTCCCCACTGGTATTATCATATATATAAAGCTGAAAATGTCTGTGCGTTGTACCGCTATAACTCACGAACAGCTTGATGGATTTGATTAATTTTTTTTTTAAATTGTTCGTCATCGTCTGTGGAAGGTTATAGGCGTATAAGTACCTCAATATCTGGTCCATCCCAGCATCCACCCACGCAATCTTTGTAACTCAAAAACCACTGCAATGATTAATGAGGAATCTTTTTGAATAAATTAGTTTTAGCTCCAAAGCTAGGGGGGGAGGGGGAGAGAGACTGATCTTATTTTGTATAAGAAAGTTCTGTAATGACCACATCACATATTTGAATAGATAAGTTTCATCTACCGGAAGGTTAAGGTCTATTTTTTAATCAACCCCTGGTCCATCCCAGCATCCACTCACGCAATCTTTGTAACTCGAAAACCATTGCAACGATTAATGAAAAATCTTTTTGAATAAATTAGTTTTAGCTCCAAAGCTAGCGTTACTACAGTTGAAGGACTATAAGCCTTATTCCCTATGAATAATTGAAAATTATAACATCATGAATGCACTGTCGAGGAACTGAATAGTCTTATAGGAGATATTGGGAGAAAAGTCAAAGTTCCCCGGGCAACGCCGGGTATTACTGCTAGTTGGGTATAAGGAGAATTACGCTGTACAATGAAAGAAAGAAATACCACTAACGCCAACTCATGACATTCTTATACTTAGTAATGCCAGTATGAAATGTTTTTGGGACGGGGGAGGGGGAGAGAGACTGATCTTATTTTGTATAAGAAAGTTCTGTAATGACCACATCACATATTTGCTTATATTGAATTTCATTTCAAATTATTTTACGCCACAAATTTTTTTGCATAATGGGAAAATCTGCTATGAACCCATAAAGAGTTGAATAAAATTAAATCCTGACGTTGCCTCTAAATCCTAAGTATAATAGTGGGTAATAATGAAATTCTTAAGATGTCTTTAATATTAAAATGAAAAGTCTCTCCTATTTTTATAGAGAAAAAAAGGAAAAGAAAATTTTCTAAACGAATATATATATATAAAAGTCGACAGTGAATACCCGACTATGTACTTCCCCAACACGTATTAATCAATTACGTTTTCGCTCTCTCTTCAAAGCCAATCGATCGTTTGGGCTAAAATTCAATAGTTGACTTACATAATGGCTTCCACATTGCGCCATTACGCCTTCACACGGAAATATGCTTGTAAAATATGACTAAATTTTGTGTCGATACATTCATTACAAGAGCAATTATTACAGTATTAGAGTCTATCCTATTCTCTGGCCCACACTTTCCTCCCCTTCGGCTGACGGTGCTGAAAATTAATAGATATCCTTATAGGACACACAGAGACAAAAACGCACAGACTAACAGACAGACAGAATTTTTTTTTTCATTATTGGAAAATTGGTTGTCGGAAAACCTGTAATTACGGTGGATACTCAATTTTGAATTTCTGATCGATTACATGACTTCCCTTTTAGCTGTTATATAGAATGTTGTTTTCGTGTCTGTCTACGAAAAAATTTAACGAACTTGACCCCACGACCCCTCGTTCAGTACAATTGGAGATATATATTGGGAGGGCTGGAGTATACACCTAGGGACCTAAGCATTCAATGCTCTTATCCCTTACTTTTTAGTTCTACTATGGGAGTCCTCAATTTTGCCTATCCAGGATATGTTATCTAATGTAGGGTTTTTTAGCGAGTTTCTGACATTGCACAGGCTCGGGACTTAACGCCCCCTCCGGAAGGCCAGTGTTTTGATGTCGATGCCCATCACGTTCGCAGGCTTAGCCTTTACCGTAATGGTTACTATCACGCGCCGATCCCGATGACCGGTATTTCCCAGATTTCTCGATCCCGGACAACGGTCACAGTTACCACAACCACTACGAAGCCAACCTCAGTTGGTGGTGCCGCTTGGATAACTGCCACCCCCATAGTATCATTTTTAGATATGGAACCCTGCAGGGTTCCCTTCCCAGAAGCTTAGAATGGTCTCTGGCCTGGGTCAACAAAGCCTAGGAAAACCTGACCTACTGTCCCTATGGTTAGGGATCTATCGATACAAGTAAAGTATCGATACTTTTATCAGATACAAGTACTTTTGGTATCGATACATTTCTTTCGATACCAAGTAGGTATCGAATAGATATTACTTGTATCGATTCAAAGTGCTCGTTTCAAATTTCAACAATTAAAAAAAAATTATATAAATTTTTCGAGGGCGCCGGTAGCTCAGTGGTATGCGTGCTTGACTTCTGAGCTCAAGGTCGTGGGTTCGTAGCCCGACCGAGGCCCTTAGTTTATTTTATCTGGGAGGTAAAATAAACTTAAGCACGCCGTCCTTCGGATGGGACGTTAAGCGATGGTCCCGAGCCTGTACGATGTCAGGTACTCGTTAAAGACCCCTACCCTAGATGAATAAAAATTTAGGTTAGGCAAAATTTAGGACTCCCATTGTAGAGTCGGGCTCATGTCCACCAGAGTGACGAAAGAGCGCTCTGGTAGTAGGCGATATGACCTCGTAGTTAAAGTCCGGGCATGAGTCATAAAACCTAACCTAAACCTAACCTATAAATTTTTCAATTCGTCAAAATTGTACACCGGTTAATTTCTTACAATTTTCTTGTATTTGTTGTTGCAGTAAAATACTGAACTCAAATTCCGGTCCACGGACAAATGATACTCGTATATATCGATGGTGATAACCTCATGTGTGATGATGTCACGCAGTCTGCATGATGCATCCTTATTTCTTACCTTATTTACATTAAATGGTTTATCGTTTATGGAGGTATACGTTTGTTTAATTTTGAAGAGAACCGTGAACATGATTACGATTTCATTATTTTATTTTATTTTTACATTCCATTTTGTCAATTACATATTACAATGCCGCGTCCTACGGCGAAAGTGTGGATTTATTACACTAAGAACGTTTCGATCTGAGCGACTTGCAAAAAGTGTTTTAAAATAGTGAAATATTGTCGAAATACGAATAGTCTCCAGTAGTTTTATATCCTTAGTAAAAATAAATTGTATGTTTATTTTATAAGGTTTTTTTATTACATTCAGTATGTTTTTAATAATATAGTTTTATCTTATTCGATTTGATTTATTTGTTTCTTATGCCCACTACAATATCTCATTTACCTATATCTTTCAAATTGTATTGTGTTTTTTATTATTATTATATAGGTATATATATATATATATATATATATATTATACATGGTTTAAAATAATTATAACGAAGTACTCGATGCTATACGATTTTTATTTTTATTTATATAGATTTATAGATTTTTTAAAATTAATTATAACGAACTACTCGATTCAATCGATACGATTAGGTATCGATACTTTTTATTCGATACTTGAAAAGTATCGAAAGTTTTATTCGATACTAATTATGAGAAAAGTATCGATACTTTGTGCTATCGATAGAACCCTACCTATAGTTTTCTTTCCTCTTCATTGTCAGTGTCGGTGGGGACTTTCCTCCAATACAGAGGAAGAAGGTTCCCCGTACATTAACCTTCAAGAAGAACAGCGTACTGAAGGTATTTTGGGCACAGTAGGCTAGCATGCTACCTCTGAGATATTGTTGTTACTTTATCAGTTTTGAAACTATTACTAACAAACATTTCTTTATTATTTAAAAAAAAAAATTGAACTAAAACAATAAAAAATATAGGCCATCTTTTTTAGAGTTGTAACGATGAAAGCCTTTAAAAAGTACTTTTCTTTGTATAATAAAACAATAATTGAGGATTACTTTAAAGAAATTAACTTGAAGAAGCTTTAAAGTTAATAATTGTAAAGGCTGACCCAACTTAATTACTAATTACTCTGGCGGGTTCTGAAACCTTAAAAACAAATTTGAACTTCTCTCAACCATTTATTAAACCGTTGGAACTTTCGCCCTGAACAACGAGCTTCAAGTTGACTGAACACAAGGAATAATCATTATCCAAGATCTTCAGCAAGTACTTTATTAAGATCCTAAGCACGAACTTTATTTTTGACTAGTACAATGAGCTTTTGTTCTTGGAAGGAATTATGAAAATAAGAAGAAAAGACGAGGCGTCCAATAGGATGGAAAATTGTTGTTTAGAAATTATAGAGAAAACAATTTCTCAAAGGGTATGAAAATGACTTTGAGAAATACAATTTTCCATTCAGATAATATAACTGATTTGAAAAGATGTAATTTTAAGGTTGGCTCCGCAGTACATCCAAAATATATAAAGAATATAGAGGTCGCCGGTAGCTCTGACATAGCTTCCTAGTCTGCTGAGCTCAAGATCGCGGGTTCCAAAGCCGGCCGACGCCCTTTAGTTTTTTTATCTGGGCGCTAAAAAATCGTCTTTTGGACGGAACCTTAAGCGATGGCCTAGAGCTTGTACCATGTCCAGGTACTCGTTAAAAAACCCTATTATTCCCTAGATGAACCTCTCATCTCCAAAGTAGAATCGAGCTGCAGAGCGACGAAAGAACGCATGAAATTCCGGTGATTCTGAGTGAATAAACCAATAGGTGGAGTTGGGAGTCGGGCTCATGTCCTCAAGACCAAAGAATGTACAGTAAATGAAAATAGGAGGGCGCTGGTAGCTCAGTGGTATGCGTGCTTGGCTTCTGAGCTCGTTTATTTTATCTGGGAGGTAAAATAAACTTAAGCACGCCTTCCTTTGGATGGGACGTTAAGCGATGGTCCCGAGCCTGTACGGAGTCAGGTACTCGTTAAAAACCCCTGCCCTAGGTTAATAAAATATTAGGGTAGGCAAAATTTAAGACTCCCACTGTAGCGGCGGGCTCATGTCCACCAGAGTGACGAAAGAGCGCTCTGGTAGTAGGCGATATGACCTCGTAGTTAAAGCCCGGGCATGAGTCATAATAACTAACTATTATTAGTACCTACTTGTATATTAAAAATGATTAAAATTAAAAAAAAAAATTAGTAGGTACATAGTTTCTAGACTTCTAAGGACTTACTGAGGACGCCGGCTTCCCCCTTATTATATTACCTGTTTATACTACCCAAACCCAGCGACGGATTAGCACGTAGCAAGAGTAGCGAATGCTACGGGCCCCGCGAATTGGGCGCTCCAACGCCTGTCTGACCTAGGAGCGTAAAAATATTTTGCATGCCTTAAGCGCGAAGCGCTTAGGCTATGCTTTACTCCCACCTGAAAATCTAAAACTCGATTTTATCGACTGCAATTTTATAAACTTTTATTAAATAATTCTTTTGAATCGTGTTTCCCAAACGTAGAAATTGCCTTGCGCATTTATATGTCTCTCATGATCACTAACTGCAGTGGCAAACGTTCTTTTTCAACATTAAAACGTATTAAAAATGAGTTAAGGAACACGATGGGCCAAGAACGTCTTAATCATCTCACTTTGATGAATATAGAGCATGATTTGCTTAAAGAAGTCGATATTGAAAGTGTTATCTCTAAATTTGCCCATATTAAATCCAGAAAAGTTTATTTGTAACAGTTTTGTTTTATTTAATACCCTAAACTTGACAACCTAAAGCAAACCAAGGGCCTCTTGACAGAATTTGCTACAGGCCCCCCGCTGGCTTAATCCGGCACTGCCCAAACCAAGTCCTTCATGAAGTGCTTAGTCTCCCAGTTCCCTTAATGAACCTGAGAATGCTCTCATACTCCAATCCCCTAAAGTCCTCCTCTGCGATTACATCTCTACCAAAGATGCGGAATCTCATTCGCGCATATCCCGAGCAGATGCCCAGGAAGTGTGCCGCCGTTTCATTTTCTTCCCCACATCGCAGGTAGGACTGTCCTTGACTCCTACAGTGTGTCGGTGCCTATTGAACGGACCATGTCCTCTGAGAACTCCAATCAGTTGCCTTAGCTCGTTCCTTTTGAGGTTGAGGATCCCGTCTTTCAGAAGCCTGGACTCCTCTCCCAGGAACATCTTCCACTGCCTGCATGTGGTCTTTTCTCCGACCGATTACATGACTTCCCTTATACTTCGAATGGCTGAGGAAGTAATAATGTTTTAAGTTTCCTTGGAGTCGTATTTCCCGTTTTGGTTTCTCTTGTTCAGGAAAGCTACCAGGAAGCCATTCGCACGTCTCCTGACTACTTCTCACGTCTTGAACGTTTCTTTTTTGGAGTCTGACTATAAAACTCATGTTAAAGTGGTTCCCTTGTTCAGTTCATCTAATCTTCTTTCTCTGTTTAACAACTTCTCACTTCCTCTTTTCCTTTTTACGTTCTTTTGAAAAACCGAACTTGCCACAATAAAACTTGTGCCATCTTCTTCTTTTTTTTTTTTTTTTTTTTTTTTATGAAGAAAAGAAAACCTTTGAATCAGAAATCCTTTTTATATTTATGTGTACCGAAGGAATAATAGATACCGAAAACTTTTACATCTGGCCAACAGCGAGACGTGGTTAATATGAAGATGGCTGATGTGATTATTTCACAGGTTGTCAAATAAAATGTAGTAGATTTTTATTAGAAGTAGCTAGTCGGCTTTCGAGGTTTCCCTCATCATCAGGCATTCCAGAAAATAAACCATCCTTAATATAATATAAAGTCCACAAAGATAAATAGATTGAATAGTAAAAAGTCAGAATTTTTTTGAAATAACCATACCTTATAAAAAATTGAAAAAAATGTTTGAATGAAAACGAAATAATTTATAATCAAAATAAATAAACAAAACAATCTAAAAACTTTAACAATTTAGATTGTTTTATTTATTTATTTTTATTATAAATTATTTTGTTTTCATTCAAAAAATGTTTTAATTTTTATAAGGTTTTGTTATTTCAAAAAAATTCTAACTTTTTACAATTTAATATATTTATCTTTGTTGCCTTTATATTATATTAAGGATGGTTTCTTTTCTAGACTGCCTTATGATGAGGGAAACCTCGAAAGCCGGCTAGCTACTTCTAATAAAAATCTGTAAGAGGTCATACTATATTTTATTTGACAACCTGTGAGACGTGGTTAATGGTAAAAAATAAATTATGATATAGATTTTGATCAGTTAAAATATGTTTTTTTTAATTGTTTCCTAACTTTTTTATACCTATAATATAGCAAACAAAGAATTATTTCACAATTACGGGTCTTAGGAAAATATAAAACTTGAATTATACAAATTAGCTAAATTTAATTCAAATTATTAATTAATTTGTTAAGTATTGATGACGATGAAAAAATCAATAATATATTTATTTTCGTAACTAATAGTTTAAAATTTATAAAAACAGTTTTATTCTGATTTGCCCTCTCTTTTACCTTATACATTTCAATATAACACATTTCACAACAGTTGGTATTCTTCTTATCTTTACTTCGACTCATATTTATAATGTTGTATCTTCCAAAATTAATTTTTTGTTTAATTAAATTTGTTATATTTTCACTCAACATCCCATTTGTACCTTCTGTTATCAAGACACGATATCAACATTTTCACGACAAACTCCATCATCACGCCAATCCACTTATTCTGCAATTATCCACAAACACTCTCCCCACAAATCCACCACGACGTCTCAAGCGGATATGGCAGAGGGACCTGCTCCAGGACTAGCTCCTCTTCGGTCACGTACCTCAGCAGTACAGCGACACACTTGCCACAGCACATCATCACAATCACTAGTGACAAATGTTGAATATGTAAAATAAAAAAAAAAAAAATAGTTATATTTTCTATTTTTAATTATAAGTTTGTATTGATATATAAACTTTTATTTTGTACATATTCTTCATGACTTCACGGAGACATTTTTATTATTATTATTATTCTTTATTTATTTTTATTATTCTTTATTATTTATATTCTTTTTTAATTATTATTTATTTATTTTATTTTTTGTTTTTTTCTCTTTTATCATTGTACATAAATTGTTTTATTACCTATTGTCAACAAATTTACTTATGGTCTGTACGTAGCAATTGTAAATATGCGTAATAAAATATTTCAAATTAAAAAAAATCTTGAAGTTTGTGGCCCGGAAGCAATTTTAGAAATTATTTGATTTGGTCTTTATCGACCACAAGCCTGATATTCTCTCTTTCTATTGTCCAAACTGAGGCTGAAGGTAAATTCTTGAATTGTTGGTTGTTCTGTTAAAGGGTTGTGCATGTTCAACTCTTTGATAGGTGGGGTAACAGTCCCTTCTAGTGAGAGTTGACAGGGAACTAACAAGCAGACCCGGGTTGGTCCCCCGAGTGAACATTCTGATGGTCAACACAAATTGGGTTAGATCTGCTTGGGACAGGTTGAATCGGGGGAAAGAGAAGGAGGGACAAAAAAAAAAATAAGGGAAAAGTGGAAACAAGATCCGTAGACAACTTCCACCCCTCCAGAGACACCCCTAGACTCACCCTCTGTCCGATATTGAGAGGACTGCGGATACATGATCTGTCCAGGCCTACTCTTTCGTTAGGGTGGACATGATCCAGACTCTACTATGGGAGTTCTAAATTTTCTCTACCCTGATTCATTCACCTCGGGTCTTTAACGAGTATTTGACATCGTACAGGCTCGAGACAATCGTGCTCAGTAAGCAAGCACGCCTACCAAAGAGCTACCGGCGCCTCAAGAAGACGATGTTATTGGTGTTGTCCTGCCCACGATGATATATATTTCAGAATCATCAGAAAAGGTGAAAGGATAAATTTGAAGATTCATAAGGAACAGGGAAGAAAAGTCATCTCTGAATCACTGGCTATGAACTTCCCCAGGACGAATTGAAAGAAAGGAGACAGTCAGAAAACTCGCATCATTAAAATACAGTGTAAACTCCATTTAACGTCACACGATTTAACGACAAACTCCTTAAAACATCGAAATTACTTGAATCTGGTTGGTTTACCTTGTTGTCCATACAATGGTACACTCTATGTAGCATCACACCCACTCTAAATAACGACAACAATACGTCATTACTAAGCAATAAACAGTACTTTCAAGTTGCCCAAATTAATAAGAACTGCAGCAGTGTACGGTCTTTTGTTTGTTATTTTGTTGCTTTATTGTCTAGCACGTATTTACCTCGACTGTCGGCACCATACAGAAGATTCTAAGAAATTCGTTCTTTTGTTTGTTGTGATTACCTTAAAATACTGGAGCAGCAAAAAACGTCAGACGAAGATAACAGACTATACGCAATAAGCGTTGTTATTTGTATCAATATTAATGTTTGTTGTTTGTAAATTTTATACTTTATTAGTAAATACATATTATAATAGTAAAATACTATTAAATGTAATGTAATATGTATTGATTTTTCTTCCCTTCATTTAACGACAACTCTCAATAACGGCATAAAATGCGCAGTCCCTCAAGTGTCGGTGTGTAGAGTTTAGACTGTATAATTAATTTCCAGACTACCCAGGAATCAAAAATTAGTTATTTTTAAAAATTTTTTATATGGTCAGATGACAAGATTTTGTTAGAAAAAAAAGTTTAGACCCAAATCGCCGGTAGTCATTTTGGAGATAGTTTCGCCCTGAAGAGAATGATATCTTGTACGTCCTTGTATATTCAATAGAATCGTCGGCATCGTTTGCAGACAAATGAACAATCGGAACGGTTGAATTCCTGAAAACGGCCATTAAAACCTTCTCCAGTTGAATTGATTATTCGACTAATTAATCATACTAAATTTTGTGTCGATACATTCATTAATCTGCAGTTTTAAGGGTATTTGAGTCTTGCCTCTTCTCTGTTCCCCCTCCTGCATTCGCTCTTGTACGTCAAATTTGAGTTTTAGCACAAACGTTCGATTTGTTAATAGATAAATGTAATCGGTCAAAAAATCGATGTAGAGTTTTTAACGGAATTTCATACTTTCCGACCTCCTGATTACAAAAATTTAATAAAAAAGTCTGTCTGTTTGTGCGTATGAGTAGGGTGGCCAGAGAAAGAGCCTCGACTCAAATAAACTAATAGCTGCCGATGTAATGAATGTTTGATTCAACGACTTTTTTTTTATCTGGGAGCTGAAGAAACCAATATCATGCCGTCCTTCGGATGGGGCGTAAAGCGATGTTTCAGAGCCAGAATGATATACACAAATAGACAACAGTTTGGTAGTAAGCAATATGACCTCGTTGTTAAATCTCGGTTTGAGTGATAACAGTCATATCAACTCGACACAAAATTTAAGATGTAGTTTCGAGAATAAGTTATGGAGGGAGAGTGAAAACTTAGTCAAATAATTCGCGCTGGATAAGTACATTGCTAGTTAGTTATTATGACTCATGCCCGGGCTTTAACTACGAGAGCGCTCTTTCGTCACTCTGGTGGACATGAGCCCGACTCTACTGTGGGAGTCCTAAATTTTGCCTACTCTAAATTTTTATTCACCTAGGGCACGAGTACCTGACATCGTACAGGCTTGGGACCATCGCTTAACGTCCCATCCGAAGGACGGCGTGCTTAAATTTATCTTACCTCCCATATAAAATAAGTACATTGCTGATGATTCACTGAGTATTTTTAAAGTGATTAACATAATTTTAAATATTATTTTAATCATATGTGTTAGTATGATTATGGGACAAGACTTCTCATGGAAATACAAGACCTTCATTTCCTACTGCCAGAACCGGTTTTCAACGCAACTGCGTCATCATCAGTGGTACATCTATGATATAATAAATAAAATGTATAAATAATGAAAAGTATAAATCTTAGAGCATCAGGGTACTGAGTAACAAAATAAAAAAATATAAACTTACTTACGCCACGCACTCAGCACAGCGGTTAAAGGACAACTGGCATAGCTCAAAGGGGTGGGGATAGCTAGGTTCACTCACTCTACATACAAAAATATTCATTCAAATATATACAATAACTAAAACAAATCTCTACATATTAGTAAAATAGTTATATGTTTTTGTATGTAGAGAGAGTGAATGAACCTAGCTATCCCCATCCCTTTGAGCTATGCCAGTTGTCCTTTAACCGCTGTGCTGTTTGTAAGTTTAAATTGTTTTATTTTGTTACTCTGTACACTGATGCTTTAAGATTTATACTTTTCATTATTTGTATATTTTATTTATTATATTATAGATGTACCACTGATGATGACGCTGTTGTGTTGAAAACCGGTTCTTGTCAATTTAAAACAGTGGGAAGACAACGTCTTTTATTTTTATGAGAAATATTATATTAATATTAGGATGAGTTAGATTAATGTTTCATATGGTCCTAAGTAGGATGATAATCTAAGATTAACTTGTTCTGTAATGCAAAGTTGAAGCAGTCTTGTCTGGACTTTAATGGATTCAGAGGAAAAGTGAAGATTCCCCCTCTATGAAATACAGTCTGTAGGGCCCATTAAACAAGGCAGCAGTGGGTAGTGGGCGAGAGGCGCCCAGACAGGTGGGCATGGGCGCGTTGGCCCATAAAACAGCCAATTTAAAGAGGAGCCTCCACCCTGGCCACTAAGTGAAGGGCCCATAATTCAATTACTAGCCCCTGGGCCATTCTTTCTTATAATCCGGGCCCTTAGCCCCGCCCTAACTCAGGTGGAGGCCGGCCCTAAATCAGACCGAGGGGGGGCCGGGGGCCCACTAATGGTCCTGTTGGCCAAACAAAACTCACTTCTTAGTCTCATGGGCCCACAAAAATCTCCCCACTCTATCCTTTACTCAGCTAATCTCTTTTTGACCTTTTTACTTCTTGCGCAGTTATTGTGACTCATGTCCGGGCATTAACTATCATATCGCCTACTACCAGAGCGCTCTTTCGTGCCTCTGGTGGACATGAGCTCGATTCTACTGTGGGAATCCTTCCTAAATTTTGCCTATCGCCTGTCAGCTGACAGATAAAATATACTTGAATAATAAAATATACATTTGTTATCTGGGAGGTGAAATAGCCTTTAGCACGCCGTCCTTCAGATGGGACGTTAAGCGATGGTCCCGAGCCTGTGCGATGTCAGGTAACATTAAAGATCCCTACCCTAGGTGAATAAACCTAGGTAGGCAATATTTAGGACTCCCACAGTAGAGTCGGGCTCATGTCCACCAGAGCGCTCTTTCTTCACTCTAGGCGGTACATCGAAGTTAGAGCCCGACCATGAGTCACAATAAAAATAATAGATTGTGAAATAATTCATAGACGTTTCGTACCGAAGTACCGATCAAAGAAATCCAGACATTTTTTCTAGTTATATCCATGATTTTTAGCGTTGCATAGGATGAAAACCGAAAATAAAACCTTATAGCAAGCTTTGTGTCTGTCTTTCACTTCGTCAAATATTCATAAATACGCTAAGAAAATTATATTGGCGGCATAACCATAATTTTCCAACCCCCCGTTGGGAACAAAGTTAGGGGTTGTAAAAAATAAATATTTTCTGTGAGAATTGAGTAGAATGTCATATGTAAGCTTACTACGAGTAAATATGATATATATTTTATTTGAAATTTTATATTCAATTTTATATTCAATATGGCGGCTGTGGGTGATAAAAAACTTCGCCCTTCAGTTCTCTCTTGCACTTAAATATATAAGAAAAATATGAGAGATTTGCTATTATTCAAAAATATTATAAATTCTTTAGTATTAGAACGTAATTTAATTGTGCGAAAATCTGAGACTGTTTTCAACAGAAGTTATCGCAATGATTTCTGCCTGTATGTGTGCGCTCTAACTCAAAAACATTTGTAGCTATTAGGGTGAAACTTGAAATGAAGATGTCCCATGTGCTATCTTAGGTTTCATTAGATTTTGGCTGAAATCGGACGTATGTTAAGACCGCTAAATTATAATTTGATCTAATCAGACATTCAACTTTTAAAAGTTGTAGAGAATAATAAAAGGCACAATGTTCATCCGGTTTACGAGAAAAAAGGAGTGTGACGGACTGGGGCGACCATCATTCGCGACGGTGTTGCACATTCGTTCGGTGTTGCACTTAAGCAAGGTGAACCCAAAAACGATAAAACACAAGCAGGTTCTGGAATGTGTGCAGATTTTCGGATATGTGAGTTTCGCCTCTTTGCTCCCTAAATCAGAGGAAATCACTGGGTCGTGTATTATGTCTCTACAAACGTGGTTCTAAGCGCGGCCCTTGGGGTCCACACGGCAAACTTCCCAGCATGATATCGATATCATTAATAATAATATCACAAAACTTGGCATTTTATTCACTACAGAATTGTTTATTCATTTAATTGAATTTAATCTATACTCAGATTTATAATTCATATGCAAATGGACATAGGTCACATATTCTCAATCTCCACTCTCAGTCCCTTCGCCCGATAAGATTTGCTTAGCCCTCCCCCCCCTCCTAAAGCCCCTGATAAGAATTTAATTTAATTTTTTGCTTGATCCAACACATCCAGGAGTCGGGCTTGACGTTCGATCAAAGACTGATGATTTGAGGTTCGACTACTCGTTCGTTTCTTCGCAGAGCAGTGCAGCTCTTTTCGATGAACCATACCATTTTTAAAATGATTTATATTTATTATTACTTTAATACTTTATATGCCTGTTTTAGTTATTTGATTCTTAATTATTTATTATAATATAATTAATCATTACATTATTATTCTGGTTATATCATAAATACTTAATAATTTATCATCTCTGCTTCCTAGATCTGCAATATGTCTCTCTCTCTCCCATTCACCCATCTCTCGTGATTTGATTTTATAATTGTTTATTTTTATTTTTATTTTTTAATTTCAATTTCTGAATCTTTGCACAAATGTGACCATGAGGCAGGAGCACCGACTCTCTCAATATATTGTAACGGTCCTTCTCTAAATTTAAATTCTAAATTAATTAATTTTACTATGAGATAACCTGGTTAAAAACTCAATAAAAAATCACATATAAAAATGTGTTATATTTATATTTAATTTATTTGATTTAAAAATTTTTTTTTTTTTTTTTCATAAAAAAATTTCAAAAGGGTTAGTTACAATTTGTTTACACACATGAATTTTTACGACATTTAAAAACCTTGACTATTTTTTTCTTCTTTTTTTTTTTTCGTTGATGACTGTGATGATAAAATGCTGGTAAGTTGTACCATGGATTGCAGGTATCACTTCTGATGTCCTCTTCTGACTGCTGGGATTTGGGCTTTGTATTAGATCATTTTATTCTTTCTTCACATTAAATTTGACTTCTCATTTTTTCTGGTGTTAAACGCTCCGGGACACTTCCCCTCCGTGTCTTCTGCCTTCAAACAACCGGTTCTTTCACTAGCTCACATATTTTCATACTTTTCACTGCACTAACACCTCACCACTCTACCTCTGAACAGAGCTCACATAAGACAGACTTGCTTCCGCGTGGGACTATATCATCGCCATGTTTTTTCGCACACACACTTCTATTGGCTAAATTCGCATTGCCTGGATCACAACAAAAACATATGTTTATTTATTACTTAATTTTATTTTTGATATTATTCTTTTTTCTTACTCAAAAATTTTTAATGACTTAAACTATATTGTTACATTAATTTAAATTTAACAAATTCAAAATCTTTTATTTTATTTTACCATGAATCGATTGTAGTCCAGTCTCAATCTGTGATAACCTTTTATAACCTCCTATTCGAGATATCTCGACTTAGAGCATATGTGGGCAACAACCGGCCCGCTGTAAGATTTGGTCCGGCCCGCGAGACATTTTGAAAAACCCAATTTAAAAAAAAATATATATTACACTACTTACTCACACTCACTCAAAATTAGGAAGATCGAGTAGGATGGGGTTTGTCGCTTGCTCCTGCGGAATCAAGTGAGCGAGCAAGGCGAGTGAGGAAATTTTATCTATGTTTATATCTATGAATAATAATAAAAACAATAATAATAATTCATTTTGTTTTAAATGTTCACTCCAAAACATTTTTGTAGGGGTTCAAATCTAATTTGGGGATATATAATTTTATATGCGGCCCGCGGGACTATAATGCAATTGCAAAGTGGCCCGCAAGATCATTTGGGTTGCCCACCCTTGACTTAGAGTATTTATACAATTTCATTTACATTTATTTTATTTTACTCAACTAATGTACTGGTCAATATGGACCATTACAATATATATAATTTGACCATTTTTTCAAAGTATATATCCCGATAATGGCCGATCAAGAGTTGGTCCTTGGTCAACAGCAGGCCTTATGGTACCCCAGGTTCATGGGTAATATCCCACGTGAAGAGACCTCTCGTCCCTAGTCAGACCTGACAATACGGATTGAATCCCAGGTGCGGCTCCCCACACGCCCCTCTGCGTGATCCTACATATTGGATACGTGATCTTACTTTCTTCCTCTCACAAACTATTTGTCGTTGATGTTTCTATATGTATTTCTGCCTCCTCCCTCACCAAAAGTCGGAATCACCGAAAAGTACTTTCACAGCATGAATCAACTAAATTTCCATTTTCCGCCAATCCAATCTACCGTTTGGGCTACGAATCCATAGTTGACTAATATAATAACTCATGAATCCTCATTATAAATTGTGTGCCATACATTCATTAGATCATTAAAGTAATTAATTAAAGTCGATGTTGAGTTTTCAACGAAATTTTTTCAAGCCGCTGATTTATTATTATTAAAAGGTCCTTAAAACATTCGTCGATATTACCATACCCGAAAATGATCGACTAATATGTAAAAACGACGAAAAAAATGCCACACGATTTTTAGAGTACGAAACTCGTGCCGCAAAAGAGTTTTTTCTAGAAATAAATCATGAATTTTAGAAAAAAACAAAAAAAAAGAGTATATCTTAGCTATTTTTTAAAATTGGCTATTTTCTAAGGTATACAAATATATATATGAACATATTTTTTTTAAAGAATTAAAATGCTTTGAATATTGCTAAGATATACTCTTTTTTTCTAAAATTAATGATTTATTTCTAGAAAAAACTCTTTTGAGGCACGGGTTTTTTGTACTCTAAAAATCTGGTAGCATTTTTTTTGTCATTTTTATTTATATATGTTTTATAAATAATATATATACATATATAATAATTAAAAAATAATTTCGTTTCGATACATTCAGTCTATCGGGAGTTATCGTGTTAACACACCCAAATAAATTATTTTTTTTTATAATAATAATAATAAATCAGCGGCTTGAAATGAAGTTATATAGCTATATATAATTTTTAACATATAAAATTTCGTGTTGATAAATGCATTCTATTGTGAGTTATCGTGTTCACAGACAGACATTTTTTAACCTATTTGGAATCCGTTGAAAACTAAGTATCAAATTTTGCACCGATTATAGGTTAGGTTTAGGTTTTATGACTCATGCCCGGGCTTTAACTACGAGGTCATATCGTCTACTACCAGAGCGCTCTTTCGTCACTCTGGTGGACATGAGCCCGACTCTACTGTGGGAGCCCTAAATTTTGCCTAACCTAAATTTCTATTCACTTAGAGCAGGGGTCTTTAACGAGTACCTGACATGGTACAGGCTCGGGACCATCCCTTAACGTCCCATCCGAAGGACGGGTTTAAGTTTATTTTACCTCCCAGATAAAATAAACTAAGGGCCTCTGTCGGGTTTCGAACGCACGATCTTGAGCTCAGAAGACAAACACGCATACCACTGAGCTACCGGCGCCCCCTGACTGATTATATAACTTCCCCTATACTCCGTATATCTGTGGATATAATAAAGCCAGTAAAATCCCCCTGGGTCCTAATGAGCAAACTAACTACACATCTAAAATCCCAACTTTAAATAATAGAAGTCCACGTTTCCCCTTTCAAATGAATGTTATTTTCTGGTTTTAAATTTCCCTTTGATTTTCTCTCCGTTTTCCCAAGAGAGTGAGTTTCCAAACTTGATTTAAATTTATGAGCGGCTCAGTTTTTTTTTTTTTGTTTTCTGTTTAGCATTTTGTTTAGAAACTCCATTGGTTTTTTCATGAAAGTAATAAATTGTACAAAGTAGCAAAAAAATAAAAAAAAACTTAAGAAAATAAAAAATTCATAAAATTTCCATTCAGTGTAAAAAAATCACGAGAATTGCATCATTATGAACAATAACAGAACTGATCACAGGACACTCATGAACAAATACGTATCCAATAATGGGGCTCTAGAAAATGAGGAAAACGAGACTATGGTTCATATTTTAAGCCAGTGTAAAACTGTAGAGAACCGATGCATGCTATGGAGGAAACTGCAGCAGCATCCTGGACTTTATATGTAAGGTGCTAGCTTACTGAGCACAAGATCATGGGTCTGAAACCCGGCCGTAGTCCATAAGTTTTTTTATATGGGAGATGAAAAAACCTTGTCTTTCGGCTGGGACGTTAACCAGGGGATGGTCCCTAGGCTGTACGATGTCAGACACTCATAAATGACATTTATCCTAGATGAATGAAAATTTAGGATAGGCAAAATTTAGGACTTCCATTGTAGAGTCTACTAGGTCCATGTCCACCAAGGGGTTAAATGGGCGCTCTGGTAGTAGGCGATATGACCTCGTAGTTAAATTCCGGGCATGAGTCGAAACCAATTAAACATTTATTAAATAACCATCGATTAAATAAAAATCAAGCTAATATCGATACTTTCATAATAATTAATTGAAGTTAGTTATTGTCACTCATGCTTGGCATTAACTACGTGATCATACCACCTATTACCAGACCGCTCTGGTGGACATAAGCATTTAATTATACCAAAGGCTTTTCCTCTGTGATCGTGTTTTCTGGAACTAACATAAGCTGTAATTGTACTAGAAAAATAATCGAGAAGTCTAAGCTACTAAGAACTAGGCCTACTATAATTTTCAAAAGTTAACTCAGAACACTCGAAAAAAAAAAAGTATGAAATCCAATTTTTTAAATCATTATCTTTGGATGTGGTCAATTTTTTCGCACTTTTTTTATTTATCATGCCATTAATGTTTTTCAGATGTGATTTTTATAAGTTTTGAACATTTTAGTAAGTCCGAACATCTTTTCAATCCAGACAGAAACCCGACGAAAACCGGACGTATGGTAAACGGAAAGGAGGGTTCTGGGGAGGGGCTTATGTCAAAAAACTGATGTAATATCAAAAAATATGGATATTAATTGCTTTAATATATTTAAATAAATATAATCATCAAGATGGAAATATCAGAATTGGAAGGCAGGAAATTAGGAGGAAGTCGGGAGAAAACCATCAGCAGTCCCGAGTATGTAAGGGTGGGGATCTGGGCTGTCAATAGCTGTGCAGGAAGGTTCCGGTTGGAAAAAATGGATGCGAGGAGTCACATCGTCAGTCACCACCGAAGAAGGAGGTCCACTTCTACAGTTGCCTTCGGAGCGGGAGGAGCCCACTCTGGAAGCCATTGTCCATCCAACATCCCAGAGCCAGGACTCAGCCGGTCACCTTACCAGAGAAGATGTGTTGGAGCTCACGTTTTGAGACAGACAGCAGAGGTTGATGGTTGAAGAAATCAAGAACCCAGCAGAAATCGCAACGAACAACGAAAAGCAACAAGGTACCTTTAGACAATAAACAATTATACCAATTGGGAGAAAAGTATTGCATTTTTGAAAGGATTCTGAGTAATAAATAATTATAAAGTTTAATCATGTTTTTCACAAATATATTTAGTCAAATAAGCATGGAGTAAGTCTCCTTTTATGTATTTTGCACCTCATCTCATCTTACTTTTTCAAAACTGTTGAGTCTTGGCGAACCCACGCAACGAACTAAAATAGGTAAGAATTAAAATCATTATTTTTCAAGTAGAACAACATTTATTTTACATATCAACAATAATTACAATTACAGTACAATCGCTGTTAATAATTAAACATATTCATTCTATCTTTGACATATATCATTATCATTATCACTATCAGTAAGAAGAAAAAGTGAATATACTTATATACACTTAGATATAATCAAAGTACAATTCAAAAACTTGTCATCCGTCGGATATTCAGAGAAATGGTTTTTATCGCACATTTTCCTGTCATTTAAAGAATAAAAATAAAGAAAACGTATGTTTTAAAAAAAATATTGTCTATTTCACAAATAATATATAATATGGGAGTACTTTCGGTATTGCTACCATCTTCAGCCACGACTTAACAAATACTAAATTGAAGTTCAACTAGGTAGGTAGTTTACAATCTAAGCGGTAGGTAGGTATCCTTTTTCAGCCCCTACGGGGTTTTCCTATCCTTTCGGTACAGTTAATATTTGAAATATGGAAAACATAAAAAATGACATTTCGTCCCAAATTGGGATCTTAAAAATAAAAAATTTGAAATACTATGTGTTGATTAAATGCATACATGAAGTGAATTAAAAATAACAATTGTTAATATATGAATAAAAATAAACTAAAAAGTTTTATAAAATAAAATATACAGTTTTTTGAGAGAGTAAGTATGTATACACAGAGACTGGAGGATTATATTATTGGCGATAAAAGGGGTGAGTATTTGAGATTGGTCTGATCGTTCATACAATTTCCTTTTTGTAGCGCTCTGTTTATTTCTAGTTGTTCCAGTGAGTTGAGTAATGTACCTTTGTCACAAAAATGTAGGTATTGTATGCCTGTATTTATGTCGAAATGGTGTTTGTTTTCGTTGATGTGTTGTGTGAATGTTGATTTTACTGAGTTATATGATGCGTCGGTGTTTAGCTCTATTTCTGATATGTGTTCTTTTACCCTATTTTTAAATTGTCTCCCGGTTTGACCTATATAAACAAAATTGCAAGAACTACATTTTAGTTGGTAAACCCCGCTTTTTTCATCTGTTTTTATTTTGTCCTTCGTGTTGTTGAGATGTTTGTATATAGTATTATTAGTTCTAAAACCTACCCAAAAGTCCTCTTTTTTAAGTATATTTCCTATCTGTTCTGAAATTTTTCCAAAATAAGGTAATCCCACCCATTTTTTAGTCCCTGTACTATTTGTTGTGTCTAATTTTGAAATGTCTTTTAAATGTATTCTGCTTATGACTTTACGTCTTATCTTCTCAATAATGTGACTATTGTATCCGTTTTCTTTTGCTATATTATTAATGATGCCTAACTCTGTGTTTCTGTTGTCTTCGTTTAATGGTATTGTGTAGGCTCTGTGAAATAGTGAATAAAATGCTGCATGTTTGTGTGTTGTGGGAGCGTTTGATGTATTGTGTATGATGGAGTCTGTGGTTGTTGGTTTTCTGTAAATGTTGTATTCTAGTTTATTGTTTATTATTTTTAAATTTAGGTCTAAAAAATTTAAGGTATTCCCCCCCATTTCTATAGTAAACTTTATTTTTTCATGTATACTGTTTACTTAAATACTTAAAAAATGTTAAGTATCATTTAAAGAATACATTTACCACACCCAGAGTCAGAGCGGTAGCCATTTTGAGAATTCGAAATTTGAAGAAATTGTTGGCTACTTGGGGTCTACAGATGGTATCAGTACCGAACCGAGGCAGCTTTGAATTGTATCTATCGCAGAAAATTTTATAGAAGAGATAATGGAAATTTAAACTAAATTTATGGAAAAAAACTGTGATGAAATCATGATCAATGTACATAGTCCTTATTATTTCATATTGAATTATTATCATGGATCGATTCCCAATCATAAGAGCTTGATGCAAAATTTCATGAAAATCTGTCCAATGAGTGGACATGACAGTAACTTGATAAGTTAATAAAGTACATATTAAGATTATATGTAAGTATATTAAGATAGAAGAATCCCTAAGAAGAAAGAGAAGAAATACAAAAAAATATATATATAATCAGCAATAATAATGAGAATAATAATAAGAGTGGACATGACAGTAAGTTAATAAATTAATAAAGTACAGGTTAGGTTAGGTTTAATGACTCATGCACGGGCTTTAACTACGAGGTCATATCGCCTACTACCAGAGCGCTCTTTCGTCACTCTGGTGGTCATGAGCCCGACTCTACTGTGGGAGTCCTAAATTTTGCCTACCCTAAATTTTTATTCATCTAGGGTAGGGGTCTTTAACGAGTACCTGACATCGTACAGGCTCGGGACCATCGCTTAACGTCCCATCCGAAGGCCGGTGTGCTTAAGTTTATTTTACCTCCCAGATAAAATAAACTAAGGGCCTCGGTCGGGCTACGAACCCACAACCTTGAGCTCAGAAGTCAAGCACGCATACCACTGAGCTACCGGCGCCCTTAAATAATAAAGTACATATTAAGATTATATGTAAGTATATTAAAATAGAAGAATCCCTAAGAATAAAGAGAAGAAATACAAAAAAAGAGAAATAACAAAAGAAAATAAAGAAAGAAAAAATAGAATATTAAATAAAAAATAGAATAGTATACAATAATAATGAAAGTATTGACAAAAAATTTAGTACCTATATGAATTCAGAAAACTCTGAGTATGACGTCTTCATTTTCGAATAGTAACATTTTTGAGAGGATTCTGAGGAATAAATAATTATAAATGTTTTTAACAAATATATTTAGTCAAATAAGCATGATGTAATTTTTTTTAAATGTTTTTTGCACCTCATGTCATCTTGATTTTTCAAAACGGTTACGTCTTGGCGAACACACGCAACGAAATAAAACTAAGTAAGTTATAGAATCAAAAAGAACTACGTAATTAACATTTACAAAGAACATAAAATTTCTGATCGATTACATAACTTCCCTTATACTTTGTATAGGTTAGGTTAGGTTTTATGACTCATGCCCGGGCTTTAGCAACGAGGACATATCGTCTACTACCAAAGCCCTCTTTCGTCTCTCTGGTGGACATGAGCCCGACTCTACTGTGGGAGTCCTAAATTTTACCTACCCTAAATTTTTATTCACCTAGGGTAGGGGTCTTTAACGAGTATCTGACATCGTACAGGCTCGGGACCATCGCTTAACGTCCCATCCGAAGGCCGGTGTGCTTAAGTTTATTTTACCTCCCAGAAAAAATAAACTAAGGGCCTCGGTCGGGTTTCGAACCCACGACCTTGAGCTCAGAAGTCAAGCACGCATACCACTGAGCTACCGGCGCCATCTATACTTTGTATATCTGGAGGTAGTAAAATGAGAGTGTATCAAGTTCATTATTTGCTAATAGGCTCAATAGAGGCTTTATTAAATCATTTAATTATACAAGAGGCTTTTCCACTTGGTGGGTTTCCTTTCTGTAATCCAGATCTCTTGGAACTACCATCATCAGTAATTAGGAGGATGTAACAGACTGATATCACTTTGATAAGTGTATAATAAGCTAATATCATCTCTGACAGTCTTATGACCCGGCTTGACATTGAATAAAATTATGTATTATATGCAGGATTATGATTGAAGTTATGGCAGTTTAATTTTGGTATTCACTTGAGCATTCGCCCTGAATGAGCATGAGGTTCGGGTTTGGGGAGGCGAACGGTCCGAACAACTAGCGCTGAGCCACCCTTCCGGAGCCACTTGTCATGGTACGGAACAACGTTTTATTTAATTTAACACTTTCACGGACGAAACTGTCAGAAACTTTACTAAGGTGAAAATTCCCCGAATAAGACTTAAGACTTTGTCCTGCGACCACTCCATTTTTGAAACTGAGATGGGAGTGAAAGTAAAAATGAAGCTGCAGATGGAAATATGTATAAGAATGGAAGGCAGAAAGTAGGGAGAAAACCTATAACGTTAGCAGCAGTACAATATAAAGAAGACTGTAGAACACATGGGTAATATCGGGCGAGCAGCCAATCGATGTAAAGGAAAGTTGGACGAACCCAACTAGGGATCACTAGAGAGTCAGACGCCTTCGCAGAGGGTGGACGTGTGTCTGGAGGACTTAGCCGGTCACCTTGACAGAGGAAGATGTGTTGGAGGAACTCACTATTGTTTTGAGATAGTCAGTAGAACATTGAAGAAATCCGAAGTCCAGCAGAAATCGCTATTTTAGGATAATAGTAAAAGTTGAAAGGATTCTGAGAAAAATGATAAAAATCAATAATGTTTTTAACAAATATATTTATTCAAATAAGCTTGGAGTAAGTTTTCTTTTATACAACAATTCTTCTCAAATTGAAAAGCTCCATCAGCTTTTTCATATATTTTTCTTTGTTTTTTAAGTGAATTTTAAGTCAGTTGTTTTCGTACAAATTTTGGGATTGAGAAAAATAAAAATAAAGTCCAGTGTTGTACATAGAAATTATATTTTTATATATGAATATATATGTAAATGTACCTTATTAAAATTATACTTAAAAACCAATCTTCACTCCCTGATTATTATTATTATTATTTTTATATATATTTATTAATATTTCTATAGTAATTCGACTATATTATGGTCGACTTTTAGAAATTCAGAGAAAAAAAAAATGAATACATGTAAAAGGTTAGGTTAAGTTTTATGACTCATGCCCGGGCTTTAACTACGAGGTCATATCGCCTACTACCAGAGCGCTCTTTGGCTGGTAGACATCAGCCCGACTCTACTCTGGGAGTCCTAAATGTTGCCTACCCTAAATTTTTATTCACGTAGCACGCCTTGTGCACACCCACAGGTACAGAAGAGAATAGAGGTAGTGGAAGTGGAATTCGTTTTTATTTGAGCTCAACAAAAACATACGAAAGAAACTCCGAGAGGTACAGGATTCTATTAAATCGCATTGTTTCATAGTCATAGATTTTCAACCATCCAACGTAGTCGAATTTGTAAAAGAAATATAGATACTTACGCTGTACGCCATCTTGTTTATTTGTCTTCCTTCAATTACTTACATGGTACATGTGTGCATATACATGAGCATAGAGTGACTTGATGTCACTTCTGCTTAAAAAAGTATTTCGATACTACTATCGATGGTTTCAAAAACTAGCATTGATAGTTTTACACCTCTACGGTAATATAATACATGTATTATTGTATGTATACAATTTTTATTTTATTGTATATATACAATTTTTTATTCACTAATTTGAATATGCAGCCCATAAAGATAATAAATTGTCGTACTTCCCCAGAACTAATTATTCAACTTTTCGCTCCCTCAGGTCGACCGTTAACATACATGTTTAGTATGCGAGAATGAATTCAAACACAAGACCCGAAGTTGAGAGTTCACGATAATATCGGTAGAAACTGCGCACAATGTATCCACAATATTGACATTTCGTTCGACCAGAAACTGATGTCGGATACAATAAAACGCCATGTGTTGTGTTGGCAGAACGGGTCGTAGAGTACCTGAAAAACGGGTCGTTCCATGGAAATCAGGACACCTGGGAAGACTTGACATCGGCTGACCTGCATGTGGCGGACATGACATATATATTTCCTGGGGAGTTGGTTCGTCGTTTTTGCTGAGAGCCCGTCGCTGAAGACCGCATCCCAGTAAACCAAGGGTTCTTGCTCGACCCTAAAGATTACCATATTAGCAGGAAGAGGAACCCAAACTAATCCTGCCCTATGCAAATAGGCCCTTTTATCCTCCTTCTCTTCTGGTACCTGACTATCCTAGAGCACCCATCCTCCCTTCTTGAAGCACAATCCTGGCCCAATCTTCATTATTTTATTTACTTTCCTTATATGAACTTGAATGAAATAAAACTCGATTATTTGTGGTATTGTCTAATTTCACAGAATATATTTGGGAGTACTTTCGGTATTTCTACCATAAGACTGTCATATCTCTTATGCTTTTGACTGAGGATGGTAGAAATACCGAAAGTACTCCCTAGTAAATATAGTTGGTGAAATTAGACAATATCATAAATAAACGAGTTTTATTTAATTTAAGTTCATTTGAATTATTTCACAATATCTCTGCAATAATGTCAGTTTTCATTTCCTTATATGTCCTTGTATGTGGGTTCCATGTCAGTCGTCGGTCCAGAGTAAGTCCCTAATATCTTACTGTGTTAGTCTGAGGGAGGGGCTTGTTGTAGATAAAAACGGAAACAATACAATTGTGAAACAATAGGACTTAAAGTGAAACAATACAAATATTTGCCGAAATATATGTAAAAATCGGTATTAAATTGAAAATTGCAAAAAAATTAAAGATGTCTCATATGAATCGTAAATATGCGCGGAATTATAGAAAACGCAAATCAGAGGCAAGCTCGCATCAAAAGGAATTTAAAAAAACCTAAAAAGTCTAGTGCCGAGCAAATGCAAGAGCTACGGCAGCATCGAAAAGAAAATGAAAAATGATTTTATCCCGACGGAAAATCTACGGCGTGGACCTTGACTACGCCTTAATGTTTTTTTTTTTTCTTTAATTCCAAGTTATAGGTCGTGATTACTGGATTTACTCTTATTTGGAATCAATTAAGTTTTTACATTCCCTTTTCGGTCAATTTGGCTAAAAATCTATAGGTGTCGTCTTATACAGGAATTCTACCCAATGTATGATTGGGGAAGTGAAAAAAAAAAAAAAAAAAAAATGGATATTGTGATTTGAGATTGAAATGTGGAGATCGGTTTTCAATTTTCTCGTTTCTTTAATACAGATGTCATTTTCAGGGCTTCAAAGGTTTCCTGTTACCTTACCAAGAAACCGAAGAAAAAAGAAAAATTCATTTTACCTCCCAAGCCATAGGTCAGAGATTCTGTATTGAGTTTTCTCCGAAATTTCGTATTTTCCATCCTGATTCCAATAATGAAAAAAAAAAAAAATATTCTGGTTTGTATGTGTTTCTGTGAACACCATAACATATGTATCTAGAAACATGAGGACTTACTGGTTTTCAGCTAAATCTGCTAGAAGGAAGGGTGGCATCAGAGGAAGGGGTCTAACTTAAAAATCCTAATAACTGCCGATATTATTTATTTTATTTTTTTTAATTTAATGACTTTAAATCTTTACAAAATTATATTACTTGATGGTAGGCAGATGTAGTGGACTAACTTGTTAAATAAGTAATTAGATTTATCAGTCCAACATAATTTTTTTATTTATACCACAACTAGTTTCGGCAATTTGCCATCTTCAGGTAGTGAATCTGAACATACATAAACCAAAAATTATATTAGAATTTACGAGCTTTTACAGTTCATGTCAATTATTAACTGATAAATAAATAAGTTAAAAATAAAATATAACAATTTAAAAATACGTAACAATTACCAAAAGTACAATAAGTTACTATATTTGAATTAAAAACAGTAGTACAATAAATTAATATTCTGAATTGAAATACCTTTCTAGAGAAGAGGTCAAGGGATACGATCGAGTATTATCAGGGACCAGCTGGACACTGGCTAACTGGAAGACTCCCACTCCCTAAAACAAAGCTCAGGAAGGGGGGGGGGGGGGGGGGGGGGGGTTCAAATTGAGTTATCCTATTTAAGCAGAGGTCTTTTTTTGTTTTTAGACATTTCTTAATTTCTAATTTTTTGAACCAGTCGAGTGTGGGACTTTTATCTACGAAATTTAAAAATTCCACATTTTTGTCAGCCAAAAACCTGTGACCTGTGGCTATGAGGTGGTCTTTGAAGTCGGACACTCTACTAGACCTGGGTAAATGTTCCCCTATTCTTGTAGAAATCTTTCGACCTGACTGGCCGACGTAGGCAGCCCCACATTCGCAGGTAATTCGGTAGACACCACTTCTATCTGGAAACTCAACTTTATCTTTCGGTCTCGAGATGAGGGCCCCTAGGGGGTGGACAGTTTTGAATCCAACACAGAGTCCTTCATTCCTTAAAATGTTAGCTACTCTAGAGGATATATCCCCTATATATGGAATGGAATGGAGCAAAAACCAAAATTAGACAAATGATAAGTAACTACCTCCTCTGAGTCTGGGTGTGGGACGGAGAGCAGTCAGCTAGGACTGTACATCGCTGTTAATAATTAAGTATATTCATTCTATCTTTGACATATAGTATCACTATCAGTAAGAAGAAAAAATTAATATAATGCATAGTATATTATATAGACTTATTGTTAGATATAATATTCTTTTCTTTTTTTTTTTTTCCCCCGGGTGTTCCGGCAAATGACCCTGCCCGCTTATCGTCGGGGAAGGAGGAAGTAGATATATAATATTGAGTTTTATTTACAGTAATATTGGTGTTACTGTGGGTGTCCGGGGGCGATAGCCTTTGGTCCCTTACGGGACAGACTGTCGCCCCCGGTCCCCCTTGTTTTGTAGCTACCAGATTGCCCAAGAGAGCTTGAGATCGTGGAGTGGGGGCTGCTACTACATAGCGGTCGCCTGGGGTAGAACTCGGACCTGGCCGGTCAATCGCCCCCGGCGCCGGGTCAAGCGGGCTTTTTCTGTTCCCGCCAGGAGGTGACAAGCCGGATAGTTCGACTTTGTCATCAACTCCGACAGGGTCAATCCCAGATATGATCCTGTCGCGCTGATCAACTCAACCCTAGACTTGTCGTACAGCGGACAATCGAGGACCACATGTTCTGCAGTCTCAATGCCGCCACACGAACAGTTCGGGCTATCCTTCCTCTTGAAGAAGAGGAAGATCTTGTTAGATATAATCAGCATAATAATGAGAATAATAATACGAGTGGACACGACAGTAACTTGATAAATTAATAAAGTACATATTAAGATAGAAGAATCCCTAAGAATAAAGAGAAGAAATACAAAAAAAGAGAAATAAAAAAAAATAAATAAAAAATAGAATGATAAATAAAAAATAGAATAATAAATAAAAAATAGAATAGTATAGAATAATAATGAAAGTATTGACACAAAATTTAGCGTAATTCATATTAACACAAAATTTAGTATATGAATTCAGAAGTCTCTGAGTATGACGCCTTCATTTTCAACGAATTCGGTGAAAGGATTTACCGACGAATCCCCAACTCCATGAAGTATAATGGCAGTTATGTAATCGGTCAAAAATTCGATGTGAAGCTTTCAACGGAATAGCATATTTTGCGACCTCTAGATTCCAAGAATTAAAAAAAAAAAATTTGTGTTTTTGCGAACTTCCCATAGAATGAACGAATTGACACGAAATTTTATATGTGAATGCAGAACACTGATTCAAGAGAGGGGCTCAATTTAAAATCTCCGATGAAATGAGATGTTATCCGACATGTTTCAAGCCCCGATGGTTTGACTATTCATGTGTGTATTATAAAATAAATTTTTTCTAGTGAAAAGGCAATTTCGAGGTTTTGTTTGCTTTAACGTCCTTGTGTACTCAAAACTAGGACAGAAAGAACGAGCTCTCTGCACGTTGCAAATCCATTCTGTGTCAACGGCAGTTATTACTTCTCCAGCAATACGAAATATAACAGACGTTATGAATTTCCAGAAGAGGGAAATCTCGATCTAAAAATCCTAATAATTGTGGATGTGATGAATGTAACGACACAAAATTTAGTTTGAGGATTCAGAAGCCTACTTCAGGTATCTCGGGTCCAAAGTAACTAGCATCAACGATGCTGGAGGAGGTGGACAGGAGACTTCTGCAGGCCCAAAGAGCGTATTTCTCTGTCATCAAGCTGCCACGGTCCAGAGCCTTGTCAAGGAACCTGAAGTATAGGATCTACAGCTTCATGGTAAAGCCCGTTCTGATCTATGGGTGTGAAACCTGGACCCTGACTTCATATCTCTGGTCAAGGATAGAGAAACCCTAGAGTGGAGGATCAGAACCAACAGGGAGCTGAGGGACATCTTCTGGCAACACCCGACCGTAGTTGCAGATATGAAATCACGGCGCTTAAGATGGGCTGGACACGTGGTGAGAAAAGGACCGCAGACAGCCATAGGACGCATCATGGACGCTCAGGTCCAAGGAGCCCGATCACAAGGAAGACCACGGCTGAGGTGGACTGACCTGGTGAAGAAGGATGCTGTGGAACACCACGTGGTGAACTGGCGACCGGTGGCGCACGACAGATTGCGGTGGAGAAGGCTAGTGTGGGCGGCTAAGGATCTTCAGGGTTCGTCGCCAACGGAGTAAGAGTAAGTAAATTCAGAAGCCCAACGGTCATTTGGTCATGGTGGGAGAGAGAAAACTTAATTTATTATTAAAAAAACTCAACTTTGAATTTCTGACATGTTACATGACTACTTCTATACTTCGCATAGCCAGAGAAGTAAAGAGAAGGAAAATAAAACCCGAAATGGAAAATGGAATAGTGGGTCATAAATTGTGAATAGATGAAAGTCATACTTGAAGGCTCATAGTCTCAATAGATTGGAAATCTGTAAGGAATGACTTTCCAATCCAAAAAGGAATATGAAATCCCTATATCTAAGGATATGGAAAGTCTCCTATATAGATCCCACTTCTTGGCTACTGTGTTACTAAAAATGTTCAATTTGACCTACATTTTTTTAAGGTGTCTTTACTCAGTATGTGTCTGGATCAATATATGAAATTTGATTTCTATAATTTATAGCTGTTGCAGATCTACAGTTTTGTGGCTCTGAAGGAAGGCATCCTTCAGAAATTTTGGATAAATATTAAAAATACGTATTGGAGCGTATCCCTTATCGCACTCCTCCCGTATTATTTATCGATAATATATTTATCGATTTTGTGTTCTGATGTCAATACTGTAAAATTTATTTCTATATGCAATCATAAAATGTGAAGAAACTGGTCCTATCCCATGTATGATCAGGTCCCTGTTTTTCAGAAGTTTATAGCGATATTCAACCAAGAGTACGGGAGTCTTCCACGGGGTAAGGGAGCCTCCTAGGGAGAACAGGAGCCTTCCAGGGAGTACAGGAGCCTCCCAGGGAGTACAGAAGCCTCCCAGGGAGTACAGAAGCCTCCCAGGAAGTACAGGAGCCTCCCAGGGATTACAGGAGCCTCCCAGGGAGAACAGGAGCCTCCCAGGGATTACAGGAGCCTCCCAGGAAGTGCGGGAGTTTCCCAGGGAGTACAAAAGCCTCCCACGGCGTACGGGAGCCTCTCAGGGACTACAAAAGCCTCCCAGGGAGTACTAGAACCTCCCAGGGAGTACAGGAGCCTCTCAGGGAGTACAGGAGCCCCAAGGGAGTACGGGAGCTTCTCAGGGAGTACAGGAGCCTCCCAGGGAGTATAGGAACCTCCCAGGGAGTACATGAGCCTCGCAGGAAGTGCGGGAGTTTCCCAGGGAGTACGCGACAGCATATCAAGAGAGTATAAGCAACACTTTTTTAGAATAATTATATTCCAAAAAATAAAAATTTGGAACAATTTTTTTACATAACTTAACTATTATTACTAATTGCTTACTCAAGTGCCAAAAGTAATATACATTTATACTTAGTAAAAAATAAGTTATAACTTTGAGCATTTTGTATTCAAAATGAAAGTTTAACTTTTTTTTTTCAAACGTTTGATTATAAACTCATTTTAGATAGGTATCAGTAATTTTTTTTTTCTTCAAATATTCGGATAACCTGCAAGTGTAATATTTTAAATAAATTGGATCCATTTTGACTGAGAAGGACGACAAAAACCCTCCAAGAAGAGCAAATAAGAAGGGCACCGCCGTGGTCTGGGTATACAGGCGAAGGGTGAATCTCTGTAAGCTCCCTACTAGGGGTGGGTGAATGTGATTCCCGACCATTGTCATCTCGAGTGCAAAGCTAACTCAGCCAAGAAATTGAATTTTTAGCTGTCTCTGAGTTTCACCAGGAGTTAGTCTCCCAGTCCTACTTTGACAAAGTTGAACTTGCTTCAACAAACCTCGTCGACATGACATGACTCCAACATCATCGATTAGGACAAATACTATCATCGAAACTATTCGACATGACATGACTCCAACATCATCCATTAGGACGAATAATATCATCGAAACTATTCGACATGACATGACTCCAACATCATCGATTAGGACAAATAATATCATCGTAACTATTTGACATGACTCCATCATATCGAAGTAATATCACTGAACCTAGTCGACATGACATGACTTCAACATCACAGAAAATTTCTGACTGTAACTATTTGGATTTAACAATAAACTTCAAAAAATAATAGGAAGAAATTCAAATAAACTAAAGAAATGATATTCATAATAATGTTCATAGTATGATAGACATGCGCAGACAGACATCATAACGAAATTGGTCAAAAAGTACCCAGGGGACCTTGAAACGAGAAAATAATAATTCTTTACTTTGAATATTTACAATCGGTATAAACCATAAGTAAATTTGATGAATGATAAATTTAAAAAAAAATGAAATGAAAATAAAAAAGAAGAAAAAATGATCAATAAAATTTAAAATATATGTATGTATAAGATAATAATAATACACAAAATAAAAATAATAATAATAATAATATATATATATACAAAATATATGTAAACAAAACAATACACAATGATCTTCAGAACATGCAAGATCATCAAAATCCTCTGCTACGTGCCATCACTCTCCACCTGCCTCCGCCAAGACCAGAACGTCGTCTGAAGAGGAAGCACCTTAACCAAGAGGACTGACGTTGGTCAGCCGCCTCATTCAAGTGCCAGATGTTTTGTTTCATTTATATTGTATATTGTACAAAAATTGCAATTGCATGCTCAAAAATGAGAGAGAAAAAAAAAAAATATATATATATATATATACTATATATATACATCAAAAGCATATGGTTATGTACAAAATAATAGGTAAAACAAAAAAAATTCTATATAATAAAATAATAATGGTCTATATGCAAATGATATAATAATTACAAAACAAACATAAAATATTAAATTTAAATAATAATAAACATAAAACATAATAATAAACATAAAATATAATAATAAACATAAAATAAAATCAACATAAAAGTCCTTCAACTCGAACCACCTCGAAACGGCCCCGGTTCTCTGTCATCCCCATCCCACCAACTTAATGGGGGCAGGGGAAACCGTGGGGGATCGAGTGATCCCCCCTGTCTTCTCGCCCCGCCAATCACTGTCCAGCAGTGGAGGCAGGCCAAGAAGGAAAGGAGAGCTGAAGGAAAATCTGTCAAAAACTCGATCTCGGATTTTCACAATGATTCCAACACTTTTTTTTATACTATATGTATAAGAAAGTAAAAAATTTCAACTTATTTCTAAAGTCATATAAAACTTAAAGTAAGTCCGGACGAAGCCGGGTATGCCACAAGTATACATATAATAGGATAAGTTTACCTTTGAAAGGCATGACCTAAAATTGCGCTTTTCATCAGTTTCTTCTTATTGGAACAGAAAAGTCCTTTTTCCAGATTGGATCATTTTGACCATCCGGAAAAAGTCAAGAACTTGACCATCAAAGCATCGCTGACTTAAACTTATTACGCTCAGATTCACTTCTTTCTGAGACGTCAACTTGATTTCATCTCTTTCATCCTTATTTATAAAAGACTTTCTTCTCTTTTTATGAATAGGTCAAACCTTTTTCTATAAGTCAACTTAATCCTATAAGTTTTATTGGCTTATCCTAATATAATACCGGTCTCCCTTCTGATCTCTTAAAATTAAAATCCCTTAGAAATCAATAGAAATAATTAAAGAGTTATAATTAAAGTATAATAACTAATTCAAAAGAACCTTTTTCCTTCCCTAAACCAATAGTATAAGGGAGTATTGTAATTGTGCGAAAATCCGAGATCGAGTTTTTAACATATTTTCATGTTACAAGATCCCCTGTATACGTTTTGACGTAGCTATGAACTTCAAAACTGGTATAGTATAGTTAACTTAGATCTGATAAATACTTTTTATAATGTATCATTTATATTTATAACCTAATCAATAAATTTTCAAATAAAAGTTCTTGAATAACCTCAAAGACATAATTTATATTAAATACAATTTTTTGCAGTTCGACTGGTTTGCAAGATAAGTGGCAAAAATCGTCCTGAACTGTCGTCTTGATACTCAAACTGTGGGTAAGTTTTGAAGGGGGAGAGAAAAGTTAATAATTAATCAATTATTGATTCTGAGGTCTCAAAAAATCAAATATTGATTTTCAGCGAAAATCTCGAAAAAAGAGAACTGAAAAAAAAAAAAAAGTATATAGTATAATCATATATGGGGAAGTACATTCAGAATTCAAGCAAACGTTTTTGAAAAATAAAATAATTTAAAGACATTACTTACACGCGTCACCATCGAAGGAAATAAACAAGAACATACCTGTTAACAAAAAGTTTGTGTTAATATCTTAATATAATAACTGGTTATAAGTACCAACTTTGTTAATCTTAGTGAATCATAGATAAAATACATAAATATATATACAAAACTACAGTCCACTATCTAAGGGTACCCATACACGTACAGGAAATCCTCAAGGAAAAAGCCTTCAGGATTACCTTGGGAACCCTCGCTCACACACGGAGAGGATTTTCCTCAAGGAAAAGGCCTTTGCGTCCACTTCTTTCAATTTTCGCGTTCGAGGCCATCTTTTTATTTCTATCATGATGTTTTGAACTCACTCGCCACAAGCAAGGTTCATTCTCGTACATATGTATAAATTCTGTTCTGAGACAGATAAAATCCGGCCTCATGGCGGAAACAAAATTGATTTTTGTTTGGGATTTTAAGCTTTTCCATCCATGACCTCAAGGGACGCCGCCATACACTCGTTGGGGAATTCCTCAAGGCTTGGACTGTTCAGGTCGAACCTTGAGGAAATCCCGCTTGTGTATGGCTACCTTTACAGAGTTGTCAAATCAACAAAACAAAATTCTGAATTGCAAAGCAAGGGAGTGCTGGTGATGACCGGATTCTCCCCTCACGCCTCTCTGTCCTTTCGACGCCCCGCCTCCTGGTCTACCTTCACTGCTGGACAGTGGATGGTTGGGCAGTGTGGTGGGAGGGTCAGCGCTGGTCTCCCGCAGCCTCCTCCCCTCTCCACCAGTTGGAGAGTGCTATATGGCAGTGTGCTGGAGTCCTACTGGTGCTGTCCTCGTCCAGTTTCTTATATATTTTAAATTATTTTATTTATTTATTTTTATTTTATTTTATTTATTTATTTATTTATTTATTGTTCTATCTCTTCCATTTTATGCTTTCTGTTTATTCATTTACCATTTTATTATTTATTCTGTTTATTATTTTTGTATATGTTTGCTACTATTTTGTATTATTCATTTCTGTTTATTTTTTCCTTCTTATTATGTTTTAAATATTTTGTATTACTTATTCTTTTATCATGTCATCTTAGTCATCATTATTGTTATTGTTTATACAGATTGTAGAATAAATAAAAGTAAAAAAAGGTTTCCAAAGAAAAAATTTAGCGCTCACTTTTTTTATGTTATTTGCAGTATACAGTTGAATTTGGTCTGTGAGGGAAATGCGTTTCCAATGGACCCAATCTGGTTAGAGGGCAGGATGTGCTGAAGGACAGAGTGTGCTAGAAGGGCAAGAGAGACGCCCTTTCAAGGCGATATTCACCAGTTAATGATGTGCTATATAACGATGTTCACCACTAGCACCTCCCCACCACATCACACAATTCTACACAATATTCCCTTCCTTTCACAGAAGGACCGAGGAACCCATCTTCAGGTCTCATTAGGTTACCAGCCAGTGGCGTGCCCAGGTTTGGGGGGGGGGGAGGGGAGGGGGGCTGTATACTACAATTTTAAGTACTTTCACCCTCCTCTATAACAAGTAAACATATATGGTAACATTATGATATAATAATATTATATCATAATGTTACCATATATATATATATATATATATTATAATATTATTATAATATATATATATATATATATATATATATATTAATATTATTAATAATTATAAACTAACGAAATTTCACGTTTAAAGATTCACTGTATGTGATTAAAACCATGTGAGCGCTCTACTTCAAAAACGATTGTAGCTATGAACATGCAATTACAAATGAAGATGTCACATGTGCTGACTCAGGTCTGATTAGATTTCATAAGAAATCGAATCAAAAAAAAAATAACCCTTCACTTCGGGCCTAAATACTTTTTACAAGACATCGATTATAATTCTATAGTCATGGGGAATAAGTTGTTAAGTCGAAAAATGGCTAAAATGTGTTAAATGTACTGTGATCATCTCCCAAGTCAGGACTCTAATACTTTCTTGAATTATAAAGATGTTATGCTAATAACATATTATGGTTTAACGGATATTATTATTAACATGTTCCCCTATATTGTAGTAGGTATTTGTTGCAAAATAATTGGATGGATCTATTCAGAGTGGTGTATCAATATAAATATAGACTGTTTTACAATAAACTGATGATCCAACACATGTTATATAGGACTATGGCATCGTTTTGTATTGTATGTTTTGTTTCGTTTGTCTTTGTTCTACTTCAAAAGGTCTCTCTCAGAGGTGGAAAAGGTTTTTCGACACTCAAAGGAGCTTAAATATCAATGCAATGGACCCTGAGTTTAGAGTTCTTCGAACTTAATACGAAATTAACACTTAGGGGACGCTCATTACCTATGAGAACATATCTATGTTCACAGGAAATAAGTTGTTAGGTCGAAAAATAGCCAAAATGAGTTAAGTGTTCTGTGATGATCTCCCAAGCCATCTGCGCACTGTGAAGAAGTTGGCAGCTCAGGACTCTAATACTTTCGGAATTATAAAGATGTGCGTTTCTTGGTATCTCGTAAAATTGTGTATGTTCTCGGTTAAATCAACTTAATCTACTTCTTTGAGGAATCATTCACGAAATTGCATTTAACCAATTATTCACTACAGCAGACTATTAATATAGACTATTAATATAGTAGTGTGTAGTTCAATATATATTTATCTGTTTCTCTTGTGTCTCTTTTATTACGACACCACTACCCCTTTTTAGATATTCACTTCCACTGCGTACACCCTCGAGATTATAATTAACTGGTTATAATCGTAATAAACTGGTAGCCGTAATAATAATACTGGTCCGTAGTTATCGTAATATAGTGGTAGCAGTCCGTGGTTATCATAATAAACAACATCAAATTCATTGAGTACTAATTATCATATTTGTGAAAATAAACATTTGGAAAAAAATGAAAATTCTATAACAGGTTATATACATTTTAAGTTAGGTTAGTTATCCGAATTCAGAATATGAAAGTGGGTGAAAACTTGTATTAGTAAATGATAACTCATGAGTATTTTTGGAGTTGTCCACTTTTGAACTACTGTATCGATATATCGAGAACTGTCCCGACATGTCATTTGAAACTCATTTTTTTAATGGTTTGCTCAATATACGCAAGAAAGGTTACTCCTATCGAAAAATTGTATATCGCTAAAAATGTTCCTTATTAAATTTCCACTCGGCTAGATGTCCATAGATGTGGGTTATGACCAATTTTGAATTATAGCCCGCAAAAAGTATAAAATAAATTGTAAGTTAAATTTCAATGTAATGAGTTAGGTTAGGTTAGGTTTTATGACTCATGCCCGGGCTTTAACTACGAGGTCATATCGCCTACTACCAGAGCGCTCTTTCGTCACTCTGGTGGACATGAGCCCGACTCTACTGTGGGAGTCCTAAATTTTGCCTACCCTAAATTTTTTTATTCATCTAGGGTAGGGGTCTTTAACGAGTACCTGACATCGTACAGGCTCGGGACCATCGCTTAACGTCCCATCCGAAGGACGGCGTGCTTAAGTTTATTTTACCTCCCAGATAAAATAAACTAAGGGCCTCGGTCGGGCTACGAACCCACGACCTTGAGCTCAGAAGTCAAGCACGCTTGCCACTGAGCTACCGGCGCCCTCTAAATTAATGTATATATGTATAATATCTTATCGATGTTTTCATTATATTTCGATTTATCATGGTTTTAGAGATAAGTGTAATGAGTTTCTTATATTAAAAATGTTACTACAAATCACTCTACCTTGCCTTCCCCCATACTCAAAAACTCTTGAGCGTTATTGTTATAGCTGAGATGTAATTAAATCGTAAGGGTGTTTTATCTGTCTGTTTACAGTTAATTATGGGGTATGTGCTGACAGCCGAGCCCCGACGAGACCTCTCTTTATCGATGTGATGTTGGTTATGTCCACAGAGAAGCTTGAATGTAAGTTATCGATCCTCACAAGGACTGTTTACCAAAGACCCCCCCCCCCCCCCCCCCCCCTAGTACTGTTATTCCATTTGTCCTCTCTTGTGACAACATCGTTTGTCTTCCTCCTCTACCAAATCGCTTCCATTTCGCTAATTAAATATATTTGAAAATTATGAATTTCAATTTTACTTCCCCAACTATGTGAAGTATAGGGGAAGTTATGTAATTGGTCAAAAATTCAATGCGAAATATCGATCCGAAACTATCGATGACGATATTCGATAGTGTCGATAGTTTTAAAATATCTAGATAGTGCTATCGAAATATTTTTTCAATTCGGATTCAACATCCAGTCACTCTATGCTCATGTATATGCACACATGTACCATGTAAGTAATTTACAGAAGACAAATAAACAACATGTCGTACAGTGTAAGTGGGTACCTATATTTATTTTAGTAGCAAAAAAGCTGAACAACAATACGTACTTCAACTGATCAGATCGGTTCGTTAACGCAATCAGAACTAAACTACAAACTTCAATTGCACATAAAAATATGAATTCAAAACACATATATATATATTATATATTGACCAGATGAGTTTCCATTGTTAGGTAGTAAGAAAAAATATCACATCAAAAACGAACAACAAAAATCAAACACTAGAACATCAGAAACCTACGGGGAGGGAAGTGTTCCCGGAAGTTCTGTATTCGGCACTGCAAAAACGACATTTAGCCCCATATCCCTATCGAAGTAACTCCAAAACAACAAAGCACGCTACAAGAATAGTAAATTTTCAGTTCAAATGGACTTGAAAAATAAAATAAAACTTGTTTATTTGATATATTGTCTAATTTCACTAACTATATACATATACATGGGAGTACTTTCAGTATTTCTACCATCCTCAGCCAAAAGCATAAGAGATAAGTCTTATCTCTTATGCTTTTGGCTGAGGATGGTAGAAATACCGAAAGTACTCCCATGTACATGTATATAGTTAGTGAAATTAGACAATATATCAAATAAACAAGTTTTATTTTATTTTTCAAGTCCATTTGAATTATTTCACAATATCTCTGCAATAATGTCAGTTTTCATTTCAGTTCAAAGCAACGAAACACTCTACAAGAACCGTAAATGTAACCTTCCTTCGATTCAGTGGATCCCAGAAAAAACATCGATAGTTTAACGCTATATATTGTTAACGTCAACTATCGATAGTTTTACATTCCTATCATAACATAAAAATTCTAATAACTACCGATAGAATGAATGTATCGACACGAAATATCATATGGGAATGATAAGAACCCCACAAGGACGACACTTATTAATTTTTAACGGAATCGGCTGAATGGAAGGGAGGATTAGACGGGATTCAACTCAAGAACCCTAATAAGTGCTGTAATGAACGTATCGATATGAAAATTCATTTTAAAATTTATTTTTTTTTATTTTTAATATTTACAATTGGTAATATGAGCATAAGTGTATCTGATTATTTCATATACGTCTTCCTCTCCCTGGTGCCTCTCTATTACAAATGGATTTTTGATGATAATTTAATAAATAATATTAGAGATCTAATTACGGATACTCTTCTATTAAAAGCTCATTGTTTTCCAAGAAAAGTCGTCTCACCCTCTAAGATATTTTCTAAGGGGTGTATTTTGTACAAGGGAGGAAGACCCCAATCCACCCAAGTTTTAACAACCATCTTGCTAATTAGTCGTTAGAAGTTGTAAACAATTAATGAGAGTATGATAGATGTTACCTGAGCAACATTTCTGAAAAACAGTGAGGAAAATATGGAGGAGAAAATTTCATGATTGTAATTGACGTCATTAATTAAATAATTTTTATTATTTCCTCAGTCATAAAAAGTATAGAGAAAGTTATGCAATAGGTTAAAAATGCGATGTAGAGTTTTCAAGGGAATTTCATGTTTCCCGACCAAATGATTCCAAAAATGAAAAAAAAAAAAAATTTTTGGGTGACTGTGTGAACACTATAACTAGATTTTTTCCGGCATTTTTTCAGTAATGCCTTCTTTTTTCTTTTTTGATTATATTTCCGGACATTTCCCCTTCTCTTCTTCTGGTCACTTTGAACGTTCGTTTTTCTTAAATACCAAGTCCATTGATTTACGATTCTATCGAACAATTCGTTCTTATCAAAAATTTTTCTAATTAAATTTCAGTTTTTATATGTTTTCAGATTTATGACAGGACCAAGGGAGCAGGATGGAGAGTGATCTGTGCTAAAATGAAGGTATAAGAATGTCTTATAAGTCATATACTGAAGGAAAGTGTAGAATGCTTAAAGAAATTCCTAGTGAAACCACCATTGATTTACGATCCTATCGAACAATTCGTTCTTATCAAAAATTTTTCTAATTAAATTTCAGTTTTTATGTGTCCTTAGATTTATAATAGAACCAAGGGAGCGGGTGGAGAGTGATCTGTGCTAAAATGAAGGTATAAGAATGTCTTATAAGTCATATACTGAAGGAAAGTGTAGAATGCTTAAAGAAATTCCTAGTGAAACCACCATTGATTTACGATCCTATCGAACAATTCGCTTTTATCAAAAATGTTTTCAATTAAATTTCAGTTTTTATGTGTCCTTAGATTTATAATAGAACCAAGGAAGCGGGTAAATAGTGATCTGCGCCAAAATTAACGTATAAGAATGTCCCATAAGCCAAATCTTGAGAAAAGTGTAGAATTTTCAAATAAATTCTTAGTCTAAAGGCTATTCATTGATTGTCGACTTTTGTGCTGTGCCGACACGAAGGTATTCTGTCGCTGTACTGATTGCCATTCTCGAGGAGGGCTGAGCGTCAATTAAAATACACGCTTCGCCAAGCAAGAAACTCCCCCTGCAATTCAGCCAACGTGACTTGGAGTTTTTAAAATTTTTCTTTATTTTTTTTATTTTTAATTTTATTTTCTCTCTTTTTTCTTTGTCATTGTAGGTCAGACGATCGTTAGAAAGTTTCATGTGCGATCGAGCGAACAATCGTCCAATTATAAAGTTGGAATAATTAAGGGATTTTCTGGTTTAGGTTTGATAATTCCCCAACCGTGGTAGGACCTCTATGAAAGCTTCCTTGGCCCGCCTTGTGGGGGATATATTCTCAATGTTTCATACAACAGTGAACAGGGAAATTATCCCTTCCATCGACATCCTTCGCTAACCACCAACTGGAATTAGTCAACTTTATTTCGAAATTCAACTCCTCCACACTCCCCTCCAATATTCTGTCAAATTCTTTGATTTTGTCGGTTCTTTTTGATTTGGTGACACTCTAATAACTGCTGATGTAATTAATGTATTGACAAGAGATTTTATGTAAGGATTGAGAAGAAAAAGGTACCGAATTTTCCAAAAGAAAAAACTAGGAATAATAAACAAGAGAGAGATTTAATAAACTTAAAATCCTGCCATTACCTGCACTGTTTACATTTGAAACTGTAATGTTCTTTAGAAAAATATAAATATTTTCCCTCTTAACAATACTAGACATGATCATGATACCAGGAAAAAAGAATAATTAACTAAATATACAGATAAAACATTGTATATTTTTCTGGGTTGTTTTAATTTTTTGATGACAGTATTTTTGTTCTCTATGGAGCAGACTTATCTTTATTTATACATATAATATTATTTTATTTACATTATGTTAAAATTTATTTATTTACATATTTATTTGTTGTCTACAAAAAGGCTAAAAAAATCCATTGAATTCAATTAAAATCTATTATAAGTATTAATCATATATAAATAAAACAAACTTATTTTTGAAATATTGTCTATTCCACTAAAGATATATATACATATATAACTACCGGTTTCGGCTTTATACCATCGTCAGGTCTAGTTATGAACAGTTCATAACTAGACCTGACGATGGTATAAAGCCGAAACCGGTAGTTATATATATATATATATATCTTTAGTGGAATAGACAATATTTCAAAAATAAGTTTGTTTTATTTATTTATTACAAGTTTCCACAATATGTCCGCGTTTCTCAACTTAGAAGTTGTTAATCATATATATAAAGCTGAAAATGTTTGTGCGTTGTACCGCTATAACTCACGAACGGCTTGATGGATTTGATTAAATTTTTTTAAAATTTGTTCGTCATCGTCTGTGGAAGGTTATAGGCGTATTAGTACCTCAATATCTGGTCCATCCCAGCATCCACCCACGCAATCTTTGTAACTCAAAAACCACTGCAATGATTAATGAGGAATCTTTTTCAATAGAAAAGTTTTATTTACCGGAAGGTTAAGGTCAATTTTTTAATCAACCCCTGGTCCATCCCAGCATCCACTCACGCAATCTTTGTAACTCGAAAACCATTACAACGATTAATGAGAAATCTTTTTGAATAAATTAGTTTTAGCTCCAAAGCTAGCGTTACTACAGTTGAAGGACTATAAGCCTTATTCCGTATGAATAATTGAAAATTATAACATCATGAATGTACTGTCGAGGAACTGAATAGCCTTATAGGAGATATTGGGAGAAAAGTCAAAGTTCCCCGGGAAACGCCGGGTATTACTGCTAGTATATTCATAAAGAACATACATGGTGAGAAGTTACTGATAATTATTAAAACATTAACTGAGTTTTTTATACAGATATGCCTGACTCAGCTCAGTTTTTGCAAACAGCAGAATGTATTGCACACCTAGTTTATATTTTATATGTATTCATAAATGTGCCACTGATGATGACGCTGTTGCGTTGAAACCGGTTCAGGTCGCAAATACAACGAAATACAGCATCTAATGTTTCTCTATGGAAATAACATTATACAATATTTATGTATTATTTCACTTATAATAAAACACATTGCCATTAGGAATATCTAGTATGCATAAAAATTTTAAAATGTAAATTGAATTAGCATAGCGGTGGAGTATTTTAACTTAAATAAATGATAATAATTATTTTTAAGTGGACACTTAATTTTCTCTCCCCACTCTCACATTTTTCTAATGATAATTTTGCTGAATTACATTTTTCTAAGAGCTTTATTTCAACAGAGGAAAAAAAAAATAGGCACTAAAATCTTCAAAGATAAAAAAATATATATATATAAGCCAAAAATAACAGTTCTTCCAAGTAATCTGTGAATCACCTGCTATGTACTTCCCCAGCAAAAATTAATAAATGACATGGTCTCTTTCCCTCCAAAACCTATCGACTGTTTTGGCTAAAAATCAATAATTGACTAAAATAGTAGCTTGTAAATCCTCATACTAAATTTTATGTCGATACATTCATTACGTCGGCGGATATATGTCAATTAGGATATATGTCAAGTCTTCCTTCCCTTCGACATATTTCGGAGGAAATTAATAGGATTTATATATAAATTTCTTCTCGAGACATTTTATACATTGCCAGTCATTGGGATTTTTGAGTTTATTTCGGGTGATTAGTCTGAAAATTAATAGGTGTCGTTCTTATAGCTTGAATATACATATGAAATTTTGAGTCAATACATTTCATTAGATCTTTGAGCAGCAGCAAGAAGGATGAGCTTGAAACGTCAACGAAAAAAAAAAAAAAAAAAAATACATGGTGGCAGGTGGAAGACGAAGAAGAGACCTAAACACTCTTCAAGTTGCCGAGTATTCATTTGAGACGGTCTACCTGGTATCATATATAGACCGGGCCAATGATGTGGGCGCAGAGGTGAGCCGGCGGATACTGACGGCCAGTCGGAGTTACTATGGCTTCAAGTCACAATTTAAATCCCGGCTGTTCCCCAGGGACACGAAGGTGCTCCTAAACAAGACGCTTGTGAGGCCAGTTCTGACATACAGATCGGAGACGTGGATCCTCACCGTGGCGGGAAATTAGGTGTCTTGACATCTTCGAGAGGAGAATACTCCGCAGGATCTACGGCCCAACGCAGGAGGAGGGCGTTCGGCGCATCCGATATAACCAAGAGTTGTACACTCTATATCGTGTTTCATTAGATCGTGGGAAAAAATCGTGTTTCATATCCAAAAAACATTATTTGATTCAAAGCTTTAATTTTTCTTTTTTGGGCAGAGTTCTTCCATACCTTAAAGGTCAGTTGAATGTACATTATTGTTTTATTTATAATTTTTTATTTATTTAGACTTTTTATATATTCATTTATAATTGATTAATCTATAGGTATATATTTTTTTCATATATTGTTATAGTTACATTGTTTTTTCTTCTATATCTCGCACATTGCGACCTGATGATGGGACGTAAGAACATCCCGAAACATCGTTGGGATAAAGACACTTCCGAAGAGTTTTTTTTGAAAAATAGTAAACTTACTATTAGTACTTAAATTGAGAAATGTGTCTACTTATTATAAACGTATCTTGTATTAATTTGTTTATACATTCATATATTTTTAAATATTTATTTGTTCATTTTTTACTAACTTTATTTTACTTTTTTTTAAATAGTTTTGTTATTACTACTAATCATATGTGCGTTAGACTCAAGTAGTTATAAACCTATATCTTAATGTATAAATTATTTTCCGTATCCTATTACCATGTATTGGTCTTACGGAAATAAATGTATTATTATTATTATACCGAGCCAACTGGACTGTAGCGCCTATGTTGATGATGATAATACATTTCATTAGAACGTCATGTTTTTTGTGATAATCCCGAACAGAATTTTATTTTTGGAATCTGGTGGTCGGAAAACAATAAATTTCGTAAAAAATTCGCATCGAATTTCTAAATTATTATATAACTTCCCCTATACTGCTGGGGGAGTAAAAATCATAAAATGTAAAATTTATGAAAGAAAACCATAAAAAATGTTATAAGGTAGAACATAATAACGTCTAAAAATGTTGCCTCTTCAATGTGTTTGGGTCCTTTGATAGGCAGTCCCCAGGGGTTTAATTTTATAGACGCTTGGTTATAAATTTTGTGATGTTTTTTTTTTAAATTTCCTGTGATCTAAATTTGGTTGAAGTAAAACTTATTTTAACATATTAATGAGTGTAATTTGCGTTTGATATAGCCGAAGATGAGGCAACCTTCCGAACTTGTCATAGCAAAATGGGCTAAATCGCAGTTGTAAACCCAGCTTAGGTTTTTTTTTTATAGAGATAATAATACTTTCACGTCGTCCTTTATGGGGACAATAGATTTTCCAGAGAAGGAATTGAATGCTAAGGTTTCGAGACGGTTTGTTAAATATATTTAACTTCTCTAGGTATATAAAGTGTAGAAGTTATGTAATCGTTCATAAATTCGATGTTTTCAACGGAATTTGATACTTTCCGACCCCCTGATTGTGAATATGGAGACGAAATTTCATATGTGCATCCAGCATGCCATAAATACATCTGTTTATTATCAGACAAATCGGTCAAAGGAAAGGGCGGAATTAGAGGGTAGACTAAAAAAAAACAGGGTGGTTTTAATATAAAAACAACCCCAATAACATCCGAAATAATGAATGTGACGATAACTATATATTTTGAGCCAAATCGGTGAAAGGGAATGAAGAGATCAGAGGGGAAAGGGAAACATCTCAGAAACCCTAATAACTGTCGATGTAACGAATCTTTGAACACGAAATTTAGTATAATTTGTGTAAGACATCTATTGATGTTCAGCCCAATCAGATTCAGATGAGCGGGCATTACACTATAAAAGTTCTTTGACAAAGATCTTTTATGAAAGTTGGATCGAATTTTTTTAAAAATATTTTTTATAAAATATCTTTTATGACTACAAAATTTAATATTACACTATGTAATATATTTTATAAATCTTAGTTTTTTATTTCAATACATTACTAGTAAGTTGTGTGCAAGTGACTGTTGTGTCGCAAAAATGGATGACTTTTTAATACCAATTGCAGGCTTTGCGGCTGCTGCAATAGCAATAGCTGTGGCGGAAAAAAATAAACATAAGAATGTAAAGAAACGTTTACGGGTAAGACCTTGGGTTGCGCGGCGCTAGTTTATGAGCATCCATCAGAATTTACTGAAAGAACTGTCCCCATGGAAGATACAAAAAGTTACTTGAACTATTTGAGGATGAATAAAAAAACCTTCGATTACTTGCTTCTGAAGGTGGCACCAATAATATCTAGGGAAATGACACATTTGCGTAACCCAATACCCCCTGAGGAACGTCTAATGGTTACTCTGCGATTTCTTGCCACAGGCGAGAGCTACTCAAGCCTTCAATACAGTAGTCGCATACCTCGGGAGGGAGATATGCGCAAGCGCGGCACGCGTACAACGTGAAGAAAGGAAACAGCAGGAGTGGGAGAAACACCATTTATCAAATATTGGATGAGAATGCAAACTATGATAAAAAAACTTTTATAAAAGACAAATTTTATAAAACTTGAGCTATTACACTATCAAATTTATCGTAAAAGTTCTTTTATAAAAGATCTTTGTCAAAGAACTTTTATAGTGTAATACCCGCCTAATAACTCGTAAACATCCAACATCAAACGAATTCAATCGTTTCAGTCAAAAACCCTCAGACTGATAACACAGTGCCCCCCATACATAAATAACGGAACACTTCGGATCTTATGATACACACAGTACCCGACACAATACAAACTACTTACATACGATTTTTTAGAAAACTTTACACACATATAAACCCAGAAATACGTACTTTATCTTCACACTTACCACAAAACCCCTCACGAAGGTTGAAGAGAAGATGGAACCGCGACTTTCTGCCACCTTAAATCCTATTCGTTCTTAATATTTTTTTATTCTTTTACATTAGTTTCCTTCACTTGTATCATCTCTCTTACCCATCCCTCAAAATTGTCTTTCAATCCCTTTTTTTTTTTTTTTTTATTTATTTATTTTTGTTTCTTAATTTTTATTTTTTTTCTTTCTGTTCTTGTCCTAATAATTAAGATAAATTTTCGTCCCGAGGAACTACCACTGGGTGGCCTTCCTCTCACATGCCATTCACGCCAACCCTACCCTCATAGATGCTGGTTGTTGCACCCTAGCAACAGTTGCTTCTTTATAAATAAAATACACAAAAAATGAACTCGTAATAGAGAAGTAGATAGTGAAGATGCGCAATGAGAGTAGCGCATTCATGCTTTCTCATCTGCATTGATTAACTAAAGAGGCAGTTCCGAAGATAATAAATGAGGGCGTCGGTAGTTCAGTGGTAGTGTGCTTGCTTACTGAACTCAAGATCGCGGGTTCGAAACCCAACCGATCACCTTATGTTTTTGAGCAAGCCGACCTTTGAAGCAGATGTTATGCGATGGTACCTAGCCTGCACGATGTCAGATAAATACGGTTGGCAAAATATTTAGGACTCCCAAAGTAGAGTCGGGCTCATGTTCACCAGAGAGACGGAAGAGCGCTCTGGTAGTAGGCGATATGACCTGTTATTTAAAGGGCATAAGTCACAATAACTAACTAAGATGATAATAAATGAAGAAATTGAATTCTAGAAGACAATCGTTTAAGATTTTTTCTAAGTCAATTTTTAAGGAGTTTACGTACTAGCAATAAATTTTGAATATTCTTCAATATTTATTGAATGTATTTTTTATATTCTTGCAAAGATGAAAAATGAAGTAAAAAAGGAATGAAAAAAAAAAATGAAATCTCAGGTTTTCTCGGGTTTTCTTCTTTGCTGATTACACCGCTTCTGAATAAATCAGAGAAAATGATGAGTATAAATCAAGAAGATTGCATTCCTTCTGCCTCCCACCCAGGGCTCCCTCTAATGCGCTTCCTATAATGGCCTCGCCCAAACTTGAATTATATAGAATGCATCTGTCTCTCTTTCTCAGCAGATCTTCCACGTGGATTCCATATCTTACAGGTAAGGAATATACCAGATTTAGTATTCTGGAGAATAGATCATCCATTTTACTCTACTACAACACAAGTAATTGCACCAAGTATCGTTGTTCCGATTCTCTTAGTGTGAGATACTCTCTTAGGGAGAAATAATCTAGCGGTCCAATGGTGCACCTCATCTTACGAAAGCTAAAATCGCTATATAACCTTCGAAAAGACATAGTATTCGTCTGTGTTCCAGGGCATGTTGTAATCCACGATAACAAGCTGGCGGACCTAGCTGCCAAGAAATTTATAGTTGTGTTGACAGAGGCCATACCAGCCCGTTCTGCAGACATCAAGCAGGCATGGCAAACCGAGCCGCCAAGGAATCTATAGTTGTCGTGCTGACAGAGACCATACCAGTCCATCCTGCAGACATGGCAAACCGAGCCGCCAAGGAATCTATAGTTGTCGTGCTAACAGAGGCCATACCAGTCCGTCCTGTAGACATAAAGCAGGCATGGCAAACCGAGTTGTCATGCTGACAGAGGCCATACCAGTCCATCCTGCAGACATCAAGCAGGCATGGCAAACCGAGCCGCCAAGGAATCTATAGTTGTCGTGCTAACAGAGGCCATACCAGTCCGTCCTGTAGACATAAAGCAGGCATGGCAAACCGAGTTGTCATGCTGGCAGAAGCCATACCAGTCCATCCTGCAGACATCAAGCAGGCATGGCAAACCGAGCTGCCAAGAAATCTATAGTTGTCGTGCTAACAGAGGCCATACCAGTCCGTCCTGTAGACATAAAGCAGGCATGGCAAACCGAGTTGTCATGCTGACAGAGGCCATACCAGTCCATCCTGCAGACATCAAGCAGGCATGGCAAACCGAGCTGCCAAGAAATCTATAGTTGTCGTGCTAACAAAGGCCATACCAGTCCGTTCTGCAGACATCGTTTACGACATCCTTTGGTTATAAGAGACCATGGACTATGTGTTCAGTGCCTGGCAACGGTTACGTACCTAGGAGTGCGAATCGGGCAGAGTCTGAACGTGACGCCTCACGCTGTGGCATTAAAGAAAGGACTATAGCCACTTTCAACGCTTTTTGTTGCCTAGCCCGAGCAACATCTACACCGGGGTGTTCGAGACCGTTGCCAGATACGCAGCCGCAAGATGGTGGCATCGCCCCATGAAACAACAGCGATTCAATCTTGTTCGGCGCACCTGTTGATTTTCAATCAAATCGAGCCGAGGAGAGCAGAGAATGGGCTCAAATCAAAATTTCCAATAACTGCTGATCCCCTTGAAATTTTTTATTTGAGCTCAAAACCACATAATGATGTAACCTATTAATTTTATACGATCGATTGGCTTTGAAACATCACCATAATTCATTAATCTTACTGGGGAAGTACATAGCTGATATTTCCTCAGATTTTTTAAAATGCAAATGACACCCAACTAGGAAGAGAAGACTACAGTAGAATGGTATGAGGTCAAGAACTCAGAATGTAATCTGTGCCGAACTCCTAGCAGGGCTGTTGGATTCTTGTAGGCTGGGGGTTCGGGTTGGAGTCGGGCCAGGAATTCTCTTGTTATTGAAAAACTTGTCCAATCCTCCTCACTGTAGAACAACCAGCTTCCTTTAGTCTAAACCAGTGAGGTGGTGGGGGGTGCTCACCCGGCTCATTCCAGCAATACAACTCTGCTTATTTCCTGACTTTGTGCAAAGGACAACGACAGACCTATTGAACGTATGTGAATACATAATATGTCATTCTCTTCAGGGTAAAATTATCTACAAAATTATCACCGTTATTTTGATTAAATAATTTTTTCTGCAATTTTTTTTGTCATAACAACACATAAAGGATTTTTTCACTACAATATCAATTCTTGATTTCTGTCTTATATATGCGATTGTCCTGGAAGGGATTTAAGGCAATATTTTGAATAATCTCAGTGTATTCGAAATTGAAAATTTGGACTCTAGGGATGACGTTCATAAGCGAATAATGATAAAAATTATTAAAACGTTTACTTATTACAGTGATTTCAAAAATAAAAATAAAAATGGGTGTGTGCTTATGACCACACAACAGAAGTGAAAACTACTGATTTTCTAATTTTAATATATATATAAATAATAAGAGGGCGCCGGTAGCTCATTGGTATGCGTATGGTATGACTTCTGAGCTCAAGAATGTGGGTTCGTAACCCGACCGAGGCCCTTAGTTTATTTTATCTGGGAGGTAAAATAAACTTAAGCACGCCGTCCTTCGGATGGGACGTTAAGCGATGGTCCCGAGCCTGTACGATGTCAGGTACTCGTTAAAGACCCTTACCCTATGTGAATAAAAATTTAGGACTCCCACAGTAGATTCGGGCTCATGTCCACCAGAGTGACGAAAGAGCGCTCTGGTAGTAGGCGATATGACCTCGTAGTTAAAGCCCGGGCATGAGTCTTAAAACCAAACCTAACCTATATATATAAATAATAATAATTACATTGATGTTATATAATGGATTAGTTCGGATTAGTTTTGTGAATCAGAAAGAAGATGATTATTATATAAATAATTATTATTCTTATATAAAATTATTTATTTTTATTTATATACTCATAAAGTAATATTAGTTACAAAATATATAATCATATTTGTGAATTAATTATTTAGTTGAATTTTGCTATGATTGGACTTCTTCATTGCTATTATATTCTAAGAATGAAACAATAGGTTTATGGTAGCTGAAATATGTTATAAATACTTTAGATTCACACTTTAAATACAACTATGATTATATGCAAAACATACATAATATTATAATATTATTTTATTATTATAATACGTAATAATAATAAAAACTTTATTCTTGAAACGATGCTTTCCTTGTTAGGCAGTAAAAATGGCTGATGACGACTGGAGCCGAGTAAACCCGATTCAGTGTCACCGACCCGAAGCTGACGGTTCACTTTCGTTCAGAGCGCGCCTAAAGAAGTTTCCACTTCAAAAAATGATCTGTGCGTCTGTGTGTGTGTGTAAGCAAACATGATAACTTCAGATTTAATGAATATATGGGTGACACTTAACAATTTTCAGCCGAAGGAAGGATGTAAGGAACACAAAAACTGTACTAACTGCCGATGTAATGAATTTATTGACTGGTTTTGGAGGGGGAGCGAAAACTTACTTGATTAATATGTTTTGGGGTTTTTACTGGTGATTCATGACTTTTTATTAATTTTATTTATTGATGAAATATATTGTGTTATGGTAGAACTGTCCTCGGAAAGAAAGCTTGTTAAAGACAGAGAGAGAGAGAGACATTGAGAAGTTTAAAACAAATATAAGACAGAAGAGAAGATGAGAAGGACTGAGAAGATCTGAAGATCAAAGGAAGGGTCATGAGGGAGTCAACAAAGGATTGTTGACACGGGAGAAGTAGAGAGGTCAAGATGGTCAGACTGGATCAAAGCAGTTCCCACTGAGAGTAGGCCCAATTCTCTGCCTTTCAACAAACACATCTACCAACTCACCTCAGAGTACACTGAAAAGGTATCCAATGACATTGTTTGTTTGTCACTCATGCCCGGGCTTCAACCACCGTTATACATCTCAAACTATAATTATTAATTGTGAAAATTGTAATTGTTCTTACCTTGGACAGATAGGCAGGAAACTGAGGTCTAGAGTTGGGGAACATTTGAGGAGACAAAACTCTGAATTCTCCGTACACAATCAAAGCACAGGACATGAAGCTTAGCGTCGTTATTACAAAAAAGTAGAAAGATGTAAATACAATAGAACCTCTTTAAGTCGAACCTCAATAAGTCGAAAACCTCCAAAACTCGGAAAAAAATTTTGTTCCTTTCCCTTGAAGCCACAAAACCTCCATTATTCGAAATCTCAACCCTCTATTAGTCGGAATAATCAGTGAGTCCCTACAAGCCATTTTGGTACTTATTTTCCCTCTATAACTCGAAAAAATAAATTGGACCTCAGTATCTCGAACATAGCAATGTTTTATTTTACAACCTTTACAACTCGATTATTTGAAACTTATTACCTCTATAGCTCGAAGAAAAATAAGTTACCGACTTTAAGAATTTGCCGACAATGTACACAATTGTTTCTTAGAAAACAATTTAGGAGTATACAATAAATAGGATTACCAATTATCTAAACCAAAAAAAAATTACTGACTTTTTTTAATACCTACATAATATTTTTATTTTAAGGATGTTTTGAAATAATGTTGATTTATAATAAATATAAATATGTTTGTTACCTCTGTAACTTGCATTTTTATTTATTTCACCTCTGTAACTCAAAACTAGTTAGAATGAACCTTAGTCTACAAGTCGAATCAGAATCCGCCTAAGTCGAAATCTTCCATAAGTCGAAAACTCTATAACTCGAATTTTTGGCGTCTTTCTTGATATTCGACTTATAGAGGTTCTACTGTAATATTGAAGGATGGTCAAACTGGATCAAAATAGTACTTACTGAGAGTAAATCAGTCATCTGGCTTTCAACAAACACCTGGAAAGGTATCCAATGGATCATAACATTGTTTGTTTGTCACTCATGCCCGGGCTTCAACTACAGTTATATACCGGAAAATATAATTATTAGTTGTCAAAATTGTAATTGTTCTTATCTTGGACAGACAGGCCGAAAACTGAGGTGTAGAGTTGAACATTTGAGAAGTGAATTATTTTTACATCATCAAAGCAAAGGACATGAGGTTCGTTAGGGCAGAGTCGCCCTTCCTCAGTTGTTCCCTCACTCTAGTCCTCAGCTTCCGGCCTGCATCACCTGCAATGTACTTCCCCAGAACAAATTAATCAATTAATTTTTCGCTCCCCCTCCAAAACCAGTCGACCGTTTGCTCTAATATTCAACAGTTGACTTATATAGGGGCTCCTAAATCCTGATACTAAATGTATTGAAAAATTCAATACTTCGGTAGTAATTGGTTTTTTTGAATTGAGCCCTGCATCTCCTTCTCTTCAGCCGACAGATAAAGCCTCCCTCTTCCCTTTGATGACTGAAAATTATTTGGTGTCGTCCTTAGAAGTTTCTGGATCACATATAAAATGTCATTTTTTTTTTTTTTCATATTTGGAATCTAGAGGACGGAAAACATAAAATACAGTTGAAAACTCCGCATCAAATTTTCGACCGATTATATATTCTGAATAATTATATAATTTGAAATTCCTCTGCGTACAGCAGAAAGTCAAACGATCTCCTTGAGAACGTTCAAATGGAAACAAGGTCGAAAATTCTGGGGTTCAGAGCTCATTTAAAGAAAATAATTGAGTTGAAAGAAACATTCAAAGTAATGACAAAAAGATTTTTTTTTTTTTTTTTGGAGATTCAAAAACATGATGGCGAACGTGGTTTCTGGAAGTTGGACTTCAATGGTTTCATTTTGCAATCTCAAGAAGACGGGTTTATCGCTAAAGTTTTTATAACATCTAGAAATGGCCCGTTCTCAAAGGTTATTAAGCGTCTTAAAAACGGTGTTAAAAAAAATAAATAAAAAAAAAACGTATAAAAAAAAGCTGTCGGTGAATCACCGACAATGTACTTCCCCAGTACGAATTAATCAAATTTTCTTTTTCTAGATAAAAATATAATCCTTATACCTACTAAATTTTGTGTTGACAAATTCAATACCTATATCTTCGGCTGAATTTTTTTTATTTATTTATTTTTTTGAAAATAATTTTTTATTTTGGGGCCGAAGTCCCCTAATAATAAATGCAAACAGAAAAAAAAAAAACAATTTAGTGCGTGCTACCTCCTGCGATTAAATGTTGTTTTAAAGGAGGAAGCGTTCTTGCATTCAGAGTTTAAGATCGCGGGTTCAAAACCGGGCCGAGGTATACTCTTAGGTTTTTTTTAATCTCGGAGGTGAGAAAACCTTGAGCATGCCGTCCTTCGGATGCCGTCCTTCTCTATGTATATATAAAATTATCTGATCACCAGAATATTCCATGGAATACCATTGGTCAAAATCTAAAACAATCTTTTAGTCGAATGGCGACATTAAAATAACTTTAAAACATAAAGGCGCCAGATCGCGGGCTCTAAGCCCGGCCGAGGCCCTTAGGCTTTTTATTTGTAGAGTAAAAAAAACGAGCACACAATCCTTCGGTTGGGTCGTTAGGCGATGGACCCGAGCCTATGCGATGTCACACTATCGCGAGTTATTATGTTCACAGTCACACAGACAGAGCAATTTTTTTTTTTTTTTGGAATCTATAGGTCGCAAAATATGAAATTCCATTGAAACCCCGCATCGAATTGTTGACCGATTACATAACTTCCTCTATACTTCGTATATTTTGGGGAAGTAAAATTTAAGAAACATTTATTACAAAATGTAATATTGAAATGTAAAGTGATCCTTCACACATTCACGGAACCTTTCAATGTGTTTCATTCTTCTTTCTCGTACTTTGTATGTAATACATTTTTTCAGTATTATTACTTTAGAGAATTCCTAAGTAAAAAGTTATGTGGTTTTGAAAGATGAGATTTTGAATGACATATTCGTCTAGACTGAGAATGATGAATATGGTGGTATAATGGGTAAAGTTTGGGGTGCCTCCCTCTACCGGCATCACCTCAACCAACCGAATTTCATCATCTCTACTATCCGATTTTACTCTCTCTGTCTCTTTCTTCTTCAGCTAACCGAAGTATAAGCCAAGTTACTTACTAGGTCAGAAATATTCACCATGACTTCATATTTACGCATCTGGAAAAAAAAAATCTGAATCACCAGCGATGTAATTACAGTATAACCCCTCTTTACGGACACCTCTCATAACGGACAACCAATTTTTCGTCATCAAGAGATAAATTTAGCTCTCCTAAGAGGACACTTACAAAACAATTAATTTGAAAAATGTAATTTTGAATGTTTTTTGGCCTTATGTCTCTTATAAAGGTGTTATATAGTTATTTACGACATCCATGGCCCCCGGAGGGAGTTCTATCTACTAAAAAACATTAAGACGTAGTCAAGGTCCACGCCGTAGATTTTCCGTGAAAACGTCGGGATAAAATCATTTTTCATTTTCTTCTCGATGCTGCCGTAGCTCTTGCATTTGCTCGGCACTAGACTTTTTAGGTTTTTTAAATTCCTTTTGATACGAGCTTTCCTCTTATTTGCGTTTTCTATAATTCCGCGCATATTTACGATTCATATGAGACGAAATCTTTAATTTTCTTGCAATTTTCAATTTAATACTGATTTTTACATTTATTTCGGCGAATATTTTTATTGTTTCACTTTGAGTCCTAGTAGTGCTTCTCAAGCTCTTTACAATGACACCCGAATCAACGTCCTATCTAAACGCGTTATCACGCTACACTAATTTCTAATTTTACACAACGCTAATTCGCAACAATCATCCGCCGGCGCCCACACTAGCCCGATAATGTCACAGCCAAAACAAACACGTACAGACATGCTCTATCCATTGTGACCTCAAGGGTTGTTATCGCATTATTAGTCTCGTAGTTATTATCGATTGAAATCTGACGGTATTTTGTAACACAAGAAAGTTTGACCGGCTATCACTGTGCTTAACGAGCGAATAGACGTTTTCACGTCAATAAAACTCACTCTCGGACGGGGTTCGAACCCACAAACCATGATGTGACCCTTCGACCAAAGCCCTACGCTCTAGCCCACATGGCCACCATGGCTCTCAGGTTTATTAAATTAAAATCCATAATAACTATTATTATGTGTGTTTTATCTAACTATCCATTGTTTGTTACTTATATACGTAGTTTTGAACATAAAAGCAAATTAAATGTATTGTACATGTACCTACATTGTGATGTAAACAATTACTATAATTATTATAATTATTAATATATTATAAAATCAATTATTATTATTTGTATAAAAACAGCTGTTAGGAGTGAAGTAAATTAATTAGTGAATAAATATACAAAGACTGGACCAGTCGCATTTTGTTTAAAAACAAAATGTGAACAAGCAATGAATGGAGAACAAAAGACGAAGATCAGCTGTTAAAATAGAGAGAGACAGTCTGATTGTAAGGTTCACTACACTATTAGTTGAGGGCGCCGGTAGCTCAGTGGTATGCGTGCTTGTCTTCTGAGCTGAAGATCGTGGGTTCGAAACCGACCGAGGCCCTTAGTTTATTTTATCTGGGAGGTAAAATAAACTTAGGCACGCCGTCCTTCGGATGGGACGTTAAGCGATGGTCTCGAGCTTGTACGATGTCAGGTACTCGTTAAGGACCCCTTACCCTAGATGAATAAACATTTAGGGTAGGCAAAATTTAGGACTCCCACAGTAGAGTGTCTTCCAGAATGACGGATGGACTGGAATGACTGTGGTAGTAGGCGATATGACCTCGTAGTTAAAGCCCGGGCATGAGTCATAAAACCTAACCTAACAATAATAATTATATTTGTTTTTATTTAGTTCTATTTAGGCGCCAATCAAATTTATTTAAAAAATGATAAAAAACAATACTGGGCGGATGTAATGAATTTATGGACATGAAATTTCACAATTTAAACTCGAAACCCAATGAGGACATAATCCGTCAAATTTTAGCGATATCGGTTGAAGGGAAGGAGAATTTCAGGTAGGAATTTATCAATACAAAATTTAGTGTGACGTAGTAGTAGTTGAATATTAGTGCAAACGGTTGACTGGTTTTGGAGGGAGTTCGAAAAATTATTTGGTTAATTCGTTCTGAAGGAATTGCAGGTGAATCATGGACGATAAGGAGGTCGGAAAACTCAGAGTCTTGTGAAACGCAATACCCAAGAAATAATAAGTGACGAATTCTCCTTAGTCTCCAAGGACGGAAAATTAAAGGATCTATTAAAAGAAATGAAATTTTTTAAAATTGAATATTTTTTTATTAATTCGAGAAACTTGAGAATGGGGAGGAGGGGCTTAGAGGAAGATCCGATTATAAAATACTTAGTTCTCTCCTTCTGAGGCATACTGAGAAACGAAAATGTAATATTGGGGATCTCTTCAGCTCGATTGAGTTGAAAAATACTTTTAATTATTACTCTGATTGGAAAAATTTCACCACTTTTAATTTAAAAAGCATCTTAGTTTATTTAAAGATTTGTCTTTTAAGTAAATTATCTTAGCAAAACGTCTTTTCATCTTATAGCACATTTTCAAAGACTAATATTACTAACATTTTCAAAGACTAACATTACTAACATTTTCAAAGACTAATATTACTAATATTATTAGACGTTGTGGATTATAAGTAGAGCGCCGGTAGCTCAGTGGTATGCTTGCTTACTGAGCTCATGATCGCGGGTTCAAAACCCTGATGAGACCTTTACATTTTTTAGCTGGGTGGTGAAAACCATTGAGTACGCCGTCCTTCGGATGATACTTTGTTGATCCCCAGCCTCTCGTTTAAGACACCCTAGGTGAATACAAATTTTTAGTAGGCAAAATTAGTGAAGTCGGGCTCATGTCCACCAGAGTGACGAAAGAGCGCCCTTGTAGTAGGAGATATGACCTTGTCGACACCTATAGTTTTTCAGCATAATCGCCTGAATAGAAAGGGGAGAGGTTTAGTCTTCAAAAACAATCACCATTAAGCAACAAAGAAACAGGTCCTGTTGGTTACAGTCCATAAAATATAATGTCAATAAAGCGTTAAATACATATAAGTACAATAAATTATTATTCATTTATTGTAATTATTATTTATTTATCACTTTATTGCCATTATATTTTATAGACTGTAACCAGCAGAATTTGTTTCTTTGTTGCTTAATGATGTTTTTTTTGTAAACTGCCTGATGATGAGGACACCCTCGAAAGCCGGCTTGCAAATATAAATAAAATCTGAGAGAGGTCAGATTATATTTTATTTTATAACCTGTAAAATATTATATAATGTTTTGCTGTTATGAAACCAATCGCCCATTTAATCCTCATATATAACCTAAATATCTTGTCGATACAATAATTACATCGGCAAAGTAAACAAACAGTCAGAATAAAAAGTTCGCAATATGAACACAATGAATTCAAGAGAAAAATTGGAGGTTCCTGGAATGCACTCATTTCAATAAAAGGCGCGTACACCTGGCCAAACAGGAGCAAATTTAGTGGGAACATTTTGGAAAAAAAGTGGGATTAATTTTTATTAATCGTCAATGTACAAAAAAAATTAAAATGGCTTAAAAAAAAATTAAAATAGGTATATACCTACTTTACAGAATCTATCCTTGAGCTGCCGAAAAAACTCAAAAACATAAAAATAAAAGTAGCTTAAATTGATTCTATTTGGGCCAAAACGTAAAGATAATGTTTAAACAGGCTGCTGAAGTTAATAGATAGAATTATGTAAATGTATATAAATCACAGCCCTAAACATCACCTACGGAACCCTTCAGTGCTTGATCTCTCTGTTTACAATTCTATTTATATAAGACTTGAAATTACTTTAGCTTTGAAAAACAATAGGGAAGTCAAAATAGATTTATTACAGGGAGATGTGGGGCTTAGAAAGGGAGAAAAAAAGGGATATAAATGTCTAGACAAGGGAAATTTTGTTTTTATGAAGGGTAAAAGGGTGCACCCAGCCTGACAGATTAAGAAATGAAGATGTACGACCATCTTCAAACATTTATTACAAAGAGAAACTGAATTCGTTTGTGGCTCTATAGACAGTCACATAATTGTCTTAGAGAACCCTCTAAGTGGAAAAATGTAATATTGAAAAAAAAATTCATTGGAGATAAATCACCTCCGATGTACTTCACCACCTCGAATTCATCATTTAACTCTTAACCATCGATGTGAGATCTAAAAAAAACCAAAAACGCTGTTGCTAGGTTTTTTCTCATTTTGGTTACCTCCTCTTCTGACTTTTTCTTATTAATTTTCCTTGAGATATCTGTGTAGTCTTAGGCCCTCCGCAAACGGAGCGACTGATTTGCAACGCGAGTTGCAAACCAGTTTCTCAATAGTCACAAGCACAACCAGTTTGCAACCTTTGTCCGTACACGAGCACGGCTGATTCTGGATCAGTCGGTGTTCTCTGTCGACATAGTTTATAGTCACGAAGCTAGTTTTGGCAACATGTCATGTAGTAGTTCAGATGAAGAAGACATAATTGCCTATTATCAATACCGCAGACTACAAAGAGCAGTACGAAGAGAATATCAATACCGCTTCTCTATAGAATATGAAACAGGTCAACTGTCAACAAAAATAGATACATCCGTGGTTATATATCTTTGGATTGTTTAAATAGCATTAAATATGTGTGATGTGGCCATGACAGGACTTTCTTATACCAACCACGCTTATAGATCACTCTCTATCCCCCTTCCCAAAATTTAATAAAAATGTCTACTCTCAAGATAACGCTGTTCAAAAGAGTCAAAATGAAATGATTCTGAGAAGGGGAAGGGGAGAGACAGTGATCTGTAAGCGTTATTGGTATAAGAAAATCCTGTAATGGGCACATCATATATTTTCCTTAATTTTTATAAATTTTCAAAAAAACTACCAATATATAAACCATATTTTAAAGTTCGTTGCTATGAGTTACGTTTTGGTGATCACTCATTATTCCGACACAAATGTAATTTTTGCAACCATGCGACTGAAACCGTTTTGCAACTGGGAAAAAAGATAGCACGCAACCAGTTGGAAACTGATTTCAAATCGGTCTCTTTTGGTCGCACCCCACACTCGCACACGGGCAAGGTCACCAAACATTTGCGTGCGCAACTCGAGTTGCAAATCAGTCGCTCCGTGTGCGGAGGGCCTAGCGTCGTTTAAAAGGGCGATTTCGTTGAAATGTAAGTACTTTGGGTTTATTAGATCCCACATCGAGATAGTTTTTACGTCTTTTAGCAACAATTTACAATGTCTCACAATCGTGATGAGTTTAGAATTGATTATCCAGACTTTGCCTGACGGATATTACATGAAATTGAATGACAGTAGCGAGAAAATTGCACAATATCGGATATTGAAGATAGCGACAGTTTTTTGAACATGATACGAGCTCCGAACAAAGTAGCGACTCAGATGAACCCGCGAACCTGCATGCAATCAGTGCCGGCCAGATGCAAGTTTTAGAATGAAGCGAGATCCAATTATGGCGCTCCCCTTGCTTGCCCCTAATATATACCAGTTGTGTGTGCAAGCATGGATCTTGGAAGGTCTCGACATCTTAAGTCTCTGTCTAATTTGTCGATAGAAAACAGCCATGCTCATTGGCACTGTACTCTTCACAGTACCTATAGGAAGAGTTGATGTAGAATGACAAACAAAATATTTAGGAATTAAGGTACATTTATTTATCACAAAAATTACTTTTATAAAGAGACCATTTATTTGTATTATTTTACTAACTAATAAAACAACAGATAAGGTCAACCCCACGCTCCCAATCAAAATATCGAAAAGCGAAAAAAATATTTTTCCCTTTATTTTTCTTTACCACTGAGGCGCTCCCTGGGACTTTTGGGGCTGGGTTCGCCCTATGGTAGGGCCGGCCCTGCATGCAATGTATCCCAAGCTGTTCAATTCGTTTGTGCAAACATTGTTAATTTTTTCATGAGAGTTTTATTAGATTTAGATTTTATTCTGTTTTACTTTTTATTCACATTTTATGCAGTTTTATTTTTGTTTTCTCTATTTTTATATGTCAATTCTGTGATGATAATGTGATTTATAAGTCTTGAAAAATGAAAAATAAAAAGAAATTGTATTATTCTGGCACCGAGGTTCCCTAAGAATAAATACATCCAAAGTAAAGGACAGGAAACAATGAAATATAGTATCAGTACAAAGAAATAAAAAGATAGGTAAATAAAATTAGTGCTACATTGGAGAAAAAATATACAATAAAATTAACAACTTCATTATGATGAAAAAAATAAAATAAAGGTATCTATATAAATAAAAGAGAATATGTAAAAAGGAAATAAATAAAATCTACATAACTAAGAAAAAAAAAATGAAATTGATAATAAAAATCGACCGAGCATAATGATGGTTGATTATAAAAGAGAAGAAAGGATGCCCAGACAAGGTTTGAAATGAAATTAATTTTAGACAGAAGGGGCTAGATAGAGAAGTGTGAGAAGAAAGAAGACAAAGAAAAATAGTCAAAATAAAATAAGATAAAATTTAAAAAAAATTAATAATAATATTATTAATTTTTTTTTAATTTCATTTTATTTTATTATATATTATATAAATATGTATATTTTATTATATATTATATAAATATGTATATTTTATTATATATTATATAAATATGTATATTTTATTATATATTATATAAATATGTAAAATTAACAAAAAAGGACTAATGTTGATTATGATAGAATAATTTAGGAAATATGATAAAAGAAATATAATAATAAAAATAGAGAATGACCAAAGACCAAAAAGAGAGAAATAAGACTTATCATTATTATAAAAATTATCTGTTATTGTAATGTGTATTTTTAATTATTACAAAATAAGTTTTATTGAAAAGTGTTACTTTATTAAAATCCTCAAAAAGAAATTCATCTTATATAATTTTTATGAGAATTAATGTTTCCTCACCCCCTATAAGTTATTTCAAGCTCATTAAAATAATTTTCAAGTTGTAAGTTGAAATAAGTTGTTCGCTTTAAGCATCAATCAACTGTTTGGACTGAAAATCTGATAGTTGATTTACTTCGGGGCTTCTAAATCCTCATACTAAATTTTATATCGATACTTTCATTACATTAGGCAGTAATTAGGGTTTCGAATTCCCTTTGTCTTAGGGCAATACTGCAGAAAATTAATAGGTGTCGTCCTTATGGGGTTTCCTTTGAAAATCTGTTGAAAAACTCGATTTTGGATTTTTGCACGATTATTATATATTCTTATACTAGATAAGATACAAGATATAAGGAAAAAATTAGAATTTCAAAGTTGGTTGTGCCGTAGTGCGGCGTTCCTGATTCTATCTACTAAAAGTTTGTTGCAAACTGTATTGATGTGAGTCAAAACCAAACGGCACCATATGGCAACTCAAACTTGTTCTGTCACTAAACATGGCTTCATATTCTCGTTGAAATCCGTTGAATAATTAATAAACTCAGTTTGTTTTCGTAAATTCATTTAAAAATAGGATAATTATTCAGAATATACTGAAACTTTGTCGTTACGAATGTAATAAGGAGAATGGATGTAGGGAGCTCTGCCATGATTGGAGAGAATCTACACCAAGACCTCTAATAACGAGACAGCGGTAATAATAATAATAATAATAATAATAAATTTATTTCCGTTAAACCAATACATGGTAATAGAATACGTCAAAAGAATTTATACATTAAGATAGCTTATAAATTAGATTTATAACTACTTGAGTCACACATCTATCATTGAAATTAATAAAAATTGAACAAATAAATACATAAAAATATATGAGTGTATAAAAGAAAATCATACAAGATACGTTTATAATAAGTAGACACATTTTTCAATATAATAAAAATTAAGATAACTATTTTTCAAAAAACTCTTCGGAAATGTCTTTATCCCAACGATATTTCGGGACATTCTTACGTCCCATCATCAGGTTATAAATGAATGTATAAAAAAGTCTAAATAATTAACAAATGATAAATGAATAAATAAAACAATAACGTACATTCGACTGTCCTTTAAGGTGTGGAGGAACTCTGCCAAAAAAAAAAAATTAAAAGCTTTGATCAAATAATGTATTTGGATGTGAAACAAGTTTTTTTTTTTTTTCTTGTTTTTTTATTGTGGTTATTTTATTGTTTTTGAAAAGTGAGAGTAAAATTACGTTTTCGTGTAAAGGGTTTCCTCTAACATGAACATTTTTAGTTGAAATTTAAATTTTTTTATTGTATCTATTGACTTCAAGGAGTGGGAAAGGGCATTAAATAAATTAATTCCTTTATGAGTTAAACTTTTTTTAAAAAGAGAGCTAGCTCAGTAATATGCGTGCTTGCTTACTAAGGTCATGATTGCGGGTTTAAAACCCAGCTTTTTTTATCTAAGACGTAAAAAAACTTGGGCATGCCGTCCTTCGGATGGGATTTAAGATGGTCCCGAGCCGGGCTCATATCCACCATAGCGAATAGGGAGCGCTTTGGTACTAGACCAACTAAAGAATGAGGTATGCATACTTTCATAACGTTCGGGTATTTCTCGACTCTATGTGGCCGTTCCAGGTCATACTGGATTGTACCTGGGACTGGATCCCTTAAGTCCTACTCAGATCCCGAACTCCCTCAACGTAATGTAATCTGTCAAAAATTCCATGCTCTTGTTAATTACTGTCGCCTATGACCAGAGACATCGCGCAGGCTCGGGACCGTTGCTTAACGTCCTATCCGAAGGACAGACTGCTTAAGGTTTTCCTTACTCAGTGACTTCTGAATCTTCATACAAAATTTCTTGTTGATTAATTAATTATTATTCATTAATTCGGTTATTATTGGCGTTTTTGTGTTGAATCCCTGTCGGAACTCTTCTTTTTGGACAATTTGGCTGAAAATCATTAGGTTTCCTTTCAGGGCTTTGGACACATATAAAATTTCGTATCGATATATTCATTCCATCGGGTGTTATCGTGTTCACAGACACAGAATTCTTGTAGAACAATTTAATTATTAAATAATATATTTAAAAAACCCTTTACAGTTACATCTATGTTGTGCTTTGTTAGGTTTTATGACTCATGCCCGGGCTTTAACTACGAGGTCATATCGCCTACTACCAGAGCGCTCTTTCGTCACTCTGGTGGACATGAGCCTGACTCTACTGTGGGGGAAGTCCTAAATTTTGCCTACCCTAAATTTTTATTCATCTAGGGCAGGGGTCTTTAACGAGTTCCGGACATCGTACAGGCTCAGGACCATCGCTTAACGTCCCATCCGAAGGACGGCGTGCTTAAGTTTATTTTACCTCCCAGATAAAATAAACTAAGGGCCTCGGTCGAGTTTCGAACCCACGTTCTTCAGCTCAGAAGATAAGTACGCATACCACTGAGCTACTGGCGCCCTCTTCTATTACTATATATAATATAACTATTTTTTTATTACTATTTTTTCTACTACTATATACATACTATATTACTATTTTATACTTCGTTATAGTTGAGGAAGTAAATCGTGGCTGGATCTAGCATATAGAAGGGCTCCGCCTCGAAAATGGCTGACATTTGAACAGGGGAGCCAACCTAGCAACTTTGTAATAAGTCACTGTCAGGTCTGCCAACTTATGTCTCCTCCAACAAATGTCTTCTCATATTGCCTTCTTACATTCCCTCTACCTGACATTTTTACTTCACCAGCTACAAGAAGCATAGGGGAAGTTACGTAATAGATTAATAATTTTAAACTGAGAGGTAAAAAAAATATTGAGCACATCGTAAATATTTACAGGAGATAATATTTCTTACAGACCTTATACATGTCAATATAGAGAAAACTGTCTCCCAGTTCCGTTTTATTAACTCGGTCATAAGGACACCTGGTGAGCGACATCGAACTGATTTTACATAAAACATGTGACAACAATTATGTTTTTACACTGATAACTGATATAGGGATAAAAATCTATAGTTGGCTAACATAGGGACTTATTCTACTGGGTTCCCGGACAATCGGGGCTTCAGGGAAACTACGAGGCAGACCGACTAGCCAAGGAAGGTTCGAGTAAGCTCTTCATGCGGCCAGAGCCAGTACCGAGACTAAAAAGTGAACTCGAGATCTTTTGAAGCAGTTCTGGAGACAAAAAATCACATGCAGACAGTCGAAGATGCTCCTGGGAGTCAAAGATGTTGAAGGATGGAATCCTGAACTCCAAAAGGAACGAGCTTCGACAACTAACTGGAGATCTCAGAGAACACGCATCCTACACTTTGCAGGAGTCAAGGAGAGTCCTACCTGTGACAGGTGTGAAGAAGAAGACGAGACGGCGGCACACTTCCTGGGAATAGGCTTGGACTAGATTCCACATTTTTAGAAAATATGTAATCAAAGAGGAGGACTTTAGAAACCACGGAAGCATACCAGATTCATTAAGGAAACTAGGAGACTGGATACTTCATGAAGGACTTGGTTTTGGTAGAATAAACAACAGTAACAATGTAAGGTGGCTTAAGCGCAGCGCTTCCAGGGAAGGAATAAAAGTATTGAATGCTTAGGTCCATAGGTATAAAACATCACCTTATATATAATTTTTACATAGGGGCTCCCTCCAAGATACGGCGTCTCCAGGCCTTCGAGAACAAGGTACTCGGATGTCAGTGGCTGCCCCCTGGTTCCTCCGCAACTCCCAGATACACCCGAGACCTCCACATACTACAATTCTCTGTCTCAACTGTATTATTTTCCCCCTCATTCAATTTATTATTATTTTTTGCTACTTCATCACTCTTGTTAATTAAAAAAAATGCAATTGAACGATGAAGAGAACTCAAGTGTGAGTGTTGACTGCAGATAACATTCAATATTTCATTTAAACGTTAAATTATCATTGTTTATTTTATTTATTTATTTTTATCGCCTACTAGCATAGTGCTCTTTCGTCATTTTGAGAGGGCTGGTGTGTGCACCTAGGGACCTAAGCATCTTAGCATTTCTTATCCTTTATCTATACGCTCTACTGTGGGAGTCCTAAATGAGTTGAGAGTTAATTACTTAAGGTAGGGGTCTTTAACGAGTTCCTGACATCGCCCAGGCTCGGGACCATCTCTTAACATTCCATCCGAATGACGGTGCTCAAGCTTTTTTCACTTCTCAGATAAAAATCCGAAGGACCCCGGCGATCTTGAACTTAGTAAGCAAGCACTCTACCAAACATCCTGATACCGGTTGTTGTAAAACCTGGGTCCTGAATGGAGGAACGGAGTATATTCAATACGTAGGAGAGGAAGATATTGACGAAGATACAGAGTGCTGAGGTACAAGAACCCTGGACCTGGTGGCTTTCGGTGGGACATCCACAGAAGATGGAGTTAGACTGAGTACCGAAGAGGATATTGGAACATGCGTCAGGGAAAGTAAGTATGTTGAAGCCCGGGCATGAGTGATAATAACAAATAATAATATGTATTTGTCAGTATACAAGCTAATAAACCGGGTATTAACAAGCCAAGGGTGTATAATGAGACATGTTTTACACAACACCATCCCCTAATAGATAAATTATACCACCAAACCTCCCCTCCCACTTACACGCTGAAATCAGGCCAACTTTTACTAGAATGGTCAACATGAGAGAAAATACAGTGATATCTGTTATTTTATGTTTGTGTATGAACATAATGATCTATTGATAATTCATGATATTAACAAAAAAAACGTTAGGAATACGTTTCACCAGTATTAAAAATTCGTCAGAGAATTACATCATATGTACAACATCTAGACAGGGGTGGCCAACCTTAATGATCTTGCGGGCCACTTTGGAAATGCATTATAATCCCGCGGGCCACATATAAAATTATATATCCCCATATTAGATTTGGATCCACTATAAAAATTTAAAACATTATTATTATTATTGTTTTTATTATTATTCATACATATAAACATAGATAATATAATAATGAATCGATCGAATATTTGTTTCTCAACTCTTTCACTTAGCTTTTGCAAGTCGATCTCAATGCGTGTATTTGCACATCGTAATTGATATTGCAGGTTTTTGTCCGTTAAATTCGAGCGTGATTTACGTTTGGATTCGCAGGTGTAAGTTGATCCAAATGCGCTCAAAACATTTTGTGCCAAATTTCTCAAATTAGAAAATTTTTCTTTTGTGACGTAAGTGTTATAAAAATCTATTTTTGATTCTGATGTTTCAAAAACGTGTTTTAATTTATTATTGCATTGAAAGTCGATCAGTTCGACGTCCGTATCTTGCTTCTTTACAAAAATTATTGTTTTAAATTTCAGCTTCTTCATATAATTGTTCTTCTTTAATTGCTTTGTCACTAAACCATGGTGCCTGTGAACATTTTTCCGAATGATCATCGTGGTAGCTGGTCGATATGCCTCAGCATAAGGTCATAACTGAGAGAAAAAAAAAATATATATATATAATTATTTTTTGAAATTGTAATCGAACAGTTTAGTGCAGGACGAGTTATTGCTAATCCGAACCGTAGAAAATATATTGGTTATGATGAGCGTTTGAAAAATGTCGTTCTTCGATATTGTGAATATGATGATGTTCTTTCATTTAAAATCTATTGCGTGTAATATTAAATTATAATAATGAATTGTAATATTCCTTATTTTAAATTTATATATTAAATTAAATTTGCCAATTATAGAAATTATTCGACGTTTGTTTATTTTGTAGTTAGGAATTTTGTCGTTTGTTATTTTGTCGTCGGATATTTTTGTATTTTTGGACATAGAGCCGGGAATATAGCCTGTGATCCACCAACGATTTTTTTTTGTTTAATTTTTATAAGTAGGTACTTTGATTGTTTTTTAAAAATATGTTAATCTTTTTAGAATATATAAAAGGATAAATTGAAAGAACAGGTCTGTTATCGTAATGGCGTCAATAGAATTGGGGAAGGGGTGGAGGGGGCTTACTTGAGGGGAAAATACTTGAGGCTACCTACTTAGGACATACTTTAAGATGTGTTAATATACATCAACTTTGTTCATTAAAGCTAAGAGGCTGTCGGGAACTTCGTTAGTGAACCTCTTCGGGGGAGGTCTGCAAGGACGTTACTTTAGTTCTTGGTTGGGGCAAGGATAACCCAAGTGAAGTGGGAGACCATAAGGCATTAGGTGCACGGACCCAGCAAGGTCGCTGGTTCGAATCCCATTCCTGGTCGAGGGATGTTGTGTAAATAGCCAATATTCTAATTGACTGATATGCAATATATGTCAATAAAAAAAAAAAAAATTTGCAAATTGGACACACGGGATCAATAAATAAGGCGTAGTCAAGGTCCACGCCGTAGATTTTCCGTGAAAACGTCGGGGTAAAATAATTATTCATTTTCTTTTCGATGCTGCCATAGCTTTTGCATTTGCTCGGCACTAGACTTTTTAGATTTTTTAAATTCCTTTTGATGCGAGCTTTCCTCTGATTTGCGTTTTCTATAATTCCGCGCATATTTACGATTCATATGAGATGACATCTTTAATTTTTTTGCAATTTTCAATTGAATATAGATTGTTACATATATTTCGGCCAATATTTTAATTGTTACACTTTGAGTCCTAGTAGTGCTCCTCAAGCTCTTTACAATGCCACCCGAATCAACGTCCTATCTAAACGCGTTATCACGCTACACTAATTTCTAATTTTACACAACGCTAATTCGCAACAATCATCCGCTGGCGTCCACACTAGCCCGATAACGTCACAGGCAAAACAAACACTGCACAACAAACACGTACAGACATGCTCTATCCATTGTGACCTCAACCGTTTTCATCGCATTATTAGTCTTGTAATTATTATCGATTGAAATCTGACGGTATTTTGTAACACAAGAAAGTTTGACCGGCTATCACTGTGCTTAACGAGCGAGTTTTCACGTCTAAGAAAGTTTCGAATCACCTGTATACTTTCTCGTTTGTCTGTACGATATCGGCGGGGTTCAGGGGAGGGGGCTCAACTCAAAAACCCTAATAACTGCCAATGTAATCAATTTTTCAAACAAAAAATTTAATAAGAGGACTTAAGAGCCCCTATGTAAGTAACCTATTGTATATTGGCGCAGACCGACCGTCGACTGGTTTCGAAGAGGGAGCGAAAAATTAATTGAATAATTCGTTCTGGGGAAGTACATTGCCAGAGATTCACCGACTACTTTTTGTTGTTTTCTGAATATAATACATTTTTTTTTTTTTTTTTTAATTTTTATTTAACGTTGCATCGACTTCAGAGTCAATAGCGACGACTATTGTGTCTACATGACCTCTTACAGTTTTGCATCTTTAAGGAAGTGGATGAGTCCGTTGTATTCGTAGTTGGATATTTGGAGTAGTTTTTTCATGTCAGTCGGTAGTTTATACTTTGACTTTTCTCCCAATATCTCCTATAAGGCTATTCAGTTACTCGACAGTACATTCATGACGTTATAATTTTCAATTATTCATACGGAATAAGGCTTATAGTCCTTCAACTGTAGTAACGCTAGCTTTGGAGCTAAAACTAATTTATTCAAAAAGATTTCTCATTAATCGTTGCAATGGTTTTCGAGTTACAAAGATTGCGTGAGTGGATGCTGGGATGAACCAGGGGTTGATTAAAAAACAGACCTTAACCTTCCGGTAGATAAAACTTATCTATTCAAAAAGATTCCTCATTAATCATTGCAGTGGTTTTTGAGTTACAAAGATTGCGTGGGTGGATGCTGGGATGGACCAGATATTGAGGTACTAATACGCCTATAACCTTCCACAGAGAATGACGAACAAATTAAAAAAAAAAATAATCAAATCCATCAAGCCGTTCGTGAGTTATAGCGGTACAACGCACAGACATTTTCAGCTTTATATATATGATTAACAACTTCTAAGTTGAGAAACGCGGACATATTGTGGAAACTTGTAATAAATAAATAAAACAAACTTATTTTTGAAATATTGTCTATTCCACTAAAGATATATATATATATAACTACCGGTTTCGGCTTTATACCATCGTCAGGTAATATACGCCTATAACCTTCCACAGAGAATGACGAACAAATTTTAAAAAAATTTAATCAAATCCATCAAGCCGTTCGTGAGTTATAGCGGTACAACGCACAGACATTTTCAGCTTTATATATATGATTTGTTTCTTAATGCGGTGTAGTTTGTGCAGTCAGTCAGTATATGTTGTACTGTGAGCTCTGTGTAGTCTTGGTTGCAGGAGCATGTCGGCTGTTCAAGTCTAAGAAGTAGCTAGGAATTAGTCTTGTGATGATGAACGTTTCTCGTCTGTTCCTGGTGCTTGGAGGTTTCCACAGCTTTTCTTCTTTTATTCTTCGGAGTTTGTTGTCTTCCATCTGAGTCCATTCATTGTTTCGGTGTAGTTTTCTTTCATTATACATATTATGTAGATATTTTTTTATTGTTTTCTCTCGTTATTACCAAGATAATATTCCATAATGTCATTATTTTATTTATTTATTATTCATGTTATGTACTTTATTACAAAAACCATATCCTTCTACAACAAGAAATCAAATCCTTATAATATTTTTTAGAGGTGGGTAGAAAAAAGATGCCCTATAAAAAAGAGGAACCATAAAATGGAATCCACTCTCAAAAGATCTTATGATAGAAGAGGGAATAGAGAAAAAAAGAGAGTAATTCCATGGTCATAAGATCCTCTCTAGTCCAGTAGGATATAGTCGGATATTCTGTTTGGAAAAGAGTCTGTCAAAACAAGACTTCAAGTAGAACGGATTTATCTATTAGATAGGATATATCAGGATCTATCGGAGTCAGCAAACCGAGGACATAACTCTCTGTAGCAAGAGAGAATGTAACGATTATCGTCGTTGAACGATTGTGTACTGCTCCAGACCGATTTAATCAATTACTTTTTCGCTCTTTCTCCAAATCCAATCCACCTTTTGGGCTAAAACTCAATATTTGACGCATAGTAACTTCTTAATCCTCATACTAAATTATGTGTCGATACATTCATTACATTGACAAGTGTATTTGAGTCACGCCCCCCTTTCTCGCGGAAAATTGATATTTATTGACAGTTATTGATTGGTTTTTGGGGCATTACACGCCCAAACCATGCAATTGTTGGCGTCGGTTCTCCGATTTCGCTCAAATTTAGCAGGTGGTTTCTACTAAAGAACATATGAATTTTCACAAAATTTGGAGTCATTATCTCCAATACTGCACTTTCTAGACCCAATTTTATGAAATTGACCATTTAAAATAATTAAAATAAAAAAAACCGGTTATTGCTTGTAAAAAATGTTTTTTTTACTGGGACAAAATTTTAAAAGACATTAATCGATGGGAAATTTTTCGAGGAATCCAATGCCGACAAAATTTTTTGCCATGTTGCGACGCATGCGCAGTAGATTTAAAAACTGTTTGTTTTTTCAAAAATTCGTAGCGTCAAAATACCCATCTTGATATTTACCAAATGTTCACTAAAGATAGCTGAAACCTCATACTTTGAAATAGTCATATCGAAAATCTGGATATTTTGAATTTTCTACTGAATTCAAGTCGGTAATTCAAAATACCCAGATTTTCGGTATAGATTGGTATACTATTACCCAGATTCGGTATACTATTTCAGAGTTTGAGGTTTCAGCAGTCTTCAGTGAAATTGTGGTAAAAATCGAGATAGGTATTTTGACGTTAAGAATTTTTGAAAAAAAAAAATAAAAACAGTATTTTGAATCTAATGCGCCAGCGTCGCAACATGGCAAAAAATGTTGGCGGCATTCGATTTCTCGAATAATTTCCCATCGATTAAATTTCATAAAATCGGGTATAGAAAGTGCTTTGGGATAATTCATACATTTTGTGGTAGAAACCACCAGCCAAATTTGAGAAAATCAGAGAAAACGACGCCAACAATGGTATGGTTTTGGCGTGGAACACCCCTTTTACTTTAAATATAAATTCATTACATCGGCAGTTATTAGAGTTAAGCGATGTTTCCGGCCCTTTACGATTTCAGGTGTTCGTTAAAGAAACCTACTCTTGGTAACTAAATCTGAGTAGGCAAAATTAAAGACGCTCACAGAATAGTTGAGCTCATGAGGACTCTGTTAGTAGGCGATATGACTTTATAGTTAAAGCCGGGGCATGAGTCACAGTGACAAACTAATGAATCTTAGGTTTACAAGATGTGGCTATGTTTTGGGGTTGGTGCTTTGCAATAAACAAAACTGCTGAATAGTAGCATATCGTGTTAAAGCTATGAAAATTTACAGGAAAAGAAAAAAGAAAAAAATCTGAAATGCCAAAAGAAAAGAAAAAAAGATAAAAGAAAAAGTGGCTGAGATAAGAAATCAGTTGAAGGAAAAGTGACGTTTGAAAGAAGGTATGACGTTAAAACGAGGGGGATAACTGTTCCTGGGAGAGTGGTTCTTTCAGATTTCCCTCCGTTGGAAAGCTGTGTGGGACGTTGGAAAGCAGACATCTGAGCTTTGTTCCTCACTCAGTAACCATTAGCCAAATGACGAACCATCATCTCCCACCTCTGGATCGATAGTACAGGTCGCCACTCTTCTCACCCAACCCACCCCCATGTCCCTTCACCTCATCCTCTCTCTAATTAGCACCAAAAGTGGGGTTGAGATTTTAGGGGAGGAGCGTAGCCATGGGGTCAACTAGTCGTAGGATCGTATGATCGAAGGGGGGAGGGGGTAGTCGTGGGGTCTACTAGTGGTAGGATTGTGTGGTCAAAGAGGGGAAGGGGAGAGGGGGTAGTCATTGGATTTTCTTAATGTTGGGCTCGAAGGAGGGGAGGGGGGTAGTTGTGGGGCCAATTAGTGGTAGGATTGTATGGTCAAAGAGGGGAAGGGGAGAGGGGGTAGTCGTTGGATTTTCTTAATGTTGGGCTCGAAGGAGAGGAGGGGGGTAGTCGTGGGGTCAACGAGTGGTAGGATTGTATGGTCAAAGGGGGGAGGGGGTAGTCGTTGGATTTTCTTAATTTATGGGGGTCGAAGGAGGGGAGGGGGGTGGTCGTGGGGTTTTGATGGGGGACGAGAGGGATGTGGGGTTAACTAGTGGTAGGATTGTATGGTCAAAGGGGGGAGGGGGTAGTCATTGGATTTTCTTAATTTATGGGGGTCGAAGGAGGGGAGGGGGGTGGTCGTGGGGTTTTGATGGGGGACGAGGGAGATGTGGGGTTAACCAGTGGTAGGATTGTATGGTCGAAGGGGGGAGGGGGTAGTCGTGGGGTCGACTAGTGGTAGGATTGTATGGTCGAATGGGGGAGGGGGTAGTCGTGGGGTCAACTAGTGGTAAGATTGTATAGTCGAAGGGGGGAGGGGGTAGTCGTGGGGTCAACTAGTGGTAAGATTGTATGGTCGAAGAGGGGAGGGGGTAGTCGTGGGGTCAACTAGTGGTAGGATTGTATGGTCGAAGGGGGGAGGGGGTAGTCGTGGGGTCAACTAGTGGTAAGATTGTATGGTCGAAGGGGGGAGGGGGTAGTCGTGGGGTCAACTAGTGGTAAGATTGTATGGTCGAAGGGGGGAGGGGGTAGTCGTGGGGTCAACTAGTGGTAAGATTGTATGGTCGAAGGGGGGAGGGGGTAGTCGTGGGGTCAACTAGTGGTAAGATTGTATGGTCGAAGGGGGGAGGGGGTAGTCGTGGGGTCAACTAGTGGTAAGATTGTATGGTCGAAGGAGGGGAGGGGGTAGTCGTGGGGTCAACTAGTAGTAGGATTGTATGGTCGAAGGAGGGGAGGGGGGTAGTCGTGGGGTCAACTAGTGGTAGGATTGTATGGTCAAAGGGGGGAGGGGGTAGTCGTTGGATTTTCTTAATATTGGGCTCGAAGGAGGGGAGGGGAGTAGTCGTGGGGTTTTGATGGGGGAGGAGGGAGATGTGGGGTCAACTAATGGTGGGATTGTATAGTTAGTTATTATATTTGATACAAAACTTTCATTTTTATATTTTGGGCAGAGTTCCTCCACACCTTAAAGGTCAGTTCAATGTACGTTATTGTTTTATTTATTCAGTTATATTTTTTTATTTATTTAGATTTTTTAAATATATTTATTTATAATTGATTAATCTATATACATTTTTTTTCATATATTATTATAGTTACTTCCTTTATTTGTTTTTTTTTTCCTTCTATATCGCACATTGGGACCTGTTGATGGGACGTAACAACGTCCCGAAACATCGTTGGGATAAAGACACTTCCGAAGTTATTTTTTGAAAAATAGTTATGTTAATTTTTATTAAATTGAAAAATGTCTCTACTTATTATAAACGTATCTATACACTCATATATTTTTAAGTATTTATTTGTTCAGTTTTTATTAATTATATTTTACTTTTTTTAATAGTTTTGTTATTACTACTAATCATAGGTGTGTTTGACTCAAGTAGTTATAAATCTATATCTTAATGTATAAATTCTTTTGACGTATCCTATTACCATGTATTGGTCTAACGAAAACAAATTTATTATTATAAGTATTAGTACTAGTAAAAGAGGGGGAGGGGGTAGTCATTGGATTTTCTTAATGTTGGGCTCGAAAGGGGGTAGTCGTGGGGTCAACTATTGATAGCTTTGTATGAACAAAGAGGAGGAGGGGGTACTTAGGTTCTCATGGGGTTTTCTTAACGTTGGAAACGAAGGGGTGTAGAAGTGGGGGACGGCTATAGACTGTCCTACTAATATTTCTACTTTATCTTGATATTTAAAAGACAACCTGAAAGAAATACTAAGATATGAGGCGACTAGGAATTGGTGGATTGTGAGGGAGGGAGCAAGGAATTAAATAGTTGAATCATTGAGATGAACACACAGATGAAGATGGAAGATGCGCGAGGAGAGTTACAATAGTTACGCCATTGTTCATTGCGATGTATCGTTTCGCCAATATCCCGATATATAATTATCAATGAACCTTCTCTTCCTAAACTAAAGCCAAGAAAATCGATCCAGTGTTATCCTAAGTTCACTTAAATACTGGCAGGCTGATGGCCCATTGACCCTCAAGCTCAGCCTGATTAACTTTCAACCTCTCCCATAACCATTCAACTAATCTTGTTTCCTAGCCCTATAGTTTGGATAGCCATACTATACCATCTATTATACTAGACAGTATCGACAGTTTAACTAACATTTGCCAGACCCATATATATATATATTGTGACGTATAGAATGGGGGGGTCACTAGAAGAATAAAATAAATTGTTATTCTTTATAAAAATAGTAGAAAAAAATAGTAAGTACAAATAAATAAAAATGTACATCTTGGCAAAAGATATTAAAATTTAAAAAAAAAATTTTGATTAACGTAAAAGAAAAGACAAACCTGATGACATTTGGTGGGGGAAAAGATGGCGAGAAGGGCAGAAGAAACCGACTCGTGGTAGTAGGGTTTTGTAGGATCTTGGAGGAGGTGTGGTGTGACTTAGAGCATCTTGGAGGAGGTGTAGTCTGTTTTTGGAGGAACTTGGAGGAGGTGTCGTGTGTTTAAGAAGAGCGAGGAAGAAGGTCCTGCGGAGAGTATCCCCGAGAAGATGGAAGATAGCACATTTATATGAAGGAGTGTCGTGGAAGAAGAAGAAAGAAAAATCCCGAGAAGGTTAAATTTTGTATATGAAAGGAAGTAAAGGCTGAGAAGAAAGTGACGAAGAAGGAAAGATACAAAAGAGGATATAGGATGCCGTGAGTAGCCAGAAATTTTATAATCCATATTTATAACTATATAGTTTGTTGTCATTTGCCAAGAGTACAGTTTTTTGTCTAAATTAACTTATAAGAGGTTTATTTAATCTATTGTCAAAAAATTATAATAGTTCACTAACCCATTAATCTTTTTTTTTAAACCATTTTAAAAAAAAATAAAATAAAAATATATAACTTATAAAACATTGTGATTTAAAAATGTAGTTATCATTTTCCTTAATTTTCACCAAAGCACTCTAAATAAGAAAAGGATGCCACCCCTGTTTTTAGATTTGTAAATCAAAGAAGGAAACTGATAAATTCAATGAATAATTAGCTGTCTCATTGGCGCCCAACGTGGGGCCTTTGCTAAAGAAAGGAAACAAGGTAAACTCATAGAAGCATTAGCTGTCTCAATATATCGAGGGCGCCGGTAGCTCAGTGGTATACGTGCTTGTCTTCTGAGCTCAAGATCGTGGGATCAAAACCCGACCGAGGGCCTTAGTTTATTTTATCTGGGAGGTAAAATAAACTTAGGCACGCCGTCCTTCGGATGGGACGTTAAACGATGGTCCCGAGCCTGTACGATATCAGGTATTCTTTAAAAACTCCCTACCCTAGGTGAATAAAAATTTAGGGTAAGCAAAATTTAGGACTCCCACGGTAGAGTCGGGCCACCAGTGTGACGAAAAAGCGCTCTGGTAGTAGGCGATATGACCTCGTAGTTAACTAGCTTTATATATATATATAAACTCCAATAGGTATAAATCTAATTTATAAGCTACATTATTTTAATGAATATATTCTTATGACGTATCCTATTATCATGTTTAGGTTTTACGGAAATAAAATTATTATTATTATTATTATTATTAAAGCCTCTTTGGCAAAGTGGACTGAAATAACGTTTTCCAAACTGCCAATGAATCCTTAAACTTAGATGAAGTAACTCAAAACGAACTTACTAAGAGTTTTATAATAGTAAATTGAATAAAAATTGTATTTAAGAATAAAATCTATAGAAATATGTGATGTGCATACGTTTTTTTCAGATCATTATACCTCATCAATACGGAATTTTATATGGATATCCAAAACCTTCTATGGACGACATTTATAGATTTTCAGCTAAATCAGCCAAAGAGAAGGGGGGAATTAGCGGATAGATTTTGCATAAATATCCCAATAACTGTCGATGTAATGAATATATCGAAAGGAAATTTTATATTTAAATTCAACCCTTGAGGATGGCTGGCACCTTATAATATTTCGCGTAATCGATGAAAGGGAAGGGGTTGATTAATTCCGGCTGGGGAAGTACGTAACCGTTGATTCACGGACGATTTTTTTTTTTTTTTTTTTTGAGAGTTAAAAGGATACCATACTTGGTATCTTTTATTAAACTTCCACATAGAGATAAAAGAGAAATATTTATTGATAGCAAAATATCTCTTAATCCAGGGCAATAAATCATGGCTCCTGCGATAATTTATTGCAAGAGGGGGGGGGGGGGGGGGGGACGCCTTAACTGTCTTTCCCTTTAAAGCCCCAAGTTGTAACGATAGCTTAAATTGTCCAAACCCCCCAAATCCCAAGTTGGACTAAAGCAAACTAATTGACTTTATCAGAATCCACTGATTTTTCAAATTCAAATTCTACATGGTGGCCATACAAAAAAACAATTAAAAAAAAACATAGAAATGTACGTCCGCAGCTCGAATTAATCAATTAAAAATCCATTGTTTACTTTGAGTCTTCTGAATCCTTATACTAAATATTGTGTCGATACATTCATTACATCGATATTTATTTGAGTTTTTGAGTCGAGCCTCCCCCATAATCTCCTTCTTCCCAATGGCTGATTTGATCGAAAATCAACAGGTGTCGTCCATAGAGGGTTCTGGATACGCCTATAAATTTTCGTGTCGATAAATTTTGGATGCACAGACACACACATACAGACAATTAATAAGTGTTTTCTGTGGCCAGACAGACCTTTTTTTTTTCTTTTTCATTTTTGGAATATGGTGGAAACAGGAGAATTCCGCGTGAAGAGAAGAATTTATGACCGATTACATAACTTTCACTCTAATTCGTATAGTAATATATAGGAAGTATATAGATTACATAACTTTCCCTCGAATTCCAATAGTAATATATAGGAAGTATATAGATTACATAACTTTCCCTCTAATTCGTATAGTAATATATAGGAAGTACCTATATAGATTACATAAATTTCCCTCTACGTTCGTATAGTAATATATAGGAAGTATATAGATCACATAACTTTCCCTCTAATTCGTATAATAATATATAGGAAGTACATATATAGATTACATAACTTTCCCTCTAATTCGTATAGTAATATCAGTAAAATGATCGAATTTCAAATCTCTAGAGAAAATTCCGTACAACGAGGTAACATTTTGAGACAAAGGTGAGGGCTCGATGAGAACGAGAAGGTGACGATCAAATCATATTATAGCCAAAGTTGGAACTTCGTCGGCCTAGATGGATCAAAGTGTTGATTCTTGATAATCAGATTCGAGCCCGCAATCCAATTCCCAGCCTCGACCTCGACAAGGAGGTACCCTTCCTTATAATACGATCCAAAATAGGACCACAACCCCCCCGCTCCTCCCCCTATCCCAACCCTATCTTTGTCATACCCTCTCATCTATAATTGAATAAAATTTCGGAAAATATTATTCAATTTCTGTAATCGAGGTTCATATCTCCATAAAATGGTCATATTTTACAAGCATATTTCTATGCCAATCGATGGTTGTCGATGAGGGCGTAGTGGCGCAACATTGTGTTACTTCCCCAGCTCTGCGAAGTACTGGAGAAGTTATTTAATAATTCGGAAGTCTCAGTTGACTTACAAAACTATCGATTTTAGCCGAAGCGGTCGATTGGTTACAGAGGGAGAGAAAGTATGTAATTGATTATTTCGTGCTGGGGAAGTACATTGTCGATGATTGATGGAAATATATTAATCACAACAATAAGAAAAATGGAAAAGTGCGGTGTTGATGATCGTATCAGCTGGGAGGAGACGGCCTGGTTGATATAGTAGAATCGCAGCGTTGCCAGAACGTGCATCCCCTCCCTGCTTAGAAGCGCAATTGGCAAATTATGTGAAGAGACAAGTGACAAGCCAGGTTGTCAATATGAAGATGGCTGATACAGTGAGAAGTGTTTATTCCACATTGTAAAATAAGATGTCTCACAGATTTTTATAAGTAGTAGCTAGCGGGCTTTCGAGGTTGCCCTCATCATGTCGGAGTCTACAAAAGAAACCATCCTTAAGCAACAAAAACAAAAAACAGGTCCTGTTGGTAACAATCATAAAATATAAAGGCAACAAAGATTTAAATAAATATAAATAAATTAAATATAAAATTAAAATATTTTAGTGAATACAATTTAAAATTTGTAATAAAAATAAATAATAAAAAATAAAACAATCTAAAAACTTTAACAATATAAAATTTCCTGGATGGGTACAGAAAAGTTATTCCTGTCCACCATCTGAGTCACAACTGGGAGAACGGAGTACGTGAGACTGGACAAACCTCCCACCCCTTATTTGCCACATTTCATTTTCCATTTTTCTTACGGTTGTGAATAATGTACTTCTTCACAGATCTTTAAATTTGGATATTAGCGAGCGAAGGAGAAGATGAATAATTTGTTTTCTTCATTCATCTCCTCCTTCGTCTCCCAATTATTCACAAGCATAAGAAAAATGGAAGATGAATCATGGGGGGAAAGTCTGTTGACAATGTTGCCAAGACGTGCACCCCCTCCCAGCCTGGAAGTGCACTTGGTCTTTTACTAATTGGAATGGAAAGATGAGTGATTTATTTGAGTGGGGATGGTCTGCCTATAAGCCCAAATTTTATTAATACCTCTTTAGACTGGTCAAAGTAGTGATTCCTAATTGGTGGAGGCCATTGGTGGTGATGGGACCCACTTGAGTCCTCCACTCCAACTCCCATCCAGATCCCATCACAAGGATCGATCCCGTCCCTTCTCATCCCAGGATTCCCCCCCCCCCCCCTCCCATCCTACCCATCCCAGGATCCCCCCCCCTCTCCTTTTCCCGCCGGTATCATGTCGTCTAAGTTCTGGACCCCTTTTAGACCGGATAAAATTTCACCCACTCTTCTTCTTCTGAAACGGAACCTTCCCGCACAAACAACATTCTGGAAGGCTGGCACTACTCCTTCAAAGTATTTATTAAAAACCTTCCTTGAGAAAGAAAACTCATCAAGGACTCTGCTATAGCCTTCTTTCAGAGAAGAACCTGAAAACTTCTTGAAAATATTTTCCGTTAATGGAGAGTGTAAAGAAAATTGTATCTTGTTTTCCTCGACATTCACTCCATTCCTGAGCTGAGTTGACAGTGAATAAACAGGCGTCCATCTCAGTATTAATAATATTTATTTACCAAAAATATTTATTTTCTGTTAAACTACACAATAAATCTTAAAGATCTTATCCCTTCATCGGTTTCAACTTTCTTATACTTAGTAAAGAAGTATTGTAATTGTGAAAAAATCAAAGATCGAGTTTTTGGTTGGAACTTTATGAGCTTACACAAAATTGATTGTAGTTATGTTATGAACTTTTCACAAGTGCTAACTTAGATCTGATTATATTTTGGTCGAAATCGAACGCAAAATGTACACCATTTTACTTGGGAGCATAAATACATTTTATAAGATTCCGTTTATATTTATGTCAATCAAAAATTTCTTCAAATAAACGGTGTAGAGAACACTAAAAGACATATCTTATATGTAATACGATTTTTCGCAGGTCGCCCGAACTTTGCGAGATATATGCCTAAAACGTTCTGAAATGTCATTTTAAAATATATATTTTTAGACGTTTGATGAAGAAAATGTAGTTATACTAAAGGAAGGAAACTTCATTGATGTCATAAATGTATAAATAAACCAATTATTATAGTATTGTCGCTATAAATGTATAAATAAACCAATTATTACAATATTGTCGTTATAAATGTATGAATAAACCAATTATTACAATATTGTCGTCATAAATGTATGAATAAACCAATTATTACAATATTGTCTTTAAAAATTAAAAAAAAAAAAAAATAAAAAATTTAAAAGACTTTTTATCCAATTTTTGCTGTATTTATATAATTTTCTACTTAAAGTGTATATCAAATTTATAATTAACAATAACTTGAAATACAAAATAAATAAAAAATAAAAAAATAGAAAGGAATCTCTTTAAATTTGATAGATCAATTAGTTATAAATAATTATATCCCTATAATATAATAATAAACATTTTTCTTCCTCTCAAGGTGTTGCCAACCTTTTGTAAATAACATTTTTGAATACCTATCTTATTGATTTTTACTCTAAATTATGACCTTATTGATCGACTATTCGAATAACGTATGTAATTGATGCTGTTTCTGAATAACGACTTTCTTCTTAGGAACCATAGATATGTTCTCCAGAGTGACGAAAGTGCGCTCTGCCAGTAGACGATATGACATAATTAAAAGCCCGGGCATGAGACATAATCAACTAATACTCAAACGAATAAGCCTTGACTTGAAATTAATTTATATTGCTCTCAAGAGGTTTGATTTTTTATATTCAATTTCGTGGCGATGCATTCACTGGAACTGCAGTTACTAAGGTTTTTTAGTTGATCCCACTCTTCTCGTCTCCAATTCCTGTTGGCTGAAAATTAGTAGGTCTCATCAGACCTTCTGATTACATAACTTTTCCTATACTACATATATATGGGAAAGTGAAAATTCCCAAAGAAAGACTGGAGACGATAGGGCTGAAATCTCCCATTTTTCTTAAGTAAATATGAATATGACAGCTAATTTGAACAATGATAAATTTCTAAATAGTTAAATAAACAAGTTGTTGTGTTAAATGTACACTTTAAAAAGGTTGTAATTGGACTCAAACATGTTTCTACAAACTTGACGTAAAAAAGTGTACCATTAAAACAAAATGAAAGTGTGAGTCTAATTGAAATTCTAGTGGGAAAGGCTTGTAATTGCAAAGTACATCACATAATTAGAAATTAGTGTTGGGAAAAACGAGGTGGGTGAGACTGGAACAGTCTGTGTTAGTCTTTGATGGAGGGGGCACTATGAACATAGATGTCTATGTGGTCCCACGACTGCACCCCCTCTCTCGTCCTTTCCACTCACCTCATCAATATGAAATATATACCTTCTCAAGTAATTGCTACGAATACCCCCCCCCCCCCCCCCCCTCCCTCTACCCTCCCCCATGAAATATATTCAGGTAGGTCCCACGACTACCCCTCACCCAACTGAACAATCTGATGGATCCCACGACTACCCCCCTCGCCCTACACCCCCCACACATCATGACTATTAAATATATACCTTCTCAAGTAGATGCTACGACTACTCCCTTTTCCACTAAAAAACTGATGGGCCAACGACTAACCCCCCCCCCCCCCCCCCCCCCGTTCACTCAATTTAAAATATATATCTTCTCAGTTAAGCCCCACGACTATATCCCCTTTCATCTACCCTCCCATAATCATGATGAAATATATTCAGGCAGGTCTATTACCCCTCACCTAACTGAACAATCTGATGGATCCCACGACTACCCCCCCTCCCTTCACCCCTCAACCTATCATCAATATAAAATATATACCTTCTCAAGTAGATGCTACGACTACTCCCTCTTCCACTAAAAAACTGATGAGCCAACGACTAACCCCCTCTCCCCCGTCCACTCAATAAATAATATATATCTTCTCAGTTAAGCCACACGACTATCCCCCTTTTTTTTTGCCTTATGTTCGATGTATATTAGCCATGTCACTGTTTTATCTAGTTATTTACGACATCCATGGCTCCGGTAGGGAGTTCTATCTACGAAATAAAACTCACTCCCGGACGGAATTCGAACGCGCAAACCATGGAGAGACCATGCGACCAAAGGCACCATGGCCTATACCATCCCATCTTTCATCAACCCTCCCTTCATCATTATTAAATATATTCGGGTAGGTTCCACGATTACCCCTCAACTAACTAAACAATCTAATGGATCCCACGACTACCCCCTCCCCCCCACTCATCATCAATATAAAATGTATACCTTCTCAAAAAGGCCCCACAACTGACAACTAATCGTTAGTTCTTGCAATCATATGTGGATATTAAATCGACACTAGCCAACAGACCAAGGACCTTTAACCTATGTCTAATTAGGATTCAGTAGATGAACGTGAGGAGTTTAGGACGGAGAACATGTAATTGGAGGAACATAGTACAGTTAGAAATTAGTTTGGAGTAACGCAATTACAGTAACCGTTTTGGAATTTGATGTGGGAAGACACCTTAAACTCCCTGTGGTCAGCTAACACAAACTGGGGGTATTTAAAGTTACCGTTGTGGCCGAAACTGTTGCCCATAAACCGAAACTGTTAAACTATATATACGCGGTGATAAGACTTTAGTGGAAAGACCTTGAGTCGTCCTTCGGATGTCAGGAACTCATTAAAGACGCCTAGCTGAAAAAACTTGGGTAGGCAACATTTAGGACTCCCATAGTTGAAGGTTCATGTCCACCAAAGCGACAAATGAGCGCTCTGGTAGTAGTCGATATGACCTCGTAGTTAAACTACAGCGCCTCCAAAAAATATGTACAAGGTGAGTTTAATACAGGTAGATACGGGATTTATCCTAGGGCTGTCAAGAATCGAAAATTAAGGTTATGCGATGGTCCCGAGTCTGTACGATGTAAGGTAACTCGTTAAAGACCCCCTCAACACGAAATATACAAAATTGCGGATACACATTGTAGAGTCGTTCAAAGAGCGTTCTGGTAGTAGGCGATATTACATCGTAGTTAAAGCCTGGGACATGAGTCACAAAAACTAACATGAATTTGTGATATTTACCTACATAACTTAACTCTTAAGAACAGCTGACTTTTACGTTGTAGTTTGTTATTATAACTCATGCCCGGGCTTTTAACTACAAGGTCATATCGCCTACTACCAGAGCGCTCTGTCGTCACTCTGGTGGACATGAGCCCGACTCTACAATAAGAGTCTTAAATTTTGCCTACCCTAAATTTTTATATAGTCTATATATGTAGTCTGTTGTATATACTAAAGGGTCACAAGTCAAAAATTAACGTTTTGAGAAAATCGCGAAAAACTGTAAGTTCGGCTCCGTCGTCAGATTGTGTAAGTTAACCCTGGTCGTTCTCGTGCTCAGTTCGGCTCTAGTGTCAACTTGTGTAGGTTGACCCCAGCCAGCTCGAGTGTGTAAAGTTCGGCTTAAAAGTCAGCTCGTGTGTTAGGCTCAAGAGTTTTTGTGCAACTATTGTGCGAGTCTCGAACCAGTGCCAACCTAGCTCTCGTGACAGAAGTACGCTCTTACAAGCCGTATTGTGTGCAGTTATTGGTTACTCAGTGTGTGTGAAAGTACGTGTGATACTTCACTTTTTACGTTGTTTCCATCGTGGGGAACCGTTCATAATGTGTTAATTGCGTTTTCTCAGTTTATGTTTGCTTATAGACAAACGAGCAGTCAAGCCCTTTTCCATTTAATATAAGCCTGGCCAGGCACTATATATTAATTCCATATCATTGTTTACCCCTTTATTATGTGCCTTATAGATGCGGCTAAATCCAGTTTCAAGAGAGTCACAAATCTGTGAGTACATAACTAATAATTTTTCCAGAATTTATAGACACAGTTTTCAACTAAGTTTAGAATACTCATACACGACAAGATTCGATACTCAACTGATAATATGTCACTCAGTGGGGGGAGCTTCTAAACATGAAGAGCGACACAAATGCTCTCTGGCGGTCGGGATTTGAAGCTAAGTTGGTACACTTGATATTTGATACAGGACGTTATCCCAATTCTTTCCATTGTGATAACTGAAAAATACATATAGATTTTTGACTTGAGTCACTTTAGAAATACGTGTGCAATATATAAAATAGCCTACATGTTGTTTGTGACATAGACAATCATAGTTAACGCGTTAACGCACATCCTTGCTCCAGAGCCATTCAAAATGATTTCATTCAACATATCTTAAAGTTCATAATTCCTATTTAATTTTGACATATTTCCAGTAGCATTTAAAATGCCATAAAAGATTGCTATATTCCAGTATGAAAGATAATCTAAATGAAAATACGAGAAGAGCAGAGGGGGGCTGAACGGGGCGAAGAGCCCCAAGTTTCAGAAGATAGTCATCTTAATGGGAGTTCAACCCCTTTTGTTCAACAGCTGAACGGAAGACCATCCCACAAACGACTTTTATACCATTATTATCAAATATTCAATGATAAATATTGTAACAACTAAACTCTCTCCAACTTTTTTGAATCTTATTATACTTTAATATAAATAAGGCATATTATCTTCGTGTTTATGTTAGTTATTGTTACTCATGGTTGGGCTTTAACAACGAGGTCATATCGCCTACTATCAGAGCGCTCTTTCTTCGTGTGATAATTAAAAAATTATGTTAAATAAAAATAAATATATAAATAATAATTGAATTAATAAAATTAATAATAAAGAAATAAACTAGGTGTGTAATACATTGTGCTGTTTGCTAAAACTGAGCTGAGTCAGGCATATCTGTATAAAAAACTCAGTTAATGTTTTAATAATTATCAGTAACTTCTCACCTTGTATGTTCTTTATGAATATATTAATACTTTAAATAGATTTCAATTGAATTCAATGGATTTTTTCCAGTCTTTTTGTAGACAACAACAGCTGTGAATATTTTTATTGAAAAAAAGTCTGTACGTTAGAACACTGAAAAAAAACGACTCAAAAAAGGTGGTGTCTGATGGTAAACCGAAAAGGGCTTCGCCCGGATTTTTACATTTGAAATCGAAAAATTCTATTTTGCGCGAGAATTTTGTCTCTCAATTGATTTCAATGGGGATTTTGTTTTTCGGTGATTATTCCTCAATGTTATGTTCGATTTCAGATTGTTTTAGCAGTAAAACATCGTCACCGTGTCCACTACCATCGTGGCAAATTTCAATGTGATCGGTAAAGGGGTTTAGGAGGAGTACGAGTACAACGAAATACATGAGTCGTCTAAGAAAGAGCTTCGTAAACTCAGCTCAATAAAATTACCACATTTCCTGTAGAAATTATAGCTGGTCTTCTAAATTAGTGATTTCCGAAAAGGACCCTAAAAAATATCGAAAGTTCAAGATGTGCAATTTTTAAGAAAGTGCACGTACGGTATTTAAAAAAATTTCAATTAACAAATTTTTCTTTTTGATTTCTTCTAAAGAGATGCCATATTGTTTTTCTAAATTTTGCAAAAATGTTAAATCTAATCGAGAGGTTTAAATTATCTAACTGGGTTAACTGGGAAAATGAATAGCATAGAATAAGAGAACAAATATTTGTGTTCATTTTTCTTAACCAACATTTTCAATATAATCAAATTATCAATATTAAATAAAAAAAATCAAACTACTTACAATGAAAATCTTATAAACTATTTACATACATATATCTATTTAGTCTCTTTTTTCTGTTTGAAATATCGTGGCCATTCTTTAATTTAATGTTATTTTGGGCATATATATGTATATAAATAAATAAAAGTACCTTTGCGCATCTACTTCACTGTTGTTTTGACTCTTACATGGTTCACTATCTTAAGCCAAAAACAACTATATCTCTAATAGAAATAAAAGACGTTGTCTTCCCACTTTTTATTTTATACCAGAACTGGTTTTCGACGCAACAGCGTCATCATCAGTGGTTCATCCCACCCACACAGCAGTTATCTTCAACCGCTGTGCTGCGTGGGTGAGATGAACCTGTGATGATGACGCTGTTGCGTCGAAAACCGGTTCTGGTATAAAATAAAACAGTGTGAAGACAACGTCTTTTATTTCTATTATAAATCTCGTCCCACAACATCTTACTATCAAATATGAACTATATCTCTCAATGTCCACCTTCACATCTCACCTCCACAACACAACTTAGACTGGTCCACTCTATTAATAACAGCTGATCATCGTCTTTTGTTGTCCATTCATTGGTTCGTTTTAAAACAAAATGCGATGTTTTTTTTTATTCGAATAAATATAATTAATTTTAAAATATATTATTAATAATTTAGGTTTTATGTTTTATGACTCATGCCCGGGCTTTAACTACGAGGTCATATCGCCTACTACCAGAGCGCTCTATCGTCACTCGATGGACATGAGCCCGACTCTACTGTGGGAGTCCTAAATTTTGCCTACCCTAAGTTTTTATTCACCTAGGGTAGGGATCTTTAACGAGTACCTGACATCGTACAGGCTCGGGACCATCGCTTAACGTCCCATCCGAAGTACGGCGTATATTATTAATAATTACAATGCGTATAATTTTCTACATCACACTTCACTCTGGTGGACATGAGCCCGACTCTACTATGAGAGTCTTAAGTTTTGCCTACCCTAAATTTTTATTCGACCCGGGGTAGGGGGTCTTAAAACGAGTACATAAAACCGTACAGACTAGGGACCATCACTTAACGTTCCATACGAAGGGCGGGTTGCGCAAGGTTTTTCACCTCCCAATGAAAAACCTATAGGGCCTCGGCCGGGTTTCAACTCAGTAGACAAGCAAGCTACCTTCGAGCTAACGGCGCTCTCTTCTGTTAATGGTGTAATTAAAAATTTCTCCAAATAAACGTTGTAGAAAAAACTGGAAGGTACATCTTTAGTATAAGGTAGAAAGGTAATCGAGCGAAAATCGGAGGTGGAGTTTTCAACGTATTTATCAAATTCAAAGTAGCATGTGAGTAGGTATATGATTGGAACTTGGTGAGAACCCAGAAAGGTAGTGAATATCCCGGTAAACGCTGGGTTACACAGCTAGTTGTATAATATTCGTAAGAGGAAACCCTCAAGTTTTCTGATTAAATCAGGCCCCTGCCAGAATTTAAATGATTGATCTGCCCGGTGACCATTAGCGCGACAGGGCCCACAGTTCCCTGGATTTGAAGATAAATTTTGCCAGCGACCGGATGAAGGGGTGTGAAAAAAAAAAAATGTCGGGGGACAATCACGGGAGGTTTATTAATTGAGAGAGCTGTGTGACTGATTGGTTTGGGTTGGCGGTCATGACTGTCACGGCTCCTGTCCATTCCTCAGCCCGTAGTCACCGCCGTAACGGAGTGTCGCTTCCCCCAAACTGTGACGCTACCCATGTGTTACCTGGTCTGTGACGAGCTGTGTGTTGTTTGCGTTGGCGGTCTTGACTGTCATGGCTCTTCTCCATACCTCGGCCCACAGTCACCGCCCTAACGGAGTGTCGCTCCCCATACTATGACGCTACCCATGTGTTACCTGGTCTGTGACGAGATGTGTGTGGTTTGTGTTGGCGGTCTTGACTGTCACGGCTCTTCATTCCTCAGCCCACAGTCCCCGCTGTAACGGAGTGTCGCTCCCTCCGAACTGGACGCTACCCATGCGCTACCTGGTCTGTGAAGAGTTGTCTGATTGGTTTGGGTTGGCGTTCATGACTGTCACGACTCCTCCCCATTCTTTAGTCCACAGTCACTCCATGTCGCTCCTTGTGACGCTACCTATGCGCTATCTCAGGTCTGTGAAGAATTGTACGACTGATTGGTTACGTCTTTCCATTCCTCAGCCCATACCCGTAACGGATTATCGCCTCCCCTTGTATATTGGCTCCATGTCTATACATACCATCTCCAGACTCCTTAATATCTGTTGAACTTTCAACAATTGCCGCTTTTGGCGCCACTCCTGTATTTCTGTGAACATCGAAACTACTAGAACCAGGAATGTCCTCCTACTACTACTGTTGTAATGAACGTATCGAGACACAATGTCTTAAGTAAATTTCTCACGTACGATACCTAATAATTTTCCGCGGAATCGGGTAAGGGGATTTGGGTGGGGATCAAAGGAAAATACTAGTAAGAGGGAAAGAAAAATGTTACTTCATTATTTCGAGCTGGGGAAGTACATTGCAGAAGAATCACCGACCATAATTCTCAAAGCTCTTTTTACAAAGTAAGTACTGAGTATTTTCAAATTAAGGAACTCTTCACACCGAGAGGTTTAATTCAGAAAGGATTATTCATATCCCATTTAAACCGTTAATCCCTATTTAACCAGAGCAAAGCGGATAAAGAAGATACAATACATTTTATGAAGTACAAATTGAAAAGTTATCAATTCTTCAGAGTTAAGAAGCTTGAGTTAAGTTTTCAAGTTCTACGTGGAGCTTATGGACCTTTTCGTTTCACTGATTTTATAAAATATTAATCTTCACTTTGCTAACTTGCGATACTCTAGTGCAATAATTCTCAATGTATGAACTTTGTAAAGTAACCAACAAGAAAAATAATTTAAATTTTCAAAATTTCAAATCAGTTTAGTTATTAGTTTCAAAGAATTAAACGAGGTGATATCGCCTACTACCAGAGCACTCTTTCGTCACACTGGTGGACATGAGTCCGACTCTACAATGGGAGTTCTAAATTATGCCTACCCTTAATTTGTATTTACCTAGGTTGTAGGGGTCTTTAATGAGTATCTGACATCGTACAGGCTCGGGACCAACGTCTCATCCGAAGGACGGCATGCTCTAGGTTTTTCTCCTCCCAGATAACTCGATCTTTAGCTCAGTAAAGAAAGCGTTACCCCCGATACAACACGAGGAAAGACGTAGTTCTACGTCAAAATCATTGCTAGGCATTTTTCATGCATTATTATTTTTATTTATTTATTTATATATTTAGAACTGCATAAGATTTGGCATTAGCAATTGCGATAAATAGTACAGTGTCAGGTGCGTGGCTGTACTGCTGAGGTACGTGACCGAAGAGGAGTCCAGGCTAGTCCTGGAGCAGGTCCCTCTGCCATATCCGCTTGAGGCGTCGTGGTGGATTTGTGGGGAGGGTGTTTGTAGATAATTCTTGTATAAATGGATTGGCGTGATGATGAAGTTTGTCGTGATAAGTTTGATACCATGTCCTGATAACAGAAGATACAAATGGGATGTTGAGGTCATTATGTAATGTGAGGTTGGAAACGTAAAATGGGGCATTGGCAATGTGGCGTAGTATAATGGATTGTATTGACTGAAGACGTTGTATGTTTGATGTTTTGGCTGATTCCCATATCTCGATGCCGTAAGTCCAGATGGGTTTTAGTATAGTGTTGTATATGTGAAGTTTGTTTTCAAGCGATAATGTCGATCGTCGTCCGATGTTTGATTTCAGTCGTCCAAATCGTCTTTTGAGGTCTGTGCGTTTCAGTCTGATATGAGTTGTCCAATCATGCATTATTAACGAAATTGATATAACAGTATCTTTAAATAATTTTTCAACTTGGATTTAGATAATACGGTAAATAGATATCACAGGTTGTAAAATGAAATATAGACTGACCTCTCACAGTTTTTTTTGACATTTGCTAGCCAGCTTTCGAGGTTGCCCTCATCATCAGGCAATTAGATATAATAATTTTGAAAATAATATAATTAAAATGTTTTAATGATAATAATAGTAATAACTATCTAAAAACCTAACAAATTTAACAATTTAATATTTCATGGATGGCGACAGATATCTTATTCCTATCCCCGATCTGACTCACAACTGGGAGAACGGAGTATGTGAGATTCCGTTAATGCTGTCAGCCAGGCAGGAGAGGCGGGCAACTTCGAAAGCCGGCCAGCAAATATAAAATAAATCTTCTCACTACATCAGCCCTCTTCATATTATAGTAAATGGGTAATTAATTCCACACCAACTCAGCATGACGTTACACCCACCAATTTTTTTATGGAAAACTAATGTCATTTTTGGATTCCTCATCCAAAAATAAGCTTAAATACAAATTTTCAGCCTTTTTCGATCGATGTTTTTTTCTACAGAAGGAAAACATTTTGTTGTCTCTTTTCAAGTTTTTCACTTAAAATCGACAATTACTTTAATTGCTATTATACAGTTCATAAACATGTTTAACCCAGAACGAAAATTTTTTTTTATGAAAGTTCAACTCCCGAACAACAATTTCTATGTGTTACGGATGAAAAATAGGTGTACTAGCATGTCGAAAAAAAATCATGAAAAAATGTGAAAAAAATTATAAATTGCCATTTTCAGTGAAAAGGTCAATTTTTTTTATATTTTCGATAACATTTTCGAAATCTATAGAAAATTTCCGATTGAAATCATCTGTAAAACATATTTTTTCAGCCGATATTGATAGTTGAAATGAAAAAATTTTAAATCGTATTGTGAAAAACTCGAAAAAAGACAACAAAATGTTTTCTTTCTGTAAAAAAAAATATCAATCGAAAAAGGCTGAATTTAAGCTTATTTTTGGACGAGGAATCCAAAAATGACATTAGTTTTCCATAAAAAAATCGGTGGGTGTAACGTCATGCTGAGTTGTTGTGGAATTACCCAAATAGATATTGTGGAGGGGTCAAGAACCAGATTGAAAAAGAAGTCAATATGGTGGAAAGGTAAAAGATAGACCTGTTTGAGATGGAGGGTAAAGGGTCTCTAACCTATCTGAAATTTAATAAACTCTGCCTGTGTCCTGGGTCTCGGGTCCTGGAGTCCACCTGAGGCTCAGGCCCAATATCATACTCTATACATCTTTGGGGTCATTACCTTCGCCTCTTCTACCATTTTTATGGAAAAGATTTTGTCAGGTGTCATCTAACGCAATAAGTGTCTTTTGGAGAAGGATGTATTGCATGCCTGTCCCGGCTGACAACTGGCTGTTTCTCCTGGCGTTGCCAGGCAGTCCTTTTGTCTGTTTTTTTTTTTTTGGTGGCCGACCTCCTGTGGAGACCACGACATCTTCGCCGAATCGTCGGGGGAAAAAAAAGCCTAACAATTTTATTAACAAATAAAGAAAAAAATTATATAATAAAGTAAAATATCTGTTGCTGTGGTAGTCTAGGAGCGACCGCTGCCGACCATCTACGACGGTCAGCGGTCACTCCCAGCCTTAATTTTCTTGGCGCGCCGAGAGAGCTCGGGACAAATGTAGGGCGTTCGCTGGTTCATAATGCTTGCTTCTTTCTCCGTCAGGTTACGGTCGCCAGCTGCCGTAGGTCGAGTCCCAGATACGATCCTGTCCCGCGTATCACTCCACTCTAGTCCCGTCGTATAGCGGACATTCGGGGACCACGTGTTCTGCAGTTCTCACTCCGCCGCACGAACAGTTCGGGTTGTTCTCTTAAAGAAGAATAGCTTGGAGTTGAAATCTCCGTGACCTGATAGTATCTGGGACATCCAGTGGTCAGGCAGTATCCACGTAGAGTCCAGACGTACAAGGATTTCCGGAAAATATGCATAGGTCGTTTGGCCATCCGATGATCGTGACTACCGCTGTTGCCATTTCTCCACTGTCTATTCCTGGACTATGTCCCTACAACGCTCTGGTCTGGACTGTCCGCGCATCTCTTCCTCCAGGGCTAGGCGTAAGGGCTCATCTATATCTGCTCCTAAAGGCAAATTGCGTCTACAAAACTACGAGGCGACAGCCCCGTCCAAGAGCAAGACTATGGGCGGAGCTCCTGCCAGCACCTGTAGCGCAGCCGTAGAGACAGTACAATAGGCCTTTGTAACCCTTAAAAGAGCTGCTCTCTGGGCTTGCACAAGGATCACGCAAGGTTGTCCTTTTGTCAGGTGTTACCTAACGCAATAAATGTCTTTTGAAGAGGAATGTATGCCCGCTCCGGCTGACAACTGTCTGTTTATCCTGGCGTTACCCGCCATCATCCAACGCACTGCTTATCAATTGTAGAAGGCCTACTCTTAAAGACAACTACCGGGTTCCAAATTTAACCCCCGTTTCCAAACAACATTTTCAGAAGGTCTAATGTTGGAACCAGACGTAGAATGTTACTCCATGTAAAACTTTATGAAAATCCAACAAAAAACCAAAAAAATACTCCATTGTAACTTTATTAATAAGTAGGTATATATTTTTTTGAAAAACAATAATTTTATGTTATTTTTTCTATTTATATATTTATTTGTTTTCCTTCTATTTTTGTTTAACTACATCGTTCCTTTTTATTTTACAAGAATGAAGGAGAAACAATCTTTTGGTAAACCGAATGAAACATTTTATCTGGAGAATGCTTTAAAATTGAGAGCATTTCAGTGTCGACTCTATACTCTTATAGCGTAAAATCAAATTAGAATAACTGGAAAATGACAGACAGGCAGCTTACAGCAAACTCAAGTCAATATCAAAGAAGAGGGAAAATTTATTATTATATCTGTATTTTCATTGGCTTTATAAAACTTATATTCTTCTTTTGATAGTTGTTTATAAGGAAAGATTTGTAATTTTGAATTCGAAGTTACGTTTTTGCTTTTTTACATTCTTATTCCCACAGTATAAAGAATTATTGTAATCGTGCGAAAATCCGAGATTGAATTTTTAACAAAACTACAAGTTTTTAAGGTCCTAGGAACAGCTTTTGACCAATTTCGAGACGATATCTTTGTGAGGGCTCTAAGCAACGATTGTAGCTAAGAACATAAAATTTGAAATGAATGAAAATCCGAAATTGAATGAGAATTGTGACCACATTACTTCGAGATCTAAGTACATTTTACAAGATACCGTTTATATTTATGACCTAATCAAAAATCTTTTCAAGTAAAACGAACGATTGAAGTTTAAAAAATATGTGTTTAAAAACGACTGGACGGTTCTCGGCATTGATATGATACATTTCATATTTTTCGCAGGTCGTTCCGAGGTACATGCCTAGAAACGTCCAGTTGTTTTTAAACATATATTTTTTAAGCTACAATCGTTCGTTTTATTTGATAAGATTTTTGATTAGGTCTCGAAGTGATCTCAATTTATTTCTATAGTATTCATTTGTTATTCGTAAATGTTTGTTAAAAAATATTTTTAACAATGTAGAAAAACATTGTGTATGTGGTGTGGCCATTGTAGTTGCAGAAACAACTAAAAGACCCATTTTATATATTTCGCAGGTCGTTCTGTCTCCGAGATATATGCCGAGAACCGTCCAGTCGTTTTTAAACACATATTTTTTAACATTGCCTTAATTTACACGAAAACCGTTAGTCCTATCGAAAAATTGATCCTAACCAAAAATGTTCCTTATTACATTTCCAATCGCTATTTGGTCCTCAAATTTCAGATTTGGCCAATAGGACTGAAGTTATAGCGCCAAAGTTATAAATAATAAAAAATTAATTTCTGTAGTATTCATTTTTTATTTGTAAATTTTTGTTAAAAAATATTTTTTTAAATATAGAAAAACATTGTATACGTGGTGTCGCCATTGCAGAATTTCTTAGCCAACCACTTTTTTACATATTACTCTCCCTCCCCCAAAATGGTTGGTATAAGAAAGTCTTGTAATGACCCATCACATTTTTTTTTTGTACTCTGTGTATTTTTATTTATTTATTTTTTAATTTATTTTGTCAGTTATAAACGAAACAAAATAAATTTATATGCAGATGAATGGAGGCCCCACATAAGAATTATGAAACATGGAGTGTGTGAGTGGGAAGTTTTGGAACTTTTCAGTGTCGTGTCCACTCCAAAGCTACACAGGGCCAATTTGAATTGCAAAGTGAGGTTGCAGGCTGTTGTCGCCCCCCCTCAGCTTCTCGGCCCCTGTTTTAATCACGGATAAGTGGGCAAAACAAAATTCTAACCTTTTTCTCTTTTTTTTTTTGAAAATTAAATCTGAAATTACATTAAAAAAATGAAAATCATGGCAGTTATTAGGGTTTCTGAATTGAGCCTCGCTACCCTTCTGCTGATATAGCTGAAATTTTAGACGTTACAATCATTACAACGATAGTTAATAATGTTTTTGAGTTAAGCCTCCCATCTAAATCCCCCTTCTTTTGGCCGAGTCGGCTGAAAATTATTTATTACTCATGCCCGGGCTTCAACTACGAAGTCATATCGCCTACTACCACGATGGTAATAGTTAAACATTTTTTTTTTCTCTTTTAGCTAAAATGGGTGAGCACATGGAGTTATAGGAAATGAAATATAAAAAAATATGTAAATTTACTGTCACAGACCGCAAAAACATGGTGGTCGCATATCTAGTATGTCAAAGACTTTTAACTATTTTCTTAGATTTGGCGTGATGTATTTTGCTTCAGGTTGGTATCCGGAGGTCAGGATGTCATAAGGGGTCCTGTTACCGGTTCACTACGGTTTTAACTATTACCTGAGAACTCATTTTTTGAATGATGGTAATAGTTAAAACGTCCAGCTAAAAAAGTTTTTACCTGTAGAGAGGTGAACATTTTGAAATTTAATTAAATTAATTCATATTTCCCAATATAGATAATTAATATCTGTAATGAGAAGTCAATGAATATTAATATATAAATAATAATAAATATTTTGTATAAACAGAGATAAAGTTTTATCATGTAATATTTTAATGTGAGTTAAATAAATTCTCTAACATAATACATAAATTTTATAATATATGAATGCATTACATAATAATTTATTTACATACTACGTAAATATTATTAATTTATTGGCGATCGAGGGCTAAAAGTATTATGAATTTAATGTAATTTATTGTGAGGACGTTAGAAATTTGTTTCTTTTAACTTGGCTTTTCATCATTGTATTGTCGATAAGCTTTTATCGTGTCAGCCCCTATTAGCAATTATTTACAACACTGATTTACCTGAGGGTAAACCTATTTTTGGTGTTACCTTGATAAGAGTAGGGCAAACAAATATAAAGTTTACCGGTTCATGTCTGAGGAGTTGTCACTTTTGTTGTCAACAGAACACACAATTGTTAGGATATTTGAAGAAAAAATAAAAAAAATAAAAAACATGAGTTATGTACTTCTTTAGAATGAAGCTTCTTCAAATAAAAAGTAAACGACCGATTGGTCTAAAGCTCAGCATTCTACTTAGTGGCTTCAGAATCAAAAACAAAAATCAAAAACAACCGAAAACAAAATTGTCAGTGAAACATTGGTCATGTACTTCCTAAGAACAAACGTTATTCAAATAAAAGGTAAATGGCCGATTGCCTGCCCCGCGTGCCCCGGTGAGACGGAGACGGCGGAAGGATAAATCTGGAGGGCAGCATGGGCGCCCCACTGACTGATACCAGTTACGTGGACGCTATGCTGCGCTCCCAGGAGTCGTGGGATGTGGGCTGCGAATTTGCCGCGCTCTTCATGGGTGGGTTGGCCCTCCAGGAGAGGGCTGACAAGGAACAACAGTAGCGGCAATAAGAACAGAAGAAGGGGCGTTACCAGCCACCCTTCCTCCCTTCAGCGAAGTAATGACAGACCGTCAGTTCCATAGCCGGGCAGCTCTGACCCGCGTAGCCCAAGCCGCCATCGACTTCATCAACAGCTGGTGCTGCGCCAACAAGCTGGCCCTCTCACCAAGCAAGACTATGGCCCTGCTGATGAGAGGGAAAACCGACGCCCGCCACCCCTTCTCCTTGAGGATCCGGGGGATGCGCGTTGAGTTCCCGGAGGCGGTCACATACCTAGGTGTGAGACTGGTTCCGGGCTTCAGCGCGACTCCCCACGCTGTTGCCATCAAGGAAAGGACAAATGCCACCTTCAAGGCTCTGAGCCGCCTAGCTCGCGCAACATGGGGCCTCGACTACTCAGCGTGTAGAACAATCTACACGGGGGTATTCGAGGCTGTAGCACGGTACGCTGCTGCAGGGTGGTGGTATCGCCCCACCAAGCAGCAAAGAACGAGACTGCTACAGGCCCAAAGAGCCGCCCTCCTGAGAGTCACAAAGGCCTATCGTACTGTCTCCACGGCAGCGCTACAGGTGCTGGCGGGAGCTCCGCCCATAGACTTGGTTTTGGACGGGGCGGTCGCCTCGTACTACTGTAGACGCAATTTGCCCCTGAGAGCAGATATAGATGAGCCCTTGCGCCTCGCCCTGGAGGGTGAGCTAAGTAGACAGAACGGACCAGAGCGTTGCAGGGACATGGTCCAAGACTGGATAATGAACAAGTGGCAACAGCGATGGTCGCGCTCCTCCGATGGCCGAACGACATTCGCGTACATCCCTGACGTCCAGGTCCGCCTGCGCTCCACTTGGGTACAACCCGATCACTGGACATCCCAGGTACTATCAGGTCGCGGCGACTTCAACTCCAAACTCTTCTTCTTCAAGAGGAAGGATGGCCCAAACTGCTCGTGTGGCGGCATCGAGACTGCAGAACACGTGGTCCTCGATTGCCCGCTATACGACAGGTCTAGGGTGGAGTTGATCCGCGCGACAGGATCATATCTGGGATTGAGCCTGCCGGAGTTGATGACGGAGTCGAACTATCCGGCGTTCGGCCGGTTTGTCACCTCCTGGCGGGAACAGAAAAAGCCCGCTTGACCCGGGGCCGGGGGCGATTGACGGGCTGCGGCCCGATGTCTACCCCCGGCGACCGCGATGTAGTAGCAGCCCCCACTCCAAGATCCTGAGCTCTCTCGGCGCCATCTGGCAGCCGCAACACAAGGGGGTCTGGGAGCGCCAGTTTGTCCCGCAAGGGACCAGAGGCTGTCGCCCCCAGACACCCACAGCAACAAATAAATAAATAAATTTAGCATAACCATGTCATGTATCCTCATTCCCCGACGAAAAAAAACGGGCCGGGTGATTAACCGGAGCACCCGGAAAAAAAAAAAAAAAAAAAACCGTCAGTTCCGCGGAAGGGAATCAGGATCGGCAAGGAGGGGGTTTTAGTGGGTATGGAGCCACGGCTCGAGTTCCACTCTATCCAGGGCTATCTTCCCTGGAAGTGCGTAAAAAGCATTCCCCTCCAGCAAAAAAAAAATAAAAAAATAAATATTTTTAGTCCAAACGGTCGACTTATTTCGGAGGTGAAGCAAAAATTGTAATTAACTTAGTTATTTATCAAATAAGCTGTAGTGTGACCTCACACAGAATTTTTATTTGTATTAGCTAGCCGGCTTTCGAGGTTGCCCTCATCATCAGGCAGTCTGATAAATAAAATCATCTAAAAACTTTAACAATTTAAAATTTCATGGATGGGGACAGACAAGTTATTTCTGTCCCACATCTGAGTCTCAACTGAAATAATCGTTGTGAAATAAGTTATTATGACTCATGCCCGGACTTTAACTACAAGGTCATATCGCCTTCTACCAGCCCAACACGACAGTGGGAATCCTAAATTATGGCTACCCAGTTTTATTCACCTAATGTAGAGTGTTTTGTTCCCTCCGAGAGATGGAAAGCTCATGGGGTTTTTCATCTCAGTGATTTTGAGCTCAGAAAGCAAGCACGCTACCTCTCAGCCATTGGCACCCTAAAAAGTAAATTGATTTGGTCGTTCTGGGGAAGTACATTGTCGGTGATGCACAGTTTTTTTTTTTTTTTTAAACTGCAACCGTCAACCCCTTAAGACAGAATTACAGTAGAATTACAGGAAACAGTTGGACCAATGTAAGTCCAAGAAGGAGAACAATGAACACTATGTTTATGTGTAAGTTGGTATGTTTACAGGGGAGGCTGGCAAGGGAGGCTAAATAACGGGGGTCGCAAGAACGAGGAAGGGGGTGCAGAGTCAGGGGGAATTTATTAGACTTCTAAATCTCTTTAAGGGACCCCCCTCCCCAGAAAAATAAAGGAAACATATATTTCTTTTTTTTTTTTTTTCAGAAGGATCCAACAAGTCTTGCAAAGTTCTAGAGTTACTTTCAACATTTCTTCCACTTTGCATACTTAAATATTTTTTATTCTTTATTCCTATCCAAATCCCCTCTGAAAACCTTCCCATACATATTGAGAGGGAATTAAAGATATTAGAACTTTTATATATTATATATATATATATATATATATATATATATATATATATATATATATAATGACGGTCGCTAAACCGCACATACAGTTATGTAAGAGAAAGGGTAAAGTGGAAAAGACTGTTGGTCTTGTGCCACGCCCCACACGTCGAATCATAGAGGTAGAGAAACGGAGAGGTTATACCAGGGTTAGAGATTGAATTTTTTTAATTAGAATTAAATTGTGTAATTATATTAAATATCAGAATTATTGTTGAAGTTGATTTAGAGAAGATGAATAAAAAAATATATAATTATAATAATAGGTCTAAATATGGAAAGAGGTGATATGATGGGCATAATTGCTATTTTTAGCCAATGAGATTGTCGAATTGTAAGAAGTTGATGTGGTGTGTTTTGCCCACGAGGAAAGATGGTCGTCGAGGTTGGACCGTGGATAGTTAACGAATGTGAGTGGTCATGAGGAGTGAGTTAAAAAATAAAAAGTAAATGTGAAGTGAAAAGAGTGAAAAAGTGGTCCAGTGGTAAGAGAGAAAAATACATGTGAGGGATTCAAATTATACCATGAGAAATAACCCGAGAAGAGAACTAACGGAGAAGTCACACACGCCATAAAGACGAGATATCACCATAGAATCGCACCAGATGATCTGATTACAGCATGCAAGGTTTTCATTATATATTAATTCTATATCATTGTATCAATGCACACTAACCCTAATTTAAAAAAAGATTAATTGTTTTGAATGAATAAAAAATTATTAAATGTGACTCCCTTATTTATTGAATTTTAAAAAAATAAGTCTTGCTCAGTAATATTTAAGTAAAGTTAAGAGTTGGTTGCGCCCCAAAACGAGTCGACCGTTTATTATAATATTTATACTATTAATATTTATTATAAATACAGTGTAAACTCTATTTAACGCCATTCGATTTAACGACAAACATCCTAAAACATCGAAATTACTTGAATCTGGTTGGTTTACCTTGTTGTCCATACAATGATACACTCTTTATAGCATCACACCCACTCTAAATAACATCAACAATACGTCATTACTAAGCAATAAACAGTACTTTCAAGTTGCCCAAATTAATAAGAACTGCAGCTGTGTACGTTCTTTTGTTTGTTATTTTGTTGCTTTATTGTCTAGCACGTATTTACCTCGACTGTCGGCATTATACGTACCGAAGATTCCAAGAAATTCGTTCTTTTGTTTGTTGTGATTACCTTAAAATACTAGAGAAGCAAAAAACGTCAGATGAAGATAACAGACTATACGCAATAAGCGTTGTTATTTGTATCAATATTAATGTTTGTTGTTTGTAAATTTTATACTTTATTAGTAAACACATATTATAGTAGTAAAATACTATTAAATGTAATGTAATGTGTATTGATTTTTCTGCTCTTCATTTAACGACAACTCTCAATAACGCCAAGAAATGAGCAGTCCCTTAAGTGTCGCTACATAGAGTTTACACAGTAATTTTTTGGGAAATAAGAAAAGTGATGATTATGTCGCTCATGTCGAGGAATAGAGCCATGGGGTGTAACATTTCTCTTAAAGTGCATTTCCTTCTCACACCTGGATTACTTCATTGAAAATTTAGGAGCAATTTCGGATGAACACGGGGAACGGTTCCATCAAGAGAGCAATAGGTTCAAGTTCGCAATGGTAATTATCGTACACATAGACAGGTCTTTTGACGTGAAAACGTCTATTCGCTCGTTAAGCACAGTGATAGCCGGTCAAACTTTCTTATTTTACAAAATACCGTCAGATTTCAATCGCTAATAACTACGAGACTAATAATGCGATAACAACGGTTGAGGTCACAATGGATAGAGCATGTCTGTACGTGTTTGTTTTACCTGTGACGTTATCGGGCTAGTGTGGACGCCAGCGGATGATTGTTGCGAATTAGCGTTGTTTAAAATTAGAAATTAGTGTAGCGTGATAACGCATTTAGATAGGACGTTGATTCGGGTGTCATTGTAAAGACCTTGAGGAGCACTACTAGGACTCAAAGTGTAACAATTAAAATATTCGCCGAAATATATGTAAAAATCAGTATTAAATTGAAAATTGCAAAAAAAGTAAAGATGTCGTCTCATATGCATCGTAAATATGCGCGGAATTACAGAAAACGCAAATCAGAGGAAAGCTCGCATCAAAAGGAATTTAAAAAACCTAAAAAGTCTAGTGCCGAAGAAATGCAAGAGCTACGGCAGCATCGAAAATAAAATGAAAAATGATTTTATACCGACGTTTTCACGGAAAATCTATGGCGTGGACCTTGACTACTCCTTAATTTTTTTTTTTTTCATTTTTGGACCAAGGGCTCGAAATGAAATTTAATTGAAAATTCAACATCGAATTTTGACCAATTACATAACTTCCAATAGTTATATTTCGTAAAGCTGTCGTAAAGTAAAAAGACATTTTAGCCCAAGCTATAGATTAATAGAAGTATATATTTTTTTTTCATGTCTTTATGAACATTTAAATTTTTAAAAAATTTTTTACTGCACGAAATTCGGGCTCTTCTTATGCTGTAGAGAATGGATAGGTTCCTAAGAAAGTAGTAATGGAAACAAAACTCTTCTTGGGTCGAACAACCGACTGTCGACTCTCAAAAGAATTTATTAAAGTACCGAATAACAAACGAAGAACTGCTCTTCTTGACCAACTCCGGAGGTTTAGAATGATTCATTCTATTGGGAGTTATGGTGTTCACTGACAGATAACCAGGATTTTTTTTTTTGGAAATTCAACATTGAATTACTTACCAATTACATAACTTTCCCTCTACTTCATGTGACTTGGAAAGTATAAGAAAGTCAGAAAAAATTGTGTAAGTCATTTTGTTAAAACAAACAGCAAATATTTATTTTAGCTCCCCATCTAATATTAGCAGAGTCGGGCCATATGCATCCTTCGCCCTCTTCAACATTGTTAATCTTTTTTGGAACAGGGAATATATTTACAACCCCTAACAAAATTTTGATCATATAAATAAAAAAAAAAAAAAAAAAACGGATCGAGGCCCATGTAAGGGACGTTAAGCGATAATCTCGAGCTTGTACGATTTCAGTTACTCGTTAATGACCCCTAGGTGAATAAAAATGTAGGACTCTCATAGTAGAGTCGGGCTCATGTACACCAGAGTGACAAATGAGCGCTCCGGTAGTAGGTACCTAGGCGATATGACTCACTACGGGTAAGGTATCTAGGTTATGCCTAATTGGGTTGTGAATTTTGAAATTTAATTTCGATAGTAGATAGATTTTGAGTTGAGCCTCTCCACTGATCCCTCTCTTTTGTCAATTCCGCTGAAAATTAATAAGTGTCGTCTTTATGGAGTTTTGAATTTACATTTACAATTTTATGTCGATACAATCATTCTATTGGCAGTTATTAGAATTTTTGTGTTAAGACTCCCCTCTAATTCCCCCTTCTCCTTTGGTCAAAACCGCTGAAAATTAATAAGTGTCGTCTTCATAGAGTTCTGAATTTAAATTTGCAATTTTATGTCGATATATTCATTCTATTGGCAGTTATTAGAGTTTTTGTGTTAAGAATCTCCCCTAATCCCCCCTTCTCCTTTGGTTAATTCCGCTGAAAATTGATGTGTCGTCTTTATAGAGTTTTGAATTTAAATTTGCAATTTTATGTCGATATATTCATTCTATTGGCAGTTATTAGAGTTTTTGTGTTAAGACTCCCCCCTAATCCCCTCTTAACCTTTGGTCAATTCCGCTGAAAATTGATTGGTGTCGTCTTCATGCAGTTTTGAATTTAAATTTACAATTTTATGTCGATACATTTATTCTATCGGGAATTATCGTGTCCGCAGACACACACACATCGAAAAACAAGAAAACGCACCGAATTTTTGTGCGATTACACAACTTCCCCAATACTAGGTTTAGCTGGAGAAATAAAATGTGTTTAGATTATTTATTACAGGTACCCACAATATGTTTGCGTTTTTCAATTTAGAAATATTATTACCATAGCTACAAATATTATTCTATATTATTATAAATATAATATTTTTTAACCTATGTATTCTGTTTTTATTGTTTTGTGTGTGTTATTCGTTTAATGATAATAATAACTTAATATTTTAATGCCTCGTTCAAATAGATACAGATTCACAGCAAACAAATGCTGCTGGGTTTTCACATTATCTGAAGGTACAATTCTCATAGCATGGATAACATGTGTAAGTACCACCAAATCAGACTAAACAGACAGGTAAAAACCAGGCATGTTAAATGAAGGTCCCAAGCCTGTACGCTGTCAGGTACTTGGACAAGACCTCTATTCAAGGTAACTAAACCTTGGAAAGCAAAATTTAGGAAGAAACTATAACAACATTGGATGCTTAGGTCCCTACAATTTGAAACATTGAACCTTAACTAATGAAATTTGGAATTTTGAACTATAATTTTCCATTTCAATAACAATAAATCTGATAATTTGAATTTCATCTGTTGCAGATATTCGGTGTGATTGAAGTATGTTTCTTCATTGCCGGCCTTCTTGTTAGCCTACAGCCGGAGGCAGAAAAACTGGAGGCGAGGTCCAAAGGTAAAAGAAGTATAATATAACATTATATATATAATATATAAGAAAATATATAACATAATATTATGTAATATTGCATACATTTCCGAATTTTGTGGGGTAATCAATCACGAAGTACAATCCAAATAAAAGAAAAAAAATGAAAATGTCTTATTGTCACTTTGTACATTTCAGTTAACTTGTCGAGTTCAACATATTTGTATGTAAATTGTTCATACCTCGAGTTTAACGAATTTGTACATAAATTGTCCATTATTAATAATTTATTATTCGAGTATAATTTATTTGCATAAAAATTGTTCATTATTAAGTGTTCATAACTCAAATTTTAAAAAATTTACGAATCAATTATATAATGAACAATTTGTGAATTGTATTATTTATTTGTATAAAAATTGTTCATTATTAAGTGTTCATAACTCAAATTTTAAAAAATTTACGAATCAATTATATAATGAACAATTTGTGAATTGTATTATTTATTTGTATAAAAATTGTTCATTATTAAGTGTTCATAACTCAAATTTTAAAAAATTTACGAATCAATTATATAATGAACAATTTGTGAATTGTATTATTTATTTGTATAAAAATTGTTCATTATTAAGTGTTCATAACTCAAATTTTAAAAAATTTACGAATCAATTATATAATGAACAATTTGTGAATTGTATTATTTATTTGTATAAAAATTGTTCATTATTGTTTCAACATTAGTATATTGGAGTCATATATATTATTTATTTATATTTATATGAGTGCCCCACCAGCTCCCGAGGTGGAAACACGTACTTATTTTCGTGCTGTCTCGACTTCAAATTGTCTATGATTTTGTGAATTATTGTTTTGTTTTGTGCATCACTATCTAGACTTTTGGGATGAATAGTGAGTAACTAACAGTTTCTTTTTGTTTTTTCTATTTTTTAAATTTCGAAATGTGTAGTGAGTGACGCCGATCCTGTCAAGTCCTGTCTGCCGGGCACTCAAGTGATACTCTATATATGGTTCTGGCTCCATTTCTATCACTGTCACCGTGGAGTAGGAGCTGGACGGTGTCCATTCTAACTGGAAGGTACCGAGTTCAAGGCTGCCTCTCGTACTTTTTTTTTTTAATTTTTTTTTTTTTAATCATTTTATTATTATTAATTATCATTACTTTATTTATTTCTAAAAATGGATGATGTTCAAGACGACAATTCAGGATTCAATGTCGTCAGTAGTAAAGCACGGAAACGAACCTACAAGAAAGCTCCAGATGCAAATAAAACAGGTTCACCCCAAACTAAACAAGCCAAAAACACGGAAGGAGAAACCTCAGAGGATGAAGCCAGCCTTCCCCCTCCCTCCACATCCCAGCAACCCGCCAACACCCAAGTCCCCAAGCCACCTCCTATCGTTGTGAAGAACATCTCAGACTTCAAAAAGTTCTGCTCCCAGCTAATTAGGACTGTTGGAGAGGGGACTTTCACGTGCCGCTCCCGTCTCTACGACCTAGTCGTTTACCCCCAAGACAGCGACACCTTCAGAAAGACTGTGAAGCATCTTGAAGACACTGAGGCTGACTTTCATTGTTATCAGCTTCGGGAAGATAGGTCTTACCGGGTAGTAATAAGAGGACTGCACCATTCAACGCAACCCGATGAGATTAAATCGGCGCTTTTTCAAAAGCACGGGTTCAGCGTGAAAAACGTTAATAATGTGCGTCATCCTATCTATAAGACACCTCTTCCCCTCTTCTTCGTGGACCTGGCTATAAGTGAAAAGAGCAAAGAAATATTTAAGTTACAGTATTTACTGTACACAAGAATACAGGTCGAGGAACCGCGACGCAGAAAAGATATCCCTCAATGCACAAAATGCCAGGAGTATGGCCACACACACTCTTACTGCCACCATCCCCCCAGGTGTGTGAAGTGTCCGGGCAATCATCTTTCGGCGGACTGTGCTAAGAAGGACCGTATTGAACCCGCGATCTGCGTCCTTTGCGGGGATAACCACCCAGCCAACTACAGGGGTTGCCAGGTCCACAGAGAAATACAAGATCGTATGAAGAAGAGGCAAGCGGCAGCCAAACCCCCCATGAAGACACCGACGGCTCCTTTACCAGTCCCACCGCCACCATTGAGACCAGTGCCCCAGCTCAGGTTCCAGCCAGCTGCAGCCCGTCAGCCCAGAGCCACCTCCTCACTTCCCCGGTCCTACGCCCAAGTGGCCAGCCCACCACGAACACAGCCACCTCCTACCTCTCACTACCCACCTCCTACCTCTCACTATCCACCTCCTACCTCTCACTACCCCCAACAGCCAAAAAACCTTCCTCATCCTCTCCCATCCAGCCAGCTCCCTACATCCTCAACCCCTGATGTTATCAGTCACCTCACCTCCTTTCTCAATGACTTTAAGTCGTTAATCACCCCTCTCATATCGATGTTAAGCCTCCTCGTCTCTAAACTCCTACCCGAATCCTCCCGATGATCCCTTTAAATTCCTTTCCTCTCCAGATCCTCCTTTGGAATTCGAATGGGCTGTTACCCCATAGACAAGAACTAGAACTACTACTAACTGACAGACATGTAGACATCGCTCTCATTACGGAGACCCACTTGACAACCAGCCTGTACTTCAGTATCCCAGGATACCGGAGCTACAGGTCTGACTACCCAGGAGATAGGGCCCGAGGTGGCGCACTCATCCTTATCAAACAGTCCTTATCCCATCACCTTTTCTCCTCACAGGCTACAGAATCATTCCAAATCGCTACGATCTCCTTGTCACTTTTTCCCTTCCCTGTCACTATCTCGGCAGTATATTGTACTCCCAGTAAACTCATTCCCCATCACGAGTTCCTCACCCTTTTCCGATCCCTGGGGCCTCGCTTCATCGTTGGCGGTGACTTCAATGCGAAGCACCACCAATGGGGAAGCAGAGTTCCAAATTCCCGAGGACGAATCCTAAACGATGTTATTAACACCCAACACTATGACATCTACTCCCCCGGCTCTCCCACCTATTGGCCTACTGATCCTAACCGCAACCCAGACCTCGTAGACTTCTTTGTTGGATCTGGCACAGGATCCTTATTCTCCTCTACCTATTCCTTCCCCGACTTATCCTCAGACCATAGTCCTGTTCTCCTCACCGTTGGTCTAACCCCGTTATCTGTCCCATCAAAGCCTTCCTTAACTTCCGGCCCAGTGAATTGGGACCTCTTCAGAACCTCCTTAGAAAACCAAATTGACTTAAATGTAATCCTTAAAACTCCTGAGGACTTAGATGAAGCCGTACAAAAATTCACTAAAGCCATACAGGACTGTGCTTGGAACGCTTCATCTACTCCTACTCCTCCTACAGTTTCAAACCCGAACCCTCCTCTTCCTCGCCACATCCAACTTCTCCTTTCAGAAAAACGCCGCGCTCGTGCCCTATGGCAACGAACACGGTATCCTTCCGACAAAACTGCCTTCAATAACCTTTCCCGAAACCTCAAAATCCAACTTTCACAATTCCGCTCCGAAAATTATAATGAATACCTAGCTTCCCTTTCCACCAAAGATAATTCCCTGTGGTTTGCAACCCGAAAAATTCTAAAATATAGTCCTTTATCCTATCCCATCAAGCAAAATGGCTCCTGGGTCAGATCCGACGAGGAGAAGGCTCAGCTCTTTGCCTCTCACCTCAAAAATACGTTCACACCCCATCCTGATTATAACGCCCTTCATACTTCAGAAGTTGAAGAGTTCCTTACCAGTCCTTTGCCTCTCTCTCCTCCGCCAAAGGCCTTTCATCCCTCTGATGTACAACACATTCTAAATAAAATTCCATTCCGTAAGTCTCCTGGATTTGACCTGATCACAGGGAAAATCCTACGAAACCTTCCCCGCAAAGCTGTCCTATTCCTCACCCTTATATACAACTCAGTCCTCAGAACTACCTACTTTCCTGTCCAATGGAAGTATTCCATCCTTTCTGTTATTCCCAAACCCAACAAACCTCTCTCTGATGTCTCCTCCTACCGTCCTATTAGCTTGCTCCCAATCTTCTCTAAAATCCTTGAAAAACTCTTGTTGAAACGTTTTATCCCAATCCTTGAATCTCAATCCATTTTACCTAAACACCAGTTTGGATTTCGTCCTGAACATTCCACTACCCAACAGTGTTTTCGGGTTGTCGATTGCATATCTAATGCATTAGAATGCAAGGAGTATTGCACGGGCGCCTTTCTCGACGTGGCGCAAGCCTTTGATCGAGTCTGGCACCCGGGGCTGCTCTTCAAACTGAAACACTTCCTTCCCAGTACCTACTACCTCATCCTGAAATCTTACCTTAGTGATCGCCATTTCAAGGTCCGAGTAGGCTCTGAGTACTCAGAACTCATACCTATTCGGGCCGGTGTCCCACAGGGTAGCATCCTAGGTCCCATCCTTTACAATACATATACTGCCGACATTCCTATCCATCCTCAGACATTACTGACGACTTACGCTGACGACACAGCAATCCTTTCCACCAATCCTGATCCTGCTGTAGCCTCACTCATCCTCCAGGAGCACCTCACTGAAATAGAGAGGTGGTGCAACCTCTGGAGAATTAAATTAAATGAGCAGAAATGTGTTCAAGTCACATTTACCCTACGCCCTCAATCCTGTCCTCCCGTCATCATTAACAACATCCTGATTCCCTCTTCAAACCAAGTCCGCTATCTCGGGTTTTACCTAGACAGTAGACTTACGTGGAACCCACATACATGACTTAAACGACAAGAACTGAATCGAAGATACGGACTGTTACGTCGACTACTTGGACCAAAATCGAAACTGACGACTAACAACAAACTTACGATTTACAAGACCATTATACGTCCAATTTGGATTTACGGACTCGAACTTTGGGGTACAGCTAAACAATCCAACATCAATCGTATCCAAGCATTCCAGTCCAAACTCCTCCGACGAATTGTCAATGCTCCTTTCTATGTCACCAATAAAGTCCTACACAGAGATCTCAGTATTCCCACTGTAAATGAATTAATCAAATCCCGATTCCAATCATTCCACCGAAACCTTTCTTCCCATTCAAATCCTCTCGCACAAGACCTTTCCTCTCATTCCCATCCTGACAATCCTCCCCGCCGCTTGAACAGGAGGTGGCCTCGCGATCTTCTCTCGGAGGATAGTGAATAATGACAATTAACTTTCGAGGGAGTGTCAGCGCTGGCTGGCTTCTCCCATCAAGTGACGTTATATTTTTCTTTTACCACATATTTGCTTATTATGTATATATTGTATATAGATTGCAAATAGAATAAAATAAAAAAAAAAAAAAAAAAAAAAAAATTTATATATATATAAGGTTTTTATTTTTCCTCCAGGTATTTTTTTTTTTCATCAACTGTTCAATATTTATATTGAACTGTTCAATATTTATATTGAACAATTGACGAAAAATTATGTGTGATATTTTATATAGTATCTATATCTATAAATAAATATATTGAACAATTGGCAATGGATAGTAGAAAATATTGAACAATTGTTAAAAAAAGAAAAATACATGGAGAACCTTTTTTAGAATATTGAACAAGACAAAACAAGACGGAATAATACGAGAAGATAGATAGGGGAGCCCCAGATAGGAGTCGTTCTGAAATATAGACTGGGAAGGACAATACACTGGGAAGTGTCAAAATCCTTAAGGTCAAGATCTAAGGAACTTAAAAGATCCAGTTGCTCATTCCAAAAAGTCCTGTCTCTCAGTGTGCATGTCTGTGAGCACGATAACTTCCGATAAATGAATGTATCAACATGAATTTTTATATGTGAATCCAGGACCCTCTAAATCAATTTGGCTTCTTTTTGAGTTCAACCCCTCCTCTCGTACCCGTCTCCCTCTTTTCTTCTGCTAATTTCGCTGAAAATCGCGGTGTCATTCTTATGAAATTTTGAAAAAATACGAGTACATACACATAAAATTTCGTATCGATACGTTCATTAGTTTGGCAGTTATTGGTTGTTTTATGTTTACTTAATTGTATACTTCCATAGTAGAAGAAGAAGAAGAAAGACATTTATTTGGCCTTGCACAAAAATGTCAAAATGAAATACAAAATCGATAGTAAAATAGAGGTCAGGTCCACAGCGACTAAGGAGCGTGGTAGTAGGCGATTTGACGTCATAGACAGCCCTGACAAGAGTAACAAAAATATATTAGTATTTTTCTTCCATTTACCTTCTAAATGTATCCGAAAGAATAAAATGTGGACTCTTCCATCCGTTAAGAGATACAGAGGTTTTGTCATGTCCTAGCTCCTTCTTCGGAAAAAAATTAAAAGGAAATCAATTAATTGTTATTGTTTATAACTCAAATTTAACAAATTCACTAATAGATAATATGAAATGATTTTTGGAGGGGGGAGATCTGTAAGTAGGGTTCTATCAATACCGCAAAGTATCGATACGTTTACTCATGAGTAGTATCGAATAAAACTTTCGATACTACTCAAGTATCGAATATGAAGTATCGGTACATACTCGTATCGATTGAATCGAGTAGTACATTATAATTAATTTTAAACCATGTATAATAATATATATATACCAATATAATAATAATAAAAAACACAATACAATTTGAAAGATATAGATAAATGAGATATTGTAGTGGGCATAAGAAACAAATAAATCAAATCGAATAAGATAAAATTATATTATTAAAAACATACTGAAAATAATAATAAGCCTTATAGAATAAACATACAATTTATTTTTACTAAGAATATACTACTGGAGACTATTCGTTTTTTCGACAATATTTCACTATTTTAAAACACTTTGCAAGTCGCTGAGATCGAAACGTTCTTAGTGTAATAAATCCACATTTTCGCCGTAGGACGAGGCATTATAATATGTAATTGACAAAATGGAATGTAAAAATAAAATAAAATAATGAAATCGTAATCATGTTCACGGTTCTCTTCAAAATTAAACAAATGTAAATACGGTAAGAAATAAGGACGCATCATGCTGACTGCGTGATCACATCACACATGAGGTTATCACCATCGATATATACGAGTATCATTTGTCCGTGGACCGGAATTTGAGTTCAGTATTTTACTGCAACAACAAATAAAAGAAATTAACCGGTGAACGATTTTGACGAATTGAAAAATTTATATAATTTTTTTTTATTGTTGAAATTTGAAACGAGTACTTTAAATCGATACATGTAATATCTATTCGATACTTACTTGGTATAGAAAGAAAAGTATCGATACCAAAAGTACTTGATATCGGATAAAAGTATCGATGCTTTACTTATATCGATAGTTACCTATCTGTAAGCATGGTTGGTATAAGAAAGTCCTGTAATGGCCACATCATGTATTTGTATTTCTACTAATATAAATTTTCAAAAGTTTTTCTTCAGATGCAACTGCACTTTTCGGGATTAGTTTGGTCATATCAGTCATCCTCCTTATTTTGGGGTTTTGTCTTCTGTTTGGAGCCTACATGGTAAGTTTGTTTTTTTGTTTGTTTGTTAACATCTTGCGCAAAAACTGCTGGATAGATTTTCATAAAGCTTTTACTGGTGAATAGCACATTGACCCACGAGTTAGTCATTGCTGACTCATGCCCGGGCTTTAAACACGAAGTCATATCGCCTACTACCATCGCTCTGGTGAACGTGCAACAGACTCCACTCTGAAAGTCCTAAATTTATGAGATATGAACTCGTAGTTAAAGCCCGAGTATGGGTCACAATTCACTAATCAACCTGTGGGATGAGGGATTTGTGACTCCACCGGGTAACTTTCAAAGCATTAGCGTCATCTTCAGTGGCACATCTCATCCATACTGTGGAAAGTCTAAAGGACTAATTTGAAAATGGCTGATGAATGAAAAGTGAATAAATCACAGGCTGCATGATAAAAATTTAGTCTGACCTCTCAAAGATTTTATTAATTTATGCTAGCCGGCTTGCGAGACTGCCCTCATTACAGGCCTGTTCTGTATCCGCTGAAGGGGAGTGGGAGTTGATGGGAGGGGTCACAGTTCAAAGATTCTAAATTTAAATTTAAATTTGTAAATTAAAATTGTGTATGAGAATTTAGGCGGCCAGTTAATTGGTACTGAGGAACTACAGTGCTGGTAATTCACCCACTAGGTACTTCTGTATGCTATTTCTTTTGTTTCTACTTTCTAAGATTGTTTTCTCTTCTGTTCCTCTTTCATGTCTTTCAGAAGTTCATGATTCTGGTGCGGTTCTACCTGGTATTTTCCTTTCTCTGGTTTGTTGTGACCTTCATATCCGTCATTACCATGGTCGTTATAGGAAATTTGCCAATGGTTGTCAATTTTATAAGCTTGGGTAAGATCATTATATTATTAATATATTTAAATATATTATTAAACTTATAAAGAGGGCGCCGGTAGCTCAGTGGTATGCGTGCTTGATTTCTGAGCTCAAGAACGTGGGTTCGTAACCCGACCGAGGCCTTTAGTTTATTTTATCTGGGAGGTAAAATAAACTTAAGCGTCCTTCGGATGGGACGTTAAACGATGGTCCCGAGCCTGTACGATGTCAGGTACTCGTTAAAGACCCCTACCCTAGGTGAATAAAAATTTAGGGTAGGCAAAATTTAAGACTCCCACAGTAGAGTCGGGCTCATGCCCACCAGAGTGACGCAAGAGCGCTCTGGTAGTAGGCGATATGACCTCGTTGTATTTATTTATTTATTTTTATTTAGATTTTTTGAGGGCTGCTCAGTGGTATACGAGCTTGCTTACTGAGCTCAAGATCGCGGGTTTGAAAAGCGACCGGGGCTCTTACTTTGTATTACCTGGGAGGTAAAGAAACCTTGAGCACGCCATACTTCGGATGGGACCTTGAGCGGTGGTCCCGAGCCTGTACGATGACACCCCCCATTAAAGAGCGTTCTGGTAGTAGTTAATGCCCATTTATACATCGGCAGTATTTAAGTCAAGTCCCTCTCTTCTGGTTCCCCCTTTCCATCGACCGATTTCGCGGAAAATTATTATTTTTGCTATTCTTATGGGGTTTTGAATTTAAATATAAAATTTTGTGTCAATACATTTATTATATCGGAAGTTAATAAGATTTTGAGTTGAGCCTCTCTGAAAATTAATATATGTCATTCTATAGGGCTGTTAATTTACATACGGAATTTCATATCAATACGTTCATTACAATCGCAATTATTAGAATTTTTGCGTTAAGTCTCCCCCCTCATCACACCTCTTCCGTTTCGCCGATTTGTCTGTAAATCAATAAGTGTCGTCTTTACGATCTGTCTGTATACATAAATTTTCGTTTTGATACATATCTTGTCGTCATAAATTGTCGGGCTCATGTCCATCTGAGCGACGATAGAGCCCTCTGGTAGTAGGCAAAATGACGCAATTAAAGCCCGGGCATGAGTCACCATAACTAACTACAATCAATTCTGTTTCAGCTGTTAATGCATACTTCCTATGGATTGTTTGGAGTTTCTATACAAATATAGATCTTGAAATAGACTGACTAATTCAGAAGTGAAATGTAAATAATATTACACCTTAATGGCATTATGTATCTACATATAATATACTAAGATATTATAATATTTTCATAATTTCACAACAATTTAGTTAATATGAACATATTCTGAAATGTAATAAATAAATAAAACGAACTTTTTTTGTTCCACAAAAAAATATATACAAAAACTACCAGTTTCAGCATTGTTTGCAGACAAGTTTGCTGAGTGTGGACCGTTCTTATAAGGTATATCGGGTAGGTAAGGAAGAGATAATAATTTGAACTATAGTGTGAAAATTTAGAATTGTGATAATTCTGTACTTATCTTCTTTTAACCACGAGCAATTTTTTTTTCGCAAAGTTTGAACCATTGTTAATGTCATCAAAAGACATTGAGCTTTCATAAAATATAAATAAAATACATTTTTTCTGTCATAATATTTTAATATAGATAAAAAGCATATATATGCCATAAAATATGATACATTAATCTGCCTCATTTTTTCATAAAAATTAACTTAATGTTTTCTTGTAGCTGTGAACAACCAGGATGAAATATAAAAATATCACTGAAAAAAATGAAAAAAATGTGAGCATTGTAAAGAGTGTTAAATATTATAAACTGCAATAAAAAATGTCTAACAATAAACAAAAGCAGATCAATTTTGCAAATGTTTCAGGAACTATAAACTGTATCTGGACTAGGCATTTGTCGTGCGACTCCTTCATATTTAGTGAATTTTTCTCAAGGAAAAAGTGTAAGTTTGAAAAAAATAAAATAAAAAATGCCATTTTTGAAGAGAATTAATTAAATTTATCTTTTTTTATTTTGCTCTGCTCATTATATTCTCAAGTACTGATGCAGCTTTTAATTTATCAAATTTTTCATTCATACAAACGTATATATAAGTTTAGAAACCAAACCACACGCAAAAACAAAAAAAAAAACTTCAAATTTTCAATATTTAGAACTATTTTGCCGTGTTGCTAGTCCTTAAATTGTTTTTGGTGTGAAAAATAACGCCATATAATTATTTATTATTTAATAAAATAATAAATAATAAGTTGGTAGGTTCTCAGTGTGTAAACAAAGAGCTATTTAACTTCGCGTTGAGGTTAATGTCTCCCACCAGCTAACTGAATTTCATATCATAATTTAAGATATGCTTTTGAGACTAATTGAGTTGGATTTTGACGCCTAAACTTCTGGTTACTGTTATACAGGCTAGAGACCATCGCTTAACGTCCCAGTCGAAGGACGGCATGCTCTTTTTTTTATCTCTCAACTCAAGGGCGTCAGTTAGGATCGATCGGACTTTTGCGTTGTAGATAAGCACACTAGTTGTGTACTTTTGGCGCCTCATGTTGCACCACAATTCTCATCGCCTCATAGCCCCCAGTCCGGAACCGATACTCAATTTCTCAGTAAAATAAAATTAAACTTACATTTAAATAAAGCAGAAATGGGTAGAAATATAACTCCTCTCATGTAGGCGTATATAGTAATGGCAACATCAATTAAAAACATCAATATAAGAATTACAGTTGAAACTACAATCCAGGCTGTCAGTTTTCTGCGTTGAGTCTAATAAAATTAATTTAAAAGTCAGTTTAAATTGGAAAATAATTCACAAAGATATGATTAGATCACACTATGAAGGGTTCTGTTGGATGGACTAACAACTAATAACAATTTAGGCCTGGGCCACACTTGCAATTTTCAGTTGAGCAACTGTTTGATTGCATGTTTGTGTCATATGAAGTGCTATGGACCTGCGCACACATGCAACTACAACTAAACAGTTTGTGGTCTGGCTCAAACTTTTTAGTTGCATCTAGTTGCACAATCGCCTTGTGACACATTGCATTGAATGGTGGTGAGCTCACTTGCAATCAAACAGTTGCAGGTTGTTCATGTGTAGTTCTAGATTCACAACATTTGCAAATATTCCTTCGAAAAAATGGAAGATGAGTAAACTTTTAAGACATTTTAATTATTATTTTTTATTAATAATATTATAATCTATTCCACAGAAATACATTTACATTTTATTCCAGAAGATGACATTTCTTGGACCGAAAAATTCATTGAATTAATTCGGGAAAGGCCGGCAATTCATAACAAAAGTTTACCCGAACATAGTAATAGGCGGTCAATACAGAAGTACTGGACAGAAATTTGCGAACCAATCGTTGTTCGAATGGTAATAATGTCACACAACGCAGCCAACTCTCTGAGGTCCATCTCGCTACTACTAATTCCATCCCCATGTGTGCCCGCCCATACGTAGCAACCAAACTTTTTAGTTGCAGTAGTGTACCCAAAACCATGCAACTGCGAGTAAACAGTTGCTCAACTGAAAATTGCAAGTGTGCCCCAGGCCTAAGTAGCAGTATATAATATATTAAGGCGAATTATATCGTTCGTCCGGAATTTATGAAAGACTTCTAAAAAAAATGGAGCATATTGTCAACTTAGGATTACATAGTGCTCGAAAAGGACACCAGGGCGATTATTTTTATAACAGAAGTTGCAAAAAATAAAAATAGTCGATAAATCACCTGCTTTGTACTTTCCCAGTACGAATTATTCAATTATCTTTTCGCTCTCCCTTCAAAGTCAATCGACTGTTTGGCCTAAAATTCAATATTTGACTCTAAATCCATATATTAAATTTTGTTATAAACGAAATATTATATGTGTATCCAGAACCTTCTAAAAACTACACCAATTATCAGCCAAATCGAAAAAAAGGACGACATTTATTAATTTTCAGCGGAATCAATTCAAAAACTCTAACTGGCGATATAATGAATTCATCAACACAAACTTTAGTATGAAGATTTAAGAGCCTTTATCAACTATTGATTATATATAGAGGAGCGAAAAATTAATTGATTGTGGGGAAGTTCATTGATTCTCCGACGACTTTTCGTTTTAAGTGTTTTTATGCAACATTATAAAACCTAGATATTTGATACGTACATCAATTGTATTTTTGTTTCATTGTTTATTTTCAATAGTAGTATTTTAGTGTTGAAGCAATAACATTTTTTTTTATATGCTCATAAAGTCCGGGCATATTATAAAAACTAACTAACCATCCTGCTGAGGCGAATAGCGATAGATAGGCGTCATGATCAGATATATACATATATAACGTTTCGGGGAGAGAAACACCTTTATTGGATAGCATTTCAGAAGCTTTCCAACGATATGCAATACTCATTTTCATCCCTTCATTTTGGGGGTAAATTCTTTACATTTTGAATATTAAAATCAGTATAAATTATAAGTAAATTTGATGAATGACATTAAACATTAAATGCATTAAAAAAAAATTAAAAATGAAAATATATACAACGAAAGAATATATGATTATGTACAAAATAATAGATAAAAAAAAATATGTATATATTATATACATAATAGAATAATAATGGTGTCTGCAATTTAAATAATAATAAAGATAAAACAATAATAATAAAGATAAAATAAAATGAACATGAAAGTCCTTCAACTCGAAACGGCCCCGGTTCTCTGTCATCCCCATCCCTCCAACTTAACGGGGGCAGGGGAGGCAGCGGGGGCTAGAGTGATCCCCCTGCCTTCTCGCCCCGCCAATCACTGTCCAGCAGTGGAGGCATGAAAGGAGAGTTGAAGGTAAGAGGATGACATGAGGGGAGAAGCTGGTCATCACCGGCACTCTCTAAATATTGTTGCTAGATTACAGTAGCAGGTCTCTCGGCCAGCGCCGCCTCAGTCTTCGGGGGGGATTATCTGGATGGAAATGGGTCACGAGTCGAGCAACTGGATTGACATGGTTATTTTGAGAGACATTTTTTTCCCATCATTTGATTTATATTTAGTCTCGAACCTGTACAACAGGTACTTGTTAAAAAAAAAACCTGAATTAGTCTGGGTAGGCAAAATTTGAGACTCCTAGGTTGGGTTAGGAGAGCTCTGGTAGTAGGCGATATGTGGTAATTAAAGTCCGGCATGAGTCGCAATAACCAGCTATAAATCTGCTATATGGTACTTACACTAGCAAAGGCGTTGTAGAGCCAGACTCCCAAAATTAGTAATATAGATGATAAAATTGGATAGATAAGTAACAAGCAAATCAAGTGATCCCAACTGCATTCAATTTTATTATTCTTGCCATCTTCTAAAGTAAATAATAAATAAATAAAATTATATCAATAAATTTTAGTAAAATAAATTGTAAGGATACAATTATATCTTACCTTGATTAGCGGGATATTACGAAATCGGGTCAAAAAAAAGCGAGTGGGTGGTCGACTCAATTTTTTTTTTTTTTTACAAAAATTTGCTCTTTACCTTATATACCTTTTTGGGTCGAAAAAAAAAAAGAAAAAAAATTAATACATACCTTCCGAAAATTTGATTACCAATATTCTGTAAGCTGCAAGTTGGTTATAAGTTAACGCTTCCAATAAACCGTAGAACTGTAGGCGAATAAAATCATACTTTAGAACGTACAATTATCAAAATGTTCGCGCACGCAAAAGCTAACGGCGATGTTAAAGGCTCTCCAATGTGGGTATTCAGAAGCCAGGACGCGCAGATCACAGAATTTACTAGTTAACATAACCTTGGCTTATAATAATAATCGTAATCAAACTTTTTTTTGTACGAAAAAGACGATTTCGAAATTGCTTTTTACAAGAAATATTTTTGTGCTATGTATCATAAAAGTTTAATAATTTTTGCACATACAGGGTGATTTTTAGTAGATGACCATCTCTATAATTTTCGGTATTTTTTTTATTGGAATTTTTGTAGGATGTGTCAATTTTCTTTGTTCTAGTTTATGATCGTATGAACAGATTTTAACTATCTTCTCTGACTCCAATATTGTAAATCAACTAGCAGATTACCCGGCTTTGCCTGGAGTAACTTTAAGGAGGTTGGTACCTTTAAAGAGGTTAGTAATTTTAAGCAGTTAATAACTTTAAGCCTTTTAGTAACTTTAAATAAGTTGAATGATTTTAGAAATAAATTGAAATTTTCAGTGATTTTAAGATTTTTGATTATATACTTAACCGCCCTTCAGCATAAATAGAAATTTTTGATAGATCACGGCCAACGTAACCATGTTCTTGCAATGTTCAAATCTAAACTCCACATATAAGTGCCTTTCTCCTACTACATTTAGGTTAGGCTAATTTTAGGACTGTCATAGTAGAGTCGGACTCATATCCATCATAGTGACGAAAGAGCGCTCTGGTAGTAGGCGATGTAACCACGCAGTTAAGGCCCAGGCATGAGTCATAATAACTATAAAATTAATCGAAATCGATTCAGTATTTTTTCCTCCAACTTAATACTAACACAGGGACAGACGCTTTCGGTAGCTTGAATTTTTTGCTTTCTTATTATACTTAATATTTACTCTAAACCACCAAAATTTATATCAATTTGGTGAAAAAATGTGAATAATTTGATGAAATTTTAAATACTTACAGCCATAATTGCAGCAATTCGTGGACAAGCCTCTTCCAAATTGTACAAAAGGCAACAAGAATTCACAAAAGGCATATATAACAAGAGATACGTTATACCATTACATAAAATAACAATTTGCCATAAGTTGAATAATAACAAAGGTTAGATAAAATTAACATTTTTAATAACATAAAATAAATTAAATAATTTGAAATAACATGTGATAATGTAATGTTAAAAAAAATCAGCAACTTATTTTTATTTTTCATTAAAACATTAGAAATTAAGAAAAATTATAAAAATATATATATATATCTTTTGAAACAAAAATATATATTTTGTTTCAAAAACAGGTATTTGCGAGATGGTTTTTGCCATGTTTGATGGAAATGGCGTCTCCAAGATCTTCAGGTTTCATCAGAGCCTGTGTAGGGATCTCGGCCTCTATTACAGCTAGAGACTTGGAGTTTGAGCTCAAATGTTTATAAGGCCATGCCCCCCCCCTTTTTAAAGGTTTATTTTTCATGTTCGTTTTAAAATTTTTAATTTAATATTTTTGTAAATGTCATTAGCATATCCAACTCTTTCTTTTAAAGATGAGAATATGAATGAAATATTATTACAGAAAATTAATTTAATTTTTAAAAAGTCATCGGTTGATCACCTGCAACATACTTCCCCAGCACTAATTAAGCATCTACGTTTTCGCTCTCCCTCCAATACCATTTGACCGTTTGGGCTAATTATCAATATTGACTTATATAGTAACTTATGTATCCATATACTAAATTCATTACATCGGCAGTTATTAGAGTGTAATATTACTACTGTTCGCGTTTTTATTAATAATATTATTCTTCACTTTACTTTAAGTACTTGAGATTTTCTCAAACTGTATAACTGATTGTTACTAAAATAAAATATTAATGGGATGCCAGATCGCCTATCTAATAGAACGATACTTAAATTACTGATTTTAATATATAAATTGGATTCCTATAAAACAAAGGCGAAAGTTCGATCAGCTAAGAAAGTTTTGAAAAACTAAATTGTTAAATCACTATTGACTAAGTGTGAGCATGGGAAACAAACTACTAAAATCTAAAAACTCATAATAAAAAGAATATATTTACATTAAATAAACTAAAACTAAAACACATACAATAAACTAAACCTCGAGTTGACCGCGTGTATAAAGTTGTATGGATGGGTTTCACGACTCTTCCTAGTTCTTCTTCTTAATTTCTTTCTAGTTCTTCCTCGATTTTGATTACCATACAGTACATAAAATTTTGGTAAAGCCAGTCCAATAAGGGGGACAAATCATCAACACTCATAACTTCAACTTCACTTCCACAACGTGGATACCTGGGGAAGGACAAGCCATGCCAAACATCTAGACCTTTCTGTTCATAGCGACCCTCAGCATCTCACAATATGGCCGACCCAACAAACATCACAGCCACATATATTTAATTTTCCTTCTCCGAACTCAAATATCTATTTTATTTCCATTTTATATATATTATTACTTATTATTAAAAAATCAATGAAACGGGTCGCACTTTAATTACATTACAAGGGTTTTTGAATTGAGCCCCCTTTCCTCTTGGCCGATTTCGCTGCAAATTGACAATGTCATCTTTATAGAGATTTGTAAAAAAATTGCAAAAAAAAAAATGGTCAAAACATATTCAGGGGACCTTGAAACTTGAAAATCTGTTGAAAACTCGATCTCGATTTTTGGACGATTACAACAATTTCTTATATAGGTATATCATATATATAAAGCTGAAAATGTCTGTGCGTTGTACCGCTATAACTCACGAACGGCTTGATAATTAATTTTTTTTTTAATTTGTTCGTCATCGTCTGTGGAAGGTTATAGGCGTATTAGTACCTCAATATCTGGTCCATCCCAGCATCCACCCACGCAATCTTTGTAACTCAAAAACCACTGCAATGATTAATGAGGAATCTTTTTGAATAGATAAGTTTTATCTACCGGAAGATTAAGGTCTATTTTTTAATCAACCCCTGGTCCATCCCAGCATCAACTCACGCAATCTTTGTAACTCGAAAACCATTGCAACGATTAATGAAAAATCTTTTTGAATAAATTAGTTTTAGCTCCAAAGCTAGCGTTACTACAGTTGAAGGACTATAAGCCTTATTCCGTATGAATAATTGAAAATTATAACATCATGAATGTACTGTCGAGGAACTGAATAGCCTTATAGGAGATATTGGGAGAAAAGTCAAAGTTCCCCGGGCAACACCGGGTATTACTGCTAGTAATATATATATAATAGATCAAAAAATATAAACATATGTTGATAAATATTTTCCTAAATACACATGGTATTTGGTTTATACTGATCTAGATATAGTGATTAGATGAAACTGATAGTTTAGAATGAGCTATTTACATAGAATATGAAAAAATATACAAAATGGCAACTATGACCAACTGTAAAATATTTAGCAATCCTAATAAAGTTGAATCTACAATGAGATTGAATAGAAAATGGTGAACATTCCGCAAGTTCGTAACTGTTGTTGGGGCTATAAAAATTTAGAAGATGGTGTTCATAGGATTGCATTCTATATGGTTGTAAGTTGAACTTAACTGTTGCTCATTGTTGTTATTTCGTTGGTAGCGTACTTGCCTGTAGACATCCAAGATCGCGGGTTCTATACTAGACCTAGGCCCTAATGTCTAATTATCTGGAGGTGAGAAAACCTAGAGTAAATCGTGCTTCGGATGGGGCATTAAGCGATGGGAGTCTGTACGATGTTAGACAAGACCCCCTAGGTAGGCAAAATGTAGGAGTCCCATCGTAGAATCGGGCTCATGGTAAAATAAGTGGACGAAGGAGCGTTCTGGTAGTAGGATATAATAACTATTATGATGAGGAAAATGGCAAAGGATCTAGATATATAACGTTTCGAGGGGGGAAAACACCTTTATTGGACAGAATTTGTGCTTCTTAAACTTCTCTGGTCCAGAGGAGTCTTTTTTCTTTTTTTTACTATATTTCGGAACACTTTTACGTCCCTTCTTCTGGTCACTATGACCCTTCATTCTGTTTATAGTGACCAGAAGAAGGGACGTGAAAGTGTGCCGAAATATTCTCAAAAAAAGAAGAAGATATCTCTGGAAAAAATCAATACTGGAAAGAATTTCTGAAGCTTTCCAGTGCAATGCATCCTATTATCTCTTTATTTCGAGAAATAACATTTTCTCACGATTTGATTTATATTTTTCTCAAAATCTAAGAAAACAAAATTTACTAAAATTGTTCTACTTTAGCTCATTTTTTTTTTCTCTCAATTCAATGATAAAAGAGATGTGAAAAATTTTGTCAAAATTTGCACATTTAGTCCATGGAAGCGGATCGACAGGCCAAGGAAGATTCTCAAGAACACATCAAACGACCAGAACCCATGTGGAATATCCAGAGAAGCATTCCTTAAATTCCAATTTAACCAGATGCTTAAATTCGATGTTCAGTTTATAGCGGAGTTTGATGTTTTCTGAATCCTAAATTTAAAAAAATAAAACCCGATAACTCTCAGTAGAACAAATATACCGACATAAAATTTTATATGTAAATCCAAAACTCCACAAGGACAACACATATAATGTTTCAGCCAAATCGACCAAAGGGAAGGGAGGGATGTGGGGAGGGGGCTTAACACCACCCCGCGGCGTAGGAGGGGAAATAGATCTGTTATTCTATTTTATATTTTATTTTATTTATGTTGCTACAGTCAGTTGTAGTACCCAGCCACTCGCCGGGGCGATCCTCCAACCTACCTTACGAGTATTGGCGCTTCCCGAGTGAACTCAGGATCAGGGATATGTTTTATGGCTGCGTTGCGCCGGGGATAGGTTATACTGTCTTCTTTACCCTCCGCCAGGAGGTGACGAATCGACTGAACTCTGACCAATCAGCCTCACTCATCAGCTTTCGAGGGTTCAGTACCAGGTATGATCCTGTCCGGCGTATCAACTCCAATAACTGCCGAAGTAAAGAGAATGTATCGACACGAAATTTTATATAGTGGATCCTAGAAAGATGCCGGTCGATTTTTAATTAAATCGGCCAAAAGGAGTGGGTCCGAGGAGGACCTCAAATCAAAAACTCTTTTAACCGTCTATGTAACGAATATATCAGTGCGAAATTTTGTACGGTTATTCAGAAATCCTTCAATAAGACTCCTATCAATTTTCAACTAAATTAGTTAATTAATTTTCAAGGAAGAGCGAAAACTTAGTTGAATAATTGTCTACTATTTTCATTTAGTTTCTATTTTCCTCTATGCTTATGTTGTAATTATGTTGAATGAAATTATGTTGTAATAAGCATGCTCGGTGTTCTTAGGCCAACCGGGTCATAATTTTTGGATCCCAATTATTATTTTTTCAAATTTGAATTGACTAATAACCATACTCCCAATTTTCAGTTCTATGGCGTGGTGGAGGCTGTCGGGTACTTGCTTGTGGTTGCATTTTTGGTAATGAAAACTGAGACTGCAAAACGTAAGTATGTATTTCTTTAAAAAAAATTATATAATTTGTTTAAAATTATTTAAATATTTAAAGAAAAGAGCAGATAACCAACAACTTTAATAATATATTACTAATAAATGTAATCTGGAATAGAAAATTATTCAACAAATAAGATTGTTTTATTTAATTTTTACAATTTTTGTTGGTTATTCAATTAAACAATATATATTATTAAAATACAATTTAATATTTTGAATCAATATTTGTTTCCAAGAAAAAATGATGAAGGTGGATGCAATTCCTGCATTAGTTCTCTACCCAATAACGTCAATAATTCAACTTCTTCTGGGACTCTGGCTATGCTTCGGGTTACGAGACGTAAGTAGCATATGGTAGCTGTAACTGCAAATGGTATTATGTCAAATATTTTAATTCCGCAAATATACAATATGTTGTGATAATTAAAAAGATTGTATTCTTAAATAAATGATAAATAAATAAAAATATAAATAATAATACATTTTATCTCTTTGGTCTTTTACTAAATTTTGATTTCTACAGTAGTTTTTCGAAAAGGGCTCTAAAAAACATCAAAAGTTCAAGACGTGCAATTTTAAAGAAAGTGCACGTAAATTTTTAAAAAATTTCAATTAACAAACTTTTCACAATAATCTTCCTGGGCCAACAGGGAAAATGAATAGAATAGAATTTACGAGAACAAATAGTTTGGATTTATTTTTTATTTTTCATCTACATTATTAAATAAAAAATAAAAAAAACTATTTCAATTTTTTTTTTTGTTTTATATTTTTGGCCATTCTTTAAATTTAAGTTATATATTTCTGGGCATATATCCTGTACATATAAACAAACAACAGTACCTTCTTTGCGGATCAATTTCACCGTCAATTCGCTTCTATTTAGTTCATCATAACTTGAGCCAAACACCACTCTCCATGTTCACTCAGACCGTCTCTATTTACTCCAGGCCTCGACTCGTTACTCCACACACTAAAGAACAGCTGATGGCCGTGTTTTGTTTTTTTTACTCATTTGTTTAAAAAGAATTTGCTTTTTATAGGAAAATAAATATAATTTATTTTTTAATAATTAACTTTCGAGGGAGTGTCAGCGCTGGCTGGCTTCTCCCATCAAGTTACGTTGTTATTTTTTCTTTTTGTCCACATATTTGCTTATTATGTATATATTGTATATAGATAGCAGAAAAAAAAAATAATAAATAAAAAAAAAAAAAAAATAATAATAATATTAATAATTTAAACATTTTAATGTGTGTATTTTTTTTATACATCACAATATAGGGGAAGTTATGTAATCGATAAGAAATTCGATGTTGAATTTTTCGCTGAATTGTATATTCCTGAACCCTTGATTCCAAAAATATAAAAAAATAAAGTCACCGGTGAATCAGGGGCAAAGTACTTCCCCAAAATGAATTGGTCGACTGTTTCCTTTTTCTTTAAAACCAATCGATAAAAATCAATAGTGACATATATAGGGTCGATTGCTCATACCAAATTTTGTGTCGATACATTCATCATTTTGGATCTAAGCCCATCCTTTTTCTGATGCCACCCTTCCCTTCGGCCAATTTTGTGGAAAATGAATAGCTTTCGTCGTATTTAAATATAAAATTTTGGGTTGGGTTTTAAGCCCAAATTGGGTTAAGCGATGGTCTCGAGCCTGTACGATGTCAGGTACTCGTTAAAGATCCCTGCCCTAGATGAATAAAAATTTAGGGTAGGCAAAATTTAGGACTCCCACAGTAGAGTCGGGCTCATGTCCACCAGAGTGACGAAATAGCGTTCTGGTAGTAGGTGATATGATCTCTTAGTTAAAGCCCGGGCATGTGTCATAATAACTATAGTATAATATTAATTTCATATTCGATTTGTTTATTTTCATTCAAATAGCGTTCACCAATTTATTTTCAGTCAAATCAGGCAAAGGGAAGGAGGAGGAGGCTTAACACAAAATACATTAATAACTACAAATGTAAGGAATGTATCTAAATGAAATTTTATATTCGTAACTGCCGATGTTATGGAAATATCGACACAATATTTATTATGGGGAATCAGAAGTATTGATTTTTGGAAAAAACGGTTTTGGAGGGAGAGCGGAAACATAATTGAGTTTCACTGACTTTTTTTTTTTTCCAGATGAAAATGAAAATTCTCAAATACTGGATGTTGGGGACTTTCATCATCCTCTGCTTTCTTCTTCTCATTGACGTCAGCCTTATTGGCTACTACTACTTAAAACTTCGGACTGTACTTATACTTGTCGGCATGTTCAATAAGTGTAAGATTTAACTTTTTTTTTTTTTTTTTTTAGTAGCAGTTCACTCTCGGCGTTGTCCCGGGTGTAAGAAGGAGGTTAGAGGGCGCAGGTAGCTCAGAGTTTCAAAACCGAGACAAGGACCTTAAATGTTTCATTAGAGAGGCGAAAAAATTTAGAGCACGCCGTCCTTCGAATGGGACGTTAAGCGATGGTCCCGAGTCTGTACGATGTCAGGCACTCGTTAAAGACCCCTGCCCTAGATGAATAAAAATTTAGGGTAGGCAAAATTTAGGACTTTCATAGTAGAGTCGGGCTCATGTCCACCAGAGTGACGAAAGTAGGCGATATTATATATATATATATATATATATATATATATATACATATATATATATATATATATATATATATGGTCCTTTCAAAAGTTCTGTCTGTTTTTTTTTTTTATAAAGGAATGTTTATTTTGATTATAGCATCTTTATTATGATTGTAGCATCTTTATTATGATTGTAGCATCTTTATTATGATTCTAATTCCAATGCTACTTTCGCTAATGTAAACAGCATTGTTTACTATCTATAAAAACAGTATAATATTTTAATCCAGTCACTGCTAGACGTTCAAACGAATTTATTAAATGAATGGGGTTATGTAAAAAAAAAATGAGGACGGAGTTTTTTGTATAGAACAATCAGCGATAATCCCCAAGCCTGTGCGATGTCTAGTGATGAGCAAAATCAGTCTTGGTCTTGGACATTTTGGAAGACCAAGATCAAGACACTGCTATGATTCCAAGGCCAAGACCGCTATGGTATTGGTGTTGCGTTTGCTCATCACTAGCGATGTCAGATACTCGTTAAGGACCTTTGTAAACTAAACCTCGCTAGGTAAAATTACTAGGTAGAATGTATTCTATACTATATAAAAATGAATCATCGACAATGTAATTTACCCAGAACGAATTAATCAATTAATTTTTCGCTGCTCAAAAACTGTTTGCGCCAATATTCAATTGTTGACATAGAGGCACCTAAATCCTCATTACATTGGCAGTTATTAGAGTTTTTGAGTTAAGCCTCTTCTCTAATCCCGCCTTCTATTTACCCGATTTGACTGAAAATCAACAGGTGTCGTCGTTAGAGGGTTCTGGACTCTCATATAAAATTTCGTGTCGATACATTCATTCTATCGGGAGTTATGGTGTTCACTAACGCATAGACTGAAATACATTTTTTTATTTATTTTTGGAATCTAAATACATAGTATAGGGGAAGTTATATAATCAGTGAAAAATTCGATGCCAAGTTTTCAACGGAATTTCTTTTTTTCCGACCTTCATATTCCAAATATGAAAAAAAATCTCTATCTTTAAGTGAAAACTATAACTCCCGATAGAGTGAATGTACCGATACAAAATTTTGTATATGAATCCAGCATCCTTTAATAACGACACCTATCGATTTTCAGCCAAATCGACCCAATTGATTTAATTTTTCGCTCTACAAGAAAATCAGTCCAAAACTTTTTGGATTTTCATAACTTCCCCTATACTTCATATAGGTGGTGAAATAAAATAAAATATAATAAATAAATGGTGTATTTGATTAATCAATTAACATTGAACTGTCTAAACGTTTACTGCTTAAACTTAAACATTTACCGTAAACTTTTGCCATTTTCCCCGAGTGGAAACATGCTCCCTTGGGTCCATTTCTTCAAGAAAAATAAGGTATGTCTCAGAAGACCCGTAAAAAGAAGATTCACGTTAGGACGATGTGGAGCAGACCAACAAAAATATTTCACCTAACGTTTTTTATAGACTTTATAGACGATCCTCCGGCCGCAAATATATATATTTATTATATATTATATGTATGTAACTATTCATTTTTAGCCAATACTACTACTACTAATATATTTATATATGTATATATTATATACTGTTATTATTAATATTGCTATTCTTAATTATTCATTTTACAGTTATAATATTTATGAAATAATTATAATAATTTTTATTTATTTATTTTTTCAGTTGTCTTACTGTACTTCATCATAGTTGTCTACAGTTATTATAGAAAGAACGTGGATGGAAGATTAGTAAATTAAAATTCTTAATTTTTAAATAAATTGTCTTTATTAAATTTAGAGGGAGCTATATTTTTAGGGCGTCCGTAGGTCAGAGGCAAGGGCGGATCCAGTATGTTCATCAGGGGGGAGGGGGATAAAATTTCGTTGAAGCACAAGCCCACAGTGCTAAGCCATCCAACATGAAGCGCATCTAGTCCTTTCAATACAAAGTCCTCAGAACCATCCTTGATGCTCCCTACTATGTTTCCAGGTTGTAGAAATGAGACAAGTACCATGCGGGGGTGTTCCGGGGGGTCTCTGAGCTGTAGAGTTGTTTTTCTTATAATTTATCCTATTATTTTGTACATACTATTCTTTATTCACACTTCCGAAGAGTTTTTTTTTTTTTTTTTTTTGAAAAATAGTTATCAATTTTTTTTTAAATTGAAAAATGTGTCTACTTATTATAAACGTATCTTGTATTAATTTGTTTATTCACTCATATATTTTTAAGTATTTATTTGTTCAGTTTTTATTAATTTTACTGGGCGTTCATTTTGTTTACCAAACGTTAAATATTATTCTACTAGCATTTTATTTATTTACTGTGAATATATCCTTTTTATCTGCCTTTAATGTTTTTACTATTCGTTAAAAATTTGTATACTAATTTTTAATTTATTTACTGTGAATATATGCTTTTTACTGGGCGTTTATTTCGTTTTCCAAATTAAAAATTATTCTATTAGCATTTAATTTATTTACTGTGAATATATCCTTTTTACTGGGCGTTTATTTAGTTTACCAAACGTTAAATATTATTCTACTAGCATTTTATTTATTTACTGTGAATATATCCTTTTTACTGGGCGTTTATTTAGTTTACCAAACGTTAAATATTATTCTACTAGCATTTTATTTATTTACTGTGAATATATCTTTCTTAACTTAATTTTTTTTTTTTACTATTCGTTTATTTTTTTAACCATGTTATAAATTTATTACTTTGAATTTAATCTTGTAAATGTGAATTAATTTTCTTACTGTGAATAATATGTCTTTACTGAACTTTAATTACTGTTACCAACTTTTTGCTACTGTGCATTTAATTTTCAGGGAAATTGAAATATCTAATATAATTTCATTAAAATTACAATTAATCATATGTTTAACAGTGTCAATTTATCTTTAGTTATATTTATTATCACCTAATCACATTGTGTCGTATATTCAGTTATGAGCAATGTCGGATCGAATGGAACTTCTTAGTTATGTAACCTGTTTCCCACCAGAAAAAGCAATAACCGTGGTTGGATCACTGCTTCTAGTAAGTAGCGCAATGTAGGTACTTCCCCAGAACGAATTAATTAATTATGTTTCCGCTCTCATGAAATTTCATGATTCGAAAATTTAAAAAAAAATAAGATATATATAATACATCAAGACGAAATTTCATAGGTAAATCCAGAATCTCTTAACAAGGAGATCTATTGAATTTTCAGAAAACAGGGAATGGAGAGGGGGCTTTACACGTAATGAATGTATCAACATGAAATTTTATTAGGAAATCCAAAAACCCCTAAAAAAGACACTAATAAAATTTCAGCAAAATCGCTCAAAGGGAAAGGGGGATCAGAAGAGGGAGTTCAAAAAAATAATCATATAACTGAAAATTATTATTTCACAGCTTGGGGGCATACAGTTTTGTTCCTGTTTTGCTTACATTGGCGTAGCAGAACTCTACCAAATAGTTGCAAAAGGTATATTGTCTCTATGTTATGCATTTATCCTTGATTAAAATGTCGATTAAGCAATCATGATTAAAAATCAAATTGACAACTTAATCACTTAATTGTAAAGTTGATCCTACTAAGAGTCTGTTTGTAACGGATAAGCTGATTGGTCCGGTAGACTTGTATGATGTGATCTTTGTATAAAAAAAAAATGTATTTATTTTTTAGTATATATAATTATTTTTTAGTATATATATATAATTATTTTTTAGTATATATATATATTATTTTTTAGTATATATAATTATATTTCGATAGATAAAGCGCTGAATGTCTGCTTGGATCTGACATTCACAATTTATGGGATACTCTCCATAGCTCAGATCGTAATCGGAGCATTTATTCTTCTTGTTTCAGCGTGTAAAGACAATGTAAGTATACGCTCATTCAAGGTAAGACAAACGATGAAATATCGAATAAAAATATCGATGTTTTACTTAAATTCATGTATTATAAACAGTATCGATATTTATTACTTTTTAATTTGTAGGCTTTTAAGGACAGTTATTATGATTCATGCCTGAGATTTTAACTATAAGGTCATATCGCCTACTACCAGAGCGTATTTTCGTCACTCTGATGGGCATGAGCCCGACTCTACTATGGGAGTCTATTAACGAGTACCTGACGTCGTACAAACTCAGGACCATCGCTTAACGTTCCATCCGGAGGATGGCTTGCTTAAGTTTATTTTACCTACCACATAAAATTACATCGGCCGAGATACGAACTCTTAGTGCAATGAGTAAGCACGCATACGACTGACTACAGGAACCCTCGCTTTTAAGGGCATATTAAGGAATCGAAATAGATAAAGAATTATTTATAAAGAGCTTATCAATTTATTGTAACACATTACGAAGAATTAAATTAATTATTGATATCTCACATTTGTGGTATGAGCTCAAGCCAGCCGAGGCCTTTAGGCTATTTATTTGAGGGATAAAAATGTCTCGAGTACGCCGTCCTTCGGATGGGGCGTTAAACGATGGTCCCGAGCCTGTACGATCAGGTACTCATTAAATACCCCTCATGCCCTAGGTGAATAAAAATTTAGAGTAGGCAACAGACTCCCATAGTAGAGTCAGGGGTCACGTCCATCAGAATGACAAAAGAACGCTTTGGAAGTAGGCGATATGACCTCGTAGTTAAAAGCCTGGACATAAGTCATTATAACTATTAGTATATATTATTTAATTTTGTCAAATATTATTCCAAATAATGGTCTTATTATACATTAACAAAGACAATATAAATTTTTATAACTGTATATAAATATATTTTTCAGTTAATATTGATATCTTTGATTATTACAACCATATACTTATTTACATTATTTGGAGTTTATATTACACTTTTGATTGTCTGTGGTCTGAAAATGAGGTTTATATTAATGTATGAAGCTCTTCACTGGAGTAAGTTTTTGTTTATTATTTATTCTTTAAAAATATATTCAATTTTTTTTATATATTTATAGCGCCTATGCTTCTATATGTCTGCTTTTTGCATGTTTTGGTTTAAAAAAAATATTTCGCAAGGCACATTGAATGTACCGTATTTTTCATGATTATTGCCTATGATCATTGCAGTATGATTTAGTTTCCTATCTGTACGAAATATAGTGGCATAGTTATGTAATCGGTTAAGTCGATGCTGTTTTCGTAATTTCGTGTTGTTGTCCTCTTGATTCTGTCCGAACACGATAACTACCGATAAATTTTATATGTGTACCCGAAATGCTCTAAAGATTGATTTTCAGTCAAATCGACTAAAGGGAAGGGGGGATTAGAGGAGTGCTAAGAACAATAACTCTAATAACTGCCATTTTATTGAATATATATATACACACGAAAAGAAGGCGCTTGCTTACTGAGCTCAAAGTAGCAGATTCGAATCCCGGCCGAGGCCTTAGTTTATTTTATCTGGGAGGTTAAGCGATGGTCCCGAGTCTGCACGATGTTAGGTACTCGTTAAAGACCCCTATCCTAAGTGAATACAAATTTAGGGTAGGCAAAATTTACGACTCCCACTGTAGAGTCGGGCTCATATCCACCAGAGTGACGAAAGAGCGCTCTGGTAGTAGGCGATATGACCTTGTCAAACCCCGATGAGTCATAATAACTATCTGACTATAGACACAAAATTTCATATGTATAATCCATTTCCCATAAGGACTACACTAATTATTTTATCGCGGAATGTGCTGAGGGGAGATGTATGCTTTTTGCAAATTTTGGTTTTAAAAAAATATTTAGCAGGGCGCATTAAAGGTTTCTTGTGATTATATGCTCACGGTCAGATCAAGGGGAACAGAGATGGATCAATTAAAAAATCTCAGCAACTGCTGATAAAATCGATGTATTAACATGAAATTTTATATTTAAACACAAAACCTAAGGGCGTCACCTATTAATTTTCCGCAAAATGTATCAATACGAAATTTTGCATGTGAATTTATAAGTCCCTGATTAAGTCAACAATAGTTTACTGGTTCTAAAATTTATTTGATAAGATCATGGCTGAGGGTAATACATTGCCGTTGACAAACTGACTGGTTTATTCTAGATATAACGGTATGAGAGATGAATTTTATGGGGAAATCTCCCTTCTCGCCCTTACATATTTATAAAATGTATTATTAATGCATTATATTAATGTATTATATTAGAAATGTATTGTTTGTTTCAGCTTACCTGATGTACTGCTGTTTCATACTATTACTTATGTATAAATATAAATAAAATTTATTATATTTTATATATTTGAAAAAAACCTTACTTATTGTTTATTTATTTTACCTCTCCAGCTATAAGGGAAGTTATGTAATCGGTCAAAAATTCGATACTTAGTTTTCAACAAAATTTCAACTTTTCCGTTTCTCTGATTCTGAAAATGAGAAAAAAAAAATTGTCGGTGAATCATCGCTCAGCAATATTGAACTAAAAGGACGCAACATGAAATTTTATATTTAAATTCAAAACCCCAAAAAGGTGGCACTCATTTATTTTCGAATTTAGAAGAATGGAGGGGGAGGGGCTCGACTTAAATACCGTAATAACTGCCGATGTAATGAATGTATCGACACAAAACTTAGTATGAAGATTTAGAAGCAAATATGGAGATTAGCATTTCACAAAATATATTTATTGTTATATGTCATGACTTGAGTTGAACACAAAGGTCGATTCAATAAATATATTCTGTGAGAAGAAGATTATGTCTGTGGTCACAGGGAATAAATTGGTGAGTCTAAATTCGTAACTTTCAGGGCAGCACTTTTTGACTTTTGCATTAATCGTTTCCAGTTGTTGGAATAAATAAAATTATTATAATTATAAATAAATTATGTTTGCATCATTATTAATCATATACCTTCTAAATCTATAGGAGTGAATGAAAATGAATATTGTTAATCTTTTCTTGGATTTTCCCTTAGTTAACTAATCATTCCCCATCACTTACCTAATTATTAACCATACTTTTTGAAATACTCGTGAATGATGCCTCTCTAAAGTTGATTTAACAGAAAACACCCTCTTCACTTGGAATAGTCTGCAGTAGTGAATAAATGGTTAAATGCAGTTATCTCGTGGATGATTCCTCAAAGAAGTAGATTAAGTTGATTTAACCGAGAACATACACAATTTTACGAGATACCAAGAAACCCACATCTTTATAATTCCTAAAGTATTAGAGTTCTGAGCTCCCAACTTCTTCACAGTGCGCAGATGGCTTGGGAGATGATCACAGTACACTTAACTCAATTTGGCCATTTTACGATTTAACAACTTATTCCCTGTGACCTTCGACATGAAAGAAATTGCAAAGTTTTAAAAACCCAGAATAAATTATAAAACTTTAACTGTGATAATAAATATATTATATAATTTTTTTTTATTATTATTTATTTCCCATGACATGTGAACAAAATTTTGTAATTAGGAAAAGTAGGAAAAATGCGATCTTGCATAAGCCTGATATTTAGGAATTATCTTTGGAATTTGAGTCACGCAAGATAGAATTAAGTTTATAATTAAGAACAACTCCTTTTGGGGAATTTTAGAGTGTTAACCTACTTCAAATCTGAACTTAAGCTTATAACTTCATGCAAAGCTTAATGGTAAAGTACGAGAAAGTTGGAGAAAATTGCACATTAGAAGTTCAAATAGTGTGTTATAACGATAACATGTCTATTTCTGTGGGCATTAGAGTCTTATTTACAGAACACAAAATAATAATCAATTTATTTGTAATTATACTAAATTTAGAACTCATTTACAATTTGGGTAAATTCGAAAGACACATATTTTTGTAGATACCTTCTAAAATAACAATAGCTTCTTTTTTTTGGGCTATCCAGATATTCACGACATCCATGGCCCCGGGAGGTAGTTCTATCTACGAAATAAAACCCATTCCCGGACGGGATTCGAACCCGCAGACCGTGGTGAGACCATGCAACCAAAGCTCTACGCTCTAACCCGCACGGTCACCATGACTCCAATATAATATTTAAAAGGTACGTTAAGGTCATTGTGAACAGTTTTGTTGGAGTGAGAAGCACTGGTCAAAATGCTTCGTGGAATAGCCAATGCTCCTTATTACGTCTCCTTTTCTCACCTATGTTCCTAAATCCAAGTATAAAAAAATATTTTCCCTTCTTAGTTCCCACAATAATCCTCTAGTCCGTGCCCTCCATTCTGTCATACTTCCCCGACGACGGCTTCAGCGTCAATGGCCTAGAGACCTGCTTAGCAGCAGCAGTGACAGTGATTACAAATGAGAGTAACTCAGTGACTAGCGAGTGCCTCCCCTCTTGACATTTTGATATAGCCATTATCTCTTTCTTAGCACATTTGCTTGTTGTAATTATTTTTTATATAGTTGTAAATACCAATTTCTAAAAAAAAACCAATAATTTTATTTAAAATCATACACATATAAGCATAAACTGTACTCGTTACCGACCCCAACCCTTGGTGAATAAACCTAGGTAAGAAAAATTTAGAACGCCAACAAAAGAGTCAGGCTCATGTCCACCAAAGTGATGAAAGAGCGCTCTGGTAGTAGGTACGATCTCGTAGTTAAAGCCCGGGCATGAGTCATAATATATAACTTGTATAACACTTAAAATGTATATAGATCATATACCAAATATACATTTTTATATTATAGTCGTATCAAAAATTTGAATTTTAGCAATAATGTTCCTTATTAAATTTCCAACTTACAAATATTGCCAATAAATGAGAAAAAATAATATATATATATAAAATATATATATATAGAGAGATGTGGCCATTACAGCATGTATTTATACCAACTACTTTCTTATCGATCCCACCTTCTCAAAATCATTTCATACTAGCAGTACTGAGTATAATGCTTTGGTGTCAGCAGTTTTCTTCATTGAACAGAGTAATTCTGAGAGTGACTTTATTATGCTCACTAGTAGTACCAGTGAGAAATTTGAGAGAGGGAGGGGAGGGGAGAGTGATCTGTTAAAGTGTGGTTGGTATCCGAAAGTATAACAACACTAGCTGTGATCAAAGATTTAGTGGGAGAGCTGAAACTTATGATAAGATGAAGTCGGGGTGTAGACTCAATGACCCAAAAGCAGAGCCGGATTTATAAATAAGATGCCACGGGGCATATGTTGAGTGGAGGCTCTCAAGTATTTTTTTTTTTATTATACGAATAAAAGTATGGGATTAATTGAATAAATAATTTTTCGTAGTAAAATAAATGTATTATACAGTTTACAGAGAATGCTGATGATACAAAAAAAAAATATATATATATATTTTCACTAAGCTCCTCTTCAATATACACTCAAACAGTAAATGTTTAAAATATAAAATTATCTTCGTAAATATTTACTTACATGTAATCACTTAAATAATAAAAATGGGTGAAAAAAATTTTTTTTCACATATTTTCCTCTATATCTAACTGAAATTTACTATTTACACTTGTATTTAATTTACACTTGTTTACAAAATTCACTGATATCTGTCTAAGGGTCAAAAGAAGACTCCTGGAGTACTGGAACATTCTTCAACGTTAGGAAACTTCATCAAAACTTCTTCAATGCACAGTGGATACTTCTCAATATTTGAATTTCTTCGAATAGTTAGAAATTTTCTATAATAATGATTCAAATAAATAGGATCACGACTTTTAATAGGATATACATAAATGTTCATACCAAAAATAATTTTGTTATCATTTAAATTGAAATTTATGTATAATAAATTCTTACTTGAATCATTTAATAAACTTCAACAATAATTTCACCATATCGACGGAAAAATTTCAGACTTATATTATGAAAACTTAAGTAGAAAATAAATATCAAAAAAATTTCAAGAGACCTCACGTTGTGGAGGCCCCGGGGCTCAGGGGTGGAGACCCCTGTTGCCCACCCCTAAATCCGTTCCTGTCCAGAAGTAAGGTATGGAAGTTAGATCTATGTACATTTTAGGATAAAGGATGTTGTAACAACATTCAAAAAGGTAACGTTTATCTTTGTTCTTCAGATGATTCATAAATGCTTCCATAACCAAGATATAGTTTTTTAGCATAACTGGATCCAACATGTCTCCCATAATTGCGAAAAATTAATGTTTTACTGTTACTGTGGATTTATTCACGTATGAAACCCTTCATTGTGTGATCTGACCTCACCCCTGTAAAATGTTTGATTTGATATAAACTTTGTCCTTTACAATCTCGATCTATTGGTACCTTCAATGTCTAAATCGATTTAGCTTATCTCGAGTTATAAAACATACATGTCGAGTAAGTATCTATTATTAGACATATAAACCAACATATCTCTATCATAAATTACATGCATCAATCTGACATATATTGATTTAGAGGCTAACTTACGATGATAGGTTTGAGCGGATGAGTCGTAAAGTAACATACCTGAAACAAAGAATCTAGAATTAGAAACTATATATGTAAGAACATACGTAAGTATTACATATGGTGGCCGTGCGGGCTAGAATAGAGCGTAGGGCTTTGGTCGCATTGTCTCTCCATGGTTTGCGGGTTCGAATCCCGTCCGGGAGTGAGTTTTATTTCGAAGATAGAAGATAGAACTCCCTCTTGGGGACTTGGATGTTGTAAATACTAGATAATACCACTTGTATATAATATGCTTATAATAAAACACATGGCTAATATGCAAAGTACATAAGGCCAAGAAAAAAAAATAATAAAAATTAAAAAATATTACATATTATATATAATGAATTCAGACTCATTATATAATACTAGCAGTAATACCCGGCGTTGCCCGGGGAACTTTGACTTTTCTCCCAATATCTCCTATAAGGCTATTCAGTTCCTCGACAGTACATTCATGATGTTATAATTTTCAATTATTCATACGGAATAAGGCTTATAGTCCTTCAACTGTAGTAACGCTAGCTTTGGAGCTAAAACTAATTTATTCAAAAAGATTTCTCATTAATCGTTGCAATGGTTTTCGAGTTACAAAGATTGCGTGAGTGGATGCTGGGATGGACCAGGGGTTGATTAAAAAATAGACCTTAACCTTCCGGTAAATAAAACTTTTCTATTGAAAAAGATTCCTCATTAATCATTGCAGTGGTTTTTGAGTTACAAAGTTTGCGTGGGTGGATGCTGGGATGGACCAGATATTGAGGTACTAATACGCCTATAACCTTCCACAGACGATGACGAACAAATTAAAAAAAAAAATAATCAAATCCATCAAGCCGTTCGTGAGTTATAGCGGTACAACGCACAGACATTTTCAGCTTTATATATATGACTAGCAGTAATACCCGGCGTTGCCCGGGGAACTTTGACTTTTCTACTAATATCTCCTAAAAGTCTTTTAAATTCTTCAACAGTACATTCATGATGTTATAATTTTCAATTATTCATACGGAATAAGGCTTATTGTCCTTCAACGTCAAACACCCCAGCTAGTAAGTTTTTAGGACCCCTGGGCATCACAGCTAGTATGCGTCTTTCAACGGCGGAAACCACAGATAGTGAATACTTAGCATCGCTGGACATCCTAGCCAGTGCGTACTTAAGAACGCTATTGACCGCAGCTAGTAAATGCCTTGCAAGAGCGGACCCCACAGCGAATACATAGTTACTACTACTACATGTGAAATTCATGCCAATCCGCTTACCCTTTAACAGTACATTCATGATGTTATAATTTTCAATTATTCATACGGAATAAGGCTTATAGTCCTTCAACTATAGCAACGCTAGTAAGTTTTTAGGACCCCTGGGCACCACAGCTAGTATGCGCCTTTCAACGGCGGAAACCACAGCTAGTGAATACTTTAAGCTTCGCTGGACGTCCTAGCCAGTGCGAACTTAAGAACGTTTGTGACCACAGCTAATATATGCCTAGCAACGCTGGGCACCACAGCTAGTACGTAGTTAGGAACGCTGGGCACCAGAGGTAGTATATGCCTTGCAACGGCGGATCCCACAGCTAGTACGTAGTTAAAAAGCTGGTCACCGCAGCTAGTATGTGCCTCGCAAGAGCGGACCCCACAGCTAGTAGGAAGTTAGAAACGCTGAGCATCACAGCTAGTATGCTTTTGCAACGACGGACCCCACAGCTAGTACGTTTTTAGGAACGCTGGGCCCTACAGGTAGTAGGTGCCTTGCAAGTGCGGACCCCACAGATAGTATGTAGTTAGAACCACAGGGCATCATAGCTAGTATGAGTTTTGCAACGGCGGACCCCACAGCTAGTACCTACGTAGTTAAATACGCTGGGCCACACTGCTAGCGCCTTGCAACAGCAGACCCCACAGCTAGTACGTAATTAGGAACGCTGGGCATCACAGCTAGTAAATGTCTTGTAGGTGCCTTGCAACAGCGAACCCTACAGCCAGTACATAGTTAGGAAGGCTGGGGCTGAGCACTACAGCTAGTAAGTGCCTTGCAACAGCGGACCCCACAGCTAGTGCGATATTAGGAGCGCTGGGCATCACAGCTAGTAAATGTCTTGCAACAGTGAACCCCACAGCGAATACATAGTTACTACTACTACATGTGAAATTCATGACAATCCGATTACCCTTCAATGATTCAGCATTATTTTTATGCTTAGCCCCCCTCCCAAATTTTTAAAATGTCACATAGTGTATTTTTTTATTTGACCATCAAGAATACTACATGTGAAATTTCGTGACAATCCGATCATCCGTTAATGACTTATCACTATACTTATACTTAGGCCCCCATCAACCCACCCTCCCGTTCAAAATTTTGTGACATATACACTCTATATTTCTATTTGGCTTTTAAGAATACTACATGTGAAATTCCATGACAATACGACCAACCGTTAATGAGCTAGCACTATATTTATACTTAGGCCCCCCCGCCACAACCCCCCCTCCCGTAAACAATTTTGAGCCGTCACACCGCCTATTTTTCTATTTGGCCTCCAGGAATACTACATGTGAAATTTCGTGACAATCCGATCATCCGTTAATGACTTATCACTATACTTATACTTAGGCCCCCATCAACCCACCCTCCCGTTCAAAATTTTGTGACATATACACCCTATATTTCTATTTGGCTTTTAAGAATACTACATGTGAAATTCCATGACAATACGACCAACCGTTAATGAGCTAGCACTATATTTATACTTAGGCCCCCCCGCCACTACCCCCCCTCCCGTACAAAACTTTGGGACGCCACACACCTTTTTTTCCTATTTGGCTTTCAAAAATACTACGTGAGATTTCATGACGATTCGCCCATTAGTTAATGAGTTAGCACTATTTTTATACTTAGGCCCCCCCACAACCCCCCCTCCCGTTCAAAACTTTGGGACGCCACACACCTTTTTTTCCTATTTGGCTTTTAAAAATACTACGTGAAATTTCATGACGATTCGCCCATTAGTTAATGAGTTAGCTCTATATTTATACTTAGGCCCCCCCACAACCCCCCCTCCCGTTCAAAACTTTGGGACGCCACACGCCTTATTTTTCTATTTGGCCTTCAGGAATACTCCATGTGAAATTTCATGACGATTCGCCCATTAGTTAATGAGTTAGCTCTATATTAAACTTAGGCCCCCCCACAACCCCCCCTCCCGTTCAAAACTTTGGGACGCCACACACCTTTTTTTCCTGTTTGGCTTTTAAAAAGACTACGTGTGAAATTTCATGACAATTCGACCATTAGTTAATGTGTTAGCACTATTTATATACTTAGGCCCCCCCTACAACCCCCCCTCCCGATCAAAACTTTGGGACGCCACACACCTTATTTTTCTATTTGGCCTTCAGGAATACTCCATGTGAAATTTCGTGACAATCCGACCAACCGTTAAAGAATTAGCTCTATATTTATACTTAGGCCCCCCCACAACCCCCCCTCCCGTTCAAAACTTTGGGACGCCACACACCTTTTTTTCCTATTTGGCTTTTAAAAATACTACGTGTGAAATTTCATGACAATTCGCCCATTAGTTAATGTGTTAGCACTATTTATATACTTAGGCCCTCCTTGCAACCCCCCCTCCCGATCAAAACTTTGGGACGCCACACACCTTTTTTTCCTGTTTGGCTTTTAAAAAGACTACGTGTGAAATTTCATGACAATTTGACCATTAGTTAATGAGTTAGCACTATTTATATACTTAGGCCCCCCTTACAACCCCCCTCCCGATCAAAATTTTGGGACGCCACATAGCTTATTATTCAATCGGGCTCAAAAGAATGCTACATGGGAAGTTTCATAAAAATCCGTCCAGCGGTTTGGGCGTGATGCTGGAACAAACATACATACATACAAACAAACAAACAAACAAATCCCGTTTCAGCTTTATTAATATAGATAATAGATAGAAAAAATAAACTAAATAGCAATAAAAAATATATTTAAAAAGGGAATAATTAAAAATAATGTACTTGACCCAAAAACCTTAGTAGTCACCGATGTAATGAAAGTATCGTGAGGGTTCAGAAGTCCCTACTTAAGTAACTATTAACATCAAGCGGATCCAATCCTTCCAATCCAAAGTCCTTATAACCATTGTAGATGCTCCCTTTTTTGTTTCCAACCTTACACTCCATAACGACCTCAAAGTTCCTTTTGTCCAAGACCTCACCAAATCCCGTTTTTCCAAGTTTCACACTTACCTCTCCTTCCACGATTCTCTTGCCAAATCCTTAACATCACAATCCCATCCGCACAATCCTCCAAGAAGGCTGAGGCGGCATTGGCCTCGCGATCTGCTTTAATTTGTATTTTATATTTTTTCACATTTTAATATTTTTTATTTGTTTTATTTTATTAATATTTCTTTAATTTTTTTTTGTGTTTTATTAATTTATTTATTAGTCCTGGTGATGACCGGATTCTCCCCTCACGCCTCTCTGTCCTTTCGACGCCCCGCCTCCTGGTCTTCCTCCACTGCTGGACAATGGATGGTTGGGCAGTGTGGTGGGAGGTCAGCGCGAGTGGTATATGGCAGTGTGCGGGACTTCCTACTGGTGCTGTCCTCGTCCAGTTACTTATATATATATATTTTTTTCTATTTATTTACTTATTTTTTTATTATTTTTTTGCTATTATTTTGTGATCATTTATTTCTTCTTTCCTTCTTATTATGTTTTAAATATTTTTTGTCACTTATTATTTCATCATGTCTTTTTATAGTCATCACTTCTGCTTATTGTTATTTTTTTGTACAGATTAAATAAATAAATAGAAAAAAAAAAAAAAAAGTTAATTATTGATTTTTGAGAGTTCATTAATTCATGGTTGGGGAAGTACATTGCTGGTGATCCTCCTCGAAGCTGCAAGGTGGGGAGGGGACGAGGTCCGGAGCAGTATTGTAGAAAGCAGACATGGATGTAGTAGTGGGGTTGTGCATGTTGCGGCGAGATTGGCCAAGGCGACAGATCAGTTTGAGTGGGGAGCTAGGTTGGACATAAAACCCTGGGATGGAGAGGCTGTAAACATGGCGAGATGAGTCCTACCCTCCTTCAGGGGTCCTTACATACAAAGATCCTTCTGCAGGGAGCCGCGTATCTCTTCCCAACCTACTTCAGGTATGTTGACATCCGTCAACTACCATCTCAGACCTAATGTAACTTCTTCATTAACATGTGGAACGTTAACTATTTTTTTTGTACCAATCACGTTTTTACAGATCACTTACCCCTCTAAAATTCATTTCAAAATGTCAGGAAGTTACAAATCATGCTAATAAAAGCGTTCTAAAACAAGCAGATTCTCGGATGTGTGTTTCGCCTCTTCGTACCCTAAATCAGAGGAAATTACAGAGCCGTGTATTATGACTACAAAGATGGTATTTGTAATAAGTGCGGCCCTGGAGATCCACACAGCAAACTTCCCAGCTTGGTATCAATATCATTATTAATAATATCACAAAACAAGCCATTTTATTCAGTACAGAATTGTTTATTCATTTAATTGAATTTAATTTTTAATTTTGAACACTACATGTTAAATTTCACTAAAATCCGATCATCCGTTGATGAGCTAGACCGATTTTTATGCTTAGCCCCCCTCACAACCCCCCTTCCTTAAAGATTTCTTGACACCAGATAGTCTATATCCCAATTGGCTCTTAAGAATACTATGAATGTGAAGTTTCATCACTATCCGACCATCTGTTTATGAGCTAGCACTATATTTATGCATTGAGCCCCCCACTCCCCTTAAGTATTTTGAGACCTCACACACCCTAATTTTCAATTGGCTATTAAGTAAACTATATGTGAAATTTCATGACAATCCGACTATCCGTCAATGAGCTAGAACAATTTTTATGCTTAGTCCCTCTCATAACCCACTCTCCCGTTCAAAATTTTCATATAGTCTATTTTTCAATCTGGCTACATTGTCAGTAGAACAAATTTGATCGGATAGATCTTTTTCAAGAATTCTTAAAATCCACTTTTTTAGCAGTCTTTTTAAAGAATTTCTTTCATATTTACATTGATACGCTTCGATTGGAACCAAAGCGGAGTCGATATAATTTTTCATTCGCGAGATATCGTGCAGGAAAAATTGACCACACACATACACACAAATATATTTCTTTCCAAAAATAGTTTAAAATTACTGTAATGAAACATAAAACTTTGATGAAAACTTTGATTTCGATTTTCGGAAATAACTTCCTTATATGCTGAGAAGTTAAAAAGTAATTTGAAAAATTGACAGTGAGAAGACAACGTAGCTTATTTCTACAGGAAATCTCATCTCATATCTTTTCTATGACATATGAAGACCACATGGGAAAAACCAATTATCTAATTTTTTTTTCATTTTGCAAAATTCAATTTTCCGGCAAAAAAACTCAAAAAAATCTTATTTTTGTAATGTTAAAATGTGAGGAAAATTCAACTTACTGAAGACGCATGAAGAAATGAGAAAATCCTATTAGAACTTAAAAAAACGTTATTAAAAATTGTTACAGATGCGAGAAGACAAAAAACTCCAAATAAACAAGACAAAAACCAGCTATCTTTCGAATGTTCAATCAAGACACTTGATGTTTCCATAATAATATCTGGCCTTGTCACAAAATTGCTTTAAATGACGCTCGAGGTGGGAAGTGAAATTCGTTCTCTTCCAGTTTCGGTGTAGAAAGAATGGGTGTCCTTCGTGCAGGTTGATTGCGTTGTTTTCCTTTTTTCATCAGTTTCAATGGGTTCCAATGGGGTACTCGGGAGGATTCCTGTGAATAGTGCACCGAGGCTCGTGGTGAAAGGATGGGGGATTGAGAAATAGCCTGTTCTTCCCCGGGCGCGCACGAAGGAGCTGGTTCTTCCCCTGTACGCTGTATTTCAAACGCTTGCTTGACGCTTCAAAACGCTTTTTTCCCTGTTCGGTCAATTCCATCGCGTCCGGCACCCTTCAAAACATGAAGAACCGTGGTTACTTAACTTTCGAAAAAAAACTGAGATAGCTGGTTTTCCCTGTGGTCTTCATATCATATAAGTCTTGTTTCTTCCGATGTATCACCGTATATCCTAGATATAGATAATATAGTTAATGGTGTTCCTTTGTAGACCAGACTGGATAGTCATAATGTTCTGGTAGAAACTTGAAACCAAGTCCCCTTCTCCGCTCTTGTTCCTAACTTTGTGCTCGCTAAGGGCTTATCTCCACTGAAGAACTTCAAAGATTAGACCAACTCTCTCTATATCCTTTGCAGTTGTCCGCTCCTTCGTCTTCTCCCCCCTGGATAATTAATATATTAGTTCTATGTATATCGTTGCCAAGAGATTGGGTTTATAATCATAAGATCACTAGCCAATAATCGTCATTAGCACAGAGGCAACGTGTTTGCCTAATATTCTCATATATATGTTTGCCTTATATTCTCATATAATAAAGTTATTCATTCATTCATATTTTATGAGTATATATTATCTTGTGAAATAGACAATATTTTAAAAAAACGTTCGTTTTTCTTTATACTTTTTAATTAAGTGTTGTACAATATCTTTGCGAAAATGTTAAGTATTTGTCTACGCACAACTTTTGTAGACACGGCAAGCTCTCTGTAGTGGACTGTATTCGATAGTGCTAGATCATTAAAATCTAGTTAACACAAAACGAGACAAACTTCCATTCTTATCATATATCTTAAAGCTTCTATGTACTCACGATTGGTGGCGTTCTGGACTGGAATTAGTCGCTTCTGCAAGGTACATAATAAACACGGGGGGGAACACAATTAATGAGTGAAATATAGGGTGCCTGGCCAGGCTTGTACCAAATTGATCAGGGATTTTACTGTTCTATTGACTATAAGCAAACATAAATAGATTAGCGTAGGTAACACTTATTAACGTTTCCCACGATGGAAACCACGAGTCTTAGACTCACACAAACTATTGCCTATCATACGAGAATGGCCGGGGTCAAGCACACTCGATGACGCCGGGACCGAAACTCTACACAAGAACGACCGGGGTCAACCACACACGTTGACGCCGGGGCCGAAACTCTACTACACTAGACTCACACAACTTGAGTCTAACACGCGAGAATGGCCTGGGTCAAGCTTACACGTTGACGCCGGGGCCGAAACTTGGTACTACACTAGACTGACACAACTTGAGTCTAACACGCGAGAATGGCCTGGGTCAAGCTTACACGTTGACGCCGGGGCCGAAACTTGGTACTACACTAGACTGACACAACTTGAGTCTAACACGCGAGAATGGCCTGGGTCAAGCTTACACGTTGACGCCGGGGCCGAAACTTGACTCTGGTCTCAGGACCAAGTTGGTTCAGAGGGAGGGGGTAATATTCAGGGATTATCACTCCCTGACCATAACAAATGTAGGCCCAAACAGTATTATTTCAATCCAAGTTAAATTTTTGTCAGAATTATATTATAATTTTCCATAGGGGAAACTAAAAACAAAAATGGACTTTATTCAACGTCTAAAATGATTAGGGGACAGATAAGCAATAAAAGGAAGGACCTTTTAACAGCTTAAGCCCCGTCCTGATGTGGAGAATATAGCCGGCAGTAAACAGAGGTGAGAGAGGACCGGTCCTTGGGGGGGTAGACTAGAGACAGATAAATATTGTGTGAAGTCCTGGAGAGATGCAAAGAAGTATGTGCTCATAGCAACGGTGGGAGTCATGGCTTCATAGTCTGTCTCATGAATATGACAATATCTCCAGAGACTTGTGTCTCTGGAACAGGAGCCCACATCCCTAGACGAGGTAAAGAGGAAGTATATAATCGGTCACAGATTTAATATACTGAATTTTCATCGGAATTTATTTTTGACCAGAACCGGTTTTCAACACAACAGCGTCATCATCAGTGGTACATCTATGATAGAATCAATGTAATATACAAATAATGAGAATAAGTATAAATCTTGAAACATCAGGGTTCAGAGCAACAAAATAGAAAAATGTATTTTTTTTGTCTTTTATTTATAAAGATTCAACTGTTGCTAGGGTGCAACAACCAGCATCTATGATGGTATTGATATGTTGGCGTGAAGGGCATGTGAGAGGAAGGCCACCCAGTGGTAGATCCTCGGGACGACAATTTATCTTAATTATTAGGACAAGAACAGAAGAAAAAAAAAAAAAATAAAAAGGAATTGAAAGACAATTTTGATGGATGGGTAAGAGAGATGATAAAAGTGAAGGAGAATGATGTAAAAAAAAATTTAAGAAAAATTAAGGATTCAAGTGGCAGTAAGTCGCGGTTCCATCTTCTCTTCAACCTTCGTGGCGGGTTTTGTGGTAAATGTTGTAAAGATAAAGTGCGTATTTCTGGGTTTGTATGTGTGTAAAGTAAGACAAATAAAAAATAAAAACGTATTACCCCACCCGCGGTTAAAGGACAACTGGCATTGCTCGAAGGGATAGGGATAGTTAGCTTCACGGAGTTCACTTTGAACAGTTCTTAGTGACCAAAAGAAGGGATGTGTAAGTGTCCCGAATTATTGTCAGAAAAAAGAAGACACCTCTGAAAGAAATGCCCGAAAAAACCAACAATTCAACATCCCAGAGAAGTTTAAGACACTCTCTCTACATACAAAAAAATGCATTCAAATATACACAGTAACTATATATACTATAAAACACCGAGGGCGCCGGTAGCTCAGTGGTATGCGTGCTTCACTTCTGAGCTCAAGGTCGTGGGTTCGTAGCCCGACCGAGGCCCTTAGTTTATTTTATCTGGGAGGCAAAATAAACTTAAGCACGCCGTCCTTCGGATGGGACGTTAAGCGATGGTCCCGAGCCTGTACGATGTCAGGTACTCGTTAAAGACCCCTACCTTAGATGAATAAAAATTTAGGGTAGGCAAAATTTAGGACTCCCATAGTAGAGTCGGGCTCATGTCCACCAGAGTGACGAAAGAGCGCTCTGGTAGTAGGCGATATGACTTCGTAGTTAAAGCCCGGGCATGAGTCATAAAACCTAACCTAACCTACAATAAAACAAATATCTACATGGTTTTATATGTAGTGAGTGAACTTAGCTATCCCCACCCCTTCAAGCTATGCCAGTTATCCTTTAACCGCTACGCTGTGTGGGTTTAATATTTATACTTTTCATAATTTAATGTTATATTCATTTTATCATAAATGTACCACTGATGATGATCGTTGAAAACCGTTTCTGGTCGAAAATAAAACAGTGGAAAGGCAACGTCTTTTATTTCTATGAGAAATTTCATGTTTTCCGAACTCATGATTCCAAAAATTAAGAAAAAATGCCTGCAGTCGTATATACTTCCCCAGAATTAATCAATCAAAATTTCGCCCCCTCTCCAAAACCAGTCAACTGTTTGCGCTAATATTCAACAGAGCCCCTAAATCCTCATACAAATTTTGTGTCGAGAAATTCATTACATAGGCAGTTTATTTAGTTTTTTCAGTTGGAACTCCTCCTTTGATCCTTCTCTTCCCTGTGATCAATTTGACTGAAAATCATCATTTGTGGTTAGAGAGTTCTGGATTAATTTATAAAATTTCACGTTTACATTCATTCTATCGGGAGTTATCGTGTTCACAGACACACAGGAATCTGGAGTTCAGTAAACATGATTTCGACTTGCTAAGAAACTAAAATCAAAAATCCAAATGTCTTGGTCAAATCGCCCTCATGGCTTCCCTCTGTATCCCCGCCTGGGAGGGCACGGCTAAGATGGAGAAGAACGAAGTTATGAAGTATGTTTGCCAACAAATCAATGTTTAGTATAAGAACGTGGAAAGGCAGCAGCCTCGAGACTTGCCAGTTCTTCTCCTTCAATCACCCAATCTTCTCTCTACCGTCTTCTTCTGTTCGCTTTATTTATATTTATCGTTCAAATTTCCTATCGAGAGTAAATATTAACTGGGGCTGATCCAGCTCCAAGGTTGTACTACCCGTTTTACAAATATTCAGGCTTGTTTCTCCTTCTACCTACTGCCAATGTTGACATACTCGAAACGGAAAAAAAAAAAAAGTAATAGTGAAAGAGGCGAGTGGAATCAAGGAGGGGAGGGGAGAAAATGGAGGGAGGTGGGGGTAGAGACTATCTTTACTTCCCCAGCCGAACGAAGTTTATATAGTCGGTTAGGTGCTTGCCTTCTGAACTCAAGATCGTGGGTTCAAAACCCGACCGAAGCCCTTAGTTTATTTCATGTGGAAGGTAAAAAAGCACGACGTCCTTCGGATGGGACCTTAAGCGATGGTTCCGAGCCTGTACGATGTCAGGTACTCGTTAAAGATCCCTACCCTAGGTGAATTAAAATTTAGAATAAGCAAAATATAGGACTTCCACAGTAGAGTCGGGCTCATGTCCACCAGAGTGACGAAAGAGCGCTCTGGTAGTAGGTGATATGACTTCGTAGCCCGGGCATGACTCATAATAACTAACTATAATCGGTTAGAAATTTGATGTTACGTTTTCACCTAAATTTCATTCAGCACGAATTCGTCATTTGCTCTCCCCAAAACTAATCAACCGTTTAGGAGATAAAAATCTATAGTAGACTTACATAGAGATTTCCAAATCCTCATACTAAATTATATGTTAATATATACCAATGATCCTCCTTAAGTTCAAGTATAAAATTTCATGTCGATACATTTACTACAACGGCAATTATTAGAGTTATATTCTTGTTTAAGTTAAAATCGCCACTGTATAGTTGGCAGCAAGAACAGGCATCCTAACCTCAGACAGTACCAGCTTAGAAATATCATTAGAAATATCAAAATATCCCATTTTGGAACAGGATATTATTTGTCTATCGTAATTCATATTAGTAGGTGAGTTAGCACACAATGCATTGAGCATTTTGTTAATTTCAGCTATTGCTGTTTCCATGGTAACCTGCTAATTGTCGGGTTAAAGTTTTACGTGGGGAAGTTCCTAAGCAGCTTATAGTACTTCCAACTTCACAGATACAACTTTTTAACTAGCAATTACAGAAACTTGTGTTGTTTACATGTACAGATAATAACCATAATATAATTATAAAGAGGCTTTAAAAAAATCGTCGGTGAGTCACCGGCAGTGTACGTCCCCGTAATTAATTTTCCGCCCCCCCCCCCCCCCCAAAAAAAAAACAGTTGACTGTTTGCGCTAATATTCAACAGTTGACTTACTGAACTCGTACTTGGAGGTTGCAGGTTTGACCGAGTGGATAGCTTCAAGTACCTGGGGGCATTTATCACGGAAAGGAACGAAGTTAAAGAAGACATCAAAGCGAGGATAACGGCAGGGAATAGATGCTACCGGTCACTGTAGAAGGTGCTCGGATCGAGGACTGTGTCCCGAGACACCAAAATAACAATTTATAAAACAGTCCTGAGACCGGTCGTCACATGTGCGAGTGAAAACTGGGTCCTAACTAGGAGGGACGAAGTCTTAATCAATATTTGGGAGAGGAAGGTATTGAGGAAGATATACGGCTCTTCTCCAGAGGGGGATAGATGAAGGATACGAACCAATAGGGAGCTGAGGGACCTGTACAAGAGCCCGGACCTGGTGGCCTTAGTGAAGCAGGGACGGCTCCGATGGCTGGGGCATTTACAGAGGATGGAACCTGACAGATTGCCGAGGAGGATACTGGAGGGACACCCGGGAGGACAAAGAAGAACAGGTAGATCCCGCTTACGTTGGCTGGAGGACGACCTCAGGACGATGGGTGTGAGAAGATGGAGACGGGAGGTCGAGAATAGAGAAGAATGGCAGAAGATTGTTGCGGAGGCCCAGGTTCTACAAGGACCTTAGCGCCAGGGAAAGTAAGTGACTTACATAGTAGTTCTCTATTGCCCTCGTACGACGAGCCTGGGACTCAACCCGCGGAAGCTGATGAGTGAGACTGATTACCCAGAGTTCAGTCGATTCGTCGCCTCTTGGCGGAAGGTAAAGAAGGCTGTTTAACATGGTTCAGGGGATGACCGCTGGGTGCTGGTAACACGGCCCACCTGCGACCATCCTCGGCGCAATACTGCCAAGAACATAAGTGCCTGGTCCCGAGTTCTCTCGGGAAACGCCGATAAGTTAGGTTGGAGGACCCAACCGATCGCTCCGGCGATTGGCGGGATCCTACAACCTAATAAAAATTAGGTAAGTGTGATCAACAGTTAGGTAAGTGACGGGGAATGATTATCATATCAGATGTTGTGGGACGAGATTTCTCATAGAAATAAAAGATGTCTTCCTACTGTTTTATTTTAGACCTCAACCGGTTTTCGACGCAACAGCGTCATCATCAATAAAAAAAAACATTATGTTACTATTATGTAGAGACTTGTTTTAGTTATTGTATATATCAGAATGAATGGTTTTGTATGTAGAGAGAGTGAGTGAACCTAGCTATCCCCACCCCTTAGAGCTATGCCAGTTGTCCTTTAACAGCTGTGCTGTGTGGGTGGGGTAAGTTTGTAAGCATTTTTATCTTGTTACTCTGTACCCTGATGCATTAAGAGTTATTTAAACTTTTTATTATTTGTATATTTTGTTATTCTATGATAGATGAATCATTGATGATGAAGCTGTAGCGTCGAAAACCGGTTCTCGTCTAAAACAAAGCAGTGGGAAGACAACATCTTTTATTTCTATGGGAATGATTAGGTAACTAAGGGAAAATCCAAGAAAGGATTAACAATATTCATTTTCATTCACTCCTATAGATTTAGAAGGTATATGATAAATAATGATGCAAATATAATTTATTTATTACAAAAACTGGATTTACACGATTAATGCAAAAGTAAAAAAGTGCTGCTCAGAAAGTGACGAATTTAGGATTACCAATTACTAATTTATTCTCTGTGACCACAGATATAGCAGATAAGATTACCTTGAGCACGCCCTCCTTCAGCGATGGTCCCGATGGAGAGCATTTTAGTTTAATTAGTTATTATGATTCATGCCCTAGACTTTTTCATTTTTTCCCCCTCCATATTCTTCGCCTAAGAAATAACTTCAAGACCACTCACAGAATATGGTTCCAAAATTCTCAAAATCCCAGGTTGCGCACCACGATGAACAAAATAACTGATATTATTTATCTACTGGAAAAACTAAAATTAATATTTTTAAATAATACTCAAGAGGTAAGTACTATTTCAGAGAAATACTAAGTCTAAATATGAAATTTGTGGTGCGGAAGAAAGATCTTGAAGGTATGGCTTACAGGTGTCATCTCCTGTCAAGTGGAAGTTTTCACTCGCTACGTTGGCAACATCTTAGACATGACAATTTCATATGTTACATTAATTGTAAAGTTGCGTGAATTTCTTATCTACGTGCAGGGGCGTATTTATAGGTTAGGTTAGGTTAGGTTTTATGACTCATGCCCGGGCTTTAACTACAAGGTCATATCGCCTACTACCAGAGCGCTCTTTCGTCACTCTGGTGGACATGAGCCCGACTCTACGGTGGGAGTCCTAAATTTTGCCTACCCTAAATTTTTTATTCATCTAGGGTAGGGGTCTTTAACGAGTACCTGACATCGTACGGGCTCGGGACCATCGCTTAACGTCCCATCCGAAGGACGGCGTGCTTAAGTTTATTTTACCTCCCAGATAAGGCGTATTTATATATCTACGTGCAGGGGCGTAGCACGTGCCCTCCTCCCCCCCCCTGGTCAGAGCAAAAAAGCAAGATGAAAATTAAATAATCAAAAAAAATAGTTTTTAATAAAAATGGATTGCTTACAAGTTACCAATAGGATCTTCATATTTCTAGTTTTAACAAATATTAAATCTAAAAACCGTTAAAAAGCGAGAAATTTAAAGAATCTACCGAGCTCAGGATCGCCATTTAGAAATCTAGCCAAGGCACTTAGGTCAGATATTTTTAACGAGAAGATTAAATTAAATTTGAGCACGTCGTCCTTTGGATTGAACTTGAAGCTATGATCGAGAGTCTTTTCGTATGTCAGTTACTGGATGATGGGTTGTATGTTATGTATCTAAACCTAGGTATGTGAAATTTCATTTAGGTTAAAAATAACTTTGAGGACGTCGTCCCTCGGTTCGGACTTTACCCGATGATCGTGGGCCTTTTCGTATGTCAGGTACTGGATGATGAGTCGGATGTTATGTAACTAAACCCGGGTAGGTGAAATTTCCCTTATGTCAAAAAAAACCTTGAGCACGTCGTCCTTCGGATGGGACTTCCCCGATATATTTGAATCTGTCGTATCAGTTTTAACTAATATTAAGCCTATAAACTGTTAAAAGGCTGGAAATTTGAAGAATGGGATTTAGCCCGGCTTTTTTCGAAAAACATTTTTATTTCAATTTTAGTGTAGGATTCAGATATCCCGGTTGTTCATCAGTTTTGACTAATATTAAGCCTATAAACTGTTAAAAGGCTAGAAATTTGAAGAATGGAGTCTACCGAGCTCAGGATCGCCATTTAGAAATCTAGCCTAGACACTTAGGTCAGATGTTTTACTCGAGAAGCTAAAAATAACTTTGAGCACGTCGTCCTTCGGATTGGACTTTAAGCTATGATCGAGGGTCTTTTCGTATGTCAGTTACTGGATGATGAGTTGTATGTTATGTATCTAAACCTAGGTAGGTGAAATTTCATTTAGGTTAAAAATAACTTTGAGGACGTCGTCCTCCGGATGGGACTTTTCCGATATATCTGAATCTGTCTATCAGTTTTAACTAATATTAAGCCTAAACCCAGTTAAAAGGCTAGAAATTTGAAGAATGGTATTTAGCCTAGCTTTTTTCGAAAAACATTTTCATTTCAATTTCCCCAGACCAGGCCTCGTCATACCGTCCTATAAGCCTGCTTCCTGTGATATCCAAACCACTAGAGAGACTTCTACTGGACAGACTAACCTACATCACTGCACAAGACAACCTTCTCCCAGACCATCAATTTGGCTTTTGACAAAGACATTCGACAATACACCAGTGCCATCGTTTGGTCGATTACATCGCCACCAGTTTTGAAAGAAAAGAGTTTTGCACAGGCGTATTTCTGGACATTGAAAAAGCGTTTGATCGTGTCTGGCACCCAGGCCTGCTCTACACACTTAAAACTCATCTTCCTCACACATATTATTTAATACTTAAGTCATTCCTAGAAAACAGAAACTTTAGGGTATCTGAGGGATTTTCCTCATCACATTTTTTGGAGGTCAAAGCTGGAGTCCCCCAAGGAAGTTCCCTCAGTCCCCTACTCTTCTCAATCTACACAGCACACATTCCACAACACGACAACACACTACTCGCTACATACGCAGACGACACAGCCATTCTCTCAACACACTCAGACCCAACACAAGCAAGCTCACACTTACAGGAACATTTACACCAGCTAACAGATTGGGCCAACAAATGGAGACTAAAAATTAATAGAGACAAATCTCTGCAAACCACATTTACTCTCAGACACAACACTTGTCCACCAGTATACATTAACAACCAGCCCATTCCTGCATCAGACACTGTCCGATATCTAGGACTTCATTTAGACAGACGTTTAACTTGGACAACTCATATCAGACTGAAACGCACAGACCTCAAAAGACGATTTGGACGACTGAAATCAATCATCGGACGACGATCGACATTATCGCTTGAAAACAAACTTCACATTTACAACACCATACTAAAACCCATCTGGACTTACGGAATCGAGATATGGGGATCAGCCAAAAAATCAAACATACAACGCCTTCAGTCATTACAATCCATCATACTACGCCACATTGCCAATGCCCCATTTTACGTTTCCAACCTCACATTACATAATGACCTCAACATCCCATTTATACCTTCTGTTATCAAGACACGATATCAAAATTTTCACGACAAACTCCTTCATCACGCCAATCCACTTATTCTCCAATTATCCACGAACACTCTTCCCACAAATCCACTAAGACGTCTAAAGCGGGCATGGCAGAGGGACCTGCTCCAGGACTAGCCTGGACTCCTCTTCGGTCACGTACCTCAGCAGTACAGCGACACACTTGCCACAGCACATCATCACGATCACTAGTGACATATGTTGTCGTTGTGAATATGTAAATAAATAAATAAAAATAATTTCAGTGTAGGATTCAGATATCCCGGTTGTTCATCAGTTTTAACAAATATCAAATCTATAAACCGTTAAAAAGCGAGAAATTTCAAGAATGGAGTCTACCGAGCTCAGGATCGCCATTTAGAAATCTAGCTGAGGCACTTAGGTGAGATGTTCTAATCGAAAAGACAAAAATAAATTTGAGCACGTCGTCCTTCGGATTGGACTTTAACCGATGATCGTGGGCCTTTTCGTATGTCAGGTACTCGATAATGACTCGTATGTTATGTATCTAAACCTGGTTAGTTGAAATTTCTCCTAGGTTAAAAAAAAACCTTGAGCACGTCGTCCTTCGGATGGGACTTTCCCGATATATCTGAATCAGTCTATCAGTTTTAACTAATATTAAACCTATAAACCGTTAAAAATCTAGAAATTTGAAGAATGGGATTTAGCCTAGCTTTTTTCGAAAAACATTTTCATTTCAATTTCAGTGTAGGATTCAGATATCCCGGTTGTTCATCAGTTTTAACAAATATTAAATCTATAAACCGTTAAAAAGCGAGAAATTTCAAGAATGGAGTCTACCGAGCTCAGGATCGCCATTTAGAAATCTAGCTGAGGCACTTAGGTGAGATGTTTTAATCGAAAAGATAAAATTAAATTTGAGCACGTCGTCCTTCGGATTGGACATTCCCGATATATCTGAATCTGCCTATCAGTTTTAACTAATATTAAGCCTATAAACCGTTGAAAGGCTAGAAATTTGAAGAATGGGCTTTCTTCGAAAAACATTTTCATTTCAATTTTAGTGTAGGATTCAGATATCCCGGTTGTTCATCAGTTTTAACAAATATTAAATCTATAAACCGTTAAAAAGCGAGAAATTTCAAGAATGGAGTCTACCGAGCTCAGGATCGCCATTTAGAAATCTAGCCTAGACACTTAGGTCAGATGTTTTAATCGAGAAGCTAAAAATAACTTTGAGCACGTCGTCCTTCGGATTGGACTTTAAGCTATGATCGAGGGTCTTTTCGTATGTCAGTTACTGGATGATGAGTTGTATGTTATGTATCTAAACCTAGGTAGGTGAAATTTCATTTAGGTTAAAAATAACTTGGAGGACGTCGTCCTTCGGATGGGACTTTCCCGATATATCTGAATCTGTCTATCAGTTTTAACTAATATTAAACCTATAAAGCGTTAAAAGGCTAGAAATTTGAAGAATGGGATTTAGCCCGGCTTTTTTCGAAAAACATTTTTATTTCAATTTTAGTGTAGGATTCAGATATCCCGGTTGTTCATCAGTTTTAACAAATATTAAATCTAAAAACCGTAAAAGGCGAGAAATTTGAAGAATGGAGTTTACCGAGCTCAGGATCGCCATTTAGAAATCTAGCCTAGTAACTTAGGTCAGATGTTTTAATCGAAATGATAAAATTAAATTTGAGCACGTCGTCCTTCGGATTGGACTTTAACCGATGATCGTGGGCCTTTCGTATGTCAGGTACTCGATAAATAGTCGTATGTTATGTATCTAAACCTGGGTAGGTGAAATATCACTTAGGGTAAAAATAACTTTGAGCACGTCGTCCTTCGGATGGGATTTTTCCGATATATCTGAATCTATCAGTTTCAACTAATATTAAGCCTATAAACCGTTAAAAGGCTAGAAATTTGAAGAATGGGATTTAGTCTGGCTTTTTTCGAAAAACATTTTTATTTCAATTTTAGTGTAGGATTCAGATATCCCGAAATTGCGGGCTGTGGCCCCGTGAGTATATACCCCCACCCCTTAGCCTAACTTTGCCCCCCCCTCCCCCCCCTGCTCAAAATCCTTGCTACGCCCCTGTCTACGTGTACAATTTACAGTTAAATTATACCTCGAGTATAGTTTCTTCTCTTTAATACAAAAAAAAAATCGTCGGTAAATCACCTCCCGTAAGCAAATTGATCAATTACGTTTTCACACTCTCCTTAAAGCCAAAATTTGACTTACATCGTGACTTCTGAATCGTTATACTAAATGTTGTGTCTATAAAATTATTACTAGGCACTTATTAGGGTATTTTTGTCGAGTTTTTCCCCTCTACTCCCACTTCCTATGGCTAATTTCGCTGAAAATTAATAGGTATTGTCCTCATGGGGTTTTAACTTTAAATATTAAATTTCATTTCGATACATTCATTATAGCGGCAGTTATTAAGGTTTTTGAGTTGATCCCCCTTCCCCTTCTGCCGTTTCAGTTGTCCTTATGTAGTTATTAATTTAAAAATGAAATTTCTTATCGATAATAGTAGTTATTATGATTTTGAGTTATGCCTTCTCCCTAAAATACCCTTCTTTTCCTTTGACCGATTTAGCTGAAAATCAAAAGGTGTCATTTTTAGAGGGTTCTTGTCACACATATGTTGATATGTTTTTATAGGGAGTTGTCATGTTGAGACAAACATACACATAGGCAGAGAAACAATTTCAACCTCCGATGCAACAAGACGGCTGAATCGATTTCTAAGCGGTTTTTTTTTGTTTCAAAAGCTGCTATTTTCCAGATAGTTCTTTGCCATGTTTGGTGGAAATTGACTATGCCGCTTCAGAGATCTTCATCAGTGCCTGTGTAGGGATCTCGGCTTCTATTACAGCTAGAGACTTGGAGAGACTTATTATTAAAATTATTTATTTTTTAAAATGTCATTGGAGGGCGCCGGTAGCTCAGTGGTATGCATGCTCGACTTCTGAGCTCAAGAACGTGGGTTCGTAATCCGACCGAGGCCCTTAGTTTATTTTATTTGGGAGGTAAAATAAACTTAAGCACGCCGTCCTTCGGATGGGACGTTAAGCGATGGTCCCGAGCCTGTACGATGTCAGGTACTCGTTAAAGACCCCTACCCTAGGTGAATAAAAATTTAGGGTAGGCAAAATTTAGGACTCCCACAGTAGAGTCGGGCTCATGGCCACCAGAGTGGCGAAAGAGCGCTCTGGTAGTAGGCGATATGACCTCGTAGTTAAAGCCTGGGCATGAGTCATAAAACCTAACCTAACCTTACACTTTTAAAATTAATTTTTAGACACCCCCCCCCCCCCCCCCCCCCCAAAAAAAAAAGCCCTACCCACCAAGGTTTGGGTAAAAAAAAATTGTGTCGGGTTTTTTTTAAATTTAACTTTTAATATTATTTTTTTCATTTTTGGTATCAGGAGAAAAACCTTGCCAAACCTATCCTAGGTAATTAAACCTGGATAGGTAAAATTTAGTATTCCTACATTAAAGTCGGGCTCATGTTCATCAGAGCGCTCTGGTAGTAGGCGATATGACCGTATAGTTAAAGCCCGGGCATGAGTCAGAATAATATACTAACTACATTCTCTGTTATTTTTGGTTTTACAAACCCATTAGCATATTGATCCTGATGACAGACTCCCCCCAGAGGCAGGTTCTGGTTCAAGGTAGTTGCCATGTCAGGATCTCTGCCGTTCCGAAACACAGATCCTAACCGTTACTAATTTAACAAGTCGAGTCAGCATTATAGCATCTCTCGAAATCAGCAGTCCTTCTCCTGTTACCATTCTAAATAACTTAGTATTACACCATCCCAATTACAAGAGCCCTTTAGTAAACATAAGTTTCCACTTTCAAACTGGGCAGATGAGCTATACAAGATGGACCCCAACCTGGTAGTCTGTCTTTGGCATCTTAGAGAATCTCAATTTTGAGTAAAACATTTTATAAAAACATGAACTGGAAATACTTTCTTAACAAGTTATAGAACGATAGTCTCATGCCCGGGAATGAGATCATATCGCTTACTACCAGGGTGATCTTTCGTCAATTCGTTGAACTAAATAGAGCCTACCTCTGGGTTTATTCATCTAGGTTGGGGGTCTTTAACGGAGGGTGTTATAATTTTGAAGCCTTTGTCTGTGCGTGTGTGTGTGTCTGTCTGTGACATCGTAGCTCCAAGCCGGCTGAACCGATTTCAAAGCGGTTTTTTCTTTTCAAAAGCTGATTTTTGCGAGATGGTTCTTAGCCATGTTTGGTGGAAATCGGGTATGTCGTCTCCAAGATATTCAGGTTTCATCAGAGCCTGAGTAGGGATTACTGCTAGAGACTTGGAATTTGAGCTCAAATGTTTACAAGGTCAAGCTCCTCCCCCCATGCCTCCCCCTAAGGCTTCTTACACACCAAAGCCGAGCCGAGCCGGGCCGGGCGAAGCGATGCGAAGCCGAGCCGAGCGGAATCTGCCTGCGTTCGCACCGAAGCCGATTCGCTCTATATGAATGAATGAATGAATATATATTTTATTTACATATGCATTTACAAGACATTCTAGTATCGAGTATACAATACTGACAATGGCCGTCTGTCAGGAGAGAGGGTCACAAAAAGCAATAATAAATAATGAAAGTTCATAATAAACAAAGAAAATTCCTATATAATTGTACCAATCAGACATATAAAAATATAAAATTCAAAATTTTAAAAACCTCCGACACAATAAATAATTTTTTTTTTATATTTTTTTTTTACTGAAACCTTGGTGGAGATAGCTTTTCTTGGGGGGTAGGGGGAAGGGGGGGGGACTTGAAGGGTAAGTGGGGTTTCACACCAAAGCCGGGCCGAGCCGAGCCGAGCCGGGCGGAAAACGCTTGAGCGCTAAATACGCAGGGTTTACATGAGAGTATGCAAACCAAGGCCGAGCCGAGCCGGGCGATGCCGGGCGAGGCCGAGCGGTTTTGAGCAGTACTACCTACCGCCAATTCGAATGTTTTCTGCCAAGCGGTTTTTTCCGTCATTCAGTCTAGTTGGGTGTTTCAGCCTAGTGAGTTACATCATATTGCGCAATATATTGTTTTTTTATTGTTTCAAGTGGTTTTTGTTTTTTTAAATTTTTTAATATTATAATGAGTGTTGACATAGAAATATTAATTTGTTCGATTGAAGAAAGACCTCCGTTGTGGGATCAATCTAACAAGAAGTACATGGACAGGGATCGCCTTCTTTCTCCCTCACATTCATCATCAAGTGATGAATTATGCAATAACATCGTCATCATCAAAGTTGATGACATTATTTTGCACCATGTTTCAACTGAGACTGAAGAGGAAAGAAGCACCTCTCACTACAAGGCTAGAAAACCTACTGAGAGCGAATCGGCTTCGGTGGGAACGCAGGCAAATTCCGCTCGGCTCGGCTTCGCCCGGCCCGGCTCGGCTCGGCTTTGGTGTGTAAGAAGCCTTAGGGGGAGGCATGGGGGGAGGAGCTTGACCTTGTAAACATTTAAGCTCAAACTCCAAGTCTCTAGCAGTAATCCCTACTCAGGCTCTGATGAAACCTGAATATCTTGGAGACGACATACCCGATTTCCACCAAACATGGCTAAGAACCATCTCGCAAAAATCAGCTTTTGAAAAGAAAAAACCGCTTTGAAATCGGTTCAGCCGGCTTGGAGCTACGATGCCACAGAAAACACACACACGCACGGACAAAGGCTTCAAACTTATAACACCCTCCTTTTGCGTCGGGGCGGGGGTTAATAAAGACAAAATATAATAAAGAAAGTAAAATGAAAAATAATAATAATAAGACAGTTTATAGAAAATATAAACAGCAATAACAATTGTAATAAAATGGAACGATAAACTATAGGTACTCTTTACTGTACGTTTAAATATACATAGCATTTACCTCTTACCAATAGATACATATAATTCACAATATAATAATTTTAATTTGTTTGTAATTAGAACCAATTATTTTGATTTTTTACTAGGTTATATTATTCGCCTGTTCATTGTTAATGCATAGGAAACATTATACAGTCTACAATATTACCTAGATCTTAGAAGAGGTTCATACATTTGAAAAATTGTGATCTTTTCATAAAATATCTCACAGTTTGACAGTTTAACATAGATAGGAATGTCTGACGTCATCAGGGAGGGTGAGGGGTTTCACCAAGAGGCTGACATTCTGTAATATTAACTTAGTCTTATCTCTTATACTTTTGGCTGAGGATGGTAGAAATACCGAAAGTACTCCCATGTATATGTAGTTAGTGAAATTAGACAATATACAAATAAACTAGTTTTATTTCATCCAAGTTCATATAGTACTGTATTAAGAAAAACAAAAAACAACATGAATGTAACTGTAAAGAGTTTTTTTCAGCTAGGTATATTGTTTATAATTAAATTGTTCTACAAGAAATTCCCTTCATTTGGTAGCATCTTGTATGAATAGACAGTGTGAGTGTCAATCCTTCCCATTGAGTATCTGCATGGTCTCCTCCAGAGAGAAGCTGGACCTGGCCAGGTACCACAGCCTCCACTCTGCCAGGACAGGACAGACCGTGTCCTCCACAGCCCCCAGGTTACATAGGGAACAGATCTTTAACGAGTACCTGACATCAAAAAGCCAAAAATAAATAATGGCGATGGCTTTACGTCCTATCCAAAGAACGGGGTGCTCAAGTTATTTGAAATGTAGTACGAGAATTCAGATGTCCCTGAGTAAATTAACTGCAATAACAATTTAATATTTAAATTATGATAATCATAAAGTTGATTTTCACGTTTCCAAGATCTCCTGAAAATGTTTTGTCCATTTTCGCAATGATGTCTGTCTGTGTATATGTGATTGGAAAGTTGTCAGCTCTCAACAGCAAAAACGATTGTAGCTATGAACTTAAAATTTGGTGAGTGTGGTCAATAATTAGGTAAGTGATGGGGAATGATTAGGTAACTAAGGGAAAATACAAGAAAGGATTAACAATATTCATTTTCATTCACTCCTATAGATTTAGAAGGTGTATGATTAATAATGATGCAAACATAATATATTTATTCCAAAAACTGGATTTACACGATTCATGCAAAAGTAAAAAAATTACAAATTTAGACTCACCAATTTATTCCCTGTGACCAGAGATATGTTTTCAACTGAATAGATAGATTGATTTCAGAGGGAGAGAGAAAACTTAGTTGATAGCCCTGGGGAAGTACATTGGCTGTGATTGGAGACAAGGTTCGAATGACCTATTGACTTGGACAAGCCCTTCATGGAGGGATAGCGTGCAGACTAAGTACCTTGTGATGTCCCTATTAAACATCCAACCTTTACTCCTCCCTCAATCAGCTGAATCACTATCAAAACCACCCCTCCACATTATTAGAACAGTTAGGCCGTCCCTCCACATTATTAGAACAGTTAGGACGCCCTGATTTACTCGAACAGTTGGGTCGCCCCTCAACATTACTCGAACAGTTAGGCCGCCCCTCAACATTACTCGAACAGTTCGGCCGCCCCTCAACATTACTCGAACAGTTGGGTCGCCCCTCAACATTACTCGAACAGTTAGACCGTCCCTCAACATTACTCGAACAGTTCGGCCGCCCCTCAACATTACTCGAACAGTTCGGCCGCCCCTCAACATTACTCGAACAGTTAGGCCGCCCCTCAACATTACTCGAACAGTTCGGCCGCCCCTCAACATTACTCGAACAGTTAAGCCGCCCCTCAACATTACTGATGGTAAATTATATATATATAAGGAAGGATACAAAACAAATATGGTTTTTTACTCCACCATAGACCGATTGACTGTGGAGGTATTCCGATAAGGAAAGGTGGGTCCCCAGCTGAAAAAGGTTGGGAACCACTGTAATGGAGCATTGAGCGGCCTGTGAAGATGTCGTGCATAGACAACGTTAGACAACTAATGAGAAAGTTCTGTTTGATCAATAATATTTGTACAAGAACAAGATTTCTCATAAATAAAGTCAATAACAGAAAGCATATATATATTCCTATATCTTTACAAGAGGATCAAAAAATGAGTCTGTCAAAAAATGTCGAGAGATGTTTGTTGTCGCTGATATGTAGAAAAAGAGATAAACCAACAGACAAAATACATACTAAGTGTACTTAAGAAATACTTCTGAAATCAAACATCGACAATATACACTGCTTCACAAAAAAACCGGCGTACTCTGAAATTTTCATTCTATTTTGTAGTTTGGAGTATAGCAAATTTCATATGGAATTGGGAAAGAAAAATCAAAATACAGTGTAAACTCCATTTAACACCTCTCGATTTAACGACAAACTCCCTAAAACATCGAAATTACTTGATTCTGGTTGGTTTACCTTGTTGTCCATACAATGATACACTCTATGTAGCATCACACCCACTCTAAATAACGACAACAATACGTCATTACTAAGCAATAAACAGGACTTTCAAGTTGCCCAAATTAATAAGAACTGCAGCTGTGTACGGTCTTTTGTTTGTTATTTTGTTGCTTTATTGTTTAGCACGTATTTACCTCGACTGTTGGCATCATACGTACCGAAGATTCTAAGATATTCGTTCGACAGCCTGGCTAAAACAGCTTCACTTGCAGATGGAGAAATTCTGGGTTCGGTGAGAAAAACTGAGCCTGAACCAAGCATTAAACAAGCGATGCAGCAAAATTATTAGAAAAATACTTTTTGTATAACCAAGTTGATCCCACAGTATCCCAAAATATGAATAAAATACAATTAAAATATTGGAGCAGCAAAAAACGTCAGACGAAGATAACAGACTATACGCAATAAGCGTTGTTATTTGTATCAATATTAATGTTTGTTGTTTGTAAATTTTATACTTTATTAGTAAATACATATTATAATAGTAAAATACTATTAAATGTAATGTAATATGTATTGATTCTTCTTCTCTTCATTTAACGACAACTCTCAATAACACCATAAAATGCGCAGTCCCTTAAGTGTCGCTGTATAGAGTTTACACTGTACTTAGAAAACTGGAGACATTTATTTTTTTATGAAATTAATATTTAAAAAAAAAAACTTTATCAAAAATTAAAAAAAAAAAAAAAATTGGTTATGTCTTAACATTTCCGTAGCACATTTGTTTTCAGTACTTTATTGTACCACCTTTAGCCTGAATAACTAGCTTTAATGAATGGGCCTAACTGGAATCGGATATATAACTATGCAGGGCTGCATCCAAATATAGAAACATGCTGATTCAGGAATGTAATTTCTAGGACCCAAACAAACCTCCTTCCTTCTGTACCTTTCTGATTATTACCATCTACCCGCCATGTTGTTTAGTTAGTTTTATTTGGTTTCTTGCCACCAATCTCTTTATTTTTTTATTGTATTATTATTTGTAGTTTTATATTATATTTCCATCCACGCATGTTTATCTATATTATTTCGTTTTCAGCCTTAATACATGTCTTTATTTTATTTTATTTTCTCATTATTTGCATTATTATTTTTTAAGGTTATGTTTACACATTTTTTTAAGAATTTAACAATGGTTATTAATTTTGTTCATCATATGTATAAAGCTGAAAATGTCTGTGCGTTGTACCGCTATAACTCACGAACGGCTTCATGGATTCGATTAATTTTTTTTTTAAATTTGTTCGTCAACGTCTGTGGAAGGTTATAGGCGTATTAGTACCTCAACCCCTGGTCCATCCCAGCATCCACTCACGCAATCTTTCTAACTCGAAAACCATTGCAACGATTAATGAGAAATCTTTTTGAATAAATTAGTTTTAGCTTCAAAGCTAGCGTTACTACAGTTGAAGGACTATAAGCCTTATTTCGTATGAATAATTGAAAATTATAACATCATGAATGTACTGTCGAGGAACTGAATAGCCTTATAGGAGATATTGGGAGAAAAGTGGGAGTTCCCCGGGCAACGCCGGGTATTACTGCTAGTTTATTTATATAAGCTAATATTTTTTGTTATTCATTATCAAATATCTGTAATACCAAATCCGACTGACGGCCAAAATGGCTGTAGTCTAAGTGTTTTTTTTTTTCTTTGTATATTTCTTGTAATTATGTTATTTTTCTTCTTTTTAATAATAAAAACCATTCTATTCTATTCTATACCAAAGAAACAAAAAAAAAATTCTGTTGAGGAAGTTCATTGCTAGTGATTTTGAAAATTTTTGGACAGGGGCTCGGAAAACATGAAATTCCGATGAAATCTCAACATTGAATTTCTGACCATAATTTGACATTGCATAACTTCCCCAATATATATATATATATATATATATTTATTTTTTTTTATACAGCTGTGGAACTAAAAGAGTGAAATTCATCTTCGGGGAATGTGTATTCATGAATAATCTAGTTTTAGAAAGATGGTCTCTCCCACATGAGGTATATTAGGGGTGGAAGGGGGCATCAGATGGATGTTGTAATAATATATAGGGGAAGAATGAGATCTTATAGACACTCCTTCACTTTACCAACACTTCTACCAAAAACTACCACTAGGAGTGCTTCAGTCGACACAATGGATACCTACTACAGTAAAAATCGTTTATAAGAACATCCAAGGGACCGTCTGAACTTGGTTCTTAAACCCGATAGTTGCTATATCCGGTAATCAATTTTTTTCTGTTTAATTATCGATCCATTTTTTGAAAGTTGAAGCCTCTTTTCTCTGGAACTACATTTAAGGGGTTGAAATTAGCAACCGCATTTAGTAACAACAGTTTTGCAAAATCATTTGCTTTTGCTAGCAAAATTGATCCATTTATCGGAATGTTTGCACTCCTTTGAACCTTCAACCACTGCAACAGAGCTTTTTCGACATACCACGAATTTTTTTCCTGCTGGTACGATCGTTTTTCATTTCTTCTTTTAATTTTTGACGGTTCTTAAAAATGTTTGAAATGGTTGCATGACTCACCTTTAGTTAATTCGACAAAGCTCCATTTTTTTCTCTATTATATTATAGGTTAGGTTAGGTTTTATGACTCATGCCCGGGCTTTAACTACGAGGTCATATCGCCTACTACCAGAGCGCTCTTTCGTCACTCTGGTGGCCATGAGCCCGACTCTACTGTGGGAGTCCTAAATTTTGCCTACCCTAAATTTTTATTCACCTAGGGTAGGGGTCTTTAACGAGTACCTGACATCGTACAGGCTCGGGACCATCGCTTAACGTCCCATTCGAAGGACGGCGTGCTTAAGTTTATTTTACCTCCCAAATAAAATAAACTAAAAGGCCTCGGTTGGGTTTCGAACCCACGATCTTCAGCTCAGAAGGCAAGCACGCATACCACTGAGCTACCGGCGCCCTCGAGAAATTATATGGAGTTTTTCCTTCACCGTAAAGGTTTTTCGTTTTTTTTTACTCATTGCACCGTCCTGTTTGAACAACTGCAGAGAACTAAGAGAGAATGTGTAGTCAGAAAATAATGTAAACAACGACGGAAACATTCCATGAAAATAATTGATTACTATTTTCGTAGAATATTTTATGGCTGAACTCCTCTTTCGAGGGATTTGTTTTCTCATGAAGTTCTTATAAAAGGTTTGTTTTCTCAGAAATCCATTAACTTAGTTAAGGGCCCACTTTCTGGATTTCTGCACTGCTGACACTGCATAGACTATATAAACCCTACCCCCTCTCAGCTCATCATCAGTCTTCATCCTATTGTCTTGTTGTACACTAGTTAGTAACCTTTTACGTGTATATTTTTATGTTAATAATAAAGTTAATTTTTAAAAAGTGATTTTGGTGAATCGTTGACGTAACTGGCGCCCGGTGACAGGAACCTGAAAATTTGTGCTAGCAACCTGCTAATAGTGAAACCTACGATAGGCGATACTTTAAGTGAACCTTACGGTGGTTAATACTGAAGCAGTGCGCAAGTTTGGAATTTCATTCCTTAATTCAGGAATTGGAGGACGAGTCATCCTGCGGAGGCCGATCCAGAGAAGCCTACGGTGGAGAACAGCCCTTCAACGACCCCTTCAGTAAAAGTACGTTAGTCTTACGTTTCTTGATCACTTTTTCTAATTTTATTTTTTTTTATTATTATCTTTTATATACATATTCAATTTAATTATATTTAAAATTATTTTTATGAGTGACCATAACCCAGTCACTGAAAGATTAAACAGAAATAGAAATTTTGATATTGATATTGCGAGTGACTTAAGCGACAACGATAGTCTAGCTGATTGCAATCTAGGTAACATGGCCTATTCTTACGCGATTAGAAAAGAGGACTACGAACATATTCCTCCGTTTGATGGAAACCCAGCCCAAATAGTTCAATTCATTCAAAATGTCCAAGAAGTGTACAACTTAGTCTGTCAGCCAGAAAATGAACTTAGGGATAGGAACCAGGAAACCCTATTCTTAAAAGTAAAATCGCGTCTGGTTGGACAAGCACAACATTTATTAATAACAAAATCATTTACACATGTAAATGAACTACTAACTTATCTTCAAACATCCTTCAAAGACTCCAGGTCACACGAACAATTACTATCCGAATTACTTCAATTAAAACCTTTCCCCAGGGAACACCCCCTAGATTTCATACTTAGAATTAACAATCTTAGAATTTTAATATATTCTAGAATCAGATTGGATTATTCTGCAGAACAAATTCAACCCGTTCTTGACTTTGCAGAACTCCAAATCAAACATCACGTAATGAAAAATTTACACCCTGAACTGAGCGCGTATTTGATTACACAAAGCACGGACTCAGTAGAAACCATTAGAAATTTAATTCAGAATCACTGTTCCCTAATTTTAGAACGATTGTACCCTAGCGGTAATAATTACGGTAACTCTTATGGGTATAATAAACCATCAAACTTTTATGGACAAGGAAATCAAAAACCTCGTGGTAGAGACACAAAACCCACATATAAATTTATTAATAGAAATCAAAATAGTTATCCTCCTCAACCAGGATACAGTAATCCTAGGTTCCAGAATTATAATTTTCACAATTCGCCACAGACGTACGAACAAAGACCAACAATGCCATACAGACAGAATGGCTGGACTCAGAACAGGTCCAATGACCCCTTCAAGACATGGGACAGACCCCCCAGACAAAACAATTTCCCTACTCAGCCATTCAATTCCACGAACACAGTATCTATGAGAACTGCTCGCACCAACGAAACAAGACAGCAACCTCTCAATTACATGGAGAACGAAAGAACTGACGACAGGATAAACGAAATGACAAAACAACTATCTAATCTCGCTATTAAATTAGATCATTTTTTAGAACAAGGCAACAAACCAGCTGCCCCAAATATCAATTGAACAAAATAACGGACTGTTTACCTCACTTTATTGACAATACAGACAAAAAATGGCTAATTGATACTGGCTCTTCCCAAAATTACGTACACCCCTCAAGTCTCTCACCTCTAATACCAAGACACGACGAAAATTTCATAGTATCCACGCCCACCGGAAAAGAACAAGGTACTCAAGTTGTTTATTTGAACCTAGCTGAAGTATTTAATATTAATAAATCTTTTAAATTTCATGTATTTCCATTTAGCAACAATTATCAGTTACTTTTAGGTTCTGAGACTATGAAAGAATTAGGATGTAATATAGACTTTGAAAAGAATGAATTAATGTGTAAAAATAATAAAATAATTAAGTTTAATTCAAACAAAATGAAAGTTTCTTTAAATATCGGTCTGAATTATATAGAAATAAATGAAGATATAAATTGTAATAAGCTAGTGAAGCTAAAAGAAAATCATGAAAAAATTAAAGTATACGAAGGAGTTGTAGATAATTATAATAAGAAAATTATAATAGAATGTAACGAATCTTGTGAGTTCGATTTAAATAATATACAATTAATAGAAATAGAAGACGTAGGTAGTTCTTCTGAAAATAGATTAACTCATAGAGATATCATAAACGAAATCCCCAATTTAATTAGAAGTGATCACATGAACAGTGAAGAAAGATCACAAATAATTCAATTAATTTCTAAATATCCCCAGATGATAAAAAGAGAAGAGGATAGTCTCACCAGCACTAATCTCCTCAAACACAAAATTAATCTTAAAACCGATCAACCCATTTATTCTAAAAATTATAGATATCCTCATATTTTCCGTAAAGACATTGAAATGGAGATCGATAAATTATTAAAACAAAAAATTATCGAACCTAGTAATTCCCCTTACAATTCTGCCATTTGGGTTGTACCAAAGAAGCCTGACGCTTCAGGAAAACGTAAGGTGAGAATGGTCATCGATTACAGAAAACTGAATGAACAGACCATTCCGGATAAATATCCGATCCCCAATATTGAGGATCTCCTCGGTAAGATTGGTGGAGCTAATTACTTTTCAGCCATAGATCTCGCGTCTGGATTTCACCAGATTGAAATGGACGAGGAATCTGTACCTAAAACTGCGTTTAGCACTGAAACCGGTCATTACCAGTGGTTAAGGATGCCCTTCGGCCTTTGTAATGCCCCCCCAAGCTTTCAGAGAGCCATGAATATTATATTTGCGTCATTACCCAATGTATTGATATACATGGATGACATAATTATATTTTCAGATGATCTCAAGTCACATCTAAAAGACTTGGAATCAGTATTTCAAAAATTGACCCAGCACAACCTAAAAATACAGCTCGATAAAACTGAGTTCTTCAAAAAAGAATTGTTATTTTTAGGACATGTAATTTCTGAAAATACGATTTCTCCAAACCCTATAAAAATACAAGCAATTAAAAATTTTCCCCTTCCTACAACTGTCAAACAGATAAAACAATTTCTAGGCTTAACGGGATATTATCGTAAGATGATAAAAGGATTTGCGAAAATTTCTAAACCCTTAACTCAAGCTTTAAAAATTGATGAAAAACTCAACCCAGAAAATTACAGAGAGGCTTTCGAGGAACTAAAAACCCTTTTGCAAAATAACCCTATATTAAGACTTCCGGATTTTGAAAAAGATTTTACGTTGACTACTGACGCTAGTCAATATGCCCTTGGTGCAGTATTGTCTCAGAATTTTGATGGTAAGGATCTTCCGATATCCTACGCGTCAAGAACTCTAAATAAAACAGAGATCAACTATTCAACGACAGAAAAAGAATGTCTAGGAGTAGTTTGGGCCTGCAAACATTTTCGCCCATATGTATATGGAAGAAAATTCAAAATTCGAACTGATCATAAGCCACTCCAATGGCTCAGCTCACTTAAAAACCCCACGAGCAAATTGTTTAGATGGAAATTATCGTTAGAAGATTATGATTATGATATAGAATATATAACTGGCAGAACAAACGTAGTCGCTGACGCATTATCCAGAAACCCTTGTGATCAAGTGGAAGAAATGGAACTGAACATAGTGGATTCAGAGGAGATAAACGCTGAAGAAGTCCTTAATGAAGTCCTAACCTCATTAGAAAATAATATTCCGGACCCTTCTTTGGAAGCAAACCAATCGGACGAAATTTTGGAATTGGCAAGAGAAGCAGGTATAGAAGTGGAACCAGAAAACAACCAACCAGACAGTGAAAGTTTAGACACCTTACACAGTCAAGAATCTTCCGACGAACAAGTGTTTTTAGAAGAGGAACACAGACCAGTTAACATACAGAAATGGCAACTCATTTTACTAAGAGGAAACTCGGAAAACGACTCCTACAGCAGACCATTTAGAAAACACCGATACACCCATCATACGAACTTCCCCTACAGTAATTCAGACATCCAAAGTTACTGCATAGATAACATGAAACCCAATGTGACATATGGCGTATTTTGTAGCCCTAGCAGCTCGCTAGAATCAGAGAAAACATATTTTGACCAAATGTTCAATGAATTAGCCCGAGTCGTAAAGGAATACTTTCCGTCAGTCAAACTAAAAAGATACTTTACCAAATTAATAGATGTTGAGGAAAAATCGGACATAGAAGAACTGTTAGAAGCGATTCATACGAGTAAGACTTTCCACAGAGGCGTATTTGAGATGTACGAAAAACTTAGGCAAAAATATTACTGGCCAAAAATGAAGGAGAGGTGCCAAGAATTTATAAATAATTGCGATATTTGCAATCAGGTCAAATATGATAGAAGACCAATTCAACAGAAATTTCAGATCACTCCAACGCCTGAAAAACCCTTTTCAGAACTAATGATAGATGTATTTCATGTGGAGCAAAAATATATCGTAACTATATTGGATACATTTTCAAAAAAACTATTTGCTAAATTAATTTCAACTAACAACTCTTCAAATATCGTGTCCGTACTTCAGGATTATTTTTCATATTTTCCCTCGCCTCAAATAATAAAAATGGATAATGGTACATCTTTTAATAATAATTTAATTAAAAACTTTTGTAGATATATGGATATTGAACCATATTATATCACGCCTAATCACCCTAACTCCTTAGGTTGTCTCAACCGTGCTCAATCCACACTCTCTGAGACACTCAGAAGTATATCAGTAGCAAATAAAACGCTCACCCTCGGTCAAAGATTGAAACTAGCTCTAATATCATATAATAACAGCATGAATATCAAACTCAAAATGTCACCTAACGAAATCACCTTCGGCATAAACCCACTCAAAATAAATGACTCCGCTCCCTGTATGGAACAATTAATTAACGAATATCATAAAAATATGAAAATAGTTCAGAAATCAATCAAATCCCAAATTGAGAAAGAAAAAGAAAATAGAACAGAAAGATTAAATGAAAATCGCGAAGACATTGATTTACCAAATATTGCTCAATTGAGAATTCAACAAAGACATAAAACTTGCCCTAAATTTAGAACAGTTCAAATAAGGAACAAACAGACAATCAACAAAAAAGGTAAAACCACGAAGGTACACCCAGACCAAATCAAACGTCCCAGGAAAACTAACCGAAAGACCTTATCTTCAGCTCTTGTTGCAGATGATGGAGATGCTGATAATCCCCCTACTACCTCTTCTGGTACAAACTCTCGAAATAACTGACCTCACACATGGACCAGGAGTAATACCAGTTAAACTAGGAAACTCTTATATTATGGATACTTACTTTACTTATGTACATTATATAGATTTTAAGGCATTTGAGAATGCACTTGACAAGCTTCCGGAAAATATAGAACTTTACAAAAATCAAAATGAATTTTCGGAACAATACCGCTTGTTATGTAAACAATACTCGCTAGTCTCCAATAAACTCAATCATATAATTAATGTCAATAAAAAACCCAAATTGACTAGAACAAAACGCGGTCTAATAAACGGCCTAGGAACAGCCATTAGTTGGATTACCGGTAACATGGATGCGTCCGACAAAGAAAGATATGACCGCATCATCAACCATATAGAATCTAATGGTTATCACCTAGAACACAATGTCGAAACCCAATTAGCCGTTAATCAAAAATTAGTACATGAAATGAAAGACGATATAAAAATATTTAATCGGAATAATGACAATTTAGTAAAAGTGGCTAATGCGCTTCAATTTGAGACTAAATTGCAATCACTGACTTCGATGTTTCAGACACTTCAATATATCAACAACAAAATTTCTGATATAGAATTATCTCTAGAATTTTGTAAATTAGGTATAAGTCACTCTAGTATAATCACTATGAAAGAACTAGATAATATTAAGGCAATTAGTAATAATGTAACTTTCATAAGTAATAGATTAGATATATTATGGCAATTAAGTAAAATACATTGTTCCTTTAGCCCTAATAATTCCTTGTATTATTTTATTAACATTCCACTAAAGACTAAACCTTTAGAAACATTTTACTTGTTGTCATACCCTAATAAAAACCTACAAGTTGTAAAAACTACTAATCAATTAGTATATATTGATCATCATAAGATATACACAGGAAATTGTAATCTTATAGAAAATACATACTATTGTACTCAAGTAACCTTAATAAATGATCAATGTATAGTACAAATATTAAACAATCTAGCTTTAGACTCTTGTAGAAATTATGTAGTAACTGCTAGTAAATTTATAGAATATATAGAACCTCTAAATCAATACCTTGTATATAATTACACCAAGTTGTTAATTGCAAGAGACAATTCAACTATTTCCAAATTTATAGGTCTCACCTCTTTAATTCATTTAGATGTTAAGGAATCTATTGTAAATGTAACTGCTCCCTACACTAACTACGAAATCCTTAGTGAACCCGTGATCATAAACAGCCAAGCGAACAATCCTGTTGTAACCAATTTAACATTTCAGCAAATTAAAAATTTAGACATACAGTCTCTACCTATCGAAACTCTAGAAGATTATGAAGACGATCGCTATAGTTGCGATCATATTATTTTGTACACTTTATTAATATTTTGCATTTATTTATTAGGTATTCACTTATACTCTGTCTGTACAAATATTAGTTATAAGGGTGTTAGGAATCGTAAGACTAACGACAGCACGGAGGCACATATACTTCAAGTTCCACCTTTCGAACTAACAACAGTAATGACTCCAGCACCAAAACTGGACTATCCACCAGGATCATCGCAGAGAAGGCGAGACTTATTCAACATGTCGCTCACCGAATCGAACAAAGTATGTTCACCGCAACCCATACACCTCAACGCCGCTTGATCTCATCGGAGCTTCGATCTTTTGGAAGGGAGGAGTTAAGGGCCCACTTTCTGGATTTCTGCACTGCTGACACTGCATAGACTATATAAACCCTACCCCCTCTCAGCTCATCATCAGTCTTCATCCTATTGTCTTGTTGTACACTAGTTAGTAACCTTTTACGTGTATATTTTTATGTTAATAATAAAGTTAATTTTTAAAAAGTGATTTTGGTGAATCGTTGACGTAACTCTTTAAATCACTAAAAGCGATATGTTCTTACTAACCATGTTCTTATAACCAGATATTTTTTTACATTAAGTTGTATTAAAGCTGGCCGGGAACTAGAAATTTCGTTCTTGTAATCAATATGTTTTTACAACAGGTGTTCTCGTAAACGATTTTTACTGTATTTAGAATCGTTATCAATTCATAATTAAATAGCTTTAAAATATTATTTTTGATATATGAATATTTTGTATTAGTAACTCAAAATGAGAGCGGTGGTAGCTCACAGGTAGCTTGTTAACTTACTGAGATCGAGGGTTCGTACCCTTAAGTTTTCGATCTAGGATGTAAGAACCTCAAGCACGCCGTCTTTCGGATAAGACGTTAACCTATGTTCCCGAGCCTGTGCGATGTCAGATACTCGTTCAAGAGTAGGAAACATTTAGGACTGTAAATCTAATAGGGAAGCCTGGTTTGCGGGAAACATACCGAAAACTGTCCTGAAATGGTTTCAATTTTGTTCAGGTTAGGTTTTATGACTCATGCCCGAGTTTTAACTACGAGGTCATATCGCCTACTACCAGAGCGCTCTTTCGTCACTCTGGTGGAGATGAGTCCGACTCGACTGTGGCAGTCCTAAATTTTGTCGACCCTAAATTTTTATTCACTTAGAGCAGGGGTCTTTAACGAGTACCTGACATCGTACAGGCTTGGGACCATCGCTTAGCGTCCCATTCGAAGGACGACATGCTTAAGTTTATTTTACCTCCCAGATAAAAGAAACTAAAAGCCTCGATCGGGTTTCGAACCCACGACCTTGAGTTCAGAAGGCAAGCACGCATACCACTGAGCTACCGGCGCCCTTATTATCAATGTATAAATTGCAATGCATAGCGAATTTTAAAATATGTATACGGATTTACTGTTCTCCTAAGAATTGAACCCCCCCTCGTCCTTGTTAACAAGTTAACCATAAGGATGAGGTGTAATGACTAGTGTAGTGACAAGTGTTTATTTCACAGGTTTCAAAGTAAAAACTAAACTAAGTTAAAATATAAAAGTTAAAATGAAATAAACTATGTAAAAACAAACTATTCAAAAATTAACAATTTCGAATATTATGGATAGGGGGAGAAGATTCGGTTTTCAAAATTGTTGTTTTTGTATTTACATTGCTAAAAGTTCTTTAGTAAATAATCAAGTTTTCATGTTGAACTTGTTGTGAGAAAGGACTTTCCTTGAAACAGAGAACAAAAGTTGTTTTGAATATAAGTTGTTTAATTTGTTGTAATGAACCCTTTTATGTTATAACTTTGACTGAGATGGCTGTTTTTGACCGTCAAATTAATATTATTTAAACTTTTTTTTTCCCACAAAAAAAAAAATTAATAATTCTGAAAACTTGGGATTTTTGTAATTGATATTCAGCAGGGATTCAAGTACATAGAATTACACAATCTTCAGAAATTCGATACAAATTTGGGTCACAATGATGCCTTAAGTCTCTCGAGTAGTGTAGGAAGTGAAATGAAATGAAAAGAAATTTTATTATTTTGGGACCGAGGTCCCCTAAGAATAAATACTTCCAGAATAGAGAACAGAAAACAAAATATAGTATCAGTACAAAGAAATAAAAAGATAGGTAAATAAAAATTAGTGCTACATTGGAAAAAAAACTATACAATTAAAAAAATAGATAAACAAAAGATTGACAGGAAAAAACATAAAATTAACAACTTCATTATGATGAAAAAAATTAAATAAAAGTATCTATATAAATAAAAGAGAATATGAAAAAAAGAAAATCTATATAACTAAGAAAAAAATAAATAAAATTGATAATAAAAAAGGTGGTGCATGTCTTGGCAACACTGCACTCCTACTACTTCAACCATTCTGCTTCCCCCATCTGCCAGGATTCATTAGCTCTACATTAGAGAATGGTACGTAGATGACATTATATAAAAGTGGAAAAGTACTTCCTCAGCTCGAGTCATCCCCAATTCTAATAAACTACGTTTCCACTCTCCCTCAAAACCCTCTTCCGGAGCCTCATTAGGTTGAAAAGTGTTACGCATAGGGTTCAATCGATACCGCAAAGTATCGATACTTTTACTCATGAGTAGTATCGAATTAAACTTTCGATACTACTCAATTATCGAATAAAAAGTATCGATACCTACTCGTATCGATTGAATGTTGAGTTCGTTATATTTAATTTTAAACCTAATTATATACCTATAATTTAAACCTTAATTATATACCTATATAATAATAATAAAAAACAATAAAATTTGAAAGGTATAAATGAGATATTGTAGTGGGCATAAGAAACAAATAAATCAAATCGAATAAGATAAAATTATATTTTTTAAAACATACCGAAAATAATAAAAAGCCTTAGAAAATAAACATACAATTTATTTTTACTAAGTATATAAAACTACTGGAGACTATTCGTGTTCCCACAATATTTCACTTTTTCAAAACACTTTTTGCAAGTCGTTGAGATCGAATAATAAATCCACACTTAGGCATTATAATTTATAATCGAGAGGATGTAAAAATAAAATAAAATGGTGAAATCGTAATCATGTTCACGGTTCTGTACAAAATTAAACTAACGTATACCTTCATAAGCGATAAACCATTTAATGTAAATAAGGTAAGAAATAAGGACGCATCATGCCGACTGCGTGATGACATCACACATGAGGTTATCACCAACGATATATATCATTTGTCCGTGGACCTTAATTTGAGTTCAGTATTTTATTGCAACAATAAATAAAAGAAAATTGTAAGAAGTTAAACGGCGAACGATGAATTGAAAAATTTATATAATTTTTTTTAATTGTTGAAATTTGAAACGAGTACTTTGAATCGATACAAGTAATATCTATTCGATACCTACTTGGTATCGAAAGAAAAGTATCGATACCAAAAGTACTTGGTATCTTATAAAAGTATCGATATTTACTTCTATTTACTTGTATCGACAGATCCCTAGTTATGCAGATATCTTACTTATGAACTATTGAAGCCATTTTTTCCAAACTGGAGATTCCAAACATGAAAAAAAAATTATTTCTGTCTGTCTGTCGACACAATAACTTCCGATAGAATCTGCCAAAGAGAAGTTGGAATTAGGGGAGAGACTTAATTCAAAAACATGATTATATTACTGCCTTAATTAATAACTGCCGATGTAATGAATTTATCGACACAAGATTTAATATGCGGATTTAGAAGCTCCTATCTAAGTCAACTATTGAATATTAAAGCCAACGGTCGATTGGTTTTGGAGGGGAATGAAAAGTTAATTGATTAAGCGTCGTAAGCCTTTGCACAAAATCAGAAAATGACCATTTCCCCACTTTCGAGCTTACGACTTAGCACATGTAAGGGTTAAGGGTTCATATAGTTACACAAAATTACAACAAATGCAGAACTCAAATTGTCACTTTCAGAAATATATATTTGTTTATTATGTTAGAAAACTTTACACACATACAAACCCAGATATACGTACTTTATCTTCACAACACTCACAAGAGAAGATGGAACCGACACTTACTGCCACCATGAATCCTATTCGTTCTTAAATTTTTTTTTTTACATAATTTTCCTTCACTTTTAACATCTCTCTTAACCATCCATCAAAATTTATTATTATTTGTTAAAATTTTTTTTTTCTGTTCTTGTCCTAATAATTAAAATAAATTTTCGTCCCGAGGATCTACCACTGGATGGCCATCCTCTCACATGCCATTCCCGCCAACATATCAATACCATCATAGATGCTAGTTGTTGGACCTTAGCAACTGTTGCATCTTTATAAATAAAATACAAAAAAAAATAATAAAAAAGCTATGTACTAACACATTAATAGAAATCAAATAGTTAATTAAATTTTTAACGTAGTCACCAAGTTCTATATAGGAGCCATGGTGGCCGTGAGGGTTAGAAAAAAGCGCTTTGATCGCATGGTCTCCTTGGTTTGCGGGTTCGAATCCCGTTCGAGAGTGAGTTTTTTTTCGTAGATACTCCCTCCGGAGCCATGGATGTCGTAAATAACTAGGTAACACCATTATAACAGTCATGGGCTAATATGCATCGTACAAAAGGCAAAAAAAAAAAAAAAAAAAAACCTGTGCAGTTCATACGCTGTAGAAGTGAAGAAACCTTCAGAAAATGAAACTGCGAGAGAATGAGACGAATGCAGTATCAGGAGTGGGATAATTATAGGGTTTATTTATTATAATATTGATATCAAGTTTAAAAATTATTTTATATTTTATTATTCAAACTCCATGTTTTTAATTTCAACAAATGACACAAGTGGCTTATGGTAACGAAAGTATGAAATAAATGTTTCCTTAATAAGTTCTTAAAAGTCTAAAAAAATTCACAATTCCAAACTTTTTGGAGGGAGAGGAGGAGGCGATGGAATTTTTCATAATTATCTTTTTTCTGTCGCAAGACTAGAGAAGAAGCATTATCGGCAACTTTTTTTCTCTTCACATTCAGTTATAAGAAGTCCTTATGATAGTAATTCAAACAGATGACTAAACAAAATAACTGTTATAAGATGTATGTAGATAAGGCAATAGTGTCGCTTTTTCGTTTAATCGAGTTTCAAATCACAACGATGCTAAAAAAAATTTCACTTCAAAATAATAAAAAATAAAAAATTCTAGGTTTAGGTTTTGGTTTTATGACTCATGCCCGGGCTTTAACTACGTGGTCATATCGCCTACTACCAGAGCGCTCTTTCGTCACTCTGGTGGACATGAGCCCGACTCAACTGTAGGAGTTCTAAATTTTTATTCACCTAGGGCAGGGGTCTTTAACGAGTACCTGACATCGTACAGTTATTTTAATTTTTGTTTCCCGTTGCTTGGTTACCGTCTTTAATACAGTACGTTACACGATCAAAGAGATAATGCCTTTTGGTGGACAACTTATAAAAGTTGGTTGATTACAAATAATTTGATCTGAGGAAGTACATTGCCGGTGAATCAGAGATTTTTTTTTTTTGTAAAGAAATGTTAGAAAAGTAACAAAGTTTGAAGGTTTACTTCATAACTCCATCAATATAATTAAAAATAAAAGTTAGCGAATTTCCGCTCCCCCTCGATCCCCCCCGTCAAAAGGCCCTAACCCCAATGTTCAGACTAACTCGGGGAGACAGCCTTTAGAACTAATCCTGAAAATTGCTTTCTGAGCTATACCATCCCTTCCTGGTTTTTATCCACAACTTCAACTGTCTTCTACCTCCATGTTTCTATATAAATATAAACAGCGATGAGGTGTGAGGGCAAACAAGACAAACGTATATAAATCAAAAAATTATCAGCAGAGTACTTCCCCAGAACGAATTAATCAATTAAAATGAATTAATCAATTTCGCTTGCCCTTCAAAATCAGTTTACCATTTGCTCTAATAACACAGGTCTGCAAACAATTTTTTTCTTCTAGCCCTGACACCATTCCTGCTGATTCTTATGTAAAATGACCTCCTGAATCAGAATATGACCCCCGTTTTCGGGGGAGCCCCCCCCCCCCCCCCCCCCAGCTTTTTTAAAATCATTTTTCGGTAATTTGACGGCCATGAATTGGATTTGGAGGGGTGAAAATATTTTATCTGTAAATAATAATAAATAAATAAGATAAGTACCTTCATTTCGTGCTTGCTTTCCTTTTGTACCCTGGGGTAGAAGTTTCTCGTACCAAAAACCAGCAGTACTCTGCCAACATGCTCGCATTCCACTTCCCTGAAAATCTCCTCTCGAACCTATTGATCTTTTGATGGTACCGTTCCCCGTGTTCATCCGTAACTGCTCATTAATTTTCAATGAACAAGTCCAGGTGTGAGTGAAGGAAATGCACTTTAAGAGACACGTTACACTCCATGTCCCTATTCCTCGACATGAGCGACATAATCATCACTTTTCTTGTTACCCAAAAAAGTCTCACACTCATTTTGGAATGCAAGCCAAGCTCGTTTTTCTTTTCGATTCAGGTGTTCAATAAATGTCGAATCTTGGAAAAGTTATAATCAATTGTTGAATTACTAAGAGGCTCCTAAATTCTTATACTAAATTTTATTATTTATTCGATAAATTTTTCTATCGACAGTTATTCGAGTTATTAACTTCCCAGCATATAGGGAAGTTATTGTTATGGGTCCGAAAATCGAAAGCAAAATTGTTATCATATTTTTATGTTTCAAGGACAATACAGTATTTTTACACTATTTTCGGAAAAAAGCATGTGTGTGTGTCAGTGTTTCCTGCACTTCGACTCCGCTTTGGTGCCAATCGATGCGTATCAACGTAAATATGATCTGAAAGAAATTTTATCAAACTCGGTCCAGCCGTTTATTGTTTAAGCAAAAAGATTGCTAAAAAAGTGGATTATAGGAATACTTGTTGTGTTTAGCCTTCCCCCTAATCCTCCGCTTCCATTTGTTTGCTTCGGCTGAAAACTAATAGATGCCGTTCTTTGATAATTCTGGAGACTCTACTAGGTTCCTGGACACTCGGGGATTCAGGGAAACGTGGAGGCAGACCGACTAGCCAAGGAAGGTTCAAGTAAGCCCTTCATGGGGCCAGACTAAAGATCTTTTGGAGCAGTCATGGAGAAAGAAAACCACAAGCAGACTTTATTTGTAAATTAGAGATGTTTTCGCCAGAGATCTTGTGGAAACGAGTCAAAAATTCCAAATTGTCAAGTGTACAGGATACAGACTTATGACTGGTGGTAATATTTTGAAAAAAGTCAAGATAGAGGGTGGGAGGGAGGGGCGGTGAGGGGGAGGGGTAGGAGGGGGAAAAGTGAGGGAGAGGGAAAGAACAGGAGGGGGGGGGGGGGGGGGGAAACAACTACCATACTATATCATATCACAATTTAATCAGAAAAAATAATTAAATAATATATCTCAATATTAACCTATTACCTATATCACAATATGTACCTATTAACTAAAAAACAGACACCTTCTAGATCACCTATCTAGGTTATCTAGTAGGTGACTGTTTTTTAGTTTTAATTGTGATATAGGTAATAGGTTAATATTGAAATATATTATTTAATTATTTTTTCTGATTAAATTGTGATATAGTATGGTATTTGTTCCCCCCTCCCCCTCCTGTTATGTCCCCCTTCCTCACTTTTTCTCCTCTAATGTATTAGAGTTCTGAGCTCCCAGTCCGCAAATGGCTTGGGAGATGATCACAGTATACTTAACTTATTTTGGCCATTTTTCGACTTAACAACTTATTCCCTGTGGCCATAGACATAATATCAGTTATTCTGTTCATTGTGGTGCGCACCTCATTGCAGTGCCTGGGATTTAGAGAATTTTGGAACCATATTCTGTGAGTGGTTTCCAAATTTGTTGTAAATACATTCATAACATCGGCAGTTAATAAATTTCTGAATCGAGCCACTACTCCCTTTTGCCGATTTTTCGGAAAATTAATTTCTGTCGTCTTCCGCCTTTAACTACAAGCTCATATCGCCTGGGGGAAGTAGATCCCCAGCGATTTCCTCGCCTCAACCACTGAACTGATTCTAACCAAAATTGGTTGGAGTATATAAGGGACAAGAAATGGGGTGGTAGGTGAGTTATGAATGAGGGGAGGGATAAGTATGGGGAAGTGGTACCATTTGGCCTGGGATCACTAGGATCTTATCCCTTTTCCCTATCCTCTCAGATAAGTCTTCCCTTTCCCCCCTCTTCTTTGGACCCCCTTTTTACGTTTAGCAATCTCATTTATTATTGATAACCCTGGGCTAACCGGGGGGGTCAATACTCCACCTTTTGATAAATCTGAGATATCTGATTGGAATCTTGAAGGCTCCTTTGATAGTCTCCACCTAAAGAACAGTTTAAATAGCAATAATATTTTTAAATATTCAAATATGAGCTGGTCGGAGTTGCAAGCAACTTTCCCATAGGGCAGTGGTTATTAAACGTTTCGCTAACGTTTATTTGAATTTAAAACTCTAAATCTATAATAATAAAGCTGAAACGGGGTTTGTGTGTTTCTTTGTTTGTTTGTATGTTTGTTCCAGCACTTCACATGTAGCATCCTTTTGACCCCGATTGAATAATAGGCTATGTGGCGTCCCAAAATGTTGAACGGGAAGGGGGGCTGTGGGGGGGCCTAAGTATAAATATAGTGCTAGCTCATTAACTAATGGTCGGATTTATTACGAGAGATATTAGAAATAAGTCAAATATACATATTATATACATATTTCTATACTGCTAGTATAGAAATATGTACATATTGTAATAATAAGACAGCTAGTAATCTGATGTTTACTGAAGTACTTTCGAATTTAGAAAAACTTAGGACGGGAAGGAGAGTAATGTGCAAAAACGTGGTTGGTATAGCAAATTCCTGTTGTTGCAACATAACTTATTTCAAATAAAATACCAATGAAAAGTTTTCGTGTGTTTTTAAAAAATAGAAGAAGCATCGATATTATTAATTAAAAATAGAAAATTAATTTCATATTAATGTACAACCGAAGTTCTTTAATTATTGATTGGATCTTCAAGAAATTTCATATTTCATGGGCCGAACCTGTACGATGAACCTGACAGTAACTACTCGTTAAAGACGATCAGAGCGACGAAAAAGCGCTATGGTAGTAGGCAAAAGCTCGTTGTTAAAGTCCGGGCATGAGTCTAACTATAGCGTCTTTACAAGAGCGGATCTAGGTTTTCGCTCAGGGAGAGGGGGGGGGGGGGGGGGGGAACAACTGCAATTCCGGCAATTTCCGTTCAAACATAAACGATGTGTCAGAAGTAATGGAAGAGAGGGGTCATGATGGTGGGGGGAGACGGAAGACGAAAGGTTACGAAAACCTTTCAGTGAGGTAGTGTTTAGGTTTAAGAGAGGATCCATGGGGAGGGGGTGCTATCCCACTTGGTTAGCGGTCTGCTCAATAATGCAAGGGACTGTCCCCTGACAACCTGAAGAACCACTCAGGACCACGGGCTCAGCTAACAGCTGTTCTCCTTTCCTTAGGGGCCGTCCATAAATTACCAAAACCTTCAGGAAGGGGGGTCAAGAAATCTTACTGAGTACCACTCGCGAGAATGACGTAATGAAATCTTCCATACGTTGACGATATTACTATTAATAATATTTATTTCCGTTAAACCATAACATGGTAATATGATACGTCATAAGTATACATTAAGATAGCTTATAAATTAGATACATGAACAGCCATAATTATTTGAGTCTCACGTAATAACAGTAATAATAAAAAATAAAATGAAATTAATAAATACTTGAAAATAAAAATACCAATACATACAATAGATACATTTCTTAGTTGAATAAACATTAAGATAAACATTCTTTATAACTCTTCCAGAAATGTCTTCATCATGACGATATTTCGTGACGTTCTTAGGTCCCTTCATCAGATCCCAATGTGAGAAATACCTACAGAAGAGAGAAAGAAAACGTAACAGCAAAAAAAAAAAATTAAATAAAAAATAACAATAATATAAATCGATAAATAAAATATAAATTTACATAAGCAACTCAGTGCCCAGGGAGTGTCACCACTGGGTGAATTTTCTCCTTTTAAAATTTTGACGCCATATTTTTCTCTTTTAGCAAAGCTTGTTGTATATATATTATTTAAGCAGTTGTAAATATATATTTGTTAACAAAAAATAGTAAAACGCGATCAAACTGACCGATTACATAACTTCCGCTAAATTTCGTAGGAGGAAGTAAAAAAAAAAACTTATCTCGGAATTTAAGGAGGGCATAATGGATGAAATAAGGGCTGTTAACCCTTTTCTTCATTTAATTTTATTTGGATAATAAACATATCAAATAAAAGGGGCGAAAAGACAAAAAATATCATGGAGAAAGGAAGGGCTGAAGAAGAAAGAGATACGACAAGGGTAACTTTGAATGTGGGACACTGGGAGAAACATAAATAAAGTAGGATAAAGCGGGGTGCCGGGACTGGAATGTCCCAGGGACTGTCCCGATGAATGTGTGCCAGTAGGGAGGAATGTCCCGGGACTGTGTGCCAGTCGGGAGGAATGTCCCGGGACACAAGCAAACACAAATCTAGCTTTTGTAAACCTCATCTAAGCCATTGTCCGGTCACAAAGTCAGAGGATATGTTGGTGTGTTCTCTTCTCTCCCATTAGAAGTAACCACACAGATTTCAGTCTTATCCATTAGTGAAATGACTTTTCCATATTAGAAGGCTCTTTGACTTCTATTATAGATTGTTCAGTTGTCTGTGAGAGCCGTCCCCTCAGAAAAATGGGACATACTTTTAAAACGATGTGCTACTCAATATTATACAAGGGCGCCGATAGCTGTGGGTTCGAAACCCGACCGAGGCCCTTAGTTTATTTTATCTGGGAGGTAAAGTGACTTAAGCACGCCGTCCTTCGGATGGGACGTTAAGCGATGGTACCGAGCCTGTACGATGTCAAGTTAAAGACCTCTGCCCTAGGTGAATAAAAATTTAGGGTAGGCAAAATTTAGGACTCCCACATTAGAGTGGGGCTCATGTCCACCATGACGAAAGAGCGCTCTGGTAGTAGGCGATATGACCTCGTAGTTAAAGCCAGGGCATGAGTCATAAAACCTAACCTAACCTATTATAAAAAAAAATATGGCGCCCAATTGAAAAATCAAGTACGCTAAGAGGCCTATCCATTCTTTCGGCTCAACCCAACAATACAATGATTTCGAACTTACCTTTAAAACGATGTGCTACTCAATATTATACTTGAAAAAAAATATATTGGGGCCCCTCCTTCAAAAATTTTATAAATATATAAAAATTTTGAAGTAAGTGCACGTATATAAAAAAAATTTCAATTTGTAACTACTTCATTTGGATTTCATTTAGTAATATAATTCTGAGATGCCAGGAAATTTTTCTAAATTTGCCAAATGATCAATTATCCAATGCAAAGATATTTTTTATTTGGTTGTGGAAAATGAATAGAATATAAAGGTTAGGTTAGGTTTTATGACTCATGCCCGGGCTTTAACTACGAGGTCATATCGCCTACTACCAGAGCGCTCTTTCGTCACTCTGGTGGACATGAGCCCGACTCTACTGTGGGAGTCCTAAATTTTGCCTACCCTAAATTTTTATTCATATAGGGTAGGGGTCTTTAACGAGTACCTGACATCGTACAGGCTCGGGACCATCGCTTAACGTCCCATCCGAAGGACGGCGTGCTTAAGTTTATTTTACCTCCCAGATAAAATAAACTAAGGGCCTCGGTCGGGCTACGAACCCACAACCTTGAGCTCAGAAGTCAAGCACGCATACCACTGAGCTACCGGCACCCTCAATAGAATATAAATATATAGGTATATAATAAAATCCAATCCAATATCTTCACTATTTATGGCCGCATTGTACTTTTTGAGTTGGTCATATCCGGGATTTTTTCTCAAAACTGTTGTAAATTTATTGATCAACAAATGTATACATTTTCAAACTAACTTACAAATAAATTTTCTAATTACGACAAACTATGCAATTTTTTGGAGTAAAAACCTAAAACGTGCAATTTTGCCCAAAAAAGTTAAAAACATGCATTTTCGTGCAATAATGTATAATTTACTTATATCAATCAGGATGCCTTAATTTGTAAAAATAAATTATTATTTGAAAAAACTTAAGGACGCCGTCCTTCGGATGGGACTTTAAGCGATGGTCTCGAGCCTGTACGATGTCAGGTACTCGTTAAAGACCCCTGCCTTAGGTGAATAAAAATTTAGGGTAGGCAAAATTTATGACTCCCACAGTAGAGTCGGACTCGTGTCCACCAAAGTGACGAAAGAGCGCTCTGGTAGTAGGTGATATAACCTTATAGTTAAAGCCCGGGCATGAGTCATAAAACCTAACCTAACCTATAATTTTATTTAATGTAATTAATTTATTTATTGTATTTATTTATCTATATTTATTTACTTAGTTTACGCATATAGCCATTATTTTTATGTGCTTATTTTAGCAATTAGAATTTTATAATTTCTTTACTACAAGTTTTCGATGTGTAAACATCTTAGCTCTCAGTAAGGGTACGGTTGCGCGCGCAGCGCACACACACAACTACACACTTCTTTATCTGTGATGTCAGCTGTTTTTGAGCATTTCTACGTACATGGAATAAGATGTGTCATATATTTCGACTGCATTTGAGTTTTTATGTGGTAGGTACTTTTAATGATGTGATACCGGAGATACCGAACAGGTTATTTCATTTTTAAATGACCAACTTAATCTACAAATGAATATGAATCGAAGCATTTCAACAACAAATTCGAAAAATAACAACGACTCTGTATTCTCGCGGTATTTAGAGACTCTACAATTACAGTTGTATATCTTATTTTAGCTATCACAAACCTATAATTTCATGTAAAAAAGAAATTGAAGAACAATAAATTTGAAAGTTTAATTACTCATACTATTTTTTTCTTATTGTATCATTATAAAAACAATTTCAATTAAAATCAGTGCACGTCAGCAAATTTTTGATTTAGACATCAATTCTCGTGATACCGCCTCACTCACAAATTTTTTTTATTTATTATTTATTTTTTTTTTTTTTGTACATTGCCTGAAGGTGAGGATAACGTCGAAAGCTGGCTAGAATATTATTTGCAACCTGAGAGACATATTGAATACATAAGAATATGAACGAGCCTCCCAAATCACGTTCAGCGAGGACATGTTTCATGAAGATATGATAATGGATTTCGAATATCATGATTGATTACAGGGGTGGATTGTGTACCTATGTTATCTGAAGACTGAAGGCCCTTATAACAGCTCCTCACCCTACAACTTTAATCTCGAATGTCTTCTTACCAAGTGAGAACATAAGAAGATTTGTACAGAAATCCGCTAAAATGATGGTGCTGAAATTTCAATTTCCCTAACGGCTACACAAGCCCTAAAGGAAATATAAACCAGATGAGATGGTATAGTTTGTTTAAAAAGGCATTACAAACCTGATATAACCTGCATAATGGTCCATGTTATAGGTAAATTTTTATATGCTTGAGACCACATAATTTCCCCAGGGATGCCATGAGATGCCTCTACACTCCTATGAAAAACAAAATACAAATGATCTTTTCGCTCTGTATACGTACTCGTCGCAAACATTATTCACATAAAAAATTGTAGCTGAATCACCGACAATTTACTTCCCCAGTGAATTCTCAAACTAAGTTTCTGCTCTCCCTCTTAAACCAATTTCCCTATTCGGTTGAAAATTAATAGGTTACTTACTCAGGGATGCATTCTCGTACTTTGACGTCCTTTTTGAGTCCTGGTTCCATATAAAAAATTTCATGATACATTTATTATTTCGGCAGTTATTAAGGATTTTTGAGTCCAACCACCCCCATAGGTATCATACTCACGAACTTCTGAATCCTAAAAATTTTATTACTAAGGCAGTTATTAGGTTTTTTTTAGTACAACTGCCCTTCTCTCCCTTCCTATTTTGCTGAAAATTGATAGGTATCGTCCTTAACCTTAGACTAACAGACAGACAGGAAATTGTCTTTATCATTTTTGGAATTAGGGGGTCAAAATATAAGAAAGTCTGGAGAAATCGATTACATAACTCCCTGAAGGATGAATACAGTTATTCGTCGACAATTTTTTTTATTATTTCTTTTTATTTGTGATCAAATAATCGTAAAATTCTTTCTTTCTAAAGCAATGCCGGGAGGTTGGTCTATACGTTTCTAAAGGCAGAGGGCGTTAAGACCCCTTAAAACTGTTATCAGCTTTGAATTATTATAAGGGGGCCCCCCCTTTAGACTTATGTAATAAAAGTTTTCCTCCTTCTTCACCCCCCGCCCTTAAACTCGGCTAAAAGGCCTCCCCCAACTCCGATTAATATGGTGTAAAATACTTCACCTCATCTTAGAACTTATAAGAGATTTCAGGCTAAGATAAATCTCTGGATAATTCTCTAATTTCGCTCGGTGAATATGAGACCTAAATTTCATTAATTACTTGAGTGAAAAATTTCGCCCTTCGCCGATTTTTTAAAGAGGAACTGAGTGGGCTGCGGTTGGAAGGACCCATTCCCTGGAGCCCTAAAGATCAGGCTGTCCGCTGCCTTGGTGAATTCTTACACACATGGAAACTTCACATACAGCCAGTCCTTCACTCACAGACTACAAACATTTCAGAACAAAATTCTTCGTGTATCTCTGAATGCACCATGGTTTATCAGCCAAATTCATGAGGAACTGGGAGTTCCTCGAGTCACTGCCTATTCCTGAGGTCACAGGGAACAAATTGGTACGAAATTCAAGGCAGCACTTTTTTACTTTTGCATTAATCTTGTAAATCCAGTTTTTGGAAAAAATAAAATATGTTTGAACCATTATTAATCACATATGTACCTTCTAAATCTATAGGAGTGAATGAAAATGAATATTGTTAATCCTTTCTTGGATTTTCTCTTAGTTCATCATTCCCATCACTTACCTAATTATTGACCACACTTACCTAAAATTAAACATACTTCTTGAAATACTCGTGAAGCAATTGCAATGCAAGTTGATCTAATCGAAAACGCCATCACCGAACGCCCACCAGAAGATATGGTTTGATAGAGAAAGGAGCCTAGGAAATATTGTCGACGAGAGGATTGGAAGAGCCATTTTAGGTTGGTATAGGAGCTAGTAATAGAGGAGTGTCTGGGGAGCCCGAAAATGAATCTTAGAAAGGAATTCATGACTCGCTTTAGTATTGCGCTAATAATCAATAGTTGACTTATATAGGGGCTTCTAAATACTGAACTCACATTTGGAGAAACGTTTCCAGACGTTTGAAAATAAAGTGCTGAGGAAGATAGCAGGTCCGGTCAAGGATAGAGAAACCCAAGAGTGGAGGATCAGAACCAACAGGGAGCTGAGGGACATCTTCTGGCAACACCCGACCGTAGTAGCAGATATGAAATCACGGCGCTTAAGATGGGCTGGACACGTGGTGAGAAGCGGACAGCAGACAACCATAGGACGCATCATGGACGCTCAGGTCCAAGGAGCCAGATCACGAGGAAGATCAAGGCTGAGGTGGTGAAGAAGGATGCTGTGGAACACCACGTGGTGAACTGGCGACCGGTGGCGCACGACAGATCGCGGTGGAGAAGGCTAGTGTGGGCGGCTAAGGATCTTCAGGGTTCGTCGCCAACGGAGTAAGAGAGTAAGTAAGTCTAAATCCTGAATTAGATGTCGATACATTAATTACATCGGCAGTTATTGCAGTTTTTAGGTCTACTTTGATCTTCCCCTTTTGCCGATTCCACTGAAAATGTATGTGTCGTGTTTATGGGGTTTTGAATTTACATATGAAATTTTATGTGGATACATTCATTCTATTCTATAGTTGTGAGAGTTTTTGAGTTTACCTTCCATCCCTTTCATCGATTTGGCTGAAAATCAATAGGTCCTTGGAGGGTTCTGGATACACGTATAAAATATTCAATTTCAAAAAAGAGAAATATTAAGTACAAGGAAGCTACTTTTTAGAAAGACAACCCCTTAAAAGGATATAGATGGATTGAATTCACTACACGAAGATTATCACAGAATATATGAGGTGCACCCCCTCATTCTAGAAGATAAAATGTTGAAAGACGCCATTATTCATTTTGGGAAGCATGTAACCCCAGTCTCTTTACTTGTGTAAACAGAGTTTAAAATATTAACTCTGGTAGACTGATATTTATTGGTTGTAACTGTATCCTTTCAAAATAAAATGTACTTCCCCAGAACTAATTAATCAAACAAATTTTCGCTCCGATCGACTTTTTTGGCTAAAAATAATTGACTTACCCTTCAAAGTCCTTTGGAAAGCTATACATTTTTCCCACCGCCGTTTCTACTGCTGAAAGGACTCTGAGAACTCATCTTCTGGAATGCTGCTTAGTTCCTCCAGCGATTTTTCTTTTTTTTTCGTCAGTTGAGTGAAATGTCTGTGCTTTTAAGAGTCTCTTGAGTTTCCGAAACTGAAAGAAGTCCGCAGGGGCCAGGTCTGTACTGGGGCTGGCGGATGACGGCAATGAGCAACGCAGAATGAACAGACGCATTGTCATGGTGCAGCATGAGTCAAATGAAATGTTGCATTCCTCTGTCATTTCACGGATGGTTAGTCGACGATTTAATCGTCGTCAGTCGAAGTTGATGGGCGTCCCTAAACGAGGATTGTCTTCTGACGATGTCCATCCTTCTTTGAACCTCTTGTACCATTCGATCGACTCAGACATTCATCCCCAATAGCCTCTTGCAACATCTGAAAAGTTTCTGAATTTAACACAAAACGTGACACAAATGCATTGCTCTTCTTTTTGATTCATTTGACAAAAAGTCACAAAATAGCCAAACACAGTCCTGGAACTTTTTGATCACCCCTCCTAACTTGAATCCTAACACCACATTTTGTGTCGTTATATTAACTACATTGGCAGTTATTAGGATTTTGGAGCTGGGCCCTCTGATTCATCCTTTCCTTTCATATTTATATAGACACTGTATTATATACTGTAAAAATTTACACATATATTATAAAATCAATTATTATTATTTGTATAAAAACAGCTGTTAGGAGTGAAGTAACTCCATTAGTGAATAAATATACAAAGATGGACTAGTCGCATTTTGTTTTAAAACGAAATGTAAGCAACAAATGAATGGAGGCCGAAAGACGACGATTAGCTGTTTTAAATAGTGTGAAACAGTCTAAGTTGTGTTGCGGAAGTGGACAGTCTAGAGAGAGAAATGTTTTTCGGGTTAAGGTGTAGTGAACCAGTCTGAGTGAGGGAAGATGTAGAGGAGATGTAGGAGTGAAAATTATAACATTGGAAGTACGTAGAAGGGAAAAGGTGCTTTTTATTTATATGTATATATGCCCAAAATATAAAAGAATTATAGACAGTGGCCAATATAAAACAGAAAAAAGACTGATATAGTTTTAAGAAGTACTTCGTAACATTTCTTTTTATAAAATAATTTAATTTTTTTATTTCCAATCGTTGTTATTCAATTTACAATGTAGATTAGTGTTAAATAAACCCAATATTTGTACTCTTATTCTATGCTATTCATTTTCCCTGTGAACAATGTAAGATAATTTATACCTTACTGTAGAAATCAAAATTTAGTAGAAAACCAGCTATATTTTCTTCAGGAAATGTGTTAATATTTATTATTTGTTTATTTATTATTAATTTTATTTTAATTTTATACTTATTAGTTATTATATAATATTTATTATTTATACTTATATTTTATTAAACATCATTTTTTTAAATTATCACACTAGTTTTTTTCCACTCTAACTCTAATTTATTTATTTTTGTAATTATTTATTTGTATGGCATTCTGATACATTATTTTATTGTTTCCTTTTCTGTTTGATTATGTATTTATATATTCTTAGGGGATCTTGGTCACATATTTTATTATATTTCTTCTTTTTTTCAATTTCATATCGACTGTTAAAACGTATATAGTAGTAATATACCAACGTTTTGCTAACCAATATCAATATTTGTGATATATAGGGATATACAAGGCTGTATAGAAGACAGTTCGTATAAATAATCGATAAATAAAATAAATCTAATCTTCATAAATATTTTAATAAGCAAATATTGGGGTTTGATTTAACTGGCCTTGCTTACTTTGTGCAAGAATTTGAATATTCATAGATATCTTATTAAGTGCACAAAGAGGTGGACCATAGTTTGCACATCCTATAGAGATGGGGATATGACCAAACAAGGAAGCCGGTGAATCAATGCACTTCCCCAGTCTCTAATTATTAAGTTTACTCCTCCCTTCTTCTCCTTTGGACGATTTTTTTTTTTTTTTAATCTAGAGATCATAAATGTCCACTCTTGTTATTGTGAGACCTGAGCTGGCCACACTTATGATATCTAGATTATCAGAATAGAAAAAAAAAGTTTACATCACGTTTTTTTGCATTCAACCTTAAATTTCTCCATGAAATCGATACGAAATCGCAAAGTTGGCCGTACTAATAGAAAGCTGATTAAATTTGCAAGTTTTCTAGCCCCCTGGACGGTTGAAGCAGTCCTTGAGCGGGAAAGTAGTTGACGTGGAAATATTTCCCGAAATTTTAATTTTTCTAAAATGTTAACGTTTTAGCTGTTATTTCGGTCTCAAGTTGGTAATTTTCAAAGTTGAAAGTACACTAGTCTGATAAGGAATGTGAAACTGATTCCGAAAATGTGTTCAAAAGTTGAGAAAAGTTGATTTAAAGGGGAGAAATGTGGGACTTGATGGCAAAAAACGTGGTTTTATCGAAAAAACCTTTAAAAAATATTATCTCGACAATGGATTGAGATAGAAAGGTGCGGTTGGCGGCATTCTACTCCATTTTCGGTCTAGTTTCATCCAGTTTTTTTTTCTAAGTTACGAAAGAATCACCCTGTACATTTTATATATTGAAATGTTCATTCGATCGAGTGAATTCTCCTCGGTCGATTTGGCTTAGAATCAATAGTCTTAGTGATGACTTGTTAATCTTGAACACGGTAAATCCCAATAGAATTAATTTTTGTGTTGAGTAGTTTTCCTCAGTAATAATTTGAGGGGAAATGTACACATTCTACGGGGAAAGTTCACATATACATTTCACCAGGTTTATCCTGAGTTTGGACTGTACTGTGATTATGACTGGACCTAAACCTGAGGTAGGTGGCTGAGTGATTAGCTGTTAGGCCAAGTATTGTCCTGACAATGAGTGGTCGCTCGTCCGGTAATGAGTGACTCAAGTGCCCCCTAGTTGTCTTTGTCTGTGGGAGGGGAGGCTTGAAGCCTCCTCGTCAAGGCAGCCCACGCCATTCCAAGAGCCATTGTTCACATGGATCTCTCTTCAATCAGACTTTTCGCCTCTTCAGCTCCACTTCCTCTTCAATGGCCCATTCTACTTATATGCCCGTCTCAAGAGATCAGATATCCAACTTATAACTGTCATTCGTTGGATGACCTATTAAATAAGACATTAACGCTTAAGGCAGCCTTGCGAGTACTCAAAGGAAGAAACACCACTGAGTTGGGTCATTCAGAGTAGATTAGGAAGATTAAGTAGTATTTTTGCCCACGTACGTGGCTCCTACATACGTGGGTTCTATATATGCCTTCTCTTCGACTGATTTCGTGCGAAATTGTTACGTTGCGCCTTTGTTACGTACTGAATTTACATAGAATGTTTTTTTTCCGGTTTCCATCCAGTAGTATCCCTACTGGAAGGAAATATATTTAACTGCATGCGCCATATGTATATAAATAAATAAAACAAGCTTTTTTTTTGAAATATTGTCTATTCCACTAAAGATATTTATAAAAATACAACTACCGGTTTCGGCCTCACACCATCGTCAGGTCTAGTTATGAACTAAGTTAGTTTGCAGAGTGCGACCCCTCCAATACCTCTCTGGTGAAAGGTGCCACTTCAATTAGGGAATCCCCCGGCTTAACCGTTAGCTACATCATGAAATGTTTGACAAAACACTAATTTTTCATAATTTACATAAAATAACATCCTTTGACTACGTCCACAATATGTCCGCGTTCCTCAACTTAGAAGCCATATGTATATTACATGCTTTAACATAACTTAAATTTTAATTTTACAATAATTTAGATAGACAATCAAGTTATAGTTCATTAAAATTCAACTTTTGTACGAAGTCTAAAAATTGTTTGTAAAAACGTTGCACTGAAATGACTGTTGACAAAGGCCAACTTTCATCATTAACCACCACAAATCTCACTAGAGAACTTCTTAGGTCCTCCAGTTGAAGATCATATGATGGACTGTTTGCTCCTGGGTGCCGCAGAGGCAGAGAGAGAATCGAGGATCTTGAACCTGTGGAGGTAGTGCCTCATCTTGCCGTGTTCACTCAGGAGTATGGTCAACTGGGCTAGATACGGTTTGTCCTTCTTCAACGCCAACCTGTCCTCTACAGTCGGGAAGAAGCTCCTTGTAACCGCACCTTTATTTGTCCACCCCCATAGCTCCTTCCATTTCAGGATGGACGTCCATCTCGTCTTCGCCGTTAACAGTGTATTCGGATATTATGTGTCAGTCCATTCATTATATCAGCAGTTACTAGAGTATTTGTCCTAAACCTTCCCCACCCATTTAGCTTCGACAGATTGGACTGAAAATCAATAGGTGTCGTCAGGGGCGTAGCCAGGATTTTGAGCAGGGAGGCAAAGTTAGGCTACGGGGGTGGGGGTATAGACTCTCGGGGGTACAGCCCGCAGTTTCCGTGGTTACCGCTGCAGACTTTTTGTTATTAATTTGGGAGACTCGAACCTCTAGAAGCTCCCCCTGAGGTAACCACTGACTGTAATACTCAAGTTGACTTTACATGAGCAGCAAAAATGTAAAGCGCAGCAGCAGCAAATGCACACTTTGGTTATATATATATATACATCCAATAGCATGTATTTGCTGCTGCTGCGCTTTGTATTTTTACTGCGCATGTAAAATCAGCTTTAAGAGTATAAAGTATAAATTAAATGATGATTTTGAGCGAGGAAATGAAATGATCGAATCCATGTATATTTAAATAAATGTAATATGACTTGTATTGTACATGTACATTTACGTAAAGCACAATTTTCGTTTATCCTCCGAAAATCGTGAAAGAACTTCCTCTTTGAAGTGTTCTGGATCGTTTTCCAACAACCTTCTGTACACGCTTAGCATGCAGAGACCATTGAGACGGAATATTTTTAATCTAAATTTTTTTTAGTTTATTTAATTTTTCTTAGTTTTTTGCTCTGCCATGGAGGGCACGTGCCCCCCCTCTGGCTACGCCCCTGGTCAAGGTCGCTATTAATATGTTTAAGTTACTTGTTCATGTCACCAAAATGGTATAAGTGATTAGCCACTAGATCTCAGCACTGGCTAGGATTTCACTTGTACAACTATTTTCCTGAACAGAACTATCATTTTTATAACATTTGGACCATTTTGATTCTAACCCCGTCAATTATATTATCGCTGTAATAAAAGTTGAAATAAGTGTCATTGTAGAGCTTGAATTGAGACAATGAGCAAAATCTGAGGCTCAGTCAACGGTCCTACTCCAGAAGTAACAGACATTTGAGAAAGTTGGAAACATCCTGTTTAGAGACAAGGGCCTAACATTACTCATACAAGTTGTACTCGGAAAACCTATTAAAGTAACAAACTTCACCGAAGGATTACTCAGTTATGTCCTGGATGGAGTTTTGGGTGAAAAAAACACGTTTTGATAAATGAAATGTAATTCTTACTCGAGAAAAGCTGCCCCGAGAGACGTAACATTAAGTATTCAAAGACACCCTCCATTGTTACATCAACAATTCTCAAAATAATAAAATATTCTTTTCATCTAAAAGTGGAGACAAGAACAAAGGTTAATGTGCAATATGTCAAATATTTATATTTAACACTTATTAGAATTCAGAAAAAAATTCACTGAAAAAATATAAATAAATTATTAATTTAAAAAGTCGTCGGTGGATCACCAGGACCACCGCTCCAAAAGGAGTGGATCGTTTGCGCTAATATTCAACATTTGACTTACACAAAGGCTCCTAAATCTTTATACTAAATTTAGTGTCGATAAATTCATTACATCGGCAGTTATAATAGTAGGTAATAAAAAAAAACAAAAAAATTAAAAGCATGTTTCATATCCAAAAAACATTATTTGATACAAAGCTTTCATTTTTCTTTTTTGGGCAAAGTTCCTTCACCTCTTAAAGGTCAGTTCAATGTACGTTATTGTTTTATTTATTTATATTTTTTTATTTAGACTTTTTTATACATTCATTTATAATTGATTAATCAATATATATATGAGGAGTTTGGAGCCAGAGCGGACCAACCCACAATTTTTCGGAAAATGAGTTATTACCATCCTGATGTTGGTATAGGTTCCCTTTTTTCAAAACCAGTGTGGATCACTTAGTTTCTTCACTTCAGTGATAGATAGCAGCACTTTAAGTTTAGTCCACAAATATTTTGTGCATATATTTTCAAAGTCACAATGGATCATACGGCCTTCAAAAACTTTATAGAACACAAAAAGGGATCACTCATCGAATACTATTCTAAAATTTCAAATATAAATAAATATTTGGGGCCCATTTATGGAGATCAACAAAATGTACTCAATTTTCAATTGCCATTTTCTTCCTGTTCAGTTTCAACCAGTTGTTCCGCTCTGGCTCCAAACTCCTTATATAATATAAGAGTAAAGAGTAAAATTGGAAAATAGTGACTGAAGAGTACCTACTGTAGTAAGGAGTATTATGTATGTTGTTTGTTTGTTTAATGTATTAACTTGTTTCTCTTCTTGGTCATTACATCTACATGTTCTCTCTTATAGTGTTGATTTGCTTACTGTTTACCAAGCCTGTTTATCACTGGACTCTATGGCACTCAGTATTTTATTGTTTTTTTTTTTTTTTTGGCTTTTAACAATACGGTTCATTTGGTTTACATATACACACATATCCACATATATCGACATATGTTTATAATAAGTAGACACATTTTTCAATTTAATAAAAATTAAGATAACTATTTTTTTTAAAAAAACTCTTCGGAAGTGTCTTTATCCCAATGATGTTTTGGGACGTTCTTACGTACCATCATCAGGTCCCAATGTGCGAGATATAGAAAAGAAAGAAAACAATGTAACTATAACAATATATGAAAAATAATATATATACATATATATACCTCACATGTATATATTATTTTTCATATATTGTTATAGTTACATTGTTTTCCTTTTCTTGTCTATATCTCGCACATTGGGACCTGATGATGGGACGTAAGAACGTCCCGAAACATCGTTGGGATAAAGACACTTCCGAAGAGTTTTTTTTGAAAAATAGTAACTTAATTTTTATTAAATTGAAAAATGTCTACTTATTATAAACGAATCCTGTATTAATTTTTTTTTTTATATACTCATATATTTTTAAGTATTTATTTGTTCAGTTTTTATTAATTTCATTCTACTTTTTTTAATAGTTTTGTTATTACTACTAATCATAGATGTGTTAGGCTCAAGTAGTTATAAATCTAATTTATAAGCTTTTGTTGTTCTTATGGGGTTATTAATCCACATATGAAATTTTGTGTTTATGGATTAATTACAACGGCAGTTATTATGTTTTTCAGTTATTCCTCTCCTCTTTGGCCAAAATATGACAATTGTCCTTATGGGGTTGTGGTCACACATATAAAATTTCGTGTTTATTCATTCATTCTATTGTCAGACATTAGAGTTTTAATGTTAAGCCTTCCCCCTAATCCCCCCTTCTTTTCGTCGATTTGGCTGAGATATGATAGATGTTGTTACTAGATGGTTCTGGATTCACATATACAATTTCGTGTCGATACATATATAAAGCTGAAAATGTGCGTTGTACCGCTATAACTCACGAACGGCTTGATGCATTTGATTAATTTTTTTTTTTAATTTGTTCGTCATCGTCTGTGGAAGGTTATAGGCGTATTAGTACCTCAATATCTGGCCCATCCCAGCATCCACCCACGCAATCTTTGTAACTCAAAAACCACTGCAATGATTAATGAGGAATCTTTTTGAATAGATAAGTTTTATCTACCGGAAGGTTAAGGTCTATTTTTTAATCAACCCCTGGTCCATCCCAGCATCCACTCACGCAATCTTTGTAACTCAAAAACCACTGCAATGATTAATGAGGAATCTTTTTGAATAGATAAGTTTTATCTACCGGAAGGTTAAGGTATATTTTTTAATCAACCCCTGGTCCATCCCAGCATCCACTCACGCATTCTTTGTAACTCGAAAACCATTGCAACGATTAATGAGAAATCTTTTTGAATAAATTAGTTTTAGCTCCAAAGCTAGCGTTACTACAGTTGAAGGACTATAAGCCTTATTTCGTATGAATAATTGAAAATTATAACATCATGAATGTACTGTCGAGGAACTGAATAGCCTTATAGGAGATATAGGGAGAAAAGTCAAAGTTCCCCGAGGAACGCCGGGTATTACTGCTAGTTAAATCTATTGGGAGTAATCGTGATTTTACGTAATTTTATATGTATTACTGTTTGGGAGCCACGATCTTGAGGATACTAGACAAACACATTAACTCTGAACTACCGGCTCCCACCAAAAGAGTTCTCAACTTATAATGACCCCACGAAGTAAGTACTTGGCCTGACCTCTGGCTTCATTAAGACAGATAATTCCAGTGGGTCCCGTTCTACCTCAATGATGGATTAAAAACTTCCCCCTCTCCCGCCACAAGTTTGACAACCCAACCGACCTCAATTAATAATTTTCTGATTGATAACTTTCATCAACTTTTTATTGTACACCTTTCTCTGAGAGAAAGAGAGAGAGAGAGAGAGAGAGAGAGAGAGAGAAACCAAACGCTGATTTGTTTTTTATAATTGATATTTTTTATAATTATTATTTTTAATCAATTTTATTTACACTGAAATACTTTCCAAAAAGACGTCGGTAAATCACCTGCAATGTATTTCCCCAGACTTAAATTAAAAAACGTTGTCTTCCCACTGTTTTATTTATACCAGAACCGGTTTTCTACGCAACAGCGTCATCATCAGTGGTTCATTTATCATAGAATAACAAAAATATACAAATAATAAAAAGTATAAATAATTCCTAAAGCATCAGGGTACAGAGTAAAATTATAAAATTAACTTACCCCACCCACACAGCACAGCGGTTGGAAGATAACTGGCATAGCTCTAAGGGGTGGGGATAGCCAGGTTCACTCACTCTCTCAACATGCAAAAACCATTCATTCTAATATCTACCATTCATTCTAATAAATACAATAAGTCTGTACATAATATAACCTATACATAAAAAAATTAAAATAAATACATAAATAAATACAATGTTAAAAATATCACAGACTTGAAATAACTTATTTCAAGTACAGACTTATTGTATTTATTAGAATGAATGGTAGATATTAGAATGAATGGTTTTTGCATGTTGTGAGTGAGTGAACCTGGCTATCCCCACCCGTTAGAGCTTGGCCAGTTATCTTCCAACCGCTGTGCTGTGTGGGTGGGGTAAGTTAATGTTATAATTTTATTTTCTTACTCTGTACCCTGATGCTTTATGAATTATTTATACTTTTTATTATTTGTATATTTTTGTTATTCTATGATAGATGAACCACTGATGATGACGCTGTTGCGTCGAAAACCGGTTCTGGTATAAATAAAACAGTGGGAAGACAACGTCATTTATTTCTATTTTTCATAGGCAGTTATCGGGGTTTTTAATTGAAGCATTCCCACTAATCCTCCTCTTTCATTATGCAGATTCCGCTGAAAATTAATAAGTGACGTCCTTATGGGGATTTGAATTATTTCTTTCTGACACCAATAATGACCATTATGTCTACAACTTACCGAGTTCTGACTGTTTGTGTCTGCGAACATGATACAAGCCGATAGAATGGATGTATCCACCCAGAATGAACGGTTCCTAATAACTGCCGAATTAATGAATGCATGAACTCCAAATTTGAGGGCGCCGGTAGCTCAGTGGTATGCGTGCTTGACTTCTGAGCTGAAGAACGTGGGTTCGTAACCCGACCGAGGGCCTTAGTTTATTTTATCTGGGAGGTAAAATAAACTTAAGCACGCCGTCCTTCGGATGGGACGTTAAGCCATGGTCCCGAGCCTGTACGATGTTAGGTACTCGTTAAAGACCCCTATCCTTGGTGAATAAAAAATTTAGGGTAGGCAAAATTTAGGACTCCCACAGTAGAGTCGGGCTCATGTCCACCAGAGTGACGAAAGAGCGCTCTGGTAGTAGGCGATATGACCTCGTAGTTAAAGCCCGGGCATGAGTCATAAGTCCAAATTTAGAATGACAACTATTAATTTTTAGCCCACTCAGGGTAGTACCTTGCCAGTAGTTCCGATGAAAACTGAAGATCGACTTTTAGTATGTAAAAATAACGTTTGTCCCCCCTTCTGAAACGTCCTCCACATTAAAGTTCGCCGAAATGTCATGGACCCGTTATTGTTGTGTTAGTGAGTTAGTAGGTCTGACAAATAACAAGTGTAGAAAAATAGCGTGAGAAAGGTGTTATAATGTCTAGGGTGTAAGGGGAGGTTAGAAGTGCCACTTGACTGCTTGCAACAGACACGAGCACCAGCCTGTAATTGATCGACAACATCCGAAAGGGAGGCACTAACTGGATGCCAGCTAGACCTGGGTGATTTAGGACCTCCTTCCACGCCTAGAACACACACTGCACTCTAGCGGTGGGTTCATATTTAGCAATCTGTTATTTTTCAACTGTTATATTCTCTCAACAGTTGTAGACTGCTACTCAAATAAGGAAGAGGAAAATACTCTTATTTGATCCAACACAAATTTAATTCACAATTTAATTAATGAAATAAAGTAGTTAAAGCCCGGGCATGAGTCACAACAACTAACTAAAAGCAGATAGTAGTCAGGAGACGAAGGTGTGATAGAAGTTCCCCAACGCCGAAGGTAACGGCTCCAGAAACATACTGCAGTCCAGTCTTGAATCTTTCAATGTTCAACTGTGTCAATGTATCGAGGTTTATGTATCGGAGTGCGAAAACATTGGACTTAATATTTTTCAGGATTAACCTCAGTTTCAACCAATTCACCACCAAGAGCGAGTGTTATGAAAATCAATGGATTGCTACGATGAGCGTGTCATGAATAGATAGAAGAGAATGGGACTGAGGATCAAATCTTTGGGAACTCTTGCACCGATAGTCCTTCGATCGCTAAGGCAACATTTAACCTTTACTAGAAATGATCTATCGGTGAGAAAGGAAGCTTATATCAGGGGAGCCCCATACGTTGGATTTTGTACAGCAGAGCCTTGTGCCAGACTGTATCGAAGCAATATCCAGAAACACGGCTGCAGAATATTGCTTCGCCACAAAACCCTTGACAATGTCCTCCGCCACACTCTGAAGCTGATCCGTCGTGGAATGCAGCTTCTTGAAGTTAAACTAAGTTCAAAAGAGTCATGGGGTGGAAGCTTGAAGGTTGATCATTAGATTTTCCTGGCTAATGGGAAATTAGTACAACGGCACTTTTCCAAGCTCTGAGGCAGCCATTATAAAAAACTTGCGACAAGCGCTATGCTCTTTTCTCTTCAAGATTTGGTAATAAATCCTCTTCTGGTGCCTTTTTTCCCGGGAGATTCCTGATCATATGAACGGCTTCTGACTGATGACTTCCCCTACCAGCAACTCGGTTTTCCCTTTGTCCTTAAATGGGTAGAACATATGCCTCACTTCTCTTCAGCCTTCTCAGGAGATGGATGAGAGGCATAAGTTCGGGTCGTTAGATGACAATTTTTGGAGAAACTCGCGGTAGCCCTCCACTCGCTGGTTCTCCAGTTCTCTAGAAATCTGGTGCCCTAGATGATTCCATCGGCGTTTGGCTTTTGGGCATTAACTGTGTTGCCAGCTGCGCCGAAGCCCATTTTCTTTTAACAACAACGCTAACAGATCACTCTCTCTCCCAGCGTTATCTTGAGAATAGACATTCTTATACCCAAGAATGCCAGTATGAAATAATCTAGAGAAGGGAGAAAAAGTGTGATCTGTAAGCGTGGTTGGTATAAGAATGTCCTGTAATGGCCACATCACAGTTTTTTTTTTTTTTTTAAATATAATTGTCCATCTGATTGGAGAGAATTGATCGGTTTGTCTGAATCCATCGAAAATTCAGTTAGGATATTCAATTTGTTGTCAGAAATCAGTAGAGCTAAGTGAATTGGTCCTACGTCAATCCACCCTTCAGGTGACAATTCAAACATCAATACGACATTGGAAGCTATTCAACTGAATATTACCAAGTAATTGTCAATTATCTGAAGAGGGGGGGGGGGGGGGGGGGGGAGGGATACGCCAAAATGAAAATGGAACATATCACAGCTTCAATTATTGGCTCTTTTTAGTACACGATACATACATTATGCGATTTATGATAGCGCATATGAGCAAAACCCTACTGGAAAGGGAAAGGTAGTAAATATGGATGGAATTAGGTTTTCCAATATCCAATATGAAAATAAATTTGGCGGTTAATCACCTTCTATGTACTTCCTCAACTCCAATTAATGAATTCAGTTTTTACTCTCTCACTGAAACCAAAAGCTTCTGAATTCTCATATAAAACGTTGTGTCGATACATTCATTGCATCGTCAGTTATTAGGGTAATTGTGTCGAGCTCTCTTTCTCTAGCTCTTCCCTGCGACCGATTTCGTGGAAAATTTATAGGCGTCATGCTTATGGGGTTTTGAATTTTAATATAAAATATGATGGAGGGCGCCGGTAGCTCAGTGGTATGCGTGCTTGTCTTCTGAGCTCAAGAAGGTGGGTTCGGCGACCGAGGCCTTTAGTTTAGTTTATATGGGAGGTAAAATAAACTTAAGCATGCCGTCCGTCGAATGGGACGTTAGGCGATGGTCCCGAGCCTGTACCTTGTCAGGTACTCGTTAAAGACCCTAGATGAATAAAAATTTAATAAAGGCAAAATTTAGGACCACCATAGTAGAGTCGGGCTCATGTCACCAGAGTGAAGAAAGAGCGCTCTGGTAGTAGGCGATATGACCTCGTAGTTAAAGCCCGGGCATGAGTCATAAAACCTAACCTAAAATATCATGTTAATAAGTTCATTATATCGGCAGTTACTGGAATTTTTGCGTTGATCCCGTCTGATCTCCCTCTCCACTTTGTCTGTCTACTTAAAACTAATACATGTCGTCCTCTTAGGGCATTACAATTACATCTGAAATTTCTTGTCAATACATTGATTACAACGGCAGTTATAATGAGGTTTCGTGTTGAGCCTTCTCCCTAATCCCCCTTTTTTCCTTTGGTCGATTTGGCTAAAAATCAATAGCTTTCTTAGAAATCTTTGTATTTACATAAGAAATTTCATATTCACAGACACAGTAGAGGGTCCAACTTGTGCCTCAGCGTGGGATAGACCACACGGAACCAGCGCGCGGATCAGTGTTGACCTGGCGCCCGGGTTTAAGGAGGAAGATCTGGAGTTCGAGTCTCCGCAATGTGCGTACGTCTACAAGGTGCGGTGATAAAGGAAAAATACTGGTAAGGTATATATTATTTATTGAGCAGATAAACTTACAGCACTAGCCAGGCGGATGTGAGAAGAGGAAGTGGAGTGAGTGTTTGGACTACACGAGATAGAACTCTCGATGTTCGCCATCGAATACAACATCGAAGCTACATAGGAAACACATCACAACATCTAAAAACACGATTAAACCAACACAAAAACGACTGCAAAAAAAATATTCATATCGGACACAAAAAACATAGACAATTGCAGCTCACTTGTAAAACATCACATACAACAAGAACACTCTTTCGATTTTAACAACACAAGTATGCAACGAGACAAACTGGTACAAGAGATACATGCTGGAAGTAATACATATAGTACAGGACAATACCACGGTAAACGACGTATTAGGTGAGGTTGTGTTTTGTCTTAATAAAAAAAATTTAATTAATTTTTTTTTAAATTTATCATGTATTTTATTTTTGACTTGAGTTGGTTACATTCCACGCAACACCCCCTCCGCCGAGGGTCACGTAGGTAAACTCAGGTAGCCCTCGACCGTTACGTGCATGACATCATAGCACTCACTATACTGGACACAAACCCACAACACCTTCACCGCACACATCCATTCAAGTCATTTAAGGTTATTTATTTTTTATTTATTTAGACAGATATATATTGTTTTATATAGTTTAATACTACTTTCAAAAGTTGTATTTATTTTTTGTTATTTATTTATTATTATTATTTTTCTCTCTTTCATATATGTAAAATTGTTTCCATCTCTTTTTCAAATTATTATAAAGTCTCTGTTTATATCATTGTCCATAATGTCTAATTTGTTTGTTTATATTCTGTAGGCCCTGAAGAAGAAAATAAATAGTTTTCGAAAAGTTGGCCAAATTTTGCATTTTCTTTTACACGAAAGAACCTCGATTTCCATCAACATTGAAAAGATACTGTCGACTCTATTAATCATTTCGAAGCTTATCATCGACAGTTACAACACATCTACTTTATTTAATCGATGTTTCAATTTATATATCATGTTTCTTATACCAACCATCTTTGTATGTTATGCTTTAAACACATGAAAATTATGTTCCACCATCAAAGTCAAATGTACAAAAAACTTAATTTATTGATAAGTTAATATCATATTTATAATAATATCTTTAAAGCAATATAATAAATTAATGTAACATTTACTGTAAATAAAATTGTAACAAACATATTATAAGATTAAAAAAATTTCCTGAATTAAATTATTTTCTACCCTATACAAATGTTTAAAAAAATAGTTAAAATAAAAATATAGTCTATTAGCACAGAGAGAAACTGAAACTAGAAGAGTTGGTACGGAAGTTGCACTTCAAACGTGTGTACTAACTGCACAGAAACCATTATTTTTTTATAATATTTTGGTTGTCCTGAAATCTGCAGGTCACTGTACCTTTTCTTCGTTAGACCTTCCATATCTTAATATATTCATGAAGACTTTTTCCTAGAGCGGCACTGGGAAATGTCTCCTCTTTGACTGGTAATTGAAGTTGAATTCAGGAGATTCCTTTCTCGATTGTATTAGGAACGCACCTTCATATTTGAATATCATTTTTGTAAATGTCATTACCATATCGAATTCTTTCTTTTAAAGATGAAGAATATGAATGAAATATTATTACAAAAAAAAGGGTGACTAAGAAATTTAATTTTTAATGAAAAAAAGTCATCGGTGAATCACCAGCAACATACTTCCCCAACACGAATTAATCATCCATGTTTTCGCTCTACCTCCAATACAAATCGACCGCTTGGACTAATTATAATGAGAAGTATTCATTACTATTACTTTTGTTTTATTGTTTTTGAACTTTTGAGTGTCCTTTGATCTCCAAATATGAGGCTACACGCCGACTCATACATAAGTTTTCGCTCTCCCTCTAAATCTTTGGTCTCTTTATTTTTTGGACCCTTTTCTTCTGTTTTTACAATTTTGAGGTTCCTTCCTTCGATATTTAATTTGAGGCCAAACGCCGACTCATACCTAAGTTTCCGCTCTCCCTCTTTATTTTCATTTGTTGGAACCTGCCTTTCTGTTCTCGTTCCTTTGAGGGTCCTTCGACCTCCGAATATGAGGCTACACCACGACTTTTGTTTTTACATTTTTCAATATCCTCCAGGCTAGGCTCTATCTCTTCATTTGGTGGAGAACCTTACCTTCTATTATTGCTCTTCTGAAGATTCTTCAATCTCTAATTTTGAGTCTACACTCTGACTCACACATAAGTTTCCGCATTCTCTCTGAACTCTCGTTCTCTTCTTTGTGTTTTTGCTGTTTCGAGGATCCTTTGATATCTTAGTACCTGCCCTAGGTGGACGGTACTTCTCGAATCACACATAAGTTTCCGCTCTCCTTCCAAACGATCTATATCGAAAGACCTTGAAAGGAGATAAAACTTTAGGTAAGGGTTCACAAAATATTACAGACATTGACAATTTCAGAACTTCATGAAAATTTAAAAATACAGAAGTCAGAGGCTAAATTGTGCGTTAGGTGCAGGTTTTATTGTTCAAAATGTTATCAGTTGGGAACATCAAACGAAAGTGGTGTAGGAGGTAGCAGTCTTGGATAAAAAGGTAATGTGAATTCAAGACCTGTTCCAATATTAGTAACAAGTTGGCCATACAAGATCGATAATGGAAACTAATACTAGCTGGGGTGGTTAGAGTTGACTGCAATGCTATACACAAGTAGACTACACTTCGGCCCAGGACGTGGCTCGAATACACAGACACTCCTTCAACTCATTTCCATAGCTGTCCACACAAAGCAACCTCCCTTATACATACAAACTCTCATCATTTTAATCATATGGTTATGATATTAATCATGATCATAAGATGTCCGAATACATGTTTTGCGTTTTGTGTCGATATAGTGGAAATACTAATAAATAAGCTTAAAAAAATGATATATAAAACACTTCTTTATTGAACACTTATATTAAATAATTTATGGTTTCCAGATTTACTTTGTGAAACTCCATTCTAGGAATAGATAATTAAAATACACAATTTCTTTGTCAAACTTCACTATATATTCTCAAATACTCAACTAGTTTCGCCGTGTTAAGGCATTATCAAGAGTCACCTATAAACAGTTTATAAGTGACTCTTGATAATGTCTTAACACGGCGAAACTAGTTGAGTATTAGAGAATATAATAAGTATAACCACAAGAGTTTTGTCATAGACTTCCTACTTATGAGTCTACTCACTTAAAGATAATACGTATCATTTAAAGATAATACAAACATCCTCGGTCTCCATATTGATATGAAACTAACATGGGCTGATCATACTGTTATCGATAAGAAACTGAGTTCCGTTTACTTCTTACTTCGTAATTTTAAAAAGATCGACCCAAAAGAAACATTAACTACTCTACATTACGTCTATTTCCAATCTATAATCATGCATTCTATAACCAGAGAACGTCCCGAAATGTCATCAAAAGACACTTCCGTAAAAGTTATAAAAAATTATTATCTTAATTTTAAGTAAATTAAAAAAATCACTGACACTACAACTCTTATTTGAAGAGAATTTTGATTATGTCATTAATTTAAGCGGTATCTTGTAAAATGTACTTAGGCCCTTAAGTAAAGTGTACTTAGGCCCTTAAGTAAAGTGGTCTCAATTTTCGTCCGATTTTGTCCAAGTTCATTTTTGCGCCTAGTAGCTAGGGGGAGAGCAAAAATTATTTGATAAATTCGACCTAGGGAAGTACATTACCGATGAGTCACCAACTATTTTTTTATCCGCTCTTTACACTTATTTAAAACTATTCATCCCTCAAGGTATTAGTAGAAGTAAAGACTATTTCCAGGCTTTCGGGGATCCGTTTCAATTGAATTTATCCCACCTCCAGTGGGGGCAGACCAGGTGCATTAATTAAAATCTCAATTACAGAGAAATACAGAAATATAAGATGAATATCAAGACAGGTTAAAGGTGGTATTAACCCTACCACGATCCATTTTTTAATTATTTTTCTTATATTTTCCCCCATTTTCTGTCGTTTAATTATATATTTTTTGTGGGTTTTCCTCATCTCCCCTTTTTCATTTTTTTTTTCTTTGTATAATTTACCTTTCAATAAAGAAATGGTTGGTAAAGCAGAATTTAAAAGGTGTAATGAAAAATATGATCTAAAAGTTGTTCGTAGAATGGTCTCAATTTTGATCTCATTTCGGCCAAAATCAAGTCCATTGCTTTTAGAGCGCTCACAAACTTTCATTATTTTTTTTTTATTTACAAATAGATATTTACAATGTATAAAAATAAATGAGAGATAATGTATGTCAAAATGACAAGAAGGAAGAAATCACCCAGTGGTGACACTCTCTAGACACTGTTAATCACTGTCACTGCTGCTGCTAAGGAGGTCTCTAGGCCATTGACGCTTAAGTCGTTGGGGAAGTGTGGCAGAATGGAGGACACGGACTAGAGGCTTATTGTGGGAACTAAGAAGGGAAAATAGTTTTTTATTCTATTATAAGTCGCTAAGACTTTGGTGATCAAAGGTACTTTAAGGTCAGTGTGAAGAGTTTTGTTTGAGACGTAATAAGGAGCATTGGCTATTTTACGAAGGATTTTGGATTGAAGGGATTGGATGCGCTGGAGATTGGAAGCCTTGGCAGAACCCCAGAGTTCAAGTCCGTAAGTCCACATAGGTTTGAGTACTGCGTTGTATATATATATATATATATACGTCTTGCCGAGGCCCTTAGTTTATTTTATCTGGGAGGTAAAATAAACTTAAGCACGCCGTCCTTCGGATGGGACGTTAAGCGATGGTCCCGAGCCTGTACGATGTCAGGTACTCGTTAAAGACCCCTACCCTAGATGAATAAAAATTTAGGGCAGGCAAAATTTAGGACTCCCACTGTAGAGTCGGGCTCATGTCCACCAGAGTGACGAAAGAGCGCTCTGGTAGTAGGCGATATGACCTCGTAGTTAAAGCCCGGGCATGAGTCATAAAACCTAACCTAACCTAACCTATACGTCTTGTTTGGATCTTTTGTCTAGTAGTCTTAGTTAAGGTTTATACCGTCTGTTCATTTCTTGTCTTTTCAGTCTCGTGTGAGGATTCCAAGTTAGTCGTTTGTCGAGTATGAGGCCTAGATAGCGGACTTCGTTTTTTAAAGGGATGGGATTTTTGTTAAAGGACACTGGAGAGTAGGTAAACTTCCAATGATATACAGAAACAGACATAAGAAGAACGTTGAAAGGTGGACATTTTAGTCTGTAACATAATACGTTATGTCTCTGGTCACAGGGAATAAATTGGTAAGTCTAAATTCCTAACTTTTCAGGGCAGCACTTTTTTACTTTTGCATTAATCGAGTAAATCCAGTTTTTGGAATAAATAAATTATGTTTGCATCATTATTAATCATATACCTTTTAAATCTATAGAAGTGAATGAAAATGAATATTGTTAATCCTTCCTTGGATTTTCCCTTAATCATTCCCCATCACTTACCTAATTATTTTTTGAAATACACGTGAATGATGCCTCTCTAAATCTCGAGAATGATTCCTCAATGAAGTAGATTAAGTTCATTTAACCGAGAACATACACAATTTTACGAGATACCAAGAAACTCACATCTTTATAATTCCGAAAGTATTAGAGTCCTGAGCTCCCAACTTCTTCACAGTGCGCAGATGGCTTGGGAGATCATCACAGTACACTTAACTCATTTTGGCCATTTTAGGACTTAACAACTTATTCCTTGTGACCATAGATATACATATGAGATTATTTGAAAATGTATGAATAAATTGCATATATTTAGTTATGGAAGTTGTTATAAAGAATGTAAATTGAGAGGGTTTGGTGTTATGAAAGAAACTGTTATAAGTGAGACTGTATGAAAATTGAATAACGACTTCAATTTGGGGTCGGGGTGACTGGTGGCTGCGGCTAGAGAGGGCGGGTCTCCGATTTAGAAAGAGCCTCTCAGCCCATATCTCATAAAGACCATTCCTCCACCCCTGTGGACAGTCACCAGCTTCTAGCCTCAAACCCCATCTATTTACCCTTTTCATTTCTAATGCTATATTTTCATGGGGGAAGTTTTATATCCAATTATATATAGAAAAGGTAAATGTAATGCACAAAATATTTGATATTACTCCATGCAATCTATGAAATAAGGTTAGTTATTGTGATTCATGCCCGGGCTTTAACTATTAGATCATTGGAGGCCTATTCGTATTAACAACGAGGTCATATCGCCTACTACCAGAACGCTCTTTTGTCACTCTGATGGATATAAGTCCGACTCTATTATGGGAGTCCTAAATTTTGCCTACCTATGTTTATTCACCTAGGGTAGGGGTCTTTAACGAATATCTGACATCGTACAGGCTCGGGACCATCGCTTAACGTCCCATCCGAAGGACGGCGTGGTTAAATTTATTTTACCTCCCATATAAAATAAACTAAGAGCCTCGGCCGGGTTTCGAACCCACGATCTTGCTCAGAAGGCAAGCACGGATACCACTGAGCTATCGGTGCCCTCACAAAATAAATATTTTTAGATACTGTTAATGGAAGGCAGAAATTAAAAAAATAAATTGGAGAATAATATAGTTGCCGAAAAATATATTATTTTGTATTCAAAATCTTCCCTCTGTGATAAAACGATTCATTACTTTAAAGTAATAGTTATTTCTTTTGACTCATGCTCGGGCTTTAACAAAGAGATCATATCGTCTACTACCAGAACGCTCTTTTTTTCTGGTGGACATGAGCCAGCCAATGAGATACTACTGGGACTATAGGAGTCCTAATTTTTGCCTACCCTACATTTTTATTCATATAGGTTAGGGGTCTTTAACTAGTACCTGACATTGTATAGACTCTAGATCATCGCTTAACGTCCCATCCGAAGGACGGCGTGCTCAAGGTTTTTTCACCTCCCAAATAAAAAACCTAATTCACGATCTTGAGCTCAGAAGGCATGTTGTAGAAAAAACTGTAAGGCACATTTTATATAAAGTATGATTTTTCGCAGGTCGCCCGGTTTTCAAGATATATGTCGAAAATAGACCTAGTGTTTTAGACGGCTCCATTTACACGAAAGTTATAGAGCCCCAAAAAATGTAAAATCAATTTTTGTAAGAAATATTTCTAAACTAATTTTAAAATATGGTTTGTTATTGGTATTTTTTTATTAAAGAGGAGGAAAAGAAGAACAACAAAAAGATATTATTGGCAGGGGCGTAGCCAGGGGGGGGGTGGGAGGGGGAGGCAGGTGCCCCCCCCTGGGCAGAGCATAAAACCAAGAAAAATTAAATAAACTAAAAAAATTGTAGATTAAAAATGCCGTCTCAATGGTCTCTGCAGGCTAAGTTGCTGGAAAGCGATCGAGAACACTTCAAAGAGGAAGTTCTTTCAGGATTTTGGAGGATAAACGAAAATTGTGCTTTACCTAAATGTACATGTACAAAACAAGTCATATTACATTTATTTAAATATACATGGATTCCATCATTTCATTTCCTCGCTTCATTTATGTTTACTTTATACTCTTAAAGCTGATTTTACATGCGCAGTAAAAATGCAAAGCTCAGCAGCAGCAATACACGCTACTGGATGTGAGTTGTTTAATTCTAAAAGTACAGAAAACTCAGCGTGCATTTGCTGCTGCTGCACTTTGCATTTTTGCTGCCTCATGTAAAGTCAGCTTAAGTAAAGTATTACAGTCAGTGGTTACCTCAGGGGGAGCTTCTAGAGGTCCGAGTCTCCTAAATTAATAACAAAAAGTCTGCAGCTCTAACCATGGAAACTGCGGGCTATACCCCCCACCCCCGTAGCCTAACTTTGCCCCCTCCTGCTCAAAATTCTGGCTACGCCCCTGATTACTGGGTATATGAAAGTTTTCTTTGTAAAACACTTTGTAAAAATGTAGTTGGTATAAGAAAGTCATTTATGTACACATCACAAATATTTCATTATTTATTTACTTTTAAAACTTTTCAATAAAAAAAAAAAAAACTACCAATAGGTAATTAAAATATTTGAAACCCATTTTTTTAGATGTTTGTTTAGTTTAAATGCAGGAACGGGCTAGTATGCATCGTACCATAAGTACATAGGGCATCGAAAGGCATTTCATATATACACAATTTGAACGATTCCTCAAATCGTGCTCCAAGTTCCAATTTGGCGATAGTTTCCATAGGTCTTCCAAACTGCATAATCTGATCCTCTAAAATCAAAGAAATGCATTTATTCATATATTCAATATATTTTTTCAGGGTCTAGCTTCAAGGAATTGTTGAGTCTGCGTCCATATTACTTACATATTCTTTCAGGCAGAAAACTGGAAAAATAAACTCATATCACTAATTCTGACTTATATATATATATTTTTTTTTTTAATAGAGTAGAACCTCTATAAGTCGAACATCAAGGGGGACGCCAAAAATTCGAGTTATAGAGTTTTCGACTTATGGAGGATTTCGACTTAGGCGGATTTTGATTCGACTTGTAGAGGTTAAGATTCATTCTAACTAATTTTGAGTTAGAGAGGTGAAATAAATAACAATTCAAGTTACAGAGGTAACAAACATATTTATATTTATTATAAATCAACATTATTTCAAAACATCCTTAAAATAAAAAATACGTAGTATGTGTAGGTATTAAAAAAGTCAGTAATTTTGTTTTTGCTTTAGATAGTTGATAATCCTATTTATTGTATACTCCTAAATTGTTTTCCAAGAAACAATGGTGTACATTGTCGGCAAATTCTTGAAGTCGGTAACTTATTTTTCTTCGAGCTATATAGGTAATAAGTTTCAAATAATCGAGTTGTAAAGGTTGTAAAATAAAACATTGCTATGTTCGAGATACAGAGGTCGAATTTATTTTTTCGAGTTATAGAGGGAAAATATGTAGGTACCAAAATGGCTTGTAGGGACTCACTGATTATTTCGACTAATAGAGGGTTGAAATTTCGAGTAATGGAGGTTTTGAGGCTTGGAGGAAAAGGAACAAAACTTTTTTTTCGAATTTTGGAGGTTTTCGACTTATCGAGGTTCGACTTAAAGAGGTTCTACTGTATTATTATTTGCATTCTTATTATTATATCATTATATACTTCACTGACATAGTATATTACCATATGATATAGTATTTGTATTGCAGTTTGTAAAGAGGAAATGGAGCAGACAATAACACTGGATGCTATATGTCAAATAAGAAAACTAAGATATCTATTATTTGCCAGTTTGGAAGAAAAGCTGTGACAGAAAGAAAAACTTGCCAAAGAAGTGATGAAAATATGTTGTTTATCTTTTCCAGTAGATTTATTCTGTGTAATGACCCTGCCTGGAGATCTTTAATACCTTCGTCTTCTAGATCTCGTCTTTTCTTCATTTCTTTAATCCCTGTCCGATCCTTGAAGGAGCTCAAACAGCTGTAATAATTTTTATTTAATCTTATCATATTTAATTTATTTCTACAGAGAAAAAAAATGAATAAATTTAATTTATAGAAAAAAAAATATCGATATATTCATTACATCAGCAGTTATTAAAGTATTTTGCCTATCCTAAATTTGTATTCACCTAGGGCAGGGGTCTTTAACGAGTACCTGACATCGTACAGACTCGGATGCTTAACGTTCGATCCGAAGGAGGGCGTGCTTAAGTTTATTTTATCTCCCGGATAAAATAAACTAAGGGCCTCGGTCGGGTTTCGAACCCACGATCTTGAGCTCAGAAGACAAGCACGCACATCACTGAGCTACTGGCGCTCTCAAAAGCAAAAACTTATTTGATTAATTCATTCTGTCTCAGCTCAAGATCGTGGGTTCAAAACTCGCCGACAAAAGAGTGGTTTTAATAGTAGATGATGTATCTCTGTTCGTTAAGAGAAATCGTTTTCGGGTAAATCAAGGAAACGTCTAAAAATATGTGTTTGAAAACTACATTTTTTGACGGTTTTCAGCATGTTTCTCAAAAACCGGACAACCTGCAAAAAATCGTACTACGTAGGGTTTTAACAGATTGTGATCCTTGATTTTAGTTCAGACGTGCAGCAATTGAAAAGCTAAATCCAGTGATACCACTAACTCATTTTTTTTTTTATGATAGCAGGGTTTGCATCTGGGCGACCCATATCGCCCAGATGCAAACCCTGCTATCATAAAAAAAAAAAATGAGTTAGTGGTATCACTGGATTTAGCTTTTCAATTGCTGCACGTCTGAACTAAAATCAAGGATCACAATCTGTTAAAACCCTCTGAAAAATCAAAAAGAAAACCTCGAACGGCTGCAAAACCTGCTAAGTTCTCAAGATGGTAGGATGCAAAACCAGCCAAGTGTATAAAGGGTGCAAACCCTGTTAAATATAATGGAATAAGATGGCCACCTCAGAACTTGGGATACAAAACATGATAAGTATGAGTACTACATACCATCGTTGTATTGTTGTTGGTTTTTCTATAATTTAAAGGTGGTTGAAATGAAAAAAAGCCTTTTACAACCTACATCGTTTCCAAGATGGCTGCCAAAAAGGTTTCAAAACCTGATAACTTTGGCGTGCGGTTGCAAAACCTGCTATGTAGGATTTAAATATCAGATTATTACTAATTCTGAGATTATACACAGACAAAAGGAAAGTTGCGTTCATTTTTGACGATTTTTTGAAAAAAAATTGCAGCTTTGCATCTCTAACCGTCTGATTTTAACAGTTTTTCGCCCTTTGGCAAAATTTGCCTAACATTGACAGCAGGGTTTGCAACTCGGTGACTCATATAATAATATTAGGTATTTCAATTTTCTGTACAAGTATTATTTTTTTTAAATTTTTGATTAGGTCATAAACATATGCGGTATCCTATAAAATGTACTTAGGCCCCCTGAGTGGTCTCAATTTTTGTCTGATTTCTGCCAAAATTTAATGAGATCTAAGTGTTTGCGATAGAGCGCCCACAACTTTCCAATCACATACACACACAGACATTGAAACGTGAAAATCTGTTCAAAATTCGATCTCGGATTTCCGCAGGATTGCATTACTTCCTTATACTATAGATATAAGAAATTTAAAAAAAAAAAATTGTTTAACTTTTCAAATGTCAAAGTTATAATGCAAATCAGAGGATAGTTTAATAATATTCAGGCTTTATTAGGTTATATTTTATCTGACTTACAAATGAATCCCCTTTAGAATTTAATTTGAGGCACTTTTCAGAAGTTCATAAGATTGTAGAAAAAGTCCAGAAATATTCAAATTATTAAAATATTTTATACTTTCTACAAAAATCATCACCAAAAAAAGACAAAATCAAAATACAGAAGTATAGGGAAAGTTATGTAATCGGTGAAAAATTTGATGTGGAGTTTTCAAAGGAATTTCGACTAGATAATGTTAATAATGTTATTCGACTAGATACCAAAAATGAAAAAAAAAAGTGTGTCTGTAAACACGTTAACTCCCGATATAATGAATGTATCAACAGAAACATTTATACGTAAATCCAGAATAACACCTACTGATTTCCTGAGGGCGCCGGTAGCTCAGTAGTATGCGTGCTTGCCTTCAGAACTCAAGATCGTGGGTTCGAAACCCAACTGAGGCCCTTAGTTTAATTTATTTGGGAGGTAAAATAAACTTAAGCACGCCGTCCTTCGGATGGGACGTTAAGCGATGGTCCCGAGTCTGTACGATGTCAGGTACTCGTTAAAGATCCCTATCCTAGGTGAATAAAAATTTAGGGTAGGCACAGTAGAGTCGGGCTCATGTCCACTAGAGTGACGAAAGAGCGCACTGGTAGTAGGCGATATGACCTCGTGGTTAAAGTCCGGGCATGAGTCATAAAACCTAACCTACTGATTTTCAGCTAAATCGGCTGAAGGGAGGAAGGATTAAAGGAGAGGCTTAACTGAAAAACTATAATACCTGCCGATGTAATGAATGCATACATATAAAATTTCATATGTGAATTCAAAACTCCATAAGGGCGACACATCAGTTTTCAGTGGAATCGGCGGCAAAATAAGAGATGAGACAACTGAGGGGAGCCCAAATCAAAACTTTCATAACTGACGATATAATAAATATATCAACATAAAATTTTATATTTAGATTCAAAACATTATAAGGATGACATTTATTAATTTAGAAGAAAATCGATAGAAGGGAAGGGTAGACTGATAAATAATTAAGTCAAATATTGAGCTTTAGAACCAACGGTCGATAATTTGGAGGAAGAGGAACAACATAATTGATACTTGTTGGGGAAGTACATAGCCGTGATTCACCAACAATTTATTTATTTTTTTGGGTGGACAAATATATATTTTTGGATATATAAAGAATCTATATCCAAAAAATTGGGGGCCTCTGGGAGAGACTGAAGAGTTGGGATGGGCGATAGAAGTTTTTATTTCTAGTCTCCAACCTCAAGGGGTTGGTCGACATTTGCATTGTTCCCTTTGCCGGGGGGGGGGGGAGGGGGGGGGGGGGGGGTAGCAAAAACTCAACCCTCCGAGCTAGATTTTAATATAGCAAAACCTGGTCCTCTCCCTTGATCTAATTGGTTCTGATAACTTGAGTACTTTTTTGCCAAGTACCCAAAGTCTCAGTGTAACTTCTTGGCAAACGATAATCAATTGTACTTCAACGTACAATAGTACTTCTATCTCCTGTTTGACAAAAGTAAGTAGAGTAATAATAAAATGTATTAAGAAAAAATATACTATTTATGTATTATAATATAAACTATAATAGGGTTTTGTATTAAGCCTCCCCCTAATCCCCCTTTATCATTCGTCGGTTTGGCTGAAAATCTGTCGTCATTAGAGTGCTCTGGATTCACATATAAAATCTCGTGATGATGCATTAATTTCATCTGGAGATATCATGTTCACAGTCACACTTACACAAAGAAAATCAGACTTTTTTTTTATGATTTTCCTTAAAGAATTCATGCTCAAAGTGTTTTTTTTTTACCTTCTAGGTAAAAAAAAAAGCCTGAGAGCTTCGCTTGAAGAGTAAGCACGGCGGGTCTGAAGTCGAGTAACGTGTCTTGAAGTCAGAGGAGAGTTGAAGGTCGCTCGTGACTTAGAAGGGCGAACCAGGGCTTTGGGGTGCTTAGACCTGGACGGAAGCCGGACTGAAGGGGATTTAAGATGTGATTGGTTTCAAGAAAGAATGATAGCTGGGATTGGGCTATACGTTCAAGGGTTCTGGAGAAGAGGTCTTCTAGGGAGCAGGGATTTGGGGCTCTTTTTTTTCTCTTCCAGGGATGGACGACCGCTGATTTCCAGGATTTCAGGATAACGGAATTCTTCAGGGAGTAGTTTTAGATGTGGGGAAGGTAGATTTATATATTTAATTATTGATAGTTAACATTTTCTGCAGAATTTTCAGTTTATTATGACCCATGCCCGGGCTTTAACTACGAGGTCATATCGCCTACTACCAGAGCAATCTTTTGTCACTATGGTGGACACGAGCCCGACTCTACAGTGGAAGTTATAAATTTATAACATCGTACAAGCTCGGGACCGTTTCTTAATGTTCCATCCGCAGGACGGCCTACCTACTCAATTTTTTCTCATGTTCCAGATGAAAATCCTAAGAGCCTCGGCCCACTAATTATTAGTGATCCTAACTGGTCCTAGCTCTGACGACGTCTCTACTTCGTTGTTACGATGCCACATGTTTAAGTGAGCCGTTATGATTTATAGGAATAAAGGACTATTATAAGTATTGCCAGCCAACTAATTATAAAAAATGAATAAATACTAGAATTGGAGGCCTATTCGTATTAACAACGAGGTCATATCGCCTACTACCAGAGCGCTCTTTCGTCACTCTGGTGGACATGAGTCCGACTCTACTGTGGGAGTCCTAAATTTTGCCTACCCTAAATTTTTATTCACCTAGGGTAGGGGTCTTTAACGAGTACCTGACATCGTACAGGCTCGGGACCATCGCCTAACGTCCCATCCGAAGGACGGCGTGCTTAAGTTTATTTTACCTCCCAGATAAAATAAACTAAGGGCCTCGGTCGGGTTTTGAACCCACCATCTTGAGCTCAGAAGGCAAGCACTCATACCACTGAGCTACCGGCGCCCTCACTATAGAGTGAACACACACACAACTCTTACACATACTTATAAGAGAAACATTTGGCTTCCCAAGGTTTTTTATAGTCTATAATTATTGTTGAATGCTTTGTGGGCTGCCAGATGATATGGGAAACCTTGAAAGCCGGTTAGTGGTGTTAATAAAACAAATAAAAAACTTGTTTTTATAGCTTTTATAGAGAGAAAGAGAATGTCATGTAGAGAGAGTGTATTTAAAAAAAAAGTGTTTTAAAGGCTCTTTCTCTTGTCTTAAAGAAAGAGAAAAAAAGAATCTCTGTCTTAAATAGAGAAAGAGAGAAGGCGTCTTAGAAAGAGATAGAGAGAAAAAGATTATTCCTTGGAAAGGAAAAAAGAGACCCAAAAAAAGGATTAGGATTGAATGTCAGATTATTCAGGTAAGAACATAGGGGGAAGGATTTGATCTGGATCTACAGAGAATAATAAAGGGAGAATTATTCGCTAAAAAAAAAAAATTGACGTTGACTTATTGGCAATGTACCTACTTTACCAGCGTAAACCAACTAAGTTTTTGATTTTCCTCTGAAAACAAAGTTTTGGTCGAAAATCACTAGGTGGAAATTTATTAGAGTTTCTGTGTTAAGGCGAAAGAGGCATTTGGCAGTTTTTGAAAGTCCCGAATGTTCAAAACGAAAGCCCTAACCCCCTTCTATCATTGGTAAAATAAAACTTTTTATTTATTTTTCTTTTTTACAATGGCATTTTTGTTGATTAGGGTGCCAAATTTTAATGAAACGGATCAATCAACAGCATCAAACTGGTGGGATAGGGCACTGGGACTGGGGGATAGGTCTTTTGGTCTCTCAAATGATTTAAAGTTTTGTGAGAGTATGTGGGTTAGGACCTTTTCCCTGGACCACATTTTGCAATGACAAAGGCCCTCCAATTTCTAATTTCCTATTTTTATAAATTTTGTTAAAAGTTATTACAAAATGGAGTGCAGAAATGTGCGGGATAGTCAATAGTGTGGGATAGGGCCTTTTGCCTGGAACTCATCGATATATATTAGTGCAGGGGTTCTTGAAACGCAAAATTACGTTGAAAACTCAAACTCAGATTTTTGCATGAATACTTCTTTGTAAAGTATAAATATGTTTCTTTTTTTTATATATTTAACATTAATTGCTCTATGCACTGAATTCCAATGGTAGAATGTTAAAATGTATTTATGAAAATGGGGGAAAGAATATTTAGAGAGACTTGGTTTGCCTTGGGGAAATTCTATATACAGTGAGTACATTTCAAGCTCGGATTGAGGAGATAGCCTGAAGAAAGAGTCTTATACATTTGATGAAAAATGTATCAAGCAGAAGACAGAAGCGGGAGCTAAAAGGGAAGAGGGATAGATGAAATGTGATTTTTAGATGGAGAATTTCAGGCCTCCAACATTCCATTTTCTATAAACATGTTCAGATTCAGTTTAACCCATCCCTTCAAATCATATAGTCAAAGAAGGATAGTCAAATGAGAATAGTCAAATGAAAATAGTGAAAGAAGGATAGTTAAATGAGGATAGTCAAATGAAAATAGTGAAAGAAGGATAGTCAAATGAAAATAGTGAAAGAAGGATAGTCAAATGAGGATAGTCAAATGAAAATAGTGAAAGAAGGATAGTTAAATGAGGATAGTCAAATGAAAATAGTGAAAGAAGGATAGTCAAATGAGGATAGTCAAATGAAAATAGTGAAATGAGAATAGACAAATGAGGATAGTCTAATAGGAATAGTCTAATGAAAATAGTGAAATGAGAATAGACAAATATGGAGAGTCAAATAAGAATAGCCATATAAGGTCAGACAAATGAAAATAGTCAAATGAAGATAGTGAAATGAAAATAGTGAAAGAAGGATAGTTAAATGAGGATAGTCAAATGAAAATAGTGAAAGAAGGATAGTCAAATGAGGATAGTCGAATGAAAATAGTGAAAGAAGGATAGTCAAATGAGGATAGTCAAATGAAAATAGTGAAAGAAGGATAGTTAAATGAGGATAGTCAAATGAAAATAGTGAAAGAAGAATAGTCAAATGAGGATAGTCAAATGAAAATAGTGAAAGAAGGATAGTTAAATGAGGATAGTCAAATGAAAAGAGCGAAAGAAGGATAGTCAAATGAAAATAGTGAAATGAGAATAGACAAATATGGAGAGTCAAATAAGAATAGCCATATAAGGTCAGACAAATGAAAATACTCAAATGAGGATAGTGAAATAAGGATATTCAAATGGGGGTAGTCAAATATGGCGAGTCAAATAATAATAGCCATATAAGGTGAGACAAATGAGGATAGTCAAATGAAAATAGTGAAATGAGAATAGGCAAATACGGATAGTCAAATAAGGATATTCAGATGAGGGTAGTCAAATATGGAGAGTCAAATGAGAATAGTGACACCTGTGTTTGTCGACAACCTGGTTGTTCAGGCTAAGATGAGTTTCCTTTCCCCCATTTTTCCAGAGTTTCTAGTACAGGACAGTTTTGCTTTGCGCCGCGGCCAACATTGAGGTCCTCTTCTGCAAACAGCCTAATGAAGCAGCGGCAATGAAGCTCCCCCATTTTTTTATATTTTTTCGTTCTGAAAAAGCTTCCCCAAATTGAAATTTATAATGTAATTAATGCCCTAATTATTTTTCTTCCTAATCGAATTAAGGGTAGCTTGATAAGTGGGGCAACATCCCTCATAATCTTACGCCGGAAAAAAAAAAAAAAAAAGTGGACGTTGAAATTCTGTGGAAGAGATATTCCTTAGCTGCTCCACAATGATAATACCATGGATCAGCCAGTCGGACAGTTCATGCCGAAGTCAACCTTCGTCAGTTGTTCAGAATTTTCACTAAAATTCATTTTTATGGGCTTTCACGAAATAAAAAAAAATCACTGGTAATGTACTTCTGCTCCAATTAAAAATCTTATGTTTTCTAGAAATCCGCAAGTTATTCTATAAACCCGCATGTTATTCTATAAACCCGCATGTTATTCTATAAATCCGCATGTTATTCCAGAAATCCGCATGTTATTCTATAAATGAACATGTTATTCTAGAAATCCGCATGTTATTCTATAAATCCGCATGTTATTCTATAAATCCGCATGTTATTCCAGAAATCCGCATGTTATTCTATAAATGAACATGTTATTCTATAAACCCGCATGTTTTTCTATAAACCTGCATGTTATTCTATAAATCCGCATGTTATTCTATCAATCCGCATGTTATTCTATAAACCCGCATGTTATTCCATAAATCAACATGTTATTCTATAAACCCGCATGTTATTCTAGAGAACATCCATTCTAAAGAGTGTGAAGTATCTTTTTATTCTTGAGCTAAGAGGATTGTAAGAGGCGGCTCTGTTAGGTTCCCGTCAGTCGCCTGTCCAATCCTGGATTTTGAGTCTATGAAAAGGATTTGTCATTGAGACTGTTTCCTTCGTCTTTTGTGTTGAGATTTGTGTGAGTTTTTTATTCTGTTTCTTATATTTCCATCAGTTTTATTTTCCATTTTCTCCAATTGTAGTTCCCACAGCTTGAATTGGTTCTAACAAACTATGTTTTTGCTCTTGTTGCTAATTTTAAATGAAATTATACCCCATCCAATAATAATAATTGTAAAATTTTTAGTGAGCAATATAACAATTGTATATGATTGCTTAGTAACTTTTAGGGTTCCGCAGGTTGAAAACCAAAATCAGAACCCTTATAGCGAGATGTGGGTGTCTCCTGAGACCAACTGACTATTCTCATTTGACTATCCTTATTGACTATCAACAATTATTTCTTTGGTCAAATGATAAGAAATCATATAAAAAAGTTGAAGTCAAAAAACGCTGGTAGTCAGGGGGAGGGGGTCTGGTTATAACAGGGTGTCCTTTTTAGATGGCCCGGCTGAATTTCTCTTGAACAGATACGTTATTGAAAAAATTAAAATGATTATTTAATATTTTTCAGTCTAGTTTTAAATTATTAGCTGTTTTTTTAAATAATTGTATACAGGGTACTATACTCTATCTATACTTTCTGGTACACATTGTTTTCCGATTTAAAATTGGTCAAGAAATAACAAATTTATTGTAAAAAGTTTGGAAAAGGTACCTAATCTCGTTTGGTTTATTATCAACTTCTAAGTTGAGAAACGCGGACATATTGTGGAAACTTGTAATAAATAAATAAAACAAACTTATTTTTGAAATATTGTCTATTCCACTAAAGATATATACATATATAACTACCGGTTTCGGCAGTGCGTAGAACAAAATTATTTCATCTTCAATAGTGAATTATATAAACAGAAAGAGGGGCTAGCGATGGGGTCCAGCCTGTCCCCCCTGTTAGCTGATATATTCATGGATAGAATTGAGAGGGAAATTCTAGAGAAGTCTCCATTTATCAGTAATATCATGTTTTGGAAGCGGTACGTGGACGATATCTTGATACTTTTTAACGGAACAGAAAGACAAATTAACTTATTTTTTGACTTTGTCAACAAAGTCCATAACAAAATAAAATTCACGTTGGAAATAGGAGGTCAAACCATAAATTTTCTGGACTTGGAGATCAAAATTAATAACAAGAAATTCGAATTTAGCATTCACAGAAAACCGACTACAACAGACACGGTAATACACCCTTCTTCTAACTGTCCTTCCAGTTACAAATACGCGGCCTTTTATTCCATGTTCCACAGAGCCTACTCAATTCCAATGACCCAACAATCAAAAGATAAAGAACTTAAGATTATTAAGGAAATAGCCAAAAACAATAGCTACCCACAAAAAACAATAAATAAAATTGAAAAGAAGGTCAAAAATCATAATTTTAGGAACAAACTGACCAAATTAGAAACACAAAATAAAGTTTATAATAAATGGGTCAGCTTAACTTACCACGGAAAAATTTCAGAAAAAATAGGTAAAGAGTTGAAAAAAGAAGGTTTCAGTATCGGGTTTAAAACTATCAATCCCATAAGCCAGTGCCTAGAGAGAGGTAGGGAAAAAACAGATATTGAAAATAAAAGCGGTGTTTATAGTCTAGAGTGTGCGACGTGCAGTCAAGTATACATTGGACAGACAGGACGTCGTTTTAAGGAAAGAATTAAAGAACACACGGCCGAAATAAAGAACCGAGGAAACCGTTCTACATTCGCGACCCACATAATTGACAATAGCCACACTTTCGACCCATCTACAGGCATCAAATATCTCCATTATTGCCAAAAAAGCAGGCTACTTAATAGCTTGGAACAATTAGAAATAAATAAAGCTAACAAAAGGAACATTTGTATGAATGACCAAATTTATTTCAACTATTCCCCTTTGTTAACACCCTAAACCAGTTCTGTTTCCACATATATGTTTGTATTATCTGTTATTAATATTTGGTTCCACATATATGTTTCAAGTTATCTAAATCTTAACATTATTATTAATTTTATTTCTATTTTTTATTATTTACTTGTATTTGTACTTATTTATTTGTTATTTTTCCACGTATTAGTCTAGTGACATTGTTTTATGTAAATTTAGAACTAGGTTTTGTTAAGAAATATTTCATGAGTTAGCTAACGGTACAGCCGGGGGACTCCCAAGTTTTAATAGCACCCTTTGACCTGAGATGTATTTGAAGGGTCGCTCTCTGCAAACTGACTTAGTTCATAACTAGACCTGACGATGGTATAAAGCCGAAACCGGTAGTTATATATGTATATATCTTTAGTGGAATAGACAATATTTCAAAAATAAGTTTGTTTTATTTATGGTTTATTATCGTCAATTATTTTGCTTCTTAACTTTGGTTAAAGATGATTAACAACTGGTTAGAATTAGTAAATATAGGTATATAAAATTGAGAGCAATACTCAATTTATAGGAAGTATGCCTCAAGCCCTATGGGAAAGTTTCATTCTATTCCGATATTTTCCCAACAATGCAATAATATGTTATTACTACAGTGAAACCTCTCCATAGCGGACATCGTTGGGTCAACCGTTTTCGTTTTTTATCGAGACATTATGTCGTTTTCTAAATTTTTCGAGACAACCATTTGACGCTTTGAAATTTAAAATTCCCAAAATTTCGCCGGCCTTTTTCTGTATACATAGAGCCAGAAACAGAGATTTTTGGCTCTTACTCGACAAAACCATTCGAAATGGCGATCAATTTCAAAACCCTTATCGTATTTTTTTGTGAAAGCCGTTTTCGTTTCTTCATTTCCATGTTCCTGCCATTTTGGTAAAAGTTCATTCCTTTCTTTTAAAATGGTCCCGATCTGCGTCTTTCCAACCTTAAACTTTGCCGCTAAGTCCCTGACGCTGGACTTTTCTCGATTATGAACTTTAGTTATTTCTATTTTATTTTCGAGCGTTAGCCGAGTTCTGTTTTGAGACATGGTCGGAAGCAAACTGAATAAAATCTTTAGAAATGCGAACGAAAACGAAACAAGAAATTTTCATAATTATTGGGAAGTTTAGAAAACGTATTTGTTATTTTTTATTTCCCTGAACTCCTCCCCAGCCATGTGTTCCAAGAAACCAAGAGTCTGTTTTCTGCAGATTTTTCGCACGGGACCATTTAAGGCTGTCCGTTGTCGTACGGGCTATGTTGAAAAACGTTCTTTATTGATCCCACAAAATTACATGGGAATGGGGAATTACCCAGAATGGTTCTGAGGTTCGTACAGGTAACGATATCATTGAGTGAACTTACAAGATACCCGACTGTTGGTACCCACCACAATTCTCTGTTAATACATGTTTGTACGCCCTAATTACCAACAGTCTGGGAATGTTCCCACGGATAATAGTCATCTAATTAAGACTCCAACCGTTTAATGGATACTCAACGTTATATGAGACCGATGCAACTGGAAAACATGCCGAGAAACTTCATATTCTCAATGATGTGTTGGAGTGGAAAATTGACTGAGGAGCTTACAGTGTGTGGGTCGCCGATTTCAATGAAATTTTGACGTGAAAACGTCTATTCGCTCGTTAAGCACAGTGATAGCCGGTCAAACTTTCTTGTGTTACAAAATACCGTCAGATTTCAATCGCTAATAACTACAAGATTAATAATGCGATAACAACAGTTGAGGTCACAATGGGTAGAGCATGTCTGTACGTGTTTGTTGTGCAGTGTTTGTTTTGCCTGTAGCGTTATCGGATTAGTGTGGGCGCCGGCGGATGATTGTTGCGAATTAGCGTTATATAAAATTAGAAATTAGTGTAGCGTGATAACGCGTTTAGATAGGACGTTGATTCGGGTTTCATTGTAAAAAGCTTGAAGAGAACTACTAGGCATCAAAGTGAAACAATAAAAATATTCGCCGAAATATATTTAAAAATCGGTATTAAATTGAAAATTGCAAAAAAATTAAAGATGTCGTCTCATATGAATCGTAAATATGCGCGGAATTATATAAAACGCAAATCAGAGGAAAGCTCGCATCAAAAGGAATTTAAAAAACCTAAAAAGTCTAATGCAGAGCAAATGCAAGAGCTACGGCAGCATCGAAAAGAAAATTACATATTAATACGAAACACTTGTTATGATTTTATCCCGACGTTTTCACGGAAAATCTGCGGCGTGGACCTTGACTACGCCTTAATTTTTTTTTTTTTTATCGTGTTTCTACACCAAAAAATAGTAAGTTACGTGTCCGTTCGTGCCAATAGGTCTTCTGAGCAAAGAAAAAAAAATTAGGGGCGAAAACTGCCACAAATTGCTCCTAGCTCCCTTAATCAATTTCAATGAAATTTTCAGGGATGTTTTTACATCAAAAAATATTGAACACATGTATAGAGATTGGTCCAAATTAACCCTAGGAAGCCCAGAATAAAATATTCAATATGAGACCACTAAGGAGGGCTAAAAATCAACTACAGAATGTATTAATCGATAAATGGTTTCCAAACATTAATTTCTCACTTCAAAACACCCTCATATTATTGAGTATTTCAGATTTCAATAAAGCAACTTGCACGCTTGTTTACAAAAATGGCGTTTTTCTCAAACGGGAATATTGAGCGATAACTATTTTAATGTAAAAACAAAACTTATTGTTATATTCGGTTTCTGCGAACCAAGAAATTCTTCAAGAGAGTTCAAATGTTAATCTTAAATAAATGGAAATATAAATAATTAATAATAATTAAATAATAATTAAAACAAAACAATAAATTAACACATTTCCTGTAGAAATTTTTATTTCTTTTCTTTTACTAAACTGTGGTAAATATTAAATTGTACAAACAAACAATAAATTACCACATTTCCTGTAGAAGTTTTATAACTGGTCTTCTATTTAATTTTGATTTCTATAGTAATTTCCCAAAAGGGCCCTAAAAAATATCAAAAGTTCAAGATGTGCAATTTTGAAGAAAGTGCACGTATATTTTTAAAAAAATTTCAATTAACAAACTTTTCATTTGGATTTTTAAAGAGATGCCATCTTGTCTTCTAAATTTTGTAAAAATATTAAATCCAATCCAAAGGTTGGTTATATTTTTATTTTTGGCTCCAAGGCGTAATTGCCCTATATAGCCGGACACAAGATCTTTGAATTCTTTGAGAAAACCCAGGAGGGACAGAGAGACCCGGGGCGGAAACAGAAGGCCCCCAACGACTCAAGCCATGAGCCCCACCCCAGCCCCCCCCCCTTTCTTTACTAAATTTCTATGTTATTCCGTTTCATAAATTGAAGTTACTAGGAATGAATTTGGCTTTAGAATTTACTAATTGTTTCAGAAAACTTTCGGCGTTCTGCAAACATTTCGCATCCCTGTCGTGAATCATCATATTTTTTACAGGACTCAAAGATGTGTAACATATCTTCAATACATACATATATCGCAGTTCGGAGTATCAGCGAGTCTCATTAGATGATCCAAAAGTTTTCAAATAATTTTACTGGGCCAACGGGGAAAATGAATAGAACAGAATTTATGAGAACAAATTTGGTTTATTTTCTTAATCAACTACTTTATAAAATAAAGAAAACTAAATATTAAAACAAACAAAAAATCAAAGGAAACAAATCTTAAAAACTAAATTCTTAAAACCAATTCATTCTTTTTTTTTGTTTTATATTTTGGCCATTTTTTTAAATTTAAGTTTTATTTTTCTGGGCATATATTCTGTACATATAAACAAACAACCGTAACTTCTTTTCGGATCAATTTCACCTTCAATACACTCCTATTTAGTTCATCACACTTTAAGCCTAAACACCACTCTACATTCACTCAGACCGTTGCCATTCTACTCAGGCCTAGATCCGTCTCTCCACTCACTAAAAAAACAGCTGATGGCCGTGTTTTTTTTTTACTCATTTGTTTAACAAGAAATTTGCTTTTTATAGGTTAGGTTAGGTTTTATGACTCATGCCCGGGCTTTAACTACGAGGTCATATCGCCTACTACCAGAGCGCTCTTTCGTCACTCTGGTGGACATGAGCCCGACTCTACTGTGGGAGTCCTAAATTTTGCCTACCCTAAATTTTTATTCATCTAGGCTAGGGGTCTTTAACGAGTACCTGACATCGTACAGGCTCGGGACCATCGCTTAACGTCCCATCCGAAGGACGGCGTGCTTAAGTTTATTTTACCTCCCAAATAAAATAAACTAAGGGCCTCGGTCGGGCTACGAACCCACGACCTTGAGCTCAGAAGTCAAGCACGCATACCACTGAGCTACCGGCGCCCTCTGCTTTTTATATAAAAATAAATAAAATTAATTTTTTATTGTTTATAATTTAATCTTTTTAATGTGTGTATTATTTTTATACATCACTGGAGTTTGAAAAACATGAAATTTTGTTAAAAACTTTAAATCGAATTTCAGACCGATTTTATAACTTCTCATATACTTCGTGTAGCTGGAGAAGTAACAAACAGTCTCAGTAACGTTTTTTGATGAAATTTTGATCACTTTTAATCTGCTATGAAGTGAGTACTCTTAAAAAGTAAATATAACTAAAGACTAGAAGGTTCATTTAATATAAATGCAGGGTGTTCAATTTAATTGAATATCGATCGATTCAGGAACATACCTTTCTCATTTATTATTAATTGATCCTCGGTAGATCCTACTTTGGTCCTTCCTTCCTAAATAGAATCTTTATCATCCGAGCTCACTTGAATTAATGACTGCCCTTAAGAACCTGTAATATCCACACCATCCCTTCCAGTAGTAGGCAAAATATTACAAACTAAAACCCAATTTAACCTACATTTGACCAACTTTAATGAACAAATTACATGAATAAAAAAACGTTGGTGATTCACCGACAATGTACTTCCCCACAGAAAATTTATTATTGTTATTGAGGTTTTTGAGTCACCCGCCTGCTCCGCACTCCACTTCTGCTGAAAGTCGATAGATGGTGCTCTTATGTCCTTTTAGTGACACATATAAAATTTACAGTGACACATATAAAATTTACATGCACACATTATATTTTTTCATATTTGGAATTTGGAGTTCGAATTTTTATAAGATATCTGTTGAAAACTGATTGCCTTAAGATTTACTATGTACAAGCTGAAGTAAAAGTCGTTGTCAAGCATATACAAGCATGAAGTGTCTGCCGTTGTATAGCACATACAAGCTGAGAAGCCGGCCTTTGCCTAGTACATAAGATCTGAGGTTGCCTAGCCTATAAGACGTACTCTACATTCTTGAATTCCTAATCAGTTTATAATCAGTTAATAGTCAAGATAGGTGGAAATCGATAGATGGTGTTCTTATGTGCTTTTAGTCACACATATAAAATGTTAACATGGTCACAAACACATATTATTTTTTAATATTTGGAATCTGGAGTTTGAAAAACATGAAATTTTTTTCAAAACTCCGAATCGAATTTTTATAAGATACTTGCTGAAAACTGACTTTGTTATTATTGATTATTATTCAGAACTATATATTTTTTTTAGACGTTTGATAAACTTAGGCATGTTGATAAACATGGTCAGTCCTATCGAAAATGTAGTCTTCACAAAAAATGTTTCCCATGAAATTTCCAGTCGATTAAGTGTCTTAACATTTTTACGTACAAGTCGTGTCAAGCACATACAATCTGAGGTTGCCTAGCCTATAAGACAGTATAAGAGACTACTCTACATTCTTACAGGGGCGTAGCCAGGGGGAGCAGGGTGGGCACGTGCCTCCCCCTGACCAGAGCAAAAAACCAAGAAAAATAAAATAAACTAAAAAAATGTTAGATTAAAAATTCCGTCTCATTGGTCTCTGCATGCTAAGCGTTCACAGAAAGTTGCTGAAAAACCAAAACAAGTCATACTACATTTATTTAAATATACATGAATTCGATTATTTCATTTCCTTGCTCAAAATCTTTATTTATGATATACTTTGTACTCTTAAAGCTGATTTTATATGCGCAGTAAAAATGCAAAGCGTAACAGCTGAAATACACGCTACTGGATGTGAGTCATTTAGTTCAAAAAGCACAGAAACCATAGCGTGCATTTGCTGCTGCTGCGCTTTGCATTTTTGCTGCTCATGTAAAGTCAGCTTAAGTAAAGTATTACAGTCAGTGGTTGCCTTAGGGGGAGCTTCTAGAGGTCCGAGTTTCCCAAATTAATAACAAAAAGTCTGCAACACTAACCATGGAAACTGTAACTATACCCCCCCACCACTGTAGCCTAACTTTGCCCCCTCCTGCTCAAAATCCTGGCTACGCCCCTGCATTCTTATATTCCAAATCACCTTTTAAATGTAATTGTGTATAAGAAAAGTCCTGTAGCGGCCAAACCATTTTTTTTTATTTTGTTTTATTTTCTACTTTTTTCTTCAACTGATGAACTCAAAGACACCCTGATTAAGTAGGTACTACGGAGGGTGGAATACAAAAACTTCAGAAAACATAAATCAGCTCATTTTCCCCTCTGGGTTACCCTCCTACGTACTTAGCAGTTTTTCTTTTTATATTTGTACTTTTCAAGGGGTTATTTATTTTGTGAGAGTTAACTCTTCAAATGAGACCAAGAATACTTACAGGATCATTTCTTCCCGATAGTCCTCTTAGGGGAGATTCCGACTTTTTCACGAGTTCAAATTTACGAGTTTTCTTATTCAAGTTTCTGATCTAATGTATAAACTTTACATCATGTATTTGTCAATAAAATAATTGAAAAATTATATCAAAAAGCACATGCAAAATGGAGCGCCGGAATCTCAGAAGTAGCGTTCTTACTGAGCTTAAGATCTCGGGTTCGAAACCCGTTCGTCGTCCTTAGGTTTTTAATCAAGTAGGTGAAAACCCTTGTCCACCAGAGGGACGTAAGAGCGCTCCAGTAGTTGGCGACATGTCCTCATACTTAAGGCCCGGGCATGTGTCATAATAACTAACTAAAATTCCAACTATAAAATTAAATCAGTAAAAGAATGTAAAATTCAAACAAAAATGTTTATTTTAGAGTTAAAATGTTTCCCTTTGTTCAAAAAGAAATATAATAACCTTGATTTAAAGTCGCGTTTCGTAAATAAAAGCTTTTATTTTTTGTTTATTTTTTTTTAAATTTTATTTTATATTTATTTTACAAACAGATATTTACAACTGTATAAAAAATAAATATAACAAGCAAATGTGTTGAGAGAGAGATAATGGCAATGTCATAAAGTCAAGAGGGGAGAAATGATTTTAATTTGATTTTTTGATTTGATTTTTATTTTCTTGATAGAGGTCGTTCATTAATTTAGTTAGATAATTACTATTTACTTTATTCTTATTTGTTAATTTATTGATATATATTTTTCGGTATGTCAATATTTTTGTGGAATTAGACAATATAAAATTTAAACAAATTCTTTGTTTTCATTTATTTTATTAACTTTGAAAACAAAACGACTTATATTCAACGCAGTACTCAAACATATGTGGACTTGAACTCTGGGGTTCTGCCATTGCTTCCAATCTCCAATCCTTTCAAATCCAAAATCCTTCATAAAATAGCCAATGCTCCTAATTATGTCTCCAACAAAATTCTTCACACTGACCTTATCGTACCTTTTGTAACCGAAGCTGCTAAAAATACAAGGCCCTCCATTCTGACACACTTCCCCAACGACGGCATAAGCGTCAATGGCCTAGATAACTTCTTAGTAGCAGCAGTGACAGTGATTAGTTACAAATGCGATTTCCTCAGTAACTAGGGAGTGTCACCACTGGATGATTTCTCCCTTCTTTTCACACTGCCATTATCTATCTCTTGGCACATAAGTTTGTATTTCATTGTTATACCCTTGTAAATATATATTTCTAATTTAAAAAAAAATATTGGCTTTCCACTATATCGACACAGTTTGCAAACTTTTTTTTCGGACATTTTCCATAAATTAATATGAAGATGGCTGATGTAGTGAGAAGTGATTATTTCTCAGGTTGTAAAATAAACTATGACCTCTCACAGATTTTATTAATATTTGCTAGCCGGCTTTCGAGGTTACCCTCATTATCAGGCAGTCTACAAAGAAAAACATCATTTACCAACATAGAAACAGGTTTTGTAGGTTAAAATCCATAAAATATTGTGGCACTAAAGAATTTAATAAATATAAATAAATAAAAAATAACAATTATTATTTATCATAGAAATAAAAGATTCCCTTCCCACTGTTTTATTTTAGACCAGAACCGGTTTTCAACGCAACTGTGTCATCATCAGTGGCAGTGTGGGTGGGATGAACAACTGATGACGCTGTTGAGTTGAAAATCGGTTCTGGTCTATAATAAAACAGTGTTAATACAACGTCTATTATTTCTAAGAGATATCTCGTCCAACAACATCTTACTATCACATATGATTTCTTATTTCTGTTACTTTTTGAAAACCTGTGAAATTTTCCATAAATTCCAAATTCCCTATTCTTCTGGTCTTGCCCCTTCGATCGTCCCCCTGAAGCAGGTAATCCTTCTATATTAAGTAGGAAGCATCCAGAAAAAGGGATATATCCCGTTTTCTTGGTATATTAGCCCGGTAAGCTCCAGCTCCGGAGCCAGTCTCCCCGAGGTAGCCTGCCTTGGAGAGCCGCCAAACTGAACGCTATTAGCTTATAGAAGGGAAATTCCCCCCTAAAAGACTATCCCTTCCAGATTGGAGTTTAACTACTGCTAATTAATGTTTGCATTAGTTATACATCTATCACAGACAGGGCGCCGGTAGCTCAGTGGTATGCGTGCTTGCCTTCTGAGCTCAACATCGTGGGTTCGAAACCCGGTCTAGGCCCTTAGTTTATTTTATCTAGGAGGTAAAATAAACTTAAGCACGCCTTCCTTCGGATGTGACGTTAAGCGATGGTGCCGAGCCTGTACGATGTCAGGTACTCGTTAATGACCCCTGCCCTAGGTGAATAAAAATTTAGGGTAGGCAAACTCCCATAGTAGAGTCGGGCTCATGTCCAAGTGTGACGAAAGAGCGCTCTGGTAGTAGGCGATATGATCTGGTAGTTAAAGCCCGGGCATGAGTCATAATCACAAAATTACTTTTGATTTACCTATATTTTATTAGTTTTTAACTATTTACTATTTTTTATTTGTTAATTTATACATATAATATTTAGCACATGGCTAACATAAGGATTCATGGTTCACATTTCTTGTCGATATATTATTCTATAGAGAGTTATCGTGTTCAAAGACACACAGACAGATTTTTTTTTTTTTTTTTTTTCATATTAGAAATCTAGAGTTCGGAAACATAGAATTCTATTGAAAATTCGGCATCGAATTTTTCGACCGATTACATAACTTTCTCTATACATCGCAGGGGAAATTAAATAATGTTTTTCTTACGTTAAAATCTGAAAAAGATGGTACCAAAGGAAACATTAATAAACACTACGAGTATACTATGCAAATTTTCATTCAATTATTAATTTTAAGACATTGGGGTGTTGTATTTCAGACTTCAAAAGAAAGCGCTAAGAATAATAAATAATATTAATCAAAGAAGAAACTGTAGAGAGATATTTAATAAACTTTATTGCCATTACCTGCGCTGTTTATATTTGAAACATTAATGATCATTAGACAAAATATAAACATTTTCTCTCTTAACAATACTAGACATGATTACGATACCAGGAATAAAGAGGAATTTCGAATAACTAAACATTGTTTTGAAAGAAGTACAACGAATAAAGGAATCAATTTATTGAAAGCAATAAGTACAATAAAAACATTTGAAATTCGGACGAAAAACCTTGAGCACGTCGTCCTTCGGATGGGACGTTAAGCGATGGTCTCGAGACTATATTATTAAAATATTTTTCGACAGCTATATTATTCTCCCATTATTTTTTTTAAGATTTTCACAATTTAGTAAGTATAGACGTTTTGGCAAAAAATATAATAGGACTGCCTAGAGATACAGCAGACAAATTTGAGATACTTTTAAACAAATAAATTAGAAACTCGGCCGAAGTCCTTAGTTTATTTTATCTGGGAGGTAAAATAAACTTGAGCATGCCGTCCTTCGGATGGGTGATTAAGCGATGGTACGATGTCAGGTACTCGTTAAAGACCCCTCCCTAGTGAATAAACATAGGTAGGCAATTCGGACTCCCACTATAGAGTCGGGCTCATGTCCACCGTAGTGACGAAAGAGCGCTCTGTTAGTAGGTGATATGACCTCGTAGTTCGAGCCCGGGCATGAGTAATAATCATAAAATTACTTTTGATTTATATTTTATGGGTTATTAACTATTTACTTTATTTTATTATTTTATTTATATGTATAATATTTAGCACTTAGCAAAATTCGGGAAGAAGACTTATCTTAAAGAAATATAAATATAAAATATAATAAAAATAATATTTATTGTATTTATTAATATTAGGAATAATAGTTATTGTGACTCATGCCCGGGCTTTAACTATGAAGTTACATCGCCTATTACCAGAGAGCTCTATTGAGCCTACTATGGGGGGAATCCTAAACAGATGTAATAATGCTTGTATCGACATGAAATTATATATTTAAATTCAAAACTCCATAAAAATAGCAACTATTAATTTTCCGCGAAATCGTTCGAAGGGAAGGGGGACTAGACTCAAATAGGTACCCTAATAACTGCCGATGTAATTAATATAACGACACATAATTTAGTATTAGGATTCAGATTTAAGAATATATTTCCAATTTTGAGTTCCAACCCAAACGGTCGATTGTCTTTAGAAGTGCACAATTTAAGCTTTTAGTACACAATTTTATGACGTGAATGAATATTATTATTATTAAAATTGGGAACACAAAAGAAATTCACAGCTCTTTGGTTCACTACCAGCTGTCTCAAAGAGAAATTTGAGAAGGGGTTAGGTTAGGTTTTATGACTCATGCCCGGGCTTTAACTACGAGGTCATATCGCCTACTACCAGAGCGCTCTTTCGTCACTCTGGTGGACATGAGCCCGACTCTACTGTGGGAGTCCTAAATTTTGCCTACCCTAAATTTTTTATTCATCTAGGGTAGGGGTCTTTAACGAGTACCTGACATCGTACAGGCTCGGGACCATCGCTTAACGTCCCATCCGAAGGACGGCGTGCTTAAGTTTATTTTACCTCCCAGATAAAATAAACTAAGGGCCTCGGTCGGGCTACGAACCCACGACCTTGAGCTCAGAAGTCAAGCACGCATACCACTGAGCTACCGGCGCCCTCAATTTGAGAAGGTAGTATTCACCCCTCTGGATTTGATGAGATTTCTTCGGGAAGAAAGAGAAATGGAAGAAGCTGCAAGAAAAGGATTTGAAGAATCAAATACACATCAATCTAGTGACTCCTTCTGGTTCACGTCTCGTCCAAGAGAAGGAAATTCTAACAGATAAATAAAGTCAAAAAAAAAAATCTGGGAAAAATTGGATCCGGGGAAAGAAGATTGGATAAGAAACAGCTACAAACATAGCTTATACGGAAAGTACGCACTAGGACCATTTTTCCTCCACTGAGGACTGTTGAGTTGTTGGGAAAATTCAGTCAAATCCGCCTTGAGTATAATTAATTGTGAATATTGTAATTTTATATTGGACAATTCGGCCGAAAATTAAGGACTAGCTAAAGTGGAGGAACTTTTGAGGAGAAGCGACTCTGAATCCGCCTATAATATATATATAGAGGTAGAAAGAAAGAATACCCCTTCTTTAATTGTAGAGAGGGGATAAATGTGTCTGTCTCACGCACTCTTTGATACCAGTTGTGACTAATTCAAATTGTCACTTTTTAGTAGCTATGTATTTAGTATTATTTGAACTATTATTAAAAAAAAATTTTTTTTTAAATTTTAACGTGTTGGATAATATTGAATAAAATTTCCTTTTTAGCGTATAGTCAATATTTTTTATGTATTTATTTTAGTCATTAGAATTTCTATACTGGTTTACTAAACTATGGTTTTTTGAAGACTGTTTGATCCAGGGCAACATCTAAAGCCGGCGAGCCCATTATCACAAATTGTCATTTAGAGTCATATACGTTCTGGAAAAATTCAGACAAATCTCACTTATATAAAATAAATCCTAAAAATTGTAATTGTTTTTATCTTTGACAAATAGGCCAGAAGGTGAGGACTAAAGTGGGGAACATTTGAGAAGTGGCGACACCAATTCTTCCAACACCATCAAAACACAGTTCATGTGACATCTGTAGAAGTAGAAGACTTTATATAATTGAATGTATTGAGATACATTTGGAAAGAAAGAATAGAGAATCATCCTTCTTCAATTCTATAGAGGGTATTACTTGTCTGGCCTCACACACGCTGTGTTACCAATTATGACTCAGAACAGGAATAACATGTCTAGTTTTGAGTAGTTATTAATTTAGTTTTAATTGTACAGTTTTACTTTATTTACTTTTTCAATTGTTATTTAAAACAAATTCTTTTATCAAGTATACTATAAACTCTTCCGTATAGGACTATATTCTCCTCCGTTTGGAGCAATTTACTCTTCCGTATAGGGCCGTAAACACTTCTCCATATAAGACCATTCACTCCTCTATATAGGTTCGTATAATCTTCCGTAGAGGACATTCTCCTCCGTATAAGATCTCTTACTCCTCCGTATAAGGCCGTTTACTTCTCCATATAATACCATTTACTCCTCTGTATAGGTCCATATACTCTTCCATAGAAGACATTCTCCTCCATATAATAACTCTTACACCTCCTCATAAGGCCGTTTACTTCTCCATATAATACCATTTACTCCTCTGTATAGGTCCATATACTCTTCCGTAGAAGACATTCTCCTCCGTAAAAGATCTCTTACTCCTCCGTATAAGGCCGTTTACTTCTCCATATAATACCATTTACTCCTCTGTATAGGTCCATATACTCTTCCGTAGAAGACATTCTCCTCCGTATAAGATCTCTTACTCCTCCGTATAAGGCCGTTTACTTCTCCATATAATACCGTTTACTTCTCCATATAATACCATTTACTCCTCTGTATAGGTCCATATACTCTTCCGTAGAAGACATTCTCCTCCATATAATAACTCTTACACCTCCTCATAAGGCCGTTTACTTCTCCATATAATACCATTTACTCCTCTGTATAGGTCCATATACTCTTCCGTAGAAGACATTCTCCTCCGTAAAAGATCTCTTACTCCTCCGTATAAGGCCGTTTACTTCTCCATATAATACCATTTACTCCTCTGTATAGGTCCATATACTCTTCCGTAGAAGACATTCTCCTCCGTATAAGATCTCTTACTCCTCCGTATAAGGCCGTTTACTTCTCCATATAATACCGTTTACTTCTCCATATAATACCATTTACTCCTCTGTATAGGTCCATATACTCTTCCGTAGAAGACATTCTCCTCCATATAATAACTCTTACACCTCCTCATAAGGCCGTTTACTTCTCCATATAATACCATTTACTCCTCTGTATAGGTCCATATAATCTTCCGTAGAGGACATTCTCCTCCATATAATAACTCTTACACCTCCTCATAAGGCCGTTTACTTCTCCATATAATACCATTTACTCCTCTTTATAGATCCATATACTCTTCCGTAGAGAACATTCTCCTCCATATAAGATCTCTTACTCCTCTATATAAGGCCGTTTACTTCTCCATATAATACCATTTACTCCTCTATATAGGTTCATTTTCTCCGCCGTTTAAGGCAATATACTCCTCCCTGGCTTTAATGATTTCGAACTAGCATATGGCTATACTACACACATTCAAGACGAACTAATGAAACTAATGTCAAAAGGATGCCAACTAATGAAAGCAAAAACGTCAAAGAAGGGGGAAAAAAACCACAATTTTTATATATCCCCCCCCCCCCCCCCCCCCTTCCCATTTAAAATACTCGTCAATAAAGTAAATAGAAAGGCTGGGCGATATTTAGTATAAAATAAAATGGGAAGTTACCTAGATAAGGGGATGAAAAACGGTTTGTGCTGCTCCCTATCTGAACAGTTCACACTAGAGCGAGTTGATGGTATATGAGGGTATAGCCAGTGTCACTTATCTGAAGGAGATCCCCATTAAAAACAAAACATGATATGTTCAACCCGCCATAGTCTATATCCAGCCTGAATTATCGCGACTGCATACAGGCCAGACTGCCCACAGTTTGAAAAATATTACACAGTCAACTGTGTTTAAAGGATTTTTCAGACCAATTTTGAATGTATACTATTTTATTTTTAAAACTTGCCTAGCGATATTTGGGTTTAATTTTATTGATAAAATATGTATTAAAAATTTTTATTAAACAATATTTATTGTAGCAGGTATGGTTATTTTTATTTATTTTTTGTCTTTTATTTAGAAAGATGCAACTTTTGCTAGGGTGCAACAACCAGCATCTACGATGGTATGGTATGTAAGTCCAGACCGGAGCGTTGCGGGGACATAGTCCAGGAATGGATAGTGGAGAAATGGCAACAGCGGTGGTCACGATCATCGGATGGCCGAACGACCTACGTATATTTACCGGAAATCCGGGTACGTCTGGACTCTACTTGGATACTGTCTGACCACTGGATGTCCCAGATACTATCAGGTCACGGAGATTTCAACTCCAAGCTGTTCTTCTCTAAGAGGAAGAACAACCCGAACTGTTCGTGCGGCGGAGTCGAGACTGCGGAGCACGTGGTCCTCGAATGTCCGCTGTACGACGGGCCTAGGGTGGAGTTGATACACGGGACAGGATCGTATCTGGGACTCGACCTGCGGCAGCTGGTGACGGAAACCGGCTACCCAATGTTAAGCCGATTTATAGCTTCCTGGCGGAGAAAGAAGCAAGCATTTTGACCCTGCGCCGGGGAGGTCTGCAGTCGTCCCCGGCGCCCCAACGAACCACAATTAGCGATCGCCCTACATTTATCCCGAGCTCTCTCGGCGCGCCAAGAAAATTAAGGTGGGCTGGGAGTGACCGCTGATCGTCGCAGATGGTCGGCAGCGGTCGCTCCTAGCCTTCCACAGCATCATATATTTTGTATTTTTAATTATATATTTTTAATTTGTAAATAAAATCGTTAGGCCTCCCTTTTTCCCCGATGATTCGGCGATGGTGTCGTGGCCTCCACCGGAGGTCGGCCACCCAAAAAAAAAAAAAAAAAGTTATGATATGTTGGCGTGAATGGCATGTGAGAGGAAGGCCACCCAGTGGTAGGTCCTCAGGACGAAAATTTATATTATTTATTAGGACAAGAACAGGAAAAAAAAAAAAAATAATTATGAAAATATATATATATATATATATTTATATATATATTGTAACATGTAGAAATAGGGGGGGGGTGGGGGGGGTATTTTATAAATAAGGATATATAATCATATATGATATTCACTCAAGAAGGGTGGGGGAAGAGAGAGAGAGCAGTGGAAGGAGGGGGAAGGCGTTGAGCGGTTGCAGATAGAGAGTGAAGCAGGAAGGTTGTTGGATTTTTGTGGTTGGAGAGAGAGAGTGAAGTGGACCGGTGTTTTTTTTGATGGGAGAGTGCAAGTGAACGGATGATAGAGAGTTGACTGGAGTAGTGAAGATTCTTTGTGGAGTTGGAAGTCTGGAGTTCTGGAAATGGGCAGATTGATGGAAGAATCTATGAGCCTATGATGTACTGAGAAGAGCAGCGGAGGATTGGAGGATAGATAGAAAAATGTGAGTGAATAAAAAGATAAATGTTATATTATCATTGTCTACCGATCTATGTAAAGGTGTAAAAACTAAGGGTAAAAATATTAAATCTTATTCCATGAAAACATTTTTATTAAAAGAATTCACCACCCATTCAATTATTCAAAAATACAATAGTAAATTTAAAGAGAGTAGAAGAATCATTACAATGGCGCAACAACGTGGAGCTAATTTTTAAAAAATAATATAATTATATTTTACCGTATAGAAGAATCATTACAATGGTCACCAACATGGGGCAATTTAAAAAAATAAATTAAATTTAAAGAGAGTAGAAGAGTTATTACAATATATATAGGAATTGAAAGACAATTAGGAATTGAAAGACAATTTTGATGGATGGGTAAGAAAGATAATAAAAGTAAAGGAAACTAACGTAAAAAAATAAAAAATATTAAGAAGGAATAGGATTCAAGATGGCAGCAAGTCGCGGTTCCATCTTCTCTTCAACCTTCGTGGGGAGTTTTGTGGTAAGTGTTGTGAAGATAAAGTACGTATTTCTGGGTTTGTATGTGTGTAAAGTTTTCTAAAAAAAAAATGTATGTAAGGTAGGTGACATATTATTGAATGAAAAATTCACTCTCTTTCCCCCTTCTCAAAATTATTTCATACTGACATTAATGGGTATAAGAATATCTACTCTCAAGATAACGGTCAGAGAGACAAAATGAAATGATTTTAAGAGGGAATGGGGAGAGTGAGTGATCTGTGAGGGTGGTTGGTATAAGAAAGTCCTGAATTTTTCCAAAAAACTACCAACACATAAACCATATAGTAGAAATTAAAAAAATAAATTGGAGAATAATATAGTTGCCGGAAAATATATTATTTTGTATTCAAAATCTCCCCTCTGTGATAAAACGATTCATTACTTTAGTTATTTCTTTTGACTCATGCCCGGGCTTTAACAAAGAGATCATATCGCCTACTACCAGAACAGTCTTTTTTTCTGGTGGACATGAGCTCGCCTATGAGATACTACTGGGACTATAGGAGTCCTAATTTTTGCCTACCCTACATTTTTATTCATATAGGTTAGGGGTCTTTAACTAGTACCTGACATTGTATAGACTCTAGATCATCGCTTAACGTCCCATCCGAAGGACGGCGTGCTCAAGGTTTTTTCACCTCCCAATAAAAAATATACCTATTTCACGATCTTGAGCTCAGAAGGCATGTTGTAGAAAAATAGGCACATTTTATATGAAGTATGATTTTTCGCAGGTCGCCCGGTTTTCAAGATATATGTCGAAAATAAATCTAGTGTATTAGACGTTGGATCCATTTACACGAAAGTTATAGAGCCCCGAAAAATGTAAAATAAATTTTTTTAAGAAATATTTCTAAACTAATTTTAAAATATAGTTTGTTATTGGTATTTTTTTATTAAAGAGGAAAAGAAGAAGAACAAAAAGGCATTACTGGCTGGGGCGTAGCCAGAGGGGGCGGGGGAGGCAGGTGCCCCCCCCCCCCCTGGGCAGAGCATAAAACCAAGAAAAATTAAATAAACTAAAAAATGCTAATATATATCTTCTCAGTTAAGCCCCATGATTATCCCCCCCTTTTTTTTTTTTTTTTTTTTATTTTCTTTTTCTTTTTGGCTTTATGTTCGAAGCATATTAGCCATGTCACTGTGTTATCTAGTTATTTTACGATATCCATGGCCCCAGGAAGGAGTTCTATCTAGAAAATAAAACTCACTCCCGGCCGGGATTCGAACCCGTAAACCATTGTAAAAACCATTCGACCAAAGCCCTACGCTCTAGCAAGCATATTAAGATTCACCACCTGAAGATGTCAGATTGACGAAACTACTTGTGATAAAAAATAATGATATGTTGGACTGATACATTTGTATTACTCATATAACAATATTATCTAATACTATAGGTATACTCCTCAATTTGCATGGATTTCTCAATATAAAAGTTGTATACAGGTTCAAGTTGACACTACTATACATGGAGGTCGTTCCAATAAATATACAAATATTGTATTCTCAATTTAATCAACTGGTGGTACTTTGATCTCGAAGACCAAACAGTATTCACTAGTACCTCTGCACATTCTATAAGGTCTTCCTCTTCGCTCTTGATCTTTTGCCGCATGTATATTCATAGATTCTAATGGTATACGTTATAATGGCATATCAAATTAATCTAATAATTCAACATTCAACTAATGCACATAAATACATCATTTCTGAATAATTAAATAAATTATTGAATAATGAACCTCATATCATGTAGGAACTTATTCAGGTACTTCACATACTAAATTTTATATCGATACATTCATTATATTGGGGTATTTGGAGCCCCCCTCCCCTTCGGCAGATTCTGCTGAAAACTAATATAGGGCTTTGAATTTAAATATTATTAATTTTATTAATTCAATTATTATTTTTATATCTATATTTCATTTAACACAATTTAATTTAATTATCTTTGATAATTGAAATAATGTCAAATTATAATAAATAAAAAAATATAAGTAAAATTCATAATAATGAAATAATAAAATTTAACAAATAAAATAATAATCTATATTAATAAAGCTGAAACGGGGTTTGTTTGTTTGTTTGTATGTTTGTTCCAGCATCACGCCCAAACCGCTGGACGGATTTTTATGAAACTTCCCATGTAGCATTCTTTTGAGCCCGATTGAATAATAGGCTATGTGGCGTCCCAAAATTTTGATCGGGAGGGGGGGTTGTAAGGGGGGCCTAAGTATATAAATAGTGCTAACTCATTAACTAATGGTCAAATTGTCATGAAATTTCACACGTAGTCTTTTTAAAAGCCAAACAGGAAAAAAAGGTGTGTGGCGTCCCAAAGTTTTGAACGGGAGGGGGGGTTGTGGGGGGGCCTAAGTATAAATATAGAGCTAACTCATTAACTAATGGGCGAATCGTCATGAAATTTCACATGTAGTATTTTTAAAAGCCAAATAGGAAAAAAAGGTGTGTGGCGTCCCAAAGTTTTGAACGGGAGGGGGGGTTGTGGGGGGGCCTAAGTATAAATATAGAGCTAACTCATTAACTAATGGGCGAATCGTCATGAAATTTCACATGTAGTATTTTTAAAAGCCAAACAGGAAAAAAAGGTGTGTGGCGTCCCAAAGTTTTGAACGGGAGGGGGGGTTGTGGGGGGGCCTAAGTATAAATATAGAGCTAACTCATTAACTAATGGGCGAATCGTCACGAAGTTACACATGTAGTATTCCTGAAGACCAAATAAAAAAATAGGCGGTGTGACGGCTCAAAATTTTTTACGGGAGGGGGGGTAGTGGGGGGGCCTAAGTATAAATATAGAGCTAACTCATTAACTAATGGGCGAATCGTCATGAAATTTCACATGTAGTATTTTTAAAAGCCAAATAGGAAAAAAAGGTGTGTGGCGTCCCAAAGTTTTGAACGGGAGGGGGGGTTGTGGGGGGGCCTAAGTATAAATATAGAGCTAACTCTTTAACGGTTGGTCGGATTGTCACGAAATTTCACATGGAGTATTCCTGAAGGCCAAATAGAAAAATAAGGTGTGTGGCGTTCCAAAGTTTTGATCGGGAGGGGGGGTTGTTGGGGGGGCTAAATATACATATAGAGTTAGCTCATTAACGGTTGGTCGTATTGTCACGCAATTTCGCATATATTATTCCTGAAGGCCAAATAGAAAAATAAGGAGTGTGGCGTCCCGAAGTTTTGAACGGGAGGCGGGGTTGAGGGGGGGGGGGGGGGACTAAGTATAAATATAGAGCTAGCTCATTAACGGTTGATCGTATTGTCATGAATCGGATTGTCATGAATTTCACATGTAGTAGTAGTAACTATGTATTCGCTGTGGGGTTCACTGTTGCAAGACATTTACTAGCTGTGATGTCCAGCGTTCCTAATATCGTACTAGCTGTGGGGTCCGCTGTTGCAAGGTACTTACTAGCTGTAGTGCTCAGCCCCAGCGTTCCTAACTATGTACTGGCTGTGGGGTTCACTGTTGCAAGGCACCTATAAGACATTTACTAGCTGTAATTCCCAGCGTTTCTAATTACGTACTAGCTGTGGGGTCTGCTGTTGCAAGGCGCTAGCAGTGTGGCCCAGCGTATTTCACTCGTAGGTACTAGCTGTGGGGTCCGCCGTTGCAAAACTCATACTAGCTGTGATGCCCTGTGGTTCTAACTACATACTATCTGTGGGGTTCGCAGTTGCAAGGCACCTACTACCTGTAGGGCCCAGCGTTCCTAAAAACGTACTAGCTGTGGGGTCCGTCGTTGCAAAAGCATACTAGCTGTGATGCCCATGGTTCCTAATATCGTACTAGCTGTGGGGTCCGTTGTTGCAAGGCATTTACTAGCTGTAGTGCCCAGCGTTCCTAACTTCGTACTAGCTGTGGGGTCCGTTGTTGCAAGGCATTTACTAGCTGTAGTGCCCAGCGTTCCTAACTATGTACTAGCTGTGAAGTTCGCTGTTGCAAAGTACTTACTAACTATAATGCCCAGCGTATTTAACTACATACTAGCTGTGGGGTCCACTGTTGCAAGGCACTTAATAGCTGTGATGCCCAGCGTTCCTAACTTCGTACTAGTTGTGGGGTCCGCTGTTGCGAGGCACATACTAGCCGTGGTGACCAGCGTTCCTAACTACGTACTAACTGTTGGGTCCGCCGTCGCAAGGCACATACTAGCTATGATGCCCAGCATTCCCAACTACGTACTAGCTGTGGTGCTCAGCGTTGCAAGCCACATACTAGCTGTGGTCACAAACGTTCTTAAGTACTCACTGACTAGGACGTCCAGCGATGCTAAGTATTCATTAGGTGTGGCTTCCGCCGTTGAAAGGCGCATACTAGCTGTGGTGCCCTGGGGTCCTAAAAACTTACTAGCGTTACAACAGCTGAAGGACTATAAGCCTTATTCCGTATGAATAATTGAAAATTATAACATCATGAATGTACTGTCGAGGAACTGAATAGCGTTATAGAAGATATTGGGAGAAAAATCAAAGTTCCCCGGGCAACGCCGGGTATAACTTTGAAAGTCCCATCCGAAGGACGACGTGCTCAAGGCTATTTTCAACCTAAGTGAAATTTCACCTACCCAGGTTTATTTACATAACATACGTCTCATTATCGAGTACCTCACATTCGAAAAAGTTCTGGAACATCGCTTAAAGTCCCATCCGAAGGACGAAGTGCTCAAAGTTATTTTTAACTTCCCGATTAAAACATCTGACCTAAGTGCCTCAGCTAGATTTCTAAGTGGCGATCCTGAGCTCGGTAGACTCCATTCTTCAAATTTCTTGCTTTTTAACGGTTTATAGATTTAATATTTGTTAACTGACAGAGCCATAGAGTGTGCTGGTTTCGGATTATGCCAACGTCAGCACAACGTTCAGACTGACTTTAAATATGGTGACACCGATCCACTATGGAAGAAAAATGCCAAAAAAAAAAAAGATGTATGTATAGATATGAACACAAATTAAAACTTGTGTACATTGTGATATAATCTATATTAATAAAGCTGAAACGGGGTTTGTTTGTTTGTTTGTTTGTTTGTATGTATGTTTGTTCCAGCATCACGCCCAAACCGCTGGACGGATTTTTATGAAACTTCCCAGGTAGCATTCTTTTGAGCCCGATTGAATAATAGGCTATGTGGCGTCCCAAAATTTTGATCGGGAGGGGGGGTTGTAAGGGGGGCCTTAGTATATAAATAGTGCTAACTCATTAACTAATGGGCGAATCGTCATGAAATTTCACATGGAGTATTCCTGAAGGCCAAATAGAAAAGTAAGGTGTGTCGCGTCCCAAAGTTTTGAACGGGAGGGGGGTTGAGGGGGGGCCTAAGTATAAATATAGAGCTAACTCATTAACTAATGGGCGAATCGTCATGAAATTTCACGTAGTCTTTTTAAAAGCCAAATAGGAAAAAAAGGTGTGTGGCGTCCCAAAGTTTTGAACGGGAGGGGGGTTGAGGGGGGGCCTAAGTATAAATATAGAGCTAACTCATTAACTAATGGGCGAATCGTCATGAAATTTCACGTAGTATTTTTAAAAGCCAAATAGGAAAAAAAGGTGTGTGGCGTCCCAAAGTTTTGAACGGGAGGGGGGTTGAGGGGGGGCCTAAGTTTAAATATAGAGCTAACTCATTAACTAATGGGCGAATCGTCATGAAATTTCACGTAGTATTTTTAAAAGCCAAATAGGAAAAAAAGGTGTGTGGCGTCCCAAAGTTTTGAACGGGAGGGGGGGTTGTGGGGGGGCCTAAGTATAAATATAGAGCTAATTCTTTAATGGTTGGTCGGATTGTCACGAAGTTTCACATGTAGTATTCCTGAAGACCAAATAAAAAAATAGGCGGTGTGACGGCTCAAAAGTTTTTACGGGAGGGGGGGGGGTAGTGGGGGGGCCTAAGTATAAATATAGAGCTAACTCATTAACTAATCGCTCATTAGTCATGAAATTTCACATGTAATATTCCTAAAGGTCAAATAGAAATATTCGGTGTGTGACGGACAAAATTTTGAACAGGAAGGAGGGTTGTGGGGGGGGGGGCTAAATATACATATAGAGTTAGCTCATGAACGGTTGATCGTATTGTCATGAATCGGATTGTCATGAATTTCACATGTAGTAGTAGTAGTAACTATGTATTCGCTGTGGGGTTCACTGTTGCAAGACATTTACTAGCTGTGATGTCCAGCGTTCCTAATATCGTACTAGCTGTGGGGTCCGCTGTTGCAAGGCACTTACTAGCTGTAGTGCTCAGCCCCAGCGTTCCTAACTATGTACTGGCTGTGGGGTTCGCTGTTGCAAGGCACCTACAAGACATTTACTAGCTGTGATGCCCAGCGTTCTTAATACCGTACTAGCTGTGGGCTCTGCTGTTGCAAGGCGCTAGCAGTGTGGCCCAGCGTATTTAACTACGTAGGTACTAGCTGTGGGGTCCACCGTTGCAAAACTGATACTAGCTGTGATGCCCAGCGTTCCTAAAAACGTACTAGCTGTGGGGTCCGTTGTTGCAAGGCATTTACTAGCTGTAGTGCCCAGCGTTCCTAACTATGTACTAGCTGTGAAGTTCGCTGTTGCAAAGCACTTACTAACTGTAATGCCCAGCGTATTTAACTACGTACTAGCTGTGGGGTCCGCTGTTGCAAGGCACTTAATAGCTGTGATGCCCAGCGTTCCTAACTTCGTACTAGCTGTGGGGTCCGCTGTTGCGAGGCACATACTAGCTGTGGTGACCAGCGTTCCTAACTACGTACTAGCTGTGGGGTCCGTTGTTGCAAAGCATTTACTAGCTGTAGTGCCCAGCGTTCCTAACTATGTACTAGCTGTGAAGTTCGCTGTTGCAAAGCACTTACTAACTGTAATACCCAGCGTATTTAACTACATACTAGCTGTGGGGTCCGCTGTTGCAAGGCGCTAGCAGTGTGGCCCAGCGTATTTAACTACGTAGGTACTAGCTGTGGGGTCCACCGTTGCAAAACTCATACTAGCTGTGATGCCCTGTGGTTTTAACTACATACTATCTGTGGGGTCCGCAGTTGCAAGGCACCTACTACCTGTAGGGCCCAGCGTTCCTAAAAATGTACTAGCTGTGGGGTCCGTCGTTGCAAAAGCATACTAGCTGTGATGCCCAGGGTTCCTAATATCGTACTAGCTGTGGGGTCCGCTGTTGCAAGGCACTTACTAGCTGTAGTGCTCAGCCCCAGCGTTCCTAACTATGTACTGGCTGTGGGGTTCGCTGTTGCAAGGCACCTACAAGACATTTACTAGCTGTGATGCCCAGCGTTCCTAATTACGTACTAGCTGTGGGGTCTGCTGTTGCAAGGCGCTAGCAGTGTGGCCCAGCGTATTTAACTACGTAGGTACTAGCTGTGGGGTCCGCCGTTGCAAAACTCATACTAGCTATGATACCCTGTGGTTCTAACTACATACTATCTGTGGGGTCCGCAGTTGCAAGGCACCTACTACCTGTAGGGCCCAGTGTTCCTAACTTCGTACTAGCTGTGGGGTCCGCTGTTGCGAGGCACATACTAGCTGTGGTGACCAGCGTTCCTAACTACGTACTAGCTGTGGGGTCCGCCGTTGCAAAACACATACTAGCTGTGATGCCCAGTGGTTCTAACTACGTACTAGCTGTGGGGGCCGCTGTTGCAAGGCACTTACTAGCTGTGATGCCCAGCGTTCCTAACTTCGTACTAGCTGTGGGGTCCGCTCTTGCGAGACACATACTAGCTGCGGTGACCAGCGTTCTAACTACATACTAGCTGTGGGATCCGCCGTTTCAAGGCATATATTAGCTGTGGTCACAAACGTTCTTAAGTTCGCACTGGCTAGGACGTCCAGCGAAGCTAAGTATTCACTAGCTGTGGTTTCCGCCGTTGAAAGGCGCATACTAGCTGTGGTGCCCAGGGGTCCTAAAAACTTACTAGCGTTGCTATAGTTGAAGGACTATAAGCCTTATTCCGTATGAATAATTGAAAATTATAACATCATGAATGTACTGTTAAAGGGTAAGCGGATTGGCATGAATTTCACATGTAGTAGTAGTAACTATGTATTCGCTGTGGGGTCCGCTGTTGCAAGGCATTTACTAGCTGCGGTCAATAGCGTTCTTAAGTACGCACTGGCTAGGATGTCCAGCGATGCTAAGTATTCACTATCTGTGGTTTCCGCCGTTGAAAGACGCATACTAGCTGTGATGCCCAGGGGTCCTAAAAACTTACTAGCTGGGGTGTTTGACGTTGAAGGACAATAAGCCTTATTCCGTATGAATAATTGAAAATTATAACATCATGAATGTACTGTTGAAGAATTTAAAAGACTTTTAGGAGATATTAGTAGAAAAGTCAAAGTTCCCCGGGCAATGCCGGGTATTACTGCTAGTAATAATAATATAAACAATAAATCACCACATTTCTTGTAGACATTTTATAACTGGTCTTTTTTACTAAATTTTGATTTCTATATTAATTTCCGAAAAGGGCCCTAAAAAAATATCAAAGACGTGCAATTTTTAAAAAATTTCAATTAACAAACTTTTCATTTGGATTTCTAAAGAAATGCCATATTTTTTTCGAAATTTTGGAAACATATAAATTGAATCCAAAGGTTTTCAAATTATCTTACTGGGCCAACAGGGAAAATGAATAGCATAGAATTTACGAGAACAAATAATTTGTGTTTATTTTCTTACATCTACATTATAAAATTAAAAACTAAACATTGAAACAAAAATAAAAAAAAAAAAAAATCGTAAAAACTAAATTCTTAAAACTAATTCAATCTTTTTTTTTTGTTTTATACTTTGGCCAATTGTCAATTTTAAGTTATATATTTTTTGGGCATATATATTTTGTACATATATATAAATAACAGTACATTCTTTGCGCATCAATTTTATTGTTAATTCACTCCTACTTAGTTCATCACATCTTAAGCCTAAACACAACCCTCCATCCTCACTCAGACCGTCTCAACACAATCCAGACCTCGACTCGTCTCTACACTAATTCAAAAACAGCTGATGGACATGTTTTGTTTTCTACTTCCGTTTTAAAAGAAAATGCATTATTATTATTTATTTACTAATTCAGTTGCTTTTTATGGAAAAATAAATATAATTAATTTTTTATTATTAATAATTTAAATGTGTATATTTTTTTTATACATCACATATCACAATCGATGACAGCTCATACTAGATATTACTATTCATATTTCGGAATATAATAGAATATTAGCGACTAACAATACTAATCGAAGGCAGGATAATAAATCACTGGTGATCCTGAACGATACCCGGTTTTGACATAATGGACAGGAACTGAAATGAATTTTTCATGAGTGTTTTAGTCGCTCCATCAACCATCACTAGTTTTTTTTTTCAATCCTTAAATCAGAAATTTCATTAAACTATGAACTTTTAGGCGAAATGAGACTGCACTAAAGTGTGATAAAATAATACAGAGTTGTTGTGCAACCATAAATTTATTTTGCAAAATCAATTTTCAGTCACATTGTGAAAACTTTGAGCACGGAGGAGAAGTAAATTATTTATTCAGCTGGCTTGAATAAAGGTTAATACATAAGGTCATCCCTTAAAAATATTGTTGACATTTTAATCATAAAGATTTTCATCAACCATAAATTTGTGAGGAAATTGCATTCTCATGTTTTCTGTGGAAAAGGACAGAACGGAATTTTCTCAGTGGCCTCTCTAATCAGAAAGTATTAGTGATTTAATAAAAAACTCATCTAAATTATTTACTATTTACTACAGAAGACATGATAACTATATAATATAATCGTGCAAATGGTCAAAACTTACTCCGTTGGAATCGAGAAATCCAGTTGAAAAATCTATCTTAAATTTTCGCACTACTGGTATAAGGCAGTAAGAAAAACGATAACTTTAACCACCCGGTTAGGATTTTATAAGACGAGAATAAAATAATTTTTTCAACGAGATTTCTCGCTTTCAACAGAGTACGTTTTGACCATTTTCATGATTATGTCTGCGGGCTCGAACTCGGCTCGTGGGTTCGAAACCCGACCGAGGCCCTTAGTTTATTTTGTCTTGGAAGTAAAAAAAACTTAAGCATGTCGTCCTTCGGATGGGACTTTAAGCGATGGTCCCGAGGTTGTTTGATGTCAGGTACTCGTTAAATACTCCTAACCTAGGTGGAATACAAGGTGAGCAAAATTTAGGACGCTCAAAGTAGGGTCGGGTACATGTCAGAGTGACGAAAGGATCCTCTGGTAGTAGGCGATCATTGTAGTTAAGACCGGGCATCCGTCATAATAACTAATTAACACATATAGCCACACAAACGCACATACGTAATCGTTAATTAGTTATTATCTCATGCCCGGGCTTTAACATATGAAGTCATATCGCCTACTACCTCAGCGCTCTTTCGTCGCTTTGGTAGTGCCCGATTCTACTTTGAGAGTCCCAAATTTCGTCTACCCAAAATTTTTATTCACTCAGGGTAGGGGTCTTAAACGAGTACCTGACATTGTACAGGCTTGGGACCATCGCTTTAAGTCCCATCGGAAGGACGACGTACTTAAGTTTTTTTTTTCTACTTTCCAGATAAAATAAACTAAGAGCCTCGGCCGGATTGGAAACGAAAAATTCCTTCTCGATCTTGAATTTTTGCACTACTGGTATAAGTCAGTAAAAAAAAAAGTATGACGTTAACCACCCGGTTAAGATTTTATAAAAGACGAGAAGTAAATAATTTATTCAGCAGGCTTGAGTAAAGGTTAAAATACATAAGGTCATCCCTTAAAAATATTGTTGACATTTTAATCAAAAAGATTTTCATCAACCATAAATTTGTGAGGAAATTGCATTCTCATGTTTTCTGTGGAAATGGAGAAGCGGGGAATTTTCTCAGTAGCCTCCCTAATCTGAAAATATTAAATATTTAATAAAAAACTCATCTAAATTATTATAGAAGACAATATGTTTCGGAATAATATAAACAAATATACATATATATACAATGGGATGGAGGAACCCAGCAGAGGCCCTTAGGTTTTTTACCTGGAACGTGGAAAAACCTTGAGCACGCCGTCCTTCGGAAGGAACGTTAAGCGATGGTCCCGAGCCTGTATGATGTCAGGTACTCGCTAAAGACTCCTACCCAACGTAACTAAACAAGATGCTGATAAGGAGCTTTGGGGGCCATGATGGTGTTGTGGTTAGAGTTACTATCGTGAGCTGTGGCCTCGATTAGGGGAGTGGTTATTTTTAGTGTGTTGAAAGGAGGCTTTAGTGGACCACTAATAGTGGTTACTGTTACTATCCTGAGAGGAGGCTTTAATGGTTATTTTTCATATTCTGCGAGAAGGCTTTAGTGGTACGTATTATAATAAATGAGAGGAGGCTTTAGTGGTTAGTTTTCATATTCTGCGAGAAGGCTTTAATGGTTAGTATTATCATAAATGAGAGGAGGCTTCACTGGTTAGTTTTCATATTCTGCGAGAAGACTTAGTGGTTAGTATTATAATAAATGAGAGGAGTCTTTACTGGTTAGTTTTCATATCCTGCGAGAAGGCTTTAATGGTTAATATTATCATAAATAAGATAAGGCTTTAGTGGTTAGTGTTAGTATTCCTTAGAGGGGGCTTTGGGATTAGCGTTACTCTCATAGAAATTAAAGACGTTGTCTTCCCACTGTTTTATTTCCGACCATTTTATTAGTTTTATTTGCGATTGCGTCATCATCAGTGGCACATCACTCGTACAATATGGAGTCAAAAGGGACACTGTTAGTCATACTTTTCCTGGAAGGAGGCTTTAGTGATGTTACTAACTCCATGTGGGGCTTTAACGGCTCAATGGTTAGTCTGACTGGCCTCTATGCTGAGAGGAAGTTTTTATAGATGAATGAGTGTACTTTTCGAAAAAGAGGCCACAATTGCCCAGTTGACCTTTTCTCCAGTAATCTTACGCAAATATTTTTAATAAAAAAAAATGACAAACCTGTTAAGGAAGCGATGATTCCCAATAGAGTCGCTGCGACTATTTTACATATGTTCTGTGTTTGTGGAGTCCTTCGCTTCCGTACAGAGCCGCTCATCGTTGTTGAGGGGCCTGCAATACAGACAAAAAATACAACTTTGGATTATATATATATATATATATATATATATATATATAGAAAGAGAGAGAGAGAGAGAGAGAGAGAGAGAGAGAGAGAGAGAACGAATATAGGAGAAAGCAGTGCATCCTAATGAACACCGAAGAATACGATACATTGTATACAATATATATGTATATACTCGTATATCTAAGTCCAACTTTCTCATTCTTTCTCAATGTTCTTAAACATGCACTGCTATCTTTCTTTTTCTTTCTCAATGTTGTATATTTTAGTTAATAATACAAATGTTTTTTAAAATTTTTACTAACTTCAAATTTTTCTTTGGCTCCCACCTTGAAGTAGTACAGTTATTACTCTAGTTTTTATTTCATTTTTTCTCACTTTTTATTACACTCTACTATTTTATTATAATTCAAACATGTTCTACACTTATTACTACAATGTATGCAGTTAGCAAGTTTGTTATTATGACTCATGCCCGGGCTTTAACTACGAGGTCATATCGCCTACTACCAGAGCACTCTTTCGTCACTCTGGCGGATGAGCCCGACTCTACTGTGGGAGTCCTAAATTTTGCCTACCCTAATTTTTTTATTCATCTAGGGTAGGGGTCTTTAACGAGTACCTGACATCGTACAGGCTCGGGACCATCGCTTAACGTCCCATCCGAAAGACAAGTTTTTTTAAAATTATTTTATTATAATTCAAACCTGTTCTACACTTTTTATTATAATGTATAATACATATTTTTATTATTTATCGAGCCATGAATATTTGTTTGACACAAGTGGATCAGCAGAAAAAAAAATTGTTTGAATGACATTTTTATAGAAAAAAAAAAAGTCGGTGAATCACCAGCAATCTACTTTCCCAGAATGGAATATAATGACGTAACATTTTGCTTTCCCTCCAAAACTAGTCGCTTCACCTCTCATCGTTGGCAGGTTTGTCTGAAAAACAATAGCTTTTGTTCTTCTGTGATTCTGGATACACATATAAAATTTCGTGTTGACACGTTCATTCTATTACCGAGTTTTGTTATATTACATAATTATAATATTACTTAATTATTACAGAATTTTGAATAAAATATAAAAAAATAAATAAAACATAAAATTACAATGAAAACTCAACATTCAATTTCTGACCGATTACATAACTTCCCCCATACTTTCTATAGTTGGGGAAGTAAAAAATTATATGTCTATTATTGTTTTTTGCTTTTAAATTTGTTGATTTTTTTCAATAAATAATTAATAAAATAAACTATATTCCGCTAATTGTAAAATTTCTTTTCAGCACTACTTTAGTTAATATTTAATAGGGGGCGCCGGTAGCTCAGTGGTAAGCGTGCTTGACTTCTGAGCTCAAGATCGTGGGTTCGAACCCGACCGAGGCCCTTAGTTTATTTTATCTGGGAGGTAAAATAAACTGAAGCATGCCGTCCTTCGGATGGGACGTTAAGCGATGGTCCCGAGCCTGTACGATGTCCGGTACTCGTTAAAGACCCCTACCCTAGGTGAATAAAAATTTAGGGTAGGCAAAATTTAGGACTCCCACAGTAGAGTCGGGCTCATGTCCACCAGAGTGACGAAAGAGCGCTCTGGTAGTAGGCGATATGACCTCGTTGTTAAAGCCCGGGCATGCGTCATAAAACCTATCCTAACCTATTATTAAATAGTTTGCAGATCACGAAATGAACACTATTTATATTTATTTTTATTTTTTAATTAAATATGTTTACCTATTTCTATAATTTTTCATTATGTTACTCAGTACTCCAGTTCTATTTAATAGAGTAACATAATCTCTAGTTATTATTAAATTAATAGAAGAGAATAAGAATAAGAGTTTATTATAACAGTCGCATTTAGAGGTACACTTATACAATACGGTTCCTTAACCATTACCCTTATACACTGAATACAAATCAAAAATAATCAGTTAAATTAAAAACAATGCTACTGCTTGAGAGCAAATTTTAAAAAACTCTTGTAGAAAAAAAAAACAAATACAAAATAACTGAAATGAATAAAAAAAAATTAATAAACATTTAAAAACAGAGATTATAATTTAAAATCGTGAACGGATATTTTTGTTTTTCCCATAAAGTATATTAGTTTATACAAAAGCCCGGCATCGAAACCTTTATTTATGTCGATTAGTAACATACTACGTGTGTTAAATTAATAAAAAATATATATGAAATGGGAAAAAGGTAATCATTTTTATAGAAATATTGATAAAATGTATATTATTTACGGAAAAAAAGCTGGCAGCTTCTTTGACCAAGAAAAATAAATAAATAAATTTATTATTATATTCTTAAATAAATAAGATAAATAATTCTTTCTTCTGAAATCAAAGGCTTGAGAGAAAGAATATATAATAAATTTAGTAAATTCAATTTTATTTCGGGAAAAAATATGATTCAAATAAAAAATTTAAACTAATAATAGAGTCTACTGTTAAATTCTTCTGAACACAAATTTGGAGAGTGTTGTTACGTGACTGGAAGGTATTTCTTTAATCTGTGTTCTGTTGGGTGAATTAGCCTGGAGGAGCGTTGCTACAGCCCCCCCCCCCCCCCCTCCCAATAGGGCCAACATTTATTTTGTACAGAATTCAACTTCTTATTATTTTTTTCCCCCCTCAGCAGCTTCCAAAAGGAATTCAATTGGGGTAATTTTATAAAAAAAAAAAAAAAAATGGGAAAGAATTGGCACTGGTGCCTCTCTCAGTTGTTATGTCTCGTTCCTTTTCATTAGTTGCTTTTGTCCCCTCGCTTGGCGGATCTATGGGGAGGAGTAATAACAATGATTACCCCCCCCTCCCCCAAGTCATGAAAAAATAAACAAAAAGTGAAAGAAAAGATCTCATAGAAACAAAAGATGTTGTCTTCCCACTGTTTTATTTTTGACCAGAATCGTTTTTTTAAAACGACAGAGTGGTGGCACATCTATGATTGAATAAATATGAAATATAAATAATGAAAAGTAATTGAAAAATTTTCAAAGCATCATGGAGAGTAAAAGAATATAAAAACTTACTGCACCCATACAGTGTAGAGTCTAAAGAACTACTGGCATAGCTCAATGGTATATTATTGAATGAATGTTGGGTGAATTAGCCTGGAGGAGCGTTGCTACAGCCCCCCCCCCCCCCCCCCCCCTCCCAATAGGGCCAACATTTATTTTGTACAGAATTCAACTTCTTATTATTTTTTCCCCCCCTCAGCAGCTTCCAAAAGGAATTCAATTGGGGTAATTTTATAAAAAAAAAAAAAAAAAATGGGAAAGAATTGGCACTGGTGCCTCTCTCAGTTGTTATGTCTCGTTCCTTTTCATTAGTTGCTTTTGTCCCCTCGCTTGGCGGATCTATGGGGAGGAGTAATAACAATGATTACCCCCCCCTCCCCCAAGTCATGAAAAAATAAACAAAAAGTGAAAGAAAAGATCTCATAGAAACAAAAGATGTTGTCTTCCCACTGTTTTATTTTTGACCAGACTAGTTTTTTAAAACGACAGAGTCATCATCAGTGGCACATCTATGATTGAATAAATATGAAATATAAATAATGAAAAGTAATTGAAAAATTTTCAAAGCATCATGGAGAGTAAAAGAATATAAAAACTTACTGCACCCATACAGTGTAGAGTCTAAAGAACTACTGGCATAGCTCAATGGTATATTATTGAATGAATGTTGGGTGAATTAGCCTGGAGGAGCGTTGCTACAGCCCCCCCCCCCCCCCCCTCCCAATAGGGCCAACATTTATTTTGTACAGAATTCAACTTCTTATTATTTTTTCCCCCCCCTCAGCAGCTTCCAAAAGGAATTCAATTGGGGTAATTTTATAAAAAAAAAAAAAAAAAATGGGAAAGAATTGGCACTGGTGCCTCTCTCAGTTGTTATGTCTCGTTCCTTTTCATTAGTTGCTTTTGTCCCCTCGCTTGGCGGATCTATGGGGAGGAGTAATAACAATGATTACCCCCCCCTCCCCCAAGTCATGAAAAAATAAACAAAAAGTGAAAGAAAAGATCTCATAGAAACAAAAGATGTTGTCTTCCCACTGTTTTATTTTTGACCAGACTAGTTTTTTAAAACGACAGAGTCATCATCAGTGGCACATCTATGATTGAATAAATATGAAATATAAATAATGAAAAGTAATTGAAAAATTTTCAAAGCATCATGGAGAGTAAAAGAATATAAAAACTTACTGCACCCATACAGTGTAGAGTCTAAAGAACTACTGGCATAGCTCAATGGTATATTACTGAATGAATGTTTTTTTGTATGTAGACTGAGTGAATCTCGCTATCCCCACTATTTTGAACAATGTATGTAGAAGGGATGGGCGTATTCGTAATCGGAAATACGAATACGAATATATTCAATACAATTATTAACTATGAATATAAATACGAATATATTCATATTCACACCTACAAATACAAATATATTGGTATTCATAGCTGTGAATTCGAATACAGTTGTATTCATATATTCGTATGATAGCTCTAGCTCTCAAAAAGGCGTTTGTTACTAATCGAATATTTACTTATTTTTTTTCCCAATAATAGCCTGCTATTAAATGAGATACTTGGCAAAACGTTTGAGTGAACAATTTTTTTTTTAATCGTTTAAAATTGTGTATGTCCTTACGGTCCGCAGTTCATAAATCCTATCCCTAGACTACGGTAATCATTTTGGGTTTATAATGAGCAGTATAGTAATGAGTGATACCATGTAAAATTCGATTTTCGTTCGTCATATTCACAAGTATGCATACGATACACTTCATCATTTATATTTATATTTTATATTTATTCAATCATAGATGTGCCACTGATGATGATACTATGAGAAATGTAATCCAACAACATCTTATTATCACATATGAAAGAAAATATGTTTACAACAAAAAAATATGTGATGTTTCATTCTCTTCCCCTCTCAAATTCAATTCATATTGGCATTACTAAGTACATGAAGGTTATACGTTGACATCAGTTTTCTTAGCCAAAATGGCCGCCTTTAGAGGTAGACCGAAAATTTAATGGATTAATTTGTAGGTACTAGAGATGTGTGATTGATCGATTTTAATTTTAATTCCCAGCTAGGTTTAGATTTTATGACTCATGCCCGGGCTTTAACTACGAGGTCATATCGCCTACTACCAGAGAGCTCTTTCGTCACTCTGGTGGACATGAGCCCGACTCTACTATGGGAGTCCTAAATTTTGCCTACCCTAAATTTTTATTCACCTAGGGCAGGGGTCTTCAACGAGTACCAGACATCGTACAGGCTTGGGACCATCGCTTAACGTCCCATCCGAAGGACGGCCTGTTTAAGTTTATTTTGCTTCCCAGATAAAATAAACTAAGGGCCTCGGTCGGGTTTCGAACTCACGTTCTTGTGCTCAGAAGGCAAGCAAGCATACCACTGAGCTACCGGCGTCCTCTACCAGCTATATCCAGCTATATACAATATAAGAGAAGTTATCTAATCGGTTAAATCTGAGCGGAGTTTTCAACAAAATTTCATGTTTTACGACCTCTAGATTCAAAAATAAAAATAAAAATTGTATGTGTGCCTCTGAACATGATAACTCTCGATAGAATGAATGTATATTCACGAAATCTCATGTGTGAATCTGGAACCTTCTAAAGACCACATCTCTTGTTTTCAGCCAAATCGACCAAAGAGGGGAGGGGGATTACGGAAGAGACTTAACTCTAAAAACTTCAATTACATATGTGAATTTAAAACCCTATAAGGTCGACATTTACTATTTTTCAGCGGAATCGGCAGAAGAAAAAAGGGAGATCAGAGAGGGGCTTAACTCATAAACCCCAAGAACGGCCGATGTAATGAATGTATCAACATGAAATTTCATATTTAAACTCAAAACTCAATGAGGACATGATCTACCAAATTACAATAATATCGGCTGAAGGGAAGGGGGGTTCAGGGGAGAGGCTCAACTCATAAACGCTAATAACTACCGATGTAATGAATTTATCGACACAAAATTTAGTATGAGGATATAGGAGCGCCTATTTAAGTCAACTGATGAATATTAGCACAAACGGTCGACTGGTTTTGAAGAGGGGAGCAAAAAAGGTAATTGATTAATTCGTTCTGGGGAAGTACATACCTGGCGATTCACCGACAGCTATTATTTTTTACCCACCAATCCTGGACACTGAAATATCCTGTACATAGAATTACCCGATAGTTTCCATATAAGGATATGGAAGTTTCCGGGGGGGTACCCATTTTAAGATATTGACGAGAGGAAGGCTTTTATGGGTCCATTACCCGATGGGTTCGGACTCTGAGAGCCCTTCATGCAAATCTCTAGATAAGGAAAGGATATTGGGCCGAAGGACAAACAACTAATAAAAGAGAAGGACATAACAACTGGCAGTCTTCCAGAGCCTGGAGTCCCCCCCCCCCCCCCCCCCCTCCAGAGCGTTCCCTCTTCTCATAAAATTACCCCAATTGAATTCCGTTCGGAAGCTGCTGGGTTCTTTAATCCTCATACGTAATTTTGTGTCGATAAATTCATCACAAGCAGTTATTAGGATATCACGTCAAAATATCTAATCCAAAATATCAAACGACAAAATATCTTAGCCCTGTGCCGGATTAGCCACGTAGCAAGAATAGTTATGTTATACCTCCTCTATAATCCTCCCATTTCCTGCGGACAATTTGGCAGAAAATCAGCAGGTGGCTAGGGATGGATTGGAGGATTGACATATAAAATTTCATGTCGATACATTCATTCTTTCGGGAATTATCATTATCGTTATTATTGTTTACTTCATTATTCATACTTGGTTTTTTCAACATTTTTTTCGACTTTATTTTTTATTTTTATTTTTCTTCAGTTTATTTTCATTGTTTTAATCATCGGCTGTCAATAATATTTAATATTACTTAAAATTAATTGTTAGAGATCTTTTCTCTTTTTTCTTTATTCTGTCTCAACTGGTTGATACTTGTATTCTTTTGTTTATTTCTTATGTTATTATTCTTAAGGGACGTATGTCCCAGAATAAAGATTATTTTTCATTTTTGGAAACATTGAATAGAATTTCTGACAGATTACGTAACTTCTTCTGTACATCGTAAAGCTAAGTAAGTAAAAATCAGTGATGTACACCAAATATCCAACTCGTTCCCAAGAGTGTTGTAATTGATGACAAAAAAGTGACAAAGCTCAAGACTTAAGAATAACAGGAAGCGTTTTTGTCGACTTCCTCCCTCGCCGAAGAGCTAATGGACGTTGAAACGGTGAGAGGAGTCGGTCCAAGAAGTCACCATGACAAATATTGTATTTCCTGGGTTGAGCTGTGATCCATGCTACGTTATATAGGCTAGACAGACGTGTCATCAATTTACAGAGAGCTCACTGCTCCCACATATCTTTCTTATCTTCCACTATCGTCTCTCCGAATCTCCTTCCATTTATGACATTTTACTTACACCAACCCTCGATTATCCGCCCCCGATTAACCGGACCCGGATTACCCGCTTAAAAAAACAAATGCAAACACCATGAGCTCCGGGAGGCGGGGTGGGGAGAGCTCCCCTCTACTAGCCCGCCCAACGATCCTCAATTGCCACTCTCAGAATTAAAAAATAAAAAAATAAATACTTTCACTCACCCCTGTGCGCAAAGCACTCGTTCGATTTTGTCCAAATTTGGAATGTAGGGTCTTTAATCGGCACCCTCACCGCAAATTTATAATCGTTTTCAAAAAATGACACTTTAAACCACTTTCTTGAGGGACAAACTAAAACACTGGTGAGGACCGGGTCTGGGAGGTGTTCAGCGCGTCACATAATTTCGTAACTCATTTACCAGCTTAGTCCCCCAAGTTTCCTTTCAAAAAAAAATAATAATGATGTTAATAAATGAATAAATAAAACAAAAATTAATAAAAATTGAATATTAAATGATCCAAGAGAAGCAAGACATCAATTTTTCTAAGAAATTGATTAAAAATCCTCTTTTTCTAAGAAAAGTTTGTTTACACATGTTCTAAATTCAGTTTTTGTCTGGCTTTTCTTGCATCAACAGGGAGCGAAAAAATTAAGGAAATATTAATAGCAAATGCGTCGTTCTCTTTATGACAGAGACATTCTCGATAAAATAGAGAAAGGAGTTTCGATGTCGCTGCTTTCTAAGGAATATAACGTTGGAAGAAATACAGTTCGGGACTTGATTAAAAAAAATCAGCTCTTCCATCTCAGTGTTCAAGGCATCGAAAAATACGCAAATTGAAGGTGCAGGTCTGGAAGTGGTATAAACAACAGAGAACTTCGGTAGTCACGATTCGCGGACCGCAACTTAAAAGTGCTGCTCAAAGACTTGGTCAACGACTATGCTGTGCCGATTTTAAGGTAGGTGGCGTTTCGAAAAATGGCCTTTTTTCGTATGGGAGGCAATGAGTGGTGATAAGGATAGCAATTGACCTTTTTATAGCAATTATTCGACTCGACTTTGTGATCACCAGGTGTATATTGCTGACGAGACAAGCCAATTTTGAAAGGCATTACCATCCAATGCACAGGCATCCAACCCGCAAAGCGACCAGGGGCACAAGCAAAGTAAAGAACAGCTTTCTGGCTTACTTTGCACAAACGCTGACGACAGTCGTCGTGGGCAAATTTATACGCCCTCGTGCTTCAAAAAGTACATAGGTATGTCGTAGAAATTTAACGTAGTTGCGTTTTCTATTTTGTTATATTTTTTTATTCATTAATATATTATTTATTTTTTTTACATTAACATTGTCAAACTCGGTTATCCGCAGTTTTGCATTATCCGCGCTTCCTCTGGAACTAAGGTGCTCGCATAATCGAGAGTCTACTGTATATTGAAGATACAGGTAACTCAGTGGTATGCGTGCATTCTTACTGAGCTCAAGATCGCGGGTTCGAAATTTTGTTTTCTAGGTATTTTATCTGGGGAATGAGAAAACCTTTAACACGCCGTTCTTTGAATGGGACGCTAAGCGATGGTCCCGAGCCTATACGATATCAGGTACTCGTTAAAGACCCCTGCCCTAGGTCAATAAACATTTAGTGTAGGCAAATTTAGGACTCCCACAGTAGAGTCGGGCTCATGTCCACCAGAGTGACGAAAGAGCGCTTTGGTAGTAGGCGATATGACCTCGAAGTTAAAAGCCCGGACATGAGTAAAAACTTTCTGACGCCCTAATTCCAAAAAGTGTGTGTATGTGTGAACACGATAACTCCCCATAGAATGAATATATCGACACAAAATTTTATACGGATGAGTCAAATCGGCCAAAGGTAATAGAGGGATTTGGGGGACGGATAAGACAAAAACTCGAATTACTGCCGTTGTAATGAATGTATTGATACGATGTCATATGTAAATTCAACGCCCTACAATGATGACACCAATTAATTATTAGCGGAATCAGCCGAAAGTGAGGGGAATCAGAGAGGGTTGTAATGAATGTATCGACAAGAAATTTTATGTTGATTTTTTCCGGCATTTTTTTCCAAGAGTGTCTTCTTTTTTTTCTGACAACATCTTCTTCTGGTCACTATGAACGTTCATAGTGATACGGTTCATAGTGACCAGAAGAAGAGGGACGTGGAAGTGTCCAGAAATATTCTCAAAAAAGAAGATACCTACCTCTGGAAAAAATGCCAGAAAAAATCAACATTTCAAAATCCCAGAGAAGTTTAAGAAACTCAAGAAATTTTATATTAAAATTCAAAATTTCATAAAGATGGCATCAATTTGTTTTCCGCCAAATCAGTCGAAGGGAAGGAATAACCTGAGAAGAGGGGCTCGACACAAAATTTATTATGAGGATACAGAAGCCATGTCAGTAAAATATTGAGTTTTAAACAAAACAATCGATTAACATTTGAGGGAGAGCGAAAACATTATTGATTAATTTTTACTAGGGAAGTACATAGTTGGCGATTGACCGACAATTTTTCTTTCTTTTTGAAGAAGGAGAAAAAAAATACGTCATTGAATGACAGGCAAAGTAAGTTCCTCAGTTCGATTATCGACTAAGTGTTCGCTATTTATTTGAAATTAAATTGATTTGGTTGAATATTTATAGGTGTTTTAGTCAGGGACTTAACAATCCTCAGCTAAATTTTGTGTTGATAGACTTGTTACATTGACAGATATATACAGTAGAACCTCTATAAGTCGAACATCAAGGGAGACGCCAAAAATTCGAGTTATAGAGTTTTCGACTTATGGAGGATTTCAACTCAGGCGGATTTTGATTCGACTTGTAGAGGTTAAGATTCATTCTTACTAATTTTGAGTTAGAGAGGTGAAATAAATAAAAATTCAAGTTACAGAGGTAACAAACATATTTATATTTATTATAAACCAACATTATTTCAAAACATTCTTAAAATAAAAAATACGTAGTGTATGTTGGTATTAAAAAAAGTCAGTAATTGTTTTTTGATTTAGATAATTGGTAATCCTATTTATTGTATACTCCTAAATTGTTTTCTAAAAAACAATGGTGTACATTGTCGGCAAATTCTTAAAGTCGGTAACTTATTTTTCTTCGAGCTATAGAGGCAATAAGTTTCAAATAATCGAGTGTAAAGGTTGTAAAATAAAACATTGCTACGTTCGAGATACAGAGGTCCAATTTATTATTTCGAGTTATAGAGGGAAAATATGTACCAAAATGGCTTGTAGGGACTCACTGATTATTTCGACTAATAGAGGGTTGAGATTTCGAGTAATGGAGGTTTTGGGGCTTGAAGGGAAAGAAACAAAACTTTTTTTCGAGTTTTGGAGGTTTTCGACTTATCGAGGTTAAGTAGGTACGACGTAAAGAGGTTCTACCGTATATATATTTTTTTTCTATATCTCGCACATTGGGACCTGATGATGGGACGTAAGAACGTCCAGAAACATCGTTGGGATAAAGACACTTCCGAAGAGTTTTTTAAAAAAAATAGTTATCTTAATTTTTATTAAATTGAAAAATGTCTCAACTTATTATAAACGTATCTTGTATTAATTTGTTTATACACTCATATATTTTTAAGTAATTATTTGTTCAATTTTTGTTAATTTCATTTGGCCCCCATTTGGCCAATTTCACTGAAAATCGACAGATATCGCTCTTATATCGTTCCTGCTTCACATATAAAATTTCGTGTATCATTCTATCGAAAGTATAGTATCGAAAGTATATATATATTTTTTTTTTTGGAGGAGAATATAGGGTCGAAAAAAATGAAATTTTGATAAAAATGAACATCGAATTTCTGACTGATTACGTAACTTCCCCTATACTGCTGAATCGCGCCCCCTTGAAGTAACGCCCGGGCACATCAGTACCTGCCATACACTAGAAACGCTTCTTTGTCGCCTGGCGCTATCTGCCAGGTCAAGTCAATACGCTTCTGATGTGAAATTTAAGGCAGACCGTCCGTAATGCATTTTGATAGTTTTTGAAAATTTTAGAAGCCCCTTTGTGGACCCTATTGTCCTCCATTTATTGGATTTAATTTTTAATTTCTTCAAATTGAGTCATCAAATATGGTGGACTGAAAAGGTTTTTTTTTTGGATGGAGACTCCATTTTTTTTTTACTTCCCCAGTTATACAAAGTATAGTGGAAGTTATGTAATCGGTTAGAAATTCGGTAAGGAGTTTTCAAGAGTATTTCATATTTTACGACTTCCAGATTCCAAAAGATCGAAAAAAAAATCTGTGTCAGTTCGTCAGGTTTGTGGTCACGATAACTCCCAATAAAATGAATCTATCGACACAAAATTTTATATGTGAATCTAGAAACCTCTAACGACGACACCTATCCATTTTCAGCCAAAGAGACAATAGGGAAGGGGATCAGGGGGACGCGTATCACAAAAACTCTAATAACTTCCGGTCTATAGAACGAATATATATCACGAAATTACAGTTAGCTGAACCCCAATGCTTTATTTAACATTTTATAACTACCAGGTTTATTATGTTGATAATAATAATAATAATAATGTTTATTTGTTTTCGTTAAACCATAAAATGGTAATAGAATACGTCATAAGGGGAATATATAATAAATAACGTGGCTAGGGCATATAAAAATAAGATGGTATGGAGTATAATTATTTGGAAAAATGACCCACCTTAAAGAGGAGTTGATGCGGTTTTCAAAGAAGTATCAAAGAGAACAAGCATGTCAATGAATGTGAACAACACAGGAGAGCCCGATATGGAGAGGAGCAACGCACAGTAGGGTATGGGAACCACGCGAGGTAGCCGAGAACAGAGAGAACCGTGAGCAAAGAGCGGGACGAACCAGACGGGCGGTCGGAGGCGGACTGGAGCAGAGGGGCACTGGGGGGCATGCGCCGGGGGGCGGCTATATCTATGAGGTAAGGGGGCCCACAGAGCCTCAACTAAGACCGGGGGCAACCCGGCCTGGATTGTGTTGGGGGTACCTTGGAGTGAGGGGCTCAGGCAGCCTAAGAAGTGGGGTCCTATGTAGGGGGCCCACAGAGCCTTAACTAAGACCGGGGGCAACCCGGCCTGGACTGTGTTGGGGGTTCCTTGGAGTGAGGGGCTCAGGCAGCCTAAGAAGTGGGGTCCTATATAGGGGGCCCACAGAGCCTTAACTAAGACCGGGGGCAACCCGGCCTGGACTGTGTTGGGGGTACCTTGGAGTGAGGGGCTCAGGCAGCCTAAGAAGTGGGGTCCTATATAGGGGGCCCACAGAGCCTCAACTAAGACCGGGGGCAACCCGGCCTGGACTGTGTTGGGGGTACCTTGGAGTGAGGGGCTCAGGCAGCCTAAGAAGTGGGGTCCTATGTAGGGGGCCCACAGAGCCTCAACTAAGACCGGGGGCAACCCGGCCTGGACTGTGTTGGGGGTACCTTGGAGTGAGGGGCTCAGGCAGCCTAAGTCGTGGGGTCCTATGTAGGGGGTCCTCGAACCTGCCTTATCGGAGTTTCCCGAGAGAGCTGTGTACCAGGGTATATATGTTTAATGGCTGCGTTGCGCCGAGATGGGCCGTGTTACAGCACCCAGCGATCATCCCCGGAGCTAGGTTATACTGTCTTCTTTACCCTCCACTAGAAGCGTCGGATTGACTGAACTCTGGGTAATCAGCCTCATTCATCAGCTTCCGAGGGTTCAGTCCCAGATATGATCCGGTCCGGCGTATCAACTCCATCCTAGGCCCGTCATACAGCGGGCATTCAAGAACTATGTGTTCTGCAGTCTCAACGCCGCCGCACAAGCAGGTCGGGCTTTGCTTTTTTTTTGGAAAAGAAGAGCTTGAAGTTGAAATCCCCATGACTTTAAAGTATCTGGGACGTCCAATGGTCCGGCTTTACCCAAACAGACTGTCTTGCCCGGACGTTTGGAAAGTAAGCGCAGCTCTTTCTCTTCTATCCAGTCCTGGACTATATCCTTGCAACGCTGCGCTTTGGACTGTCCGTGAATTTCTAATCGCACTCATGGACAGGATTGTTATTTTCATTTTTGAAATCAGGGTGTCAGAAGACATGAAATACCAGTGAAAACTTTTTATCGATTTTAATAATAATAATAATAATTTTTATTGTTTAAAAGGATTACAATTGAGTCAGTGACCATTACTTTTACAATATTAACATAATAATGACACATATAAAAGAATACACATATAAAACAATAATGACACATATAAAGGAACCTAAATAAATAACATAAATAAATAAAATAAGTAATTACAAATTAATAATAATAATAATGTAACAAAGACAGTAAATATGGAGTGGGGATGTAGGTATTGAATATCAATATAATATGTAAGTTGAAGTACATTATTCGTTAACAATGAATGATCTGTTTCAAAGCGCTGATCAAATAATAGAAAATGTTTGAGATATCATACTTATTATGGGCCAGGAGTAATGTATGAAAGTTGGATCGGTCTATACTGACAATCTGAGGCAGGAAGTGGCTTCTAATGGGGGAGTGTATCGGACAGGATTAACAGGTGGTATAGTACGTCTTCCAATTAATTTTTATTGCAGATTGTACAAAGTTCCTGGGGATTAAGGGTGTATACATTATTTTTGTCACTGATTTTAAGATAGTACTTGACAGATAGACGGAGTTGGGCCAACTTAACATCGATGTTTTGATCGATTACTTTGTACAGCTGAGGAAGCAAGATCTATCTTTAAAACTCCGTCATCTCTTCTTTTACGGAAATGGGGTTTAGGTGTTCCTCAGCCTGTCGAAGATATTTTCCTCAGAGATTGAAAGAAAATACGGAAATGACAATGTTGGAAAAGATCCATAAAGAGGGGAAATAACGTGGGGAAAATGGTAACAAAGAATAGAGGTTCAGGGGAGGATGCTCAAACCAAAAACCCTTATAACTGTCGATGTAATAAATGTATCGATACACAATTTAATACGACGATTCAAAACCCCATATGTTAGTCAAATTTTTATTATTAACCCGAACGGTCGACTGGTTTAGGATGAGTGAAAAATTAATTGATTAATTCATTAAGGCGGAAAAACTTTTTGTTCTCCTCTTTAGAAATCAGGGTATGCATAACTTCCTCCATACTTCGTATAGCTGGGAATGTAGAAAACTTTGTATATAAAATAAAAATAAAAAAATAATAATAATAAAATAAAAATAAAAATAATAATGATAAGGAAAAAAAAAAATGTTTTAATAAAAAAAAATACAAAATGGGAAAAAAAGAAAAGTTATAATAAATAAATTAGGAAAGAAAACCTTAAGCATGCCGTCCTTCGGATGGGACGTTAAGCGATGGTCCCGAGCCTGTACGATGTCAGGTACTCGTTAACGATCCCTACCCTAGGTGGATAACAATTTAAGGTAGGCAAAATTTAAATGGAGTAACGATAGAGCGCTTTGGTAGTAGGCGATATGACCTCGTAGTTAAAGCCTGGGCTTGAGTCATCAAACCAAACCTAACCTAGTTGCAATCCTTGACTCTGATAACCTTCGTAGTTGAGCGCCCCAAAAAAAGAAAAAACTAAACTGTAGAAAACTTAGTGAAGACATCTATTACACAATTTCCTCTTCAAAGTTTAGAATTCGTAAAAAGATACACTAAACATATTTTTTTGCATAAATATATACGAAATGAAAATTTCAATATAACCTTATGAAAAGGTTACTTTCTTGGGTTGGCACTTCGTCAAAGTCGTATGAATACATAGAACATAATTTAGTACAATATACCTGGAGTGGGCCAAGTCTCATTCGAATTTTATTTAAAAGGGCTTTCTTCAGAATTATTTTCCTTTTCATTTGGGGTAAATTTACATGTTCATATCTTGGAAGGGTTTTTCATTTGTGATGTGTTTTCTAAAAGTTTCCCTTTATAAAATCAGGGCCTCGGTAAAACATGGACAATGTACCTCACCAGTGCGAATTAATCAACTGTGATGTATACAATTATACACATTGTAATTATTAATAATATATTATACAATTAATTATATTTGTTGGTATAAAAAAAATAGTAACTAAATTAGTGAATAAATATGTGAAGTCACATTTTGTTGTAAAACGAACAAGTGAGTGGAGGACAAGAGACGACCAGCAGCTGTTTTAATAGTGTGGACCAGTCTAAGTTGGGTTATGGAGGTGAGTTGAGATGTGTCGGTGAACAGTCTAGGAGTGAGAAAAGTGTTTAGGATAAAAGTGTGGTGAACCAAAAAGGTGTGAAATAACTTTGAAATTGATGCGCAAATGAGGTACTTTAATGTATTTATATGTACATAATATATATGGCCAAAAAAACATTTGATAGAGTTTTAAGTAATTAGTTTATAAGATTTAAAAAAAATTTCATTTCATTTTTTTTATTTTTCAATATTTATTTAACAAATTTATAATATAGATTCAAGTAAATAAACCCAATATTTGTTCTCTTATTCTATGTTATTCATTTCCCTGTGCACCCAGTAAGATAATTTATACCTTTGGATTAGATTGAACATTTTTGCAAAATTAAAAAAAAACAATATGGCATCTCTTTAATAAATTTAGAAGTCCAAATGAAAAGTTTGTTAATTGAAATTTTTTTGAAAATTCGAGCTCTTTCTTCAAAATTGCTATATTACTTTTTAGGGCCCTTTTCGGAAATTACTGTAGAAATGTGTTAATTTTATTAATTATATTTAATTATTATTATTTTTTTAATTATTGCTAATTCTAATTATTATTTGTTTATTTAATTATTTTTTAACATAGTTTTTTTTTTTAATTATCACACAACTAAAAAACCAGTCAATGTAATGAATATATAACAAGAAATTTAGTATGAGGAATCAGAAGTCTCTGAGTAAGACATAATATGTCTTATATTATATATGTCAATCAAATCGATATTTCGATATCATGGGAGAGTGAAGACTTATTCACGCTGAGGACGCACACAGCTGGCTTTATTTTTTCTCCATTTGCGCACTTCGAAATTCAGCGCATCAGTGCGAAAAAGATAGTCAACCCCTGGTCTAGACAAAAGGACAAGTTACGTTAACCACATTGTTGAGGACTCAAGTCTCTTCTCCGCAGAACACAGTTTGAATAGCAGATCCTCCTTCCCTAAGTCTCCTTGAATTCCCCAAACCTCCGACGTTTGTTGGCTGAGAACTTTAAGTGAATTAAACCTCCCCCACCCCCCCACCCCCCTTCCTAAAAGTCCTCCAGGAAGTAAGAATTCCCATTAGGTGTTCCTGGGGTCTAGATTGATAATTAAACTCCTTCAGGATCTCCAACCAAGAAATTCCAACAAGAGAAGACCTTCCACATTTCTTTCCTAATTACTTATGCGAGAAATTCTCTCATTCTTCTTGTTAACGATATATTTATTAAAGAGAGATTTGTCTTGAATAGCTGGATCTACCTACTTGCGAATAGACAGATTCCTATTCCTTTATGAGCCCTTATTCTTTCTGTGATGTGTGCAGATTCCATTATAAAAAAATATAATGTGCTGTAAAAAATATTTACACAGATTATTAAAATATTATAAAATTAATTATTATTATATGTATAAAAAAAAACTTAGGAAACAACTTAATTAGTGAAAAAAATATTCTAAAATGGATTAGTCGCATTTGTTTTAAAAAGAAATGTAAACAACCAATTAATGAAGAACAAAAGACGACGGTGAGCGGTTTCAAATAGTTAGGAGTCGGAGTGGGAGTGAACAGGCTAGAATTGAGTAGTTTTTTAGGCTTAAGATAGTGAACCATGAACAGTGAAATAGAAGAGAAAAGATACATTTTATTTATATGTATATATGCCCAAAAAATAAAGTAATTATAAATAGTGGCCACTAGAAAACAGAAAAAAGACTGATATATACAGTTTCAAGGAATTATTTTTTAAGATTTCTTTTTGTAAAATAATTTCATTTTTTTTATTCCCAATTCTTAGTTATTCAATTTATAATGTAGATTTAGTTAAATAAATCCAATATTTGTTCTGCTATAGTAAACATCATTTTTTTTGTGCTCTTCAATATTTTTGTTAAAAAAGTATATTCTGTTAAATTTGTTTAAAATCTTATCTTATTTTTGGTTTGAGTTGTTTTGTTTTGTTTAAGAACTTTTTCATAATGCAAGTCAAAACATCGTAAGCTAGGTGATTTTTATTTATTTATTTATTTATTTTTTTTTAATTAATTATTATTTTTTTTTTTTTCATTATTATTTTCTACTATTTCATTTAATGGCAACCATTGAAGAAAAGAAAGAAGTCAACAATGCTGTGCCAGTAATCACACCGTGGCAAAAAGCATTTTCCAGAAAAAGGTCCGCTGTAGAAAATAGATACCCAAGGAAAATCGCTCGTCCTGCAGACACCATTCCTGTAAGTAACCCTTACACTCCATTAGCAACAAAAGATGACAACATGGAGACAGTAAAGGAAACTTTCGAGAAACCTCCTCCTATTTTAATTAAGGCTCATAACTATTCTTTCCAGTCAGCAAACACTTCCTCATCATCAGTTTGGCTTCCGCTCAGAACACTCCACAATACACCAGTTACACAGGGTTGTGGATTACGTGGCGTCTGCACTAGAAAGAAAGTTTTATGCAACGGGGGCGTTCCTTGATGTACGTCAGGCTTTTGACCGAGTTTGGCACGCGGGACTTCTTTATAAATTGAGACCGTTGCTTCCTCACACATATTACTTAATCATTCATTCATATCTAACAAACAGATACTTCGCCGTCCGTCAGGGCTCTGCTGTCTCCTCAATAAGACCCATATTGGTGGGTGTACCGCAGGGTTCTGTCTTAGCTCCTTTATTATATACAATATACACATCTGATATGCCCACCTCCATCCACACAATGACAGCTGCATACGCCGATGACACCGCCATCTTAGCTGCTGCTCAACTTCACATACACGCCTCATTTACACTACAACACCATCTCACACAAATTGAAAACTGGTGCAACACATGGAAAATAAAACTTAATACAGAAAAATCACAGCACATCACATTTACACTTCGACGAGAAACATGCCCCCCCGTTTTCATCTACGACAAGCCCCTCCCTCAAACTAATACTGTACGATACCTAGGACTGACATTGGATCGAAGACTGACATGGAATCCTCACACACGTCTCACACGAAACACGCTGAACCGTCGACTCAAAATACTCTACGGACTTTTAAATAGACGATCAAAATTAGACATGACACAAAAACGGAACTGTTATACTTACTTACTTAGACCATTATGGACATACGGATCACAGATCTACGGTTCAGCAAAAACATCCAACATCAAACGAATTCAGGCATTTCAGTCAAAAACCCTCAGACTGATAACACAGTGCCCCCCATACATAAACAACAGAACACTTCATAACGATCTTATGATACACGCAGTACCCGACACAATACAAACTACTTACATACGTTTTTTTAGAAAACTTTACACACATACAAACCCAGAAATACGTACTTTATCTTCACAACACTTACCACAAAACCCCCCACGAAGGTTGAAGAGGAGGTGGAACCGCGACTTACTGCCACCTTAATTCTTATTCGTTCTTAATATTTTTATTTTTTTTACATTATTTTCCTTTACTTTTATCATCTCTCTCACCCATTCCATCAACGTTGTCATTCAACTCCTTTTTATTTATTTATTTATTTTTTTTTTTAATTTATTTATTTATTTTTTTTAATTTTATTTCTTCCCTTGTTCTTATAATTAATATAAATTTTCGTCCCGAGGACCTGCCACTGGGTGGCCTTCCTCTCACATGCCATTCACGCCAAAATATCTATACCTACCAACATAGATGCTGGTTGTTGCACCGTAGCAACAGTTGCTTCTTTATAAATAAAAGACAAAAAATAAAAAAATATTTGTTCTCTTATTCTAAGCTATTCATTTTCCCTGTGAACCCAGTAAGATACTTTATACCTTTGGATTAGATTGAACATTTTTGAAAATTTAGAAAAACAAGATGGCATCCCTTTAGTAAATAGAAGAATTCCAAATGATAAATTTTTAATAGATTTAATTTTTGAATACGTGAATTTTCATCAAAATTGCACGTCTTGAACTTTCGATATTTTTTTAGGGCCCTTTTCGGAAATTACTGTAGAAATCAAAATTTAGTAGACCAGCTATAATTTCTACAGGAAATGTGGTAATTTTATTTATTTATATTATATTAATTAGTTTATATCGTCTTTTAATTTCTTGTCTTTTCAGTTTCTTGTGAGGATTCCAAGTTAATAGTTTGTCGAGTATGAGCCCTAAAGCGGACTTCGTTTTTTAAAGAGATCATACACTGGTTGGGGCAGGTATCTTATTGAAGGGTGAAGACGACGTGAACTGACTTCTCTTCGTTCACCTTCACTCTCCACTATTTGTACCAGGACTGAAGGGTTATCAGGTGTTCTTGGAGGTGTCTGGATGATAAGACTGGGTCGGGATGAGGAGAGAGGATAGCAGTATCATCTGCAAAGGTGTTGCATTGATGGATGGTTGGGGATATCAGCTGTGTAAATTGTGTAGAAGATAGGACCCAGGATACTACCTTGTGTAACGCCAGCTGGGTGAAAGAGCAAAAGGCTGGTTTACACAAAAGGTTCTTTCAGAAAGGTAAGATTTTAGGATTATTGATGTAAAATTTCTCCACTCATGCAAGTTGTCCATTGTCGTATGGTGCAGTTTTGCCTGGGCATTAGGCCGGGTCTAATTTATCCGTAGCTTTCTGCTCTCTGATTAATTAAATGTGACAAGAGCTATCATAAGGTGAAGAGCTGACTAACTGTAAGCCATAGCAGAGGTTCTAATCCAGGAGACACGTTCAACAGATCTCTTCAGATAACTTAACCACAATCCCAACAAGACGGCTAAGACAGGATGGAATCCCCTTGAAAACCACTGGCATTTAACTTCAACGTCATGTCAGCACACTCTAACTGGAAATTACCGTTATTAGCCAACTCCCCATCCATAGTGAAAGTAGTGTACATTCTTGTTAGAAATTAGAGCTGGGGAGGTAGGTATATAGCTGTTTATTCACTACCCTAGGTATACGGCAAGTTATGTAATCTGTCAGAATTTCGATATTGAGTTTTCGGCGGAATTTTTTGTTTTTCCTAATTTCAAAAGGGAATAACGGAACTATTACGGTGAATAACCAGCATTGATCTTTCCCAGAACGAATTGATCAAGTTAGTAACGCTCTCCCTTCAAAAACAATGGAGTATTAGGGCTAAAAATGTATCGATTCATTCATTACATCAACTTTAGAGTTTTTGTGCTGTCTCCTCCCTAGTACCCCCCTCCCTTTTGGCCCTATGATGTAAAAAATTTACACACATTAAGATTATTAATATATTATAAATGGGAGGGGGACAAGTGGTACGCGTGCTTGCTTACTGAGGTACGGATCGCTGGTTCGTAACCCAGGCGAGGCCTTAGTTTATTTTATCTAGGAGGTAAAATAAACTTAAGTTTATTTTATCTAGGAGGTAAAATAAACTTAAGCACGCCGTCTTTCAGATGTGGTTTTAAGCGATGGTCCCGAGCCTGTCCGATGTCAGATACTTGTTAAAGTCCCCTGTCCTAGTTGAATAAAAATTTGGGGTAGGAAAAATAAAAAAAAAACATCTAAACCCATGATTAATTTGATGTGGATTCATATAAAAGAAATAAATCTCCTGTGGGACCCCATATAGAGTAAGCCAGTGTTGCATCTTTGCAGTTTAGCCTATAGGCAGAGCCGTCAGGGGTACATGAGTGTTGTCTTCATTCAGGTGGTTGGGCTTTTGTATTTGAGATTTCTTTGTGATGGTCCTGAGCCTGTTCGATGTCAGGTACTCCTTAAAAGACCCTACCTCGGGTAACTAATGGCTAGGCAAAATTTAAGACATGTCCACCAGAGCAACGAAAGAACACTCTGGTAGTAGGCGATATGACCTCGTAGTTAAAGCCCGGACGTGAGTCATAATAACTAACTGGCTAAGATATTAACTTAGGCAATTCTTAATACATTCTGAGTTTATTCGCCTCATTCAGGTAAAAATATAATTTCATTTTTGTCTATTATATAAGAGACGCCTCCCGATTTTTCTACCAGGAGCTAAAACAAGAAAAAAGTTATAAAAAGGATTGGACAATTTTATAAAAGAGCGATTAAATTTCCTCCGAACCTGAAGGGAAAGAAGTGGGAAAGGTAGGAGAGGATTGAATCAACTCAATCCAATTATTGGTACGTCACACTTCTGGGCGGAATGAGAAGAACTAAAAAGGGGAACTGGAGCATCTCTGTCCAACCTGAACAGTGGTGAAAGTATCCTGTTCGTGTTGTGAACAGTGGTTAAAGTAAACTGACCATTTTATGAAAAGTAAACTGTCCATGTTCTGAACAGTTATTAAAGTACGGTTATTAAAGTATCCGTTCCATGTTGTGAACAGTGGTTATTAAAGTATCCAGTTCATGTTGTGAACAGTGGTTATTAAAATATCCTGTCCATGTTGTGAACAGTGGTTATTAAAGTATCCGGTATATTTTGTGAACAGTGGTTATTAAAGTATCCGGCCCATGTTGCGAACTGTGGTTATTAAAGTATCCGTTCCATGTTGTGAACAGTGGTTATTAAAGTTGCTGTCCTTATTGTGAACAGTGGTTAAAGTATGATGTCCATGTTATGACCAGTGTTTAATGTTAGCTGTCCATTCTGTGAACAGTGGTTGAAGTAAGCAGTCCAAGATGTAAAATTAGTTAATGTAAACTGTCCATGTTGTGAAACGTTGTTGAAGTAAGCTGTCCACATTGTGAAAAGTAGTTAATGTAAACTGTCCATGATGTGAAAAGTATTTAATGTAAACCGTCCATGATGTGAAAAGTATTTAATGTAAACTGTCCATGATGTGAAAAGTGTTTAATGTAAACCGTCCATGATGTGAAAAGTATTTAATGTAAACTGTCCATGATGTGAAAAGTGTTTAATGTAAACTGTCCATGATGTGAAAAGTGTTTAATGTAAACTGTCCATGATGTGAACAATGTTTATAGGACGTAAACGGGAATTTCGAAAAATGGAAAAGAGGACTTGGTGATTGTGATCTCTTGGGGCATGCCCCGGGAAAGCATAACAGAAAAAACACTTCCTGATGTTCCTAAAGATGAGAAGGAGTTGACTGAAAGTCCCATTTGTCTTGACGATTGGTTAAATAGGCAAAATATACTTCAGTGAAATTAAAAAGAAAAAAAGTTAAGTAATTCTTTCACTCAAATGGTCGATTGACAAAAAACGAAGAAACGGTAAAATCACATAATTGAGAATTAATTTAATAAACAAGGAAGACGGAGCAAATTTAATTTAATTTTTTTTTTAAAAAAGCATTTTAGCTGAAATAATTATTCGTATTTAAAAAGAATGAGCCTGGCTCTTTTTAGTAAGGACACATTACCTGAATTGCCTTTCAGTTCACTGACCAAAATTAATGGAAATTTGTGAAGAATTTAGACTAATTAAATATATTATATTTAATTAACCATGCAGAATAATTACTGTATTCTTTTAACCACTAATAAGAAATATAAATTTTAAAAGAAAGTTACCGGGGAGGGTTGAAAATAATTAATGTGGCCAAGGTGGAAATAATTACTAGTCCTCAAATTATAAGAAACAAATTGAGAACAATAAATAGTAGGGAAAATAAGGAAAAGGAAAATTGTTGGTGACTCATCAGTAATGTTACTTCCTTCATAGCGAATTAAGTTGTCGCTCTCCCTCTGAACACTGACAGTTATTATATTATTTATATTCTATATATTATATTATTAGGGTGTTTGTTTTGAGACGCCAACTCTAATCCACACTTCTTTTTAATGGAAAAGTCATATCTCTTCTTATATGATTCTGGATACACATACGAAATTTTTTGTCTATATAGGTTAGGTTTTATGACTCATGCCCAGGCTTTAACTACGAAGTCATCGCCTACTACCATAGCGCTCTTTCGTCACTCTGGTGGACATGAGCCCGACTCTATGGGACTATGGGAGTCCTAAATTTTGCCTACCCTAAATTTTTATTCACCTAGGGTCTTTAACGAGTACATGACATCGTACAGGCTCGGGGCCATCGCTTAACGTCCCATCGGAAGGACGGCGTGCTTAAATTTATTTTACATCCCAGATAAAATAACTAAGGGCCTCGGTCGGGTTACGAACCTTCATTCTTGAGCTCAGAAGTCAAGCACGCATACCACTGAGCTACCGGCGCCCTCTTTTGTCTCAGTTTCAAATCAGTCTAATCTGCAATATTCGGTTAATCGCGAATAACCAGTTTATCACATATAACAGAAGGATAAATAAGAATTCAAATATATTAATGGATGCTCGGATATCACACGGAAATTTTCCCATTCCTCTACCCTTCTCAAAAAAATAAAATAAATGAATTCATAAATTTAAAAAAAAAAGAGGAACTAAATAAAGCCGGATAAGCAAGATAAAGGTTTTGAATGTTTCCAAACAGCAGAATGTCAGCAGGTAGAGTAACTACCGAAGAAATATTTTGCTTATCCTGAATGTATCGAATTTTCTATATCTGATTGTTGGAATGTTTCTCTCTGTTGTAAAAAAAAAAAAATAACTCACCCCAAATACTTTACCCCAAACATTTTGATAGTTAAGTTAGGTTAGGTTTTATGACTCATGCCTACTACTACCAGATCGCTCTTTCATCACTCTGGTGGACATGAGCCCGACTCTACTGTGGGAGTCCTAAATTTTGCCTACTCTAAATTTTACTCACCTAGGGTAGGGGTCTTTAATGAGTACCTGACATCGTACAGGCTCGGGAACGTCGCTTAACGTCCCATCGGAAGGACGGCGTGCTTAAGTTCATTTTACCTCCCAGATAAAATAAACTAAGGGCCTCAGCCGGGGTTCGAACCCATGATCTTGAGCTCAATAGGCAAGCACGCATACCACTGAGCTACCGGCGCCCCCTGATAGTTACGTTATCTTTATCAAGATCCAACTAAATGTGTGTGTCTATTACAACGGATTTTGCTATTTGCTTTGAATCGCCAGTAAAAAAGCAGAATATACGGCGGTAAATCACCAGCAATATACTTTCCGAGTTAAGTAATCAATTAATTTTTCGCTCCCCGCTTATACCTGGGCAAATAATCAATAGACTTACATAGTGGCTTCTGAATCCTCATATTAAATTATGAGTGGATAAATTAATTACATCGACAGTTATCAGAGTTTTTTTTCCTTTGACCAATTTCTCTAAAATTTCTGAAATTTGAGAGTTATTGTCTCCATGAAGTTTTGAATTTAAATATGAAATTTCATGTCGATACATTTATTACAACGACAGTTATTAAAGTTTTTGTGTTGAGCGTTCCACCCAATCTCTCCCCTTTTTGTGACTAATTTGCTTTCAATCAATTGGAGTTGTTCTTTACGGATTCTGGATTTACATACAAAATTTCATGTATATATATTCAATCTATCGGGAGTTATGGTGTTGACAGACAAACACACATAATTTTGTGTACTAAAAGTCGCCCTTATGTGGTTTTGAATTTGTATATGACATTTTGTGTCAATACATTAATTACAAAGGCAGTTATTAGAGTTTTTGAGTTAATCCTCATCCCTAATCCCCCCTATCCTCTTTGACGGATTTGGCTGAAAATGAATAGGTTTTGACCTTATGGGGTTTTGGTCAAACAAATAAAGTTTAATATAAAATGCATTCATTCAATCAGCAGTTATTAAAGTATTTATCCTAAGCCTTCTCCCTAATCTCCTATTCCCTTTGGTCGAGTTGGCTGAAAAATAATATGTATCGTTAGAGAGTTGTGGATTCACATATAACATTTCGTCTTAATAAACTCATTCTATCAGGAGTTATTGTAGCCTTAGACACACAGACAGACAGACATTTTGTTTTCATATTTGAAATCTAAAGGCCCGGAAAACAGGAAATTCCGTTGAAAACTCCACATCAGATTTTTCACCGATTACATAACTTCCCTTATACTTGTAACTGGAAGTAAAAATACGTTGAATCACCGGTTATGGAATTCCGTTGAAAACACATTACATTTTTGACTGAATACATGGAAAGGGAGAATCGGAGGGAGGTTTACCACAAAAACTCCAAAAAATTCCGTTGTAATCGATTGACATGAAATTTTATTTTTAAATTCAAAACCACATAATGATGGCACTTATAAATTTTCCGCGAAATTTTTCAAAGAGAAGACGGGATCAGAGAAAGGGTTTCGATGCATAAACGTATCAATGCTTTAGTATAAAGATTCAGAAGCCAATATATAATTAAAATAATGAATTTTAGCCCAAACGGTCGATTGGCTTCGGAGGTAAAAAGAAAATGTAAGTAAAGACAAAATTTCATATGTAAATTCAAAACTCAATAAAGTCGACACTTAACAATTTTCAGTAGAATTCAAAAACCCTAATAACTGTCGATGTAATGAATGTATCGACATGAAATGTAATATTTAAACTCGAAACTCCTTGATGACAATAATTGATAAAATTTCTGAGCAAATTTGAATAAAAACTTGTCAATTTGTATAGTCTATATGTTTTTGCAGAATATGGCCGTGCGGGCTAGAGCGTAGGTTGGTAACCATGGTTTTAGGGTTCGAATCCCGTCCGGGAGTGAGTTTTATTTCGTAGAAGTTTATATGCATTAGTTGAATGTTGAATTATTAGATTCCATTGCCATTATAACCATTAGAATCTATGAATATACATGCGGCAAAAGATCAAGAGCGAAGAGGAAGACCTTATAGAACGTGCAGAGGTACTAGTGAATACTGTTTCGAGGTCTTCGAGGTCAAAGTACCACCAGTTGATTAAATTGAGAATACAATATTTGTATATTTATTGAAACGTCCTCTATGTATAGTCGAGTCAACTTGAACCTGTATACAACTTTTATATTGAGAAATCCACACAAAATCCACACACATTGTTAAATGAGTTATACAAATGTATCTGTCCAACCTATTTTATTTTTTACTAGTTTCGTCAATCTGAAATCTTCAGATGGTGAATCTTTCTACGGGTGCTAGAGCGTAGGGCTTTGATCGCCATGGTCTCACCATGGTTTGCGGGATCGAATCCCTCCCGGGAGTAAGTTTTATTTCGTAGACAGAACTCCCTCCCGGGGCCATGGATGTCGTAAATAACTAGATAATACAGGGACATTGCTAATATCCATCGTACATAAGGCCAAAAAAAAATAATAATTTAGTATGAATTATATATGATAATTACATTTATAGAATAAAAATAGGGTAGTTACTCAATAAAATATCAGTGAGAAAAATGTATTATAAGCGAAATAAATCAAATGCAACAGGTACTGATGTTTTGAGTAAATTGCAAAAGAGAAGGGGGGGTGCTGTCGAATTTGGTATGGTCCGTCTCATGCAATATGCAACAGAGGAGCACATATGTTGGCTGGGTCTCCCGCATTAACAATTGAAATCACTAACTGCAAGGGGCTTGGATTATAATGTTATTCTAATATCCCAACTGGCACACCTCTGGGAACAGAAATTCGTGAGATTTCCCGAAATTCGACACTTTTCTTGACTCAAATTCCATTCACAAGGAAGAAGAATTGAAAAAATATATATAGTAAAATCACCAGCAATCCTTCCTCAGTAAGAATTTGTAGCGATTGTAACCGAACGACGACGGTGTCGCTAAGCGGACGAACATACAGAAAGAAGAAGAAAAAAAGTTTTATTTGGGTCAGTACTAAACATGTACTTTACACAAATTGACACATGAAAATTAAAATTAAAATTAAAAGTCTTGGTACAGTCTCGACTAGAGGCTGGCCGAGACTGACCGGAGCAGGTTGGCAGACCTTCATGGAAGTCTCGGGTGAGTTTTTCGATGTGAGCCGCAAAAGGAGCAATTCCCAGTTCCCGATGGATAATCCAGGGTGCGTTCATCGCTATCCGGAAGACTTTGTATTGAAATGTCTGTAATATTGTTATATTGGTGTGGCTAGTGCAGAACCATACGGGGCCAGCGTAGGTTAAGAGTGGAAGTATTAGGCCAACCTCACATTAGTCAATTCCGAAGAGACGCGACGGATACTCAAGTATCTTGAGGGTATATTACAAGTCACTTTCTTTCGTCATTGGGTAGAAAGCTACAAACTTGGAAACAGACTTTTCCAGTTCTTTACCAGCAACAAATAATCTGCAGTTAACATTCCTTTCGATGTAAGGATAATAAGCAACAACGACATCTTCATCACTTGAAGAATCTTCACTTGACATGGTGAACAACTCAGCTTCTCGCCACTGCTAGTTGGAGACTGAATAGATCCTAGTCGCTGCACAGTTTCCTCAGTGTGAGGAAAAACATTTTCTACAAGTATCATACCCATAGGCAACTCAAATTGATGATACTTCAGTATCAGTCGCGTCTCTTCGGAATTGCCTGATGTGAGGTTGGCCTTAGTGTTTTGTAAAGTAAGGAAAAACTGGAAATTCCGTTGAAAACGCAATATCGAGTTTTTTACTAATTACATAAGATCCCCTATACTTCGTATCGCTGGAGAAGTAAGTATTTTTCAATCATGATGGGATAAAAAGACACAAAAGTATAAACCATTCGTATTGTATCTGTTTGACCTGAAATGCATATAAACCAGTCTAAAAAAAATACCCTATTTATAGACAATATATAATGTAAATATGAAATACATGCCATCGTTTTATTTACAGTATTCAGAGCAGGGAGTAAAAAAAAAAAAATTACTGTCCTTTGGATCCTTGGGTAGTCAAGGAGCAGAGAGGACAGTCCTTGAGGACGGGTCAACTTGTCCGGCTAGAGAGGACGGGGGGGGGGGGAGGGGGAGGCTGGGGAAAAATGAGGGAAAATATAAGGGATAAGGGGAATATAAGAAGCTAACTCAGGGAGGAATGGTAATAGGAAGACGAAATCTAGGGACATCAGTCAGGGCCTTGTCCCACAAATCCCACCCGAATTTGTACAGACTTAAAAGTGAGGTCACGGCTCGGGTAAAGCCGACCTAGCTTTAGAAAAGATAACTCTAATAGTTTCTTATGTAAAAATGTCGGTGAATCATCGGTAATGTACTTCCCCAGCGTGAATAATAATAATAAATTTATTTCCGTTAGACCAATACATAGTAATATAATACGTCAAAAGAGATTACACATTAAGATATAGATTTATAACTACTTGAGTCTAACACACCTATGATTAGTAGTAATAACAAAACTATTAAAAAAAGTAAAATGAAATTAATAAATACTTAAAAATATATGAGTATATAAAAAAATTAATACAAGGTACGTTTATAATAAGTAGACACATTTTTCAATTTAATAAAAATTAAGATAACTATTTTTCAAAAAAACTCTTCGGAAGTGTCTTTATCCCAACGATGTTTCGGGAAGTTCTTACGTCCCATTATCAGGTCCCAATGTGCGAGAATTATAGAAAGAAAACAATGTATATAATATATGAAAAAAGTCTAAATAAATAAAAAATTATAAATTAATAAATAAAACAATAACGTACATTCAACTGACCTTTAAGGTATGGAGGAACTCTGTGGAATAATTAATCAACTAAGTTTTGGCTGAATCTTACAACTAAACTCCGCTTCGAAACATTCATTACACCGATAGTTTTTGTTTTTTTTAGGCCAGAAAAGTGAAAACAAAAAAGACTAGAGTGAAATAATTCGTGGAAAGCTGAAAAAGGTTTTAATATCTTCATTTAAATGTGAAAAGAGTTTTTTGAAGTTTGAGCCAATTTTCTGCTTGTGCTTTAGGTGGGGTGTTTCAAAAACTTCGTAATTTATGCGTATAACTCACAAACAACTAATTTTCCATTAATAGCAAAAATAGCATATTTTTGGTTTTCAAGCTCATTTTCCTTATGCAAAATGCATTTTATGAAAAACATCATTTATTTGGATGTTATACAGCACCAAAAGCTGTATCAGAAGAAACGTTTGAGCGTATTAAGCTCACGTTTAAGAGCTGACGATAAAGTCAATTGGGAAAAGTAAGGCTGAAGGGGACGGGAAGATTAGGAGAAGGCTTTACACAAAAACTTTAGCAACTGCCGTTGTAATGAATGTATTGACACAAAATTTAAAATGGGGTTCATGAGGGGAAGAACTGTGGTAAATATTTAATGAGTAAAATAAACTAATAAATATAAGTATAAATAAACAAATGAAATTAATAATAATGAAATAATAATAATTAAATAAACAATAAATTACCACATTTCCTGCAGAAATTTTATAACTGGTCTTCTATTTAATTTTTGATTTCTACATTAATTTCCGAAAAGGACTCTAAAAGTATCAAAAGTTCAAAGTTTTAAGAAAGTGCATATAATTTTTTTTTTATATTCAATTAAGTAACATACTTTTCATTTGGATCTTCTGAATTTTGCAAAAATATTTAAATCTAATCCAAAGGTTTTCTAAATTATCTTTACAGGGCCAACAGGGAAAATGAATAGAATTTACGAGGACAAATAGTTTGGGTTTATTTTTTTTAAATCATCTACATTATAAAATAAAAAAAACTAAACATTGAAACAAACAAAAATCAAAAGAAAAATTTCAAAAACTGAAGTCTTAACACTATTTCAATCTTTTTTCTGTTTTATATTTTTGACCATTCTTTAAAATTAAGTTATATATGTCTGTGCATATATCCTGTGCATATAAACAAACAACAGTACCTTCTTTGCGGATCAATTTCACCGTCAATTCACTTCTATTTAGTTCATTACATTTTAAGCCTGAACACCACTCTCCACACACCCAGACCGTCTCAATTGACCCCAGGCCTCGACTCGTCTCTATACACATAAAAAACAGCTAATGGCCGTGTTTTGTTTTTTACTCATTTGTTTTTTTAAAAAATCGCTTTTTATAGAAAAATAAATATAATTAATTTTTTAATATTAATAATTTAATAATTTTAATGTGTGTATTTTTTTTATACACCACAGTACATTGACGGTGATTCACCGATAACTTTTTTTTATTACCATCTCACCTGTGAAATAACAAAAAATGGTGTTTGGTAGAGAGAATGTAGTTGAAATGGGAGGTAGCATCGGCACATGGAGGACTTGATGCAGGATTACTCGCACTAAGCACTAGTAGATACTTAAGTAGGACTGTAACTAATAGTAGCCAGCGGAGCTGAGATGCTCATTGGTTGCAGACTACTAACTACTAACGACAAACCCCCAATTACAACCCACCCACCTTCTTATGGAGCAAGTCTTACTGTCTCTGACACCCCATTCCTTTGATATATGTACTGTCTTTGCTCCTCCCACCGCCCCAACCCAGAGAAAAAACACCCAGTCTCTCGTTTTTATAGGTCATTTGTAATTCAACTAAAGCCTAGAGTTATGTTAAAATATTATTCAATTATGTAATTAATAAAAAGTCGAGAGTGCATGTCTTCTGAGCTCAATATCGTGGGTTCGAAACCCGACCGAGGCCCTTAGTTTATTTTATCTGGGAGGTAAAATAAACTTAAGCACGCCGTCCTTCGGATGGGACGTTAAGCGATGGTACCGAGCCTGTTTGATGTCAGGTACTCGTTAAAGACCCCTACCCTAGGTGAATAAAAATTTAGGACAGGCAAAATTTAGGACTCCCACAGTAGAGTCGGGCTCATGTCCACCAGAGTGACGAAAGAGCGCTCTGGTAGTAGGCGATATGACCTCGTAGTTAAAGCCCGGGCATGAGTCATAAAACCTAAAACCTAAACCTAATAAAAAGTTGACAATGAATCAACGGTTGTGTACTTTGTCTCCTCAAATTATTTGAAGTTTTCGTTCTTCCTCTAAGCTCCTCTCTTCGCTCCCCCAATGTCATTCGGTCGATTGGGCTGATATATATATGCGCGGAAGATATGCGAGAGCATCATGTCACTTTGATAACAGTTCAACGTTGTAATCCTTCTGCGCTATAGTAGCATTGCACTAAATTAATTAAAAAATAATTTTTTACTATTATTTCTTATAAAATGAAGAAATTGAACATATTCAGGAGTTGCATGTGAGAAGTGTGATATGGGGAGAGCAGGTGGCGACATTGCAGCTCACCTCACTCCAATTCACAACGGTCCGAGGAACATGATTCACCGACCTCACTGTAGTATAGATTATTATATATATATATTATATCGTATAAAATATATTGATATTCAGTCAAATCGGTCTAAGGGAAGGGTGGCGTAAGAGGAAAGTCTTAACACAAAAATATAGATAATAATCCTCATATGTGTCACCCTTATGGAGTGTAATCGGTCCAAATGAAATAGGGAATCAGAAGGAAGATAAAATAAAAAATATCTGCCGATGTAATAAAAGTATCATCGTGAAATTGAATACCGCGAAATCGGCCGAAATATAGTGAAGGATCAGAGAATCAAAAATTGTAATAATGCCGATGTAATCAATATATCCATACAAAAGTTAGTATGAGGATTCAGAACTCCCTATTTCAGTCAACTAATGACTAGACATAGCAGTTTTTGGAGGGAGAGCAAAAACTTAATTGATTAATTCGTTCTGGGTAAGTAACATTACCGATTGATTTACCAATGACCTTTTTAGTTACAAATGTGGCAATACTGCTGAATTGCTACCTATTTGTGGAGTTGAGAGTGTCCTATAGGCCTATAACCATTGGATGTCAATCAAGTGAAGTAAAGGTTGGCCCATAAACCTTATCGATAAGAAGTCTTCTACAGGACCCCCCGGCTCTGGCTCCTCGATTGACGTTTATAGCAACGTTCCAAGGGTCTGTTTACTGTCAGCCGATAATATCTGAACGTTCTGATAACCGTTTAAAGAAACCAGACCTTACATTCGACTTAATACGGTCATATATTGATGTTCTGTCTTCCTGTATGGGCCCTTAGACTCCTGAAAAATACTATCTTATGTACAAATCATATGGTAATTCAGTGACATTAAGGAAACATTATCACAGTTATGACAGGATCTTAACACTGACTTTGTAGCAATTCAGTTCTTATCAAATCTTTCTGCTCAACAACATTACCCACTTTATAGTGCTTTTAGCAATATGATGTATAGGGGAAGTCATATATTTGGTCAAAATCACCCTCAATGTACCCTAAAACGAATCAATCAACTAAGTTGATTTCTTTAGAGATTTGTGAATCCTCATATTGTAAAGGATCACTTCACTTTTCAGTTTTAAAATTATATAGTTAGTTATTATATTAGAGGTCATATCGCCTACTACCAGTGCTCTTTCGTCACTGTAGGATTAAATTTGTATTCACCTTGGGTAGGGGTCTTTAACGAATACCTGACATCGTACAGGCTCGGGAACAGCTTAACGTCTCATCCGAAGAACGGCGTGCTTAAGTTTATTTTACCTCTCAGATAAAATAAACTAAGAGCCACGACCACGTTTCGAAGCCATCATGTTGAGCTTAGTTAGCAAGCACGCCTACCACTGAGCTACCGGCGCCCTCTAGAATTATATATATTTTTTATTTATATCATTGGTTTTAATTCATTGAATACCTGTTTATTTTAAGGAACTATTTATATATAAGAAGATATTGTTCATTTTTTATTAAACTGTCCTTTGTATAATAATATTGAAGAAAGATATTTATCTAAATATATTAAAAACTCTGATGAAGATGAAAGTAATATTATTAGAATATTAGAGATTGTTTCTATAGAGCAAATTAATGATGTCTATTACTATATTCTAAATTCTATTAATATTAAAAAGCAAACATTAAAAAAAAATGACATTAAAATTAAGAATAGAGGACAAAAAAATAATAAAGATAATGAAAAATGAATTAAAGTTGAGATTTTCATATTAAGTTTTTGTTAAATACTTGTTATTTACAGTTAAGTACAAAGTGGTTTGACTTAATGTTTATTACTTTGTTTTTATTTAAAGTCTTCATAATATGGATTTCTAAAGAGGTGCCATGTTTTTCTACATTTTTCAAATAATATCTGAACAATTTAGATTTTTTAAAAAATATATTATATTTATATCTAATTCAATGGTTTTCTAAATTATCTTTACAGGGCCAACAGGGAAAATGAATAGAATAGAATTTACTAGAACAAATAGTTTGTGTTTATTTTTTTTAAACCATCTACATTATAAAATTATAAAACTAAACATTGAAACAAACAAAAATCAAAAGAAAAACTCTTAAAAACTAAATTCTTAACACTAATTCAATCTTTTATATTTTGGCCATTTTTAAAAATTTAAGTTATATATTTCTGGGCATATATTCTGTACATATAAACAAACAACAGTACCTTCTTTTTGGATCAATTTCACCGTCAATTCACTTCTATTTAGTTCATGATATCTTAAGCTTAAACACCACACTGTCTACCTTCACCGTCGCCATTTTACCCAGGCCTCGACCCGTCTCTCAACACATTAAAAAAACAGCTGATGGCCGTGTTTTGTTTTCTACATGCATTTGTTTTAAAAGAAATGGTTTCTTATTATTTATAGGAAAATAAATATAATTAATTTTTTAAATATTAATGATTTAATGTGTGTATATTTTTTTTATACATCACAGTGGAAAGTTGACGGTAGTGACGGTACAAAAAGGTATTATTTTTTACCTACGGGCCCTTAAAAAGTATCCTTAGTTTTAAGAATATTCCTTGTAGTAACAAACAGAAATCGGATACTTTACTGTAGAAGGGAGATTTTACGTCATTTTCGTATCTGTTACAATGGCGTAATTAGTTTAATTTCAGAGGATTCAATATCTGAGGTCCGAGGGTTGGGAGGGGGCCAGAATTAATGGGTGATCAGCTCAATATGGCCGACCATATTTGATACATTATTTGGGAAATATTGCTATCTTGCTGCCATTAATATAGATGCCGATATAGATACATGCCATCAGTCGACTCCCATCACAATAGATACATGAGGTACGTGAAACATTATCTGTATTAATAGGTATAATCACGCATTGAAAGGTTCCATAGGTGACAAATCTCGATTCCATAATCCGGTTGGTTCTCGAAACAAAACCCAAATAATATGGCAAAAATTCGATTCGAAGTTTTCAACGGAATTTCAAACTTTCCAACTTCCAGATTCTAAAAATTTAAAAAAAAAAAAAAATCTCTATGTGCGATGAATGTATCGACATAAAATTTTATATGTGTATCCAGTAGCCTCTAAGTACATTCATTGATTGTCAGCCAAATCGTTTAAAGGAAACGGGAGATTAGGAAGAGGCTTAACACTAAAACTATAATAACTGACTGAGGGCGCCGGTAGCTCAGTGGTATGCGTGCTTGTCTCCTGAGCTCAAGATCGTGGGTTCGGAACCCGACTGAGGCCCTTAGTTTATTTTATCTGAGAGGTAAAATAAACTCAAGCACGCCGTCCTTCAGATGGGACGTTAAGCGATGGTCCCGAGCCTGTACGATTTCAGGTACTCGTTAAAGACCCCTGCCCTAGATGAATAAAAAATTTAGGGTAGGCAAAATTTAGGACTCCCACAGTAGAGTCGGGCTCATGTCCTCCAATGTGACGAAAGAGCGCTCTGGTAGTAGGCGATATGACCTCGTAGTTAAAGCCCGGGCATGAGTCATAAAACCTAACCTAATAATAACTGACTGACATGGAATATACTATTTATCTTTATCTTTGCATATATAGATCACATGATATTGATTACGTCATCCGGACGCCCGGACACTGAAAAAGCAAAAAGAAAAAAAAAGTTATTTTTTGCCAATTTGACCCTTCGAAACTTGTTCAAAAATGATTCTTTTTTTTTTATTTTGTTCAGCTCTGAGTTCTCCAGCCGGCTATGTAGGAAAAAACATCATTTTGTTAATGAATAATATACTTTTTTCGATGCAAAAAGTGGCATTTGGTGTCAGGAGAAAAGTAACACAGCAGTGTCTTTCGACATTTTTTTCGGACTTGGCCAGAGACTCTGCCGTGTCTCCTGATGTAGGTATATTCAAAGTCCTATTATTATGCTACTTGTTTTGTAATCGATGTATCGAAATGAAATTTAATATTAAAATTTAAAACCCAATAAGGATAATAATAATAACCTTTTTATTTGCTTCCTAAGGTTCACAATAATAATAGTAGTAAATATATACAGTAGAACCTCTATAAGTCGAACATCAAGGGAGACGCCAAAAAATTCGAGTTATAGAGTTTTAGACTTATGGAGGATTTCGACTTAGGCGGATTTTGATTCGACTTGTAGAGGTTAAGATTCATTCTAGCTAATTTTGAGTTAGAGAGGTGAAATAAATAAAAATTCAAGTTACAGAGGTAACAAACATATTTATATTTATTATAAATCAACATTATTTCAAAACATCCTTAAAATAAAAAATACGTAGTATATGTAGGTATTAAAAAAAGTCAGTAAATTTTTTTTGCTTTAGATAATTGGTAATCCTATTTATTGTATACTCCTAAATTGTTTTCTTTAAAAAAAATTGTTTTCTTTAAAAAAAATTGTTTTCTAAGAAACAATGGTGTATATTGTCGGCAAATTCTTAAAGTTGGTAACTTATTTTTCTACGAGCTATAGAGGTAGGTAGGTAATAAGTTTCAAATAATCGAGTTGTAAAGGTTGTAAAATAAAACATTGCTATGTTCGAGATACAGAGGTCCAATTTATTTTTTTGAGTTATAGAGGGAAAATATGTACCAAAATGGCTTGTAGGGACTCACTGATTATTTTAACTAATAGAGGGTTGAGATTTCGAGTAATGGAGGTTTTGAGGCTTAAAGGGAAAGGAACTAAACTTTTTTTTCGAGTTTTGGAGGTTTTCGACTTATCGAGGTTCGACTTAAAGAGGTTCTACTGTATCTATACAAATTGAAAACTAGGCCCATTTTAAGGCCTCTCCCATTTCTTCCATACACTCCTGTCCCAGGCCGACCTGTGCCAGAGACTCCCTGCTAACCTGTCCAGATCGTCCAGCCACCGCACCAGTTGTCTTCCTCTTCTTGTCTTCAGGTATATCGGGTACCACTCTGTCGTCCTCTTGGCCCATCTTCCTTCTTCCATCCTCGCCACATGTCCTGCCCATTTCCACTTCTGTTGCAGCACCACGTCCTTCACGTTCCTTACTCCTGTCTTTTTTCTTATTTCGGAGTTTCGTACTCTATCCTTCTTCTTAATTCCCAGCATGCTTCTCTCCATTGCACTTTGAGTGATCTCTAAGCGCCTCAGCACATCTTGAGAGAGAGCCCAGGTTTGGGAGTCGTACGTTGAACAAGGAGTGATGCAGCATTCGAACACCTTTCTTTTCAGGTCCATGGACATTTTGCTTTTGAAGATATATTTGTAGGACCAATATTTCTTTCATCCTAGTACAATTCGCCGATTTACTTCCTTTTTTAGGCCATTATTGAATGAAAGTAATTTCCCTAGGTATGGAGTTCTGACAGGACATGGTCCGTTCAATAGACACCTACACACAGTGGGAGTCAAGGACAGTCCTACCTGCGATAGATGTGGGGAAGAAGAAGAATCGGTGGCACACTTCCTGGGCATCTGCTCGGGATATGCGCGGATGAGGTTCCGCATCTTTGCTAATCGCAGAGGAAGACTTCAGAAGATTGGACTATGAGAGCATTCTCAGGTTCATTAAGGAAACTGGGAGACTGAGCACTTCATGAAGGGCTTGGTTTAGGTAGTATAAAAATACAGGTAATATAATAAGGGGGAAGCCCAGCGCTTTCAGGGAAGGGGTAAGAGCACTAGATGCTCAGGTCCCTAGGTCTAAAACACCGGCCCACCACATATATATATAATTGCCCTAGGTATACGGCTTCATCAACCCAGTGTAACTTCTTCCCCTCCAGACTTATTTCTTCCGTTTTTCCATTTACCAGAATGACTGTTTTTGGAAGTTTATCTCAAGTCCTGCCTTTTTCCCCAGCATCATTCAACTCACTCAGCATACTCTATAGCTTCTCTGGGGTATTAGCAAAAATAACGACATCAGCAAATCGTAAGTTGGTAATTTTTGTTCCATTAACATTGACTCCATATTTTTCTCAGTTGACTTGGTATACTTGCTTCAGTATGCAGTTGAATAGATCCGGGGATAGAGGATCTCCTTGTTTTACTCCTCTTCCCAACTGGGACCTATTAACACTGGGACCTTGGATAGGACCTATTAATTTTCCGCGAGATCGATCGAAGTGAAAGAGAGGATTCGAGAAAGAGGCTCAATAAAGGAGAGCGGAAACTTATTTGACTTAATCACTCGGGGGAAGTAACTGCCTGTGGTTCACCGGTGTATTTTTATTTTTTATATTTTTTTTGTTTTCTTTTTTTTTCCGACCTGAAAAACTAAGTCAATGAAAATAAATGTTGCGGAAAATGGTCAAGGGGGGTGGGAAGGGGTGAGTTGTAAATCTTGGTTTCCGAAATAAAAATCCTCTCTTGGTTAAAAGGCAACGAGGGGAGGGACCAAGTGTGAGAAAAACAGAGAGACAGTGCGTTAGAGAGTAAAAGAGAGACAAAGCTATGAGAAAGAAGGGGATGGGGGAGTAAGAAAGAAGGGGGTGGTGTGAGAAAGAGGGAGTAAGGGTGAGAAAGAGGGGGTGGGTGATCCTTTGTAAGGGAATGTTTGTGGTGTGAACCACTGTCGAGGACCGAGGTCAAGATAGTCCCCCAGACCCTCTGACATCGCCTATTAACACGGACAGGGCACCCGGAGCACAACGCCTTAATGTACAAAAAAAAAAAAAAAAGCTTTCGCCTCTCACTAAAGCTTTTTCAACTTTCTCAAGGAGCTTTCTTGAGCTTAGAAAAGCTATCAGACATCTCTTTCATAAGAAACAGCATAAAAAAAATAAAAACGGAGAGCAAAGGATAAAAAATAACTACAATAAAATATATATAGGAAGACCACAGAATTTCTTGTCAACTCATTTTATTGTTGAGAAATTTCTTGTTGGAAAAAAAAAATGTACATCCCCAGAACGAATTTATCAGTTAACTTCTTGTGCTAATAATCAATAGAGGCAATGATTGCCTTCACCTGACATCTTAAAGGCTCTGCACCATTGCTTAACGTCCCATCCGAAGGACGGCGTGCTTAGGCTTTTTTTTTTCACCTACTCAGATAAAAAACATCTTGAGCTCAGTAAATATTACTATATTTCCTTATACTCTAGATATAAGAATTATGAAAATTAGTTAAAGAAAAATGTAGTCCTTTTCCACACAAGATATACATTTAGGGTAGGCCCTTTAGGTTGTTACACCATCCTCAGACCCTTTTTGTTAAACTTATATATTGTAATGTTCTATATAACCTTACATAAGTTAAAGAGAAGAAAAAAAGTACTCAGGTACAATAATCAGTGGGCCACGCCCTAGCAACCCAGACAATGATATAAAGGAATGCAGAGGTTTTGTCCAGGTTATCTATTGTAATTATATAAATAATTTAAAAAAATATAATGTAGGGAAATTAAATTGTTTTATTATGGTAATTGCAAGAAATATTATTGTAGTGATATGGAATAACGATAAAAAATGTTATGTAAAAAAAAAAAAAGGTTATAAAAACAAAATTATGATTTATTAACCAATGAGAGACAGAAAAAAAAAAAGATGTCAGTCGATGTTCAGAGGGAGAGAGAGGCGATATATGTCGAATGTGGAGAGGAGATGTCTGTAGTCCTGAAGTAGTGAGTTTTTTTTATAAGATGAGTGATACAACCAAGTGATAAGAGTGAGATGATGAGTGGAGTAGTTGGACAGAGGTTGGAAGCAGAGTAAATTGGTTGATGAAGAAAGACAGGGACAGCAACGTGTGAGGAAACAGGAGAAGTTGGACCATGCGGTATTCACCCAAGGATGATGGAACAAACCGATGCCTAACACGAGTCACCGCATGAGACGAAAGGACACTGGGAACCACTGTTGGAGCGGTTGATTGCATGCAGGTCAAATTTCTTATAATTAATTATGTATTTTTATATTGTTGTATCCATGTTGAATGTTACTAACCATATAAAATAATTTTTTTCAATTTCAAAAAAAAAAAAAGTTTTTTTAAATAAATAAAAATTTATAAGCTATGACATTTTTTTATTTCTTCCAAATGTGTAAGGGTCTTGCTCTCTAATTTGATTGTAACTTATATTTTCTTTTATGCGTACAAGTACTATTATAAATAATGGGGCTAAAGTATATGAGAGATTAAATTGGAGAGGTAAGGACCGTTACAATATACAGTAAAACTTCGTTATAACGCTCTTCTAGGGACCAATGAAAAACAGCACTATAGTCGAGAAAAAATAAAATAGCTAAAAATGAAAAACAGCGTTTTCTAATTGATTGATAATTTTGAAAGTTTCGTATTGCACACAAAAAATGTACCAATCTATAATGCATCCAAAACATCGATTATTTTCAGCTATGTTATTATGGATAATTCTGTTATGTAAATCGATCAAACTCTTTTATTAATTATTTTTTTTATTTTATTGAAAATGATTTTCGCGACATTTTATACGATGTTAACAGGACCGAGGAAGATAAACTACTGAAGTAAAATTAGATTCGTATTGTAAAAGCACAAGTTAATTGAATTCGTGGAAAAATTTTGTAGGGGAGAAAGAAAATTCATAGAAATGCCTACTTTAAAAAATTAAAATGTTACAAAAAATTTGTTTAATTCTTCCATCGGAACGTTATAAACGGGAAGTCGGAGCGTTACAACGAATAAACTTTCATTGGAAAATTCCCCACTGGGACCGGGGCCCAGGAAAAAAAGCGTTGTATCCGGGAAATCGTTTTAAACGGGAGCGTTATAACGAAGTTTTACTATATATATATTTTAGAGGGTGCCGGTAGCTCAGTGGTATGTGTGCTTGCCTTCTGAGCTCAAGATCGTTGGTTCGAAACCCGGCCGAGGCCCTTAGTTTATTTTATCTGGGAGGTAAAATAAACTTAAGCACGCCATCCTACGGATGCGACGTTAAGCGATGGTCCCGAGCCTTTACGATGTCAGGTATTCATTAAAGACCCCTGCCCTAGGTGAATAAATATTTAGGGTAGACAAAATTTAGGACTCCCACAGTAGGGTCGGTCTCATGTCCACCAGAGTGACGAAAGAGAGCTCGGTAGTAGGCAATATGACCTATTAGTTGAAGGCCGGGCATGAGTCATAATAACTAACATGTAATAAAGTTCTTAAGGGTTGAATTTCGAGGGAATTCATCTGCCATTTTGAATTTGAGGAGATAGAACAATAAATTAGGGTATTTTCTCTGGGATTGAGCAGAGTGAATACTGGGACAGCTCTGGGAAGCCAGGAAGAAGCTCCTGGTTGTAGCCACCAATACCGCGCTCGTTTTTCTCTCCCTCTTGTGTTTCGGGGGCGGCGTAATTAATTAGGAGGCGGCGGATGGAGGCGGGGCCGCCGCGGAGTCTATCCGTCCTCGTCAGGCCAATCCTCATTACGTCCCTTTCTGCTCTTTACCAACACTATTCACTCCTCCACAATTAATGTCTCTATTTCTCAGTTTGGGTTGTAAAGGTGTGACTATAATTGATAATATTATTAAATATAATTACAATTAATTATCAAATGACTCACATCCAATAGCGTGCATTTGCTGCTGCTGCGCTTTACATTTTTACTGCGCATGTAAAATCAGCTTTAAGAGTGTAAAGTATAATATAAATGACGATTTTGAGCGAGGAAATGAAATGATCGAATTCATATATATTCAAATAAATGACTTGTTTTGTACATGTACATTTATGTAACAGCTGATTGCTGATTTAGGAATCAGACGCACGGGAAATTTGAAGATCCTATTGGTATTCGTAACTTGCAAGCAATTCATTTCTGAAAAAAACTATTTTTTTAGTTTATTTAATTATTTTGCTCTTCTAAGATCGTCCACTTTCAACATAATACCTACTCCTTAATTTAATAATTTCAATTTGAAATTATTTTCAACCAAATAATTTGCTAACCGGTTTTTTATTTAGGAGTAATTTGCCTAGGCAGATAATATTTGCCTAAAAATACTATTTGCCAGTACAGACTGGTATTATCCAAATCCGTTTGAGCCTGCTGTCGGTATAGTCCTCTCTCTGGTAGCCAAGGTGAGAGACTTGTTGGATCAACTACAGGCTCCTTCTCAGGGCCGAGAGGGACTAATATTTACTATGTCTCAAGTCCCTTCCCCCCGGCCAAGTCCCTTTAAGTCCACTAGACCTAATTACACTCCTCCTACTGACCTCTTGTACAATCCATCCTTAAGAGAAGGATTTCCGAATCTATTTTGACTTTATGAGAGCTTTAACTCAGAAATGTAGCTATGAACTTGAAATTATTATTGTTATTTTAAATTTTGTATTTACAACTATAGGTTAGGTTAGGTTAGGTTTTATGACTCATGCCCGGGCTTTAACTACGAGGTCATATCGCCTACTACCAGAGCGCTCTTTCGTCACTCTGGTGGACATGGGCCCGACTCTACTGTGGGAGTCCTAAATTTTTCCTACCCTAAATCTTTATTCACCTAGGGTAGGGGTCTTTAACGAGTACCTGACATCGTACAGGCTCGAGACCATCGCTTAACGTCCCATCCGAAGGACGGCGTGCTAAAGTTTATTTTACCTCCCAGATAAAATAAACTAAGGGCCTAGGTCGGGTTACGATTTACAACTATATATATACAATATATAAAAAGCAAATGTGATGCATAATAAATAAATGTCTTGGATGTTGAAAGATAAATCATTCAATAATGACACCCCATTATCTTGTTATTTACGGATGAGAAAGAGAAATTAAATATATATAAAGAAACCAAAAAAAAAACTGAAAAAACTATAAGGCGTAGCCAAGGTCCACGCCGTAGATTTTCCGTAAAAACGTCGGGATAAAATCATTTTTCATTTCCTTTTCGATGCTATCATAGCTCTTGCATTTGCTCGGGACTAGACTTTTTAGTTTTTTTAAATTCCTTTTGATGCGAACTTTCCTCTGATTTGCGTTTTCTATAATTCCGCGCATATTTACGATTTATATGAGACGACATCTTCAATTTTTTTCCAATTTTCAATTTAATACAGGTTTTTACATCGGCGAATATTTTTATTTTTTCACTTTGAGTCCTAGTAGTGCTCCTCAAGCTCTTTACAATGACACCAGAATCATCTTCCTATCTAAACTCGTTATCACGCTACACTAATTTCTAATTTTACACAACGCTAATTCGCTACAATCATCCACTGGCGCCCACACTAGCCCGATAACGTCACAGGCAAAACAAACACTGCACAAAAAACACGTACAGACATGCTCTATCCATTGTGACCTCAATCGTTGTTATTGCATTATTAGTCTCGTAGTTATTATCGATTGAAATCTGACGGTATTTTGTAACACAAGAAAGTTTGCCACGATGGGGATCGCAGGTAACTAACCCGAGGGGCAGAGTCCTCCATGATGTTATCAACCAGCTGCGCTTGGATGTCGTATATCCACTAGAACCTACTCACTATCCGCACACTCAAAATCACGCGCCTGACATACTGGACTTCTTCATTAGCCGTAATATATCTAGGCTTTGTACAACACCAAGTGTTCTTCATGACCTTAGCTCTGACCATTTTCCAGTCAGGATTGAGTTTGCTCAAAGCCCCCTTCATGTTCCAATAGCACCTAAACTGATCAAATATCCATTTGATTGGAAAATATATCAGGCAGTTCTACAAGATGTAACAGACCTTAAAATACCTCTCAAAACCAAGGAGGACATTGACGTGGCAGTCAGTAAACTAACACAAGATATTCAGTTTGCGGCAAGTGAAGCAGGAGATCAACAAACTAATTATACAGGCACCGAACGAGTCTTTTACCCAGCTCACATCACCCAACTCCATAACGAGAAGAAAGCAGCAAGGACCTTGTGGGCACGTACCAGGCATCCCGACCATAAGAGGTCCTACAACAGAGCCACATATGACCTCAGGAAGGCACTCCGAGAGCTAAAGCAGACAGCACTCACCAACGATCTGTTAACCTTGGACACAAGGGATGGCTCCCTCTGGAGAAAAACCAAATTTCTTACCAAAGAACGTCATTTAATACCCCCTTTAAAACATCAAAACAACTGGTTAACAACACCGAAGGAGAAGGTTGACGTCTTTTCAGAGATGCTAGTTAACCAGTTTAGACCAAATCGAACTATCAATCATCACTTCCTAGAAACAGTGAAAGAACAACTGGAACAACCATTGCTCTTGACTCCATTCGACTTTTACTTCTCACCAGGCCAACTAAAAATGTTATCGACCGTTCTCAGCAAAGAAAACTCCTGGGTATGATTACATAGTGCAACCCTTGCTACAAAATCTGCCTAGGAAGCCATTAGTTCTACTTACCCAGATCTACAATGCCATGCTTCGAACAACATATTTCCCCCGAAAATGGAAACATGCAAATATCATTATGGTTCCTAAGCCACAAAAAAAACGTAATGACCCTAACAGTTACCGACCTATTAGCTTATTGACATTGTTCTCTAAGATTTTCGAACGTCTCTTTCTACCAAAATTATTAGAATATTTAAGTCCGCTACTTCCAAATTCACAGTTCGGATTCCGCTCGAACCACTCTTGTCCGCAACAGCTGCACAGAGTCGTCGATATGATCTTGGACACATACGAAACGAAGCAGATATGTCTCGGCTTGTTCCTTGACACTGAAAAAGCTTTCAATAAGGTTTGGCATGAGGGACTGTTATTAAAAATGAAACCGCTGCTGCCTGACACTTATTGGAGACTAATGGAGTCATATCTTAGCAACCGTACCTTCTCTGTCATCTACCAAGGAGCCCAATCCCAGTCCAAGTCGATGATATCTGGAGTACCACTGGGAAGTGTGCTTGGACTCTTCTTATATCTAATATACACCCACGACTTTCCACAGCAGAACGGCCTAACAACTGCTCAATTCGCCGACGATGTTGCTGTAATGAGTAAGGCCACCTCCAGTAGACTCGCTGAAGTACAACTGCACAACTTCTTGGATGAGGTGAAAGTTTGGAGTGCCAAATGGAGGATACATTTAAATCCTCAAAAGTCAGCGTTGGTACCATTCAGAAGTAGTAGGCCCGCTCACCCTCAACGGAGCTCTTGTCCCACAGACTTCTTCAATTCGGTACCTAGGTCTCACCATGGACACAAAGTTGACCTGGAACGAGCACATCACTTCGCTGCTTCACAGGCTAAGACATCGACTTTACCAGCTGAAACCTCTCTTCAAGAACTTTGAGCTCCCCCTCTATCTCAAGAGGCTCATTTATATGATGCTCATCAGGCCCATGTGGCTTTACGGCTGCTCTATCTGGGGTTCTGCCTCGGATTCTCAAATCAAACGTATACAGACACTCCAGAATCGGGCCTTAAGAATCATCACTAGTGCGCCCTGGTTTGTCCGTAACAAAACTATACACGATGATCTTGAGATCCCTGAGGGGAAAAAATGTCTGCCTATTTGCTACACCAGTCTGCTGCGGACCATGCAAAATCATCAAAATCCTCTGCTACGTGCCATCCCTCTCCACCTGCCTCCGCCAAGACCAGAACGTCGTCTGAAGAGGAAGCACCATAGCGACCTTAATCAAGAGGACTGACGCTGGTCAGCGGCCTCATTCAAGTGCCCGATGTTTTGTTTTTATTTTATTTTAGCACAATTGAATGTACATTGTACAAAAATTATCAATAAATGAAAAAAAAAAAAAAGGTTTGACCGGCTATCACTGTGCTTAACGAGCGAATAGACGTTTTCACGTCAAAATAGTTAGATTAAAAAGAAACATAAAACGTTTGTAGATGATTAGTCTTCAATCCACTAGTAGGTCTCGAGGTCATTGCCGCCTCAGTCTCCGAACATGAACATTAGGAAGGGTTCTTGTGGCAAGTCGGCGGACTAAAGGATTAGGGTGAAAGGAAAGGGTAGAATGAAATTTTCAGTAGCGGGATTTAATAACATCCCTTACAAAGGGAATCTGCAGGTCATTGTGAAGGATAGCATTAGAGACGTAGAATGGAGCGTTTGTGATTTTACGAAGGATACGGGATTGTAGCGTTTGGATTCTGTAAGATACGCCCAAATTGGCTTCAGTAATTGGTTGTAGTTTCATTCTCTTTAATAATTAGCTATTAATAATAAACTATACTTTTTGTTAAGTATTTATTGATATTTACTCGTTCAAAATATGTGTCAATAAAAGTCATTTTGATGGTCTCAAGATGGTCACGTTCTATGGAACTGTTATCTACTGAACCCTTCAATGGGCTCAGTAACACGAACATATAGATAATTTTTTTTATTTTTGTTTGCTCTTGATTTAACATCCTTGTGTTTTCTTCATCTCGGGAAGAAAAGACGAGCTCAGAATAGAATGCTATCTATCTGAAATTGATTCAACTACAACAAAAACAATTTTATAATTTATAAACTGGTTGGACAGTGCGTCTACCAGGTACATTCATCTCATTTGGCTCAAGGCTGGACACTCAAAGAAGAAGGGGTGGATGTCGTCAGGCGGCTCCTCATTTCAAATCAACTCACAATCTTTTACTTTTGCTTGTTAATAAGATTAGGATATTGTGAAGTTGATACATCCAGTTGTAGGCAGGATTTGTGCTCAATTGATCATTATAATGTTTTAAAAATTTTAAAACCAACAGCGTAACCCTGCAGTTTACAATGTGTGTCTTATGTAAGCCGAAATATGGTAAAATACATTTAGTACTTGATCACAGGGGCGTAGCCACGGGGGGGGGGGGGGGGGGGGGGGAGGGGGGGGGCGTGTGCCGTGTGCGTGAGCAAAAAATCAAGATAAAAATTAAATAAACTAATAACATAGTTTTTTTAAAAAATGGATTGCTTGCAAGTTACCAATAGGATCTTCAAATTTCCCGTGCGTCTGATTCCTAAATCAGCAATCAGCTGTTACATAAATGTACATGTACAAAACAAGTCATATTATATTTATTTAAATAAATATATATGAAAATAAACAAAACGTATGTTTTTTTTTTTAAATATTGTCTATTTCACAAATAATATATAATATGGGAGTACTCTCGGCATTGCTACCATCTTCAGCCACGACTTAACAAATACTGACTTATTTTTATCAAGTGTTTCACAATATCTCTGCAAAAATGTTAAATATCAAATATATATGAGTTCCATCATTTCATTTCCTCGCTCAAAATCGTCATTTATGTTATACTTTACACTCTTGAAGCTGATTTTACATGAGCAGTAAAATGCAAAGCGCAGCAGCAGCAAATGCAGCATGATGTGAGTCATTTAATTCTAAAAGCACAGAAACCACAGCGTGCATTTGTTGCTGCTGCGCTTTGTATTTTTGCTGCTCATGTAAAGTCAATTTAAGTATTACAGTCAGTGGTTACCTCAGGGGGAGCTTCTAGGGGTCCGAGTCTCCCAAATTAATAACAAAAAGTCTGCAGCGCTAACCAAGGAAACTGCGGGCTGTGCCCCCGGGAGTCTATACCCTAACTTTGCCCCCCCTGCTCAAAATCCTGGCTACGCCCCTACTTGATCATCCTATACATTCTATTGTACCGTCAACCGGCATGACTTTGCACCATTCTCGTTGACATTATCGCAATATTTGTCTACAGTTTTTATATCTAACGTCCTAAAATTTTCAAACTTGTATGATTACATATCGAAATCCTGTAGATTTGGAATCCATTTTTAGAAAAAATATATTTACAAAATTTCTAATATTTTTTTATTTTTTGGTTCGAATTCAACCGGAATCACTTTGATAGTTGATTTTCATTTAAAATTTAAAAGCACAGCGTTATTTTTCGAACATTGTTTAGTAAGTTTGGCAGCTCGTCCTGGTCAAAAAATGAAATTTTCTTTAATAAGTTGGAGGTTTTTTCTCTGGGAAAGGGTTTCTTAAGATAAAAAAAACTGCAAGTAAAATTATTTTTATTGGTTTTAAACCAAGGAACAACAGATTTCACATATTTGCAAGGCCCATGAGAAACATTTGTTACAATTTGTAACTAAAATTAGGAACTAAACATTAATAAATGTATTACCAACCAAAACTAATGAATTGTATCATTTGTTATTATTTATCCTGCCTTCGCAACACAAGGTGGGATCCACGTGGACCCCAACGACTGAGAAGGCTATGGCCTTGAGTACCCCCCCTCTCTTTCGGTTGTCCTGCCAACGTCACTGCGAACAGAAGCCACTCAGTGATCCGAGGGCGCCTGTAGCTCAGTGGTATGCGTGCTTGACTTCTGAGCTCAAGGTCGTGGGTTCGTAGCCCGACCGAGGCCCTTAGTTTATTTTATCTGGGAGGTAAAATAAACTTAAGCACGCCGTCCTTCGGATGGGACGTTAAGCGATGGTCCCGAGCCTGTACGATGTCAGGTACTCGTTAAAGACCCCTACCCTAGATGAAAAAAAATTTAGGGTAGGCAAAATTTAGGACTCCCACAGTAGAGTCGGGCTCATGTCCACCAGAGTGACGAAAGAGCGCTCTGGTAGTAGGCGATATGACCTCGTAGTTAAAGCCCGGGCAAGAGTCATAAAACCTAACCTAACCACTCAGTGATCTTGTATATTTCGTAATAAACATAATAAAACGAAGTTACCTTATGGTTTATGTTCTTCCTGATTTCAATTTAGAGTTTCTAATATTTTATTAGTTTCATGTTTTGTCTTCTATTGCGTTCATAGTTTTTTTTTTTTGCAGGCTGCTGGATTGAACGCCTTTGTATTTTTTCGGTACACAACAGCAAACCTAGAAGCCGAACTATGTATCTATAGTCCAGTCCGCAGGTGTAGAAAAATGGGCGTGCCTTACAAAAGATGCGATACAAGATTTTTTTTTTTTTTATTTGTATATGTTGGAACCAAGATGGAAAAAACCGAATTTGCTAACAAAACCGACCTCGGGACAACTTTTGACAACCGAAAAACCAAGAAATTTTACTTTTTAATTTTTTTTTCGAAATATCTCAGAAACGGTCGACTTTAGCGACTCTTTTACCATTTAATATTTTAAAGAGAATTAAATTATCTACAATTTACAATCCCACAACCTGTTTGTAGAATGAATAGTGTGCGCGCTACAGCTTCCCAAACATTGACAGTTTCAATCTATTCATGTTCCCCCAACCCCCTCCTCAGCCTCCTTCCCCCTCTCTCGCCTCCACCCCCCTGACCATCACACTCACTATTCTCTCCTAACTATTGCAGTTCTAGAGATAATTATTAAACTTCACAATACATTCTATCCTGATGATTTACCGACACAGAAGCAATAAGACGCTCACCGTAAGACGCTCCAACAAGTACTGGTCAGGTCAAACCATTGAGCAAACTAACACTAATGAAGAATATGAATGCCCGTGGAAGTGTCACACTTCACGTGGGAGCGGAATTTGAGAGAGTGTTTTGGCAAAATAGACTCTGGCCATGGTATTCATGCAGAATTTCTCTCATGATGTGGTATACATTATGAAACATCAGAGGAACATGTGGATATGCGAAGTTTTCGTGTGGACCGAGACGCTGGTGACTCCAATAAATTGCGGGAGTGGCTTTTACAACAACCCGCCTTGCATAACGTCATTAAACAGTAGTATTGTTGGAGGAGTAGACGTCAACTGTCATTTGGCTCAAGAGGTTGGCATGGAAAGTGTTTCACAAAATTTCTTAATGGTCGATCATGGTAATTTCAAGAAGATGGCGTTTAAAAGGAAAGACATACGAACTTGCGCCCCACCTGAGGAAAGGCACTAAATAATTATTGTACACGGCTTTCACCCCCATAGACTACAATAAAATGGCAGGGAAAAAACATTTTGCTGTTGTAGATAGAGGATACCTCCTACATAAGGTCATTTGGCCTTGCAATGCTTCCTTAGCCAACAGTTATTCTTCACATCTGATCAGACAAAACGTATACGGATAGAAGTTTAAAATATTAGTTGAATGTTTTTTTTATGGATAGGTTATGGATTTTGTTTTTTATATTGTGATTTTACTAATTGATCTCTGTAACAATAAGTTTTAAGTCTTTTATTAGTAAGATTTTTTAATGGCAAAAAGTGTCTAAAAAAAGAAGAAATGTTACACTTGCTTTTTTTTTTATTATTATTTTTTTTTTTTTTTGATAAGTTTAAAATTTATTTTAGTTTTTACATTAGTTTTTTTATATATTTATATAAAATTTATATATATTTTATATAATTAACATGTGAGACAAAAAAGATTTTTGCCCCTCAGATATACTCGTAGTTCTGTCTTTTGTATTTTTCAAGATTTATAATTGAGGAGTTTGGAGCCAGAGCGGACCAACCCACAATTTTTCGGAAAATGAGTTATTACCATCCTGATGTTGTTCAAAACCAGTGTGGATCACTTAGTTTCTTCACTTCAGTGATAGATAGCAGCACTTTAAGTTTAGTCTACAAGTATTTTGTGCATGTATTTTCAAAGTCACAATGGATCATACGGCCTTCAAAAACTTTATAGAACACAAAAAGGGATCACTCATCCAATACTATTCTAAAATTTCAAATATAAATAAATATTTGGGGCCCATTTATGGAGATAAACAAAATGTACTCAATTTTCAAATGCCATTTTCTACCTGTTCAGTTTCAACCAGTTGGTCCGCTCTGGCTCCAAACTCCTCAATTAAAGTGATGTTTTTCAAGACTGACTCTCTTTGTTACCGGCTACATGTATTAAAAAAATGTTTAGCAATCATTTATCTACAGAGTCAGACAAAAAGAGAGTGTGGTCCATCTGGATGGTGATAGATGTCCTAGAATTTCACTTAGGTTAAATATTGTTATATTTTTTTTTTTATTGCCCGTTATATGTATATTTTCCTTTTTTCGAATCAATGGAAATAGGAAGTGGGTGTAATTTATTTATTTTCAGGGTTCTATATTTGAAGTCGAGGTAACTCACCCGGCCGGGGCCGTTAAATTTTTTTATCTGGGATCTGAAAAAACCATGAGCATGCCTTCCTTCGGATGGGATGTTAAGCGATGGTCTCGAGTCTGTGCAATGTCAGACACTCGTTAAACACCCCTAACCCTAGTTGAATAAACCTAGGTAGGCAAAATTGAGGACTCTCATAGTCTTGTCCGCCAGAGGGACGAAAGAGCCTTCTGGTAGTAGGCGATATGACCTCATAGATAAAGCCTGTTTCTGCTCCAATTGGGAGTACACAAGGGCACTAAGCAAAACGTATTTTTTGAAATAAGAATAATTAAGTCAATTATAAGTGTGGGAAAAATTCTATTATGACAGTTGTGTTTGTGGTTCGTTCGCCAAGGAAAACTATTTCTTTGGGAAAATCGAGGAAGGGAAAATGTTTTTACTTCAATTTACTAATGGAAAAGATTAAAAAGTTGTTAGGAAAGTTGGTGAAATGAGGTCAGCCAAGAAGTTTGGAAAAGTTTGGATTCAATGTCCACTTAGAGACATAACTTAATCCTATGTTTTTGTTAAGTCCCAATGTTACTTCACAATGTATTGGTAGTAATTGTGCTCATGTTATAACATTATGTAAATTGTTATAGGAAGTAAGAGAGATCCGGCTGGTGGCCATGAGCACGCCATCCTTTGGATGGGACGTCAAGCGATGGTATTGAGCCTGTGCGACGTCAGGTACTCGTTAAAGAGTTTTAAACTTGGGTAAGCAAAATTTAGTAAAGTGGGGATCATGCCAACATGCTCTGGTAGTAGGCGAGATGACCTCGTAAATAAAAGCCCGGGTCGATATATTCATTCTTACGAAAGTTATCGTGTTAACATACGAACAGAATTTTTTTTTCTTATTTGAAATTTGAAAGCATGAAATTCAGTTAAATCCGCATTGAATTGTTAACCGATTACATTATATATATAGTAGATTGAATGTTTCGTCACAAAATTATATATGTTTATCCAAAACCCCTAATGGACGACACAAATCGACCAAAGAGACGAGGGGGGGGGGGGGGGGATAAGGGGGGCTTGTTACAAAAATTCTAATAACTACTGTTGTAATGAATGTATAAACACGAAATCTCGTATGTGGGTTTAAAACCCCATAAGGACGCCATTTCAGTTCAATTTTCAGCGGAGTCAACCGAAGAAGTGGATAAGAGAAAGAGGGCTCGAGTAAATAACCAATGTAAAGCCGATGTTGTGATATTAATTTACACTCATTAAAATTATTAATATATTAAAAAATCAATTATTATAATTTGTATAAAAACAGCTGTTAGGAATTGAGAAGTAAATAAAATAGTGAATAAAAATACAAAGATGGACTAGTGATCAAAAGACGAAGATCAGCTGTTTTAAATAGTGTGAAACAGTCTAAGGAGAGATGTGGAGGTGGAAAGTCTAGAGAGAGAGTTGTTTTTAGAGTTAAGGTGTAGTGAACCAGTCTCAGGAGTGAAAAGAACAGTGAAATAGATGCGCAAAGGTACTTTTATTTATTTATATGCCCAAAATAACACTAAATTAAAGAATGGCCACAATATTAAAAAAAAAAAAAGAGACTAAAGTAGATGTAGAAATTAGTTTGTAAGATTTTTATTATAATTTGATTTTTTATTTCATATTGATATTTTGATTTCATTTATAATGTAGGTTTAGGTAAATAAACCCATTATTTGTACTCTTATTCTATGCTATTCATTTCCCTGTGAACCCAGATAATTTATACCTTTGGATTAGATTGAACGTTTTTGCGAATTTAGGAAAACAATATGGCATCTCTTTAGTATCTTTAGAAGAAATCTAAATGAAATCATTATTCGTTATTTTTTTTTTAAATACGTGCAATTTTGAAGAAAGTCTTCAACGCTAGATATTTTTTTAGGGTCCTTTTCTTTTTAGAAAATTTAGAAGAAGACCAGCTATAATTTCTACAGGAAATTTGGTAATATTTCTTTAATTATTTTTTTGTTTATTTTTAATATTATTTTAATTTTAGCCCATAAATCTATTGGTTATGGAGGAAGAGCAACATGCTGGAAGTGAGTGACGACTAATCTTCACTGACGACTTCTTTTCCGATTGATAACCCTCCACACCGGATAAGTGAGAGTCTACTAAAGGTGAAAATGTTGTAGATGACATAAGCTGTTGAGTGATTCCTTCTGAAATGAAACTCAACTCTAGATTGGAGAGAAGACAGAAGACAGTGACAGAGCTAGACTAAGGTAAGATATGGTGACAAATAGAAGGAACTCCAATATTGAGTCGAGTCCTGATTGATGTCCTCCTCTCGATTATTCTATTTGTAGTCGACCTTAGAGGTTCTAATCGATACTGAGATACCAATTCGATTCAATTTTCCACCTTTCATAATAGGTCCATTTCACACAAGCGACAAATGTTGAGGTCAAAGGAATATTTTTCTCGGTGTTCAAAAAGACACATTATGTATATAAAAAAATTTTATATTTTCTTTAATTTGTATTTTGTGGCAGAGGTCTTCATCAATATCATGTAATTTCTATCACAATTATTTACATTTAATATTGTCATTATTATCATCTTTTTTTAGTTATATATTATTTACTTAACTGATATTTGTTTATATATATACATATTTTGGAGGTTGTTAATGGTACTTTAAAAAAAATTAATAACTTCGTCGATCTTCAATTATAATTTTATTTGTTTTTATTTATTATTATATATACAATAATAAATAAAAAAAAATTAAATAATAATTGAAGATTGACGAAGTATTAATTTTTTATATACAGGGTGAACCCCTCGTTGATGGAAAAAAACATATGCGTGAAACTACATCAAAAATGGAGTAAAACGCCGCCAACCGCACCTTTCTATCTCAATTCGTTCTTGAGATATGATTTTTTAAAGGTTTCTTCGAGAAAATCACGTTTCTCATAATAAAAACTCAATTTTTTCCACTTTCACTCATTTTTCCTCAACTTTTGGCAGCTTTTTTAAAATCAGCGTTAAATTTTCTGTAAGAAAAACGCACTTTCAATGTGAAAAGTATCATAATTCGGACCGCAATAGCAGCTCAAAACGTTAAATGTCAAAAAATTATAAGTGTATGAAACAATTTGGAGGATCAGTGCTCTTCTAAAAAAATTCTGGCAAGCTGTCAAGTCTCATGAAAACTTGTACATTTAATCAGCTTTCTGATGGTGTAGTCGAAATAGTTATTATCTTGTTCCTTCGATGAAAAATTCAAGTGTAAATGCAAGAATACGTGTATGTATATATTGTATATTTCGCTCTCTTTATATGGTCTATATATTAAGAGGCTCGTCATCATCATCCTCGGCGCTACACAACCTCTAAGGTCGACTGTAAATAGAATAATCGAGAGATCAATCATACCAAGCCAGTGCTATTTCCAAACAAAGGCATCATTTTTTTGTGCCTAAGCATTGTTTCCTAATAAGAGGAGAAGAAATATAAAATAAATAAATTGTGTCAGAAACTGTTTACATGTAATATGCTAGGAGGGTGGTTGTGGTGGGGTGCGGTTTCTGGATTAGTTTTTGAAATGAAACGACAACAGCATCCCCTCCACTCTCTGATTGATTCTATCGGTAAAGTTTAAATTAAACGTCATCCCAGGACGACATATGGTAATACTTTTAATTAAACAAGTCAGAGTATTCTTGGTTTAACATGGAAGAGGAACACACACTGACTGTCGGAGTTCCATTAGACTTGGAACCGGTTCAACGGACTCCAAACAGAATAGAGGCTTGTCATACATATAGAAAATGATATGGCCATAAGGACGACATCTGCGGCACAATTATTTTCGCCGCAAAACAGGTAGTGTGGACGTATGCGCGGCACGAAAAGAACACAAGAATTTTTGACGAACATCAAAGAGATTTGCGCCGCATGCTGTTTAAGTGTGGACGCTTCCAAACAATTCCAAATTCATATATTTATTTTTATAATCTACACCCCAAACTTTTCTCTCTATTTTATTTACATTAGTCATTTATAGTTGTATTTAAGTTGTATTGGTCATGTCTGAGTTAATGAGGAAAAAAAGTGCTGCTTTTATTGTTTTGTGCCGTTTGCTTAAGCAAAATAAATCAAAAAAAGGTAGACGCTAATGGATGAAAGATTTGTACAAACGTTAACCATTATTTTTATAAAACAAACTTTATTAATTTTATTGTCATAATATAATAGTATTGACATTTTTTAAAGTATGTAGGTACATTACAAAAAATAATTATTTTTGTTTGAACACCAGAAATTTGTTGAAAGTATTAGTTTCTTCAGTGGACGTAGAAGACGGGTGCAAGGGCGGACTATGAATAACTTGATAGGGAACACTGGGAATATCAGTCAAAGTATTTTCTGAGGCTTCAGTGGACGTAGAAGACGGTGGACTAAAAAGAGGATAGGGACCGGGACCTTTAGAATGGTCATCAGGAGGCGGAGAAATAATTGTGCCACTTGTGTTTGAGATTCCATATAATTGGTTGGTTTTCATAACACTGGATAAGCAAAATTGCCGATTCCTTGTACTTATGAGGCGCTCCCGACCAGAAGGGCGAAATCGACAATCGGGCATTTTTTTTTTTGTTTCATTGGATTCTATTTTTAACGGTGAACGTGCTGGCAGGTAAATAAATGTTGAGTTCGCCCTTCTTTCATATGAAAAATCCATTTATTATTACCAGAGGGGATGGCTCGGACCAGAAGGGCGAACTCGACAAACCGTGGTATCCCCACTCCAAAAGCAGCTAGTTAACCACATTGCAACCCCCCCTTACGCTGTGGTTTCATTATTTTGGTTATGGTCGTGCTGTTAATTTAATTGAGCGGAGCTCATTCTGGAGTGAAACGGAAGAATGAGCGTAGCTCAATCTTTAGACGACTCGTGTGTTTCGTTTGTGCCCCTCCTGCATTAAAACTGTTTATCTGATCCTGATCAATTTTTGCATATTGATGGATGTCAGTCACGTGAAGGTTGTTAAAAAATAATTTCGAAAATCGGACGTATCACGGAGGAATAATCACCGAAAATATGTTCATCCATAGACTTCAATGCGAAACGTTGAAATTCTTCTCAATCGACAATGGCATGAAGCGCGCGCATGAAATTGAGGTCATAGGTCGAGGTCAAGAGTAAGATTTGTTTAAAAAAAAATAATAATATATAATATAATAATAAAAAAATAATCAGTGAAGAAATAATTATATAAAATCGAAGTACCATCGAGGAATAATCACTGAAAAAAACAATGAAACTGAGACCATTGTTGGAAGATCATATTTTTTCGTAAATAAAGTATATTCCTTGACGATAACCACGTTTTGTCGCATGGAGGGAGCTCGCGGCGTAAGCTAAGCGAGTGACCGCTAATGAATTTAAAGTTCAAGGTATAGGCAATTTGAGTCACGGCTCCGTTCAATATTTGCAATTAGCAGAATGCATTGCATACCTAGTAGTTTAATATTTGTATATGCACTTGTCATCATGGAAGATGCCACTGCAGGACGAGGAGAAGAAGAAGAGACTGGTTACCCTAAAAAAAAAGACGCTCAAATAATTCAATAATTTCGATTACATTCTTTTTTTTTTTTTGTAAATACAAATTAATAAACTTTGATAATCACTATTTTGTTTTGTTTAATCCTATCGTTTTGAATAACAATAGGAGCGAATAACGGCCCTTATTTACCTACAAGCTGTATAACAAGTTACCTAGTAGGAAAACAACAAATAGGTTAGTAACAGTTAACTATTTGGTTAACAGAGACACACTGTGTCGAGTTCGCCCTTGGTTAAAAATCTTTAATTGCGATTTTCTCAAAACTCGCATTGGTTGAGTTCGCTCTTCTGGTCGGGAGCGCCTCATATACGTTATAAATGTTAAATATTTTTAATTTTATAAATACTTAAATTAATATTAAATACTTTAACTTTTAATATTGGTCGCATGGTCTCACCATGGTTTGCGGGTTCGAATCCCGTCCGGGAGTGAGTTTTATTTCGTAGATAGAACTCCCTCCCGGGGCCATGGATGTCTTAAATAATTATATATAACACATTGACATGGCTAATATGCACCGTACATAAAGCCAAAAAAAAAAAAAAAAAAAAAAAAAAAAAAAATTAATTGAAAGAAATACTAGAGAAAAGCAAAACAGATTATGATAACAGTGATGTAACCTCCACTCGTTTTCCACGTATGGCTGGAGCAGGGCACACAACAAAAATATTTATTGACTGTGTGTGGTAATTTTGCGTCGAAAATATTTTCGCCGCACAACAAATTCAACACACACACAAATTTTTACAATGATTTTTAATCAAATCGGCCAAGAGAAGAAAGGGAGATTTAACACAAAAAGTCTAATAAATAAAATAGTTAACATGTAATCTGATTTAAGTTAGCATATGTAGGGAGCCATGATGGCCGTGCGGGCTAGAGCGTAGGGCTTTGGTCGCATGGTCTCACCATGGTTTGCGGGTTCGAATCCCGTCCGGGAGTGAGTTTTATTTCGTGGATAGAACTCCCTCCCGGGGCCATGGATGTCTTAAATAATTATATATAACACATTGAAATGGCTAATATGCACCGTACATAAAGCCAAAAAAAAAAAAAAAAAAAAAAAAAAAAAAAAAAAAAAAAAAAAAAAAAAAAAAAGTTGGCATATGTAAGATCTCCAGTCCAAATTTCAAGTCCATTGCTACAATCGTTTCGACACTGGAGCGCTCACAATGTTCCAATCCCATATTTACAGACATAATCTCGAAAATGGTCAAATATACATGTTTTACGTGTAAATGACTCAACCCTGAGGAGAATACAGGGAAGGTAATTGGTCGAACCAGACAGGTTACAGATGAGTCTGTCCAGAGTGAGCTGATGTAGATCGGACAGAGTGACGTCAGCACATTGATGATGATGAACTGGCCTATTTCAACTACTAGTACCACCTGCTCCAGCCTCATCCCTCAATATCACCACAATACTCCCCTCCCCCACCCCCTACCCCACACAATGCATTTGTAATATCTAACTGGAATAGAGGGCGCCGGTAGCTCAGAGATAGCATGCTAGTTTATGGAGCTCAAGATCGCGGGTTCGAAACTCGACCAAAATATTCATGAATGCCAGTTCGTGAATACTGGCTTATGCCTGAATACAGTTGAATCATCGCTATTCTACAGTGTTCACACTCATCACGAGAGTCGTGAACAATATTTTTTAGTACTAAATTATCTATCTCGATACATATTACATCTCAAGTTATTGGAATTTTTGTGTTAAGCCTTTAAGGTTCCCTGTAATCCCTCCCTTCCCTTTTTCCGATTTGGCTGAAAATCAATTGGTGACGTCCTTAGAGGGTTCTCGATATACATATAAAATGTTGTGTCGATACATTCATTCTATGGGGAGTTATCGTTCTAAATAAATAAAACAAACTTATTTTTTGAAATATTGTCTATTCCACTAAAGATATTTATAAAAATAAAACCATTTTTTTAAACTGGAAGATGAAAGAACCTTGATCATGCTGCCCTTCGGATGGGACGTTAAGCGTTGGTCCCGAGCCTGTACGATGTCAGGTACTCGTTAAAAGACCCCTATCCTAGGTGAATAAAAATTTATGATAGGTAAAATTTGATACTCCGATCATAGAGTCAGGCTCATGTCCACCAAAGGGACGAAAGAACTCTCTGGTAGTAGGCGATATGACCTGGTAGTTAAAGCCCAGTCACTAACATTGGTATACGCTCAACTCCCGATTTTCCGATTTTAATAAATTTTAATAATTTTTTTTTTTTTTTATTTACAAAGTGATATTTACAACTGTATAAAAATATATACAACAAGCAAATATGCTAATACAGACATAATGGCAATGTCAAAATGTCATGAGGGGAGAAATCACCCAGTGGTGACACTTCCTAGTCACTGATTTTCTCTCATTTGTAACTAATCACTGTCACTGTCACTGCTGCTGCTAAGGAGGTCTCTAGGCCATTGACGCTTAAGCCGTCGTTGGGGAAGTACGGCAGAATGGAGGGCACGGACCAGAGGATTATTGTGGGAACCAAGAAGGGAAAATAATTTTTTGTATTTGCATTTAGCGACTTCAGTAATGAAAGGTACATTAAGGTCAGTGTGAAGGGTTTTGTTGGAGACGTAGTAAGGAGCATTGGCTATTGTACGAAGGATTTTGGATTGAAGGGATTGGATGCGCTGGAGATTGGAAGCCTTGGCAGAACCCCAGAGTTCAAGTCCGTAAGTCCACATAGGTTTGAGTATTGAGTTGTATATAAGTCGTTTTGTTGTCAAAGTTAGTTTGGATCTTTTGTCTAGCAGTCGTAGTAGAAGTTTATAACGTCTGTTCATTTCTTGTCTTTTCAGTCTCGTGTGAGGATTCCAAGTTAGTCGTTTGTCGAGTATGAGGCCTAGATAGCGGACTTCGTTTTTTAAAGGGATGGGATTTTTGTTAAGGTACACTGGAGGGCAGGTATATTTTCGACGAAGGGTGAAGACGATGTGAACTGATTTTGTGTCGTTCACCTTCACTCTCCACTTTTTGTACCAGGACTGAAGGGTTATCAGGTGTTCTTGTAGGTGTCTGGATGATAGGACAGGGTCGGGATGAGGAGAGAGGATTGCAGTATCATCTGCAAAGGTGTGGAGTTGTGTTGATGGATGGGTGGGGATATCAGCTGTGTATATTGTGTAGAGGATAGGACCCAGGATACTACCTTGTGGAACGCCAGCATTTTGTGGGGACGCGGGAGAAAGGGCAAGACCCTGGCTTACGCAAAAGGTTCTTTCAGAAAGGTAAGATTTTAGGATTAGGAAGAATGTGAAGGGAAGGACTGCTTTGAGCTTCCACAGCAAGCCCGGGTGCCAAACTCTGTCAAACGCTTGTTCAACGTCGAGAAAGGCCGCCGAGCAATACTGCTTTTGCTCCAGGGTAGATGCAATGATGTCTACAACGCGATGGCACTGATGTATGGTTGAGTGGTGTTTTCGGAAACCAAACTGATGATCAGGGATGATGTTTTGACCATCCAGTATGGAAAGAATTCTCCTTAGAAATAGTTTTTCAAAAACTTTTCCTAGAAGAGGAAGGAGGCTGATAGGTCTGTAGGAACTGGGTTGATGGGAGGGCTTGTTTGGTTTGGCTATCATTTTTATGACAGAGTGCTTCCAGGGGCTTGGGAAATGAGTGGTACGGAGGATGGAGTTGTAAATGTAGGTAAGGAAAATAATGGATTTCTTGGGGAGGTTTTTCAAAATAGGGGAGGTAATTAAATCATAACCAGGGGCTTTCTTTTTGGGAAGGTGTTGAATTGTGTATTTTACGTCTGAAGGATGGAAGCACTTAGGAGGGGGAGAAAGGGGAAGTGGATTGTCTAGCTCGCTTTCGACTGATGAAGAATGATGGGGATCAACAATATCGGGGTGAGGAGTAAATATTTCAGTAAGATGGGAAGCAAACATGTTGGATTTCTCTTCATCAGACTTGGCCCAAGAGCCGTCATCATGACGGAGAGGACGGGAGGAATTTTTATAGGAAAGTAGCCTTTTCGTCGCTGTCCAAAGAGATGTTCTGTTTTCATTCATAGTCTGTGTGTACTGTTCGTATTGCAAGTTTCGCATCTGCTGCAGTTCCTTCTTCAGTGTGTTAGTCAAGTTGTTGAGGTGTGTTTTGTCGCTGGGGTACCTAGTCCGTTGCCATAATGCTCTTGCTCGTCGTTTGTCAGTTATCAATTTTCGAATGTGTAGGGGCATGCTGGGGGTGAGGAAGTAAGGCCTGTTGATGACACGAATTGTACTGTTTTTTATAGATGTATCTATGAGATGTGTAAACTGTTCTATTTAATAATTTAAAAATATAAAGTTGACTTTCTTGTTGCTGCATTTGCTTTTGATTTGTACGGAATTGTCGGACACGTTCCATTGAAGTTTTTGGCATTTTTAACTATTTAACTCTAATTCAGAATAAAACTAAACGTATTAAATTAATAATGAATCGTATTATTTTAACGCATAAACCGTATACAAACATGTAGCAGACAACAGCTGATGCATCGACACCGACCTGAACTCGTAAATGACTTGTACGCATGCGCTATTCATTCCCCCTCTCCTTAACTCAAGTTTCAACTAAAAATGTTTATGTTAGCGGAATAGAGGAAACCCTTTAAACGGAAACGGAATTGTATTCTCACTGTTCAAAAAGAATACAGAGGTAAACAATAATACTCAAAGAACAAGCTGCAGAGAAATATTTAGACAACTTAAAATCCTGCCTTTGCCATCGCTGTTTATATTTGAAACATTAATGGTTAATAGGAAAAATAAAAATATTTTCCCTCTCTACTAGTCACGATTACGATACCAGGAAGAAAGAAGACTTTCGAATAACTAAACATTGCTCCTTTCACACTTCTTGAAGTCAATTGATACAATAAAAAAATTTAAATTTAAACTAAAAATGTTTAGGTTAGAGGAAACCCTTTACAGGGAAACGGAATCTTATTCTCACTGTTCAGAAAGTATAAAAATAACCACAATAAAAAAAAATCGTGTTTCATATCCAAAAAACATTATTTGATATAAAGCTTTCATTTATCTTTTTTGGGCAGAGTTCCTCCACACCTTAAAGGTCAGTCCAATGTACGTTATAGTTTTATTTATTCATTTATTTATAATTTTTTATTTATTTTAGACTTTTTTATACATGCATTCATAATTGATTAATCTATATATATATATATATATATATATTTCCATATATTGTTATAGTTACATTTTTTTTTTTTTTTTTTCATTTATATCTCGCACATTGGGACCTGATGATAGGACGTAACGTAAGAACGTCCCGAAACATGGTTTTCATAAAGAGACTTCCGAATATTTTTTTTTTTTTTTAAATAGTTATTCTAATTTTTATTAAATTGAAAAATGTCCTATGTAATTACGTTATTGTCACAAAATTTAGTATAGGCGACTGGTTTTCTAGGAGGGCCGAAAAGTTCATTGATTATTTAATTCTGGGATAGGACATTATTATACGTTACTCTTAAAATAATCTTCACAAGTTGACCGAAGAATATATATTTTTTATCTCTGTTTTAGAGCTACAACTAAATGCAATTAGATGAAGGAGGAAGAAGTTGGCCGAAGAATGTTGAAGGGGTGAAAACGGATTGAATTAAATCAGAGGAGGTCTTGGAGCCAGAGCCAATAAAGGTAAAATCAATTTAAACTCATTATTAAAGTTCAACTTAGCCGATCCTTTCAGTCAACAAATAGGAGGGGGGGGGGGGGGGGGGGGAATAGTTGAAAATTCAGCAGACGTCGAATTTAGTGAATTGATAAGGATGACAACCTTCATCAATGGATCAGTTAACGTGCAATGGAATAGTTCAGAAGACAACGGTGCTAAGGTGTAATGTGGCCATTACAGAACTTTCTTATACCAACCACCATTTTACAGATCCCTCTCCAACGGACACCTCTTCTAATGGACAATTTAGCGATGTCCCAAGCCGAAGTATAGGAAAACATTGTATTTTTAATCCCCTCGCAACGGACAATTTTCTTGGTCCCGTGACTGTCCGTTGCAGAGGGGTTTTACTTTAGTAGCATTATTGACTAGTTAGTTAGTTATTATGATTCATGCCCAGGCTTTAACTACGAGGTCTAAATTTTTCCTACCCTAAATTTTTATTCACCTAAGGCAGGGATCATTAACGAGTACCAGTAGCGGTTTTAGGTGCGGCAGACCTGGGCCACCGCCCAAGGCCTCGCGCTAAAAAAGGCCTCGCGCTTGTAAATTAAAAAAATTTATACATTGATCAATTTATTAATGTGCATTTATTAGTGTTTGCATGGACGTTTGAATGTATTATAGTTCCATTTGAAACGATTTTCGAATATAATCGATATCGCTCGCAATTTCGTCAATCGAAAAGGATATTTCGTGTACTACTGATTTCGACACTGTCATCGACACATTTGCAAAACAAAAAGCTCGCAAGGTTAACTTACATGTCTAAATTGAAATGTATTTGATCAAACTAATTATCGCATGCCACGAATGTAAAAATATTTCTTCTGATAATATCCTTAAGAACATGAGATATTGAATAAAACAATTCTGATCGTCCGCAGTAATCAGTATATTATTCTGAAAATGATTAAAAAAAACCCATTCAATGGAGTATCGATTGAAAAATACCACAACAATACTATTAAATTATGATGATTATTCGAAGAATTCGCAGTATTACTACAAACTTTCTTCTCAAATGTTACTTGAGTTGAAACATTGAGCTGAAATTCAATTTTAACCGCGAAGGCCTCGCGATAAGTCCACGCCCCAGGGCCTTGCGTTGGCTAACGCCGGCACTGAATTTACCCGAAAACTGTTAGAGCTATTGAAAACTTAGTTTCTACCAAAAATGTTCCTTATTAAATTTCCAAAAGGAAGGGCGCCGGTAGCTCAGTGGTATGCATGCTTGCCTTCTGAGCTCAAGATCGTGGGTTCTAAACTCGACCGAGGCCCTTAGTTTATTTTATCTGGGAGGTAAAATATACTTAAGCACGCCGTCCTTCGGATGGGACGTTAAGCGATGGTCCCGAGCCTGTACGATGTCAGGTGCTCATTAAAGACCCCTACCCTAGGTGAATAAAAATTTAGGGTAGGCAAAATTTAGGACTCCCATAGTAGAGTCGGGCTCATGTTCACCAGAAAGAGCGCTCTGGTTGTAGGCTATATGACCTCGTAGTTAAAGCCCGGGCATGAGTCATAAAACCTAACCTAATACGAAAAAATGTACTATTATTATTAGTAATTTTAATGAAAAATTATAAAAATGAAGAAACAATAAAATATATGTGATGTGGACCATTAAAATCATATTTATACTCTTACAGTATGAGAAAGTCACTCTCTGTATTATGCTGTACAATGAAATACTAACGCCGGCACTGACGAGTACCTGACATCGTACAGGCTCGGGACTATCGCTTAACGTCCCATCCGAAGGACGGCATGCTTAAGTTTATTTTACCCACCAGATAAAATAAACTAAGGACCTCGGTTGGGTTTCGAACCCACAACCTTGAGCTCAGAAGGCAAGCACGCATACCACTGAGCTACCGGCGCCCTCAACGCATTACTGACTACATGAAAGTAATGAGATCATCATTTTTTTTGTTTCATTGAACACAGTAATTCTGAAAATGACTTCCTTATACCTTAGTAATGCCAGTATGAAATGATTTTGAAAAGGGGAGGGGAAAAAGAGTGATCTGTAAGCGTGGTTGGTATAAGAAAGTCTTGGCTTAAAGGACAGCGAAGGACGGCGTGCTCAATGGTTCTCTATTTCCTAGATAAAAAAACCTAAGGGTCTCCAGTTAATCAGAAGTAAACTGTAGTTTCAGTAGAAATAGTTGCTTAGCCGGTTGCTTGAAAAATAATACATTGACACGAACCAGAGCTCTCTTTCGCCGCTCTGGTGAACATGAACCCCACTCTACTCTGAGAGTGGTAAATTTTTAGGTCTCAGGACCATCCGTTAACATCCCATCCGAAGGACGGCATGCTCAGGGGTTTTTCACCTCCCAATAACGAAGTAGACTTATGAGCTACCTCATAAGGGGTGAGGTAGGAACCAGACTCAGTGTTCAGTGATGTCACCAAACTTGGATTCCCATTATAACTTCTCTTGTCAGTCTAGTCTCTGTTAATAGAAACCAGGACACCTCTTTGTGTCCCTAGATACCGGAGAACGGATTCCCCGGCCCTACACTAGTTCTCTTCATAGCCGCCCCTCTAAATATCCTGGATAGATTTTGGCCGAAGAAAATTGGGAATAAAAATTGAAAATCTACGGGTCCTGGATTCGAGGGGGGGGGGGGGGGGGGGGGTTGGAAACATGGAAAACCAGAGCGTTGCAAGGACTTTGCCGAGGAATGGATAGTTGGAAAATGGCAACGATGGTCACGAAGCCCGGATGGCCGAACGACAGGGTACACCTCAACTCAACGTGGGTACAGCCTGACCACTGAATGTCCCAAATATTATCAGATCACAGAGATTTGAACTCCAAACTCTTCTTCTTTATGAGTAAGGACAACCCAAACTGTTCATGTGGGTGCTTCGAGACTGCAGAACATGTAGTCCTCGATTGCCTGCCTGGGCAGGGGCGTAGCCAGGATTTTGAGCAGGGTTGGGGGGGGGGGGGGGGGGGGGTGTTAGGCTACAGGGGTGGGGATATAGACTCCCCTGGTGGTATAGATACCACTGTGCTACCGGGGCCCTCATCCCTTATAGATGTCTTAAGAATACAATGTACAAGATCTTTGGCTCTTTAAGGAGCGTTAGGCCAAATTTGAAAGTATAATACAACCGTTGTTCTGTTTTATTTAAATAAGCAGACATTCTACAGGTATAAAGATACGTCTATTTTCACTTTAATACAAGAAAAGAAGAAGTTGTCGGCGAATCACGAGAAGTGCGAAATAATCAAAAAAGTTTTTGCTCTCCCTCTGAAAACAGTTTACCGATTTGGTTGAAAATCAATAACTGCCTTTCTCATGAACTAAATTTCTAAATTTCAAATTTATTTATGGGAATTTGAGTAGAACCCCCCTCCCCTTAGCTGGATACAGCTGACATTATTAGGTGTCGTCTTTACATATTAAATTTCGTTTCGATACATTCATTATTTTAGTAGGATGAATATATAATTTTATATGTGTATCCAGAATCCCATAAGGACGACACTTAATGATTTTCTGGGGAGAGTGGGCCACAAGATAGTTGATTAATGAAAGTAGGTACATTGCCAATGATTCACCGACAACGTTTTTTCACTTATTCACTTTCATATTTCTATATTTTACGAGACGACATATTTTTTCATTTTTGATCCAATCCAAAGGTATAAATTATCTTTTTCGAGGGAGAGCGAATATTTAATTGATTAATTCGTTCTGGGGAAGTAAATTGCCGGTGATGAGGTTGCCCGCAAATTCAAATTTGAAATGAATTTTTCGGTGGAGGAAAATGTTTGAAATTTATCTGCCCCTATTTTCCAAAATACATAACCCAAACATAAAAAACAAAAAAAAAACATATTTATTTTCGTGATTATTAACGATGAGGTTTGGTTAGGTTAGGTTTTATGACTCATGCCCAGGCTTTAACTACGAGGTCATATCGCCTACTACCAGAGCGCTCTTTCGTCACTCTGGTGTACATGAGCCCGACTCTAATGTGGGGGGAGTCCTAAATGTTGCCTACCCCAAATTTTTATTCATCTAGGGCAGGGGTCTTTAACGAGTATCTGACATCGTACAGACTCGGGACCATCGCTTAACGTCCCATCCGAAAGACGGCGTGCTTAAGTTTATTTTACCTCCCAGATAAAATAAACTAAGGGCCTCGTTTGGGTTTCGAACCCACGTTCTTTAGCTCAGAAGACAAGCACGCATACCACTGCGCTACCGGCGCCCTCTTATTAACGATGATTAATTTTTATTTGAATATCTCAAGTAATAACGATACCGCATTTTTTAAATTAGAAGAACTTTTTGATACTTTCTTATGTCAAATTAAATTTTAATTATGTACTTTTCTATGGAACTTCTTATGTAACTTAAAACCTTGCCTTTGCCATCGTTGTGCATATTTGAAACATTAATGGTTATTAGGAAAAATAAAAATATTTTCCCTCTCAACAATACTAGTCACGATTACGATACCAGGAAGAAAGAAGACTTTCGAATAACTAAACATTGCTCTTCTCTTTTTTAAAAAGTATAACTCATAAAGGAATTTATTTATTTAATGCCCTTCCCCACTTCTTGAAACCATTAGACACAATAAAAAAATTTAAGTTCCAACTCAAATTGTTTATGTTAGAGGAAACCCTTTACACTGAAACGGAATTTTAGTCTCACTGTTCAAAAAGAATAAAATAACCACAATGAAAAAAAAAAGTGTTTCATAATATGATATTATCCAAAAAACATTTTTTGATACAAAGCTTTCATTTTTCTTTCTTGGGCAGAATTCTTCCACACCTTAAAATTCAGTTGAATGTACGTTATTGTTTTATTTATTCATTCTAATTTTGTATTTATTTAGACTTTTTTGTATATTCATTTATAATTGATTAATTTATATAAATATATTTTTTCATATATTGTTATAGTTACATAGTTTTTTTCTATGTCTCTCACATTGGGACCTGATGGGACGTAAGAACGTCCCGAAACATCCTTGGGATAAAGACACTTCCGAAGAGTTTTTTATGATAAATAGTTATCTTAATTTTTATTAAATTGAAAATTGTCTCTACTTATTATAAAGGTATCTTGTATTAATTTGTTTATGTACTCATATATTTTAAAGTATTTATTTGTTCAGTTTTTATTAATTTCATTTTACTTTTTTTAAATAGCTTTGTTATTACTACTAACATAGGTGTGTTAGACTCAAGCAGTTATAAATCTATACCTTAATGTATAATTTCTTTTGACATAGGTATCCTATTACCATGTATTGGTCTAACGGAAATAAATATGTACGAACGGGGTCACGCAGTTTTTATTAGGCCTTTCTTATTACTCTGGAAATAATATATAAAATCTTCACATTTTTCAACGTTTGATTCATTCCTTTCTCCTCCTTTAGAAATGCCTTTATTATTATTATTCCATCTTGATAATAGCTGTGGGTCAGAATGAGTGTATTGTAGTAGATAGTAGAATTCTCAACTCATTGACTAGAGCACACGTGGGTTGTAATGTAAACTACGGAACATTTTTTTTATTAATAAATAGTAATTTTTTTTATTATAATATAATATATGTATATATTATATGTATATATTATATATGTATATCAAGGTCTTGAAAAAAACAAGGGGCATAATGAAAAGAAAACAGCTGTGAAACAAATTGAGAGAGACAGTAGAGTCGTGAGCTAGCTCTGGGATAGTGCACTGTAAATTGAGTTGTTTTTAATTAGTGAAGTTGAACAATAATTTAAAATATGTCTAAAGGTGGAATTGAAGTGTGAAGAGTTGTCGGGGTCTGCATTGTGTGGTAGAGGCGTCAAGGAGGTACAATTAACCATTTATATTTTTTCAATATGCCCAAACAAAAAAAAGAATAGTTTTAAGTATTTAGTTTTAATGATTTTGTTTCTTTTTTATTTTTGTTTTGTTCAATGTTCAGATTTTAATTATAATGTGTAAATAAAGAAAATAACCCAATTATTTGTCCTCTTAAAATTTTATTCTATTCATCTTCCCTGTTGGCCCAGTAATAGTATCATTTGAAAAACCTTTGGATTAGAATTAATGTTGGGTTTGGGTACAGGTTCAATGAGAACTTCGAGTAGAACAAGAGATATATTTATTTGGACAACACCCTTATTACAAAACCGCGTGGTAACGAACACAAAGTCAGTTGTTCAATAATAAGTCCCATACCGCGTGGGAACTACACAAGTCACTCACTTACTGTGCTTGGTAACAGACGACTTACTTTATACCAGCGTGGTAATAAGGACGAATCCATTCCGCACACCGCGTGCTGGCTCGACCCAGACTCTCAGTCCACCCCGCGTGGTGACCAACTGGTCCCTCTCGTTGTTAAGAGACGACTCACTTTATACCCGCGTGGTAACAGCCAACTCAACCAACTCAGTCCACCCCGCGTGGGGCCCAACTGCTTACTCTCGTTGTTAAGAGACGACTCACTTTATACCCGCGTGGTAATAACCAACTCACCTCAGTCCACCCCGCGTGGTGCCCAACTCAGTCCACCCCGCGTGGTAACAAAACAACTCACTTTATACCCGTGTGGTAACAAGGACGAATCCATTCCGCACACCGCGTGCTGGCTCGACCCAGACTCTCAGTCTACCCCGCGTGGCGACCAACTGGTCCCTCTCGTTGTTAAGAGACGACTGACTTGTAGTTCAATGAATCACACAAGTCACTCACCACAGGTCGTTCAAGGAACACACCGCAGGTATCGATTATCGGCGTGTTCCCGAATTCACCCGCTCTGGCTTCCCCTCGCGCGACCCAACAATTAATATTATTTAAAATTATGTAAAAATTGGCATCTCTTTGTGAATCCAAGTGTAAAGTTTGTTAAATGGAATTTGTTTGTTGTATACGTATACTTTCTTCAAAATTGCACGTCTTAAATTATTGATAATATTTTTTTAGTGCCTTTTTCGAAAAACTACTGTAGAAATCAAAATTTAAATAAAGAAAAGAGATCAAATTTCTACAGGAAATGTGGTAATTCAAAAATAATAATAACAGGGTAGATGGCTATGAATGGGTTTACTAATTTTAAAAAACAGTTCACTGACAGAAATTGAATGATCTCCTATACTCCGATTAGCGTCAGTTCGAATCGAGAGTTAGGTCCATTCTGGTATGGAGCCGAGTTGCCCAAGCCAGAGATAAAGCGTCTCTGATTAAACGATGACAAAGAGAAAATTGCTGGAATTTGTCTTTTCGTTAGAGACATTTTTCAGTCATTCTTCCATTTTGATTGAATTAGGTCTTTAACATGCCTCGTTGAACATTCATTTCTTATTTTTTTATCTCTCATTCATTTGCCCGAAAGAGTCAATCTTCCTTAATTTGAGAGATATATATTAGATATAAAATTGAAAAGACGAAATTCATTTTTCTGTATCTCATTTAGTTATTTCTTGGAGTAATTCGGTCAGCATAATTCTTTTATACATTGAAGTAGGAAATAACTATATTTGAAATGTTGCCCTCAAGTCTTTTGAACGCAGTCTGACATCCCATTTTTTACTTTTTTATACATACAGTTGTGATGTATAAAATTATACACATTGTAATTATTAATAATATATTATAAAATTAATTATATTTATTTGTCTGTTGCACTAACTTACTGAGACCATTATGGACATACAGGTTCAGCAAAAACATCCATCAAACGAATTCAGGCGTTTCAGTCCAAAACCCTCAGACTGATAACACAGTGCCCACCGTATATAAACAACGGAACACTTCATAACGATCTTATGATACACACAGTACCTGACACAATTCAAACTACTTATATACGTTTTTTAGAAAACTTTACACACATACAAATCCAGAAGTACATACTTTATCTTCACAACACTTACCACAAAACCCCCCACGAAGGTTGAAGAGAAGATGGAAAAGCGACTTACTGCCACCTTGACTCATATTCGTTCTTAATTTTTTTTTCCATTTTCCTTTATTTTTATCATCTCTCTTACCCATCCATCAAAATTGTCTTTCAATTCCTTTTTATTTATTTACTAGCTGACCCGACAGACATCGTTCTGTCAAAAGGTATTGGACTGGATTTTTTTATTTATTTATTTTTTTTACTTGGAACCACAGCAAGTTCCTACTTAAGAACACCGGGCACCTTAGATAGTATGCGCCTTGCAACTCCATGCAACCAGCTATTAAATTCTTAGGACCGCTGGGCAACACAGATAGTACGTAGTTAGGAACGCAGGGCACCGCAGCTAGTATGTGCCTTGCAACAGCGGATGTCCTAGGTATTTTGTGCTTAAGAACGCTGGTGAGAGCTATTATTTACCGTGCAACGGTGCACCTTCAAGGTAATACATGCTTAGAAAACCCACCCTATTAAAATAAGGGCTATTTCCCATCTTTAAGAAAGCTCCATGTGAGATTCATTCAGCATTAATGGACCCCCGCCCCTCCCGTCCAAAGTGGTCACAGCCAATTTTTAATTATTGCTTTTGAAACTACTATTTAGGTATATGCTTGCCCCCCCCCCCATACCGCCCTCCCGTTGACAATTTTGAGACGTCACATATCCTTTTTTTGTTTTTGTCTTTTAAGAATACTACATGTGAAATTCCATGACAATCCGACCATTCGTTAATGAGCTACAACTATTTTATGCTAAGGCCTACCCCCAAAACTATTTAGGTATATGCTTGCCCCTCCCCCCGTACCCCCCTCCCGTTGACAATTTTGAGACGTCACATATCCTTTTTTTGTTTTTGTCTTTTAAGAATACTACATGTGAAATTCCATGACAATCCGACCATTCGTTAATGAGCTACAACTAGTTTATGCTAAGGCCTACCCCCAAAACTATTTAGGTATATGCTTGCCCCCCCCCATACCCCCCTCCCGTTGACAATTTTGAGACGTCACATATCCTTTTTTTGTTTTTGTCTTTTAAGAATACTACATGTGAAATTCCATGACAATCCGACCATTCGTTAATGAGCTACAAATATTTTATGCTAAGGCCTACCCCCAAAACTATTTAGGTATATGCTTGCCCCTCCCCCCGTACCCCCCTCCCGTTGACAATTTTGAGACGTCACATATCCTTTTTTTGTTTTTGTCTTTTAAGAATACTACATGTGAAATTCCATGACAATCCGACCATTCGTTAATGAGCTACAACTATTTTATGCTAAGGCCTACCCCCAAAACTATTTAGGTATATGCTTGCCCCCCCCCATACCCCCCTCCCGTTGACAATTTTGAGACGTCACATATCCTTTTTTTGTTTTTGTCTTTTAAGAATACTACATGTGAAATTCCATGACAATCCGACCATTCGTTAATGAGCTACAACTATTTTATGCTAAGGCCTACCCCCAAAACTATTTAGGTATATGCTTGCCCCCCCCCATACCCCCCTCCCGTTGACAATTTTGAGACGTCACATATCCTTTTTTTGTTTTTGTCTTTTAAGAATACTACATGTGAAATTCCATGACAATCCGACCATTCGTTAATGAGCTACAACTATTTTATGCTAAGGCCTACTCCCAAAACCCCCCTCCCTTTCAAAATGGTGAGATGCCAAACACCCTATTTTTTAATTGGGCTTTAAGAATACCACATGTGAAATTCCATGACATACCGATCATCCGTTAAAGACCTATCACTATCTTTATATGTAGGCCTACCCCCCCTCCCGTTCAAAATTTTGAGATGTCACGTACCGTATTTTTCAATTTGGCCTTTAAGAATACTACATATGATTTCCATGTCAATCGGATCATCCGTTAAAGACCTATCACTATCTTTATATTAGGCCTAGCCCCCCCCCCCCTTTAAAATTTTGAGACTTCACACATCCTTTTTTTAAATTTGGCTTTTTAGAATACTACATGTGAAATTCCATGACAATCCGACTATTAGTTAATGAGTTACCGGTATCTTTATACTAAGGCCTACCTCCACAACCCCCCCTCCCGTGCAAAATTTAGCCAATCAGTTTTATTATATAGATGTAGATATGTAAAAACTGAATAAAACGAAACAGTAAGTAAATGACAAAGATGACAACCAAAGATAAATCGAGGAACTTGCCAGAAGCGAAGATTTAAAAACAATCAAGAAAATAAAACGCACTAAAAACTGATAACACGCACTAAAAACTGATAACACGCACTAAAAACTGAATAAAACGAAACAGTAAGAGTTGTAATTACGATTTATTCAGCCAAGAAAATAACATGCACTAAAAACTGAATAAAACGAAACGGTAAGTAAATGATTTTAGGGTGTCTGAGATCGATTCACTTGATGGATTTATTGTTTACATCGATTATTGCGACCCAAACATCGATTCTTCGATTAATCTATCTCAGATCGCCATCCCGAGAATTAACAGCTAAAAGCTCTTCATAAGAACCTTCCTTGGACTTCAACGAATATTTGAAAAAAAAAATTAGCCGAATTGGTCCAGCCGTTCTCGAGTTTCGCGCTTAGCAAAATTTAGCACTCATTTTTATTATATAGATTTTATTTTATTTATTAATAATTTTTTTTCTGTTCTTGTCCTAATAATTAAGGTAAATTTTCGTCCCGAGGACCTACCACTGGATGGCCTTGCTCTCAGATGCCCTTCACGCCAACATATCAATACCATCATAGATGCTGGTTGTTGCACCCTAGCAACAGTTGTATCTTCATAAATAAAACACACACAAAAAAAAAAAAAATTGTATTAAAGAAAACAGCTGTTAGAAATGAAACAACTAAATTAGTGAATAAATATATGAAGTCGCATTTTGTTTTAAAACGAACCAATAAGTGAAGAACAAAAGATGACCATCAGCTGTTCTAATTAGAGCAGACCAGTCTGAGCTGACCAGTTTGTGGTGTGGACGAGTCGAGTTTGGATGGTGGAGATGAGAGGTCTGAGTTGAGGTGTAGTGAGAAAAGTGTTTAGGCTTAAGATGTGGTGAATTAAAAAGGTGGAAATAACATTGAAATTGATGCGCAAAGGACTTTTATTTATTTATATGTACATAATATATATGCCCGAAAAAAAAATTTGATAAAGTTTTAAGTAATTAGTTTATAAGATTTCTTTTTAAAAATTATTTTCATGTCTTTTTGTTTTTCCATGTTAACTCAGTAAGATAATTTATATCTTTGGATTGGATTTAACATTTTTACAAAATTTAGAAAAACAATATGGCATCTCTTTAAAAATCCAAATGAAAAGTTCTTTAATTAAGATTTTAAAAAAAAAGTGCACTTCTTCAAAACTGCACATCTTGAACTTTCAATATTATTTTAGGGCCCTTTTCGGAAATTAGTGTAGAAATCAAAATTTAATAAAAGACCAGAGAATAAGTTCTACAGGAAATGTGTTAATTTAATTGTATTATTGATTTATATTTAATAATTTTATTAAAATTTTATTATTTATTCTTTTTGTTTTAATTATTATTTTTGTTATTTATTTTATTTAACATACATTTCTTTTATTACAATATATGTTGTAAAGTATAGGACCAAGGATGATAGCTTGGGGTACACCCACCCGAACAGACATAAATTCCAACCAATGAAATATAAGGTCAAAAATTCCAATGACATCCAGACGGGCTGGGGCGAAGTTGTAAAAGTGTCTGCAGGCTTCTCCCCTGGCAGCTTTTTAATGGTGTCCTCAACTGACAGCTTTCCCAAAGTGGCTGTCCCTAACTCAAACTTTCCCGGGGAAAACTTTTGTTTTTATACCACTCAAGGGAAAAAAGATAGAAAATATTTGGAGATTAAAAAAAAAAAAAATGCCTATATGTAGCTATTAGTATTCAATACAAGACTAACTATAGCAATACTCCGATTATTTGAAACTGAATAGACAATTTTTTCAAAATCTCTATAGTAATTTTTAGTTTTTTCATTATTTTTTTTTTCGCCTTAATGTTTTTTATTTTTCCATACATATAGTATAAGAAATTAAAATAATCGTTCAAAAATCCGAAATCGAGGTTTCAACGATACACGTTTCAGGGTCCTCTAAATAGGAACTTTATTAACTCAGACCTGATTAGATTTTGGCGAAAGTCGGTCAAAAATTCAAAACATTTTTTTAGTTCTGGGCTTGAGTTCATTTTACAACATACCACTTATGTTTATGTCCTAATCAAAAATCTTTTCAAGTAATAGTTGCAGAGAAAACTACAATACATATTTTTTTAGTATACGATTTTTCGCAGATTGTCCTATTTTTGTGACACATGCCGAAAAACAATTAACTCACACGAGAACAGATAGCTCATGGCCGAGACAATAACTAATCTGCAACTATCGAGCATCTACATTGGAAACCTGTCATTTTTCGGTCCTCCCTCGTCTATTTACGACATGCAGCTATCTTTAAAACATTTTTCCCATCTTTTATGAAAATGGGTTTTGGATGTTTCTCTGCCTGTCGAAAACATTTTCCTCAGAGATTGAGAGAAAATGAGAAAATGACAACTTTGAAGGAGATCTATAATAAGGAAGGAAAATGATTCAGAGAAAACAGGGACAAAGAAAGAAATAAGAAACCTCTCTAAAGTATATATATATATATATTTTTAAATTGAAATAACGTGTAGGCATGTTTGAGGGGAGAAGCGAGGGGTCGGTTACTTTTCAAAATGTTGGAAACTTGAAACTTTGAAACACACATTTTTAGACTTTTCCTTAATTTACCCAGAAGCGGTCCGCCCAGGGCCTCGCACTAAAAAAGGCCTCGCGCTTGTAAATTAAAAAAATTTATACATTGATCAATTTATTAATGTGCATTTATTAGTGTTTGCATGGACGTTTGAATGCATCTTAGTTCCATTTGAAACGACACATTTGCAAAACAAAAAGCTCGCAAGGTTAACTTACATGTCTAAATTGAAATGTATTTGATCAAACTAATTATCGCATGCCACGAATGTAAAAATATTTCTTCTGATAATATCCTTAAGAACACGAGATATTGAATAAAACAATTCTGATCGTCCGCAGTAATCAGTATATTATTCTGAAAATGATAAAAAAAAACCATTCAATGGAGTATCGATTGAAAAATACCACAACAATACTATTAAATTATGATGATTATTCGAAGAATTCGCAGTATTACTACAAACTTTCTTCTCAAATGTTACTTGAGTTGAAACATTGAGCTGAAATTTAATTTTAACCGCGAAGGCCTCGCGATAAGTCCACGCCCCAGGGCCTTGCGTTGGCTAACGCCGGCACTGAATTTACCCGAAAACTGTTAGAGCTATTGAAAACTTAGTTTCTACCAAAAATGTTCCTTATTAAATTTCCAAAAGGAAGGGCGCCGGTAGCTCAGTGGTATGCATGCTTGCCTTCTGAGCTCAAGATCGTGGGTTCTAAACTCGACCGAGGCCCTTAGTTTATTTTATCTGGGAGGTAAAATATACTTAAGCACGCCGTCCTTCGGATGGGACGTTAAGCGATGGTCCCGAGCCTGTACGATGTCAGGTACTCATTAAAGACCCCTACCCTAGGTGAATAAAAATTTAGGGTAGGCAAAATTTAGGACTCCCATAGTAGAGTCGGGCTCATGTTCACCAGAAAGAGCGCTCTGGTTGTAGACTATATGACCTCGTAGTTAAAGCCCGGGCATGAGTCATAAAACCTAACCTAATACGAAAAAATGTACTATTATTATTAGTAATTTTAATGAAAAATTATAAAAATGAAGAAACAATAAAATATATGTGATGTGGACCATTAAAATCATATTTATACTCTTACAGTATGAGAAAGTCACTCTCTGTATTACGCTGTACAATGAAATACCGGTGACGCCAACTCAATACTTCTTTTTAGTCAACAACGTTCATATGTAAACACACGGCTAATCCCTCCCTGAGTCTGATACTCAGTCCCCCTCAGTCCCCTGCTACAGTTGCCCGTGAGTGGACCTATTATGTTTATATTTTTTATTGTCGTATTTTATTTCAGCCCTCCTTTTTATTTTTTATTTCTCCTTTTTGTTCAGCTTTGTCTTCGTTCGTCCGATGAGCTTCGTTCTTCTGATCTCACCGTTCTTCGGGTTCCATCATCCTTCGAAGATCATCATTTTTGTTTGTATTTTAATCTAATTATTTTCCCCACACTGTGATTGGCATCAAATAGATTTATCATTTTATTTTTATTTTCATCGTGAGCTCACGTTAATATTTTCAGTTTTAATTACATACTGGGTATTTAAACATTGTTTCTTACGGAACTACTTTCATTGTACCTAGCCCACAGTCGATTATATTTTTTATTATATAACTTTCAGTTATTATTTTTTAACAATGTATATTAAATTTTATATTATTATTTTTTTTGTTTTAAGAGTTGAAATTCTGTTTGTTTTTATTATTGATCAGATATGTCCGATAATATATAATAATTATTTACCTAATCTTTTTGACATATTTTGATAAGAATTTCATTTTAAACTAAAGTTAATTTTTAATTTTATTCTCTCTAATAAGATTTATTGTTTTTTGCGTCATTGAATATATATATATATATATATATATATATATATTCATTTGTATTATAATATTTTTTTTTTTTTTACATTGTTTTCAGTATTATTATTATTTTAGTTCTCCGTTTCCCTATCATGTTCTTGTCCAATAATTAGGAAGCTCCGGCGAAATTAAATTTTTTTGAGGATTTCCATATTCAAAAGGAATGGAGGAAGCCTTGAATTAACCAAGTGGTCCTCCGGACCGGATGTTTGTTACAACTAATTAATATCGATTTTTTTTAAATAATAAATTTTTTGTAAACAAATGCAACTTCCTTATACCTAGTAATGCTAGTGTGTAATGATTTTGGAAAGTGGAAGCTGGAGAGAGAGTGATCTATAAGCGTGGTTGGTATTCTGCGATGGAAATTCACATATTTTTTATTTACTGTATACGCCTTTGAGGGGGGGGGGGGGGGGGGGGGGACTTCAAATTGTGGTCCGATTGTGGCGTATTTAGACACTGAGATGGGTAGCGAGGTTATGTATAACATATAAAACCTCTGGTAGCATTAGTGACCAAAAATAGTAGCGCTCAGAAAATTGAACTAAAAGGCCGCAACCTTTACCTTATAATAAATACTTGTTAATATAATTGAATCACCCAGATGCAAATCCTGCTAAGTCAATGTTAAGCAAATTTTGGCAAAGAGCGAAAAACTGTTAAAATCAAACGGTTAGAGATGCAAAGCTGCAATTTTTTTTTTTTTTTTAATCCTCAAAAATAAACGCAATTTTCCTTTTATCTGTGTATAATCTCAGAATTATTAATAATTAGTTATTCTGATATTTAAATCCTACTTAGCAGGTTTTGCAACCGCACGCCAAAGTCATTTGGCACCCATGTTTGAAACTATGTAGGTTGCAAAACCTGTTAAATTTTTTATGCGGCTGCAAAATCTGTTTATTATTAGCACGCTCCCCATTCATTTTACAATTCGGTTTTGAAATAAAACACAAGCGCAAAGTATTAAAAGTAGTATATTCATAATAATTTGTTATTCTTTAAAACAATTCAGTAAATATTTACCGATATTGTTCGAGAAAATTAATTAACTACCTACATTAAAAGCATTAGGTAGCTACAATCTAAAATTATAATAAAAATGAAGAAAACGTATGTTTTTTAAAAATATTGTCTATTTCACAAATAATATATAATATGGGAGTACTTTCGGTATTGCTACCATCTTCAGCCACGACTTAACAAATACTAAATTGAAGTTCAACTAGGTACCTACTCACCCCCAAATACTCATCCCTTTTATCGCCAATAATATAATCCTCCAGTCTCTGTGTATACGTACTTACTCTCTCAAAAAACTGGATATTTTATTTTATAAAACTTTTTATTTTAATTTTATTCATATATTAACAATTGTTATCTTTAATTCACTTCATATATGCATTTAATCAACACATAGTATTTCAAATTTTTTATTTTTAAGATCCCAATTTGGGACGAAATGTCATTTTTTATGTTTTCCATATTTCAAATATTAACTGTACAGAAAGGATAGGAAAACCCCGTAGGGGCTGAAAAAGGATACCTACCTACCGCTTGGATTGTAAACTAGGTACCTAGTTGAACATCAATTTAGTATTTGTTAAGTCGTGGCTGAAGATGGTAGCAATACCGAAAGTACTCCCATATTATATATTATTTGTGAAATAGACAATATTTTTAAAAAACATACGTTTTCTTCATTTTTATCAAGTGTTTCACAATATCTCTGCAAAAATGTTAAGTATCATTAAAATTATAATAAAATTGTAGTGCAAAGAGCAGTTTTTTAAAATAAATTTTGGTTTTTCTCTATAACTTAATTAATTTGGTTCTTCCTCTTCTTCGTTCATTAGATCCAAGTCCTCTTCCTCCGGAGTTAAAGCATCCTTGTTCTCAAGACGTTCTTGTTGTTCAAATACCTCTTTATAAAAGGATACATTTTCATTTTCTTCCCATTCATTTCCAAAATGCAACAATAAACATTTTTTTATCATCTTTTATTTTCGCGTCTTTCATTGCAACACCTTGGTATGTAGTACTCATAATTATCATGTTTTGTATCCCAAGTTCTGAGGTGGCCCTTTGTCCCATTATATTTAACAGGTTTTGCACCCTTCATACACTTGGATGGTTTTGCATCCTACCATCTTGAGAACTTCGCAGGTTTTGCAGCCGTTCGAGGTTTTCTTTTTGATTTTTCAAAGAGTTTTAACAGGTTTTGACCCCTGATTTTAGTTCAGACGTACAGCAATTGTAAAACTGAATCCAGTGATACCACTTTTTTTTTTTTTTTTATGACAGCAGGGTTTGCATCTGGGCGACTCAATTGATAATGTAATAGATTTGGTTTTAGAGGAATTGCAAAAAGTGATGCTGGGGAAGTTGATTGCTACTGAGGATTTTTTTGGTTGGGAGCGGATCCTCGAAACCCAGGACCTTCCACCAGCTGGGATAGCTCCTGTTTTTATCAGGGTTCCCCGGGGAATCTGTCAGGATACTCCCTGATATATTTGGTCCCTGAAGTTTGTCCTTTCCCCCCCTCCCCCTCCCGCCTGGAAACTTTTGTTGCCCGTCCTCCCAGTCCTGGATATTTATCGCCTCCATAGTCCCGCTCCAGGAGCTGACCAAGAAGAGACAAACACCAAATTCTCCTCCTTGTCGAATAGTTCGATACTTATCTTGCGACCTTCACTTCTTTCAAACTTTAACACATCTCAAATTCAATTTCCTTTCTCTCCATCTTGTCTATAATTCTTCCTGTTGTGCCTTTTCCAATTTTCTCGAAAGAGATACAGAATTTACAATAAATTATTTCTCAGGAGTTATATTTTTTTGATTTTATCATAGTTTCGGGAGGAATTGCCATCATAAGTATCTAAAAATGTCTTCAGTGAATAATCGGCATTGTACATCCCCAGAACGAATTAATCAATTATGTTTTCGCTCTCCCTCCAGAACCAATCAATCATTTGCGCTAAAAATCAATAGTTGACTTAAATAAGGGTTTTTTGAGGGTGCTGGTAGCTTAGAGGTAGAGTGCTAGCCTACTTAAATTTTTGTACCTTTCTTAGGCGACTCATGTATTTCGTTGTACTCGTACTCCTCCTGAACCCCTTTGTCATTTGCCACGATGGTAGTGGACACGGTGACGATGGTTTACTGCTAAAAAAATCTGAAATCGAACATACCACGGAGGAATAATCACCAAAAAACGAAATCCACATTGAAATCAATTGAGAGACAAAATTCTCGCGCAAAATAGAATTTTTCTATTTCAAATGTAAAAATCCGGGCGAAGCCCTTTTCGGTTTACCATCGGACACCACTTTTTTTGAGCCGTTTTTTTCAGTGTTCTAACGTACAAACTTCGACTTTTTTTCGATAAACGATTCAACATACAAAGAACACATAGTAAAAAGAATTTTGTGCAAAAACAGCTGTTGTTGTCTACAAAAAGGCTAGAAAAAATCCATTGAATTCAATTGAAATCTATTTAAAGTATTAATATATTCATAAAGAACATACAAGGTGAGAAGTTACTGATAATTATTAAAACATTAACTGAGTTTTTTATACAGATATGCCTGACTCAGCTCAGTTTTTGCAAACAGCAGAAAGTATTGGACATCTAGTTTATTTGGGATCTGAAAAAACGTGGACCACGCCATCCCGTGGTATTCCCTAGGTGAATAACCCTGGGTAGACAAAATTTCGGACCCCCAGAGTAGAGCCGGGGTCATTATACGGTTTTTGAGCCGAAGCTTATGTGGTTTTGAAATAAAATAAATAATATTTATGTCGATAGATTTGTCGCGGACCGCGGCTCACTTAGTATAACAAGTCAGGAAAACTTCAGTATTTTAAATGTAACACAAAAGAGCATGCCGTCCTTCGGATGAGACGTGAATAAAGTTAAACTAAAAACTCCATTCAGTAGAAGTATAAGTTATTATGGGAGTATAAGGTTGAATTTTATTGATTTTCCATGAAATATAGGCATGAGAAATAGCCTAGCTATCTGTCGTTCGAACGCCATTATTGAAGTGATTCTGTTCACAAAAGCTCGCTTCAAGACGTCAGAGCTTCCATTGAATGATTATCAATGTCATTCATGAACTTCAATGAACAAACTGACATAGTTTAGAATAGTTTAAACGACGGAAGTTCCTCTTTTAAAATCAGTTTAATAGTTTAAACGAAACTTTAATATGGTCACGGCATGCTAAATATAATTGTGAGACTATTTACGTAAAATTCAATCTATACACATATTTTTGTTGGTATAGAGAAAGTTATGTAATCGGTTAGAAATTCAATGTTGAGTTTTCAACGGAATTTCATTTTTTCCAATCTTTATGATTCCAAAAGTGACAAAAAAATCGGTCTGTCTGTGTGTTTGTGAACACGGGTAAAATAAATGTATCGACATGAAATTTTATATGTGTATCCAGAACCCTCTAAGGACGACATCTATTAATTTTCATCCAAATCATCCAAAGAAAAGTTGGGGATTTGGGGGAGGCTTAACACAAAAACTCTAATAACTGCCGTTGCAATGAATGTATCGACATGAAATTTTATATTCAATTATATATTTTGGATTATACTGTGTAGGGATCTCGGCCTCTATTCGGCCAAGCCCCCCCTCCCCCCCCCCCCCCCCAAAAAAAAGCCCTCCCCATCAAGGTTTCAGTAAAAAAAAATGAAAGAACAAAAAAAAATTGTTTAAATTGACTTTTTCAAAAAGGTTTATTTTTCCTGTCGAGGTTTCTAAAACTTTTAATTTAACTTTTTTTATTATATAATAATGTTAATACATTTGAAAAAAATATAATTGGATACATCATGGAGATTAAAGTTATTTATATCATGGAGGTATGTATTTCAACCGACTAACCTACCAAGAGTTGGGTTCTTTTGAGCTTACAGTTTTACAAATCTCTTGTACTTTAATTAATTCTAATAGGAACAAGATCCATCCTTTGAAGAGAAAAAAAGGAACACATGAAAGGTGAATAAATGAAGAGGATTGCGTTGAGTCGTGGAAGTTTGAATAAACACCGCAGGTAATGTGAACTTTACTTAGGGGACAAACCTTTTTAAGTCTCTGGGAGACTTTACCAGAGAGACCTCACATTAAATGTTTACCTGGGAAGAGACGTCTACTAGCTGGCTCATTCGGCGTTGTTTATAAGTATCTAGAGTTATAAAGAGTAGAGAGAGGGTGAATTAATAGAAATGTACTTTTCCGAATACATTTTTTAAAATTTAACAAAATTAGAATCTATAAATTCAATAAAAAAAAGGGTGCTTGGGTTAGCCTACCCTATTAGGGACTAATTTCAGAACAGATAAGTAACACGATTAAAAGGGAGGGTTCCAAAGTAGGGTACAAAACTGTACCAACAAGACAAAGGACAGAATAAAAATAGAGAACAGGAGAAGTGTTTACCAACTGAAATGTGAAACGTTCAGTTGGGTTATAATATCCAAAAAATATGGATACTAATTGTTTAAAAAATTTAAATATATATATTTAAATAAATATAATCGTTGGTTGTTTCCAATTTTAATATTGGACAATATTTCGGGACACTTACACGTCCCTTCTTCTGGTCACTATGAACCTCGTTCATAAAATAATAAAACAATAAAAAATAAGAAGACACCACTGGAAGAAATGCCGGAAACAACCAACAGTGGAACATCCCAGAGAAGTTTAAGAAACACATAAATATAATCATCAAGATGGAAATATCAGAATTGGAAGGCAGGAAATTAACAGGAAGTCGGGAGAAAACAATCAGCAGTCCCAAGTATGAAGGGGTGGGGGCCTGGGCAACCAATAGACGCTCAGAAAAGTTCCGGTTGAAAAAAATGGATGCGAGCGAGCCGCAGCCAGTAGGGATGGGTATCGACCAACAAAACATCGATTAATGACAGTATTATTTCTACTAGTTAATCGATACACTTATTAATCGTTGGTTAAATGATCGATTAAACGAACGCAACAAACAAAAGTTAATACAATCAGTCAATCACAACTCACAAATGACAAAACACAAATGTTTAGAAATTAGCAGTAGAACTATTAGAAGGTTACTTTTTACTTATCACCAGTTCACCACAGAGGCACTGTGTTGTATCGATAGTCGATACGATAGTCTCCTCCCACTTTTTTAGACGAGTTGCACTTCGGATGAATAATATTTAATTTATTTTTCTTTTTTTCTCCTGTTTTTCGGATGAGTTGTAATTTTAATTAAAAATCGTTATATAATCCGATTAATCAAACTAGATGACGTCAATTAAAAAACCACCGATTATTTTACCAAAACATCGATTATTTCGATTAATCGGTTAATCGATACCCATCCCTAGCAGCCAGCTAGGGATCACTTCGTTGTTTTGAGACAGACAGCAGAGGTTGATGGTTGAAGAAATCCAGAACCCAGCAGAAATCGCAACGAACAACTAAAAAGCAACAAGGTACCGTTAGACCATAAACAATTATACCAATATATTTTAGGAGAATAGTAAAGTTTTTGAGAGGATTCTGAGGAATAAATAATTATAAAGTTTGAGAATGTTTTTAATAAATATATTTAGTCAAATAAGAATAACGTAATTATTCTTTTATGTATTTTGCACCTCATGTCATCTTGATTTTTCAAAACTGTTGTCTTGGCGAACCCACGCAACCAAAGAAATAGAGAATTAGAATAATATAGAATTATTATTTTTTAACAACAACAATAATTTTACATATTAACATTAATTATAATTACAAATGGCATCCCTTGTGGGGATCGAACCCACGACCTTTGGATTAGAATCATTATTTTTCAAAGTAAAGAAAAGAGAAAAATCCACATTTTCAAAACATAATAATGACATAGGTCACTCTTTTTCGGGAGTCCGAAATTTTGTCTACCCAGGGTTATTCACCTAGTGTAGTGGTCTTTAACGAGTATTTGACATCGTACAGGCATGGGACGGCGTGCTCAAAGCTTTTTCAGCTCCTAAATAAAAAACCTAAGGGCCTCGGCACCCTCAAAAAACCTTTATGTAAGTAAACTATTGATTTTTAGCGCCAAACGGTCGATTGATTTTAGAGGGAGAGCGAAAACCTAATTAATAAATTCGCTCCTAGGGAAGTGGCCTTTAACGAGTATTTCACATCGTACAGGCATGGGACGGCGTGCTCAAAGCTTTTTCAGCTCCTAAATATAAAACCTAAGGGCCTCGGCACCCTCAAAAAACCTTTATGTAAGTAAACTATTGATTTTTAGCGCCAAACGGTCGATTGATTTTAGAAGGAGAGCGAAAAGCTAATTGATAAATTAGCTCCTAGGGAAGTGGCCTTTAACGAGTATTTGACATCGTACAGGCATGGGACGGCGTGCTCAATCTTTTTTCTCTCTGAATTGGAGATCGCGGGTTCACATACCCCCGAGATCCGGTCCTGTTGTGTACAGGCTATAACTACGAGTTTATATCACTTACTATCAGAAGGTTTTTGCTCTAGAAAGTACTAAATTCTAAATACTCAGGTTTAGTTACCTACGAGTACCTGACATCGCACCTATGAGTACCTGATACCGTACCTATGCTTAAGTTTTCATCCCATTAAAAATGTTACATATGCTTGTTTTTGTGATGCTCAGGCTTTAAGAGAAGGAAAAAACATTGGAACCCCCAATTGCTTGGGACTGCAAGCTTTTCTCTGATTAAAGAAAAATAATCAACCAAATTGCTTATTACAGTATTGCTAAAAAAACAATAATACTCTCCGAGACAATAGTTTTTTTTTTTAAAGTACCCTGTAAATTGTACCACCAGAGAGATCCCCAGTCGGTTTGAAAGTGGGTTGTGTTACGAGGCCCTCGGGTCAGAGGCTTAACTGGGACCACCTGGTGTACTGAACTAGAGAGAACTGCTTTATATTTACCCCCAAAAAATGTCAGTTAAAAATCAATACCAATATATAATTAATTTTTTTTATTTACCATCGGTCAAAAGAAACCATAAGTAAATTTGTAGTTTATATGGTTATAATGTTATAGATATATACACAATAATAAGAAAGGAAAACAAGAATAATAACATAAAGTAGGTATATTAAATAGGTATAATCGTTGACCGGAGTTTCATTAAATTTCCCAACCAAACGGGTTTGTACGTGATGGTAGTTCAAGTTTAGACCACTAGGTGGCTCTACCATAACGCCACTATCCCTGTTAGGCTACTGGCGAGCGCGGGTTCTGTCCAAGGCTGTTAAGTGGTTGTGAATCCGTGTTAGGGGGACTTCTGGGTTCAGATGACGCCTGTTCCTCCTATCCCTTATGGGGTCCTGTCCCTTCAGCTTTGGGGTTAAGGTGCAACTAGTTGGAGTCTTTCGATAGGATCGGTCCAACTAGTGGACCCTGCCCGACTCGCTCGGGGTTTCAGATAATCGAGATATATGTGGAAAGCAAGTCTATGGAAGACAAAGAAGTCAGTCTACTAGTTTCAGCTGAAGCCATGGCAATCATCTGAACATCCCCCCACACCTCCCGTTGTATTTTTCGGGTGGCCGGCTCAGTCCCTTTCAAATGTTGGCCATGGAGAACAGTAAGATACCGTAAACTTATTATCTTACGCCGTTGGTGAAGATCCTTAGTCCAGTCCACACCAGCGTCCTCCACCGCGATCTGTCGTGCGTCACCGGTCGCCAGTGCACCATTTGATGTTCCATGGTCTCTTCCATCAGCAGGTCAGTCCACCTGACCCGTAGCTGTATGTGGTACGCTTCTCTTTACATGCACCGAGTGCCAATCCTTCTGCTCTCTCGAGTCTGAAGTTCAGCCTCAACAATTCCCCTCTCGTTCTGAACACAGTCTGCATTAGCATCATATTACTACATAATCTAGTCCATGACTCTGGTAAATCTGCTGCAGAGGGTATGATAGTTGACCTGAGATCCTACTTCTTCAAGTTTGAAGTTGTCTTTCATTATAACCCTCAGATTTTCCCGATGAGCCATAAGCAGCACGGAAGTCTATGAAGAGTACATGGGTTTCCTGATTCATATCCCACAACTTTACAAGAATTTGTCTAAGAACACTAATATCTCTGGTGCCTCTTCGACGTCGGAATCCTACAAAGTAATATCCAAGAATCTTTCCGGGGGACTTCATTAGGAGGATTCTTGAGAGGACTTTATGCGCCACTGTCAGTAATGATACTATATTACTCCAAGTTATTAACTGAAAGTTACTAACCCGCCAACAGCAGCTAACCTGCTAGTTGTAATAACAAGTTTATAATTGATGAGGGTGGTTATTAGTTATACAGTTAGATTGTAGTTTCTCCTTTGAGTATCGCTGACCGCGAACTTGCGGTACTGCCGGCCCTATAGATAGCAGCTCCGGATGTCCGAAACCCGGTGTTCGCGTCCACCTCCCCCCTCCCATCTCGACTAATAATTTTCACCAAACCTAATCTCTTCAAATGGAGGATATTTTGGAATAGCATTCAATACATTTTCACAAAAATTATGAATGAAGTGCCTGATACAAGGAGTTATTTGAGAAGAGGGGGGGGGGGGGGGGGGGGAGGGGGGGCTCTGGCACCAAATATTGAACATAAATTATGAATCATCGGTTATGTACTTCCCCAGAGCGAACTAATCAACTAATTTTTCACATTTCCTCTGATACTAATCTACTGAATAGTTGCCCACCTCAGTCGGTTTCCAGGCAAACCTGATAGCCACAGGGTTTCTAGCTGACAAAAATCTCGAACTTTCACATTTTGTACACAAAGGCACCAAACTCGTTTAAAAAACTCGAAATTAAAAAAATGGCTTAAAACGAAATTAGATCTATGTTTGAATGGGGGTAACTCAATTCGATATCCTCCCATTTTTGAAATTTGTTTTGGGGAATGAGAGTCAACCCGCTCAGTCCCCAATCAGTCAGTATCCAACTTGACCCTGAGATGAAACTATATCTTCATATATACCTTTTCCACTTTTTGGTCATTTTTACCTATAATATTTGTAAATCTAATTATTTTTATTAATTTTCATTGTATCTAAACAACTTATAAACAACGCAGTACTCAAACTTATGTGGACTTACGGACTTGAACCCTGGGGTTCTGCTAAGGCTTCCAATCTCCAGCGCATTCAATCTTTTCAATACAAAATCCTTCGTAAAATAGCCAATACTCTTTAATACGTCTCCAGCCGAACTCTTCACACTGACCTTAACGTACCTTATGTCACCGAAGTCGCTAAATCAAAGTATAAAAAATTATTTTCCTCTCTTAGTTTCCACAATAATCCTCTAGTCCGTGTCCTCCATTCTGCCATACTTCCCCAACGACGGCTTAAGCGTCAATGGCCTAGAGACCTTCTTAGCAGCAACAGTGACAGTGATTAGTTACAAATGAGAGGAAATCAGTGACTAGGGAGTGTTAACACTGGGTGATTTCTCCTCTCTTCACATTTTGACGTTGCCATTATCTGCCGGAGCTGGCTACGCCCATGGGTTCATAGTATTTTGAATCGCTCCTGACTATAGACACTTTTCCATTAAACTGAAAACAGTTTAAAGTGCCTTCAAAGAGCTTTAGGTTAAAATTTCAATACAATGCTAATTTAATTGTTTGAAAATCCAATTGGAATGTACATATGAGAAAATCCTGTTTAATAGTTGTTTGTCTGTGGAAGTGTAGAGTGTAAAAGGGGTCTGACTGTGTGAGAGTAGATTGAAAAAGAGACGAAGAAGAGAGTGTGGAAGTCAAATATCTGGAATGGAGTGTGGAGGATGTGGGATTCCAAACACGTCCCTCTCCCCTGCGGTTCTCTTTGACCTTCTCCCATCAACATGAAAAAATATCCTCTCTTCCAGTAGACATCCACATCCACATCCACATCCACATCCTCATCCATATCCTCCCTCTCACATTTCACTGGCGGAAAAAGATAAGCTCCGGTGTTGTTAAGGTCCTTTCCTGAGAGACAGTCACCAACAGACACAATAGCATTTGTAAAAAAAAATAACAATAACCATAAATTAAATTTGATACAGATGAGGCTCATGAGGATGCAGAACGTTCAAAAAAAATTTCATAAAAAAGACACTTTTGGAAGAAATATAAAACATATTTATCATAATTAAAAAAAAAACTATACTTACACAATTGCTTCCAACCAAAATCCTACCATAGCCTCCAAAAATCTCCTACAGCACCTTCGTTTGACAGTTTTTATTATACCACTCTAAAAAATATTCCTGTTAGCTTCAAAATAAGTTGTAATATATATATATATATATATATATATATATATATATATATATATATATATATATATATATATAGTATATAGTTTATACTATTTACTGATATTGTATAGGTTAGGTTTTATGACTCATCCCCGGGCTTTAACTAAGAGGCCATATCGCCTACTACCATAGCGCTCTTTCGTCACTCTGGTGGACATGAGCCCGACTGGCGTCCTATTGATTTTCTATATATACATATATATATCGCACATGTATTTCTAAAGTGACAAAATCTGTATTTTTGAGTTATCACCATGGTAACAATTGGAAAAACATCATCTTATCAAATATGAAAAGTGTACCAACTTAGCTTCAAATCCCGACCGCCAGAGAGCACTTGTGTCGCTCTTCATGTTTAGAAGCTCCCCACACTGAGTGACATATTATCAGTTGAGTACCGAATCTTTTGGTCAATGAGTGAGTATTATAAACTTAGTTGAAAACTGTGTCTGCGATATTTTCTCAAAACGTTAATTTTTGTCTTGTGTCACTTTAGAAATATGTGTGCGACATATTATATTAACTTCACTGATATTTATAAATGTATATATACAAGTAAAGTATTGATACTTTACTTGTATTTACTTGTATCGATAGATCCCTAGCGAAGATCCCGAGCCTGTATGGTGTATAAATCGACCCAGATCGCAGAAATATTAGCTTTCCACTATATCGACCCAGATCGCAGAAATATTAGCTTTCCACTATATCGACACAGATCGCAGAAATATTAGCTTTCTACTATATCGACACAGATCGCAGAAATATTAGCTTTCTACTATATCGACACAGATCGCAGAAATATTAGCTTTCCACTATATCTGTTACCGACTTTTTAGAAAACTATTTTCTCTGTTGGAAAGAGGGTCTTCGTTCTGAAAATTGTTCTACCTTTAAGAAAACTGTTTAAGATTCTCTGTTCGGAGACCACTTAGCATTCTACGCAAGACATTGCTCAGCCAACTGTTAACAGCGAGTATTGTAATCCAGAACAACTGCTCCAACATTCTCCTAAAAGTTTACCACCCTTCAGAACAAGTCCTCTGTCCACTTCTTTCATCCTCTCCTCATCTCACTGTTCGAGTAGATAGGCAAGTCGAGTTTCACGCAAGGGGTGGGATTTTGTTGAAGACGTCGGTGAATCATGGGCAATGTATTTCCTCAGCAATCATTAACCTATTAAATTTCCGCTATCTCTCCAAAAATCAATAGTTGACTTACATTGGAACTTCTGAATTTTTATAATAAATGTTGTGTCAAAAGATTTTTAGCATTTATACTATAAGTCTAAAAAGCGTGTTCAAAAAAATCGTATTTTATTTACAGAATGATATTATATCGAAAACAAGTTAAATATTTTACTAACTTTTACAACAAAAATTTTCGCCATTCTCACTTCGACACAAAACTATATTTGTTAAGTCGCGAGTTGAGTGTGGGTGAATTCGGGAACACGCCGAGACAATCGATAGGAGTCGGCGGGACTCTTGAACTACATGAGTCAGTAAGCAGTTGGGCACCACGCGGGGTGGACTGAGTTGGTTGAGTTGGCTGTTACCACGCGGGTATAAAGTGAGTCGTCTCTTAACAACGAGAGGGACCAGTTGGTCACCACGCGGGGTGGACTGAGAGTCTGGGTCAAGCCAGCACGCGGTGTGCGGAATGGATTCGTCCTTATTACCACGCGGGTGTAAGGTGAGTCGTTAGTTACCATGCGGAAGTGAGTTGGTTATTACCACGCGGGTATAAAGTGAGTCGTCTGTTACCAAGCACAGTAAGTGAGTGACTTGTGTAGTTCCCACGCGGTATGGGACTTATTATTGAACAACTGACTTTGTGTTCGTTACCACGCGGTTTTGTAATAAGGGTGTTGACCAAATAAATATATCTGTTGCTCTACTCTAAGTTCTCATTAACCTGTACCCAAACCCAACAATATTGATTGTCCTTTATTGTTTTTTTTTAATCATCTGTGATTTTTACAGTGGCCGACTGTATTAATAATTTTATATATTAATTGTATTGTATATTATAAAGATGGGATTTATAATATACAAACATATGGTCTGCACTTATCAGTTGGCAGGCTAGCGATGTTGTTTATATATTTGCCCGCTTAGCGACACCGTCGTTGTTTGGTTACATTTGCTACATCACTCCCCCCCAACGACGGCGTCACAGAAACGGACTGTCGGTCTTACCAGCCTACCAACTCGTGTGCGACAAGCGGATGGCGTAGGTTCTTCTGTCGCTCTCTCACGTTCGGCAGTCTTTGCGGGGTCGCCTTGTTCTGGAGATCCCAGCAGAAAAGCAGGCTTGAGCCGATCCGCTGTCACCGTCACCTCCCGCGTCGGCAGTCGAATGCGGAAGGTCTTTTCACTCCGTCGCAGTACCTTGTATGGCCCAGAGAAAGGCGGGGTAAGCGGTCTTTGCACTTGGTCCTTTCTCAGGAAGACATGGGAACATGAATCCAGGTCCTTGCATTTATACTATAAGTATAAAAAGCGTGTTCAAAAAAATCGTATTTTATTTACAGAATGATATTATATCGAAAACAACTTAAATATTTTACTAACTTTTACAACAAAAATGTTCGCCATTCTCACTTCGACACAAAACTATATTGATTGTCCTTTATTGTTTTTTTTGAATCATCTGTGATTTTTACAGTGGCCGACTGTATTAATAATTTTATATATTAATTGTATTGTATATTATAAAGATGGGATTTATAATATACAAACATATGGTCTGCACTTATCAGTTGCAGTAGAAGGCAAGCACGCACACCACTGAGCTACCGGAGCCCTCCATAAATGTATATCTCGTGTCAAACCGAAATACAAATTGTGGGATTACTTTATATTAATCATTCGAGTTTTGTCCAGAAACGTCTTTCATGGTCAGTTTGGAATCGCTTGCTAAAACGGCATGTAACGAAAACATGTAACACTAAAATCGTTTATATCTTTACAACCGTACTACCCGCGCACCTTACTCACTCTGTCGTAGTAGGTATACTCCATCTCGAACTCAAACCGGAGCTTTTCAGAGTTATAATGCATACAATTTTGTTGCAGAAATTTGACGGTTGCTCGGCTATGGCGCCCCCGCGTTCGACACTTGTATTTGGTTACGTCATTTCTGTACCCTCGTGCCCATACACCATTTGCACAAGACGTTTCACGTACCCCACTGCGGCTGCGTCCCCGATACAGCCTGTTTTTTATATTTTCTTCCTTTCTCATTGTGAAAGCTCCTCCTTCCCTAATTTGATAATTCAAGGGTAGACTGAAGATGTTGAGCTTTCTGCGGCGGATAATTAAAAACAAACACAATACCTACTTTTTTATTACCAACAATAAGAAAGTGAAGAGGGGAAAAAATAGGTACCAAGTCAGCCTTCACTGGTCCCCCTTCACTTTTTCACCACCCCAAAAAAAATATGAAAAAGGGAAAAAGATGGGGAAAAAATTCAGGGGAAGGGAAATAATTTCCAGGTACCTGAGTTTACTTCATTAATGAGCCCTGGTCATTATGGATCTCAGACTCGTCAAATAGATTTCTGGGAATCTGACGCTCAACTCTGGGAGAATTTTTATATGTAAGCGACCACATCTGGCTGGTGATACATGTAAAAATGAATTAATTCATTTTTGTTTTTAGTATAGGTAGCATTGTATTTCGAATGAGGTTAGTGGAGTGACAGTAAGATAGGTTATAGCTGTTTTGTTAAAATTAGGATTCAAAGACTATAAAAACCGATTTTCTTTTTAGGTAAGAAAATCATTGTATTATTTGTAAAACTATTGTACTATTGTATTATCTGTATAACTAATGTTTAAAATTTAATAACAATAAATAAATATTTCTTTTTAGGAGAAAAACTGTCTATAGTTTATCACCTGCCCATCCAGCATTCCAACATTACAAATCGGTTTTTATAGTCTTTGAATCCTAATTTTAACACAACAGCTATAACCTATCTTACTGTCACTACACTAACCTCATTCGAAATTCAATGCTACCTATACTAAAAACAAAAATGAATTAATTCATTTTTACATATATTCATCTCTCTAAATGCATTCGAGTTTCAACGCACTATTCCACCTCTCTCCAGCTGTACGTCGGATGGGGGATTTTGAAGGAATGAACGATACAGTATTTGAAGCTCAAGTATTTATTGGAGGTGAGTTGGTCGTGGTCTCTATTTATATACATATACTTGTATATATAATATATGGTGTGTGTAATAATAATAATAATAATAATAATACATTTTTTTCCGTTAGACCAAAACATGTTAATAGGATGCATCAAAAAAATGTATACATTAAAATATAGATTTATAACTAGTTGAGTCTAACACACCTATGTAGTAATAACAAAGCTATTTAAAAAAAGTAAAATGAAATTAATAAAAACTGAACAAATAAATACTTAAACATATATGAGTATATACAAAAAATTAATACAAGATACCTTTGTAATAAGAAGGGAAATTTTTCAATTTAATAAAAATTAAGATAACTATTCTTCGGAAGTGTCTTTATCCCAACGATGTTTCGGGACGTTCTTACATCCCATCAACAGGTCCCAATGTGCGAGATATAGAAAAAAAAAAACAAAAAAAAAACAATGTAAAGTTACATATGAAAATATATATATATATATATAGATTAATCAATTATAAATGAATATATAAAAAAGTCTAAATAAATAAAAAATTATAAATTAATAAATAAAGCAATAACGTACATTGGACTGACCTTTGAATGAAATATTTGACAGCTTTGTATCAAATAATGTTTTTTGGATATGAAACACGTTTTTTTTTTTAAAGTGGTTATTTTATTCTTTTGATGTGTTATATGTATTTATATATAGCCATTTGAAAAAAATATATATATCTTATATACAGTGGAGTTTATCATTCCATATTATCTTCAGATATCTGAAAAATATATATATATCCTATATAAAGTGGAGTTTATCATTCCATATTATCTTCAGATATCTGAAAAATATATATAGCCCTTTAGTTGGAGAATCACCGGTAATGTACTTCTCCAGAACGAATTAATCAATTAAATTTCCCCCAAAATCAGTTGACATTTTAAATTTTGTGTCTGTACATTCATTACGTCGGCAGCTATTAGGGTTTTTAAGATGAGCCACATCCCCTGAACTCCATCTTCCTTTTCTGTCGATACATTCATTACAAGGGCAGTTATTGGGGTTTCTGGATGATCCTCTCTTTTGATCCCCCCATCTATTTGGCCGATTTGGCTGAAAATCTGGTTTTGGATACACATAAAAAATTCATTCTAAAGTTATCATCGTCCCAGACTCACACAGACCGAATTTTTTTCTTTTTCATTTTTGAATCAGCATTTTTTAAAACCAAGTACTTGAGAACCACAAGGGAGCAAGTAAGAGACAAGGGACTTGTACTTGGAGGTTGCAGGTATGACCGGGTGGATAGCTTCAAGTACCTGGGGGCCGTTATCACAGAAAGGACGACGTCAAAGCGAGGATAACGGCCGGGAATAGATGCTACCACGGTTGAATCGAAGACTGTGTCCCGAGACGCGAAAAATTGCAACTTATAAAACAGTTTCAGGGCCAGTCGTCATATATGCGAGTGGAACCTGGGTCCTGGACTAGGAGGGACGAAGTCTGGCCCAATACGGAGAGGAAGGTATTGAGGAAGATATAGGCCCTACTGCAGAGGGGGATAGATGGAGGATACGGACCAATAAGGAGCTTAGGGACCTGTACAAGAGCCCGGACCTGATGGCCTTTGTGAAGCAGGGGCGGCTGCGATGGTTGGGACATTTACAGAGGATGGAACCAAGGATACTGGATGGACACTCAGGAGGGCAAGGAAGAAGAGGTAGAGATACGCTTATGTTGGCTGGAGGACCTCAGAACGATGGGTGTGAAAAGATGGTCGAGGATAGAATAGTATGACGGAAGATCATTGCGGAGGCCCAGGTTCAACAAGGACCGTAGCGACAGGGAAAGAAAAGTAATTTTTTTAAAACATAAATTCAGGATAAAACTCAGAGGAAAACGATCAACTCAAAAATCCCAATAAAATCCCAACGTATTGACACAAAAGTTAGTATTAAGATTCAGAAATAAATATTCATTTTTAGCCCAAACGGTCGATTGGCTTTGAAGGAGAGCTAACTCATAATTGATTAATTCGTGCTGGGTAAGTACATAGCTAGTGATTCATCCACGACCTTTTTTTTATATATATATTAAAATAATTTGAATATTCATTAATTAATAATTAAATTGAATATTAAAATAAAAATATTGGATTTGTTTTTGAACTGGGAAGATGAAGTTAGTTAATCTGTTTACGAGTTGATGTTTAAAATTACCTGGGCCAAACAGGGCAATGAAGGGACAGAAAACCCAATTAAAACTACAATGGGGGCTGGGAGGGGGGGGGGCGCAAGGAAAAATTTGTGAAGAGTCCCCCTCCCATAAGTTTCTGCGACGAGGGACAAGACTTGGGCCGCGGCTATACTTCTTCAGAATCTCATCTAAGTGCAAATGAAATTAATTAACCACTTTTAATTATAAAGTTAAGTGAGAAGTTAAATTTATCCGAAAACCTGCTCACAATTATTGTGTAAATAAAAGATTTACGAAATTTGAAAAGGGGTGGACAACTTACAAAGGGTGATTTTAATTTAATAAGTTATATAAATAAAAAAAAATTGAAAAATATATAGCATAACTAATAATATATTTTTTATTTACATCGGAACACTTAAAAAAATTTAGAATCCAGTTGGTCGGAACATTTACCCAGGTCTAGTAGAGTTTCGTATTTCAAATACCACCTGATAGCCACAGGTCACAGGTTTCTGGCCTAGAAACATCTGGAAGTTGTACATTTTGTGGATAAGGGCCCACTCGACTGGTTCGAAAAATTGGAAATAAAGAAATATCTAAAAACAAAAAAAGACCTCTACTTAAATAGGGTAACCCAATTTGATATCCCCCTTCTTGAACTTCGTTTTGGAGAGTGGAAACAATCTGTTTTTCTGACAGACAGCCAGTGTCCAGCTGGTCCCTCATATGTGTTCAGTTCTTTGACCCCTTCTCTAATAAGATAATTTTTGCGTGTTTTTTAATAATATTTTTATGTAATTGCATTATTGTTTTTAACAATTATTATTCATTATTGACATTACCTGTGAAGGCTCATAAATTTTAGTCTAATTTGGTTTATGTATGTTCAGATTCATCACCTCGCATCCCCAGTTCAAGAGTATCGTTACTCAAAAAAATTCATTTTTGAGTTATATACATGTTAAGATTCTACATTGTAAACTCTATACGGTGCTGTAGTATTGCAACTCAAAATGTAATATTTCACTATTATTATTTACAAAAAATAGGAGGGCGCCGGTAGCTCAGTGGTATGCGTGCTTGACTTCTGAGCTCAAGGTCGTGGGTTCGTAGCCCGACCAAGGCCCTTAGTTTATTTTATCTAGGAGGTAAAATAAACTTAAGCACGCCGTCCTTCGGATGGGACGTTAAGCGATGGTCCCGAGCCTGTACGATGTCAAGTACTCGTTAAAGACCCCTACCCTAAGTGAATAAAAATTTAGGGTAGGCAAAATTTAGGACTCCCACAGTAGAGTCGTGCTCATGTCCACCAGAGTGACGAAAGAGCGCTCTGGTAGTAGGCGATATGACCTCGTAGTTAAAGCCCGGGCATGAGTCATAAAACCTTACCTAACCTAACCTACGAAAAATAGTATTACATTAATAAATTTCTCTTAAATTGTTTAGTGCAATATTATCGGATTTTGACTTACGCTAGTCTTGAATTTATGTATCACATGAATGAAGAGCAAGACTATCGGTGAGAAGGTGATGTCACGTGAAGAGAAAAAGAGAGATATAGAAAAAGGGTTTTTTTCCCACAAACTAGCTTTTTTGAGTTACGACAGTCTTGAACTGGGATTGCGACCTGAAGATGTCGGATTGACGAAACTAGTGGTACATGTGTATTACTTATTGTATTCATAGATGTGGCCAAATCGGTCGAAGGAAATATAATATTCGAGAGGGGGGCTTAGCGCCTACTACTTAATTTTACATTTATTAATGGAAAATTCCCCAAAATAATAAAAGCATCACTTTCTCTCATACTTCAGGCAAAATTCCACTCAACAAATACTTCCATATTTTGTCTTCGACCTACTGGATTCTATGTTTTTTTTAAAGGTACCAATGTAAATCAAAAAATATATTATTTGTGTAGGCATAGGCTTACATTCCTGTCTTTGGTGGATTTAAAGAGATGAAGCTACAGCCAATAACATGCAAGCCCACTAACAAAGCACAAACAGACTCGGACAAATATTTGAATTATACACAGAGAATTCCAAATATGTGGATACCTTTAATTAAAAACCCACACACTAATTGTCCATATTGGTTTCTTTGTTTGAGTATTCATTTATTTACATAAATATATATGAATAAAAATAAAGAAATAATTGTAATAAAATATATGTCATCAGGAGTGAGAAAGTAAGTAGATCGGATACCAATAATAATAATAATAAATTTATTTCCGTTAAACCAATACATGGTAATAGGATACGTCAAATGAATTTATACATTAAGATAGCTTTATACATTAAGATAGTTTATAGGAAGCCATGGTGGCCGTGTGGGCTAGAGCGTAGGGCTTTGGTCGCACGGTCTCACCATCGTTTTCGGGTTCGAATCCCGCCCAGGAGTGAGTTTTATTTCGTAGATAGAACTCCCTCCAGGGGCCATGGATGTCGTAAATAACTAGGTGACAACACCTTTATAAGAGTCATGGCTAATATGCATCGTACATAAGGCAAAAAAAAAAAGAAAAAAGGTAGCCTCAAAATTAGATTTATAACTACTTGAGTCTAACACACCTATGATCAGTAGTAATAACAAAACTATTAAAAAAAGTAAAATGAAATTAATAAAAACTGAGCAAATAAATACTTAAAAATATATGAGTTTAACAAATTAATACAAGATACGTTTATAATAAGTAGACACATTTTTCAATTTAATAAGAATTGAGAACCTTCTTAACCTTCTAAACATTCTTAACCTTATTAAATAGGTTAGGTTAGATTTTTATGACTCATGCCCGGGCTTTACCTACGAGGTCATATCGCCTACTACCAGAGCGCTCTTTTGTCACTCTGGTGGACATGAGCCCGACTCTACTGTGGGAATCCTAAATTTTGCCTACCCTAACTTTTTTATTCATCTAGGGTAGGGGTCTTTAACGAGTACCTGACATCGTACAGGCTCGGGACCATCGCTTAACGTCCCATTCGAAGGACGGCGTGTTTAAGTTCATTTTACCTCCCAGATAAAATAAACTAAGGGCCTCGGTCGGGTTTCGAACCTACGATCTGAGCACAGAAGACAAGCACGCATACCACTGAGGTACCGGTGCCCTCTTTTTCGTGTCGATACATTCATTCTAATGATAGTTATCGTGTTCACAGACACACAGATTTTTTTTAAATTTTTGGAATCAGGGGTTGGGAAACATGAAATTTAAGTAAAAAATCAGGATCGAATTTTTGATCGATTACATCTGTAATTTATATTGCATTGATGACTATCATAATGGAAGTTATTATTTTCCACAGAGATATTGTGAAAAAAATCCCGGATATGACAAACTCAAAAAGTACAATGACTGACATTATAAGCAGCTACTAGACATGCCCCATCAAAAGCGTCAGCGTCGAGAGATCGTTTTCCCAGCGAAACAACTACCGTTATTCAGAAATGAATTTTGAAATGTTTTAGTGGTAAATTTTAAAATGCTTAAGTAAAAAATATATATATTGTAACGTTGCTTATCCTTGGCTACTAAACATTTACTTATAATTAAAATAATTGATAATTGGTATTAAAATAAAATAAAAGATAAGACGTACATATTGATTTTTGACATATATATTTTTATTTTTAATTAAAATCTTTTTTATTTAATTTAAAACGGGTTAGTTACATTTACACACATAAAATTACCCCAGTAAATTATATGTCTGCATGTTGTATTGATGAATGATGAACGATGTCTTCACGTTGTATAAGTGAGGAGATGGGATGATTCATATTCCACTGCAGTTGTTTTCTTTTAGCTGATTTTTCTTCATGAGCAGTACTTCAACAATGGCCATAGGTGACTTCTGCACTCGTTGCTTCTTGGTGTCTCTACCCTCGGATCTTCATGATGCTGAAACATCCACTTGTTCCGGCTATAAGTCTCAAGACAAGGATAATCACTTCACTGCATAATTTTTACTTCTCCATCTACAGACACCCTCGCACACACCACACTCTGAACCACCGACACAGACAGACAGCACTATGCTTCCTCGTGGGAACACACAATCTCCATTTTTCATGGCACTCTCATTTCTAATTGGTTAAAAATTTTCACTGCCTTAAAAAACACAAAACATCTGTTTTTTTTATATTTCATTTAAATTAGATATTTCTATATTCTATCTCGTTTGCTTAAATTTATTTATGATCCTTTTGTACCTTATTATTTAATTTTAACAATTTTTCAATTATAGTTTGATATTTTTTTACACAGTATCGACTATTGCATAGTGCCGAGATATGATAACCTCATATAACCTCCGATTTGCTACTTGTAAGTTCTACATATTGATCCATGTTATTAATTACATTGTTTTTTTTATTAAAATTATGTAATGATCAATATGGATCATTACAATATATATATTTATATCAATTTAGGGGGCCATGGTGGCCGTGCGGGCTAGAGCGTAGGGCTTTGGTCGCATGGTCTCACCATGGTTTGCGGGTTTGAATCCCGTCCGGGAGTGAGTTTTATTTCGTAGATAGAACTCCCTCCCGGGGCCATGGATGTCTTAAATAATTATATATAACACATTGACATGGCTAATATGCACCGTACATAAAGCCAAAAGAAAAAATAATAAAAATATATCAATTTAATTGAAGTCAAATACTCGGCCTCGAGTAATGTGGTGAACTGTTTTGTATTTTACATATCTCTAGTATTTTTTTAATCAAACATTTATACATATATGCTTTTGTAATTAAAACATGGAGGATAAAAAAAAAACTTGTGGTTTGAGTGAATATTTGTTTTAAATTGTATAAATAAATTCCTTTAGGCTTTTTATTTTATAGATTTATTTTTAAACCCTATCCAATTTTATGCTGAAAAAAGTTATTCAATTTACAAATTAGATTCAATTTTTTTTTTTTTTTTTTTTTTGCAGAACACAAAAACAGTTAATGGCAGGATTTTATTTTTTGTTCAACTTATTTGTATGTTTTTTAATTTTATTACTGCACGAAATCCGGGCTCTAATTATTACCAATTGGGACTATGATTACAGTGGCTATATCTAGAATTACTGCTCAGATCGATGACCACTCCTAAAGGGTAGTTTGAAGATTTGTACCAAAGTCGGTCATCTGAGTTGGAGGTGAGGTGGTTTCGTGATGAATGGGTTCCTGATCCGTCGACTAAGTGGCTACTACATTATTGACATCCTAACCTACCTACCAAAGCTAGTTGCCTGGCTACCTCATCAATAGACAAGACTCCAGGGGTTGGTAGCTGCACAGATCTCCTCCCATCAGGCAAGGTAAACTATGTCATCAACATTGATAGAAGAGACTTTTAAAGAAAATCGACCAGTCGACCGTTTTGCGCTAATATTCAATAGTTGACTTAGGGGCTCCTAAATCTTCATACTAAATTTTGCATCGACAAATTAATTACATCGGCAGTTATGGTTTTTGAATTAAGCCCCCTCCCCAGAAAGCCACTTTCCTTAAATGTGCAAATGCTGAAGTTTGACAGGTTATGTCCACATTGGGTTTTAACTTTAAATATGAAGTTTCATGTCGATATTTTCATTACATCGGCAGTTATTGTGGTTTCTGAGTTCAGCCCGCCTCTGATCGCGCTGAAAATTAATAAGTATCGTCCTTATACTGTTTTTAATTCACATATGAAATTTCGAGAGTTATTTAGTTAAGTCTCTCCCCTATTACCGATTTAGCTGAAAATCGATAGGTTTTGTCCTAATGGGTATTTGCTCGCATATATAAAATTTTGTGACAATACGTTCATTCGGCAGTTATTAGAGTTTTTGTGTTAAACCTCCCTCCTAAGCCCTTCCCTTATATTTATCTATTATTATAATGGATTTATTTTATTGTTTTTTATATAAATACTTATTCATATAGCATATGAAAAAAAAAAAAATTAATTCATGGCGAAAATGATGTTGACCAATATAGTTTAGTTAGTCATGCCCAGGAGTGATGCGAAGATCTATTGTTATCTATCCAACAGTCAGCATCTTCCTATATATACCCGCACCGACTCTGCGAGCCGGCAGTAGTAGACAAGTAGGACTTAGAGTGTTCATGTATTAGAATAAGGTTAAATAAAACTGTGCTTTTTAAAAAAACTATTTTTGCTAACCACCACTAACTCGGGTTTTAACTACTAGGTTATATTGCCTACTACCAGAGCGCTCTTTCGTCACTGGTGGATATAAGCCCGACTTTACTACGAGACTTCTAAGTTTTGCCTACCCTAAATTTTTATTCATTTAGGGTAGGGGTCTTTAACGAGTATCTGACATCGTACAGGCTCGAGACCATCGCATAACGTCCCATCCGAAGGTCGGCGTGCTTAAGTTTATTTTGTATGAGAGGTTTAGCATACCAGTCAGCTACCAGCCCCCAATGTAAATGAAATGAAAAGAAATTTTATTATTCTGGGACCGAGGTCCCCTAAGAATAAATACATAGAGAGTAAAGAAAAGGAAAAAATGAAATAAAGTATCAGTGTGACGTACAAATAAATAAATAAATAGATAATGCTATATTGCAGAAAAACTAGACCAAATACAAAAATAGATAAACAAAAGATTAACAGGAAAAAACATAAAATTAACAACTTCATTATGATGAAAAAAATTAATAAAAGTATCTATATAAATAAAAGAGAATAAGTGAAAAAAATAAAATCTATATAAATAAGGAAAAAAATAAAATAGATGATAAAAATCGACCGAGCATAAATAAATAAATGCATGATAAAAATGTGTAAAATGAACAAAAAAGGAATAATATTGATTATGATCGAATAATTTAGGAAATATAATAAAATAAACATAATAAAAATAGAGAATAACAAAAAAAAAAAAGAGAAAAAAATGGGATAAGTAAATAATTGGAATGATTAGATAATTGAGGTTGACAATGTAATAAACCAACATTTTCCAAATCTATAACCTGTTCAGTTGTCTACAGAAGCGGTGTTTGTACAGATTTCGTTAGCCTGGATACACTTTCTATAACCATATTACATACATTATGTATGTAATACATTTTGAAATATTTACACAACAAACAATATAAATGATTCAATCTTACAAAATTATTGATATGTGTTGAATACGTTACTCTGGTCAATTGTAATCACATTAAGTGATGTCCATTTGCTAACAACATCATAGTTATATACTCACAATCAGTATATAAGGTATTCACAGTTTAAATTATTGGGTTATTTTGGGGCTCCATTATAATTCCTTCTTTCATATCTACAAAAAATGTTGGTGAATCACTGACTATGTACTTCCCCAGCACGAGTTATTTAAGTTATCGCTCTCCCTTCAAAGTTGTTTGAACTAAAACTCAAAATTGTACTTATATAGTGACTTGTGAATCCTCATATTATACTCGTATTTAAAAATTAATTGTTCGAAATTTAAGCTCAATGCTCAGCCATCCTAGAATTTTTTTAAATATATTTTTTAAGTTTTATTTGATAAAACCAAGTAAAAAATAAAGAGGGATCATAAAAAAAATATCTAGTTCATAAAAAAAATGTATTTCTTAATATAAACGATATAATATCTCAACTATATATTTTTTTATACTCCCCCATAAGGTTTCTCTATATCAGAAAAAAATAATTTGAGGTTTATCTACGTGTGTGTATGTGAACACTATAACTCGCGGTAGAATGAGTCTATCCACACAATATTTATTATTTGCATTCAGAATTCTCTCGAAGACTGAGGCGGCGTTGACCGAGAGACCTGCTACTGTAATTTAGCAATCCTCTTACCTTCTTCTCTCCTTTCCATCTTGGTCTGCCTTCACTACTGGACAATGCATTGGCGGGGAGGGAGGATCACTCGAACCCCCGCGGTCTCCTCCGTCTCCATTGGGTTGGAGGGATGTGGATGACAGACAGAACGGGGGTGTTTCAAGGGGCTTCTTATGTTTATTTTATTTTTCCTTTATTATTATTTAAATTTAATATTCTCATTTTGTTTTGTATATTCGATACTGTTTTGTACATAGACCATTATACTTTTCTTGTACATTTTTTCCCCCTTATTTATTTTCTTTATTTATTTTTTTATTTATTTTTTTATTTATTTTATTCATTTTCCTTTTCTTCATTTTTATTTTTATTGTTTTTTTAATTGTATCATCAAATTTACTTATGGTCATATTACCGATTGTAAATATACAAAATAAATAAATAATATTTTATTAATATTAGTTAGTTATTATGGAGTCATGCCCGGGCTTTAACTATGAGGTCATATCGCCTACTACCAGAGCGCTCTTTCGTCACTCTGGTGGGCATTAGCCCGACTATGTGAGAGTCCTAGTCCTAAAGTTTGCCTACCCTAAATTTGTATTCACCTAGAGTAGGGGGTCTATAACGGGTCTATAGCTCAGAAGGCAAGCACACTTACCATTGAGCTACCGGCGCCCTCTTTTATTAGTATTCTCATGTAATGAGTAATGAATTGTTAATTGCATAAAGATCGTAAATTTTCGGGCTTAATAAAAATTTTTATTTTCATTAATAAAATCTTGGGTGCCCTCCATTTTATCTCCTTTTTGACGCATATAATCAAGTCTGGAATCTGTCTAATGGATATTTTTTCCCCCTTAAATACTCTTTACACTCACTGACTTTCTGATATTAAACCAACCGTATAAAGTACAAAGTGAACATTTTTTTTTTTTAATGTTCGTTTTTACAAAAAATGTTTTAAAATATATATATTTATATCAAAGAAATTTAAAAGAAAAATAGCATAAGAGAATTTTGTCTTTCGCTCCTTGAGAACATTCACTTCTCCAGCTTTATGAAGTGAAAGTGGGGGGGGGGGGGGGGGGGGGGCATGAAAGGGGTTATGAAGTGGGGAGTCATGAAATTGGGGAGTTGTAAAGTGGGGAGTAGTGAAATTCGTCAGTAATTCGATGTTGAGTATCACCGGAATTTCATGATTTGCCAAAAATGAAATAAATTATAGTTAATTATTACGATTCATGCCAGGGCTTCTACTATCAGAGTGCTCTTTCGTGACTCTGATCGACATGAGCCCGACTCTACTGTGGGAGTCCTAAATTTTGCATAGTTTAAATTTTCATTCACCTAAGGTACACTCTTTAACGAGTACCAGACATGGTACAGACTCGGGACCATCGTGCTTAAGTTTATTTTACCTCCCAAATAAAATAAACTAAGGACCTCGGCCGGGTTTCGAACCTACAATCTTGAGCTCAAGCAGCATGCATACCACTGAGCTACCGGCATACTCGGCATACTTTATTAAAATAAATATTTTATTATATATAAATAACTGTCTTGGGTTCGAAACCCGACCGAGGCCCTTAGTTTCTTTTATCTGGGAAATAAAATAAACTTAAGCTCGCCGTCCTTCGGACGGGTTGTTAAGCGATGGTCCCGAGTCTGTACGATGTCAGGTACTCGTTAAAGACCCCCTACCCTAGGTGAATAAAAATTTAGGGTAGGCAAAATTTAGAACTCTCACAGTAGAGTCGGGCTCATGTCAGAGTGGCGAAAGAGTGCTCTGATAGTAGTTATATGACCTCGTAGTTAAAGCTCGGCTATTATATTTATATTATCATTACAAGACTTTCTTCTTGACCTTGTGTCTCGGCGCACAAAGACTCATCTATGGCTCGGAAACATGGACCACAACTAAAGCCGAGGACCGGGACCTTCAGATATTTGAAAGAAAAGTCCTCCGTCGAGTTTTTGGCCTCGTTTGCGACAGAGGTGAATGGAGGCGCGGAGCAATCAGGAGATGTACGAGTTGTACAACGAGACAGACATTGCTCCGGTGGTGAAACTGGGCAGTCTTAGATGGGCCGGCCTTGAAGATATGATCCCGAAAAAACTTCTGAGCCCTTATATGGACGTCGAAGAGTGCGAAGACCGAGGCTGCGGTGGTCTGACTGCGTGGCAAAAGACACCAGGAGCATCGGGATCCGTAACTGGATGACATCAGCACAAAACAGGAACACATGGCGATCGATATTGAAGGAAGCCAAGACTCGTCAGCGGGTTGTAGTGATGCACTAAGTAAGTAAGTGACCTTCTTAAACCAACCACTTTTTCACAGAGCACTTCCCCCCCCCCCCCTCCCCCTCCCCTTACTTACTGTTATTACTGGTTGTTGTTTTGAAATGAGCAGTTTTCTTTGTTTCATTGTAATTCTGAGAGTGACTTTCTTATACGCCAGTAAGAAATTATATTGAGAAGGGTAGAAAGAGAAAGTGATCTGTAAAAGCGTGGTTGGTAAAAGAAGATTCAAAATAGAATTTTATACCAATTATATAACTTTCCCTATACAGTAGGCTCTCCCTTATCCGGCGTTGCCGGGATCGACGTGACGCTGGATAACAAAAAACGCCGGATAACGGAAATCATCAATTTATGAAAAAAAATGTATCAATTAAAGCATAAAAAAAGGGTTTTTAGGTGAGCTAAGAAAAAAAATTAAACTTTGACTTTACTAGTCAAGTGTTCATTTCCCGATAAAACGATATTGTTGTGCCACGGACGGGACGGTACCTTTGTTTTTCTAATCTAGGAAACATTTTTTATAAATGTTTGATTTTCAACTATGTATTTATTATAATTTATTTATAGGATATTCCTGACAATACTCCCCGCCGCTTGAACAGGAGGTGGCCTCGCGATCTTCTCTGAGGATAGTGAATGGTGAAAATTAACTTTCGAGGGAGTGTCAGCGCTGGCTGGCTTCTCCCATCAAGTGACGTTATTTTTTTTCTTTTGTCCACATATTTGCTCATTATGTATATATTGTATATAGATTGCAAAAAAAAAAAAATATATAGGATATTAGTGAAGTAATAAAATATTGTATCAGCGTTCCCTTCATTATAAATACAATGTACATAATATGTAAATTTTAGTTTAACAAATTTGATATTATTTTGCGAGCGCCGGATAAGGGAGTGCGCCGATTAACAGAACGCCGGATAAAGGAGAGTCTACTGCACTTTGTATAGCTAGTGAAGTAAAAATAAGTACTTTGTTGAAAACTCATCAGTTTTCCTCTCTTCAGATTGCGGGAGGCACCATATGTCTGGTTATGCCTCTGAACGAAGACTGTATTTCCGAACGCATGCTAAGTAACAATGATAATATCAGAGAGAGAGAGAGTGAGTTTGGGAGGGGGGGGGGGGGACTTGGTGAGAGGGCGCCCATCAGAATTCCATTATCGATCACTTAAAGACCCAGCCTAAGTGATATCTTGGGATGTTGTATCTTATATCTGAAAGATGGTGGGTACAGTCAAATGTACACCCATCCCAAAAATAGGGGAAATTGTGTAAACGGTATGAAATTTTATCTTGAGTTTTTATAAGAATTTCATTTTAGTTCCTGATTCTAAAGTCAATGTCCACGCCGTAGATTTTCCCTGATAACGTGGGGATAGAATCATTTTTCATTTTCTTTCCGATGCTGCCGTAGCTCTTGCATTTGCTCGGCACTAGACTTTTTAGGTTTTTTAAATTCCTTTTGATGCGAGCATTCCTCTGATTTGCGTTTTCCATAATTCCGCGCATATTTACGATTCATATGAGATGACATCTTTAATTTTTTTGCAATTTTCAATTTAATACTGATTTTTACATATATTTTGACGAATATTTTTAGTGTTTCACTTTGAGTCCTAGTAGTGCTCCTCAAGCTCTTTACAATGACACCCGAATCAACGTCCTATCTAAATGCGTTATCACGCTACACTAATTTATAATTTTACACAACGCTAATTCGCAACAATCATCCGCCGGCGCTCACACTAGCCCGATAACGCCACAGGCAAAACAAACACGTACAGACATGATCTATCCATTGTGACCTCAATCGTTGTTATCGCATTATTAGTCTCGTAGTTATTATCGATTGAAATCGGACGGTCTTTTGTAACACAAGTTGCCTGTCCAGGTTTATTCACTTAGGATAGGTAGTCTTTAATGACTTGACATCGTACGGGCTCGGGACCATCGCTTAACTTCCCATCCGAAGGATGGAAAACTCAAGTTTATTTCAACTCCTAGATAAAAAAAACCTGAAGAGTCTAGGCCGGGATTTGAACTCGCGATCTTGAGATTTTTTTTTTTTTTTCTTTTTCTCAAAGCCTTGGAAGAAATTTCAATTATTAAATAGAAGTTATATAATGATGAAGGGATTAAGTAGTGGGTTTATTAATTCATGAATTTCATTGAACCAGAAATGGTAACAGTTGGTGAGATTCACATTGCATATGTAGATTTCTGAAGGACTTAAAACAGACGCAGTTATTGCTCCACAACTTGTTGGAAGGAAACTTCGAGCTGGATCATTTGTGGCAATAAAATATCAAAAAAATCCACATCATCATATATATAAAGCTGAAAATGTCTGTGCGTTGTACCGCTATAACTCACGAACGGCTTGATGGATTTGATTAATTTTTTTTTTAATTTGTTCGTCATCGTCTGTGGATGGTTATAGGCGTATTAGTATCTCAATATCTGGCCATCCAAGCATCCACCCACGCAATCTTTGTAATTCGAAAACCATTGCAACGAATAATGAGAAATCTTTTTGAATAAATTAGTTTTAGCTCCAAAGCTAGCGTTACTACAGTTGAAGGACTATAAGCCTTATTCCGTATGAATAATTGAAAATTATAACATCATGAATGTACTGTCGAGGAACTGAATAGCCTTATAGGAGATATTGGGAGAAAAGTCAAAGTTCCCCGGGCAACGCCGGGTATTACTGCTAGTATTTAATAAAAAATAAATGAGATAATCTTCTTTTACTTCCCCAGCTATACCAAGTATAGGAGAAGTTATGTAATCGGTCAAAAATTCGATGCGAAGTTTTCAACGGAATTTCATGTTTTCCGACTTCCTGATCCAAAAAATGAAAAAAAAAATAGTCTTTCTGTCTGTTGTGTGACTATGGACACGATAACGCTCCATAGAATGAACATATCTACACGACATTTTATATGTAGATTCAAAACCCCATAAGGACAACAGTATTTAATTTTCTGCTAATTTGATCGACGGTAATGGGGGGTTCAGGAGGAGGGGGAGCTCAACGCAAAATTCCATACAACTGCCGATGTAATGTATATCGATACACAATTTAGTATGAGGAGTATTAGAAGCATATATGTAAGTAAACTATTGATTATTAGCCCAAATTGACTACTTTTGGAGGGGGAGCGAAAATTTATTTGATTAATTCATGTTGGGGAAGAACATTGACGGTGATTTGCAGTTGGAAATAGAAGCATAAAGCTAACTAGTGGAGGAGATAGTTGAGTTTCTCTGTAGAATGGTCTAGCTTTGACAGCGTCATTACGCCATTCGGATGCCATACATGGTTATTCGTACACTAAAATTCGTTCTGAATTAATCTCAACAATCTTAAGTAATAAGCGAGCCATAAAATATTCTAATATTAACAAAATTACTCCAGATTTTCTAATTGTGTTCATATGCTCCTCCATCAGTGGGAAGACGTCCATACATTCCGGAGTACCACAGGGGGGGAAATTCTAAGTCCGATACTGTTCAACCTCTACTGTTACGACATGCCAGACTCTCCATCTACGCTGTTGGCTACTTATGCCGACGATACGATTCTTGTGTCTTAACACAAGGACCTGTCTTTGGCCGCAGTAGCCCTTCGGCGGAGTGTGGAGAGTGTGACAGAGTGGTTCGATGGTGGTATATAATAACCCTTGTATATAGTATATAATATGATTTGTTTCTCTTTTAATGTATAGAGCACTAAATGTGCTGAGCCAATAAAAAATTTTTTTTTTTTGGTTTTTTTGTTTTTTCTAATTGTGTTCATATGTATTGTAACACATGACTATCGTAAATCCTCAATTTGGAGGCATATTCTTATTTAATAGATCACAAAATTACAATCAATTCAAATAAAATATTGTTACATTAAATATTTTGATCCTGAAATCGTATCTCTTTTGTAATATCCAAAAATTATGGACATTAATTGTGTTAAAATAATTTAAATTAAAATAATAATGCAGATGGAAATATCAGAATTGGAAGCCAAGAACTTGATAGGATGTAGGGAGAAAACCATATAAGGAAGGCTGGAGATCACATGATCTGGGCGACCAATAGATGTGTAGAAAAGTCCCGGTGGAAAAATGGAGAGGAGAGCTAGCCGCAAGAAGCTAGAAATAGGTTAGGTTTTATGACTCATGCCCGGGCTTTAACTACGAGGTCATATAGCCTACTACCAGAGCGCTCTTTCGTCACTCTGGTGGACATGAGCCCGACTCTACTGTGGGAGTCCTAAATTTTGCCTACCCTAAATTTTTATTCATCTAGGGTAGGGGTCTTTAACGAGTACCTGACATTGTACGTGCTTAAGTTTATTTTACCTCCCAGATAAAATAAACTAAGGGCCTCGGTCGGGCTACGAACCCACGACCTTGAGCTCAGAAGTCAAGCACGCATACCACTGAGCTACCGGCGCCCTCACAGCTAGAACTAACTGTGAGAGTTACCTCCGGAGAAATAGGATCGTCGACTATGTCAGTCACCTTTGTAGAGGAAGGAACCAGCCCTTGGAGGTGGTGGAGGAGCTTCCTATTGTTTTGAGATAGCCAGCAGAGGTTGAACATTGAAGAAATCCGAAGACCAGCAGAAATCGCGATAGACAAGACAACGCAACAAGGTACTTTAGACCACAAGTAGTAAACCAATATATTTTAGGTTAGTAGTAAAATTATTTAAAATTAAGGATTCTGAGAAATAATTATAGAGATAAATAATGTTTTCAACAAATATATTTATTCAAATAAGAATGGAGTAAGTTTCCTTTTATGTATGTCATCTTAGTTTTTCAAAACCTTTGAGTCTTGGCGAACCCATGAAACGAACCTGGTAAAAATTAGAAGCATTATTTTACAAAAGAACAATATTAGTTTTACATGCAACAATAATTACTTTTCACTTATTTTCCTGTACACACAGACACACACATGAAGAGGTTCACAGGAGAGAGATCAAAGAAGAGGAAATCAATGAGAGGTAAGCCCAAGAGGGGAGGAACAGAAAAATTAAATGGCAATGTAGATGTTTGCTAGCGACTGTAGAATTCAAAATTCTGGGGGTATTGAGGGTCAGTCAATGAAGAAAACACTATTCAAATGCCAACGTTTCGATATATTTCATATCATCATCCGGGCCTAACAAACATGGGGGTATCAAGATTAGAAAAATATAATGGGTGATCGATTAAAATTATATATAGGTACATAAATATACATTCACTCATACAACTCCACATATATACATCCTAATGTGTATATGTATGTGAATGTATTAGGATGTATATATGTATTTATGTGGAGTTGTATGAGTGAATGTATATTTATGTACCTATATATAATTTTAATCGATCACCCATTATATTTTTCTAATCTTGATACCCCCATGTTTGTTAGGCCCTGATGATGATATGAAATATATCGAAACGTTGGCATTTGAATAGTGTTTTCTTCATTGACTGACCCTCAATACCCCCAGAATTTTAAATGGCAATGTTTAAACTATATTTATTTAATATTCTACAAACGATTTACAGAAATAATAATAGTTTTTAAATAAACTGTTCAATAGGAAATCCTTTATTATAGTAAAGTACACACGCTTTAAGACAATTAATGGGACTCCACAAAATACACAAAATAGTAAATATGAAATATATCATACAGAAAAATACTAAGGGGAAGATATAAAAGAAGAGAAACAAATAAAATAAAATAATTATAAATAATATGAACAGTAACTAAATAAAAATAATGAAATAATATTAAAATAAATAAATATGGACATTCTTTTTAATAAAACGGAAAACAATTAAACATTGTGAACTAAATAATTCAAATATAAAACAAAAACAATTCTTAATTGAATAAAATTAGATAAAACAATGCAAAATAAATAATTATAAAATTTGATACGTAACATTTTTGCAGAAATATAGAGGAATATTTAATAAAAAATATAAAGAAAAACTTATTTAAAAATATATGGAGTATTTTCGGTATTGCTATCATCTGCAGCTTTGAGACTAAACAAATACTATGCTGAGTATAAAGTACTCCCATATAAGTATTTTGTGAAACAGACAATATTTTTTTAAAAAACATTACGTTTTTCTTTATATGTTTTAATTATAAAATAGTTTTTAATTATTAAGCAAAGTGAAAATATGTGCAATATTTTTTTTATAATTTGACAATCAATAAATTTACGAGAATTATTATATGAGGAGTTTGGAGCCAGAGCGGACCAACTGGTTGAAACTGAACAGGAAGAAAATGGCAATTGAAAATTGAGTACATTTTGTTTATCTCCATAAATGGGCCCCAAATATTTATTTATATTTGAAATTTTAGAATAGTATTGGATGAGTGATCCCTTTTTGTGTTCTATAAAGTTTTTGAAGGCCGTATGATCCATTGTGACTGAAAATATATGCACAAAATACTTGTGGACTAAACTTAAAGTGCTGCTATCTATCACTGAAGTGAAGAAACTAAGTGATCCACACTGGTTTTGAAAAAGGGAACCTATGCCAACATCAGGATGGTAATAACTCATTTTCCGAAAAATTGTGGGCTGGTCCGCTCTGGCTCCAATACAAATAAAATGAATTTGGCTTAAAAGCTTTATTTCTCATCAAATTCATAATATTTAAAAAATAATTTCACAACGGATAATTCATTAGCAATAAATTAAATAACATTTTTCTTAATTTCCAAATTCTGGGAAAAAAATAAAAATACATTGTTTCATTATTTGGGACATAAATGTTGTCAAAAAATTAAGAAAATTAAAATAGTTTGAAATGATTGTGTATAGTAAGTTCTGTTTTAAAACAAGATATAAGTTTATTTTTTGGGTCGTAACCTTTACTTTGCAGCACCCAAAATCCGTTAAAAAGTGGAAAAGCAGAAGTAAGTCCAACTTTGACACCTTTTAATTTCCAGTTTCCCTGTAAAAATGAAATAATATATTATTACTATACTTCAAATACCTAGGGGAGCAGAGTATTTATGTACCTTATAGGTTAGGTTTCATGACTCATGCCCGGGCTTTAACTATGAGGTCATATCGCCCACTACCAGAGCGTTCTTTCGTCACTCTGGTGGACATGAGCCTGACTCAACTGTGGGAGTCCTAAATTTTGTTTACCCTAAATTTTTATTCACCTACGGGTCTATAACGAGTACAAGCATCGTACAGACTCGGGACCATCGCTTAATGTCCCATCCGAAGGAAGGAAAATTATTAGGTGCCATCCTTCTGAAGTTATGGATTTAAATATATATTTTCATATCGATACATTCATTTTATATGCTGTTATTGTTTTTTTTTCCTCCTCGATCCCCCCACCCTCTAATTCAGCTGAAAATTGATAGTTGTCATCTTTAGAGAGTTTTGGATGTGTTCACAGATATTTGTACTTCCCCAGTTACACGAAAATAAAGTTCGGGGAAGGGCTCAATTCAAAAACCCTAATAACTGCCAATGTAATTAATTCTTCAACACAAATTTTAGTATGAATTTATTTTGCAGGGATATTGTGGAACAATAGAACATATTGTATATTTCACAAAATGTATGGGAGTTCTTTCGGTATTGCAACCATCATCAGCTGCGACTTAACAAATACTGGTATTATACACCAACCAGAGGGGTTTTGCAGAAATTATTCCTAGTGGTAATTTTATTGTGAGAAAAAAAAAAATGAAAAATATATTATGGGATCATTACAGGACTTTCTTATACCAAAAACGCTCACAGATCACTCTCCCTACTCATTACTGGGTATATGAAAGTAATGAGTTGGCGTCAGAGGTATTTTTTGTTTCGTTTTACAGTGTAATTCTGAGTGTGACTTTCTTATACCCAATAATGCCATTATGGAATGATTTTGAGAAGGTGAAGGGAGAGAAGAATCTGATATGTGAAATTTTGTGAAATAAACAAAGGAAAGATGGGAAAGACTCCGCATCGAATTTTTGACAGATTACATAACTTTTTCTATACTTCATAATATCATATAATATGTTATATGTATTTTACCTTAACAAATGGAGGACAATGAAGGGGCATGTCACTCCCATTGAAGTATCCAAACCATGGTTCTATTTTCTGTTTGACTGCGGTACACATTGAAGCGTACGACAGAGAAGTGTAATATTCACACGTATCCGGTGCAGATTTGGAGGCACATTTACTTAACACCATCTTAACCTGAAAATAACACAATAACAATTAATACAGGACTTCCATATACCAACCACTTGTGTACAGATCAAGTTGATTTTATACAAGGCATTATAATAGAGCCGGTATATGTTGGCCCTTCAGAGGGGCGTGGCCAGTTCAAAGAGTGGGTGGCGGCGTTGCCAAACTTCAAGGCAACTCCGCTACCCTCTCCTCTCCCACTCAACTACAGAGGAAATTTACCTTTCACTTATAAAATAAATTATAATATTATATCGAACTAGGAGGCCCGTGGCTCGCTCTTTAACCTTCGGGCGCTCGCATGTAGTGACGTTACATCAGCGCTCACGTGGCGGCATTTTCACCACCCTTCATGAATCACTGAATCCGTATGGACACAATGTTTAAAATGGTCCCGAGCCTGAACAATGTTAGGTATCCGTTGAAGAACCTGAGAATAAACCTGGCTAGACAACATTCAGGACTCCAACAGTAGAGTCGAGCTCAGGTCCACCAAAGTGACGAAAGAGTGCTCTAGTAACTGAACAATATGACCGCATAGTTAAAAGTTCGAGCATGAGTCACATTAACTATATTTTTTTAAATAAACTTATATAAGATACCTTTATATCTTCAACATCTTCTTGGAATATCATATCCCCAAATAGTCTCATCTCACGATTGTTTATTCTTCTCGCTGCAACATCTTTCAAAACTATCGTCGTGTTTGGATGTTTTGGACATTGGTAAGTCTTTTCAAGACGTGATTCAGTCACCATCTGAAGGATAAAAACTTTTTTTAATTATATATATAATTAAATAAGATATATGGGAACTTGGTCAAACCACGTTACTGGGGTGGGAACCTACTTCCCTGGAAGCTGATATTCAGTCAAATTGGTCTACGAGAAGAAGAATAGTGGGAATGCTTAGTACGAAAACCCTAATATCCTCCGATGTAAAAAAATGAATAGACACAAAATTTAGTATGAAGATTCAGATGCCCATATGTAAGTCAACCACCGATTTTAAGCCCATACGGTCGTCAGGTTATGTATGAAGAGCGTCAAACGAAAGTACAGTAGAGTGTCGATTATCCGAACGTTCAATTATCCGAACTGGCTTCATGAAAAAAATTAATTAAATTAGTTTTTCCATGAACTTCCATGAGGGAAGCCTAATTAATTCTTAGAAAGAGCTTTGTTAGCTGTATAAGAGATATCAGTTTTTCGATGAATTCAGTTTGACGGGCAGACAGTCAATATTTGTTTACTAAGAACTAAAGTGTATGTAATTTGTTCATTGGATTTTTCTACTGAATCCCTTTCCATTCATATGATCGGTTACCAGTCAATGCTCTCAGTTCGGTGTTGGCACATCAACGAAAACGAGAATAAAAAAATAATAATAAAAAAAAGGTGTAGTCAAGGTCCACGCCGTAGATTTTCAGTGGAAATGTCGGGATAAAATCATTTTTTCAATCATCTTTTCGATGCTGCTGTATCTCTTGCATTTGCCCAGCACTATACTTTTTAGGTTTTTAAATTCCTTTTGATGTGAGCTTTCCTCTGGTTTGCGTTTTCTATAATTCCGCACATATTTACAATTCATATGAGACGACATCTTTAATTTTTTAAACAATTAAATTAGTGTACTCATCTCCCGCCTAGAGGGCGCACTATACCTGTCTAGTTTAGTTTCATATCCCTTCTTCAACTAGCTTCCAGGGAATTAGGTTCCCACTCCAGTAAAGTGTTTTGACCAAACTCCCATATATCTTATTATTTCTCACTCCTGCTGTACCCAGACGTATGATCCGAAACAGACAACTATTGGAAATCCAGGTTAGTGAGTTTGTCAGTGGAATCAGTCAAATCGACAAGAAAATGGGGGGCTAGCTCAAAAACTCTAATAAAAGTAATTAAATAACAGTTACTGTCCTAATGAAAGAATCGATACAAAATTTAATGAAGATTGAGAAGCCACACAGTGAAGTATTGAGATACAGCGCGGTCAATTTACCGGTGATTCAGTGAAGATTTTTTTCTTTAGTTATGCAAAGAAATCCATTAATGAAAAACTAATTTTAATATTTGGATCAAACAAAAAAAAAAATAATAATAATAAGTACGCACAGTCTATGTTATATTTTGAAATCTTCAAAATTTGATTTCGTTATATTTGATGTTATTACATGATTAATTATAGTATATAAAAATTATAGCCATACCCCTCCTTTCCCTGTAACCAAATTTTTGTCAAAATGACAAAATAAAAGGGCAAGAAAGAGAACGATCATGATGTTGAGCGATGAACAGTGGAACTAACGATGGATGAGAGGAAACGAGGAAATTAGCAATAAGTGAGAATATCGGCAATTAATCAGAAGAGATAGGATCCTAATTAGGAAGGGATGTGTCATCAGGAAACAGGTCTTCTATCTAGTTGGGGGAAATGGATCGGCATACTGCCCTTGAGGTGGGTCAGGAGCAGGGTAGCCACCTTTTTTTTTGAGCAAATAAAGTACATTGGTTATTAAAGGTAAAAAAAAAAAAGTACATTGTGTCAAAATAAAGTTCGATTTATTTTGCTTAAAAACATATTTTTCATTACTTTTAGAAACTTTTAACAAATAATTCTCACTGCTAAACAGCTTCACACCATCTTTACAGCCTATATTTAAGTTAAAGTAAATAAGTAATTAATTTGTTATCAGATTCAGAGACGCTTTGTTACTTTCGTCTCGTCATTTGCTACTTATCACAGAAAAAACTCTCTCTGTGAATGCTGACGTGGCAGGAATCGATAGTAAAAATGAAATTAATTAATACAAATTTGAAAAACTATCATCAGTCTTATTAAATACTTGCTGCCATTTTTGTGCAGTAGACAATTCCGCAAAACCTTCAAAGCTATTTATATTAAGTTTTTGCAGATTTAAATGTTCAACTATTTTAACAAATTGGACATTGCTTTTCAATTATCGATCCTATTCGACAACAATCGATAACCTCACCGACGATAGTAAATCTGTCGTTCTGTTTTACGCAAAAATTCTTACGACCAACCTTTTTTTGTATGTTTATGTAAAATGAATCCCAGAGAAATCAAATCATGCGAAATAATGTATTTTCGCGTACTTTATTGTTCTCATAAAGTATAGAGTACAATTACCCGAAATAAAGTACAATACTTTATAATAAAGTACGGGTGGCAACCCTAGTCAGGAGGGATGTGTACGTTCTGAAAACATCCGCTTTCTCATTGTAAATGAAAACAAAATATTTTTAAAAAATCATCCTTAAGGCTACAGAGTATAACAGTAACAGTCCTTATCATCTGTGTTATCAATATTTAATATGGCTGTTTTTCTTTCAGAACAAAAGGCAGATCTTTGTGATGAAGACTCCAAGCTATCTAATTCGTCAGCCTCCGGAAAGAAGAGATCAGTAGTTTTGGATTATTTTATATTAATTACGTGCTAATTATTTTTTAAGTTGGACAACCAATTGTAATTTTATAAGATTTTATAAAATACAGTAAAATCCTTATATAACGATTCCTGATATAACGATTTTCCGGATATAACGATGTAAAACCCGTATCTAGTTTGGTTTGCTATTTAAAAGTGAAGAAATAAATCCGGATATAACGATGTTAAGTATAACGATGTTATTCCGTATAAAACGATCTAAAACATAAGAAAAAGTTGTTTTTTTCATTCCGGTTATAACGATATAATATGTATGTACATACGCACATACATACATAATTGGGTAAAACAGTATGAGTTTTGAATAGATGAAAAATACGAACATTACAGAAAAGGGTTTTAAACACGGTTCTTGTTTACTTTTTCCGAGCGCAATGAGTCATTCCATTTCCAAACATACCATTTCCCCCTTGTCGAATTTTCTTCCAACTCCCTTCTTCCCTTCGAGTGCGTATATTCTTAGTTTCAGATTAGTCTTTCCTTTGCCTTCGTAGGGATCGTGACTTCGGAACTTCATAACCATGTAAGCAAAAATGTATACTTAAAAAAAAAGCAAGCAAACTAAAATAACTGATTTTTTGGTGGAAAATTAATACATATGTACTTATGTGTATACATAATTTATGTATACAGTTACAAATGTATGTAAGTAAATTTTATGTAAATTTTAGAAAGTAAATAAAAATATGTAAACTTTCTCGTTATGATCATTGTAAAACACCTTAACAAGCCCATACATTTGTATGTAGCTCTAACAGTTTGGTTCCGGATATAACGATGTATTTTTCCTGGTCCCTTGAATATCGTTATAACGAAATTTTACTGAATATTTAAAAAAATGTTGTTTGCAGGAAAACAAAATAAAATAAACATACATTTTCATTTTGATTGTTTTTTTAACTTACAAAGAATTATACACATATTTCGACATATAGCCATAACATAATAACATACAGTAGATTACGTTTAAGATTTCTTCTTGAATAACACTGCTGATACCAGTTGTTGCCATGTTTTCCCGCCGAAGTTGAAGGTTGGCGTTGGAATCACTTCAACCAAGTCAAATTCTGAAATCAAAGAAAAATAAATAATAATATCTCATAATAAATTATGGGATAAGGAAAAAATGCATCCACCTTAAATTAGAAAATCAGCTAAAACTATTTCCTTGAAATTATGAATGGAGCTTTATTTTAATTCTATATGGTTTAGGAGAATTCGAATTTTTGACCGATTGGGAAAGGAAAAGTAAAATACATCTTCAAAATTTCCAAGTACGATAATGTCTTACATTTTTTTTTTTTTTAATATATATACTAAAAAAGCTGTGTCAGGATAAGAATGCAGGAGTGCAAGATGAATGTAATGAGATAGTGGAGTGTTTGTCTTCTTCACTGTCAGCCTCAGCTGAGCCACTTGCATACCAAACTACCCTTTCAGATAACATAGGTATTTAATCATTATTTTTTTAGCTTACTTTCCTCGGTAGGGTTCAGTCTGCGTCTGTCTAACGAGGATACGATGTCCGGGGTCACGGATATTGATGAAACTTTTTTGCATGTTCTAGGTCAAAAATGAGAGACACGTGTCTTACTGTTCGTTCCAATGGGCCTTGTTTTGATGGCCAAAAGTTTTTGAATATGTCTTTTTGGCCATTTCGCGTTATGCTTTTACCGAATAAGGAGTTCCCTACGTCATTTTTTTTTTTACCCAAATTTTAGAAAAAATATTTCTACGTTGATTTGAGCAGTGGAATAATTAAAAGATTTGAAAAAAAAAAACAATTTTTTTCCAAGAGAATATGGTCGGGAAATTTTTTTTTTTCATGAAAACTAATATAGGTAATATAAAATTCGTGTTTCCTATGTCGAAAAGCCATTGAATACAGATTTCGGTTCAATCAAAAATTACCTATCGATTTTTGGACCCCAAATTTTCATAAAACCAGTTTATTTCCTCATTCCAACGATGTAAAAACAAAAAAAAAAATGACGTAGAGAACTCTCTCTAATTCGAAATAACATACGCTGAGAAAAAAAAAAAAAAAAAATTAAATTTTTAAAAACTTTTTGCGACCATATCAACCCATGTAACAAACGGTGAGACACGTGTCTTCTTATTTTTGACCTAAAACATGCAAACAAATTTTCAACAAATCAGTGACCCCTACATCGTAATACGCTTAGTTACTGAGCTCAAACATGAGCACACCCTCCTTCAGATGGGATGTTAAGCGATGGTTCCGTGCCTAAACTATTTAAGGTACCTACTCGTTAAAGACCTGTATCCTAAGTGAATAAAAATTTAGGAAAGGCAAAATTTAGGACTCCCAAAGTCGGGTTCATGTCCACCAGGGTGACGAAAGAGCGTTTTGGTAGTAGGTGATATGAGCTCGTATAATCGCAGTCAAAAGATCAATTTGGATAATATACAATATATCAAATTTGTTCAACAAATGAATGCTTTGCCACATGTACGGACTTTAGTTAAAATTATAAAAATGTTAATAAAAATTTAATAATAATTAAAAATAATTATTTACATCAAAAAGAAGGGTTTAAATTACATCAACATTTAAATGGAAAAATTAATGTGCATTATTGAGGTAAGTGCAACACTAATTGCATTTAACCTCGATAAAGTGAAAATTTACTGACAGTTCAATGAAAAATAAATTAAAGCTGGTATTTTTCTTAATGCAACACATAAATTAATAGAAAATTCTGTTTTAAGCATCCATGGCAGAAATAGATAAATTAAAATTGAATAGATTTCCTAGGAAAAAAAAAAAAGTGCATAGATAATCGATAAAAAAAACGCAGATTATTTTTCAACCTGCGTTCCTGATAACAGTGTTATATATTTTTACCTGAACTTGATTACATGAAATATCTTATTGTGTGTCTGTGAGCACAATAGAATGAAACATATCGACACGAAATTTTTTGTGTGTATCCAGAACTCCGAAAGGGCAACACTTATTGATTTTGAGCAAAATCGGTTAAAGAGAAAAGGGGTATGTGATGAGGGGGCTCATCTCAAAAACGCTAATAACTGCCGATGTAATGGATGTATCGCTACAAATGTAACTGGATTCAGAAGTTCACTTATAAGTCGACTATTGACTGATCCTCAGCCCTATCCTCCCATTTTCTTTGAACGATTTAACTAAAAATGGACACGTTTTGCCCTTATGAGGTTCTGGATTTATGTATAAAATTTCGTGTTGATACGCATTTCATGTGAGTAAGAGCCCCTTTTGAAAAAAATGTATCGTTTAGTACAATTGGTAATATATTTTGAACTTAGTAACTTCATTATATAAAGAACTCACGTCCGGGCTTCCACTACGAGGTCATATCGCCTACTATTTTGCCTATCCATGTTTAAGTTAACTTGGGTAGGGCTTTAACGAGTATCTTGACGTTGAACAGGCTGGGGACCATCGTTTAAAGTCCCATCCGGCTCAAGGTTTTCGACCTCCCAGATAAAAAACCTCGATCGGGTTTCGAACTCGCGATCTTGAGCTCAGTAGGCCAACACTCTACCCCTGTGCTACCGGTCCCCTCTCGGTCAGAGGTGCTTGCCTCTTAAGCTCAAGATGGCGGGTTCAAAACCCAGCCTAAGCCCTTATTTTTGTTTATCTGGATGGTAAAAACATGAGCACGCCGTCCTTCGGATGAGACTTAATCAATGGTCTCCAGCTTGTGCGATGTCAAGTGCTCGTTAAAGGAATAAACCTGGGTAGGTAACATTTAGGATTTCCACAATAGAACTAACTTGGAAGTTATAAAAGCATTGGGTGCTTAGGTCCCTGGGTGTACACACCAACCCTTCCAATATATCTTCGTTATATGGAGAAAGTAAAAAAAAAAAAACAGATATTCAGAAGTAGGTAAAGTGGTTGGTCAAATATTTAGTCATGATGAACCCTCAGTAAAATGCAAGTTTCTCACTGTGTTAATTATTTATTAGGGGTGTCAACCCTTGGAATTAATGATCCAAGGAGCTTAGTTTGCCCTCTTTTTAAAGTGGCATAGCCAATTATCGCGCCCCCCCTCCCTCGATCGATTTTTGTAAAACACCTGAGCTCTAGAGCTAATTTCAAAAAGAGCCCCTTCTAAATTAAATATTAAAATATCACTTCCACAACCTGGTTGGCTCATCATGACTTTCCCCTTTATCGTGTATTCTTCAAAAATATCACACCCTCACACAGAGGGGGCTCCAGAACTATTCTATTTGGTGTTGAAGTCGACAAGGGGGTGTAGTCGTGGGTCTTCAGTTTTGAATCCAGAGTGTAATTGATTAGTACATGATACTTAACATTATTTGCGGAGATATTGTGAAAAGAAAAATTAATGAAAAAAAAATTCGATTTTTTTTTTTTCGATTGACCCGGCAGACACCACATTAGCCATATGTGTTTGTTATTAAGTTTTTTTAAGGCCCCGGGAGGGAGTTCTATCTACGAAATAAAACTCACTGCCGGACGGGATTCGAACCCGCAAACTATGGTGAGACCTTACGACCGAAGCCCTACGCTTTAGCCCGCACGGCCACCATGGCCCCGGGAGGGAGTTCTATCTACGAAATAAAACTCACTCCCGGACGGGATTCGAACCCGCAAACCATGGTGAGACCTTACAACCGAAGCCCTCCGCTTTAGCCCGCACGGCCACCATGGCCCCGGGAGGGAGTTCTATCTACGAAATAAAACTCACTCCCGGACGGGATTCGAACCTGCAAACCATGGTGAGACCTTACAACCGAAGCCCTACGCTTTAGCCCGCACGGCCACCATGGCCCCGGGAGGGAGTTCTATCTACGAAATAAAACTCACTCCCGGACGGGATTCGAACCTGCAAACCATGGTGAGACCTTACAACCGAAGCCCTACGCTTTAGCCCGCACGGCCACCATGGCCCCGGGAGGGAGTTCTATCTACGAAATAAAACTCACTCCCGGACGGGATTCGAACCCGCAAACCATGGTGAGACCTTACAACTGAAGCCCTACGCTTTAGCCCGCACGGCCACCATGGCCCCGGGAGGGAGTTCTATCTACGAAACAAAACTCACTCCCGGACGGGATTCGAACCCACAAACCATGGTGAGACCTTACAACTGAAGCCCTACGCTTTAGCCCGCACGGCCACCATGGCCCCGGGAGGGAGTTCTATCTACGAAACAAAACTCACTCCCGGACGGGATTCGAACCCACAAACCATGGTGAGAACATGCGACCAAAGCCCTACGCTCTAGCCCATACGGCCACCATGGCTTCCTATAAACTATCTTAATGTATAAATTCTTTTGTCGTAATCCACGCATACAATAGCTACATTTTTGTGACAAAGGTACATTACTCAACTCACTGAAACAATGGGAAATAAACAGAGCACTACAAAAAGGAAATTGTATGAACGATCAGACCAATCTTAAATATTCAGCAACTTTATCGCCAATAATATAATCCTCCAGTCTCTGTCTCTACTTACTTACTTTCTCAAAACGGTGTATTTTTATTTTTATTCATATATTTATTATTGTCATCTTTGATTTATTTCATATGTACCTACATATATTTATATTTATATTTTAATCAGCACTGCAAGATCTGTGGTGTTTGGGCAAAAGGGCTTGTCAGAATAAGTCTTGTGATACAAAGGACAAGTGCATTTAAATATTTTTACCATATGGAGGGCTCAGTGCACAAGTGAACCAAGTCCATTTTTTGACTTTGTGAGGTTTTTCGTGCCAAATAGGCGTCAAAGTAATACCTTCCAGTGCTACAGTGAACCAAGTCCTTAGCTGATTCTAACGCCGCAGGATAGCAGCTTGTATCAAGTCCTTGTCATCAGTTTTTCATTCATAAGGAAAACTTTGAGAGCCAATTGCTCGGAACCATATGTGAAGGACTTGGTTCACTTGTGCTCTGAACCCTCCATATGTAACTGATTGTTGTTAACTGTTTGTATTTAATACTTTATAGAAATAATATTTCAAGTAATATATCATACATGATTTACCTGAGTTGCAGGAATTTTTCAAACCTTTAGAAATTCCCCTCCTAAAATTCAGATTTCCTGACTTAAGCTCTTTTGCTCTAACAGCCGAAATATAGAATTGATAAAAACCAAAATCAGCTGACAGAGCAGAGTGGCCCGGGCCTCTCCTATCTTGACGTCATTAGGTAAGTTGAACAAACGTACAAGTGCCTAATCTGTTTACGGGTCGGTCAAACAACAACTTAAATGCATATTCTGTTTTAGATAATACTGAGTTGGCCGACCAATGCACTTCTGAGCTTCTGAGTCTAAGTAAAACACACTTGCCACCGCTCAACATCACAGTTACTAGTGATAAATTTTCTGTCGTGAATATGTAAACAAAAAAAAAAAAAAAAAATGTATATATGAATTCAAAACATCAAAAGTGCGACACATTAATTAAAATATTAAGACTTCAGGAACAGGGAAAAACAAAATGGAGGCTGAAAAAGGGACAGTTGGGGATGTAAACTTGATGAACTTCCACTTCGTATTTGTTAAGTCTTGGCTGGGGGGCCATGGTGGCCGTAGGGCTTTGGTCGCATGGTCTCAGCATGCTTTGCGGGTTCGAAGTCGTGCCTGAAGGTGGTAGCAATACCGAAAGTATTCCCATAAATATATGATTTTGATTATAATTATATATATGTATGGTGGGCTGGTGTTTTACACCTAGGGACCTAAGCATCCAGTGCTCTTATCCCTTCCCTGGAAGCGCTGGGCTTCCTCCTTATTATATTGACTGTATGTTTATACTACCTGAACCAAGCCCTTCATAAAGTGCTCAGTCTCCCAGTTTCCTTAATGAACCTGAGAATGCTCTCATAGTCCAATCTTCTAAAGTCCTCCTCTGCGATTACATCTCCACCAAAGATGTGAAATCTCATTCGCGCATATCCCGAGCAGATGCCCAGGAAGTGTGCCGCCATTTCGTCTTCTTCCCCACATCTATCGCAGATAGGACTGTCCTTGACTCCCACAGTGTGTAAGTGTCTATTGAACGGACCATGTCCTGTGAGAACTCCAATCAGTTGCCTAAGTAATAATTTCTAACTTATTATTTTAAGCATAACATCCCCAGCCTGAATTAATCAATTATGTTTTTGCTCTTCTTCAAAAACGAATTGAACGAATAATTTATTTTCACATGAACATACAATCCTAGTATCTACTGGACAATACTATATATACAATCAGGGCCCTCAAAACTCCGACTGCAAGCAAAAAAACGAGAGGGTCATAATATGTAAAACTTAATAATGAAAGTTTATACTATAAAGTTATTGTTATAAATAGTGTTGATCAAACTGGAAGACTATTTAAACACAGAGTAATAAAACACATATCAGAAGTATGGTAACACACTGACACAACATAAAACTCAAAAAAATCAATTTTCGAACAACAAATCATCGAAAACAAACACTTTTTCGATATAAATACAGGCATACAATACCTAAGGTTTAAACTATACACACTATTTATGAGAAAAAATAAAAATTATAATGTGTTAAGTGGTGGTCCCGAGACTGTACGATGTCAGATACTCGTTAAAGACCCCCACTCTAGAATTAAAATTTAAGGTAGGCAAAATTATGACACCCATAGTAGAGTTCTCATTTCCACCAGAGCGATGAAGGAGCACTCTGGTGATAGGCGTGGGCAATGTATCGAGACGAAATTTTATATGTGAATCCAGAACCCTCTAATGAGGACACCAATTGTTTTTCAGGCAAATCGATCAAAGGAGAAAGAGGGATTAGTAGAGAGGTTTAACTTATAAACTCTAATAACTGCCGTTGTAATGGACGTATCAACACAAAATTTTATATATGAATTCAAAACATCAAAAATGTGACACTTATTAAATTTTAAAGGGCTTGAAGGGAAAAGGGGGATCAAAGGGAGAATCAACTCAAAAACCTCCAATAACTGCCAATGAAATGAATGTATCGTACTTGTCAAATCGGCTGGAAGGAAGGGGATGTTCCGGGAAGGGGGCTTCCAAATAATTAATAAATGCCGATGTAATGAATTTATCGACACAAAATTTAGTATGAAGATTTAGGAGGGGGAGCGAAACATTAATTGATTAATTCGTTCTGGGGAAGTACATAGCCTGTTAGTTATGACTCATGCCCGGGCTTTAACTGCGAGGTTATATCGCCTACTACTAGAGCGCTCTTTCGTCACTCTGGTGGACATGAGCCCGACTCTACTGTGGGAGTCCTAAATTTTGCCTACCCTAAATTTGTATTCATCTAGGGCAGGGGTCTTTAACGAGAACCTGACATCGTACAGGCTCGGGACCATCGCTTAACGTCCCATCCGAAGGACGGTGTGCTTAAGTTTATTTTACCTCCCAGATAAAATAAACTAAGGGCCTCGGCCGGGTTTCGAACCCATGACCTTGAGCTCAGAAGGCAAGCATGCATACCACTGAGCTACCGGCGCCCTCTTATATATATATTTTTTTTTTGTTTAAATGGAAGAACACCTATGTATTTTGTAAAAAAAAAAAAAAAAATCCATTCATTGCCACAAAGTATGTATTTTAAGTGCAATAAAAAGTTTATCAACTTTTTATCTGACATTTAAAAACGCAGTAGCGGGTAGTAGCAGAAGCAGGTAGACTATGACTGTGATGATAGGCTGCTACTCGTATGTTGGGGCTCTGCCAAGAGAGCTTCATAGATAAGTATCACAGAGCCCGGGCTACCTCCACTAGCTACTCTTCCACGAATCTATTATAGTTCAGCAAACTAACGCATACCCAGAAACCTCCCCTAATATCTCTCTGTTCTAGAATAGATGGAAAACTTTTCTCTGAACTATCTCATAAATCTTTTTCTCCCCTTGCCTGGAAATAGAAGTGAAAATCCATGGTTACACGTGGAATAAATAGCTTAATATGGTATTTCATGGTAATAGGAATTTATTAAGAGATTAGAAATCTGTTTATAGCATTATATTTTCACTTTCCCATAGGGACAGTCGTGTACTTATGACAAATATAGAAGTTGGGTTTTCTTTTTTACTTTCCCAGTTATACATACAGTAGACTCTCCCTTATCCGGCGTTGCCGGGACCGACGTGACGCCGGATAACGGAAATAATGTTTTTTAGGTGAGCTAAGGAATAGAACACGTTGACATATTTTGTTGATAACATTTATTAAATTGACAAATATGTACATACTGAACATTGATTTATTATATGTACGTACATATGTACTTATATTCATTCAACCATCAAAAATATATTTTGAAATCTGCGTTTAATTACATACATATTCAAAACAAAATCTAAAATTCTAAAAATATTATTTGTTAAAAAAATCGGTAATTTTCTTTTGTTTCTCTAACACAACACTGTTCCGTGCTGCATAGTCCCGCCACTTGTTTAGTGTTAAGACGATCCGACGATTCTTTTCACTATGAGAATCAAATGAAAACTGAGAAAAAGAGAACTGGTGTAAAGGAAAAATAAATAGGAGGAGAGGGTTTCTGTGGAAAAAAATTGAACGTTGACTGTACTAGTTAAGTGTTCATTTCCCGATAAGACGACATTGTTGTGCCACTGACGGGACGGTACCTTTGTTTTTCTATTCTAGGAAAATATTTTTTATAAATGTTTGATTTTCAACTATGTATTTATTATAATTTATTTATAGGATATTAGTGAAGTAATAAAATATTGTATTAGCGTTCCCTTCATTATAAATACAATGTACATATCGTCGGCACCATGCTAAACTAACGAATGTGAAAAATCGTGTTTTTCAAATTCGATGGTTTGCCGTAGTACTCAAAAAGGGCTACATACTGGTAAAACGACGGATCTGTTGGGTGGTCGTAAGCCAATGTCATTTTTACGAATATACAGCTTTGCCCGATCGAGTTATGCTATATTTACGAATATGATATTCAACAGTTTACACAGTTGGACAAATAAAAAAATTTTCCCAAACGCTATAATCCAAACTAGCGAAAATGCCAGATTCGTTAGTTCTCACTACATCAAAGACAGTTGAATGCGCATATTGAACCATAGTAATTCATCGAATGTGACACATTCGCTAGTTGGACATGGTAAGGGCGATATTTTCTTGGAACTACCAATCGCTTATAATGCTCATTTGCATCGTAAGGAAAGCGCCCGAAAACGTAGGGATGAAGACAAAGCAGCAGCAGCTGAAGATTCGAAAACTCTTTCCTTCAATTTTGACCTGCAGGCTGTTTTGTCCACGCCTAGAGGAGCAGCTGGGCCGTTTTTTTATGTATGCAAGCTTGCTGTTTACAATTTTACTATCTATAATTTGGGGAATGCAGAAGTCAATTGCTACTTGTGGGACGAAACTGAGGGAAAGAGGGGTAGCATCGAAATTTCTACATGCATTTTCAAATTCATTTTTGACCACCCAGAAGTAACCAAAATACGTATGATGTCTGACAACTGCGGAAGGCAGCAAAAAAATTTTAACTTTTCTTGCATGTGTCCTGTATGCGTTACAAGTACACCAATTAAAAACCATCGATCATGTTTATTTTGAGTCAGGCCATTCGCAAATGGAGTGTGACTCCGTTCACTCTAAGATTGAGGCAAAAGCAAAAAATATACCAGTACACGTACCCTCAGACTGGGACCAATTGATCAGATTGGCGCGTACGAAACCCAAACCTTACGATGAGACTAAGCTCCTACATGATGATTTTTTAAATTTTAATCCTTATCAAGACCAATTTGTTCCAGAAACGACTGAGAAAAAGAAAAATCCCAAAAAGATTAATGAAAATCACATTGATAAAAATTTTAGTTTCAATTCATGCTTGTGGTTTCAATACCGGAAATCAGAATTAAATAAAATGTTTGTCAAAACTAACTTGGATGACACTGATTTTGATGTTTTGATTCGAAAAAGAAAATGAGGGAAAAAATTCATTTCTCCCAATGATAGCCTTCCTGAACCCTTCATGCCATACGATGGTCGGATTTGTATATCGGAGGTGAAAAAAAAAGATTTATTGCAACTATGCAATCAAGGGCTAGTTCCCAGGGCGTACAGGTCTTATTACGAGCAACTTCCGACTTCAAAATATATCCGTGATTCTCTTCCAGAACCAGACAACACGGAAATTGAAGAATAAATGTATTTTTTATGAATTATGTAAATTTAATAAAAGTTTTTCAAAGTAAAAAAATATAGTTATTTATTGTTTCATTCATTATTATTCATTTTTATAGCAATTTTTTAACCTACATGTAAAGTATCGAAAATGCCCGCCATGAAACTTCATTGCAAACTATCGAATTTTCACTAAAATTGCACATTCGATACTTTACCTTCAATTCAGTGACTTTACACCAAAAATTTCCATTTTGGTAAAGTAGCGAATATTTTTAAACAATTATTATTAATAATTTTACAAATAATTAAAATTAAAGTAATAACTTCAAACGGTAGTTTTACACTTAAAGTTATCTATAAAAATTTAAAAAATGAATATAACTAAATGCGCCAGGGGAAAAAACATTATATTCAGTGTTTTGGCTCTACTGAAAAGTGCCAATTTTCACATTCGTTAGTTTAGCATGGTGCCGACGATATGTGTGTATGTACAATAAAAATACATAAAAGATTCGTGATTATGGAATTATTATGTGCTCGTAAATACGCGTGGCTAATATGATTGATAATCTAATAATTGAATGTTAATTATAGTTTAACGAATTTGATATTATTTTGCGAGCGCCGGATAAGGGAGCGTGCCGGTTAACAGAACGCCGGATAAGGGAGAGTCTACTGTATGTATAAATGGTTTCATGTAAAATGTACTTAGGCCCTTAGGTAAAGTGGCCTTAATTTTCGTCTGATTTCCGTCAAAATCTAATCTAAGTGACATGTTCATACCAAATTTCAAGTGCATTGTTACAATTATTTTTAAGTTAAAGTGCAAAGTTCCAATCATATGCACAGACTATGTTCAGAGGACTTTGAAAAATTGAATTTATCTTTTAAAATCAAATTTATTTTTTGTAATTTTGTTGAAAAATTAATGATAAATTAATTTATTTCAAAATTCGAAGTAATATTTTTTTTATATTTTGTTCAAAAACAACAACAAAAAAAATACAGAGAACAAATGTTGAACTTTTAAATCCGGTCCGAGATATTAAATGGGGGCTCAATAAAATGATAAGGGTCGACATCTGTCAGGGAAACTGCTGGACCAACTGTGGAAAATATGGAAACTTGTGGAAACTGGCAGAGCAGGGAGACAGGGAAATTTAGTTGGGGCACATTTCTAATGTTGAATATTAATACCAACTCTGTTTATACTAATTAACAGAAACTATTTTAATTTTTAAGTAGTAAATTATAATGTCTGAAGAGAACTTTATTATGCATTTTACAGTTCTGTCGGTACGTGATATCCTTTAATGAAAGGAATAGTGCAGTTTATCGGTCTGCCATTCAAGTACTTTTCACAAACTAAAATAATAATAGTAATAAAAATAAAATAAAAAATGAACTAAATATAATAATAATAATTTTCAACCAAAATCGGTAAAATGCGTTCAATGGGAGAGTGAAAACTTATTTGGTTGTTAGCGCTGAGGAATACATTGACGATAATTCACAGAGGAACATTTGACGGGCTGCTCCGTGACGTCGAGAACCGTAGATATAAAGCAATAGCCTATGTGGACGATCTCATGGTCACGATACAAGCTGATATGTCACTCATGGTGCGCAAGCCGCCATTGATGATATAAGCAACTGGTGCTGCGCTAACAAGCTCGTTTCTTCACCTAGTAAAACCTCGGCTTTACTGATGAGAGGAAAACCCGACACCCACACGTTGGTCGGCCGGATGATATTGCAAACAAGCAAGATGCACCCGGAACAATAAAAAATATATAATAACCCGACCGAGGCCCTTAGTTTATTTTATTTGGGAGGTAAAATAAACTTAAGCACGCCGTCCTTCGGATGGGAGGTATTCAGGTACCTACTCCTTAAAGACCCCTACCTTAGGTGAATAAAAATTTGGGGTAGGCAAAATTTAGGGCTCCCACAATAGAGTCGGGCTCATGTCCACCAGAGTGACGAAAGAGCGCTCTGATAGTAGGCGATATGACCTCGTAGTTAAAGCCCGGGCATGAGTCATAAAACCTAACCTATAATAATAAAGTTATTTGATTTTTTAATTTTATTATTTTTTATTCTATATTAATTTATGATTAACTGTTGCCATCAAATCCATTCACAGTTTTTCACCGCCTGTAAATGTGCCCAATTAAAACATTTAAACAAAAAAATATCCACTGGCTGTTATGTTTTTTCTCCGTTTTCCCTTTTATTGACTTCGTATTTTTTTGCACTTATTATATATCTACATATATATGTTTTTGCATTATTTTTTCGTCTCTTTCATGGTTAAATGGTTCTGAAATAACATTTGAGGAAGTTACACTTTTACCAAAAACATACTGTTTTTTTTTCTGGTAGTGGCATGTTCGGTAACATGGCATTCATGTTCTTTCCACAGCGAAACAAAGTACAGAGAAAGTTCTGAGATCTTCGGTCTTTGGAAGGTAAAAATAAATGAAACCAAATCGCTCCATGTTACATTCGCCTTAAGACGTGGTGACTCAATAATATCCCTCGACAGACGACTGACCAGAAACAAACATGATACACAGACTCGACAGGAAATGAAACGACGATTTCGACTGCTCAAAAGACTACTAGACAAGCAATCTAAACTTTGCCTCAACCATAAATTGGGAATCTACAAGACCATTATCAGGCCTATCTCGACATACGGCGTTCAGCTCTGGTAAAATCCTCCGAACGATCTCAAAATGCTCATTCTACGTTTCAAACTTAACATTACATCATGGGGCCCGGTGTTGTGGGTTGGGAGGTCGGTGTGGGGCCTGGGGGTGGCCTGGCGAGCGTGTGCCGGTCCGGTTGGGGGATTTGGGGGGGTGCCGCTGGGCTCTCTGGACTGAAGCAGTCCCGGGCTTGGAGGGTGTGGTCGGCTGCAGGAACGAGCACACCCTCTCTATCAGGCCTCGCTGTTCTCCCTTCAAACCGCCAGCTATAGGGCCTACTGCGGAGAGAGGCCTGGTCGCGCCTCCCTTTGTCCCCTGGTCGGGCCTCGCCGCTCGCGGGGGGCCCCTTGTCTCTGGCTGGGTTTACCGTCTCGCACCTCTTGGTCCCCTGGTGGAGAGCCTGACCCTGACATAAAGATTGCTGTAACGGGCACTCATGACAATTTGCGGTTGAAATGCCCTAAAAAAAAAAAAAAAAAAAAAAAAAAATTACATCACGACTTAAACATATCATTCTTAGACAAAATAACACAACAGCTCTATACAAATCTGCACAAGTTCAAGCGACATCCGAAGACACTGGTAAAAGTGCGACTGAATCGACGTTGGCCGCATGACCTCTTGCCTGAGGAGGACCCCTGATTTTTATTTTTTTAAATTTTTTGTTCATATCTCCTTATTGTGTTCATAGTTGGAAATTTCAAAATAAATGTGAAAAAAAAATTGTAAGTCTGGTTCAGAAAAAAAAAAACAGAAGTCCTGGATAAGGGTCATTAAGAAGAAAAATATGTTTTTTTAATGTGGCGAGGAAGGTGTTTTAATCCAAGCCCCAAACCCCAAATTGAAAACTAAGTGTTTCATGGCCCCTTTTTTTAGGGGGGGCTGGTTAGCCAAGATAAGGAGGGGGCACGTTTTTGAGGGGGGGGGACATGTGTTTGCCGGTAAATGGCTCGCCTCTTTTATCTTCATGTCTGGTTTAATTTGCGGTCTCTCTAGGCTGCCTGGTTGGGCAAATGTTGCCTCTGTCTTCACGGTCCATATACCAAGATAGGCATGTGGGGGGGGGGGGGGGGGGGGGGGGGGGGGTTGGCTCCTTCGGCCACTTACCTGAATTAGCTCCACGTAGATCTCAGTTTGTTCAGACTTTCTTTGTTTTGTCTTATCCACTCCGTGTCGCCTTTTTCAGGAGAGTGAGGATTGCAATATATATGCACACTTGTACATCTCCAGAAGAATTAATCAATTGTTTTGCTCTGCCTTGAAAGCTAATCGACCGTTTGGGCTAAAACTCAATTATTTGACTTATGTATGAATCCTCATACTAAAAATATAGGAATTTTTGAATTGAACCCACATCTGATCACTCCTCTGATTAAGCTTATTAAGACATTAAACTTACATATGAAATTTCGTGTCTATACTTTCGTTAGAACGGCAACTATGTTAAACCTATACCACAATCCTTTCTTTCTCTTCGACCTATTGTCTGAAAATCAAGTGGTGTCGTCCTTAGAGGGTTCTGGACACACGTATAAAATCTCGTGACGATATATTAATTCTATCGGAAGTTATCGTATTCACAGACACAGACTTTTTTTTTATTTTTATTTTTGGAATCAGAAGGACAGAAAATATGAAATTCCGTTGAAAACTCCGCATCAAATTTTTAACCGATTATATAACTTTACAGAGGGCGCCGGTAGCTCAGTGGTATGCGTACTTGCCTTCTGAGCTCAAAATCGTGGCTTTGAGGCCATTAATTTATTTTATCTGGGAGGTGAAATACTCTTAAACACACCGTCTTCCGGGAACTTAAGCGATGGTCCTGACCCTGTACAATGTCAAGTTCTCGTTAAAGACCCCTGCCCTGAATGAATAAAAATTTACGGTAGGCAAAATTTAGGACTCCCACAATAGAGTCGGGCTCATGTCATGAAAGTAGGAAGGGGGAGGTAAACGCATCTTTATTTTCGTTGCTATGCGTTGAAATACAAAACGACACTTTTATATATATATATATAGTGGGCTGGTGTTTTACACCTAGGGACCTAAGCATCCAGTGCTCTTATCCCTTCCCTGGAAGCGCTGGGCTTCTCCCTTATTATATTAACTGTATATTTATGCTTTTACTAACCAAGCCCTTCATGAAGTGCTCAGTCTCCCAGTTTCCTTAATGAACCTGAGAATGCTCTCTTAGTCCAATCTTCTAAAGTCCTCCTCTGTTATTACATCTCTACCAAAGATGCGGAATCTCATTCGCGCATTTCCCGAGCAAATGCCCAAGAAGTGGCCGCCGTTTCGTCTATCGCAGATAGGACTGTCCTTGACTCCCACAGTGTGTTGGCTAATCACCCATCCCGCTTATTGTCGGGGAAGGAATAGTACAAATAATTGATAATTTTTGATACTATTTGTTGCTATGTGTGTCTGGGAGCAACAGCCCCTGGTCCCTTACGGGACAAACTGGCGCTCCCAGACCCCCTCATGTTGCGGTTGCCTGGTGACACCGAGAGAGCTCGGGATCGGTGGAATGGGGCTGCTTCTACTTCGCGGTCGCCGGGGGTAGACAAACCGGCCGAACGCCGGATAGTTCGACTCCGTCATCAACTCCGGCAGGGTCAATCCCAGATATCTACAACTGCCTGCATGTGGTCTTTTCTCTCCATGTACGCTCCAAAAGGTCCTTATTCCATTCTTTAATCCGGGTTCGTTATGCCTGCCGAGATATTCCCAGCACCGGCTCTGGCCCCATAAAAGGCTTACTTGGCTAGTCCGGGAACCCAATAGAGTTCAATCTTTTTGCAGTTTCCTAGGTTGTTTAACTGATTTTCGCACTCCCATACCAGTTTTGATCTGATTTCTGCGCTGGCAATAGGTCCTTCTTCCATCAAAAAACTTATTTTTTTTTTTTTTTTCAGATACCCATTCAAATAATATGTTGGAAGCAGCTGTTTTCATTGTTCCATTGTACATCCCAATTCTGATAGGAACCTTCTTACACCCAGTAATTACATTATGAACTAAAGAGAGGAAGGTGCGGTAGGGAGAATGATCAGTACAAATGTGGTTGGTATAAGAAAGTTCTGCTATCATCACTTTGTAAAATGGTACATTTTCACTATATATTACTTGCGATAAAGATCTTTATTATTCTCGCTTTATATTAATATGGATAATGGTATCTATAAAGAAAAGCCCTAAGGATGCTCTAGAAGACACACAAAGAGTAGATCTTCTCAAATAGAGCTCAAGATGGTAAAATTATGTTAACATCTTTTCCAGGTAAGTTATTGCATAATGGAACTGCATAAAATACCTTTTATTCTGTAGAAATGCGGAAGACTTACCCAGTGCTATTGAATAAAATTAATATTTTATTATTTTGCTACTATTTTATACAATAAAATTAAACATTATTTTATAGTTAGTTATTATGACTCATGCCCGGGCTTTAACTACAAGGTCATATCGCCTTCTACCAGAGCGCTCTTTTGTGACTAGTAGAGATGGGGCCGACTCCACTGTGGGAGTCCTAAATTTTGCCTATTCTGAAGTTTCATTCAGGTAGGATAGGCGTCCTGCCATCGTACAGGCTCAGGACCATCGCTTGGGCGATAGGGCAGCCTGCTCAAGACTTTTTTACCTCTCAGATAGAAAACCTAAAGGCCTCGACCGGATTTCGAACCCGCGATCTTGAGCTCAGTTATAATCACCATCAGCTCTACTCTCATGAATCATGCTCACTCTCAAAAATTGCCTTAACTTTTGAAATTTATTGACTGGGTTTCGTAGGCGGTCTTCGTCTGAATGAAATTGCAAAAGAGTGTATACAATGTGAGATATAACCAATAATTTAGATGAAGTTTTTTGAGAGCGACATGATTGTCCACATCACAATCCTACACGAAAATTGAAATAAAAATTTTTTTTTTTTTCAAAAAAGTCGAGCTAACTTCATATATCCCATTTTCCAAATGTCTCGCTTTTTAACGGTAACAAGTAACTACTAGTAACAAGTAACTACTGGTAACAAGTAATTACTAGTAACAATTACATTCTTCAAATTTCTCGCTTTTCAGCAGTTTATAGACCTAATATTTGTTAAAACTAATAGAGAACGACAGGATTATCTGAATCCAACACAAAAATCGAAATAATAATGTGTTTTTCAAAAAAAGTCGAGCTGACATCATATATCCCATTCTTCAAATTTCTCGTTTTTTAACGGTTTATAGACTTTATATTTGTTAAAACTGATAGAGAACGACCGGATTATTTAATCCTACACGAAAATTGAAATAATTATTTTTATATTTATTATTATTTAACATAATTATCACAGTACACATTTATTTATTTCATTTTATTTTGTTATCAATTTCTCTCTGATTGCTACATTATTTCTTTAATTTATTACTATATACTGTATTCTGAATATCATTTCTTTAGTTTATTCTAATTTCTTCTTTTTACATTGATTTTATTAAGATATTGTTTTTATTTTTTCATTATTTTTTAAACTTTTTCTTCAAACCTGTACATATATTTTTTTGTTAGAACAGTAGATCTTCCCTCCTCTCTACAACTTCCCTTGGGTACGGGGAGTCACAGCCTCAGGTATATAGGTAATTGTATAAATTTGCCAAAGTGGCAAACTTTAAACCGAAACCGCTAAGTACAATTTATATATATATTTTTTTATATAATTAGACAACATAAATAAACAAGTTATTTGCGTTTTTCATTGTTTTTTTTTTTTTTTTTTGTTTTGTTTTTTTAATAGATTTTCAACTATATCAACACAGATCGCAAAAATGTATTCGGACATCTTATGACATGTTCCGGAATAATCGACTGATTGTTAGAAGGACGAACGAGCAATTTGTCCAACAAAAACTGATATTAATCAAGGAAATGTGATGATTTTGATGCTCGGTTCTACGATTTGAGTACTCAATTAGACTTTATCAGTCTAAATGAGCCATATCTAATGAGTTATTTTTCACACATCAGTAATATTATATATTCAGATAATGGTGTCGCTCTATATCAGTTTTAACAAATATTAAGTCTATAAACCGTTAAAAAGCGAGAAATTTGAAGAATGTACTTGTTACTAGTAATTACTTGTTACCAGTAGTTACTTATTACCGTTAAAAAGCGAGAAATTTGAAGAATGGGATGTATGAAGTTAGCTCGACTTTTTTGAAAAAACACATTATTATTTCGATTTTTGTGTAGGATTCAGATAATCCGGTGGTTCTCAGGTCAACCTCGAAAGCCGGCTAGCAAAAATTAATAAAATCTGTGAGAGGTCAGACTATATTTGGAGAGAGAGAGAGAAAATGTACTTGATTAATTCGTCCTGGGGAAGTAAATTGCTGGTGATTCAACCAAAAAAATATTGTGTAGTTGCGTCTGGTTATGTGGAGTGGGTCTGATCGTTCAATCTTTCATTAACCATGTGATAAATTAAATCCGAACGAAACGGAGTCGGACGTCCCTCTGTGAGAACCAGTGAGCAAACTAGAAATTAAATATCGATGTTGGAAGGGGGGAGGGAGAAGAGGGCGGCCAATTACAGAGCCAGGAGCAATTAAAAGCGGAAGAGAGACCAAAACCACCCCCTACCCCCAAAAACCCACCCCCCCTCAGGCCGACCTGGTGAAAACCAATAACCAGGCCTCTGAATTATTGTCGCTTCGACCATTTCCTTCCGCGACACGAACACACCCATCGCGACACAAACACTCATACACTGCGACAACAAACACTCATACCATACTGACCCCTCCGTCAACTCCAACAACACACAAATTATCCCATTTATCTCACACCGATATTCCTTTACTTTTTTTTTTTTATTAAAGCCAATAAAACTCTCCGGGTTACACCCTCATCGCTGACCCGGTGTCGCTTCATAATGACTCGTAATATATTACGTACAGGTTCACTGTTCAAAATACATCGGGAAATTCAAATTGACATTTACCCCAAATGGGATAAACATTCAAATATTCATTTAGGAACCATTTTTCACACAACGATGTTGGGAAATTTAAAATGGATATTGTTTTTTTCACATCGCGCTTATACGAACTACAGAGGAGGTTATGGAATTGATCAAAAATTCAACTGAGTTTTATGTTTTCCGTCCTCGTAATTCACAATTTCTTTTTTTTTAATAATTTATTTTGAATATTTACAATTGGTAAAATAATACATTGGTACAAAATTATAAGTAAAAAAAAAAATCTATATAGTAAAACAATAATGGTCTATATGCAAATAATATAATAAATACAGAGGGCGCCGGTAGCTCAGTGGTATGCGTGCTTGACTTCTGAGCTCAAGGTCGTGGGTTCGTAGCCCGACCGAGGCCCTTAGTTTATTTTATCTGGGAGGTAAAATAAACTTAAGCACGCCGTCCTTCGGATGGGACGTTAAGCGATGGTCCCGAGCCTGTACGATGTCAGGTACTCGTTAAAGACCCCTACCCTAAATGAATAAAAATTTAGGGTAGGCAAAATTTAGGACTCCCACAGTAGAGTCGGGCTCATGTCCACCAGAGTGACGAAAGAGCGCTCTGTTAGTAGGCGATATGACCTCGTAGTTAAAGCCCGGGCATGAGTCATAAAACCTAACCTAACCTATAATAAATACAAAACAAACATAAAATATTAAATTTAAATAACAATAAACATAAAACATAATAATAAACATAAAATAAAATCAACATAAAAGCCTTCAATTCGAGACCTCTCGAAATACCCCTCTCTGTCATCCCCATCCCTCCAACTTAATGGGGGCAGGGGAGGCCGCGGGGGCTAGAGTGATCCCCTCTGCCTTCTCGCCCCGCCAATCACTGTCCAGCAGTGGAGGCATGAAAGGAGAGCTGAAGATAAGAGGATTACATGAGGGGAGAAGCTGGTCATCATCGGCACTCCCTAAATATTGTTGCTAGATTACACTAGCAGGTCTCTCGGCCAGCGCCGCCTCAGTCTTCGTGGGGGATTAGGCTAGGTTAGGCTCCCCACAGACAATGATGTTATTTGGAGCAGTTGTGCGGTGCTCCCTCTCCAAGACTGGTGTTGTCCGTCTCTGGAGCAGCTCACCCTTGGTCTATAGTCTGACAGGCTCAGTTAGGCTCCCCCAAGACAAGGGTGTTATTTTGGAGCACTTGTGCGGTGCTCCCTCTCCAAGACTGTTGTCCATCTCCGGAGCAGCTCACCCTTTGTCTATAGTCTGGGAGGCTCAGTTAGGCTCCCCCCAGACAAGGATGTTATTTGGAGCACTTGTGCGGTGCTCCCTCTCCAAGACTGTTGTCCATCTCCGGAGCAGCTCACTCTTGGCCTATTGTCTGGGAGGTTCAGTTAGGCTAGGTTAGGCTCCTCCAAGACAAAGATGTTATTTGGAGCACTTGTGCGGTGCTCCCTCTCCAAGACTGGTGATGTCCATCTCCGGAGCAGCTCACCCACTCTTGGCCTATTGTCTGGGAGGCTCAGTTAGGCTAGGTTAGGCTCCTCCAAGACAAGGATGTTAATTGAATCTTAATTGAAGCCAACTTTGAACAGTTGCTCAAGCACAGTCTCCCCACTTAGAATGGCCTCCACCCTCTCTACCCTGTTCACTTCTGATAAGGAACCTCCTTTGTTCCCCTCCACTTTCTTTTCATATTAATTACCCCTTATCGATCTTACTTAGTCCTCTTCTTCATGCTCTTAAGGCCTCCCTATTGAAAGGCGGAAGAGAGAGGAGAAAAAAGGGAAGAAGTTTATATACGATGAAGGAAGAGTCGTTTTTCATTTTGTGATTTTCCATCTGTACTAATGTCTATTCCAATTTAAAAGGAAAAAAAAAGGGGAGAGATGGCAAAAAAAAAAAAAAAGTGCTATATTCTTTTATTAAGATGTTTAATAATGAAGCTAAATAATCGAATCTCCTAAGTAATGTTACATTTGAAATATGGCTTTCCTTGTACAATAATGAGTTGCATTGACCAGGGAAGAGATTTAAGTAGAATTCCAGGCACTTGGGGCAATAGGGATATATAGATAGCTGACCCGAGAGGCAGGGGTTGAAAGGAAATCATGTTACGTTCACAAAAGATATAGACGAAGTTTTCATCCGATTGAACGAATATATCGACAAGAAATTTTATATCAACAACCAATCGAATTTCAGACAAATAAGGCAAAGAGACTCAAATAGTCTAATAGCTGCCAATTTAATAAATGTATCAATACAACATTTAGTATGAGGATTCATTACGTATTTTCAGCACAAATGGTAGATAATTTGGTATGAAGGTGTTGCACAATTGATTCTTATGTCTATATAATAATAATAATAATAATAATAATAATAATAGTCTTTATTTATTTTTATTTTTTTTTTTTTTTACAAATGTACATTAATAATATTGACCGACAATACTCATGGTCAAATTGACCGTCTGAGGGGTTATCTCTTCTATTTCTACACACACATATATAAAAGTGACAAAACAAAAAAAAATTCAAATACAAATACAAATGCAGTAATTTACAAAATTAACTTAAATGATCCTTTAAAGAAACTAACAAAAAATAAAAATAAAAAACATCTTCCTGTTTATATATTATTAATAATTAAACTCTGAAACTAGCTTAAATCTATAATTCCAGGCGGCTTTGCAATAGTTAATTAAACTTTTGTAATTTCGTCCATTTACATATTCAATAAACTGAACATAGCTTAACCCCTTCAGTCCTGGCGTCCTGTACACGGGACCTAACTTTATTCGTCTTTTATACGCCTTTGAAAGTGAGTGGGTAGGATTTTTAGCTCTTTTTTGCTATCCTTAGACTATATTAGTGAAGTGGAATATATGGATTGGATGCTATATTGAGGTTATAAGCCGGTTTTTACAGTTTTTCTTCCATAAGACGAGGCAACATGCAATCAACAGGTAAGCCATACTTTTTTCTTTTTTATCATCTATTTATTATTACTAATACAGAACAAAAAAATATTGTTTTTATTTTTTAATTAATTTAATAATTTTATTCATTTGTTTCTAAAGTATTGGTAAAGTAGGTAGTTTTCCATTTTTAGTTGATAGTAAGACTTACATGGTCATGAAAAGGGATGTCCCGTGTGCGGGATGATCAGACTGGGGGCCCAGTTTGGATGTCCGGTGCGGGACGATCAGACTGGGGGCCCAGTTTGTTTACCCAGTTTTTCAAGCTTTCGTGCATTGTTTACTTATCAATGTTTTCGATTTTTTTTGTTCCAGTGAAACAATTTTTTGATTTTGATAATGAAGATGACGTGGAGTTGATTCATGACATCCTTGATAACCACTCTGATTTCGAGGATGTTGATGAAAATTTTAAAAACTCTCGGCATAAATGCAGCAGGGACTATTCGTGTGAATCGATTTTACAATCCTCCATTTACCAAAGACACTGAATTCATGAAAAAACAAAGAGGGACCGCAGAAGAATTCGTCACTGATGATAATAACATAACAGCAGTAAAGTGGCTAGATAATGAAAGTGTTCTGCTAGCTTCAAATTTTGTAGGAATTGGAGAAATTGATAGCGCTAAACGGTGGGACAGGATAAAAAAAGGTTACATAAATGTTGAGCGTCCCGAAATAATAAAAGCATATAATAACGCAATGGGAGGAGTTGACCTGCTGGACCAAATGATCAGCTTGTACAGAATATCGGTTCGCTCTAAAAAAATTGACCGTGCGTATGTACTCACACGCTTTTGACCTGGCCGCCGTCATCAGTTGGATGGAATATCGCCAGGATGCTACGGCGATTGGAACCCCTCCCAATGATATCCTGGATCTCCTTCATTTTAGGATGAAGTTGGCATATCTGCTCATTGAGCAGGATAAGGGAAATGTGAAAAAAAGAGGACGCCCATCTCACGAGAGAATTGAAGGACCACCACGAAAGAAAGCAAAAACAAACGCTGAGGTTGTTCCATTCAACGAAATAAGATTTGATGCATTTAACCACCTTCCTATTTACGACTCAAAAAAAAAAATAATACCAGATGCAAGAGCGAAACGTGCGTCGAAAAAACACATGTATTTTTATGCTTTACTAAAATAGATAAGACGAAATTCCCTTAAGATGGGGCATACGGCAATAAAGTGAAACACATCTTCATCCTGCTTGTTATTACAAAGTTTGATTTCCTTAGTGTAAGAATACTTATTTAAATAAAGAAGTTCACCTCGTACCTTCAGCACCCAGCTTATCGAATTCGCATCCATATATGTCTATATATGAGGCGTCTAGTATCAAAACCAGTTAGATCCATATTTTTTGAAAAATGTTTTTTTTTTTCCTTTTTCACAACTTTAAAGTGCGTTCTATGTGTGTGCTAAACGATAAGGCTCAAAACCAGTTAAATCCAATAGAAAAATGAGGGCAAAGTTGGCCCTGTGCAACAAAAACTTTCACTAATCTTATCTCTTATGCTTTTGGCTGAGGATGGTAGAAATACCGAAAGTACTCCCATGTATATATAGTTAGTGAAATTAGACAATATCTTAAATAAACAAGTTTTATTTTATTTTTTCAAGTCCACAATCCAGTTTATACCAGCTGTCCGCTAGGAGCGCTGGTAGCACTTTGAGTTGAGATTACGCTGAGATAGGTTCGTTTTTCTGTTGTTTTTTAAATTTTACGTTGTATTTTTTTTAAATAAAGATATTAAATTATATTAATTACTTATATCTTTTTATAAAATGGATAATGATATAACATTTTCACCTGCTGAAGATTATGATTTACCTAGAAAAAGAAAAAGAAATGTTCGGAATTGGAAGGCAAACAGAGAAAAAAAAATTAGGTAAGTCTACCAAACACTTTTTTTGTTTAAGTACTTATTATGATTACATATTTTTCTACGAAGTATTAATTGCTGAATTATTATTGTTTTATTCAGATATGCCAGCCCGGGATTACCTCCTACTCGTGTCTTGTGTGAACATAAAACGAAAGGACAAACCTTGTTTTGTAAATTGTTATATATTATATTTGCCATCAAAATACGGAATATTAATGCGTGATAAGTGACTGAAACCAGCGGAAGAGGTGTGTGAGTCGTGAGAGGGTTGTACAGGTGCTGGATGGGGATGAGACACGGCCAACCTGTGATAGTAGCCCCGAGAATGAAGCGACACGTCATCAAAGGCTACCTGCACTTTGTTAACGTCGAGAGCAAGAGCCTCATTGCCCACTATTATTTCATCCTGGACCTCTGAGAAGGCCTTCTCCAAAGCCAGAAGCCTTTCATAACTATGAAAGCTTACAACATTTTCTACAGTCAATTTGCAAGCACAATCATATGAGTCCACCAGAACCAAAACTCACAATATCCAAAAATCAAAATTTTGGAAATTTGCCAAAAACCGCTCTCGACTACAATTTGCTTCGCCAGTACTTGCAAATGTTTTTTTTTACATCCTGTTAGCACTTTAAAATGAAATACAAAAAAAAATGGATTTTTATATAACGTTATACATATAAATAAAAGCAGTAAAATTTTGGATTATGTGAGTTTTGATTCTCACCACATAGGATAATGTGAGTTTTGATTCTCACCACATAGGATAATGTTAGTTCCCAACTTTCTCAAACATCTATAAATAAATCAAAACCATTCAACATTTTCAAATCCAATGTAAATTTATTGTTACAATTATTACAACTTAAAATATTTTTTTTTTAAATGAAAATGATTAAAATTGACACATAATTATAATTTTACCTAAAGCATAGGTAAAAATATTAGCATGTTGTAATTGTTCAAAAAAATACAGCACAAAATAAACCTCTTTAAAGCACGGTTATGCTTGCAAATACTGCTTTCTGATTGGTTAAAAGACGCATAGTGTCAGAACTAACATTATTCACTAGGATAATGATAGTTCTGACTCCAACCCTCAACTTCTAGGCCCATTAAACCTAGGATATGGTGACTTTTGATTCTAACCAACGCCATATTTGAATTCAGCACAAAAAATTGCGAAAAGAACCACTGCCATCTCAATTTTGATAATTTTGGATATTGTGAGTTTACTGTACACCGGCGAAAATCTTCTCCCGCTTTTTACACAAAACATTTATTTCATTTATCTGTGCCGTCACCACTCTGACAGTTTTCTTATCAACCATGATAATAACACTTATGAAATAATAATTAATACAATAGATCTTAAAGAAACTTTGAAAATAAAAGACCGCTAAATTGGTGACCCCGACGTGATGACAAGAAGTAAACGGCAGGAACTAGAATCCAGCCTGACGGAGGAGAGCCAACCAATGAGAGGGGTGAAGTTACCACCGTTCTGGTCGGCGGATGTGGAGGTATGGTTCGCGCATGTGGAGGCGCATTTTTATACTGCCCACTTGGAAGACGAGATGGCTCGGTATCATCTGGTAGTTGCGGCATTGGACGGCGGGACCTTAGCTCAGGTACGTGACTTAATATTATCAACCCCTAAAAATAGACCATACTCGGCGTTGAAGGACCGCCTCATACAACTTACAGCATGTCAACTGAAACCAGAATCAGCCGCCTCATAAGTGGACTCAGCCTGGGCGACCAGAGACCGTCAGCGCTGCTTCGAGAGGTAACAAAACTAGGGGATAAGTTACTACAATCACAGGCATTGCAGTCCATTTGGTTGCAGCAGCTGCCTGAGGGTATAAGGCCAGCAGTATTAGCCGCTGGCGGAGACATCCAGCACATGGCCCAAATGGCAGATCGCATGTTCGACTGGGCGCCACAGATTTAAAACAAAAAAACTAAGCAACATAGAATACAAAACAAAATGTTTAACATTCAAACAACAAAAAAAAAATGAAATACAACTAAAGAAAAACAAACAGTAGGCTTAGTACTAATAGAAAGGTTAACAGAAGAATGTTTAAGTAAACAACAGGATAGGATTATAGTATAAACATGAGTTGTAGTATAACTATAAATATACATATACTAAATAAATTATAAATATACCCAATTTTGGTAGAGCAATGAAATGATAATCTACACGGGGAAATTTACAAATACAGTTGACTCGCGATAGTCCGACACTTTACAGTCCGACACGCTCGGTAGTCCGACGCCGCGCCGTATGAGTCATCGGTCCAGTCTGTATTGTGATTCACAGGATCGTCGTATCTCACGTATCGCCGTTAGTTCCTCGCTGTGTTCAGTAGCAATAACGTGAGTGTGCAGTTGCTCTATTTGTGATATTATTACAGTTAACCCTACGTTTTTTATTATTAAGTGTGATGGCAAGTACAAGTGGAAGCAATAAACGTAAGCATAAAACATTAACTCTTCCTGAAAAATGGGAAATTATCAATGGGAAAACTCTCACGACTATTTCTCAAGTTTATGGTATAGGGCGACCTACTGTTTATAATCGAGGAGGCCGTGGAGACGAAATATACAGTCACTTGTGATGAAGCTATGTCGGCTGCTAACACTTTAATACGCTGGTGCGAGGAACGTGAGCTTGACGCGAACAATGTGTTGATTTTAAAAGACATTCAAGAAAAGGCTATGACTCATTGTATGCGTAAAAAGAAACAGAAGACCATCACAGATTTTTTTATCAATTTTCCAAACTTATGCACTGCAAATTCAATTAAATAGAGCCAACCTTTGGTAATCCGACATTTTTGGTAATCCGACAACCCCGCGGTCCCGTAGTGTCGGACTATCGCGAGTCAACTGTAGATGAAAATCGAGAGAAAACTAAAACAATTCGAAAGATAAAGAGAAAATGGACTATAAATTTCAGAATATATCCGGCCCGGAAGGATCAAACAATGTTAACTAAGATTGTAAAGTAAAAATTGCCACAAAATGTACTTGCCTTTGGCGTAGTCTTAAAGCTGGGGGGAGAGGGAGGGGAGAGCTCTGCACCCCACGTAGAAAATTTCATCATCCCCATCATTGTAACCCCCCCGTGTGGTTATCCGTGTCAGGTTATAATAAAGGTCTTGCATGTCCATCATTAGATCTGATTAGATTTCGCCGAAATTATACAAAACTTTAGTTCAAGACCTAAGTATAGTTCACAAGACGCCACTTATATTTATGACCTTATAAAACTCTCTTCAAATAAAAAAATGTAGACTAAACTGAAAGAAATATTTTATAAGAAATAAATTTTTTTGTAGATTGCCCAGTTTGCGAGATACAAACCAAAAGCATAGTTTTTAAACAACTATTTTTTAAATGTTTGCTCGTTTTGTCCAAAAACCTGTTAGTCCTATCCAAAAACCTGGTAGTCCTATCCAAAAACCTGTTAGTCCTATCCAAAAACCTGGTAGTCCTATCCAAAAACCTGTTAGTCCTATCCAAAAACCTGTTAGTCCTATCCAAAAACCTGGTAGTCCTATCCAAAAATGTCTTCTTATCAACAATTAGCTTCCTTTAGCACCCTAGTATTATTGTACCATTTCATTGCAATGTAAGACTCCATCCAGTGTACATGTCTTCTCTCCAACCCTGCTGTCATTTTAATGTTTACTCTTTATTATGTTCCACCTATTTGTCTACTTCCATTATTAATGTTTATGTTTAGTAATGTAATCATATTTAATTTTAATGTTTAGTAATTATTCATAGTAAGTCAGTTTCAATTTTTAACTTGTTATAGTGTATTTTTAACGTTCAGTAATGTTTATCAACAAAAAATTTTTTTTTTGGTTAATTTTTGGTTCTAATCTTGATTTCCCCCCCATGTTTGTAGGCCCTGATGATGATATAAAATATATCGAAATGTTATTGTTTTTTTTTTTCCATCTTTGACTGACCCTCAATATTCCTACAACTTATCAACAATGTTATAGCCCCCCAAGGAATATAAAATAAATTTCTTTGTAATTTTTCAAAGCAATGTTTAAGTTGTAAAGGATTTGAGAGGGGGAAGGGAGGGAGGGTGATCTGTGTAAAAGTGGTTGGTATAAGAATGTTCTATAATGGTCACATCACATATATTTTTTCATTATAAGCGTTTTTTTTTTTACCAAAGAGCGAGGGATTGCCATTCAATTATGGAAATACTCCATAGTGATAACTATCAAATAATATACTAATAATTTTCCGAACTAACAATAGCAATAAAGCCCATGGCTTAGGGATAGCGTGCTTGTCTACTGACCTCAAGAATGGTGGTGCGATCTCCTTGGTTTTTTTTTCTTCTGGAAAGTAACAAAACTAGACTAGAGAAAATTTAGCACTACGACAGTCGAGCTAACAGGGATGAGATAGGAACATTTGGTTCTTTAGGTCCCACCAAGGTGTACACACCAGCCCTTCCATTATAGGTTAGGTTAGGTTTTAGGTTTTATGACTCATGCTCGGGCTTTAACTATGAGGTCATATCGCCTACTACCAGAGCGCTCTTTTGTCCTAAATTTTGTCTGCCGTAAATTTTTATTCACTTATGGCAGGGGTCTTTAACGAGTACCTGACATCGTACGGGCTCGAGACCATCGCTTAACGTCCCATCCGAAGGACGGCATGCTTAAGTTTATTTTACCTCCCAGATAAACTAAACTAAGGGCCACGGTTGAGTTTCGAACCCACGAGCTCTGAAGACACCTTCCAATATATCTAACTGAAACTTGGCATAAGGGTAAAGAATGATATGTAGATCCAGCCATAAACCGATCGGGCAAAAATAATTGGGTAAACAAAAAATGTTAAGTAAAATAAATATAATATTTTCAAGTTAAGGTGGATGGAGGGGGGCGGTAGGGGGCGCCGATAGCACAAGGGGTGCTTGCCTCAGGGTTGTCTTCATCCCCTATATAGTATAGGGGAAGTTATAAATAAGTAAATTGCCTTTTACGTTCAAAAAGAATTTAAAAAAAATTCATTGCAATACTACAACATCTTGAGGTGCCGCAAAGAGCTTAAAGTTTGTAAAAAAATTGAAAAATTTTAAACTTTGATAAATTATTTTTTATGAATTTCTCGTACGTATAATATTACAAAAGATGGTTTTAAATGCATATATAAGCATTAGAATTGGAAAAAATTATTAATTATAAAATATAATAAAAATAAAAAAATATTTTGTAATGTCCAAACTTTGTATTTCTTACTTCTGTATCCTTAATGATTACAAATGTTACAGCTGCAAAATGTTTGTTTCTACTTCATTGCCACATTAAACTGGTCCTTGCGGCACCTCAAGACCTACTCCAATATTTTTCATATTTTTAATTTATCTTATCTACACTAAAAGGCAACTTTTCTGCGCTATTCCAAATTAAAAATCAAAAGGTGATTTTTTCGTTCCACCTTACTGTGCGGTGTCAGGTACTTGAAGATCTTTGGCTAAACACAAAATTAAGGAGTCGACTCATGTCCACCAGAGCGCTCTGGTAGTCGGCAGTATAACCGAATAGTTACAGCCTGGGCATGTTTCCAAAAGAGGCTGGTGGAATGTATGTATATGTTTGTGTGTCTGTGACTGCCGTTGTAATGAATGTAAACACACGAAATTCATATGTAAATTCAAAGCCCCATAAGAACGAGTGATAAAAAAAATTATGAAAAATAAGAAATAAAATTAATAATTAAAACAAAAAGAATACCTCATTTCCTGTAGAAATTATATCTCTGGTCTTTTACTAAATTTTGATTTCTACAGTATTTTCCGAAAAGGGCCCTAAAAAAATATCAAAAGTTCAAGACGTGCAATTTTGAAGAAAGTGCACGTATTAAAAAAAAAAAATTCAATTAACAAACTTTTCATTTGGATTTCTAAAGAGATGCCATATTGCTTTTTCTAAATTTTGCAAAAATGTTAAATCTAATCCAAAGGTATTAATAAATTATCTTCCAGGGCCAACAGGGAAAATGAATACCATAGAATTAGAGAACAAGTATTTGGGTTTATTTACTTAAACCTACATTATAAAATTAAAAACTAAGATCAAGCTATTTAAAAAAAAAAATCTTACAAACTAAATTCTCAAAACTATTTCAGTATTTTTTTTCGGTTTATGGTTTGGTTATTATTTATATCAATATTTTATATTTTGGGCATATAGATTATGTAAATATAAATAAATCAAAGTACCTCCTTAGCGCATCAATTTTACTATTAAATCACACCTTTTTGGTTCACCACAACTTAAGCCTAAACACTTTTCTCACTCCTAGCATCTCATCACTGTCCACAACCCAACTTTGACTCGCCGCCATCCTATTTAGAACAGCTGATGGTCGTCTTTTGATTTTTATTCATTGGTTGTTTTAAAACAAAATGCGACTTCATATATTTATTCACTAATTTAGTTTTTTCACTGTTTTTATAAATATAAATATAATTATTTTTATAATATATTAATAATAATTACAATGTGTGTAATTTTATACATCACAAAGGACACATATTAATGAGGAATCAGCGGAAGGGAAGTGCGGGATAAGAGTGAGATAACTGCCGATATAGTGAATGTATAGCACAACAATTACAGTAGAACCTCTTTAAGTCGAACCTCGATAAGTCGAAAACCTCCAAAACTCGAAAAAAAAAAGTTTTGTTCCTTTCCCTTCAAGCCCCAAAACCTCCATTACTCGAAATCTCAATCCTCTATTAGTCGAAATAATCAGTGAGTACCTACAAGCCATTTTGGTACATATTTTCCCTCTATGACTCGAAAAAATAAATTGGAACTCTGTATCTCGAACATAGCAATGTTTTATTTTAGAACCTTTACAACTCGATTATTTTAAACTTATTACCTCTATAGCTCGAAGAAAAATAAGTTACCGATTTTAAGAATTTGCCGACAATGTACACCATTGTTTCTTAGAAAACAATTTAGGAGTATACAATAAATAGGATTACCAAATATCTAAAGAAAAAAAAAATTTACTGACTTTTTTTACATTACATATACTACGTATTTTTTATTTTAAGGATGTTTTGAAATAATGTTGATTTATAATAAATATAAATATGTTTGTTACCTCTGTAATTGAATTTTTATTTATTTCACCTCTCTAACTCAAAATTAGTCAGAATGAATCTTAACCTCTACAAGTCGAATCAAAATCCGCCTAAGTCGAAAACTCTGTAACTCGAAGTTTTTGGCGTCTCCCTTAATGTTCGACTTATAGAGGTTCTACTGTAGTATGGAGATTCTGAAGCAACTATAAGTCAAATATTAAAATTTTAGCCCAAACGTTCGATTAGCCTTGGAGGGAGAGCGAAAACATAATTCTTACTGGGGAAGTACATAGCGGTTGATTCACTGACGATTTTTTTTAAATTTTTGAAATCAGGGAATTCCAAAACATGATATTCTAGTGGAAACTCAACAGCTAATTTCTGACCCGATATATCGATGTTTTCCCCTCCCTATTCCTGACACAAGCCATCCTCTGGATAGTTCCTACTTACTTCCTGGACCACTGAAACTGACCCCCCCCCCCTCCCGTAAAGAAGTCCCTCTACCAAGGTATACAAATTCCCCCCCAACACCACCTAGATATCCGTCTGATTAACCTTTCTTTTGTCCAGCTCCCAACTAAATTAAACCTTTCTTGCTCTATTTGTGGTTCTCCCTTTGTTATTACTTCCCCAGGTCAACTTAGACAGATATGTAATCGCTAAGAAATACGAAAAACAAACAAAGACAAAAGAGATATTCATAAAATAAGTAACGAGAATTTCACTCGTAATTTTATCAACTTTAAGCAAATTAATTTTTTTTTTCAACATCGGCAGTTGTTTTTCAATTGAGCCCTTCCCCTGAACCCCCTCTTCATTTAGGTCGATATCGCTGAAATTTCACAGGTTTTTTCCTCATTGGGTTTTGCCTTCAAATATGAAATTGTTTTTTTTGAGTTAAGGTTCCCTAATCCCCCTTCCTTGCGGTTAATTTTACTGAAAATGAATATGTGTCGTCGCTAGACGGTTTTGGATTCACATATAAAATTTCTTGCCGACACATTCATTTTATCGCTGTATCGTGTTGTACAGGCACAGGCATACAGTATTTTTTCCTTATTTTTTGCAATCAGGTCGAAAAAATTTAATTAAAAAACGTTGAAATAAAACATCGATCGACTCTTCAAGTGAAGATGAAGGGGATGGACTCGAAAATTCTTGTCATAAGATGAATATATATATATTTTTTTCAGGTTCCGAATTTCGACATCCTATTTTCACTCTGATTTTATATTTATGTATTATGGTTTTTACGCGACAATATAACTTTCTATATGTCCTATATCTGGGAAAGTTTTTTTTTTAAACTTTTTTTTTATATTTAAAAAGAGATATTTACAACTGTATTAAAATAAATACAACAAGCAAATATGCTAATACAGAGATAATGGCAATGAGCTATAATATCTCGTTACAATACAATAACGAGGTGTTGTTTTGTTTATAAGCGAAAGACAATAGAGTGGCAAACCTTTGAATTATCAGTCTGTAAACAGAATAGATACGTATCAAATATTCAATTTAATTTAATTTCCCAAAGGGATAACTGAACTGGGCTTAACTACCCTGGCAAGCATTTTAGAACTAAGCCCCTAATACTTCTGTTAATTCTTTTAATCCTTCTAAGAGAATCGAATGCTTTCAGAATAACTTAATTTTATTGGCCAACTTCTTTTCATATGGTGGAGGTTACTTAATTATGTTACGAACTGAAACATTTGTGTTCTATCCGGAACTAAGTTCCATCTTGTAACCTTAATATTCAAACTTATTTATTTTTTCTTTCATAATAGATTTATTTATTTTTCATTGAATTTTGATTAAGTACCGAAAATAAAAATGGCGAAAATTTTAGGTGTAAAATTGGCGGATTTAAGAAACGAAAATATTACTTTAATGAGAAATAATAAAGAAAATATCTTACTACAGCGCAAAATATAATAAAAAAAATATTGAATGGTGAATCACCTGTTATGTGCTTCCCCAGAACGAATTTATCAATTATGTGTTCGCTCTCCCTACAAGCCAATCGACCGTTCAAGCTACAACTCAATATTTGTGGTGGCTTCTGAATCCACATTCCTACTAAATGTTGTGTCAAGCACTAGGGGATGATAACAATACCATAAACAAAGTAATTAATTTTATTAAAGACGCTGAACTTACTTCTAAAATATAAGTACCTAGTAAAGAAAAAAAAATAAAAAAAAAAATAATAATAATAATGAATAAAAAAATAAAACATATATATATATATCTATATCTACAGGGTGGCCCAGATAAGCGGGCCACAAGTGAAATAACGTGGATAAGAAAAACGTGCAACTTTAAACGTTTTTTTTTCCAAGAACTACTTGACGTATCAAAAATCTGTTTGCACAGTTTTTCCTTGTTTCTTTAGTATTTTAATAAAATTTAATTAAACTTAAGGGTCAAAAGGGAACCCCACCCTTCGAAGGGCTGTATGAACCATTAAAAGGGTCATTTTTGTCTTTTTGAGGACGCCATACCATTGCTCTGGGCGAGTGCTACAACTTTAGTCCTATGCACAATTTTGATATCTCTAACCGTTTAGGAGTGATTTCACTTGTGGCCACCCTGTATATAAACTAACAAAAAAAAAAAAAAAAAATTAAAAAAAATTAAATGTATATATATATATAAACAAGAAAAAAAAAAATAGATTTATAAAAAAAATAATAAGATTATACGTATAAAACGACATTTATATATGTATCTATTACTAACCATATACAACAATGTACACTTTTAGTTAGTAAAAACAGTATTCTACGTAGTTATAGAAATACTAAGTTAAGAAATATATAGAATAATATTCTAATCGCAAGTACTACATATTAATTGTACTGCTAAGCCTAAATTGATTAACTTAAATAGATAACGAACACAAGTAAATAATAAAACTAACAAGGAGAAGTAACCTCAACAACCATGTAAAAGTTGGTTCCTGAGCCGATGATATGTCTCCAATGAGTGAAAACAAGACGGGTGTATATGACCAGAGCAGTTGAGCGCCCTCATTCTCTAATTCTTCTTCTTCTTCTTCCACTTCTCTGGATCCCTCCTTCGCGATTTCGAGGAAAATTAATAAGGTCATTCTTATGGGGTTTCGAATTTAAATCTGAAATGTTAGTGGGAGCCGGTACCTAGCTCAGTGGTATGCGTGCTTGCCTTCTGAGTTCAAGGTCGTGGGAACGTAAGCACGCCATCCTTCGAATGGAGCGTTAAGCGATGACGAAAGATCCTAAGTGAATAAAAATTTAGAGTAGGCAAAATTGAGGACTCCCATAGTAGAGGCCACCAGAGTGACGCTCTGATAGTAATAAAAACCTTTCAACCAACACTCTCAAATTCATTTCATACTGGCATTACTGGTGGGTATATGAAAGTAATGCTTCGGTAATAAATAGATTGAAAGTTTACATGGAGAGCTGAAACTTACTTATGAGGCTGGGTGTAAAGTCAATTTCAGAGATTGGAGGATCCTCAAAAGAGTAAAAACGGAAGTTGTGTCCACCAAGCAAAGATACTGATCATTAAATTATATTGTTTCTTTTAAGCTATGCAAGAGCTTTCTTGAGCCGGATGTTTATTTTTTCCTGTTGAACCCAATGTTCAACAGGGAAAAATAAACAATGATTTGTCCACTACAGTCTCCCGTCCTTAACCCAATCGAGCTTTTATGGGATAAGTTGGATAGGATTGTGAAAAGGTTAGACCCAACTAAGAAACAGGATCTCTGGAGAATTTGACAGGGTGAATGGAAGAAAATTTCTGCAGAAAAATTGGAGAAACTTATTAAAAGAATGCCGAGAATATGTAGAGCTGTAATAGCTGCCATATCAGCTGTTTAAGTCTTAAATTCTTTTTTATTTTTTATTTCTGTTTAAATTATATTTTATCAATATCTTATTATTATAAATATTTATTTTTTGATTCAAAAAATGTTGTTTTAACTCTGTCCGGTAGTGTATACATATATGTGTGTACGTACGTATATCTATTTAAAATATTAAAATATACATAAGTATATATAAATATTATATATAAATATACGTGTGTGTTCAAGTATGTACATATACAATCAGTAACCAAAATTTTCGGACAATTTATAATTTTGTTTTTCTTTTGCAGTTACACATAGTTATATGGCAAAATATTTAATTCAAGCAAAGTTTTAAATTTCGAGATCATCAATCATTTCAAAACGCCGTAAAACAATTAATTAAACATTTACAGCTAATAGGAACTTTTGCATTAATAATTGAAGACAAGAAATTCACGTAACAAAATTTTCTGGACACCTGTTGTTTGTTTTGTAAACAAATGCGACTCTGATCATGATCTTTAATCCCTTCTCAACCAACCGCTAATACCGAACAAATGAAATGTGTTTATATACTTCTATTACTGCATTCAGTAGTTATTTGTATTTCCTGCTGTCAAGATGGGTCGAACATCTTTTGAAGTTCAACAGATAATAATTTTTAATTATGAAAAAGGATTAAGTGTCCGCAAAATCGGTGGTATGGTGGGCCGGAGTAAAAGCACCGTAGCCGATATAATTCGAAGGTATAAGCACGAGGATCGGATAGATTTGAAATCTTCCTCTGGCCGTCCAAGAGTATTAAACGACCGAGAAAGGTGTAGCGTTGTCCGGAAAATTAACAACAAGCCCTCGAGGAGTGCACCTCAGATCGTCGCCGAGGTATACAGAGAAACGGGAAAGAAAGTTCACCCACAAAATGTTCGAAGAATTCTAAAAGAAGCAGGATATAATGGGAGAGTACCAAAAACCGTTTGTGAGTGAAAAAAATATAAAAAAAAGATTGAGCTTCGCAAAAGAGTTCCAGAATCATTCAGAAATTTTTTGGAGTAATGTCATTCATCTGCGAGGTAAAATAAACTTAAGCACTCCGTCCTTCGGATGGGATGTTAAGCGATGGTCATGAGCCTGTACGATGTCAGGTCAAAGCGTTTGAGCTCTCACATAAAAACACGCATGCAATTGATCTCTGATGTTCACACGATTACAAAATTTTTAGTACATATTATTATGTATACATATATTATATGTATAGGGAAGTAAACAAAAGTAAAGTAATAGTATATGTATACATATATTACATGGAAGTAAACGGACATGATCTGGAAACATTTATTTGTCGAAATATCGGAGAAAAAACGTTTAAATTAGAAAAATTGGGTACTTAGTTTCTTTAGAGGGAAGGTGGAGGGGATAGAGTAGGGGGAAGGGACGGTTTCTGCCGAGGGTCAGCGCTGCTGTCGCTCTCTTCCAACGTCATATCACAAAAATCTAGTTTTCTGACATTACATGAACTGAGATTTCTTTTTATGTTGTGAAGAGTTACAAGATACAAGAATATTTTATTATTGCGGTTTGTTCTATTGCAAGCAAATACTTTTGAATGTAAGTTTAATATATTTAATTTAGTCCCGACAGTCGCGACAAAATTTGGAGAAGGCGTAATGAGGAGCTGAATCCAAAAAATTTAAAACCAATAGTAAAACATGGGGGTGGCTCAGTGATGGTGTGGGGGTGTATGACGTCTAGTGGAATTGGTGAACTGGTTTTCATTGAAACCACCATGACTGGAAAAGTTTATGCCGAATTACTAAGGAGCAATTTGAAAAAGAGTGCTGAAAAACTTGGGATTTTACGGACTTTTCATTTTTACCAAGACAACAATCCGAAACACACCTGTGAATTGGTACGTACTTGGCTTTTGTATAACTGCCCTAAAGTTATGAAACCCCCCCCCAATCGCCCGATCTCAACCCAATTGAACACGTATGGGGTGAGCTCGACAGGAAAATTCGATTAACACCCATTGCTTCAAAAAACGAATTGAAACAAAAGTTATTAGAAGAGTGGGGTAAAATATCTCCAAATTTCACCAAAAAATTAGTTTCATCATCAATGCCGAATCGAATGAAAGATGTTATTACACAAAAAGGGTACCCAACCAAATATTAATTAACATTATGGTTTTTGAATTTGTGAAATCGTAAAAAAAACATTGAATTTATTTATAGTTGTTTACATTTTTGTCCGAAAATTTTTGTTACCTACATTACTTGTTATAAAATTTATTAAATTAAAATATTTATTTGTTCTAATCAAAGCTGTTTTTTCTTTATCCTAACCCACTTTTGAATTCTTATTCTAGATTGAAAAATGGCTTTAATTATTTTTTTAAATTATTTTTTATTACTTTTGCATTTAATTATTATAATTTTTTATTGAAAAATCAAACCGTCCGAACATTTTTGTTACTGGCTGTATGTGTATATATACACATTTTTCTCTGTTATCATAGCAAATTTTTTTATTTTTTATGTATTCCCATTAAATAAAAATAAAAAAAGCTGTTGCGAAATAACCGCCTTATGAATTTTTTTCTTTACGGCCTAAGATATGTCCTAATACCTATAAAAATAATTCCATGAAAGAAAATTTCGGGTGCATTAACTTTTAATTTAAATCTATTCCAGCGCACCGTGGGAGAGGAGATGAGATGTGAAGGTGGACAGTCTAGTAATGAGAGAAGTGTGTAGGCTTAAGGTGTGATGAACGGTATAGGAGTGAAATCGATGCGCAAAGGTACTTTTATTTAGATAACTTATACCTTTGGAATGGATTTAAAATTTTTGCAAAATTTAAAAAAAAGAAGAACTATATGACATCTCTTTAGTAAATTCAACACCCCATAAGGACTATGTACACTTATTAATTTTAAGCGGAATCGGCCGAAAGGAAGGGGTGAAGGCTTTATTTAAAAATCCAAACAACTGCCGATATAATGAACTTATCGACACTACATTTAGTGTGAGGATTTAGGAGCTCTTATGTAAGTCAACTGATCAATATTAGCATATTGGAAGAGGAGCGGAAAGTTAATAGATTAATTCGTTCTGGGGAAGTACACTATATTCCCGTATTAAATAAAACATGTCCAATCCGTCCTCAAAATGTATCTGTAGTCGGTTATTTTTATATAGGGGAATGTAATGTTGACCTTTTCCGAACGAATATAGAATATAGAAGCGGAAATAACCCACAGAATGTATCTGTAGTCCATCGAATGACCCTTTGAAGTCTACTCATTAAAATGTCTCTGTACTGAATTTCACCGGAATCCAATTACTTTGCTCTTGAAAAAAAAAAAAAGTGAAAATAAAAATATCAGGAAGCCAAACAGATCAATGGCTCGCCCTCTCGTTACGGATTAAGCAGAGATCGAAGTGTTGATAAGAGCACAGTTGTAATAAGAAAAAAGTTAAATTATTGTCCCTTTCACAGTTATACGAAGTATAAAATGAAAATGAAATGAACATAAATTTTATTCTGGAACCGAGGTCCCCTAAGATTAAATTCATATCAAGTCAAAAATAAGAAGAAACGATGAAATAAAGTATCAGTATACAGTACAAACAATAAATACAAAAATAAATAAATTCGTGCTATATTGGAGAAAAACTAGACAATAATAGATATAGATAAATAAAAAATTAATATGAACCCCTTAATTATGAAGAAATAAAAGCAAAAATAATATAGGTACAAATAATAATAAAAATAAAATAAATTAATAAAAATAATACAATGATAGTTAGCTATAAAATAGAAGGGCGGGTAGCAAGACAAGGATTGAAATAAAATTAATGTTAGTAAGTCGAGGCTAAACCGAAAAAGTGTGAAGAGAAAGAAGAAGAAAAATAATAATAAAAAAATAAAATAAATGAATGAATGATAAAATATATAAATATGTAAATATGTAAAATAGGTATAATATTTATGATAAAATAATTTGGAAAATATCAGGAAATAAAGAATAAAAAAATGGGATAAGTAAATAAATTAAATAATTACAGATAACGTTTGTTGACGAATGAGAAAATAGAGAGGTGAGGAACGAATCAAAAGTGGATTGTTTAGCGAGGAGGAATTGGAATAGTAAGGATTTGAAGGAAGCCACTGAAGGAGAGTGACGGATTGGGGGAGGCAGGGAGTTGTAGAGAGAGGAGGCCACGGAAGGAGAGTGACGGATTGGGGGAGGAAGGGAGTTGTAGAGAGAGGAGGCCGCAGAAGGAGAGTGACGGATTGGGGGAGGCAAGGAGTTGTAGAGAGAGGAGGCCACAGAAGGAGAGTGATGGATTGGGGGAGGCAAGGAGGTTGTAGAGAGAGGAGGCCACAGAAGGAGAGTGACGGATTGGGGGAGGCAAGGAGTTGTAGAGAGAGGAGGCCACGGAAGGAGAGTGATGGATTGGGGGAGGCAGGGAGTTGTAGAGAGAGGAGGCCACAGAAGGAGAGTGACGGATTGGGGGAGGCAAGGAAGTTGTAGAGAGAGGAGGCCACAGAAGGAGAGTGACGGATTGGGGGAGGCAGGGAGTTGTAAAGAGAGGAGGCCACAGAAGGAGAGTGACGGTCTGGGGAGGCAGGAAGTTGTAAGAGGAGGCCACGGAAGGACAGTGACGGATTAGCGGAGGCAGGAAGTTGTAAAGAGAGGAGGCCACAGAAGGAGAGTGACGGTCTGGGGAGGCAGGAAGTTGTAAGAGGAGGCCGGAGTGTTAAAACTTCTCTCGATTTGGAAGAAAATCAATAAGTGTCGACCTTATGAGATTCTGAATACAGTTATAAAATTTCGTGGCGATATATTTATTCTATCAGGAGTTATCAGAAACAAGAAATTCTGTTGAAAACTCAGCATCGAGTTTTTGACTAATTACATAACTGCTCTTATACTTATTTAGCTGCTTATGTACAAAAAAAAGTTGTAAATATTTATCATGGAAATTCATTACTTTTATACAACTTTGACATTTTCATTACTATACTTTCCCTAAAAAAAATCCCCTGTTTTTCTACTAAGACTGATCACAGGATTGGGAGATCTATATGCCCATTCTGGGAGTTTAATGGGGAGAAGAATGTCATTCATTACTTTTATTATTGTAGCAGAGAGTGTGAAGTAGACAACAAAATGGAGGAGAGAAGACAAGGCTGTAGGCTACACAGAACAGATTTATCTCTGTAAATCACAGAGCCCAAATTAATGTAAGTATCCAATTTATTTGGTATCTATTTTATTTTGTTCTGCTTTCTGATAAGATAAGAGCCCTGTTTTTTTTTTGTCGCCTTTCACTCATTGTTTCGTTTGATGAAACAAGGAGTGAATCAATAGCTTTTGTTCTGTGATGCCCACGACTACACCCCCACTAGAGAATACTCAAGAACAAAACATTGTTACTTCCACAACTATATAAAGTAAAAATTAAGTTGTGTAATCGGTCAGAAATTTATTTCTGTAGAACCTCTTTAAGTCGAACCTCGATAAGTCGCAAACCTCCAAAACTCGAAAAAAAGTTTTGTTCCTTTCCCTTCAAGCCCCAAAACCTCCATTACTCGAAATCTTAACCCTCTATTAGTCGAAATAATGAGTGAGTCCCTACAAGCCTTTTTGGTGCATATTTTCCCTCTATAACTCGAAAAAATAAATTGGACCTCTGTATCTCGTACATAGCAATGTTTTATTTTACAACCTTTACAACTCGATTATTTGAAACTTATTACGTCTGTAGCTCGAAAAAAATAAGTTACCGACTTTAAGAATTTGCCGACAATATGTTTGTTACCTCTGTAACTTGAATTTTTATTTATTTCACCTCTCTAACTCAAAATTAGTTAGAATGAATCTTAACCTCTACAAGTCGAATCAAAATCCGCCTAAGTCGAAATCCTCCATAAGTCGAAAACTCTATAACTCGAATTTTTTGGTGTCTCCCTTGATGTTCGACTTATAGAGGTTCTACTGTAATATGTTGTGTTAATGTGAGGATGGAACGGGGCGGCCTAACTGTTCGAGTAAAGCGGGGCGGCTTAACTGTTCGATTAATGTTGAGGGGCGGTCTAACTGTTCTAATAATGTTGAGTATGGCCTAACTGTTCTAATAATGTTGAGGGGCGGCCTAACTGTTCTAATAATGTTGAGTACGACCTAACTGTTCACTGTTAAAATTTAGGGTAGGTAAAATTTAGGACTCCCACAGTCGAGTCGGCCTCATGTCCACCAGAGTCACGAAAGAGGGCTCTGGTAGTAGGCGATATGACCTCGTAGTTAAAGCCCGGGCATGAGTCGTAAAACCTAACCTAAACTAAGTTTTTTTTTTTTAGCTTTAAGTATGGTGCATATTAGCCATGTCACTGTGTTATCTAGATATTTACGACATCCATGGTCCCGGGGACGGGATTCGAACCCGCAAACCATGGTGAGACCATGCGACCAAAGCCCTACGCTCTCCAGCACGGCCCCCATTATATTAGTTATTATGACTCATGCCCTGGAATTTAACTACAAGATCATATCGCCTACTACCAGAGCACTATTTTGTCTAGGACATGAGCCCGACTTAACAGTGGGAGTCTTAAATATTGCCTACCTAGGTATATTCACCTAGGGAAGTGGTCTTTAACGAGTACCTGACATCGTAAAGGTTTGGGACCATCGTTTAACGTTATCTTCGAAGGACGGCTCACGGTTTTTTCACCTCACAGATATAAAACCCAAGTGCCTCTGCAGAATTTCGAACCCGCGATCTTGAGTTCAGTAGGCTAGCACGTTTCCTCTTGTGTATTATGTACCTGAAGTATCATATTACCATGTTATGGTTTAACGGAAATAAATATTATTATTTTTGTTATTATTATTCAAAATAATAAAATGTTGTCTCTCCAGTTAGTTTTTTTTCAGAAAGCAGTACTGGTTCTCACGAAAAGGTTCTCAGTGGTGGGTAAATTGTAGGAAATTGTCAGTCAAAGAGGTTTAGATCTCTGCTTGCCGTTCATTTATGTTTCTTTACATGTTTTGGGGGGGACAGGGGGGGAGCTTAACCATTTCTAGATACACTATTGGTGACAAAAATGGAAAAAGGGACACTGAAGAATCGACACAAAATATTGGAATTGGTTGAACGAAAAGGTGGTGATCAGAAGTACCTTCTTCTGTAGCTTACTGGTTTAGTTGTCCTTGGCTTATCTCCGTACTTTGACTGTGTTAACCATAACATTCCTCTCACTTAACCGTACTTGTCTATATAAAACAGCTGATCGCCGCCATTTGTTTCAATCATTGGTTGTTCTCCATTCATTTTTACACAAAAGCGAATGGTCCATCTTTATAGGTTAGGTTTTATGACGCATGCCCGGGCTTTAACTACGAGGTCATATCGCCTACTACCAGAGCGCTCTTTCGTCACTCTGATGGACATGAGCCCGACTCTACTCTGGGAGTCCTAAATTTTTATTCAACTAGGGCAGGGGTCTCTAACGAGTTACCTGACATCGTACAGGCTCGGGACCATCGCTTAACGTCCCATCCAAAGAACGGCGTGCTTAAGTTTATTTTACCTCCCAGATAAAATAAACTAAGGGCCTCGGCCGGGTTTTGAACCCACAACCTTGAGCTCAGAAGGCAAGCACGCATACCACTGAGCTACCGGCGCCCTTTGTATATTTATATTCACTAATTACTTTATTAATGGGGGGCGCCGGTAGCTCAGTGGTATGCCTGCTTGACTTCTGAGCTCAAGGTCGTGGGTTCAAAACCCGACCGAGGTCCTTAGTTTATTTTATCTGGGAGGTAAAATAAACTTAAGCATGTCGTCCTTCGGATGGGACGTTAAGCGATGGTCCCGAGCCTGTACGATGTCAGTTACTCGTTAAAGACCCCTACCCTAGGTGAATAAAAATTTAGGATAGGCAAAATTTAGGACTTCCACAGTAGAGTCGGGCTCATGTCCACCAGAGTGACGAAAGAGCGCTTTGGTAGTAGGCGATATGACCTCGTTGTTCAAGCCCGGGCTTGAGTCATAAAACCTAACCTAACCTTTATTAATGTCTTAGCAGCTGTTTTTTATGAATAATTCTACATTTTAACTGTTTTTATAAAAAAAATCAACACTTTTTCGATTACTTTCTTAAAAATATAATAATTAATTATAGAATATTTTAATAATTATAATGTGTGTACTTTTTACAACACAAGGCATGAAGTCTCCCCTGATAGCCTCACGATCCAGGATTTCCCTGTTTACTTCGTACAGCTGTCTTCTTCATGCATGTATCTCTGAAAACTGAATGATCTCTTTTGGAAGCAATGAACATTAGTACAGAGATAGGCTACAAGACACAAATGTAATGTAGCACGCCAGAGGGGGTTAGCGTGAACCAGGATAGTTAAATTACTATAATTATTTAGAGAGAGGGGGGGGGGGGGGGGCGTCGGGAAAACAGCCATTAGGTGCAGATAGCAAGGTGAGAATAATGAAATTAGACAATCAGTATTTAAGAGAAGAAAACGCAGTCTAGGGGGTGGGGGAAAGGGAAATGTCGGGGGGGGGGGGGGGGGGGGGGGGGGACTTAACGGCAGTTTCCAAGTTTAACAGGCTCAGTTGATAAAGGATGGCCTCCTTATAGTGTGCTAATCTGCCTTCTTCATCTTAACAGATGGTTCAGATAGGATGGAGTCATATTTAGAACACGCTACACACAGCACACCTTCCATACCTCTTACTATCCCACCTGTACCTAAGTATAAGGGAAATTTATCTTATCAGACAGAAATTCGATTTCGAGTTTTTAATAGAATTTCACTTTTTCCGTCCCCCTGATTCCAAAAAAGCTGTCAGGGCTCTTAAATCCTCTGTGATAATATTAAATAAATGTTGAAAATAAAAATAAATAATTATAAATAATAATTGAATTAATAAAACTAATAATAATTAAATAAACAATAAATTACCACATTTCCAATTTATATCTCTTCTGTAATTAATTTTTAAGAAAGTGCACCTATATTTTTAAAAAAATTAAATAAACAAACTTTTCATTTGGAATTCTAAAGAGATGCTATATTGTTTTTTCTAAATTTTTTTCAATAATATTAAATCTAATCCATAGGTTTTTAAATAATACTGGGCCAACATGGAACATGAATAGAAGAGAATTTAGAGAACAAATATTGGGTTTATTTACTTTTTTTTTTTGGCTTTATGTACGGTGCCATATTAGCCTTGTCAATGTGTTATCTAGTTATTTACGACATTCCATGGTCCCGGGAGGGAGTTCTATCTATGAAATAAAACTCACTCCCAGACGGGATTCGAACCGGCAAACCATGGTGAGACCATGTGACCAAAGCCCTACGCTCTAGCCCGCACAGCCCCCTTTATTTACTTAAACTTTATAATAACAATAATATCTAAGTTTTAGTCTCTTCTTTCTAAATACCGGCCATTCTTCAAATTTAAAGTTATTTAAAGTTATTTTAGGGCATATAAAACATATAAATAAATTAAAGCACCTCCTTTGTGCATCTATTTCAATTAAAGCTCCAATAAATCACAATCAATTCACTACAACTTAGTTCTCCACACCTTAAGCCTAAACTCTCACTCCATCTCAACTCAGACCTTGACTAATTCAAAACAGCTGATGGACGTGTTTTGTTTTTTATTCATGGCTTGTTTTATAACAAAATGCATTCATATTATTATTCAACAATTTAGTTTCTTCTTTGTTTTTTTTTTATATAAATAAATAAAATTAATTTTTATAATATTAATAATTTGAATGTGTGCATTTTTTATGCATCACAACTCATACTAAATTTTGTTTCAATAAATTTATTACATCGGCTGTTATTAGGATTTTTGAATTGAGCCCCCTCCCTCCAGCCGATATCGCTGATAATAGAAAGGGTTTTGACTTTAAGTATGAAATTTCATATCGATACATTCATTACATCGGCAGTTATTGGGGTTAATGAGTTTTTTTTCTGCCGATTCCGCTGAAAATTAATAAGTGTCGTCCTTATGGGGTTTTGATTTCACATATAAAATTTCGTGTCGATACATTCGTTTTGTAGTGAGTTATCGTGTTCACAGATACAGACATCCCAAATAACCGTTTTACAATTTTTTTTTCCTTACTGAAAGAATTTTTTATTTTAATTTTAAAGGTAAGTCCACACCGGGAAACAAAGTGTTGGCAACATCCATCAACATGTAGCCAACACTTTGTTGAGACACAAGAAAATGTATCTGGATACATGTTGTCAGTAATGTTGCGCGTCCACCAAAATCAGTCAAGTTCTGAATTTTGAGAAATGGACGTGGACATTGCTGCTTTTTGTGATGCTTTCGTTGGAAGCTGCCAGTTCCAAAAGACGAAAAAGAAGATATAGGCAGAGAGAATTTTCAAAAAATGGGACATTCCCATGGCGACAACTTAATGTCTGAACTACTGTTAAACGATGGTAGTTCGTTCCGCAATTTCGTCAGACTTACGAAACCTGACTTCTAACAAGTTCTTCGTTTGGTAGCTCCTATTATATCAAAACAGGATACACATTACCGTGCAGCCATCACTACGATTGGCGGCCATTCTCCGATATTTAGCTTCAGGTGATTCGTTCATGATAACTTTTTATCATATTCTTTCCAATGAGAAACTTCATCATATTATACCCAAACCATACACCTCTTCCAAGATTGTTCCAGCTCCACTTGTACTTTTTTCCTCAATTTTCTTCCTTTTTCGACAGAATTGTATTTTTAAAGATTTATTTTTTCTAGCTATTTCATATACATTTGTTTGAAAGTGTATAGTCATTTTAGAAATTTCATCAAACTTAAGATTCCTGTCTTTGTATTATTTTGTTCCAACGTCCCACAATGAGGCACACCATGTACCATTTCAATCAATTCTATAACTTTTCTTTTTGTCCATGAATATTTACTTTCTTCACTTTTCGCCATCACTTTTTGGAAAAAGTAAATAATAAACTTTTAATAAAAAAATTATTACAGGAAGAAATAAATAAATTAAATTCTTATTCACTTTTAAAGAAATAAACACAATCATATGTGCAACAACGTCCACACTGAGCGATGTGTCCCGTCTGAAATGGGAAACACGGGAACAAGCATCCGGCAACAAATTTCTTTGATGTCATGCCGCCCAATGTTGACGAGTATCCATCAACTTGTTGCTTGTTGACGGGATACATGACAGCAACATCACCGTCAACATGTTGCCAACAATTTTGTTGACTGGTGTGTACTAGGCCTAACAAGAAATAAAAGTTGAAACTTCAAAAACTTGGGACAAACCAAACTTTCGAATGCGGCACAACGACGGAGTAAAGAGGGTACAATAGGTAATGAAGTGAAAATAAAGTAAACATTGAAACCAAAACATAAAAAAGGTAAATAAAAATGTTTGTCTATCTATGTTTGTGTTGGTAAACATAATAACACCCGGTGGAGTGAATCTACCCATGCAACATTTATTATTAACATTTAAAATCCTCTTTGGACAACACCTATTGATTTTCAGCCAAATCGACTGAAGATAATTTTGTCAGTAGGAGGGAGGTTAGCATTTTCGGAACCCGACCGAGACTCTTTAGGTTTTTTTATCCAGAAGTTAAAAATAACTTGAGCATGTTGTCCTTTAGGTTATGTGATCCGAATCAATGATTTGTTAAAGCCCCTTACTCGAGGTGAATAAATCCAGGTAGACAACATTTGGGACTCCAACATTAGTCGGGCTCATGGCGACCAGAGTGACGAGCGCCATGGGCGTAGCCAGGGGGGGGGGGCAGGGGGGGCACGTGCCCCCCCCTGGCCAGAGAAAAAAACAAAAGAAATCGCTGTATTTTACAATCTGACTGAGCTCCAAAATGAAACAGAGTTGTGGTTCAACCTGTGGAAAGAGAAAAACATGGAAAAAGAAGACCTGAAAGCACTGGACTTATTGATGTTTTGGACGAAACAGAGCACTTTCCCCCAGACAAGACAGGCGTTGATGATTTGCTTGGCACAGCCGTGCACAACAGCTACGATTGAGAGGACATTCAGCACCCTGAGGCTTGTGAAGACATGGCTGAGATCTACCATGGTACAAGACCGTCTCAATGGTCTCTGCATGCTAAGCGTGCACAGAACTTTGCTAGAAAACGATCGAGAACACTTCAAAGAGGAAGTTCTTTCACGATTTTCAGAGAATAAACGAAAATTGTACTTTACCTAAATTTACATGTGCAAAACAAGTTATATTAAATTTTTTTAAATATACATGAATTCGATCATTTTATTTCCTCGCTCAAAATCTTCATGTATGTTATACTTTATACTCTTAAAGCTGATTTTACATGCGCAGTAAAAATGCAAAGCGGAGCAGCAGCAAATACACGTTATTGGCTATGAGTCATTTAATTCTAGAAGCATAGACACCACAGCGTTCATTTGCTGCTGCTGCGCTTTGCATTTTTGCTGCTCATATAAAGTCAGCTTAAGTATTACAGTCAGTGGTTACCTCAGGGGAGGCTTCTAGGGGTCCGAGTCTCCCAAATTAATAACAAAAAGTCTGCAGCGCTAACCACGGAAACTGGGGGCTGTGTCCCCGGAAGTCTCCAGCAACCTAACTATCCATCTCAGGGAGTAGTTCAACAGTTTCCAGGCTATGTGCGTTAAGTTAAACTCAAGTCTTATCATGGAGGATGGGGTACTTCTGGGCAGGGAGAGGAGCCTTTTAAAGAAGTTAAGATGCGCCCTCTCGAGATGATCAGCATACCGGAGACCCCAGACCTGAGCGCAGTACAACAGCCCACTAACTGCTATTGCATCATTGATTTTGGTTCTTCCCTCCCATGATCTAATCTTGGACCTTTGACATGTGTCGATGACTGATCCAACCGCTATGTTGGTTTTTGAGATTGCCAAGTTGGTTGCATTAAGGAATAAACCAGAATTACTAAAGGGGATTCCTAAATATGTGTATTGTGGGACTATTTCTATTTCAGAGTTATTATAAAGTAATTTTTTTATTTTACGGACCTTACCCCTGTGAAATATAATTATTTTGGTTTTGTCAGTGTTCCAAAAAATTTTGTTGACAATAGAGGTGCAGTGATTCTAGTTTTCGTTCTACATCCGTGGGAGAGTCGGCTAAAATTACTAGATCATCTTTCCCATCCAGATAATCAACTCGAAGACTGAGGCGGCGCTGGCCGAGAGACCTGCCACTGTAATTTAGCAATCTTCTTACCTTCTACTCTCCTTTCAAACATGTGGAAAAAAGTAAACAAACATTCAACGTAGTTCGACTCCTAGAGGTGATGACGCTCAAGAGTTCGACTCACAGCGGTGGAAGTCTCCTTACAGACCCATTTTTCTCAGTTCCACTTATGTACGCATTTTTACTGGTATTTGGCCCGAATTCGACTCATTGAGGTTATATTTACGTGACTTGATATGGAAGCAGAGAATTTCTGTGGCCGCAGGAAGAAAATTAGTGAGTCTAAGTTCGTAACATTTCAGGGCACTTTATTACTTATGCATTAATCATGTAAATCCAATTTTTGGAATAAATAAATTATATTTGCATCATTGTTAATCATATACCTTCTAAATCTATAGGAGTGAATGAAAATGAATATTGTTAATCCTTTCTTGGATTTTCCCTTAGTTACTTAACCAATTACTTAATTATTGACCACACTTACCTTATTATTTACCATACTTTTTGAAATACTCATGAATGATGTTTCTCTAAAGTTGATTTAACTGAAAAAACCCTCTTCACTTGGAATAGTTTGCCGTAGTGAATAAATGGTTAAATGCAGTTATCTCGTGAATGATTCCTCAAAGAAGTAGGTTAAGTTGATTTAACCGAGAATTTTACAAGATACCGAAAAACATAGCATATTTTTTAAAATTTGCTTTTAAAACTACTACATGTAAAATTTCATGTAAATCCCATAATCCGTTAATGAGGTTGAACTATTTTTATGCTCAACCTCCACTCATAGTCCCCCCTCCCGATAAGATTTTTGAGACGTCACACACCCTTTTTTAAAATTTGGCTTTTAAGAATACATGTTAAATTTCATTACCTACAATCCGATTATCCGTTAATGTGTTAGTACAATTTTTACGCTTAGCCCCCCCTCCCCCCATTGCCCCTGTTAAGAATTTGGAGACCACACATCCTATTTTTATAATTCCGAAAGTATTATAGTCCTGAGCTCCCAACTTCTTCACAGTCCAGATGGCTTGGGAGATCATCACAGTACACTTAACTCATTTTGGCCATTTTACGACTTAACAACTTATTCCCTATGACCATTTTTCGACTTAACAACTTATTCCCTGTGACCATAGAGGGCGCCGGTAGCTCAGTGGTATGCGTGCTTGACTTCTGAGCTCAAGAGCGTGGATTCGTAACCCGAACGAGGCCCTTAGTTTATTTTATCTGGGAGGTAAAATAAACTTAAGCATGCCGTCCTTCGGATGGGACGTTAAGCGATGGTCCTGAGCCTGTACGATGTCAGGTACTCGATAAAGACCCCTACCCTAAGTAAATAAAAAATTAGGGTAGGCAAAATTTAGGACTCCCACAGTAGAGTCGGGCTCATGTCCACCAGAGTGACGAAAGAGCGCTCTGGTAGTAGGCGATATGACCTTGTAGTTAAAGCCCGGGCATGAGTCAAAAAATCTAAATTAACCTGTGACCATAGATTTGTTCGACTTATCGAAGTTCGACATATCAATAGTTGACTGTATATGGCGAGATATGACCAATTAAATGAATATTTGATCTAGTGAGGATCCTGTTGATATCAGTGGTAGGTCATATTTGCCCTAGTCCCCAGCCTCAGGACCTCCTTGTCTCCTTGGTTATGTACTTTACCCAACTTGGTCCAGGATCTCTGTCGGCTTCCTTCATCTTCTCGGACAGTTTCATCATTTAGGTCAAATTGTTTCAAACAACATGTCCCAAGTAACCTGATTCTCTCTCCCTAAGTTATTTAATTGAATCCCCAATAACCCCGAATTAGCGTTTGAAATGAACACTCCAGTGGATTATACTTCTAGGATAAATTATTGTTCATGTTGCGAATTAAAATAAAAAAAAAAAGTCGTCGAATCACCGTCAATGAACTTCCACAAAACGAATTTAAAGTTGACTTACTTAAAGCTTCTGAAACTTCATTACAACGAACTTTATTAAAGTTTTTCAGAGTTATGTAATCGGTCAGAAATCATTGGAATTTCATAATTTCCGGAATTTCTGTCCGTGAACACAATAAATCTGGATATAAAATTATTGTATCGACACGAAATTGTATAATATGAAGATGGCTGATGTAGGTAGTTAGGTTAGGTTTTATGACTCATGCGCGGGCTTTAAATACGAGGTCATATCGCCTACTATTAGAGCACTCATTCGTCACTCTGGTGGAAATGAGCCCGACTCTACTATGGGAGTCCTAAATTTTGCCTACCCTAAATTTTTATTCACTTGGGGCAAGGGTCTTTATCGAGTACCTGACATCGTACAGGCTCGGGACCATCGCTTAACGTCCCATCCGAAGGACGGCGTGCTTAATTTTATTTTACCTCCCAGATAATATATACCTTATATACAGCATATTTTCCTAATGTAACAAAATTTCAAATCAGTTTTCGCTCCTTCCAAATTTTGTGTCGATACGTTCATTACATCGGCAGTTATCAGAGTATTTATGTAGAGTCCTTTTCTGGTCTCCACTTAATTTCGACCGATTTCGGGGAAAATTATTAGGTGCCTTCTCAAGTTATGGGTTTTAATATATATTTTCATATCGATACATTCATTATATATGCTGTTATTGTTTGTTTTTTCAGTTGAGCCCTTCCTGATCCTCTCACCCTCTTAGCTAATTCCGCTGAAAATTGATAGGTAGTAGGCGATATGACCTTGTAGTTGATGCCCGCTTTGAGTCACTGTAACTAACTGTAATAATAACCTCAATTACCCCTTCTCACAAATTTCATATGTTACGCCGGATACATTTTAATGAAACTTCCAAATATTTAATAATGAATTTTCCCGCGAAGCCTCTAATCTCTTCACACAAGACTGAAGCTGGAGTTAATTTTATCGTCAAGGCTATATATTTATATAATATGCCTTCATTATCAATCTCAAATTACATTCCTAAAATATTTAACATAATGAAATGATACATAAAATGATACATAAATGAGTGAATTCAGTTATAAAGTTTCTTTCCCTCTTATATGGGCTTACATGTTACATTAAAATGTATACCTAAATTGAAACTTCGAAATATACAGTAATTGAGGGAGAATATTAAAATTTTGTGAAAACGACCTAATCGAATTTTTTAATTTTTTTTTTTTAAACTCAAAAATCCCAATGACAGCGGATATAATGAATTAATCGCCACAAAATTTAGTGCGAGGATCGGAAAGTTATTCTTTTTTTCATAATGTAGGTTAGTTTAAATAAACCTAATTTCGGTTCTCGATTCTATGCTATTCGTTTTCCTTGTCAACCAAGTAAGGAAATACCTTTCGATTAGATTGAATATTTTTGCAAATATAGACAAATTTGATGGCATATCATTATATATATATATAGGTTAGGTTAGGTTTTATGACTCATGCCCGGGCTTTAACTACGAGGTCATATCGCCTACTACCAGAGCGCTCTTTCGTCACTCTGGTGGACATGAGCCCGACTCTACTGTGGGAGTCCTAAATTTTGCCTACCCTAAATTTTTATTCATCTAGGGTAGGGGTCTTTAACGAGTACCTGACATCGTACAGGCTCGGGACCATCGCTTAACGTCCCATCCGAAGGACGGCGTGCTTTAGTTTATTTTACCTCCCAGATAAAATAAACATAGGGCCTCGGTTGGGCTACGAACCCACGACCTTGAGCTCAGAAGTCAAGCACGCATACCACTGAGCTACCGGCGCCCTCTATATATATATGTAGACTGAAAAATATTAAATACGTATTTTTTATTTTTTTTATAACGTTATCGGTTCAAGAGAAATTCAGCCGGGCCATCTAAAAAGGACACCCTGTATATATATATATATATATATATATATATATATATATATATATATATTAGAGTTATAGATGCTCAACATCTAGGTCATAAGCATTATATACAGTAGAACCTCTTTAAGTCGAACCTCGATAAGTCGAACCTCGATAAGTCGAACCTCGATAAGTCGAACCTCATTAAGTCGAAAACCTCCAAAACTCGAAAAAAAGTTTTGTTCCTTTCCCTTCAAGCCCCAAAACCTCCATTACTCGAAATCTCAACCCTCTATTAGTCGAAATAATCAGTGAGTCCCTACAAGCCATTTTGGTACATATTTTCCCTCTATAACTCGAAAAAATAAATTGGACCTCTGTATCTCGAACATAGCAATGTTTTTATTTTACAACCTTTACAACTCGATTATTTGAAACTTATTACCTCTATAGCTCGAAGAAAAATAAATTACCATTTGCCGACAATGTACACCATTGTTTCTTATAAAACAATTTAGGAGTATACAATAAATAGGATTACCAATTCTAAGAAATGATAAAGGGTATTATTATTGATTTCATTTCAACTTTAGCGAAGCAAGTCATTTGTTGTCCATTGAAAAATTGTCAGAAGTAGTTTGGTTCTACCGCAATACACATCAATTTTTACAACAGTTTACGAATAAAATTGTTAAAACATGAGTGCTGTGAAATGTAAACCGAAAACTTTGAATCTCGCTAAAAAGTTAGAAGTGCTCGAACCTGTGAAGAGCTTTCAAAAGAAGAAAGATGTTGCTGAACAATTTGGCCTACCAATGAGTAGGTACTCTGTCAACAATAATAAAAAATGTTTGTTACCTCTGTAACTTGAATTTTTATTTATTTCACCTCTCTAACTCAAAATTAGTTAGAATGAATCTTAACCTCTACAAGTCGAATCAAAATCCGCCTAAGTCGAAAACTCTATAACTCGATTTTTTTGGCGTCTCCCTTGATGTTCGACTTAGGTATAGAGGTTCTACTGTATAGGTTAGGTTTGGTTAGGTTTTATGACACATGCCCGGGCTTTAACTACGAGGTCATATCGCTTACTACCAGAGCGCTCTTTCGTCACTCTGGTGGACATGAGCCCGACTCTACTGTGGGAGTCCTAAATTTTGCCTACCCTAAATTTTTATTCACCTAGGGCAGGGGTCTTTATCGAGTACCTGACATCGTACAGGCTCGAGATTATCGCTTAACGTCCCATCCGAAGGACGGCGTGCTTAAGTATATTTTACCTCCCAGATAAAATAAACTAAGGGCCTCGGTCGGGTTTCGAACCCACGTTCTTGAGCTTAGAATGCAAGCACTCATACCACTGAGCTACCGGCCCCAAATATATATATATTTTGATATTTTAGAAAAAATCCAAATGAAATATTTATTAATTTAAATTTATTTTTATTTTATTATTTCATATTTTTTAATTATGGTACCCAACGTTGTGGTTCTTGGGTTAATTTTGTTGAGTTACCATTGAAGTTAATCAATAATGTTTCAATATTCCAGTGAGACGGTATGGGGGAGGTTTGGAACCAGCAGAGTCTGTGTGGAGGGTGCTTTGGTGCTTGGTGCTTGGACCCTGATGGGTAATTTATGCCAAATGATATCAGGTTATAGAAGGGAGGGTGCTTGTATGACCATGTAAGACTGGAATAATAATAAGGGACTTAGAGGGAAGAGGATACATGTGTTGTAGCCCCATCTAGAGGGAGCAGAGTGAGGCTTTTATGTATGGTACAGGTAGGCCCCGGGCCCCAGGCCCACACATCACAACAGACCACTGTCCTTAACTAAATTTATAGTGTTAAATAAAAATAAAAATAAAAATAATAATTTAATTAATAAATTTAATAATAAATAAACAAATAAACAAAATTACCACATTTCCTGTAGAAATTATTGCTGGTCTTCAATTTAATTTTGATTTCTACAGTAATTTCCAAATAGGGCCCTAAAAAAATATCGAATTTTGAAGAAAGTGCTTCTAAATTTACTGAAGAGATGCCATATTGTTTTTTTTAAATTTTTCAAAAATGTTAAATCCAATCCAAATGATCTTACTAGGTTAACTGGGAAAATGAATAGCATAGAATAAGAGAACAAATAATATGAAGATGGCTGATGTAGTGAGAAGTGATTATTTCGCAGGATGTCAAATATAAGGTAGTCTGACCTCTCACAGATTTTTTTTTTAGCTATTACTTAAATAAAAATCTGTGAGAGGTCAGACTACCATATATTTGACATCCTGTGAGAGAACAAATATTTGGGTTTATTTACCTAAACCTAAATTATAAAATGAAAAACTAAGTAGGAAATAAAAAAAAATCAATAAAAAAAAAAAATCTTACAATCTAATTTATAATTCTTTGATATTTTGGGCATTTATATTATATACATATAAATAAATAAAAGTACCTCGTTCGCGCATCTATTTCAATGTTATATCACACCTACTTGGTTCACCACACCTTAAGTCTAAACACTTTTCTCACTCCTAGACTGTCCACCTTCACATCTCATCTCGCCTCCACAACCCAACTTGGACTCGTCCACTCTATTTGAAACAGCTGATGGTCGTCTTTTGTTCTCCACTCATTGGTTTGTTTTAAAACAAAACAAATAAATATATAATTAATTTTATAATATTTTAATAATTACAATGTGTGTAATTTTATACATCACAAGCGATTAGATTACTTCTTCTATACATCGTACAGCTGGGGGTAGTAACAAAATTTACCCAGTCGTACCGATGATTGTAGGGACACCCTGCACAAGTGCTGTCCGAAATGTACTTTGGTCCTCTTATATCTTATGAATGAGCTGACTACTAGATAATCATTTTAAATAATGTAAATCTTCCGTGATAGCAACAGATCTACATGTCACAGGGAAGATTCAACTGACAACCAGTCTCTACCCTAATGGCAGATAAATTCAAATAAATAATACATAAGGCGCCGACAGACTCAGATCTCTCGGTAAATTCACGAGACAACCTCAACTTCCCCACTCCAATTGTCACTCAATTTAGACAAATAATGAATGAAACACTATTAAACATTTACATCTTGTCCTCTTTTTATAATTAAAAAGATGTCCGTGAATTACCGTTAATGTACAATAGAGCGTCGATTATCCGAACTAATGTTGTGTGGGGTGGATCGGATAATCGAAATTTTTGAGCCACCCAGAACTTGCCATGAATGAAGAGTCACAACCAAGCCAATGTTAAATTCCGCTACTTTTTCACACAAAATGGGCCCCAGAAGCCCGTTTTTGCAAAAACCAAGTAAATGTAGCATCTTCCAAGAATTCGGATTCCGGGGTTTTCATAGTTTTACGATGTGAAGTGCCCTGCTCATTGTCAAGATTAAGTGCATATTTAGTGATTGAATCAGAATAGCGTTGAATTACCAACACCGAACTTGATAGCTAATGCCTGATCCGTTTCACCTTTCTTCAGCCGCATAATAATTTTCATTTTATCTCTTAATGAAAGCACTACTCGTTTCCTTTTTGTCAACATGTAAGTTTTACTTAAAATATGTAACCACTAACTAATTCAATGTACGCCTCACAATGAATGAGGGCGTCGGTAACTCAATGGTTCAAAACCCGAACGAGGCTCTTAGTTTATTTTATTTGGGAGGTAAAATAAACGTAAGCACGCCGTCCTTCGGATGGGACGTTAAGCGATGGTCCCGAGCCTGTACGATGTCAGGTACTCATTAAAGACCCCTACCCTAGATGAATAAAAATTTAGGGTAGGCAAAATTTAGAACTCCCACAGTAGAGTCGGGCTCTGGTAGTAGGCGATATGACCTCATAGTTAAAGCCCGGGCATGAGTCATAAAACCTAACCTAAACTCGCAATGAATGATTTGAAACTGAGAACATTGACTGAAAACTGACCATAAGAATGGAAAGAGATTCAGTGGAAAAATCCAATGAACAAATTACATACATAGACATACACTTTCGTTGTTAGTAAACAAATATTGACTGTCTGCCCGTCAAACTGAATTCATAGAAAAACTGATATTCCTTATACAGCTAACAAAGCTCTTCCTAAGAATTAATTAGGCTTCCCTCATGGAACAACTAATTTGATTTTTTTTCCATGAAGCCAGTGCGGATAACTGACGTTCGGATAATCGACGCTCTTCTGTATTTTCCGTTAACACTCTCCATACATAACCAGACGACCATATGGGCTTAAAATCGGTAGTTGACTTACATATGAGCGTCTGAATCTTCATACTAAATTTTGTGTCGATACATTTATTACATAAGGTTTTCGTGTTAAGGCTTCCCACTATTCTTCTTCTCGTAGACCGATTTAGCTGAATATCAATTCATTTAATTTTCAAGCTGGAAATGCACCGACGACTTTTCTTTTTTTTAATTTTTCGAATCAGGGTAGGAATGTCGAATGATTTGAAATTCCGGTGAAAACGTGATTTTGAATTTCTGTCTGATTACATAACATCCTCTATTATTCGTATTGCTTGGAAAGTAAAATGAAAATAATCTTATTAAAGGGTTGAGTGGGGTAGGATGGCTGAAGAACAGGATAACTATGGAGATTAGGGGATGTGCAGAGTGGGAGGATACCCGGAACTAGGAAATGGGAAAGTTTAGAGTTAGACAGGCTAACTCTACTTTCCATCACATGTATAGAGAGTTCCTAGAAACAGGGGTAACTTTCCAAGGGCAGACTATATACAGGGTGAAAATAAATAGTTGTAGATGAATCACCGGCTATGTACATCCCTACAACGAATTAACCAATCCCCCACTGAAACTATTCGACCGTTTGCGCTAATATTCAACAGTTGACTTACATAGAGGCTCTTATATCCTCATACTAAATTTTGTGTCGATAAATTCATTACATCGGAAGTTGTTAAGGTTTTTGAATTTAGCCCCATCCCCTGGACTCCCTCTTCATTTAGGCCGATATCGCTGAAATTTGACAGGTTTTGTCCTCTTTGGGTTTTGAATTTAAATATGAAATTTCGTGTCGATACATTCATTACAGCGGCAGTTATTAGGGTTTTTGAATTTAGCCCCATCCCCTGAACCCCCTCTTCATTTAGACCGATATAGCTGAAATTTGACCGGTTTTGTCCCCATTGAATTTTGACTTCAAGTATGAAATTTCGTGTTGATACATTCATTACATCGGCAGTTATTAGCGTTTTTGAGTTAAACTTCTTACTAATTCCTCTTCTCTTTGGTTAAGTTGGCTGAATATCTAGGTGCAGTCCATATGAGTTTCTGGATACACACATCAAATTTCGTGTCGATACAATCATTGTATGAGTAGTTATCGTGTTCACATACACACAAGTTAGTTTTACTTCCCTAGTTATACAAAATATGGAATCGGTCAAAAAATTCGATGCCGAATATTAAACGGAATTTCATGTTTTCCGGAACTTCTATCAGAGTGTGTCTTCGTGTCTGTGAAGACGATAACTTCCGATAGAATGAATGTATCGACACTAAATTGTATATGTGAATCCAGAGTCTTCTAAAGAGCACACTTATCGATTACCAGCCAATTCGGCTAAATAGAAAAGGGGGAAGCTTAACACAGCTCAGTGGTATGCGTGCTTGCCTTCGGAGCTGAAGATCGTGTGTTCGAAACCCGAGCGAGGCCCTTAGTTTATTTTATCTGGGAGATAAAATAAACTTAAACACGCCGTCCTTCGGATGGGACGTTAAGTGGTGGTCCCGAGTTCTAGGTGAATATAAATTTAGGGTAGGCAAAATTTAGGACTTCCACAGTAGAGTCGGGCTCATGTCCACCAGAGTGACGAAGAAGCGCTCTGGTAGTAGGCCTACTTAATTGTAGTCCTATAAAGCTGGAGCGAGTATGTTCGGGTATGGAGGGTAATGGGGAAGACCAGATCGACCCCCCCCCCCCCCCCCTAGTGTTCACAGTAAGGGGGTGGTTTTATTTTGATTAGATGTATTTGTTTGTTCTGGCATGTCCGGTCCTCAGGCGTGTCAAGTATATGATCTGTTTAGTCGTCAGTGTCTCACTGTGTGGGTGGAACCATGGCTTTGTCGTTACTGTCTCCTGTACTCTGTAGTGGTATTGTCCTTTGGTTTGGGATATGTCAGTATAGTTGGTTTGCCATTCCGTTAGTGTCTGCTGTTGTATGATGGAAAGGGTGTCTTCTAAGGTCAAGTCGATTCTGAGTGTCACTGTGTTCTTTTCTGTTCCTGGCTTGGCAAGTTCGTCAGCTCTGTCGTTGTCATTCAGATTGATGTGTCCAGGAATCAATTGAATGTAATAGTTCTTATCTGACTGGTAAATAGTTTTAGCTATTGTGGAGAGTATGTAGTTCATTCGAGTTTTTAGGTGAAAGTTGCAGTAGTAGTTAGCAGGCGGATTTAAAGTCGGTCAATATAACTACATATCTCTTCTGAACTGAATGTATTAACAAGAAATTTCATATGTAATTTCAAAGCCCTATAAAGACGACACCTCTTAATTTTCAGTGAAATCAGCCAAAGTGGAGGGAGGCTCAACTCAAAAAGTCTCAAGATCTGCCGATAATTTTGTATTCGGTATTTAGAGGAAGAGCGACTACTTAGTTGATAAATTTAAGCTGGGGAAGTACCATTGCCAGTGATTATATATGAGACCGACATTTTGTTTTTTACTTAAGAACACAAACGGAACTTAAGATAATTTTCAGGTAGCAGGCTGAAATGAGACAATTTGTGGAACCACTCACTTTTTTATAAACAAAAACCTTAAGACAAACTCCAGGTTGTTTAATAATTAAATAAGATGAACTCTAGTCAACATCATAAATAATCAATTTTTTTTAATTAAGTCATTTTTAAGCAATTAATTTTGGATCCTATTATACGTCTCAAAATATCATCCAAGACCTTACTAACCATTCATTCACCAAAGCAAAGACATTCAAAACTTTTTGTAGCGGAACCCTCAGAGAAAAGGAGCCGAGAGCTCCTGAATATGAGCAGAATGCATCTAAGAGCTGATCACAGGTCACTGTCATATGAACAAACACTTACACAATGTGGGCATTGCTAGAAGCACTCTGTGCAGGAAATTTGGCGAAGAAAATGAAACTCTGGTACATATTCTAAGCCAGTGCAGGACACTAGAAAGCAGAAGATTATACTGCTTCGGGTCTACCATAACGGAACCGAAGCAGATAATGGAAGGAACCTGCAGCAGAATCCTGGACTTTATTTCAATTTTTTTTTATAATTGTTTTGTTTTTCCCGTCAGGAGTCTAATTTGAGGTAACCTGTAAATTGTGACTCGTCAGGGTCATATCGCCTACTACCAGAGCGCTCTTTTGGTGGTTAACATGTAGCTGATATCGCACAGGCTCGGGGCATTGCTTTACGTCCCATCCAGAGGACTACGTGCTCATGTATTTTTCATCTCCCAGATAAGAAACGTTAAGACCTCCTTCGGGCAAGTAATGAGGTGAATATATTATATGTCAATAATTATATTAAAATAACATGAAACATTAAGAAAAACATTTCTAAACACAAAACAGGGGCAACTTTTTGTATGAAAATAAAGAAATAAAACTAAGTTCGAATATTAATGTTATAGGTTAGGTTTTAAAACTCATGCCCGGGCTTTAACTACGAGGTCATAGCGCCTACTACCAGAGCGCTCTTTCGTCACTCTGGTAGACATGAGCCCGACTCTACTGTGGGAGTCCTAAATTTTGCTACCCTAAATATTATTCACCTAGGGTAGGGGTCTTTAACAAGTACCTGACATCGTACAGGCTCGGGACCATCGCTTAACATCCCATCCGAAGGACGGCGTGCTTAAGTTTATTTTACCTCCCAGATAAAATAAACTAAGGGCCTTGGTCGGGTTTCGAACCCACGATCTTGAGCTCAGAAGACAAGCACGCATACCACTGAGCTACCGGCGCCCTCAATTAATGTTGTAAAATAGAACATGTTTCAAGTTAATCTACATAGATGAACAATGAATATATGAAATGACCAAAGATAAAAGATTCAGTTCGGAACAATATAATAATATCCCATTATAGCTCTCTTGTTCTGGTTACTCTACAGCTATCGGGTACCAGGTAAACTCTTCATCGCTTGTCAACGGGACCTGTCCTTGGTTTTGTTGATCCAGATTGGCTTTTTGAATTTGCAGTATATTCAAGTAGTTACCTGCGATCTTCTTCTTCAACACTTCATTTTCATCACTTTTCAAATAGAACAGATCGTTCCTGAAAAAAAAAGGCCGGTGAATCACTGGAAATGTATTTCTCCAAAACGAATTAATCAATTAATTTTTCGCTTCCTCTCCAAAACCAGTCGATCATTTGGGGTAGTAATCAGACTTAAGCCTGTCATATACGGTCAGTTTGGCTTGAACACATTGAACTGACACAACAAACTGACGTGCATGAGGTAGAAATGGCATGACATCATGACAAAAAAATGGTGTGACACATCGAACTGACGACAAGCCTATTTGACTGTGTGTGGGGTTTGAATCAGTTCAGTTCTTCAAACTAGCCACTCTGCGCATGCTCCGGCGTTATCAATTATCAAAAGTTAAAATAATAATTTTATGTTTATTTTGATTTCTTTGTTATAAATGAATAAAACAAACTTATTTTTGAAATATTGTCTATTCCACTAAAGATATATATATATACAACTACCGGTTTCGGCTTTATACCATCGTCAGGTCTAGTTATGAACTAAGTCAGTTTGCAGAGAGCGACCCTTCTAATACATCTCGGGTGAAAGGGTGCCATTAAAACTTGGGAGTCCCCCGGCTGTACCGTTAGCTAACTCATGAAATATTTCTTATCAAAACCTAGTTCTAAATTTACATAAAACAATGTCACTAGACTAATCGTGGCAAAACAACAAATAAATAAGTACAAATACAAATACGATTTATAACGGTACAGCCGGGGGACTCCCAAGTTTTAATGGCACCCTTTCACCCGAGATGTATTAGAAGGGTCGCTCTCTGCAAACTGACTTAGTTCATAACTAGACCAGACGATGGTATAAAGCCGAAACCGGTAGTTGTATATATATATTTTTAGTGGAATAGACAATATTTCAAAAATAAGTTTGTTTTATTCATTTATTACAAGTTTCCACAATATGTCCGCGTTCCTCAACTTAGAAGATTTCTTTGTTTTCAATAAATAAAATTAAGTTTTAAAAGTTTATTAATAATTATTGTTTAGTGTGTGTTGTTTTTATTGTTTTTAAAAAATAAAAATTTGAAAGCCAGTCTTTAACCCAAATTTTTCTTCGATTTCTTTTTTTGGATGCAACAATGTAAATAGCCACAGCACCATATATCAACAATTCCTCATTACTTGACATTTTTAATTTAATTTATTATAAATTATTTAAAGAAACCAATCAAAGCTCGAAATGACCCCCTTTACATCATCGGCAATTATTAAAGTTTTTGAGTTGAGAACCCTCTCATCTTAATTCTTAATCCTCTCCCCATTCCTTTGTCCGATTTGGCTGAAAATCAATAGGTGTCATAGTTATTGGATTTTGGATGAGTTATGTAATCGGTAACTTAAAAAAAAAATTATATCTCTCTGTGTCTGTGAACGCGGTACCTTCAGATAGAATGAATCGCCACGAAATTCCATATGTGTGCCCAAAATCCTCTAAGAACTACATGTATTGAATTTCAGCCAAATAGACCGAAAGGAAAGAGGATATTAGGGAGAGGCTTAACACAAAAACTCTAATATATCTTTTCAATATGGTAATTTGAGGCAATTGAGGTATGAATATATTTAAAAAAAATATTTTCTTTATTTCATATAGACGTTTCGACTTCTTGTCATTATCAATTCTAAATAAATACAGAATGATATATAAAATACTCTTCCAATCATATATTATTCAACATTGATTGTTTTATTTTATTTTATCCCCATCCCTCCAACTTAATGGAGCCTCACCACTGACCAGCAGTGGCGGCAGACCAAGAAGGAAAGGAGAGCTGAAGGCAAGAGGATTTCATGAGGGGAGAAGCTAATCATCACTAGCACGCCCTAAATATGTTTGCTACTTTAGCTGCTCTCTTGGCCAGCGCCGGGAGTAAATGTGGCACCAAAATGATACTCAGACTCGTATTTCCCACGTTTGCCTATTTTATGGCTTTTTTACAATTTAGGCTAAAACGACTACAGGCACGATAAACTTCATATGACCTTAACTATAGATTACGAAATTTCTTGCTGAATAAGACTCTCTTCAACTTTAAACGACTCACGAATCGTGAAATATGAACTGAGTAGGAATTTAGGAAAACTAGTATCTTTAAATATAACAGGTTGCAAGTAACAGGTTACTTCGAAAGCCGGGTAAGCTTCTGCTCAGTCTAATGAGGTTTGAACATAATAACTTGTATTATTTCATTTTGAATCAAATGAAATTTTGAAGTGCAACTAAACTGATGCATAAATATTTTAAAAATATATATTATTAGCCTGTTTTCTACTTACCAAGTGCTGGGATTTTTATGAAGGCGTCCTCTTAGCGATCCAATCAAAAATAAAAATATACAAAGAAACAATATATTCATTTAATACTAAAAAAAAAAATAATGCTATGAAAAATTAAAAAATCACATTGATTCATTGTTGTACAATAAAACAATACAGTCACAATATCAACAATAGATTGACTATAGGGAGCGCCGGGAGCTCAGTGGTGGTACTCATTAAAGATCCCTACCCTAAGTGAATAAAAATTAGTAGGTAAAATTTAGAACTTTCTTGTAGAGTCGGGCTCACGTTCATCAGAGTGACGAAAGTGCGATCTGGTAGTAGGCGATATGACATCGAAGTTGTGGGCATGAGTCACAATAACTAAGGAACTAGTGTAGCATGTCTACCCTATAGACAATTATTATTATTATTATACAGCAAGGACCAGTGACACTACGAGCGAATCGAGGCCACTTGGAGCTGATTTAAAGAGGATTTTATTTAGAAGAATATGCTCGGAACTAGCGATGCCTGCGAGTGAATCGCGATCGCTAGGAGCGAAACAAGAGCGAATTATGGGTTGTTTGGAGTTAAATTGAAGATAATTTCATTTAGAAGAACATGCTTGGAACTAGCGATGCCTGCGAGTGAATCGCGATCGCTAGGAGCGAAAATAAGGAACAAAGGATATAGATGAAAGGAAGGAAGCAAGATAATTGTTTACATCCGGTGTTGCCTGAAAGGCCAGGCCGGGCTAGCAATCCCCCGTTCTCGGAATTGACTGATGCAACCGGTGATAGGTGATTGGCTGGAAGTAAATTAGGCGGGAACAAACAGCCAATAAGATGTCGGGATCCATCCGCACCACGATGAAACTAAAGAAGCCACCCTTCTTCATAGGCATTATACGTTCAGAGTTGGGGCTAGACAGACCACGTCAGTTATATCTTTCTTTTAGATTTTACAGTTGAGTTTTAAATATGTGAGTAAATCAACTACTTCTTCATTCTTGGGGCCGTTCAGGCCACATCGAACTAGTCAGTGAGATATAGTGTATTTCGGACGGTGTAAAGCCAGTGAAAAATGTAACATCTAATGTAGCCTCGAAACCAGACAGATCTTCAAGGACTATGTGATTGGATGATTTCTGCGGGATGTCCAGATAAAGCTGATCGCACCGTCATCGCCAGGGATATCATAATTAAGGTACCTGTAATATCGATTCGAGGATAGATGTTTTTAGAAACGATTCAGTCTTTCCGACATAGGCCCATTTTATTTGTAAATTATATTTTGTAAAAGGTTTTGTAAATTTTGTTCTTATTAAAATAAATATGTTACAGTTCTAAGTTTGATTCATTCCATTCCCCCCCACTCATGCTTCTTCTAGTTGGCAACAGTAGTTAATTATTATTAATTACTGGTGACAACTACACATTAGGAACTTGTAACCGTTCTTCCCGTGAGGAGTGTACTCAGCTATCCAAGGCATTTTTCATTTAAAGTCGCGATATAAGAATTTTCAATTTTAATAATTTTTCGATTAAAATTTTTTATTTTTACTAATTAAACAATTCACACACTCTCTCAAGAAGGGGAAAGGTGGTTACACTAGATTAACTACAACAAAATATATTTTGAAGATAACTCTTAGACAAAAATAATATAAAAAGAATTTACCTCAATTCAAACAAAAAAAGTTGTCTGAGGATCTTCAGCAATGTACTTTCCCAATACGAATTAGTCAAGTATGTTCTCGCTCTCCCTACAGTACCAATTGACCATTTTAATCAATAATTGACTTTTGGGTAGTCTAAGGAGATTATGAATTTATAATAATATATATTCTTCACAGGCTTATTATTCCACCAATTTATTTATAAGTTTTTCAACCTAACAAATAGAGGTTTTTTTCTTTAACAAAAAACAATTTTTTCATAATATTTATCATAATAATAGTTATTCAAAATATATTTTACAAGTGGACCTCTGTGTTAGAACCCTAAGCTTGATGCTAGATGGCTTAGCGCTACTTTTAAATATATTAATATATTATATAATTTTTCCTATTTTAAATCTTTTAACCCTCCGACGAATTGTCAACGCTCCATTCTATGTCACCAATAAAGTCCTACACAGAGATATCAGTATTCCCAATGTCAATGAATTAATCAAATCCCGATTGCAATCATTCCACAGAAACCTTTCTTCCCATTCAAATCCACTCGTACAAGACCTTTCCTCTTATTCCCATCCTGACAATCCTCCCCGCCCCTTGAACAGGAGGTGGCCTCGTGATCTTTTCTCGAATGATAGTGAATAATGATAATTAATTTTCGAAGGAGTATCAGCGCTGGCTGTCTTCTCCCATCAAGTTGTCATATTTTTCTTTTTGACCACATATTTGCTTATTATGTAGTATATATTGTATATATATTGCAAATATAATATTAAAACAACAAAAAAAAAAAAATTAATGATATATATATTTATTTTTGTTTACTAGTATTTTTAAAATTTTCTTTTTGTATCGCTGGATTTTATCCGATATTTATTTTTTTAAATATTACTATTATCTCCCCAGCTATTTGAAGTATAAGAGAAGTTGTGTAATCGGTCAGAAATTCTGTCTGTATGTGAGTGTGTCAGTTCCTATATCGTCCCGAAACTTCATATGTGTATCCAAAACCACTTAAGAACGCGAATTCGGCCGAAGGGATGGGAGGGGATCAGAGGACGAAGTGATGAATGTATCGATACAGAATGTATGATGAGAATATATGATTTTTCATACATTTCAAACGGTCAGACTGGTTTTGAAGGGGTTGTGAAAATTTAATTGACTTTTTTTCTTTTTTTTTTACTGTAGGTATGATTGATCGACACTTTTTTTTTGTAAAATAATTTCATTTATTTCTTTATTCATAAATAAAATTTTCAAATATTTTCACATAGTAAAGGGATCGATGAGCCAAAAACTTGGAAAAACTCTGGAAAATTGTAGAATAAAATATGAAAAAGCTATTTTCCCCTTCAAAATCTTGGTTCAGTTAGTTGGTTTCTTCTTATTTATCCCTTATTGTCCAGTCCTATATCCCTGATAGACCCTCTTTATCCCTATTTACGATATATATATTTATATTTCATATCACATATATTATAGTAAAGTTACAGTTTCAATCACTTACAAAAGAATCCAAAATAAATTCTAAGCGTTATTTTCTACAGTCTGAGAGAACTGAATTTATCCCAGTGGACGCAAAGAATATAGATAGATTTTACATTTTTTTTAAATAAAAAAAAAATGATAACATTTCAGCTTATTGGAGAGTATAATTTTTAAAAAATCCCCAACAATGTACTTCTCCAGCGCGATTTAACCAACTGAGTTTTCGCTCTCTCTCTTAACTCACCGATTTAATAGAAAATCTATTTGTGTCATACTCATACATTTTGTGTTGATATATTTTATTATAACAATAATAATTTGGATTAAAAATAATGCCGAGGTCGCTGCGGAGTTTGGAGAGTCCAAGATCACAGACGTGATAAGACTGGCGAGGCGATGGGCAGGCCATGTGCAGAGGATGCAGGAGGCTGAAACGTCATGATAGTTATCCCGGAGGGAAACAGAGGGCGAGGAAGACCTATGAAGAGATGGATGGACGCAGTCGATGGGGACGCAAGGAACCTTCGGCTGCAAAACTGGAGAATGCTGGCGCTGGACAGGAATTTTTGGGGGAAGTCTCTGGAGGAGGCCAAGGCTCGAATGGAGCTGTAGCGCCGAGGATGTATGTATGTAATAATTAGGAATTTTGAGTACCTTCTCTGATCCTTACATTCCCTTCGGCCGATTTCGTTGAAAATCGACAAACGTCGTCTTTATAAGGTTCTGTATACAAATATATGTTTTACGTCGCGAAACTTTGATTATTAGGGTTTTTGTGTTAAGTCCCCCTTGAATCGACAGATGAGGGGCCGGCAGCTCAGTGGTATGCGTGCTTGCTTTCTGAGCTCAAGATCGTGGGTTCAAAACTCGACCGAGGACCTTACTTTATTTTATTTGGGAGGTAAAATAAACTTAAGCACGCCGTCCTTCGGATGGGACATTAAGCGATGGTCCCGAGCCTGTACGATGTCTGGTACTCGTTAAAGACCCCTACCCTAGGTGAATAAAAATTTAGGGTAGGCAAAATTTACGACTCCCACAGTAGAGTCAGGCTCATGTTCACCAGAGACGAAAGAGCGCTCTGCTAGTAGGCGATATAACCTCGTAATTAAAGCCCGGGCATGAATCATAAAACCTAACCTAACCTTGAATCGACAGATGTAGTCCTTATTGGGTTCTGGATCGACATATAAAATTTCGTGTTGCAGAGGGTTTTTGGGGAATTTGAGGAGGTTTTTGAGTGCAATCTCCATCCTTTCTCACCCCATGAGCAGATAATTGAAAGGTGCCGTTCCAATAAGGTTTTATATTTACATATATATATATATATATATATATATATATATATATATATATATATATATATATATATATATATATATATATATATATATATATATATATATATATATATATAAATTCGGCAGTTATCTGGTTTTTGTGTCGACATTCGGCAGTTATCGGGTTTTTGTTCGACTCCCTCTCTAACGTCCCCTTCCCTTTGGTCTTCTAGATACACATATTCACATTTATATCGATATATTCAATTCACCTGGGCCATCGTTTCGAATTTACATATCAAATTTTTTGTCGATATATTCATTACAACAGGAGTTATTAGTCTTTGTGTTGAGCCTCCTCCTAATCCCCCCCTTCCCTTTTAGTCGATTTGACTGAAAAATCAACAGGTTTCGTCCTTAGATGGTTCTAGATACACTTATAAAATTTCTTGTTAATACATTCTTAACTTATGCAGTCGACTTTCGATAATTTGACACTCGATAATTTGAATCTCTCGATAATTTGAAGTTTTGTTCAGGTCCCTTGAAAAACACTCGATAAATTGAAAAAAATTAATGTACATTTGGTCCCCTCAGTAAGTTGAAGTTGTAGCAATAGCATCTTGGTGCCAACATTCTATAATTTGCAGTCAGGGCTCCCCAACTCTCTATAATTTGAAGTCAGGGCTCCCCTCTTCTGATGTGAGTCATTTGATCCTGCACAGACCTGTCCTTTGTTTACATGCCCTCGACTAGATTAATTGAGTTTGCACTTTTCTTTCTTTAGTTAAATTTAAACAGCGTTTTTCTGCGTGTTATAGAAGCTGTGAAAAATGGAATATTGAAAAAATAAGTTGCAAAGCAGTTCAATATTTCACCACCTATATTGTCCATGATTTTAAAAAGTATGGATAAAATCACCACACATTTATGAACGTACATACATACTTTTAATCACACTCCTGTTTATTTGAATTATTTCCTAACTCCGTCTTGTTTATTTGAACTCTCGGTATTTTTAACTTTTCCTCTCGTCCCTTGAGTTTCAAATTATCGAGAGTTGACTATATATATATATATTTTTTTTCGGTAGGGTATGGAAAACTTGAAATTCCGTTGAAAACTCAACATCGACTTTCTGGCCGATTACATAACTTCCCCTATACTTCGTATATCTGAGGAAATAAAATTCAAACAAACTTGATGACCTTGTTTAAAAGAAATTGTTTACATTCATTTATTTACTTTCTCCTACTTTTTATCCTTATCAATTAAAAAAAAGTTTGAAAAAAAAATGAATCCACATCAATAAAAAAAAAATCAACAGATATTCATTAATCTCTATCAATCATCAAATATTTAAGGGATTAAAAATTGATGCCGAAGAGTCTGTGAGGTTTATTTGTAGTTATGATGGAGAAAAAAAAAAAAAAAAAATTTAATCTCCGAGGTATATCAACGGAAGAACATTAATTTTGATAAGTGAAAAAATAAAAATTTTAGGTTAATTTTATGATCAGGACGGAGCTGCATGGAACAAATCCATAGGACTATTTGTTGACTTCAGAAAGATTAAGCAGGCAATATGACTAAATTAATTTTAGTACACTAATATATTAATTGACTATTTTGTGTTTTGTGACATCCTGGTTCCAAAATGAAAAAAAAAAAAATCATGCCCGAGCTTTAACTACGAGGTCATATCGCCTACTACCAGAGCGCTCTTTCGTCCCTCTGGTGAACATGAGCCCGACTCTACTATGGGAGTCCTAAATTTTGCCTAACCTACATTTTTATTCACCTAGAATAGAAGTCTTTAACGAGTACCTTACATCGTACAGGCTCGGGACCATCGCTTAACGTCCCATCCGAAGGACGGCGTGCTTAAGTTTATTTTACCTCCCAGATAAAATAAACTAAAGGCCTCGGTCGGGTTTCGAACCCATGATCTTGGTTTCAGAAGACAAGCACGCATACCACTGAGCTACCGGCGCCCTCCTTTATGTCTATGTGTGCATGTCTGTGAAGACGAAAAATTTTACATATGTATCCAGAACCTTCTATGGACGACACCTTTACATTTTCTGCCAAATCAGCCAAAAACTGTAATAACTGTCGTATTCATATGTAAATTTAAAACCCTATAACATGGCCACTTATTGACAGTAGACCGTAATAAAAATAAGAATTCTGGCAAGTAACATAAAATATATATATATTTGTACTTACAAAGTTCAGGGCAAGAACTCACATACATAAGATAAGAAATAATAACTTCTAAGTTGAGGAACGCGGACATATTGTGGAAACTTTTTTTTTTTTTTATTTGCTTTCAAAAGAGGGTGCGCCTTGCATTGCAGCAATATCACCCTGTCTACGTTTGGTCAAAGCTCGGGGATCAAGGGGTTACCATCTTACGTTGCCTGTTTCTGCTCCCGCCAGGAGCCGACGAATCGGCAGAACATCGGGTAGTCTGTTTCCGTCACCATCTGCCGTAGATCCAGTCCCAAATACGATCTTGTCCCATGAATCAACTCCACCCTAGCTTGGTCGTACAGCGGACATTCGAGGACCACATGTTCTGCAGTCTCGATACCGCCGCACGAACAGTTCGGGGTGTTCTTCCTGTGAAAGAAGAACAGCTTGGAGTTGAAATCACCATATGACCTGATAATATTTGAGACGTCCAGTGATTAGGCTGTACCCATGTTGAGTCAAGGCGTACCCGGACGTCCGGGAAGTATGCGTATGTCGTTCGCCCATCCGGGCATCGTGACCAACGTTGTTGCCATTTTTCCACAATCCAATTCTGGACGATGTCCTTGCAGCGCACTGGTCTGGACTGTCCGCGCATCTCTTCCTCTAGGGCTAGGCGTAGGAAACTTGTAATAAATGAATAAAACAAACTTATTTTTGAAATATTGTCTATTCCACTAAAGATATATATATATATATATATATATATATATATATATATATATATATATATATATATATATATATATAACTACCGGTTTCGGCCTCACACCATCGTCAGGTCTAGTTATGAACTCACTTCTCACTTCTCAGTTCATAACTAGACCTGACGATGGTGTGAGGCCGAAACCGGTAGTTTTATTTTTATAAATATCTTTAGTGGAATAGACAATATTTCAAAAATAAGTTTGTTTTATTCATTTAAGAAATAATACACTGGATTGCAATAGTGAACTGTGACTGATCAAAATACAAGTTAGAGTGAGTTATAAATTAAGAGTGCCAAAACTAGAGTACTTAAACAAGAGTGCAATACTAGGGTGCGATCAAAACTAGAGTGCTAACTGGAGTGCCAACTAGAGTGCGATACTGGAGTTCTTAAACAAGAGTGCTATCAAAAACTAGAGTGCTGAGAGGTTGCCTGGGCGGCCATTTATATAGGCTCATAGAGTGTTCTGGACCCATGTTCCAGAAGGTCTATACATAACTTGGCTTTTTCTATCTCTTCAGGTAATACTATTTACATATTTCTATTCTATATTCTACTATATATCTTTATTTATTATAATTGCACAATAGCTACTCTTATATAAGAAATATAGTGGTTCTACACAATTTTCACATTATATATCTACATCATTTTTGTTCAACATTATATACATACATCATTATATCTTATGTTACACATAAATATCCCCCTAACTATAGGTTTGTGACAGTGTCAGGGAATTAGGGGCAGGATAGGGTATATGCATATTATATATATGAATATAGTGTCAACATAGCCGGGACTTTTTTTTTCTTTTTATAAAATTTATAAGTTTCGAATGAATTCCTTTTTAGTCAAATTAGTTGAGTAGAATTTGAAGGATACCGAATGGTCTTGGTTGAAGAGACACTACATGTTGGCTGAAGCCAGGAACACGAACTCCTAACAGACCCATACAAGTTTTCTTTGCAACTTTCTTATCAGTTTCTGCCAACTGAGGATGTTCCTTCTGGATCTTGTACTTTCTAACAAACCAGGGAATGATGCGCATCGCTTGGGGCTAGTTTGAACTACAACTCGAACTGGTCCCTTTCAGTCAACTTGACTCAAGTACAATAGCTGTTCCAAGGAATCACAGAATATATAAATACCAAGAACATTATAATAATGTCTAACATTATTATAATGTCTAATTCCACAAAAATATATACATAAGGTGCACCGGTTTCGGCTTACGCCATCGTCAGCACAAAAGTCACTTTTAAATTCAGGGAAACGAAGAAGCAGACAAGGGGTGTAAAACTATCGATGGTGATATCGATAGTAACGATAGGTAGTTTAAAAATATAGTTTTTGAAACTATCGATAATACTATCGAAATGTTTTTTTAAGGAGAAGTGACATCCAGTATATGCACACATGTACCATGTAAGTAATTTAAGGAAGACAAATAAACAAGATGTCGTACAGTGTAAGTCCCTATATTTCTCTGATCAGATCAGTTCGTTAACGCAATCAGGAACTAAACTACAAACTTCAATTGAACATAAAAATATGAATTCAAAACACGTATATATATATATTATATATTGACCAGATGAGTTTTCATTGTTAGGTACTAACAAAAAATATCAAATCAAAAAAGAACAACTAAAATCAAACACTAGAACATCAGAAACCTCTCTACAAAATAAAATAGAACAAAAAACCAACAAGTGTTCCCGGAAGTTCTGAATTCGGCACTGTAAAAACGACATTTAGCCAGTTTTTTTTTATCTACATCCTTATCGTAGTAATTCCACACTTCGGACTTCCGTTTACGACTCATTTTTTAGTTCAAAACAACAAAGCACGCCACCAGAATAGTAAATTTTCAGTTCAAAGCAACGAAACACTCTACAAGAACAGTAAATGTAACCTTCCTTCTATTCAGTGCATCCCAGAAATACAAAGTCCTTAAACTATTGATAGTATCGATAGTTTAATGCCGATATTATCGAAACTATTGTTAACATCAACTATCGATTTTACAACCCTAAAGCCGACCGACTGGCCAAAGAAAGTAATAAACTACAGACCTTTTGGAACAGTCATGGAGAGAAATAACCACATGCAGACAGTCGAAGATATTCCTGGGAGGGGAGTCCAAGGTGTTGAAGGATGGGATACTGAACCGCAAAAGGAACGAGCTTTGGCAACTAATTGGAGTTCTCACAGGACACGGTTCGTTTAATAGACACCTACACACTGTGGGAGTCAAGGAGAGTCCTACCTGTGATAGATGTGTTGAAGAAAACGAGACGGCGGCACACTTCCTGGGTATACACTCGGACGAGATTCTACCGTGGGAGCATTCTCAGATTCGTTAAGAAAACTAGGAGACTGGGTATTCAATGAAGGGCTAGATTGATAATAGTATTCACATTTTAAATAGACGTAAATAAAAAAACAATATAGAGGGAGCCGGTAGCTCAGTGGTGTGCGTGCTTGTCTTCTGAGCTCAATATCGTGGGTTCGAAACCCGACCGAGGCCCTTAGTTTATTTTATCTGGGAGGTGAAATAAACTTGAGCACGCCGTCCTTCGGATGGGACGTTAAGCGATGGTCCGGAGCCTGTACGATGTCAGGTACTCGTTAAAGACCCCTACCTAGGTGAATAAAAATTTAGGCTAGGCAAAAGTAGCCGATATGACCTCATACTTAAAGCCCGGGCATGAGTCATAAAACCTAACCTAACCTAAAAACTATATATATATATATATATATATATATATATTACATGTACATGTATATAGGTCCCGAGCCTGTACTGAAGTCACGTACTCGTTAAAGAACTTTACTTCTTCTTGTTCTTCCTGCAGCGCTACGATCCTGAAAGGACCCGGGCCTCCGTCACAATCCTCCTCCATTCGTCTCGAAAACCTTCTCCCTCCATCCTCTGATGCCCAACACTCGGAGATCCGCCTCGACGTCGTCCAGCCAACGGAGTCTAGGTCTTCCTCTTCCTGGCACCGCCTGGCCTACCGTAGAGGGCTTGTTTAGGGAGTCTTTCTCCTTCCATTCTCTCTACGTGGCCCAACCAATGTAATCTCGCCTGCTTGATCACGGACACCAGGCCGGACTCCCCGGAGAGGTCTCTCAATTCTCTGTAGTGCTGTTCTTGGAAACAGGTCCATAAGATCTTTACGCTAAGTGAATAAACCTAGGTAGACAAAATTTAGGACTCATAGATTCGGGCTCATGTCAACCAGAGTGACAAAAAAAGCGCTCTGGTAGTAGGCGATATGACCTTATAGTTAAAGCCCAGACATGAGTCATAATAACTAATTGAATTTCAACCAAATAAGTAAATTAGTTTCGGAGGAAGAGCAAAAATTTATTTGATTATTAATTCACTATGGGGAAGTACATTGTCAGAGAGTTTCTAAGTATTTTTATTGTGGAAACGCCGCGGACCAGTCCTCTGACCTGACAGGGCGTAGACAGTGATGGGGGGACTTTATCAGGTGAACTCAGGCCGGATCTGATCCCAAGGAGGCCCATTATAGCTGACGCCTTGACACCTCAACCCTCCCGGCTTTTCTATACACCTAGCCTAGGAGGCTAAGTGTACCTAAATATTAAATGAAAGTGAGGGGGGGGCCTCTTTGAAAACCCTTCTTAAACCTTAAACTCGTTACCAGACATAAGAGGCCACACTGTAATCGACCTTTCAACGTTTCAAGGGGAAAAATACTTTTATAAGTTATTAAAACTAAATTGCATTCCTCCCCAATTTAATTTAATATTAAAAAAATGTCGGTGAATCACTGGCTATATACAACTTCAAAGCGAATTAATCAATTAATTTTTCCCGATATAATTACTACATCGCCTGTTAGTTTGGAGTTTTGAGTTGAGCGCCCCCTCTGATCCCCACCTTCCCTTTTATCGATTCCGCTGAAAATTAATAAGTGTCGTCCTTATGGGGTTTTGTGTCGATACATTCATTACAACAGCAGATATGAGTCTTTCTAATCCCCTTTCTCCTTTGGCTGATTGGGCTGAAAAGTCGATAGGTGTTGTCACACATATAAAATGTCGTGTCATTACTATCATTCTATCGGCAGTTATTAGAGTTATTATGTTAAAACTCTCTCCTAATCCCCTCTTCCCTTTGGTCGATTTGGCTGAAAAACAATACGTGTCATCGTTAGATGGTTTTGGATTGATATATAAAATTTCGTTATAAAACATTAATTTTATCGGGGATTATCGTGTTCACAGACGCATAGACAGCAATTTTTTTTTTTCATATTTGAATGTATATCATCTAAATATATCGACTCAAAAAAAAAAGTGAAATAAAAATCAGCCTGATCAGGACAACCTAGAAAGCCAGTTAACGCAGTTAATAAAATACAAGAGAGAGGCCAGACTATATTATCATTTAGCAACTAAAAAAGTATCAAAAGTTCAAGACAATTTTTAAGAAAATGCACGTATTTTTAAAAAAAAATTCAATTAACAAACTTTTTATTTGGATTTCTTAAGAGATGCCATTTTTATTCTTTTTCAATAATATTAAATCTAATCCAAAGGTTTTCAAATTATCTTACTGGGCCAACAGGGAAAATGAATAGAATAGAATTTACGAGAATAATATTGGGTTTATTTTTTTAAATCATCTACATTATAAAATAAAAAAAAAAACTAAACACTGAAACAAACAAAAAATCAAAGGAAAAAATCTTAAATACTAAATTCTTAAAACTATCCTAATCTTTTTTCTGTTTTATATTTTTGGCCATTCTTTAAAATTAAGTTATATATTTCTGGGCATATATCCTGTACATAAAAACAAACAACAGTACCTTATTTTTGGATCAATTTCACCGTCAATTCACTTCTATTTCGTTCATTACATTTTAAGCCCGTTCATTACATTTTAAACACCACTCTCCACACATTCAGACCGTCTCCATTCAACCCATGTCTCGACCCGTCTCTACACTCACTAAAAAAACAACTGATGGCCGTGTTTTGTTTTAAAAGAAATTTGATTTTTTATAGAGAAATAAATATAATTAATTTTTTTTAATATTAATAATTTAATCATTTTAATGTGTATATTTTTTTTATACATCACAGTACCAATCTCGCATGGTCTCTAATTAGATGTTTTCTCAGCATGATGATGAGAGTAACCTCGAAAGCCAGCTAGTACAAAATAATAAATCCAAGGAATAGATAATTAAAATATACAATTTCTTTGTCAAACTTCACTATATATTCTCAAATACTCAACTAGTTTCGCCGTGTTAAGGCATTATCAAGAGTCACTTATAAACTGACAGAATTGGTTGACGGGGTAGAAGGTACAGTTATGGAGGGTTTTTTTTTTAGGTAGTGACGGGGAATCCCTTGTTTTTGTTACTCTATACATTCCAATAAACAGATATTTACAAGATAATAATAAATATAAAATAAAAAAGAAAAAAGTGAATAAAAACAAATAAATAGAATTTAAAGGCAAATTAAAACATCAAATGAAAATTATAGTATTCTCTGAATGTCAGTTGGCAAAACATTTCTACAATCATCAGACTCTTAGCTACTTGATATTTAAATTAAGAAGGGGGGATTGGTTCAGTTCTATTTGTTCATTTAGCATTACAATATCGTTATTTTTGTTCAGTTTATTTATTTCTACCGCTTCCAGTAAATTCAAAAGTGGACCTTTTTGGCAGATATGTATTATAGTTGGTTTGTGTTGTGTGTTTATGGTATGTCCTGTGTCTGTGAGATGTTGGTGAAATGAGGAAGTGTTGCAGTTTGTATTTCTTGTGTGTTCCCTGTATCTAATCTTAAAGGATTTACTAGTTGAGTATTTGAGAATATAATATACTATAGTGAACAAAGAAATTGTGTATTTTAATTATCTATTACTAGAATGGAGCTTTACAAAGTAAATCTGGAAACCATAAATTAATAAATCCAAGAGAGGCTGACTATATTTTATTTTGCAACATGTGAAATAATCATTTCTCACTACATCAACCATCTTCACATGGTCTCTAATTATCCAACTTGGTACAACATTTGCCCCACCCACCCCTGTTTTCAATTACCGTGAGGTTAAATCAGTTGAGGACGCTTAACAAGGGGCTTGTTTTCAAAAACTAGAGGGTGAGAGGGGGTGAGTTAAGTAGAAGAGAAGTCGGGGGGGTGAACCAAGGGTTCATTATACAGACCTCAGTGAAGTGTTGAGAGGCACATCGTTATAGAAACACACATCCTAGCCTCCTCCTCAGTCTCTTCTCTCTAATGCCACTCTCGTTGTAATAAATTTGCATCACTTTTATGAAGCATCCATAATTTCAAGTGGACCCTACATGGACTTGCATTTATTTAGCACTATTCCTCGCCCCAACCCCCAATTAGAATATTCAAAACTCTAGTGTCCTCAATTTTTTTTAGTTTCTTATACTACGGTACAATAAGTATTCTATTTTTTTTTACGTTTTCGTTCTCAACCGTTTGGGCTAAAACACAATGTATGACTTACATAATGGCTTCTAAATCCTGATAATAAATTTTGTGTCGATACATTCATTACATCGGCAGTTATTAGTATATTTGAGTCGAGCCAGCCTTCTCTGGTCTCTCTTTTCAACTGAAGTCGCAGAAAATTGATAGTTGTCATCCTTATCAGGTTTTGAACATAAATACATAATTTTAAGTTGGTATATTCTGTTGTAAAAAAATGTACACACATTAAGATTATTAAAATATTATAAAAAAATTATTATTATTATTATTACAGTGGAGCGTCGTTAATCAGGATCGATCGGGACCGGGACCCATCCGGATTACTGAACTGTCCGGATTTTCAAATGTGCTTTCAATAACTGTATACATACGTATATGTATCGCCTAGCGGATACATGACGCTCGGGTGTCTACTGTATTGCAAAATAGAGGCTGAAGGGTTCGAAAAATACAGTACACAAAATATTTTAATAAAGAATATTGAATAAGAACATGTACATTAGGTAATTTAGATTAGTTTAAGAAGTACGAGTTGTGTCGCCGTCCCCTCAGGTTGCCTCTCTAACCAGTTAACCAGTGTGTGAAGGACCGGCAGCTTCTTCGGCATCCATTTCTTCATCGTCGTCACTCTCTCTTACATTGCTTCCATCATCATTGTCCTCAATTACCTGATGAACTATTTCGTCATCATTCAAATGATGATAACCAGGGTCATTGCCATCACTTTCAAACCATTCCCTTGCGATCCGGATTTGCGACGCTTCGGATTTTTGACATCCGGATTTCCGACGCTCTACTGTATATTATAAAAATAAAAACAGCTGTTAGGAGTTAAGTAACTTTTTTTTTTTTTCTTCTTTTTAGCCCTACGTTCGATGCATATTAGCCATGTCACTGTGTTATCTAATTATTTACGAGACATCCAAGGCCCCGGGAAGGAGTTCTATTTACGAAATAAAACTCACTCCCGAGCGGGATTCGAACCCGCAACCATGGTGAGACCATGCGACCAAAGCCCTATGCTCTAGCCCGCACGGCCACCGTGACTCCCTGAAGTAACCTAATTAGTGAATAAATACACAAAGATGGACTATTTGTATTCTGTAACACAAGACATTTTGACCGGCTATCATTGTGCTTAACGAACAAAACTTAATTCTGGTGAAGTACATAGCAGATGATTCACCGACAACTTTTTCGTTTCCTCCGGGGGTAACATCCCTTATGCTAAACTATATTGAATTTTGATCAACTGTTGCATAAAGGGAAGCAGGGCCGAGGAAGAAGAAGGTTGATGAAAAAGGGCGAGCAGGTCCACGGAAGAGGATCATCTTAGAGGACGGTTTTTCTTAAGGCCCCCCCCGTTCTACAATACGGGGGGGCCCCCCCATACAAAAACTGATATTGATGGTGATATTGAAATTCTGAGAGGATGTTCCCCTGTTTTTGTCCTGTTCCCTCTGCCTATTATCACAGGGTCCTTGGTAATTGTCCTTCTCTAAGGTGCCTTGCTTTTCTTCACTAAGCAAGCCCAACCTCGCTCTATCAACACTCCTCTCAAACCATTTAAACCAATCTCCTTACCCGTCCAACAGGAGGTATTTAATTACTTTTTATCCTTCGAGAATCCGAGATCTAGTTTTAAAACGGATTTTTACTTATTTGAAATGAGTGCTAACAAGGATTTGATCAGATTTTAGCAAAAACAAGACGAAAATAAAGCCCACTTTACTTCGGGGTTTAAATACATTTAACAGGATGCTTATATTTATGACCTAAGATAAATCTCCCTCCCGAGGGCGCCTGTAGCTCAGTGGTATGCGTGCTTGCCTTTCGAGCTCAAGGTCGTGGGTTCGAAACCCGACCGAGGCCCTTAGTTTATTGTCCGTTGCAGAAGGGTGTCCGTTGAGAAGGTTTAAAAAAAAACTATATAAGGAAGTGTCTGTAGTAATCGTGCGAATATCCGAACGTTTTCAACGGATTTACACGTTTTATGGTCCCCTAAATACTTTTTGACCATTTTCGCAATGATATCCGTATGTGTGATTGCAAAAATGATTGTAGCTATGAACTTGAAATTTGGAATGAAGAAATAACATGTGTTAACTTAGATCTGATTCGATTTTGGCCGAAATCGGACACAAATTGAGACCACTTCACTTCGAGTCATAAGTACGTTTTACAAGATTGCACTTATATTTATGACCTAATCAAAAATCTCTTAATTAATATTCTTTTTTTTATTGAATTTTGGGATAAGTTTCATAAAATCGAAAAGTTAGCATTCATGTGACTGCAGAAAGACTGATTAGAGTTGTCGGGGAATAGAAATAATTATTCTGTCTGACAGTCAGGCGATGTAGGCTATCATGAACTCTCGTAAAACACAAAAATGTGCATTGCGATGTATCTCACTTTTGCATTTGTACACGAAGGAAAAATACCCGTTCTACCTGTGTATATTATCACAGACTTCCAAGTCTAATGTGATTATTTCATGAGTTAAAAAATGAAAAGTCGTCGGTGAAATACCGACTATGTACTTCCCCAGCAAGAATTAATCAATTAAGTTTACGCTCTCCCTCTAAAACGCAATATTCAATTTATATAGTGGCTTCTGATTCCACATACTAAATTTTGTGTCGATACATTAGTTACATTGGTAGTAATTGAGCAGGAGGGGGCAAAGTTAGGACAAGGGGGGGGGGGGGGGGGGGGGTATAGACTGCCCCCCCTGTCTACGCCCCTGTATATGTATAAATACAAAGACGAAAAGGAGTTAAATTATAACATAAGAAAGAGGAGGATGCCCAGACGGTTTTAAATAATGTTAATTTGAGAAAAACTGATTCAACAATAAAATACGTATAATACATAACTTAAAAAAAAATATAGGTTGGAATATTTAAATAATTTTGAGACTGAAGCTACCTAACGGTGATATTTCAATAATATTTAATTATAACTAATGTTTAAAACATTAACTATGTTAATGGACGATTCAATGGAAATGCTGATCTGTCACTTGAGGAAGCGCTGAGCTAGTTATTGTATCAACAACATTGAGACTAGTATTTCAGTTTTTAACAAAATCTAGTGTTTTCAGTAAATAATTGTGTGTAATAATAAATTTCAAAATGGTTATAATTAGTAAATTTGTTTTTGATAAAGTTTTAGAACATAAAAATTGCTCTGAAGTACTTCATCCCTGGAATAAAAGTTGTATTTATGGAAATTTACAAATGTTAATTTCCTGTGTCAAGGGATCATTTCGTGTCATGTTATTAGTGTACATTGTAAGTTATTTTATTATATTAATATCATAAATAGTGAAAACTTTTGATTTTTTATTTAACAAAGCAAATTTTATTGTAAAATTTAATAGGCAAGCTCTTGCATGAGATCCCTTGTCTGTTATTTTTTCTTATTTTTCAATTAAAAAATCGTAAATAATAATATATATAATTTTGACAACTTTATTCCTCTTCAAATAAATATTTTGGTGTTTCCAAACCACAAAATAAACGTATCGAAAATAACTCTCAACTTCAGTATATAAATTTATTTTCTGATCTTTACTGTTATTAATTTTTTTTCCTTACATTAATTATAACATTTTCTATGCAGAACTTATTTTATGAAAGTGTATATTATTATAAATTTAGAATCTCAACACAAAAATGTTAAAAATTTCAAACTACTAAAGAAAAAATTTAAAAAATGTATATTTTTTAAAAATATTGTCTCTTTCACAAAGTATATATACATATAATATATGGGAGTACTTTCGGTATTGAAAACAAACACATTATTTGTTATGTCGTGGCTGAGAGGGTATAAATACCGAAAGTACTCTTATATTTTTTTATATTCTTTGTGAAATAGACAATATTTTTTAAACAATATGAGTTTTTCTTTATTTTTTATTAAGTGTTTCACAATATATCTGCAGAAAATGTTATTAATTACTAAGGGTCTTAACACGAAATATGTTCTGTATAAATAATATTACTAATAGAAATAAAATCTTTTTTTTTTTTTTTCCACTTGGAACCACAGCTAGTTCCTACTTAGCCGGGCATCTTAGATAGTATGCGCCTTGCAACTCCGTGCAACCAGCTATTAAGTTCTTAGGACCGCTGGCCAACACAGATAGTACGTAGTTAGGAACGTTGGGCACCGCAGCTAGTATGTGCCTTGCAACAGCGGATGCCCTAGGTATTTTGTGCTTAAGAACGCTGGTGAGAGCTATTATTTACCGTGCAACGGTGGACCTCCTAGGTAATACATGCTTAGGAAACCCACCGTATTAAAATTAGGGCTATATCCCATCTTTAAGAAAGCTCCATGTGAGATTCATTCAGCATTAATGCAGCCCCGCCACTCCCGTCCAAAGGGTCACATCCAATTTTTAAATATTGATTTTGAAACTACTATTTAGGTATATGCTTGCTCTCCCCACACCCCCCTCCCGTTGACAATTTTGAGACGTCACATATCCTTTTTTTTGTTTTTGTCTTTTAAGAATACTACATGTGAAATTCCATGACATTCCGATCATCCGTTAAAGACCTATAACTATCTTTGTATGCAGGCCTACCCCCACAACCCCCCCTCACGTTCACTATTTTGTGACGTCAAACACCATATTTTTTTATTTGGCCTTTAAGAATACTACATATGAAATTCCATGACTCTCCGATCATCCGTTAAAGACCTATCACTATCTTTATATTTAGGCCTACCCCCACAACCCCCCCTCCCGTTCAAAATTTTGAAATGTCACTTAGCGTATTTTTCAATTTGGCCTTTAAGAAAACTACATATAAACTTCCATGACAATCCGAGCATCCGTTAATGACAGAACTATCTTTATATTTAGGCCTGCCTTACAACCCCCCCCCCCCCGTTCAAAATTTAGGGACGCCACACAGCCTATTTTTTAACTATGCTTTTAAGAATACTACATGTGAAATTTCATGATAATCCGTCCATCCGTTAATGCGCTAGAGCAATTTTTATGCTTACAACTCCCTCCCCCCCCCCCCCCCCCCCTCCCCCCCCAGTTGACAGCTAGGAAGTCTCTTCATAAGAACCTTCCTCGGACTTCAACAAATATTTGAAAAAAAAAAATAGCCGAATTGGTCCAGCCGTTCTCGAGTTTTGCGCTTAGCAAATTTAGCCATTCATTTTTATTATATAGATAAAAAACTATTATACTATGTTCCCATTTTCTAATGTATATTTATTTTATCTGATCGTAGGCACAACTTGTCTACAAAAGGAAAAAAATAAAAACTGCTGACGAATTTTTATTGCTTAGAAAAAATTTTATGAAATCCGTCACAGCAGTAACGCTTTGCTCATCGCTCTACACTCTATTAAGCTGTTGTTTGAGGTAACGAAATATTGTTGTTAATATGGTTTTATTGTTGTCTGTAAAAATTATATTTTTATTTTTAGAGAGCACGTTTTTGTTTGTCTAACACTCCATAAGGACGTCACGTATTATTTTCAGGGGAATTTTCCGAAGGAAATATATATACCCCCAGATAAGTGGGCCATAAGTGAAATAACTCCTAAACGGTTAGAGATATCAAAATTGTGCATAGGACTAAAGTTGTAGCACTTGCCAAGAGCTATAGTGTGGCGTCCTTGAAAAGACAAAAATGACCCTTTTAATGGCTCATACAGCCCTTCGAAGGGCGGGGTTCCCTTTTGACTCTTAAGTTTCATTACATTTTATTAAAGTACTAAAGAAACAAGGAAGAACTGTGCAAACAGATTTTTGATACGTCAAGTAGTTCTTGAAAAAACCCGTTTAAAGTTGCACGTTCTTCTTATTCTGAAGTTATTAAATTCCAACTAACTTCAGAATAAGAAAAACGTGCAACTTTAATAGTTTTTGTTCCGAGAACTACTTGACGTATCAAAAATCTGTTTGCACAGTTCTTCCTTGTTTCATTAGTACTTTAATAAAATGTAATGAAACTTAAGGGTCAAAAGGGAACCCCGCCCTTCGAAGGGCTGTTTGAGCCTATAAAAGGGTCATCTATGTCTTTCCGAGGACGCTATACCATAGCTCTCGGCGAGTGCTACAATTTTAGTCCTATGCACAATGTTGGTATCTCTAACCGTTTAGGAGTTATTTCACTTGTGGCCCGCTTATCTGGGCCACTCCGTATATAAATTCTGCTAAAATTTATTTTTAATAATTTATATAATACACCAGAACATTTTATAATCTTATGTCATGAAATTTTCCAGCATGTTTTTCGAAATTGCAAAAGTTTCTAGAAAACATCATAGAAACCATCGAAAAATCTTGAGTCAACATAAAGTTCCCAGAATAATCCAGTAACTCATCCACAATTCGAATAGAACTATTTAGAAACTCGTAGAAAGCTATCAAACTTTCCAGAAAAACCAATAGAAATTTGTAGAATAAATAATGATCACAAAATACACTTTTAGAAACTGATAGAAGGAACTTTTTCCAGTTTATCGTAGTTAATTGTTTTGATGGAAGACTTGAGGCGGCTGCCCTATTTGCTTCAGGGAAAAATAGGCACTCATATATGAAGCGTTGAAAGCCATAGTGGTGTAAGTCACTTTAGGTTCATTATTAGAAACCAAAGGCTCACACCATTATTACTGGTATACAAAATAGCTGTTCCATTCAAATATTTGGAAAATGTTGAATTCTATCGGCTAGTAAAGTAAACTAGGACTTACTTCACTCTTTCTCTCAACAGTTATGCCTATAAAGTTTTCGTAAAAGACGTAAGTCAAGAATACAAAAAAAATTGACCTACACCACTATGGCTTTCAACCCTTCATATATATATATATATACCTATACATATATATATACGCGTGCCTCCCCTCGTCAAAGCAAAAAACCAAGAAAAATTAAATAAATAAAAAAAATTTTAGATTAAAAATTCCGTCTCAATGGTCTCTGCATGCTAAGCGTGCACAGAAAGTTGCTGGAAAACGATCGAGAACACTTCAAAGAGGAAGTTCTTTCACGATTTTTGGAGGATGAACGAAAATTGTGCTTTACCTAAATAATGTACAAAACAAGTCATATTATATTTATTTAAATATATATGAATTCGATCATTTCATTTCCTCGCTCAAAATCATCATTTATGTTATACTTTATACCCTTAAAGCTGATTTTACATGCGCAGTAAAAATGCAAAGCGCAACAGCAACAATACACACTACTGGTTGTGAGTCATTTAATTCTAAAAGCACAGAAACCACAGCGTGCATTTCTTGCTGCTGCGCTTTGCATTTTTGTTGCTCATGTAAAGTCAGCTTAAGTATTACAGTCAGTGGTTACCTCAGGGGGAGCTTCTAGGGGTCTGAGACTCACAAATTAATAACAAAACGTCTACAGCGCTAACCACGAAAACTGCGGGCTGTGCCCCCGGGAGTCTATACCCCCCTGTCTATATATAATGTGTAATAATTACTACTATTATTTATATTAATAGATAATATGATAGATAAATCTCTTTATTTGTGATATATTTTGTCAATAAAAAATTATTAAATAGCAAAAATTTGAGGCTAAAGATCGAAATATAAACTAATAACATTTTTTCATACTTTAGTCGAATTCTCGGCGGAGGAGTTGGGTATTACCCAACGGTGTACATCGTACCATTTTTGTCTGGACTGACAATAGCATTTGAGAGCTCAGCCAGGAAAAACATTCTGATGTCTTATTTTTTGACCATGGTATTGTTTTGTTTGTTTGTTTATATATACATTCATGCCCGGGCTTTAACTATGAGATCATACCATCTACTACCAGAGTGTTCTATGGACGCTTTGGTGGACATAAGCCCGATTCTGCTATGATAGTCCTAAATTTTGTCTAGCCTAAATTATTATTCACTTTATCATAAAATTGTAGTAAAGTAGTTTTTTTTTTTTTTTTGTGAGGTCTAAAAACCTTGATCACGTCTTTCTTCTGATGGGACGTTAGCAGTGGTCACGAGCCTGTACGATGTCAGGTATTCGTACCCTAGGTCAGTGGTCGGCAAACCGCGACTCACTAGCCACAAGCGGCTTTTTTGGCCTCTTGAGTGTGGCTCTTCCACAAAATACCACGTGTGGGGGCGCGCACGTACAGTGCGATTGAAACTTTGTGATGACTGGCTTTCTTATTTCTTTACTTACATACTTAGTAGAAGCACTAAAGAGCCCGCAACCTCACAAGACCCTTTCCAACATACAAACAACCAAAACCTCAATAATATCATACTATACATAGTAAGGGCGCTAAAAATCAGAGGACATTGAAGTATTTAAATAAAAAACCATTTCAGTAGAAGTTTTTTCACTATTTTTTTTTTTTCATTTGTTCATTAAGGTTCTATTACTTTGTATTTTATTATTATTATTATTATTCTATCTTCATTTATTTGTACTTTTTTTAACTGAATAATGTATATATCAAGCCGAACCCTGAGCCTAAAAGATGTATTTCCTAAAGGCTAATAAAGAATTGAATTGAATTGAATTATTTACATACTTAGTTGGTGTTTATGTGTTGGTATCAAATTTTATTCAACGCACATATAATTTAACTAAGAGTTAAAATTTTAAGTAAAGTTTATTAAGTTAATTTCAGGGAGCGTTGTGGAGTGAAAGAAAATGTAGTGTCGAGGATTGAGAAAGGAATGTTGAGATGGTTTGGATATACAGAGAGAATGAACGAAAGGAGATAGACGAAATAAGTAGACAAGAAGAGTGTGGATTGCAGAGTTGGAAGGGGTCGACCTCAGCGAACGTACCTCAATCAGATTGAGGACGTTTTTATCAAAGTTCAGCTTAGGAGTACCCTAATTAAGTTAATAACAATGTACCTACCTATACAGTTTAAAAAATTAGACTCTCAAAAAAATTTCAATCGTTGTACCGTTGGCTCTGTTGACTAATGAGTTTGCCAACCACTGCCCTAGATGAATAAACCTAAATAGGCAAAATTTAGGATTGCCAATCTCAAGTTGGGCTCACGTCCACCACATGAGCGCACTGATAGTAGGCGATATGACCTTGTAGTTAAAGCCAGGGCATGAATTACAATAACTAACATAATGTTTCTTTGGTTTCATTTTCAGACATTCGAATCTCTGTACAGAAGTGTAATAATGCCTAAAGTTATTCATCGTCCCAATACAGCCAAAATAATTGAAACAATAATTTTCATGGTTTTTAATAGTGCCCTAATGTTCAATTTATTAAAAGAAAATTCTAATAACAGCGAAAATATGTGGTGAGTTTTTAGCTGTTATAAAAAATAATATCCAGTATATAGTAGCAGTTCTTTTGTTTTCTTTCTTAGTATCTAGATACAAATACTCCGTTCAAATCAGTATCTAGCTATAGATACATATACTTTTCATTTTTATTCAACTAGATACATATTTCTATATAGAAATATTAAATAGCCCATACAAAAATATATTATAAAACTTCCGTATGTCGCTGTTTCTTCTGCTCCTTGAGAACGGACATTCTGTTAAATCAAAAAGAAATGTCGATTTGCTACTTTTTTTTTTGGCCTTATGTACGATGCATATTAGCCATGTCGCTGTGTTATCTAGTTGTTCGACATTCATGGCCCCGGGAGGGAGTTCTATCTACGAAATAAAACTCACTCCCGGACGAGATTCGAACCCGCAAACCATAGTGAGACCATGCGACCAGAGCCCTATGCTCTAGCCAGCACGGCCACCATGGCTCCCGATATGGTATTTGTTTTCTAAATTAGAACATATTGTAAATACTTTTTTGAATTATTATTATTATTATTCCTTAATAGGAAAAGAGGGCGCCGGTAGCTCAGTGGTATGCATGCTTGCCGTCTGAGCTCAAGATCGTGGGTTCGAAACCCGACCGAGGCCTTTTAGATTATTTTATTTGGGAGGTAAAATAAACTTAAGCACGCCGTTCTTCGGATGGGACGTTAAGCGATGGTCCCGAGTCTGTACGATGTCAGGTACTCGTTAAAGACCCCTACCCAAGGTGAATAAAAATTTAGGGTAGGCAAAATTTAGGACTCCCACAGTAGAGTCGGGCTCATGTCCACCAGAGTGAGAAAGAGCGCTCTGGTAGTAGGCGATATGACCTCGTAGTTAAAGCCCGGGCATGAGTCATAAAACCTAACCTAACCTTAATAGGAAAAGATGGTTGATAAAATTAGCTTCATAAACTTCATTACGGTTTCCCAATATTTTTTTTTTTTTTTTTTTTTCAACCATTCAAGCATTTTTAAATTCAATTTTTTTTTTTTCAGTTTCTAAATACTTATCATATGTCAGTCATAATAACCAATATTATAATTATATTTTCATCTTCAGAAGGCGCCGGTAGCTCAGTGGTATGCGTGCTTGTCTTCTGAGCTCAAGAACGTGGGTTCGAAACCCGACCGAGGCCCTTAGTTTATTTTATCTAGGAGGTACTCCCGGACGAGATTCGAACTCGCAAACCATAGTGAGACCAAAATGAGCTAAATGTACTGTGATCATCTGCCAAGCCATTTGCGCACTGTGAAGAAGTTGGGAGCTCAGGACTCTAATACTTCCGGAATTATAAAAATGTGGGTTTGTTGGTATCTCGAAAAATTGTGTATGTTCTCGGTTAAATCAACTTGATCAACTTTAGAGAGGCATTCACGAGTATTTCAAAAAGTATGGTAAATAATTAGATAAGTGATGGGGAATGATTAGGTAACTAAAGGAAAATCCAAGAAAGGATTAACAATATTCAGTTTCATCACTCCTATAGATTTAGAAGGTATATATGATTAATAATGATGCAAACATAACTTATTTATTCCAAAAACTGGATTTACACGATTAATGCAAAAGTAAAAAAGTGCTGCCCTGAAAAGTTCTGTATCTAGGTGAGTGTAGGAAATGTCATTTTAGGTTCTACACACCTTTAGCCGGGAATGAAGTTATTTGTGAAGAAAACAGCCATCAGGATGAAGATAATCTGGAAAAGGCGAAAACTAAAATTTGTCTCAAGAAAATATTTCAAGTAAGAAAACAAAATAGAAATATTATACTAGTTTGACTGATGGTAAAATTGTATAAAAATATATTTATTTTATTTTATTTTTTTTTTTCTCAGAATATATTAAAAAATTGGTCCATTGGACTTTTAACACAAATTGCAAAGGTCACAGCATCCAATATAAAAAATATTTTTTCTATCAAATTTTTGAAATTATTATGTCAATGGAAAAATTTCAAATTGGCAGCATTTTTTGGAACATACGTTGGGATTTTTGAGGTACTAGTATCATCCTTTTATTTTTATTTTTATCATGTTTTGAATTTTTAATCTGTTTGTTTTTTTATTACTTTTTAATTTAATTTTTTAGTTGGTTCGAGGATTTTTATATAAAATAAATGGAGAGAACAAAGGATTGAATGATGCCATGGCTGGGTTGTTGGCAGGAGGAGCGTATTTTATACTCCCTAATTTAACTATATTGGCAGCTCTGATAACTGTACTGATAAAGGTATCAAATTTAAAAATCACTGCATTTAAATTGCAGAAATGTAGTGCACTTGTGTCATTCATTTCTACACTTATCAAATGGTGCTTTTGAAACTTTTTAACTACAAGGTCATATCGCCTACTACCAGAGCGCTCTTTCATCGCTCTGGTGGATATAAGCCTGACACTACTATTCTAAATTTATTCTAATCAGGTTTTGTTATATTATAGTATTTAACGAATAAGTTTTAAGTCTGTCAAGGTTTTTTTACCTCCAAGAAAAAAAAATACCTAAGGATTTCAAACCTTTGATAAACATATAAATAAATAAAAAACTTAGGCTTTTTAAAATATTGTTTATTTCAAAAAAATTGTACAATATATGGGAGTACTTTCGGTATTGCTACCTTCATCAGTCACGACAAATACGATTTTACTGTTATTGAAAATAATATAACTATTATTCAGTTAATAGTAAAGAAAACTTTGAAGAAATAACAAGAAAAACTTGGGGAAATGAAGTGAATAATATCTCATCACTTATCGTGTATTACATTTCACTCCAAATTTTAGTGGAAAATTTACTATTGTCATTATCAATTAATTTCTTGAAGAAAAATCTCTTGAATATATTAGTTTGACTGTCTGCTAAAATGAGAGTGTCTTTCGTTGTCGAAACTTTTCATGAGAAACTTTGTCTAGAAATATACAGCTTAACTTATTAAAACTTATAATCAAGTTTTACGAGTTCTTGTCTGTTGAAATCAGTAGAAATATTCTTTCGCTGTTCAACAACAATATGTTGCGCAAACCAAATGGTAGCCGCCAGACTCAACGTGTCACAACAACGCATATTTCACAAGAGAAATGTTTCGAACAATAATCACAAGTTTGTTTAAAAAAAAAAAATTTAAGAAATCTTACATGGAAGACTGAGTAACAATTATTATTTATAAATATAATTATTTATGTTAAATCTAAATGTTAGAATACTAACACACATGAGATCAATAGCTAATAATAATAATAATAATAAAAATAAAATAAATAAATAGTATAAAATAAATGAAGATACAATTTCTAATATTAATAAATACAATAGACATTTTTTTTACTATAAATATTTTATATTAATAGGTATTTCTTTAAGATAAATCGTTTTTTAGGATGCTTCTGGGCGATTACACTTATTCCTAAGGATATAAAGAATACTCAATATATACATATCTATATACTAATTATAAGAATACTTTTACTATTCTCATTTTGACTCATGCCCGGGCTTTAACTACAAGGTGAAGTTAGTACCAGAGCGCTATTTCATCACTCTGATGGACATGAGCCCGACTCTACTAAGAGAGTCATAAATTTTGCCTACCCTAAATTTTTACTCACCCGGGGTGAGGACCATCGATTAACGTCCCATCCGAAGGACGGCGTGCTCAAGGTTTTTTATCTGGGAGGTAAATAAATTTAAGCATGCCGTCCTTCGAATGGGACGTTAAGCGATGGTTCCGAGCCTGTACGATGTCAGGTACTCGTTAAAGACCCCATACCCACGGTGAATATAAATTTATAGGCAAAATTTAAAACTCCCTTAGTTGAAAAGAGCGCTCTGGTAGTAGAAGGTATGACCTTGTAGTTAAAACCCGGGCATCAATTAAAATAACTAACTGGTAAAATTCCAAAAGAAAATATTTGTATAGAAAAAATTGAATAACAAGTTTATTTACAGAAGCTGACACTTAAATGAGTAGGATTTAGGAAGGAAACTTATTCGGTGTTCAATTGATTCAACGCCATTAACTTCATTGCCAAATTTCTTGTGGCACGAAAACAACTTAGAAATACATTCCAGAAATAATTTCCATGTTATCGTTCATCAGGAGTGCATTCTCTCGGACTTTTTCAGACTATTACTAACCTTATATAGTTCATGTTGTGGTTGTGTTCAGATAATCGTAATATACGTCGTGCCATGATGTAGAGCTCTTCTTGTTGCGTAAATACTTGCATTTGTAGTGAAAAATACTCATGCCCGGGCCTTAACTACAAGGTCATATCGATTATTGTCAGAGAGCTCTTTTTTTTCCCCCTCCGCAGGGCGATAGGAATACTTACAACGAAGGGATGCACGTGCATTCCCAACAGTGTGGTATGCCTCATGTTGGCTTTCCACTAAACCCACCCCGCTGAGCTCTTGGGTGCTTTCGTACCTGGTGTGGAACCATAACACCCTCTAGAGAGCTCTATTGTCGATCTGATTGATATGAGCCCATGATTCTACTGTGGTAGTTTTAAATTTTGCCTATCCAGGTTTAGTTACCTAAGGAAAAAAAAAACCTAAGGGTCTCGCCAGGTTTTGAACCCTCGATCTTGAGCTTAGTAGAAAAAACGCTATCTATGAGCTAGCGGCGCCCTAGCAGTGGAGGTCATCGATGTCATAAAGTGTCATGCCGTTTGTTTACGGGCATTATTTTATTTATGTTTTTAATTGAAATACCTTTTTTTTTTTTTTGAGGGCTGATGTGTAGTCTATTGTACTCCTCTATTACTAAATCCTTAATCGATCTAAAATGGCTCTTTCCATCCTCTCGCCGGCAATATTTCCTAGGCTCCTTTCTCTATCAAACCATATCTTCCCAAAAGCCCTCCTACATCTTCCAAATGCTCCAATTTAAATCCCATATCCACCAGAAAGTCACTAGAACCCGTCCCTCTGATCTTTACCTCCCTTCCCACAGGACAACAACCTACCACAACTCCTTCCTTATCCAGGCTAACTCCCTCTGGAACTCTCTCCCTATTCAGATTCGCCTTGCTCCTACTCTTCGTTTATTTAAGTCCCTACTTTTCCATTATCTCCTAACTCAACAAACCTCTGATTCCTAAGGCGGGCTCCTATGAGATAGTTCTCGTCTTCCTATAAGTCTCTCTCTCCACTGGACAGATAGTTACTCTTCTGTTTCATCCAGTTTTTTTACAATTCATATATAACTTATTATTGTTATGTTTTACACATTGCCTGTCTTTAACATTTAATATTTATTTCCAGAGACTTCTTTTCATTTATTTTTATTCTGTCTCAATTGGTAGATACTTGTATTTTTTGTTTATTTCTTATGATTATTTTTCATTTCATTTCATTGTGTACCCTGCGTGTTGGTTCCTACCACATCCCTGTATCTTTAATAAAGTCCAGCAGACCCGAAGCAGTAAAACTTCTTGCTTTCTAGACTTTTACACTGGCTTAGAATATGAACCGGAGTTGTCACATTTACTGTCCAGCGATGCACATATTGTGCAAGTGTCTGTTCATATGAGAGTGTTCTATGATCAGCCCTTAGTTCTAAGATCCATTCGGCTCATATTCAGAAGCTCTCGGCTCTTTTTCTCTGAGGAGTTCTAAATGTCTGCTTTGGACCTCCTCTCCAGAACTAAATGTGTTCCCTTGAGGTCCTCTGTCAGCTCCTGGCTAGTTGATCAGCCCTTTCGTTGCTCTCACACCCCTGATGTCCTGACACACTTCTCAATCCTACTCTATTTTGGTCCTTTAGGGACTCCTGTGCTAGATATTTACTGGACACTTTTGACCAAACATATGAGACCAATAAAAATATATTTAAAAAACTAAAACTATATTAGTTGATTCTCTTTTTCCTTTCTTCTCATTTCATTTTTTTTTTGTTGTTCGCCTCCTAAATTACTGGATCGAAAATATCCTAAAAGAGATCAACAGATCCCTCTTTCTAAGAACTTATATTATTTAATTTACAGATAATGGGAAACCGAGTAAGAAGTTTGTATTCTCTCCCGGATTTACCTTACACAGAGCTGTGTTTTGCCATCAGCTATGTGTACATGATAAAGTTACGATTGCTAAATAACGAATGTAGTCCCCCCTTTATTGCTAAGATATTGGACACTCTCACCTGTAATAAGTAAGTACTTATACTTAATATAATAACTATATACTTATATATAATATGGGTATAATTGGATATACTGGATACATTGGATATATTGGATTACAATAATGATCATCAATAAAATTAATGGTACTAATGATGGGAGTTTCTCCCGAAGCAGCTATTTGCTGTAGAGAATATACAAATAATTATAAATTCAGAATCTCATGACATAAATGCATTGTCTATTTATTTATTTTTTAATTACAGGACTGGAATAATCATTGGAGAATTCGAAAAGAATGCAAAGCAGTATATTGCAACAACAATGTTTAAATAAAACAATGAAGTGGCCAAAGAAAGACTTCCTCTGAGTATATATATATTCCTTTATA